>CM060430.1:64831427-67740956 GCA_030545235.1 Helianthus tuberosus
GTATGGCGGGGCGTACGTGACCGTCATTGCCCGTTCATTTGGCCTCGTACTGCACGAGGACCCACATCTACGGACGCCGCCAGTCATGCCGACGCGGATGGGCATGCAGTCGCTGTGGGGGATGAGGGTAATCAGGAGGTTCGCAGTTGGCACGCGGTTTAAAAACCACAACGGGGGCATATGGACAGAGGAGGCCCTACCAGAGCATTTCGAGCCCGTTTATCCTCCTGCAGATCCTGCTGATGTAGTGCCCGTGGAGGAGCCTCCGCAGGATGTAGACGGTGCAGCGATGCCACAGCCACCGCCACCTGCCGGGGCGCCTCAGTTTCCACGTCACGCTATTCCAGGTCATGCCCCAGGAGCTGCGCCGATACATCCGGAGGTACGAGCAGAGCTTGACAGGCTCAGCGATTTGATAGGTTGGGTGGTTCGGGAGCTGCAGGATAGACGCGAGAGAGATGGGTTACCCGCGATACCGCTCCCACCACCTCGAGCACCACATCAGCAGCAGCAGCCGCAGCAGCCAGATTCGGATTCGGATTCGGATGCATAGACCTGTTGTTGTTTTTATTTTTATTATGGATGTACAAACTTATCTTATATATTTTTGTTATGGATGTACAAAGTTATCTTATCTATGTCATATTTATGTTTGTTTTCAATTATTCGGTTACTTAATGATTGTTGTCTTAAATTGAAATAATACGGAAACAAAATATGTTTTGAATATTTGAACGAGATAAAATTTTAATCGGAAGAATAATATTTAAAAAAGTAAAATGTAAAAAACATTATAATATTTAATCGATATAATATATTTAAAGAGCCGATTTTTAAAATAGTTCATTTTTAAAAAACAAAAACTTTTTTATAGTGTAAAAAACAAAAAAAACATAACTTTTTTTAAAAACAAAAAAAATTTCAATAAAAAACACATCTTCAAAAACTATCCAAAAACCATACCAAAACCCACCAAAACACCCCTCATTTCAGCCAAAAAAAAAAAACCCAATCTTAGACGCCTCGTATAGCTCTGTACGAGGCGTCTAGGGTTCCTTAAACTATGTGCCTGACACCCTCGCAGACCCCCTTGAATTCAGTGCGTAGACGCCTCGTATAGACCTATACGAGGCGTCTAGGGCACCAAAGGTGTGAAAATAGGCGCGATGGGTGTCCAAATATCTCCAGCCTAAAAATAAAAACAATAATTTGTTAAAATATCAATAAGCAAACCTTTAATTACAAGTCATAATGAAGGATATGATGAAAGCAAATGAGCAGGAACACAAGAAGCATCCTTCCAAACCCTAGAATGCAATGTCAAAATCTGCTTCACTCTCTCCTTTGTTCTCTCACTATAATCAATCTGAATCATCAAACAAAGCTTTGAAACAACACCCACTTCCACCATCTCTTGAAGAACACCATAACTTGCAGAAAACCTACAAACCAAACACAATATCCTCACTGCCCTATCACTTGCCACATGAGAAACCCTCAATATCTTCTTCGACACTGTCGCCAGCCCCGCCGCGTGCTCAACGAGCTTCGCCCGCCCCTCTGCGCACCGACAAATCTACTCCAACACCACCAGCATCAGCTCACATCCCCGCCGGTCTGAGCTTTCGATTAGAAGGTCAATAAGTACCAAAACCATCCCTGATTCAGCCGCCTTTATTCGGTTTCTCCCCCATCGAATGATCTCCACCACAAGCTCCAATGCAGCTTTGATCGTTTGTTGCGAAACATGTTCTTTCAAGATTCGTACCGTTTGGATGAAAAGTTCTGGTGTAAAACTGGAGATTTGTGAAGGATCCGTCACCTTGATGACGGATCTTAACAGCGTTATTGCATGTGAACGAGATTGGACGTTTCCAAATCTCATTACATGCAATAACGCGTTTAAAAGGGCAAACCCTGAGGACGGCGTAGATGCGGGGTCCACAGAGGTACTGTCAGGCCTACTTAGGCCTGGTGTGCGCAACAAAGCGTTGGATAACACTGAATCCATACACTGAAGATGATGAAGCACAAATAGGGCTTCATCACACGCTTCAGTGACGGATCCAGTGTTATATTCACTTAATAGCACAGTCGTCAAGAACTCGAATAGTTTCAAATCCTCCATGCACGTGTTACTCCAATCGCTCGCTTGTGCAATCGATCTCAATCTTCTCAAGCACTTGATCTGGTTTTGGGGGTGTCGTTTCGCAACGTTTACAAGCTTTATGATCTCGAACTTGTCCACCAGCTTCTTCGGTGTCACTGGGATGAGATCAAACCCGTAATGTGAGTTAATCTTGCACCACGACTGGATTAACCGACGAAGGGTGTGGTTAGGGATGAGATCGGTACTGGATACGGGTTGTTTTGTAACCGGACAAGTTGTTCTTTTGCATGTAAACAACCATCTTTGTATGCTTTCTCTGTCATATGTGATGCCAGTTGATATTGTGACTGGATCTTTCATTGGTTGCATTGAAATTGGGCATAGAAAATGTGATGGGACTTCAATTTCAACATCCATTTTTTGAAGACGATGGCTTTTCTGAGTTTAAATTATCTCAACTTTTGACACTTGATGGACAATGCAATTTGGCAATTTGGTTTTTATATTGAGAGAGAAAGGTATATGGCTGGATGAAAAGGAAAGTCAACACTGTTGTAATTAAGAGGAGAGAAGTCATAAGGGATAATTGATATGAGGTCCTTGAACTTTACAACCAATTCAAGTTACACCCTAAATGTAATCACCCAAAATATCCCTTTTATATTTTCCTCAATAAAAATAATCCACTTGTATAAGGGGTAGTGGCGCCCATCACTCACCACTCACATCCAATCAATTTCCGTCATGTCGTCGAGCATTATTCTATCACTAGTGATAGATTTTAGTGGAAATATCATCACTCACCACACAAACATCTACCATTGAAAAACAACTCACCACACAAACATCACAACGCGTTTTGACCATCACGCTTATTCGCCACCACGCGTGATCAACACCGGTGACGGCGGTGTTCCACGCTTACAACGTTTGAAGAAATGGGGAAAACGGGGCGCCCCTTCCTCCCTAAGGCTTATATTAATTTACAGCCAATTCAAGTTACACCTAAATGTAATCATCCAAAATATTTTCCAAAAATAAAAATAATCCACTTGTATCAGGCTTATATTTATAATTTACATTTTCGCACAATTATTATAAAAGCTTGAGATGATTTTTTTACTTGTTTATAAAAATTATTATAATAGCTTGAGATGATTTTTTTACTTGTTTATAAAAATTGGCAAATTAGTAGGGTGTTAATTTCAAAACCAATAATATATTGAAAACTATAAAATCTGGCTAAGGTTTTGTGATATCTTTTACGTAAATTGGCTACTATGCATGTATCTCTGTGCACATATGAATTTAGACAAGAGATTAGAGATACCATATTTTTATAAGAAAAGGTATTAAATATATTGAGACATAAATGAATTGTAGTCAATTTATATGATACATAATGTATGTGTTAAAGTTCTTATAATTCTTAATTGGTTTTGAAATAAACGCGTGTGACTTAAATTTTCACTAACTAACTTCGTTTGTTTAAAAGTAAAATATATCCTTGTAAAAATATAATTAGGGATATTAAATAGTTTTTATCAATTATTGTTACAAGACAAAATGACAGTGCACGCCCTTTAGGTTTACCTAAACGTACAGTGCATGTCCTTAATGTTTAAAAGCTGCAGTGCAAATCCTTTACCTTTAATTTTGTTGCATTGCAAGTCCTTTATGGCTAACTGAGTTAACTTTAACCGTTAAATCCCTCACGTGCCTCCCACGTGAGGGGTATATCTGTCCATTCCTTTCATTATTCCCCTTTAAAACCCTTTCTTCTTCCTCTTATCTTCGTTGTCTTTTTTTTTTAGAACCCTAATCCACACCTGCAATCAGACCCCCCCCCCCCTCATCACCCTTGTCTCTCCTCCGGCGACATGTTCTCCGACAACCACACATCCACACCCTAATCGGACGGTACACGGCGATACACGACAACCACACGGCGGAGGGGGGGGGGGGGGGTTGCTCATAACAGAGACATCTTCATGTACAGGTAAAATTGCCTCAAATTTCATCAAAGTTTTCGGTTTTTTGTTGTTAATTGAATTGATTTGAGTCATATCTCAAACGGGTATTTATTATTTTTCCCAATTTTAATTTGGGTTTTTGATAATTTTGTTGAACAAATCTGGAAACAGAGGAACAGAGGAAACTCTGTTTCTTGATTTGTTTCTAAATTTTAACCAAAAGTTGCCGATTTTGGACGATTTTTAAGATGGATTGTTTTGATTTTTTGAATAAAGTTTCGATTTTACAAATCTGGTTGATTTTACAACAGGAAGAAACAAATATTGAAACTCTGTTTTCATTTCTTGATGATATTTTTTACATGGGTATGCTCTGTTTTCATTTCTTGATATGTGTTCTTGATGAATTTGCAAAGGTGACACACCATTCTGCAGTGAAGATTGTAGATCAGAACAGATTTACAGCGTTGACACCAGCGCCATCAGGCCGCCGACCAATGGTGGCGGCAGCGGTGCTATTCTGGTAAAGCCCCTCTCAACTCCCTCTTTGCTTTTAAAAAAATCTTTCAAGGCTCAGGTTTAATGGACATGAGGTTTGATTTTTCTTTTCCGATACTGATAATGAGATGAAGCTAATGTTGATAAGGAGTCAATGATGATGATGTTGAAGTGTCGGCTCAGTTTCGGGTTTTCGAGCAATCGGTTCACGACACGAGTCCAAGCTAGTCAACACGGGATTATATTAAGGTTCGGGGCGGGCTCGGTCAACAAAGTCAAACCAGTCAACACGTCAGGTTGACTGGTCAACGCTAGTCAACTGGGGTCACCTATGTAGAAGAAAGGGGTCACCTATGAAGAAGAAAGGGGTCACATAGGAAGAAGAAAGGGGTCACCTATAAAGGGAAATGACAGATCTACCCTTCAAGTGGGAGGCACATGGGGGATTTAACTGTTAAAGTTAACTCTGTTAGCCATAAAGGACTTGCAATGCAACAAAATTAAAGGTAAAGGATTTGCACTGCAACTTTTAAACATTAAGGACGTGCACTGTACTTTTAGGTAAACCTAAAGGACGTGCACTGTCATTTTGTCTTGTTATAATCATCCTGGTAGGGATTATGTTTTAAAGCGATTATTTGATTATTGCGTTTATAAAACATAAATAATCTAAAAAAGTGTTTGGATGAAAAAATGATTATTTGCCTTCAAAACGCAGTTTTGGAGAAGCATGTACCTACATGCTTTTTCAAAACGCAGTTTTGAAAACGCAAAATTTATTTCATAAACGCATAATCTATTTTGAAAACGCAACACCAAACACCCCTAAAACGGTGCAACTCGATCTTCAATTAGATAAAATGTCAACTCTATGGTAAGTTAAAATGTCAAATTTTATATAAACTTAAAGTCTGTTTAAATTTGAAGGACCTACAATGCAATTAGCATATATAATGTGAATAAAGATGAAGAGGCATGGACATGCATGCACTCGCCCCATCCAAAGGTGGTATTGAAAAAAAATAATTTACATAAATGGTAGGTCAACTAATCATTGAGTTGTAATTTAGTCCTTCTACAAAAGATAATTTCATTCCTGTCCATCAACTAAGAATGGGGACTAGTTAGTAGATCCGTAACTTGTCGACGGATCAACGACGAGAACTCGTTAACGGATTGACGTCTAATCGTCTCCGATGGACCGCTGATGGATTTTCAGTCGATGATAGCTATATTAACAAAGATGACTAAAAAATGCCATTGATGTTCTATGAAAAAATAACATATTCTAAAAAATATAACAATCATGAAAAATAATAACATATTTAAAATATACAAAATATGTTTATACAATAACAAACTATCTAACTAAGTATGGGGAGGGGAATGTTTCATGTCTCGTTCATGATCCCACTACATCATCACAAGTTTTCTTATAAGAAAGTATTCTATAAACATTTATAATGATTACTACTATGTTATTAATAAAAATAAGATCTCTTAGTGTTGCAACTGTCGGGATCACCCATTGTGACAAAGTAGCGATCGTGAGAGGTCCCAAGGACAAAGAGATTGCCCTTCATAAGACCTTTAGCGTTCTACTCCGACGTATTTTTCAGCTAGCATATTTTGAGCACATAAGTGGAACCATTTTGGGGCACTCATAGACCCATGTATTAGTGCATTTGAAGTGTTCAACAAAACAATAGAGTTTAGGTGGTGTTTATATTAAAATTACAGCGCTAAGTATCAATCAAATAAATGTATATGAAAATCACGAAGCTTTGGAGAGTACTTATAATACAATTTTTCGACATATTAGGCGGTGGGTTCATTAGTTGCCCATTTCAACCCACTGTCTAATCCACAAGAAATCAAATTGAAAACCTTATCTTCAAAATATTTTACTAATTACCCACTATCCGCTAGAAATACGAACTCAATAACAATGCCTAAATAGCATGACATGATATCTGATCTCAAATCTAATATTTAGAAACCGTCGGTGAGGATCCACAGATTACCGACTAGTTATTTTTTTTTAAATCTCTTAATGTATTGATGCATATGTCAGAGACCCATCAATAATCACCTTTGCTGTTTTAATTCATTTTGATTAAAAAAACGTGAAAGATTTTTAAATCTTTTGTGTATCATTTTAGAATGAACTTTACACAAATAAACTTTTAGGAGTAACAGAACAATACTTTAATTTAAAAGACAAAAAATGGATGTTTAAAGAGAGTACAAGTACCATTTATGTAACTAAAAGTGAAGTACGACTTTGGTATATTAAAGAGGTGTGTGTTCATTAATGGATACACGAAGTTAAGTGATGGATACGACGAAGTATTGGATTTCGTGGGTGTCTCCAGTCGTCTCTGACTTTCTCGTTGTACGAAGAAGATGGCCCAATCAATTGTGTCCCTTATCATTCTATTTTAATACGCAATTCGGTGTTTAATGATTTAAATAATATTAAAATTGATTATAGCTCAAACGACGTTGCAAAGGCACTTTAGCGCAAAAAGTAGGGATAACTCGGTATCATATCGGTGATCATTAACGAGAATATCGATTATGGAAATTGTATAAAAATAGTACAGACGTACTGTATTGGTATCGAACACCGGTACCGTACTAAACTGAAAGTATCGATCCGGCGATCCCCAAAAACACAAAAAGTGGGTACTAAATTGGTACGGAAATGACAATGGCGAAGCTAATGTGTTAGCTATTGGGGAATTTTCAGAAAACCGGATGATCAGAGAGGCGTGTAATCATTCTCAGATCAAATTATTTCGATGGTTCACCCAAATAATTTAATCAGATACAACTCTGATTTTCAAGAAATTGAACCAGGGTATGTGTGTGCGAAATTGTGTCTGAACCAGGAAAATATGACCAAAAACTGTCTACGAATTTTCGGGGTTGGTGATGATTAACTGCCTAATGGCAATTATCTCAAATTATGACACAACTACTACTAAAACTGCCGTTTTTTAATGTTTTGAAATTAATGGCATTTTCCAAAAACTAAATTTTCTGATACAATTTTAGTAAAGCAATTTAATTAAAATAATTTTTTTCCAGCTTGACCCCAGCCAGGGGCTCTACCCCTTGGACCCCCGTCAAGGGGTGTTGCCCCCTTGGAACCCCCGTAGAGTACGGGCTCCGTCCGTACACTTCAAATTATAATAACTCACGATCACTACGGGTATTTCCTTAGTGCTCCAACTCTTCGAGTACATTCTTGGTGTAAACCTGGAAGCTAAGAAGAAGGACGTGATCCATGTTATCGCCATTCTCACGATCTGGAAGATCTGGCTTAGAAGAAACGAGAAGGTATTTGGAAAGAGGAATCTGTAGGTCACCATGGTAGCGGAAGACATCCAGGAAACGACTTATTGGTGGGGCAAGAATAGGTGAAGCATTGTAATTCCTAATGAAGATAACTAGAACAGATATGATCATGTAATGGTGTATTTTTCTTGTTGTATATCCCTTTTAGCTGCTTGCTAAGGAGGGAGCTTTCTTATTTTAGTGAATCATTTCTTTGGTTGGCAAAAAAATTGTTTTAAAATTTGAAAATATTATTAGTATATAAAATGTTTATAAATGTTTGAATTAAGAGTGATAAGTATTTCTATATATAGTTAGTTAATCTTAATTCATTATTTGTATATAAAATGTTTATAAATGTTTGAATAAAGAATGAAAAGTAGGTGAAAGATAAATCGAAAACTCACTTGAACAGTGGCGGATCCAGGATTTTTCGTCAGGGGGTGCAAAAATCGACCAGGTTAGATGGTGTTAGGTCATAACGGGTCTATAGGTCGGGCCATAACGGGTCAATAGGTCTGGCCATAACGGGTCAACAAGTCGGGTTACCGACTAGGGCAGCCTAAAAAGTTGCATAACTAGAAGCTAATCTTTAATGTAAAACTTATAAAGATAATTCTCTTTTAATGGAGAATAAGCAAGAAGCTAGTCTATATATTTGGATGTCAATCTAAGCACTCCTCACATCGAAAATCCAAGTATATATTCACAAAATCAGAATTCAGTGTGTTGTAACACCGAAATAGGTTTTCTTTTACAAACGAGCTGATAAATAAGAAAAATAGGTTTTCTTTTAAACGAGCTGATAAATAAGAAAAATAGGTTTTCTTTTACATACGAACTCATAAATAAGAATTTAGTGAGTTGTAAACAAAAACCTAATCTTTGAGGCTGAGATGGAGATGTTGGATCACAAATTCAGAAAATAATTCTATTTTACAAACTAACTCCTAATGAACATTTATTAAAGTACACTAAGTTGTAACACCTACATTGGATTATCTAAATTAGTACAATAGAACATTGCAAACTCAAGGGTAAAAGTAGGGTTGAAATAATGTACCTTATACAAATCTTGTTATTTTCTCAAACAGTTACCCTTATTTCAAACCCTGACAAAAGAACAAAACAGGGATGATTTTCAGTTTTCAGAGTATACACGATACTTGGGATTTCAAAACTAAAGAACAAAAAATCAGGAGAAAAGGGACCTTGCAAAACTTAAACTCAAGACCTTAGGTTTAAGAAAAACAAGCTGAACCAGTTTGCTAATCAATAGATTTGGTTATGAGGTCCCCCTATAAAATATTAAAGTGTTCCTTAAAAATTTTATATATAAATTAACACTGTAAATTACTAACCGAACGGGTTCCTGGAAACCCCCTAATTAACTCTAAATCCGTCCCTGCACTTGAGTTGAGGAAACCCAAAAAAAACCCTATGTAACATTTTTATTTTTTTCTAAAAAAACAAGGAATGTAACATAAATGTACTTGAACATTTTTATGAAAAAAAATGAAAAAAACGCCTACTAGTTTTTTCTTAAAACATGTTCAAAATTTGTATGTTACATTTTTTTTGGACATATATATATTAGAGTTAAATGCTTGGTTGGTCCCTGTGGTTTGCAAAAATTGCAGACTTGGTCCCAATGGTTTACTAATTACACGCGTGGTCCCTGTGGTTTTCAAAAATGCACTCGGTTGGTCCCCAGCCCTAACTTCAGTTAAATTTCTCAGTTAAGTCCATGTTAAATGACCAAAATACCCTTGTTTATTAACAAAACCCACTGCATCATCTTCATCACCATCATCATCTTCATCTCCATCATCATCTGCATCATCTTCATCATCTGCATCATCTTCATCACCATCATCATCTTCATCACAAACCCACACCATCATCATCTTCATCAGCCAGAGCCAAGAGATGTCAACGAAGGATTTAACTCATAAATAAATAAAAACCACATGACAGTTCCAATAAAAAATTCAGCCTAAATCAATTGAATGACAGTTCCAAGACTCAATTCCGTGAATAAATAAAAGCAATTTCGTTGAATAGAATGAGGCTCAGATCTGTAAAAAAAACAATCGGTACAGGCAATTAGAAACTCATCATCATCGCCCCTTTTGTTAGAAACTCATCATCATCATCGCCCCTTTTATTCACTCACCGATTCACTCAGACAATTAGAAACTCATCATTCAGATTTGGTACAGACAATTAGAAACAATCGGTACAGACAATTAGAGGCTCAGACAATTAGAAACTCATCATCATCATCGTCCCTTTTATTCACTCACCGATTCACTCAGACAATTAGAAACAATCGGTACAGACAATTAGAGGCTCAGATCTGCCAAGACTTGGTATATCTCAACCACCGATTCACTCAGACAATTAGAAACTCATCATCATCGCCTCTCTCTGCTCCCTTTTCTCTGATCCCGCCGCCGCACACGGCGGCTATCTTGGTTTTCGAGGGGTATGGGGTGCGGCTTCACCTGCTCACCGAGAGAGACAAGGCATAGAGAGATGAAGGGGATGCAGGGTGTAGTTTCCGGAGCATAACCAGCCATCGGAATCTCCGGTCACCGGAGCTGAGGAAGAGACATGGAGTTTTGTGTGGTGAGTTAGGGTTTCTCCATAGAAAAGCAGAGAAATGATGGAGAAGATGATGTGCTTGATTATAAAGATGATGCAGATTATAAAGAGAGTTAATAAGCAAGGGTATTTTGGTTATTTAACATGGACTTAACTGAGAAATTTAACTGATGTTAGGGCTAGGGACCAACCGAGTGCATTTTTGAAAACCACAGGGACCACGCGTGTAATTAGTAAACCATTGGGACCAAGTCTGCAATTTTTGAAAACCACAGGGACCAACCAAGCATTTAACTCTATATATTATGTAACATGAAAGTTTTAGCATTTTTAAAAAAAATAAACTACTCGGTGTTTTTTTTTTTTTTTTCTTTTATAAAAATGTTCAAATATATGTATGTTACATTTCTTATTTTTTTAGGAAAAAAATATTGCATGAGGTTTTTACAAAAATTTATTAAGTTTACACAACTCAAGTGAGTTTTCGTTTTAACCTTCCCCATAATAAGTATTTCGATAGTTAGTTAATCTTAATTCATACTTTACCACTTGCACTTTTGTTATGGAAATATAAATATACAATATTTGAATTCGTAAATAATAGTTATATCAAAAGACCACTTTGTCTATTTGACTGTGATATCTTCTTTTTATATGTAAGAATAAAAAAAAACCCATGAAGTTTAACCTTGGCATTTGTGATTGACCAAGTTCTTGTAAGTCGAAAAAATAATATAGTTATTTAAGAAGGTAACTAATAAATCTCGTTTAATTAAATCATCTAAGTCGAAAAAATATTATAGTTATTTAAGAATGTAATTAATAAATCTCGTTTAATTAAATCATCTAATTTCTTTAGCCTTTTAGGTCATGTTTTTTTTTAAGGTAAATTTCATTAACACCAAACCGCCGACCCAAACCGGGCCGACGAAACAAAGCACACAAGACTAATTACATATTAACAAATGAACACCATTCCTCCCATCCTATACCTTTGTGCTTGGATCTATTCGAAAACCAAAAGAAACTTAAAGCCTTAACTTCACTAACTATGTTTTCAATTCTATTCGGGGAGTTCGAGAATCTCGCATTATTCCTCGCACGCCATATACTCCAACACACAATTATGATGATACCTTGAACCGCATCTTTCTCCTTTCCGAAGCGTTAAGATTTTTGAACACAACAAACAAATCCTGGATCGAGAAAGCGTATATGCTGGGGATCTTGCACCATGAACTAATGCAATTCCAAATGTTGGCAGCCGTAAAACAAGAAATGAAAACATGGTCAGCCGATTCTTCACTTGATCTGCATAAAGAACACAAAGAATCTTCGACATGAACGTTCCTTTTCTTTAAAGCTTCCACCGCCGGGATACTATTCAAACCGGTCCTCCACACGTGGATGTTACATTTTGCGGGAACCCATTTGCACCATTCCAGGATGAATCCATGATCGGCGATGTCTTCGGATCTCAATAACTGTTTAACAGACTTGACTGAAAAACAACCTCCCGAATCCGCGACCCACTTCCACCGGTCCCTTACCGATGAAAGCTGAACTTCATTGAGGAGCACCGAAATCTGGCCGAGACTGACCAGCAGACCCGACGCATCAATCAGCGATCTCCAGCTCCACTCCAGAACCTGGGTTGATCCTTGACCTTTGATCCTGTCCGCGACCTTGCATTTTTTATTCGTTTCCAGGCTGAACAATTCTGCGAACTTAATTTTTAGGGGTTCGTCGGTGAGCCAAGTGTCTAGCCAAAAGAGAATGTCTTCACCATTGCCCACAACTCCATGAAGGAATTGTCTGATTGGAGTCCCACCGATTCTAGTGTTAATAACCAATTTTGCTATATTATTCCATGCTCCGGTTAAAGATTTCTTAAATGGTAAACACTCTCATCCCACTCTTGTCACATGTAAAGCGTCAATAACTTTTCTCCATAAATTATCTTTCTCAGATTTGTACCGCCATCCCATTTTACCAAAAGGGCCGTGTTAATTTCTTGAAGTTTGTTCAATCCAAGACCTCCGTTCTTCTTTAGGAGAGAAACTTTCTCCCACGCGACCCAATGCATTTTCTTTTCTTCATCTGAGCCTCCCCATAGGAATCTCTTAATCATCGCTTCCAATTCTTAAATTATTCTTTTAGGAGCTTTATAAATAGAGAAATAATACGTCGGCAAACTTTCCATTACCGATCTAATGAGAACAACCCTGCCCCCAATTGATAACAAATGAGATTTCCATTTGGCAAGTCTGGCCCTAAATATATCGATTACCGGTTGCCAATTAGCAATCCGGTTCATATTAGCTCCCACTATAAGGCCAAGATATTTAAACGGAGTGCAATCCGGCCTACACCCCACCTCGTTCGCCATATCCCTAATCTCTTCCGAATCCACTCCAATACCAATAAGATTAGACTTTTCAAGATTGATTCTAAGACCTGAAACAATGTGAAAGCAACGGAGAATTCTTACAATGTTAACGACTTCGCTCTTGTCCCATTCTCCGACCACAATAGCATCGTCAGCATAGAGAATGTGAGATAGAACCGGTTCGTTATTAGGAGTGGCTAACCCTTTGATAATTCCCGCTTCTTTTTCCCGGTCGAACATACAAGACAAAGCCTCCATAACAACAAGGAAAAGGAACAGTGAGAGAGGGTCCCCTTGTCTCATACCTTTGCCGCACTTGAAAGTGAACGTAGGAGCCCCGTTGACCAAGACAGACGAATTAGCCGATTCAAGGACCCCCAAAAATCCAACGACACCATCTACTAGGAAAACCCATTTGAGTAAGGATACTAACCACAAACTTCCAATTTACGTTGTCGTACGCCTTCTCGAAATCAAGTTTTAGAAAAAGGCTTTTGACTTTCTCTTCTTAATCCAAGAGATGAGTTTGTTAACAATAAGGGGGCCATCTAAGATATATCTACCGCTCAAAAAGGCCGATTGGGATTCCGATATGATGCCATCCAAAACCTTCCTCATCCGATTAGCAAGAGCTTTAGAGATAACCTTACTAATAGCTCCAACGAGATTAATAGGCCTATAGTTATTAAGAATAACTGGGTCTTCAATTTTCGGAAACAACGCGATGAAAGACGTGCCACTCCCGAGATTAATCTCACCAAGCTCGTGGAACTTAGAAAAGATTATAGAAAAATCTTCTTTGAAAAAATCCCAGAAATGCTTAATAAAATGAAAATTCATTCCATCCGGGCTAGGGGCCTTATCATCCCCACAACCGAAGACTGCCTCTTTGATCTCACTGTCCGAGAACGCTTCGATTAGCAACTCACTCTCCAGGTCCGAAATCTTTTTAAAGCTATCACACAAAAACTTGGGTCTAACAGGTTTTAAAGCTATCACACAAAAACTTGGGTCTAACAGGAAGCTCTTCTTTAAATTTGTCTTTGAAAAAAGAAAGAACCTGTTTTTTGATGATATTAGGTTTGGAACACCACTCACCGTTAATGTTGAGCCCATGAATCAAATTCGAAGCGTTTCTACTGTTAACTATAGCATGAAAAAACTTTGAGTTTTCGTCCCCGTCCAATGCCCATTTCACTCGCGCTCTTTGCTTGAGGTCTAAGTTCTTTATGGCTTCCACTTCTCTAATAAGTCTCCTGTTTTCCGCCATAATCCACTCTTCTTCTTCCGTAAGACTCCTCCCTTCCATCTCAGTTTCCAAAGTTTCCAATTCCGATAAAGCCAACCTCTCTGTTTCTCTTTCTTTTTGTAAAAACTCGTCTCTCCACGTTTTCAAGCGAGCTCTAATACAAGCAAACTTCGAAGAAAGACTAATATCGGGCGGGTCAAAAGGCTCGAAATTCTCAACTACTTCCTTAACAGCATCCTCGAAACTCGGCTTCCCAATCCAAGAACGAAACACTCTGAATGGACGAGGCCCAAAATTAAGATCGACAACTCCAATAGAATCGGGCAATGGTCCGAATGTCTGCCAGGCAAAACTCTAACACAAGCCGTTGGCCATTTATTAAAAAATTCTCGACAAACAAAAAACCGGTCCAACTTGCTAAGTTTCTTGCCGTTGTCCCTAACACAAGTAAATTTTCGACCTTGTGTTGGGTATTCTAACAGACCGTTATCAAAGATGAAACTGTTAAAATTCTCCGCATAAGCACGTTTGAAACTAGAATGTTTTCTCTCATCAGGAGTCCGAACTGCATTAAAGTCTCCAACTAGGATCCATTTACCCTCCGTGGGATTAATACAAGCAGAAATTTCCGACCACAGTTGATGTTTAGCCACAGTACCCTGAGGAGCATACACATTAACTAAATTCACCCGATCACCACTACCTGCCAATTTTCCCTTCAGAATGAGAAAATGGCTTTTCTGAACCACTAATGCAATTTTCAAAATCTTAGGATCCCAAATCCAAACAAGACCCCCCGAAAGGCCCACTGCTGCAAAGCTAGCATATTCAAAGTCCCTATTTCCCCAGTATCCCACTAAATCAGATTTCGCGACCGAAACAACCTTCGATTCTTGAAGAGCGATAACACTAACCTTACTTCGATTCTTGATTTGTTTAACCCACGAAGCCTTGGTCCCCCCACAGATCCCACGAATATTAATAGATAGAATATTCATTGACAAACAACATTCTTACCTTCGCCAAAAATGGAAGCTCTGACCAAATTTTGATGATCGCCGAGATCAACACCTAAGACATTCCAAATCTTCATCGTATCCTCCACTTCTTTAAATTCCCGCACCTGGAACGAGTCGCAGACAACATCAACAGACTCCACGGATCTAACTCCCGATCCTTCATCTTCCTCACTGACCGAGAGAGTCGGATCAGGCTCAACATACCTGAGATTCGCAGTCGGGTTCACCATGTGTGGCTCCGCGTTAATTTCCTCAGCTGAGTCTGAATTGATGAAATCCTCTCCGTTGACCTCTGCCCTAACATTTAAGTCAAAAGAGAATTCTCCTGAATCCTTTGGTCTCTTCTTAGGCCTATCAAGAAAAGTTGGGCTGGATGAAGAATTTAGGGCGGATCTTGTTCTTCTAGGCCTGATTTTACACAAACTCTTATCGGGCCTTAAATTACCTTCGACTGACGAAAAATAAACATTCTTCTCCAAGTTTTTGATAGAACCTTCCTGAACGTGGGACCCCACTTTAAAGCTTTTCGGCACCAGATTCTCCTCGGGATTCGAACCGTCTCCTAGAGCATTGGAGCATTCATTTTCATTTGTATCGATTCCACCTCCACCGTTACCAACTCCCGTCTTTTTTATATCCTCCACCGGAAGTAGAACCACACCGGTACCACCCGACTCCCACTCACTAGCTTCCTCCTCAACCCATATCCGGTACTGCATGTTTTTCCAACGGATAGTCACTTGCTCCTGGATTCTGGCACCGTCTCCAGGCAACACCCCAATCCAACATGATGACCAATTCCCATCCTATGCTGAAATCTGAGCACCGTACACGATCCTACCAAATTGCCCCGCAATGGAATTGAGAACGTCGGAGACGTACAAATGAGCCGGAACTCCTTGTACTTTTAACCATGCAAGTCTCTAGAAAGGAAGAGATTGTCCATTCCAGAGATCCAAAGATACAAACCACTTATCCCAGCGGGCATGATTCAGAAGGAATTCACCACAGACGGATTCCTCAACGAATTTTATTACCATTGACAACCCACCAATAATAACTTAAAGAAACTCCCAGGACTCTGGCATCTGCGATCAACTGATTAAGATTTCTTAACGTTTCAAAATCCTTACACCTCCCCACTAATGATTTCCCCATAAGATCTTTAAACGCCAAAGTATCTTCTGGAACCAGAATATTTTTACCCACATCACCGACCTTATGAATAACACCTCCGTCATTTCCAGCTGGGTTAGAGAACAAATCACTAAACTTTTTCCCTTCACCGTGCCTGACGTATGCATGATTATGAATTTTATGGCCCTGTTGCTGCACGTTTTGATCTGGTATCTTATCATTCCTCTTACCCACAGCCGGAATATCCAAGAAAACATCCTCGTTTTCTTTAGCGAATCTAGCTAAGTTGGCCTTTAACTTGTTTCCGCCCATCTTGGTCCCGTTAAGGGCCCTCTCCATTTCTTTAGCATCATGAACGTTCTTGAAACTAATGAAACCAAACCTATTACCAATTTTGTCTTTCTTCCTTGCTATGTACACCCCTGATACTTCACTAAACACCTTGACGAATTCCGAGACCTCTCACGGTGTACTTCCTTGTGGAAGATTAGTCACGAAGAATTTAGTGACATTCTCTTTCCTTGACGAGCTTCTATTCAGATTTCTTTCCTTCTTCCTCACATGATGAGGAAGCTCCCATGGACTGTCCTCCTCCATACGAGAGACCAAAGGAAAACTGAACCCCGAAGGCGAATGGATTCAGAGGACCTTAAAATAGAGAATAAGGTAACGCGAGATGTGCAACCGATATGCAATCAGGTCAAACCTACGTCTCTATCCTAAGGACCGCTTCGTCGTCGAGCCCCCGGCGATTAGCTTCCCGAGAATGAGTAAAAGCAACGATGAACCAAACCTCAGCAGGCGAATGGAAGATCAGAACTATCAAGTTAGAATGAGAGGTCAAGCCCAGCAGAAAGGCAACCTCGCACGCTAACTCAAAGAACCTTTCTTCGTCGAGCCTCCGGCGGTCGGCGGAATTAGGGTTGATGACAATGAATACTTAGGTTCTTGAAGAGAAAGGGGTTTGAGAAAGGGTTTGGCTGTTTCACGCCACTTAACTACACATAGACGTCATATCACCTAATTAACCATCTTTCACTTCACATCACACCAAGGAAATGATTTAACCCCCATTAGCGCTCCTTAAATTAATTAAAATACATATATATAGAATGTTGTGAGTGTGCAAATTTCTTGTCAATTGATATCATTTATTATTGTGATTTAGTTTATGTATTCATTTATTCTTTAAGGGCCTTAGTGTATCTTTTTCATGTATATATAGGGCTGGCCCTTTCTATTGTATTTATTCAAGTTACATAAATTAACATGGTATTAGCCTTTAAAGAAAGTGCTTGAGTTCCCTCCTCCTTGGCCTTCCACTTCCTGCCTATTCCTTTCTCCTTCCTTTCCCATCGTCTCCCTTCCCTCTTCCTCTTTTCATCTACTGTTTTTTGTTTCCTCTTGCACAATGGCTGCATCATCCTCTTCGAACCCCATTCCCATGACAAACTTCACTCCCATGATTGCCCTCAAACTTAACTCATCCAATTACCTATACTGGCGTATCCAAATGCTACCACTCCTCTCCCTTCAACAACTCCTACCCCATGTTGATGGAACCTCTACCATTCCTCCAAAAACTATTTCATCAAATGATAAAGTGGTTGACAATCCTGAATTTCGGAATGGGTGCAAAATGAACAAAAAACTCTAATCCTTCTTAATGTTTCTCTCACCAAAGAAGCCCTTTCGGTGATTGTTGGTCTTACCTCGGCTAAGGAAATATGGCTTGCTCTTGAAGCCGCATTTTGTAATGCATCCATTGAACGTGTCCAAAATTTGCGTGACACTCTTCGACTAACCCAAAAAGGAGATAAATCAGTTTCTGAATTCGGTCGCACCTTCAAATTCATTTGTGACCAACTAAGCGCCATCGGTCATGCGGTTGAGCCCATGGACCAGATTCATTGGTTTTTATGTGGCCTTGGCCCAACATTTGAAACATTCTCTACCACGGTACGATCCATTTGCCCGTTACCAGCCTTTTCTGATTTACTTGCTCGTGCGGAAAGTCACGAGTTGTTTGTTAAGGCCTTACATGGACCGCAATCACATGCAGCTGCCATCTCAGCCTCATCTCAACAACAAGGAGCAAATCAGTCCAGTCCGGCCATGGCTCTCAGCCTACTAGCGGCCCAGGTTTCGGCACAACCAAGTCGCGACCCAATAATTATCGGAACAATAAAAGTCGACAACCCCGCTCTTCTGGTCCATTCAACTTTCGGCACAATCAAAATCAGAACAATACCCGCCGACCCCTGACATGTCAACTTTGTCGCACTCCGGGACATTATGCCACTCAATGTCCCAAACTTGCTACCTTTGCCACTTCGGCCACACCATCCGAGGACCATCTTGCAAGTGCTTTTCATGTGCAATGCAATGTGAATGAACCCGATTGGACTTGTGACATAGGTGCGTCCGATCATATGCTCCCTAATAATGTTGGTGTGACTAATCCCACTCCAACTCATGGTAACAAAATAGTATTTTTTGGTAATGGACATTCTCTTCCTGTATCTCATGTTGGTGATACTAAATTACTTGGTTCCCTTGATTTAAAAAATGTGCTGGTTGTACCTCATATCACAAAAAATCTCCTCTCGGTAGGCAAGTTAACTGAGGATAATTTTGTTGATGTTTTGTTCTCACATCATTA
The DNA here is from genome assembly GCA_030545235.1 of Helianthus tuberosus. Classification (NCBI taxonomy): domain Eukaryota; kingdom Viridiplantae; phylum Streptophyta; class Magnoliopsida; order Asterales; family Asteraceae; genus Helianthus; species Helianthus tuberosus. The sequence continues at coordinate 64,850,414 of CM060430.1, forward strand.
CTTTTACATTCAGGATCGGCTAACCAAGCAAGTCCTAGCCCGGGGTTGCCGTAAAGATGGTTTATATGTGCTCCATATCACACATGAAGCTCTAGTTTCCTCCTCCACCAGTCCGAAAGCCTCCTATGAAATATGGCATGCTCGTCTTGGGCATGTAAATTTTACTACTATTAATATATTAAAAAAAACATGGACATTTGTCTTTTACTTCCATATTACCTAAACCGGGGCTTTGCTCCCCGTGTGAACTCGCAAAATCCAAACGGTTGCCTTTTGATTCTAATAATAAACGTGCATTGGCACCACTTGAATTAATACATTGTGACTTATGGGGGCCATCCCCGATTAAATCTGTTTATAACTTTTTATATTATGCGGTCTTCATTGATGACTTCTCTCGCTTTACTTGGCTATACCCTATGCGTGCCAAGTCTGATTTTTATAATGTCTTATCTGTCTTTGTTTCCTTTGTTCAAACGCAGTTTTCCACGAAAATAAAAATATTTCAAAGCGATGGGGGAACTGAATTTACCAACCATAGGGTGCGACTATTATTAAAAAATAATGGAACACTTCATCGCATGTCGTGTCCCCACACACCGCAACAAAATGGAAGGGTTGAAAGAAAACATCGACACATTGTCGAAACTGGATTAGCTATGTTGTTCAATGCTAAATTGCCCTAAATTTATTGGGTTGAGGCTTTCTCCTTGGCGGTATATTTGATTAACCGCTTGCCTACTACTATCCTTGGAGAAAAATCTCCCTTTGAAACTTTATATAAACAATCACCCACATATGCTTCCCTTCGTGCCTTTGGGTGTACCCTTACTTGAGAGATTATACTCCCCACAAACTTGCACCGCGGAGTATACCGTGTATTTTTCGTAGATATTGCTTCAAATATAAAGGCTACCAATGCCTTGATCCATCCACATCTCGCATCTATATATCTCGGCATGCTTGAGTCGATGAGACCCACTTTCCTTATGAAAAATTATCCCAAGCCAACCCAATTTCATCACTTGAATTATCCACTTTTTTAGACACCTCCCATCCTCCACCTACTGTTCCAAATCATTCCTCCCCTAAAACACCCTGTACCACATCTACACCTACCACTAATCCCACGCCACAACCTGACACTCCCATTCCTGTTTTTTTGCAACCCACACCTGATTTACACCCAACACCCGATTCTCCTTCCCAAACTGATCTTCACCCGCCACCCACTCCTATATCGAGCCCAACCTCCTCCTCTCAACTACAAACTAATCCTACTTCCCCCTCACCCGATAACACCAGCCCATCCGATACACCCTCCCCCACAGACAATACCACCAGCCCTTCCCCGCCACCACCGCCACCTCTACCCACACACCCCATGACCACCCCGGCGAAAGCCAGGATTTTTAAAATTCGACATCGTGCAAATTTATCTCACACCCGAAAATCCCTTTACACCAAGCCTTATTTGCCTCCTCGGATCCTAAAACGTATCAAACTGCTTCAAAGGATGTAAAATGGGTTCGGGCGATGCAAACTGAACTTGATGCCCTTCATCGTAATCAAACTTGGACTATTGTTCCGCGCCCATCCAACTACAATGTTGTTGGTTCCAAGTGGCTGTATCGAACCAAGTTTCATTCTGATGGTTCTATTGAGCGTCACAAAGCCCGTCTTGTGGCGCAAGGGTTCAGTCAAATTCCGGGACAAGATTATTCTCATACATTTAGTTCCGTTGTTAAAGCCACTACTGTTCGTACTGTCTTAACTTTAGCCGTTATACATGGGTGGAATCTACATCAACTTGATGTAAACAATGCTTTCTTACATGGTTATCTCAACGAATGTGTGTTTATGGAGCAACCTCCGGGCTTTATTGATCCTAAGTTTCCCGATCATGTGTGCAAACTTAAAAAAGCCATTTATGGTCTCAAACAAGCCCCTCGGGCTTGGTTTCATCGTCTCAACTCATTTCTTCTCAACATTGGTTTCCTGTGTAGTCGTGCCGACCCCTCCTTATTCATCTTTAAACAAGGGTCTTGTATTATGTACCTCCTTATTTACGTGGATGATATCATTCTAACTGGAAACCAACCCGATACCCTCTTGTCCTTCATTACCAAACTAAACAAAGAATTTGCCATAAAAGATTTGGGGGAACTCAACTACTTTCTTGGATTGGAGGTTACCTACACACCAAATGGTATTTTTTGAATCAATCTAAGTATACGTTAGATATTTTGACCCGTGCAAAGATGTTGGATGCTAAACCAGCTCCAACACCTTTGAGCTCGAATGTTTCTTTTGTTTCTACAGGTGAGTCTTTTTCGGATCCCACGCTCTGCTGATCTATTATGGGTGCCCTCCAGTACTTAAAGATCACTAGGCCTGACATCTCATATGCAGTTAATCAAGTGAGTCAGTTTTTACATGCTCCAACAGTTACGCATTATCAGGAGGTCAAGAGAATTCTTCGTTATGTTAAGGGTACCATAGCTTTTGGTTTGCACTATAGTCGTCCCACTCATACATCTCTCATTGGTTTCTCTGATGCTGACTGGGCCCGATGTTTGGAAACACGCCGCTCTACTTATGGGTATTCTATCTTCTTGGGGGGCAATCTGATCTCTTGGAGTGCCAAAAGGCAACCCACTGTTGCTCGGTCAAGTTGTGAGTCTGAATACAGGGCCATGGCAAACACTGCTGCTGAAATTGTTTGGATAACACATCTATTACAGGAGCTTCATGCGCTACCCCAGACCGTCCAACCATCCTGTGTGATAATCAAAGTGCTCTTTTTCTTACGCAAAATCCGGTATCACAAACGTGCTAAGCACATTGACCTTGACTATCATTTCTTACGGGAACTAGTGTCTTCTGGAAGGTTGGCAACCAAATTTGTTCCTACCAAGCTTCAAGTGGCTGACATATTCACCAAGAGTCTTCCAATGCCTCAGTTTATCAACTTCCGTCAGATGCTTTGTCTTGGTCCGCCACTGTTCCGCTTGAGGGGGGATGTCAATTGATATCATTTATTATTGTGATTTAGTTTATGTATTCATTTATTATTTAAGGGCCTTAGTGTATCTTTTTCATGTATATATAGGGCTGGCCCTTTCTATTGTATTCATTCAAGTTACATAAATTAACATTTCTCAATTCTTGATTCCATCTCTCTCTCTCTCTCTCTCTCTCTCTCTCTCTCTCTCCTAGTTAACTTCCTAACACATGAAACTTTTAATGCCCCCGAACACCCTCCAGAATCGATATGACAGGTGTTAACGAATGTCAACTAGAATTAACACCTATAGGTGTTAGAGTATATCAACCGACCTTATATGTCGAGTTTACTTTTAGAGTAAATTGCCAAAATCCTCCCTGAGGTTTGGGTGTGTTTGTCAGTTTCATTCAAAACAATTTTTTTGTACCATATTGTCCCACACTTTTGTGATATTTTGCCATTTTCATCCAAAAGTCTAACTTTTTTGCCAAAATCGTCAATGAGATTTGGGATTTTTTGCCATTTGCATCCAAATATTTGACAAAAAAATATAAAGCAAATTAGATATTTGAATGAAAATGACAAAAAATCTTAAAAGTGAAGGACTATATTATACAAAAAAAAGTTGTTTTGAATTGAACTGACAAACATGCCCAAACCTCAGGGACGTTTTTGGCAATTTACTCTTACTTTTAACAGAAAGTCTAGGTGATTTAACTGTCTATAAATCTTGGAAACTAATAGTAATAAATTATTACGGGTTTTTAATACTTGGAAATTAATACTAGTAACTTATTACGGTAAAATCAGGAAAGTAGCCATTTTAATAAAAAAAATCTAATTAATCATTTGATTATTTATTTAAAACATAATTGTTTTAACATTTAAATCCTTACGCCTCAGCTTAAATAATATATATATATATAGGGTCGGGATTTGGAGAAAACGGTGAAAAGTGTGAGAACGATTATGGATCGTCCAATCAAAACAATCCATGGACTAGATTGTGCGGTGGCGTTTTCGTAAATAACATCAATATTATTAGGTGGGACGCGCTTCATTAAGGGTAAAAGGGTCTTTTTACCCCTCATATTTAAAACGCCATCAAATGATAAAACGCCAAAACAAAAAAATAAAACACCATTAAAATCAAAACGCCAAAAATTAAAAATAAAACGCGGTGAGTATTACAGGAAGATGAAACAACACAAACAACTGAATTTCAGTTATTAACATTTATTACAAGAAATTCTCTCCTAAATTACGCGCCAAAAACATCATTATATAAACAAACGTAAAACATAGCTTCCCTAATCACTTCAATCTATCCATTTTCTGCGGAAAAAAAACCGTTAACCAAAAACGCCAACTTAAACAAAACGCCAAAAATGGCAACAATCGTTTCGTGGAGATACACTCTGGGAATCAGGTGATACGTCCTCCATTTTGACAACAGAAGGAGGGTGTATGTTAAGACGGTCAAGGCAATTCTGAAAATGCAAGAAGAGACACAGAGGAAAATATTATCCATTGGTATCGCTCTAGACAACGAATGCCATGAAACGCATATGCTTATGAAAGCATTAACAAGCAAATTTGGACCAATCAAAGGAGATGTGAAGCCAGACCCTGTCAAGACATCATGGCGTTTTGATGATGAAACAGACATGGTGACCGTTACATACGACAACGGAGAGGAGGAAGTATACTGGCTAGAGAACATCATGACAAAGCAGCGACTGGGTTTCATGGAAGAATTACATAACGCCACTTGTACCAACACAGAAATTGACTCAAAATTGGAGTTAATGCAAGACATGTTCAGGTGGAGGCTTCAAAATCTTCAGGAACAAGAAGCTGATGAAGGTGAATGGGATAACATGGATGAAGATCAAGATGAAGACAACGAGGAGGAAGAAGATGATAGAAGTGATGGATACTATTCAGATAAAGTACCTTCTGACGAAGGATTTTAATTTTTTTTCCTCTTTTTTTTTCTTCTATGTAATCTTTTTTTTTAAGATAATTAAATGATATATTTCTATCTTTAGTAGCAAAACGCCAAAATAATACTAAAAATGGTTAACCCTAACAAAACGCCAAAAATAACAAAAAATATTTTTCCTGCTTAATATTTTATTTACTCCATTATTATATTTTGTCATGTTGGTCTGCATAAGGCCATTTAGAAAAAACGTCAAACTTAGAAGATGGGACTTCTATAACCTATAAAACTGATAAAAGCTGATCAACACAGTAAATACAAAAAACAGAAACTGAAAAGACAGTTACTTTATTACTATCATTTATTACAATAAAAAAGTCCCGCCTAAACTAGGCGCCAAAAAACTCCTATAAAAGAGGGATCTATACACAATGAAATTAGTCACACCCAGAAAACACAAAAACGCCATATCCTCTAGAAACCACTCCCTTCAAAACGCCACAGATGTCAAAGCTTTCACTGAAATGGATTCTTTTTCTGAGGAGGTTAACTCAATAATATTTTGCTGGATGAGATAGACAAATATTCAAGAAAAAGAGACTGATGACAGTGATATGCCATCATGTGAGCTTTGTTCTTGATGATTATAGGCATGGAAGAAAGGGTTCAACCAAAGTATAAAATGCTATTTTGGACTCCATTATTACAAATAGCATCAAGCAAGAGTTGATCTTCAATGACATGCCACCAAACAAGACTATCACACCAAAAAACAGTATGCCACTAAGCAGCTTCTTCTAAAAAAGATGGGGTTTATGTAGGAAACTTGGCATCTAGCTAAAGTATTCAAAAGAGGTTCAAAACGCCAAAACAAATTCAAGAAAGATAGAGGCTGATGACAGTGAAGATTCGGAAGAGAAATTAGATTACCATTTTCTATTATTTTTGTTTTCATTTCATATTGTTTTGATATCAAGTTATATCTTCATTTGTTATCTAATTCTCTATAAATAAAATACATTATTATATAAAATGCCAAAAACTACAAACACCAAAACGCTAGAAGTATGAAAATTGGGAGAACAGCTGCTGGCAAAACACCTGTAAGGGGTATTAAACGCCAAAAAAATTGGTCTTATTGTAATCTTATGCAAATATTAGTGACTCGCAGTGAATTATTATACAAAATGCCATAACGCCAAAAAAAATTAACCAGAAAACGCTATAACGCCAAAAAAATATATATGTGACACAAAAACAATTAATTCAACGCCAAAAAGTTTAAAAAATTATACGCCATAAAATATTAGACGCCATAAAATATTATACCGCATTGGGAAATAAAAGAAGGATGAAAAGACAAAAAAGCCCCTCCGCCCATCTTTAAGTCGCGGGACACGTGTTGGGCCAGGATGCGTTCTCACCGTTCTCACACTTTTATGCGTTTTCTCCTGATCCCGTTTCTATATATATATATAGGGGAGGGTTTAAATGAGAACACTAAATATCGCGAGAACCATGAGAACGAATAAAAAAAACCACGAGAACTTTGTCAAAAACAATTCAAATTCAAAATTTTTTTTTACACTTATCATTATTGTTCGAATACAATGTTAGAAATTAAATTTACACGTTTAAATTTACGTGAATTGGTAAATGAAGAAAATTTACACATGTGTAAGTTTGTCATTTACACATGCGTGAATTTGTTATATTTACACATGCGTAAAAAATCTAGTAAGAGTGATTTTGAGAGGATAAATGAATTATTTGATGTTGTAAAAAAATTTTGATGTTGTATTTTAATTACAATAAGATTTGTATTAAAAAAATTGGTTTTGATTGGTTTTTTCATTCTTTCTCACGGTTCTCGCAATATTTAGCGTTCTCAAGATAACCATCCCATAAATATATATATACATAGGGGAAGGTTCATTTGAGAAGAAATTTATTATGAGAAGAAAAAGAAGAAAGGGCATATTAGTAAAATGCTATTTCATTTATAACTCATATCATTAATTTTTCTCTCTTTAAATAATTAGTCAACTAATCATTAATTATCCTACATACAATCTACAAAACCTACACATATAAAAATTTTCCTACATATACCCTACAAATTATAGAATTTTATCCTACACTGTCGAAATTTATTCTACACACCTCGAAATATATCCTACACAACTCGTAATTTATCCTACACAACTAATAATTTATTCTACACTTTAAATTAAGTTTTTTTTAATTTGGAAAAAGTATATATTTTGAAAAGGAGTTACAAATTTAATTTAGCTAGTTATTAAATGGGAAGAATACAAATTAATGATTTATGTAAGTTTACCAATATACCCTTATACTAAAATTAAATACAAATATTAAATGAAGTAAAATGAAGCTTTCTTATTGGTTGAAACTTCTTCTTTTTTGTTCTTACAAAAAAATTCTTCTCATTTGAACCCTCCACTATATACATATATATATATATATATATATATATATAGGGTGGGGTTTTAGAGTGAACACTAGTGTATTTGCGAACTTAGTGAACAAATCCTGGCCATTGATCTACACACGTGTATGGCCAGGATCTCATCATCAAATCGTAAAATACACTAGTGTATTTCAACATTAAATCCTGGCCATTGATCTACACACGTGTATGACCTGGATTAGTTCACTCAGTTCGCAAGCTACACTAGTGTTCACTCTTGAACCTTATCATATATATATATATATATGGTATGGTTCTAGAGTGAACAACCTCCTAAGAGTGAACTGTGTGAACTTCTGGACCCTTGATTTCCTTTTTAGTTATTAAGGGTAGGATTGTAATTATATAAAAAAATTAGATTTAAGTCATTATTTTAATAATTGAATTAAGTTACATCTTTCCTATTTTAAATTCATTATCCACATTATCTTTTATTTTTTAATAAGATAATTATCAAAACAAACAAAAATCCTATATATGGTATGGTTCTAGAGTGAACAACCTCCCAAGAGTGAACTGTGTGAACTGATCTGGACCCTTGATTTCTTTTTTAGTTGTTAAGGGTATGATTGTAATTATATAAAAAATTAGATTTAAATCATTATTTAATAATTGATTTAAGTTACATCTTTCCTGTTTTAAATTCATTATCCACAATTATCTTTTATTTTTTAATAAGATAATTATCAAAACAAACAACAAATCACGAGATTTCAATTTCAATTTTTATTTCAGATTTCATCACCAGAATTCAAATTTTGATTTTTAAGATCCACGTAACCTTCATATTTCAACGGTATACACATGTGTACTTTGATATGAATAGAACAGTTTACATGTGTACTCAGTATCGTACATATGTGTAATTAGCTACATAAAACATACATACAAACAACACCTGTAAAACTATTTTATATTTAACAAATTACAAGTTCCATAATGTTTGCCAAACCAAACTAAAAAACATACAATTACAAGTTCCAGTTTCGTAAAAACAATAAACCCAACATACTCGGAAAAACAAAAAATATAATCTTTTACAACTATTCGCCACGTTGTATGCTGAATCATCCTTATCGACCAAGCAAACAAACATACGTAAATCATCCTTATCGACCTCATACATGAATCATCTTTATCGACCTTCCATCTCCACTTTTCTCGTTAACAACATCTCTTATAATAGCACAAAAAACTCAGCAACTAATACTTTGCATAATTCACAAGTGTACATCAACAACTTTACACATTCAATACACAAAACATTCTGAGATATCACAAAAAACAGACGCTATACACATGTGTACATCACATTAAAAACAGAGCAAAATCAAAAAATTGAACAAAAAAACTCAGCAACTAATACTTTGCATAATTCACAAGTGTACATCAACAACTTTATACATTCAATACACAAAAAAATCTGAGATATCACAAAAACAGACGCTATACACATGTGTACATCGCATTAAAAACAGAGCTAAATCGGAATACACATGTGTACACCCGCCTCAAAACAGAACATAATAAAAAAAACACATTGTACATATGTGTACAACCCAGTGTACAATCTTCATCACACTTCCCAAAAAAAAAACAATACCAATAATCGGAATACACATTAATCATATAATAAAATCAGAAAATGTTATCTCGTAAAGATTGTCATTCAAATGACTTCTAAAGAATCCAATTTCTAATGTTTGGAGGACGGTGTGCCGTGTCGCATTTTGTTTCATCATCGAGTGTTATCTAACTTTATTTGTACTTTTTCGCCAACTAACCATATATAGCCAGTCACACAACCAGCAAAGGACAACATTGTATTACAAAAAATGAACACTGAAATGTCCTCGAGTCCTACATTCTAACTTTAGTTCATCAAAACTACAAAAACCTAAGTCAAATTCAAAACCTTAGATATGTGTTATTACATCACAAACTAAGCTATAGTAAATATTTCAATGTCTTTCTTAATACCTTAAAATCACAAAATCTGGTGATTCAGCAATCACTAAACTTCAAAACCGAAACATAGTTCGCATAATTAACAAAAGTGTTCACTTAATCTTTTCAACTTTCTGATATCATTTTCAAACTAATACAAATTACACACATTCCTATAGATTCGAATGTCACCAAAACCCTAATTCCGTAAAACAAACTGAATCTAAAAGAAAAAAGCAACGTATTACGCATCAGTTCAATACAGAAATACTACAACGCGAATCGTAACAATAACATATACGATTACATCTAAATAAATTGGAATTAAAGAGTTCAATATTGAATCATAAAGTGAGCGCTTACGAAGAAAGGAGATACTTAGGTCTGAAAATCGGAAGAAATATGGAGACCGGAACCTCGCGGCAGAGCGTCTGGTGGAGATCGTCGACGGCGAATGGTGGAGGCGGTAGGGATGGATGGAGTCGGACGCCGCCACCAAGAGTGGTGGCCGGCGATCATCTAGAGGCATAGAGAGAAAGAGCACTCCCGTGATTGATTCAGATCTGAAAAATAAATTGCGGCTGTCGCCGCTGTTTCGTCGAACGCCGCCACCAAGAGTGGTGGCCGGCGATCATCTAGAGGCACAGAGAGAAAGGGGATCTGAGTTTTTGTTTTAAAAGGGAAATCAAAAGATTGATAAACAAACCTATAGATAAATACGGGATTTAATGAAATCTGAGAATATGGAAACAATCTAGTTTCCTGATTTTAGATAACCAATTAATCTAATTACACTTTTACCCTTTTGATTTTAATAAAACAATAAAAACTAACCTAATAATTACAATCATACCACCCATTCAAAATATCAAGATCATAATAATCAATGGTCCAGATCAGTTCACGCAATTCACTCTTGGGATTTCGTTCACATTTAAACCTAATCATATATATATAGAAACGGGTTCAGGAGAGAACGGTGAAAAGTGTGAGAATGGATCCTGGCCCAACACGTGGCAGGGGGCGCTAATTGTTATGCGGGGGTACGATTGTCCTTTTATAGGTTCTCTCCTTATTCGCGTTATAAATCTCTTTCAAATTAAAACTCCAAAGATTTATTGTTAGCTGTTACCTCCTTTGCAAGATTTCTCAGATCTATGGAGTTTAACGTGGATTCTGTTCGACAAAGTAAAATTTGTTGGCGTTTTCTATATTTGTTCCAGCAAATCATGCAACAGATATGGCGTTTTGTTCTTTTATCATTGTTTTTTTTTTGTATTAGTATTTTTATAATATGTTGTATGATTTTCAATAGCGTTATTCAATTATGCAATTTAATCGCGTTTTAATTGGTATTTAAACAATTATTAAGAACTGACAATTGGAGTTTTCAATATTAATTTTAATTGTCGTTTACGTTCTAGTATATTTCTTATGTTTTTACGATCATTGGCGTTTTACATCTATTTGATTAGTTTTGAATTTTATTTAGTAGTATTTGTGAACATTAGTTATTACTATTTGATCAGTATTTGTTAATTTGTGTAAACATCAGTTTTGTTAATTATGGCATTTTCATTATGATGTTATATTTTGTTAATTATTTATGTTGTTAAGTGTTTTTAATTATTCAACTCATGGCTTTTTTTCATGTCGTTTTTAAATTATGTGTTTATTATGTCTTGTTTATTATTCAATTAATGGCGTTTTAATATATAATGTTATTATGAGACATCATTGTGTTTTTCTGATTTTTCTGTTCCTCACTGTGTTTCCTCAGACGAAGTTTCTTCCTCGAGTCAAAGGCTTTGCCCCAAAACTGGATTACCATTTATCATTCCTGACGTCAGTGAAGAATTAAAGCCCACAATGGACATGGTATTCTTAAGCCTTGATGATTGTTATTCAATGTATGTTAAGTATGCCAAGGAGTGTGGGTTTTCAGTAAGGAAAGGGACTACAAAGACAAACTCTAAAGGTGTCTTACATATTAAGTATTACTTGTGTACTAGATCTGGGTTATACAAGGACAAGAAGGTTGATACGTTGGACCCCAATCAAAAGGAGTGAGTAGTGCGATCCAACTTTTCAAAGAGGACTGATTGTGGTGCACTATTATGTGTACTTTTTGAGGCTGGATCATGGAAGGTGTATAAGTTTGTCGAGGAGCACACTCATGATCTTGTTGAACGTCCTGATAAGCATTTTCTTCCAATTGAACGACACCTCACTCAGCTCCAGAAGCATGTTATACACAACATGTCTAAGCTGAATTTGGGTCCTGTCAAGGCGTTTAATGTTATGAAGACTTGTTTTGGCGGTTTTCAAGACGTGGGTGCAAGTAAAGTTGAATTTAAGAACTATTAGAGGCAAATTGACTTGTTTATAGGGGAACATGACGCTGATATGGTTGTGAGACATTTGAATGAAAAAAACATTCCCAACCTAATTTCTCGTATGATTACTTCACAGATGAAGAGAATCGTTTGAAGGGACTTTTTTGGTGCGACGATCAAGCCAAACGTAATTCCACGTGTTTGGTGATGTGATTTCGTTTGACGCCACGTATCATTCCAACAAGTAATATTTTATAATTCAATTTCTTCTATTTTTGGCGTTTTATTAGTTTAAATGCAATGGTGTTTTATTAGTTTACAAGCTATGGCGTTTTATTAGTTTACATGCAATGGAGTTTTATTAGTTTACATGCAATGGCATTTTATTAGTTTACATGCAATGGTGTTTTATTATTCTTTCAGTTCTCATGGCATTTTCATATGCAGATACTCTATGGTGTTTGTACCGTTCGCTGGTATAGACAATCATCACTACAATGTTACATTTAGTGCAGCATTATTGGCGTCGGAAACTGCTGATACGTATATTTGGTTGTTGAGAGTTTTTCTAAAAGCTGTTGGTTCTCAACCAAAAGTTGTTATCACTGACCAAGATCCAGCAATGAAGAAGGCTATTTCTGTTGTATTTGTTGACACGAGGCATCGGTTATGCATGTGGCATGTGATACATAAACTTTCTCTGAAGGTTGTTATGCTTTTTTTACCTTTGGCGTTTTAGGATACACTGCGTTTTAAAATACATGGCGTTCTTTACCTTGTTAGTGTTTTTTTAATTAAGTTTTGTCTTTGTGTTTTTTTATGCATGGCGTTTTCGTGTTATACATAGGTTGGTGTTAGGCTATGCAATTCCACCAATTTTAAAGAACGTATTTGTGGTGTTGTGTGGACGGATATACTCACACCTGAAGAGTTTGAATCAGAATGGGAAGCGCTTATCGCAGAGTTCAATTTAGCAGATTGTAAGTCCCGAAACCGAGATCACAATGATATCGCACAACTTGTAAGGTGGCGGAATCACACGAACAAGTTGTAAAAGAAATAAAAGATGATGAAGAAGAAGGATGATTGACATTCAAATGATTCACAAATCTTGCATACAAGTGTTTGTCTAATACAAGATTGCCCAAAACCACCAACCATGAACCTATTACATCACTTTCTATTTATAGAAGGAGATTAGGGAGTGTGCTCCCTAAACCCTAAGCCCATAACTACACAAATAGGCCCAAAACCTATAATTAACCCCCATCACACCTTCTAATCCACCTATTATCTTATCCATAAACCTTAAAGGGCCTAACAATCTCCCCCTAGGTTTATTGGATAAGCAGATGCATCAGACTCTTGGATCGAGAGGACCTGGTGGAGGATCAGCAAAGAGATAGTTCTTTAAAATGTTGGCAGCAGCACTTGTCCACGATTTTGCACATTCTTCATATTTCTCGCTGGTTCGAATTTGATGACTTATAAGAATCAAGATGTCTTCCTCATGAAAACTCATCAGGTCATACGAGCTAGGGATCCTGATGGATTGCTCTTAAGTAACAATCACAGCTTCAGCCATTTTTGGATCATAGGCCCAGAATTTGAACTTCTTCAGTATTCCCTTTTCAAACTTTCTTGTGAGTGGAATGACCTTCTCTTTGTCAGTGGGAGGCCAGATAATTGATTTCACTGTTCTTCTGGTGAAAGAATCTCGAACACCAGAATTTCTTCTTACTATGGGCTCGGCAGTCTTCATGGTTGCAAAGTTTGTTCTCACTTCCTTTTCGAGACGTTAGTGGAATGCCCAACCTCTGCCTCTCTTGCTCAGATCTGGATCATAATAAGGAGCTCGTAACAGAGTCTTCGGATCAATTTGAGTCCAGGATTCGAATTGGCTTTCCTTGGCATAATATTCCCTGTGCCCACTCTTTCGAGTAATCAACCACATCTGTTTATCTGTCTCAAACCTCCAACATGCTACTTCTGATTTGTTTCCCACTTCATCATAATAAGTAGATCCTAGCTCCATCACAAGTCTGTCGAGTCTTGTTGTGGGATCCCTTAGCTGAGAGTTTTCATCCAAAGGATTCATGTCTTGATTCTTCATTACCAGCAGCTGTTACTTTCTTTGCTTCTCTTGTTCTTTCTCTAACTTTCTCTGCTCACGTTTCTTCTTTGACTTGCTGCTTAGTTTCTTTGGTTCTGCAGCCAGATAAGCTTCCAAAGCTGATGTGCGTTAAGCTTCAGCTGCTGCATGAGCTGCTGCTCTTTGCTCTTGTGACTGCTCAGGTCTTCCAACATAGAACTGCTCATCCTCTTTATCAGCAAATTCATTTCCAAACTTCTTTTCAAGTTTCGCCTTCAGATCATAGACAGTTGACATCAACATCCCTAAATCCCCTTGTAGTTGATATATAGTGAGATCTCTGTTTGAGAGGATATCTGGGCCTCTTTTAATGCAGCGTCTTGTTGTAGAGAAATAATCTGAGCACTTTTCATTTCTCCATCTTGTTCCAATACCACTACACGCCTCTTCAAACTTTTAACATACTCTTCTTCATCACTATCGCTTTCATAGACTTGTCTTTTTTCGCTTGCATATCGAAATGCAGCTTCATCATGTTCTGTTGTATGAGCCCCACTGGAGCTTCCTGCTTCAAACTGAACACCACCACTTGAACTGCCTGGCTGTGAGGGGGTGGCTTCAAAGTCGAAGTTGAAATTATATAAGTCTGTGTCTTCCAGGTCTGTCTTCTTTGATGCATCAGTTGTTTGTGGATCAGGTTGAGGGTCAATTGCAGGAGTGGACTTAGAGGTAGTCGAGGGCCCTAAAAGAGTGTTGTCAGGTGCATTGTCGGTTTTTTGTTTCTTTGGAGCTGATTCTTCAGTCACATCAGCTGTTTCTTGAATATCAGTAGTTGAGATGGATGGTGGGTCTCCATCACCACCCTGTAAACTTCGAATCAAGGCTGCAAGATTATCAGAAGTCATTGGCACTGGCTCACGAACAGCATCCTCTTTTTTATCAGACGTCACTATCTCTATTTCGCTTTCGGAATCTGTTTCTTCACTAGAGTTTGTTTCAGACTCAGTATCAACCATAAGGACTTCTTCTTCATCATCACCTACCTGTTGTACTTGCTGCATAAGCTGCACATCACGCTCTTCCGCTATCTGTGCATTAATTAGAGGCGGAACTGGAGCAACAGGGATGACTGGAGGAGCTGGTGCAACATGAGCTCCTTGTACAACGTCAGCAAACCTCCCATGCTTCTCAAGAGCATATCTTCCTTCAAAGTTATGATGTTTGGCTCTTTTGTTTCTGCATGCATTCTCAAATCATCCTGGCTCCATTGGCTTCAAATTGATGTAGTTTGGTCCCTTGACCAACGCTGGGTATCTTTCGTCAAGAATCATCTGTATAAACCTCGGGTACAGCATAAATATCTTCTTCTTTGGATCCTCCAACATCTTCTTCATGTTATCAAAGATGAAAGCTGAGAAGTTGTAATCCCATTCATTCACAAGTGCTACAACTGCTGAAGTTTGTGTCTTGTTCAATTGATCCCATCCACCCTTGTTTTCAGCAACACATTGGAGGAAAAAGTGAACTAACAGCCTCCAATATGGTGGAAATAGCTTCTTCAGCACAGTAGGATATCCACCTTCATAGCTCATTCTCCTTAAAGTAGCTTGGACTCTGGCTTGATCGTATAATGTAGGACGACGTGGCTAATCTCCTAGTCTTAACACCTCTCGAATTACTGCTTCAGATACAATAATCTTCGTCTTCTGTACAGTAGCTTCAATGGATCCTGCACCTTGCCTGTCAATCTTTACAGTATTCCAAAAAGCATTGATGCAGTTGCTGCAGATCACAGGATTTGTTCTTAAGGCATATGTGAGAGGACAGTTGTTCAGACCCCTGATTAGCGATCCAAACAACTCTACTTGATCTGCTGGAGGATCTGACAGAAAGCCTGCTTGATTATGGAATTCATTCACCTCTAATTGTCGTTGATTTCCTTCTTGCAACATTGCGCCTGCCATTTTCTGCACTTTACAAATTGTCGTTAGATGATTTTGAAGGTTTTACTTACATTTGAGTTAACGACAAGTCGACAAAATCAATTCGTCGAAAACTTAAACGTAAGCAACCCTTTTCAAAGTAAGCAGTCCAAAGATAGTCCAAAGGTTCATTAGAAAAGGGTTCAAATGACCAGGTCAAACAGTCAAAGGTTACAGAAATGGGGTTCATTTCGAATGAACTTCTTCATCCGGAATGGAATTCCGTCCGCAGTCATCCGTAATGAGCCTCATTGATTCGGAATCATCCGTAATCATTCGACATTATTTGAAATCATCCGTGATGATGATACTCTTGTCCGTAATGAACCGGAATCATCCGTAATGCCCATTGTTGATCCGGAATGAAGTACCTATGGTCCGTGATTAATCTGAAATCAGTCCGAAATGAAGCAAGTTGAGAGAGAATGTTAAGATGAGTCCGTGATGGTCCGCAATTGTAATACGGATTCTTGTCATTTATGCATTAAATACTCCGAAATGGTTTTGGGCCAGACCCATTTCGGATGATCCGGAATGATGGGCCTGTTCAGAATTTGACCAAGTCAAATCCTGATGGGCCTCATTTCGAACAGTGGGCCATCCAGACTCAAAAGATTTTAAAATTATTTTATTCAGCCTTTTCAAAAACAGCAAAATACCCCCTTTCAAAATCAACGAAACACCCCACTGAGCAATCATCATAAATATTAAAATATAGAATATTAAAATAATAACTAACAAAAATAGTATGCACAAAATACCATCATAGGGGTGATTTTGGGAAGATTGCCACAGGATCAAATCGTTCTCGAACTGATCAAGAGACACTTTTCAGCTCTTCGTTTACTTAGGCTGGTCCATGCAATTGTTGATATGTTTGTCCTCTTAAATCCACCGCTCAAACTTCAACTTTTTGCTTTGTGATACGCCTTTAGGTAGATTTATACTGTGACAACTGTGTGTCCCATTCCAAGGCATACCCCCTCGATCAAGGTAAGCACAACGGTTCATCGTAGCATGTGAGTATACTGAGATCATCCTTTTATAATTTTCAACGCCAGACTTCCTGGTGAACAGGTCAGTACTTCCGTACAGCAGAGAGACCAAGGTAGTTCTGACGAGGGCGAGACAGATACCTTAAATGGTACGAATTTGGCTATGATAGCTCACGGAATTCTCTTTTTGTGAGATTTCTTCCGTTTTCAGGTTTTGGCCCTTTTTGTGGCTCTTTTAGCAAAATATCCTGACTGTGCCCAGGTCTGCATATAGTCTGGATGCAGCAGAGGGACAGCCCTGATATCCCGGATGATTTATCAGTATAAAGACCCGAAACCTCAGATGTTGGCTATCTATCAACACATGATTTAAGACCATGAAATCATACACTGTTGGTCTGTTACCCACGAGATGTCCAGTCCATTATGTTTGTATCACTTTGCTTCTTTTTGCTTTTCGAGCGGCAGACCTATCAACACATCGCAATGGAGCCTTACCTGTTTAACATTGAAACCTTACGTGTGTTAATCAAGTTCTTTAATCATGAAAGCTCATTTCATTTCCCAGCAACTTTTCTCCCCCTAAATTTGTGCAAAAGTAGAATACTTTATGCCCAAATTTACCAGATGGAACACAAAAAAACCCCTTATTATTATTTACAAGAGTTTTTTTGTTTTTTTTTTTTGGTTTTTTTAATGCTCAGTCGGTGAAGCGAATCATTTTCAAGAGGTCTACAAGCACATTGAACCTAGAGATGCTGACAGGTTTGGTAAAAAGATCCGCTGTGTTAGCATCAGTATGGATCTGTTCAAGTTTAATAAGACCTCTGTCAAAACAATCTCTTTTGAAATGAAATTTAATGTCAATGTGCTTGGTTTTGGAGTGAAAAACAGGGTTTTTAGTGATCTGGATGGCGGCATCGTATCATAATAAATAGTTGTATCAAGATAAGTCAAACCGTAATCTTCCAATTGATGCTGCATCCAAAGAACCTGGGAGCAGCATGCAGATGCTGCAACGTATTCTGCTTCTGCTGTGGAAAGAGATACTGTCTGCTGCTTCTTGCATTGCCAAGAAATGAGTCTGTCTCCCAAGAACTGGCATCCAGCTGATGTGGACTTCCTATCCCTGTCGGTTCCTCCAAAATTGCTATCTGAAAAGGCAAACAGATCAAAGTTCGAATCTCTGGGATACCAGAGTCCGAGTTTAGGAGCTCCCTTCAAATATCTGAAAATTCTTTTAACAACAGTTAAATGAGTGAGTTTAGGGTTAGCCTGATAACGAGCACACTAACACACGGCGTACCGAATGTCTGGCCGACTGGCAGTCAGATACATTAGTGAGCCGATCATCGAGCGATACAGTGTCTGGTTGACAGGACTTCCTTCTGGGTCCTCAGTTAACAACGGCCATTCTGCAATTAGGGAGTCACTTGGCTTTGAGTCTGTCATGCTAAACTTTGCAAGGACGTCAGTTACATATTTACTTTGGTGAATTAATATTCCTTGATTATTCTGACGGACTTCCAGACCCAAAAACATCGTCATTTCTCCTAAAGAGCTCATCTCAAACTTTTTCTTCATGACTTCTTCAAACTCCTTGCAAAGAGCATCATCAGTTGATCCAAATATGATGTCTTCAACGTACATTTGAACAAGGATAATATCCTTGTCAACACGTTTGATGAATAATGTTTGATCGATCATTCCTCAGGTGTATCCATGAGCGAGCAAATGTTCTGTTAGAGTCGCATACCATGCGCGAGGTGCTTGATGCAATCCATACAGAGCCTTGTCCAGCTTGTAAGCATATCCTTCCTTTTCTTGGTCAATGAATCCCGGTGGTTGAGCAACATAAATTTCTTCCTTGACCTTCCCATAAAGAAATGCCGTCTTAACATCCATTTGATAGACAGTAAATCCCATAAAAGATGCGTATGCCAAGAAGATACGGATGGCTTCTAGACGAGCGACTGGGGCATACACTTCATTATAATCTAGGCCTTCAACTTGACTGAAGCCTTGGACTACTAATCTGGCCTTATTTCTCACAATCACACCATAGTCATCTTGCTTGTTACGAAATACCCATCATGTGCCAAGGGCTCTTTTTCCTTGGGGCAGCTTCTCAAGTTTCCATACTCCGATCCGTTCGAACTGATTGAGCTCTTCATGCATTGCATCGACCCATCCAGGTTCCTGCAAGGCAACATTAATATTTTTAGGCTCAATTTGTGATATGAAGCAAGAATACAACCACGTGTTGATGTCTCCAGATTTGCTGCCGGTTTGAACGCCAGCAGATACTGGGCCAATGACATTTGTGATTGGGTGACTTTTATGAACACGCTGCGGAATTGTTGTTACAGGAGCTTACAGATTAGATTGCAAATTGGAAAAGCTTCTAGAAGCTATTCCAGATGGCTCCCCCTCACTTGGTGCTGTGGGGTTGATCACATGTGTATCTGCAGTGCAATCAGACGGAATTGAATCTTGAAACAAAGAGGCTCCCTGAACATTTGACGGTCCGACAGAGCCTTCAGTGTTGTTGGTTTCACTATTTGAGTTATCTGTTAGGGGTTCAGGACGCGATGCCTGAGTGGATGAGGAACGACTTGTATTTTCTTAGTCAAATCCCGATGGATTCACAGTGAGTTTTCTGATTAGATTCTGCAATGGCACATTCTCATCTTCATCTTCAACAGGAATAGGCATTTCTTCTGTTGTATTCTCTGCAACAACAACTTCGTTAGACAAAATAGGAAACGATTTAAACAAGGAGGAATAATCATATAGCCAATCAGGGCCAATGCGAGCGTCTTTTGGGTTTTCTTCCAGCCAGTCTACTTGATACGCTTCCACGACTTGCTTCTTGACCTTGTTGTACACACGATAGGAGGTATTCTTAGCATAACCAATGAAGTAGCATGGATCTCCTCGAGCTTCAAACTTTCCCTTGGAGTCCATGAGAAGAAGGACACATGGGCAGCCGAAAGTGCGAAAGTGTTGCACCGAGGGTTTTTTACCTTCAACTATTTCATATGGAGTTTTCATGTGACGCTTGTTAATCAAGGCATGATTCTGAACGTAGTAAGCCGTATTTACTGCTTCAGCCCAGAATATAAGTGGAAGCCCCGAATCTATCGGCATTGTGCGAGCAGCTTCGATGAGAGTACGATTGCGTCTTTCTGCAACCCCATTCTGTTGAGGGGATCTTGTTGTGCTATATTGACGGTCGATTCCTTTGAGGGCACATAATTCGTTCAGCTCAGCATTCTTGAATTCTATTCCATTGTCACAGCGAATAATCTTCACACATTCATTTGACTGATTCTTCATGAGTATTGCAAATTTCTTAATTAAATTGGTTGTCTCGCTTTTCTGCTCCAAGAAGAATACCCAAGTGAAACGTGAAAAGTCATCTGTGATGACTAAGCAATAAGCCTTTCCTCCGATGCTGAGTACATCGACCGGACCAAATAAATACATATGCAGCAGTTCCAAAACCCTTGAAGTAGTGTGAACAGGTTTGGACTTATGAGGCCTACGATGCTGCTTTCCTCGAGCACATGCTTCGCATTTCTCTATTTGCATGAAGTCCTTGATTGGCAAGTTCCTGACCAGACCTCCTTTTGCTAATCGATTCAAATTTTTTGTGTTTAGGTGACCCAACCGACGGTGCCATAGCGTAGCATCATGTTCAGCAATTTCTGAAAACAAACAAGTAACTTGATCAGTAGGAGCTTTATTCATATCAATAACATAGGCATTTCCTCTTCGTTCAGCTTCTATCAGAAACCAGTCTTTAGGTATGAGGATTCCTGGTTTTAGGATGACACACCCACTCTTAGTGAAGAGAACTTCCATTCCTTTATCACACATCTGTGATACACTCAGCAGACTATGCTTAAACTCAGGGACATAGTTAACATCTGAAAAGGTGAGGACGCCATTCTTGACAGTGCCTTTCATGGTGATTCTTCCTGATTCTCCTCCCGCGAAATTGACATATCCACCGTCGAATATCTTGATATCATTCAACTGGGATATGTCTCCCGTCATGTGTCTAGAACAACCACTATCGATAAACCAAAGTCTAAAGATAGCCCTCCATAGTCGTTCCTGCACATAAAACGGAATCAGTTAGAGACTGGTACCCAGGCCATAGAGGACCTGAGTTTACCATCGCTATCAGTGTAGGTAACTTTGCGAAAGATCATATAGTTTTTATCATTGTTTGTGACATTGGGTGGCGCGGTAGAAGTTGATGGTTATGAACACGGAGACTGGGATCTAACAGGACCTTTTGGTCTCCAATCTTTAGTATCCGAGACACTCCTATTTGATGAAAAGGATTTTGTCTTTTCTTGAAACCTGTTTGTTTTAAAAAACTTTTGCTTTTCCTGTTTAGCAAGATTCTAGTCTCTGTCAGAAGGCCTTGCCTTGGGAGGTCGATGTTTGATAAAACTAGAGTGCATGGCCTTCTGATGGTACATGTTCCTAGAGTAGTAGGGACGATGAACACAATTTCTTGCGATGTGTCCCGGAATTCCATAGTTAAAACATGTCTGCCTTTTTGAGAAAAAGACATCTAGTTCGGCTTGCGTTATTCTCAAGAACTGATCACGTCTTTTCAATTCATTTGACACAAAGTGCTTTGGAGTGTGCTTGTTCTTGGAGGAACCCGCTTTACAGTAAGTATCCTCAACTTTACCCTTGATCTTGGGTTCAGTTAGCTTGAGATTTGAGGTTTCCTTTCTCGCATTCTTCCTTTCCGGCCTTCTGTTTCTACGTGATCGCTTTCTTTTAGGGGGAACAGATTCAGTTGACTCTGTTCTGTTGAGGTTACTATTGGGATCAATAGGTGAGCTGTCTGTAAAGGTGACTTTCACATCTTCCTTTTCTGTAGAGATCATGTCATCAGGAGAGTCTTGAGAGAAGGTTTCCATGATAATTTCTTCTACAGTTTCATCATTTGATTCAACTGTGGAATTGATTTCAATGAATTCCTTCTCCATAGTTTCCATGTTTCCATGAGTTTCTACAGAATTGGACTCTATGGATGTCTCCTCTTCAGTTAAGTCACCTTCTGAGTTCTCGATATTGGATGTTTCTGGTAACTCAGATGATGAGCAGTCTGTGTCTAAGACAACTTGACTTTCTTCTTTCGTAATGCTGCAAGAATCTGATTGATCATCACAATCGGAAACACTCGAAGATTTGAGCTCATTATCTGGGATCCCTGAATCCTCTGTTTGATTGCCAAGATCGTCAGATGATCCCTCTTCAACAGTAAATTCTTTAGTCACGTCAAAATCATCATTGCTGCAGGGAGCATCTGATGTGTCATTCAATGTTTCAGACATACAGGTGTGGTATTCCGAGTTATCAGAATGGTTTTCTGAGTTATTTGAAACAGATGTTTCGAATTCCTCAGACGACACATCAGGCTCTCCTGCCACATCATTCTCAACATTTTCAGCATTTTCAACACAGTCATTTTTATCACATGCATAATCTAAAATAATAGCACCAAATTTATCAGTCTTAGTGGGAACACCCCAAGTCTCAGCAAACCAAGAAAAAACACAGTTCCAAGCATAAATGCCATTTTTATCAGAAACAACATTATCAGTAGCACTTCGATGTGATTCATCATCCTCCTTAGACTTCTCTTCAGTTCTTACTGACTCTGCACAAAAACTAGGATAGTTAGTATTTTCAACAGAATCAGAATTTGATGAACTTTCCTTCATCTCCTCTGCGAGTTTGTTAACCGGTTCCGTTTTTGTTTCAGTTTCGATTTCTGCATTTATCATGGTTTCATTTATCTGATCGGACTTATTATTTGCTGATTTATTTTGAACATTTTCATCTTTAACAAAACTCATTGGTTTCTTGAAATCAGCATATGAATTCATTTTAGACTTAGATGGATCATAATCAATATAATCACTAGGTTTGCCGTACATCATAGTATCATAATTTTCCATTTCCTGCTCAGTGACTGGCAATCTGGAATTATTATGATTATATGGTGGCAGGACCTTTTTATACCCCAAACCCTTTCCCTTGTTTTCTTGATAGGCAAGTTGCACATTACATAGATTTTGAACTGTAGCACTGGAAGTATCAAACTTCTTGATGTTTAACTCGTTCTGTTTGTACTTTCCAGTGAGGAGCTCTAGCTCACCCTTCACAGAGTCACATTCAAGAGTTTTGACTGTGAGTCTATGTTTATAGTCATGAACCCAACATTGCTGCTGGTTCACGTCTCTGTGAAGTTGATTTATGTCCTTTTTAAGTGCTTCAATCTTTTCATAGAGAATTTTATTATTCTCTCGAAGACTGATGTACTTTCCCATCACAATATTATAATCTGTAATTAATGCTGAATTTTGAGATCTCAGCAAAGCAACTTTCTTCCTACAATGTTCAGTACATAAAAGGGAGTTTACCGTCTCAGCGAGTGACTTTGGTTCCTCAGTCATGGCCATCAAGCACTGATGAACCTTGTCCATAGCATCAGATTCAGACAGCTTCATAGATTCCACTTGAGCAACAACATCAGCCCAGTTGAAACCATTCTGCTCTTGAGCGATCAAAGCTCTTCCAGCTCCAGAATTACCCTGTCCACTTGAGGTAGCAGTTTCAGCAGGCGTGACGGGAACCATTGACCTTTCCTTGTTCCTTGCTGCAGCTGCCTGAGTAGCTTCATACCCTGTAAGAACTTTCTTGCAATCCCTAGCAAAATGCCCTGGCTCATAGCACCTGTAGCACCTCAGCCAGTTTTTCAGAAAACCTGGACTAGCAGACATAGGACAACGTCCATATCTTTTTGCAAACTTATCAGCTTTAAAGGCTGACATAGCCATGTTCCAAGCCACATCCAGCTCATCCAAGTCTTCTTCCACGACTTGATTAACTTCTGGTGTTATTTCTGTTGAAGGTATGAGTTCTCCTGCTAAGAAGGCATTGAAACTGTTGATCATAGACGCTGCAAGAGCAAGTTTTTCTTCATTCTGTTTGGTTAAGAAAGCCATGTGATCCACTGACGGAGTGTTCTGAGGAGCAGACTGAGTGTTTGAACTAAAAGCAGCATTTGCATGTTGTGGCTGAGGCTGAGATTGAGATTGTGGCTGGGTGTTTGTGGTATTAACAGTAGGTGCTTGAGAGGTAGGAGCAGCCATCCCATACACATAGTTTGGCTTTAGTGTAGTAATGGGACGGAAGACAATGTTTGGGTTGTGATTCATAATGCCATGAATAGGACTGAAAACCAGATTTGGATGAGCTTGAGACATCAGTGCAACATTGTTTGGACTAGTTACTCCAGCAGCCATCAGAGAGTTCTTGTGATTGATTTCTCTTTGCTGATTATCAATCTCGCAAGATTTAATGGTGGCAATCAGCTCTGTTAGCGTCATTTCATTCAGATCCTTGGTACGCTTAATCATAGAAACCTCGGCATCCCATGCTTTAGGTAGAGAGCTAAGCAATTGACGATTCATTCCACTGTTTGAGATGTTGATTCCAGCACTCACCATTTGAGATACAAGTTTAACAAACCTTCTGATTTGATTTTCAACCGTTTCCCCATAAATATGATTGAAGGAACTGAATTGCTGATTCATCATGTTAATCCTACTTGCTTTCATATCAACATTTCCTTCAAATAGATGTGTTAGTTGATCCCAGATATCTTTAGCACTTTTGCAGTTTCTGACTCCAATCGAAATATCTGGGCCAAGTTCCATTGATAGAGTTCCATAAGCAGCTTCATCATCTGCAATGACCTTCCTGTCCTCATCAGTGTAAATGTTTTCGGGCTTCGGAATTTGAGTTTGAGGATCATCTTCAGTTGCGTACATGATAGTATGTGGCCCGTTTTTTATGCTTCTCCAAACATGAGGCTTTTTTGCCTTGCAGTATTGCTCAAAACGAAATTTCCACTCGTAGTAGTCATCACCGTACAAGAACCTTGGAACTTTTGTGGATGTGCCGATAACTTGGTCAAGTTCTTGAAGAAATGCCAAAGACTGAGTCTGGATTGCAGCAAGTGTGGCATTAGCGAGATCGGCTGCAGTTACAACACCGTTCATGACACCGGATGATGAAATGCAGTTCGAAATTAGGTCCGAAATGAAATCTGAGGTCCGAAATGATCACTGATCTGAAATGGAACAAGTTCGGAATGAACAGTGGTTCGAAATGACTTTGATCCGAAATGAATTCTAATCCGTGATGATGAGTCCGGAATGAGACAAGCAATCTTCAAATAGTGAGATCCATAATCACTAACTTTTATCCGAAATGGCAAACTTTAATCCGCAATCTGATGATTGTGATTCGAAATCTGATGATTTTAATCCGAAATCTGATGATGTTTGTCCGTAATCTGATAATCTTATCCGTAATCTAATGATTGCGGTCCGTAATCTGTTGATTGCAATCTGAAATCTGATGATGTGATTCGTAATTTGATGAAGACGATCCGAAATCTGATGATTATGATCCGAAATCAAGCAAACTTCAAGTCCCTAATGATTAATAACAATCCGAAATGGTCCGAAATCTTCTGAAGACAGTTCGTGATCAGCAGAAACAATCCGAAATGCAGCAGAAACTCCAGAAAACGGAACAGTAACAAAACCGGAACAGTAACAGCGAAACAATCCAACGCGATATCAGATCCGAGCCTGGAAATCAGGTTCAACAGGCTCTGATACCAATTGTAAGTACCAAAACCGAGATCACAATGATATCGCACAACTCGTAAGGTGGCGGAATCACACAAACAAGTTGTAAAAGAAATAAAAGATGAAGAAGAAGGATGATTGATATTCAAATGATTCACAAATCTTGCATACAAGTGTTTGTCTAATACAAGATTGCCCAAAACCACCAACCATGCACCTATTACATCATTTTCTATTTATAGAAGGAGATTAGGGAGTGCGCTCCCTAAACCCTAAGCCCATAACTACACAAATAGGCCCAAAACCCATAATTAACCCATCACACCTTCTAATCCACCTATTATCTTATCCATAAACCTTACAGGGCCTAACACAGATAATGACTGGCTATCTGATATTTTTGCACTTAGGGAATCTTGGATCCCTGCATACTATAGAAAATGGAGGAGATGTCTGGTCTTATATGAACGACATCGAGGTCGGAGAGTAAGAATCATTTTTTTGGTCAAGTGTCAATTCGAAAGCTACTCTT
Source organism: Helianthus tuberosus (assembly GCA_030545235.1). Lineage (NCBI taxonomy): Eukaryota > Viridiplantae > Streptophyta > Magnoliopsida > Asterales > Asteraceae > Helianthus > Helianthus tuberosus. The sequence continues at coordinate 64,876,440 of CM060430.1, forward strand.
GTTGAGTTCATGACGCATTATGAGACTGTAATAGAAGCACAACGTCACACACCGGAAATATGATCATGAATCTCGATACAAAAGACCCTAGTTGAAGAGTAGTTACCAATTGTTGGAAGGGCAAGTTGTTGACATATACACAAAAAGTATTTTTTGTGACGTTCAAGCTGAGCTTATTGGAGTTGCGGATTGCATAAATCAACGTTACGAAGATCAGCCTGATGGGTTTGTTAAGTTTTACGTAAATGACTTCCAACAGCCTTGTGCATCCTTATTTGAGGTAAATAATGGCGTTTTATCATATGCAATGTGTTTTTTATTTTTTTAGATAAACATTCTATGCATGGCGTTATAGAGATATTGTTTTTGGCGTTTTTCAGGTAATGTTCCGTAAGTCTGATTGCACATGCAGTTGCTAATGCAGGCGTTTTGAACAGTTTGGTTTGCTATGTAGACATATATTCTATGTTTTGAGAATTATGGACATTAGGGAATTTCTAAAACAATACATTCTGAATAGATGGCGCAAAGAGGCTTCCCCAAACAGCTCTCCTGAATACTCAATTAGTCATGAATATATGACCGAGCTTGATCCTGATGTGCAAAGTATGATGCGAGATATTATTTTTTCAACGGAATATACTTTGAACTGTTTATCTGGTAATAAAGAGGAGCTATCCTTATACAAGGATCATGTTCAATCTTATATGAAGAAGGTTCAAGATATGCAGATTATTGCTCCTCCCGCAAGTACTAGGGATAGATTTGCCGAGATAACCGGTCAATATAAAAACGACAAGAATCCGATAAGAGTCCCTGTTGGGTATAAATCCAAAGGTTCTGGTTCTCGGAAGCGCCTAAAATCTAAACAGGAGATAGCAATCGACAAAAAGAAATCAAAGTTGAAACATGGGGCCAAAGAAAGAAAGTGTCAGAACTTCAAAGGCTATGGACACTACGCATCGACATGCAAACATGCCGTAATTAAAAGAAGATCGACAAGGTCTTCGAGAGCCAGTGAAGAGTAGTTTGGCGTTTTGTATTATTCATTCTTACAGAACACACACATATGGTCTTTAAGAGTCAGTGTAGAGTAGTTTGACGTTTTGTATATTTCAATCCTATAGAACACAGACAGATCTCAGTTTGGCGTTTTACATCATTTTTTGCCATCTTTTATTTCTACCTATTTGTTATAACATGCTACTTCGAAGTTACATAACAAACAATATAAGATCGGACAAGGAAATCAAACGGCAAAAAAAAAAAAACAATAACGCCACTAAATAAAAGTACCATAAACTTCTAATTTTGGTCATGCTAAACTCAATAATGTTTTACTGAACGAGATGGATAACATTGTTAATCCTTAGTCAAGAAAGATGTCTAACAATGTTATCCATCCCGTTTAGCTAAACTTTATTGAGAACAAAAACTGAATCTCCATGAAATGGCGTTTTTGAAGTTTTGTGGTTTTTGTATGTTTTGGCGTTTATATTGAGGATCTTGCTCATTACATATAGCGAACGTTTATTGAGAAAATAGTGTATATCAAAGAAACATGGATTGGAATCTTTGATATTTGGGTTTTTTGGCGTTTCTAAGATGAATGGTATAGAGGAAAATATAGGTTTTGGGGTTTTGGTGTGGATTTTAGTAGTTCTGAGAGTTTGTTTATATAGGAAGTTTTTGGCGCGTATTTTAGGCGCGATTTTTATTACAGTAAATGCTAGTAATTAAGTTCCGTCGTTTTAGTACTGTTTGGTCAGCTTTATCGGTTAAAAACAAAGTTTGACGTTTTATATCTAATGGCGTTTATATTATGATGAAGTGTGCTATGTGTGTTAAGGCGGGATTTTGCGTGAGTTTGGCTTTTTGTGTAGAGAAGTCAAAAGACCTTTTTACCCTTAATGAAGCACGCCAGATTAATAAAAGTGATTTTATTTACGAAAACGCCATCGCGTCATCTAGTCCATAGGTTGTTTTGATCGACGATCCATAAGCGTTCTCTCCGTTCTCACACTTTCGGGCGTTTTCTCTAAATCCTGACCATATATATATATATAGGGGATGGTTCAAATGAAAACCACTTTTATTGTGAAAACTCGAAAACTAACTAAAAAAAGCCTAAAAAACACACCAAAATTTTTATTTTTTTTTCAATTTTTTATAAAAATTACAGGTTTTTATATATAAAAAAAACTTTTTTTCAAAAAAAAAAAATATTTTTTTTGTAGTACACATACACATGTGCACTACAAAAAAAAAGAATTTTTTTTTGAAATTTTTTTATATATATAAAGTTGCGAAAATTGGTATGCAAAAAAAAAAAATTTGGTATGTTTTTTTGGTTTTTTTTAATTAGTTTTCGAGTTTTCACAATAACTAGTGGTTTTCATTTGAACCTTCTCCTATATATATATATATATATATATATATATATAATAAATGAAAGTTATTTGGGCCACGTGTCACTTGATTAGGGCATCCTCAGATCTATTTTCCCGCCCAACAGTGCCATCCCTTTTTCCTTATATAACCTCTCTTCTCACTTCTGATCTTTGTTTACAAACGCCTAGGGTTCTTTCTCTCTCTATATTCAGGCGATTCAAATTCAAATTTCACAAACCCTGCAAATTATTGAGATAATTCTTTCCATCCAAACCTTAATCTTCTTCAAACGCCACCATAAAATCTTCTTTTGTTCATCGATTACTTCATCAAAAGGTTTGTTCTTTTTTTTTAGTTGAAATACTTTCATGATTTCCTCTTATTTACACTAATCCTAATTTCTACTTGTAATCTAATCATATGGTTCCAGGGTTGTTGTCATCAAAGTTGAAATCCGCTTAGCTGCGGATAAGAGAACTGCCATAAGCTGGTATGTTTGAATATGTTTTGAAATTAGCGTTTTTTTCTAGATGGTGATGATATGAGTATAACATCTGTTGATTATTGATGTTTGAGTATGTTCAGCCATTATTCTTTCTGAAATTAGAGTTTCATTGGTATTATCTGTTTGTAACAGCAGTGGTTCAGCATCTACAGTGGATTCAACATCAGGTGTTTGCTATTATTGTTTGATGTTGTTTGCTATTATTGACTGATGTTGTTTGCTATTGTTGTTTGATGTTGTTTGCTATTGTTGTTTGCAGTTGAAGATATCTTAATTAAGGTAATAATTGTATTACATCCTGTTGAAAATTAGAATTGATAAATTTAGGGAAAGTGAGGTTGAAAGTTAATAACCCAACAGTGGAGCATTTCATTCTACAGGTTCCATAAATTAAGGGTATTCTCATGTAATGATGATGATTGTTCCACGGTTGTTTCCAGTATTATTGTTCCAACATCGTTTAAAGTATGTGTTTTTTGCTACTCTGATTTTCAATTTTGAGTTTTTTATTTTGAAGTGATATACTCTAATTCTCGGTTTAAATTTCAGTCTAATCACAGTTGTTTGAAATTCATACAATCTGCTGCGGGTTATTATAGGTTTGTATTCAAAGAAGCATAAAGTTTAATTAAACACAAAGAAAGATTATTAAATTTATAGTTAAAATAATTTTTGCTTATGTCTAAATGATGATGATGATTATAATTGACTTCTGCAGAAGATGATGATGTAGAACCCACAATAGTTCCTACTAAATGCAAGAAAGGATCTGCTATTGTTGTAAGATAAGATTTTATGTTACTAGAGAGTCTAGAGTAATGGTGTTTCCCACCTTTTTTGTATTAAAAGAAGCATAAAGTTTGTTTTAAAGGAGCTCTTTATGAACAAAGACTGATGAGGCCTATCCACTGTTGAAGACAAGGTCCTGTTAAAGACAAGCATTTTATGTACCTAGAGTTTGATTAATCAAAGGAAAACGACTGTTTAGTATCAGCAGTGGTTCAACATCTACAACGGATTCAAATTTAGTATTTAATTATCAGTGGTTCTTATGTAACTTTAGTATTTCATTATGAGTTTGTTTCATGTTGTAAGAATCAGTGAATTCTCAGATAATAGATTGCTTTGCCGGATTAGATTATGTGTTAAATTATAGTTCTTTAAGTGATTGTTTTGTTTTCTTGAATTCTATGTAATTTTGTAAAGAAGTACAATAACAAACAGTGGTTTTAACATCTGTTTGCAATTTGGTCAATAGTTAATGGAAACCCCTGTTAGGTTGAACAGTAGATGTTATTAACTTAAACATCTGTTCAGGAAAACGACTGTTTGCACTTTATGTACCTAGACCTAGAGTTTGATTAATCAAAGGAAAATGACTGTTTAGTATCAGCAGTGGTTCAGCATCTACAACGGATTCAAATTTAGTATTTAATTATCAGTGGTTCTTATGTAACTTTAGTATTTCATTATGAGTTTGTTTCATGTTGTAAGAATCAGTGAAATCTTAGATAATAGATTGCTTTGCCTGATTAGATTATGTGTTAAATTATAGTTCTTTAAGTGTTTGTTTCGTTTTCTTGAATTCTATGTAATTTTGTAAAGAAGTACAATAACAAACAGTGGTTTTAACATCTGTTTGCAATTTGGTCAATAGTTAATGGAAACCCCTGTTAGGTTGAACAGTAGATGTTATTAACTTAAACATCTGTTCAGGAAAACGACTGTTTGCACTTTATGTACCTAGAGTTTGATTAATCAAAGGAAAACGACTGTTTAGTATCAGCAGTGGTTCAGCATCTACAACGGATTCAAATTTAGTATTTAATTATCAGTGGTTCTTATGTAACTTTAGTATTTCATTATGAGTTTGTTTCATGTTGTAAGAATCAGTGAATTCTTAGATAATAGATTGCTTTGCCCGATTAGATTATGTGTTAAATTATAGTTCTTTAAGTGTTTGTTTCGTTTTCTTGAATTCTATGTAATTTTGTAAAGAAGTACAATAACAAACAGTGGTTTTAACATCTGTTTGCAATTTGGTCAATAGTTAATGGAAACCCCTGTTAGGTTGAACAGTAGATGTTATTAACTTAAACGTCTGTTCAGGGATAAACAGATGTTTGGGGTTTAACAGATGTTCGGCTCTAAACCAAACATCTGTTTAAGGTCAACATCTATTTGAGTATTGGTCCTGTTGTGAAATTTGTTTGACCCAACATTGGTTTTAAACCACCAGATAAACATCTCTTTATGTGCAAACACCTGTTTATGGTCAAACTTCTGTTTATGGGTAAACTTCTGTTTAAGGCGAAACATATGTTTCTTCAAAATCTGTTGACCATTGACTGACCAAACATCAGTGTTTAAAAAACTGTTGGGTATCCACTGATAGGAAAAAGAGCCACTGCTCACTTTTTTTATTGTTGGCATCTATTGATATTGACCATCAGTTGTTTTCTTAAAAAACAGCCACTGCTCATTTTTTTGTTATTGATGGTGTTAATTAGTGATAGATTGAAATTATCAAATAAAAACTAAAATTACAATGAAATTACCATTTTACCTCGTCTTTACATACCAATGAGGTAAGATTTCCTCCAACATTGTTTTGATCATACAATTTAAAAAATTCTTTATAACTATTTATTGGAAATCAAATCAGTAATTAATGCTAATTTCTTGAGCTTTGGACATTTAAAACATGCAAAATGGGAATTTCAAACTCACGGTTTAAAAATTAGAAAAGTCATCATGACAATGACAGTTGCTTTCAAATCATCATCAGTAATTACTGATAATATCAGTAATTACAGAAAAGTCATAATGACAATTGACGTTCGGTATCTACTGATAGGAAAAAATAGCCACTGGTCACTTTTTTATTCTTGACATCCATTGATATTTACCATCCATGGTGTTAATTAGTGATATATTGAAATTATCAAATAAAAACTACAATTAAAATGAAATTACCATTTTACCTAATCGTTACATTGCAATGAGATAAGAGTTCCTTCAATATTGTTTTCCTGATGAAATTTAATGTTAAATTAAAAAATAAAAAAAATACTTGATGGGTATTTGTTGCAAATCAAATCACTAATTAATGGTAATTTCTTCAGCTTTGGACTTTTAAAATATGCAAAATATGAATTTCAAACTGACGGTTATTATCTCTTAATTAAAGTTAAAATAAAAATTAGAAAAGTCAACATCACAATTGCTTTCAAATCAGATCACTGATAATATCAGTAATTTTGAAATTTTGAAATTAAATTTATGCAAGATGGTAATTTAGAATTGACGTTCTCTCTTTTTTTTTCCCTGCTTTGCATATCATTACTAATATTTATTTACTTTAATAAGGAGGGATATAAAGATATACACTACTTACCTTTCAGTTCCCAATAAACATCAGTTCCCAATAAACATCATCACAATTGCGGTCAAATCAAATCAGTAATTACTAATAATATCAGTAATTTTGAAATTCAAAATTCAAACCATATATATTTTTATCCTTAATGTTAAATTAAAAATAAAAAAATTCTTTGTTCAAATGCATCTTTCTGTTGACCATTGACTGACCAAACATCAGTGTTTAAAAAACTGTGGGGTATCCACTGATAGGAAAAATAGCCACTGCTCACTTTTTTTATTGTTGAGATCTATTGATATTGACCATCAGTGGTTTTCCTAAAAAACGGTCATTGCTCACTTTTTTTGTTATTGATTGTTTTAGTTTAGTGAATTATCAAATAAAAAGTAGAATTACAATAAAATTACCATTTTACCTCATCTTTACATACCAATGAGGTAAGATTTCAAACAACATTGTTTTGATCATAAAATTTAAAATTAAATAAAAAAATTTCTTTATAACTATTTGTTGCAAATCAAATTAGTAATTAATGTTAATTTCTTGAGCTTTGGACATTTAAAACATGCAAAATGTGAATTTCAAACTCACGGTTATTATGTTTTTAAAAATTAGAAAAGTCATCATGACAATGACAGTTGCTTTCAAATCATCATCAGTAACTACAGAAAAGTCATCATGAAAATTGACCTTCTCTCTCTTTTTTTTTCCTACTTTGCATAACAATTCAAATATTTAATATTTTAATAAAGAGAGGATAAGGATATATACTACTGTGGATTACGTATAAACATCAGTTCCCAATAAATAAGATAATTTAATAATTATCAGTTCCCACATTCAAAATTGAAAATTCAAAGGCTCATTCAAACCGTATATTCTAATCCTATAAATAAGATATAATTATCTACTATCAGATTCAAATCTCGCTCGCTCATATATGTGTGCGTATATCTCTCTCTCAAATGCATCTTTCTCGTGATTTAGGCGCTAATCTCCGATTACACTTCTTTGTTCGAATGTTTATTGAACATGTTATCGTTCCAGTATCATTGTTCCAACATCGTTGTTTCAATGAAGATTCCCATCACAAGTCAACCTTTCAATATGGATGTTACAGTATCATTGTTGCAACATCGTGAAAAGTTGCGTTGTTCGATTTTCGTTAAATCGAAAGTCAGGTTTTCTTGTGTCAGGTTTGTCATTAGGATTTCTTCTTTTATAGAAAGTACGGATAGATTCTTGCAATATCTTGAAAACTTAGATGTGCTACAACAGTTGAGAAGAGACCTTTGCATTTTAGGTTTGTTTCTTGTTTGTGTTGTCAGTAATATAGAGTGCGGTGATAGAGACTTGCAGTTCTTGGCGATGCTGAAGTACATACATCTAGAGGTTCAGCAATGGATGGAGTTGAAACTAAAGTTTCTTAATTCTTGCTGTTATTCTTAGATTTGAACTTTAATACTGTTTAGTATGTCATGTAATTATTGGACTTTTAGTTTTAAGGTCATGAATAAATTAATAAATTTTATTTTATGAATCTATGTTGTATTTTTTTTTTATTATTTACTGTTTTAGTAAGATTTAAATTATGTTGATGTTGAATTGTGTCTGAACATCTGTTTGGTAAGACAACAGAGGTTTAATAGTGTCAATGCTTCTTCTCAAAGGGTTATGTTGCGGTTATAACAACTGATCATGCTAAGGACTGTTATAGTTAACAACTGCTCTTTATAAAGACTGATGTTCTTAATGGTTGATGACGCCTATCCACTGTTGAAGACAAAGCCATGTTAAAGACAAGCACTTATGTAGCTAAAGCCTGATCAACCAAAGGAAAACCACTGCTCAGTAGCAACAGTGCTTCAGCATCTATAGTGGATTCAACTTTAGTATTGATGTACCAGTGTTTCTATGTTGTGTTATATTTTTATTTATTATTTAGTGTTTGAGTACGATTTAAATTATGTTGATGTTGAATTGTGTCTGAACATCTGTTTCATAAGACAACAGAGATTTAATAGTTTCTATGCTTCCTCTCAAAGGCTTATGTTGTGGTTATAACAGCTGATCATGCTAAGGACTGTTATAATTAACCACTGCTCCTTATAAATACTGATGTTCTTAAAGGCTGATGAGGCCTATCCACTATTGAAGACAAAGCCATGTTAAAGACAAGCACTTATGTTCCTAAAGCCTGATCAACGAAAGGAAAACCACTGCTCAGTAACAGCAGTGCTTCAGCATCTATAGTGGATTCAACTTTAGTATTTATGTACCAGTGTTTCTATGTTGTATTCTATTTTTATTTATTATTTAGTGTTTGAGTACGATTTAAATTATGTTGATGTTGAATTGTGTCTGAACATCTGTTTGATAAGACAACAGAGGTTTAATACTTTCAATGCTTCCTCTCAAAGAGGTTTTTGAGTCGTTATAACAGCTGATCATGCTAAGGACTGTTATAATTAACCACTGCTCCTTATAAATACTGATGTTCTTAAAGATTGATGAGGCCTATCCACTGTTGAAGACAAAGCCATGTTAAAGACAAGCACTTATGTTCCTAAAGCCTGATCAACGAAAGGAAAAACATTGCTCAGTAGCAGCAGTGCTTCAGCATCTATAGTGGATTCAACATCAGTATTTTATACTCTGTTAGATTGTTAAATTTCATATCATAGGGTTGTTTATATGTAACGGTATTTATCACATCACCCCAGCATGCTAACTGATTATATGTAATACTTTATTTAAAAAATCTCAAAATTCATCTTAAAAATAGTTAAAATGAATTTTTTTTATGAATTATAAGCATTAAAATGTTTTAAGGCTATCCACTGATAACTTAAAGTCTCCCACTGTTTTTCAGTGTAATCATTGCAACCACTGTTATTATTCCATCAGTGTCTTCATAAAACAACTGTGTTCCATTACTCATCAGGGGTTGGCTCGTGGACAGTTCATAGCCGTCAGATCTTTTGTAACTGCTGCCACGTCAGCATTCACTTTTCCTGCTATAAAACCCTGATCAAAACCCCCAATCAGGGTTTTAACTGTCGAATCGAATTCATTTTTCCTTTTTCAAAGCAGTTATCCTCCATTTCTCTCAAAATTCCTCATCGTCCTTCTTCCTCAAATGGCAAAATCATGGTCTTCATCAGTTAAAAGGAAATCCAGTCAAAAGGTCATACAAATTCTATACAAAGCTCCCCATAACTACTTGGGTCTCTTGACAAAACCAAGTAACACTGAAACGTTCAATTCCGTCATAGATGCCCTTTCGTCTTCAAAATACAAAACTTTGTTGACTTCTGATGCTCCGATTTACTTGGCAACCCAGAGGGAATTTTGGAAAAATGCAAAACTTGAATATCAAGATAAAACACCCATAGCTATCAATTCCTCGATAAAGGGTGTTTATGTTAAAATCACACCACAAACCATTTCTGAGGTGTTTGAACTCAATGATCTTGAAGGTAAGACTTTTTTCCCTAAAATAGAGTATCAAACAGATTTTTTAGAAAGAGGGTATGCAAAGCAAATGAAAAAAAACACTTTGCAAAAAGGCAGTTTTCCCCCTGCCCCAAGGTTTTTGTTTCATACCCTCTTAATGTGTGTTTCTAATAAGACCACTGCTTTCAATGAAATTCCATTAAAGATCCAATACCTGGCATATGCTATCTTGCATGGGGAAAACTTTAACTATTCACAGGAGATCTTTAATGACTTGGTAAAAAATGTTGATAGCAAATCATTTTTACTATTTCCAAGGTTCCTAAGCTTTTATTTTCAAATGAATTTTGGAAAGGATGATGCTCATGTACTTATCCAGGGTGAACCTTTTCAAATAAATGGCCTTACACCGTTAACATTTACAAGGCTATCAAAAGTGTCCAAAACACAAGCACAGGCTCTTGAGCAGACTTTAGCAGCTACCACTGCTCCTCAGGCACCTGCTGCTGAGCCCACTGCTCAAGGTGATCACAGCAGCAAAACAACTGCTGTGAAACCGACACCTAAATCCACCAAAAGACCAAGACAAAAGAAAACACAAAAGCCCCTCAAACCTAAAACAAAGGCAACTCTGGAAGATGAGATCCCAGAGCCACTGCCGGTGAAAACACAAAAGTCACCAGAAACCACTGCTGCTACTTCCTCACAGCAGATGTTAGAAATATCTCAACCTGAGCCTCAAACTCCTCCTGTTTCTTTTCAAAAAGAACAGGTTGTAAGAATAGGGACATCAAATTATGTTGCTTTGGACTCACTTGAATCCATCATCCCCAGCCCACTGCCCGGGGCAAATCCTCTTTCCACTCCCGTACTCACTGTTACAATTCCACCACAAACAAAACTTTTGTTGGATGCAGTTGATATAAATCAGATAGCAATCAGTTCCTCTCAACCCCCTATCACTGAGAGCATGCCACAGAAAGTGACTGTGTCTGAGCTCCCTATCATTGCTAACCCACCAACAACACCTGAGGAGGTTACACTGCAGGATGTACAAGTACTTCCTGTCAGTAGTTCAAGTGAAGCAGCTACTACAAGTGTTGAACCCACTGGTTTACACTTGGACAGTAGTTTCATTAATCAGACTTCCTTGAAGGCAATTTCTTCTATGGGAACCTTTCTAAATACTGGTGTGTATCCTGTATACACTGGTGAGCTTAGATTGGTAACCTCTGCTGAGGAAAGAAGTCCCCAGTTCCAAGAAAAAGGGGCAACAGGGGATGACTTTTGGGAAAGTCTCCCTCAGTCAACCACTGTTACAACCACCTCTGGTGGGAAATCAGATGATCCCATTAAATTGGATGATGGTTTAATGTACCGAGAATTGACGGAGAGGCTTAACAAACTGGATACATCTATTGCAGAAATCAAAACCATACTGCAACAGTTGTTACAAAAACAGCAGGCACCACCTGCTCCCACTGACCTTTGGGCATTATTTCAACCTCTGCTTCACCAACAAAGAGCAAATGCTGATCAGAAACATGAAATTCAGCTTCAAAATATCAGAAATATAATGGAAGCCAGGTTCAAAGACACTCAGGCAGATATAAAAACCCTGAAGGCTCAATTTATGAACACCACTGGCACTGCTCCTCCCTCTATCATCTTTGTGGACAACCCACCACCAAATAATGCCAAAAAGGCGGAGAAAATAAGGCAGTTGAAGAAAAAGGGATATGAAGATGGTCTGTACATTGCACCAGATAATTCAACAATGCTTGCACACATCCCTTTGCCAGATGGTTCCAAAAAGGTTGATGTAACCTTAAATGCCATTGCTGATGCAAAAGCAAGGGTGAAAAAGGATATGGAGGCAAAGGATAAAGGAAGGTTTGAACAGGAGAAGAGAGTTTTTATGGAGATGAATGAACAGGGTACTTCTGAGCCAAAGGATCAAGAAAATTCTCAGCCCATAAGAAAGTCTACTAGAAAAGTCATACAACCTAAAACCACACCTCCCAAATCCACAAAACAAACTCCCAAACCTTCCAAAAGTTCCACACATCAATCTTCGAAACCAACAGATGTTAAAACACCTGTTGTATCAACAGTTGTTGCTTCTTCAGTAATTTCAACATCTGTTATCCAAACTTTCACCACTACCACTTCAACACACACTACATCCACTGTCTTATCTCCATTACGAAAAATCCCTTCACCACCACCAATACCACCTGCTAAAAGGCAGAAGACAACAGCTGACACATCATCCGTGGTAATGGCAACAGTGGTTGAAACCCCAGTTGTTTCAACAGCTGTTAGACAAACACACACCATCACTACTCAAACACCCCAAACAAAACCATCATCACAAAACTCACCACCTGCCTTAAAGCAAAAGACAACTGTTGATACATCAACAGTGGTTGAGACACCAGTTGTTTCGACAACTGTTAGTCAATTACCTACCACTTTTAACAATCCTTCCCAAGCCATAATTCTGTTTGCTCCAAAACCTCAAATAGAAACACCTCCTCCTGAAAATGTGTATACTAGAAGAAAAAATATTCAAGTGCATGATGATGATATACCAGCACTTGATCCTGTTTCATCTGTACCTTACAAAATCACCAAACCTGAATCTTTCATTCCTCCAAAATTGGTCAATCCAATCAAAGATCCAATAGCTCTTCAAGGATATGAGTCTGCAGATGGTACCCCAGCAGCTGCCAGTTATCCACTGGAACTCCATGCAGTAAAGAATGAAATGAGGCAGTTCTACACAGTTGATGATCCTTCAAAAAGGAAATTCCCTTCTCTGGTTGGTTTTAGAAATCCAAAAAACATGGATGAATATCTAAAACTAAAAGCTAGACAAGCTCAAATAATAGCTAGGGTTGAATGCGAAGGAGAAAATAACAATGTGTATTCAAGTCATTATCAGTTTTTACTCACCAAAGTCAAGCTCATGGAAGACTATGCTAGAGATTTGAGTAAAGAAATGTCAAATTTACCACCAGAACCTGGCCTGCAAAAAGATGTGAGAAAAGACATTCTGGCATTGATCATGAGTGAGAAGTTCTACCCTGCCAAGGAAGAGCAATTCCAAGATTGGCCACTTGTTGGTCTCAAAGCAGAACTCAATAGAATTGAAAGAGTAAAAAGAGATCCAAGCATGAAAAGGTCAGCACCAAATTGGCGTAAATACAAAAAGGCTATTGATGATCTTACCTTGGAGTATAAAAGAAAGAAACAAGAGTTGGTTGATGCAAAGGTTGCAACTGCCAAGGCCATAGCAAAATGGACAAGGCAGTACACTGATGAAGCTTATGAAAGGCTTAGAAAAAAGAGAGAAACAGATCCTAGCCTTCCAAAGAAGCCTGATTACAAAACTATTAACATGTCAAAGAAGCAGCTCCACAATTCTGAACCACTGTTCACATCATCAGATACCTCTGTCATTATTTTAAACCAAAGAAAGAGGCAAAAGTTGACTGATGCAGAAGAGAAAGAGCAAGAAGCTGTATATTTTAAACAGGCTATGAAGACAATGGCACTTGAAGATGACAGCTCAGCAAAGCTTCTACATACATTGGAATCCAACCACTGATGAAGCATAAAAATTGAACCTCAAACTACTGATGGGATCCAAGCATTGTTGAAGATCAAAGCATTGTCATTCAAGCTCTGATCACCCTTTGAAAATAGCACTGATCCTCAACATTAGTGCTTAGATTACAACAGTGGAATGAAGAATCAATGTTTATGTATCAGTAGTTTGAATATAATCAGTGTCTGTAGTGTCTGTTGTTATAGATTCAGTGTTTATGTTGAACATCTGATCTGATTTACTTTTGGTCAACATTTGTTTGAATTTTGGTCAACATCTTATTTTGTTAAGAAGTACAAGAACAAACATTTTTACAAAATCCCAAATCACCCGATCATTTAAGTGCATTGAAGTAAAATTGGAAATAATGTTATTCATGTGGTCCTGTTGTTGAATAGATCTAATTCCGTGATTTTAAGACAATGTTGTTGAATAGAATAAGATGGTTGATGTAATGTGGTCGTATTAATAACAAATTGTAATTAATTAATCTAAATAACTTTCCCGAGCCCGGGAAGCAATCCCGGGTAAAAACCTAGTATATATATATGTTGAGGATCATTACAGAACACTAATTATTGCGAGAACAAAAAGAACAACTCTAAATCACTAAATTTTGGGATTTAAGATTCATATTTTTTAAATTTTATGTTTCTTACATTCATATGTGTATTATGTATACATACAAAAACCATATATTTTTAGCTACACATAACCTACACATATATGTAGGTAATTTAACCTACATATATGTAGGTTATATAGAAACTGCAATTTTTCCATATTTTGTATTGAATTCTAGTGTGACAAACAATAAATCTTACATTTGTAACATTTTCATTTACTTTTTAGGTTTTTGGATTGAAAAAATGGGTGATTCATTGTGTTCTGCGTGTTCTCGCAATATTTAATGTTCTGCATAGAATATATATATATAGTATAGGAAAAAAACTCACTTGAGTTGAAACAACTCAAGAAAAACCCTATGTAACATTTTTATTTTTTTCTAAGAAAACAGAGAATGTAAAATTTGGTAAAACTCTTAGGGTCTGAAGTTATTTTTTTCTAAAAAATCCCTATGTAACATTTTTATTTTTTTCTAAAAAAATCTTAGGGTCTGAAGTTAAAACTAAGGATGAGCTCGATATTAGTATCAAAGATCACCAGATATGGGTATAATATCGGTAAAATTCGGTAAACTATTCGTACCGTACTGAACCGAAAGTACCGGTACCGATAACGCCAAAATAGTGGGTACCGATTTAGTACCGGTAAAAAATTGGCACGGGAAATTTGGTACCAATACAGTACCTGAAAAATCGGTACAGGAAATTTGTACCAGTATCAAGTACAAAATGCTCATTCCTAGTTAAAACCACGAGAACGTGATTATTAGCTGTGTAATTTTCACACGAAATCCCTAAAAAGCGTAAATTTCATGTGCACGTGGCATCATATGATGGTTTCATTCTTGGCATTGCTGTCATGTAATTTTTGCCAGGAAGTATCAAAAAACATGATTTTTATGTACACAGGCATGTAATTTTTGCTAGGAATTCTGAAAAAGAAATTATTTTTATGTACACATGACATTATTTGGTTGATTATTTTCTTAACGGCATAAAATTTATCATGATATGTTAGATAAGATGTTTTCCTTGTGAGTTCTTTCTAAAGTGATTTTTCGTTTAAAGACACACGTCAACCGCTCTAAATTAACGATTAAGTGGTTTAGAAGGGTAAAATCATAGTTTATATGATTTTATTAATAATAGCACATTAGCACGTGCATAGTAACGCGAAATGCGCATCTGATCACGTGATCTCCAAATTACTCGCAGCTTTTGTAATCCTTCTTGTTTCTCACTTGTCAAGACTCATGATATATGTTTCCTTGATTTAAAAGGCAATTGACTTTAGGAAAATGTTTTTTTAACGGCAAATTTGGATTACTGACGAATCACTGGAGTAGTATCGTATCATCAGCGGAGCCACCGATCATATCCATCTCCACTAGGCATAATGCCTATATACCAATTCAGGAGTAAACCCAATAAATATGGGAAAAAACCCCCTTATGGGAATCAAACCCAAAACCTATTGGTCCCAAAGTCTTATCTCACCCCCGAGATGCCACTAGTCTATAAAGTCATGGACTTGAATCAATGTAATTAGTCGACCAATGTGTAATCTTAGACTATGGGGTGTAGAGGGGCTTGGGTTAGGGGCATTGCTCGACACGTGACGTGGGTGTGATCCACAAGCTAATACTAAAAAACTAGGGGTGTGGTGAGGCGTCGCTTAGCTGGGCGTGGCTAGCCATGTGGAATTTTTTTATTTGTTTAAACTCTTTACTTTGAACAGCCAAACACAGCCCGCCACGTCACCCAACCACCCCGCCCCACGACAGGCAGAATATCCACGCCAAGCAGGCAACGTCAAGCCCAACGCCGAGCCGGGGTGATGTAACCGGCGTTAAACCCCCTTCAACGCCACAACCCACGCCCCATACCCACCAATCTTAATCAATTGTCTGGGTATGTAAAAGTTATTCGTATGTTCATCAACGTGCAACTATCATTAATTATAGGTTTAAATTAAATCAATTAATCATAGGCTGATAAAGTCAATGAGTTATTTTGATGTTGTGAGTCAATACAAAATAACCTAATATGATATATCCGCTTATCTTATAAGTTATAATCGACCAGAGAAAATTGTTTTGTGAGTGTGAATAAGTTCCTGCTGACCAAATAATGTAGGTTGGCAAAAGTTTTTACCGCCTCTATAGATGATATGATAAGTATTTCTGAAGAAATTTAGTAAGGTGTTATTTGTTTTTTAAGAGGTAAAATATCTCTAGTCTGCGGATCACATCTGAAAACATCTGTATAAAAAGAGGTGGACTAAACCTCTTCAGTCTACAAGAAGAAAACTGTTTGTTTTTTAACGTATGTAGACTTCTAAAATAAACTGTTGGTGGTGCACGGATGGTGGCAGTGGCGATGGTGATGCTGGACGGTGGTGGTGGTGATGGACGGTGGTGGGTGGTGGTGTTTAACCCTCTATAGACCTTAGAATATCTTATAAGTGGTTGGGCCAAGTGTGCACCAAGAGGAGCTCGTGCAGACATTTTTTAATAAAACGTTTTCGAAAAAAACAAACAGTATACAAATTGCGACACAGACAGAAAAGGCTGCACAATTTAAAAAAAAAACAAACAAACAACACCTGAATTCCTCCATTGATCGTGTGTAAGTCAACCTAAAGCTAATCTCTTTAGCTACAACTCAAAGCTTAAGCACTTTAGTCAAAGAGGAAGATTAATTAAGATTAAAAGAAAGAAATAAACAGCACTGTAATTATAGTCTAGGGAAGATATAATATATATATAGAGAGGAGTTCATGCGAGAATCACCCTTATTGCGAGAACCGCGAGAACCAA
This sequence comes from Helianthus tuberosus, assembly GCA_030545235.1. Classification (NCBI taxonomy): domain Eukaryota; kingdom Viridiplantae; phylum Streptophyta; class Magnoliopsida; order Asterales; family Asteraceae; genus Helianthus; species Helianthus tuberosus. The sequence continues at coordinate 64,893,232 of CM060430.1, forward strand.
TGTGAACACAACCTAAAATAGCTAAAAAAACCTAAAAAAAACCTAACCCCCCCCCCCCACCAAAAAAAAAACCTAAACCCCCTCCCCCCCCCCCCACCCCAAAGCTAAAATGCTAAAAACTAAACCCCCAAAAAACCTTAAAAAATCTAAAAAAATAAAAAAAAAATCTAAATTTTTTTTAAATATTTTTATGCTCAAATCGCTACTTTTAGTGGCTAAAAAATAAAAAAAAAAATTTTGCTTCGAAAAGTAGCAATTTTTATATAAAAAATACTAAAAAAAAAATTTGTGTGATTTTTAGCTATTTTTAGGCATTTTTGGTTGTGTTCACATTGGTTCTCGCGGTTCTCGCAATAAGAGGTGGTTCTCGCATGATCTTCTCACTATATATATATATATATATATATATATGGGAGAGTTATCTTGAGAACGCTAAATATTACGAGAACCGTGAAAACGAATGAAAAAACCAATCAAAACCGAATTATTTTAATACAAACCTCATTGTAATTAAAATACAACATCAAAAAAGAATTTACAACATCAAATAATTCATTTCTCCTCTCAAAATCACTCTTACTAGATTTTTTACGCATGTGTAAATATAACAAATTTACACATGTGTAAATGACAAACTTACACAAGTGTAAATTTTCTTTATTTACGAATTCACGTAAATTTAAACGTGTAAATTTAATTTTTAACATTGTATTCGAACAACAATGATAAGTGTAAAAAGAAATTTTGAATTTGAATTGTTTTTGACCAAGTTCTCGTGGTTTTTTCATTCCTTCTCACGGTTCTCGCGATATTTAGCGTTCTCATTTATATATAAATATGGTCGGGATTTAGAGAAAACGGTAGAAAGTGTGAGAACGGTGAGAACGCTTATCGATCGTCCGATCAAAACAATCTATGGACTAGATTGGCGCGGTGGCGTTTTCGTAAATAACATCAATTTTATTACGTGGACGCGCTTCATTAAGGGTAAAAAGGTCTTTTGACTTCTACACACAAAACGCCATCTCATGAAATAAAACGCCAAAAACAAAAATCACAGACCATTCCCAGTAAAAACACCATTATATATAAAACACCAAACTTAATTAGAGTAAAATCCCACCTAAAAAAACTGCCAAAAAAATCCTATCTATACAACAGTTCAGACCTTCAATTAAAAACACACACAAAAACCCAAAAGCCATATTTCATATATCCCATCCGCCTTAGAAACGCCAAAAAACCCAAACATCAAATACCTTCTAACCCAAAACGTTTTTTTTGAAATTCAGTTTGGTTGTCTGTAAGATTTCGCTCAATGAAATTGACAAAATCCTTAAGTGAGGATGTTGTCCATTTCATTGAGTAAAATCTTATTGACTAATCCTCAACTTCCATCCAATTTATAACGCCAAAACATACAAAAATATTATTGAGCTTTGTTGTCAATAAAGTTTAGCTGTATGGGGTGGACAACATTGTTAGTTATATTTCTTAACCGAGGATTAACAATGTTGTCCATCTCATACAACAAAACATTAATGATTTTAGCATGATCAAATTTTGAGGTTTAAGGAGCTCTTATTTCGTGGCGTTCTTTTTATCGGTAAAACGCCAAAAAAGTTAAAAAATCAAACATCGTTCATTGTGAAATTCAAGATTGTTGGCTGAAGGGTCTAAACTTAATAACATTTTGCTGTATGAGATGGACAAATCTTCAAGAAAAAGATGCTGATGTCAGACTGTGTGCTTCCAAACAGCCACACAAAAAACTACTTGAAAAACAAAAAAACAAATGAATCATACGAAAGTCGAACCAGCCAGTTAACATGATTCAAAAAAGAAGAAAGAGACTGGTGACAGAGAAGATTTGGAAGATCCATTGTTTATGTATTCTTTTTTTTTATTTTCTTTTTCAGTTGATTGTTATATAATAAAAACGCCAAAACAGCCAAAATGCTTGTTTAAACGATATCATCCCGTTAAACGCCCCAAAAACTCCCAAACTATAATAAAATTACTTTGGAAAAGTATTATAAAAAACCCAAAAAAATACAAAGCAAACTTAAAAATGTAACTAGAAACAGAAAATACAAATCAGTAATACTGAAGATAGGGAAAATTTATTATATTAGAATCTAAAACGCCAAACTTGAAAGATGGGACGTGTTACAGACTTCAGAGATAAAGCTTATCAAAAACAATAATTACAAACAGTAACTGAAAAGACGAATACTTTATTAAAATAATGCACCGCCTAACTTAGGCGCCAAAAAGACATCCTATAAAATGATACGTCTCAGCAACTTCCATTAGATCAAACAAAAAAAAAAAAAACAAACGCCAATACTACTAAATACCACTCACTGAAAACGCCAAAAAATAAAAAAAAAATCAAAGATGGCTAATATGCTTTCTTGGATATTCATAATTGTTCTTCGTGAAGTTTCACTGAATGAATTATTATCAGAAGGGAGTAACTCAGAAAGATTTTCCTGCATGAGATGGACAAAAATTCAAGAAAAAGATACTGATGCCAGTAATATGGCATTTTGTATTTTTTGTTCTTGAAGAAAGTTTGGATGACGAGAAGAGATCAATGACAATAAAGAGTGGGTTGATTATAAAGATGAAGATCAAGATAAAGAAAAAGCAAAAAAGCCACTCACACGTCATAGATCTATGTCCCCAAACATTCACAAAAGATCCAGTTCAACAGACGAGCAGGCAAAAACATCAAACCAATGGGTTTGTTAAGTTGTACATAAAACGCCATATATTTGGTGACAGTTCTAGTACTATTAAAGAAGAGAGAGACTGATGACAGTGAAGATTGGGAAGAGAGATCCGATTAGGATTTTTAATTTATTTTCTTCGCTTGTATTTTTTTTCCTATGGTTGAAATATAATCTAACAACCGTAAAACGCCAAGATAACACAAACGCCAAAATGTTTATAAAAAATAATAGAACAATGGGCCATCTTGTTTAAAATGCCTTGGAAAACGTCATTCAAATAGATAATGGCATACGATTTGAATAAACGCCATAAACGCCAAAATGTTAATATAATGAAACCATTAAACGCCATTAAATATTGAATTTGGTTAACGCCAAAAATCTTAAAAACCAAAAATTAAAACAGTATTGGGAAATGCGGAACTGGAAAAGCAGAAGATGAAAGGACAAAAAAGCCCCTCCGCCCTTTTCTAAGCGGCGTGACACGTGTTGGGCCAGGAAGCGTTCTCACCGTTCTCACACTTTTGAGCGTTTTCTCCTGATCCCGTTTCTCTCGCTCTCTCTCTCTCTCTATATATATATATATATATATATGTCACAACCCCTGACCACACTCTGGACGGGATGCTTGAACAATCAAGTAGTACCGGTGGTTATTTCGAAAATATTGCAGCTGAAATTTTCAGCAGGACCGTGAAGTAGGAAAAATATCAGAGTTTAGAAACACCGAATTTTATTTATTAAACAAATGAGAACAAACTCATGTTTTACAAATGTAGCTTTAATATGGGATAAACCCGAACACATAAAACAATGTTTCTTAATTTAATTGATAAAATAAGCCACTTTTTTAAGCCTTTCGCTACCGTATCACAACTCTTATTCTGATCTAATATAATCACCTGAAACGCGTTTAAAAACATTTGATCAGCATGAAATACTGGTGAGTTCATTCATTTGTATAAAAACACATTGTTATAATTACTGTATCAAGAATTTTTACATTTGTTTATATCTATCAATTACTCAAATCAGTATTGCGACTGGGGAAAATCCCTGTGCTCGTGGTCATATTACTATTGGCTAACTCATCGTCCAATAGTAACGCTAGACAAGTAATGTATACAAAACCCCACATACTGGCAGTAATTTCATATTATAAAGACTTAATCACTGTAAGTATAACTGAAAAACATTTAGGATTTTGCAAAGCATTTTGATAAAAGAGAATGACTCACCTTGTAGGTCTATAGTTCTTAATTTAACAGGACTCCCGATTCTAAGCCTTCTGATAGTTAAGCATCTACTTTTATAGTTCTGAATCTTCTGGTAATTAAGCCTCTATTTTGATTATAAATTTATAGTTCGGAGTTTTCTGATAGTTAAACATTTAGTTTAACAGAGTCGAATACGTATTAGTGTACAACCAAATCAAACCTAACGATGGTCACGAGATCAGAACCATAACGTAAGTCAACAAAGTATAGTCTTATTCAGACAACACTTTGGTATTCGTTAGTTGGTTCCTGGATCGATCAGACAGAATATTGTATTGGTAATTATTGGTTAGAACACCAACGTATAGAGAGAATAAGAGAAGGAATGAGCAAAGGAAATGAAGTTCTAGGCTACCTATTTATAGGTAAGGCAGATTCCTTTCTTAGCTAGGAAGTTTTCTTACTTATTGAGTTTTCTTAACCGCTAAGTTATCATAATTGCTAAGTTTTCTTAACAACTAAGTTTTCTTAGCCACTAAGTTTTCTTAATCGTTAAGTTTTCTTAGCTACTAAGTTTACTTAACCATTAAGTATTCTGGTTTAGTAGTGTAACGCCCCAAAACTTGAATTTTAGTTCACTAGTGTCGCAACCCCCACCCCTATCTGTCCCGGGAACGAGCGGCCGCGAGAATCAGTGTTGGTGGTATCAGTGTTTATCAATTAGGCAGCGGAAATCACATCAGGAGCGTAGTTAGGAAATATTTTATCAGAGAAAAACACCATATTTTATATAAATAAACATATTGAGATGAAACCCAAGTTTTCATTACAAACTGATTTATAGGAATAAATCCCGTTTTATTAAAATAAAACATCTTCTTTCTTTAGGTAACTTTTATAGCTACTTTTTCCAAGCCTTCAGTGCTGTCCAGATAGCTTCTAGTTGGCTTTCATATTTTGTTACCTGAAACGCGTTTAAAAACATTTTGTCAGTGGGAAATACTGGTGAGTGAATCTCAGTTTAATCAAGAAGAGTTTTATTGATTTGCAGTATTGAGAGCGATTACAATGTTTATATCTATACAATTACTCATTCAGTACTGTCAATCCTGACTGGTGGGTCATATTACACATTGGCTAACTCTTTGTCCAATGGTAACGTGTCAAACATTTTGTATTATATAAAACCCCAACATACCGGCAGTAATTGAAGACTACAAAGACTCAATCACTGCTTAATCACATTGTAAAATATTTAAGGTTTTGTAAAAACAGTTTACAAAAAGGAGATTACTCACATTGCTGTCTAAGGTTTTCTGTAAGGGTTTCCTGGTGATTATCTATAATTTACACAAATGCACACGTGTTAGTATAATAACCCTTAATATTTACATTAGTAATACCCTTCCCGAGACGGCATTCCAATGACTACGTAGGGCAGAACCACGACAGCCGTTACGGAACCCTGGATCAATCGGGTAGCGTATCTAATACGTAACCGGGGTTATGATACTTACAACGGAGCAGAACTTCGTTATTTAGGGGGGTATTATACCCGATAATAGCTTCTACACTTAAGAAATTCGAGAAAGAAAAAGGAAATGAGCGATCGGAACTGAAGGCCTGAGCTCCCAATTTATAGGAGCAGATTTGGGGTCCCTCGCGGCCCGCGTAGACTTAGAGGGAGTCTTACGCGGCCCGCGACATAGGGTGTCTAGGCCGTAGCCTTGTCCGGTCACGAGTATAGGTCTAACACGTTGCTGCCACATGGCAGCTCAAGGTTGCGTCTCGACGACTGGCTGTCGCGCCCCGCGTAAGAAGTAGCCAAGGGCTACGCGCCCCGCGGCAGCCCCTCAAATTTCGTTTTTATTTAATTTAAATAAAAATAAAGGTATTCGGGGTCCGTTTTCGCGTATGGGGTGTATTTTAATTATATTTAGGGTGTCGGTTTATTTTAGGGTTATTATATCCTCCCCACCTTGTTTTAGAGCTCGTCCTCGAGATCTACCGAAACAAGTGTGGATATTTCCTTTGCATTTCTGATTCAAGCTCCCATGTATATTATGGTCCTCTTTTGGAGTTCCATTCACTTTGACCAGAACTAATCTTTTGTGCTTGAGGTTCTTAACTTTCCTGTCTTCAATGTGTAGAGGCCCTTCTACAAATTTTAACTACTCATTTACCTTTATGTCCTTAAGAGGTACTACCAGTGATTCTTCGGCTAAGCATTTCTTGAGATTAGATACATGAAATACATCATGTATTCCTGCCATTTCCTCTGGCAGTTGTAGCTGATAAGCTACAGGTCCTATTCTTCTAATAATCTCAAAAGGTCCAATATACCTGGGGCTTAGCTTTCCCCTTTTGATGAATCTTACCATTCCTTTCCAAGGAGAGACTTTCAATAACACTTTATCTCCTACTTGAAATTCCAACGGTTTTCGCCTGTTATCAGCATAGCTCTTTTGTCGATCACGTGCTGCTTTAAGTCGTTCCTTGACCTGGATAATTTTGTCTGTCGTTTCTTGTACTATCTCAGGTCCTGATAGTTGCTTTTCCCCAATTTCTGCCCAACAGACTGGGGTTCGGCACTTTCGTCCATAAAGTGCTTCGAATGGTGCATCATTGATATTGTGTGATAACTGTTATTCTAAGAAAATCATATCAATGGTAAGTGATTGTCACACCCCCAAAATACCACCCATGGAAACCCCCTCTAGGCGTGTGACAAACCAATAACGAGCCACTAATCATGTTGAACTCATAATAAGTTTATAAATGAAAATGCCAATTATTAATGAAAAGTAACATCAATAAGTTCAGACGTAAACCAACATGTTCAGCGGAAGCAAATACCAGAAATCATAGTTTAACTGTTTCAAAACCAACGTGTGATACCAATAATTCCAACACATGTACCAGTCCAGTTCGACCCATGACCACTCCAGCTACACCAGACAGCAAGTTCCAATCCAAGACATCTAACGACCTGCTAGCATGCAACAAGTGTATCAGACAACGCTGGTGAGTTCATAGTTTTACGAAAACGTTGGTTACCAAGTGTTTAGTTAATCCGTTGAATTTACAATGTTGATAATACCCCGAGTACAAGACGGCTCCTGATTTACATTGCCCTTTCTCCAATGCTCCTATGAAAGCATTGGTCATGGCTAGGTCATTAGTTCAACACCCGTCCTCCCAAGTACGGGGTGAGGTTGCCAAACCTAAGTAGCGCTACTAACTAATACCATGTTACCTCTCAGGTAACCAAACAACACGGAGGGACTTTAAAGGTGATAGGAAGAGTATATTATCCACATTCTAGATTTATCCAAAAGACTTATTCCTCGCAGGAATACCCATGATTTACCCAAACCCAATCCCTCTCAGGGATACCCAAAGACTGTCCCAACCACCAGGACGCATGCTCAAGAGAGATGAACTCACCTTAGTTTTGCTCGGTAAGATTAGTTTACTTGTTTATCAATGGATTACACACGCCCTATCATGGTTACCGTCAATAATCAGTTTCGAGTGCACATGATCCACATATTTCATGTACAATTAATTCAGGCACTCTTTGTTCACATAATACACAATCAAGGTACATGTAGTACACACATATAATTCACGTCATAGCAATTAATATATTAACCCAGTGACGCCACATAGTCACATAACACGTTATCAAGTACAATAGCCAATTTATCTCATATTCTCATGTTTTTGGGCCATATAACTCTCGATTCCTCGAAACAAGAATACATAATCTGTTAAGCAAGTTAATATTTCACATAAAGTCTGGACAACCCACTGACACACTTCGGCCCAACCCAACATTCCAACTCAACTCGTGGCCCAGACAAGTCCGAGGCCCGTTCAGATACGCGGCCTGTTTAATTGATGTTGTCTGGTCCGTGAGAGAGAGACCCATCAATAATTTCATTTACTAAGCCCAACTACTAGCCGCCTACGAGATGGGCTAAGCAGCTCTAGAACCCCTCGGCCCAACCTTTAAATATTTCATTAGATTATTATTATGCAGCCTATACAAAGTCTCGGTACACGATCCAATCCAGTTTCATAAAATTAACCCACAATTCTCTAATTAATATCTCACAGTTCTTTATTGAAGTTATGAAATCAATTCAGCAATTAGGTTGTTTCTAAAGCTTACGGTCACCACAATTAATGCCACTCAAATCAAATAACATAGTTCTTTCAATAATCATTCATCATAATGCATATCTAACCCATAAACTAAGTTTGCTACCAATCATAGATCCATTCTGTGTTTATTATGTCATACCAACTACCATTGACATCACATCATCTAATTCAATTACACAAAATATCCTTAACCATCACACATGGCCGCCACTTTTTATTGAGAATTACTGCACATGGCCGCCACTTTTTATTCAAGCTTTTCAACTTTAATCAAACCATTTACCCTTAAGACTATTGGACCATTAAAGACTACATATCTATCAAAATTGGTTATAAATTCCACATTAATTACATGCACACAATTTTGTCAACCAAGTTCACACATAACAAGATCAAATAATTGAGAAATACTACAAATATGGATTCACTAACCAAGAGTTCAATTGGATGGAATGATGCCTTGAAGAGGGGGGGGGGGTCTACTACTGTTGATTACCGAAGACAGGTAGATAGAGGATGTGCTAGGGTTTGAGTATATTTGTGGTTATGTGATAATAAAAAGGATTATACAAGTTATGCACGTATAAATTCTACAATTGTAGTCGGGCCCAACTTTGGCTTGATTTGGGCCGAGAATAAATTGAACAAGGGTAACCAAATTCTAAGTCCACAAATGTGCCAAGTCCATACGTGTGTGGGCTGACCAAGTTCATAAGTGTGTGGGCCGAGATTACTTAGTAATGGTTGCGGCCCAATCATAACAATTTTTGACACCAAGAATGGCCCAACAACACACTCAAGCATATTCCAAAACGTTTATGTTTAACGTATTCGCAATAAGGAATGAGAGATCAAAATTACAAGACTAACCTTGACAGTTTGGGTTGTCACATCATCCCCAACTTGAAAGAAATTTCGTCCCGAAATTTGATAAGTAAACCAAAAACAACACGAAGCGACAAAGTGTTAGATTAGGATGACTGTGGATTTTCCCCGGGTGCCACATCATCCCCCACTTGAAAGGGAATTTCGTCCCGAAATTCGTCAATGATATCATAAGTTAATACAACCGCTTGAACAACTAAGGATACTAGAGTTTTATCCAACCTTTGCATTCCCACGTGAACTCCAGTCCACGTCTTGAGTTCCAACGAACTCCCATTATTTAAATTCGACTGTGTTAACAATGGGTTCCCCACCAAGGGTATCACAAGTGTTTCATCGATCAAACACTTCTTTAGATTTGAGACGTAAATGACATCGTGAACGTTACCTAATTCACCAGGTATCTCGAGTTTGTAGACCATGGCCCTGATTCTTTTCAGAATTTGAATGGCTCAATGTGACGAAATTTTATCTTGTCACGCTTCCCAAAGCGCACCGCACCCTCCCAGGGTGGAACTTTCAATCATAACACGTTCGCCTGCAACGAACTCCCAGTGTTTCCTAAGCTTAACAGCCTCCCTGACGGTCACGCGTTGCCGCCAACGATTTCCGATATAAGCAATCTTCCCAAGAGTTTCGAGTGCAGGTCCTGGACCTGTGATTAGGTTGTCACCCACCTTTTTTCAACCAGGAGATCGGCATTATCGTCCATGCGATGCCTCAAACAGAGCTGTCCGAATACTAGAATGATAACTGCTATGGTAGAACTCAGCCAAAGGTATGTGTCCTTCCAATTTGCACTAGGTCAATCACACACATGCTCGCAGCATGTCTCTGAGTGTCAGGGGGTTCATTTACTCTGACCATTTTCCCTATGGTGATAAGTAATGCTCATGTCTAGACGTGTGCCAAGAGTGTTGTGTAGTGCCTGCCATAAATCAGATAGAGATCAAAATCAGAGATAACAGGAGTTGGCACCTCATGCCTAAAAATCGCCCTTCACAGGTAGTTACTCCGAGGATGCGAAGACTTGACAATCTTCCTTGTTTGCAAGAGAGTGTACTGATTACACGCAACAATCAACGAGCATCCAAGTGATGTTATTTCCGTTCTGAGTTTCAGGTAGTTCAGTGAAAAAATTCGTGGTAGTCTGTTCCCATTTCCATATGGGTGTTTCTAGTTGCTGATACTCCATCTTGACTCTTCCACAAGTCAAATATCATTCTCAAACATTGCTAGGTGGGCCTTCACACCCGATCGCTAGTGCAAGCTTTATAGTTCCTAATATCTCTCATCAAAACCCAGTCGACTAGATTATCGAGGCCGGTGTGCTTTGCTCAATCACGAGTTCCCTACAGTTGCCGCATAATGAGATCCCCATTCACTCCTTGAGGTAACGTATATCGTCTGACCCGCCAAAGATTGCTTTTCCATGCCCTACATGGGTTCAACTTGAAAGTCCTCTTCCTTCAGTTCTCCGGTTTGAACAGAGCGAGTCTGATCTGGTAGGTTAGAGTCGATAGTGAGTTGCATAGCTCTTGCACGCTCACGTTTCACAGTCACAATCATCCAAAGGTCCCATCCAGCGATGTCATTGCATGATTAACTCCTTCAAAACAAAGGTACGCGGGAGGCCCCTTGTGATCGGTCTAAGTAGTGCATTTGGTACCGTCCAAGCAATGCCTCCAGCTTAAATCCAAAGACCATGGTTTCCACCGCAGGTTGTGACTCGTGCAACTCTCTTTGTAAATCCACTACGTAAGCCATCCCTTCCTCGTGTTGCCTTGGCGTGTAACTGGAACTATGATTCAAACCATCATGGCATACCACTAGATCACCCGCAACCTCGGGTAAAGGCGATGCTCAGTGCATTGCAGAGTTGGGATTCGGAAACTGAAAAGACGTCCTCCTGTTTTGTCTCCCACGAACACAGCACACTGCTGTGTTAAAGAGATGTAAGCTGCGCGATCTTCAAAAATCCTGTGACGAATCTGCGATAGCATCTGGTGAGACCAAGAAATTGCTGTATCCTCAGAGGGATCTTTGGTGTCGATCAGTTTCTAACCAAAACGGGTCTTAGCGAGATCCATGTGTATTCCCACTTCGTTGATTATATGACCAAAAAGGTATCCCTCGCATCCAGAAGTTTCATAAAATTAACCCACAATTCTCTAATTAATATCTCACAGTTCTTTATTGAAGTTATGAAATCAATTCAGCAATTAGGTTGTTTCTAAAGCTTACGGTCACCACAATTAATTCCACTCAAATCAAATAACATAGTTCTTTCAATGATCATTCATCATTATGCATATCTAACCCATAAACTAAGTTTGCTACCAATCATAGATCCATTATGTGTTTATTATGTCATACCAACTACCATTGACATCACATCATCTAATTCAATTACACAAAATATCCTTAACCATCACACATGGCCGCCACTTTTTTATTGAGAATTACTACACATGGCCGCCACTTTTTATTCAAGCTTTTCAACTTTAATCAAACCATTTACCCTTAAGACTATTGGACCGTTAAAGACTACATATCTATCAAAATTGGTTATGAATTCCACATTAATTACATGCACACAATTTTGTCAACCAAGTTCAAACATAACAAGATCAAATAATTGAGAAATACTACAAATATGGATTCACTAACCAAGAGTTCAATTGGATGGAATGATGCCTTGAAGAGGGGGGGGGGGTTGCTACTGTTGATTACCGAAGACAGGTAGATAGAGGATGTGCTAGGGTTTGAGTATATTTGTGGTTATGTGATAATAAAAAGGATTATACAAGTTATGCACGTATAAATTCTACAATTGTAGCCGGGCCCAACTTTGGCTTGATTTGGGCCGAGAATAAATTGAACAAGGGTAACCAAATTCTAAGTCCACAAATGTGCCAAGTCCATACGTGTGTGGGCCGACCAAGTTCATAAGTGTGTGGGCCGAGATTACTTAGTAATGGTTGCGGCCCAATCATAACAATTTTTGACACCGAGAATGGCCCAACAACACACTCAAGCATATTTCAAAACGTTTATGTTTAACAGTGTTCGCAATAAGGAATGAGAGATCAAAATTACAAGACTAACCTTGACAGTTCGGGTTGTCACAGTGATCGTCCCAATTACCTCTGAAATCAATTACACAGGCTCTAAGCATATCTTCCATTGTCTGAATCGTCCTTTCACTTTGTCCATCCGTTTGAGGATGATAAGCGGTGCTTAGATTCAACTTGGTTCCCATTGCTTTTTGGAAACTTGCCCAAAAATGAGAGGTAAAACGGCTATCCCTATCAGAAACAATTGATAAAGGAATTCCATGTAATGAAACTATTTCATTTACATACACCTTAGCTAATTGTTCCATACTGAAAGTTTCCTTCATTGGTAGGAAATGAGCTGACTTAGTTAGCCTGTCTACAATCACCCAGATTGTATCATTACTTTTTCTTGTTTTGGGTCATTTAGTAACAAAATCCATCGTTATCAATTCCCATTTCCAAACTGGCATTTCTATTTGTTGCAATAAACCTGATGGTTTCTGGTGTTCAGCTTTAACTTGTGAGCAGGTTAAACACTTAGAAACATAAGCTGCTACGTCTTTTTTCATTCCTATCCACCAGAAATTCTTTCTTAAATCCTGATACATTTTATCCAGGATGCATCGTATACTTAGACTTATGGGCTTCTTCTAATATACGGTGGCGTAGGTTTCCTAATTTAGGTATCCACATTCTTTTCTTATGGAATCTCCAAATTCCATCTATTCCTTGTTCTAATTCCTTAATCATTCCTTTTAACTTTTCAGTATCATCCTTGATTACTGATTCTTGTGCTTCTCTAATTTGATCATTTAAATCTACTTGTAGATTTAATTTAAGAGAACATACCCTTTTTGGCTTTTCATGATACTTTCGGCTTAAAGCATCAGCTACTACATTAGCCTTTCCTGCATGATACTGGATATTACAATCATAATCACTAAGAATCTCTATCCAGCGTCTTTGTCTCATATTCAACTCCTTTTGCCCGAAAACATACCTTAAACTCTTATGATCTGTAAAAATGGTAAACTTACTACCATAAAGGTAATGTCTTCAAATCTTAAGAGAAAAAATTATGGCTCCTAATTCTAGATCATGGGTTGAATAATTCTCTTCGTGATTCTTAAGTTGTCTAGATGCATAAGCTATAACCTTTTGACGTTGCATTAATACACATCCATAACCTAACTTAGAAGCGTCACAATAGACTACAAAATCTTCAGTTCCTTCTGGTAACGCTAGTATGGGTGCGTTGGTTAATCTTTGCTTAAGAATTCTAAAGGCTTCTTCCTGTTTTGGTTCCCATTCAAACTTAACAGATTTACAGGTTATCTTAGTTAAGGGAATGGCTATTCTAGAAAAATCTCGAATAAATCTTCTATAATAACCGGCCAATCATAGGAAACTTCTAACCTCGGTTGGTGACTCAGGGGTTTTCCATTTGGTAATAGCCTCGATCTTGGTGGGATCCACATGAATTCCTTCATGATTGACTAATGTCCAAGAAATTGTACCTGTTCTAACCAAAATTCGCACTTTGAAAACTTTGCATAAAGCTTTTCTTTCCTTAATAAACTTAGAAGTGCGTGCAAATGCTCTGAATGTTCCTCTTTACTCTTAGAGTAAATGGGAATATCATCTATAAAAACAATTATGAATTTATCCAAATATGGCTTACATATTCGGTTCATCATGTTCATAAATGCAGCTGGGGCATTGGTTAAACCAAATGGCATGACAGTAAATTCATAATGGCCATACCTTGTTCTGAATGCGGTCTTAGGAATGTCCTCTTCCTGTACCTTTAATTGATGATATCCTGACCTTAAATCGATTTTAGAGAAAATCGAGCTCCTTGTAATTGATCGAACAGATCATCGATTCTTGGTAATGGGTACCGATTCTTAATCGTGACCTTGTTCAATTCGCGGTAGTCAATGCACATACGCATCGATCCGTCTTTCCTTTTAACGAATAAAATCGGTGCTCCCCATGGTGATGAACTTGGCTGTATGAATCCTTTCTCCAATAATTCGTCTAGTTGTTTCTTCAGTTCCTGCATTTCTGCGGGTGCCAAACGGTAGGGTGCTTTGGCAATTGGTGTTGTTCCTGGTAGCAGATGGATTCTGAATTCAACTTCCCTGTCCGACGGTAGTCCTGGTAATTCTTCTGGAAATATATCTGAAAACTGGGATACTACTGGAATATCTTTTAATTATGTTCCCTTAGTATTAGTGATTATGGAAATCAAATATACTAAAGATCCTTTTCTTATATAACTTGTTGTTTTCATCACAGAGATGAATTTCGTGGATCTAGATGGTTTGTCTCCTTTAATTGTGATCTTTGCACCCTTTGGTGAATTTACTTGAATTGACTTTTGATCACATAAAATACTGGCTTTATTGGCTATTAACCAATCCATTCCTAATACAACATCAAATCCTGCCAGATTCAATGGATAAAGGTTTGCAATAAACTTTTGATTTAAAAATTCTATTCTTGCTCCCTACAAGATTTCAGAAATCTTAATGGTTTCTCCATTTGCTGTCTCTACTAGACATTCTTGTGGGAGTTTAGTTAATGATTGATTTAGAAGTTTGCAAAATGAAGTATTAATAAAATTTTGGTTCGCACCAGAGTCAAATAATACTTTAGCAAAAACATCATTAACTAAAAACGTACCGGCTATCACGTCCGGAATCATCTTTGCTTCTTCCACAGTCAGAACAAATGCTCTAGCATTTTTAGTATTCTTGTTGTTTGTAGCTGGAGCTAGTTTCGGATAGTTTGGCTTGATGTGGCCTTGTTCTCCGCAGTTGTAGCATATCCTGTTAAGTTTCTTCCTGCAGTCTTCTTCCTTGTGTCCAGATATTTTACAAAAATTGCAGTATATGGAGCATCTTCCAGAATGCTTCCTTTTGCAATGCTTGCAATATGGTGCGGATGTAGAACCTACATTTTTCCCACGGTTGAAATTTCCAAAACGGAATTCCTGGGTAAGCCTTTGAGCTAGGTTCTTCCTTTGATCCTTTTCCCGTGTATGCACTAATTCATCTGTCAAGGTATTTGCTAGTTCTACAGCTTCTTCTATAGTTTGAGGTCTAGCTGCCTTGACTACATGCCTAATCTCCCCGATTAATCCCCAGATGTAACGGGAGATTAATACTGGTTCAGGTGATGCAAGGGTTGGTACTATTCTAGCATATTCAAAGAATGTAGTAGTATAGCCCTTACTATCCACCCCAGTCATTCTAAGGTTCAGGAATTTATTTGCTATCTGTTCCTTTTCATTGGGATGGCAGAATTTCCTTTCTACCATGTTCTTAAATTCTTCCCATTCCATATTATAAACCCTATCACTTCCTCTAGACTGGAGGATGGTGTTCCACCATTCTAAGGCTGAGTTCTTAAACAGATTGGAAGCGAACATTATCTTATCCTCTTCCGCACACTTGCTTATTTTTAAAACAGCCTCAGTCTTTTCTATCCAGCGTAGAGTTGCAATGGGTCCTTCATTGCCCGAGAATTCTAATTGGTTTGCAGGACCAAAATTCTTTATAAGAACAACCATAAGATATGGTTCTTCTTCTTTTGGGAATGGGCATTTGAAGTATGGGTCCATTGTTTACGCTGTGTTCTGGTTCAGTTGGTCGCTTACTGCTATGCTTACTTTTATTATCAGCTTCCTTAACAGTTTGGATAATAAATGGCATTGCATCTATGATTCATTGTGCCACTATGTATTGGATGACACTATTATCCACTTGGTTTCCATTGTTATTGTTGTTTGGATTCTCATTATTCGGGTTATTGTCGTTCTGGTTATTATCATTCTGGTTTTCCTGGTTCACTTCGTTGTCCATCTGAATTATAAACATTTATCACGTATTAATATCACAAGATAATATTTAAGATAACTAATCACATAGTATGCATGTTGATAAAAAACGTCGAGCATTGCGACTTACTCTTTCTTATATATAATATGCATCTAATACAAACCAATACTAAAATTAAAATTACAATACGACTGAAATTGAAATTACACTATTAGTAGGCATCCGTAGCTATGTTTTTTTTCATACACACATATTATATATATATATATTATATTATATTATTATTATTATTATTATTATTATTATTATTATTACTTCCTCAACCATCACCTTCACGGATATGGGTTCATCCAAAACTCCATATTGCGCTCATCATACTTCCAGACGAGTCGCTCTCCAACCTGTCTCATCCTCTCGCTACTTTCTAAAATCTCTTCTCTGAAAGTTCGGAGCTCTTGCACATTTTCTGCACTCATTGGGGGTGCAGGTGCTGGGACTGGATTTGTGATCTGGGGCATGGGTTCCTGGTATGGGGTAAGGATTCTCTAAAATTTCCCTAATGTATTGATTACTATCATAGTAGGGATCTAGAGGGTCCAAACATGGGTAAGCTCCTAGATTCGACATGGGCATGTCTTCTGGTATTGGGTAACGTTGCACATAGTCCCTATTATCACCTAACCATGGGTCGTAGTCTGGGTCTAAGGGATTGGGTGATGGTACCCTAGGTATCTCCTCTGGGTTAAAATCATGCATTTCGACTTGATTTTCTGGGTTGTTTTCTATTTCCATTGGCTGGTTAGGGAACAGTGGTAATGGTTGGGGTGCTATTAGTTGCTCCAAGTTAGGGTCAGCAGCTGTGGTTGCTAGGATATGGAAATTGGCTAAACTTCTATGGAGCATATCCTGTGGGTGGGCATCTGTCTCTCTTTTAGCGGCTGCTAAGATTCTCTGTTGTTGCAACTTTTTCATTCGTTTCCTACGTTCATGTGCTCCCCTACTGAACCATCCTCTCTTTTTAGGAGGGAATGGCTCTTCAGACTGAGCCTTAAACACGAATATCCCATCTTCATTATCAGCTGAATACCCTGAGAGGGCAGGCTGTGAAAAGGTGCCTTCTCTTCTAGGCGAGCTGGACAACTGACGAAACGCGTCGGAAGGTCCTTGGTCGCTCATACTATAAACTAACAAATAGTCAAATAACACACAACAATAAAATACAAATATGCACGTATTTTCGTAATTTATTTGCTAACACTTTAGATAACTTTTGGTGTCAGCAGAACACTTCTGTCGCTGAATCAGTGGCTTAGCTCTAATACCACCTTCTGTCGCAACCCCTGCCCCCTATCTGTCCCGGGAACGGGCGGCCGCGAGAATCAGTATTGGTGGTATCGGTGTTTATCAATTAGGCAGCGGAAATCACATCAGGACCGTAGTTAGGAAATATTTTATCAGAGTAAAACACCATATTTTATATAAATAAACATATTGGGATGAAACCCAAGTTTTCATTACAAACTGATTTATAGGAATAAATCCCGTTTTATTAAAATAAAACATCTTCTTTATTTAGGTAACTTTTATAGCCACTTTTTCCAAGCCTTCAGTACTGTCTAGTTGGCTTCTAGTTGGCTTTCACATTTTGTTACCTGAAACACGTTTAAAAACATTTTGTCAGTGGGAAATACTAGTGAGTGAATCTCAGTTTAATCAAGAAGAGTTTTATTGAGCAGTATTGAGAGCAATTACAATGTTTATATCTACACAATTACTCATTCAGTACTGTCAATCCTGACTGGTGGGTCATATTACACATTGGCTAACTCTTTGTCCAGTGGTAACGTGTCTCACATTTTGTATACAAAACCCCAACATACCGGCAGTAATTGAAGACTACAAAGACTCAATCACTGCTTAATCACATTGTAAAATATTTAAGGTTTTGTAAAAACAGTTTACAAAAAGGAGATTACTCACATTGCTGTCTTAGGTTTTCTGTAAGGGTTTCCTGGTGATTATCTATAATTTACACAAATGCACACGTGTTAGTATGATAACCCTTAATATTTACATTAGTAATACCCTTCCCGAGACGGCATTCCAACGACTACGTCGGGAAGAACCACGACAACTGTTACGGAATCCTGGATCAATCGGGCAACGTATCTAATACGTAACCGGGGTTATGATACTTACAACGGAGCAGAAATTCATTATTTAGGGGGTATTATACTCAAGAATAGCTTCTACACTTAAGAAATTCGAGAGAGAAAAAGGAAATGAGCGATCAGAACTGAAGGCCTGAGCTCCCAATTTATATGAGCAGATTTGGGGTCCCTCGCGGCCCGCGTAGACTTAGAGGGAGTCTTACGCGGCCCGCGACATAGGGTGTCTAGGTCGTAGCCTTGTCCGGTCATGAGTATAGGGCCAACACGTTGCTGCCACGTGGCAGCTCAGGGCTGCATCTAGACGACTGGCTGTCGCGCCCCGTGTAAGAAGTAGCCAAGGGCTACGCGCCCCGCGATAGCCCCTCAAATTTCGTTTTTATTTAATTTAAATAAAAATAAAGGTATTCGGGGTTCGTTTTCGCATATGGGGTGTATTTTAATTATATTTAGGGTGTCGGTTTATGTTTTGGTTGTTATGACTAGTACGTTTCCTCGTGTAATGGTATGAAATAAAATAACCAAGCTATTTAACTTAGTAAAATAGTTGGTCAAGTAAATAGGTAATGAAACTTGGAGACATTGGTGACAAAATAATAAACAAGAAGGACCAAAAGTGGGAAAATGAGTTATAGTTTCTACTAAATAGAAACATCAGGTTGTGAGTGTGGGTTTTTGGTGCGTGGGTTGACACTCATGGAGAAGGAAGAAAGGGTTTCTCTTATTCAACCAAGAAATCATAAATTGAAGATAGATTTGAGCTCAATCCCCTGCATGGGGTGAAATTCTTCATCATCCTATCCTAACAAGCATATGGTAAGTTATAGATTTCGATTTGATGATGTTGGTAGCAAAAGGGTATGTGTTCAATCTTGAAATTTTATAAAAATAAACATGAAGGTGTGTTAAAATCACTAAGTGGAACATGGTTTATGAACGATTTTGAGAAATTTGATGTTTTTGGGAAAACCCACTTGTTATGGGTAGGGTGGCGACATGGGTATACTACCCATGTCAAATCTTTATGCAAGTTTTGACGTGTTATGTTATATGTGATTGATTCATGTTAGTTAGATTGAGTATGGTAGGAAGTAATGTGATTTTATTTAGTTGTTAATGACAAGTGAAAATAAGAGTTAGGAAAATGAGCATGAAAAGTGTTGTACATTATGCCTTATTTGTGGTACGCACGCCAAGTGTTTGAGGAAATGCCTAGTATAATTAGTATGTAAAATTACATAATAACAATGGATGAATGTGGATAGATGGTGGAAGTTATGTGATTGTTAGTAAACCTACGTGAGGAAGACATGTTAGATCGATTCCATATAGGGATTTTGTTGATTTCATGCCCGGGTAGAAGTGTGCACTAGTGGCTCGTACTATGTGTTTAAATGATGTGATGCACACCATGTGGTCGTTTGATCCACTAGTTGTGAACTAGAAGTATATGTGAAGCATATGAGATTCCTAAAAAAGGAGTATTGTTGGAATAGTATAAGGCTAGCTTAATATGTGTTATAGTGTTAGGTGTGGAGTTATAGAAATACTAGTATGAATGGAATGGGTTATGTATATGTGTGTGTGTGTGTACGTAGACAAGTAATTATATGGTTGTATGTGTCCTAGAATATGATTACGAAATGCATATGATGTCGTTAGTATGGTCCACTACATCAATATGGACATATGTTCTTGAGTTGGAAATTGTATGCTTGACTGTTGACTTTCTGAAAAGTCAACGAATATGCGAATGGTACGGTTCGACTTATGAATGCTGCTATAAGGTTTAGGAATAATCGTGTGTCATGTGTTAGGCTAATGATGTGTTACGTATGATGAGTGAAGAAATTTCGTGAATGTGAAATAATATAATGGTATTTTATGCATGATAGCGAATGATTGACTAACAGAAGCTAATGTAATTAAGAGTTAGAAATGAAAGTTGATATGGACAAACATAAATACTAACGATGTTATGAATATGATGGCACGGATGGATGGAATCACATTAGCATGGACTCAAGCACGGGAGGCTAACGGGTCAAGATGAGGCAAGGAAGCGGATACGATCACGGATGCATAAGGTAAGTGATTTCTGGAATCACTTCTTAGTTTGATTAAATAAGGTAGCATTCTAGTTAATTAAGCATGATGTGAATTCAAATATGGATTTGGTTGAATGAAATCGATGATTTTCGCTAAGTAGATCGAACGGGTCAAAATGAGGTTTTGTTGTTATAACAGATTGAAGTGTAAGAAATGGCTACGGTATTATACCCGGGTAATGGGTAGAATTGCACATAAGTACGCTAACCAGGAATGGGGACGCGGATTAATAGTCAAAAGACTCGGTTGGGAATTTTGACTAATGGGTAAACAATTTGGTGAATGGAACTTGGGCTAACAAAGTTTGATTTCGTATAATTAAATAAAATGAATGAGTTTAACGCATACCGGGTATCGGGTGCGTAAGCCCCGAGTACGAAACTCCGGATAATGTAAAAGTATTATGGTTATAATGTTCATGTAAGATTTGGGTTAAATCAAATGAGTCGTTTGATAAAAACATGAACAGGTCGAATAATTCGTAAATGAATAATAATCCGAAAACGTATAAGTTAAGAATTTCCTTAACCCGGATGTTGGATTTCTAGTTCACATGATAGAATGTTAATTTACGATCGTGTAGGAAGAAACGGGAGGTTAAACGGGTAAACGATTTAAAAGTTATGCAAGTTTTAGTGCGTACGAACGACGAAAACAACACAGCAGGAAAATGGCAAAACTAGAGGGCGTCGCCGACGCCCATATGGGCCGTCGCCGACGCCATGTGCATTTCCAGCTTTGTTCAATGCCCTATTTTACTGTCTACGGAGGTTTCTAGCTACGCGAAAAACTAAGAGGCGTCGCCGATGCCCTCCCCATGTTTAAAATGCTGAAATTTGTTAATTAAGTTGTTTTGTGTAACGTAAGCTTCGGTATATTAACCGTGGTCTACGACGGGCCTCCCGAACATAATTTTGAATGTTTCCTTGATGTTTTTGGGTTATAAATCCAAGTCTAAGCACCATATAATTAATGTACGAGTATGATAAGTGAATGCGAATAACTAAATCAGGAATTGGATGTAAGTAAATATGTGTAGACATGATTATGTAAGCACGTAGGTGTGTATGTAGGTAAGTAGATGTGTAGGTATGTAGGTGCGTATGATTAGACGTGTGAATGTACATATGCACGAAGTAGGATTTATTTCCTAAGAAAAGAATAGGGCAGGTATGCATGCATACATGGTTTCAATATGTTTGAGTATGGACGTTACTAATGATGTGTTTGAGATTGGAATGTAATGCAGGAATGAGAACGTCGGATTCTTGTGGAATTGAAGCCGAACTCGGAACAAGAGAATCCGAGAGGATAGTCGAATGAATCAATGTTTATATTGTCGAATGTTATATGATTTTTAACTGTATGAGAATATTGTTGTATGATGTTGTCAATGACTAATGGTTAAGTTGTATGTGATGTCCACAGGTACTACACGGATTTCTTCTACCACTAACGAAGATAAGCGGGCGTAGATCGAGTCGAAGTGCAATGATTGTACAGAAAGAACGGTCACATAGTTTGAATTATGTATTGCTTTGAAGCGTTAATTCAATGTGAATATTGTAAATCCCTTCTAGTAAATGTTTAACATTTTGTATCTGAGCCTTTAGGTAAGTAATGTGTCTAATAAAGAAATTTTAAGGCTCGTATTTCCGCTGCGTTATTTTTAAGATATTACATGTTAGGGTGTTACAAGTTGGTATCAGAGCCCTGGTTTGAGGGAAATCAAGTAGGAGGAGGTAAATACTTGAACTCAAACATGTGTGCTCTTG
Source organism: Helianthus tuberosus (assembly GCA_030545235.1). NCBI lineage: Eukaryota > Viridiplantae > Streptophyta > Magnoliopsida > Asterales > Asteraceae > Helianthus > Helianthus tuberosus. The sequence goes on from CM060430.1 coordinate 64,915,198, forward strand.
TGACAAGGAACCCGTACAATCCAAGACTCGATCAAGATCTAAAGGTAGAAGCGAATGTAAGTATGTATTAAAGAATGTATATGAAGAAAACTAACAGTATGTTATGTGTAAGGTAAGCATAATTGTTGGAGAGGATGATCCGCGAATGCGGTCTAGGACCGACATAAAGGCATGTAATAAGACAATTTGGCCCCAGGTGCGTAAATTCAATATGTAGGTACATGTAATGGTAAAACCTATCAAGGGAAGGAAAATTTTAAATGAAAGATAATAATGGTATAGTAATGAACTTTTGAAAATGTTGCACGCGCCGAAACCTAATTCTTCGGACATAAGGTGATGATTACACTAAGACACGAAACTAGTATGTGGATTGTGTACCTGGCCAGTACACAAGAAACATATGACGTTTGTGAGACCGTGATAATTGTTACAGGTATATCCAGTAGAATTAGATAGTAGGTAGACGTGAGGGTGAAGGGAATAGTAAAACTCTCAAGAAAATTGAAAGTATCAAATACAAAAGAGAAGCATGAATGATATGTTTGAATCCGCGAGACGGATTCAAAATATAAAAGAAATGAAAGGTATGAATGGTACGTATGAATCCGCGAGACGGATTTAAAAACAAAAGAATGACCATAAATGGCATGTGAATCTAAATTCGAGTTGAAGGAGAGAAGTTTTGATTAAGTTACATGTTAGATATGTTAGTAAACTACTCTTGGGAGTCGGAATGAATGACGGGCTACGACCCAAACAACAACTTAAGTATGGACGGGAAAGGTAAGTTTTTACAAGTAATATTGAAATGATGTAATAAAGTCATTGTATGTAAGCATGAATGGAAAGAAGCACGAACGTGTACTTAAATACATCCATGATAAGTAAGAAATGCCAGTTTGACCTTGAAAAGTCAAACTGCAAAAAGTTGACGAAATAACTAACCAAAATAGAAGAATTGCATGTAAGAAATGGAATGTGTAATATGTTATAGCATGTACGTAGGAAATTGTAGAAGAATTATAGATGAGTAATCACCTAGTAGAATGAATGTTTGAATGAAATGTGCTAACTGCCAATTTTGTAGATGATAATGATAGAACCATTGATGTGATGAAACCAAACGAATTGGTGATAGGATGTACACGAGTGGAAGCTCAGTACACGGATGAATGAAATCTGGCCTGATACGGTGAATACCCGTGAAGAAGCAGATCGATATGGTTTACGGATCGTTGATTTATGCAATGAAATCGAGGCAGGTAAAATGTTTAACTCATGTCGGATAGTTATGAATCGGTAGAATGAAAACGACCTACGAAATGAGATGATTTGAGGCTAACGTAGAGGTATGCATGATACAAGTAACTGTAGGAAACGTAGAAAGATGTTTAACTTGGAGTTAAGCACGAATGTGCAAGTATGAAATAGTAGTTTTGTGGCCATAACAAAACAAGAATTAAATGTTATATAATTTAGGTATGGAATGTAATCTTAAGAGATGAGATAAAGGTATTAGATCTGTTATAAAAAGATCATACGAATGTATGTGTGAGTACAAGTTTGAAGAAGTATGTATATTGAACCGTTACTAACAGGTCAAGGAAATGAGAATGTTATGTGAAAGCATGGTATGGAAAGTATGGACTTGTTAGAAAGGAGTCACAAGCGTTTTCGTGTTGTAGAAAACTTCTCGGATGGATTGAGTTAAAGGTAGACTAGAATTGGTCTAGTAAAAATGAGAAAGGTTTCGGGGACGCAACCTCATTTAAGGAGGGTAGACTTGTAATGCCCCAAAATGTGACAACTGTGCTCTGTAATCGATGTATAATATAAAACAATGTCAATTATCAATAAAATAATGTGCTTTGGTGTTATTATATGTGTTTTGGTGTTATTATGAGTGTATTTGTGTTTAATTATTTTACGATTTGATTCGATTCCGATTTGATTCGATTCCGATTTCAAGCTTTAAATCGCTTTCTGGAAGGTTATACGCAAACTGGTGCGTAAACGCAGTCAGTATAATGAAACAAACACTCTGGAATAGTGACATAGGCTTAACATACCTTAAATAGCCTCCACATGACTTAGAAATAAGCTTTGGATGGTTTGGTGGGTTGAAATCAAGTTTGTTCGATCGCAGGGACTATTTGTGTCAAACTGCGAAACTATACCGATTTGTATAGTAACGAACATTCTGGAACTTGATCATAAGTTAAACATACCCTAAATATCCTTTACATAGCTTAGAAATAGGCTTTGAGGGGTTCGGTATGCTAAAATAAACTTTATTGATCAACGGGGACTAAAAACGTCAAAAAGTGCATAAGTTTGCATTTTCGCGCATATCTTACGTTCTGAATATATCCGGACATCCAAAAATTTATGTAATCATTAAAATATTTTATTTTAGTGATTGGCTTGATAAAAATCCATTCGTCGCGTAATTTGGATCGTTTTTCGCGTTCGTTCGTGTTTCGTCGTAATTAACCGAATAACGCAACCGTACGACCAAACGAACCGACATCCGAGATATTTTTGAGTATGTTTTGAGTTCCCTATACTTTAACTTCATTTTAGAGCCTTGAAATGAGGTTAACGGGGTTTAAACGCATCGAAAAAGGCCTTAAACATGTGAAGGGACCAAAACTGTAAATTTTTGAAACTTTCTGGACCTGGGCACATGCTGGCGTCGCGCCACCACTATGTGGGTTGGCCGTCGCACAGCGCGAGCAACTGATCTGGGCAGAAACTCCATTTTTGCAACAGCAGGTCCATTTTCAGTACTTAACTTGAAGTTTAGGGGCTATTTTGTAACATTTTCAATACCGTTTGCTGGTTTTGGGGCACCCCTAGTATCCCAAAACCATGGGCCACATGTGTACGGTCCAGATTGATGCTCGTTTATCGAGGAATGATCTTAACGGTTCTTGGTTTTCTATAAATAGCAACACCCACTTCACTCTCAAACTCACACCTTTGAATCTGAATTGGTTCTCTAAGTTGATGTGTTTATCACTTCATACCTGAGAATATTCGGATCAAAGCTTCCGTTCTTGGACCCGTTGTAAGTCCTCTTTCATTCTTTTATGCGTTTTTAGCACAAAAGTCAAACTCTGTTTGACTTTCTGCATTGACCAGTTTATGGTCAACACGAAGTTCGTTTGAACTTCGCAACGTAAGCGTAATCACGATGGTTATAGTCCCTCGTGACTATACCTACTGATTACCACGTTGACTAGGCGTAGTGACGAGTCGTAGTTTTGGCCAAAATGCGTATTTATGCGTATTTTGTAACCAAACTACTCTTGGGTATCAAAACACTTTGTTTTGATATCAAAACCTGTTTTCTAACTTAACTAAACATGTTTTAGCATGTTTAGCTCGTCACTTTTAGTTTAGTGCTTGTGTAGAGTCGTAAGTCAAGCGGACTAAACACCCGCTTAGACTTTCGAACTCGACCCGTTTGGTCGATCATTAGGATCCGACCAAACATGTTTAGTGACCATAGTTGCATTGGAAATAACCTTCCGAGGTTATACCTTATGGTCACCTAGGTTTAATTAGTTGTATGATAGGTAGTTTATATGCCTTAGGTAAATGACCAAAATGCCCTTTTCATGCATAATTAGTAATTAAGCATATGTAACATAAACTTTTGTCACATAACTGATTATGCAACATATTTAAACATGTTTAGGCATATAATACTTGTCATAGGACTAGTTAGACGTCTCGAACGTGCATTTGCGCGCACGACGCGTTAAAGTAGCGTAAGCTACCTTAATGGGTCGTGACGGGTCGAAATCACTTAGGTTAGGTTCCAATCTAGAATGTAGACTTTGTTAAACCATATCGCATGAGTTCCAACACTCATTTGGTTTACAAGACCTCATTCTATCCGATCTTCCGATTGAGGTATCGATTGTTTGACTAGTGATTCGATTACTAGGGGCTGCTTGATTTCTCTGGTTTACTTGAGTTTGTTGAAGTTCTATTGATTGAGGATACTTTGCACTTCAAGTGAGTACATAGTTCCCCTATTTTACTGTTTTCAATTGTTTTGGGGTGATTCATATGTATCAAAACGATTTCGATATTTTATCGATGGTTTCAAAAACGATTAAGATGGTTTATACTAAACTAATAACGATTTCGATAATGTGAACGAACTTGTTGGTTGTAGTTACATAACGAATGACATTTATTAATTTTGGCTGAACCGACCAGTATTAGGTTATGGTACCATAGGATCTGACAAGTCCCGTTATCGTACTGCACCCATGGTTATGTGGGTAACGACTGAATCTGTGATTGTTAACTTACCCTTTGGTGGTTTGTTAATGCGAGAAGTGAGATAGTCGAGTCACGAAGGTTTGAATGTTATTAGCGAGACGACCAAAAAAAGTTTTCACAATTAAAACGAGGATGATTTAAACGACTTAAACGAGTTAAACGATTTGGAAACGATTTAAACGAGTTAACGATTTTGAAACGATTTGAACAAGCTAAACGAGTTGGATAAACGATTGGATTTTTGGTTAAGTGTTTAGATAACGGGACGGGTGTAATGTGGTGAAAACATGGTAGATACGCCGCTGGTACTTCTTATATATAAGTGTTTTCAACATATTACATACCGTGACGTTATTTAGTTCACTTGGGTAAATGATTTTGAAATGATGTCACATAACGATGTTTTCAAAAGGATATAAACCATACGAGTTTTATTAACGAATTAATACGAGATGTTTTACAATTTGGTTTACTAAAACAAATGTTTTTGGGTTAAGAATCATGGCTACGAGGTTTTATAAATTATAACCATCTTGATTTGAGATGGTGAATTATGCTGCAATATTATACGCTTTTCAAAACAAGGTTTTTAACAAGGCATTGCAACATATAAACGAGCCATGAATCCGATACTCTTATAAAACCTATGTGCTCGCCAACATTTCTTTGCTGACTTTGTTTTTACATATGTTTCAGGTGATGTTGCTTGATGTTGATTACTAGGATGCATGAGTCACATAGGATCTGGATGAGGCCTTAGTGACATAATAACAGTGATAGTCGATATGTAACTTGTTGGTTTCGTGTCAAAACAATGTAAATTACTTAATGAATAAATAAAACGAAACTCTTTTTGTATCCATGGTTGTGAAACAATAATTCTGCCACGACACTCCCCGACGTTTCCGCCACGGTTTGTTGTTTTAACGTGGTCGGGGTGTGACACAAAACTTGAATTTTAGTTCACTAGTACGTTTCCTTGTGTAATGGTATGAAATAAAATAACCAAGTTATTTCACTTAGTTAAATAGTTAGTCAAATAAATAGGTAATAAACTTGGAGACATTGGTGACAAAATAATAAACAAGAAGGACCAAAAGTGGGAAAATGAGTTATAGTTTCTACTAAATAGAAACATCAGGTTGTGAGTGTGGGTTTTTGGTGTGTGGGTCGACACTCATGGAGAAGGAAGAAAGGGTTTCTCTTATTCCACCAAGAAATCATAAATTGAAGATAGATTTGAGCTCAATCCCCTGCATGGGGTGAAATTCTTCATCATCATATCCTAACAAGCATATGGTAAGTTATAGATTTCGATTTGATGATGTTGGTAGCAAAAGGGTATGTGTTCAATCTTGAAATTTTATAAAAATAAACATGAAGGTGTGTTAAAATCACTAAGTGGAACATGGTTTTTGAACGATTTTGAGAAATTTGATGTTTTGGGGAAAACCCACTTGTTATGGGTAGGGTGGCGACATGGGTATGTGATTATTAGTAAATCTTTATGCATGGGTATACTACCCATGTCAAATCTTTATGCAAAGATTGATGTGTTATGTTATATGTGATTGATTCCTGTTAGTTAGATTGAGTATGGTAGGAAGTATTGTGATTTTATTTAGTTGTTAATGACAAGTGAAAACAAGAGTTAGGAAAATGAGCATGAAAAGAGTTGTACATTATGCATGGGTATACTACCCATGTCAAATCTTTATGCAAGTTTTGATGTGTTATGTTATATGTGATTGATTCCTGTTAGTTAGATTGAGTATGGTAGGAAGTAATGTGATTTTATTTAGTTGTTAATGACAAGTGAAAACAATAGTTAGGAAAATGAGCATGAAAAGAGTTGTACATTATGCCTTATTTGTGGTACGCACGCCAAGTGTTTGAGGAAATGCCTAGTGTAATTAGTATGTAAAATTACTTGATAACAATTGATGAATGTGGATAGATGGTGGAAGTTATGTGATTATTAGTAAACCTATGTGAGGAAGACATGTTAGATCGATTCCATATGGGGATGTTGTTGATTTCATGCCCGGGTAGAAGTGTGCACTAGTGGCTCGTACTATGTGTTTAAATGATGTGATGCACACCATGTGGTCGTTTGATCCACTAGTTGTGAACTAGAAGTATATGTGAAGCATATGAAATTCCTAAAAAAAGGAGTATTGTTGGAATAGTATAAGGCTAGCTTAATATGTGTTATAGTGTTAGGTGTGGAGTTATATAAAAACTAGTATGAATGGAATGGGTTATGTATATGCGTGTGTATGTACGTAGACAAGTAATTATATGGTTGTATGTGTCCTAGAATATGATTACGAAATGCATAGGATGTCGTTAGTATGGTCCACTACATCAATATGGACATATGTTCTTGAGTTGGAAATTGTATGCTTGACCGTTGACTTTTTGAAAAGTCAACGGATATGCGAATGGTATGCTTCGACTTATGAATGCTACTATAAGGTTTAGAATAATCGTGTGTCATGTGTGAGGCTAATGATGTCTTACGTATGATGAGTGAATAAATTTCGTGAATGTGAAACAATGTAATGGTATTTTATGCATGATAGCAAATGATTGACTAACAGAAGCCAATGTAATTAAGAGTTAGAAATGAATGTTGATATGGACAAACATAAATACTAACGATGTTATGAATATGATGGCATGGATGGATGGAATCACCTTAGCATGGACTCAAGCACGAGAGGCTAACGGGTCAAGATGAGGCAAGGAAGCGGATACGATCATGGATGCATAAGGTAAGTGATTTCCGGAATCACTTCTTAGTTTGTTTAAATAAGGTAGCGTTCTATTTAATTAAGCATGATGTGAAGTCAAATATGGATTTGGTTAAATGAAATCGATGATTTTCGCTAAGTAGATCGAACGGGTCAAAATGAGGTTTTGTTGTTATAACAGAATGAAGTGTAAGAAATGGCTACGGTATTATAACCGGGTAATGGGTAGAATTGCACATAAGTACGCTAACGAGGAACGGGGACGCGGATTAATATTCAAAAGACTCGGTTGTGAATTTTTAATGGGTAAACAATTTCGTGAACGGAACTTGGGCTAACAATGTAACACCCCGTGTTTCGAAAGTCAAAGTCAAGATTGAAGTCAAAGGAAGAAAAGATTGCTAATTGCGATCTATCACTCCTTGCTCAATTCCTGTTTTGATTTCTTTGACTCGTAGTTAGCCTAATTAATTGCTTACGTTAGTTGTATTATGTGGAGTATCTATTAATAATCGAGGTTTATTCGCTTATTTCATCGCTTATCGCTTATCGCAATCGCGCTCGCAACTCGAATTATGTCTTCTGGTTATTGTTTTACGTGTGTGTGCCTATTATGTGTTACTTGTGCATGTTTATTTATGTTTATGACGAGGTGATTAATCGAAACGTAATCGAAACGCTAACACCATCGAATCGCAAACGCTAAAGCAAGTCAAGTAAGGATGATTGTATGTTGATATAGTTGTTGGGATTAAAAGTAATTTGAATTGGAAACTCTATCGCATCGCAACGCTTGCAATCGCAATCGAAACTGCAAAACTCACCGCACTGTGCTTTCCAATCGAGAGGCCAGCCGGCCGAGCTACCACCCGATCGAGGTGCCGCTCGATCGAGCAGCCACCCGGCTAGGCTGCCACTCGATCGGCCAGCCTCTCCTCTCCCTTTCCTTTTTGGGAAACCCTATAAATACCCCTTTCAACATCACAACTTACCACTTTTGCACTCTCTTGTCCGACCAAGCGCTCCAACCTCACCTTTTCTCCGATTTCTCGCTATTCCGGTAAGATCTCGTCCTAAATCTTGTACTTCCTTAATCTACACGCACTCTTACACCTTTCTATCTTTTGAATCTTAACTTTCAAGCGTGAAATCACTAGATTTGAGGTGTTCTAGGATGACGTCATCATGGTGTTCTTATGAACTTCTTGTTTTGGCCTCAATCCACCAAGAACAACTTAGATCTAAGCGATTTTCACACAAATAAACCAAGATCTTGCATAGATCTAAACATATTCGCGGTGAAAAAGGATTGAAAGATGGTTTCTAACTTTCTTTCAACTCTTTTACACTCAATGCACTCAAAACCGATAGAATCGGGCCTTGTTCTAGCCTTCTACTCTATCTTAGTGATGTGTTAGCTCGAGATCCGACCTCTATCCACGAGACCACCGATTTCGGGTTAACCAAGAATAACCGTCTTGAACCGGTTAACTGGTTGAACTTGGGTGATTCCTATTCGATCGGGCTACTGGGGTCAAGGTGGGGTTCTGTTGATTAGCACGTTGTCACGCCGTCTCGATAGAACTGCAAAACTATCAAATCAGCCAAGGGAGAAGACGATCAGGCCGACCAGGTCAGAGTGACGTTCGATCGGACTGCTGTCGGAGCGGAGTGCCACCCGATCGGCTTGCACCTTGGGGTCCTACACTTAACTTTATTTCAAACTTTTGAGGATTAAACATTGAACGAGATGCCGTCCGATCGGACTACCACCCGATCAGATTGCCACTTCGACCATGTGATGTTTGGCTTCAACACTTAAACAATTTTCAACATGTTCAAATACAATGGTTTGCCACTCGATCGAACTACAATCCGGTCGAGTGATAAACTGCTGTGAACTTGTTCTCACTAAGTGTTCAACCTACCGGATTATCGCCCGATCGAACGGTCGTTCGATTGATCGACCTGAAGGATAGAAACACTTCTGTGTTTTCAAAATGCTACAACAAAAACTTCAAAAGTCAAGCCAGCATACACAAACACATCCTTCCCAAAGAAGGAAACAATCCACTCGAAAGGTCACCGATCGGATGACCATCCGAGCGGATTGTCGCCCGATCGACCGGCTACCCGATCGGACTGCCATCCGATCGGAGTACCATCCGATCCACTGACACCTCACCCTATATACGTATCGCTTATCGTTATGCTATCGTTCTGATTAGGCTAATCTCACCCTAAGCGCTCCCTTTAATCCATCATCGCTGTGAGTATACTCGATCCCTTTTTGCTTTCGCACTTTTGGGTGTTACATGCGTTACCTATATTCAAATCACATCAATCACACAATGCAAAACTATTTAAACGCTAACCATTACTGCATGATATACGTGACTTAATGAATACTTGTTTGTTATGTTTACACATGGAATGCTGTCTACCTGCCTTAGCAACGATAGTACTATTAGTTTGGACTCAGCACCTGTTTACTCAGGGGTTGTTAAGGACAATTAAATACATGGGTCACAGTGGTGATCATGCATTACGAACTGCCTTTGGGCAGTCAACCCGCAGTCATTGGTATCGATAGGTTCTTGTCGATAACTAACATGCCTCATTTTACACTGTGTACGTGCTGGTTATGCGTAGCGATTTCGAACTCTATTATATCTATTAAACTTGTATGCTCACCTTTATACTATGTGTATTGACTTTTACTTAAACGTATGTGACAGGTGCTTAGGATGCTTATATGCTTTGCTTGCTATGAAATCGAGGCTAGGAAAGGTCTAGAAACCAATAAACAATTGTCGGTATTTAAAAATCTGAGTTGTCGGAACAGAATAATTTGACTAGATTTGTCTGTAATAATTATGTTATCTTTTATGACATGGTATGGGACGTGTTGCTTTAAATAATTGGTAATAATAGTTGTTATGGAAACTTCTGGACAATTTGTTTCGCTCAGTGTCGCGCCCCGATGATTCCGCAATCGGTTGGGGTGTGACAAACAAAGTTTGATTTCGTATAATTAAATAAAATAAATTAGTTTAACGCATACCGGGTATCGGGTGCGTAAGCCCCAAGTACGAAACTCTGGATAATGTAAAAGTATTATGGTTATAATGTTCATGTAAGATTTAGGTTAAATCAAATGAGTCGTTTGATAAAAACATGAACGGGTCGAATAATTTGTAAATGAATAATAAGCCGAAAACGTATAAGTTAAGAATTTCCTTAACCCTGATGTTGGATTTCTACTTCACATGATAGAATGTTAATTTACGATCATGTAGGAAGAAACAGGAGGTTAAACGGGTAAACGGTTTAAAAGTTATGCAAGTTTTAGTGCGTACGAACGACGAAAACAACACAGCAGGAAAATGGCAAAACTAGAGGGCATCGCCGATGCCAATATGGGACGTCGCCGACGCCATATGCATTTTCAGCTTTGTCCGACGCCCTATTTTACTGTCTACGGAGGTTTCTGGCTACGCAAAAAAACTAAGAGGCGTCGCCGACGCCCTCCCCATGTTTAAAATGCTTAAATTTGTTAATTAACTTGTTTTGTGTACCGTAAGCTTCGGTATATTAACCGTGGTCTATGACGGGCCTCCCGAACATAATTTTGAATGTTTCCTTGATGTTTTTGGGTTATAAATCCAAGTCTAAGCACCATATAATTAATGTACGAGTATGATAAGTGAATGCGAATAAGGTAATCAGGAATTGGATGTAAGTAAATATGCGTAGACATGATTATGTAAGCATGTAGGTACGTATGTAGGTAAGTAGATGTGTAGGTATGTAGGTGCGTATGATTAGACATGTGAATGTACATATGCACGAAGTAGGATTTATCTCTTAAGAAAAGAATGGGGCAGGTATGCATGCATACATGGTTTCAATACGTTTGACTATGGACGTTACTAACGATGTGTTTGAGATTGGAATGTGATGCAGGAATGAGAACGTCGGATTCTTGTGGAATTGAAGCCAAACTCGGAACAAGAGTGTAGGATCGTTGTATGACCCGAATGAGTCGATCAGAAGAGTTGTTTATCCGAATCAAAGGCGGAATCAATGAAACGGACGCTCGATGTAATTATAATGTCTCTTGTATTAATCTGATAGAATTACAACACCTGGAGACAATCCGGCAGCACTTCGTTACCAGATCACACAACCTAATTCCGTTACAAATGACACAAGTGCTCCCCTATATATAGTTGTCCTAATTTCGTTTGAACTTGCCATGGTTGGTTTCAAACGAAATTAACTTGGTTAATTTTGTTTGAAACTGACCTTGACAGCTTCAAGCGAAATTACTCACAAACATACTAATTTCAGTTTCCAGCAACTTGAGCACTGTTCATTCTATCCTATCTCGTTACATGACTCGATAAAAGACGAAGTCAATAGACATAGTGCACTAACAGACTCCCCCTTGGATGTTGACGAAGTCTTCAGTGTCAAGTCTTTATCATGACACATCTTCAGTCTTGATCTGTCTTCATGCTCTCTCCAAATTGTCTAACACTGTAAGCATCCATCAATCTTTATCTTCTTCAAGTCTACAAGCTCCCCCTTTCATCAAGCTTCCGTGCTTTAGGGATCGTCACATTGCTTCCTGGTTACAAGCTCCCCCTTGCTTTGAGCTCGTCTTCAGACTCCCCCTTAGACTCAGCTACCGGGATCGTAATCTGGAATCTTATCTGCAATCACTCAAACATTTATAAGTATAATCATTTTGAACTTCCAGGATTTGAAAACCTGGCTCTTCAATTTCCTTTATCAACAAATTTCATGAATTTGGCAGTTTCAGGAACGTAATCTGGCTATGTTTCATAGATTTTAACAATATAAGCATCCAAATCCCTCACAGTTAATCATCCAAGTCCAAACTAATGACCTTGGAGATATCACAAACTGTTTTTGATTTTTGTTAAAAACTCAAGTTTCAAATTAATGAACTTGTTTTATTTTCAGAAACACAAACAGCTTACTAAGATTTTGACACTCAGCATCTCATACATCGGTTGTCGAAAATAAAGCAGAATCAAAAATCTTTTTGTATTTTCTGAAAATATAAAGCAATAAAGAACTATTTACAAACATATCTACAGACACTATTTTTGTTTGAGTTTGCGTTAGAGGATCATATCAGTTTCTGACAAGACACAAGTACCGTTGAGCTTAGTTACACATTAAGAATTAAACAATTCACTTAGATTGTCGATATACTGATCCACTTAAATTTTAACAAAAACTTCAACTAATTCAGGATACGAATTTGGTGTATTAAGAACTTAAACTCATTCATGTGTCCCACCTCTTGAATATACTCCCGTATCCAGATCCCAATATTCAGTCTTACAGGTGAGTATACCTAGATGATATCTGTAAGGGGTTAAATTGCAAAGAACTGTGAGAGCTCAGGTCAGAACTTCCATTCAGCAGAGAGATGACGGCTTCGAGTTTTGGTGTGTCCCCTTTAGAGGATCTTTTCTTCAACAACAATGATTATCAATTTTATTGTTTCATCATTTTTGCTGAGGGCAGCGCTATATTTCAAGCAAGCAAAAGTATTATACGGGGACTAGGCCATTGCTTCTGCAAAATCAGAAGTCCCGGGATAATACCCCAGATATCACTAAGCATAAAGACCTAGTATCTCAGAAAGAGGGATCCTTCAAACGAGATTTCAGGGGTTACCTATATATCCAAGTAGTTTACCCCACGAAATAAGCAAGTTTGAATTTAGGTTTATATATCTCGAAAAAGTTTACTAAATGTATAAAAACCTATCGGCATATCATCAGTGGGACTGTTTAACGCTATTTAATCATTACATTTCTTTAGCATACTGTAACTGTCTACTGATGTACTATCATTTCCTCTTTTTACACAAAAACTCAATTTTTGAATTTTATCATGTTTTTTACTTTTTCAACTTTTCAAATGTTTTTGTATTTTCTAACAACAATACTCCCCCTAAAATGCAAAACCATTTAAAGAAAATTTGACAACCAATACTGATAGCTTTGTCTCGCCATCCATTTTCTGCTTTTCGTGCTCTGTTTGCAGAAAATAATTACCCCCATGATTTACAACACATTGATATTTACAGTTTGAAAACCGTTTTTCAATCTTGTGAAAATGATCATGTTTGTTCAGCCGTGAGGGTTTCGGCGTATTCAAATAACATCTTTTTGAAATTTTTGAATATTTTTGACAAATTTGAAAACAAACATATTTTTGGTTTTTCAAAATTTTCAATTTTTAGTGTTTTTAAAATATTGTTTATTTATGTACAGAAACAAACAAACTCCCTGTTTTAACCAACACAGGATTCAACAGCCTCCTCTCCTCGTTGTGTCAGGCTGCTCCAACTTCCATTCTCACAATCTTCAGTTTTGTTGAGCACCTGCACATTCAAACTACTTGATTACTTGAACAATTTAGCCCAGGTCTGTTTGACCTTAGGCATTTCAACACAATATGTATCATTCAATTTAGGAAAATCTTTGTCATTAAAGACTTTTTCAACTTTGACTTCAACTTTCTCATCTTTTACCGAAGTCACTTGTTTCTTAGCACTCCATGTTTGACCTTTCGGAGTACCTCTTTTGTAAAAATGTGACTCTTTTTGAACATTTTTATTTTGAACAACAACTTTTGGTTTCCAAAACTCTTGAGGTTTTGTCATATCAACTGATGTTTTCCAACTTTGAGTTGTTCTGAATCTGGGTGTGTGAGAATTCCAGGTCTGTCTTGAATCGAACCTATTCGGGTTTGATTTCCAAATTCGATTCGAAACAAACTTGTTTGTGTTATACCTCCAAGTTTGTTTTGAATCAAATCTGGTCGACCTTTATTTCACATTCTCAGATTTCTGTTTCTCAACATTTTCAGACTTCTTATTGTCAACATCCACAGGTTTCAGATCGGACACTTTCGTGCAAGATGTCCTATCTGATCACACTTGAAACATGTTCTCTTGGACACGTCTTTGACCTGTGGTTGTTGCTTTTTCTTTTGAGCATAGAATTCTTCATTAGACTGACGCCTAAATTGGAATTCTTTCTCTTCTTCTGAAATTGTTCCATGAACAAAATTCATCTTTGTCTGAAAATTTTTCTTTTCATTTTTATTTCGACTTTGTTTCTTCTTATAACCCAACCCAGCCTTCATGTTTTTCTTCTTGTAACCAGGTTTGTTATAAAAAGTTTTATGACCTTTTCCAGTAAACTTTTGAATCTCAGACTTTTCAATTTCAACCATTTTAAAAACTTTATCAACCTTTTCTGAAATCACATTCTGAATCGGGAATACAACATCTAAGAATAATTTGTCTGATCCAATCATGGTATAAACCAATCCTTTTGAATCTTCATTCAAATTTTTCTCAGATTTTGTGTTTTTCAGATATCCATCATGAAAATTACCTTCATTTTCATCCTGTGATTCAGATTTACCTGTATCAACCGACTCTTCTTTCAAGACACTTTCAACGACCTTACCTACCACCTCTGAATCACTAGAATCATCAGATTTGGAATAGGTTATGTCAATGTTATCTGGCAATTGATCTACCATGTTGAAAGCTTTTTCGACCTTTTCATCATCATAAAATGCAAACTTTTCCGGTGGTGGAACTTGATGAAATTCTGAGCCATTGCCCTTCTTGTTTTGCTCAGACTCACCATCTCCTGGTTTTATATTGAAAATACGTTCAAGCACATATGACGACACGTGATAACTTTTTAACTTGTTGTTGTCCTGTTCTAAATCAGCAATCTGTCGCTTTAGCTTAGCAACATCCTCAATGTAAGAATTAACAACACCTTGTTTTATTTCATACATTCGTTTAAGCTCTTTAGTTGTTTCAGAAAGATAATTCATTCTTGATTGAGCAAATTTCATTTCATCTTTCACTTTTTCATATGACTCTTTTGTAATGTGATACGCCAATTTTATAGAATCATATTCTTTCTTCATTTCTTGACAAACAATTTCCTTTTGGTCACATTCTTCTGTCTTTTTCAAAACATTTTCTTTCAAGACTTCATTTTCTTTTTCTAACTTTTTACATTTTTCCAAAAGTTTTTCATCATTATCTTTCAAAATCTTTTCATTTTCTAACATTTCTTTGCATTTATATTTAAAAACTTCTTCAATTTTATTGAATTGTTTGTCTTTTTCAGTACAAGCACTGCACGTTTCCATGAATTTCTTGCACTGTTCAACGATTTTGATTTTAGTTTCAGAATCAGAATTTACCTTAGTGATTGGCACTTCGGTGTTTGTTGCAGTCTTTGTCTGCTCCTGATCAGCATCATTCTGCTTTTCTTTAACACTAACTTCATTACTAGCACAAGCATCACCAACACTATCAGCTGAATCTTCATCTTTCTTTTCAGCTTCTTCAACAACTTGCTGTTCTTCAGTAACAGCTTTCTCAACTTCTACATTCACCACAACTTCTTCTTTCACTACAACCTTTTCAGCAACCTTTTCTTCTACCTTCACATTTTCTACTTTCACTTCTTCAGCGACCTTCTTCAACTCATCAACTATCTTCTCAACTCATCAACTATCTTCTCAACATTCTTCTTCATTCTTTCTTCATCCCTCTTTCTCAAACACGATGTCATGGCATATTTTATTTCCTTTTCATGCCTTTTTGCATATGTGTCATCTTTTAATACATTTCTATAGTATTCGGAAGATGAAGGAATTATTAGAACAACATCTTCAAAAATTATGTCTTTCTTCGGAACGACAGGTTCACCTTCTCTGTTGAAATAACACTCTCTCTTCTTATCCCATCTCCTACTGCTGACGGTGTTCTCATACTCTTCTTGCATTTCATCCATTCTATTCAAAGAAATGTTTCTTTCTCGATATGTTTTCTCGCTCAAAATCTCTTCTCTGGTTTTCTCTTTGACCTCAGCAACAACATTTTCTTCTTTGTTTTCATCTTTGATTTCAGCAACAAAAACATAATGTTGACTTTTTGATGTGTTTCTCCCATGAGCTGTAACTATATTTTCCAAACGATCTTCTTCTGGACAAATCTCACTCCAATCAAATCCTTCATCATGATGGATTACAGCACAAGCTCTAGATTTTTCTCTTGGTTTATCTTCGATCATCTTTGGCTCTTCTCTACTACGGTGGTAAATTACCTTTCGATAATAATCATCATTGAAAGGTTTCTCCGTTTCAGCAACTTCAGAATTTCTACATTCTCTTTTAAAATGACCTTTTTGTTTACATCTGAAGCAAGTCACTTTGGATTTGTCAAATCCAAGCTTTGTTGACGGACCACCTAATGATTGCTTCCCGGTAATCTCCATGTATCTCTGAGCTCTGCGAATACAACTTGCTAAACACCAGCGGATATCAATGAGTTCCATCTCTTCCGGATCAATCTGGTCGTAGTCTTCTTTGGTTAACTCAGAGTTTCCAATCTTGCCTGCAACTAGACCTTCATACGATTCCAGAACTGATGCAAGAAAGCTCATTTGCTGTTTAGCTGGATTGATGCTCATTGCCGGAGAGTTTTTCAACTTAAGAGTAATGTTGCACAGTATCTCCTCTGTTTCTTCAGAGCTAGCTTTTGAAGCAGATGAATGATAGCCCGGATTGTAACTTGATGAGCTTATCTGAGGTTCCTTTGTCCTCTCACCACTGAATGCTGTCTTTGGTGATTCACCAGCTTTCACCGAAGGTAGATTACCTTTGTAGTACATACCAACATTTTGTTGATGTGAAGAACTGCTCATCTTGTTCTGTTTCTGCAATTCAAGCTCATGAGTTTCAATCTTTTCAAATAATGTATCAAGAGAAATTGTTTCATACAAAGCATCATTTTTCAAAATAAAAACAAACGTTTGCCACTGATTCTATGACTTTATCAATAATTTCCTCTCTTGTTTTCACAATCTCAAAACGTTCAAGTTCAATTTTTAGGTGACAGAATCTCTCTATCATTTGCCTCACCGTCTCTCCTTTAATGCTATCAAAAAGATCGAATTCTTTCTTTAACAGGGCAATTTTGTTCTTTTTAATCTGTTTACCCTCCTCAGCTTTAACTCGTAAAGCTTCCCAAACCGATTTCGATGACCCATCATGGTTAAGCAATGCAAAAATGTCATTTCTAATTGCCGACTGGATCAAAACAATCATTCTCTGTTCAGCTGCAAATTCGGATTTGTCCTCTTTGGTTAATTTCTTGAATGCAAGTTCTTCTCCTTTATCATCTTTTGGTCTTTCATATCCAAACTCCATACAGAACCAGCTTTCATGCGCGTATGCTTTCGCCCAGTTAATGAAACGCTCTTTCCACCATGTATAATCTTCAATACTTTCAAGAGTTGGTGGCTTCGAGTGTGTTCCGTAGAAGTTATCATGCTTGATATTCTCATTGATCGCTTTTGTAATGGTTTTTGGTGTAACAATTGTAATCTCGGAAGATTCTGATGTAAACGCATTGAAAAACGTATTGTAGAATTCTTCAGCCATGGTTTGAAATTCTTGAATAACCTAGAGAAAAAACAATCAAACAAACACAATCAGTCTAAACACTATCAAACAACTTGAAACTGACTGACACTCGGTTGACGTGAAATGATCTTGACACGAAAAAGTCCACTTTCAAACGAGATTAATCTTCAAACGGAAACACTTTGAAACGAAATCCTCTTTATAACGAAATCACTCTGAATGACACTTCAAACGAAATCACTTGACATGCAACTTCAAACGAAATCACTTGACATGCAATCACTTGACATGCAACTTCAAACGAAAACAGTTCAAGCGAGATATGGACTTTCAAATGAGATCACCACTTTGAAACAAAATAATGTGAGCTTTTCAAGCGAAATTGCAGTTTGAAATGGAATAACTTGCTTATTTCAAACGAGATTATACTTTGAAGCGAAATCAGGTGTTAATCTCAAACGGAATTAATATGCTCGTTCAAACGGAATTACGTTTTTGTCCCATTTTTGTCACTTTTAAGCCATATTTAGGTCTGATTCTCTCAAGGCTTTGTCAAAACACTGTTTCGCATGTATTGTGAAAAATTCAATCCATTTTGTCCGTAAAATCTTGTCCAATTTGAAAAAGAAGGTGTAGAAGTCAGAAAACTAATGCAATCAAGCTGAACTCTTCCTCCTGAGCTCTGATACCACTTGTAGGATCATTGTATGACCCGAATGAGTCGATCAGAAGAGTTGTTTATCCGAATCAAAGGCGGAATCAATGAAACGGACGCTCGATGTAATTATAATGTCTCTTGTATTAATCTGATAGAATTACAACACCTGGAGACAATCCGGCAGCACTTCGTTACCAGATCACACAACCTAATTCCGTTACAAATGACACAAGTGCTCCCCTATATATAGTTGTCCTAATTTCGTTTGAACTTTCCATGGTTGGTTTCAAACGAAATTAACTTGGTTAATTTCGTTTGAAACTGACCTTGACAGCTT
The DNA here is from genome assembly GCA_030545235.1 of Helianthus tuberosus. NCBI lineage: Eukaryota > Viridiplantae > Streptophyta > Magnoliopsida > Asterales > Asteraceae > Helianthus > Helianthus tuberosus. Next base: position 64,933,766 of record CM060430.1, read on the forward strand.
CAAGCGAAATTACTCACAAACATACTAATTTCAGTTTCCAGCAACTTGAGCACTGTTCATTCTATCCTATCTCGTTACATGACTCGATACAAGACGAAGTCAATAGACATAGTGCACTAACAAAGAGAATCCGAGAGGATAGTCGAATGAATCAATGTTTATATTGTCGAATGTTATATGATTTTTAACTGTATAAGAATATTGTTGTATGATGTTGTCAATGACTAATGGTTAAGTTGTATGTGATGTCCACAGGTACTACACGGATTTCTTCTACCACTAACGAAGATAAGCGGGCGTAGATCGAGTCGAAGAGCAAGGATTGTACGGAAAGAACAGTCACATAGTTTGAATTATGTATTGCTTTGAAGCGTTAATTCAAAGTGAATATTGTAAATCCCTTCTAGTAAATGTTTAACATTTTGTATCTGAGCCTTTAGGTAAGTAATGTGTCTAATAAAGAAAGAAATTTTAAGGCTCGTATTTCCGCTACGTCATTTTTAAGATATTACGTGTTAGGGTGTTACAAGTAGCCCCCTGGTGATAAGTTCTAATTTCTAGATACAATGGAACTCATATTAGTGTATTAACTCAATTCAACTTTAACGATAATCACGAGATCAAAACCCACAACGAATGACAAAGTATAGCCGTATACATGCAGCACTTAAACATTCGTTGGATCGGTTTCAATCAATCGGACGAAGTACCGTACCAGTGATTCGAGTTAGCATGCTTATTACGGGCAGATGTTTAGAACCGGGGTATAATAGCAGCAAATCAGAGTGAAAGAATGAAAAGTTTTGATCACAGTTGAATATTCAGTAAACGTCCCTTATATAGCAGTTGTTGGACCTCGTCGCGTTGCGTGACCGAATTCGTGCTAAGCCTTCGCGTAGCGCGAAGGGCATAGGTGTCATGAGTCACCACGTAGGCATGCCATGTGGCTGCCACTTGGTGCCATGTGTTAACAGGAGATCAAAGGGTCGTCGCGTCGCGCGACCGCATACCGTTTCCACCATCGCGTAGCGCGACTTGACCTAAGTCAGGGTTTCTTCATTTTTCGTGCTGGTTCTTGTCGTGTACGTTTGGGGTTTCGATTACGAATTGTGGTGGGACCTTTTTTAGATTTGTTACAATATATATATATATATATATATATTTGTGTTACTTGGTAGATGTCACACAAGCATTAGATGATTTAAAACCGGTATTCCTAAAACAAATTTGAGTAATTCACAAATTTCACAGGAGTTTTTATCTCTTTATCATTCCATGGTGGATTGATTAGTAAATAAATCTAAAGAGTTAATTACGACTTTGGTCTCTGTGGTTATATCACTTTTACCCTTTTAGCCCAAAATGAATCTTTTAACATCTGAGCCCCCAACGTCTTTTTATCTAACCATTTTGGCCCCTAACACTAACCCCATCCATTTACTTGGTTAAAAACTTGTCATGTGCCCTTCACATGAGGGGCATTTATAGCAATTCCCCTATTCACTTAAAAAAATTAAAAATTAAAAGATAAAACAAAACATTTTGAAAATTATTATAAAACCACCCTTTACCCACCTGCCACCACTACCACCATCAACACCTCCACCAAAACCTTAGATCTACAACCACCACCACCTCACCAAAACCTTAGATTCGCCTAACCACCACCCGACTGAAACCCCAACCCAGAAACAACGATGGCGTGTAACGCCCTGCATCCCTAAACTTTTAACTTTTGGCAAGTCTTGTCCCTATACTATTTGAGACTTAACTATGTTAAACTATGTGAAACTTTGTGATATTTGAAACTTGACTCTTGATGCTTGATACTTATGAATCTTGATTCTTGGTGAAACTTGATACTAGATACTTGATACTTAACTCTTGATAATATTGAACGAGACTCTTGATACTTATGGAACGAGAAACTTTGAGACTTTGTTAAACGAGAAACTTGAAACTTGACACTTACTAGCTAGCTTATGTAGACTTGAAACATGGAAACTTTTGTGTTAGTTATACAATCTTATCATGTGATGGTATTTTACAATAATACGCAACGCAACGCTTAATCTAGCTCGCAAATCGAATCAAAATCAGAAAACTAGCAAACGGGTCTCGGCTGTCCGAATGGACATCCGATCGGATGACCGTCCAATCGGATGACCGTCCGATCGGATGGCCATTCGACCGAACAACCGTCCGACCCAGCACACTCGCACTGCCTTACTGTCACTCTCACCTATAAATACCCGCTGTCACATCATTATTCACTGATGTGACAACCTCCTCTGACCCAGAAGCTTCCAACTCGTTCTCTAGCATTTTTCCTTCGATTTCACGCGAATCTTGTAAGTTTTCTCCGTAATTCTTGTACAACTTTCATCTTTACACACTTTCTCACTAGATTCTTCATCAAATCATACGTTTTCACCATGAAATCACCCGATTTGGACTACTTGAAGATGACGTCATCATGGCTGTTTGTACAATCGGCTAAGTGATGTCATCCCGTCAAGATTTAGTCCAGATCTAAGGGATTTCTACACGTTTTACTACGAATCTATACAAAATCTAAACATTTTCGGTCGATTATATGTTTTTCTTAACTTATCTACTCAAACTCGGTGAAATCTGGAGCCAAAACAGACCTAGAACTTGTTCCTTAGTCTGGAGTCAGCTCGATAACGGATTTCCACCAGAGAGATGACCAAATTATGGATCAGACATGAAACTTCGTCAAGAACAGTCATCCGACCGAATGGGGTGATTCCCACCCGATCAGACAAACTGGACCTTGGTGGGTTTTCCGTTGTCTTGATACTGAGCGTCGGTACGATAGTGAACAAAACCGATATCGATGGAAATTGAATCCTCCCACATCAGGCAAGGGATTCAAACAATTATTACTTTAAATTACATATATGTTATTGTTAATAGCTAAAACAAATCAAACTCATCCCATTGATTTATCCCACCAGTCAAATGTAAACTCAATGAGCTATGTAATTATTTTCTACAATAATGAGAAATAACTTTATTATAATTGATCTTAAATTACAACCATAAATTAAAATATAATTTAATAATTATATGAAAATTAATTTAAATTCAAAAGAGTTTATTTGTTAAATCTCTTACCTTCAGTATCTATATGCGAAAGCTATCAAAAAAATATATAACTTTGATTAAAACAAACTAAACAATTAAATATCTTAAATTCCATATTTTATCTCTATCTATTTCGCTACTTAAATCAATTTTTATCATTTAAGAACCTTCGTAGTTCTAATATACTTTTTTTTCTCTTTTTCTCACAAGGAACTGTCTTACCTTACATCATAAATGGCAATCTATAATAAACCCACTCCATGCCTTGGGTTTATAACAAAGGATTATTCACCAGGATTTTAGACTACGCATGTTAGGGGTGAGCAAGTTTAGGTCCGGACCGAAAATATACCCAACCCGACCCGAACCCAAGTACCTAGATATTTAGATCGGTTCCAATTTTTCATTTAAAATCGGGTCGGGTCGGTTCTCGGTTCTTTTCATGGTGAAAACCGACTTGGACCTATGGACCGAACTAAAGTGCTACTTAAAAAAGATTAGGCCATAGCTCAGTAGCGATTGGGGCTTGAATCCCCAAAATATATAACATACAACGGCTGCATGATGCTCACAAAGATACATTCATATTGAGAAAGAAACCATCTGCATTGAATTTGCAGTCAATTTCTTGGCTGCTAATGTGAATTACTCAATACTTTTTGAATTCTTGGATGTTTAAGTTATGAATTTTTGGTTAGAAGGTTTTATCTATGTTTGGTAGTGCAATTCATCAAAAACAATAACCTTTGTTAATATGTTTTGTCAAAATTTTCACTCGGATACGTTATCGAACACTTGGTGTGCAAAGAGATTAATCATGGATAATAAACATTAGATTGAAGTATAAACACCCCATCAAGCATGAAATACTTGCAAATTCGTATCCACTATTACAGAACTACTTAATATACAACAAACATATTATACTTGCGTGGTCAAATTAGTTCAAGTTAGGCATGACTATCAATAACATTTGAATGAAAATTAACAAAGAAATGACTCACCACCGTTAATAGATTGAAATAGAAACATAGATTGAAAGGTATATAAGGACAAAATCAAGGAGGATGTTGTGTTTCTTCATCGGATAGTTTGTGAATGTACAATAGCCTTCCCAAGTTCATAACAAAACATGCTCAAAAATGAAATATGTCGGGTCGGTTCTTATACTTAGTACCCGACAAACCCGATTACATAAAAACCCATAACCGACCCTATATTTAGGGTAGTGAATCGGTTCTGTATCTTATGTTTGATCCGTTATCGGGTAGGGTCGGGTAGGGTCGGATTTTGCCTTTTGCTCACCCCCAACGCATATATCCGTAAGAACAAAAGAACTACTTTACAAAAATGTTGAATAGTAATGACAATTTCTAATTCGTTGGGTTACATATCCAATCATGAAATTTTTGTTGAATTTTCAAGAATATCGTTTTCCAAAGATTTTGATGAGAATAGAGTACATGAGTCTAGGAAAGGGAACAGCCAAAGAAGATGAGAAAAATAAAGGGTTCTCTAGTCGAAATGAGAGAATTTTAAACGAAATGAGAGACAATTGCAAAAAAAAAATAAAAAATCCGTACGCTCAAGTCACATTAAAAAACCCGACCCCGCAACGCGGTGAATCAATTCTAGTTTTCTTAAGTTGTGTAAATTAATTTCAAAATTATTCTCCTTTTTATATAAATTTCAAAGAAAGAAATTGAGATTTGCTTAATTATAGGTGGTTTTAAGTAATTTTTATATGGTATAGGTATGAAGATATTTCTTCTATTCAACGGTATAATACACACTTACATAGTGAAATAATATATAGATATAGTGGACGTGATTTGGGCCGTTGCTTTAGTGGGCTACAACTACTGTTTGGATCAGTTGATTGGTGGCAATAAATGTGGCATAATGGTTCTTACTGGGGGTGTCCAAACTGCTCGGCGCTCGAAGATCGTTCGACGATCGTTCGAAAAAACTCGGAAATTTGCTCGTTCGATTCCTTGCTCGGTTAAAACCGAGCCGAGCAGCTCGGTTCGGTTTAAAAACGAACCGAGCACGAGCATAGGTACGCTCGCTCGTCGCTCGTTCGGTTTCGATCGAATTTATTTTTATTATTATATATATTATTAAATATAATAAACATGCAACATATCCAGCCCCAAGAATCCTCATATCTTCATATCTTCAGTTAAAAAAAAAACATTAATCTCTCTCAACTCAGTTAAAAAAAAAGAGGGGTGTTTTATGTGTTTGAATTGATGTTACTGTATCAAATTTTATGTTTTGAATTCAATTTTTGATTGAAGATGTCTGGAATGACTTAAACGCGTGTTTTTTTAAGTTATTTTGCATTTTAGATGTTCTTAAACACTAAACATTTGGATGACATTTTGTGTTTTTTTTGTGGGACTTTTTATGTTTGTATTTTGTTAAATTGTTAAAGTGTGTGTGAGACATATAAGTTGGTGAATTTTGGTGAATGAATGGCAGTGTAGGAATGCTAAATAAAACTGAGCAAAAGCGAACCGAACCGAGCGGCTCGGTTCTAAACCGAACCGAGCATGAGCATAAGATTTCCGCTCGATTTCCTAAATCCGAACCGAACCGAGCGGCTCGGTTTCAAACCGAACCGAGCACGAGCAGACCTCCGTTCGATTCGGTTCGGCTCATGATCACCCCTAGTTCTTACTTCTTAGCCCAATTTAGAAGAATAGCAAAATTCGATAAAATATTTGAAAGCCCATTTTAGTAAGAGCCGAGCCAAGCCAACACCAAGAAATACCATTAGAAAAAAAAAAAAACAGATTATAAGGAAAGACTGAACCATCCAAATTAATTGAGTCAAAGATGAAGTTGGAGATGCATATGTATGTGGAACCAGTCGGGCGTCAAGATCCATCACGCGTCTGGTCCATTGAAGGGTTCAAAAGACGGATCCAAGTGATGCAATGGTTCAAATGGTAGTTACGGTCCAATTCAAATGATTTAGTTATATCACAGGGTCATGAAGGTTGGTTTGAAGAGCCTGTCCTGATTCTTCACAAATTGGACCCCTCTCCTTTCATATAAATTGGACCCCATTCTTATTTCTCCACCACACATACCACCCCCATTTGTGACATCAACAAAAACGATCATTGATTAGTAGTTTGACTTAATGAGAATCATCCACAAAAGGCAAACTATTGCTAATAGTCATAGGATGTGCTCACAAATAGTCTTTTAGTGAATAAAATTATATATTCACAAAATTGGCATTTTGGGTATCGGATTTGTTGATGCATACATGTTCACTAAAAAAGATTTATTTAGATTAATGTTATAAATCTAAACTTGCAAGTTAAATGTTAATTCTTAGAAACCTATACGTAGGGACGGCCCTGTGGGCGGGGCGGGGAGGACCACCGGACAGGGCCCGATATTTCGAAGGGGCACATTTAAAAAAAACCCGATATGTATATGTAAAAAAAATTAATAGGGTATACCTATACAAACACCAACATAAGCCCACTTACAAAACTATTCTTATGGTTCAGATTAGTTATTAGCTCATTAGCATTAGGTTTAGACCTTTAGGGCCCAGGGGGCGGTGCGTTAATATAACGCGTGATAGATATATAACGCGTTGAACATCACAAAATCCCACCCCCACCTCCAAGTATAACGCGTGATACAATCACGGTTTCCGATTCTGTGATTTTTTCAACGCCGTGATGGTTTTTTTTGTGAGTGTAATTGTTGGTTGGGGGGGAATTGTTGGGTGTGGTGGTGAGTGATAACCACCCCCACTAAAAAAGGTTGTGAGTGATGGAAAAATGGTTGCTGACATGGCGAAACATGATTGGATATTGTGAGTGATGAAATTTTATCACTAGTGACCACCCCCTCCCCTTAGTGAGCCCGATACCCAATTTCGTTAAGGCCTAAGAGCACGTTTTTTCGAGTTCGAACAGAGTATACGAATTCTCAGGGCTGGCCCTGCCTATACACTTACTAAAATATGCCTTCCATTTGCCATAATCAAGTCATAATTCAACAAGTGAAAGATGAAGCACAAAAATGATCAATGTGTTTAACAGCAATTGCACGAATTGTTTAGTGAGAACATAAAGGAGTGATCGATACGCCTTAAATGAGAAGTTTGAAGGGGTGATTCTCTATTTGGACTAGTGAGATGATTTGTAAAGGTGATCACTATCTTGCTTAGTGAGATGTGTGAGAGTGAATATAAACATTAATGGATAACACAGAGTGGACATAATAAGGTGTTTGTAACATCCACCTGAACCACAATAAATGTTTATGCCTGTTGCTACAAGACTTGTCACCTAGAGGCTAAAGTCTTTGAGCGGTGTAGGACCGGAATTGTCGCCTTGGAGTGGCTGGTTAATTTGGGTTATTATGACGGGTTGCTTGTCGCAAATGAGAGTCAAGAGATTGCAAAGTATACAGTGAGAGTGAGTTGCGTAGGATGTCATGTCTTACCTGTGCTGCAACTTGTATGTGTTGCGGCTCACACATGTTTTGGATGGCTTCCTACTTTGTTCGTGTCTCTTGTTAGCCGCGCATCGTAGTTGAGTTGTGGCTGGTGTTATATTCCACGATGCGTCATTCGAACTACAGCTCGCGTTGGTTGTTTTGGGTGGAACCCAATTGATGACGGGGGTAGCCCAAGACTAAATAAAATGACTTAGACACATGAACGCTTAAAAGGTTAAAGGTTAAAAGGTTCAAATCCCGCGAACTCGGGTGAGCAGCAAAAAGGATGTGAACAGTTAACCATCACTTCACTGATTGCTTGCCCAGCCTCTCACAGCCGTAAAAGAGAACATGTGCACAGAGTGTAGTCTTTTACCCGCAGGTCCAAACGCTTCAACCCTAAAAAGGTAAGTCCCCCACTGCAAGCATGTTTCACTAGTCAATGGTTTCCTTTTTGGGCGATGTCCTTCCCTATAAAATGACACTTCATTTAGTGCTAAAGGACATTCCGATCAGCCTTGATTCCATTGGGATCTCTGGTCATTCTTCTCGAGCACTTGTTCCATACAAGTCTCTATTCCTCACTTTCAACACACACATTCCCACCGCTCTCAGATCCGAAACTGAACACACTTCAGTTGAGAATCTTAAGCAAGCAACAAAATCTAACTAGTGAACCTCTCTTCGCGTCTCGCAAACGTGGGGGGACCTCACGACCTGCGTTAGGCAAACCGGAACCCTCCAACCCTTTTGCCTAACCAGCCCAGCTACTACCATCGGTCTCGTATTTGTTGCATCAACAAGTTGGTGCCCACCGTGGGGCTACGCCACTAATTTTCTTCAAAAGACCTAGTAATGTAGCTCCATTTCTGCTCTAAATTCAGCAAGTCGGAAGGTGAGTCTCTGGGAGAGGTAAACCAAATCCCACGTACCTCTACCCCAAACACTAGCCAAACTCCCGCGGCCATGCCAACTTCCATCTTGACACCAGGAAGCACTCCAACTGGAGCAACATACCCCGAGTTTCTCACTTTCCAAACGCCGACACCATCTCGTTCCGGAGTACCATCTCCCAACGTTGGTGCTTGTAACACTCCCTCACGTGTTGACCTTGCTCCCGAAGGGGTTGCTAATAACTTTCTCGAGTTAAGGTCTCTTCTTAACCAATACGTGAGTTGGGAACGAGACAAGGGAGTGAGGATCCGTCTGGATTATGACGAGCCAGAACCATCACTATCTCCTGGACCTCCCGCTCTTTCTTTTGCAAACTCACAACCAACTGTGTCTAGGAATGAGGCTGGTCCCAGCAATCCTCCTCCAAATCCTAACCCATATTTGTACACGAGGCCAGATCCAACGACTTTTCCCCTCTTTTCTTCTCAATCAGTTACAACCGGAGATCCCCTGGGGCACGAGCTGACTTTGTACCAGCTCCTACGATCTCCAATAGCAAGCCTTCCACCTCAGTAACAACTACATGGGAACAAGCTTTGTCTGTGCTTCCCTTGGCGCGAAGTGCCGTTATGAGCACTCCCTTGGGGGTAAGCTGCACAGTTGCACCTGGAAGCCTTTAAGGCTTCAACCTTATGCCTCAGATGATGGCAAGCTTCCCATGGCAGCACTTTATTAATCAAGTGCTGGCCACCCAAGGGAACAACAATAACAACAACAACACAGGTGTAAGGGTGGAAGAGGATTTGGCCAAGCCATATAAACCAAGCAATTTGTCATTGCTGATTATGATTTTCAAACAAAGATCAAAATGCCGTCCCACATCAAAACATATGATGGGACTGAAGACCCAGAGGATCATCTCCAGATCTTTACTGGTGCTGCTAGGATCGAGAAATGGTCTAATGCTGAATGCTGTCTCATGTTCATGCAAACCCTTGTCGGGTCAGCCAGAATATGGTTCAATGATTTACCTGCCAGAAGCGTTCGAAGCTTCGATGACCTTAGCAAAGGGTTCCTGGGCAACTTCTCCCAACAAAGGCGGTACGTTAAAGATGCCACAGTGATCTTCCAGATAAAACAAAGGGATGATGAAAGCATTCGAGAGTTCATAGAAAGGTATAAAAAGGAAGGCCTGACGTATGTAGTGGCGGATGAAAAGATGAGAGTAGCTGGTTTCATGAATGCAATCACCTCCAAATACCTTACCAGGGATTTCAACAAGTCCCTGCCAAAGACCTTAGAAGAAGCTCTCGAAAGGGCAGAAGCCCACATCAGAGGAGAGGAGGCTGTAGACATAAAAGAGCAAAGAAAAAGGGGACCTAGCTGGCGAGGCAACAGTCCAGCTAGAAAAAAGGGAAACTTTCATTCTTATGACAGACGCCAAAGTGGTTCAGAGCAACGAAGGTCTGAAGGCCGGAACCCTTCAAGCAGGGAGAAGGCTATGAACTTCACATCCCTTACCAAGATCCCTCAAGAGATTCTTGCTACAGAGGAAGTGAAACAAAGCTTCCGACCTCCCAGACCTCTCCCTAAAAGCAAAAGTAATGAAAATTCCACCCAATTTTGTGAATTTCATTAAGAGAAGGGCCACCATACTAATGATTGCTTCCAACTCAAAAAGAGGATTGAAGAGGGCGTCAAGTCCGGGGAGCTTGCCTACTTGATAAAGGGGGTAAGGGACAAGATGGCCGAAGGAAAGGGCAAGGAAGTTAACATGGTGGATTTTAATGGAAAGTTTCCCCACAAACGGTAGCGGTTGGAAGCTTGGGAGCTTCAGTGTGTCTGCTTTCCTCCAACAGAAAAGGACCCACTCTCAAACCCCCTTGTGGTTGAAGCAACTGTGGGTACATTAAAGACAAATAGAGCATACATTGACACTGGTGCAGCCACTGAAATTATGTTTGAGAAGTTCTTCAACCGTTTGAGCAATGAGGAACGTTCGAAGCTTCAACCCTCCGGAACCTCCATAAAAGGTAGTGCTGACATACCCCTCAAGCCTTTTGGGCAACTAACCCTTAATGTCTGTTTCAGTGAAGGCAAGATGGAGAGAGTCCAACCCCTCACTTTTGTGGTTATCAATATACCTTCCAACTATGATGTCATCATAGGAAGGCCGGGGCAGTGTGCATTCTACATGGTTATTTCTATTGGTCATGGCACAGTCAAGTTTCCTAGAGAGAGAGGGATTGCAACCCTTCAACCTACTCAAGAGGCTTACATGGTTGAAGGGTAAAGTTCCAAAAGTGAAGAAGACAAGCAAGGGCTGATCATAAACCCCAAGTATCCTTAACAAAGGATAAGGGTTAATCCAAGCCTTTCACAGGAAACTCTCTCATATCTTGAAAAGCTGCTAGTACATTATAGCGATTTCTATGCTTGGTGCCTAGAAGATATGACGGGTATCTCTCGAATCATTCCTGAACACGAGCTGAGGATACCACCCGATGTCAAGCCTGTTGTCCAAAAGAAGCGAAGTTTAGCACCTGAAAGAAGCTTGGCAGCATGCCAAGAGGTTAAAAAGATTGTATCAGCTGGAATTCTCCGGGAAGTTAAGTATCAGTCCTGGGTTGCAAACCCAGTCATGGTTCAAAAACCCGATAATTATTGGAGAATGTGCATCGACTTCAAGGATTTGAACAAGGCTTGTCCCAAAGATTGTTACCTGTTACCGGAAATTGACCTTAAGGTTGATTCTCTCACTGGTTACCCTTTCAAGTGTTTTCTTGACGCCTACAAGGGTTACCGTCAAATCCTTATGAAAGAAGAAGATGAAGAAAATACCGCTTTTCACACGGATAAAGGTATCTTTTGCTACCAAAGGTATCTTTCACACGGATGAAGCTGAATATGAAGCGTTGATAGCCGGCTTGAGATTAGCCAAAGAAATGAAGGTTCAAAAGCTTCAAGTCTTCACAGACTCGTTGCTGGTGTTAAGTCAAGTCAATGACAGTTATGTTGCAAAGGAGCCCAACATGAAGAGATACAAAGAAAAATCTAAATAGCTGATGAACATATTCCAAACATGTACCATCAAGCAAATTCTCAGGTCTCAAAACAAGAAAGCTGATGCCTTGAGTAAACTCGCCTCTCTTACCTTTGCCCACCTTACCAAAAAGGTATTGGTAGAGGTGTTGAAAACTCCATCGATTGAGGAATTGGAAGTTCAAGACGTAATCACCGAAGAAGGCCCCAATTGGATGACTCCAATTAAAAAATTCCTTAAAAACGGTGAGTTACCTACTGATCAAACAGAGGCTGAAATGGTTAAAATTAAATCTAGACAGTACGTGTTGCAAGGCGAAATCCTCTACAAAAAGGGTTACCTTGCACCCTTGCTAAGATGCGTCGGTCTCGAACAAAGCCAGTACTTGGTCAAAAAGGTTCATGAAGGGATATGCGGAGCTCATTTTGGAGCAAGAACGGTGGTTGCTAAACTAATGAACCTTGGGTATTTTTGGCCTTCCATACACCGAGACGCCGCTAAACAACTGAGAAAATGTGATTCTTGTCAAATCCATGCACCGGTCCCAAAAAGCCCCAAGCATGACCTTGTCCCGATATCTTCAGCATGGCCATTTTATAAGTGGGAATGGACATTGTCGGCCCATTCCCACCAGCCAAAGGTGGAGTGAAGTTCATATTGGTGGCCATAGACTACTTCACCAAGTGGCCTGAGGTTAAACCACTTGCAAAATAACGGGCAAATAGGTCATTGACTTCGTTTGGGAAAACATCATTTGTCACTATGGATTGTCGGGAGTGCTAGTCACCAATAATGGAAAGCAATTCGCTGAGAAGCCTTTTTAGCGTTTGGTGCAAAGATTTCAGAATAGCTCAGGTTTTCAGCTTAGTTGCATACCCATAATCAAACGACCAAGTTGAAAGAATGAATCTAAGCATAGTTGAAGGAATCAAAACACGATTGGGAAGGCATGAAAGCAATTGGCTCGAAGAATTGCCAAGCGTTCTATGGGCTATAAGAACAATGGAAAAAACAAGCCACAAAAGAACACCTTACAGCTTGGTGTTTGGATCCGAAGTCGTGATTCCAGCTGAAGTAGGAGTTGTAACTCAAAGAACAGTCAACATGGATCCCGAAGTAAACAACAAAGAGACCATGTTGAACTTACAACTCCTTGAGGAAACACGAGACCAAGCTGCAATTCAAGAAGCCAAGTACAAACAAATGATGGAAGCTTATTACAACAAAAGAGTCAAGCATGAACGCTTCAAGCCAGGAGACCTGGTGCTTAGAAACAATGAGGCAAGTAAAAAAGAGAACCAAGGAAAACTTGGCCCAAAGTGGGAAGGGCCATATACAATCCTTGAGGCACATAAGGGCGGATCCTATAAACTAGCCGACGCAGAAGGAAAAAAGCTTCCCAGACATTGGAATGGAAAGACCCTTAAAAGGTTCCATGTCTGATCAAGAAAGATTGGTTTGTATTTCACAAGTTGTATTTCAAGAGTTGTCCTATGCTCACTTTTTGTAAAATAATATCTCTTGAATGAATGATGATGTTTTATCAAATTTGTCTTTCTATCCTAAAATCAGGTTGAGAACCTAGCAAAAAACTCCATGGCAAGGGCCATGTAAGGGGATGAGCTCCGAGGCCATATCGCTCAATAGGTTCAAGGGTTGAATGAACCTATATAAGGGGTGAGTTCCTAAATCAATACAACTCCATGAGACTTATGAAATAATCAAAAACAAGGTTGTCTCATAGACGGGTCTGAACAGCTTACACCAAATGTTCCTTAAGCCTTAGAAAACTTATAAAAAACATGCTTACGAACTAAAATCAAACTAAGGTAAATGATAAATAGGATAGGTGCTATGTCTTCTTGTTAAAAATACCAAGGCTAAGTGACTGCAGCATTGAACCCTTTAAGGTATAAAAAACATAAAGACAACACAAACCTAACAAAGACAAAACCATAAAGATAAAGAATGATTGAAGGAGCAACACAACAACATAGTGAAGGTTTGCATACAACCCAAACTCAGAAATGCAAATCAAAGCATCAAGTTATAAAAGACAATGTAGTAACCGGAAGCCTTGAAGGCTTCAAGCTACAAACATTCAACAAAGCAATAACACAAGATAAGTAGTCAAAGTTAATAGCATAAATAAGTTAAAACAAACCCCAGTGGTTTGTAAAAATAGGTATTGTTCAAACGGCCACTAAGGCCAGTCACAACTACAAAACAGAAACCTTAAGGGTTTCTCCAAAACCTAAAATTGTTTAAAGTAACATACAAACCATTAAATTGTTTAAGTGGTGCTAAGAAAGCTACGAATATTGTTCAAACATCAGAAGGAGGCTTAGAAGCCCCAGAACCATTACCTTTAGCCTTCTTGGCCTTCTTCAACTTCTTAGCCTTCGAACCACCATCATTACCAACTGTCGAACCTTCGAGGCTTGCATCCTTGGAAGCATCAGGTTCTCTGGAAAAGGTCTCCTCACTATCCCCTGAATGAGAACGCTTCCTCGAAAGTGAACCAAGTACTTCAGCACAAACCTTTTCATTGAGACCATCCGGCTTCAGCTCCTGCAAAACAGAAAGAGGTTTGCCAAAACAAGCTGCAACCTAACTTACATATGGGTAAGTCAACCTCTCCATCTGCTGAACAGAGCCTTTAAAAACCTCAGAAGGTTCGGGGCGATGCAAGGGAGACTGCTCCAAGGGTTGAACAGATTCATGAAGTTTATAACCAGCAATAAGGCCTTGATGTTTACCCAAGTTGAGTAGTTTGGTGTAAACTTCTCCAAGAGCAGAATTGAATTCCTTGGAGTGAAGAAGGTAGGTAACAACTTGATGAAAACCTTGCTCAATTAACCACTGATTATCACTAGTAGCTTGAGCAACCAAACCCTTCAAACCTTCCTTCTCTTCTTCGAAGGCCCTCTGCTGAACTTCCAAGGCTTCCCTATCAGCCTTCAGCTTTAATCGATCAGCTTCAAAACTTTTCTTGAGATCGTTCACCTCAATCTCATGTCTCTTGGTCAACTCCCCAACCTTCTTCACCCAAGCCTCCTCCTTCTTAGAAAACCCTCTAACCTCCTTCTTCATGGCAGCCATAGAGGCTTTCATCTTGTCCTTCTTCTTGGAAGCTTCTTCGTACTCCTGCATACCCTTTGTGAAACGGTTAACACCTTCAGCCAAAAGGGCTGAAAGTGTCGCAACCCCCGTCCCCTAACAAACCCGGGAACGGGTGGCCGCGGCCAGTTTGGGTGGTATCTAGGATTTATCCATTTTGGCAGCGGAAATTACATCAGGAACGTGGTTAGGAAATATTTTATCAGAGTAAAATACCACACTTTCATAATATTAAACATGTGGGAAAAACCCAAGTTTTAAGTACACACATTTTTATAGGGACAAACCCTATTTTATTTAATAAAAACATCTATTTATTTTAGGTAACTTTATTGCCACTTTTCCAAGCCTTCAGTGCTGTCCAGCTGGCTTCTATTTGGCTTTCACATTTTGTTACCTGGAACGCGTTTAAAAACATTTTGTCAGTGGGAAATACTGATGAGTGAATCCCAGTTTAATCAAGTTTAATAAAGATCATTGTACAGTATTGAGGGTGGTCGCGCAATTACATTTGTTTCCATCTATTCAATTACCACCCACGGTACTGTCAACCCGACTTGTGGTCATGTTACTCCTCGCAAGTCAGTAACAAATTTTGTATACAAAACCCCAACATGCCGACGATAATTGTAGAATACAAATACTCAATAACTGTTTAATATATCATTAATTAAGTGAGGTTTTGTAAAAACAATTTGCAAAAAAAGGAGATTACTCACATTGTTGTCTTAGGTTTTCTGTAAGGGTTTCCTGGTAATTATCTATAATTTACACAAATGCACACGTGTTAGTATAATATCCGAATATTTATATTAACGATACCCTCCCCGAGACGGCATTCCAACGAATACGTCGGGCAGAACCACGACAGCCGTTAAGGAACCCTGGATCAATCGGGCAGCGTATCTAATACGTAACCGGGGTTATGATACTTACAACGGAGTAGAACTTCGTTATTTAGGGGGGGTATTATACCTGATTATAGTGCCTACTATTCAGAATTTCGAGTGAGAAAAGAAATGTGAGCGAATTCGAATGAACTATCGATGTCTCCTTTATATAGGGCCTGAATTCGAGTTCCTCGCGGCCCGCGTAAGATTAGGCTGAGGCTTACGCGGCCCGCGTAGTAGGGGTGTAGCTGCTAGGGTTGCTGATTCGTCGGTATAGATCCGACACGATCATGACACGTGTTGGCTCAGGGTTGCGCCTCGTTGCAGGGCTGTGGCGCCCCGCGTAGACCCAGGTGTGGTCTTACGCGGCCCGCGAGGGACACGGAATTTTTGTTTTTAATTAATTTTTAATTATATATTGTATTTTGGGCTCGGTTTTAGCATATGGGTTATATTTTAGGACATATGGGAATATTTTAATATATTAGGGTGTCGAAAAATATATTGGAGGGTTGTTATATCCTCCCTACCTTGTTTTAGAGCTCGTCCTCGAGATCTACTGGAACAAGTGTGGTTATTTCTTTTGCATTTCTGATTCAAGCTCCCATGTGTATTCTGGTCCTCTTTTGGAGTCCCACTTCACTTTGACCAGAACTAATCTCTTGTGCTTGAGATTCTTAATTTTCCTGTCTTCAATCTGTAGAGGCCTTTCTACAAATTTGAGTTGTTCATTTACCTCGATATCCTTTAGAGGTACTACAAGGGATTCATCAGCTAAGCATTTCTTGAGATTAGATACATGAAATACATCATGTATTCCTGCCATTTCCTCTGGCAGTTGTAGTTGATAGGCTACAGGTCCTATTCTTCTAATAATCTCAAAAGGTCCAATATACCTGGGGCTTAGCTTTCCCCTTTTGATGAATCTTACCACTCCTTTCCAAGGAGAGACTTTCAATAACACTTTATCTCCTACTTGAAATTCCAACGGTTTTCGCCTGTTATCAGCATCACTTTTCTGGCGATCACGTGCTGCTTTTAGTCGTTCCTTGACTTGACTGATCTTGTCGGTCGTTTCTTGCACTATCTCAGGTCCAGATAGTTGCTTTTCCCCAATTTCTGCCCAACAGATGGGGTTCGGCACTTTGTCCATAAAGTGCTTCGAATGGTGCAGCATTGATACTTGTGTGATAACTGTTAGTATAAGAAAATTCTATTAATGGTAAGCGATCGTCCCAATTACCTCCGAAATCAATTACACAAGCTCTAAGCATGTCCTCCATTGTCTGAATGGTTCTTTCGCTTTGTCCGTCCGTTTAAGGATGATAAGCTGTGCTTAGATTTAACTTGGTTCCCATTGCTTTTTGGAAACTTGTCCAAAAGTGAGAGGTAAAATGACTATCTCTGTCAGAAACAATTGATAAAGGAATTCCATGTAATGAAACTATTTCATTTACATATAACTTAGCTAATTGTTCCATACTGAAAGTTTCCTTCATTGGTAGGAAATGAGCTGATTTAGTTAATATATCTACAATCACCCAGATTGTATCATTACCTTTTCTTGTTTTGGGTAATTTGGTAACAAAATCCATTGTTATTAATTCCCATTTCCACACTGGCATTTCTAACTGCTGCAATAAACCTGAGGGTTTCTGATGTTCAGATTTGACTTGTGAACAAGTTAAACACTTAGAAACATAAGATGCTATATCCTTTTTCATTCCTATCCACCAAAAATTCTTTCTTAAATCCTGATACTTCTTATCACTTCCCGGATGCATCGTATACTTAGACTTATGGGCTTCTTCTAATATACGATGACGTAGATTTCCTAATTTAGGTATCCACATTCTTTTCTCCATCTGTTCCTTGTTCTAATTCTTTAATCATTCCTTTCAGTTTTTCAGTATCATCCTTGATTACTGATTCTTGTGCTTTTCTAATCTGTTCATTTAAATCTACTTGCAAATTTAATTTAAGAGAACGTACCCTTTTTGGCTTTTCATGATACTTTCGACTTAAAGCATCAGTCACTACATTTGCCTTTCCTGCATGATACTGGATATTGCAATCATAATCACTGAGTATTTCCATCCAGCGTCTTTACCTCATATTCAACTCCTTTTGCCCAAAAACATACCTTAAACTCTTATGATCAGTAAAAATAGTAAACTTACTACCGTAAAGGTAATGTCTCCAAATCTTAAGGGCAAAAATTATGGCTCCTAATTCTAGATCATGGGTTGAATAATTCTCTTCATGATTCTTAAGTTGTCTGGATGCGCAAGCTATAACTTTTTGGCGTTGCATCAATACACATCCATAACCGAACTTAGAAGCGTCACAATAGACTACAAAGTCTTCAGTTCCTTCTGGTAACGCTAGTATGGGTACATGGGTTAGTCTTTGCTTAAGAATTCTAAATGCTTCTTCTTGTTTTGGTCCCCATTTAAACTTAATGGATTTACAGGTTAATTTAGTTAAGGAAATGGCTATTCTAGAAAAATATCGAATAAATCTTCTTTAATAACCGGCCAATCCTAAGAAACTTCAAACCTCGTTTGGTGACTCAGGGGTTTTCCGTTTGGTAATTGCTTCGATCTTGGTGGGATCCACATGAATTCCTTCATAATCGACTAAGTGTCCAAGAAACTGTACCTGTTCTAACCAAAACTCGCACTTGGAAAACTTAGCATAAAGCTTTTCCTTTCTTAATAAACTTAGAAGTGCGTGCAAATGCTTTGCATGATCCTCTTTACTCTTAGAGTAGATAAGAATATCATCTATAAAGACAATTATGAATTTATCCAAATATGGCTTACATATTCGGTTCATCATGTCCATAAATGCAGCTGGGGCATTGGTTAAACCAAATGGCATGACAGTAAATTCATAATGGCCATACCTTGTTCTAAATGCGGTCTTAGGAATGTCCTCTTCCTGTACCTTTAATTGATGATATCCTGACCGTAGATCGATTTTAGAGAAAAATCGAGCTCCTTGCAGTTGATCAAACAGATCATCGATCCTTGGTAATGGGTACCGGTTCTTAATCGTGACCTTGTTCAATTCACGGTAGTCAATGCACATACGCATTGATCCGTCTTTCTTTTTGACGAATAAAATTGTTACTCCCCATGGCGATGAGCTTGGCTATATGAATCCTTTTTCTAACAATTCGTCTAACTGTTTCTTCAGTTCCTGCAATTCAGCGGGTGCCAAATGGTAAGGTGCTTTGGCATTTGGTGCTGTCCCTGGTAGCAGATGGATTCTGAATTCGACTTCCCTGTTAGGTGGTAGTCCTGGTAATTCTTCTGGAAATACATCTGAAAACTGAGATACTACCGGAATATCCTTTAGTTCTTTTCCTTTAGTGTTAGTGATTATGGAAATCAAATACACTAAAGATCCTTTTCTTATATAACTTGTTGTTTTCATCACAGAGATGAATTTTGTGGATCTAGATAGCTTATCTCCTTTAATTGTGATCTTTCACCCCTTGGTGAATTTACTTGAATAGACTTTTGATCACACAAAATACTAGCTTTATTGGTTATTAGCCAATCCATTCCTAATACAACATCAAATCCTGCCAGATTCATGGGGTAAAGGTTTGCAATAAACTTTTGGTTTAAAAATTCTATTCTTGCTCCCTGCAAGATTTCAGAAATCTTAATGGTTTCCCCATTTGCTGTTTCTACTAAACATTCTTGTGGGAGTTTAGTTAATGGTTGATTGAGAAGTTTGCAAAATGAAGTATTAATAAAACTTTGGTTTGCACCAGAGTCAAATAATACTTTAGCAAAAACATTATTAACTAAAAACGTACCGGCTATCACGTCCGGAATCATCTTGGCTTCATCTGTTGTCAGAACAAATGCTCTAGCATTTTTAGTGTTCTTGTTGTTTGTAGCTGGAGCTAATTTCGGACAATTGGGCTTGATGTGGCCTTTTCTCCACAGTTGAAGCACATCCCGTTATTAGGTTTCCTCCTGCAATCGTCTTCCTTATGTCCTGGTAACTTGCAGAAATTGCAGTAAGTGGAGCATTTTCCCGAATGCTTCTTCTTGTAAGTCTTTTAGTAGGGTGCAGAGGTAGAACCTATATTCCTACGTTTGGAATTACCATAGCGGAATTCCTGGGTAAGCCTTTGAGCTAGGTTTCTCCTCTGGTCTTCTTCTCGCGTACGGACTAACTCATTTGTCAAGGTATTTGCTAGTTCTACGGCTTCTTCTATGGTTTGAGGTCTAGCTGCCTTGACTACATGCCTAATCTCCCCGATTAATCCCCAGATGTAACGGGAGATTAATACTGGTTCAGGTGATGCAAGGGTTGGTACTATTCTAGCATATTCGAAGAATAATGTAGTATAATACTATAACCCTTACTATCCACTCCGGTCATCCTAAGGTTTAAGAACTTATTTGCTATCTGTTCTTTTTCATTGGGAGGGCAGAATTTCCTTTCTACCATATTCTTAAATTCCTCCCATTCCATATTGTAAACCCTAGCACTTCGTCTAGACTGGAGGATAGTGTTCCACCACTCTAAGGCTGAATTCTTAAATAGATTGGAGGCAAACATTATCTTATCCTCTTCCGCACATTTGCTTATTTTTAAGACTACCTCAGTCTTTTCTATCCAGCGTAGAGTTGCAATGGGTCCTTCATTGCCCGAGAATTCTATTGGTTTGCAGAACCAGAATTCTTTATAAGAACAACCATAAGGCATGGTTCGTCTTCTTTTGGGAATGGGCGCTTAAAGTATGGGTCCATTGTTTACGTTGTGTTCAGGTTCAGTTGGTCGCTTAATGCTATGCTTACTTTTATTATCCGCTTCCCTAACTGTTTGGATAATAAATGGCATTGCATCTATGATTCCTTGTGCCACTATGTGTTGGATGACACTGTTATCCACTTGGTTTCCATTGTTAGTGTTGTTGGATTCTCATTATTCGGGTTATTATCATTCTGGTTTTCCTGGTTCACTTCGTTGTCCATCTGAATTTTAAACATTTACCACATATTAATATCACAAAATAATATTTAATACAACCAATCACACAACGCATATTGATCAACACAAACCGATACTGGAAATTAAAATTGCAATACAACTTAAAATAAAAATTACACTACTAGTCGTAGGCATTCATCGTTTTTTTTTTCATACACACATATCATATATATTATTATATTATTATTATTACTACTACCTCCACCATCACCTTTACGGTTATGGATTCATCTAGAAATCCATATTGCGTTCGTCGTACTTCTAGACGAGACGCTCTCCTACCTGTCTTATTCTCTCGCTACTTTCTAAAATCTCTTCTTCGAAAGTTCGGAGCTCTTGCACATTTTCTGCACTCATTGGGGGTGCAGGTGCTGGAACTGGGTTTGGAATCTGGGGTGCGGGTTCCTGGTACGGGTAAGGATTCTCTAAAATTTCCCTAATGAATACATCGTTATCATAGTAGGGATCTAGAGGGTCTAAACCTGGGTAAGCTCCTAGATTCAGCATGGGTTCATTTTCTGCTATTGGGTATCATTGCACATAATCCCCATTGCCATCCCACCATGGGTCGTAATCTGGGTCTAAAGGATTGGGTGCTGGTACCCTAGGTATCTCCTCTGGGTTAAATCATGCATTTCAACTTGATTTTCTGGGTTGTTTTCTATTTCCATTGGCTGGTTAGGGAACAGTGGTAGTGGTTGGGGTTGGGGTGTTATCAGTTGCTCCAGGTTAGGGTCAGCAGCAGTGGTTGCTAGGATATGGAAATTGGCTAAACTTCTATTAAGCATATCCTGGGCGTGGGCATCTGTTTCTCTTTTAGCGGCTGTTAGGGTTCTCTGTTGTTGCAACTTTTTCATTCGTTTCCTACGCTCATGTGCTCCCCTACTGAACCATCCTCTCTTTTAGGAGGGAATGGCTCTTCAGACTGAGCCTTAAACACGAATATTCCTTCTTCATTATCAGCAGAATACCCTGAGAGGGCAGGCTGTGAAGAGGCGCCTTCGCTTCTAGGCGAACCGGAAAATTGACGGTACGCGTCGGATGGTCCTTGGTGGCTCATACTGTAAACTAACAAATAGTCAAATAACACACAACAATAAAATACAATTATGCACGTATTTCCGTAATTTATTTCCTAACACTTTGGATAATATCTTGGTGTCAGCAGAACACTTCTGTGGCTGAATCAGTTGCTTAGCTCTGATACCATCTTCTGTCGCAACCCCCATCCCCTAACAAACCCGAGAACGGGCGGCCGCGGCCAGTTTGGGTGGTATCTAGGATTTATCCATTTTGGCAGCGGAAATTACACCAGGACCGTGGTTAGGAAATATTTTATCAGTGTAAAATACCACACTTTCATAATATTAAACATGTGGGAAAAACTCAAGTTTTAAGTACACACATTTTTATAGGGACAAACCCTATTTTATTTAATAAAAACATCTATTTATTTTAGGTAACTTTATTGCCACTTTTACAAGCCTTCAGTGTTGTCCAGCTGGCTTCTATTTGGCTTTCATATTTTGTTACCTGAAACGCGTTTAAAAACATTTTGTCATTGGGAAATACTGGTGAGTGAATCCCAGTGTAATCAAGTTTAATAAAGACCATTGTACAGTATTAAGGGTGGTCGCGCAATTACATTTGTTTCCATATATTCAATTACCACCCACGGTACTGTCAACCCGACTTGTGGTCATGTTACTCCTCGCAAGGCAGTAACGAATTTTGTATACAAAATCCC
The DNA here is from genome assembly GCA_030545235.1 of Helianthus tuberosus. Classification (NCBI taxonomy): domain Eukaryota; kingdom Viridiplantae; phylum Streptophyta; class Magnoliopsida; order Asterales; family Asteraceae; genus Helianthus; species Helianthus tuberosus. The sequence goes on from CM060430.1 coordinate 64,956,063, forward strand.
AACATACCGAACATAATTGTAGAATACAAATACTCAATAACTGTTTAATATATCATTAATTAAGTGTGGTTTTGTAAAAACAATTTGCAAAAAAGGAGATTACTCACATTGTTGTATTAGGTTTTCTGTAAGGGTTTCCTGGTAATTATCTATAATTTACACAAATGCACACGTGTTAGTATAATAACCCAATATTTATATTAACGATACCCTCCCCGAGACAGCATTCCAACTCCAAGTCGTGATATCGACTTTCGTATCGACCTCATTCCTGGAGCCAACCCTATTGCTAGAGCTCCCTATCAACTCGCTCCGTCCGAAATGCGTGAACTCTCGAGTAAGCTCCAGGAACTACATGATAAAGGCTTCATTCGCACGAGCACCTCTCCATGGGGCGCACCAGTCCTTTTAGTAAAAAAGAAGGATGGGTCGTTCAGGATGTGCATCGACTATCGGGAATTTAATAAGTTGACAACTAAGGAACCGCTATCCCCTGCCTCGCATCGATGATTTGTTTGACCAGTTACAAGGTGCTACGTGTTTCTCGAAAATCGATCTATGCTCAGGGTATCACCAACTACGCATCCAAGAGGATGATATACCCAAAACTGCTTTTCGCACTCGAAACGACCATTATGAGTTCGTTGTTATGCCCTTTGGTCTAACCAACGCACCCGCGGTTTTCATGGATCTGATGAATCAGGTGTGTAAACCATTTCTTGACCGCTTTGTCATCGTGTTCATTGATGATATCCTGATCTATTCCAAGTCGAAAGCCGAACACGTGCAACATCTACGTTTGGTTCTCTAGCTACTCCAAGGGAATCGACTCTATGCCAATTTCTCCAAGTGCGAATTTTGGCTGGAGGAGGTTCAATTCCTCGGTCACATCGTCAATAGTCAAGGTATTGATGTCGATCCCGCGAAGATTGAAGCAGTTAAAAGTTGGGTTACGCTGAAGAACCCGTCTGAAGTCCGTTCTTTTCTCGGACTAGCGAGCTATTATCGTCGATTCATCGAAGGATTCTCTAAAATCGCTGTGCCGCTTACCGCTCTCACACATAAAGACAAGCCTTTTGTTTGGGGAGCCGAACAAGAGTCTGCTTTCCAAACCCTCAAGCATATGCTTTGCAATGCTCCCGTCCTCACGTTACCCGACGGAAACGACGACTTTATAGTCTAATGCAATGCCTCAAACCTTGGCCTTGGTTGTGTTCTCATGCAACGAGACAAGGTTATCGCTTACGCATCTCGTCTGCTCAAGATCCACGTGAAGAACAATACAACCCATGACCTCGAGCTAGGCGCAATTGTTTTTGCGTTAAAGATTTGGCGACACTACCTGTATGGTACCAAGTGTACGATCTTCACCGATCATAGGAGCCTACAACATATCTTTGATCAGAAGGAACTTAATATACATCAACGCCGATGGGTATAACTTCTCAACGATTAAGACTGTGAGATTCGTTATCACCCAGGCAAAGCAAATGTCGTTGCCGACGCCCTCAGCAAACGGAGCTATCTGCTCAGCATTCGTGATATCCAAGCCCAATACGATCTCGAAACCCTCATGCGTGAAGCCCAGCATGCTTGCTTTAATGAGCACACTTTAAAGAAGGAAAGAATCTATCACGATGGAGCCCAGCTTGTGAATAAGTCGAATGGGATATTCCACTTTCTGGACCGAATTTGGATCCCTAAGCAGACCAACTTGCGACAGATTTTGATGGATGAAGCCCACAAATCTCGGTATTCTATTCATCCTGGTGCCGATAAGATGTACCAGGACCTTCGCTACAAGTACTGGTGGCCGGGTATGAAAAGGGATATTTCTCTCTACATCGGGAAATGCATGACTTGCTCAAAGGTCAAGGCGGAACACCAAAGACCCTCTGGCTTACTTGAACAACCCCCGATCCCTATGTGGAAATGGGAAAGTATAGCTTTGGGATTCAAAACGAAACTTCCGCGCACGCCATCAAGTCACGACAGCATCTGGGTTGTCGTTGACCGTTTGACCAAATCTGCTCATTTTCTACCAATACGAGAAGACTACAAGGTAGAACGATTAGCCCGAATCTACACCGATGAGATCATTTGTCGACATGGGACACCTCACGACATCATCTCTGACCGTGATGCTCGGTTTACCTCACGCCTGTGGGAGACGTTTCAAACGGCTCTCGGTACTACGCTTAATCTAAGTACCGCATTCCACCCTCAAACCGATGGTCAGACTGAGAGAACGATTCGTACTCTTGAAGACATGCTCCGTTCGTGTGTCATAGATTTCTGTGGTGATTGGGACGCTTACCTGCCTTTAGTCGAGTTCTCGTATAGTAACAATTATCATTCCAGCATTCAAATGGCACCGTTTGAGGCTTTATACGGAAGACGATATTGATCGCCTATTGTATGGCACGAGATCGGGCACTCGCAATTAACCGGTCCCGAGTTATTGCAAGAAACGACTGACAAAGTCCTCCAAATTCGAGATAATCTGCTGAAAGCTCGGAGTCGTCAGAAAAGTTACGCCGATAGACGACGCAAGCCCCTTGAATTTGACGTTGGCGACTACGTACTCCTAAAGGTATCACATTGGAAGGGTGTGGTCAGATTCGGCAAGAAAGGGAAACTAGCGCCTCGATATGTTGGACCTTTTAAGATTCTGGAAAGGATCGGAAAAGTCGCCTACAAACTCGAACTACCAGAGGAACTTAGTAACGTCCACCCGACTTTCCATGTTTCAAACCTCAGAAAATGCCTGGCTGAGCATGATTTAATTGTACCCTTGATGACCTCCAAGTAAACGAAACGCTACACTTCGTGGAGAAGCCTGTCGAAATCATGGATCGCCAAACCAAGCAGCTCAGACGCCCGCGCATTCCTATTGTGGAAGTCCGATGGGAAGGCAAACGAGGTGCAGTGTTCACTTGGGAACTCGAAAGCGACATGAAGGCGAAGTACCCTCAGTTGTTTGTTACGGCTTTGGCCTAATTTCGGGATGAAATTCCCTCAACTAGGGGAGGCTGTAACACCCCGTGTTTCGAAAGTCAAAGTCAAAGTCAAGATTGAAGTCAAAGGGAGACGAGATTGCTAATTGCGATCTGTCACCCATTGCTCAAATCCTGTTTTGACTTCTTTGACTTGTAGATAGTCTTTTATGCTTTTACGTTAGTTGTATTATGTGGAGTACTTATTAATAATCGAGGTTTATTCGATATTAATCGCATGTTTTATCGCTTATCGCTTATCGCAATCGCAACTCGAATTACGCGTTCTGGTTATTATTCTATGTGTGTGTGTGCCTTATGTGTTACTTGTGCATGTTAATTATGTTTATGTGGGGTGATTAATCAAAACACAACCAAAACTTAATCGCAATCGAATCGCAAACGCTAAATGAATGTTAAATAAGGATGATTGTATGTTGATATAGTAGTTGGGATTAAAAGTAATTTGAATAGGAAACTCTATCGCATCGCAACGCTCGACAATCAAATCGAAATCGCAAAACTCATCGCGCGAACCACTCCAATCGAGTGGCCAGCCGATCGAACTGCCACCCGATCGAGGTGCCACTCGATCGAGGTGCCACGCGATCGAGCTGCCACCCGATCGGGTTGCCACCCGATCGACCAGCCACTTATGCCCCTTTCCTTTTATGGAAAGCCTATAAATACCCCTCTTGTCAACCTCATTTGATGTTGACAGCTCTCTCTCCCTCTCACTCAAACCAGCCGCTATTTCTTCTGATTTCTCGCGATTCTTGTAAGTTTTCCATCTAAATCTTGTACTTTCTTGACCTACACGCACTCCTACACCTTTCTATCTTTTGAATCTTAACTTTTAACCGTGAAATCACTAGATTTGAGGTGTTCTAGGATAATGTCATCATGGAGTTCTTATGAACTTCATGTTTTGAGGTGTTCTAGGATAATGTCATCATGGAGTTCTTATGAACTTCATGTTTTGGCTTCAATCCACCAAGAACAACTTAGATCTGAAACGATCTCCACACAAATAAACAAAGATCTTTCATAGATCTGAACATATTCATGGTGAAAAGGATTGAAAGATGGTTTCCCAACTTTCTTTCAACTCTTTTACACTCAATACACTCAAAACCGATAGAATCGGAGCTTGTTCTAACCTTCTACTCTTTCGTGTTGATGTGTTGGTTCAAGATCTGGATTCTATCCACAAGATGTTGATTTCGGGTTTGAACATGAACAAGCGACTGAAACCGGGAACTGTTCGGACCAGGGTGATTCCTATCCGGCCAACTCACTTGGGACGAGATGAGGGTTCTGTTGTACAAACAATACATCAAAACGTCTCATTCAAAACTACAACACTCCGAACAGAAACCAGTGTTAGACGATCAGACCATTGGAACGGACTACCGTCCGATCGGGTTACCACCCGATCGGATTGCCACCCGATCCACCGGCTGTCCCATCGGGCTGCACTTGGTTCTATACTTAACCCATTTTCTCAACTATTTAAAGATCTGAACGTTGAAACGGACTACCACTCGATCGGATTGCCATCCGATCGAGTAACCATCCGATCGTGTGACGTTGAGGGACTTAATAATTTTTAACATGTTCACTCCGAACGGATTGCCACCCGATCGGATAGCCATCCGATCGAGTGACCGTCCTGCTGTGAATTTGTTCTCAACCTGATAAGCCTCGCCAATCGGATTGCTGTCCGATCGAACAGTCGTTCGATCGACCGACCTGAAAGGTAGAGATACTTCTCTGTTTTCAAAATACTGCAACGAAAACTTCAAAAGACAAGCCATCATACACAAACACATCCATCCCAAACGAGGTGACTATCCAATCGAGTGACCACCCGAACGGATTGTCATCCGATCGACCGGCCACCCGATCGGATTGCTATCCGACCCACTGACACTTTGCTTCATTTTACGCGCCGCTTATCGTTCTGGTCAGGCTAACCTTACTCTCTAGCGCTCCCTTCAATCCATCAATCGCTGTGAGTATACTCGATCCCTTTTTGCTTTACGCACTTTTGGGTGTTACATACGTTACTTATTATAAATCACATCGATCACACTACGCAATACTTTAAATGCTAACCGTTACCGCATGTTATACGTGACTTAATGAATGCTTGTTTGTTATGTTTACACATGGAATGTTGTCTACCTGCCTTAGAAACGATAGTACTATTTGTTTGGACTCAACACTTATTCATTCAGGGGTTGTTAAAGACAATTTGTTACATGGCTCACAGTGGTGAGTGTGTATCACGAACTGCCTTGGGCAGTCAACCCGCAGTCATTGGTATCGATAGGTTCATGTCGATAACTAACATGCCTCATTTTACACTATGTACGTGCTGGTTAGGCGTAACGATTTCAAACTCTATTTTATCTATTAAACTTGTATGCTCACCTTTACACTATGTGTATTGACTTTTACTTTAACGTATGTGACAGGTGCTTAGGATGTTTATATGCTTGGCTTGCTGTGAAATCGAGGCTAGGAAAGGTCTAGAAACAAATAAACAATTGTCTGTATTTAAAATCTGAGTTGTCGGAACAGAACAATTTGACTAGATCTTGTCTGTAATAATTATGTTATCTTTTATGTCATGGTATGGGACATGATGCTTTAAATAATCGGTAATTATAGTTGTTATGGAAACTTCTGGACAATCTGTTTCGCTCAGTGCCACGCCCTGATGTTTCCGCCATCGGTTGGGGTGTGACACTAGAAACCACTAGCTCTTTTTCCTTACCCGTTCCCACTTCAACCTCGACAACCTGTTCCGCCGATACTTCAATGTCATCACTAACATCAATGGCCTCTGACCCAGAGGGTTGATCAGCACCTTTCAAGCGACGGTTTAAACGACGAACAGAAACCCTGGAACCCGGAGCCTTCGTGAAACCTTTAACATTGGGAACACTCACATAGCCGGAAGCCTCGAACCTATGCTCGGATCCCCTAACAACTGCATCTTCACCCGGAGTAGCCGCAACATCCCCAAATACAAAATCAGAAGTATCGTCACTTTTGATAAAATCAAGTGCAGACATCACTACAAAATAAACAAAAACAAAATATATAAGCAGACAAAAAATAAGAACATAATAGCACAACAAGGCAAATGCATACCCTGCCCATATCTCATAAGCACCGGATCTCGATCACATTTTTCCCATAACTTACTGAGACCCAATAACACCAATAAGTGCTCGGGAAAGGGACGAAGCCTTGAAGAGAATTCCCTAAGGGTATCAAGGAAACAAGTGTTTATCTCAGAAGCAGAGGGTTAAGGTTCATTTAAAACGGCATTCGGATGTAAACCACCCACCATTCTTGGCCAACCGGAAAAAACGACGGAACGATAAAAGGCTGGGATCATACCCGGAAGCCCGGCACAGAACTTCAAAGTGCAAAACCCTAGCCAGACCCTGAGGGTGAATCTGGCCAAAGGATATGCGATAGTACTCTAAAACGTTCAAAACAAAGTTCGAAAAGGGGTGACGAAGGTTCGAAAACTCAAAATGGCGACAATAGAGATCAATGGAACCAGAGCGACATTTATCAATTGAAACATCACAAGCCGGTGCAACCGGTTGAAACTTCATCCCAATCCCCCATTCCATACAGAAATTCTCTACTTACTCTTGAGTTAATCGAGAAAACGATTTCGCTAGATCTTTACGAGCACCCATGCTATAAGAAAATAACCACAAAATAAGAAGTCGGAACTAACCTGGGCAAAGAAAAGGAAGATATGGAATGAAACTTGAGAGAAAATGAAGGAAGATTGTTGGTTATCTTGACTAATAAATGAAAAATAAAACCAATAGAGGTTATGATTACACGACATTTAATTAAACTGCCTTCTGCAGAAACCGCCGTCAGTCACATCAAACGTCTTGTCAAAATTTAAATTTCAAAAAACTCAACTGTAATGAACTCTTCAAGCCTTGAAGCCTTTAAGCAATACAAATAAATGTGTAAAAGTTAGAAGTCTTTGAGCTCATTTCCCAAAAACCTCTGACTTGGGGGGCTGATGACGGGGGTAGCCCAAGACTAAATAAAATGACTTAGACACATGAACGCTTAAAAGGTTAAATGGTTAAAAGGTTCAAATCCCGCGAACTCGGGTGAGCAGCAAAAATGATGTGAATAGTAAACCATCACTTCACCGATTGCTTGCCCAGCCTCTCACAGTCGTAAAAGAGAAAATGTGCACAGAGTGTAGTCTTTTACCCGTAGGTCCAAACGCTTCAACCCATAAAAGGGTAAGTCCCCCACTGCAAGCATGTTTCACTAGTCAATAGTTTCCTCTTTGGGCGATGTCCTTCCCTTTAAAATGACACTTCATTTAGTGCTAAAGGACATTCTGATCAGCCTTGATTCCATTGGGATCTCTGGTCATTCTTCTCGAGCACTTGTTCCATACAAGTCTCTGTTCCTCACTTTCAACACACACATTCCCACCGCTCTCACATCCGAAACTGAACACACTTCAGTTGAGGATCTTGAGCAAACAACAAAATCTAACTAGTGAACCTCTCTCCACGTCTCGCAAACGTGACGGGACCCCACGACCTACGTTAGGCAACCGGAACCCTCCAACTCTTTTGCCTAACCAGCCCAGCTACTACCATCGGTCTAGCATTTGTTGCATCAACACCTATCAATGGGATTTGAGTGTTTCTATACTTGTATTTATTTCTCTTTATACGACTAGGCTTTGACTTAAGACTTCTTGTAGCATGGTTTCTGGTTCCCTATTCGCTCTGCGGGTTATGTATATTTTTCTTCTGGCCTTTGTGCCACAACTAATGTGTTTGTCCATATATTGAGCTGCGGATCAATGCATAAGTTCCGACTTAGGAGTTTGTCCACTTGAACCTATAGCTGGTATAGTTTTCAGGTTTTGTGTTTCTATCTTTGCACCATATGATCACTTCAAAGAAATCGAATTTTCATACGCAAAGATTTGGTTGGAAACTCTTGTTGGTCTTGATAAAATGATTGCGTTGGTGAATACATGTGAAAATGGAAACCATTTTTACAACTAGATGTAAGATGATTAACATTCATTATGTGCGACCATGACTAAAACAAACGTATTCTAAGGCCATATGTAATGAGTATTATAAGGGTATGCAGTTGCGTCTCTGAGAATTCATATACCTTGTTCGAGCTCGAAAAAATGTGTCCTTTCGTAATGTTTTATTATTATTATTATTATTATTTTTTAAAATCAAATGGGTATTGGGATCACTAAACCTAATGTCAATGGAGTAACTTCTAAACCATGGAAATTGTTTTATAAATAGGCCTATCTTGGAGTTGGTATGCCATATAGGTATACTATTTAAAAAAAATAATTAACATGTATATCGGATTTTAAAAAAAACGTGCCCCTCGAAATCACCGACCCTATGCGGTGGTCCTCTCCTCACACCATCGTCACTGCTACAAAGGGCGTGAAAGGGCTTGATAACGACCCCAACATCGTCCCCATGGGCATTATAGGTGGATGACGAGAGAAGGGCGTTTCTAGTATAACGCCCAATGAGAAGAATAAAATTTGAAAAATAGCGATTGAGGAGGCATTAAGAAGCGTTAACCATTACATATTTTTTAAAGGAGCGTTGTGATACTAACGTGACGGAAAATGCCCCTTAGAAGGCATTAATCATTAGTTTGCGTTGTGATACTAAAGGAGCGTTCTTAACCATTTCATATTTCCCCCCAACCAACAATTACCCTCACAACATAAACACCATCACGGCGTGAAAAAAATCACGGAAATTGAAATTGTGCATGCTATTACATGTGGAATTAGTTGGTGGCGGTGGAATCTTGCATGCCATCACTCGTGATGTTTGGCCATCATGGAACCACCCTCAGTGGCCTAAGCAAATGAAAAATCATAACCAATAACAAGAATTATATTAAATATATGTCGATATTTGTAAAATGAAAATAGATAATACGTCAAAATTTATTTAAAACAGATTTAAAAACTTAAAATATTATATAATTTCTAGTATTCAATGTAGACTTCTACATTTTCTACAGATGCTCAAAAAGCTCAATAAGAAATCTAGATGAAAGTTTGAAAGCTTGAACTCGGCTTAATATATGTCTCAAATTATTTTAGCAGCCAGACTTGAAAATGAACTTAATAAAAACTAAGCTAGGAAAAACGCAAATGGGAGTTAAGCTCAACCATTTGCAATCGCTAGGCGCTAGTCGGTCGGTGGGGTACCGACTAGCGATTAATCTGGATTAACAGAGATTAATTAGAATTAATCGGATTAAGATTTTATTATGTAATTATTAGTTATATATATATACACACATTTTTATACGTAGTTTTTTAATGTAGACAAGTTTTAACTCCTAATTGACCCATTTTTTAAGTTATTGGCAATAACTTATAAGGTTTGTTTGAAATTTGGCTGAGATCTAGCCAAAATTTGACCATAGTAGAACCGTCATTGACCGTCTAGTGATTAATCCGTCATTAATCGGTGAATCTTTGATTAGTGATTAATCGACAACAATGACCATTTGCAATGCTAATGTAAATAGTCGGGAGGAAGAAAGGACTAAACATTGTAATAATTAAACAAACTATAAATAAAAATACTATAATATTGTATGTAGAAACTAGAAAGTATGTTCAGTATTAAAATCAATCACATATGTAGACATCAACATGTTAATACCCTTAATTTAACCAAGTTTTTATATTTAATTCGTTCATTAGCTTAATTAATACTAAAAGTGTAACTTTAATTATCTTAACCGGATGGGATCTCGGTAAAAAAGAGTTATTAGGGGCTCAAAGTAGTTTACCCGATAAAGAATGTGGCCTTCACGTGACGTAGTGGCCGGTGTTAGATTATCATTGAACACGACAATCAACTTGTTCTAAATACAAATAAAATAATGATATGAACATATTCGACTTTGATAGTGTTATACTATTTAGATTGCTTTTAATAATGTGCAAAAAAAATGAGTTGTCTATGAAATATTTATCTTAACTATATGATGATACCGACTTTAAATGTTAGTCAACTGTTATTTAGAAAAAAAGGTAAGAAGATTCATCATCATTGCACGTATGTTATTATTAAAGCAATATATATAAACTATTTCCACATATTATTAGTAGTCTACATATGTTGATATGCAAACATGAATGGTTAATAATATATCTAAAACCTCTATTGATTAGTCGTTTTAATATATGCAATAGACTATCATTACACCACTTTGTATCATTGTAGTAATGCATTTAAGAAACAATATGAAACCACGTATTAGTCTAAAAAAGCCAAATGGGGATGGCACATTGGTTGAATTTTTTGGTTATGAGAAAATTGCTCGAATTTTCGTGTACTTTTTGGAAAATACTTTTATCAATTCGCAATGGAAACATGTACACAAGGTTTGGTTCTAGATCGATTCCACCAGTGATCTTCTTACAATCAAAATAAGTTAAATAAAATTAAAGAATCGTGACAACCAAGAAAGGCACATTGGTTCAATGAACTCGCTAGATGATAATTGACCACGAAATCTGATTTGTTCGTTTGAAACAATTTCAAACGAAAACATTATTCTAAAGAAAATAAAGTTCAAAACTTTACTTACCTTTTTGCGTAAACGAAGAAACTAAACTTGTAAGAATTAGGATCAATTAGAGCTCCAAGAATTGATCCTCCTCTTTGTTTTTCATTTGCGACATTAACAATAAAATCCTTTATCGACGGCTATTCTCCGGAAAGTATAAAGTGCCGTATATATTTTTGTTCCTTATGTTTCTTTTGACTTTTGAAAGCATCCAAAATCACTTCCAATATTGAACAAAACTGTAGCTATAATGTGAGGTTCATTAGGGAACACTAAAAAGTGGGGAATCGGGGAACACTCTTGTAATTTAACTTAACATGTTAAAAATCATTTTTTTCGGCAATTCTCCTTATAAATACTTGTAGAAACATTTTTAATAAAAAAATCAAAAACTAAAAATATAAAAAAACAGTTAAAATGGCTATTTTCTTTTTTAGAATTTTTTTTTTTTTTATTTCGAATAGTTTCTACCTATTTTTATAAGGAAAAGCGATGATTTTTTTTAAAAAAAATTGATTTTTAACATTTTAAGTTAATTTTATAAAATATATATTTTTAACTGTTTTTTAAACATTTTTTTTATATTTTTAGTTTTTGATTTTTTTATTAAAAATGTTTCTACATGTATTTATAAGAAAAAATGCCGAAAACATTTTAGAAAAAAATAACTTTTAACATGTTAAGTATAATTTTTAAGAGTGTTCCCCACTTTTTTAGTGTTCCCCAATGAACACTCCCATATATTGTAACGCCATGCGTCCCTGAACTTTTATCTTTTGTCAATTCTAGTCCTTATACTATGCGAAACTTGAGTCTTATGATACTTGAAACTTTGTGAATCTTGAAACGTAAATCTTGATACTTGAAACTTGAATCTTGGTGGAACTTGAGACTAGATACCTGACTCTCGAAACTTGATACTTGATTCTTGAAATTAGATGCTTGATACTTAACCCTTGATACTTATTGAAACGAGGAACTTTTGTCTCAACCCCCGATCCCTGATTCCTGGGGAACGGGCGGCCCCGAGCCAGTTTCGGTGGTATCTCGTATTGTCTAATTTGGCAGCGAAATTTTTCATCAGGACCGTAGTTAGGAAACATTGATCAGAGTAAAATACCACATTTTTATAACATTAAATAAATGGGTTAAAACCCAAGTTCATAGTACATGCTTTTTCATAGGAATAAATCCTATTTATTTAATAAAAACATCTATTTTATTTTTAGGTAACTTTATTGCCACTTTTTCAAGCCTTCAGTGCTGTACAACTGGCTTCTATTTGGCTTTCACAGTTTGTTACCTGAAACGCGTTTTTAAAACCATTTGTCAGTGGGAAATACTGGTGAGTGAATCCCAGTTTAATCAGGTTTAAATAAAAATCCCATTGTACAGTATTGAGGGCGATCCCGCAATTATATTTGTTTCCAAGACATATCAATTAGCATCCATGGTACTGTCGAACCCGACTTGTGGAAATGTTACTCCTTGACCAGGTGGTAACAAATTTTGTATACAAAACCCCAACATACTCATCATAATTGTATTCTTACAAATACTCAATAACTGTTATTCGCATGGAAAAGTATTTAAGGTTTTGTAAAACAGTTAACAAAAAGGTTTACAAAAAGTGGATCAACTCACATTGCTGTCTTAGATTTTCCGTAAGGGTTTCCGGGTGATAATCTAAAATTTACACAAATGTACACGCGTTAGTATAATAACCCATTTTAACATTAGCAATACCCTTCCCGAGACGGCATTCCAATGACTACGTCGGGCAGAACCACGACAGCCATTACGGAACGCTAGATCAATCGGGCAGCGTATCTAATACGTATCCAGGGGTTATAATACTTACAACGGAGCAGAACTTCGCTAATTAGGGGGTATAATACCCGCTTTATAAAGCCTATAATTCAGAAATTTAGATTGAGAAACGTTTGTGAGCGATCGGAACTGAAAGCCGATGCCCTTCTTATATAGTTGCTGAACTTGGTCCTCTCGCGGCCCATGTAACACAGGGGCAAGGCCTACGCCGCCCGCGTTGACTCCAGGTCAACGTATAGCCCATCCGGATCATCACATAGACTCGCCACGATGATGACACGTATCATCACCGGGCTGCGCCACAACTTTCGATCTCACGCGGCCCGCGTAAACTAATCAGGGGTCTTACGCGGCCCGCCTGAACTTAAAGATCAACGAGATCAGATTCTAACCTTTATACCGCCCGCGTAAGGGTTGAGGTGGGTCTACGCGGCCCGCCTCAGCTTAAGTTTCAGATATTTAATTTATGTTTAATACTATTTAATATATTTGAGGCCCGTTTTTGCGTATGGGGTGTATTTTGGGACATTTTGGGATATTTTAAAATATATTAGGGTATCGGAAAAATAATCGAGGGTGTCGGTTTTATTTAGGATTGTTACATCCTCCCCACCTTTTTTTAGAGCTCGTCCTCGAGATCTACTGGAACAGGTGTGGATATTTTCTTTGCATTTCAGATTCAAGCTCCCATGTGTACTCAGGTCCTCTTTTGGAGTCCCACTTCACTTTGACCAGAACTAGTCTCTTGTGTTTGAGATTCTTGACCTTCCTGTCTTCAATCTGTAGAGGCCTTTCTATAAACTTAAGTTGTTCATTTACCTCTATATCCTTAAGAGGTACTATTAGCGATTCATCAGCTAAGCATTTCTTGAGATTAGATACATGAAACACATCATGTATTCCTGCCATTTCCTCTGGTAGTTGTAGCTGATAGGCTACAGGTCCTATTTTTCTAATAATCTCAAAAGGTCCAACATATCTGGGACTTAGCTTTCCCCGTTTAATGAATCTTACTACTCCTTTCCAAGGAGAGACCTTCAATAACATTTTATCTCCTACTTGAAATTCCAAGGGTTTGCGTCGGTTATCGGTATAGCTCTTCTGTCGATCACATGCTGCTTTCAGTCGTTCCTTGACTTGAATAATCTTGTCAGTTATCTCTTGTACTATTCCAGGTCCAGATAGTTGCTTTCCCCAATTTCTGCCCAACAGACTGGGGTTCGACACTTTCGTCCATAAAGTGCTTCGAATGGTGCAACATTGATACTTGTGTGATAACTATTATTATAATAAAATTCTATTAAAGGTAAGTGATCGTCCCAATTACCTCCGAAATCAATTACACAAGCTCTAAGCATATCTTGCATTGTCTGAATTGTTCTTTCGCTTTGTCCGTCTGTTTGAGGATGATAAGCTGTGCTCAAATTTAACTTGGTTCCCATGGCTTTTTGGAAACTTGACCAAAAATGAGAGGTAAATCGACTATCCCTATAAAAAACAATTGATAAAGGTATTCCATGTAATGAAACGATTTCATTTACATATAATTTAGCTAACTGTTCCATACTGAAAGTTTCTTTCATTGGTAGGAAATGAGCTGACTTGGTTAGCCTATCTACAATCACCCAGATTGTATCATTACCTTTCTTTGTTTTGGGTAATTTAGTAACAAAATCCATTGTTATTAATTCCCATTTCCACACTAGCATTTCTAATTGTTGTAACAAACCTAAGGGTTTCTGGTGTTCAGCTTTAACTTGTGAATAAGTTAAACATTTAGAAACATAGGTTGCTATGTCCTTCTTCATTCCTATCCACCAAAATTTTTTCCTTAAATCCTGGTTCATTTTATCAGTCCCTGGATGCATCGTATACTTAGACTTATGGGCTTATTCTAATATACTATGACGTAGATTTCCTAATTTAGGTATCCACATTCTCTTTTTATGGAATCTCCAAATTCCATCTGTTCCTTGTTCTAATTCTTTAATCATACCTTTTAGTTTTTCAGCATCATCCTTGATTACTGATTCTTGTGGTTCTCTTATCTGATCATTTAAATCTACTTGTAGATTTAATTTAAGAGAACGTACCCTTTTTGGCTTTTCATGATACTTTCGACTTAAAACATCTGCCACTACATTTGCTTTTCCTTCATGATACTGGATATCACAATCATAATCACTAAGCATCTCCATCCAGCGTCTTTGCCTCATATTCAACTCCTTTTGCCCGAAAACATACCTTAAACTCTTATGATCAGTGAATATGGTAAACTTACTACCATAAAGGTAATGTCTCCAAATCTTAAGGGCAAAAATTATAGCTCCTAATTCCAAATCATGGGTTGAATAATTTTCTTCATGATTCTTAAGTTGTCTAGATGCGTAAGCTATAACCTTTTGACATTGCATTAATACACATCCATAACCTAACTTAGAAGCGTCACAATAGACTACAAAGTCTTCAGTTCCTTCTCGTAATGCTAATATGGGTGTATTAGTTAATCTTTGCTTAAGAATTCTAAAAGCTTCTTCTTGTTTTGGTCCCCATTCAAACTTAATGGATTTACAGGTTAACTTAGTTTAGGGAATGGCTATTCTAGAAAAATCTCGAATAAATCTTCTATAATAACCGGCCAATCCTAGGAAACTTCTAACCTCGGTTGGTGACTCAGGGTTTTTCCATTTAGTAATCGCCTCGATTTTTGTTGGATCCACATGAATTCCTTCATGGTTTACTAAATGTCCAAGAAACTGTACCTGTTCTAACCAAAACTCGCACTTTGAAAATTTAGCATAAAGCTTTTCCTTTCTTAACAGACTTAAAAGTGTGTGCAAATGCTTTGCATGATCCTCTTTACTCTTAGAGTAAATTAGAATATCATCTATGAAGACAATTATGAATTTATCCAAATATGGCTTACATATTCGGTTCATCATGTCCATAAATGCGGCTGGGGCATTGGTTAAACCAAATGGCATGACAGTAAATTCATAATGGCCATACCTTGTTCTGAATGCGGTCTTAGGAATATCTTCTTCCTGTACCTTTAATTGATGATATCCTGACCTTAAATCGATTTTAGAGAAAAATCGAGCTCCTTGCAGTTGATCGAACAGATCATCGATTCTCGGTAATGGGTACCGATTCTTAATCGTGACTTTGTTCAATTCACGGTAGTCAATGCACATACGCTTTGATCCGTCCTTCTTTTTAACGAACAATATTGGCGCTCCCCATGGCGACGCACTTGGTTGTATAAATCCTTTTTCCAACAATTCATCTAATTGTTTCTTTAGTTCCTGCATTCCGGCGGGTGCCAAACGGTAAGGTGCTTTGGCAATTGGTGATGTTCCTGGTAGCAGCTGAATTCTGAATTCAACTTCTCTGTCCGGTGGTAGTCCTGGTAATTCTTCTGGAAAGACATCTGAAAACTGGGATACTACTGGAATGTCTTTTAGTTCTTTTCCTTTAGTGTTAGTGATTATCAAAATCAAATACACTATAGAACCTTTTCTTATATAACTTGCAGTTTTCATCACAGAGATAAATTTTGTGGATCTAGATGGTTTATCTCCTTTAATAGTGATCATTTTACCTTTTGGTGAATTTACTTGGATTGACTTTTGATCACACAAAATACTGGCTTTATTGGTTATTAACCAATCCATTCCTAATACGATATCAAATCCCGTCAGATTCATGGGATAAAGGTTTGCCATAAACTTTTGATTTAAAATTTCTATTCTTGCTCCCTGCAAGATTTCAGAAATCCTAACAGTTTCTCCATTAGCTGTCTCTACGAGACATTCTTGTGGTAGTTTAGTTAATGACTGATTTAGCAGTTTGCAAAACGAAGTATTAATGAAACTTTGGTTTGCACCAGAGTCAAATAATACCTTAGCAAAGACGCCATTAACTAAAAATGTACCAGCTATCACGTCTGGAATCATCTTGGCTTCATCTGTAGTCAGAACAAATGCTCTAGCATTTTTAGTGTTCCTGTTGTTCACAGCTGGAGCCAATTTCGGACAGTTTGTCTTAATGTGTCCTTTTTCTCCACAGTTGTAGCATAGTCCATTACTGGATTTTCTCCTGCAATCTTCTTTCGTGTGTCCTGGCATCTTGTAGAAATTGCAAAGAGTGGAGCATTTTCCCGAATGCTTTTTTCTTGCAGACCTTGCAGAAAGGTGCAGAGGTAGAACCCATATTCTTACGGTTGTAATTCCCAGAACGGAATTCTTGAGTAAGCCTTTGGGTTAGGTTTCTCCTCTGGTCTTCTTCTCTTGTACGTACCAATTCATCAGTCA
Organism: Helianthus tuberosus; assembly: GCA_030545235.1. Taxonomy (NCBI): domain Eukaryota; kingdom Viridiplantae; phylum Streptophyta; class Magnoliopsida; order Asterales; family Asteraceae; genus Helianthus; species Helianthus tuberosus. The sequence goes on from CM060430.1 coordinate 64,972,864, forward strand.
AGGTATTTGCTAGTTCTACAGCTTCTTCTATAGTTTGAGGTCTAGCTGCCTTGACTACATGTCTAATATCTCCAATTAATCCCCAGATGTAACGGGAGATTAATACCGGTTCAGGTGATGCAAGGGTTGGTACTATTCTAGCATATTCAAAGAGTGTGGTAGTATAACCCTTACTATCTACTCCGGTCATTCTTAAATTTAGGAACTTATTAGCTATATGTTCCTTTTCATTAGGAGGGCAAAATTTCCTTTCTACCATATTCTTAAATTCTTCCCATTCCATGTTGTATACCTTATCACTTTCTCTTGACTGGAGGATAGTGTTCCACCATTCTAAGGCTGAGTTTTTAAACAGATTAGAAGCAAGCATTATTTTGTCTTCTTCAGCACACTTGCTTATTTTCAAAACAACCTCAGTTTTCTCTATCCAGCGTAGAGCTGCAATGGGTCCTTCATTGCCTGAGAATTCTATTGGTTTGCAGGACCAGAATTATTTATAAGAACAACCGTAAGACACGGTTCTTCTTCTTTTAGGAATGGGCATTTGAAGTACAGGTCCGTTGTTTACACTGTGTTCTGGTTCAATTGGTCGCTTACTGCTATGCTTACTTTTATTATTCGCTTCTTGAATCGTTTGAATAATAAATGGCATTGCATCTATGATTCCTTGTGCCACTATGTGTTGAACGACACTATTATCCATTTGGTTTCCATTGTTATTGATGCTCGGATTCTCATTAACCATGTTAATGTTACTCTGGTTATCGTTATTCAGATTTCCTTGATTTCCTTTGTCGGCCATCTGAATTTTAAACATTTACCCCGTATTAATATCACAAAATAATATTTAATATGGTCAATCACATGACACGCATTTTTGTCAAAAGCGTCGATCATTACGACTTTACTCTATTCATATACTATTATGCATCTATTACACACCAGTACTGAAATAAAAATTACAATACCAACTGAAATAGAATTACACTAATAGTAATAGGCATCCGTACACACAAATTTTATTTTATTTTTATTATTATATTATTATTATTATTATTACTATTACAATCTCCTCCATCACATCACGGATATGGATTCATCCAAAAATCCATATTGCACTCATCGTATTTCCATACGAGTCGCTCTCCCACCTGTCGCATTCTCTCACTGCTTTCTAAAATTTCCTCACCAAATGTCCTAAGTTCTTGTACGTTTTCTGCACTCATTGGGGGTGCAGGTTCTAGGACAGGGTTTGGAATCTGGGGTGCGGGTTCCTGGTGTGGGGGTGTAGGTGCTTGGAATCGGTAAGGATCATCTAAAATTTCCCTAATGTATTCATCGTGGAAATAGGGATCTAAAGGGTCCAAACCTAGGTAAGCTCCTACGTTCTGCATGGGTGTGTCTTCATGTATCGGGTAACGTTGCACATAATCCCTAACTTCATCCCACCAGGGTTCGTAATTTGGGTCTAGGGGGTTTGGTGCTGGTATCCTAGGTATTTCCTCCGGATTAAGTCATGCATCTCCACTTGGTTTTCAGGGGTTTCTATCTCCATAGGTTGTTCTGGGATTGGTGGCTGTGGTTGGGGTGCTATTATTTGCTCCAGATTTGGGTCAGCGGCAGTAGTTGCTAGTATGTGGATATTGGCTAAACACCTATTGATCATATCCTGGGCATAGGCATCTGTCTCTCTTTTGGCTGCGGCTAATACCCTCTGATCTTGCAACTTTTTTCATACGTTTTCTACGCTCCTTTGCCCCTCTACTGAACCATCCCCTCTTTTTCTGAGTAAATGGCTCTTCTGACTGAGCCTTAAACACAAAGATTCCTTCTTCGTATCAGCAGAGTACCCTGAGAAGGCAGGCTGAGAAGAGGAGGTGCCTTCGCTTCTAGGCGAACCAGACAATTGACGGTACGCGTCAAATGGTCCTTGGTCGCTCATATTGTAAACTAACAGATAGTCAAATAACACATAACAAATAAATACAGTTATGCACGTATTTCTGTAATTTATTTCCTAACACTTTATAATTTGATGTCAGCAGAACACCTCTGTGGCTGAATCAGTGGCTTAGCTCTGATACCACCTTCTGTCGCAACCCCCGATCCCTGATTCCCAGGGAACGGGCGGCTGCGAGCCAGTTTCGGTGGTATCTCGTATTGTCTAATTTGGCAGCGGAATTTTTCATCAGGACCGTAGTTAGGAAACATTGATCAGAGCAAAATACCACATTTTTATAACATTAAATAAATGGTTTAAAACCCAAGTTCATAGTACATGCTTTTTCATAGGAATAAATCCTATTTATTTAATAAAAACAACTATTTTATTTTTAGGTAACTTTATTGCCATTTTTCCAAGCCTTCAGTGTTGTCCAGCTGGCTTCTATTTGGCTTTCACAGTTTGTTACCTGAAACACGTTTTTAAAAACATTTGTCAGTGGGAAATACTGGTGAGTGAATCCCATTTTAATCAAGTTTAAATAAAAATCCCATTGTACAGTATTGAGGGCGATCCCGCAATTATATTTGTTTCCAAGACATATCAATTAACATCCATGGTACTGTCGAACCCGACTTGTGGAAATGTTACTCCTTGACTAAGTGGTAACAAATTTTGTATACAAAACCCCAACATACTCATCATAATAGTATTCTTACAAATACTCAATAACTGTTATTCGCATGGAAAAGTATTCAAGGTTTTGTAAAACAGTTAACAAAAAGGTTTACAAAAAGTGGATCAACTCACATTGCTGTCTTAGATTTTCCGTAAGGGTTTTCGGGTGATAATCTAAAATTTACACAAATGTACACACGTTAGTATAATAACCCATTTTAACATTAGCAATACCCTCCCCGAGACGGCATTCCAATGACTACGTCGGGCAGAACCACGACAGCCATTACAGAACCCTAGATCAATCGGGCAGCGTATCTAATACTTATCCAGGGGTTATAATACTTACAACGGAGCAGAACTTCACTAATTAGGGGGTATAATACCCGCTTTATAAAGCCTATAATTCAGAAATTTAGATTGAGAAACATTTGTGAGCGATCGGAACTGAAAGCCGATGCCCTTCTTATATAGTTGCTGAACCTGGTCCTCTCGCGGCCCGCGTAACACAGGGGCAAGGCCTACGCGCCCGCGTTGATTCCAGGTCAACGTATAGCCATCCGGATCATCGCATAGACTCGCCACGATGATGACACGTGTCATCACCGGGCTGCGCCACAACTTTCGATCTCACGCGGCCCGCGTAAACTAATCAGGGGTCTTACGCGGCCCGCCTGAACTTAAAGATCAACGAAATCAGATTCTAACCTTTAGACCGCCCGCGTAAGGGTTGAGGAGGGTCTACACGGCCCGCCTCAGCTTAAGTTTCAGATATTTAATTTATTTTTAATACTATTTAATATATTTGAGGCCCGTTTTCGCGTATGGGGTGTATTTTGGGACATTTTGGGATATTTTAAAATATATTAGGGTATCGGAAAAATAATCGAGGGTGTCGGTTTTATTTAGGTTTGTTACAACTTTGAGGCTTTGAAACTTGAAACTTGACGCTTATTAACTAGCTTGTGTAAACTTGAAGCTTGGAAACTTTTGTGTTAGTTATACAATCTAATCATGTAATAAAATTACACAATAATACGCAACGCAACACTTAATCCAACGCGCAAAATCGAATTGAAATTTGAAATCTGGCAAACAAAGGTTGGCTGATAGAATGGACATCCGATTGGATGACCATCCGATCGATGCCATCCCACCGCCTCTTTGCCTCTGACACTATAAATACGAGTTGTCACATCATTCTCCACTGATGTGACAGACTCCTCCGACCAGTGACGCACACTCTCGTTCTCTCGCACTTTCCTTCGATTTTCAAGCGATTCTTGTAAGTTTTCGCTGTAATTATTGTACAACTATCATCAACACACACTTCCTCACTTGATTCTTCATCAAAATCTTACTCTTCGCCTTGAAATCACTCGGATTCGGACTCTTGAGGGTGACGTCATCATGTCAGGTTGTACAATTTGAAGTGTGATGTCATTCCGACAAGGATTTAGTCCAGATCTGAGAGATTTTCACTTGTTTTACCGCAAATCTCTACTAATTTCGGACGTTTTCAACTGATTAGATGTTTTCTTCAAATCTTCTTAAACTTTATACTTAAACTGGTGGAATCTAGACCCAAAACAGGCTTAGGACTTGTTCCTTAGTCTGGAGTCGGCTCGATAACGGGATTCTACCGGAGAAGATTGTCACACCCCAACCGATGGCGGAATCATCGGGGCGCGGCACTGAGCGAAATAGATTGTCCATGAGTATCCATAACAACTATTAATTACCAGATACTTAAAACGTCATGTCCCATACCATACCATAACATATCCAAATAAAATAGTTATTACAAATAATTGTCTCACAAACAAATACTGATCCGACAACTCAGATTTCAAAATAGGCAAATTTGTTTGTTTCTAGACTATTTCCTAGCCTCGATTTCATCACACAGCAAACCAAGCATTCTTGCATCTTAAGCACCTGCCACATACGTTAAAATAAAAGTCAATACACATAGTGTAAAGGTGAGCATACAAGTTTGATAGTATAATAGAGTTCGAAATCGTTTACGCATATGTAACAACCGTCTAATTTCCATTTGAATTTAATAAAATATGCATGATTTTTATATAAAAAGTGCCTAAATTCATGACAAGTACAAAAGTCAAAGTTTAAAATGATCACATACAAGTCATCTACCAACTAGTTTAAGCATTCAAAACATGATTAGTGAAATTGTTTACATCATAAACATTGTCTAAACATAGTTAAATTAACACGGAAGCTTGATAGGTTTGTGTTCGATTCTTCAAAATATGCTTGATCGCCATCCGGAAAGTCCCCATCGATACCTAAAGTCAAAACCACTTAAAATGTTAGTTTTGACATTGAAATAGTGTGTATAAACAAGTTCCGGCATCAAATCATAAAAAATAAACAAAATTCGGTTTTGGTCATGCCGCGTGGCGCGCCAGAACTCACTCAATCTGTCGCGTGTCGCGACGGCGTCCGCGTGTCGCGCCAGATCCAAAGGATCCTGTCACGTGGCGCGGGGAAGACCATTTTCCAGCAGGTACAGGTTTTTTACCTGCATTTCCTGCCAGCTCGAAAATTCTAAATTTCAACCTCAAATGTCCGTAACTTTTGATCCGTAAGTCCGTTTTAGGTGATTCTTTTTCCTACACGTCTGTAATTTAATTACCGACGTGCCTTTTACAATTATTATTATACCGAAAATTTAATTTACGGACAAAACGACTAATATCACTATATCATTATTCAACCCACTATGTTTACACCAATTTTACTACCATTACAATAGCAAGTCTTAAGGCGCTTTTACCCAACATCTGGGGCATTATATCACCAGCATTTCATTACCAATCATATGGCTTCATGCTCTCATGATTGTTGACGCCAAAAGCTATCTATCAAACACTAACACTACTGCTCTACACAATTATTCGACCCGTTTGGCTCAATTATGGAATCCTCCATTTACATTGACTACCAAACGCCTCATAATCCAATCTTAACCTATTAATTCAAGTAGTGAACTTTGTCACTTAGATCAACGAAATTTATATTCTAAAACGCAACTATACATGTTTAAACATAAATTTTCTTAATGTAACGAAACGATTACATACCTTCAAAGCAAACCCTTCAATCGTGCTTCACCACCGGCTTGTCCACTGACGCTCCGGCTTCCTTTCCTATAGTGTTCAACCATGGCATGTTTAGAACTCTTTTCAAAACATATATTGCATAGTTTGCCGAAACATTACAAATATGCGTTTTAACTTGAAATTTCAGTTTTAAGCCTTCTTTGAGGCATTTATACAAACACTTTAAGGGCAGAATTTTACATGAGTTATTAACAAGTTCATAACTTGTCATATAGCCCAAATTTTCATCAATCAAACTATCTTACATAAATGTTAGCCTCTATAATTCTGAAATCACTTCACAAATATCAAATTACACTAGAACAACCACCAAAATCCTAGTGTTTATCAAGTTCTACATAACCCACTAATCACCTTCAATGGTGTTCATGGATTTTTCTAGAATTAAACATGATTTCATCATATACTTGTCTAGGGTTTACTCCTAGACACTACATTGTTCCTATTACACCCATATAACAAACATGCATCATCAGATTTCGAATTCCCTAAGTTCATGAGAATTTCAAGTAGAGAATTTTTATCAAATTTCACATACCTTATGACCTCCTTACAATGGGGATCACTAATCCAGGCTCGAATTTCGTTTTGGGGTTGATCTTGACCTTGTGAGATTTTGTGAGAATTTAGGGTTTGAAGGGGAGCTCTATGTCGCCCCCTGTGTTTCAGTCGACCAGACACACACTTTTGTGTGTGTTTGGTGTGTTTTATTTTATTAATTGAATCAAGTTTCAATCTTAACACCTTTAGTCCCTCCAAATTCGTTTTTATTTTATTTTAAGTGTTTAACCCACTCATAAGTCACTATCTAACTAGGTTAGTGTCATTCCTAGTTAGTTTATTTTACTTATTTATCTACAACATATTTGTAATAAAAGAATTTATATTTTCGGGGTGTTACAGCATAACCAGCACGTACAACGTGTGATGTGAAGCACAAGATCCTATCAATACCAATGACTGCGGGTCGACTGCGTAAGGCAGTTTGTAACACATATTCACCACTGCGAATCATGTGATTAATGGTCCTTAACAACCCTTGAGTGAACATGTGCTGAGTTTAAACTATAGTACTATCGTTGCTAAGGCATGTAGACAGCAATCTATGTGTACACATAACAAACAAGCATTTATCAAGTCACGTATAACATGCAGTAGCGGTTAGCGTTAAAGTATAGCGTAGTGTGTTTGATGCGATTTAGAATAAGTAACATATGTAACACCCAAAAGTGCATAAAGCAAAAAGGGTTCGAGTATACTCACGGATTGTGTTTAACAAATAAACACTCTCTTGGATTGAAGGGAGCGCTGAGAGAAAGTAGCCTGAACAGTTAACGATAGCACAAATGATAAGCGGCGCGTAAAATGGTGCAAGTGTACCAAGGATCGAATGGTAATCTGATCGGATGGCAATCCAATCAGATGGCCAGTCGATCGGGTGGCAATCCGTTCGGATGGTCATCCGATCGGATGGCCATTCGATTAGATTGGCACCTCGTTTGGTGAGGATGTGTTTGTGTATGATGGTTTGTACTTTGAAGTTTTCGTTGTAGCATTTTGAAAATAGAGAAGTATCTCTACCCTTCAGGTCGGTCGATCGAACGGTCGTTCGATCGGATAGCAATCCGATTGACGAGGCTTCTCAGTTTGAGAACAAGTTCATAGCAGGACGGTCACTCGATCGGATGGCTATCCGATCGGGTGGCAATCCGTATGTATTGAACATGTTGAAATTTGATTAAATATCAAAGTCCCAAACGTACCACGATCGGACGGTCACTCGATCAGATGGCAATCCGATCGGGCGGTAATCCGTTCAACGTTCAGTTCCTTGAATAGTTTGAATAAATGTTTAAGTGTGGAACCAAGTGTGACCCGATCGGATGGTAATCCGTCCTGACGATCTGATCGTCTTGTCACCTGATTCTGTTTGAAGTTTTGCAGTGTTTGAACGAGACATTTTGATAACTTGTTTAAACAACAGGAACCCTATCCCGACCTAAGTGACCTGACCGAACAGGAACCACCCTAGTCCGACCGGTTCACGGTTCGAGAAGGTTGTTCATGCTCAAACCCGAAATCAGTAGTCTCTTAGATAGAATTCAGATCTGGAACTAATACATCACTAAGAATGAGTAGAAGATCAGAACATGCTCCGATTCATCGGGTTTTGAGTGCATTAAGTGTAAAAGAGTTGAAACAAAGTTGGAAATCCTTCTTTCAATCCTTTCTACATTGAGTATGTTCAGATCTATGCAAGATCTTTGTTTATTCATGTGAAAATCGTCCAGATCTAAGTTGTTCTTGGTGGATTGAAGCCAAAACATGAAGTTCATAAGAACTCCATGATGACATCACCCTAGAACATCTCAAATCCACTGATTTCACGGTTAAAAGTTAAGATTAGAAAGATAGAATGATGAAGAAGTGTGTGTAGATCATAAAAGTACAAGATTTAGGTTGGAAACTTACAAGAATCGAGAGAAATCGAGAGAAATGAGGCTTGAAGTCGGCTGGTCGAACAAGGGAGCTGTCACATCAAGTGAAGTGACAAGTGGGGGTATTTATAGGGTTTCCCAAAAAGGAAAGTGGGGAAAGTGGCAGGTCGATCGGGTGGAAACTCGATCGGGTGGCAGCCCGATCGGGTGACAACTCGATCGGATGGCAACCCGATCGGATGGCAATCCGATCGGATGGCCACTCGATCGGTTGGCCACTCGATCCATGAGTCCGGTGAGATGATTTTTGTCGTTTCGATTCACGTGTTGAGCGTTGCGATGCGATTCGAGAGAGCGATGCGATAGTATTACCCATTAGTTACACAAATAACATAACTACTATATCTAACATACAATCACTATAAATAACTTGCGTTTAGCGTTTTTGATTCGATTGCGATGCGATAGATTGCAATGGCGATTTACACCTCAACATAAACATAACATGCACAAGTAACACATAAATAACACACAAACGTAAAACAATATCCAGAACACATAATTCGAGTTGCGATTGCGACAGTGATAAGCGATAAATTGATTAATATGCGATTAAAACTCGATTATTAACAAGTACTCCACATAATACAACTAAAGCGATAACATAAATAGATTATCTACAAGTCAAAGAAGTCAAAACAGGAGTTGAGCAAGGAGTGACATATCGCAATTAGCAATCTTTTCTTCCTTTGACTTCAATCTTGACTTTGACTTTGACTTTCGAAACACGGGGTGTTACAGCCTCCCCTCTTAAGGGAATTTCGTCCCGAAATTAGGCCGGAGCCGTAACAAACAACTGCGGGTACTTCGCCTTCATGTCGCTTTCGAGTTCCCAAGTGAACTCTGCGCCTCGTTTGCCTTCCCACCAGACCTTCACAATGGGAATGCGCAAGCATCAGGGCTGCTTGGTTTGGCGGTCCATGATCTCGACAGGCTTCTCCACGAAGTGTAATGTTTCGTTCACTTGAAGATCCGCAAGTGGTACGTGTAAATCATGCTCAGCTAGACACTTTCTGAGGTTCGAAACGTGGAAAGTCGGGTGGACGTTGTTAAGTTCCTCTGGTAGTTCGAGTCTGTAGGCCACTTTGCCGATCCTTTCAAGAATCTTAAAGGGTCCAACATACCGAGGCACGAGCTTTCCTTTTGTAACACCCCGTGTTTCGAAAGTCAAAGTTAAAGTCAAGGTCAAAGTCAACGACCGATCGCGCGACTTGACTAGTTGTGAATTTTTTTTATGTGTTTACTTTAGTTGTATTATGTGGAGTAAGTGTCAATAATCGCGGTAATCAACGTGTGTTATTCGCTATTTAATAGACTTATGACTGTGAACTAGAGGAAGTAACAATGCGATAAAGTCAACTAAACGCTAATCAAGCTAATTTAATCAACATCGAATCGCAATCGAACTCGCAACTCAAATTACGCATTTTTGTGATTGTTATACGTGTGTGTGTGCCTTATGTGTTACTTGTGCATGTTTATTTATGTTATGTGTGGTAATCAATCGAAACGCAATCAAAACTCAATCGCAATCGAACTCAATCGCAATCGAAACGGTATGGTAATTGATAGAGAAGAGATAGTGCGAGATATGAGTAGTTGGGATTAAAAGTAATTTGAATAGGAAACTCTATTGCATTCGCATCGCTCGCAATCGAAATCGAAACGGCAAAACTCGTCGCACCGAACGCTCGAATCAAGCGACTGATCGATCGGGTGACCAGCCGTTCGATCGGACTACCGTCCGATTGGACAGACTGTTCGATCAAGCCGCCTAACCGATCGACCAGCCCTTTCCTCTTTGGGTAACCCTATAAATACCCCTTGACACTCTCAAACTTTCTACTTTTGGCAACTGACGTCCGACCAGCTCGCGCTCCCCACCTTTTCTTCGATTTCTCTCAATTCTGGTTAGATCTCGTCTTAAATCTTGTACTTCCTTAATCTACACGCACTCCTACACCTTCTATCTTTTGAATCTTAACTTTTAACCATGAAATCATCAAGATTCAAGGTGTTCTAGGATGACGTCATCATGTGTTCTTGAAGAACTTCATGTTTTGGCCTCAATCCACCAAGAATAACTTGGATCTAATCGATTCTCACATGAACAAACAAAGATCTTTCATAGATCTGAACACATTCACTACAAAAAGGATTGAAAGATGGTTTTCCAACTTTCTTTCAACTCTTTTACACTCAATGCACTCAAAACCGATAGAATCGGAGCTCGTGCCAACTTACTACTCATCCTGGTGGATGTGTTGGCTCAAGATCCGTATTCTATCCATGAGATTATCGATTCCAGGTTAAGCATGGAACGTCGTCTCGAACCGTCCACTGATCGGGTTTGGGTGATTCCTGTCCGATCAGGAGCACCAAGTATTGACGAGGTTTCCATTGCTTAACGCGTTATCAAAATACCTCGATAAAACGACAAACTATCAAAACAACCAAGTGTAAGACGAACAGGACGACCAGGACGAGGTGCCGTCCGACCGGACTGCTGTCCGATCGAACAGCCAAACCGTACGACTGAACGACTCGCACTTTGGGACCCACACTTAACCATTTTTGTCCATCTTTGAAGTCTGAGTGTTGAACGAATTGTTGTCCGATCCGACTACTAACCGATCGAACTGCCATCCGTATTATGAAACATTTAAACTTCCACACTTAAACAATTTTCAACATGTTCAATGCACAAAGGATGCCATCCGATCGAACAACCGTCCAATCGAGTGACCGCCCTGCTGTGAAATTGTTCTCGCTGAAGTGTCTAACCAATCGGGTTACCGGCCGATCGAATGACCGTCCGATCGACCGACCTCAAAGGTAGAGATACTTCCGTGTTTTCAAAATACTACAACGAAAACTTCAAAAGTCAAGCCATCATACACAAACACATCCTTCCCAAAGGAAGAAACAATCCACTCGAACAGTCATCCGACCGGACGACCGTCCGAACGAACTACCACTCGCATGACTGGCTGTCCGATCAGATTACCATCCGATCGAACTGCTGTCCGAACCACTTGTACTTTGCACCATTTTACGCGTCACTTATCGTTATGCTATCAGTCTGTTCAGGCTAACCCTACTCTCTAGCGCTCCCTTCAATCCATCCATCGCTGTGAGGATACTCGATCCCTTTTTGCTTTATGCACTTTTGGGTGTTACATACGTTACGAATATTCAAATCACATCGAACACACTACTCAATACTATTTAAACGCTAACCGTTATTGCATGTATTACTTGGCTTAATGAATGCTTGTTTGTTATGTTTACACATGGAATGCTATCCACCTGCCTTAGCAACGAAAGTACTATAGTTTGGACTCAGCACCCGTTCGCGGGGGTTGTTAAGGACTATTATTTGCATGGATCACAGTGGTGATTATGTATTACGAACTGTCCCAGACAGTCAACCCGCAGTCATTGGTGTCGATAGACCCATGTCGATAACTAACGTGCCCTCATTTCACTATGCGTACGTGCTGGTTATGCGTAAACGAATTTCAAACTTATTATATCTATTAAACTTGTATGCTCACCTTTACACTATGTGTATTGACTTTTACTTTAACGTATGTGACAGGTGCTTAGGATGTTTACATGCTTAGATCGCTATGAAATCGAGGCTAGGAAAGACCTAGGCTTCTTGTTTGCTATGTGATGAAATCGAAAGCTAGGGAAAAAGGGGCTCTAGAAACAAATAAACAATTTATACTATTTTGTAAATCTGAGTGGTCGGAACAGAACTACTTGACTAGAGTTGTCTGTAATAATTATTTTATCACTTATGACATGGTATGGGACGTGTTGCTTTAAATATTTGGTAAATTTAGTTGTTATGGAAACTTCTGGACAATCTGTTTCGCTCAGTGCCATGCCCCGATGTTTCCGCCATCGGTTGGGGTGTGACAGATTGGTATCAGAGCCATAACTATAAGGAATTAGGCAAGATTCGACCTAGTCCGGGTCGATGTCTTAGAGACCTAGTCTATAGTTAGGAACCAACAGACCGACTCGTACATGTCCAGTAAGGATTATGTATGAGCTTACTGCTATTCCTCGCTATACTCGCCTATGCTGCACTATCACTGCACTCGAATTTTCAATTTTGAATAAGAGATTAAGTCGAGATTAGGTGTGAAAACCGCAAACTCTCGGCTAAATCGCTTGTTCAAACCCACATTTTATCTATAACCACGAGAAGTTGCGTTGAAATAGGGGTGAAATCCATACTTTGACGTATAATTCTCTTTTATTTTATCAAAATAGGAATGAAGTTGTTAAGCCAGGGGTGAAACCCTAACCTTGACGACTTGTTCCGCCTTTTACAAAACTCTCACCAAGGTCTCGACGGACTCCAACGACCTGAAGTCACGGTATGACTAACGGGATACATGCCAAACGCCCAAGAATCGAGGCAAAGGCACAGTCCTGAAGGTTAAATGTGAACAACAAGTCTTTGGGAATAGTCAAATCACTTTGGATAGTCAATGTCTAATAGCCGCAGACGATCTATTTCTCGACTTTTATGTGTTTCGATTCTGAGCCCGCAACTGTTGACTCTGATGATTCGTCGATTTTATGTGTTTATATGTGTGTTTATCTGCTTATGTGTTTAAATTTCGGAGACTTAATCGATTCTTGCTTTCACTTCGATCGACACGCACTGCATATCTATCTCAAAGCGCTAACAAATCGATAAATTATGGAGGCCCCTATGATACGCTTATGTTATACTAACTGCTATATTAAGCTATATTACTCGCTATGATAATCGCAGACGCTATTCTCGAATGATCGCGGACTTTAAAAGATAGGTTTCTGTATTCTGACTGCCCCTGTGTGCTCCTGAGTGAATTATGTGCTTATATGTTTATGTGATTCTGTGCCCTACGTGCTTCTGTGCCTATGTGAATCTGTGCTTATGTGCCTATGTGTTTACGTGACTGTAAGTGTTCCTGAGCTTTAGTGGTATTAGACGTGTGAGGTGAGATTCGATTATGACGTGTCTGAGACCTATAACGATGTCTATTGCAAACAATGTCAACTGGACCATCATCTGGACCCCGTCACCCACGACTTTCTCGTCGAGAACAGAGGGACAAACGTCTGGCTGCCATACTCGCTAAACAAGTGGCAAAGGTTGTGCCTCAGATCGTGAGCAAAATTTATGAAAATGTTAGCAAATCATCTGAGGAGTCCAGAACCGAAGCTCCTAAAGATACTCCCAAGACTGCCTTCAGTTTCAAACAGTTTAAGGCATGCGGACTAAAGGAATTCACTAGAGAAGAAGGCCCTACGGATTTGTTCCAATGGTTTGACTCCATCGAGGTCACTCTACGACAGAGCGGTTGCCCCGACAATCTCCGCACTCTCAACGCGACTGGCGTCTTCCAGTCCCGCGCCTTAGACTGGTGGATGGCTGAGAGGAACAAACGTGGGAACGATGCAGCCTATGGTCTGTCATGGGACGAGCTCAAGGAAGTCATGCTGGAAGAATTTTGCCCTCCTCATGAGCGCCAGAAGTTAGAAGATGAATTCTGGCACATAAAGCAGAAGGATGGTGAAAACGCTGCTCTCACTGCTCGCTTCAAACAGCTCAGTATTATCTGCCCTGATCAAGTCAAGACTCCGGAGATCGCAATCAAGAAGTATATCTGAGCTTTGCCCGACTGCGTTGCAGATTTCGTGCAAGCGGCCAAGACTACAACGATCGAAGAGACTTACCTACTGGCCGCTGAAATCAACGACAAGCGGGTCAAGGCCGGAGTCTGGGATAAAACTTTGAAGTACCTGCATCAAGTCACCGCTGCACCAGCCGCTGAAACCGCCACCGCTCAACCGTCCAAGTCCTCACGCCGCAAGAAGAAGAACAACAACAGCAGCTCCAGCAACAAGAACTGTGTTGTCACTACCACTGCTGCTCCACTTCAAGCCGTACCGGCTTAGCAGCACTCTCACCACCGTCCAGCACCAGTTACTTATGCACTGCCAGCAAAGCGTGCATACACAGGCCCCCACCCGGCTTGCTCGACATGCTCCTATCATCACCCGGTGGATCTCGCCTGTCGTTTCTGCCCTCACTGCAATATGTATGGCCACTTCACTGCCAATTGCCGTACTGGTCCCCGTCAAGCACCAGCTCAAGCCACTGCTCATCAAGCTCTACTCCCAGCCCCACAAGGCTAACAAGCGGCTCAGGCACCCGCGGTCAACGCCCGAGTCTGCTTCGCATGTGGTGATCCCAACCACTTTGCGAATATGTGCCCGAACAGGGTTGTGAAACAAGAGCCCCAGCAGCAGCAGCAACACCAGCAGCAACAGCCTCAGCCGCAGCAACAAGCCGCACGCGCCCGAACTTTCAACATCAATGTGCGCCAAAGCCCAGGCTGACAACAACGTGGTAAATGGTACGTTCCTTGTGAATGGTATTTATGCTTCATGTTTGTTTGATACTGGAGCCGATAATTGTTTTGTATCGTTTGAGTTCGAAGAGCTCCTTAATCATAAGCGCGCCCATCTCCCCTCGACATTCGATGTCGAAGTTACTACTGGAAGAACCGTCACCGTCAACTCCGTACTACGTGATTGTACTCTTGAGCTCAACAATCACATCTTCCCAATCGACCTTATTCCGATGCAACTTGGAAGTTTTGATGTCATAGTAGGCATGGACTTTCTTCGCGAAAACCATGCTGAAGTTGTGTGCTTCGATAAGATGATTTGATTCTCGCTCGCGAATGGTGATTTATTGTGTGTCTATGGTGAAACTGCTTCGAAAGGTCTCAAGCTCATGTCGTGTGTCCAAGCTAGCAAGTATCTCCGCAAGGAATACA
This sequence comes from Helianthus tuberosus, assembly GCA_030545235.1. Lineage (NCBI taxonomy): Eukaryota > Viridiplantae > Streptophyta > Magnoliopsida > Asterales > Asteraceae > Helianthus > Helianthus tuberosus. Next base: position 64,987,982 of record CM060430.1, read on the forward strand.
GAGCTTTCTTGGCTAACATTGTAGTAGCGGAGAAGGAAAAGAAAGGAAGGACTAAAGTGAAAGACGTTCCAGTGGTTCGTGAATTTCCTAATGTGTTCCTTGACGATCTTCCGGGATTACCACCAAGTCGTGATATCGACTTTCGCATCGACCTCATTCCTGGAGCCAATCCTGTTGCCAAAGCTCCCTACCGACTCGCATCGTCCGAAATGCGTGAACTCTCGAGTCAGCTTCAGGAATTACTTGAGAAAGGCTTCATTCGCCCGAGCACCTCTCCTTGGGGCGCGCCGGTCCTTTTTATCAAAAGGAAGGACGGGTCTTTCAGGATGTGCATCGACTATCGGGAATTGAATAAGTTAACTATCAAGAACCGCTATCCACTGCCTCGCATTGACGATTTGTTTGATCAATTACAAGGTGCTACGTGCTTCTCAAGGATCAATCTACGCTCAGGCTACCACCAACTACGCATCCAAGAGGAGGATATCCCCAAAACCGCTTTTCGTACTCGATACGACCACTATGAGTTCTTTGTTATGCCCTTTGGTTTAACCAACGCACCCGCGGTTTTCATGGATCTGATGAATCGCGTGTGTAAACCATATCTCGACCGTTTCTTCATCGTATTCATCGACGATGTCTTGATCTATTCTAAGTCGAAATCCGAACACGCGCAACATCTATATTTGGTTCTTGAGCTACTCCAGGGGAAACGACTCTATGCCAAGTTCTCCAAGTGTGAATTTTGGCTGGAGGAGGTTCAGTTTCTGGGTCACATTGTTAATAGTCAGGGTATTCACGTCGATCCTGCGAAGATTGAAGCCGTTAAGAGTTGGATTACACCTAAGAACCCGTCTGAAGTCCGTTCTTTTCTCAGACTAGCGGGCTATTATCGACGATTTATCGAAGGATTCTCAAAGATCGCTGTGCCGCTTACCGCTCTCAAACATAAAGACAAGCCTTTTGTTTTGGGAACCGAACAAGAGACTGTTTTCCGAACCCTCAAGCACATGCTTTGCAATCCTCCTGTTCTCACTCTACCCACCAGAAATGACGACTTCATTGTCTATTGTGATGCTTCCAACCTTGGTCTTGGTTGTGTTCTTAAGCAGCGGGACAAGGTTGTAGCTTACGCATCTCGTCAGCTCAAAATCCGCGAGAAGAACTATACAACCCACGATCTCGAGCTAGGCGCGGTTGTTTTTGCGTTAAAAATTTGGCGACACTACCTGTATGGTACCAAGTGTACGATCTTCACCGATCATAGGAGCCTACAACATATCTTTGATCAGAAAGAACTTAATATGCGTCAACGCCGATGGGTAGAACTTCTCAACGATTAGGACTGCGAGATTCGTTATCACCCAGGCAAAGCAAATGTCGTTGCCGACGCACTCAGCAGACGGAGCTATCTGCTTAGTTTTCGTGATGTCCAAGCCCAATACGACCTCGAAACCCTCATCCGCGAAGCCCAGCATGCCTGTTTTAATGAACGCACTTTGAAGAAGGAACGAATCTATCACGATGGAGCCCAGCTTGTGAATAATCCGAATGGGATATTCCATTATCTGGATCGAATTTGGATCCCTAAACGGACCGATTTGCGAAAGATATTGATGGACGATGCCCACAAATCCCGGTATTCTATTCATCCCGGTGCCGACAAAATGTACCAGGATCTTCGCTACAAGTACTGGTGGCCGGGTATGAAAAGGGATATTGCTCTCTATGTTGGGAAGTGCCTGACTTACTCAAAGGTCAAGGCTGAACATCAAAGACCCTCTGGCTTACTCGAACAACCCAAGATCCCTGTATGGAAGTGGGAGAGTATAGCTATGGATTTCGTAACGAAACTTCCGCGCACGTCATCAGGAAACGACAGCATTTGGGTTGTTGTTGATCGTCTGACTAAAGCTGCTCACTTTCTGCCCATACGAGAAGACTACAAGGTAAAACGATTAGCCCGAATCTACACCAATGAGATCATTTGTCGACATGGGACGCCTCGCGACATCATCTCTGACCGTGATGCTCGGTTTACCTCTCGACTGTGGGAAACATTTCAAGCAGCTCTCGGTACTACGCTTAACTTAAGTACCGCATTCCACCCTCAAACAGACGGCCAGACCGAAAGAATGATCCGTACTCTTGAAGACATGCTCCGTTCGTGTGTCATAGATTTCGGTGGTAATTGGGATGCATACCTGCCGTTAGTCGAATTCTCGTATAACAACAGTTATCACTCCAGTATTCAAATGGCAACATTCGAGGCTTTATATGGAAGAAGATGTCGATCGCCTATTGTGTGGCACGAGATCGGGCATTCGCAATTAACCGGTCCCGAGCTATTGCAAGAAACGACAGACAAAATTTTCCAAATTCGAGACATTCTAACGAAAGCTCAGAATCGTCAGAAAAGTTACGCCGATAGACAACGCAAGCCCCTTGAATTTGACGTTGGTGACTACGTACTCCTAAAGGTTTCACCTTGGAAGGGTGTGGTCCGATTCGGCAAGAAAGGAAAGCTCGCACCTCGATACGTTGGACCCTTTAAGATTTTGGAAAGAATCGGCAAAGTGGCTTACAGACTCGAACTACCAGAGGAACTTAACAACGTTCACCCGACTTTCCACGTCTCAAACCTCAGAATGTGCCTAGCCGATCATGACTTACATGTTCCGTTAGAGGACCTGCAGGTGAACGAAACCTTACACTTCATGGAAAAGCCTGTTGAGATCATGGATCGCCAAACCAAGTAGCTCAGACGCTCTCGCATTCCTATCGTGAAGGTCCGATGGGAAGGCAAGCGAGGCGCGGAGTTCACTTGGGAACTCGAAAGAGACATGAAGGCGAAGTACCCGCAGTTGTTTGTCACGGCTTCAGCCTAATTTCGGGACGAAATTCCCTCAACTACGGGAGGCTGTAACACCCCGTGTTTCGAAAGTCAAAGTCAAAGTCAACGACCGATCGCGCGACTTGACTAGTAGTGAATTTCTTTTATGTGTTTACTTTAGTTGTATTATGTGGAGTAAGTGTCAATAATCACGGTAATCGACGTGTGTTATTCTCTATTTAATCGACTTACGTCTGTGAACTATAGGAAGTAACAATGCGATAAAGTCAACTAAACGCTAATCAAGCTAATTTAATCAACATCAAATCGCAATCGAACTCGCAACTCGAATTACGCATTTTGGTTATTGTTATACGTGTGTGTGTGCCTTATCTGTTACTTGTGCATGTTTATTTATGTTATGTGTGGTAATCAATCGAAACTCAATCACAATCGAACTCAATCGCAATCGAAACGGTATGGTAATTGATAGAGAAGAGATAGTGCGAGATATGAGTAGTTGGGATTAAAAGTAATTTGAATAGGAAACTCTATCGCATTCGCGTCGCTCGCAATCGAAATCGAAACGGCAAAACTCGTCACACCGAACGCTCGAAACAAGCGACTGATCGATCGGGTGACCAGCCGTTCGATCGGACTGCAGTCCGATTGGACAGGCTGTTCGATCAAGCCACCTAACCGATCGACCAGCCCTTTCCTCTTTGGGTAACCCTAGAAATACCCCTTGACACTCTCAAACTTTCTACTTTTGGCAACTGACATCCGACCAGCTCGCGCTCCCCACCTTTTCTTCGATTTCTCTCAATTCCGGTAAGATCTCGTCCTAAATCTTGTACTTCCTTAATCTACAGGCACTCCTACACCTTTCTATCTTTTGAATCTTAACTTTTAACCATGAAATCATTAAGATTCAAGGTGTTCTAGGATGACGTCATCATGTGTTCTTGAAGAACTTCATGTTTTGGCCTCAATCCACCAAGAATAACTTGGATCTAATCGATTCCCACATGAACAAACAAAGATCTTTCATAGATCTGAACACATTCACTACAAAAAGGATTGAAAGATGGTTTTCCAACTTTCTTTCAACTCTTTTACACTCAATGCACTCAAAACCGATAGAATCGGAGCTCGTGCCAACTTACTACTCATTCTGGTGGATGTGTCGGCTCAAGATCTGTATTCTATCCACGAGATTATCGATTCCGGGTTAAGCATGGAACGTCATCTTGAATCGTCCACTGATCGGGTTTGGGTGATTCCTGTCCGATCAGGAGCACCAAGTATTGACGAGGTTTCCATTGCTTAACGCGTTATCAAAAAACCTCGATAAAACGACAAACTATCAAAACAACCAAGTGTAAGACGAATAGGACGACCAGGACGGGGTGCCGTCCGACCGGACTACTGTCCGATCGAATAGCCAAACCGTACGACTGAACGACTCGCACTTTGGGACCCACACTTAACCATTTTTGTCCATCTTTGAAGTCTGAGTGTTGAACGAATTGTTGTCCAATCCGACTACAAACCGATCGAACTGCCATCCGTATTATGAAACATTTAAACTTCCACACTTAAACAATTTTCAAAATGTTCAATGCACAAAGGATGCCACCTGATCGAACAACCGTCCAATCGAGTGACCGCCCTGCTGTGAAATTGTTCTCGCTGAAGTGTCTAACCAATCGGGTTACCGGCCGATCGAACGACCATCCGATCGACCGACCTCAAAGGTAGAGATACTTCCGTGTTTTCAAAATACTACAACGAAAACTTCAAAAGTTAAGCCATCATACACAAACACATCCTTCCCAAAGGAAGAAACAATCCACTCGAACAGTCATCCGACCGGAAAACCGTCCGAACGAACTACCACTCGCATGACTGGCTGTCCGATCAGATTACCATCCGATCGAACTGCTGTCCGAACCACTTGTACTTTGTACCATTTGACGCGTCACTTATAGTTATGCTATCAGTCTGTTCAGGCTAACCCTACTCTCTAGCGCTCCCTTCAATCCATCCATCGCTGTGAGGATACTCGATCCCTTTTTGCTTTATGCACTTTTGGGTGTTACATACGTTACAAATATTCAAATCACATCGAACACACTACTCAATACTATTTAAACGCTAACCGTTATTGCATGTATTACTTGGCTTAATGAATGCTTGTTTGTTATGTTTACACATGGAATGCTATCCACCTGCCTTAGCAACGATAGTACTATAGTTTGGACTCAGCACCCGTTCGCGGGGGTTGTTAAGGACTATTATTTGCATGGATCACAGTGGTGATTATGTATTACGAACTGTCCCGGACAGTCAACCCGCAGTCATTGGTGTCGATAGACCCATGTCGATAACTAACGTGCCCTCATTTCACTATGCGTACATGCTGGTTATGCGTAAACGAATTTCAAACTTATTATATCTATTAAACTTGTATGCTCACCTTTACACTATGTGTATTGACTTTTACTTTAACGTATGTGACAGGTGCTTAGGATGTTTACATGCTTAGATCGCTATGAAATCGAGGCTAGGAAAGACCTAGGGCATCTTGTTTGCTATGTGATGAAATCGAAAGCTAGGGAAAAAGGGGCTCTAGAAACAAATAAACAATTTATACTATTTTGTAAATCTGAGTGGTCGGAACAGAACTACTTGACTAGAGTTGTCTGTAATAATTATTTTATCACTTATGACATGGTATGGGACGTGTTGCTTTAAATATTTGGTAAATATAGTTGTTATGGAAACTTCTGGACAATCTGTTTCGCTCAGTGCTGACGGGTGGTCCGTTGGACAACCCTTAATCATGTTAAAAGACGAAATAATCCTTCACTTAATTGTGTAATTATCTTGAATTAGATAACTACTGTTGCCTATGTTTCAGGTGCGGTTCGGGAGCTTAAAGTGGATAAAACGCAGCTTTGGAGAGTATTGGAGTGGAACAGGTCGTGTGCGGAACAAAAGATGAAACAAAGAAGAAATTTCAAGTCACCACCGTAAATTACGGTCTCACCGTAATTTACGGTGGACCTGATGATGACCTAGAGCTCTACCGTAAATCAGTTACTTTGCACCGTAAACAAATCAAGTCCACCGTAAATTACGGTGGAGCCGTAATTTACGGTGGCAGCTGCGATCCAAAGTGTAACTGCCTCATTTAAGCAGTTTTATGATGTCTTTTCAAGTGTTCTCATCATTGGACGGTTTTGGGACTCACTAGGGGCGAATTTTGGCTGTCTTGCTTGGTTCAAAACAATTCCTAACATTCGGTTTGTGTTTTTGATTTGTATGAACATTGAATTACTTGTTATGATGATTCACCAAGCTATGTGTGGCTAAACTTTTCGGTGATCATCTTAGGTGAAGGTTTCTCTTGAACTTTTGTGTGTTTATTTCCGAATTTCTAGAATGATAACTTGCGTTGCTTGAATATCATGGTGTATGTTTAATTGCTTGTAACTTGTTAATTGATATTGCAATTTCTAGTCTCAATCGTACGTTCTTGGTGCCGTTGGCAATCGAGATATCACGGGAAGGGTTAGGGTTGGTTATTGATTAATTGATCATCGGGAAACAACCTCGCGTTTATATAATCCGAGTACTTTGTTCCCTTTTATCACTTCAATTATCTATACACGAGTTATGTCTATGTAACTCTTTCTAGTTGGAATTACACACAATTGTTTAAAGAAACTGAAACCTAAGATGGTCATTGTTCTCTCCTAATCTGTTTTACACAACCAACATTTGATTTGAAATTAGTTTTTAATTTAGTTTTCTAAAACAACAATCCAAACCATTGATCTTTATTTTTCTGCAAATTAGGTTAATTGTAGTTAATTGCAAAGCTAGAAAATCAACACACTTTCCACATACTCCCTGAGTTCGATACCCTATTACCGCTATCTATAGTTGTTTTTGGGATTAAATTTGCGTGACCCACGACAATCACGTCAAATTTTGGCGCCGTTGCCGGGGAGTAGTGCGCAACGTGTGTCAGTTTGTTAGTTTTGTTTTGTTATTTTCGGGTTTACACTGGTGTGTTTAGTATGCAGGTTCTACAGGTGCATGCATACTAGAGGATCTCACAAAGCGTCACCATTGTCATTTGATCCGGAAATCGAAAGAACATTAAGGCAAAACCGAGTTTTGCTACGCGAAAACAGAATCGTTGGTTCACCTACTTCACCCATTACACCAAGAAACATCATGGACGAAACACACGTACCACCCACAACGGGTCAAACAACCTCAACTTTTATACCTACTTCCACACAACCATCACCAAACACAACCATGCCTAATTCTACTACAATGCCTACTCCACTTCATGATACTACACCAACCAACACCACACAACCGATTACTACTCAAAATGAACCCAATCTTACCTTTAACCCTTCAGCCACAATCCCACCATTATCACACTTCTTTCCTCCATCTACAGGTCAATCATCTTCTCATTATTCAATACCACCAAATACAACCATTATCCATACTACCTCTACGTTTAGGCCATCAAACCAGTCGGGTTTTCAATATTCGACCATTCCATTCGGGCAAACTTCGGGTATAGGGGGAGATGGATATGAGGAAGGATACGAAGATTTTGAGGGCTATGATGAAGATGGGTACGATTATGAAGGTTATGGTGATCAAGGAGAGTTCGGGTATGTGCAAAGTCAATCTCAAGGAATGTCAAATGTTGGTGGGATGTCGCAACAACAACTCATACCGCAACATATTCGGCCAAGACCACAAGGGCCACCAATGCAACGCCCTATCCCATTGCAACAAGTTCGGCCACAACATGTACAACCAAATGTTCAACAATTCCAAAGGCCAATTCAACGCCCACCAATGCCGCAACAGCAATTTCAACAACCAAATGCACCACAAGGGCATGTACCAAGGCCAATGGGTCCTATTCGCCCAAGGGGTAGGTTTGGTGTACCAAGGAGACACCTTAGAGAAAATGTGAGGGGCATTGAAGCACATTTTCGGCCGGTAATCACTCAAAACCCTTCACCGGTAGTTATTCCTCACAATGATCAAGGGAGAACGTTTGAAGTGAGGACCAACTCTTTGCAAAGTTTACCAAAATACAAAGGGTTGGCAACGGAGGAGCCTTACTTTCATTTAGAGGCTTATGACTCGATTTGCAACACTCTTGGGAGTCAAGGGTTCTCGGCTGATGACATCAAATTGGTATTATTCCAATTTTCTTTGGAAGATAAGGCGAAGAAATGGTTCTACACGTTACCTTCGGCATCCATATATACATGGGGGGAGATGCAACAAACTTTTTTGGATGAGTTTTACACCGCCCAAAAGACCAACGATGCAAGAAAGGGGTTGAGAAGCTTCCAACAACAACATGGTGAGATGTTTCATGAGGCATTCGTGCGTTTCAATATGATGATTAAAAATTGCCCTCACCATGGAATTGAATTGTGGGAGTTGATGAATGCCTTTCACGAGGGTTTGAGTGCCGAAGATGCACGTGACTTGATGTCTATTACCGGTGGGACTTTTGGAACAAATTATGAGAATGATGATTGGGAGTTCTTGGAAAGCATGGCAACTACATCAAAGAGGAAAGCTCAAGCCTCAAGAAGAGTGCGACCGGCCATTGCCCGATCACAAGTGCACGCCATAGATGATGGTAATGTTCAAACTACTAACCAAATTTATGATGTTTGTGCTTTGTGTAATGAAATAGGTCACGCGGCTGAAAATTGCCAAGGAATGGTGGAAGGGCAATATGAAGAGGTGCATGCGATACAAGGTCAAGGTCAAGGAGGGGTTGGTAGAAACTACAACAACATGAACTCTAATACATACCACCCCGGGTTGAGGAACCACCCAAATTTTCGCTATGGGAACCCTTCTAATCAAGCTAACCCGAACTTTCAAGGTAGCCAAGGTAACTTTGGTTCACGCCAACCTTATAACAACCAAAGTGGTTATCGAGGCGGGAACAACCAAGGTTATCAAAAGCAATATCAAGTGGGTCAAGAACAAGGGGGTTCTTCGGGTGGAAACGAGATGATGGAGATGCTAAAGAGCATGCAAACGGAGATGCAAAAACGGAATCAACTTGATGAAGTCCGAATGCAAAAAGATGAAGTTCGTGACAAAAACATACAATCATTAACAACCCAAATGGGTCAATTGGCAACCGATGTGGCTGAATTGAAGAAGAACAAGGGTCAACTTCCTAGTGATACCAAGGTAAATCCATCACACGGTTCGTCAAGAGGTAATGTTAATGTTCATCAGGTTAGTGTTTTGAGAAGTGGAAAAGAGTTTAAAGCCAATTTATCACCCGAATTGGTTGAGGGGGTAGTTGAGGACATCACGGGTAATGATAGTGATGATGATGTTTCGCCGGTTAAACCAAAAGAATTAAATGTTAATAAACCGGGTTTGGGTGAAAATAAAGAAAGTGAAAAAGTTGAGGGTGAACCGAGTCAAGTCCCGTTTCCATCGGCTTTACTTGACCCGGGTAAGAAAAATTTCATTGCATCGAGAGGTCCCCAAAAAAGAAGAATTGTGGGACATGTTTAAACAAGTCAAAATTAACCTTCCACTTCTTGATGCAATAAAGCAAGTACCCGCTTATGCAAAATTTCTAAAAGAATTGTGTACACAAAAGAGGCAAAACAAAAAGAAAATGCCTAAGCGGGTCGATTTAACCGGGCAAGTGAGTGCGGTTTTGAATGGGGAGCTTCCTCCTAAGCTCCAAGATCCGGGCACGCCATTGATTAACATACAAGTTGGTAATTTTCAAATGGCTAAGGCGTTGCTAGATCTTGGAGCCGGAGTTAGCATTTTACCGGGGGGCTTATATAACCAATATGATTTTGGTCCGTTAGCAAGGGTGGAGACAACGGTTGTTTTAGCCGATTTGTCTCATAAGTTACCCCGGGGTATGGTTCAAAATGTCATTGTTAAAATTGATGAATTTTATTACCCTGTTGACTTTTTAGTCTTGGACTACTCGTCGGCGGACCCAAAACAACAACAAAACGTAATTTTGGGTCGGCCATTTTTGAGCACCGCACACGCAGTCATCGATTGTAGATTTGGTACAGTCGATATGACTTTTGGAAATCGGAAAATGCATTTGAATGTTTTTACTAACAATTCTAATGCTAATGGTGTTGATGAGTGTTTCATGGCAGATATAGTTGACGGATGCAACCCGCATGAGTATGAGGAGGATGGTTTGGATGTTTGCCTGTGTGATTTTTCTGAACAGGTACATGCTTATGCACTCCGGGTTGAAGAGGAAAAGCAAGATGCAATGGCATTGAAGGAAGGTCGGCCACCATGGACCCACCAGTTTGAAGGCTTACCGGCGGAAATAGATTCGGGTACTAAACCATCGCTAGAGGAGCCGCCAAAGTTGGAGCTCAAAGACTTGCCGGGCCATTTAAAGTACGTGTTTTTAAGGGATAATGACACTTTACCGGTCATTATTGCCTCTAATTTGGAGTTGGCCCAAGAACAAGCACTGTTGGAAGTTTTGAAGGAAAACAAGGGAGCTATCGGATGGACAATTGCCGATCTCAAAGGAATTAGTCCATCAATTGTCATGCACAAAATCATTACAACCGAAGATGCCAAACCGACACGAGAAGCTCAAAGGCGATTGAATCCGAACCTACGGGAGGTAGTTAAAAAGGAGGTAATTAAATGGTTGGATGCGGGAATTATCTATCCGATTTCAGATAGTGCTTGGGTGAGTCCCACTCAAGTTGTGCCTAAGAAGGCCGGCATTCAAGTAGTCAAGGATGAAAGTGGTGAACAAATTGCCACCCGACCGGTTACCGGGTGGCGTGTGTGTATTGACTACCGAAAATTGAATGCCGCCACTTCTAAGGACCATTTCCCGCTACCTTTCATTGACCAAATTATTGAAAAATTATCGGGTCAGAAATATTACTGCTTTTTAGATGGGTACTCGGGTTACAATCAAATAGCAATACACCCGGATGATCAACACAAGACCACCTTCACTTGTCCATATGGCACCTTTGCCTTTCGGCGAATGCCATTTGGCTTGTGCAATGCTCCGGCAACTTTCCAACGATGTATGATGAGTATCTTCTCGGACATGGTTGGAGAGTCGCTCGAAGTATTTATGGATGACTTCTCCATTTTTGGCACTACTTTTGATGCTTGTCTCAACGAATTACAAAAGGTTTTAAAAAGGTGCGTTGAGAAAAATCTAGTGCTAAGTTGGGAGAAAAGTCATTTCATGGTGCAAGAGGGCATTGTGTTGGGTCATGTAATTTCTGAAAGAGGGATGGAGGTGGATAAGGCGAAAATAAGGGTAATAGCATCGTTGCCACCTCCTAAAAATGTTAAGGGTGTAAGGTCATTCTTGGGACATGCGGGTTTCTATAGACGTTTCATAAAGGGTTTTAGTGTTATCACCAAACCCTTATGCAACTTGTTATTAAAAGATGTCCCATTTGATTTTACTAATGAGTGTATGCATGCTTTCACTGTTTTGAAGGAACATTTGGTCAAAGCTCCTATCTTGCAACCACCGGATTGGTCAAAGCCGTTCGAGATCATGTGTGATGCAAGCGACACCACTATTGGTGCAGTTTTGGGTCAACGGGTTGATAGAAAGCCGGTGGTGATTTACTATGCAAGCAAAACTTTATCCGAAGCGCAACTCAATTACACCACAACCGAAAAGGAGTTACTAGCGGTGGTGTATGCTTTGGATAAGTTTCGTGCTTATATTTGGGGGAGCAAAGTGGTGGTTTACTCGGATCATAGTGCAGTCCGATACTTGATGGAGAAGAAAGACGCGAAGCCTCGGTTGATTAGGTGGGTATTATTGTTACAAGAATTTGATCTAGAAATCCGAGACAAAAAGGGAAGTGAGAACGTAGTGGCGGATCACTTATCTCGGATTCTGGTGGAAGGGATTGATGATGTAAGTGAAATCAATGAGAGTTTTCCCGACGAGCAACTACTAGCCGTTTCCACCTTTGTTGCACCGTGGTATGCTCACTATGTTAACTATTTAGCCACGGGTGCCATCCCAAGTCATTGGACCAAGAAGCGCCGACAACAATTTATGGTCCAAGTGAAGCAATACATTTGGGATGAACCGGATCTTTTCAAGATTGGACCGGATCAAGTTATAAGAAGGTGTGTGCCCGAGACAGAAGTATTGGAAATTTTGACCCATGCTCATTCGTCCGCATGTGGGGGTCATTTTAGTGGGCACAAAACAGGCTATCGGGTGCTCTCATGTGGGTTTTATTGGCCCACAATTTTCAAAGATGCATGTGAGTTCGCTAGAAATTGCATTAATTGTCAAAAGATGGGAAGCATATCGAAGAGGGATGGGATGCCATTACAACCAATCTTGGTTGTAGAGATATTTGATGTATGGGGTATAGACTTTATGGGTCCTTTTCCGAATTCGAATGGCTTTCTCTACATTTTGGTAGCGGTGGATTATGTCTCGAAGTGGATTGAAGCTGTTGCAACACGAACAAACGACCATTCGGTTGTTTGTAAATTTGTTCAATCCAATATCTTCTCTCGTTTTGGCATCCCGCGGGTTATTATAAGCGATGGTGGTTCGCATTTCAAGAACTTCAACTTTGGGAAATTATTGAAGAGGTATTGCGTGAATCATCGAATTGCCACACCTTACCATCCGCAAACGAGTGGACAAGTCGAAGTGTCCAACCGTCAAATCAAAGAAATTCTCATGAAGACGGTAAGAACGGATATGAAGGATTGGTCGAGTAAATTGGACAATGCATTGTGGGCATACCGAACGGCCTACAAGACTCCAATTGGCACAACGCCTTACCGGATGGTGTATGGAAAGGGTTGTCATTTGCCAATGGAGTTAACGCATAGAGCACATTGGGTAATTAAGACGGTTAATGCGGATTATGACGAGGCGGGGAAGTTGAGGAAGTTGCAATTAAGCGAAATAGAAGAGATTCGGGATGAGGCGTACGAATGTGCATCGGCCTATAAAGATAAACTCAAGAAGGTGCATGATGCGAAATTGAGAAAGAAAATATTCGAAGTGGGGCAAAAAGTTTGGTTGTATAACTCAAGATTGAAGATGTTTGCGGGCAAGCTCAAAAGCAAATGGATGGGTCCGTATGTCATTCGGAGAGTTGGGAGATTTGGTGATGTAGACATCCAAGACGAGCAAACATTGAAACAACAAACGGTGAACGGTCACCGGTTAAAGCCGTATTTGGATGGGAATGACATCAACACTTTGGAGCTTGACAAAGCGGGCTACATCTTGCGCCCGGTCGATGAGGAACAACCATGAGAGGCCCAGGTTTGGTAGTGTACATAGTAGTGTTTTGTTTTGTTTGTTTTGTATAGTTTGCACAATTACCGTATTTCTTCGAAACCCGTGTTTGAAACAAGTGTGGGGATATTCGGGTCACGAATTACTCTAACATTGTGTTGAGGACAACACGGAATTTTTGAGGGGGTAGGGTGATTTTTACATGTTTTTGAAAACATTAAAAAACATAAAAAAATCGAAAAAATTGAAAAAATATAAAAAAATGACATGTAAAGTACAATTTTCTTAAAATTAGAATTGCCCAGTTCGTACCGTAAATTACGGTTTTACCGTAATTTACGGTGGTGATGAAATACGTTTGATCTTTACGGTGATTCTAGACTGATTTACGATGAGAATTGATGATCAGCATGTACCGTAATTTACGGTTATACCGTAAATTACGGTGAGTGATGAAAAAATTTTGGGTTTTACGGCGCAAGTCTACTGTTTTACGGTGGAAATTGTGATTCCAGGTCTCACCGTAAATTACGGTCAGACCGTAATTTACGGTACGCACAAAATGTTGATCCGTCGTTCTGGGTTCCGTATGTATATAAAAAAAATATATATAATAAAAACACAAAAGCATATCACGTGAGTATACCTTGGCCACACAATCTTACTCCCTCTATCACCATCCATCTTCATCTCTCTCAAGACCCACAAGCCATCTTCTTCCCCAACCTTCAAACCTCCATAACTCCTTCAATTCTTGACCAAACTGAGTGAAATCGGAGTCTATCTTGACTAATTTTTCACGTAGATTCTGATTTTGCCAAGAAACTTAAGAGAAAACGCAGTTTTAGGGTCCGAATTCTAAACCCTAGTTCGAAAAATTTGGGGGTTTTTGGAGCTTTTGTTTCACAAGCACTTTAGCATCTTCAAGCAAAGGTATGAAAGCTTATTTGTTGTATTTTGATGCTACATTGTGAAAAGTAAGGTTATTTAGGTTATTTGCCCATACCCACTTGCTTGTTCTTAGATATGATTATGAAATGGGTTATTTGAACATGGATATGGTTGTAGATGTAGGATTTGTGGTTAAAGTAGTGAACTTTTGGGGATCTCTACATTGTAGAGACACCATGCCCGATTTTTGAAAATTTTTTGATATACTTTTGGTTCACTAGCATCTACAACCATGATAACAAGCAAGTGTGGGGATGTTTTAGAAAAGGGGTTTAATTTTGTTTCGTTGGTTGTGTTGTTTGCTCTAATGTGTGTAGGAATGGCACGAACAAAAGAAAAGACGGGTGCTGGTTCATCTTCGTCTTCAAGGGGAAAGGGTAAACAGCCGGAACAACAACCAAAGAAGAGACAATATTTGGGTAGAGTGGATGAAAGCGAAAGTGAAAGTGAAAGCGAAGAAGAGATGGAATTGGACCCGGCGGAGAAACCGAAATGGGACTCGGGTCCTTTGGATGAACAACCAGAGGCATGGCAGCCAACATTATATAATGATTGTATGAATAAGTTGAAGAATAAGGCAGCGGCCTTCATATGTGAAAGGGATGTTCGAGAAGCTGAGTTTGGGCAGTTTGGGGTGTTTGATAAGTTTCGGGCTCTAGGTTGGGAGTCGGCACTTAGTTGTTTTGACAAAGATAAAAACAACTTGTTTATCACTGAAATCCAAGAGTGGATGGCAACTCTTAAGGTCAATACGTATGACAGGCCATCGAATATGAAGCTGACGGGTATTGTGAATGGAGTGCCGGTGGAAATGTCTTTTGATACTTTGAAGAAGCTTGGAAAGTATGATAGTTTGCCAGCTCGCGATTATATGATACCGACTCTTGATGATCTTCTTGTGAAGCCGGAAAAACATCAACGATGGAATGATATGTTGGCAGCATTGTTTTTACCCGGTAGATACAGTGGTATTCTGTACCGGAAGAATTTAAAAATTGAAGCTAAATTGCTGCATACAATCTGTCTTCTCAATGTTATTCCAAGAAGGGGGGATAAAGAGCAGGTTAGGTTTCCT
The DNA here is from genome assembly GCA_030545235.1 of Helianthus tuberosus. Lineage (NCBI taxonomy): Eukaryota > Viridiplantae > Streptophyta > Magnoliopsida > Asterales > Asteraceae > Helianthus > Helianthus tuberosus. The sequence goes on from CM060430.1 coordinate 65,003,198, forward strand.
GAAGTACCTGTTCTTTATTCGTTGATGCACGGGGGTCCGCGTTTTCCTATACGTTATCTTATCATGAACCATTTATGGATCTGTCGGAATAAGTATGGAAGAGACATCGTCCCGTATTGTCGAATAATTACGGGGTTGATGAAACAACAGAAGGCGATAACATCCGAAGATCGAGGAGCAACCAAAAGGCATCAGCCTTTTACGTTGGATAAGTTGGGGAATGTTTGGACGTATACTCAGTCGGAGCGGTATCACAAGTTGAAGTCGGAAGGGCAACGGTGGAGGGCACTGAAGTTGGGTGCACGAGATTTGTTACCGGGTGAGTCGGACGAGCCAGAAAGCGATGCAGAAGCAGTTCCGAGTGGAGATGAGGACTATGCGGACGAGCCGCATGGTGTTGAAAATGTTGGTCAAGGTGGTTTTGGTAGTGGTCATGGTGGGGTGTTTTATGATTATACGCAGCAATCGTATGTACCGGGTTGGGCCTATGAAGGCACAATGCAAGAGGTGATTGCTAATCAACGTCCTCCGGCATCCGTGTTTGATACGTGGTCGGGCTCGGAGAGGACGCTTTTTGATCAAAACACGAGGAATAGTGCGAGTATAGAGCGGGCCTTGAAACATAACTTAGATCGTCACGAGTTATGGAATCGTACAAATGCGTATTCCCGGGAAGTGGAAGTAAATAACCGTTATTTTGATGATCAAGAAAGGAGATTGCATGCGGATTATCATGCCGGGCGGCCGGTGGTTGTGGATCCACAACATGTGGATTATGCGTCACTACCACCTTATGATGGTAGTAATTCGTATCCAACCCCGCCGATCCACCACTCGCAATGGATTGACCCGAGGCAACAAGAGGGAGCGCAACAACAAGAAGGAGGAAGTAGTAGCGGCTCGTTCGCGTTCGGTGAATGGAACGACGTGATGTCTTCCGTTTTTGGACCTCCGGGACCGCGCTATTATTAGTAAGGTTGTGTTTCTCCTTTTGTATATTTTTGTGCATATTTGCTAGTTGGTTTGTTTAAGGATTGGGAGGTTGGGTGGTGTTTTGATATGTTGTGTTTGGGTTGGTGCTTGTTGGTGGTGTCTTATGTTAAAAAGAAGAAAAACATAAAAAAAAATTATTATAAAATGAAAAATCCAAAAAGAAATTTGGGGTTTGAGTGAAGAAGCGTTTTTGTTGATGTTGAAAAATTTTAGTGGTCAAAGCCTCTCAAAACCATACATTGGGGTCAATGTATCCCAAGTGTGGGGATGGGGGGAATTTTTTGAAGTTTTTGAAAAATTTTGAGTCAAGTGAAACGATGTGAAAATTTGAACACCCTAGATTAACCCCAAGTTGGTGCACCGGCAACCCTTGATACCTTTTTCATTCTTGGTGAGAATTGTAGCCACACTTGTATATAATTAATGCTTATCTTTAATGAGAGTGGCTACGGGTGGGGGTGCATTAGAACTTGTGCTTAAATGCGATTTGAGTCCGTAGTTAGACATGAATGCGAAAAGGATAAGGGCATTTAGGTAGCCTCGTCGTTGGTGTGAGCGAGTGTGGGATTTGGGGGGTTGGACCTCATAAGTTATATATATGAGCATGGTAGTGAGAGGGGCGGGGGTTTGGACATTTAGTTGCCCATTTTGTGCCTTAAAAGCCTATCAATTGTTACCCCTAGCTACTTACCTAAAAATTCAACCAACTTGACCCGATTTTATAGTAATTAGTGATTGTTTAGTAGTATGTAATGTTATTTGATGTTATGTTGAAAGTATTACTTGAAAAAAAAAATCAGAAAAAAAAAAGAGAAAAAGCAATGGAAAATGGAAAAGAAGTGATGTTAGTTATCTTGTGTATAGTAGTTAAGTTTGGTAGTTAGTTGTTTGTTTATTTTTGTAATAAAAGACCGGGTCAAGTTTTCGCTACTTCATATATATTCCATTTCCTACCCATACACCCAGCCGTGTTACAACCTTGAAAGTCCCTTTGATTTGCATTTATGTTTGACACATTTTAGGAGAATGATCGATTTAGGTACAAGCTTATAGTTGTGCAACCACCCGTTTGCCTAGTGTGTGTGTCTAGCTTATCTTTGCTAGTTTTCACTTGTAGCCGAGAGGAGAGATTTAGAGAGGGGTGCATTGGTTGGGTGTTAAAAAGGGGTTAGTAAAAAGATTGCATGTTTTGCTTGGGTTAATTTGATCACTTGTTTTGAAATTGATTTGATGAGTTGCTTGGGACAAGCAACGGTTAAGTGTGGGGATGTGACGGGTGGTTCGTTGGACAACCCTTAATCATGTTAAAAGACGAAATAATCCTTCACTTAATTGTGTAATTATCTTGAATTAGATAACTACTGTTGCCTATGTTTCAGGTGCGGTTCGGGAGCTTAAAGTGGATAAAACGCAGCTTTGGAGAGTATTGGAGTGGAACAGGTCGTGTGCGGAACAAAAGATGAAACAAAGAAGAAATTTCAAGTCACCACCGTAAATTACGGTCTCACCGTAATTTACGGTGGACCTGATGATGACCTAGAGCTCTACCGTAAATCAGTTACTTTGCACCGTAAACAAATCAAGTCCACCGTAAATTACGGTGGAGCCGTAATTTACGGTGGCAGCTGCGATCCAAAGTGTAACTGCCTCATTTAAGCAGTTTTATGATGTCTTTTCAAGTGTTCTCATCACTGGACGGTTTTGGGACTCACTAGGGGCGAATTTTGGCTGTCTTGCTTGGTTCAAAACAATTCCTAACATTCGGTTTGTGTTTTTGATTTGTATGAACATTGAATTGCTTGTTATGATGATTCACCAAGCTATGTGTGGCTAAACTTTTCGGTGATCATCTTAGGTGAAGGTTTCTCTTGAACTTTTGTGTGTTTATTTCCGAATTTCTAGAATGATAACTTGCATTGCTTGAATATCATGGTGTATGTTTAATTGCTTGTAACTTGTTAATTGATATTGCAATTTCTAGTCTCAATCGTACGTTCTTGGTGCCGTTGGCAATCGAGATATCACGGGAAGGGTTAGGGTTGGTTATTGATTAATTGATCATCGGGAAACAACCTCGCGTTTATATAATCTGAGTACTTTGTTCCCTTTTATCACTTCAATTATCTATACACGAGTTATGTCTATGTAACTCTTTCTAGTTGGAATTACACACAATTGTTTAAAGAAACTGAAACCTAAGATGGTCATTGTTCTCTCCTAATCTGTTTTACACAACCAACATTTGATTTGAAATTAGTTTTTAATTTAGTTTTCTAAAACAACAATCCAAACCATTGATCTTTATTTTTCTGCAAATTAGGTTAATTGTAGTTAATTGCAAAGCTAGAAAATCAACACACTTTCCACATACTCCCTGAGTTCGATACCCTATTACCGCTATCTATAGTTGTTTTTGGGATTAAATTTGCGTGACCCACGACAATCACGTCAAGTGCCATGCCCCGATGTTTCCGCCATCGGTTGGGGTGTGACAGATTGGTATCAGAGCCATAACTATAGGGAATTAGGCAAGATTCGACCTAGTCCGGGTCGATGTCTTAGAGACCTAGTCTATAGTTAGGAACCAACAGACCGACTCGTACATGTCCAGTAAGGATTATGTATGAGCTTACTGCTATTCCTCGCTATACTCGCCTATGGTGCACTATCACTGCACTCGAATTTTCAATTTTGAATAAGAGATTAAGTCGAGATTAGGTGTGAAAACCGCAAACTCTCGGCTAAATCGCTTGTTCAAACCCACATTTTATCTATAACCACGAGAAGTTGCGTTGAAATAGGGGTGAAATCCATACTTTGACGTATAATTCTCTTTTATTTTATCAAAACAGGAACGAAGTTATTAAGCCAGGGGTGAAACCCTAACCTTGACAACTTGTTCTGCCTTTTACAAAACTCTCACCAAGGTCTCGACGGACTCCAACGACCTGAAGTCACGGTATGACTAACGGGATACATGCCAAACGCCCAAGAATCGAGGCAAAGGCACAGTCCTGAAGGTTAAATGTGAACAACAAGTCTTTGGGAATAGTCGAATCACTTTGGATAGTCAATGTCTAATAGCCGCAGACGATCTATTTCTCGACTTTTATGTGTTTCGATTCTGAGCCCGCAACTGCTGACTCTGATGATTCGTCGATTTTATGTGTTTATATGTGTGTTTATCTACTTATGTGTTTAAATTTTGGAGACTTAATCGATTCTTGCTTTCACTTCGATCGACACGCATGACTCGCACTGCATATCTATCTCAAAGCGCTAACAAATCGCTAAATTATGGACGCCCCTATGATACGCTTATGTTATACTAACCGCTATATTAAGCTATATTACTCGCTATGATAATCTCACACGCTATTCTCGAATGATCGCAGACTTTAAAAGATAAGTTTCTGTATTCTGACTGCCCCTGTGTGCTTCTGAGTGAATTATGTGCTTATATGTTTATGTTATTCTGTGCCCTACGTACTTCTGTGCCTATATGAATCTGTGCTTATGTGCCTATGTGTTTACGTGACTGTACGTGTTCCTGAGCTTTAGTGGTATTAGACGTGTGAGGTGAGATTCGATTATGACGTGTCTGAGACCTATGACGATGTCTATTGTAAACAATGTCAACTGGACCATCATCTGGACCCCGTCACCCACGACTTTCTCGTCGAGAACAGATGGGACAAACGTCTGGCTGCCATACTCGCTAAACAAGTGGCAAAGGTTGTGCCTCAGATCGTGAGCGAAATTTATGAAAATGTTAGCAAATCATCTGAGGAGTCCAGAACCGAAGCTCCTAAAGATACTCCCAAGACTGCCTTCAGTTTCAAACAGTTTAAGGCATGCGTACCAAAGGAATTGACTAGAGTTGTCTGTAATAATTATTTTATCACTTATGACATGGTATGGGACGTGTTGCTTTAAATATTTGGTAAATATAGTTGTTATGGAAACTTCTGGACAATCTGTTTCGCTCAGTGCCATGCCCCGATGTTTTCGCCATCGGTTGGGGTGTGACACCTTTCTTGTCGAATCTGACCACACCCTTCCAAGGCGATACCTTTAGGAGTACATAGTCGCCAACGTAAAATTCAAGGGGCTTGCGTCGTCTATCGGCGTATCTTTTCTGACGACTCCGAGCTTTCAGTAGATTGTCTCGAATTTGGAGGATTTTGTCAGTCGTTTCTTGCAATAGCTTAGGACCAGTTAACTGTAAGTTTCTGATCTCGTGCGATACAATAGGCGATCGACATCTTCTTCCATACAATGCCTCAAATGGTGCCATTTGAATGCTGGAATGATAACTGTTATTGTACGATAATTCGACTAAAGGTAAGTATGCGTCCCAATTACCACCGAAATCTATGACACACGAACGAAGCATTTCTTCAAGGGTATGAATCGTTCTTTCAGTCTGACCATCGGTTTGGGGATGGAAAGCAGTACTTAGATTAAGCGCAGTACCGAGAGCAGATTTAAATGTTTCCCAAAGACGCGAGGTAAACCGAGCATCGCGGTCAGAAATGATGTCGCGAGGCGTCCCATGTCGACAAATGATCTCTTTGGTGTAGATTCGGGCTAATTTTTCTACCTTGTAGTCTTCCCGTATCGCCAGGAAGTGAGCAGATTTAGTCAAACGGTCAACGACAACCCAGATGCTGTCGTGACCTGAGGGCGTGCGGGGAAGTTTCATTATGAAGTCCATAGCTATACTCTCCCACTTCCACATTGGGATCTCGGGTTGAACGAGTAAGCAAGAGGGTCTTTGGTGCTCAGCCTTGAATTTTGAGCAAGTTAGGCATTTCAAAACATAGAGGGTGATATCTCTCTTCATGCCCGGCCACCAGTACTTGTAGCGCAGGTCCTGGTACATCTTGTCGGCACCGGGATGAATGGAATATCGGGATTTGTGGGCTTCATCCATCAAAATCTGTCGTAAATTGGTCCGTTTAGGGATCCAAATTTGGTCCAGATAATGGAATATCCCATTCGACTTATTCACTAGCTGGGCTCCATCATTGAGAATCCTTTCCTTCTTCAAAGTGCTTTCGGTAAAACAGGCATGCTGGGCTTCGCGGATGAGGGTCTCGAGATCATACAGAGCTTGAATATTACGGGGGCTGTGCAAGTAGCTCCGTCTGCTGAGAGCGTCGACAACGACATTTGCTTTTCCCGGATGATAACGAATCTCACACTCATAATCGTTGAGAAGTTCTACCCACCAGCGTTGACGCATATTTAGCTCCTTCTGGTCAAAGATATGTTTTAGGCTCCTATGATCGGTGAAGATCGTACACTTGGTACCATAAAGGTAGTGTCGCCAGATCTTTAATGCAAAAACAACTGCAACTAGCTCGAGGTCATGGGTTGTATAGTTCTTCTCTTGGATCTTGAGCTGACGAGAGGCGTAAGCAATAACCTTGTCTCGTTGCATGAGGACACAACCAAGGCTAAGGTTCGAGGCATCACAATAGACGATAAGGTCAGCGTTTATGTCGGGTAAAGTGAGGACGGGAGCATTGCAAAGCATATACTTGTTTGAAAGGCAGTCTCTTGTCCAGTTCCCCAAACAAAAGGCTTGTCTTTGTGCGTGAGAGAGGTGAGCGGCACAGCGATTTTTGAGAATCCTTCGATAAGTCGGCGATAATAGCCCGCTAATCCGAGAAAAGAACGGACTTCAGACGGGTTCTTAGGTGTGACCCAACTCTTGACAGTTTTGATCTTCGCGGGGTCGACGTGAATACCTTGACTATTGACAATGTGACCGAGGAATTGAACCTCCTCCAGCCAGAATTCACACTTGGAGAACTTGGCATAGAGTCGATTCCCCTGGAGTAGCTCGAGAACCAAACGTAGATGTTGCTCGTGTTCGGTTTTCGACTTGGAATAGATCAGGATATCATCAATGAACACGATGACGAAGCGGTCGAGAAAAGGTTTACACACAGGACTCATCAGATCCATAAAAACCGCGGGTGCGTTTGTTAACCCAAAAGGCATAACAACGAACTCATAGTGGCCGTATCGAGTGTGAAAAGCGTTTTTGGGTATATCCTCCTCTGGTATGCGTAACTGGTGGTAGCCTGAGCGTAGATCGATCTTGGAAAAACACGTAGCACCTTGTAACTGGTCAAACAGATCATCGATGCGAGGTAGAGGATAACGATTCTTGATCGTCAGCTTATTCAATTCCCGATAGTCGATGCATATCCGGAACGGCCCATCCCTCTTTTTGACGAAAAGGACTGGTGCGCCCCAAGGAGAGGTGCTTGGGCGAATAAAGCCTTTGTCAAGCAATTCCTGGAGCTGACTCGAGAATTCACGCATTTCGGACGGAGCGAGTCAATAAGGAGCTCTAGCAACAGGATTTGCTCTAGGAATGAGGTCGATGCGAAAGTCGATATCACGAATCGGAGGTAACCCTGGAAAATCTTCAGGAAAAACGTTAGGGAATTCACGAACAACAGGAACGTCTTTCACTTCTGTCTTTCCCTTCTTTTCCTTCTCCGCTACTATAATGTTACCCAAGAAAGCTCTGTATTCCTTGCGGAGATACTTGCTAGCTTGGATACATGACATGAGCTTGAGGTCTTTCGAGAGAGTTTCACCATACACACAAAGTTGATCACCATTTGCGAGCGAGAATCGAATCATCTTATCGAAGCAAACAACTTCAGCATGGTTTTCGCGAAGAAAGTCCATGCCTATTATGACGTCAAAACTACCGAGCTGCATCGGAATATGGTCGATAGGAAATATGTGATTGTTGAGTTCGAGCGTACAATCACGAAGAACAGAGTTGACGGCGACGATCCTTCCGGTGGCAACTTCAACATCAAACATCGATGGGAGATGGGCGTGCTTACGATTACGGAGCTTTTCGAACTCAAACGATACAAAACAGTTATCAGCTCCAGTATCAAACAAACACAAAGCATAAACCATTCACAAGGAACGTACAATTGACCATGTTGTTGTCAGCCTGAGCCTGGCGCACATTAATGTTGAAAGTTCGAGCGCGAGCTGCTTGTTGCTGTTGTTGCTGAGGATGTTGTTGGAGCTGTTGCTGCTGTGGCTCTTGCTTTACCACTCTATTCGGGCACACATTTGCAAATTGGTTGGGATCACCACACGCAAAGCAGACTCTAGCATTGACCGCGGGTGCCAGAGCCGCTTGTTGGCCCTGAGGAGCAGGAAGTAGAGCTTGATGAGCAGTTGTAACAACTCTAATCAAAAGTCATAACTATTAAATTAATTAGTCCAAAAGGAAACCCTAATTGAGACACCCAAGTGATTCTGAACAAACCCTAAAATTTTCATAATTTTCAGAATCAGGATTAGGGCCCCTAAAACTCAGGGGGGGTTAAACCCTATTGACGATTATCCATTTTAAACGTTGGCAACAAGGAATTATCGAAAACTGTCAACTCAGCTAAGCTAGTGCCAACCGTGGCAACCTATACCTAAAATATAGGTCTCACGCGGCCCGCCTCAGGTTAAGCTTATTCTCACGCGGGCCGCCTGAGGGTAAAATTTCACCTATAAATAGTGGGGTTTGGGACTGGAATCTGGGCACAGAAACGACGTAAAAATTCATAATATACACTGAGTTACGTTCGAATTACTATACAAACACACACGGGTCTCGAAATTCTGCTGCAAAACAGGGTATTAGCACAATCGCTGCTACGATTCATTTTCCAATGATCAATATATCCAATGGATGTTTAAGTGCCGCCCACATTAGGGTTATACTTTATTATTCGTCATTAATTTGACGGATCATCGTTAATTCGATAGATAAAGTATTATACTTTGTCGTTCGTTGTTAATTCAACGGATCATCGTTAATTCGATGGATGAAGTATTGCATTTTGTCATTCATTGTGAGAATTTGATCTCGTGAATTATCGTAATTGCTGGATTGATTACTAACCCAGTTTTGTGTGCATTGTTATTTATATTAGGTTAACAAGGCTAAATCATAGATTAGACTCTGACCATATTAAATCAGCAATGTGAGTCATTCTCTCTTTTTATCAAATCTATTTACAAAAGCATGTTTATTTCAAAGTTATAATTACGGGGATTAAGTCTTTGTAATCACCAAGTTACAGCCGGTATGTGGGGTTTTGTATACATTACTTGATAATCGTCACCATTGGGGCAGCCAATGGGGGATATGACCATAGTCACAGATTCGGTCGAGTGACAAATACCGTGGGTAGTTGGTTTGATAATAGAAACATTGTAATCGCTCTTAATACTGTAAATTATAACAAATGTGTCATTTTAGTAAATAGAATGATTCACTCAGTATTTCCCGCTGACAAAACCTTTTTCAAACATGTTTCAGGTGATCTGTTGTAATTCAGGAAAAGTGTTGGGGAGCATTTCAAGCTTAAGATAGTGGCTCATTATAAAATAAAGAAATAAGTTTTGTAATATCATGATTTCATAGTAAAAACATAATATTGTAAATTATCAGTGTTTTATCCCGAATTGTGAAATAAAATAATCGGGGAAAATTTTAGCTTTAAACGATCCTTTTAAATAAACTTCCGCTGTTAAACTCAATTAAATAAATACCGCAGTATTTCTGTCCCGCGGCTCCTGAAACGAGTCAAACCGGGTCGGGGGCCGTGACAGAAAAAGGTGGTATCAGAGCCACTGGGTTAAGCTAATTAAGTATTTAGAAATACTTAATTCTTCCTGATTACTATTATGTGATTATGTGTTTTATTAACTGGCTATTTGTTAATTACAGTATGGGTAAACAAAAGCTGTCAAGCATCTATCTTAAATTAGATAGATCATCTAATGAGAAGGGAAGTTCATACCAAACCAAATCCTCGAATCAGGCTGAAATTCCTGAAGAAGGAATATTCGTGCGAAAGGCACAATACGAGGAATCACTTTCTCCTCAAATGAGGGAAATGATTATTAAGAAAAGTAAAGAGAAAATCCGAGAAAAGAGGATTAAACGGGAAACTCAGGAATTAATTGATAAATCACCTTGGGAAGATAAACTAGATGAGAAATGGGCAAATTTATATATGCTAGCCACAGTAGCAGAAAATATAAATCTTTAAAGTTTAGCACCCTACCCTCACAATCTAGAAACTCTATGTGATAAATAAAATTTGAAACCTAAGTGTGTTTTTCAGTTATCTTTGTAATCAACTAGTACACAGTATGTAATAAATTACAAAGTTATTTGTAAATTTTAACTTAGTATTTTATGCATTTTTGCATATATGCTACATCAGCATGAGTGGGATATCCGAAGCTTTTCAGAACCTTAATCTTTACCCCGTAACTATCGAAGCTTCCAAGGAATATACTAGCTACTATCCCGATGTTGAACAACCAGTAGAATTCACGGTTCCACCTTTGAGCAAGCCAAAACAAAAGAAAAGGACTTATGTAGGATGGAGAAAAATACGTAAGAAGAAGCCAGCTAAAAAACTGCCCAAAATAAACAATCCTTTGAAAAAGGGAAAAGAAATTATAACCGGAGAGAGTTCTAAACAACAGGAAATGGAAACTGAAGACAAAGAGGAGGGTAAGGAGATAGAAATACAGATGGAGGAAATTACTAAAGAAGTAGTAATGGAAGTTGGGCAAGGGTCTATACCAGTTCAGAGAGAAATCGGAGAGAGTTCCAATCCAACCCAGGAAAGAACTTTTCAAGATGAGATAGATTTCCTATTGGCAAGCTGTGAAACCATTCAGCCTGTCAATAATAATAATAATAATAATAATAATAATAATAATAATAATAATAATAATAATAATATTTTTAATTATCCTCTTGGAAACCAACTCCCTATGAATTGGGAACCAGCAATTCCAGATCCAATAGTCCACTCCCAACCCATAGGAATGGACGAATGGTGGACAAACGATTGGCAATTTCAAAATATTGTCAATGATCCTTACTCTTTTCTTCCACAATTCGATCCAGAACCATTACCTAATCCACCCATGAGTAATGAAAACATGGCTGAACTTCGCCACTTTGGTGAAGAGTTGTTTGATGCTGGAACTAGAATCAGGGAAATAGGGGGACAGATTGCTTGGAAGTACGATGAAAGGGAAATGCGTTTTTAGAACAGCCAGTGACGAGAGATAGTACGATGATAAAATAGTAGTTGTATAATAGTACTAGTAAAGTTAGTCTGTAAATAACCAATAAAACTCTATATGATATCTGTGAGTAATGATGCATACTATGATAGATATAAAATGAAATCGAGAAATCGATTGTTTTGACTATATCTGTATTATAAAATTTTCTGATTGTTTGTATAGAATTATTATTTGTCCGTTACTAATAAAATTTATATATATACATTATCAGATGGCAAACAGTGATAATGAACCTATTAATGAAGTTAATCATTCTGAACAACATTCAAGAGATCAATATATGACTCGGCAAGATATCGAAAACATTGTTGCTCAAGGGATAGCCAATGCTATTCCAGCATTCGTTGCTGCTATAAAGAATCCGATCGAACCGCAACAGATTGTTCCTAGTAAACAAATTACTGAAGATAACTTCAGTAATAGTGTAAATGGAGGCAATAACCATAATAAGGAACCACATCAAGCTCCATTACCCAAGAAAATGAAAACTGCAACGCCTGGTTGCACTTTCAAAGAATTCCTTGCTTGTAAACCCACTGAATTTGCAGGCAATGAAGGAGCAACTGCATCACTGCGTTGGTTAGAGAAAACCGAAGCAGTCATTGCAATAAGTAAATGTGGTAAAGAGGATCAGGTCATGTATTCATCCAATCTGTTCAAAGAAGGAGCACTCGAATGGTGGAACACTGTGTTACAATCAAAAGGAAGAGTAATAGCTTATGCTATGACTTGGGAAGAATTTAAAGGTTTGGTTGAAAGAAAATTCTGTCCTGAGTATGAGAAGGAACAGATGGCGAATAAATTTCTAAATCATCGGATGATGAATGTAGATTGTCGTGGTTATACCTCGACATTCTTTGAATATGCAAGAGTAGTACCAACACTGGCTTCGCCAGAACCGGTACTTATTTCTCGCTATATTTGGGGGCTAATTAGCGAAATCCGCAATATTGTTAAAGCTGCGAGACCTCGCACTATTGACGATGCGGTAGAATTAGCTAATACTCTAACCGATGAATTGGTACGCACAAGAGATGAAGATAGGAAAAAGGCACTAGCTCAGAAAATTACCCAAGGATTTCGTGCGGGTAATAATAACAGCTTCAAGAGAAAAGGAACAGGGCAATCTCCAGCTCCGTCATTCTGCAGGAAATGCAAAAAGAAGCATTATGGAAGATGCGATATCACTTGCAATTTTTGCAAAACTATAGGACATCGTGAAGAAAACTGCAAAAAGAAAACAGTAATCTGTTTTAATTGTGGAGAAGCAGGGCATTATAAAACAGAATGTCCTAAATTAGTCAAACCAGTAGATAACAAATCCAAGACGACCGAAGGAACTACTAAGAAGAATGCCAGGGCATTTCAGCTGACCACTCAAGAAGCAGAACTCATTCCAGATGTGATAGCGGGTACGTTCTTAGTTCACAACGTGTACGCAAAAGTATTATTTGACTCTGGTGTAAACCAAAGTTTTATAAATACTTCATTCTGCCAAGCTCTTAATTTACCTTTAACCAATATTAGGCAGATTTTTACAGTTGAAACAGCAGACGGAAATTCAGTTAAAATAGATAAAGTTTTGCAAGAAGGAAACATAGAACTTTTAGGACATAAATTCTCTGCAAAATTATTGCCAATGAATTTAGCTGAATTTGATGTTGTATTAGGAATGGATTGGTTAGTAGCCAATCATGCTAGAATCCTTTGTGATCAGAATTCCATAGAAATTCAATCACCTACTGGAGAAGTGATTAGGATTACAGGAGATAAACCACGTAAGCCCATGAAGTTCATATCAGTAATGAAAGTTGCTAATTATGAACGAAAACAAGGAATAGTGTATATGATTTCAGTAATCATTAGCACTAAGGGAAAAGATCTTAAGGAAATACCAGTAGTATCAGAATATTCTGATATATTTCCAGAAGATTTACCAGGATTACCTCCAGATAGGGAAGTAGAATTTAGGATTCATCTAATTCCAGGAACTACACCGATAGCCAAGGCACCTTATCGGTTAGCACCCACAGAAATGTTAGAATTGAAAAAGCAATTAGATGAATTACTAAGTAAAGGATTCATACAACCTAGCTCATCCCCTTGGGGAGCGCCAGTGTTGTTTGTGAAGAAAAAGGATGGTTCAATGAGAATGTGTATCGATTATAGGGAATTGAATAAGGTTACAATTAAGAATCGATATCCATTACCTAGGATTGATGATCTTTTTGATCAACTTCAGGGGGCTAGATATTTTTCTAAGATAGACTTACGCTCTGGATATCATCAATTGAAGGTACAAGAAGAAGACATACCTAAGACTGCTTTCAGAACTAGGTATGGTCATTACGAGTTTACAGTCATGCCCTTCGGGTTAACGAATGCACCTGCAGCATTCATGGACATGATGAATAGGATTTGTAAACCGTACTTGGATAAATTTGTAATTGTCTTCATAGACGATATACTTATTTATTCCAAAAGTCAGAACGAACATTGTCAGCACTTGCATGCACTCTTAACTTTGTTAAGAAAAGAAAAGTTGTACGCCAAATTCGCAAAATGCGAATTTTGGCTAAAAGAAGTGCAATTCTTAGGACACATGGTAAATCATGAAGGTATTCATGTAGATCCTGCTAAGATAGAGGCAATTACCAAGTGGAAGGTTCCACAAACAGCAATGGAAATAAGAAGTTTTATAGGTTTAGCTGGGTATTATAGACGGTTTATTAAGGATTTTTCCAAGATAGCCGTACCATTAACTAAGTTAACCTGTAAAGCCACTAAGTTTGAATGGGGACCTAAACAAGAAGAAGCTTTTAGGATTTTGAAACAAAAATTAACCCATGCACCAATTTTAGCCTTACCAGAAGGAACTGAAGATTTTGAAGTATATTGTGATGCTTCAAAATTAGGATATGGATGTGTGCTTATGCAACGCAAAAAGGTAATTGCGTACGCATCAAGGCAGTTGAAAAAGCACGAAGAAAACTATACGACTCATGATTTAGAATTAGGAGCCGTAATTTTTGCCCTTAAGATTTGGAGACACTATCTTTACGGAAGTAAATTTACTGTCTACACAGACCACAAAAGTTTAAGATATATATTTGGGCAAAAAGAGTTAAACATGAGGCAAAGGAGATGGATGGAAATCTTAAGCGACTACGACTGTGATATTCAATATCATGAAGGAAAGGCAAATGTAGTTGCAGATGCCTTAAGTCGTAAGTATTATGAGAAACAACGACGGGTTCGTGCTCTCAGATTAAATCTACAAATAGATTTAATGGAACAATTGAAGAATGTTCAAACTACAGCAATCAAGGATGATGCTGAAGGAATGAAAGGAAGAATAAAGGAATTAGAACAAGGAGCAGATGGAATTTGGAGATTCCACAAAAGAAGAATTTGGGTACCTAAGCAGGGAGACTTAAGACCTAAGATTTTAGAAGAAGCTCATAAATCTAGGTACACTATGCATCCAGGAAACAATAAAATGTACCAAGATTTAAGAAAGAACTTTTGGTGGATAGGAATGAAAAAGGACATAGCCAATTATGTTTCTAAATGTCTTACTTGTTCACAAGTTAAAGCAGAACATCAGAAACCTTCAGGACTATTACAACAGTTAGAGATGCCAGTATGGAAATGGGAACTTATAACAATGGATTTTGTTACTAAGTTACCCAAAACCAGAAAAGGTAATGATGCGATTTGGGTAATTGTGGATCGATTAACCAAATCAGCACACTTTCTACCTATGAAAGAAACTTTTAGCATGGAAAGATTGGCTAAATTGTATGTAGATGAAGTTGTATCCTTACATGGAGTTCCACTCTCCATTGTTTCGGATAGAGATAGTCGTTTTACTTCCCATTTCTGGAAAAGTTTCCAGCAAGCTATGGGAACTCGACTAAATTTGAGCACTGCATATCATCCCCAAACAGATGGGCAAAGTGAAAGGACGATCCAAACTCTAGAAGACATGCTCCGAGCATGTGTAATAGACTTTGGTGGAAGTTGGGATGATCACTTACCATTGATTGAATTCTCATATAACAATAGTTATCACTCAAGCATTGATACTGCTCCATTTGAAGCATTATATGGAAGAAAGTGCAGAACTCCAGTTTGTTGGGCAGAAATAGGAGAAAGTCAATTATCAGGTCCGGAGATTGTGCAAGAAACAACTGATAAGGTTACTCAAATCAAAGAAAGGCTGAAAACGGCTCGAGATCGCCAGAAGAGTTATGCAGACAATAGAAGCAAGCCTTTAGAATTCCAATTTGGAGACAGAGTATTGTTAAAAGTTTCTCCTTGGAAAGGAGTTGTTAGATTCGGTAAGAAAGGGAAGCTAAGTCCCAGATACGTAGGACCATTTCCAGTGATCCAACGTATAGGACCAGTAGCTTATCGTTTACAATTACCAGAAGAATTATCTGGAGTACATAATGTATTTCATGTATCCAATCTCAAGAAATGCTTATCAGATGAATCACTGGTAGTACCTCTTCAAGACATAGAGGTAAACGAAAAGTTAAAATTTGTAGAGAAACCTATTCAGATAGAAGACAGAAAAGTGAAGTTTCTCAAGCACAAACGACTAGTGTTAGTTAAAGTAAAGTGGGATTCAAGGAGAGGACCTGAATACACTTGGGAGCTAGAATCAGAAATGAAGAAAAAGTATCCTCAATTATTCCAGTAAATCTCGAGGACGAGATTTTTATTAAGGTGGGGAGAATGTAACAACTCTAATCAAAAGTCATAACTATTAAATTAATTAGTCCAAAAGGAAACCCTAATTGAGACACCCAAGTGATTCTGAACAAACCCTAAAATTTTCATAATTTTCAGAATCAGGATTAGGGCCCCTAAAACTCAGGGGGGGTTAAACCCTATTGACGATTATGCATTTTAAACGTTGGCAACAAGGAATTATAGAAAACTATCAACTCAGCTAAGCTAGTGCCAACCGTGGCAACCTATACCTAAAATATAGGTCTCACGCGGCCCGCCTCAGGTTAAGCTTATTCTCACGCGGGCCGCCTGAGGGTAAAATTTCACCTATAAATAGTGGGGTTTGGGACTGGAATCTGGGCACAGAAACGACGTAAAAATTCATAATATACACTGAGTTACGTTCGAATTACTATACAAACACACACGGGTCTCGAAATTCTGCTGCAAAACAGGGTATTAGCACAATCGCTGCTACGATTCATTTTCCAATGATCCATATATCCAATGGATGTTTAAGTGCCGCCCACATTAGGGTTATACTTTATTATTCGTCATTAATTTGACGGATCATCGTTAATTCGATAGATAAAGTATTATACTTTGTCGTTCGTTGTTAATTCAACGGATCATCGTTAATTCGATGGATGAAGTATTGCATTTTGTCATTCATTGTGAGAATTTGATCTCGTGAATTATCGTAATTGCTGGATTGATTACTAACCCAGTTTTGTGTGCATTGTTATTTATATTAGGTTAACAAGGCTAAATCATAGATTAGACTCTGACCATATTAAATCAGCAATGTGAGTCATTCTCTCTTTTTATCAAATCTATTTACAAAAGCATGTTTATTTCAAAGTTATAATTACGGGGATTAAGTCTTTGTAATCACCAAGTTACAGCCGGTATGTGGGGTTTTGTATACATTACTTGATAATCGTCACCATTGGGGCAGCCAATGGGGGATATGACCATAGTCACAGATTCGGTCGAGTGACAAATACCGTGGGTAGTTGGTTTGATAATAGAAACATTGTAATCGCTCTTAATACTGTAAATTATAACAAATGTGTCATTTTAGTAAATAGAATGATTCACTCAGTATTTCCCGCTGACAAAACCTTTTTCAAACATGTTTCAGGTGATCTGTTGTAATTCAGGAAAAGTGCTGGGGAGCATTTCAAGCTTAAGATAGTGGCTCATTATAAAAAAAAGAAATAAGTTTTGTAATATCACGATTTCATAGTAAAAACATAATATTGTAAATTATCAGTGTTTTATCCCGAATTGTGAAATAAAATAATCGGGGAAAATTTTAGCTTTAAACGATCCTTTTAAATAAACTTCCGCTGTTAAACTCAATTAAATAAATACCGCAGTATTTCTGTCCCGCGGCTCCTGAAACGAGTCAAACCGGGTCGGGGGCCGTGACAGCAGTAGCTGGAGCTGGAGCTTGAAGAGGACCTGTACGGCAGTTGGCGGTGAAATGGCCATACATGTTGCAATGTACACAAAATCTGCAGGCGACTCCCACTGGGTGGTGATAGGTACAAGTCGGGCAGGCAGGGTGAGGACCAGTATAAGCATGCTTTGCCGGCGGTGCTTGGGTTACCGGTGTCACGACCTGGCGGTGTTGAGCGTGCTGCTGAGCTGGTATAGCTTGGAGCGGGGCAGCAGTGGTGACAGCACAGTTCTTGTTACTGGAATTGCTAATGTTCTTCCTCTAGCGATGAGAGGCCTTTGAAGACTGGGGAGTGGCGGCTCTTTCGCGGTTGGTGCGGTGGTAGCTTGATGTAGATTCTTGGCGGCTTTATCCCAGTAGCCAGACTTGACTCGCTTGTCGTTTATTTCAGCGGCAAAATGGTAAGTTTCCTCGATTGTTGCGGGTTTTGAAGCTTGCACAAAATCTGCGACACAATCTGGCAGAGCTCGGATATACTTCTTGATTGTCACATCAGGAGTCTTAACTTGATCAGGACAGATTATGCTAAGCTGCTTGAAGTGAGCAGTTAAAGCAGCATTGTCACCATCCTTCTGCTTGATATGCCAGAATTCGTCATCCAACTTTTGGCGCTCGTGGGGAGGGTAGAACTCTTCCAACATGACGTCCTTCAACTCATTCCACGTCAAACCAAAAGCTGCATCATTTCTGCGTTTGTTTCTCTCGGCCGTCCACCAATCTAGCACTCGGGATTGGAAGACACCGGTAGCATTCAGAGTGCGGAGATCGCTAGGACAACCACTCTGGCACAGGGTGACCTCGATGGAATCAAACCATTGGAATAAGGTCGTAGGACCATCTTCGCCAGTAAATTCTTTCGGTCCGCAAGCTTTGAACTGCTTGAAGCTAAAAACAGCTTTAGGGGTTTCAGTCCTGGACTCTTCAGAAGACTTGTTAGCTTTCTCGTGTAGGTCGCTAACGATCTAGGGAATGACTTTCGCTATCTGCTTAGCGACGAGAGCAGCAAGGCGTTTGTCTTTCTGGTTTCGGCGAGCAACGCGCGAGTGACGGGATCCAGATGACCACATTGTCTGCAACAGACATCGTCATAGGACTCAAAACACTATTCGATCATTCCTAGTATAGTCTAGCGATTCACCATAAAGCTCAGGAACACGTATCCACATAAACACTGAATCACATAGGCACATAAACACATAAGCACATAATCACGTAGAGCACAGAATCACATAGGCACGTAAGGCGCAGAAGCACATGAGGCAGTCAGAATACAGAAACCTAACTATATGTTGCACGTATTCCCTATCCTTCACAGCGCGTATGGCGATTAAATATAGCGATTGCGAGTATCGAGCGGCGATGGCGAATAATGACCAGCGATTTGTTTGCATTTTGAGGTAGATGTGCAGTGCGAGTTGTGCGTGTTGATCGAAATGAACAACGAAAATGAATAAATCACCAAAATCGAAACACGTAATCACATAAAATCCATATAAAATTGACAAATATCAGAGTCAGCAGTTGCGGGCTCAGAATCAAAACATATAGAAAATCGAGAATGAATTGTCTGCGGCTGATAGACGTTGACTACCCAAAGTGGTTTGACTATTCACAAGGACTTTTGGTACACACTTTAACTTTCGAGACTGTGCTCTTGCCTCGAAATTTGGGCGATTGGCACGCATCCTCCCAGTTATATGGTGCCTTCAAGTTGTTGGAGTCCGTCGAGACTTTGGTGAGGGTGTTGAATAATCAAAATAAAATCGGAACGAGTCGTCAAGGTTCGGGTTTCACCCCTAACTTAGCGACTTTATTCCTATTTTGATGTAAATAGAGGGGAAAATGTGCGTTAAAGTACGGATTTCACTCCTAATTTAACGCAAATTTTCATGTTCATAGGTTTAAATATGGGTCGAACGAGTGATTTGGTCGAGAGTTTGCGGCTGTCACACCTAATCTTGACCTGATCACCCGTTCATTTTTCGAAAATTAGAGTGTAGTGTAGTGTAGTGTAGTGTAAGCGAGAATAGCGAGATATAGCAAGTAAGCTTGTACAAAACCCCTACAGGGCATGCACAAGTCGGTCTGTTGGTACCTAACTATAGACTAGGTCGTTTCTAAGACATCGACCCGGACTAGGTCGAGTCTTGCCTAATTCCCTATAGTTATGGCTCTGATACCAATCTGTCACACCCCAACCGATGGCGGAATCATCGGGGCGTGGCACTGAGCGAAACAGATTGTCCATGAGTATCCATAACAACTATTAATTACCAGATACTTAAAACGTCATGTCCCATACCATAACATATCCAATTAAAACAGTTGTTACAAATAATTGTCGATCGGGTGGCAATCCATTCGGATGGTCATCCGATTGGATGGCCATTCGATTGGATTGGTCGTTTGGTGAGGATATGTTTGTGTATGATGGTTTGTACTTTGAAGTTTTCGTTGTAGCATTTTGAAAATAGAGAAGTATTTGTACCCTTCAGGTCGGTCGATCGAACGGTCGTTCGATCGGACAACAATCCGATTGGCGAGGCTTCTCTGTTTGAGAACAAGTTCACAGCAGGACGGTCACTCGATCGGATGGCTATCCGATCGAGTGGCAATCCGTATGTATTGAACATGTTGAAATTTGATTAAATATCAAAGTCCCAAACGTCACACGATCGGACGGTCACTCGATCAGATGGAAATCCGATCGGGCGGTAATCCGTTCAACGTTCAGTTCCTTGAATAGTTTGAATAAATGTTTAAGTCTGGAACCAAGTGCAACCCAATCGGATGGCTGGTCGATCGGATGGCAATCCGATCGGACGGTAATCCGTCCCAACGATCTGATCGTCTTGTCACCTGATTCTGTGTGAAGTTTTGCAGTGTTTGAACGAGACATTTTGATAACTTGTTTAAACAACAGGAACCCTATCCCGACCCAAGTGACCCGACCGAACAGGAACCACCCAAGTCCGACCGGTTCACGGTTCGAGAAGGTTATTCATGCTCAAACCCGAAATCAGTAGTCTCTTAGATAGAATTAAGATCTGGAACTAATACATCACTAAGAATGAGTAGAAGATAAGAACAAGCTCTGATTCTATCGGATTTTGAGTGCATTGAGTGTAAAAGAGTTGAAAGAAAGTTGGAAATCCTTCTTTCAATCCTTTCTACATTGAGTATGTTCAGATCTATGCAAGATCTTTGTTTATTCATGTGGAAATCGTCCAGATCTAAGTTGTTCTTGGTGGATTGAAGCCAAAACATGAAGTTCATAAGAACTCCATGATGACATCACCCTAGAACATCTCAAATCCACTGATTTCACGGTTAAAAGTTAAGATTCGAAAGATAGAATGATGAAGAAGTGTGTGTAGATCATAAAAGTACAAGATTTAGGTTGGAAACTTACAAGATTTAGCTGTCACATCAAGTGATGTGACAAGTGGGGGTATTTATTGGGTTTCCCAAAAAGGAAAGTGAGGAAAGTGGCTGGTCGATCGGGTGGCAGCCCGATCTGGTGAGTGCTCGATCAGATGGCAACCCGATCGGATGGCAATCCAATCGGATGGCCACTCGATCGGTTGGCCACTCGATCCATGAGTCCGGCGAGATGAGTTTTGTCATTTCGATTCGCGTGTTGAGCGTTGCGATGCAATTCGAGAGAGCGATGTGATAGTATTACCCATTAGTTACATAAATAACATGTCACACCCCCAAAAATCCACCATGCGGAGTACCACCGCTTGGAGGCATGACGTGACCAGGATCGAGCCACCAATCATATTGAACAACATAATTAAGTAAATAAAACCAAACACAATACGATTGGTGACCAAAAGGAAGTAAACCGATTTTAGGTTAACAGCGGAAGCATAAAACATAAGTTCAAAACATAAGTCCATAGTTCATAAGTTTAAAGTCCAAAACGTAGGTTTAATAAGTTCATAAAGTTTATTCATTAGGTACGAGACATATCAGTTCGCATCCCACAACGACCACCTCCATATGCAAGCTCCATGGCATCTAATGACCTGCAAAGCATGTAATAACGAGTCAACAACAAAGTTGAGTGAGTTCACGGTTGGTTGTCCATTTTAGAGTTGTTTCCAAAAAACATAGTTTAATCTCATTCGGCTATCCAGCCGTGGGGGTTACCCCATAGTTCGAAAACGTTTATTTGTTAACCATCCCATGTCCACCTTCCCTGGCTATCCAGCCCGGCACTTTGGCCGTGGGGAGCTACCCCAGTGTTTTAAACTACCAGACTCGTTTATCATATCGACTACTAACAAAAGAAATCAATTGTGCCCTAGCGTCGGTGTTCTATCACCACCGACGTGCCATAGTCCATTAGTACACCCCCGTCCAACTGGCACGGTGTGCGGTTTGTTAAACCTAATAGCACTATTAACTAATGACCCGCTCGCCATAGCCTCGGCGATTAAGTCGATACAAAAAGGGAGGGACTTCACTGATAGAGTTCTAGTCCAGTAAGTCTAATACGTCCCAACAGGACGAGGAATTTACATTCCTGAACACGTCTCAAAGGACGAGGAATCCCTATTCCTCAACCCATTCCCTTTCCCACCGGGAATTACCATGCTTTGTAGAAAAGTGTGAACTCACCTCGGTTTGCTCGGTTAGATTCTCAAATATAGCTAACAGTCAAGGTCGGTCAATCACGTCCTAGTATGATTTACCAGTTAGTCATTTAGTGGCTTACAAATAGAGCACAAAGTTCCTACACGTATCTATCACATAACATGCATCACTTTAACAGTTCATACCCGTATATATACTTCCCATCCATTCCCCACTCATAAGCAAACATACGATAGTGCACGTAACACATATAACATGTTAGATCATTCACAGATAGCATACTCGACATTTAGACACGCGAGTCACAACTTATGTCATTTCAGCATTTATATTCAAAACCGGCTGTTTTCGGACATTTTAATAAAATAGTTAAATTATTCCAAAAATTCCCAAATTTTTACAAGATGTCTTAAACGTTCCAAATTTTATTGTGTAAAAATATCGGGGTCCAGTTCATTACCAATATATTATAAAAATTCATATTCCGGACTGAACTCAGATTTATATATTTCTGACCACAGTCCACAGAACAATTTATTAAAAATTCATCGAGCGTCCGATTTATGAAATTCCAGTGGGGTAATTACAAATGCATCAGTTTTCATCTACTGTATAAATTTCATGGTCCGATTCATCACAAAACTCAGGTTATGACTGAAAGTATAACACCCATTTATTGCTGTCAAAATTCAGCTTAAGTTGTTGTTACAAATCGACACTTTAAAAATAGTAAACGAAGTCCAAAAATTATGATTCCGGTGCCATTAGAACAGTATTTCATAATAACATGTTTTAGACTCAAAATATCAGTTTTCTGTTGAGTATATGACCTGTTTACAGCCAACTGAAGTTGGCTGTAAAATTTGGACAGATTCTGTTTTCAGTATTTAACTTCCTAGTTCGTGTTCGATTGATTTCCGTTAGCAAGTTTATTAATCACAACAACATCAAACATCAATACTAACCAGCAAAACATCAGATAATCAACCAAGAATCATAACAAAACTAGTTTCAAAAGTTTTACACTAACATTCATTCATTAACCACCTTGTTCATCACTTTAATAGACTTTTTAGTTGGTGATATTTAGTGTTCATAATTTGACCGACAAAACTCTTATTAACCACTTTAGAATAGATCAAGAAGGCGTTTAGAGTCACTTACTACTAGCTCGAGGCTAGGGAAGAAACTAGACGAAAAGCGGGTGGTTAAAAGCGTCGTAGAGAGGTCCTTGGCAATCCGTAAGCTCCGGGCTTCCTCGTATGAGATCCTCCACACTTGGGTGCACTTGGAATAACTTGAATGAAATTGGAAAGTGGGTGTGGTGTGGCTTGTGTGGTCGGCCGAGAATAGCAAGGGGAAAGAAAGAGTGGAAATTTGTTAAGTGTTTGGTGAATGTGTCATGTTTACCCTCAAGGCTTTCTTATAAATCAAATTTGTAAAACCCATCGGATATTATGTTGAGAAGATATTAGACACCAACAATTAAAATATTCAACACTTTTGGTGGGTGTCCCCTAGGGGGAAACCCGATCGGATTGGGGGTGGGTTTTAGTTTGTTTTGAACTAACTAGTTTGAAAGGTTAGTTAGTTTATTTAGGAGTTTAGTTAGTGTAATATTAGTGTTGTAATTTACAATGGGTGTTAGGGTATTCGGGGACCCTAACTGGCTCAGAAAAAGAAAAACCATGTCATGTCAATATTTTTATGTCCCGGGTTATGTCCGGTTGTACGGTTGGATATTACCCTGTTAAAGTGCTAAATTAATTCGTAACGTGTCCTATGTATATATTTTTGTAACGTCTTTAATTTCTAATACTTAGGAAATCATAACGGACTATTTAACGACTTTTCTGTACATTACTAGTGTGTTAACAGGCGCATGTAAATATAACACAGATATCAGAAAGCGGTTACGTAATTCCACACAGTCGTCAAGCACTTTAATTATCATTAATAAATTGTACGGAATACATGTAAATTTGAGGGTTGTCACATAACATAACTACTATATCTAACATACAATCACTATAAATAACTTGCGTTTAGCGTTTTCGATTCGATTGCGATGCGATAGATTGCGATGGCGATTTACACCTCAACATAAACATAACATGCACAATTAACATATAAATAACACACATACGTAAAACAATATCCAGAACACATAATTCGAGTTGCGATTGCGACAGTGATAAGCGATAAATCGATTAAGCATGCGATTAATATGCGATTAAAACTCGATTATTAACAAGTACTCCACATAATACAACTAAAGCGATAACATAAATAGATTATCTACAAGTCAAAGAAGTCAAAACAGGAGTTGAGCAAGGAGTGACAGATCGCAATTAGCAATCTTTTCTTCCTTTGACTTCAATCTTGACTTTGACTTTGACTTTGACTTTCGAAACACAGGGTGTTACAAAGATGACCGGGTTACGGGTCAGACATGAAACCCTGTCAAACATAGTCATCCGATCGAACGGGGTGATTCCCGTCAGATCAAGACGAACTGAAGTTTGGTGGGTTTCCGTTGTCTTGATGCTTTACCATGTCGTCTCGTTAAACTCAAACTTAGAAATTTTACGAAGGTTGCAAAAGAAAGAGGATCACAAGGTCTAACGACCATCCGATCGGAAGGTCGTCCGATCGAACGGTCATCCGACCGAACGACTTGTTTCCCACAACCTTCAATACTTAAACTATTTTGAATATGAACTTTGAACTATTAAACTTTCACTCGAACAGTCGTCTGATCGAACGGTCATCCGATCGAAGGACTTGAACAATTCTACAACAGAAACTTCAAAAGTTGAAACATTTTGGAAACACACCTACCGATCGAATGATCGTTCGATCGAATGGTCATCCGGACGATGACCATCCGATCGGATGGTGGTCTGTCTAATCTAACAGGTCATCCGACTGGATAACCATCAGTCCGGATGGCCATCCGATCAGGAAAACCTGTCCGACACTTTTCACGATTCGACGTTCTGTTCGATGCTTATCTGTTATACTATAATCAGGCTATCTCCAGCGCTCCCTTCAATCCAATAGTGGTATCGATACTTTGCACCCACTGTGGGTATACTCGATCCCTTTTTGCTTTAAACACTTTTGGGATGTAACATGTATTTCTATAAACCTGACACTTGACACTTGAAACTATTTGAAACTTACTCTATCCGCTGTAAACATTGAAACTTGATACTTGGAAACTTGAGACTTTTATGCTATGTGAACATTTAATCTTTGTGTGTAGTTCCACCTTAACAATAGTAGCGCTATAGGGTTAATGCACCTCCCAGTTAATCTTTGGGGTGTTGTTAGGAGGAGCCTATTTGCTTTCCTTGAGTCTTGGGAAAGTGGTTAACGCATTGGAAACTTAGGCTATCACTTGGACTGTGTTTAATAGCATGGTGAAACTTATTTTATATGTTTATGTTGGATATGAGTTTTTGGAACGTTTTAAACTATTATACTACGTACTCAAACTTTTATACTCGCCAACATTTTTTTGTTGATATTTTAATACATGTTGCAGGTTGATTGGAGCTGAGGAATCCGGAAACATACTAGGATGCTGCTTAGAAACACATCTTAGTTAATTTAAAAGTTTTGAACAATATTTGGGATGCTATGTAATGAATATTTTGTGGTTGTGAGACTTGATGTTTAGACAATGTTTGAAATGGATTAATCTATAATGAAACTTATAGTGTTGTGGGAACTCTTGAGCAATCTGAACGCTTAATGCCGCACCCCGATGTTTCCGCCATCGGTTGGGGTGTGACAGATGGCTATCAGAGCCATACCTATAGGGAATTAGGAAAAGTAGGAATGCTTTGCCTAGTCTATAGTTCTAGGAATCTTGACTCTTATTTGTTGTTTAAGACTTATGCATTCTACCGTACTTGCTTCCTAGCAACACATTTTCCTATTAAACTTACATGCCTTTCCTTAGGCTTACACAATATACACTTGGATGCTTTGACAATACTGTGGGTCAGTGTTTGCATATTTTTGCACGAAATTTACCCTCAAGTCAGGAGTGACATCCAAACCTTGAAGGGAAATTTCCATATCTTAATCTAGTAGGTCTTATCTTTTGATAAGTACCGACACTATTAGGGTACGAGGTTGTCAAGTTAGAGGTGAAACTCACATCTTGATAACTAGTCTCACTAATTGATTTTTCTATCTCACCAAAGTTTCGAAACTTCCAATCAATTGGGGACGAGAAATGATCGAAAGGACGAATGTCGTAGGCCTAACATCGATGACGTATTTGTCTAAGTAAGTCAGGGCTCGTTGTCTCAATTCGAGAGGGGTTCTATTCACTTTGGTTAGTCAACGTTCCTCTAGCCGGAACAATCCTATGTTTTAAGAACCTATCTTTTATGTTATCTCGATTTTATGTGTGGTTTTAAACTTGATTATTTATTCGTTTGAGGCTTGTACACAAATCGCACGTATCTCCACAATCTAAAACATTAATAATCATAATCTCTCAGGATCGAACTAAATTTATGAAGCTTTATTCATCTTGTTAATCTATGTGGGAATCTTGATTAAACTATGTGAAACATAATTGGATGTGATACTATGTGAAACTACTTGTGTAATCTGTGTGGAATATGTTGTTGTGGGTAGCAAAGCACTATACGTAACATGGAACCAAACGATGAGACAGAAGTAACATGGACGAAACATGGTGGATACGCCGCTGGTACTTCCTATATATAAGTGTTTCCGACATGTTACCAACTTTCGTACCACGTGCCATGCGAAATTTGGTGTTTTGCAGACCGGTGATGAGAATGTTGAACGTTGAGCTATGTGAAACTACTTGCTTAAACTATGTGTACCCTAAGGCATATGTGCTGTTGTGAGTGACAAACACGATACGTAGCCTAGCACCGAAGACGAGACGGACATGACATGCCCGAAACTTGGTGGATACGCTGTTGGTACTTCCTATGTATAAGTGTTACTGGCATGTTACCGAACTTTCGTACCACGTGCTATGTGAAATTCGTAGTTTTGCAGACTCGCGGTGGAAATGTTGAAACTACTTGATTGATCTATGTGAAAACGAGGGAGTCGAATATTAGTTGGCGAAACATGACACCGACGACGAGACGGACGTGACATGATCGAAACATGGTGGATACGCCACTGGTACTTCCTATATATAAGTGTTTCTATCATGTTGCCAAACTTTCATAACACGTGCCATGTGGAATTTGTTGTTTTGTGGACTGTGGTGAGGATGTTGAACGTTAAGCTATGTGAAACTACTTGATTGATCTATGTGAAGATGTTAGAGTGTACTGTTGTGGTTGGTAAAACATGACACGTAACATGACACCGAAGACGAGACGGATGTGACATGCCCGAAACGTGGTGGATACGCCACTGGTACTTCCTATATATAAGTGTTTCTGACATGATACCGAACTTTCGTAACACGTGCCATGCGAAGGTCGTGGGTTTGCAGACTTGTAGTGAGAATGTTGAATCTTTTGAAACTATGTGAAACTTGTTGAAACTTGAGTCTTATGTGAACATGTGTGAAACTATATACTATGAGACTTTGTGATCTAGACTTATATGATCCTTTTCTTGGATCTTTAGATGTCTTCCCGTAAAATATCCGACTCTCTCAAGAGATCCAGGGCCAACTCTCAGAAGAAAATGATTTCTTTCATGGCCGATCAAATCGCTCGCATCGTGCCAAAGATCGTCACTGAGATCCAAGGGTCCAATACTCCTCCCTCCTCTGTTGACTTTAAGACAGAGAAAGTGAAGCCTACAAAGTTCAACTACAAACATTTTGTCTCTTGCAACCCTAAGACTTTCACGGGCAGTGATGGGGTGACCGCAATGCTAGAGTGGTTCGACAACATCGAGGTTACTTTCATTAATAGCGAGTGCCCAGAACACTTAAAGACTAGGAGTGCAACTGGCATGTTTCAAGGCCGAGCTTTGGAGTGGTGGTCTAACGAGAGAAACATCCACTCGAACGAAGAAGCTTATGCTCTTCCATGGCCCGAGGTGAGAGAATTGATAATGCTCGAATTCTGCCCTCCCCATGAACAGCTGAAGCTTGAGGAAGAGTTTTGGCATCTCAAGCAAGTTGGAGATGACAACTTGGCTTACACTACCCGTTTTAAGCAACTCAGCGTAATTGTGTCTCACTTGGTTTCTACCCCGAAAGGCATGATAACCAAGTACATCAATGGTTTTCCTCCTGCCATGCGTGATTCGATCGAAGCAGCTCAGCTAGAGACTATTGAAGAGGTTTATCGTCTTGCCGCAAGTTTAAACAACAACCGTGTCCGTGACAAACAGTTCGCTACCTCTGCTCCCTCCAAATCAGCGAACCAAGTTACCCAACAGCCTAGTGGCAGCAGAAACAAGAAGCGAAAATCTCAAGGTTCAGGTTGTAATGCCATCATCCCTGCTGCAAATGCAAACTCCGCAGGCAAAGCTGTTGTGCCTGCTACTACCACTGCTGCTGCTAACTCTCCTGCTCCGGAGATCAAGAAGTCATACACTGGAGTTCATCCTAAGTGTGCTACTTGTAATTTTCATCATCCTGCTACCTCTGCTTGTCGTCTGTGTACCAATTGCAACCGCTATGGGCACACGACTCCCTACTGCCGTCAAGTCAACCCGGCACAACCAGCCCAACAAGCACCAGCTCAGACAGCCTTACCAACTCTCCCAGCTCCACCCCAGAATCCTAGACCAGTCAACGTTGTTCATGCATGCTACAAGTGTGGAGACACTAATCATCTACGTAACCAGTGCCCTCAACTAAACCAGGAGCAACAGCCAGCCGCTCGTGGACGAGCGTTCAACATAAATGCAAATCAGGCTCGTAACGAAAATGACGTCGTTAATGGTACGTTTCTCGTCAATAACCTTTACGCTTTGATACTATTTGATACTGGTTCCGACAGAAGCTTTGTGTCTGTAGAATTTAATCTTTGTTAAACTGTGCACACTCTAAACTACCTAAGTTGTTTTCGGTGGAGATAGCCAATGGTAAATCGATTCTAGTTAATTCTATTCTCAGTGGTTGTTCCTTGACTCTTACGACCACGTCTTTACTGTTGATCTAATACCCATGCAATTGGGTAGTTTTGATGTCATAATCAGCATGGATTGGTTGCGCAAGAATCATGCCGAGATTGCCTATCATGAGAAGTATGTCCGTTTACCTCTTTCGTCCGGTGAAACTTTACATGTTTATGGAGACCGACCTTCTAGAGGACGGAAGTTGATGTCATGCACTCAAGCGAACATGTGCTTACGTAAACAGTACTTTTCCTTCTTGGCTCATGTGGTGGAACAAAAGGGCAAGGGAAAAAGCGTAAGCAATGTCCCAGTAGTGTGTGATTTCGCTGACGTCTTTCCTGAAGATCTTCCTGGTCTTCCTCCTCCTAGATCCATTGATTTTCGTATTGATCTCATGCCTGGTGCGACTCCTGTCACCAAGGCTCCTTACCGACTTGCACCTTCCGAGATGCAAGAACTATCTAGTCAACTGCAGGAACTGCTCGACAAAGGATTCATTCGTCCAAGTACCTCTCCGTGGGGTGCTCCTGTGCTATTCCTCAAGAAGAAAGATTGTTCATTTCGTATGTGTATCGACTACCGCGAGCTTAATAAACTCACCGTTAAGAATCGTTACCCTCTCCCTCGTATTGATGACTTATTCGACCAACTACAAGGCGCGTCCTGTTTCTCGAAAATCGATCTTCGATCTGGTTATCATCAGCTCCGTGTTCTCGAAGATGATATCCCCAAAACCACATTTCGCACTCGTTATGGACACTTCGAGTTCGTGGTTATGCCTTTTGGCTTGACCTGCCGTGTTCATGGACCTTATGAACCGTGTTTGTAAACCCTACTTAGATCGCTTTGTGATAGTCTTTATTGATGATATTCTTATTCGAAAACAGTGCTGATCAACGTCATTTATGCTTAATGCTAGAACTTTTACGTGGTGAACGCTTATATGCTAAATTTTCTAAGTGTGAGTTTTGGATTGATGAAGTACAATTTTTAGGGCACGTTGTTAGTAAACAAGGTATTCATGTTGACCCTTCTAAAATCGAAGCTGTGAAGAGTTGGAGTACGCCTAAATCTGCATTTGAGATTTGTTCTTTCTTAGGATTGGCGGGTTATTACCGTCGATTCATCTCGGACTTTTCCAAGATCGTCGTTCCTCTTACTTCCTTGACTCGGAAAGAGAGACCTTTTGCTTGGGGTCCCGAGAAAGAGGAATCTTTTCAGACTCTTAAGACTCTTCTCTGTAACGCTCCTGTACTCGCTCTTCCTGACGGAAATGACAATTCCGTGGTATATTGTGATGCCTAGAACCGTGGTTTGGGTTGTGTGCTTATGCAACGGGACAAGGTCATCGCTTATGCCTCCCGTCAACTCAAAATACTTGATAAAAACTATACTACTCACAATCTGGAACTTGGTGCAGTTGTATTTGCGTTAAAGATCTGGCGACACTACCTATATGGAACTAAGTGTGTGGTTTTCACTGACCATAAGAGCCTACAACATATCTTTAACCAAAAGGAACTGAACATGCGACAGAGACGATGGGTGGAATTCCTTAACGAATACTACTGCGAAATCCGCTATCATCCTGGCAAAGCGAATGTCGTGGCCGATTCCCTTAGTCGTAAGACTCATGTTAATACTATCCGTTGTTTTCACATCTCTAGTGATCTTCATACTTGTATCAGTGAAGCTCAGTACTCGTCACCTAATGAAGGTAGTCTCTTTGTTGAAATACGAGGTGCTACTGTTGACCAACTCAACACTAAGTCTGATGGACTTCAATACTATCTCAATCCCATCTGGGTGCCAGATCGCGACAATCTTCGTGAGCTCATTATGAATGAGGCTCACAAATCTCAATACTCTATTCATCCAGGTGCTGATAAGATGTACCATGACTTGTGTATGACTTATTGGTGGCCTGGTATGAAAAAGGACATTGCTGCGTACGTCTCTAAGTGTCTTACGTGCACAAAGGTAAAGGCTGAACATCAACGTCCTTCGGGTCTTCTTAAGCAACCCGAAATCCCTATTTGGAAATGGGATAGCATCGTTATAGACTTTATAACTAAACTACCCCGTACACCCTCTAGTAGTATTTGGGTGATCATTGACCGTTTGACTAAATCTGCCCACTTTCTTCCTATTCGTGAAGATTTCAAGGTGGAGAAACTTGCTCGAATCTATACCGATGAGATTATATGCCGCCATGGCATACCACTTGACATAATCTCTGACCGTGATGGTCGCTTTACCTCACGTCTTTGGAAAACCTTTCAGTCTGCTATGGGTTCTTACTTGAATCTTAGCACAGCCTTTCATCCCCAAACGGATGGACAGACTGAGCGCACTATTCAAACCCTAGAGGATATGCTCTGTTCTTATGTCATCGACTTTGGTAGTAATTGGGATGTACAATTACCATTGATTGAGTTCTAGTACAACAACAACTATCATTCTAATAATCTGATGGCTCCTTTCGAAGCTTTATATGGTCGCAAGTGCCGATCTCCTCTCAGTTGGCATGAGATTAGTGACAAGCAACTTACTGGCCCTGAAATCATTCAAGAGACAACGGATATAAATTACATCAAATAAGGCATAAAACTAACCCTATTTAGTACTAATGTTGGAAAAAGTGTGCTTTTTTCTTCCTTTTGTATTTTCAGGATTAAATAAGCGTAATTGAACAAAAGAAGCAAATATGCAGCAAAATCTAACATAATTACAAGAAAAGGAACAAACGTGGCATGCCCGACCCCTCGACAGCATCTTCCCAAGCAAAAACAAGTGAACAGAAGGCTGACCACAGCCTCGTGCCCAGCGGACACGGGGGCGTGCTCAGGTGTCTGTAGAAAGGACAAAGCTATAGAAGCTTCTATTTCCTGACACGGGGGCGTGCCCAGCTCAACACGGTCGTGGTCAACGCTAAGATTCGCAGAATCCAAGCAAATCTTGATAGTACAGATACGCTTCTGCACATGGGGGCATGTGGAGCTAATGCAGACAAATTGCAATTAATGAAGAAAGAGAAAGTGGATGGACACGGGGCCGTGTCCGGGATTCTGTGCAGGTTATAAATAGAGGTGCTTGGTTCACTTCAAAGGCATCCATTGGCAAACCACCTCTCTCCCACTTCACCCACACTCCACCACCATCACAACACCCACATCCACCACCATCATCCATCATAGAGTGTGTGTAGTAGTCTCGGGATCCAAGATTGATAGTAAGAGTTCTTGACAATCAAAGGCCATGTTTGCCTAAGTCTCTTACATCACTTGGTGAAGACAAGCATTTTAGTGTAATACTTTTGATTTTTAATCTTTTCGCACTTTTTATTTGGTTTTGTATTAATGACTTTAATAACTAGTTTCTTATGTTGAAGGTGAAACTTCCTTATCATTTGTCTGATGTGTCTTGGCATTATTTTACTGTCTATATAAAATAAAAGATTTTCACCATTCATATCTCTACGGTCTATATAGAGATATGTTGGCTACCTGGTCGGGGGTTAAGGGAATGGTTTGGTAAGGTTCTTGCCTTGTTCAGTGTATAGATCCTGCAAGGACCTGGGTCAAGCTCACTAGGACCTCCTTCAATACCCACTGGTATTGGATGGCGGGGGTGCGAATGGTTTGATCCCCTCATATGTAAACTACTATTAATACATTAACCTGGCTACTTGGGATTGTATCCCTGCTGACTCAAACCACTTAGTCATGGGTAACGTCACCTTCAAAAGAGGGGCCTACCACATTACGCATTAATAACTTAATTAATTATCTTTCAATATTCCGACCCTTTAGGATTGTATCCTTGCTGACTCAAACTACTGGTTGAGGGTAACGTCACCTTCAAAAGAGGGGCCTACTACTATAACTAAGATAATCTCTTAAAAAGTGCAAAAGAGCGGAAATCATCAAAGGTTACACTAAAGGCGAGTCGGATCCAAGTGATTCATCTTGTCTATCTGTTTTATTTTTATTTTATTTTCAGCATTTTTAGTTTTTAATTTTCATGTTTAAAACCTTTTCTATAAATTTTGATTTGATTAGACGTTGAGGATAAACCGGTATTAAAAGCTCTTGTGTCCTTGGACGACCTCAATATCTTGCCAACGCTATACTACGCTCACGATGGGTGCACTTGCCCATATGTGTGTTTAGTGTTAGTAAAATATCGTGTTTTATAAATTTAAAACTTGACTAAAGTGTTAAAAAGGGCTTAAAATATACATAAAATATATAACACACAACACGCATCAAGATTTTGGCACCGTTGCCGGGGACACAAGGATTTTAAGAAAGTTAGGAATCAACGGCCTAATCGTTTTTCTTATTTTTCTGTTTTTTAAGGATTTTTCCAAGATTTTTCAATTTCTACAGAAGCTAAGCACGGGGCCGTGCCCGCTGAACACACCCTGTGCCCAATCTTTGGTACTGGCAATCCTGTTTTAAGTCAGACAGTAGCAGAACACGGGGCCGTGCCCACTGAACACGCCCCGTGCCTAAGCTTCAGATACTGAAAACAGAGCCGTAAGATCCCGACGGCTGGTAATTTCTGACGCAATCATGAGTGATACTAATAATTTTTACTTTCGCTCCTCTTATGGTACGTGGTGTCAATTATGTGGCGGAACTCATGAAGATTTAAAATGTTATTTTTTAAATTACAATCCCCACTATATAGACCCATTGTTTTCCTGTAGCCTTAAGATGGGCGAAAGTAAAAACAATCCCTATCTCTCCCTCGAATGCTCTCAATCATCCCTTCGAGATGAAATGATTCTTGAAGAATTATTGCAAATGAAAGAACTAATTCTCCGATGGATAAAAGAACTTGAGATGGATATAACTAATTCATCTCAAGACAACAATCAAGGAGAATTGTTGAGATCGCATTCGGATTATAACAACATCGTTGCTCCCAAAATCACCTCTAACTCTTGCGAGGACTTGAGCGATAGTCGTCCCTGTGTCGATTGTGCCATGAAGGACTCCCCATCGGTGTCCGCCGATGCATACATAGACCCGAGCAAGTCGACATACACCTTCTTTAACGAGTGCCCAGATAAAGGGAAATAAAGGTTGGTTTTGCCCACCAGTATTTAGCTTAGGAATCACCCTTTCCGATAACCTCTTACGTTCTTGTCTAAAACTAGGGCAACTTAGGTATCTCAGGCACTTCGGTGTTGTTCCGTCTATTAAAGAACCACCCGATCCGGATAAACTCCTTGAAAATAGACGAAACTTCATAAAAAACTTCTAGCCACGGGGCCGTGTCCAGGTCAGCACGCCCCCGTGTCCACCCAAAGATTCCCGTCTGACTTTTGGTCAGAATACGGAGAAAAAGTGTCAGAATTTTATCTGAACACGGGGCCGTGTCCAGCGTGTTGTCGTTTTCTATAAATGCAGCAAGATTCCTGCACTCTTGGATCCATTCCAAAGATAAAGATCTGGTGGGATCTTCACATATACCATACTAGGTATATTCTAAAGAAGGTTCTCAACAACCATCTTGTCTTTTCTACTTTTGTCCATTGCCTTCTTCTTCATTTCTCCTCAAAACCTCCATTAAAGAATGAAATCTCTATGTTTTCAAGCTTTATTGTAATATTTGTTAGGTATTTATCCAAGGAATCTTGTTAAAAATAAGTTTTACAACACTGTTTTAAGTTATTTTTGCCTAAAAATGCTTCAAAAGTCAGAAAAATAATTTAAAGCACCAAGATTCCTTGTTTCAAAAATCTGCAGAGAGGTGAACACGGGGCCGTGCTCAGCGAGCACGGGGCCGTGTTCGAGGTGCGGTTTCATTTAAATTGAACTTTTCGACTTGATCTTTGTAGAATGTCAAGCCAGAATAGTGGAACCTCTTCAGCACATTCAAGAAACAGTCATAGGGAACAAAGGCCTTCCATCAAAGCAACTCTTGTGCGCTATGTGATGGCACTGCGGGAAGCTCTCGATGAAATGACATCCGTAGAGGAAGTCCTAATCGACCGTATTAATTATCTCACGGTAGGGCTAGAAAACAGTTTTCAAGAAATCAACATCTTGCACCCATGGAACCAATCCTTCCCCAAGAGGATTGGAACCTAGCACTTGGAGTCGTTAACCCCACCGGGTGGGATGACAACCCCGCGGAACCTCCTCTTAAAAATCTACAAGAAGTTCCGGTGGAAGTCACACCCCCTCAAAACGAGGACGCCAATGAGCCCGCCTTTCTTCTCCCCCGGGAGATAGAAGAATGGCTTAACGATGTGTGAAGTGTCCTTCCCGGAAAAGAAGTTCTTCAAGCTGCTTTCAACCGAGAAAACTATTTTTTGGAAATTTTGCTCTTAAAAAAAACTTTAGGCTAGGACTTCTTTCTGGTTTTAGATTTCTTGTGTTTCATGACCTACTTATCTAAGATCTAGTTTATGCTTTTATTTTCTAGGAACTTATGTAATTCACTCTTTAATGAAATGATGGTTTCTAAAGCATTAAATGGTGATTGGATGATGTTGTAATGAATAAAACACACTTGGGATGATGGAGGATACTAAGGGAAACTTGAACCTACACCCCATGCACAAAAACAGAGCCGCCCGACACTTTTTCTTCATTAGGACAAGTTCAACACGGGGCCGTGCTCAGCCAACACGCCCCGTGCCCGATGATCTGCAGAATATGCCCAGTTCAGGTAACTGGACATGGGGCCGTGTTCATTGAACACGCCCCCGTGCCCAGCCTTCTGTTAATTATGATACTGGCAATCTGAACACGGGGTCGTGCCCGGATCAACACGGGGCCGTGTCCAGATGCCTAGTAACATAATTTTTTGTTTTTAAACACCTTTTTACACATTCAATCAACCTAAAAACTCATTTTTGGGACACATTGAGGAAAATGTGTAATTTAAGTGTGGGGGGATGCTAAAACCTTGAATTTTGCAAGTCCTAATAACAAGCCTTACACAAAACTCTATTGGAACCGCTAATCACCCTAATTTTTTTCAAAAACTTTTCATTTTTTTACTTGTCTTGGTTTAATTTGGAAATAACAAGTTCTAAAAAGGTTATATTTTTACAAATTTACAACTGATAGCGTCGTGATAAAAAGAACCAACATAAGAAAATTATGAAACGGCATGACAAATCTAGTTAAAATTTGATTATATATACTTGATCACATAATAAACCCATTCCCACAAAAAGTGAGTTTTGAGCCTTTATTGAGCATACAAATACACATCTTTAAACTAAATGCTCATTTTTCGTTTCTTGTGTGAATAGCCACTTAGTTTCTTACGATTCTAGAACTTGCCATGACGATACATTCCCGGTCCTTACCAACTTAAACCCAAGAAAGTAAATGATGGAGGCATTAGGACTAACCCCTTTTTTTCTTTTCAACACCATTATTTTTCATTTTTTTTACCACCTACCCAAAATCCCCCTAGTTAACCCCTTTGAGCCTAAACATTTTCGTTTCTAAACCCACAAAGCAAACACCCCTTTACCCACCAAAACCTTTTTTATTTTTAAACCCTTTATTTTAGTAAAAAGCTCGGTCTTCATGTGACATTCCTTATAAAAAAAAATTTGAAGCCTAGCAATAAACAAACAAGTTCCTCAAAATAAACTTTGTTTGAAAATGCTTCGTTTGAATAAAAGTCACAAAAAACAAAAAGTTTTACGACGACCGACGCTTTTTACACTTTTAGCCCTTTCTACTAACCACTAACCCAAAACCACCTACCTTTAACCCAAGCCTAACCCTTCCCTAAGTCCTCTTGATATTTACAAAGGTGTATAGTTAAAAAGGAGGAGGATTGATTGCTTAGCAAGCATATGGTAGAAGTAGGTTCCATGCCGGTCTCGAGTGTTTCACAAAAATACATCTTCGGCCGAGTGTTGAGTGATCTCCCGTGAGGTATGTGAACTTGTATATAAATGGAATTTTAAAGAGGCATGTTATGCCCAAATAAGTAATTTCTCTTATGAAATGTTCAAAATAAATCATAACGAATAGGATTGTAAATAACATAAAAATAAAGCCTAATAAAGATCTTGGATTCCTGACACTCAAGACAAGCCCAAAACTTCTCTTCTACCCATTCCATTTGAAAGTGTAAGCCACATTATAAAGAGTTTTGCTTGAGGACAAGCAAAGATTCAAGTGTGGGGGTACTTGATGTGTGTAAAATGCAACATATAAATTACATCAAATAAGGCATAAAACTAACCCTTTTTTAGTACTAATGTTGGAAAAAGTGTGTTTTTGTCTTGCTTTTGTATTTTCAGGATTAAATGAGCGTAAATGAACAAAAGAAGCAAATATGCAGCAAAATCTAACATAATTACAATAAAAGGAACAAACGTGGTGTCACACCCCGATATTTCCACGTATTACCGGTGGGCCCGGTGGGGAGTATCGTGGCGTAGTTGATATCATCATAGTCAATTTATCACAGTTCAATGCACAGCGGAAGTCTAAAGTAAAATATATTACAAACCGAGTGAAAGTAACATAAGTATTACAAACGGAATGTAAGAGGATCCACAGGCGGATCTTAACTGTTCAACAGACTTTAGACGTTTAGAACTTGCAAGATTCCTTATTAACGCCCTGAGCTCCCAGCCAACTTACGTACAGTACCTGTCACTTAACCTTTTTGGAAAATACGTCAGTTTACACTGGTAAATACAATTAACTGACTCTTTTGAAAATCTTTTATGAAAATTGATTTAAATGCACAAGGCACAAATACTCTTTTATAACTTGGGACAATTATATTAATAACAATCTTGTATCAGATTTACATGTTTGTCCAATATTTAGGGCCGGTGATTAAACAAACCGATCAAGATTAATCGACACACCACAAATATAAACTCACAAGAAGTTACCTCACGAGTGAGTATATCTTTTACATACGCAACAGACAGATGTATGCCTACACCATGTGCTTAAGTTGTGGCTATTTACGCTTTTTAAATGAGCCAAGGATATCCATGACACGGTCATTAACCCCCAATGTTATTTGTTATCAATCAATACTGATTAAAACGAGATTATGCAATTTAATCATCTCCGATTAAAAGGTTTCTACACCCGACCAAGCGGTATTTTTATAATACCGTATCCCAAGCCCGTATAACGGAAAAATAAGTTAAAAGTATTTACCTGAGCAAAAAATGAAATTTTATTCTCAGCCGTATATTCAAATCAGCAAGCACAAGTACCTCTACTGGGGCTCTCAATCTGGAACGAAGGTTTTATTAACCTATTGGATTCCTAACGGGTCTTATTTAAGTTGTAACTTAGACCGGTTAGTTTTAAGGAAAGGTTTACGATTTAAAACGCAAGATTAAGCGAAGACCGGATTAGAATATGATTTAGACCCGACAAGTATGGAGACTTGTATAATATGGGTAAACTAAACACATTCTGAATTTTGAAGTGTAAATGAAAAGGTTTGACCCGTTTCGGTTAATTTATGCAAACTAGTTACATAAACCGTACCAAACGCGAAAAATGCATAACGGGTAACCAAAATGAGTCATGAACATGTTTCACAAGTTTATATGCCTTAAATATGTTGTGATATCAGTAGGATACCTTCCATTATGCCCAAAACGGATTTAAAATCAATTTAAGCCCCGTAGGGGTATTTTGGTCATTTTAAAGGTTATAAAATAGGTTAAATAGTAATCTGAAGTTCTGGTCTAAAATAATCAGTAAAAATATTTATTTTAATAAGTTATATCAGTAGGATATCATATATATGTGAAATTTATCATTTATGGCCAAACTATGCACCGTAGGGGCATTTTGGTCATTTCACATAAGCTTTAAGGGCCAAATTTGGAAATCTGAGTTCAAAACTTTTACTTACTATTAAAGTATAAAAATTGATTCATAACATCAGTAGGTAACAAGTTTTAGGTGCCTAATATGGTTTTAAACCATACTATGCGCCTAAATCGCATAAAAGTCGGTATTTGACGATATTCGGGTTGATTAAGGAAATCTGAGATTTTGATCAGGCCTTACTGTTTAAAATAACTTATTTATTATATAAAATCAGTATAAAAAGGTTTGATATGTAAAGGATGTGTAAAACTCATTTTATTAGCGAAAATGGCATTATCGTCAATTACCGAGTCTATGCAAGAACTCTATGTTATGATCAGTTTAAAATTTAATAAAAATTTCCAAAAATCCCAAAATCAGTATTATGTTTTATTTCATATTATGGTATTTATAGTGTACTCTTATTGATTTTACCTATATGGTACCCGTATCGTATTGGTACTCGTACCAATTTTACCTATTTGGTACTCGTACTATATTGGTACTCATGTCAATTTTACCTATTTAGTACTCGTACAAGTGCTCAAAAAGTAAATAAAAACAAAATGGTACCAAGCGGGTACTGTACCGAAAATACCCGTACCAGTACCCGTACTCGTACCCGTACCGTACCTATATATTTGGTACGGTATTTGGTACCTAGTTTTGTTCAAATTCGGTACCGGTATTTTCGGTACTGGTACGGGTATAGGTACGGGTACTGTACCAATCTCATCCCTAGTAGAAAGTTTGGTGTCAAAATTTGGTTTTAAATAGGCTTTATGCCGAAAATGCCGTTTAATTAATAAAAAGCTTTCAATTTACGATATCGAGCATAACTCTAAATTTAGACCTCAAACTGATGTCAAATTTTTAGGACATGTTTATAAATCAGTAATAAAGGTTTTTGTCCTCTCACATTTTCAAAAATCTCATTTTAATATCATAAGGGCATAATGGTCAACTTTTAAGCATTTAACGGAAACATGCAATGAACTAGGATTTCTATGGAACCATGTTGTACAACCTTTGAGGGTTATACTAACGTATAATATGGTCCTAAAGGAATCCTAAGGCATAACTAAACTAAGCTAAATCGGGTCAGAACTGAAAGTCAAAGCAAAAGTCTACTTTTGCGACTTTCGGTTCCGAACCGAGCCTAAACTTAGAATTGTCGGGTTGAACATGCCTAGACATGTTCAATTAATATTTACCAAGTTATTAAAGTGACAAAACTGATTTTATTGCCTTTACATCATTAGTTATGAATTGTATTTATATTACATCAGTAGGTAGAAAGTTTGGTGTCAAAATTTGGGTTTAAATAGGCTTTATGCCGAAAATGCCGTTTAATTAATAAAAAGCTTTCAATTTACGATATCGAGCATAACTCTTAATTTAGACCTCAAAATGATGTCAAATTTTTAGGACATGTTTATAAATCAGTAATAAAGGTTTTTGTCCTCTCACATTTTCAAAAATCTCATTTTAATATCATAAGGGCATAATGGTGAACTTTTAAGCATTTAACGGAAACATGCAATGGACTAGGATATCTATGGAACCATGTTGTATAACCTTGGAGGGTTATACTAACATATAATATGGTCCTAAAGGAATCCTAAGGCATAACTAAACTAAGCTAAATCGGGCCAGAACTGAAAGTCAAAGCAAAAGTCTACTTTTGCGACTTTCGGTTCCGAACCGAGCCTAAACTTAGAATTGTCGGGTTGAACATGCCTAGACATGTTCAATTAATATTTACCAAGTTATTAAAGTGACATAATTGATTTTATTGCCTTTACATCATTACTTATGAATTTTATTTAAAAACCGAATCGTTTGACTTATATTTTAATTACTTTGACCCGACAATTAACTAAGCAAACGTGGTAATTAGGAGGTGCCCTTTTGGGGGTTTAATACCTACCTAATTACGATCACGTAGCCATGTTCGTTGCGAACAATGGCTCGACCATTTAAAAGTCAAAGCGTTTATCGCAAACGCTTGACTTTTCGGCTTTAAGAGCCAAACAATTAAACTAAGCACGAAAGGAGCACTTATAAGGGGTCCAAGCTAGGAAGATGTGATCTATAAATTCTCAGGTATGAAGCATTTGAGCTTCAACTTAGAGAATTATTCAGATCATGAGTGAATTGCAAATGAAATCATGGGGGTATATATAGTTTTCGGGCCACCGTTAGGATCGTTCATCAATAAACGAGCTTCGACCTTGGCCTTACAAGTGTGGCCATAGTTTTATAATACCACGGGTGCCCCAAAACAACCCCTAGATTGTTTAAAAACCATTTGCAAAACAAGAAAACCCAGCTGCTGATTGAAATCAGCTGTTTTGCTGATCTGATGGGCTTACGCGCCCCGCGTAGACTAAGGAAGAGTCTTACGCGGCCCGCCATAACAGACCAGACCAGCAAAAATTTTCAGAAGTTGCAGTTTTAGTCCCTGTAAGCTTGTAAGGCCCTTTTTGACACGGTTAAGGTCCGTTAAGCTATTTTCAAGGCTCTAAAATGATGCCTAAACATAGGGAACATAAAACATGCTCAAAAATATGTTGGATGTCTAAACATAGGGAACATAAAGCTATTTTCGTTTGGTCGTACGGTCACGTTGTTCGGCTAATTACGACGAAACACGAACGGACGCGAAAAACGATCCAAATTACACGACGAATGAAATTTTATCAAGCCAAACACTAAAATAAAATACTTTAATGATTACATAAATTTTTGGATGTCCGGATATATTCAGAACGTAAAATATGCGCGAAAATGCAAACTTATGCACTTTTTTATGCTTTTAGTCCCTGTTGATCAAATAAGTTTATTTTTGCGCACCAAACACCTCTAAGCCTATTTCTAAGCTACGTAAAGGATATTTAGGGCATGTTTAACTTATGATCATATTCCGGAAGGTTCGAAACCATACGAATCGATAGACTTTTGCAGTTTGACGCAAATAGTCCCTCTAATACGCAAACTTGCGCATATCATCGTTTAATAGCATCGAAGCCTTATCTAATCCATATTAGGCATTTCCTGAGAGTATAATAAAACATCATAATGCTTTGGGTTCGTAGAAAGGTCACTAGAGGTAAGAATTAACATGTTGACGCTTTTAACCCTTCATCGCGCAAACTTTCAATTAATCACGCAAACGGCTCCTCTCGATCAATCAAGCGGCTCATTTTTTAATATGAATGCCGTAAGAGGTTATTCCGAAACTTATTTAAGCATGTTAACACTTCCAGTCCTTCCATAATCAAAGTTGTCGACTTTTCAAAAAATTAGTCCCTTAAATTCAACGTTTGACTTTATTAGGGTTTATTACACGTGTCAATACATCATTGGACGTGACTTTACGAGGTGTTACATCCTCACCCCCTTAAAAGAAATCTCAACCTCGAGATTTGCTAAAATAATAGAAGTACTTTCTGACGTATCATGGACTTAACCTCCATAGCATATTTGGGTCTCTAAGGGCATCTTAGTTGACCTATACAATAGGTACATACTTTCTTTCGGAGTTTCTTAACCTATCAGCCCTTAATCTATACAGGTTTCTCATCAAACCATAAATTTTCATTAGTCTGCATATCATTATGTGATAATGCTTCTTGTCTTATCGGCAAAACACATATTTAAATCACAAGTGTGGAACACATTGTGAGCTCCACCAAGCTCCTTAAATAGGTTTTAGCTTATAAGCTATTGATCTTTGATATATTTGATTTCCTTGAATGATCCTATATATCCAGAGCTTAACTAGCCCGTTGTATTAAAATTTCAGCACACCCTTCTTAGGGCGATACCTTCAATTGAACCTTATTCCTTACATAGGACTTAAAAGGGTTGCGACTTTCATCAATCCTTGATTTTCTGCCGATTACTGGCAGTTTCCAGATGATCATAAATTTATATGATCTTATCCGTTGTTTCCAGGGTAATCTTTCAGATCCTGGTAATTGGACTTACCAAACTTCAATCCAATAACAGATGTCTAACATCCCATCTATACAAGGTCTCCAAAGGAGCAGCCTTGATACTTATATACTAGCTATTAGTTACAGGAGAGCTTATTTAAGGTGAGATGGTTATTCCAACTACTGCTTAAAACCAATCTTAAGGAATAGCTAATCCTTACAGTTAGTCGAACAAATCAATGATCCTGGGCAGCTGATGACGATTCTTAATTGTTGCTTAAATAGGGTTGCGGTAATCAATGCATAAGGAAAATGAACCGTCTTTCTAATTAATAATATTGAAACTCTTAGAATTACGAATTAGGATTTAATAACCTTTATCTTAAACTTCATCTAATTAGGGTTTCTATTATTCCCTAATTGGTGGCACTAATCGACACGAAGATTTCACAATACTGCAGCCCTAAGCGGGATGTTAATCTTAACTCTATTAGTCTTCGGAGGTAAACAGGGTACTTCTTTGGAGAAGATAGTCAAGACACAAGGAGATTACTGAGATTTTCCAAATCTCAGGCTCCGGTTCATCTATCATTGCCTGTGTCAGATAAGTGACACATTTACTTTACAATCCACGGATTCCTTAATCAGAGACACTTACTTGGACAATTCCATTCTGGATATCTTCTTTGAATACCATTAGCTGACTTTAGTACAATATGACCATTGGGATATCTCAGTGGTTCCATGCATTAAACCTCCATACTGATCAGGCATGGAAGCAATCTATGGAACATATTAAGATACATCAATCCTCATATGGCACTTTTATTATACAGTCTGGTATTCGCAATTGATAGAATCAAAGAGATATCAAACTAACATATACTGATGTACTCCATCTGGAGAGAGTACTCTAGAATTTTACGACTGAAGATTTCTGACAGGAACAGAAGAAATGGTTCCTACGATTTTCATCTGTAAGTTTTACCTTACACCTGATCTCTGAGGTTTTTATGGAAGATTTTAAAAGTTTGCTATACTTATAATTTATGAAGGATTTATTGGTAACCGAATCATAACAGAACTCTTAGCATTTATATTACTGATAAATGATAAGGAATATACCTGGTGTCACATTGTCATTCTGAATGGCTTCCTGAGCATTCATTTGAAAGACCCGAGCATTGGTCTTCTTAGACTCTTCAGGCTTCTTCTGATTCTTAGGGCAGTTAGTCTTGATATGCCCCTTCTCGTTGCAACCATAACAAGTTGCATCTTTCAATTTCTCGCAATCCAAGGGTTTATGTTCCTTAGACTTGCAGATCCCACAAGGTAGAGGCTGAGATTCAAATCTGCATTTCCCGAGATGGCGCTTCTTGCAGGTCTTGCATACAG
The DNA here is from genome assembly GCA_030545235.1 of Helianthus tuberosus. Taxonomy (NCBI): domain Eukaryota; kingdom Viridiplantae; phylum Streptophyta; class Magnoliopsida; order Asterales; family Asteraceae; genus Helianthus; species Helianthus tuberosus. Next base: position 65,047,435 of record CM060430.1, read on the forward strand.
GTTTCTTGTTGGACTTTTGTTTGTTCTCCTTAAGCTCAAGCTTACCTTTTTTCTTGGAAGTCTGGGAGTTATCTTCCTCCATTTTCCTTTTTTGTTCATTCTTTGCATCCGCGGCATGAACAAGATCCTCCTCGAGAGTAAGGGAGTGTAGTCTTAAATGGGATCTAGAGCAAGTAGCATTGGGCTCTCTGAACTTTTTCACGACCTTTCTCACAGCCTTTCCAACAGCTGCGTCAATCATAGCTTGGAGAACATCTTTGTTAATTTTGAGGTTCACAATTGTAGCATCATTAGCATGTGTCGCATCATCAATGACGCGATCGACAGTTGTCTTATCCGAGTTTGTCATACTCGAGACTTGGTCCCTAACACCAAATGAAACAATTACTTAGTTGCAATCCAACATCCGCTATTCATCATCCTGATGACCTAACATATACTAACCATGGTATCATTAAAACATACAGGCTAATATGGTACGAACATTCTTGATGAATGTTATTTAAATATATATCCATTATATTTAGCCTAGGCCATAAAAGACCATCAATGGCATTTAAGGTTTGGACCTAGTCCATCACCTTTTTTACAGGGGATCAAAATGTCACATCTATCTTTATCATATTGATGATTTTGGATAGCTTGAAAGCTCACCACAAGGATATCGGAAAAGAGTGATTCCTAATAGATATAAAGTATCCATCTGAAATTGATGAAGCAGTTTCTAAAGTATCATCGGCCGATTCTACATTGCGTTATATGTCTAGAGTCCTAACAGGCGGATACAACAGTTTACAACATTTATTGTCCACAATAGACTTATCTGTGCCAGGAACAAAATTCTAGCATAAACCTTATTGATAATGAAGGTACCTGTTATGACGTTATCATCCTGTACTGCCTCCTGAGCGTTCATCTGGAAGACTCACACATTTTTTTTCTTGGCCTCTTCAGGCTTCTTTATAAGTTTTGGGCAGCTGGTTTTGATGTGTCCTTCCTCGTTGCAGTTGTAACAAGTCACGTTCTTCAACTCCTTGCAATCTAAAGTCTTGTGACCCTTGGTCTTGCAAATTCCACACAGTTTAGCATGTGGGTCAATCGTACATTTTCTAGAATGTTGCTTTCTGCAATTACTGCATTTGGGTCTGTTATTAGACTGACTCGAGTTTTTCCTAAACTCGGAATCTTTCATGTGCTTAGAACTTCCCTTTTTCTTCTTGTCAGATCGGTGAGAGCTTTCCTCCTCTACTTTCCTTTTTCCCTCGCCAGAGGTCTTAACAGACTTATTCTTGATTGCATCTAAAGTGAGAGATAAGGATAAGTCCACCACAGACCTATATGTGGTAGGCCTAGATGCTTTAACATTTCCCTTAATTTCTGGTGCTAGGCCTCCAATAAAACGCGCTATGCGTTTAGGTTCAGGGGTAACTAAATAGGGAACTAGGCGGGACATAGTGTTGAAACTTGTCACATATGCCAGACAATCTAAATTCTTCATGACCAGAGTCAAGAAGTCTGTTTCTATCCTTTCTACTTCATGCTGGGGACAGAAGTTTTCCTTGATCATTGCAACAAATTGATCCCAAGACAAGTTATAAAGTAGGATCTTCCCCGTGGCTTGGATCAATGACCTCCACCATGCCAACGCTTCTCCTTTGAATGATTGTGAAACAAATTTCACAATATCCTGCTATGCACAACCACTGATGTCTACTACTGTGTCCATTTCATCCAGCCATGTCATACAATCGATGGCTCCGTTTTCTCCTGTGAAGTCCTTTGGTTTGCAAGAGACAAAGTATTTATAAGAGCAGGTCTTAACATGTGGCTCCTGATTGAGCACAATTTGTCTGGATGGAACACTCCTCTGATTTGAAGAATGATGAGAATCATTCTTATAAGACGTATGTGTCTTAGAATGTGGTTTTGTGTGAGGTACCGATTGGGTCCCACTGCGAGCACTACTTGATTCTTTGAACTGTCTGTCAATGGCTCGATTGACAACATTATCTACCATTGTCTGTAATTCTGCAGCCGTTACATTCATCCTTGTATTATCATTCCTCATATTGGAATGATTGCTTACCTCATCTGATTCAGGCATGCTGAAGCTTGTTTTCTATAAAACAATAGCCAATAATTTTTGCTTAGGAGTCTATTTTGGAATCATCATCTTCGATGATTCATTAACCATGGTATTATTAGACCATATCTGGTTAATTTGATAATCAGGTTTATTTTAAATTTTCATTATAATTAGTCCAGCTATAAGCTATTAAGGATATTGAAATTGCACTAAAGGCCTTGTCACGAGGACAGTTTTGAATTTATAAGCCATGATCTTATAGAATCGAGGCATTAAGGTTTGAACATAGTTCATTACCTTTCTTGGCAGAGAGTCAAAGACTACAACTGTCTTTTGTCTTTTAGGACAATAGATATAGCTCGTAGGCATTTCATCACTAAGGGATGTTTATGATATGATCATATTATCTGATGATTTGAGCCATGATTTCTAAATCACTAGGCTAGATAAGAAATTGGAAGAATCCAATATAAGGATGACTATTGTGATTTTCTCGAACCACATTTGTCAGGAGTGCTAACACGTTCTTAGGTGTTAACAATGATTTATTTTCTTAAAAAGGCTTTACCATTTTAGCTATGTCGAAAATGACATATAGGCTAGGTTATACCTTTAAGATTCTCTTTGATATATAATGGCAGAGCAATCATAAATTGAAACGACGTTCTGATTTAAGACATAATACATACGTATATTGTTTAATACCAAAGTAAATTTCAAACAGGAAACTTTTCATAGAAAGTCCTAAAGAATCACAATAATTTCCCTAAACGGGTCTTTAAACAAGGAAATTTGCCCACGCATGGACTTAAAATATATATTTGTCCTTATAGGGACTATTATAGAAATGAAATATAACTAGGAAGTTCCTTCTTCATTAAATTTCTGAAAGTTTTCTCCTTGGTTCCCTGTGTGCTGTATGAATACTGAAGGTTTTGGTATGCAGTCGAGATCTTCTATTTTAGGGATCTTTACAAAAGCGGAATCCAAGGATTTTATGGTTACTGAAAAATATGAATCATGAATAAGTTCAAGACAGGTATAATCCAAGTTTGGGATTCCAAGACTTGGAGGTGAGAAATATGAGTCCTTTGGGTCCATAGGTATTATCTTTGGAGCGGGATCTTCAGGGACAGCTGGTATGAACTCCTCCGATGTTGGCTTCTCATTTGAAGTTTCAAAAGTATTGGGTACAAAATTTGAAATATGGTTAATGGTTTCAATTGGTTTAATTTTGGAATGGGTACAAAAAGATCCTTTCTCCATACTGGTCGTATACTTATTCGAGCTGTGGTACGAAGCTTAGCATTCTTATACTTTGGGTCTGGAGAGCTTCCACCAATGGCAGCTTCGCTCGGCAACACAATCCTGAGATGCATAAATATCGAAAACAATGTCTAGACTCGGAAGTCAAGGAATGTGCTACTGTGTCAATGAGATTAAACACAAAAGTCTAGTGTTTAATTCACTCAATGTTGGCTCTGATACCAACCTGTCACACCCCGATATTTCCACGTATTACCGGTGGGCCAGGTGGGGAGTATCGTGACGTAGTTGATATCATCATAGTCAATTTATCACAGTTCAATGCACAGCGGAAGTCTAAAGTAAAATATATTACAAACCGAGTGAAAGTAACATAAGTATTACAAACAGAATGTAAGAGGATCCACAGGCGGATCTTAAAACAGAAATATAGACACTGTTCAACAGATGTGGGATCGTTTTCAGACACGAACGAGTCGATTAGAAGAGTTTATCTCAATACGAGTGGCGGAAACAATCGTAATAAGTTCAATTCAGCAAGATTCACACTTTAAACTGTCCGTATATTGATTTCAGATCAAATATAAGCCTGTGGACACTTCGGCAGCACTTCGTTACACTGACCGGAACTGTTACAAATGAACTAACACTCAAGGTATTTATAGTAATCCTGATTTCACTTGAAACTGTCTCAAGCGAAATCATCTCTCAAGCGAGATCAGTCTTCAAGCGGAATTACATGAGGTGATTTCGCTTGAACTGGTCATGAAAGCTCATACCTTGGTTCATCAAAATATGAGTATGAGGGAGGAGGTTCATACCTTTGGTCTTCATAGGATGTGTATGAAGTTGATGGCTCGTACCTGGGCTCCTCATAGTAGGTGTATGAATTGGATGGTTGATATGAGTGATTATTTTGAATCAAGCGTGCATTACGACAATTAGTGCAATAATTACCCCTATAATCATCCTCCTCATAGGTGTAGCTGTAACCTCCTGAGTATTGATCCATAAGAATCACTCAGCAGACCACAACCGAGTCTCGAGATCAGAAAACAGAAATGAAAAACGGAAACAGAGAGCTGGACACGGCCCCGTGTTCAGTGAGCACGGCCCCGTGTTCAGGATCTGTATCTGTGCGTTTTAATTAAAGTTACTGATTTCGTTGAGCACGGGGCGTGTTCAGTGAGCACGGCCCGTGTTCAAGCTACTGTTACTGGGTGTTTTTATGAAAATGTGCAGCACGGCCCCGTGTTCAGTGAACACGGCCCCGTATACAGGCTACTGTAAATGCAAATCTAAACTAAAATGCAGAAAAATGTGCGCGCGTTTTGAAAAGGTTTTGAAAAACTAATTAGGTCGTCGATTTTAAGCTTTCTTAAAATCCTTGTGTCCTCGGCAGCGGCGCCAAAAACTTGATGCGTGCGAAGTGTTATATATATTAGGTGTATATTTTAAGCCCCTTTAACACTTATTTTAGCCAAGTTTTAAATTTATAAAACACGATATTTTACTAACACTAAACACACATATGGGCAAGTGCACCCATCGTGAGCGTAGTATAGCGTTGGTAAGATACCGAGGTCGTCCAAGGACACAAGAGCTTTTAGTACCGGTTTATCCTCAACGTCTAATCAAAATAAAAAGTTTAGAAAATGTTTTAAACTAAGAAAAATAAAAACTAACTAAAATGCTGAAAATAAAAATAAAATAAAAACAGATAGACAAGATGAATCACTTGGTTCCGACTCGTATCTAGTATAACCTTTGATTACTTCCGCACTTTTGCACATAATTAAGAGATTATCTTAGTTATTGTAGTAGGCCCCTCTTTTGAAGGTGACGTTACCCTCACCCCAGTAGTTTGAGTCAGCAAGGATACAATCCTAAAAGGGTGGATTATTGGAAGATAATGAATTAAGTTATTAATGCAATATTGAGGTAGGCCCCGCTTTTGGCGGTGACGTTACCCTCGGCTAAGTAGTCTGAGTCAGCAGGGATACAGTCCTAAATAGCCGGGTTAAAGTATTAATAGTAGTTAACTTATGAGGGGATCAAAGAGTTTAGACCCCCGCCATCCAATACCGTGAAGCATTGAAGGAGGTCCTACTAAATTTGACCCAGGACCATTGCAGGACCTCTAAACGCTGAACAATGGCAAGACCTTTACCAAACCGTTCCCTTAACCCCCGACCAGGTAGCCAACATACCTCCATATAGACCGTGGAGATATGAATGGTGAAAATCCTTTATTTTATATAGATAGTAAAATAATGCCAAGACACCACGGATAAACGATAAGGAAAGATCACCTTCAACATAAGTAACTAGTTATTAAAGTCATTAATACAAAACCAAATAAAAAGTGTAAAAGATTAGAAATAAAAAGTATTATACTAGACACTTTGTCTTCACCAAGTGATGTAAGAGACTTAGGCAAACATGGCCTTGATTGTCAAGAACTCTTACGATCAATCTTGGATCCCGAGACGACTCACACACTCTACGATGGACAATGGATGATGGTGGTGGATGATGGTGTTGTGATGGTGGTGGGTGGTGGATGAAGTGTGAGAGAGGTGGTGTGCCAAGGGATGAGTTGAAATGAAACCAAGCACTCCTATTTATAGGCTGAACAGAAGGCTGGGCACGGCCCCGTGTCCGCTGGGCATGGCCCCGTGCCTGTCTGACACTCTCTCTCTTCATTAATTGTAATTCGCAATTACAATTAATGCGCCTGCTGTACTTTCGCCACGCCCCCGTGTTCACTGGGCCCGGCCCCGTGATGGGCAATAGAAGCTTCTATAGGTTTGTCTTTTCTGCTGCTTCGTGGGCACGGCCCCGTGCTGGCTGAGCACGGGGCGTGTTCAGTCTTCTGTCTTCTCTATTTTGCTTGGGAAGATGCCGTTGAGGGGTCGGGCAGTCCACTTATGTTCCTTTTCTTGTATTTATGTTGGATTTAGCTGTCTTTTTGCTTCTTTTGTGAATTTGAGCTCATTTAATCCTGAAAATACAAAAGGAAGACAAAAACATTCTTTTTCCAACATTAGTACTTAAAAAGGGTTAGTTTTATGCCTCATTTGATGTAATTTATATGTTGCATTTTACGCACATCAAATACCCCCACACTTGAACTTTTGCTTGTCCTCAAGCAAAACTCTTTAATATGTGGCTTACACTCCCAAATGGAATGGGTAGAAGAGAAGGTTTTGACTTGTCGTAGAGTGTTGGGAATCCAAGATCTTTTTGGGTTTTATTTTTATTTATTTACAATCCTATTCGTAATGATTTATTTAGAACGTTTCATAGGAGAAATTACTTATTTGGGCATAACATGCCTTTTTAAAATTCCATTTATATACAAGTTCACATACCTCACGGGAGAAATCACTCACACTCGGCCGAAGGTGTATTTTTAGTGAATCACTCGAGAGCGGCATGGAACTTATTCCTACCATAAGCTTGCCAAGCAATCAATCCTCCTCCTTTTTAACTTTTATACCTTTGTAAATATCAAGAGGACTTTGTGGGTTAAGGGTTAGGCTTGGGTTAAAGGTAGGTGGTTGGGATAGTGGTTAGTGGTAAAAGGGTGAAAAAGCGTAACAAGTGTCGGTTTTCGTAGGACTTTCTATTTTTTTTGCAACTTTTATTTTGATGAAGCTTTTATTCAAACAAAGTTATTTTTGATGAACTTGTTTGTTTATTTTCTTTTGCTTCATCATCAACACATTTTTTTTTTGAAAGATCATACAGAAAAAACCGAACTTGTTACTAAAACAAAGGGTTTAAAAATAAAAATAAAAAAGTTTTGGTGGGTAAAAGGGTTTTTGGTTTGGGTGATGAAATGAAAAAGGTTTAGGCTCAAAGGGGCTAACTAGGGGGATTTTTGGGTAGGTGGTAAAGAAAAAGAAAAATAATGGTGTAGAAATAAAAAGGGTTAGTCCTAATGCCTCCATCATTTACTTACTCGGGTTTAAGTTGATAAGGACCGGGAATGTATCGTCATGGCAAGTTCTAGAGTCGTAAGAACCAAGCGGCTATTCACACAAGAAACGAAAAATGAGCATTTAGTCTAAAGATGTAAATTTGTATGCTCAATAAAGGCTCAAAACTCACTTTTGTGGGAATGGGTTTTTATGTAATCAAGTATATATAATCAAATTTTAACTAAGTTTGTTATGCCTTTTCATAATTTTCTTATGTTGGTTCTTTTTATCACGACGCTATCGGTTGTAAATTCGTAAAAATATAACCTTTTTGAGAACTTGAATTTCCCGAGCTAAACCTAGACAAGTAAAAATAAAATTTTTGAAAAAAATTTGGGGTGATTAGCGGTTCCAATAGAGTTTTGTGTAAGGCTTGTATTTAGGACTTGCAAGATTCAAGGTTTTAGCATCCCCCCCACACTTAAATTACACATTGTCCTCAATGTGTCCCAAAAATAGGTTTTTTAGGTTGATTGAATGTGTAAAATGGTGTTAAAAGCAAAGATTTATGTTACTGGTAGTCTGGACACGGCCCCGTGTCCACTGGACACGACCCCGTGGCGAACTGCCAGTAACGAAAACTTACAGAAGGTGAACACGGGGGCGTGTTGGTTAGGCACGGCCCCGTGTCAGACAAAATCTGCAGGAAAGTAACCAAACAGCAGGTCTGGGAGGTGAGCACGGGGGCGTGTTGGCTGGACACGTCCCCGTGTGAACAGTCTGTAAGCCTGAAAAACAGGTTTCTTCCCCCGGTTTTTCCATCCTGGCCCTATAAGTGCTGAGGCTTAGCACTCCGAGCCTTGGTTTGTACCTGTTTCATCACTTAATACCACACCAAGCAACACAAACATCCTACATTACCATGGTTAATTGTTCCAAGCATAAAGTAAAAGAAAAATAAAACAGAAAATAAAAGTAGTCAAGGAAAGTAAATTGTTCAACATTTGGCACGCAGGCCACCAATTGTTCGATAGATAAAGGGACTTAAACCTGTGAGCTTGTCATCATCCCGGTCCTGCTCCTCCAAACCCCCTACTCCATATCCTCATCGCTATCATCACCTCCATCCCCATGCCCCGCCATATACTCCCGGATGCTTCCGATATCGTCTTGTATATCGTTGATGTTGCGTTCAATAGCTCTGACCCGGTGGTATGTGTTGTTGGCGAGGTTGTAGGCGTTCCTGGTACACATGAGGTTTTCCTGCATAAGATCATGTAAGCTTTGAAAATTAGGAAAACCGCCTCCTTGTGAGGAGGATTGACCCGGATCACCATGAGGTTGATACTGGTAGTGGGGAGGTGGTGCGTGAAGAACTAGGGCCTCCTGCGGGTTCCATGCATAGCCTTGCGTCCTTTGGAAACTCACCGTTCCGTCTTCCGCCTCATAAAGTAAGTTCATGGCTCGGCAAATGTGGTAGTCAACTCGTCCTGACCATGGGCTTCTTTCAAAGGACCTTGGAATTCGCGTGTAATGCTTGAAGAGACGGTACACCCACCCTCCAAAGAAGATAGGCATTGGAGCGCGAGCAAGGCGGTTGAGATGCATGTTTCGTAACAGGAGATATGGAACATCGAGAGGCTTCCGGTTGTGGATACAGTGGAGGACAACCAAATCTCTTAACCCAACGACGCCACTACTGTCATGCCTTTGGCTAAGAGAGTAGCCGAGGAGCCTATGAATGTATCTGTATAGCGGATCCCTCAGCTTTGTACTCTTAGTGCTGCTCGGATTGTAGAACCCTTCTCCAATCTGAGCCCACATGGCTTGGCGTTCGTTGTCACCTACCTCTCTCATTCCCCCAGTATTTTCTTCATTTCCCGCATCCTCTTCCGCATACAACCCGATAATTGACCCAAATTGTGCCATAGAGATCGAATACTTCGTTCCGCCACATCGGAAAGCTACCCCGTCATTGTCGAACGGGTCGCACCTCGAGTTGAATGCGAAAGTGCTATAGAATTCCAACGTGCACTCGTGGACGGAACGGAGCCGAGTTGTTAATGCGACTCTGAGTGGTCCCGTGACAATGTTGTTGAAACGGTCAATTTGATTCACCATGGTTAGCAGGTCCGTGCAAGCTTGCCTCGGGTATTCCTCCGGCCTTGTTTGGAGAAGTTCGTATCGAGCTCTTGCATCTAGCTCATTGGCGTTAAATCTTGTGAACTTCCTGGCCATCTGCAAGAATACACCAAAAGTTAGCACGAAACAGAAATATTTTCGGACAAAACTGCAAACAGCGGGCTGGACATGACCCCGTGTTCAGCGGGCACGACCCCGTGTCCAGACGTCTGTAACCCCAAAAACTTCATTTTCCGTCCCGGTCCCGAAAACTTAAAAATTTTTGGTCCAATAGATGCGGTTTCCCCCGAAAATGAAACCCTAAGTGCCGTTTTTCCCAAAATATCCCGTTTACCCTATCAATTTTTATCTTTTTCGGTTCAAGAACAAGGGTTTGGGGTTTTTGTAAGAAATCGGGTGAATCTATGAACAATACAAGTGTATTTACTTCCTTTAACACTAATCTATCTAAATGCAAACATATCTAAACAAAAATTTGAGGTTCGATCCGGATGAACTTCAAGAACCCTAGATTTTTCCCCAAATTTTTGGTGTTTTAACTACATGCAAGTAACTAATCTAACTACTAAAAGTGATAGAATCATACCTTGATGTTGTTAGATCGATAGGAGACGTTGAAATGTTGCGAAAAATCGCCTGGAACCAGAGCTTTTGCGGGGAAACGGGGCGTGTGGAATGAAGAAACTGTTTTGAAATAGGGGATTTATCCTGTCTGCAGCGCGAACACGGCCCCGTGTCCGGTGGACACGGCCTCGTGCCGAGCAAATTTTTTTTTTTTTTTTTTTTTAGTGCTCGTGTGAGTGCCCCTTTTTCCCATAAGCCATGGTTAGAAAACTTACCGCTTTATTTTGTTGTCTCAATCGTTCGTAACTTACCAGGCATGATGTTCTTATTCTTCCACCGTTTGAAGCGAGATCTCTTCTTCTTCATCCTCAATGAATCCTTGATAGAGTTTCAGCCGTTGGCCATTGACTTTAAATGGAGGTCCATTTCGAGATTTAATTTCTACTGCACCGTGTGGAAAAATATGGGTGATGTAAAAAGGTCCTGACCACCTAGACTTTAATTTACCAGGAAACAATCGAAGTCGTGAATTAAACAAAAGAACTAGATCTCCTACCCGAAATTCATTAGGTTTAATATGTTTGTCATGCAAATTTTTCATTCTTTCCTTATAAATTTCAGAGTTTGAGTATGCATAATTCCTAAGCTCGTCTAATTCATTTAATTGACAAAATCGATTTTTACTAGCAAATTCTAAATCCAAGTTTACATTTTTGATTGCCCAGTAGGCTTTGTGTGCAATTTCTACTGGCAAATGACAACTTTTTCCATAGACTAGCTTATATGGGGTTGTACCTATTGTTGTTTTATAAGCAGTTCGAAAAGCCCATAAAGCATCGTCTAACTTATCGGCCCATTCCTTTTTATTTAACCCTACGATTTTTTCGAGTATTCGTTTTAAACCTCTATTAGTCACTTCGGCTTGCCCGTTTGTTTGAGGGTGATATGCTGTTGAAACCCGGTGATAGACCCCATATCTTGTTAAAAAAATTTCAAGTTGATGGTTGCAAAAATGGGTACATCTATCACTTATTAAAGCTTTAGGTGTGCCAAAACGAGAGAATAATTTTTTCAGAAATCTTACCACGACTCTTCCATCATTTGTTGGAAGTGCCTCGGCCTCGGCCCATTTAGACAAGTAATCTACTGCCACAAGTATATATTTGTTTCCTTTCTATGGTGGGAAAGGTCCCATAAAGTCGAGTCCCCACACATCAAAAATCTCACAAACAAGAATGCCATTTTGTGGCATTTCGTTTTTGGAAGAAATATTACCTGTTCTTTGGCAAGCATCACATGTTTTTACAAGACTTTGAGCGTCTTTGTAAATGGTTGGCCAATAAAATCCTGAATCGAATACCTTTCGTGCGGTACTAGCAGCACCATGATGTCCTCCGTATGGACCTTCATGACAATGGCGGAGAATTCTTCGTGCTTCACTACCATGTACGCATCGTCGGACGAGTTGGTCGGCACACATTTTGAAAAGATATGGATCTTCTCAAAAGTAGTGTTTCACATTGGCAAAGAATTTTTTTCTTTGATGATGTGGCCACCCTTTTGCGACTATACCGCTAGCTAGGTAGTTAGCATAGTCGGCGTACCATGGTTCTTCCTTGTATTCCACCATTTCCAGGGACTCAGTTGGAAATTTTTCGTTGATTTGCTCGTCCCTGGTTGCTTCTAAAGCTGGGTCTTCTAAGCGTGAAAGATGATCTGCTGCGGTATTTTCTGCTCCTCTTTTGTCCTTGATTTCAATGTCAAATTCTTGGAGGAGTAGAATCTACCTAATCAAACGTGGTTTTGCGTCTTGCTTTTTGAAGAGATATCGAATGGCTGCATGGTCTGTATAGACTATAGTTTTAGAAAGAACAAGATAAGAACGAAATTTATCAAAAGCAAATACCACAGCTAGTAATTCTTTTTCAGTTGTTGTGTAATTTTCTTGTGCATCATTAAGTGTTTTACTAGCATAATAAATTGGGTGGAAATGCTTTTCTTTTCTTTGTCCCAAGACAGCTCCAACTGCAAAGTCACTAGCATCACACATGATTTCGAAAGGAAATTTCCAATCAGGCGCTATCATGATAGGTGCATTGACTAACATTTCCTTTAGGGTTAAAAATGCTTGATTGCAATCCTTGTCAAAGATGAATGGAGCATCTTTTTCAAGTAATTTTGTTAGAGGCCTTGAGATTTTTGAAAGTCTTTGATAAACCGTCTATAAAATCCGGCATGCCCTAGGAAACTTCTGATAGCTCGTACGGAGGAGGGAGGTGGTAATCTCGAAATGGTATCTATTTTGGCTCGATCCACCTCCATTCCTTCGCTTGAGATCTTGTGACCGAGTACTATTCCCTCCGTTACCATGAAATGGCATTTTTCCCAATTAAGGGCGAGGTTAGTTTCCTCACATCGGGATAGCATTCGTTCAAGGTTATCGAGGCATTGGTCATATGAATCCCCAAAGATAGAAAAGTCATCCATGAAGACTTCCATTGTCTTTTCTATCATGTCATGGAAGATGGCTACCATGCAACGTTGGAACGTTGCTGGGGCATTACATAGACCAAACGGCATGCGTCGATAAGCAAAAGTTCCATAGGGACACGTGAAAGTTGTCTTTTCTTGGTCTTCGGGTGCTATCGGGATTTGAAAGTAACCTGAAAATCCATCCAAGAAACAGTAAAATTTATTACCGGATAATCTTTCTAACATTTGATCAATGAAGGGTAAAGGAAAGTGATCCTTTCTTGTTGCTTCATTTAATCGTCTATAATCTATACATACTCTCCATCCTGTGACGGTTCTCGTTGGTATTAGTTCATTCTTTTCATTAGTTACTACCGTCATACCTCTTTTCTTTGGAACTACTTGGACGGGACTTACCCAAGGACTATCTGAGATAGGATAGATAAGTCCGGCGTCAAGTAGCTTGATGACTTTGTTTTTTACCACTTCTTGAACATTTGGATTTACTCGACGTTGTGGTTGTATGACCGATTTGTAGTCATCATTCATCAAAATTTTGTGTGTGCACATAGAAGGACTAATTCCTTTTATGTCTACAAGTTTCCAAGCTATTGCATTTTTGTGTTTTTTCAAAAGATTAATTAATTTTTCCTTTTCTAAGTTATCTAATTTAGACGAAATAATTACAGGTAAATTACCATCTTTGTCTAGAAAAGCATATTCCAAACCTTTTGGAAGTTCTTTGAGCTCAAGTGGTGGGTCTTTAGGAGACTCCTTATTTGGTTGCTCATTTCGATCAAGAACCTTAAAAGTTTGTTCTATGGCGACCTCTTCTTCAACAAAGTGGTCAATCTCTTCATTTGTATCGGGTGCTTCATCTTCATCTTCAATTAGGGGGTCATTATTGCCGAAAGGATATTTCATTGACCGTTCGAGATCGACACTTCTTTTAAATGCCCCTAATTGAAGCGGTAGATTGTTGAACTTCCGGTTTTTCAAAGCTTCGTGAGTTTTTACAAATGGTCGTCCCAACACTAGAGGAGCGTCATCGAGGATGACAAAGTCGGTCGGGATTACCATTTGATTTGTTTGAACCAAGACATCTTCAACTATACCGATTGATTTTATTACTTTCCGATTGGATAGAAAAATGGGTATTTGAAGTGGAGAAAAATCACTAATACTTAATTTTTCGAAAATGTAATTAGGCATTATGTTAACACAAAGATCTTTATCGATTGTGACATTACTAATAAACGAATTTTGAAAGAAACATGGAACCGGTGTAATGTTAATTTCAAATGGGTCTTCTTTTATTAGTGACGTTTGATCATTAGTTAACTTAACACTTACCGTTTCGTTAATTTTAGTGTTAGTGTTTAACTCTTTTAAAAACTTAGCATGAGTGGGTACTAAACAATGATTTTCAAAAGAAGGTGACAAGAGATTAATTTCTTCAAAATTAGACTCTTCTTGAATTATAACGTTGTTGGACTCACCTTTTTCGTTGTTTAACTCATGTGTCGGTTTTTCACTTATTTGTTCTTCCATTTTTACATTTTCGGTTATCTTTTCCTTTTTTAACTCTTCTCTTGCGCGGGACTCATCTTCCCTTGCGCGAGCTTCTTTTATACATCGATCGATAACTCTAATGTGTTCTAATATCCTATCGGTCACTTCGGTTATAGAAAAAGAATCGGAATTTTCTAAGCTTGAATCAGGTTGTTCGATCATTTGTTCCTCATAATACCCATATGAAGTAGATGGTTCACACCATTGTTCTTCATTGTAAGCATATGATGGATAAGGTTCGTAATTTTGCTCTTCATAATACTCATATGAGGTGGGTTGTTCACACCAAGGTTCCTCATAGTAAGCATATGAAGGTGGTGGCTCATATCTTGGCTCCTCAAAGTATGAGTATGAAGGCTCATACCTTGGTTCATCAAAATATGAGTATGAGGGAGGAGGTTCATACCTTTGGTCTTCATAGGATGTGTATGAAGTTGATGGCTCGTACCTGGGCTCCTCATAGTAGGTGTATGAATTGGATGGTTGATATGAGTGATTATTTTGAATCAAGCGTGCATTACGACAATTAGTGCAATAATTACCCCTATAATCATCCTCCTCATAGGTGTAGCTGTAACCTCCTGAGTATTGATCCATAAGAATCACTCAGCAGACCACAACCGAGTCTCGAGATCAGAAAACAGAAATGAAAAACGGAAACAGAGAGCTGGACACGGCCCCGTGTTCAGTGAGCACGGCCCCGTGTTCAGGATCTGTATCTGGGCGTTTTAATTAAAGTTACTGATTTCGTTGAGCACGGGGCGTGTTCAGTGAGCACGGCCCGTGTTCAAGCTACTGTTACTGGGTGTTTTTATGAAAATGTGCAGCACGGCCCCGTGTTCAGTGAACACGGCCCCGTGTACAGGCTACTGTAAATGCAAATCTAAACTAAAATGCAGAAAAATGTGCGCGCGTTTTGAAAAGGTTTTGAAAAACTAATTAGGCCGTCGATTTTAAGCTTTCTTAAAATCCTTGTGTCCTCGGCAGCGGCGCCAAAAACTTGATGCGTGCGAAGTGTTATATATATTAGGTATATATTTTAAGCCCCTTTAACACTTATTTTAGCCAAGTTTTAAATTTATAAAACACGATATTTTACTAACACTAAACACACATATGGGCAAGTGCACCCATCGTGAGCGTAGTATAGCGTTGGTAAGATACCGAGGTTGTCCAAGGACACAAGAGCTTTTAGTACCGGTTTATCCTCAACGTCTAATCAAAATAAAAAGTTTAGAAAAATGTTTTAAACTAAGAAAAATAAAAACTAACTAAAATGCTGAAAATAAAAATAAAATAAAAACAGATAGACAAGATGAATCACTTGGTTCCGACTCGTATCTAGTATAACCTTTGATTACTTCCGCACTTTTGCACATAATTAAGAGATTATCTTAGTTATTGTAGTAGGCCCCTCTTTTGAAGGTGACGTTACCCTCACCCCAGTAGTTTGAGTCAGCAAGGATACAATCCTAAAAGGGTGGATTATTGGAAGATAATGAATTAAGTTATTAATGCAATATTGTGGTAGGCCCCGCTTTTGGCGGTGACGTTACCCTCGGCTAAGTAGTCTAAGTCAGCAGGGATACAGTCCTAAATAGCCGGGTTAAAGTATTAATAGTAGTTAACTTATGAGGGGATCAAAGAGTTTGGACCCCCGCCATCCAATACCGTGAAGCATTGAAGGAGGTCCTACTAAATTTGACCTAGGTCCATTGCAGGACCTCTAAACGCTGAACAATGGCAAGACCTTTACCAAACCGTTCCCTTAACCCCCGACCAGGTAGCCAACATACCTCCATATAGACCGTGGAGATATGAATGGTGAAAATCCTTTATTTTATATAGACAGTAAAATAATGCCAAGACACCACGGACAAACGATAAGGAAAGATCACCTTCAACATAAGTAACTAGTTATTAAAGTCATTAATACAAAACCAAATAAAAAGTGCAAAAGATTAGAAATAAAAAGTATTATACTAGACACTTTGTCTTCACCAAGTGATGTAAGAGACTTAGGCAAACATGGCCTTGATTGTCAAGAACTCTTACGATCAATCTTGGATCCCGAGACGACTCACACACTCTACGATGGACAATGGATGATGGTGGTGGATGATGGTGTTGTGATGGTGGTGAGTGGTGGATGAAGTGTGAGAGAGGTGGTGTGCCAAGGGATGAGTTGAAATGAAACCAAGCACTCCTATTTATAGGATGAACAGAAGGCTGGGCACGGCCCCGTGTCCGCTGGGCACGGCCCCGTGCCTGTCTGACACTCTCTCTCTTCATTAATTGTAATTCGCAATTACAATTAATGCGCCTGCTGTACTTTTGCCACGCCCCCGTGTTCACTGGGCACGGCCCCGTGGTGGGCAATAGAAGCTTCTATAGGTTTGTCTTTTCTGCTGCTTCTTGGGCACGGCCCCGTGCTGGCTGAGCACGGGGCGTATTCAGTCTTCTGTCTTCTCTATTTTGCTTGGGAAGATGCCGTTGAGGGGTCGGGCAGTCCACTTATGTTCCTTTTCTTGTATTTATGTTGGATTTAGCTGTCTTTTTGCTTCTTTTGTGAATTTGAGCTCATTTAATCCTGAAAATACAAAAGGAAGACAAAAACATTCTTTTTCCAACATTAGTACTTAAAAAGGGTTAGTTTTATGCCTCATTTGATGTAATTTATATGTTGCATTTTACACACGTCAACGAGTCTTCAGTGTCGAGTCTTCTGTTGTCAAACCTTCAGTCTTTATCAGTCTGCTCGCTCTCTCCAAAAATTCTCCATTGTAAGCATCCACAATCAATCTCTTTCCCTTTCTTGTAATCTTCAGGATCTGAATCTGTCTCTACAATCTTCAGACTCCCTCTTAATATCCTTAGACTCCCCCTTTCGTTTAGCTGGGATCGCAGTCAGGAATTTACTTTCCACAGATTCTTAGGTCGTAACCTGGTACTCATCTAACTCAGGTATCGGAACCTGTCTAACCTGCACACATCTCTACCCAAAAATAAGTTTCACAAATTTAAAATTTTTCAAATTTAGAAACCACTTGCAGGTATTATTCAAAAATGATTTAATCTTTGATAACCACTGAAAACACAACTTCTTCATACATTCTTTCCCAAACCTGTTCATCAAGTTTAGCACTTGGAATTTTGAAAATCAGCTTTCCAACATCAGTTGTCGAAAATCTTTTTGAATTTTTCAAAATTTATGCTAAACCACACTAAAATCTTTTTGGATTTTTGAATATAATGAAAAGCAGTAAAGAAATATTTACAAACAATATTTTTTGTGAGTTTGTGTAAGAGGATCATATCAGATTTTGAGACAAATCACCAACATCGTTAAGCTATAAACATTTTAAGTTCTAAACGATTCACGTAAATTGACGATATTGTTGTCCACTTAAACTCAATCTAAAAACTTTCGAAATGTTTACCGATACGTTAAGGTATTTTAATTTTGCACTAAGTTCTTATGGACCCCACGATCTCAGCATATCCCCTCATCATGCAATACACTGACTCAAGTAATGCCTTTAAACTTTTATCAACTATGATTTGTGTAAAAACAAAGCAGAATGTTTAAACATTAACAATCAGGTCAATACTTTCGTATACGCAGAGAAAGTCCAATGTTTAAACAAAATAAGAAAATAAAAACAAGTTAAAGTTGTTTAGGCTTTAACCACCAGGTCGATACTTCCGTATACGCAGAGGAGGTCCAAAGCATAAACGAAACACCAAAGAAAATAAAGCAGAACGTTTAGGCAATAACATCCAGGTCGATACTCACGTATACGCAGAGGATGTCCAATGCTTAAACAAAATAAAGAAATAAAACAAGTTTAAATCTTTGCAAAATAAAAATGCACAATCACAATGACTTTTCAGCAAAATTGTGAAAGTTCACAAACTTAACCAGTTTTATGTCTTTCGACAATCAGCGATTACTGAGTAGGCACACAATCAAGAAGGACAAAACTAAGTACTATGCTTTCGACCATGTTTCCCACTAGAACTAGGCTTTTTCATTTAAGTTTGTATCGTTATCGCAAATCTACTAGTCTAGCTGAGCCTACCGTCACATCTTTAGTGAGATCGTTTATCACATTTTATCTTTCCATTTCTTTAGCATGTTGTGATAGTCCACTGATGTACTATCATTTCCTCTTTTTTACAACAAAACTCATTTTTTATTTTATCATGTTTTTGGTTTTTTTTCAAATTTTCAAATGTTTTTGGATTTTCTGAAATTTCTTACTCCCCCTAAAATTCAAACACATTTTAGGAAATTTGAAAACAAACTGTACAAATAAAGTGACAACTGATATCGAATCACTTCAATTCGCCATCCACTTGGCATAAACAATCAGAACTCCCCCTCACAACAAACTATTTTCCCATTGATTTCAAAACACTTAAGTTTGTTTTAATCAAATGGTTTTTTCGGAAAATAAGTTTTGTTGATTTTACGTATTCAAACTTGTAAATTAGGGGTTTGGTTCATCACATTGTCTTCAAACCGAATATCACTTGTAGAAAAATCAAGTACAACTTAATGTCTGTGATTTATCACTTGTATTTAAAAACCTTTTTCAACCACATGGCTTACCAACCAATACCACATGTAGGTTGAATTCTCAAGATGCCGATTCCTACTCCTCGCTTACCAACCTGGAAGTTCCGGCAAGTCATACTAGTGACTAATTTTCAATTTTCAAACACAATATAAGAATGATGCCGATTCATGCTCCACGATTACCAACTTGGGAGCTCCGGCAAGTCAGGTTTTTATTCTTTGAAAAATATATCCACCCAAGCCTGACCATCCTTGGGTGTAAAAACCTCTTCTTCACTATTAATTTCAATTGACCTGTGAACACTCTTTTTGGAAGCATAGAATTCTTTTACTCCTTTGGCCTTACCATTGACCTTTTTTCCAAAAATGTGTTTCACCTTTCCATTGAAAGTCTTTTCAACATCAAACTTATTCTTTTCAGAATAAAATTGATTTGAAATTTCCACCTTACCAACTTTCTTTTTAAAATTTTCAGCCTTTAGTAATGGAAATTTTCATCATTTACAATCGGAACAGATTTCTCATTTTTCTCAACAATCTGTGGCTCATCTGTCTTTGTGGAGACAGATTCATCGCCAATAGATAACTCCTCTGATTTTGACAAATCATATTCATTACTAGAACTACTTCCTGAACCCTTTACCACCCACTTCTGATTTTTCAGATTTTCTTTTCTTTTTAAAACATTCCTTGAACATTCACCAACTTCAAAAATTGAATTTTCAAAACCTGTAAATTTTCTGGTTTTAAGTTCAGTTTTCTCAACAACTTTTTCTTTTTGTTTACCAAAGACTCCCTATTTTGTTTGTATTGTCTTGGGACAATTTTTGGCAATATGATCAACTGTTTTACATTGAAAACAGGTTCTTGTCTCTGTCTTCTTCTGAACAACACTTTTCTTCATCTCTTCTTGCTTCTTTGCAAGGAATTCTTCATTCGTTTGTTTCCAGAATGAACTCTTCTGTTCTTTCTCAGCACTTGTTTCTGAAACAAAAATAGTTTTTGGTTTATAAATTTTCTCATTTTTATAGTTTTTCGGTGGAATAAAACCTAGTCCATTCTTTTTGAAATTACCGTTATGGTTTGGTTTCTTTTGAAAACCTGAACCAGAACTGTAACCCTTTTTCTTATTTAAACGTTGTTGAACTCTTGAGGTGTAATGATTTGGTTTTTCAGAAAGATTTACATCTTTTATTTCAGAAATATTAATTTCTGTTAGTTTGAAAACCTTTTTGATCATTTCTGGTTTAACACCTCTTATTGGAAAAGACTCATCAGAATATAATTTGTTAGAATCTTTCAAAGTATATGCTACTTTGATCGGTTCGTCATCCAAATTAGATTTTGATAACAAAAACTTTTTATTATACACCCGTTTTTCCTGTTTGGCTTTTTGACTTGACGTGTCGGATTTTGATTTTGACTCCGACATTGACTCCTCTGTTTCATCCTTATCCAACACCTGATCGACCACCTTTTTTATTAATTCGGACTCATGATTAGTATCGGACGACGTGAAAGTGACATCTATACTTTCTGGCAAGTTATCCAACGACCCAGACTCCCACTGTAAATTTGTTGCCTTTTCGACTCTTTCAGAATTTGGATTTTGAGGAGAATATCCATTTTCGACCGGGGGTGGACATTTATTATAGACAACACTTGGTTTCTTACTAGAAATCTTCACTTCATCATCTTCTTTTGTTTTGGACTTCTTCTCTTCCGAAGTCTTCTCATCTTCAAACGTCTTCAATCCATCCACTATAGGGTAAATCCTGTCAACAACAAAAGTAGAACATGAGTAACTTTTTAATAAATTGTTAACTCTTTCAGTTTCAATTATTTGTGTTGCCAACTTTAATTCAAGCTCAGCACACTTCTCTGTGTAGTAGTTGACATCATCAAGTTGTCTCTTGTAAGCTCCTTTGAGTGTATTCATTGCTACAGCTTGTTCACTACTTGACTCGTTGTACTTATTCATCTCTCTGTTCAAATTATCATATGATTCTTTCAGCCTTTTTATGTTGTGCAGCAATTCATTGTTCTGCATTATCAGAGAGTCACAATTCATACACTTCCTAGCAACCTTGACTACCTCATCATCTGTTTTGATTTCAAATGCTGGAACTTCTTTAACTACTCTCACTTGAAATTCTCCTACAACTTCTTTCTTTTTCTTTTCTTCGCCATTTAAACGTTTTCTGACTTTTTCTACCCAATAATCATCAGTATAATCATTGATAACATGAGCAAAAATCCTTTAGCCAGGAATTCTTTGTCTGGGCAATAATCGTCCCAATTGAAACCTTCTGCCAATTTTTCATCTTTTTGTTTTGTCACACATACTTTACTATCTGTTGGAATGTATTTATCCCAACTGAAACCATTTCCTTTATCTTGATTAACAAGACATGCTCTCTTTGAATCTTCAATCTCTTTCCTACCATGAGCTGTTTGTGGTTGTTGTTGTTGATTTGGCTGTTGTGCAACTTGTTGATATAATGCTTTTCGATAGTAATCATTGTTTCTAAAGGGATTTTGAGATCCACTTGCTTCACGATTTGTGCATTCCCTCTTGAAATTCCCTTTTTCCCTGCATCGAAAACAAGTAACTTTAGACTTATCAAATCCTAAAGCTGAAACATGTGCATCGCGAAAATCATCTCTGCGTGTAATTTCTTTAAACTTTTCAGCTCGTCTCAGTACACTAGCCATGCACCATTTTATATCCATCAATTCCATCTCTTCAGCATCAATTTGATCATAATCCTCTTTTGTTAGTATTGGATTTCTGATCTTTCCTGCAACTAAACCTCCATAGGATTCAAGCACAGTTACCAACAAAGACATGTGGCTTTTAGCAACTTCCTCGGTATAATTCTGATCATTTTCAAGATTTAAAGCAATGTTGCATTGAAGTACTTTGCCACTCTTTGTTGTAGAAAAGTATGGATCAAATGATGGAAATGAAGAAAAACCCATCTTGTTACTTGATCCTTGAGATGGCTTTTCAGAAGATCCAGTTGTATTGAAAGCAGTTTCAACTTTTGGGGAAAAATTGGTTTTGTTACTAACACCGCTTTTATAATACAAACCAATGTCTTGCTCTCCATCATAGTTCTTCATTCTCGCTATCTTTCGTTGCTCCATTTCTTGAGCTTCAAGCTGTTTGATAAAATCACTCAATGTTAGATCATTAAAACCTGGTTTGTTTTTCAACATCATAAGATACGTGCCCCACTCATCATGTGGCAACGCATCAGCTAACTTTTCAATCAACTCGTCTTTATCCTTTCTGATACTCAATTTGTTCATGTTTTTCAATAAATTGCAGTATCTTTCAATGATCTGCTTGGTGCTTTCATTTCTTAAACCTCGAAACAAATCAAATTCCTTCTTCATCAACGACTTTTTATTCTTAAGCATGTCATCACTGCCAAGAAACTTTGCTTCTAATTCTGTCCATATCGAATGTGCAGTTCCATTATGTTGAAGTAAAATCAAGATGTCTTCTTTAATCGCCTGCTGCAACAAACTAACCATCAACTTTTCATCTTTGTATTTCTTTTTCTCCTCAGCACTCAAATCTCTAATTGGTATTTTCTCTCGATCGCTACCAACTGGTCTAAAATATTGAACTTCAGTATGTTCCCATGCATCTAAATGATAAGCTTCAACCCAGTTACCAAATCGTTCAGCCCATCTACTAAAATCATCAATATCCAAAAGCTTAGGTGGTTTTTGAGTTGTTCCGGTTTAATTTTCAAGCATCGTGTTCTGTGTAATTGATATCGGACTAGCAAAGGCATTGTAAAACTCGTTGTCCATGGTTCGGTTTTCAAAAATTCACAATCTGCCAATTTCATGCGAAATACTCTTCACAAGCGAAATATCTTATTTCGCTTGAACACACACCTCTTTCAAGCGTAATAAGAACCTTGAAGCGGAATAGGTGATTCAAGCGGAATCAACAGGTATTTTCAAGCGGAATCAGAAACAATGAGACAGTTTCAAGCGAAATCAACCAGAACGCACTCTCAAGCGAAATCAACAGGAACTATTCAAGCGAAATCAGCATGATGTCATACTTTCGATCTGATTTTGGTCCAATTGGTCAAGCAAATGGTCGAATTTTGACCTGAAACTTTCTAGGGTTTGTTAAAACAGCATTACGCACATGATATGTAAAAATCAGACGTTTTTACCAAGTTTTCATGGTTAATTTTGAAAAGAAGGTGTAGAAGTTAGAAAATGAAGCTGAATTGGTATGAACTCTTCCTCCTGAGCTCTGATACCACTTGTGGGATCGTTTTCAGACCCGAACGAGTCGATCAGAAGAGTTTATCTCAATACAAATGGCGGAAACAATCGTACTAAGTTCAATTCAGCAAGATTCACACTTTAAACTGTCCGTATATTGATTTCAGATCAAATACAAGCCTGTGGACACTTCGTTACACTGACCGGAACTGTTACAAATGAACTAACACTCAAGGTATTTATAGTAATCCTGATTTCGCTTGAAACTGTCTCAAGCGAAATCATCTCTCAAGCGAGATCAGTCTTCAAGCGGAATTACATGAGGTGATTTCGCTTGAACCGGTCATGATCATTTCAAGCGAAATCACTAAATGCTATTTCGCTTGAACATGCTACAAACCCTATATTTGACATATATCTCGTATTTCGTGCCCTGATCTATCTAAATACATACAAGACTCGATACAAGACGAAGTCGACAGACGCATGCACCAACAACAGACTTTAGACGTTTAGAACTTGCAAGATTCCTTATTAACGCCCTGAGCTCCCAGCCAACTTACGTACAGTACCTATCACTTAACCTTTTTGGAAAATACGTCAGTTTACACTGGTAAATACAATTAACTGACTCTTTTGAAAATCTTTTATGAAAATTGATTTAAATGCACAATGCACAAATACTCTTTTATAACTTGGGACAATTATATTAATAACAATCTTGTATCAGATTTACATGTTTGTCCAACATTTAGGGCCGGTGATTAAACAAACCGATCAAGATTAATCGACACACCACAAATATAAACTCACAAGAAGTTACCTCACGAGTGAGTATATCTTTTACATACGCAACAGACAGATGTATGCCTACACCCTGTGCTTAAGTTGTGACCATTTACGCTTTTTAAATGAGCCAAGGATATCCAGGACACGGTCATTAACCCCCAATGTTATTTGTTATCAATCAATACTGATTAAAACGGGATTATGCAATTTAATCATCTCCGATTAAAAGGTTTCTACACCCGACCAAGCGGTATTTTTATAATACCATATCCCAAGCCCGTATAACGGAAAAATAAGTTAAAAGTATTTACCTGAGCAAAACTCATTTTATTAGCGAAAATGGCATTATCGTCAATTACCGAGTCTATGCAAGAACTATATGTTATGATCAGTTTAAAATTTAATAAAAATTTCCAAAAATCTCAAAATATTATATTATATCAGTAGGTAGAAAGTTTGGTGTCAAAATTTGGGTTTAAATAGGCTTTATGCCGAAAATGCCGTTTAATTAATAAAAAGCTTTCAATTTATGATATCGAGCATAACTCTTAATTTAGACCTCAAACTGATGTCAAATTTTTAGGACATGTTTATAAATCAGTAATAAAGGTTTTTTTCCTCTCACATTTTCAAAAATCTCATTTTAATATCATAAGGGCATAATGGTCAACTTTTAAGCATTTAACGGAAACATGCAATGAACTAGGATTTCTATGGAACAATGTTGTATAACCTTGGAGGGTTATACTAACATATAATATGGTCCTAAAGGAATCCTAAGGCATAACTAAACTAAGCTAATTGGGTCAGAACTAAAAGTCAAAGCAAAAGTCTACTTTCACGACTTTCGGTTCCGAACCAAGCCTAAACTTAGAATTGTCGGGTTGAACATGCCTAGACATGTTCAATTAATATTTACCAAGTTATTAAAGTGACAAAACTGATTTTATTTCCTTTACATCATTAGTTATGAATTTTATTTAAAAACCGACTCTTTTGCCTTTTATTTTAATTACTTTGACCCGGCAATTAACTAAGCAAACGTGGTAATTAGGAGGTGCCCTGTTGAGGGTTTAATACCAACCTAATTACGATCACGTAGCCATGTTCGTTGCGAACAATGGCTCGACCGTTTAAAAGTTAATGCGTTTATCGCAAACGCTTGACTTTTCGGCTTTAAGAGCCAAACAATTAAACTAAGCACGAAAGGAGCACTTACAAGGGGTCCAAGCTAGGAAGATATGATCTATAAATTCTCAGGTATGAAGCATTTGAGCTTCAACTTAGAGAATTAATCAGATCATGAGTGAATTGCAAATGAAATCATGGGGGGTATATATAGTTTTCAGGCCACCGTTAGGATCGTTCATCGATAAACGAGCTTCGTTCTTGCCCTTACAAGTGTGCCCATAGTTTTATAATACCATGGGTGCCCAAAACAACCCCTAGATTGTTTAAAAACCATTTGCAAAACAAGAAAACCCAGCTGCTGATTGAAATCAGTGATTTTGCTGATCTAATGGGCTTACGCTCCCCGTATAGACTCAGGAAGAGTCTTACGCGGCCCGCCATAACAGACCAGACCAGCAAGAATTTTCAGAATTTGCAGTTTTAGTCCCTGTAAGCTTGTAAGGCCCTTTTTGACACGGTTAAGGCCAGTTAAGCTATTTTAATGATTACATAAATTTTTGGATGTCCGAATATATTCAGAACGTAAGATATGCGCGAAAATGCAAACTTATGCACTTTTTTACGCTTTTAGTCCCAGTTGATCAAATAAGTTTATTTTTGCGCACCAAACACCTCTAAGCCTATTTCTAAGCTAGGTAAAGGATATTTAGGGCATGTTTAACTTATGATCATATTCTGGAAAGTTCGAAACCATACGAATCGATAGACTTTTGCAGTTTGACGCAAATAGTCCCTCTAATGCGCAAACTTGTGCATATCATCGTTTAATAGCATCGAAGCCTTATCTAATCCATATTAGGCTTTCTTGAGAGTATAATAAAACATCATAATGCTTCGGGTTCGTAGAAAGGTCACTCAGAGGTAAGAATTAACATGTTGACGCTTTTAACCCTTCATCGCGCAAACTTTCAATTAATCACGCAAACGGCTCATCTCGATCAATCAAGCGGCTCATTTGTGAATATGAATACCATAAGAGGTTATTCCGAAACTTATTTTAAGCATGTTAACACTTCCAGTCCTTCCATAAACAAAGTTGTCGACTTTTCAAAAAATTAGACCCTTAAATTCAACGTTTGACTTTATTATTACACGTGTCAATACATCATTGGACGTGACTTTACGAGGTGTTACACGTGGCATGCCCGACCCCTCGACAGCATCTTCCCAAGCAAAAACAAGTGAACAGAAGGCTGACCAAAGCCCCGTGCCCAGCGGACACGGGGGCGTGCTCAGGTGTCTGCAGAAAGGACAAAGCTATAGAAGCTTCTATTTCCCGACACGGGGGCGTGCCCAGCTCAACACGGTCGTGGTCAACGCTAAGATTCGCAGAATCCAAGCAAATCTTGATAGTACAGATACGCTTCTGCACACGGGGCCGTGCCCAGCGGACACGGGGGCGTGTGGAGCTAATGCAGACAAATTACAATTAATGAAGAAAGAGAAAGTGGATGGACACGGGGCCATGTCCGGGCTTCTGTGCAGGCTATAAATAGAGGTGCTTGGTTCACTTCAAAGGCATCCCTTGGCAAACCACCTCTCTCCCACTTCACCCACATTCCACCACCATCACAACACCCACATCCACCACCATCATCCATCATCCATCATAGAGTGTGTGTAGTAGTCTCGGGATCCAAGATTGATAGTAAGAGTTCTTGACAATCAAAGGTCATGTTTGCCTAAGTCTCTTAGATCACTTGGTGAAGACAAGCATTTTAGTGTAATACTTTTGATTTTTAATCTTTTCGCACTTTTTATTTGGTTTTGTATTAATGACTTTAATAACTAGTTTCTTATGTTGAAGGTGAAACTTCCTTATCATTTGTCCGTGGTCTCTTGGCATTATTTTACTGTCTATATAAAATAAAATATTTTCACCATTCATATCTCTACGGTCTATATAGAGAAATGTTGGCTACCTAACTAGCTTCCTCAGTAACCACGCGCTAAATTTCGGGACGAAATTCTCTTAACAGGGGGAGAATGTGACAACCCTCGTAATTCCATGTATCCGTACAATTTATAAATAATAATTAAAGTGTTTGATGATTGTGCTAAATTATTTAACTGCTATCTGATTACTGTGTTATACTTACATGTACGTGTTAGCATACTAGCAGTATGCAGAAAACTTGACTAAATGGTCCTGAATATTTTCCTATGTGTTAGGAATTAATTGTGTTACAAAAATATATGTATAAGATGCCTTACGGAACAACTAAACACTTTAACGGAACAGTATCCGACCGAACAACCACCGGACATTACCCGGGACACCAAATATTTGTCAAACACATTGTGTAATTATTTTTGGCTAGTCATGGTCCCCGTATGCCATAACACCCGCTAGAAATCAATCCACTAACATATAAAATCTAGTCACTTATAATCTAACTATTATTTACCACTTTAGTCACAATGTTACATTAAGACCCCCCCCCCCCCACCAACGATTCTAGTCCCTCATGGACCCCACCATATCAAACATCCATACTTCAAATATTTGCTTTGATTATATTGCCATATTTTATTAGATTATTACTTGTGATAGTAACCAAGATATGTGAATGAATCTTTAAAAAGCATGGATCATAGATTGTTCATCATTCCACCAAGATTCACACTCAACCCTCATCACTCTACTCTCTCTCTTTCGGTTCATCCCAAAACCAAAACCCATCACCACCATCTCTAACATTCATCTTCTCTAACATCAAGTGCCATTCAAAGCTTCAAAGAATCCATGGAGGTTGCAACTTGAAGGGATTTCAAAGGAGCTTGTTTCAAGTCTTTTCACCATCTTTTTCTTACCAACTTTGCACTAGATTTCATCCCTAGCTATAAGCTAGTAGTAAGCTCTTGTTTAACCTTTGTTCATCTTATTTTATGGCTAACATTGTAGTATGATGCTTATGTTTACAACTAAAATGCTAGAACACTAAAAATATAAACATAAAGGTTACATGAAGTTTACTTGTATATGAAATGCTATTAGTTGATGTTGTCATGGGTATGTTGTTGGTTTAGGGTTGGTTAATACATATATGATGATTGATCGTCGAACTCTTGATAAATCCGTTGTTCGGACATGTGTTGATACAATATAGTAACATTTAAACTATAAAGAACATGCTGAATCACATTTCCAGCCGACTTCATCAGGCTGTAAACAGGCCATAAACTCAACGAAAAACCGATATTTTGAATCTAAAATATGTTATTATGAAATACGGTTCTAATGGCACCGGAATCGTAATTTTTGGACTCCGTTTACTATTTTTAAAGCGTCTTTTCGTAACAGCAGCTAGAGCTGCAATTTTTCTGCTGAAAAAGTGTGTCTTTTTTCTGTTATAACTTGCAACCTATGTGGATTCTGATCACGAAATTTATACCATAAATGAAAACCGATGCATTTGTAATTACCCCACTGGAATTTCGTAAATCGGACACTCGATGAATTTTTAATAAATTTTTCCGTGGACTGTGGTCAGAAATACATAAATCTGAGTTCAGTCCGGAATATGAATTTTTATAAAATATTCGTAATGAACTGGACCCCGATATTATTACACAATAAAATTTGGAACGTTCAAGACATTCGGTAAAAACTTGGGAATTTTTGGAATAAGTTAACTATTTTATTAAAATGTCCGAAAACAGCCGGTTTTGAATATTAATGCTGAAATGACATAAGTTGTAATTTGCGTATCTAAATGTCGAGTATGTTGTCTGTGAATGATATAACATGTTATATGTGTTATGTGCAATATCATATGTTTGTTTATGAGTGGGGAATGGATGGGAAGTTTATATGGGCATAAATCGTTAAAGTGTGTACCTGTTATGTGGTAGAAGTAATGTGCAAATAAACCGTACATAGGATACGTGTTATGCATGAGAAACTGATTGTTATCCGTACCTTATTAGGACGTGATTGACCGACCTTGACTGTTAACTATATTTGAGAATCTAACCGAGCAAACCGAGGTGAGTTCACACTTTTCTACAAAGCATGGTAAATTCCCGGTGGGAATGGGAATGGGTACAGGAATAGGGATTCCTCGTCCTTTGAGACGTGTTCAGGAATGTAAATTCTTCGTCCTGTTGGGACGTGTTAGACTTACTGGACTAGAACTCTATCAGCGAAGTCCCTCCCTTTTTGTATCGACTTAATCGCCGAGGCTATGGCGAGCGGGTCATTAGTTAATAGCGCTATTAGGTTTAACAAACCTCACACCGTGCCAGTCGGACGGGCGTGTACTAATGGACTATGGCACGTCGGTGGTGATAGAACACCGACGCTAGGGCACAATTGATTTCTTTTGTTAGTAGTCGATATGATAAACGAGTCTGGTAGTTTAAAATACTGGGGCAGCTCCCCACTGTGACAACCCGCACTAAACCATGTATCCGTACGACTTAATTAGTAATTAATTACTGCTTAATTACTGTGCTTGCTTGAACTTGTGAATAAACTGCTACTTGAATACTGATACATGTACTTACTTGCATCATACTTTACTTGCTGTCACTACATTATTTACATGCTGAACCTTAGTGACAAACATGATGCACAAAAAGCACAGTAGCACTATAACGGATAACCTATTGAACATGCTGATAAAGCCAGCATCAGGCAAACACTGCCTCTAAGGCCTGTATGAGCCAGAAATATTTTGCTACACTAGTGGTGAGTGTAGGGATATAAGGGTTGTAGAACTGCGTCTCTAGGAATAAGTCACAATGACTGGATGTGCCTAAAACGTACTCTAAGTACAAAACTCGGCACTTTACATAACAATTCAGCTTTTAGCTAACTAATAAAGTGCCAAAACATGAGAAAAATATTACTAGACACTTTCCAAAGTGTCAGAAATGAGTTGTGTCACTAAAAAGGGTATTAACGACACTTTAAGCTTTGTTAAGCACTTTAACGGATTACTATCCAACCGAACAACCGGACTATACCCGAAACATGAAAATATTGTTATTTTCATTATTTATCTTTTTCTGAGCCAGTTAGGCTCCCTGAGTACCCTAACACCCACTGTAACGCGTGACACACTAATAACTGGGTTAAACACTTAACTAACTTGGTTTAACCTAACTAATACCTAACTAACTAGTTGGAATCGGACCAAGACCCCCCCCCCCTCTCTAACCGTCCCCAACTAGAGGGGAACACACCTTGTACTAACTTGATTTGTTTAATCCCTTATGCTTAGTATCAAGAAGACATGGTGACCATTGGTTAATACCCTTGAAATTGTCTATAAGATTAAGCTTAAACACACATGAACATTATCATCACACAACACACTTCAAACTCTCTCTCCCTCTCCTTGCTCCTCACGGCCGAGAACAACAACAACCATCCATCCATCCTTCGATCTTGTTCAAGCCATTCCAACATCATACAAGCTTCAAGGATCACGTATTAGGAGGCTTGGTGCACTCGGAGTTTGAAGGACCTCTTTATCTTGCTTTTATCCACCTCATTTGCGCGTAGATTCTTCCCTAGCCTCGAGCTAGTGGTATGATGTTTAAATCCCTATCTTGAACTAATCTAAAGTGGTTAATACGATTTGTAACGATTAAAACTCGAAATCTTACAAGATGATACTTTAAAGTCTACTAAAAATGCTATAAGTGTTGGATAAAAGCTCATATGTTGTGTAAATGTTGTAGTAATTGAAATTTGTGATTATTTAGACCCGATCTATGTTGTGGTAGCTCGGATCATCACTTAACCCGGTTTGGTCATGATCACGAATCATGACATAAGGTTGTTTTGAATAGAACAAGGGTTAAAGGGTGAAACTCTACCACACACGAGTCATGAACTTGTGTAAAAATGTTTTACTTGTGGAATAGTGTTTAAAACTAGCAGATCTACGTATCTGCAAGTGGTATTTTCAAAGGACCAAGCGTTAAAGAAATCATGCTTTCTAAAAATGGATCTTACACTAACAAGAATGGTTTTTAGAACACACAAGTGTGTAAACACTTGTGTAACACAAAGTTTCGACAAGATAACGATTTTTGAAAAAGATGATGAGAAGTTGTAAAGACGGAACTTCCATAAAAACGAGGTTTTTACATAATCGGATTATTTTATATAAAGGTCCACTAAAAGTAATGAGATTTACTTCACAGTTTGGATAAATCACAAGTTCATGAAATTTATGCGATTATAGACATATTTTGACTAGTTTGTGATTTGAACATTGTTTTGGTTGATTGAGAAAATTGTTGGTTGATTTGTAAAAGAAAATGATACGCTCGAAAGCGTGGCCACCTCCAGTTACAGAGGAAACTCTGGTGAAATTTTTCCAAAAACCTAACACTTAGAAATATTTTCACTATAAGTGTTAGCAATACATTTTGACTTGTTTTCAAAATATAAGTTTCGCCACGACTATATTTACAAAACATCGGAGGTGGGATTTTCACAAAATAAAACGTGATACATAAATATATTTAGTATATATTTTTCACAACATCACTTGTATAAGTGTTTATGATTATTTTGTGAACTACGTAAATATTATTTTTAGAGTAAAAATAATATTACTAAGTATTGTTTTGGGAAAATCACATGTATTAAAATATAATATTTTTGGGAAGAATATTTATATTTTGGAGTTAGGAAATAAAATATATTAAGTGAGACTTAATAGTGTAATCTGAATGTTACGAACACACATGTATTAAATCCCCCATCCTTGGGAAGGAAAATAACTACCAAGTATACAGAATGTAAACACGAAATAGTTGCCTAACTATTTCCCAAAAAAATTTAAACCATAAAGCTAAGGCACGGCCGTCCGTCTAATAGAGTTAGCACGTGTAGGTCGTCATACAGCTGATTGATTTGGAGGCATACTTGGTAGAGACGCACCACTGTGAGTTCATGTCCCCCTTTTCTCTAACTGTTTTCAGTTTTCTTAACTGCGGGGGTGAAATACATGTTACTTTGATTACAAGTACTTTATACATGGTATGGTTAGCGTAAGGAGGTTTACTACTTAGATCATGTGAGTGGGTAGGCAGAAACTGGAGGCCATTAATCCTCATTGTAGGACCGAGGGACGTAAGCGGTAGATCTATCTGGGTGTAGCGAGCCCAACTCTAGGCCCAACAGAACGGACCTCTAAGAGGCCCAACAGAACGGACCTTGGAGTGACTTTGTACCCAACGCTAAATCTGCTAGGTTTGAGTCTTCCTACTTGCACCTCACATATATCAATGGCCTTGCAAACCATTGGTGATCTCTTTTTTCCTTATTTGCTACATACCAAGACTATTTTCATACTCACAAAGGTTTACTTACTCACTTACACATGAACTCGCTCAACATTATTGTTGATTTTTCAACTTACATGTATTTCAGGAAATTAAAGATCTGGCGCGGTATGTTATGTTTTCCCGCTGCATAAGGGTTCCAAGGTCATCCCAGTTTCGGAAATGTGACTCTTTCCTGGACAAGTCACAAATCTTAAACTGCGTTTATTTCATGTCGATGATTATGTCATTCAAGACAATGTTTTATGTTATGAGGTTGTAAGTCTCTAAGACAATGTTGTGTTACTCTGGTTTTAAAACTTAATCAAATGGATGATCTTGCATGATTTTATTTCATATAGCTTTGTTATGGTTAAGCTATGGTATTAAGAAGTCACACCAAAATAACCACGCTTCCGCAAAGCAAGGGTGTGACAGCTTGGTATCAGAGCTCTGATCATAGCGAACTAGGATTCTTTCTCGAGTCTAGACTATGATCACTAGGGCTCTCACGAAAACATTTTTCTGCATACCACTTAAGTCCAGATCCAAAACTTTTATAAACAAATGTTGAGCACATTTTATTATTTATAGGCTCAGTCTAGAAGGGCTGAGGCTCGGTCTGAGAGGCCGAGGCTCGGTCTGAGAGATCGAGGTAGTTGGCTAGTTGGGCTAGGAAGAGTAGGCTCAGTCTTGGAGGCTGAGGCTCGGTATTGGAGACCGAGGCTCGGTCTGAGAGATCGAGGTAGTTGGCTAGTTGGACTAGGAAGAGTAGGCTCAGTCTTGGAAGCTGAGGCTCGGTATTGGAGACCGAGGCTCGATCTGAGAGGTCAAGGTAGATGATAGAGCAGTCTTAGAGACTGGGAGAAATTGGCTAGTGAGACTAGGAGAATGATTTGAATGCTTACTTGGTGACTTATGTGATCATTTGATTATATGATTGATTGTATATATTTGTGTTTATGTTACAGACACCATGGACACCTCTGGCACTGGTGACTCAGACACCACAGGACCTAGACCTATAGTATCGGACGACCTAGAGTCTTCTGAGCGCGAGGTTCACACATCCGACGTTACGAGCACGGACGAGGATGATTTCCAGCCCTTTGCCCTACCTGATGGTGCTGATGAGCTCGCTGATGGCCCTTTGGCCGGGGACCTACCGTTAGTGGAGATCCCTGCTCCCATACCCTTAGCTGTTTATCCTGCCTATGATTTGCTTCTCGACGCCGACGATGATGACGACGTCGATCTTTTTGATGACGAGCCTTTGGAGGATGAGGTTCAGGGCGAGGCCCTTCTTGCTGCTGGTGATCTTTTGATGATCGCAGATGCTCCCGCTGAGGAGTCTCCTGCTCACTCTCCGGTCCCAGACTCTTTCGAGTCTGTGGCCTCCGCACCTTCACATACTCAGAGTGCGCAACACTTTTCTGATTGATCAGATCCCGACCAGGCATCCTCTGTTACCCCTATTCCTAGTTTTACTTTCTACCACGAGGACGTGGAGGATTCCGATCCTGTCTTTCCCCCAGGATTCGACCCAGATGAGGATATAGAGTTTATACCCATGGATCAGCCTATGGAGGATCCAGTCGACCCAGTTGATCCCATCGATCCCGAGTTTGATTTTGAGATGGCTTTTGATGAGCCCGAGCAGCCACTAGACCCTGCTCCTGACCCAGTACTTGAGCATGACCCAGTTCATGCCGACGCACCTATTATTGAGCCTGTCATTGCTGACCCACCTATCGATGATCACCCTATAGATGCTCCATTGTTGGAGGGCGATCATGTCTTTG
Source organism: Helianthus tuberosus (assembly GCA_030545235.1). Classification (NCBI taxonomy): domain Eukaryota; kingdom Viridiplantae; phylum Streptophyta; class Magnoliopsida; order Asterales; family Asteraceae; genus Helianthus; species Helianthus tuberosus. The sequence goes on from CM060430.1 coordinate 65,081,374, forward strand.
CTGCTGATCATATTGATCCCCCACCCATTGCTGATGCACCAGTTGACCCCCTTGTTGTACCTCACCATGATCCTATGCCAGCCCAGTTTGATCGTGCACTTTTTGAGGCACGGATCGACCCCCGAGACGAGCACGCCCAGTGTGGGTGGATTCCGGCTGATGACGAGGTCCCACCTTTTCCCCCTCAGATCCCTGATACCCGTCACATTGATACTTCTTTTTCATTTCCTCAGTTTACACCTCCAGCACGAGCTGGAGAAGGTTCTTCGGCACACCCTTTTGGGCATGTACCAGTATCTATCCCTGCTATACCACCATCTGCTACTTTTCCCACTGTTTCTCCATTTCATGTGGCACCTTTTGATCCCACCAGTGAGCCGTTCCTTTGGGCACCACACTCTGCTATGCCACCTACTGACCCCTACCATTCTTTCCACATGGGGTATACTATTGAGGACATTTTGATGACTTTTGTCGCCCAGCACAAGGCACACACGCAGCGCATTCAGGAGCTTGAGAGAGCTCAGACGCCGCCGTGTCAGTGCCAGGGTCAGACCCACTCTCCGTTGCAACCCTCTCGACCTGTTCCACCAGACTATGCTGCACGCCTTTTTGCCCTGGAGCAGCAGGTTGCTTCATTCTTACGCACCCAGAGAGCCATGGAGGAGGACTGGCTCCATTTGCGCCGCTTGTTTTACACTCACTTTCCCCCTCCTCCACCGCCATCCGTGTAGAGCTCTTCAGTACCGTATAGGTAGACATTGGTGAGAAGACGGCGAATGCTTTTGACTGCACAGCATTTTTGGAGACTACATTTGATTCTGACTTTTGTTGACATGTATTTGATGTATTGACACTGATTCGATATGATTTTTGGACTAGGGTGATGTAGCCCTTAGTCGACTGATGTTGTATGACACTGTGATGTACTTGTACGCTTACTATGTGGTCTCGATATATGGCAATCGCAGTATTCTCATCATATTTGATGCTTGATTTGGTTATTTGTATTTTAGGACATGGGATGTTGTGTGATTGATGTTTGTGACATGGGATATGTGTGATTGATATGATTATAACATGAGATGTTATGTACTATTACTATCGTTATATACATACGCTAAATTATGACCTGACTTATGTATTATAACTATGGCCTGACCGACGTAAACACATCTTTTAGAAGATGCCTTCATCTGCTTTACCCCTGAAACCTTTGAACGTGTTCCATGACTTATCGCATGTGGTACCCTACATGGTCACTCCGGAGTTCAAGAGGATTGAACGTTTCATTTGGGGATTAGCTCCTCAAATCATAAGCATGGTGACCTCATCCAAGCCTGCGACCATTACTGAGGCGATTGATTTGAGCGTAGCTCTCACTGAGGAGGCTATTCGCCTGAACAAGTTTGATGAGATCAAGACGAAGAAGGCAGAGACTCACGTCGAGTCATCAGGAGGTAACAAACGGAAGTTCTCGAACTTCAAGCAGGGCGCCAGTGTGGTTGTTAAGAAGGGAGGATCAGACACGCCAGCTCAGGTTACAGCTGGTAGAGGGAAGAAAGGAAAGGGATACATGGGCACCCAACCCAAGTGCAACGACTGCCAACGCCACCATTCTGGTCATTGCGGGCCAAAAGTATGCGAAGCATGTGGGAAACGTGGCCACTCGAAGGACACTTGTTGGGCCACTGCTGGTCAGGGAGGCCAGGGAGGATTCGGAAACAGAAATTACAACCGGGGTGGGAATGGAAATCGCCCACAAGGAAACCATGGAGGTAACGAGAATCGAGGCAACAATGCTAACCAAGCGGGCGCCATGAATCGTAATCAGAGGAATGATCAAGCTGGTGGAAACGGGCAAAGACTTGGATGCTTTAACTGCGGTGATATCGGGCATTTTAAGAAGAACTGCCCAGAATTAAACCAAGCCCGTGGAAGAGTGTTCCAAATCGAAGCAAGGGAAGCGCGCCAGGACCCCAATGTCGTTACTGGTACGTTCCCTGTAAATCAACGCTATGCATCCGTTTTATTTGATACTGGTGCCGATTATAGCTTCGTGTCGTTAGAATTTAAGAATATGCTCGGTTTAGCCGCTAATAAGTTAGATATTCCCTACTCAATCGAATTGGCCAATGGGAAGTTAGTAGAAGCCAATGAAGTTATCAGAGGTTGTGTGATCGAATTGGGAGAGCGCGAGTTTGCTTTGGACCTACTACCAGTCCAATTGGGAAGCTTCGACGTGGTGGTAGGAATGGATTGGTTATCAGGCAACAAGGCGGAGATAGTTTGCCACGAAAAGGTCGTTCGTATCCCAACCAAAGATGGCGAAACAATTGTGGTTCACGGGGAGAAGCGTGATACGCCGTTGAGAATTATCAGCTGCCTGAAAGCGCGAAAGTGTTTGCAGAAGGGATGTGTTGCCTTCCTGGCACACATTGTGGATAAGAAGGCTGCTGAGCCAAGAATCGAAGACATCCCTGTCGCGAGGGAATACCCAGAAGTCTTCCCAGAAGACTTACCTGGACTGCCACCTCAGAGGCAAGTAGAGTTTCACATTGACTTAGTTCCAGGCGTCGCGCCTGTGGCTAAGGCACCGTATAGACTTGCTCCGTCTGAGATGCAGGAACTGTCGACACAACTTCAAGAGTTGTTAGACAAGGGTTTTATCCGACCAAGCTTCTCGCCTTGGGGAGCTCCGGTCCTATTTGTCAAGAAGAAGGACGGTAGTTTTCGTATGTGCATCGACTACCGGGAGCTGAACAAGCTGACGATCAAGAATAGATATCCTCTGCCAAGAATTGATGATCTATTCGACCAACTGCAAGGCTCAAGCTTTTATTCAAAGATCAATCTTCGATCTGGATACCATCAGTTAAGGATACAAGAGGAGAGTATCCCGAAGACAGCCTTCAGAACTCGTTATGGACACTACGAGTTCCTTGTTATGCCGTTTGGTTTGACAAACGCACCTGCAGTCTTTATGGACTTGATGAATAGAGTTTGCAAGCCATACTTGGACAAGTTCGTGATTGTGTTTATCGACGACATCTTGATTTATTCAAGGACAAAGGCTGAGCACGAGCAGCATCTAAGAGCTATTTTGGAGCTGCTGAAGAAAGAACAGCTGTATGCCAAATTCTCTAAGTGCGAGTTTTGGCTACGCGAAGTCCAGTTTCTTGGACATGTGGTAAATGGAGACGGAATCCACGTGGATCCAACAAAGATCGAAGCGATCAAGAATTGGGAAACGCCACAGACGCCAACCGAGATTCGACAATTCTTGGGTTTGGCTGGCTACTATCGAAGGTTCATTGAGGATTTCTCAAAAATCGCTCAACCATTGACGCTCCTCACCCAGAAAGATAAGAAGTTTGATTGGGGAATCAAACAGGAAGAAGCGTTCCAGATACTGAAGGATAAGCTCTACAATGCGCCAATCTTAGCACTACCGGAAGGTACAGATGATTTTGTGGTATACTGTGACGCTTCACGTCAAGGATTGGGTTGTGTGTTGATGCAACGCCAAAAGGTTATTGCTTACGCATCGCGTCAATTGAAAGTGCACGAAAAGAACTATACCACACATGATTTGGAGCTTGGCGCAGTGGTATTTGCATTAAAGATCTGGAGACACTACCTTTATGGTACAAAGTGTACAATTTTTACAGATCACAAGAGCCTACAGCACATATTCAACCAGAAGGAGCTGAATATGAGGCAAAGACGTTGGGTTGAGTTGCTGAATGATTACGACTGCGAGATAAAGTATCATCCAGGGAAGGCGAATGTAGTCGCCGATGCCCTAAGTAGAAAGGAGAGGATCAAGCCCATAAGGGTTAGGGCTTTAGAAATGATTATCCGAACCGATCTTTCCTTGCGCATTCGTGCCGCACAGAAGGAAGCTCTCAAGGTAGGAAACCTTGAAGAAGAATACCTCCGTGGGATGGAGAAGTTACTAGTACCAAACGAGGAAGGAACGTTATGCTTCGAAAAAAGGATTTGGGTTCCTTTGTTTGGAGATTTAAGGAAGGTTATTTTCGATGAAGCTCACAAGTCACGGTACTCTATCCACCCTGGAGCGGATAAGATGTACCAGGATCTCAAGAATTATTATTGGTGGCCTAGGTTGAAAGGCGATGTTGCTGTGTATGTAAGCAAATGTTTAACGTGCGCTAAGGTTAAAGCCGAATACCAGAAGCCTTCAGGACTTCTGCAACAACCTGAGATTCCCAAGTGGAAATGGGAACAAATCTCCATGGATTTTATTACGAAATTGCCAAGAACGCCGAGAGGCCATGACACTATTTGGGTAATAGTGGATCGATTAACGAAGTCAGCACACTTCTTACCTATCAGAGAGAAGGATAATACGAGCAAATTGGCTGAAATTTACATGAGAGAGATCGTCGCGCGCCATGGAGTACCTCTCTCAATCATCTCTGATAGAGACGGAAGGTTTGTGTCAAGGATATGGCAATCCTTCCAAGAAGCCTTTGGCTCACAATTGAATCTGAGCACTGCGTTTCATCCGCAAACTGACGGCCAAAGCGAGCGAACGATACAGACTTTGGAAGATATGCTGAGAGCATGTGTTATGGATTTGGGCGGTAGCTGGGACAAACATTTGCCTTTGGTCGAATTTTCATACAACAACAGCTACCACACCAGTATTGGTGTCACGCCATTTGAAGCCCTTTACGGACGCAAGTGCCGATCACCCTTATGTTGGGCTGACGCAGGTGATAGGCAGCTTGCTGGTCCCGAAATCGTCCAAGAGACGACAGACAAGATTGCGCAGATTCTTAAACACATCGAAGCAGCTCGCCACAGACAGAAGGCCTATGCGGATCCAAACCGGAAACATGTGGAATTCCAAGTTGGAGAGATGGTGTTATTGAAAGTTTCACCCTGGAAGGGTGTGGCACGCTTCGGAAAGCGTGGGAAGTTAAATCCGCGCTACATTGGTCCTTTCAGAGTTTTGGAAAGAATAGGACTAGTAGCATACAAGTTGGACCTACCTGCTGAACTCCATTCTGTTCACGATACATTTCATGTATCCAACCTAAAGAAAAGTCCAACTCAAGATGACATTGCCATTCCCATCGACGAGATTCATGTTGACGACACGCTCCATTTCGTTGAAGAACCGGTTGAGGTTACGGATTGGAAAGTAAACAAGACCCGCCGGAGCAGTGTCAAGCTCGTCAAAGTTCGTTGGAATGCTAGACACGGTCCTGAATACACATGGGAGCGTGAGGACCGGATGAAAGAGAAGTACCCCCACTTATTTCCTAAGAACCCTGCATCTACAAGCAGAACTTAAAATTTCGGGACGAAATTTATTTAACGGGGGGAGAATGTGACAACCCGCACTAAACCAGGTATCCGTACGACTTAATTAGTAATTAATTACTGCTTAATTACTGTGCTTGCTTGAACTTGTGAATAAGCTGCTACTTGAATACTGATACATGTACTTACTTGCATCATACTTTACTTGCTGTCACTACATTATTTACATGCTGAACCTTAGTGACAAACATGATGCACAAAAAGCACAGTAGCACTATAACGGATAACCTATTGAACATGCTGATAAAGCCAGCATCAGGCAAACACTGCCTCTAAGGCCTGTATGAGCCAGAAATATTTTGCTACACTAGTGGTGAGTGTAGGGATATAAGGGTTGTAGAACTGCGTCTCTAGGAATAAGTCACAATGACTGGATGTGCCTAAAACGTACTCTAAGTACAAAACTCAGCACTTTACATAACAATTCAGCTTTTAGCTAACTAATAAAGTGCCAAAACATGAGAAAAATATTACTAGACACTTTCCAAAGTGTCAGAAATGAGTTGTGTCACTAAAAAGGGTATTAACGACACTTTAAGCTTTGTTAAGCACTTTAACGGATTACTATCCAACCGAACAACCGGACTATACCCGAAACATGAAAATATTGTTATTTTCATTATTTATCTTTTTCTGAGCCAGTTAGGGTCCCTGAGTACCCTAACACCCACTGTAACGCGTGACACACTAATAACTGGGTTAAACACTTAACTAACTTGGTTTAACCTAACTAATACCTAACTAACTAGTTGGAATCGGACCAAGACCCCCCCCCTCTCTAACCGTCCCCAACTAGAGGGGGACACACCTTGTACTAACTTGATTTGTTTAATCTCTTATGCTTAGTATCAAGAAGACATGGTGACCATTGGTTAATACTCTTGAAATTGTCTATAAGATTAAGCTTAAACACACATGAACATTATCATCACACAACACACTTCAAACTCTCTCTCCCTCTCCTTGCTCCTCACGGCCGAGAACAACAACAACCATCCATCCATCCTTCGATCTTGTTCAAGCCATTCCAACATCATACAAGCTTCAAGGATCACGTATTAGGAGGCTTGGTGCACTCGAAGTTTGAAGGACCTCTTTATCTTGCTTTTATCCACCTCATTTGCGCGTAGATTCTTCCCTAGCCTCGAGCTAGTGGTATGATGTTTAAATCCCTATCTTGAACTAATCTAAAGTGGTTAATACGATTTGTAACGATTAAAACTCGAAATCTTACAAGATGATACTTTAAAGTCTACTAAAAATGCTATAAGTGTTGGATAAAAGCTCATATGTTGTGTAAATGTTGTAGTAATTGAAATTTGTGATTATTTAGACCCGATCTATGTTGTGGTAGCTCGGATCATCACTTAACCCGGTTTGGTCATGATCACGAATCATGACATAAGGTTGTTTTGAATAGAACAAGGGTTAAAGGGTGAAACTCTACCACACACGAGTCATGAACTTGTGTAAAAATGTTTTACTTGTGGAATAGTGTTTAAAACTAGCAGATCTACGTATCTGCAAGTGGTATTTTCAAAGGACCAAGCGTTAAAGAAATCATGCTTTCTAAAAATGGATCTTACACTAACAAGAATGGTTTTTAGAACACACAAGTGTGTAAACACTTGTGTAACACAAAGTTTCGACAAGATAACGATTTTTGAAAAAGATGACGAGAAGTTGTAAAGACGGAACTTCCATAAAAACGAGGTTTTTACAGAATCGGATTATTTTATATAAAGGTCCACTAAAAGTAATGAGATTTACTTCACAGTTTGGATAAATCACAAGTTCATGAAATTTATGCGATTATAGACATATTTTGACTAGTTTGTGATTTGAACATTGTTTTGGTTAATTGAGAAAATTGTTGGTTGATTTGTAAAAGAAAATGATACGCTCGAAAGCGTGGCCACCTCCAGTTACAGAGGAAACTCTGGCGAAATTTTTCCAAAAACCTAACACTTAGAAATATTTTCACTATAAGTGTTAGCAATACATTTTGACTTGTTTTCAAAATATAAGTTACGCCACGACTATATTTACAAAACATCGGAGGTGGGATTTTCACAAAATAAAACGTGATACATAAATATATTTAGTATATATTTTTCACAACATCACTTGTATAAGTGTTTATGATTATTTTGTGAACTACGTAAATATTATTTTTAGAGTAAAAATAATATTACTAAGTATTGTTTTGGGAAAATCACATGTATTAAAATATAATATTTTTGGGAAGAATATTTATATTTTGGAGTTAGGAAATAAAATATATTAAGTGAGACTTAATAGTGTAATCTGAATGTTACGAACACACATGTATTAAATCCCCCATCCTTGGGAAGGAAAATAACTACCAAGTATACAGAATGTAAACACGAAATAGTTGCCTAACTATTTCCCAAAAACTTAAACCATAAAGCTAAGGCACGGCCGTCCGTCTAATAGAGTTAGCACGTGTAGGTCGTCATACAGCTGATTGATTTGGAGGCATACTTGGTAGAGACGCACCACTGTGAGTTCATGTCCCCCTTTTCTCTAACTGTTTTCAGTTTTCTTAACTGCGGGGGTGAAATACATGTTACTTTGATTACAAGTACTTTATACATGGTATGGTTAGCGTAAGGAGGTTTACTACTTAGATCATGTGAGTGGGTAGGCAGAAACTGGAGGCCATTAATCCTCATTGTAGGACCGAGGGACGTAAGCGGTAGATCTATCTGGGTGTAGCGAGCCCAACTCTAGGCCCAACAGAACGGACCTCTGAGAGGCCCAACAGAACGGACCTTGGAGTGACTTTGTACCCAACGCTAAATCTGCTAGGTTTGAGTCTTCCTACTTGCACTTCACATATATCAATGGCCTTGCAAACCATTGGTGATCTCTTTTTTCCTTATTTGCTACATACCAAGACTATTTTCATACTCACAAAGGTTTACTTACTCACTTACACATGAACTCGCTCAACATTATTGTTGATTTTTCAACTTACATGTATTTCAGGAAATTAAAGATCTGGCGCGGTATGTTATGTTTTCCCGCTGCATAAGGGTTCCAAGGTCATCCCAGTTTCGGAAATGTGACTCTTTCCTGGACAAGTCACAAATCTTAAACTGCGTTTATTTCATGTCGATGATTATGTCATTCAAGACAATGTTTTATGTTATGAGGTTGTAAGTCTCTAAGACAATTTTGTGTTACTCTGGTTTTAAAACTTAATCAAATGGATGATCTTGCATGATTTTATTTCATATAGCTTTGTTATGGTTAAGCTATGGTATTAAGAAGTCACACCAAAATAACCACGCTTCCGCAAAGCCAGGGTGTGACACCCACGGCCAAAGTGCCGGGCTGGATAGCCAGGGAAGGTGGACATGGGATGGTTAACAAATAAACGTTTTCGAACTATGGGGTAACCCCCACGGCAGGATAGCCGAATGAGATTAAACTATGTTTTTGGAAACAACTCTAAAATGGACAACCAACCGTGAACTCACTCAACTTTGTTGTTGACTCGTTATTACATGCTTTGCAGGTCATTAGATGCTATGGAGCTTGCATATGGAGGTGGTCGTTGTGGGATGTGAACTGATATGTCCCGTACTTAATGAATAAACTTTATGAACTTATTAATCCTACGTTTTGGACTTTAAACTTATGAACTATGGACTTATGTTTTATGCTTCCGATGTTAACCTAAAATCGGTTTACTTCCTTTTGGTCACCAATCGTATTGTGTTTGGTTTTATTTACTTAATTATGTTGTTCAATATGATTGGTGGCTCGATCCTGGTCATCTCACTGTGCATTAGATAATGTGATAATTGCTATTTGAACCTTGTGTGCTTACTCTCTACTTTCGTCCCACACTTACGCACTTTCGCGACACTTTTCTCACCTACGTTATTTCGTTGTGAAGATCATGGGTGGACGTTTGAACCTAACTCAAGCCCAGCTGACGGCTTTGATCAATGAACGAGTTGCTGAGGCACTCACAGCTGTTCCTGCAGGAGGTCAACATGCTCAACCTCCTGTGTGCACGTCAAGACGTTCATGGACTGCCGACCTACCACTTTCAGTGGCACCGAAGGAGCAGTGGGCCTTCTTCACTGGTTTGAAAAGCTTGAGTCAGTTTTCGAGATGTGCGAATGCCCCGAAGACCGTAGGGTGAAATATGCTACCGGAACACTTGAAGGGGTAGCGCTCACATGGTGGAACGCTCAGGTTCAGCTGTTGGGGTTGTTTGCTGCTAATGCCACCCCATGGAACGGTTTCAAGGAACTGATCAAAGAGGAATACTGTAGTCGGGATGACATCCACAAACTGGAGGTGGAATTTTTCAATCTGAAGATGACGGGGTCTGAGATTGAGGCGTATACCAAGAGGTCGAATGAACTGGCCATCCTGTGCCCTACTATGGTGGACCCTCCCATCAAACGTATTGAGCTTTACCTCAAGGGCCTTATACCAGAGATTCAAAGTCACGTAACTTCAGCCAACCTGGGTACCATTCAGCAAATTATCAAGTTGGCTCATCGTCTCACCGACCAGGCGCTGGAGCAAAACAGGCTACCCAAACGTATCAGTGCCATAGCTACTTCTGATGCACCTACCGAAAACAAGCGAAAATGGGATGGGAATTCAGGCAAAGGTTCTACTTCAGCTCAGTCCCAGCAGCGAAAGACAGATGAGTACAGGAGCCCCAGTCAGCAGTCTTCTGGGAATCAAGGTCAGGGTGGATACAAGGGAAATCACCTCAAATGTAATCGCTGTAACTTGCACCACAGTGGGCCATGTGGTAAAGGCAACTGTCATCGATGCAACAAGCCTGCTCACATGGTAAGGGACTGCAGGAGACAGCATCCGGCGAATCAGAACCGGCAGCAACAGCAAGCCCCACCCAATCAACACCAGCAGCAGCATCAGCTGAAGGCCACTTTAAGAGGAACTGCCCCCAGCTGAACCAAAACCAGAACAACAACCAAAGAAACGGGAACCACAATGGAAACAACAACGGAGGCAACAATGGAGGTAACAATAATGGCAATGGCGCCCAAGGTCGGGTGTTCGTGATTGGTCAGGGAGAAGCAAGGAACGATCCCAACGTTGTGATGGGTAAGTTTCTTCTGGACGACTTCTTTGTTATTGTTTTATTCGATTCAGGTGCCGATACTAGTTATGTGTCCGTAAAAGTTAGCCAAATGCTTAAGCGCACTCCAACACTCCTGAACACCAAACACACGGTAGAACTAGCTAACGGTAAAAGTCTTGAAGCCACCCACGTAGTTAAAGGTTGTAACCTCGTCTTAGCCGGTCAGACTTTCTCTATCGATCTTATTCCTATCACACTTGGTAGTTTCGACGTCGTTATTGGGATGGATTGGCTATCTCATCATCAAGCGGAGATTGTTTGCAAGGAGAAAATCGTCCGCATTCCTCATTCTGGTGAAGAACCTCTCGTGATTCGTGGCGACAAGAGTGGTGCTGTCGAAGGCATCATCTCTTTCCTTAAGGCCCAGAAGTGTTTGCGAAAGGGCCACACTGCCATTCTGGCACTCATTACTGACACATCAACAAAAGAGAAGAGAATTGAAGACATCCCTATTGTGCGCGATTTTCCCGAGGTATTTCCTGAGGAATTACCTGGTCTTCCGCCTCATCGCCAAGTCGAGTTTCAAATCGAGCTAGCTCCTGGAGCAGCGCCAGTAGCTCGAGCACCATATCGCCTAGCTCCATCAGAACTCGAAGAACTGTCTACGCAACTACAAGAACTCTTGGAAAAGGGTTTTATACGTCCTAGCTCTTCGCCCTGGGGAGCTCCAGTCTTGTTCGTAAAGAAGAAAGATGGTACTTTCAGAATGTGTATCGACTACCGCGAACTCAACAAGGTAACTGTGAAGAATCGATATCCTCTTCCACGAATTGACGACTTGTTCGACCAGTTGCAAGGGTCGAGCTATTACTCCAAGATTGATTTGAGATCGGGATACCATCAGCTAAGAGTCCGAGATGAGGACGTCTCCAAAACAGCATTCAGAACTCGTTACGGCCATTACGAGTTTCTGGTTATGCCATTCGGGCTGACGAATGCACCAGCAGTCTTCATGGATCTCATGAACCGAGTGTGCAAGCCTTACCTGGATAAGTTCGTTATTGTGTTCATCGATGATATCCTGATCTATTCTAAGAGTCAGGAGGAACACGAGCAGCATCTGCGACTTATGCTTGAACTTCTTCGAAAGGAGCAGTTGTATGCCAAGTTTTCGAAATGTGACTTCTGGCTTCGCGAAGTCCACTTTCTAGGCCATGTGGTAAACAAGGATGGAATTCATGTGGATCCATCTAAGGTTGAATCGATCAAGAACTGGCCTGCACCCCGCACACCAACAGAAATCCGCCAATTCTTGGGTTTGGCCGGATATTACAGAAGGTTTATAAAAGATTTCTCCAAGATTGCGCAACCCCTCACTTCACTGACTCAGAAGGGTGTCATCTATCGTTGGGGTGATGCACATGAGTCCGCATTTCAACACCTAAAGGATAGACTTTGTAGCGCGCCTATCCTCTCATTGCCTGAAGGCACAGATGATTTTGTAGTTTACTGCGACGCTTCCATCCAAGGACTTGGTTGCGTATTGATGCAACGTGATAAGGTCATTGCCTACGCATCACGCCAACTCAAAGTTCACGAAAGGAATTACACTACTCACGATCTGGAGCTGGGAGCAGTTGTTTTCGCACTTAAGATATGGAGACATTACCTGTACGGTACCAAGTGCACCATTTACACCGATCACAGGAGTCTCGAGCATATCTTCAAGCAAAAGGAGTTAAACATGCGACAACGCCGATGGGTTGAACTCTTGAACGATTACGAATGTGCGATCAAGTATCATCCAGGCAAAGCCAATGTTGTGGCCGACACCCTCGGTCGAAAGGATACCATACCTAAGCGTGTGCTTTACAGCTTACCATCCAATCCAACCTTCCCGCTCAGATTCGAGATGCCCAGGTCGAAGCATTGAAAGCAGAAAACATCAGGGCTGAATCCTTACGAGGATCGAGGCAGCGGCTAGAACAAAAGGAAGACGGCGCTTACTATGTAACAGGGCGCATCTGGGTTCCACTTTATGGCAACTTACGCGAGCTTGTGATGGATGAAGCACATAAGTCTCGTTATTCAGTACATCCTGGTTAGGATAAAATGTACCACGACCTCAAGACTACGTATTGGTGGCCTGGCATGAAAGCCCACATAGCAACCTACGTCAGTAAGTGCTTGACTTGTGTGAGAGTTAAGACTGAATATCAGAAACCATCAGGCCTACTTCAACAAACGAAGATCCCGAAATGGAAATGGGAGCAAATTTCCATGGATTTCGTTACCGGCCTGCCCAGATCTCAACGCGGAAACGATACCATTTGGGTGATCGTAGATCGACTGACCAAGTCTGCACATTTTCTGGCTATCAAAGAAACGGATAAGTTTTCTACTCCTTGCAGACATTTACCTAAAGGAAGTGGTATCAAGGCACGGAGTGCCAACCTCTATTATATCTGATCGTGACGCACGTTTTACTTCTGAACGGTGGCAAGCAATGCACAAGTCCTTTGGCTCACGTTTAGATATGAGCACCGCTTATCACCCGCAGACGAATGGGCAATCTGAACGCACCATCCAAACCCTTGAAGACATGCTTAGGGCATGTGTAATCGATTTTGGTAATGGCTGGGAAAAGCACCTCCCGCTAGTGGAATTCTCATATAACAACAGCTACCACACCAGCATCCAGGCTGCTCCGTTTGAGGCATTATACGGACGCAAATGCCGATCACCTCTCTGTTGGGCAGAAGTTGGTGACAGCCAAATCACTGGCCCAGAACTTGTGGTAGACACCGCCGAGAGAATTGCTCAGATACGACAGCGAATGGCGGCAGCTCGTGACCGTCAGAAAAGCTATGCTGATAAGGGAAGAAAACCACTCGAGCTTCAGGTTGGGGATCGAGTGCTACTCAAAGTCTCACCTTGGAAAGGTGTAGTTCGCTTTGGCAAACGAGGCAAACTCAATCCGCGTTATGTCGGACCATTCGAGGTCACCGAGAAAATTGGCAAAGTCGCCTACAGATTGAATCTACCTGAAGAACTCAGCGGAGTTCACAACGTATTCCATGTGTCGAATCTGAAGAAGTGTCTGTCAGATGAGACCCTCATAGTTCCTCTCAAGGAACTCACAATCGACGACCAGCTGCGATTCGTCGAGGAACCAGTAGAGATTACGGATCGAGATGTTAAGATCCTCAAGCGTACCAGGATACCTCTGGTTCGAGTTCGTTGGAATGCTCGTCGTGGCCCAGAGTATACCTGGGAACGAGAAGACGAAATGAAACTCAAGTATCCCCAGCTGTTTAAGAAAAACGCAACCACTACTGAGGCTGAAGCTACTGCAAAATTTCGGGACGAAATTCCAAATCAACGGGGGGATGATGTGACACCCCAGGAAAATCAGGAAAACAACGCAACTTAACTAGCTTCCTCAGTAACCACGCGCTAAATTTCGGGACGAAATTCTCTTAACAGGGGGAGAATGTGACAACCCTCGTAATTCCATGTATCCGTACAATTTATAAATAATAATTAAAGTGCTTGATGATTGTGCTAAATTATTTAACTGCTCTCTGATTACTGTGTTATACTTACATGTGCGTGTTAGCATACTAGCAGTATGCAGAAAACTTGACTAAATGGTCCTGAATATTTTCCTATGTGTTAGGAATTAATTGTGTTACAAAAATATATGTATAAGATGCCTTACGGAACAACTAAACACTTTAACGGAACAGTATCCGACCGAACAACCACCGGACATTACCCGGGACACCAAATATTTGTCAAACACATTGTGTAATTATTTTTGGCTAGTCATGGTCCCCGTATGCCATAACACCCGCTAGATATCAATCCACTAACATATAAAATCTAGTCACTTATAATCTAACTATTATTTACCACTTTGGTCACAATGTTACATTAAGACCCCCCCCCCCCCCCAACGATTCTAGTCCCTCATGGACCCCACCATATCAAACATCCATACTTCAAATATTTGCTTTGATTATATTGCCATATTTTATTAGATTATTACTTGTGATAGTAACCAAGATATGTGAATGAATCTTTAAAAAGCATGGATCATAGATTGTTCATCATTCCACCAAGATTCACACTCAACCCTCATCACTCTACTCTCTCTCTTTCGGTTCATCCCAAAACCGAAACCCATCACCACCATCTCCAACATTCATCTTCTCTAACATCAAGTGCCATTCAAAGCTTCAAAGAATCCATGGAGGTTGCAACTTGAAGGGATTTCAAAGGAGATTGTTTCAAGTCTTTTCACCATCTTTTTCTTACCAACTTTGCACTAGATTTCATCCCTAGCTATAAGCTAGTAGTAAGCTCTTGTTTAACCTTTGTTCATCTTATTTTATGGCTAACATTGTAGTATGATGCTTCTGTTTACAACTAAAATGCTAGAACACTAAAAATATAAACATAAAGGTTACATGAAGTTTACTTGTATATGAAATGCTATTAGTTGATGTTGTCATGGGTATGTTGTTGGTTTAGGGTTAGTTAATACATATATGATGATTGATCGTCGAACTCTTGATAAATCCGTTGTTCGGACATGTGTTGATACAATATAGTAACATTTAAACTATAAAGAACATGCTGAATCACATTTCCAGCCGACTTCATCAGGCTGTAAACAGGCCATAAACTCAACGAAAAACCGATATTTTGAATCTAAAATATGTTATTATGAAATATGGTTCTAATGGCACCGGAATCGTAATTTTTGGACTCCGTTTACTATTTTTAAAGCGTCTTTTCGTAACAGCAGCTAGAGCTGCAATTTTTCTGTTGAAAAAGTGCGTCTTGTTTTCTGTTATAACTTGCAACTTGTGTGGAGTCTGATCACGAAATTTATACCATAAATGACAACCGATGCATTTGTAATTACCCCACTGGAATTTCGTAAATCGGACACTCGATGAATTTTTAATAAATTGTTCCGTGGACTGTGGTCAGAAATACATAAATCTGAGTTCAGTCCGGAATATGATTTTTTATAAAATATTCGTAATGAACTGGACCCCGATATTTTTACACAATAAAATTTGGAACGTTTAAGACATTCGGTAAAAACTTGGGAATTTTTGGAATAAGTTAACTATTTTATTAAAATGTCCGAAAACAGCCGGTTTTGAATATTAATGCTGAAATGACATAAGTTGTAATTTGCGTATCTAAATGTCGAGTATGTTGTCTGTGAATGATATAACATGTTATATGTGTTATGTGCAATATCATATGTTTGTTTATGAGTGGGGAATGGATGGGAAGTTTATATGGGCATAAATCGTTAAAGTGTGTACCTGTTTTGTGGTAGAAGTAATGTGCAAATAAACCGTACATAGGATACGTGTTATGCATGAGAAACTGATTGTTATCCGTACCTTATTAGGACGTGATTGACCGACCTTGACTGTTAACTATATTTGAGAATCTAACCGAGCAAACCGAGGTGAGTTCACACTTTTCTACAAAGCATGGTAAATTCCCGGTGGGAATGGGAATGGGTACAGGAATAGGGATTCCTCGTCCTTTGAGACGTGTTCAGGAATGTAAATTCCTCGTCCTGTTGGGACGTGCTAGACTTACTGGACTAGAACTCTATCAGCGAAGTCCCTCCCTTTTTGTATCGACTTAATCGCCGAGGCTATGGCGAGCGGGTCATTAGTTAATAGCGCTATTAGGTTTAACAAACCTCACACCATGCCAGTCGGACGGGCGTGTACTAATGGACTATGGCACGTCGGTGGTGATAGAACACCGACGCTAGGGCACAATTGATTTCTTTTGTTAGTAGTCGATATGATAAACGAGTCTGGTAGTTTAAAATACTGGGGCAGCTCCCCACGGCCAAAGTGCCGGGCTGGATAGCCAGGGAAGGTGGACATGGGATGGTTAACAAATAAACGTTTTCGAACTATGGGGTAACCCCCACGGCAGGATAGCCGAATGAGATTAAACTATTTTTTTGGAAACAACTCTAAAATGGACAACCAACCGTGAACTCACTCAACTTTGTTGTTGACTCGTTATTACATGCTTTGCAGGTCATTAGATGCTATGGAGCTTGCATATGGAGGTGGTCGTTGTGGGATGCGAACTGATATGTCCCGTACTTAATGAATAAACTTTATGAACTTATTAATCCTACGTTTTGGACTTTAAACTTATGAACTATGGACTTATGTTTTGAACTTATGTTTTATGCTTCCGCTGTTAACCTAAAATCGGTTTACTTCCTTTTGGTCACCAATCGTATTGTGTTTGGTTTTATTTACTTAATTATGTTGTTCAATATGATTGGTGGCTCGATTCTGGTCATGTCACGCCTCCAAGCGGTGATACTCCGCATGGTGGGTTTTGGGGGTGTGACATTGTCTCACCCCCAGATGCCACTAGGCTATAAAGCCATGGGCATTATAATTAACATATTAATTATAATGTTTATCCAACTCTCCATAACTATTCTAAATAATTACCCTTTTCTTTTATTACGCTTATTATTATTTCGTGATCCGGTGATTAACGATTAAAACACCGTTAAAAGTTCATTGCACAAAGTGTAACTCTTTGGGTCGTACCTTGACGACAACATTGAATTCTAATCCACAATTGAACATTATATCCAACAATCTCCCACTTGGTCGATTGGCCGATTAAGTTTTAATGTAGACAATAGTGGGTGCCTAGCTGCATCATATTGCCCCCAGTAAAGTATGCCAAGTTTATGTCAACTAGTTCTTTGCACTAATCCACTCTTTGGTTATGCAAATACTATAGCCCCGGTTATCGACTCCTTTATCCCTCTGTATTTAACACTTATTGAACATGAGAAATGGATCCAATTCATTCTCATATATTATTCAACAACTTCTAATTTCATTCCTGGTTTGAAGTGGTTTATCAAACTACTACTAGTTAGAGCGTGGCCACACGTTTAACACCAGTTCAAACCAACGAAAGGCGCCAGAGTGTTCCTCTCCTAAGAATAGAAGCACATATCCCTTTGGCTACAAACAACTCCCACTAAACTTCAGATCATTCCCAAAACTATCCTTCTTACCGCCAGTTATGTACAACGTTAGATAGAATCAAAGAACAACCATTCATTTAAGTTAGTTCTAGTATATACCGCAGGTCTAAGGATACAATGATCGTACCTATCCAAAATGTCTTATGACTAAGATCCATGAAGATCATTTTGAAATGAGTTACGCCCAATATGATTCAACTAATCATATCAGTGAATATGATTCTCAACACTTTGAGTATCCATTATATGGATCAACCATCTAATTCACAATAGTCTTTTACCAGATTGGCTCTAACGAATCTGATAGACTACAGACATTTTAGAATCCAATATTCATAGATACTTAACGTATTAATATTTGAACACATATTTCAAACAAATATTAAAAATCACATGTCTTCCCATCGTATGAGGAGCTCCAGACCACAGGAATTCTAGAATCCGCGGGTCAAGAGACTTATAATTTATGCGGATGTTGTCTTAGTGGCAAGATGACTAAGGCCCATTTTACCGAACCTAGTGAAAGGGCCAAAGACCTATTAGGACTCATACATACTGATGTATATGGTCCATTCAGGACTATGTCAATGAATGGGGAAAGATACTTCGTTACATTTACTGATGATTATAGTAGATATGGATATGTTTATCTTATGAAGTTTAAACATAAGGTTCAAAGAATTCCAAAATGAAGTACAAAATCAACTAGGGAAAACGATTAAGGCACTTTGATCTGATAGAGGTGGTTGTGCAATCGTATATTTGTTAACCAAACGTTTTTAATGATGAAACGTTGATTTAGGAATTTATTGCTTAATATTTTTTTATGCAGTGAAGGATTTTATTAAACTGGGTTAGCAAGGGCAATGTAATGGTTCATTCCATCATATATGTATACTCCAAACTATATATATCTACTACTTCTAATAAAGCAAAATAATCTTTAGCCACTTATCATTAGCTTAACCCATCACTTGCCACGTAGCATCTGATGCTCTGCTCTTTTTTTCATTTGAGCGCCACTCCAAACCACTCCCTCAAGCCGTTTCTTTTGTCCAATTCTCCTTCCTCACTACGCTACCTTCACACGCTCTTTCTCTTTCCAATCAATTAATCTTGCCAAAATTATGAATTGGTTTCTATTTCAAATAAAAAAACCCTAAATGTTAAGAATCATCTACATTCCAGAAAGTAACTCACCGGATTTCTCACTTCTATAACGGCGATCAATGCTAGGGTTTGCACTCGCTGTCTTCTACTTAATCGCACCAAAAAGTGCTTCGAAGATTCAAGTAAATCGATGACGCTTACAACCTGGTAACACAATCTAAACCTAATTGATCATAGTTTGCAGGCAGACTCTCTCTTCAAACAACAATTTTTTCCTTATGATGATTTGTGTGTTTATTTGTTTTTTGTGGTATTAGCCTTCCACAATTTCAATTTTGGATGGTTATTTAGGTTGGAATTATTAATTTTGTTGTGAGAGTAGTGTAGCTAAGGTGTTTGTGGTAATGTCTCTGTTTGTGGAATTATTAATTTTGGTTGGAATTACTAATTGGTTTAAGATTATGCAACTGGTTTGGGTGATGGACTAAAATAAATGTGATTTAGAAGGTACTTTAATATCTTATATGATATTACCATGATAGCAATTGAAAACATGTAACTAGCATGTTTGTGAAATTAGTTGTGCATTTGTTGGCTCGGTTTTACGCCCCAATCAAACTGAATCGAAACCGAAATATTCAGTTATTGGAGAACCTCTTAATATTTATTTGTCCTAAGATTTGATTTGTTTTTTTCGAAGTTGAGGTTATCTGCTTTTATGTTCAATCAAATGCCACAATGAAGTTTGCTTTTTTTTAAACATTTTTAAAAAGGGTTTGATTATTGTTGATGTGTTCTTGGATTCCAGCTTAGCTGTTAAAGATGGATCTCTAAAAGTTCAAAGAAGAGATCTTTTGATGCTCGCTGTATTTGGTTCGTTGTTTGCACCTGCAATGGTTCCAATTGCATTTGCAAAAGAAGGTAAAGACTCATTGAAATTGAATGTGCAATATGTTTATCGAGTCGGGTCTTGGGTTCGGGTCACGCAAAAACTTATTTTAAACATAATTCAAGGTTTATCGAGTTGGCTACAATCATTCTTACATGAAATTGTTGTGTCATATATAATCGGCTTATAACATTCATGTTGGATAGTTTTGCAATGCAAATGTGTTGGAAATGTTGATCCGTTTGATCCGTTTTATTTCTAGCTAAATTTTTATCTTTGTTATTGTTCACTAAGTTCCTTTATGATTGATGCAGACATATGATGGCATGATTGTTGGCGAACACTCACGAGACACAGATCTGGATGTAAGGAGGAAACCTATGTTAATTTCGCTCGGAAATTATGACTTTTTTTTATAACTTGAGGATTTGTGACAGGTTAACCCAGTACGAAACAAGGCACTTACAAATATAAGATCTGCTGGAAATGATGAGAATGTGAAGCCATCACCACCTCGCAGAGTTCGTCTCATTTATCTATTTTACGTAATCTTAATTATCTTATTTGTTTAAGCTTGAAGATCCGCCATTTGTTTTTTAACCGATTCCAAAAAGGTGCGTGTCTCTCCATAGAGTGTGAAGTATTCAAGTATCCCCCAAGAAAAGCCTTTGCCAGAATCTTGGTTTGTAAATTCAGTATTGTTCATTCATCTTCAAGATTTTTATATATTCTTATATACTGTATTGACTGTGATGGTAAAATATAATTTTATATTATCAATCGTATTAATTAAAAGAAAATATTAGTCACATATTAATTTGTTTTTGTTTTTGTTATTGTTATGTTTTAGGTCAAGGACAGGGATTTGATATCGATTTGATAAAGCTAATTTATGATGTTTTGAGCATTCCTGTAATTGCGAGTAGTAGTGCAGGAAAAGCAGAACATTTTTCACAAGTTTTTTCAGAAACAAAGGCTTCTGCAGCTCTTGCTGCTCGCATTTTTCATAGGAAAGAGGTATTTTATAATCATGTCACATATTTATTAATTTAAACAATTGTTGAGTATACAAAATGCAAAATGATAATTAGTATTGACAATATATTAGAGATAAATGTTTTATTGCTAATGTTATACAAAGTATTAATTAGTCATTTTTTGTTGGTTTGCAGGTACCTATCCAGTCTGTAAAAGACCATCTATTAAAGAAAGGAATTGAAGTAAGGATATAGCTTCCAACCTATCCGGCAATAAAATGAAGGCAATGTTTCGAATTCATTTTTTTACAACTTTAATCGTAACTGTGATCATGTATCCTGTATCAAATTTTCCTTCTGGAACCAATAACTTTAACTTGATTTCTGTAAGGTATGGTACTGAATTCAAACCTTCTATCGAGTTCTTAAGAAAATAAGTTTGACTTGTGTGGTGTACTTGTATTTCAGTTCCTGCTTATGCATTACTATGCAACAGGTTCAAAGTACAAACTAATGGATACGATCGAAGAAACTCTTGATCGGATCCGTTAAAAAAAGGTTTTGATGGAACACATGGGTTAATCAACCCCGTGTTTTATATGTTGATTTTGGGCAGGGGGGGGGGGGGGTTTAGGGTTTGGTTACATTCCAAATGGCAAGTTTTCTCCATAGCCATGACAGTAATTATTTGTGGCACTTTTGCAGGAACCAAAGGACATTTCGTCCAAAGAAGTGTGCACCTTTGGAGAGTAAGTTTTCTCCATTGCCATGGCAGTAATTATTTGGGTAGTGGAAACCTGAGAGAAGCTGTGAGACTTCCTCCTGTGGGGGGTATAAATGAATGGCCTATTGTTAACAGTTAATCCCTTTTCTTATTGTCATCCAGGTTAAAAGCAATAAACTTCGTTATTTGAAAGCCAAATGAAGGTGGTTTCACTTTTAAATCTTGACCTTTGACTTTTGATTTTTGGTTTTTGGTTTTCAGCTGTGGATTTCTTCAAGTTTCATATTAAGAATTTCATCTTCAACTTTTTATGTTTTCATGCAGTTTGTATACTTTATGGATCATGGATTTTCCATGTGGTCTTATTAAAGAAGTTGTCAAAGGTTCGCCTTTCGTTTATGTAATGCCTTTTTTTTATTTTTCAAGTCTTTCCAATCATATATCAGCTTTCGGTAGCGTGAACAAGGATTTCTGAATGGTTTTAAGTTCATAAATGGGAATGTCAAATAAGTTCATAAGTCACATATAAGTTCTTTTTATGATATTAAACTTGGTTTTCATGGTGCCCCTACATGAAAAGACTTATGATCATTTAGTAACTTGCTCATCATATCAATGTAGAAGGCCACATGCTTAGTTCTAGACTTATGATCATTTGTCGGATAATAAATGAATATATTTTACTCCACAAATGCATTAAAACGCTAACTTAAAGCTTACTTCCTGTGCCATCATCAGCTAGCCAAACCACCAAAAATTAATGACGATTGTTGCATACAGGTTGCTCAATTGGTCAGGCTTTATTTCGTGTTTTGCTGTGTCAAACTCATGCCATTTACTGGTGTTTGCTACTATAAATTAAAGATTTCAATCAAAAGAATAAGTTTAATCAAACTTAATCTTAATGCAATTCAACAGTGCCAATAACATTGTGTCCTATTCAGATTTACAGTCATGTTATTCGTAAAAAAACATCTTAGGTGGCCGGAATTTTCTTTACCATCAAGTATAATAGTTTACGTTTTCACATGTTTCAAGCATAACATAAGCAATGGCGGACCCAGGATTTTTGGACAATGGGGTCCAAAAAAAAAACACAAAAAAACGAAGAAACAAGTATCGAACCCATGACCTTTTGTGTGTAAACAAGGGGTTTTACCACTGCACTAGGCTCACTCTCATGTTATGGGGTCCAACTAAATTATTTTATGGGGTCCATAGACAATTTTATATACCGTTTCTACTACTTTTTTAAAAAAAGATTGGGGTCCGGGGACCCCGTTCCTCGTAACGTAGGTCCGCCCCTGAGCATAAGTAGATTGTTACCTGAAAAGAGAATCAGGACAGTCGATCAATAGTTTCAGAACAGTTGTTGGCTTGTTGATGATAAGCTTAATGAGTCTAAACAATGAGGCGCTCGACACACTATGCGACCGCAATCTATACAATCCGTCTGTAGATAATGAGTCTAAACAATGAGGCGCTCGACACACTTTAAAACTGGAAAACCGAAAGACCTTTTGAACTGTAATATCCAGAGCTGGTCTTCCATACACATTGCAATGTGTTACCAAAACAGACTGCACAATAAGAAAATACGAATGAACTGATAGAACATTACAATAACAATTTACAAAGATGGGATACACAGAGGTGAAAAATGACCTAAAGTGTGTTTCTAACAGATTATTAGTGCATACAACTTTGTAAATTACTTCATTCAAAAGATTAGATTAGTATTGTAGTAGCCTATTAGTATATATTAATGTAATCATATTTTACACATAAATCATCCGTTAAAAATTTGCACATAAACATGTTTCGGATCAACTCAAACCCTGTGCAAAAATTACCCGTTTCAGTCTGAATCCATTTTGACTCATTACCCAGCCCACCACTGCACCAACATCTCACTTTTGCCGCCTTTTAGAGAAACATGACACAATATCATTGGAAAAAATACGTACCGGTACTGATACCGAAATAACCGGTACGGTACGGTACCGGTACTAAATGCTCATCCCTAAAGTAGATGTTGACTATTAATGTAGATAGATATTAGCCATTAGTTATTAGGTAGGACTTAGGAGTAGTAAAAAGTCTCTTTCAACACAACAAACCTTACTATTTACTTGTAAGTTGTTTGTAAAAGTAACCTAAGTGCTTTCTTAGTTCACTTTTCGACTATGTTCTATTAGTTTGATTGAATCATAAAAGGATCCGAGGTTGGGCCAAGTCCACAACGTGTTTTTCCGTGTGTTTGTCAAGACATTTAAGTAACAAAAATACATTTGCAAACTTTACCAGGGAGCAACAAATCACTGTACAGAGAAGCAAGTATCATCACAGATAGATCGCTACTTTTTTCTTTTACATATAAGGCCCGCCTTATCTATTTGGGCTTTAGTTGGGTTCCTTGTTAAAACTTACATATGTTATTGGGTTCTTGTTTTTGCCTCGTTTTCAGGTTGTGTTAATTATTAAAAAAAAAAAAACTTTTTAACACTCCCACATCCTAACCTTTTTTTGTTTAATCTTTCAGAGAGCAAACTAATGGAGTTGAATTCATTAAACAA
This sequence comes from Helianthus tuberosus, assembly GCA_030545235.1. Taxonomy (NCBI): domain Eukaryota; kingdom Viridiplantae; phylum Streptophyta; class Magnoliopsida; order Asterales; family Asteraceae; genus Helianthus; species Helianthus tuberosus. The sequence goes on from CM060430.1 coordinate 65,105,184, forward strand.
ACCTGGAATGTACAACAACAATGAGAAATGCAGAGATAAGTGGAAGTCTATTGATCCAAGTCAAATCATCTGCACATTACCCGATTCGACCACAACATAAAAACCATGATTCAGTATTACTAAATACATGTATATCTTAATTCAAACCAAAAAATAGCAATATCGAAATGCAATCTAGTAGCAAAATACCAAAACTGGAGCAAATTAGGAGCCAATAATCTAATTCGCTAGACCAGGGAAATTGTAGGTTACCTTTAATTTAAAGCGATCCGTGCAGCAAACGAACACCAATGTCACAATCGGCGATAGAAAACCCTAAATTAAAAGCAAAACAGACAAAGATTTCTGATTAAGAGAATTAACATCAAAACTATTAAAAAAAACTTTATCTCTATTTCAAATATTTTTTTTCAATCAAAAACGTGATAAATTTTTTTTTTACTTTGAAACAATCAACAGTGAAACGGGTAAGAAAAAATTGAAATGCATGACTAAATTATTCTTCACATACCACAAATCATTTATAGATACCTGATTGCAAGTTACTCATCTCCTTAGCTTTAAAATTACTTACTAAATCAAATTCAAAATAACATACAATTGAGTTAAAAAAAAACAGACAAAACTGGTAGAAAATAAACCCAAACATATATTTTTTTTGTCAATTGTCATCCCAATTTTAGTATCACTATGAAACCCTAACCTTTATGAAAGATGAACAACCAAAAAAACGATAAAGAACAGAATGTGCAAATTCACACGATTAATCTAAAGGTATCAGAGAAGCACCAAGTACAAATGCAATCACCTTAGATAACAAAAGCGCAAACTATCTTTGTATTAAGCGACACGTTCAACAAACAAACGCCAAGGTCCCAAACGGTCACCAAAAACCCTAAATCACATGCCGAAAAGGAAATAAATTCACTCTATGGACATTCACACATCCTTCTCTTTGGTTAACGATTCCATTGCAGCCTGCAATTAAATTCACAATTAAAACTGTAAATAACAATTTCTTGACTAAGATCAAGATTCGAAACCGCACCGTTTTATCTGATTCTTCTTTTGCAAATTTCGCTCGTATGATTTTAGAATCTTTCGATACTCCGTGATAATTAGTAAAACACCGTCCGAACTAACACCACCATTCACCAACTGGGAGTAACCTAGAGGTGAAATCAATTTCATGGATCATTAAATTGCTTGATTTGAAACAACCTCGTCGATGCCCACATATGAACCCTAGAACTTCAAATTTGTGTTAAAAAAACAACCTGAGAAAGGAAGAGCAAATATGAGAGGAGGATTTCTAACCTTGAATCTCTAATCTGTATGGCAACGATGAGGATCTCTATGGTTTGTGATAGTTTTTTCTTTTTTTTTCTTTTTTTTTTTTTTGAGAATGAAGCTTGAAGAATGGGTTAATGAATCCAGAGATGATTTTGGCTTCAAAGGAAACGGATGCTTGAATCAATTTAGGGTTTTGAAACAAAAATGGGGGAAAGGATTGAGAAGGTCAGAAGTGTGTGATAAAGGGAATTAGGTTTATGTAATGTGAATGTGGCTCTGGCTCATCATGCTATGATCCCTCTTTCACAGACTGATAATTGTATACTTTTTTGCACAGATATCACCACCGCTGGTTTGTTTTCAACCACCACTTCCTCCACCATCGGCTCAAGATTTGTGATTTGAAAACACAAATTTAGAATGAAAAGGATTGTAGATGATTGCGTAATACAGAGGTTTCAATTTGAAAATAAATTGAGAATGGAAAGGATTTCACAATTTTGGAAATATTGATTTGATTGAAGTGGAAGAGCGGATATTTTTTGAAGGTAAAGAAGAGAAGATGTGTTTTCAATTGCCGCTCAAAAGAAGAATCAGAGAAACAATCAGATGACACGTGGCAATAACATGTTTAAGCAAATGCCATGTGGCATAAGTTGGTTTTGCTTTATTAGAAGTAGTAGATATTAGTTTTCTTTATGTGTAAGAACGATCATTGGAAGTCTGAATGAATGAAGATTAATTAGATATTTGGAGATATTATTGTTTGACCCGAACCGAACCGAATCACCGACCCGAACATATAACCCGAAACATAGCGATAAGAGAAAAAAATTGGGTCCAATGACTTTTGGCTCCCACGGAACTTTTGGCCAAGATCCGCCACTGCATATGTTGGTGGTAGGGTTTTTTTCACTATTTTGAACATTAAGCGTAGATTTTAACATTAATCGTGCATTTTTTGCGCTATTTTGAACATTAATACAACATTTTTTGTCATTTTATAGAGGCTCTCTCTAGATTGGATGTTTTCATAACACGTCCCGATGCATTACACCCGGATAATGTAAAGTAATGGCTAATGACAATGCTATTTTGAAGGGAAAACTTACTGATGGAACTCCAGCTTTGAGAGGGGCGACTCAATTGAATCCGAGCTTCGTTTTATCATACCTCTGAGAACTGCCTGTATTTTGTTGGAAAATGACCTCTTTGTCCTCAACCACAGGTAAAGCATGTGTCGCTTTTATAAACTTCGTTGTCTATCCATCTCTGAATTTGGATTTGAATGTTTATATAAATTTCATCTTTAACTTTTTATGTTTTCATGAAGTTCCATATTAAGAATTTCATCTTCAACTTTTTATGTTTTCATGCAGCTTGTATACTTTATGGATCATGGATTTTCCATGTGGTCTTATTAAAGAAGTTGTCAAAGGATGTATGGAAACTGGACACCTGGGCTATTTTCTTCTTAATGATAAATTTACATTTTTGCACTTTAGATTTCAATCATGCTGGGCAGACGAGGTCCCTAAACCTAAACCATGGCTTTTAAGGGCCTTACATCGTAGTCTTGGAGGAAGGTTTGTCCAAAGACTTTATGTTACAAAGCTTTGTTGGCCGTTACAAATATTTTCACTAAGAATGAGAAAGTCTGAATATGTCATGTTTGTTTGATTAAAGGTTTGGGTGGGAGGCTTTTGGAAGGTACCCTATGAATATTTCAGTTCTGAGTTCATTGATTTTTGCATAGTTTTGAAAAAGTATGATGAATATATCATGAATTTTGACTTTTTGATGAGTTACTCACTTTGTAATATATGGACATTGTTGAAACTCAATATATCATATATGAATTCCTTATTACTGAACCAAGCAATGAACATTAGATAAGATAAAGGTAATAATATTGTTCTTCCTTTGCTCATTTGTAGATCGGCAATGATCTTTCTCAATTTGTTGGGCCACTGATTCTGAACCAATTGTTATTGGTGAGTTAGATAACTTATATTTTTAATCTCTGTATCCAAATTATTAGTTTCTGTAGTTTCATTTCTTATATGTAACTAGCTCCCTAAATTTATGTTCTAATTGATTATACTTTTTAGGCTATGCAAGAAGGTGGTCCAGCTCAGATTGGTTACATCTATGCATTCTTAATTTTTGTTGGAGTGGTACAACTTCTATAACTTTCTTTTTTATTAGCATTTTTGTATACTAAAAGATATGTATGACTTCCAAACATTCTCTGATGCATCCGATTATATGCTTCTTTAGTCATTGCTTGATACTTACTTCTGTTTCTACTACATCGTTTTAACTTAATTTTAAGGTTTACAGATAGTTATTATATTGGTTATGAATTTAGGTACTTGGTGTGCTATTTGAGGCTCAATACTTACTTCTGTTATTATATTGGTTATAATTTCTTTCTTCTTCAATATTTAAATATTTCTTAGCTCCCTGGCATAGTTTGGACTATGGTGTTGTGCCTGTTTGGGTATCATCCCTGGTTATATTAATATGAATTTAAATAAGAATTTAGATATTGAAATTTATATAAACTTGATGTCAGTCAAAAGATGAAAACCATGACCTTTTGTTGATCTATTAAAGATTCGCTGGTATGTAACAGGTTTTTGGAGAGGGAAGTGATCACTCTGTTCGGTTTTGGGGGTTATTGCGGACTCCTCAAAAACCAAACAGGTAATGGTTTTTTAATGAAGTGCTATTTGTAATCTGTCAAGCGTCTGAGCATCAACTAATGTAATCTGTTTCTACTAAATATTAATCATATCATGCATAGCACTAACGCATTTCGTTTACAACTTTTGTGACACAATGTTTGTTAGTACCTTTACGTAGATGAATTCGTTTGTATTATGTATTACTCTACCTTCATTTCTTAATGTATTTTTTATGTTCACACTGCCGGTGCAAGTCATTTTGACAAAAGGCATGAAAACATCATAATGAAGGTTTCATATCCAAAAACTTAATGTGTAACGAACATCATGTAGATGTACTATTGGGACGTGCTCAAATCTCTCAAAATATTAGGCTTAACAAATCACACTTTAACGCTTTTATGTTTAAATTATTTTATGTGTTTAGTTGGTGTTTAGCCACCCGCGAAGCTCGCGGGGTCTTAGGCTAGTTTTGTATATTTGTTAACTAGCTGTAAAACTCAAAAGCGACAATTTTACAAAATTATCTCTCTTCCATTAAAAGTCATACCCTCATAATATTTCAAAAGGAACAAAACCGAGCATTTAAAGAAGAAATCATAAATTTAACACACAACTATGCGTCCTTTTTAAGACATAACCTTGTCGCATTCAACATAGGACATGACTATACTTTTTTGAGACATAACCGTGTGGTTCTTCATTCAAGCGTTCCCATCCAAGACAAAACACTCAACAGTGTACATCTGTTGTACATAGGCGTATTGCCTCTTGTGAAATCAACGAATTTAACATGAAAACAAACTACATGACTTCAATTCACAAAGCCATGTACAATCGTGTATGTGGGTCAGCTCTAACCCAAAATTACATAAATAAATTAAGGATTAGGGTCAAATACAAAGGATCCTAATTGTAAGAAGTGTAAGAATGATTTATAGAGTGACAAGTGTCCAATAACCTAAAAAACCCACTAAAAAAAAAAAAAAAAAACCTTAAACATCCACCACCACCAACCCCCCCCCCCACCCACCCCGCCCACCCCCCCCCCCCCCCACCACCTCACCCACAAAAAAAAAAAAAAAAAAAAAAAAAATTTTTGGGGGGTTAGGTTTTTTGGGGGTTTTTTTGGTGAGGTATAGTTTTTTTTTTGTTTTTTTTTTTTTTTTTGCGGGGGGGGGGGGGGGGGGGGGGGTGGGGGGTTTAGGTTTTTGGGTGGTGGTGGGGTGGGGTGGGGGTAGGTGTTTAGGTTTTTGGTGGTGATGTAGTGGGTTTAGTTTTATGTTATTGAACACTTGTCACTCTATAAATCCTTCTTACACTTCTTACAATTAGAAGTCTTTGTAGAATAACTTGACCCAATAAATTAATATCTTACATTATTTACAACTTAAAATACAAATGCTTTAAATCAAACAAATGTATATCAACTATTATTGTTTTTTTAGGTCAATCAAAGTCTCAAATTATAACTCGATAAAGAGTATATTTTACTATGTTAGAAAATATAATAAAAAGTAATTATTTATTAACTTAATTTAGTTTTCTCTTTTCCAACAAAAACTACCCGGGTATACACATAGGTAAAAGGTCACTCACGTCCGTGATTGCAGATCACGCTGATGACCCGTCCATCACCAATTTCAGAAATCCATCATCCGAAAACCCACTGTGGTATAACCTCTGGCCCACACATAACATTTTATCATGAAGAACAAGACTCCAACCGACGAGCTCGAAAGTCACCGGGTACCCAAGTAAAAAAACTAATGATAGGATCTTTTAATCATTTTCAACTAATAATATTAATGAATAAATCACATCCAGCATAAGGGTGTCCGGGGCACCAGCGGTAACCCCTTTCGGTGACCCAAGTCACCTAGCGGGAACACCGTCGCCGTTGGTGCGGGGAGGGGAATCGGGGAGAAGTCACCGCGTGAAGAGGGAGGAGATGGTGGGCCCATCTGTTATTTCAACCAATCAAAACATTTTTTTTTTTGAATAAAAAAACAAGGGGAGTTAAGAGGGGAGTGGCGCCATCAAATTGGGACGTCAACTCCCCTCTTAAACTCCCCTAACACCCCATTTTGATTGCGGCACTCCCCTAATAGGGGACTTGGGTTTTTTTTTTTTTTTTATTTGTTGTAAAATTATGCATGTTTATAAATTAAAAAAATATTAATAAAAATAAAAATTAAATAAAAGACATTTCATTAAATTAAAAAAAAAACAACCTAGAAAAATAAAAATTACATTCAAACTAGAAAAATAAAAATTACATTCAAACTAGAAAAAATATAAAAACAAACTACTCGTCGTCGGAACTCACTTCAAGGTGAGGTAGATCTAAACGTCCGAGATGCTCAACGAGATCGTGTTTTAGTCTCCAATGCGTTTCTTCGTCAATGAGCTCGCTATAAGCTGTTTCAGCGAAGACGGGTTCGACTGGAGGATCTTGAATGTGTACCGGTGCTATCGCCCTTCCGTCGTCTTTTATAATCATGTTATGTAAAATAATGCACGTATACACGAGTAACCTTATCTTTTTCACCGTTTTCGAACGCATTGGACGATTTAGTATTCCCCACTTCGCCTTTAACACACCAAACGCCCGTTCCACATCTTTTCTTGCGGCCTCGTGTTGCCTCTTGAACTTTTTTTCATTCGGGATGTGAGGATATGGAAAAGACTTCACAAACACGGACCAGCTAGGGTAGATCCCATCAGTAAGATAATACCCGCGTTTGTATAAGTGGTCATTCACCTGAAATGGACAATATGGCGCCGTTCCGTTTCGTTGAGCAAGAAATAACGGAGATTGTTGGAGCACGTTGATGTCGTTTTGTGAACCCGCCGGGCCACAAAAAGCATGCCAAATCCACAAATCTTGAGACGCCACCGCCTCTAACATAACCGTCGGGTATTGATGATCGCCTCTCATATATTGTCCACGCAATTCTGTGGGGCACATTCTCCAGACGAAGTGTGTACAATCCAGACTACCCAACATACCAGGTAGATGATATCTCTCCTCATGAGCCTGATACAATAGCGCAACGTCGTGGCTCGTTGGTCTACGTAAGAATTCACCGGCATACATTGCACAAACCGTCTGGCAGAAATATTCAAGGCACTCATGAGAGGTCCTTTCAGACATTTTTAAATACTCGTCGTTTTCGTCTGGTGGGTTACCGGTTGCAAGTTGTTTAATCGCAGAAGTAACCTTTTGCAACGGCGTGAAACTTTTCTTCATTCTCCCGTCCAAGCCCTCTTGAAACCACTCGTCGTACGCTTCGACGTCACTAACAATTTTTAGGAACAAAGACTTGGACATACGAAACCTCTGACGAAAAATATCGGCATTAAATTTTGGATTTTCTACAAAATAATCGGCCATTAGTGTTTCGTGGCCACCCTCACGATCTCGAGGGACAACTTTTTTTTTTACTAGACGATGCCGTGTCTAGTATCTCCGCTTGTTGGATGAGATTTTGGAAGAAAATTAAGCTACTATCGTTTGACGGAGAACCTTCATCGTCGGGAAAGTCGGGTAGGGGAGGAAAAATCGGGAACCTGGGATCCATTTAGTGAAGTGGGTGTTGTTTGAGAGTATAAAAAATAAGAAGTGGGTGTGGTTTGAGAGTATAAAAAATAAGAAGTGGGTGTGGTTTGAGAGTATAAAAAATAGTGAAGTGGGTGTGGTTATTTATATTTGTTTAAAAAGTGAATTTTTTTTTTTTTTAAAAGTCGACCGTTTAAAGACCGTTCATCAATATGCGTGCCATTTCAAAGCGGTGAACAAGTGCCACAACCACCCCCGATTCGGGTCCCCGCACCGTTGGCGGCGGTGTTCCCGATCGGTGGATGTGGTCACCGATGAGGTCCCCGCTGTACGCCCCGGACACCCTAAGCATTACTCCAGAGAGACAGATTTAAAGTGTCTCTGCAAGATTTAATTGAATTGATAGGTCTTTGGTCCAAAATCTAATGTTGCAGAGATGAATAAGCATTTGTGAAAAGAAACCACTTTACCAAATCTCTCTCTCTCACACATCTTGTTAGCAAGCAAAAAAGATAGAAAGAATCTTCAGAAGAATCACATTACAACAACAAAGAAAACACCACATCCCATCTCACCAACAACCCCAATCTCTCTCTCTCTCTCCCTTCACCAACAGTCATTGAAATCCAAAACCCACCAAAAGCTGTAACCAACTTGACATCTTCTACATGTCTTTCTGTTTTCTTCACACCATAACCCACTTGTTCATCTTCTGATTACACACAACCCCTCTTCATTTTCTCTCTCTACATGTCTAGAATCACCAAAGTTTTGATCTTGGGGGGGAATTTGGATCCACAGAGAAAAAGAAGTGGTGGGTTGAGAACCAAACAGGCTGGGAGAGGCTCTTGCAGGGGGAGTTAGGGTTGTTATTTTGCTATCGTTTCTTGATTTTCTTCATCTTTATTGTGTTTTGATAAATGGGTTATTTACTAAAAGAAGCACTCAAGACCCTGTGTGGTGTTAATCAGTGGGCTTATGCTATTTTCTGGAAGATTGGCTGTCAAAACCCTAAGTAAGTTGTTGTTCTCAATCTTTTTCTAGATGATGTTTGAGCTAATGTGATCTTGTTTGAATCAAATTGGAATTAGAGGTGTAACTGAGATTCATGAGCTACTCGAGATCGATTGGCTTGCTAAAAGCTCGAATCTTCGCTTAATTAAGCTCGGCCAGAGCCTAACAGTAAGCTTGTTTAATAAACGAAGGCTGTTTGTTTACCTGTTAATGAGGCTCTTAAGGGTTCAGACCTCTTGCTGGTTCAGCAGTTAATGGTTCACTTAATGGATCAGACTGTTTTTGTTTTGTGAGCAGATGTCCAGACATTTGCCTCTGAATGGTTAAGCATTATACAGAGTCTGAATGGTATAAATATAAATAAAAGATAACTATAAATGTCTATAATAATAAACAAGCCAAGCTCGCGTTTGAAAAACTACTCACGATTTGAGCTCGAGCCTAGTTGGGCTCAGGTTTGGCTCGGCTTGTTTAGACCTCTAATAGGAATGCGGGGTAGTTTGCGTTTCTTTGGTTTACTAGTTTAGATCATCTTTGAGCTAATGTGATCTTGTTCGAAACAAAGTAGAATCTGGGGTAGTTTGATTCTCTTTAGATTTACTGTTTTAGATCATTTTTGAGCTACTGTGATCTTAATTTAGGGCTTAAAAGATAATTTGAAGAATGATTTGGTGTTATGGTTGGAGTGTATATAATATGTGACATTCCATTGATTTGATTCTGCATGGTCCTTTTAATATTGTTGTGTGTTGACTTGCTGTCTGTGAATTTTGGTTGGTGTTTTTGGATTCATATGTTTAGATTCCTTTGTTTTGTCTTGGTGAGGAAACAGAACAGGTATATTATGGTGTAATGTCTGTTCTTGTTTGTATTCTTTTTGCTGGCTCCATGTGTTGTAATTGTTTTCAAGGACACTTGTACAAATTTACGATCCGGATGATTTAATTTATTAAGGCGTGCGTACGGTTGTGTTATTACTTATGTGTATCTGTTTCCATGTTATGATCACTGAGTATTTTCTCTCAATTGAAGGGATTTTGGATGTTTGAGTAAATTTAAGAGACTTTGTTTGAATTATTTTTAAGTTAAAATGCTAAAATATGTAAGGGGCGAATTTACGCCAAGTTTAGAGTTTTAAACGAACGAGATTAGTGAACCGTCTAGCGGAAAGTTCGTTTGTAAAAAAAAAACGAACATGAAAAAAAATGTTATGTTCGTACTGTTTGCGAACAAGCGTCTCATTCTTGAATGTTAGGAAAGCATTATGCTCATGTATCTTCGTCTACTATTATATATCATATATATATTAAATATTTTTAATAATATATAGTTATATCCAACAGAATGAACATGGACAGGCGTATAAGCAAATGAATATTATTTATGTTTTAATTTAATATTTTTATATGATATGCCAATTTTTTTTTAAAAGTTGTATTTCTTTCATGCATATTCATTTATCTCTTAAATGAACGAACACAAACAAACATGAACAAGAAAATTCATCCATCTACAGTGATATGGAATACTAATTGTGGATTACTTGCTGACTAATTAATTTTCTTTTGTTCTTATTTTAGGCTTCTAATATGGGAAGAATGTTATTATGAACCTATATTTTTTTCTAACGGTGGGCATGGAGTTCAAGCAACAAATAAAATCAACTTGCTTGTAACCAAAATGATGAAAGATAACTACATCAATCTCTTAGGAGAAGGGTCTGTCTCTAAAGTTTCATTTTTTATTCTATTTTTAATTTCTTTGTTTACTAAATCTTTAACATTATTTCAGATTAGTTGGGAGGGTTGCATTTACTAGAAATCATCAGTGGATTATACGCGATAACAAAATGCTAGGCCCCCATCCACCCGAGGTATAAACTTTTATCAATAAATAACCAGCGTGTCAAATATTATTACGAAAGCTATATTTATATTAATAATAATAATAATAGTATTTTATTTTTTTCTAAAATAAAATGCTTAACGAGATTTTATGCATCAAAATACACTTTCGATGACGTTAATACTAATTTGTTTTTTAATGTGCTCCCAGGTATCAAATGAGGTTTATGCACAATTCTCAGCAGGCATACAGGTGAAGTAAATTATTATATTTTATAATTCAAGTATTATTCTGATTTGTTGTCTGCAAAATTGTAACTCTTCTGAATTTTTTTTTTTTTTTGGGTAGCAGACAATAGCAGTTATTCCCGTTCATCCTCACGGGGTTGTTCAACTTGGTTCATCCTCAACTGTAAGTTCATCTCTATCTTCTATAATTTCTAATTTACTTTTAACATTTGAATATTATAATAATCTGTTTCAATCTGCTGCAGATTTTGGAGAATCTGGGATTTGTAAATGATGTTAATAGTTTAATTTCTCAACTTGGATGCGTTCCCGGTGCATTATTATCTGAAACCTACATGAAAAATGAAAATGCCATGAACGCTAATCCAAACGGGACTGACTGTACACTCTTTACTCCTGACATATGCAACCAAACGGGCCCGAACCGGGCCCAGGTTGTCCATTCACCTCAGGCTTCAGGAAGCAGTGGACACACTTCTTTCTCTTTTGGTAGGCCTGTAATTCGTCAAAGTTCTACAATATCTGACCCGAAAAACGGTCAACAAACTGCTTTTGGCTCGTTCTCAGCGAACTGTGACCCGTTAAGATTAATGGAACAACATATGTTATCGGATGCGTTTTTGGGAGATAATGGTGATGATACTATGATGTCTCAAATAACAAAGGAGTCGAATAATGTCGTTGCAGGCTCGGATCCATGTTCTTTTCCAGATGCTCACTTCTCTCGTGCACATCTCGGTATATGTGCCCTAACTTTTAAAATTCAAGTAGAGGGGTGCAAAATGACGGGTCGGGCGGATTGGTTAACGGGTCAGGTTGGATTGACCTAAAACAAATTTTATTAAAAAAAATAATTTATAAACGATTGTCATGTTATGCTTGCAAAAAATAACAATGTAACTAAATCGACCCGTTATTAAAATCATTAAAAATCAGGTTGATATTTGCTACGATATTAATTAATCTGAAGCGTGCTTTATCTTGCAGACGAACAGCGCACACGGGTCAAGTTGACTTCCAACGACGAAAAGCTAGAACATGAATTGTTTCAGGGTCTTACAATGTCATCAGAAGAAGCATGTTTAAAACCGCCATCTAGTGACGACCTGTTTGACATTGTGGGTATGGATTTAAAAAACAAATTATTCGGTGGAAGTCGGGACAACATTATTAGTAATGTAATAGAACCAACCCCGCCAAATCTAATTAAAAACGGTAGAGCGGTTCTAGATTCATTTCCAATTTATGACGGAGAATCCGATAGCGGTATCTATTCATCAACGGCCAGTGATCATCTTTTAGATGCAGTTGTCTCTAAGATTCACTCATCTTCTACTCCTGTTACTTATTCATCATCTGTTTGGGCTAATCGCGGGACTAGTTTGACGCAAAGCGAGTTGATTAACGGTGCCAAATGTTTGAAAAACACAGGGGTAACAAGTTCTTTTTCGTATAAATCCGGGATTTCGAAAGAAGACGGTGGAAACTTTTCTGATACTAGTTCGATAATCTCATCACAAGTCAGTTCTTGGGCTGACCAAAGACGTGAAGTGAAAAAAGATTACGGTTTTGCATCCGGGTATGCTAAAAAGACTGATGAAATCAGCAAATCTAATCGTAAGAGACTTAAACCGGGAGAAAACCCTAGACCTAGACCAAAAGATCGCCAGATGATTCAAGATCGTGTAAAAGAATTAAGAGAAATCGTTCCGAACAGTGCCAAGGTAAAATACGTTTGGATAGCTTCTTATATTGTTTTATTCAACTCTTGAGGTACCGTGTAAAAAGTAAGCTTTTCTTATGTTTTTTTTTCCGATATGAACAGTGCAGCATCGATGCTTTGCTAGAACGCACGATCAAGCACATGCTTTTCTTGCAAAGTGTTACAAAGCATGCAGACAAGCTAAAACAAACGGGTGAATCCAAGGTATGTCGTTACGTCAAACTATAGCTCGTATTTTGGAAGATGGGTACGCTCTGTAGAGGTAACGGGGGTCTGTTGTTTGATTTAATGGCAGATTGTGAGCAAGGATGGTGGTGTATTGTTGAAAGATAACTTTGAAGGAGGAGTAACATGGGCGTACGAAGTTGGTTCACAGTCGATGGTCTGTCCCATAATAGTCGAGGATCTCAATTCACCTCGTCAAATGCTTGTAGAGGTACTAACCATCAACAGTCGTTTGTAAGTAAATATATTAAGAAGTGACGCCATGTATATTGCTTATGTGTCTGGTCGTTGGGTTGCAGATGTTATGTGAAGAAAGAGGTTCGTTCCTGGAGATAGCCGATGGTATTAAAGGATTAGGATTAACTATCTTGAAGGGGGTGATGGAGTCTCGTAACGACAAGATATGGGCCCACTTTACCGTAGAGGTAACACTAATCAATCATTAACTTATGTTAAAACGGTTTACTTTGATAAATATGTGACATTATATCATGTAAACAGGCAAACAGGGATGTGACGAGAATGGAAATTTTTATGTCACTTGTTAGCCTCTTGGATCAAGCTGCCAAAAACGGTGGCGATTGCAATGGGAAGGCGAATATTTCGGTCCATGAACAATCTTTCCACCAAGTGGCCGCCAACCCTATGAGTGTTGGACCGAGTAGTATGCGGTAACGGGTCGCTTGGAGATGTTGAGAGCAGCTCTGCCATGACCGACATGATCCCAGCCTGGTTTACGTTATCGATCCAAATGTTGTATGTTATTAGCCAACTGACTGAAACTTGTTTCTTATAAGGCTCTTGTAGTTGATTAGAGCTTTGATGCACATGTAGCTGAATGTTGGTGTGTTTTCATGTATTCATCACTGGTTGTGTTTAATATAAGTTTTTTGCTCCTTGTAATCCACTTTGTATAATTTTTAGTTTTTGCTCCTTGTAAAATTAAAGCAGTTAAACGCTTATATTTTTTATTTCAGAATTTTCTGTTTAGTGTTGAACACATTTATGTAATCATAAACTAATCGTATGTGTAAAAACTTGGAAAAAAGCTCGGCTCGAGGCACATCTAGCTGTGCAAGGCGACACGTAGGTTGCGTGGATGACAAGTAGTTTGCATGAATGTTCATAGTCGAAACGCCTTTTTTGCGCTTCACGCTTTTGGGCTTAGACTTGGAAAGGCGAAAGCTACATATAGACTATATATGTATACCTGTACATATGGTATGTTCTTTATGGTTTACATCGAGTTTGTATAGCTGTTTGAGACTGGTCGTGCTTTCATATTATAAATTGTGAATATATTTTGTTATTTTCTTATGCGAGTTCCGTTTGTCTTCAGGACTTTCCATTGGTTGACTAATTTTTTATTTATTTATTTGTGTACCTTTATCCCTCAATTGACATTTAGAAACCTTCAACTTTCCAAAGACTTTGTTATGGAGTTTTACGTGCTTATTTCAAGTTGATTTACGTTTTGGCGTAAAATTTGTTTTATAATTGAGTCGAATAAAAAATGATACGTTTTCTTGCTTATTTTTTATGTGCGTTTTCAGTTGGTCTACGTTTTGAAATAAATTATGTTCGAAAAAGAGTCGGGTCAAATATAATACGTTTCATTAGACGGTATAAATTCGAGTTACTTTACGCTTCGACATCTCCGCAACACACCGTACCATTCTTTAACTTAAAAAACACTATTTTCTTACGTGTTTATTTTCATGTACATGTCGGTATAAATTCAAGTCGGTTTACGATTCGACATAAATTTTTTTCGCAAATAAGTCGGGTCAAATATCATATGTTTTTTGTGCTTATTTTCATGTACGTTTTCAGTTGGTCTAAGTTTTGACGTAAATTTTGTTCGGAAACAAGTCAGGTCAAATATAATACGTTTTCATTAGACGGTATAAATTCAAGTCACTTTACTTTCGACGCCGCTGCAACACGTGGTGAAATTTACTAGTTATAAACAAGTGTGCATCCGTATGCCTTCTTCGCCCATCCTTTGGTGACCTCGTAACAGCTCGAAGCGCCTTGCATTTTGTAAAACATAGTGGCAAACAGGTAAGAACGGGTCAGTAACACCACTGACCTGTTCATGTTTAATTACAAATTTACAATCACCAAGAGCAGGCCAAATTCTTTTTCTTTTTGTTGTAAATAACAGAAGCTAAATAAAATGATTCTATTATGTGTAAAAAACTGGTACAACTTTTAATCCCATACATATATCTGGAATCAATTTCACAAACATGAAAAGGCTAATGGTTGACGACCTCTCTAAGGAACGGTACAACCTGTTTGTGGTGGTGTTTGATCGATTCAACTGCTTTAACAGCAAACGAGTCGTCCTCAGGGTAATAACCAATAGGATCAGATAACAGTGGATTTGGAAGATTGAGCACACCTTCAAGAGTTGCATGAAGACAATAAGCCGAATAGGTGACGTGATATCCGCCTTCTTGCACGATTAAGATCCGCCCATTGCTGTGATTATCTGCTAGACTGTGAATTATCTTCCCAATGTCTCTATAACCCTCCATTGTCAAACAGTGTCTTCCATTTGGATCAAACTGCAAATGTTAATTATTAAACCTCAAGTTAATATATGAATCACCAAGCTAAGAGATGATCTTGGTTTAAAAAAGCGTGACCAATTTTTTATCCCAAAAGCCAGGGCGCGCATTTATGTACGACCATATAACCAGAAGATGCATACCTCTCATTTGTTTTAAAGATAAACCTATATATTTTAGTAAACACCCCATAATGTCTTCATCCCTTAGGTTGTTTTTACATAAAACCTCCTACAAACCGTAGTTCTGACCAATTTTTACCTAGAATTACACGAGGCACGCCTTTTTGCCCCTGATGCGTATTCCTAAGAGGCGCCTTTTTAAACCAAGAAGATGGTTTATTCGTTATCAAGTTTAATGTAGTTATCTAATTTCATAGATAACGATTCAAAATTTGAAGTATTGACCTTCAAAAGTCAAATTGTACCAGTGTACCTCCATTTTGGCAAATTTGATGATTTGGGTGTGTTATATCTCAAATGGGTCAAATTAAAAAAAAAAAAAAAAAAACTAGCTTAATAGGATCGGTCAAATGGGTTGAAAGTTGTCCAAAAACTATTTTTCAAGCATATCTCATTCTTGTAATAGTGTTACTTTTGTAATCAAAATCAATGTTAAAAGTTTAAAAATGAGGACAAGTCAACCCAAAACCGACCGCTTTGACCCGTTATGACACTATCCAACCCGCCCCGTTTTACCCCCCTTATGTATTATCATCCAAAATATGAACTTACAGCACTTGAATCTTGGCCAACAACAAATACCATCATATCAGGATCAAACTTTCTAACAGCAGGGACAACCACCTCGTTCATCGCATACTTATACCCGTTATCCCCTGTTCCATTTGGTAAAGGTACATTTAAATTATACCCAAATCCCGCTCCTTCACCAAGCTCGTTTATACCTCCAGTTTGAGGATGAGACGGGCCCCACGAACCATGATTCATATGAAGAGAAACAGTAAGAACTTTATCAGAACGGTAAAATCCCTCTGCAGTTCCATTCCCGTAATGAACATCAATGTCAATAACCGCAACCCTTTCACAACCCGAATCCAAAGCATATTGAACCGCAAGACCCGCGTTGTTTAGAAAGCAATAGCCATCAGCTTGAGTAGGCTGAGCGTGATGACCCGGTGGTCTAACCAGTGCGTAACATATTTTACCGTGCCCGTCGAGTATATACTTCATTGCTGAAAGCGTCGTGCCGGCAGCTAGCAGTGCAGCGTTCCATGATCCGATATTCAGAAACGTTGCACTACAGATCATCTTTCCACCGTTTTTTTCCGCTTTGATTAGGGAATCGATATACTCTGTTTCATTATTATCAGGCATATGATTTAGTCACCATTTGTTAGGGATGTAAACGAGCCAAGCCGAGTCAAGCCAAGCTCGACCCGGCTCGGCTAGAGCTGGAATTTCAAATCGAGCTGAGATTTGAAGCTCGACTCGATTAAAATTCGAGCTAGCTCGGCTCGGCTCGATCTAGCTCGAACTAACAAAGAACCGCAAAATTTACTACTTAAAAAGCCCTAAAAATAATCTTTTCATAGACTAAGGGCCATAATTGCAGTTATAATTAACCAAATGGCTAAATATGCAAGTATAAATAGTTAACTCACTTTGTACGTTTTCTTTACCTTCTTTTATAGGTTTTATATGGGAGATACTCCCTTAGTTTTTGTTTACAACCGAGCCGAGCTCTTTTCGAACTTTTTTCGAGCGAGAGCCACGAGTTTTTTGAACACCCCTACCATTTATATCTTTATTTATATTTTGTTATATGAATCAAAAGATTACACTAAAATGAAATACATATGTGTAGTGAATAATGATTTGTTATATTACTGTCAATTATTATTTAGATAAATACAAGGGTTTGATATTCAAATTTGGCTTAAACACATACCAAATTGAGAAAGCTAGGGTTTCAACTGTAGTAAAGAAAGAAAAAAAGGAGGATGACCTTGAGTATGAAAGGAGAGTAATTGGGTGACGGTAGCAGGGCTGGAAGAATGCCAGGAAAGAAAAGGGGAAATGGGGCCTCGTTTGAGAATGGAGAGCATGTTTCGGACCCTATCGGAGTTTTCGGGGTGCTTTTCGAGTACATCCAGAAACCCAGGGTTTATTCCGGAGTCGAATACTCCTTCTCCAGTGTAGTGATCCAGCATACCGTCCTCCCAAAATACGTTGATGTGACCGCTTGTTGCCGGCGGCGGTTTTTGTTGGTGGTCGGACATGGTGTGATGGCAGCGATGATGCTTCGTTAATTATAATCTATATCTATATCTATATCTACGGGAAGAATTCACTAAAAAGTAGACTTTACCTAAAGCTAGACGGTATTGGCTTCGTCCCACCCCGTCGCCGTTCCAAACACCGTGCGCCCCCCGCCCCCCCCCCCCCCGGCCCGTCCTCGTCCTCACCGTCGAGTATTGGACGTTGGTGTCGATGCACAAAAAGACAAAAAGTGTGCGTTATCCCATGTTTGTGACCGTTTAAAAAAAATTAATTTCCTATTTTCAAAATAAACAAACGGCTAGATTTCAAATATTTACCAAATTCCAACCAAATATTATAAATATTCATCACTTTTACACCACTTTTCACACCTTTTCACCAACTACAATCTCATATCTCTCTCTCATTTTATAAAACATTCTTCCCTTTTTATACAAACTCAACATTTTTATACTATTTTTTACCCACTACCACCCCATCTCTCTCTCTCAAAATTAATCATGTCTTCACCTTCACTTTCTTCATCTTCTTCGTCGACGTGGTATTCGTCATATTCGGGCGAGAATGACGCATTTTTCGAAAACATGATTATGTACGCGGCTCAGATCTTCATGGCGGATGATGAAAACACTGAAGCGTCGTCCCAACGACAAACTAGGAGAGCAAAATTAAACCGAGACAAAGAAGATACTTTAATTTTTTTTACCTTATGTTTATTTAAATTTAAAAATGAATTTTATAATGAATTTGAAATATTTTTCGTTTTAAATATATAGCCGCCCACGATAAACTAGTGGCCGATTATTTTGCCGACGAACCCGTGTACACAGACGAGATGTTTCGACGTCGGTTCCGAATGAGTCGTCGACTTTTTTTATGTATCGCAGACGACATGGCCCAGTCTGATCCGTTTTTCACACTGTGATACGACGCTAGGGGGCAAAGGGGTTTCGCTACTTTACAAAAATGTACGTCGGCCATTCGCCAACTGGCATATGGTTACGCACCCGATGCATTGGACGAGTATTTAAGGATGTCCGAAAGAACCGCACGTCTATGTTTGCACAAGTTTTGCGAATGGGTTGTCAAATTATATAGCAAGAGATACCTGCGGAAACCAAACGCAAACGACGTTCAAAAATTATATCAAGCACACGAACAAAGACATGGTTTTCCAGGAATGCTGGGGAGCATTGATTGCATGCACTGGCCGTGGCAGAACTGCCCTACTGCTTGGCAAGGTCAGTATACTCGGGGAGATCATGGTCATCCCACTATTATTCTAGAGGCTGTTGCGTCACAGGATCTCTGGACCTGACATGTTTTTTTTGGTCTACCTGGTTCGCTTAATGACCTTAACATCATATACCAGTCACAGATATTTTACGATGTAGTGGCGGGAACAGGTCCAGACACAAGTTTTACGGTTTCGTGGGTGGAATACAGGCGGGGTTACTACCTTGCAGATAGAATATACCCAACGTACTCGACAATTGTTAAAACTATTCCGCACCCGATAGACGATAAAAGAAAGAAATTTGCGAAGTATCAAGAGGGTGCGAGAAAAGATATTGAACGGTGTTTTGGTGTTCTACAAAAAATGGCATATCATTGAACAGTCAGCACGCTCGGCTACACCAAAGAGTTTACGACACATTATGTACGCTTGTATCATCCTTCATAACATGGTCATTGAAGACGAAGGTAGAGCGATCTGTGAGTACGACGAAAACCCGTCTACCGGGAATTATGTTCCAGTTAGTTTGGAACAACAAGATTTGAACATGTTCTCTCTACGTAACGAGTACACACATCATAACCTACAAGTAGACTTGGTGGAGTACATTTGGAACAACGCTCAAAACGAACCAGACGACCACATGCAGGATGAAGACTAGTAGGTTTTTTAATATTTTTTTAATGCTTAGGATTTTTTTAAGTTTATGTTTTTTTAAGTTATTAGGATTTTTTTAAAGTTTATGTATTTTTTAAGTTTATGTAATGTTTTTTAATATTAATGAAAATATTTTCTTATTTTATATGTTAAATGTAAAAAAAAAGAGAATGTAAAAAAAACAACTAAAATGGTGGGGTAGGATCATCCTCCCATTTCCATTGTTTTTGTGGGATGGACCATCCTCAAGAGGACTATGATGTAGCGCCTAGGTGGCGGATCATCCTCCAAAGGAGGATAGTCACCATACCATGTAGCCTAAGTAACCTAAGAAGGATTGTGATGATACCGTGTGTCACTTCATATAAGTAGAAAGGAAGGACATTTTGGTCCTTATAAATATGAGTGTGAAAATGACATGTGGCACCCCTTTTGTTTAAAAAAATACAACAAAAAAATACAGTACAAAAAATCTAGCACAAAAAATTTAGTACAAAAAAATAAAGCACAAAAAATGCAGTACAAAAAATATAGCACGAAAAAATTCAGCGCAAAAAAATATAGTACAAAAATTTCAGCACAAAAAATTGAGAAATTTTTTTTCAAGACAAATAAATTCAGCACAAAAAATTTAGCACAAAAATATAGTACAAAAATCCAGCACAAAAAATGTTATACAACACAGAAATTCAACACATTTTTTTTGGTTTTTTTAGTCATCATATTTTATATAGCAATATGGTACTCAAATTAAAGATAAATAACGCTCGATTTTATGGTGAAATTTTTATAAAAAAATAATGTTGTATAAAAAGTTATGAACGTTTAAAAAATGAGGGTGAAATATGCATGTGTCTTGCATGTGGAAAGAGAAAGTCAATAAATAGGATTTTCCCAAGATGCTCTTACACTCCTCTTTTTTTCTACATTTTCATCTTAACCATTGATTTGAAAAATGAATGGTTAAGATTACTTCTCATCCTACTTAGGCAAAATGAACTTTTTATTTGATCTTACCCCTCTATATCTATATCAGATATATATATTATATAAACAAATAAGGTTTGGGACACATGGCGTGTTGTGGTGCAACCATTTTAGGTTTTTGGAGGGAAAATGAGGGAAAAGACTAATTTTTTTTACGGAGCCCGCGTGTTTGATCCATACCCGGTGTTTTGACCTGGGGTATTTAAATTATCTAAGAAACCTAAATCACTCATTCGCCACATTTCACGCTTACAGAACCCTAAATCCCTCACTCTTTTCCTTCACGCTTCCTGATTTCCCTTTCTTCTTCAACTTCAAGGCTATGAAGTTCAATCGATTCAACGTGTTATCAACCCGTTTTGTTATATTTGATTGTTGGCAGAAGATGGTGGAGGTTCTCGGAAGTCGCAGCTGCCCATCCGGTGGCGGTGCTTCGATAGAGGAAGATGGTGACAGTGGTGGTGACCTGAAGAGGAACTATGATAGCGACATGGGTTCATTTAGGGTTTTGTCCAACAGTGGTCTTGTGATGGTTGTGGTTCAAGGCACAGGGCGGCGGCTAGGGTTCCACCACCACATAAATCTGACACTTCTATCTCATTGTTATTGTTTACTCTTATTTCAAATCTTTATGATTTATACACGCTAATCGTCTTCAAGTTGTTCACAATTCAATCTGCATGTTTTCAAATCCAGGTATGTTTCAATTACTCCATTCATTGCTTTACTTTTAATCAGGGTTCTTACTAATCACTGTTTTCATTTGAATTAGGTCGCTTATTTCACGATTTCTGATCTTTATGAGTTTCGATTGAGTTTATTTGATGTTTTTGTAACTTATCATTTAGGTCTTATGGGATTGATGAATTTCTTCTGTTACGTTGATTTTGGATTTAGTTGTGTAATCGATTTCAGTTCATGATTTTGTGGTGTTGTGAATCTGGTTTGCTGATATTGTTGCTTGCAGTTCATTGATTCATTTTTGTGATTTTGATTTTGGGTTTTTGTTTTTGTAGCAATGCAAAGAGGGGCAGGATGTTCATCTTGATCAGGTTAAAGCAGTGCAGCTAGAGTGTGCAGGCCACCGTGGCTGGAGTGTAAGTGTGGAAGCAAAGGGTAATAAAGTGGTTTAGTGATTGGTGGTTTCATATGAATGTAGTTGTTTAAATTTACGTTTTTTTTTCTATTCGTATGTAGTGAAATTGGTTGAATCTATGAAATGTTTTTTTAGATTTATTGGTATTGAAATTGGATGAATCGTGTTTTGTCATTTTGCGTTTCTTTGTGATTTAAGTATATTTCTTACTTTATTGACGGGTCCGTTTTGGTATAAATACGTGTGACAACCGGTAAATTTACGCCCTTAATTACGTGATTAACAGGCGATTAACGCGATTATAAATAGTGTTTACGACGCTAATTAACTTAACCAGGCCCTTGGAGTGCCCATGAACGTTTGTTCAGCTATACAGTTCGCGTATGAAGATTCGCGTGGAATCTGCGAAACATCAAATGACAACGGATTGAAACCGTACGAAATACTGACGACACTGACAAATATGGATGTTACACGAATATTTTATGCTCATGGAGTTTGGGTCGCGATATCGGGTCCCGTAGGAATTACGGGCCACTTACACATGAGATGGGCTTGTGGGCCCTGGGCCCAAGCCCAAAACCGCAAGCCTAAACCTACAAATAAAATACTAGATCTTATAAGATCTCTGCAATCTCTACTAGATCTCATAAAAATTCACCAAATCTCTACTAAAGATGTTGTCTCAAAGATAAGAAACACATTGTTCAGTGTGTAAATGAGTTTGAGAAACAACCTGAATATAACCTTATTTCATATGGGGTAATGACCCTCTCATTTGAATATAAATAGGAAGTAACCCTCCTTCCCTTCAACAAACCAGCCGAACACCCATTCCTTTCTTTCTCTCTCTCATTTGTTTGTCTGCAACATAAACACACAAACAGCACCCATTTCTCTTTTGAATCTCTACAATTAAATCAAATTACACACACAACATCATCTCCTTCAAGATACACACACCACAACCGGCTCCCTCTTTCTCTCGTCTTCTTCATGACCGGTCACCGGTGATACACCAGCGACAGCAACACCACCACCACCACAGGCAGCGGCACTGTGGTGGGTGGTGCCGGAGATGGGTTCGAGCACGAGAGGAGGACCGAGAGGGGGAGACGAGAAGGAGAGAGAGAGACTCGGGAGGAGAGAGAAAGACGGAGGCGGAGCAGTGCCGCCGCTCACGGCGGCGGCAGGGGCGGTAATGGTGGTTGGTTCCGATGAGCTTCTCCGGTAAACCCCATTTTCTTTTTCATCTTGTACTTCTCCTTTAATTAAAGTTCGATGATGTTGACGGTGATCTTATGTTGAAAAGGTTCGTTTTTGAGTCAGCCTTGTTCAGGTCAGGTTTGGGTTAGATGCAGTTGGTTCAGTTACGGTTTGGTTCGGATCAGATACGAAGCAGTTCGAGTCGACTCGGTCGGACCGAGTCAACTTGGTCGACCCGGCCAACACGCAGTCAAATGTGGTCAAGATGGCCAACGGGTCAGCAGTCAACAGATTCGGTTCGTGGTTGACTCGGTCAAACCGAGTCAACTCGGTCAACTCAGTCAAGCGGTTCGACGTATCGAGACGTGAAGATTGGTAAAGATTCTACGGCGATTTATTTCGTTATTCTCCTAATTTTATTATTTCGTGACCTACGAGCTCGAACCGATTCGATTAGTAATTTATTTATGTTTTGATATTTTGACGAAAACTATATATTGTCGTTACATTGCGTTGAATTGTTGATTGATTGAATTTTAAAATCGACACTTTAGTTGTCAGGATCGTCCAAAAACAGAGGAAACTCTGTCCATTTTTCTAGAAAAATCCGTAAAATGAAATGCGTTTTATTATAAAACAAACATTCGGTTTCAAGTACACTTTTAGAAAAACAAATACAAATATAAAGCTTCTTTCGACAACAACTTACAACTTACGAAAACAAAGATACGGAAATTATTTCGACAACAAATAAATATAGTTTATATATTTATTTCGAACAAAAAAACGACGATTCTTTTATAAAATAGATATAACTTATCTATTTATTTCAAACATCGTACAACGTGAATTCGTTTTACAAAATAAATATAGTTTTTATATTTATTTCAAATATCGTATCACCCGAATTCCTTTATAAAAATAAATATAGTTTTATATTTATTTCAAACTACAAGCAACTCAATGATACTTTCGCCAAATAAATATAACTTTTTATATTTATTTCAAACGCCTAAACGGCATACGATATATAATACGAGTTTATTATATATTCCTTTCATAAAACATTTGTTACATACACAAACGACTTCTCGGGGCGACAAAGGATAACTTAATCATTTTTATTAAGTTAACAACTTATCGTCAACGATTCGGTAGAGCTCGGTAACACGTAGATTTGTTACCGCATTAATTAGAAACTTATAAGATATTCCGTGTTAGGAATATTGTAGAATGCACGCTAGCGAGTCAAGTCTTGGAAACGACATCACAAAGTCGTATATAGCTAGCTTTGCACAGGAATATTCAGGTGAGTTCATAACCCCACCTTTTATGGTTTTACATTTTTATAAATGTTTTCGGGGTGGAAAGACATGTACTTTTTGCAAAGCAAGAATTACATATTTCTAAACCATTTTACAAGCAAGTTTTAACTGACACAAATGGTTTATGAAAAGATTATGTTTTATACCGGTTTTTCAAACAAGCGTATTTTTTTTTAAATATGCATACACACGAGTTCTAGTTTTCTAAACTATGGGAAAATACAAGATACAAATGTTACAATATTTATAAATGGTATGATAAAAATACAAGAAGCACACTTGGTGAGGACGAGTACCAAGTGTGATGAGAGATAAGAATACGAGAAGCGCACTTGGTGAGGACGAGTACCAAGTATGATGCGTTATGAGAAATGATACGAGAAATCGTGTCACGAATAGGGTATATAAGCACCATTAATCAACAATATACCTAGACCGCAGAACAAAAGGTTAGATCTAACGGGTGCCGGGCAGCCACACTCTCGGTGAGGGCGAGTATCGAGTAGTGCTTTTGTGTCTCAGAATATGCCAACTAAATGCCTAAGGTTTGGTGACTTCCTATGTCGTGTCACATGTTAATGGCCTTGCAACCCATTAACAATCCTGATAGTTACAGGAATACTTTATTTACATAAAATTCATACCATACTAAAACTTGATTTATACTTGAAGTACGTGGGGTACTCAAGAAAACGGGAATTATACTTGAGTACTTGGGGTACTCAAGAAAACGGGAATTATACTTGAAGTACGTGGGGTACTCAAGAAAAACTTGAATTATACTTGAGTATGTGGGGTACTCAAGAAAACGGGAATTATACTTGAAGTACGTGGGGTACTCAAGAAAAACTTGAATTATACATGAGTACGTGGTGTACACATGAATACTTGATTTATATATGAAAACTTGATTTATACAAGATATATACCATGTTTTCATACAAAGTTTCTGTATAACATGACAAGAAAACGATTTTAAATTCGTTTTCTCAATAATACTTCAAAAACCGGTTATTCAAAAAGATTTATTTCAAATCTTTTACAAACAAACTATGAACTCGCTCAACTTTATGTTGACTTTTTCGCATGTTTCTTTCTCAGGTTGTATTTCTAAGACAAGGCACGGTTGGAATAGGAGAACCATGAAGAGTCGAGTACTTAGTGGCGTTCATTTTCTAAAAGACTTAGATGATTTGCTTCCGCTGTGCAATGAAGATACCAGTCTAGTCACGCCAATGCTATGATAATTTCCGGGGTGTGACAATACGTTACATATCCACGGGGCAACGACCACGTGTAACTGAGGTTATTCAATTTGTTTTGTAGGTTGCTTCCATAATCTTTTTTTTAGGGATGCTTTCATACCAAAAGGTAGGAAAAATAAGAAATCCAAGATGATTACACGCACCCAACAGAACTAACAAAGTACACTATGCTTCTTGCTATTTACTACAAGGTAAGACCCATATGAATTGATGACATTTGGTTGTTATTGAGAAAGTTGTTGAGGTTAGGTTATGAGTTTGTGTTTATGCAGTTGCTTGGGAGTGTTGCAACTGTCGGTACCTTTGTTAAGCGTGGAGAGGAATCCGGTTATACCAAAATTACGTTGAGGGGTAACACTCCGAGGAGTAGATTGTTATAACGTGTAAGATAGATGCTCATAACAGGTCTGAGTGGCTACATAATGGTGAGTAATTGTTTATATTCTTGAAAATGATTTATTTTGATACCTGAAATTTGTTATAAAGATTGTAATTATGTCAACTGATGCTTTCGAAACAACATCATTACCCCAGCCCCTTGAAACCAGATGTTGAATTTTTGAATTACATATAACCACTGATGTTGAAACATAACAGAGTCTAATCCCCATCCTTCAAAGAATTTCAATGAATATTTCATGTTGTCTGTTATTCACCTTGGCTACTTATTGTTGTTTATCAATATTTTGATTTACATTTGAACATTTTGGTCATTGTTTTACCAGGTCTATTCTCTTATTATGAGAAGATGAAGAAATGTACCGACGGTGAGAAGATATACCATTTAAGGGTGTAAATTAAGTTTAGGGAGTTTTCGTGTTCCGATGAGGATTTGAGAATTGGTAAGTTACTTCGAATAGAAGATATACCATTTAAGGGTGTAAATTAAGTTTAGGGAGTTTTCGTGTTCCGATGAGGATTTGAGAATTGGTAAGTTCCTTCGAATTCTATTTCAGTTGTTAATGATTTTGGCAATGTTCTTTTGATTCTACTTCAATTGTTAATAATTTCAGCTTTATTTTAGTAATTAACACTTTCATTTGATTTGGGTAACATCTAGGGTTTGTGTCATTTTAATTGCACCAATTTTGGAGGTATAGTTACATATAACTTTTTACTGAATTTGATTGTTATGACGCTTTTATATAAGTTTCATTGCAATAATTTAAATTGATGAATGGCTTTGAGTTACTGAAAGTATAGAGTTTTTTTGCTAAAAAATGATATTCTTTTAAAGGGTATTTTTTGTAAAGATATCGCCTCGGTGGTGAAGGTGATTATAGTTATGTGAGAACAGATACAAAGAAACTAAATTTTTTGGTGTTATGTCTATTGACAGTTGTGTTCTGCATGTCTTTGTGTGAGGACCGTGATCGCCTTTAATATGCGCTCCGACCGGTTCGGTTATCTACAAGCTATGTTCGGAATCCATGCTAGTGATCGACATAAGAACCATACATATACCGTTAAGATTGCTTCTCATTGATAATTTTCAAAGTTACAGACCCGGGAGAATTTTAGCAGAGCTTCGCTTTGTCTCACCAAAAGTTTCCATTTCTAAGAACTCAAGACCCCTATTTATAGACAACATGTGCCTTCGTACGAAGCTCCCTATGGCTTCGTACGAAGCCAGGTCTTGGCTTTAAATAAACTAACTTGTCTAATCTGGGTCCCTTCGTACGAAGGTACCATTACAATACAAAATCATGACAAGTTCAATCAAACACATACATTACAAATAGACTCGATACTAGACGTAAGCTACAGACATATGCATTCACAGACTCCCCCTTAGATGTAGCTGTAGTCGTCTTGTATAGTCTTCAATCAACGCTTCCTGCTATTCCTCCTCTCTATATACTTTCTCTTTCTTTCTTCAGCTAACATCTGTTGTCGCTTGAGCCTCCCTTCATTTATACACCACTCACACCATTCCTTGATTCCATCCATAGTCTTGGACCACTTGGGAATTTTACGTTCTTCAGATTCTATCGGAGTTTGATCAGTTGGAACTGGCTTTCCCAAACCCAATTTCCATTTTGCACGCTTAGCTGCTTCAGCCATCTTCTTTTCCATCTTTTCATTATGGCGCTCTTCCTTGCGAAACTCTTCCAATTCTAGATCTCTCCACTTTGATTCCCAATATCGCCCTGAATTGATGTCTTTCTCAAAACAAACTTTCACCAATTTCTGGTATCGCAATGCCTGCTCTTTGTCTGCCTCATAGTACATAATCTTGTTGAAGAAGAGGCATTCAATATCCTTCTTTGAGCAGTTCACGAGCCACATAGGATCAAGAACATGAATATATCTCGAGAAACCTGTCTTTTCATCAAGCAACGTAATCACCGCTTCACATGTCTGTGGATTGAAGATCCAGGCTTTGAAATCCTTGTAAAAATCTTGTTCCATCTCTTTTAACGGCATGTTCTTCATACAAGGTGGTCGTCTGACATGTAACGTGATATCCTTCTCACCTGTAACTGGATCAACTTTAACTGTACGCTTTGGTCTGTGAGGCTTCCAATCTGGAAAATTCAATGTAGCTTGATACTTGATGTAATCCCACAATCTTCGTTCATAGAATCTAACCTCTGGACCATAAAGACATTGCTGAATGTTTTTTGTCTTTACTAGTTCCTCAACATCCCACCACGGTAGCGTCTTTATGTCTCTAAGAAATTTGAAGTACTGAACACCAAATTCACGCTTGATAACATATACCTTCAAGTCTTCCAGATAACCCCACGACAGAATACTCCAAGAGATTCATTAGGATGCCGTGTGAAGAACTTTAATGGACATTTGAACTTCCTTTCTTCTGGCATTGGCCTGAACCACTTCTTTCTCTCTTCTCTAAGTTCTTCCTTAGATAATGTCTTTGGAGGACCATTGATGTGCTAAAAGTGGTCAAATAAATATAAATTAATTAACCCTAAATTAGACACTTAAATTTTAAATTTATAAAACTAAGACTCTCTAATCTAGACTACACAACCGACAAGTGTACCGGTCAATGCAGTATAGCCTAAGTAAGTCCGAGTATCGAACCCACGAGACTCTCTACTTACATTTACGACTCTATCTAGACTTAGACTGACACGGACTCTTAACTATTTTTATATTTCGGGGGGGGGGGGTATTTTCTAAATATCCTAAATTTGCGATTAAATTAAATACTAAATAAATTAAACAATTAAGACGCGACTTAGACGAATGTTGAGATCAGAGATGACGAATAACTACCTAGGCTAGAATCCTATTTAACTAGGAATGGAGTTCTATTCGAAATTAAAGTGGTATGGAACCGGGATCTTTGTGTGCTAAACCCTAAGAAATCTCTACTAATGTCACACCCTGACTTTTGCGGAAGCATGATTATGGTGTGACTTTCTTAATATCATTGCATTCAATCATAACATCAACTATATGATAAAACCATAGGTTTATCATCCATTAAATAAGTTTAAAACATAACAACATGGTTTTGAAACGTAGACTTCAAATTCAAATTTTACAAATCGTACAAATTGTTTATGAGTTCATTAAGGACTCTTCAAAAGATATTGAATAACACCAAGGTTTGGAAGACGTGTCTCGTCCAGGAATAAGACACACTAACCAAACTCAAAGACCATGGATGCCATCTTTATTCTTAACGCAACATAAAAACTTCCAACGCCCGCCATATCCACTTACAAATTCCCTGAAATACATGTAGTTTGAAAACATCAACAAAAGTTGAGCGAGTTCATGTGTTCGTTTGTGTGTATGTATAAACCTTTGAAAACGTTGTAAGTATTTATGTAAGTCCCTGGTATGTAGCAATAAGGAAAAAGAGATCACCACTGGGTTGCAAAGCCAATGGTATGTGTGAAGTGATGCAGGAAGACTTCAAACCTAGCAGATTTTGTGAGTAAGACATAGTCACCTCATGGTCCACTCAACGGACTCAGGGGTGGGGCTCGCTACACCCGAATAGATCTAAAAATGGAGGTGTACATACTATATAGCATATCATTTTCTTTTCAAAATCAACACACAATAATCAACAATCAACCCTAAACAATGTTATACTTACCAAGTACTAGAACATAGCCATCTACATAAAGATCATGAACTTGAGTTTTCACAAAAACTTGTAATAACTTGGTAGTATGTTTAGTAGACTTAGTTATCCTCCAAAATGTATTTACTTCTTGATAAACTTCATTCTTGAAAGTTTTAGGTGTTTACAACTTGTAAACATATTTTACAAAAACGTTTCTTTATGGATCTTCTTATTTCTCTAGTGTTTCTACACTTGTTTTACCACAAAAAATAGTGTAGGTTTTAGTAGAAACCAAGATCTTCTAAAAATCATATTTTGAACTTGGTTCTTTTGGAAAACCATTCATTATTCTTAGATGCACAAGATTATTAACTCCTTTTGATGATTATTTTTCAAGAATTCATCTCATTATTCAAGTTCATGTAACATAAAGCATGATGATCTTGGTCTTTCACAAGATCACCACTTTAACTTACTAGATCATGTGTTTAATCACAATCTAGTAGGTTACTTATGATGTCTAGCACCACTAACACTAATAATCAATCAACAAGAAGCAAACATTCATAAATCATCAAGACTTCATATGTTTATAAGCTTATGTTAGTGATTCATGTTTGTGTCTTTTATTGTTCTTGTGATTAACAACATACTACATCTTTTAACCAATCAAAATTAGAAGTAACAAAGGTTATGAGGGTCTTACTACTAGCTCTAACCTAGGGAAGAACACAAGATGATGGTGATGAAAAAAGTGTTGGATAAAAGCAATTGATGGAGGTCCTTCAAGATCTACAAGCTTCACGCTTCGTTAGACACCTTCTTACACCCTTGGATGGCCTTGGAATGGTTGGATGATGGATGAAAAATGGTGGTGGTGTGTGGGTGTGGTTCGGCCGAGAATGGAAGAGGAGAAGGAAGAGAGGTGAAGTGTGGTGATGTGTGGGATCTCAAGTGTTCTTATAATCCATTTAACTTTTTACCCAATATGTAACATGTTTCATGTAGTACATACAAGATCTCTAGTGAATCAAGGAAGATTAAGCAAGATCTTTGGAAGATTAGGGAAATCTTAGGCGGTGGGGTCACCTTGTGACCGATTACATACATGGGGGGGGGGTCTTGTGTAAGTTTGATGGTAATTTAAATAATTAGTTGAAAACTAAATGTATTAGTTAAGGTGTTTATGCGTATTATGCATTATACAGTGTGTTAGGGTGTTCGGGGATCATAACTATCTCAGAAACAATAAAACAATGTTTCTAGTATAATTTTAGTGTTTCGGGTAGTGTCCGGTTGTTCGGTTAGATACCGGTTCATTAATGTGTCAAACTATTCCGTTTAGTGCTTTTTAAGTAGCCTTTCGTGACACTTTTAATTCCCGACACTTAGGAAAGCATTCAGGACCATTTTGTCATATTATTGCACATTACTAGCTCGTTAAAAGCTGAATTTTTGCTGAAACATGAAGAATTCTGCACTTTTAGTGGGTTTTAGGCACTTTCCGGCACTTAAACTATCACCTAGTGACGCAGTTTTATGGTCCTTATGTCGCAACCCCCGATCCCTAATCCCCGGGAACGGGCGGCCGCGAGCCAGTTTCGGTGGTATCGCGTATTGTCTAATTTGGCAGCGGAATTTTTCATCAGGACCGTAGTTAGGAAATATTTGATCAGAGTAAAATACCACATTTTCATAATATTAAACATATGGGATAAACCCAAGTTCGTAGTACACACGTTTTCATAGGAATAAATCCTATTTTATTTAATAAAAACATCTATTTTATTTTAGGTAACTTTATTGCCACTTTTCCAAGCCTTCAGTGCTGTCCAGCTGGCTTCTATTTGGCTTTCACATTACCTGAAACGCGTTTTAAAAAACATTTGTCAGTGGAAAATACTGGTGAGTGAATCCCAGTTTAATCAAGTTTAAATAAAAATCATTGTACAGTATTGAGGACGATCTCGCAATTACATTTGTTTCCAAGTTATAACAATTAACATCCATGGTACTGTCAGACCCGACTTGTGGAAATGTTACTCCTTGACCAGGTGGTAACAAATTTTGTATACAAAACCCCAACATACTCATGATAATTGTATTTTTACAAATACTCAATAATTGCTTAATACACATTTAATTGTATGAGGTTTTGTAAAAACAGTTAACAGAAAGTTTACAAAAAGCGGATCAACTCACATTGCTGTCTTAGATTATCCTTTAGGGTTTCCTGGTGACAATCTATAATTTACACAAATGCACACGCGTTAGTATAATAACCTATTTTAACATTAGTAATACCCTCCCCGAGACGGCATTCCAACGACTACGTCGGGCAGAACCACGACAGCCGTTACGGAACCCTAGATCAATCGGGCAGAGTATCTAATACGTATCCAGGGGTTATGATACTTACAACGGAGCAGAACTTCGCTATTTAGGGGGATATTATACCCGTAGATTATTCCTACAATTTAGAATTTAGAGAAAGAAAACGTTTTTGAACGAATTCGACTGAAGATTCGATGGCCTCTATATATAGTGCTTCACTTTGACTTTTACGCGGCCCGCGTAAATGTTAACAAGGGGCTACGCGGCCCGCGTCAAACCCGGTCAACCGCGTAGCTGATCCGGGTCAGCAACTAGACTCGCCACGATGATGACACGTGTCATCACCGGGCTGCGCCACCAATTTGATCTCTAGCGGCCCGCGTAAGACCCTTAAGAGGTCTACGCGGCCTGCGACAAACCCAAAAATCAGATTTTTAATTATTTTTAATAATATTTAGGGTATTCGGGACCCGTTTTCACGTATGGGGTGTATTTTTGGACTTATTGGGATATTTTAAAATATATTAGGGTGTCAGAAAATTTATGAGGGTGTCGGTTTCCTTTAGGGTTGTTATATCCTCCCCACCTTGTTTTAGAGCTCGTCCTCGAGATCTACTGGAACAAGTGTGGATATTTCCTTTGCATTTCTGATTCAAGCTCCCATGTGTACTCGGGTCCTCTTTTGGAGTCCCACTTCACTTTGACCAGAACCAATCTTTTATGCTTGAGGTTCTTGACTTTCCTGTCCTCAATTTGTAGAGGTCTTTCTACAAACTTGAGTTGTTCATTTACCTCTATATCCTTAAGAGGTACCATCAATGATTTATCGGCTAAGCATTTCTTGAGGTTTGATACATGAAATACATCATGTATTTCTGCCATTTTCTCTGGCAGTTGTAGCTGATAGGCTTCAGGTCCTATTCTTCTAATAATCTCAAAAGGTCCAACATACCTGGGACTTAGCTTTCCTCGTTTGATGAATCTTACCACTCCTTTCCAAGGAGAGACCTTTAACAATACTTTATCTCCTATTTGAAATTCCAAGGGTTTGCGTCGGTTGTCAGCATAGCTCTTCTATCGATCACGTGCTGCTTTTAGTCGTTCCTTGACTTGAATGATCTTATCAGTTGTTTCTTGCACTATCTCAGGTCCAGATAGTTGTTTTCCCCAATTTCTGCCCAACAGACTGGGGTTCGGCACTTTCGTCCATAAAGTGCTTCGAATGGTGCAGCA
Organism: Helianthus tuberosus; assembly: GCA_030545235.1. Lineage (NCBI taxonomy): Eukaryota > Viridiplantae > Streptophyta > Magnoliopsida > Asterales > Asteraceae > Helianthus > Helianthus tuberosus. The sequence goes on from CM060430.1 coordinate 65,137,994, forward strand.
TTGATACTTGTGTGATAACTATTATTATAAGAAAATTCTATTAAAGGTAAGTGATCATCCCAATTACCTCTGAAATCAATTACACATGCTCTAAGCATGTCTTCCATTGTTTGAATTGTCCTTTCGCTTTGTCCGTCTGTTTGAGGATGATAAGTTGTGCTTAGATTTAACTTGGTTCCCATTGCTTTTTGGAAACTTGACCAAAAATGAGAGGTAAAACGGCTATCCCTATCAGAAACAATTGATAAAGGAATTCCATGTAATGAAACTATTTCATTTACATATAATTTAGCTAACTGTTCCATACTGAAAGTTTCTTTCATTTGTAGAAAATGAGCTGACTTGGTTAGCCTATCTACAATCACCCAGATTGTATCATTACCTTTCTTTGTTTTGGGTAATTTGGTAACAAAATCCATTGTTATCAATTCCCATTTCCACACTGGCATTTCTAACTGTTGTAATAAACCTGAGGGTTTCTGATGTTCAGCTTTAACTTGTGAACAGGTTAAACATTTAGAAACATAGGCTGCTATGTCTTTTTTCATTCCTATCCACCAGAAATTCTTTCATAAATCCTGGTACATTTTATCCCTTCCTGGGTGCATCGTATACTTAGATTTATGGGCTTCTTCTAATATTCGATGACGCAGGTTTCCTAATTTAGGTATCCACATTCTCTTCTTATGGAATCTCCAAATTCCATCTGTTCCTTGTTCTAATTCCTTTAGCATACCTTTTAATTTTTCAGTATCATCTTTGATTACTGATTCTTGTGCTTCTCTTATCTGATCATTTAAATCTACTTGCAGATTTAATTTAAGAGAACGTACCCTTTTTGGCTTTTCGTGATACTTTCGGCTTAAAGCATCTGCTACTACATTTGCTCTTTCTTCATGATACTGGATATCACAATCATAATCACTAAGCATCACCATCCAATGTCTTTGTCTCATATTCAATTCTTTTTGTCCGAAAACATACCTTAAACTTTTATGATCAGTGAATATGGAAAATTTACTACCATAAAGATAATGTCTCCAAATTTTAAGGGCAAAAATTATAGCTCCTAATTCTAGATCATGGGTTGAATAATTCTCTTCATGATTCTTAAGTTGTCTAGACGCATAGGCTATAACCTTTTGGCGTTGCATCAACACACATCCATAACCTAACTTAGAAGCGTCACAATAGACTACAAAGTCTTCAGTTCCTTCTGGTAACGCTAATATGGGTGCATGGGTTAATTTATGCTTAAGAATTCTAAAAGTTTCTTCTTGTTTTGGTCCCCATTCAAACTTAATGGATTTACAGGTTAACTTAGTTAAAGGAATGGCTATTCAAACTTAAAAGTTTCTTCTTCTATAATAACCGGCCAATCCTAAGAAACTTCTAACTTCAGTTGGTGACTCAGGGGTTTTCCATTTGGTAATCGCCTTGATCTTTGTGGGATCCACATGAATTCCTTCATGATCAACTAAGTGTCCAAGAAACTGTACCTGTTCTAACCAAAACTCGCACTTTGAAAACTTAGCATAAAGCTTTTCCTTTCTTAATAGACTTAAAAGTGCGTGCACATGTTTTGCATGTTCCTCTTTACTTTTAGAGTAAATGAGAATATCATCTATAAAAACAATTATGAATTTATCCAAATATGGCTTACATATTCGGTTCATCATGTCAATAAATGCAGCTGGGGCATTGGTTAAACCAAATGGCATGACAGTAAATTCATAATGGCCATACCTTGTTCTAAATGCAGTTTTAGGAATGTCCTCTTCCTGTACCTTTAGTTGATGATATCCTGACCTCAAATTGATTTTAGAGAAAAATCGAGCTCCTTGCAATTGGTTGAACAGATCATCGATTCTCGGTAATGGGTACCGATTCTTAATTGTGACCTTGTTTAATTCACGGTAGTCAATGCACATACGCATTGATCCGTCCTTCTTTTTAACAAATAAAATCGGTGCTCCCCACGGCGATGAGCTTGGCTGTATGAATCATTTTTCCAACAATTCGTCTAACTGTTTCTTTAGTTCCTGCATTTCGGCTGGTGCCAAACAGTAGGGTGCTTTGGCAATTGGTGCTGTTCCTGGTAATAGATGGATTCTGAATTCGACTTCTCTGTCCGGCGGTAGTCCTGGTAATTCTTCCGGAAATACATCTGAAAACTGAGACACTACTGGAATGTCTTTTACTTATTTTCCTTTAGTGTTAGTGATTATAGAAATCAAATACACTATAGATCCTTTTCTTATATAGCTTGCAGTTTTCATCACAGAGATGAATTTCGTGGATCTAGATGGTTTATCACCTTTAATTGTGATCTTTTCAACCTTTGGTGAATTTACTTGGATTGACTTTTGATCACATAAAATACTGGCTTTATTGGCTATTAACCAAACCATTCCTAATACAATATCAAATCTTGCCAGATTCATTGGGTAAAGATTTTCCATAAACTTTTGGTTTAAAAATTCTATTCTTGCTCCCTGCAATATTTCAGAAATCCTAATCGTTTCTCCATTTGCTGTCTCTACTAGACATTCTTGTGGTAGTTTAGTTAATGACTGATTTAGAAGTTTGCAAAATGAAGTATTAATAAAACTTTGGTTTGCACCAGAGTCAAATAATACTTTAGCAAAAACATCATTAACTAAAAACATACCAGCTATGACATCTAGAATCATTTTGGCTTCATCTGCAGTTAGAACGAATGCACTAGCATTTTTAGTGTTCCTGTTGTTCGCAGCTGGAGCCAATTTCGGACAGTTCGGCTTGATATGACCTTTTTCTCCACAGTTGAAGCACAATCCATTACTGGATTTTCTCCTACAATCTTCTTCCTTGTGTCCTGGTGCCTTGTAGAAATTGCAGTGAGTGGAGCATTTTCCCGAATGCTTTTTCTTGCAGACCTTGCAGTATGGTGCAGAGGTAGAACCTATATTCCTACGGTTGAAATTCCCAGAACGGAATTCTTGGGTAAGCCTTTGGGTTAGGTTTCTCCTCTGGTCTTCTTTTCTAGTATGCATTAACTCATCTGTCAAGGTATTTGCTAGTTCTACTGCTTCTTCTATGGTTTGAGGTCTAGCTGCCTTGACTACATGTCTAATCTCTCCAATTAATCCCCAGATATAACGGGAGATTAATATCGGTTCAGGTGATGCAAGGGTTGGTACTATTCTAGAATATTCAAAGAATGTGGTAGTATAACCCTTACTATCTACCCCGGTCATTCTTAAGTTCAGAAACTTATTCGCTATCTGTTCCTTTTCATTGGGAGGGCAGAATTTCCTTTCTACCATATTTTTAAATTCCTCCCATTCCATATTATAAACCTTATCACTTCCTCTGGACTGGAGGATAGTGTTCCACCATTCTTAGGCTGAGTTCTTAAATAGATTAGAAGCAAACATTATCTTGTCTTCTTTAGCACACTTGCTTATTTTTAAAACAGCCTCAGTCTTTTTTATCAAGCGTAGAGCTGCAATGGGTACTTCATTGCCCGAGAATTCTATTGGTTTGCAGGACCAGAATTCTTTGTAAGAACAACCATAAGGCATGGTTCTTCTTCTTTTGGGAATGGGCACTTGATGTATGGGTCCATTGTTTACGCTGTTTTCTGGTTCAGTTGGTCGCTTACTGCTATGTTTACTTTTATTATTCGCTTCCTGAACCGTTTGAATAATAAATGGCATTGCATCTATAATTCCTTGTGCCACTATGTGTTGAACGGTGCTATTATCCATTTGGTTTCCATTGTTATTGATGCTCGGATTCTCATTAACCAAGTTAATGTTACTCTGGTTATCGTTATTCAGATTTCCTTGATTTCCTTCGTCGGCCATCTGAATTTTAAACATTTACCCCGTATTAATATCACAAAATAATATTTAATATAGCCAATCACATGACACGCACTTTGGTCAAAAGCGTCGATCATTGCGACTTACTCTATTCATATACTATGCATCTATTACACACCAGTACTGAAATTTAAAACTACACTACTAGTAATAGGCATCTGTAGTTTTTTTTCATACACATACATATTATATTATTATTCTATTATTATTATTATTATTATTATTACTACAATCACATTCATAGATATGGATTCATCCAAAAATCCATATTGCGCTCGTCGTACTTCCAGACGAGTCGCTCTCCCACCTGTCTCATCCGTTCACTACTTTCTAAAATTTCCTCACCATATGTCCTAAGTTCTTGTACGTTTTCTGCACTCATTAGGGGTGCAGGTTCTAGGACTGGGTTCGGAATCTGGGGTGCGGGTTCCTGGTATGGAGGTGTAGGGGCCTGAAATCGGTAAGGATCTTCTAAAATCTCCCTAATGTATTCATCGTGGTAATAGGGATCTAAAGGATCCAAACCTGGGTAGGCTCCTATGTTTGGCATGGGCGTGTCTTCATGTATCGGTTAACGTTGCACATAGTCCCTAACGTCATCCCACCAGGGGTCGTAATTTGGGTCTAGGGGGTTGGGTGCTGGTACCCTAGGTATTTCCTCCGGATTAAAATCATGCATTTCTACTTGATTTTCAGTGTTTTCTATTTCCATGGGTTGGTCAGGGATTGGTGGTTGTGGTTGGGGTGCTATCATTTGTTCCATATTAGGGTCAGCTGCAGTGGTTGCTAGGATGTGGATATTGGTTATTCCCCTATTGATCATGTCCTGGGCATAAGCATCTGTCTCTCTCTTAGCTGCTGCTAGTGCTCTCTGGTCTTGTAACTTTTTCATACGTTTTCTACGCTCGTGTGCCCCTCTACTGAACCATCCCCTCTTTTTATGAGGAAATGGCTCTTCTGACTGAGCCTTAAACACAAAGATTCCTTCTTCCGTATCAGCAGAGTACCCCGAGAGGGCAGGCTGAGAAGAGGAGGTGCCTTCGCTTCTAGGCGAACCATACAATTGACGGTACGCTTCAGATGGTCCTTGGTCGCTCATACTGTAAACTAACAAATAGTCAAATAACACATAGCAATAAAATACAATTATGCACGTATTCCCATAATTTATTTCCTAATAGATTGAATTTTGATGTCAGCAGAACACTTATGTGGCTGAATCAGTGGTTTAGCTCTGATACCACCTTCGGTCGCAACCCCCGATCCCTAATCCCCGGGAACGGGCGGCCGCGAGCCAGTTTCGGTGGTATCGCGTATTGTCTAATTTGGCAGCGGAATTTTTCATCAGGACCGAAGTTAGGAAATATTTTATCAGAGTAAAATACCACATTTTCATAATATTAAACATATGGGATAAACCCAAGTTCGTAGTACACACGTTTTCATAGGAATAAATCCTATTTTATTTAATAAAAACATCTATTTTATTTTAGGTAACTTTATTGCTACTTTTCCAAGTCTTCAGTGCTGTCCAGCTGGCTTCTATTTGGCTTTCACAATTTGTTACCTGAAACGCGTTTTAAAAAAACATTTGTCAGTGGGAAATACTAGTGAGTGAATCCCAGTTTAAATAAAAACCATTGTACAGTATTGAGGGCGATCTCGCAATTACATTTGTTTCCAAGTTATAACAATTAACATCCATGGTACTGTCAGACCCGACTTGTGGAAATGTTACTCCTTGACCAGGTGGTAACAAATTTTGTATACAAAACCCCAACATACTCATGATAATTGTATTTTTACAAATACTCAATAACTACTTAATACACATTTAATTGTATGAGGTTTTGTAAAAACAGTTAATAGAAAGTTTACAAAAAGCATATCAACTCACATTGCTGTCTTAGATTATCCTTTAGGGTTTCCTGGTGACAATCTATAATTTACACAAATGCACACGCGTTAGTATAATAACCCATTTTAACATTAGTAATACCCTCCCCGAGACGGCATTCCAACGACTACGTCGGACAGAACCACGACAGCCGTTACGGAACCCTAGATCAATCGGGCAGAGTATCTAATACGTATCCAGGGGTTATGATACTTACAACGGAGCAGAACTTCGCTATTTAGGGGGATATTATACCCCTAGATTATGCCTACAATTCAGAATTTAGAGAAAGAAAACGTTTTTGAACGAATTCGACTGAAGATCCGATGGCCTCTATATATAGTTCTTCACTTTGACTTTTACGCAGCCCGCGTAAATGTTAACAAGGGGCTACTGTCACACCCCGACCATGTAAAACAACAAAACGTGGCGGAAACATCAAGGAGTGTTGTAACAGAATCATTTTTTTCACAACCATGGAAATTAAAGTTACGTTTTATTTATCAAACAAGAGAGTTACATTGTCTTAATACAAGAAACAAAGAGTACATAACATAATTTAACTAATTCTTGCTTCGTTTTAAGTCACTAAGGCACAAGGCCGCCTAAGTGTGTCTCGAACATCCTATGCCACAGCTCCTGAAAACATATGTGAAAATAAGTACGTCAGCATAAAAATGCCTGTGAGATACATAGGTCTTGTGAAAATAAGATTCATGACTTGAGTTTAAAGAAACTGTTTAATAAAAAGTAGTCATGAATCTTGTTAAGTGTTTTCTTTCATGAATTATTTGAAAAGCGATGAATAAATTAGATGATTTACATATATAAAAGAATAAGGTATGGTTAAGTGAATAACCAAATAAAATGAGTCTGTATAAGTTAATGTCATTTGTAAAACGATGTTTATGTGAAAATATGTTGTAAATGTAATATGTCTAAACTGAAATGGTTTAAATAACGCTACGATATGTAATACCATAAAAGCACTTATATATAGGAAGTACCAGCGGCGTATCCACCGTGTTTTTATCGTATTACACGTCGCCTCGTTATATAAATCACTTACCCAAACAAACCACTAAGATGTAATATTTAATAATTGTAGAAATGTTTATGTATGGTCAAATGTCCAATGTCAAATGTAAATCATGTAATGTGTAAACAATGTTATGTATGGTAAGTAAAATGAGACTACTTGAACCATTAGTAAAAATGTACAAAACAAAGTATTTTGAATAATCAAAAGTCATTTTTTTTGCAAAATAACCGCATGCTTTACTGATATAAACACTTATGCGGTAAGTTAAACGTCTACATCCACGCCTTGAAACTGTAGGATAACCTTAAAGTAAAGGTTATCAAAATTGTTTTCGGATCCGGTCATTCCTTACGTCCAAACAAACACAGGATTTCAGGAATGGGAGTTGTCAAGTCCTATGGTACCACTACCTACTACCGAGCGGCATGATCGGTGTTAATGAATGTATTAGTTTCGTTAAACAACCAAATGTTATACCAAATGTAAACATGTGATGTGAAAACAATGCACTAAGTATGTTAAAGAACATACATAGCGTGAAATGTAAAACAATGTGTCCATATGCTGAGTGAACATATGCAGCATAAATGTAATGTAAAACAATGTACTAAGTATGCACTAAATGAACATACATAGCATAAGATGTAATGTAAAACAATGTGCTAGCATGCTAAGTGAACATACATAGCAAAACATGTATGAAATCATGTACTATATGTGTACTAATGAGCATAACAAGTATATGATATGAAAACATGGAAATCACGAAAGTAACAAGTAGGCACATGTGTTTCACCCCAAAACTGTTTGAAAAACAGTAAAATAGGGGTCTATGTACTCACTTGAGATTGCCTAGAAGTTCTTGAGTAACAACCAAACAATGCTAGAGATCACGGAAATCAAACGGCACCTAATATAGGTAACTATGTTAATAAACCGGACCTAAATCGGAGGATCGGATAGAATGAGGGTTCGTAAACCAAACGAGTATGGAAACTCGTGCAACATGGTTTAACAAAGCCTACATACTAAAATGAAACCTAACCTAAGTGCTTACGACCCATTACGACCCATTTAGGTAGCTTATGCTACTTTAACGCGTCGTTCGCGTAAAACGCGTTCGGACCGCCTAACTAGTCCTATGACAAGTAATATATGCCTTAACATGTCTAATATTGTTGCCCAAAACAGTTTAGATATCAAAAATTATGTTACATATGCTTAAAATGAATTTTGGGCGTAAAAGGGCATTTTGGTAATTTTACCTAAGGCATATAAACTACCTATCATACAACTAACTAAACGTCGTGACCATAAGGTATAACCTCGGAAGGTTATTCCCTATACAAGTATGGTCACCTAATGTGTTTGGTCGGATACTAATGATCGACCAAACGGGTCGGGTTCGAAAGTATAAGCGATTGTTCAGATCGCTTACCTTACGACCCTATATAAGCACTAAACTAAAAGTGACGAGCTAAGCATGTCAAAACATGCTTAACTAAGTTAGAAAATAGGTTTGGTATCAAAATAAACGGTTTTGATACCTAAAAGTATTTTGGTTACAAAATACGCAAGAATACGCATTTCGGCCGAAACTACGACTCGTCACTGAGCCTAGATAACGTGGTAATCAGTAGGTATAGTCACAAGGGGCTATAACCATCGTGATTACACTCACGTTGCGAAGTTCAACCAAACTTCGTGTTGACCATAAACTGGTCAACGCAGAAAACGCTAAAAGAACAAAGGAGGACTTACAACGGGTCCAAGAACGGAAGTTTTGATCCGAATATTCTCAGGTATGAAGTGATAAACACATCAACTTAGAGAACAAATTCAGATTCAAAGGTGTGGGTTTTGAGTTGTGATCTTGAGGGGTATTTATAGATTTGGTAGATCCATTAAGATCGTTCCTCGTTATCCGAGCTTCAATCTAGGCCGTACACATCAAGCCCATGGTTTTGTAAAACCATTAGAGCCCCTAGTATTGCCCAAAACCATGTGCAAGTGAGAAATGAGTTGGAATTGGCTGGAAACAGCTTTCTGCTGATCTGGGGAAGCCTTATGGACCATATGGTCCTCCCCTTACGGACCGTATGCTGGTCTGCAGACCAGCAACTTTCAAAGTTGACTGTTTTGGTCCCTGTGCGCGTATGGTCGTGTTTTGGCACTTCTAACACCCTTCAAACCCATTTTTAAGCTTCATATGGATGTTAAAGCTTAGGGAATATGCAATATGCTCAGAAATATGTCGGATGTCGTTTCGTTTGGCCGTACGATTGCGTTGTTCGGTTAATTACGACGGAAGTCGTACCGGACGCAAAAACGGTCCAAATTGCGTGACGAATGGATTTTTCTTATGCCAAACACTAAAATAAAATATTTTAATGATTACATAAATTTTTGGATGTCCGGATGTATTCAGAATGTAAGTTATGCGCGAAAATGCAAACTTGTGTACTTTTTGACGCTTTTAGTCCCTGAATGACCCAAAAGTTTATTTTAGCACACCGAACTCCTCAAAGCCTATTTCTAAGCTATGTAAAGGATATTTATGGTATGTTTAACTTATGTTCATGTTCCGGAATGTCTGTTCCAGTACGAATCGTCATACTTTCACAGTTTGTCGAATTTAGTCCCTGTAAGTGATTAAACTTGATTTTGCCATACCAAAGCCTTCAAAACTTATTTCTAAGTTATGTAAAGGTTATTTAAGGTATGTTAAGCATATGTTGATGTTATGCAGTGTTTGTCGCGTTAAACGGATTACGTTTACGCACCAGTTTGCGTATAACTCTACAGAAAGCGATGTAGAGTTTAAAATTGAATGAAAATCAAAACATGAAAGATGTTAAACATAAACAAACAAACATTGGGATTAAATAACATTGTTTTATTGATAACTGATGTTTACAATGATTACAAGCACATGTGTCACAGACTCCCCTACTTGTTGAAATTTCGTCCCGAAATTTATTTAGAGGAAACTTGTGAGAAAAGATGTGGGTATTTCGCTTTCATTTGATCTTCACGTTCCCAAGTAAATTCTGGTCCACGTTTAGATTCCCAGCAAACTTTGACTAATGGAATGCGCTTGCGTTTGAGCCATTTGACTATACGGTCCATGATTTCCACTGGTTTCTCAACAAAATGCATCGTGTTATCAACACGAATTTCATCGAGTGGTACATGGAGGTTCTCATCAGCTAAACACTTCTTGAGATTGGACACGTGAAAGGTTGGATGAACATTTCCAAGTTCAGGAGGTAACTCAAGTCTGTAGGCTACCTTACCGATTCTTTCGACGATCTTGAATGGACCAACGTATCTAGGTGCAAGTTTTCCTTTCTTTCCAAATCTGATCACACCTTTCCAAGGTGAGACCTTAAGTAATACGCGATCACCGACTTGAAATTCCAAGGGCTTGCGTCGTTGGTCCGCGTAACTCTTTGATGGCTTCTAGCTGTCTGAAGGTTATCACGAACTTTCTTAACCTTATCAGTTGTCTCTAAAATGAGGTCAGGTCCAGTAAGCTGAGCCTCACCGATCTCATTCCAGCAGACTGGTGAACGACATTTTCGACCATAGAGAGCTTCGAAAGGAGCCATGCTGATGCCGGAGTGATAACTGTTGTTGTAGGATAATTCAATTAACGGAAGATGTGAATCCCAACTACCACCAAAATCGATCACACAAGCTCTAAGCATATCCTCCAAAGTCTGGATTGTTCTTTCAGATTGACCATCTGTTTGTGGATGATAAGCTGTGCTCAGATTAAGTTGGGTCCCCATAGCAGATTGCATGGTTCTCCAAAAATGAGAAGTGAAGCGAGCATCTCTGTCAGAAATAATGTTCAAAGGAACACCATGTCTAGACACGATTTCATCCACATAAATTTTAGCCAGCCTTTCAGCAGAAAAATCCTCACGGATTGGCAAGAAATGTGCTGACTTAGTAAGACGATCAACAACTACCCAGATGGCATCATGACCTTTCTTTGTGCGCGAAAGTTTGGTAACACGATCCATAGCAATGTTTTCCCATTTCCAAACTGGGATCTCTGGTTGCTCCAATAAACCAGAAGGGCGTTGATGTTCAGCCTTAACCTTAAGACAAGTAAGGCATTTTGATACATATAAGGCAATGTCTTTCTTCATACCAGGCCACCAATACTGAATACGAAGATCCTTATACATCTTATCTAAGCCAGGATGAATAGAATAACGTGACTTATGGGCTTCATCCATAAGCAAGGTGCGAAGGTTATCTTGGCTTGGGACCCACAAACGGTCCATGAAGTAATACGATCCATTGTCCTTCAGTTCAAGATCAGGTGTAATGTGATAGGGTAACTCCTTACCCATCAAGCCTTGTGAAACATAAGTGTGTTGAACCTGAGAGATGCGGGTTTAGATATAAGATCGAGCTTGAATATCAGATTGAACACGAACACAATGAAGCTTGACATGTTCTTTACGACTCAAAGCGTCAGCCACGATGTTCGCCTTACCAGGATGGTAGCGAATTTCGCAGTCATAGTCGTTTAGAAGCTCAACCCAACGTCGTTGCCTCATGTTGAGTTCTTTCTGATTAAAAATATGCTGAAGACTTTTGTGGTCAGTGAAAATCACACATTTTGTACCATACAAATAGTGTCTCCAGATTTTGAGAGCGAAAACAACTGCACCTAACTCAAGATCACGAGTGGTGTAGTTTTTCTCATGTATCTTCAACTGCCTCGATGCATATGCTATGACTTTGTTCCGTTGCATGAGAACACAGCCAAGACCCAAGTGTGATGCATCACAATACACGACAAAATCGTCATTACCTTCAGGCAATGATAGAATAGGCGCATCACAAAGCTTCTGTGTCACACCCCCAAAATCCACACGCGAAGTATCGCCGCTTGGAGGCGTGACATGACCAGGATCAAGCCACTAATCATATTGAACAAGCATGTAAGTAATATATAAAATCAAACACAATACAATTGGTGTCTAAACAAAACATAGTTTAAGTTGCAGGCGGAAGCATAATGTTTAAAACCAAATCATAAGTTTAAACGTTTCAAATGTTTAGCATGGCACACAACTGTCCATGTCCCACAATGACTCTTCCCACTCCAATGCAAGCTCCATGAGTACCTAACGACCTGCAAGGCATGTAACAACGAGTCAACAACAAAGTTGAGCGAGTTCACAGTTGGTTGTTTAGTTATAGCATTAGTTTCGTAAATCATATGTTCATTTTGTAAACCTTGTATCATATTAATTTGTATCGCGGTCTCCCAGACATGTTTGCGAAGATTAGTGGGGGCTTCCCATGTATATCGTATTAATCCGTATCGCGGTTTCCCAAACATGTTTGCGAAGATTAGTGGGGGCTTCCCATGTTGTATGTTACTAGACTAGTCGTATCCGTACATGCCCTTCTTGATCCAAGGACCGTAGCAAGTATGAGTGTACGTAGGTTTTATGGTGCGTGCCCTTCAATTCGAGGACAGTAGTAAGTATGAGTGTACGTAGGTTTTACGTACGTGCCCTTCAATCCGAGGACAATGAAAAGTAGTTTAATAGTAATGATAATACGAGTAGTTATTCAATCCCATTCCCAACCCACCGGGAATCCCATGCCTTAGGAGTGTGAACTCACCTTGGTTTGCTCGGTAAGACCAGTTACTTGTTTAACAGTCGGTCACAAATGTCCTAACATGGTTATCAATGATAATCAGATTCACATTCATTCAAATCACGTATTTTAATAGGTTGCATTCATCAGTTGGATTATCACGTAGCACATAGCGGATATTTGGATCACGTATAGGTTCACACCACAAGTTCACGTTTCAACCAACCATCTAACTGTTCGTTGTCATTCATCATCCAACCCATATAATAAATCATACATCATGCCAATTCATTGTCACTGTATAACCTAGACAAATATGTATTTCAAGTAAATGTGCGACCGAGCTTTTAGTGTGCGACTTATTCACAATGCAGGCCATCCCGTGTGTAACCCAAATCCGTGTGAGCCCATGTGTCAAGTGTGCGGCCCCAAGTTGTGGCCCAACAGCCTTCGGCCCGCCATACCCATGTGCGATTGATCGCTGGTGTTTGGCCCAACTGTATCTATGTTCATCTAACATTTGTGCAGCCTTTAAATGTGCGACTGAATCGGTTAAATGGCCTGTTACACGCGTGTGCGACCTCGGTAGAGGTGTGCAACCTGTGGTGTGCGACAGGGGTGGTGTGCGACTCCGTTATAAGTGTGCGATTATGCAATACCAACTGTGCAACATGCCAATTCAGATGTGTACATTAGACTAGTGTGTGACCAGATTGTTTACAATTACACATTATGCATTATGATGTGTGTGCTGGGTGCCACCCTCCCTTATATGGTTCCATAATTACCCCCACCATACACTATCATGTAGTTACCAACCAAAGTCTACGAAAACCCTATTTACCTTTTAAATAATAATAGATTATTCCCATTATTTAATTAGATCAATCTTAATCATGCACCCTAGTTCCTCAATCATTAATCACGAATAATAATACCCATAAATCTAACCATCCAATCATCACAAAGAATCGTCTACCACTAACCATCGTACAATCATACACGCATGTGATTCTAAATCACAGATTCAATATCATGCAAATCTTCCGTATTAAATAACCATTCAGTCATCGATGGAATCCATTTATTCACATTCAGTTATTGATCATATTTCATACAATTCAAACATGGTTTCTAATTACTCTAAATCATAAGAACTTATGTGATCATAATCACCAAAATCTTGCCACATACAATTCATTCAAGGTAACAATAATCACCCACTGTCAACATGTAACATACAAGATTTACTAATTTCTTATCTATCAACATCTATTGTGTGATTATTCAACATCGCATAATATCATCATACAATCTTTATATATTACAGCGTGAACACAACCCTGATCAATCAAGAATTAACATTACATAGTAACAAAACTGAGAGCAATCGCACTTACCGGAGATTCTATCGAACAAAAAAACGATTTGAAAGGGGGGGGGGGTCTCCTGTCGCACGTACGTAGGAAAGCAATAGGGTTTGTTCTTTGGTTTAGAGTTTTATCTCAAACTTTAGCAACTACTACGTAAACAATATATATTAAAGTTTGGGCGGTGGACATCTTTGACCGATCTGGGCTGCCCACACACTTGGGCTTCCGTAATAATACTTGGGAAACAAGGCTTAACCATAAACACTTATGTATTGGTTTGGGGTTTGGGCTTAACACCTATGGGCCGATCTAAGTGTGAGAGGGTGTGTGAGGGGGTGCGGCCATAGGCCCAATCATGCATAACTAGTACTCGGCCCAAACACATATGATTTCCGTTTACGTTTAAGTGTAACAAGTAACAAACGTTCACCGCAATGTGTGGTAACACATCGCGTAAAAGGAAAATACAAGATTAAAAGTTACGAGGTTAGACGATACTAACCTTGCAAGTTCGGGTTGTCACATTCTGCTTCAAGTTCTGAAAAGCTTCCTCTTGTTTGGATCCCCAATCAAAGGGTTTGTTCTTCTGAGTTAGAGCAGTTAGAGGAACTGCAATCTTCGAGAAATTCTCAATGAAGCGGCGATAATAACCCGCCAGACCAAGAAAAGAACGAACTTCAGTAGGAGTAGTAGGCGTATCCCAATCCTTAATTGCACTGATCTTGGAGGGATCTACATGAATACCTTGTTCGTTGACGATATGCCCCAAAAATTGAACTTCCTTAAGCCAAAATTCACACTTGGAGAACTTGGCGAAAAGTTGTTCTTTTTTCAGGAGTTCCAGAGTGAGACGAAGATGTTGCTCATGATCAGCTTGCGTCTTAGAGTATATCAAGATGTCATCAATGAAAACGATGATGAACTTATCTAAATAAGGTTTGCATACCCTATTCATTAAGTCCATGAAAACAGCAGGAGCATTTGTCAAACCGAATGGCATAACTGTGAACTCATAATGCCCATACTGTTAAAGCACCGGATTAAGTAGAGGAACGACGACCACACACCTACAACTTTCATTGGACCTTCAAAATGTGTTGGACTGACAAATCGATGGTCAACAACATTTAACAAAGCATATTGACACATGATCATTGGGCCAACATATCCATTAACTGACAATTATCCATTAAACTGACAATTTTAAATGTTGTAAATTCTCATTGGGCCGCTGAATATTCAATCTTTATCCAATAACTTGGGCCGATAACTCTCAAATAAATTCTGCCAACTTTATCACATGCAACCGACAATTAGTATCTTGGGCCACTTGCATACATGAAACTCGTTAACATTGAAACACGGACCACTTGTACATGTGAAACTCGGACCACGTGTACATGCGAAACTGGTTAACATTGAAACCCGGACCATTGTACACTGAAACTCGGACCAAAGTACATGTGAAACTCGGACTAAGTTGTCACACCCCGATTTCCAGGTGTCACCGGTGGGCCCGGTGGGGAGTATCGTGACGTCATGGTTGGCAACATAATAGTCAAACAACACAATATTATTAAGCACAGCGGAAGCAATTGAAAATATAATACAACCGAATTTATTATTGTAATATCAATTGTCACAATATTCGGAAGTTTATCCACAGAAGGATCGAACATAAAATGGAAACAATAGTTCAACAGACTTTTAGGCATCTTAAGCTTGCGAGACTTCTATTGATGCTAAGGAGACATATCCAGCCAATTTCGTATAGTACCTGCATTTAGCCTTTTTGGAAAATACGTCAGTTTACACTGGTAAATACATTCAACTGACTCATTTTGGAAAAAGAGTTTGTAAATTGTTTTGAATGCACGTGGCACAAAATATCTTGACACATTGATTAAAATGCACAGAGGCAAAATTAATCTTTTTAACTTGGGAGAATTATTTAATATTATAATCTTGTGAACGATTTACATGTTACTTATGCGTTCAGTAGCCCGGAACGTATCCGGGTTAAAGATCAATAGACACACCACAATTCTAGAGTTATACACTGACAGGTGTACGCCTACACCCCGTGCTCAGGTCGTGGCCATCTCGTAAGATAATGCCGAGGATATCCGGGACATGGTCATTAACCCCCCAAAGGCTGTAAAGTAAACACATCTGTTTAAAACGAGCCGATCAAATTATTCAACTACCCACTAAGCGTGGAGATTTGATGCCCGATCAAGCGGTACGCTATGTACCGTAACCCAAGCCCGTATAGGGAAAATAAGTTAAAAGTATTTACCTGAGCTAAATATAAATTCAATCCCAGCCGTATATCAAATCAGCAAGTACAGATAGCTTTTACTGGGCTCCTAATCTGGAACGAAGGTTTTTAATAACCTATTAGAATCCTAACGGGTCTTTAATTAAGCTTGAGCTTAGACCGGCTAGTTTCAAAGATACGGTTCGTACGCACGATTAAGCGAAGACCGGATAGAATGTGATTCTGACCCGACAAGTTTGAAGACTTGTTTAATATGGGTTTATTATTCACATTCTGGATTTTGAGATAAAACCGATAAGGTTTGACCCGTTTCGGCTAATTTATGTAAACTTGTTACATAAACCGAACCGAACGCGAAATAAGCGTAACGGGTATCTGTAAGAGCCATATACAGGTTTCCTAAGTTAATATACTTCAAATATGTTGTGACATCAGTAGGATGTCTTTCGTTATGCCCCGAACTAATTTAAACACAAACTATGCCCCGTAGGGGTAGTTTGGTCATTTTAAAGTTTGTAAAAGCGTTTAGATGTTTAACTGAGTTACAGGTCTGATGTAAACAGCAAACATACTCAATTTGATGAGTTATAACAGTAGACTAAAGCATATATGTGAAATTTATCACCTTTAACCAAACTATGCCCTGTAGGGGTATTTTGGTAATTTCACATAAGCCGAAAAGCTCAAAAACGAAGTCTGAGTTAATCAACCTTTCCTTACTGCTAAAATATCATAATTTGCCTCATATATCAGTAGGTATCAACCCGGGTATGTTCAATATGATTTTAAAACATACTATGCGTTAAAAACGCTAATTAAGGCGATTAAAGGCCATTTCCGGGTTTGATACTTAAATCTGATATTTTTATATTTCCAAAGGGCTTAATATAATTTATTTATCATATGTGATCAGTAGCAAAAGGTTTGGAGTCGTTTAGATATGTAAAACTCATTTTATGGCCCGTAAGGGCAAAACCGACAATTACCGGATTAAGCCTACGACTACTAGTTATGCTCAGCCTAAAATTAATTAAAAATCTTTAAAAATCCCAAAATAATATATTACATCAGTGGGTAAAAGATTTGATATCAAAAAGTATGTTTAACTAGGCTATACGCTAATTACGCCATTTTGTTAACATAAAGCTTTAATTTAGCGACAATGAGCATAACTCTTAATCTACAAGTCAAACTGACGTCAAAATTTGCATACAAGTTTATATATCAGTACTTAAGGTTTCTACACTTTTACATTTTCATAAATCTCGTTTTAAGGTAATAAGGGCATAACGGTCAACGTATGAGCAATTAACGGAAATATGCATATTAATTGGATAACTAGTGAACCAAGGTGTATGATCACAGAGGGTTGTTCTAACATGTATCCTAATCCAATTAAAGCTCTGAGGCATTTCTAAAATATGCCCAAACGGGTCAGAACTGAAAGTCAACGGGAAAGTCAAACTATGTGACTTTCGGTTCCGAACCGGGTCTAAACAGGAAATAGTCGGGTTGAACAGGTTTGAACATGTTATTACACTAATTACTAAGTTATAACAATAATCAAACAGGTTATATATGATCTAGATAGCTAATTATGCATAATTGACATTTTAAGCATTATGTTGACTTTTTAAGTAAAGGTTTGACCCGACATTTGACCTGCTTAGGATGGTGATCAGGGGAAACCCTTTTGGGGTTTTATTACCCACATAAATACCATCCTATAACTACTTTTAATTCGAGATAAGACTGAGCCATTAGTGACTAATCTCAAAGTCAAACCGTAATTACGACGGTTTGACTTTTAGCTATTTAACTAAGCTAAACTCAAATAAACAAGAACTAGTAGACTTACAAGAGTCCAATGCACGAATTAAGACCAGATGGGAGAGTTCCTTAGCTCCAGGAATGCTCCAATGATCAGATGCAAGTGTGAAGAATGTTGTGATCTTGGAGGTCCTTTTATAGTGCACTAGATCACCACAATTGGTTGACAACAAAGGCTACCAATGACCACAATTCGTTTACACATGTCCCTAAGGTCTAGGAACATTTTAGGGGTCTCCCACATGTGAGAAAAACCCAAAAGATCGGTCAGAAATGCGTGAAACCGGCTGCAGGAGGTTTCTGGTCGCTGGGCATCAGCTAGCGCACCGCTACGCTTCTGATGTAGCGCACCGCTAGCCCTCCTCAGGGGCAATTCTTCCATTTTTCAGTTTGCATCCCTGGCTCTTGGTGCTCCGAAAGGTCAACCAAGCTTAATTCTTGCATTTTGACCCCTTATTATTTATATACAAGGGCTTTATGACTTATACTCACTTTGCCAAGTCCCTGGACACTTCCGGTTAACCCGAAAAGTCATAACTTTCACCGTTGACGCTTTAACCCCTCGTACACGAATTTGATCATAACTTTCTCATACGATAACGAAACTTTATGAAATTTTAATCGTGCATTCTCGTGAGCATAATTTATATTTACAAAGCTTCGGGTTTGTCAAAAGATCACTCAGAGGTATATCTTTAACATGTTGACACATTTGACCCCTGTAGTTTGTAATCTCTCACTTTTAGCTTCGTATGATCCATGATTTATTCGTTTGATGTTATGAACATCATGTAGGGTTATTATGAAGTATATTTATTCACTGTTGACACTTAGAATCCGTATAATCACATACTTTCCATGTTTGTCAACTTTAGTCCTTTTATAACATTCTTTCACACGTTCAAACTTTATGACACGTGTCAACACATTATAGGACGTGAATTTTCGAGGTGTTACATCCTCACCCCCTTAAAATAAATCTCGACCCGAGATTTACTGAAATAAGTAAGGGTACTTTTCTTTCATCGTGGATTCAACCTCCCACGTGAATTCGGGACCACTACGGGCATCCCATTTGACCTTTATAATAGGTACATGCTTTCTTCGAAGCTTCTTTACCTGTCGATCCTAAATCGAAAAAGGTTTTTTTTTTCTACAAACTTCAAGCTCTCATCTATATGCACATCTGTATGTGGTATAACCAGTGATTCATCAGCGAAGCACTTCTTCAGATTGCAGATGTGGAACACATTGTGAATTCCACTGAGCTCTTTAGGTAAGTTTAACTTATAGGCAACTGACCCGACACGTTCGATAACCTCAAAAGGTCCTATGTATCTCGGGCTTAGCTTGCCTTTCTTACCAAACCGCATCACTCCTTTCCAGGGTGACACTTTCAATAGGACTTTGTCACTTACTTTGAAGTGAAAATCCTTACGCTTTGGATCAGCGTATCTCTTCTGCCTATCCCGGGCAGCTTTGAGACGGTCACGAATCTGGACCATCTTGTCCGTCGTCTCGAACACTATCTCTGGTCCTGATAACTGGACATCTCCAACTTCTGCCCAACAATTGGGCGCTCTACACTTTCTACCATATAATGCCTCGAAAGGCGCAGCCTTTATGCTGGTGTGGTAGCTATTGTTGTAGGAGCATTCGATTAACGGTAGGTTCTTATCCCAACTACCACCCAAATCGATCGCACATGCACGTAGCATGTCTTCTAACGTTTGAATAGTACGCTCACTATGGCCGTCTGTCTGAGGATGGTAAGCCGTACTAAAATTCAAACGTGTGCCCAAAGATTGTTGGAAGCTTTTCCAAAAAGGTGACGTGTACCTAGTATCTCTATCAGAGATAATAGTCACAGGTATGCCATGCAAGGCTACAATCTTATCCACTTATAATTGGGCTAACATATCGGAGCTATAAGTCTCCTTGATGGGTAAGAAATGAGCTGACTTAGTCAGTCTGTCAACTAACCCATATTTTATCATTTCCTTTCCTTGTCTTGGGTAACTTGGTAATAAAATCCATAGTTACCATTTCCCACTTCCACGTAGGAAGTTCAGGCTGTTGTAGCAAGCCTGACGGCTTTTGATGCTCGGCTTTGACTTGCGCACATGTCAAGCATTTAGCTACATGGGTGGCTACGGACTTTTTCAAGCCTATCCACCAATAATTTTGCCCTTAGATCCTGGGTAGCTGATGGCAAATTCTTAATCGTTGCCTAATTAGGGTTGCGGCATGTATGCATAAGCAATATGAACCGTCTTTCTTATTTATTAACATAAAACCCTCAGAATATTGAGTCAGGCTATATGAGCCTATGTCTTAAAACCTACTTAACCAAGGTTTCGTTTATTCCATAATCAATATGGAGTTTTCACAATACTCCATCCCACGGCGGGATACAAATCTTAATTCTACCTGCCTTCCATGAGGTAAGCAGGGAAAACTTTTGAGAAGATAATTAAGATACAAGGAGGCTGTAGAGATTTTCCATATCTCAGGCTCCAGTTCATCCATCATTGTTCGTGTCAAATGAGTGACACCTTTATGTTATAAGTCCACGACTTCCTTAATCGGGAACATTTACTTGAAATTTTTTTTCCATTTTTGGATATCTTCTTTGAATACTACTAGTCGACTTTAGTACAATATGATCATTGGGATATCTTAGGGGTTCCATGTATTAAACCCCCATGCTGATCAGACATGGAAATAATCTATGGGACACACTAGGATACGCCAATCCTCATATGACACTTTTATCAAACATAGTTTGGCATTCGCAGGCGATAGAAAACCATGAGAAAAATAATTAAAATAACATATGTTGTCGTACTCTATGCGAAGAAAGAGTACTCTTAGATTTTCGGAAGGATTCCTTGCCGATACTAGAAGAATCGGTTACTATGGTTTCCTTGGTAATTTATACCTTGTGGATGAAAAAATTTGCTAAGTTTATGGTTCATGAAGATTTATTATTGCCTGTTAAAAAAACAGGACACTTAGCAGAAATTATCATTGATAAATGATAAGGAAGTTTATTGTACGAGTGCTTATATTTAATTAATGATGGAAGTTTCACAAACTAGGCACCTAGCTCAGTTGGCTAGGCGCGCGAAAGGGTGCGGCCGGCCTAGACCCAGGTTCGATTCCGGGGACGGCCAGTTCCACCATTTTTTTATGTTTAATATTTATTAGTCGTACAGATACGTGTAATTACGAGGGTTGTCTCGTAAGGAGTCTTGATAATTAATTGCTCCTTATTACCCACAATATGGGCTTGATTTTTAAGGCAACCAATCGATTTTTATCAATATTTGGAGTCCGAAACTTAGGACATCGGAAAAATGATTTTTAATGGATATAAAACATCCATCTATTAATGCTGAAGCAGTCTCAGAGGTATACAGGCTTCTTACCGAACTTTCGTTGCTTTTTATCAAGCCTGTACTCGCTCTCTTTCTCAGATTTCTGGGAGTTATTCTCCTTCTTTTGGTTCATCCTTCATATACGAAGTGTGAACAAAATCTCCTCATGAGCAATTAAACATGGTTTCTAATGAGATTTAGAGCGAGAAGAATTCGGCTCTTTGGATTGTCTCATGACCTTTCTATGGTCCTTCCATCTGCTGCGTCAACCACAGCCTGAAGATTAACTCCATTAATATTGAGGTTTACGTTTGTAGTTTTATTAACTTTCGTCGCCTGAATAGCGTTGCGACTGTCGTCTACCTCATCCGAGTGTTCCATACTCGAAACTTGGTACCAATCACCAAGATTTAACCTTTATCAGTCATCATCCCGATGATCTGACTTAGATTAGCCACGGCATTCATAAACCGTATGGGCTATTCTGTTCCGAACATTCATAGTGAATGTTATTTTGAATGTATTTCCATTATACTTAGCCTAGGTCACAACTGGACCATCAATGGCATTCAAAGCTTGGAGCGAGTCCAATACTTGCTTGACAGGGAACCATAATGTCACAACTGTCCTTGTCACAAGTACGATTATAAATAGCTCAAAGGCTAGCCTTTCATGACTTCGGTTATATATATATATATATATATATATATATATTTTTATACATACATGGCATAGAAGCCTGTCGCGAGGGACGTAGAAAATATGGCATAAAGCATAGTCATGAAGGACATAAATGATTATACGGCACGAAGGCCTTGTCACAAAGGACAATTAGATATGGCACAAACGGCCTTGTTATAAGGACATTCATCAAATCTGGCACAAAGGCATGTTACCAGGAATGTTGACATTTAATATGTTAACTTGTCACGAATGACCTATTATAGCACATAGGCTTGTCATGAATGACTTTAAAACATAACTCGATGGTCTATTATCAAGGACCTTAATTTATTAGCCGAAATCTTATTAGATTAGGGCTTCCAGGTTTGAACGTGGTTCTTCACCTTTAGACAGGGAGTCATAGACTACAACTGTCATTGTCTTGAAAGACGATTCTTTTGGCAAAAAAATAAGCCAATCAACATCACTAATGGATGTTTATATATAACCATCGTATCTAATGATATTAGTCATGATCACATCGATCATATTGACTATTAGGTTTGGGTGTAATCACACCATTTTGAACAGGGGATCATAAAGATCACTACTATCTTTGTCTTACCGACACTAGAATAAAGTATAGCCCGTAGGCATTTCATCACGAGGGATATTAATATTATGATCAGCATACTGAGGATACTAGTCAGGATCGCACTGATAGTATAGACTATAGAAATTGAGTATAGCTCACCCCCTTGGCAAAGAATCACAAAAGATTACAATTGCCTTGTCTCAGTTGGACGATATAATATAGCCCTTAGGCAAAACATCATTACGGATGTTTAAAATTTTTAATCATCGTATTGATGATTTTTGTCATGATCGTATTGATCATATGAACTATTAGGCTTGAGCATAGCTCACCACCTTGGACAGGGAATCGTAAAGATCACAATGTCTTTGTCACACATGGACAGTATAATTTGGCCCATCGGCGAAAACATCACTCATGGATGTTTATAATTGGTTCGTCCTATTAGATGCTATAAGTCATGATTGCATTAATCATATTGACTATTTGGCTTGAGCATAGCTCACCACCTTAGACAAGGAATCATAAAGATAATAATGTCAATGTCTCAAATGGACAATATATTATAGCCCGTAGGCAAGACATCACTAAAGGATGTTAAATAATATGATCATCGTATTAGATGATATTAATCATGATCGCATTGATCATATAGACTATTATGTTTGGACATAGTCCAACATTTTAGACAGGAGGTCAAAGACCACCACTGTCGTTGTCTTATCGGACAACTAGTTTACTCCGTAGGTGCTTCATTACTAACGTATGTTTATAATATGATCATCTTATAGGATGATATAAGCCATGATTCCTAGATCACTAGGCTAGATTTGAGAATTGGAAGAATCCAATATAAGGATGACTGTTGTGATTTTCTCGAATCACATTTGTCAGGAGTGCTAACATATTCCTAGGTGTTAACAAGGATTTGAATCCCTTGAGTAGGTTTCACCACTTTGGCCGCGTAGGCTAGGTTTCACCTTTAAGATTCCCTTCAATTGCATACTGACAGAGAAGGAAGGATATTTATTTTATCCAGGATTTTTATCATAAATCCTAATTCATAAGTTAATAATAGCACCAATGGCCTTGTCGCGTAGACAAGTTAAATTTATAAGCCATGATTTCAGAGAATCGTGGCCTTAAGGTTTGAATCAAAGTTCATTACCTTTCCTTGACAGGGAGTTGTAGGCTACCACCGTCTTTAGTCTCAGAGGACATTAACTATAGCCCGTAGGCACTTCCCTTATAAGAGATGTTTATTACTGGATTTCCCCCTTGGGGAACTTCATTAACCATGGTAAACAGAGACCATATATGGTTAATTTATTAATCATATTTATTTAGGATTTCTATTATAATTTATCCTAATTATAAAACATTAACAGTTTTATTAGTGGCACCCAATGGCCTGGTCACATGGACATTTATAAATTATAAGCTTATGATTTCAGAGAATCAAAGCAATAATAACAGTTTTATTTCATAGCACAAAAGGCCTAGTCACAAGGACAAATTTTTAAGTTATAAGCCATGATTTCAGAGAATCAAAGCATGAAGGTATTCTGGCACAATAGGCCTAGTCACAAGGACATTTATAAATTTTAAGCTATGATTTCGGAGAATCAGAGCATGAAAGTATATTGGCACAATAGGCCTAGTCACGTAGACAATTATAAATTATATGCTAGGATTTCAGAGAATCAAAGCATTTGAGGTTTGAACCTAGTTCATTACCTTTATCTGACAGGGAGTCATAGCTACCACTGTATTTTGGCTCATGTAGAAATGAGCAAGGCCCGTAGGCACTATATTACCACGTATGGTTAAAATATGATCATCTTAATTGATGACGTAAACCCAGGATTCAGGGATCATTAAACTGGGTTAGGAATCTTTTGAAGAATCCCATGTAAAAATGACGTGTGTGATTTTAAATGAATCACATCTGCCAGGAGTGTTAACATGTTTTAAGATGTTAACAGGGAATTGAATCTTTTAAACAGATCTTACCATCTTGGCCCGGTCTTATAATTGACCCGAGGCTAGGTTTCACATTAAGATTCTTAATTAATGATTTGAATCTTTTTAACAGGTCTTACCATCTTGGCCCGGTCTTATAATTGACCCGAGGCTAGGTTTCACACTTAAGATTCTTAATTTATAATTAACGCGGAACAATTTTTAAATTGAGGTGTAAATATGGATCTGAATCTAAATTGCGGAACTGCCATCTTGGCCGGTCTTAATATGACCCGAAGCTAGGTCTTGCCCTTTTAGATTTTGCCATTTTATTATAATGGTAGATCTTGCAAAAAGGAAATATTATTTTTCCATTTATTTAATATTTCTTATTTAGAATGAAAGTTTAAACTTAATCATTCCATTTATAAAAATAAAAGTATAAAGTTGCCCTAAGCGGGACTTAAAAGGAATAATGTTGTCCTCGAAGGGACTGAAAAGGTAAATATGTCCTTATAAGGACTATTGAGGAAACGATCTTCAGCAAAGGAGTTTCTTCTTCATTCAATTCTTGAATGCTTTCTCCTTGGTCGCACGTCTCATCTTGGTCGCTGTACGAAGCTCAGCATTTCAAGGCTCCGGGTGTGGAGAATCCCTAGTTCAGCTTCCTCGCTTGGCGACGTATCCAATAATAATAATAATAAAAATTGGAAGCAAAAATTTCCATATTAGGATTAAGATTATTCCTATGTTAAGTCTAGACTCAGAAGTTTAGATTGTGCAATTGTGTAACTGAGATTAAACACAAAAGGCTAGTGTTTAATTCACTCAGTGTTGGCTCTGATACCAACCTGTCACACCCCGATTTCCACGTGTCACCGGTGGGCCCGGTGGGGAGTATCGTGACGTCATGGTTGGCAACATAATAGTCAAACAACACAATATTATTAAGCACAGCGGAAGCAATTGAAAATATAATACAACCGAATTTATTATTGTAATATCAATTGTCACAATATTCGGAAGTTTATCCACAGAAGGATCGAACATAAAATGGAAACAATAGTTCAACAGACTTTTAGGCATCTTAAGCTTGCGAGACTTCTATTGATGCTAAGGAGACATATCCAGCCAATTTCGTATAGTACCTGCATTTAGCCTTTTTGGAAAATACGTCAGTTTACACTGGTAAATACATTCAACTGACTCATTTTGGAAAAAGAGTTTGTAAATTGTTTTGAATGCACGTGGCACAAAATATCTTGACACATTGATTAAAATGCACAGAGGCAAAATTAATCTTTTTAACTTGGGAGAATTATTTAATATTATAATCTTGTGAACGATTTACATGTTACTTATGCGTTCAGTAGCCCGGAACGTATCCGGGTTAAAGATCAATAGACACACCACAATTCTAGAGTTATACACTGACAGGTGTACGCCTACACCCCGTGCTCAGGTCGTGGCCATCTCGTAAGATAATGCCGAGGATATCCGGGACATGGTCATTAACCCCCCAAAGGCTGTAAAGTAAACACATCTGTTTAAAACGAGCCGATCAAATTATTCAACTACCCACTAAGCGTGGAGATTTGATGCCCGATCAAGCGGTACGCTATGTACCGTAACCCAAGCCCGTATAGGGAAAATAAGTTAAAAGTATTTACCTGAGCTAAATATAAATTCAATCCCAGCCGTATATCAAATCAGCAAGTACAGATAGC
Source organism: Helianthus tuberosus (assembly GCA_030545235.1). Classification (NCBI taxonomy): domain Eukaryota; kingdom Viridiplantae; phylum Streptophyta; class Magnoliopsida; order Asterales; family Asteraceae; genus Helianthus; species Helianthus tuberosus. The sequence continues at coordinate 65,164,247 of CM060430.1, forward strand.
TTTTACTGGGCTCCTAATCTGGAACGAAGGTTTTTAATAACCTATTAGAATCCTAACGGGTCTTTAATTAAGCTTGAGCTTAGACCGGCTAGTTTCAAAGATACGGTTCGTACGCACGATTAAGCGAAGACCGGATAGAATGTGATTCTGACCCGACAAGTTTGAAGACTTGTTTAATATGGTTTTATTATTCACATTCTGGATTTTGAGATAAAACCGATAAGGTTTGACCCGTTTCGGCTAATTTATGTAAACTTGTTACATAAACCGAACCGAACGCGAAATAAGCGTAACGGGTATCTGTAAGAGCCATATACAGGTTTCCTAAGTTAATATACTTCAAATATGTTGTGACATCAGTAGGATGTCTTTCGTTATGCCCCGAACTAATTTAAACACAAACTATGCCCCGTAGGGGTAGTTTGGTCATTTTAAAGTTTGTAAAAGCGTTTAGATGTTTAACTGAGTTACAGGTCTGATGTAAACAGCAAACATACTCAATTTGATGAGTTATAACAGTAGACTAAAGCATATATGTGAAATTTATCACCTTTAACCAAACTATGCCCTGTAGGGGTATTTTGGTAATTTCACATAAGCCGAAAAGCTCAAAAACGAAGTCTGAGTTAATCAACCTTTCCTTACTGCTAAAATATCATAATTTGCCTCATATATCAGTAGGTATCAACCCGGGTATGTTCAATATGATTTTAAAACATACTATGCGTTAAAAACGCTAATTAAGGCGATTAAAGGCCATTTCCGGGTTTGATACTTAAATCTGATATTTTTATATTTCCAGAGGGCTTAATATAATTTATTTATCATATGTGATCAGTAGCAAAAGGTTTGGAGTCGTTTAGATATGTAAAACTCATTTTATGGCCCGTAAGGGCAAAACCGACAATTACCGGATTAAGCCTACGACTACTAGTTATGCTCAGCCTAAAATTGATTAAAAATATTTAAAAATCCCAAAATAATATATTACATCAGTGGGTAAAAGATTTGATATCAAAAAGTATGTTTAACTAGGCTATACGCTAATTACGCCATTTTGTTAACATAAAGCTTTAATTTAGCGACAATGAGCATAACTCTTAATCTACAAGTCAAACTGACGTCAAACTTTGCATACAAGTTTATATATCAGTACTTAAGGTTTCTACACTTTTACATTTTCATAAATCTCGTTTTAAGGTAATAAGGGCATAACGGTCAACGTATGAGCAATTAACGGAAATATGCATATTAATTGGATAACTAGTGAACCAAGGTGTATGATCACAGAGGGTTGTTCTAACATGTATCCTAATCCAATTAAAGCTCTGAGGCATTTCTAAAATATGCCCAAACGGGTCAGAACTGAAAGTCAACGGGAAAGTCAAACTATGTGACTTTCGGTTCCGAACCGGGTCTAAACAGGAAATAGTCGGGTTGAACAGGTTTGAACATGTTATTACACTAATTACTAAGTTATAACAATAATCAAACAGGTTATATATGATCTAGATAGCTAATTATGCATAATTGACATTTTAAGCATTATGTTGACTTTTTAAGTAAAGGTTTGACCCGACATTTGACCTGCTTAGGATGGTGATCAGGGGAAACCCTTTTGGGGTTTTATTACCCACATAAATACCATCCTATAACTACTTTTAATTCGAGATAAGACTGAGCCATTAGTGACTAATCTCGAAGTCAAACCGTAATTACGACGGTTTGACTTTTAGCTATTTAACTAAGCTAAACTCAAATAAACAAGAACTAGTAGACTTACAAGAGTCCAATGCACGAATTAAGACCAGATGGGAGAGTTCCTTAGCTCCAGGAATGCTCCAATGATCAGATGCAAGTGTGAAGAATGTTGTGATCTTGGAGGTCCTTTTATAGTGCACTAGATCACCACAATTGGTTGACAACAAAGGCTACCAATGACCACAATTCGTTTAGACATGTCCCTAAGGTCTAGGAACATTTTAGGGGTCTCCCACATGTGAGAAAAACCCAAAAGATCGGTCAGAAATGCGTGAAACCGGCTGCAGGAGGTTTCTGGTCGCTGGGCATCAGCTAGCGCACCGCTACGCTTCTGATGTAGCGCACCGCTAGCCCTCCTCAGGGGCAATTCTTCCATTTTTCAGTTTGCATCCCTGGCTCTTGGTGCTCCGAAAGGTCAACCAAGCTTAATTCTTGCATTTTTACCCCTTATTATTTATATACAAGGGCTTTATGACTTATACTCACTTTTCCAAGTCCCTGGACACTTCCGGTTAACCCGAAAAGTCATAACTTTCACCGTTGACGCTTTAACCCCTCGTACACGAATTTGATCATAACTTTCTCATACGATAACGAAACTTTATGAAATTTTAATCGTGCATTCTCGTGAGCATAATTTATATTTACAAAGCTTCGGGTTTGTCAAAAGATCACTCAGAGGTATATCTTTAACATGTTGACACATTTGACCCCTGTAGTTTGTAATCTCTCACTTTTAGCTTCGTATGATCCATGATTTATTCGTTTGATGTTATGAACATCATGTAGGGTTATTATGAAGTATATTTATTCACTGTTGACACTTAGAATCCGTATAATCACATACTTTCCATGTTTGTCAACTTTAGTCCTTTTATAACATTCTTTCACACGTTCAAACTTTATGACACGTGTCAACACATTATAGGACGTGAATTTTCGAGGTGTTACATAAGTACATGTGAAACTCGGACAGTTGACCTTACAAAACTCGGAAGTTTCAAAAATTCGGATACGGTGAAGCTCGGACTTGTTTCAAAGGTTGAAACTCGGACATGAATTTCAAATTACAAAAACTCGGACTTGTTTCAAAACTCGGACCATCCGAAACTGTTGAACTATATAAAAATTCGGACAGTTGATAATACTCGGATATGGTGAAGCTCAGAAACAAGTCTCCGGACAATCTCCCTAGTGTGACTTCACACTAGTTCACCAAAACCCCGGAAACAACAAACACAGAGTTTTAAAACTCAGACAAGTTTAACACTAAGAAAAACTCGGACAGAGCAATTTTTGGATCAAACCTCAGATCTGCAACAACTTGGAGAACAAAACAACCACGAACAGCTCCATTTTCTTCAACTTTTCTGCAAAATCTTCAAGTCTTCAAGATGTTTGGCGGAAACAAACATCAAATCAAGAGTAATGGTGATTTGGATGGCGGTTAGACCATTCCGAATCGGTAACCATGCTCTGATACCACTGTTAAAGCACCGGATCGATGACGAACATCAAACATTGCACTTGATTTCAAGACATGAAGAACAAAATATGAACAAGATAGAAAGATGTAGAAGATGAACCCTTTATATTGAATCAGTCATCTCAGATTACACAAACCAAAGGAGTATACATCATCTACAAGCTGGTTTAGATCACAAAGATCTAAACCCTAGCTTTCTCTCACTAACACATAGTCTCTCTCTCTAGAATTCACACCAGGAGAATCAACAAGTGAGAGCGGTGCACAAAGCTTCTTGATCGATCCCTCATCCATCGATTTTCTCATCCATGGATGTTGCCCTAATCCTATACAACACATATATATAGACTAGGACTATACTCGGACAAACAATCTACACCAAAACCCTGACTTTTGTCCCTAACATAAACCCCTGACCTTTTTCCTAGACATAAAACTTGGACAAAATGTCCCTAGGATAAAGTTGGGACTAACTTTCAACAAAAGTACAATAAAGACCCTAAAGAATGGGAGACATGCACTTATCACCTAAAGTGCCCTAACAAACTCCCCTTGGTCTTCATGTGGTCTTGAATTCTTCATTATTGTTGACTTTAACTTGGACTTCTGTTTTGATTAATACGGAACTGATAAGTGACAGTTACCCGGCAGGAACTGCACTTACACATACCAAGTGCGGAAAGCAGTCTTGGGCATATCTTCTTCATGCACACGAAGTTGATGATACCCAGAACGTAGATCAATCTTTGAAAAATAAGAAGAACCTAGTAACTGATCAAAGAGATCATCAATGCGAGGTAGGGGATATCGATTCTTGATGGTAAGCTTGTTAAGCTCACGATAATCAATACACATCCTAAAAGATCCATCCTTCTTCTTGACAAAAAGAACGGGAGCACCCCAAGGCGAAAAGCTAGGACGGATAAAACCTTTTTCAGAGAGCTCTTGAAGCTGCTTAGACAACTCTTGCATCTCAGACGGTGCAAGACGATATGGGGATCTGGCAATGGGATTTGCACCAGGTACGAGATCAATACGGAACTCGACTTGGCGGGCTGGGGGTAAACCAGGTAACTCTTCAGGAAATACTTCAGGATAATCCCGAACAACAGGGATATCTTGAATAGACTTACCTTTGCCCTTATTTGCTACAACATGTGCCAAAAAGGTCACATAGTTCTTTCGCAGATACTTCCGAGCTTTAAAACAAGACATAAGTTTGAGACTACCAGCAGGTTTCTCACCATGAACCTGTAGGATCTCGCCTGTCGTAAGCGGCACATGAACAATCTTCTCAAAACAAACTACCTCTGCATGATGCTTGGCTAACCAATCCATACCCACTATAACGTCGAAGCTTCCAAGTTGCATTGGCGTGAGGTCGATAGGAAAAAGATGGTTGTTAAGGTTCAACTGGCAGTTGCGAAGAACAGAATCAAGAACAATGGGCTCACCACTAGCAACTTCTACTATCAAGGGTTTTCCTAGTTTCGTTCTAGACATGCGAAGCAATGGCTCAAAAGATAATGACACAAAACTCTTATCGGCACCCGAATAAAAAAGAACAGATGCAGGCTGATTATTAATAAAGAACGTACTGTTGACCACATTATTGTCTGCTTGTGCCTCTTGTGCATTCATGTTGAAGACTCGACCCCGAGCCAGAGCCTGATTCTGATTTGGATTTGCGTTAGCTAGTCTTGGACACCGGTTTCTGTAGTGGGTCAGATCCCCACAATTGTAGCATGAACCAGGAGGAAAATGAGGTTGTGCAGCCTGAGCTTGTTGCTGCGTAGGAGGTTGTGCAGCTTGCTGAGCTGGGTTTTGAGCTACCCAATTCTGATTAGCAGGAAGACGACAGGTGGTTGCAAAATGGCCAGTTCTTCCACAATTTGTACACTGACGACACTGAATGTGTGGCTGGTGATGACCGTTACATCTGTTGCACAAAGGTGCATTGCCAAGATAAGGTTTCTTGGCAGGCGGTTGCGCAGGCTGATTTGGAGCAGCTTGATTGGCCTGTGCAGTAACGGCGTTGTTTTGGGAAGCCTTACGCTTCCTAGAACCCTTCGAGGAACCAGAATCCTTGCCCTTCTTGTTTTTACCTTTCTTGCTATCCTCTTTGTCAGACGACTGTTTCTTACCCTTGTCACCTTTCTTGTGTAGCTTACCCTTTCGGACCTGCGACTCAGTCAATATCGCAGCTAACTCGATTGCTTGACGAACTGTGGTAGGGTTATTTCCAGTGACGATGTCTTGTATGGAGTCAGGTAAGCCATCAATATACCGTTCGATAGCTTTGTCGAGTGGGGTAACCATGGTCGGGCAAAGCAGACTCAATTCTTCATACCTATCAGTGTAAGCCCGATGCTCACCACTATCTTTCTTCAAATCATCAAATTCCCTTTCTAGAGCCCTTAGTTCATGACGAGGACAGAACTCCTTCATCATAAGAGCCCTAAGCTCGGCCCAAGTCTGTGCTAAAGCAACCTCGGCACCACGGTCTCTCGTAACCCTGTTCCACCATGTAAGAGCCCTCTTTAGAAACACACCGGAAGCAAACTCGTCCTTGCGATTATCAGGACACTGAACTTGACGAAACGTACTCTCAGTGCTCTCGAACCATTGTAGGAGCCCAGTTTCCCCTTCAGAACCACTAAACTTGAGTGGCTTAGCCGAATTGAAACTCTTGAAATTGCATGGAGCATTATTGTTGTTGTTGGCCTGGTTCAGTTGAGCAATAAGATTTGGGAAAGCAGCAGCCATTTGCTGCGCGATGATTTCTGCCAGTTCGGCATTCGCTATCTGATTGTCGCGTCGAGGAGGCATTCTAAAAGAGGAAACATGAAAGGAAACGAATGAGATGATTGGATGAAAAGAATGAGATGATACAAAAATTGACAAAAGCAAAGATGGTGGTCATTTGTTTGTTACCACAAGGCAAACAAACGACACATTGCGACTAATCAAAGTAAACGGGTCAAAAATAATGTATCGCAAAGACATGCTCGCCTATAAGTGAACACTCACCCCAAGAGTTCCCAGGTAAGAGTGACTTGTCCGATTATGTGGATTTGTACGAACACTCTAGCCTTAGACAGAAAACCCAGGGTACAGGCATTCACCCTTCCAGTTTGCACGTGTTCACACTATTTAGGACCCAAAACTTTGACGAAATTTTGAAAATTCAAAGGGGTTCAAAACCTTACAACAGAGGGTTCAAAACCTAGTAATCAATCATCCAAGAATAGATGATTAATTTTCAAAGCGGATTCGGAATTGATGTTCTCGTTGTGGTTATCAACTAAGGATAGGTGACGGTTTTTGTTTTAAAAAAAATCTAAACGCAAATCTTCTTGCGTTAGGGTCCTAGAAAGTTATAGTCTAAGTCAAAGCATGACTAATAACATAATTCCCTATAACCATTGGCTCTGATACCAACTTTTCTGTCACACCCCGAGCACGTAAAACAACAAAACGTGGCGGAAACATCGGGGAGTGTTGTAACAAAATCAATTGTTTCACAACCATGGAAATTAAAGTTACGTTTTATTTATCAAACAAGAGAGTTACATTGTCTTAATACAAGAAACAAAGAGTACATAACATAATTTAACTAATTCTTGCTTCGTTTTAAGTCACTAAGGCACAGGTCCGCCTAAGTGTGTCTCGAACATCCTATGCCACAGCTCCTGAAAACACATGTGAAAATAGGTACGTCAGCATAAAAATGCCTGTGAGATACATAGGTCTTGTGCAAATAAGATTCATGACTTGAGTTTAAAGAAACTGTTTAATAAAAAGTAGTCATGAATCTTGTTGAGTGTTTTCTTTCATGAATTATTTGAAAAGCGATGAATAAATCAGATGATGTACATATATAAAAGAATAAGGTATGGTTAAGGGAATAACCAAGTAAAATGAGTCTGTATAAGTTAATGTTATTTGTAAAATGATGTTTATATGAAAATGTGTTGTAAATGTAATATGTCTAAACTGAAATGGTTTAAATAACGCTACGATATGTAATACCATAAAAGCACTTATATATAGGAAGTACCAGCGGCGTATCCACCATGTTTTTATCGTATTACACGTCGTCTCGTTATATAAATCACTTACCCAAACAAACCACTAAGATGTAATGTTTAACAATTGTAGAAATGTTTATGTATGGTCAAATGTCCAATGTCAAATGTAAATCATGTAATGTGTAAACAATGTTATGTATGGTAAGTAAAATGAGACTACTTGAACCATAAGTAAAAATGTACAAAACAAAGTATTTTGAATAATCAAAAGTCATTTTTTGCAAAATAACAGCATGCTTTACTGATATAAACACTTATGCGGTAAGTTAAACGTCTACATCCAAGCCTTGAGACAGTAGGATAACCTTAAAGTAAAGGTTATCAACATTGTTTTCGGATCCGGTCATTCCTTAAGTCCAAACAAACCCAGGATTTCAGGAATGGGAGTTATCAAGTCCTATGGTACCACTACCTACTACCAAGCGGCATGATCGGTGTTAATGAATGTATTAGTTTCGTTAAACAACCAAATGTTATACCAAATGTAAACATGTGATGTGAAACAATGCACTAAGTATGTTAAAGAACATACATAGCGTGAAATGTAAAACAATGTGTCCATATGTTAAGTGAACATATGCAACATAAATGTAATGTAAAACAATGTGCTAGCATGCTAAGTGAACATACATAGCAAAACATGTATGAAATCATGTACTATATGTGTACTAATGAACATAACAAGCATATGATATGAAAACATGGAAAGCACGAAAGTAACAAGTAGGCACATGTGTTTCACCCCAAAATAGTTTGAAAACAGTAAAAGAGGGGTCTATGTACTCACCTGAGATTGCCTAGAAGTCCTTGAGTAACAACCAAACAATGCTAGAGATCACGGAAATCAAACGGCACCTAATATAGGTAACTATGTTAATAATCTTGACCTAAATCGGAGGATCGGATAGAATGAGGGTTCCTAAACCAAACGAGTATGGAAACTCGTGTAACATGGTTTAACAAAGCCTACATACTAAAATGAAACCTAACCTAAGTGCTTACGACCCATTACGACCCATTTAGGTCGCTTATGCTACTTTAACGCGTCGTTCGCGTAAAACGCGTTCGGACCGCCTAACTAGTCCTATGACAAGTAATATATGCCTTAACATGTCTAATATTGTTGCCCAAAACAGTTTAGATATCAAAAATTATGTTACATATGCTTAAAATGAATTTTGGGCGTAAAAGGACATTTTGGTAATTTTACCTAAGGCATATAAACTACCTATCATACAACTAACTAAACGTCGTGACCATAAGGTATAACCTCGGAAGGTTATTCCCTATACAACTATGGTCACCTAATGTGTTTGGTCGGATCCTAATGATCGACCAAACGGGTCGGGTTCGAAAGTATAAGCGATTGTTCAGATCGCTTACCGGACGGGTCGGGTTCGAAAGTGTAAGTGATTAAACTTGATTTTGCCATACCAAAGCCTTCAAAACTTATTTCTAAGTTATGTAAAGGTTATTTAAGGTATGCTAAGCATATGTTGATGTTCCGTAGTGTTTGTCGCGTTAAACTGATTACGTTTACGCACCAGTTTGCGTATAACTCTCCAGAAAGCGATGTAGAGTTTAAAATTGAATGAAAATCAAAACATGAAAGATGTTAAACATAAACAAACAAACATTGGGATTAAATAACATTGTTTTATTGATAACTGATGTTTACAATGATTACAAGCACAGGTGTCACAGCTACGCGGCCCGCATCAAACCCGATCAACCGCGTAGCTGATCCGGGTCAGCAACTAGACTCGTCACGATGATGACACGTGTCATCATCGGGCTGCGCCACCAATTTGATCTCTAGCGGCCCGTGTAAGTCCCTTAAGAGGTCTACGCGGCCCGCGACAAACCCAAAAATCAGATTTTTAATTATTTTTAATTATTTTTAATAATATTTAGGGTATTCGGGACCCGTTTTCACGTATGGGGTGTATTTTTAGACTTATTGGGATATTTTAAAATATATTAGGGTGTTGGAAAATTTATGAGGGTGTCGGTTTCCTTTAGGGTTGTTATACCTTACTTCCCTACACACCGTACTAGTGTAAAACCTTGTCTCCGACCCATACGGGGTCTCAAAACACTGTTTGTCTATGTACTGACATCGTCAGCATTTTTCTGAGTTATCCGCTAATTGTGCTAACTGTGCTTTGTGCATCGTTTATGTCACTAAAGTTTGTATGTGATAAATGATGTGACTGTATGCAATATGTGATGCACATGTAAGTATGCTGCAGAAATAAAAAAGCAGTTTAAATCATTATTTGTAATTCAGCACAGTCATTAAGCACTAATCATAGTTAATTAATTGTACGGATGCATGCAAATTTGACAGTTGTCACATTCTCCCCCTGTTAAGAAAATTTCGTCCCCGAAATTTATACTACCTTATCTCGTTAGGGTTACATTATGTGTATATGTATATGGATAATATTGAGGTAGGTAATCACAAAATCGAATCAAACCTTATTCGCATCAGATGAATCCAAGAATATATAACAACACGAATCCAATGGTTAAAAGGTATGTGCTTTTAGCATTTGATGTCAAAGGACAAGAGATGTATAGATGTAGAATCTAGTGTAACTTAGTTAACAGGGGTGCAACAGAGGAGTTTCAACCGATGGATTCTCAAACAATCGGTCACAATATGCAAACGAGTTTTCACCAACCATAGCATCCGCTATATGAATTCAAAATCAACAACTTGAATATGAAAATAATCTGTCAACTTTCATATAAATAAATGGCAAGGATTAGTGTGTTGACATTCTTGAATTGCAAAAATACGCCGAATGAAATACAAGCGAATCTGGTGTATCGTTGCAGTTGCATTAGGAATGTTTAAATGACAAGTCAAACAAAAGTATGTGTAGTTTCGTGTGAAACGGTTGACCATGATTAGCACAAGCTACAAGTTTGTAATGACACCACAAGGTGTCATAATGACATAATTCAATAATAATGATGACCGAGCAAGTTCACCGTGTTTGAAATCAAATGAAAGTGTACTGAGACAATCCGAAGATTTGATTTACACAATGTCATAGAGTTTTTAGTTGAATACGGAACATCAAAGAACTATTGTTTCTGATTGAAGATGGAAAGCAATAAACACTGCAAGGTTTTCAATTTGTAACGAAAGAATTGTTAGGAGGTACACCGTGCTATGAAATGAATCTATGTACCGTTGTCTTAACACATAACTGTGTTGAGACTGCTTTAATTGTGAATATCAAAATGGATTTTGAACTAATAGGTAGACAATTAAATCCGTGTATGAGGTGCGTAACCAAATTAGCGCAAGCTTCAATTCTGTGAAAGTATCACCATAAGGTATCGAAATCAACAAACGGTTTAGTGGAGTTGTAGATCAATCAAGTCTACTATGGCTTGAAACTAAAGAGCATTTGCAACCATATTTGAATATGATGCCCCCAATACATCATATGACGTTTTAAATTGAATATGCGAAATGGATAAGTTCAAGCAATTGAACTTGGTTTCAGCGTAACCTGACAATAAATGTATGTATCAACAAGGGAATCTCACCATGGTCACAAAGATAAACCATGAATGTAACTTGAAATAAAAGAAGTTTCAGGAAAGTGTGTTGACCTGTTAACAAAGGAGCCAACAATTACAATAATGTAGGTTATTCGGATCATAAACCAATAGTTAGCTTTAGCAAATTAATATTTGAATTTCAATGAAGCGTTTATTCAAAATGAAACCGCATGCGTGGCAAAAGGTGCATGCTTAACATATAAGTTTCCAAGTAATGAAACAATGAGTATCTGCTAAAATGAAGAAATGACCAAGTATTCGAAGCAAATGTGTGTTCGCTCTCAGCGAAGAGAATTAACGCGATGCAACTACCATTAAGGGGAGTAGAGATGCAAACATCTACTTGCTAGAAGCAAAAGTGAAGATTTCAACAAAAGAAATTTAAGTACTTTCTGTTTGGTTAACTGAAATGGCATGTATGTCAGGATAATGGTGTTTGCTTGAGTTAATAGATATGGTTCCTAAGTAACAACCCTTACGAGTTTGGACCTGGGTTCCCAAAGACCCTAAGTACATGCTTTCTAGATTCTCAAAGTTTCGTATTCCGCGTAAACTATTTTGTGCATCGTGTAAGAAACACCATTTTGTGTACGTTTAAAACAAGTTATTGTCCCACAATTTCCCCGGTATACTTCCTTCCTGGATTCACAGCTAATGACACTCGATCATCGATCAGTCATGTAATAGTAGTTGGATCCTCACAGTTAGTTAAATAATTCGTTAATCCTCGGCAAGAGTTACCGACTCTTGTTGGTTGGCTCGTTCGGCTCCTGGTAGTTGATGCTCATTTGAAAATCATCGTCCTTCTTCTTGACGAGCAGAACTGGGGTTACCCAAGATGGAAAACTTAGTCTGTTATCTTCCTTCTCTATCAACTACTGAGGTTACACTGATAATCCTTGCATTTCCGAAGGTGTAAGTCGCTACGGTGCATTGACTGCAGGCGCGGCGCCTGGAATCAAATCGATGCGAAATTCGACTTGTCGCTGAGGAGATAATTCTGGCAAGACTTCGGGGAAGACTTCAGGATATTTCCTTATCACAGGAATATCTTCGAGTTTTGGTTCTTCGGTTCCCTTGTCCATGACATGAGCCAAGAAAAGCTACACATCCTTTATGCAACAACTTCCGTGCCTTCAAGCAATTGGAAAATTGTAGAGGCGTATCCTGCTTCATGAGTCACGATCGTTTCTTCGTTTCCCATCAGGATGCGGATATCACACTCCGCTCGATCGCTCGACCACCAATCCATCCCAATTACCTTGTCGAAGCTTCCCAACTCAACAGGCAGTAGATCAAGTGCAAATTCACGCTCTCCGGGTTCTATCTTGCCGATTCCAATTACTTCGTTGACTTCCACTAGCTTCCCATTAGCTAGTTCTATCGAGTACGGGTTATCTAACTTACTGCTACTAAACCAAGTATACTCTCAAACTCTAGAGATGCGAAGCTAAAATTTACAACAGTATCTAGCAGCGTAGATGCATACAGTTGACTAATATGGGACGTACCGATATCCACGCTTGAATTCCTGGCGTGTCTCCCTAGCTCCGGTGTTAAGCTTTCATCCTTGTGCCTGATTGTTTTTAGGGCAATATTTCCTGAAATGCTTTTTTCTTCCACAGTTAAAACATCCTTGAGCACGTTTCTGTTTGTCACTCGTTCTGCCTTGATAATTGTCATTGTCGTCGTTTCCTCCGTGATTCTCGCTACCATCTTGGCCTCCATTTCTATGTCCAGTATCTTGCCTACAAGTTTCCTTAGGATGCCCCCTCTTGCCACAGTTATCACATTTTCCATACTTACATCGCCCGACATGATAACGTAGACAATTGTTGCACTTAGGTAGGATACCCATGTAGTCTTTTCCCTTTTTGGCCTTCTTCTTGTTACTCGCCCGAGTAGCCTTCTTGAAATTTGTGAGCTTTCTCTTGCTATCTCCAGTTGACTCTTCAGGAGTTTCCTTTTCCTCTTCCGAAGTGGAAAATTTTCCTAGTCTAACCGCTTCTTCAGTGAGCGCCACGCTTGTGTCGATAGCTTCGGTGATCGTCAGAGGCTTAGATGTTGTCACCAGGCTTAGAATCTGAGGTGCCAATCCCCCGATGAAGCGTTCGATCTTCCTAGATTCTGGTTCCACCAAACGCGAAGCAACTTGTAATAAGTCATGAAATCTCTGCACATACTCAGTTACCTTTGGACCTTCCATTTTCAAGTTCCATAGTTCAGTCTCCAACTTCTGGACTTCTGCCCTAGAGAAATATCTTTTACACATCGGTTCTTTCAGTTCGTCCCACGTCAAAGCATGCGCAGCAGTCTCGCCCATTGTCTGAACCTGAAGGTTCCACCATGACAGAGCCCCATCTACAAATAGTCCAACTATGTACGTGACCTGATGTTCTGGGGCATATTTGCTCAACCGTAAAACGGAATCCGTCTTCTCAACCCAACGCACAAAATCTAAAGCACCCCCAGTGCCGTCGAATTCTCGAGGTTTGTGGTTCAAGAACTGCTTGTAGGTGTAGCCGTTGGGTGGGTTATTTCCTGAGGTACCTCTGCCGCGTTCGGAGATAAGGGCCTCGTGCTGTGCAATGGCCTGTGAGATGCGCTCTTGTAATTCTGCCGCTGTTACTGGCAGGGGGCTGCTGGTATCGATGTTCCCTTGTATCGGCATCTTCTAAGAAGAAGATTGGTTAGGTCAGGTTGTATTTGTTCAGGGAGTGCATATAGTTGTTTAGAGGTCATATGTACATACACGTATTTGATTTTTATACCAACCAATCAAGCAATAGCATAATCATAGCATAACCAAGTAATTTGGGAATTATGTTTAATGAGAGCATAGCAAGCAAGCACGTAGCATTATAATTATAGCACACACATATTGATCAACAACGTGCTTAACGAAGACATAGCGACTGAGCTTTCAGTGGTTATTGGCCACAAAGTATTGTCGCATGTTTAATGATGATTGGGCTCTCATTATTCTCCGACCACAATTGCATTGTCTTACAAAATGTATAACATCAAAAGGAACACAGGGTCACCCTACCCCTGTCCAATAAGTATATCAGTGTATCAAAATTACGTAGTCAGATGTAGTCTTCAAAGGTCTCCACAATCTCGGCTTATCATTAGTGTCTTTACCCAAATGTAATGCAATCTGCATAATCCAGAAACCAACTATACTGGTGACTGAGGTGGAGGAGGAAAGAAAAGTAAACTGCTAATATGCATGAACTCCTCCTCGAGCTTGTATATACGTCTAAGTAATTAACTGATCTGCCGCTCGGTAGTAAAGAAACGAGCATCAAAAACTTGGGGAAGGTGTAATAGCAGCAGGTGAGAGCGCAAAAGGAATCTTTGATAAATGTGGGGGATCAAAGCATACTGGCAATAGACAGGGTGGAGGACGTGGTGTCAGTTCAAGCTCCAACATTCTGCGACTCATATCCTCAAACTGTAGCTGATGTTACAGGAGCAACTCATCCCGTGTGTGGCCTCCATAATGTGAGGGATGGTAAGGGTCTAAAATCAGCATAGTGTATTACAGGAACCATCAAAATGGCTCGTCCAGCGGTGTAGAGGTGAAAGTAGCAGACGGTGCGGCCTGTGGGGTCGGGGAAAATGCTGCTGTAGCTAAGGGATCGTCATGCGGGTGCTGACCTGAAGTACCTTTCCGGGGTGCGGGTACGTCCTGTTAGGCATGTCGGTGCAATGGACGGCGGTCTCCATAGGAGCAACATCAGCGGGTGAAGGTGCAGGAACAAACGTCTCAACCTATAAGGAGATCATCAGGTGCAGGTACTGGGTCAAGTATAAGGGGTGCAATGTCTGGTAGACCAAAAGAAACGGGGTCACGATCAAGCAAGGGTGCAGGACCAGCAGGTGCCACATCAAGCTGACCCAAAAGGAACAGGAGCTGGCTCAGGAGCAGGGTCTGGGTCGCGTAAAGGTGTGGCATCTCGAGAAGGTGGTAGTGCAGCAGTCATAGCGACGTCGTCGTCTGAGTCAGTAGTAGAAAGCTGTAATCCGGCCGTCTGTAAGGCTGCAGATGTCACAGACTCAAAGGAGTCTGAAATCGAGTGTATACTAGATTCAAAGGATAGCTTGTTAACAGGGGTCTCAAGAAGTGAAATTAGTAACAATGTTCTCGTCTAACTTTCCATCATCATGGGCGTCATCAGGAGGACCATCGATAAACATGTCAACGTCATCATCAATTATTCGTCGAGCAGCCAACCTTCGGAAGGAATGTCCACAGGAGGTGCGTCGTCGAGGATCGGAGCCATAGTGTGCTTGTCACACCCCCAAAATCCACCTGCGGAGTTCCACCTCTTGGAGGCGTGACTGACCAGGATCCAGCCACCAATCATATTGAACAAGCATATAAGTAGTTATAAAATCCAACCAATACAATTGGTGTTCAAACAAAACATAGTTAAGTTGCAAGCGGAAGCATAAGTCTTAAATCATAACATGAGTTTAATTGTTTCAAAGTTTAACATGGCACACAGTCGTCCATGTCCCACAACGATCCTCCTCCATGCAAGCTCCAGCTAAGAATCTAAGGACCTGCAAAGCATGTAGTAACGAGTCAACAACAAGTTGAGTGAGTTCACGGTTGGGTGTTCGTTTTACGTTGTTTCGAAAACAATTTCCTTTATCTGGCATCCTGCCGTGGGGGTTACCCCATAGTTAAAAAAACGTGACTTGTTTATTCCCAATTATTCTGGCAATCCAGCCGTGGGGGCTACCCCGTGTTAGTTATCTGGCATTTCGGCCGTGGGGGCTACCCCATGTATATACTAGACTCGTTACCATATCGACTGCTGACTGTAGTCATGTTTATGTGCCCTGAACTGTCAATGTCTATCATCATTGACGTGCCAGTAGTCCATTAGTTCACGCCCGTCCTCTGCGGCACGGTGTGAGGTTTGTCAAACCTAAATAGCGCTATCTAACTAATGACCCGCTCGCCATTGGCCTCGGCGATTAAGTCGATACAAAGATGAGGGACTTCGTGATAGAGTTTTGGTCTAGTACGAGTTATCTGTCCGTGAGGACGAGGAATTACATTCCTGAACCATTGCTGTCCTACCCAAGGAGGACGAGGAACCCATGTTCCTTAACCCCAATTCCCGACCCAGGGAATCCCATGCTTTGTAGAGGGTGTGAACTCACCTTGGTTTGCTCGGTAGAAACACAGAAAAGTCAAACAAGCAACGTTGTGGCTACTCACGTCCTATCACAGTTGTATCATACCAATCAGGTTCGTATTCAATCAGTACACGTATGTTCCTAGCCTAATGCATTCAAGTATCGTTCATGGCATACACGTTCGATCATAGCAGTTCAACAATATTCATGTTCAACAGTAACATATAAGGTCTGTGCATTAGGCCCAAGAGTCCGGCCCAAACAATTAAGTCCGAAACGAGGGGCAAGCCCAAACAGCGTGTATCTGGGTATAGTCTCGAGTCGCAACTAGGCGTTTGCGACTCGCAACCTGAGTCGAAATCATGGTTTCGGTTCGTGTTGTTTTGGTCTCGAGTCGCAATCGGACTCGCAACTGTGGTTTCGAGTCAAACGGTTCATGTGCTGATCTCGTGTGGTTTCGAGTCGCAACCAGGTGTTTGCGACTCGCAATCTGTGTCGCAACCGGGGTCTCGACTCGTCATGCAGTGGTTTCGAGTCGCAACAGGAGGTTTCGGTTGGACAGGAGCTGATTCGGAACAGTGTACTATCCAATGAGAATTTGATTTCAGGAAATGATTTGTACTATCCACTTAAACATGTTTGTTTGTCTAACTTTTACCCTAAATGGATCAAACATATCAGATTTCAAATATTCAACCACATTCTTAACATGTTCATAAAGTTCTTCATACATTCATCATGTTCATCAAACACAAACAGCCCTTATTCAACATATTTTGCATTTTTCGGACAAGAGTTATATTATCTAAACTAGATATCAAGCTCATATTGCAACAAAACATCTATTCTATAATCCTCATGAATCGGATGGTCATCATTATTCTTTTATCATACAAAAATCTACACCTTCATTAAAGAGGTCATGTTCATAACAAATGTTGTAACTAAACATGTATCATTTAATCAAACAAGAACTCATCAATCAAACAAACACTTAATCATACATGAGTCTTTAGCAAGCAAACACATTATCATCATCAACATCCGAAATACATAACAAGAATCACTAGCCAACAAGTATCATAAACACTAACCGGTTTGTGAAAGGACACCGAGTTGCTAAGGAAGATGAGTGAGATGGGGTGTTCGAGTGATGTTGATGAGCTCAACCGAGTCTCCTTGTGGCCACCGGTTTGATCCGAGATGAAGGGGAGCAATGTTGTAGCTTAGGGTTTTAGTGAAGAGGATGGAGTGTGTGTGTGGGTGAGTATGTTGTCCAAAGAAAATGGCAACATGGCTAACACTAAGATTTATATACTTGTTCTCTATGGTGTACCCTAATGGGTTTCGAAATAGGCTAAGGGGTGTGTGGCCCAACCGGCCCACAAGTTACGATTCACTCGGTTCATATACATACCCGCATACATACACACAAGCATACACATAACATAACACATAATCATATAAGTTCACATGTATTCGTTAAATCATCAAATTAGTTAGTCGTTAAGCGTTCAAGCACACAACGAAAGGTTCTAAGTTTCGAGTTGTCACAGTGCTCCCCATCGGGATGACCAGTGATGAAGTGGTCATGGACTGAAACAAGAGTGACAGAAGGATTCTTGTCAGAGAAACCATCAGCAAGGGTAAAGTATCGCCCAAAATCTGGTAGCGCGGACTGTTGGAAGTCGTCCTCGTCCTTGGTCAGCATATCAAGATCACTCTCAGTGTCTAACATAAATATCTCCGGCGCAGATGCAATCTCATTATCTGTGGCGGTGGTCGTAGGGTTATTAATGTCTGACATCTCGCTTTCTAAAATAAAGTGACATGCGCGCTGGTACATAATAGTCATAGCATGTATATCCAAAGTAATCGCTAACAATTAGCGTATGCAAACAAAGGTAATTTATCATGTAGTCATGTATTCACATTGTTTTTCATGAAACTTTCTATCCTTCCTAGTCTCCCAGACTAACCCACCTAGTCTCCCAGACTAACCAACCAGTCTCCCAGACTAAACACCCAGTCTCCCAGACTAATCTACCCAGCCTCCCAGACTAAACACCCAGTCTCTCAGACTGAAACACCCAGTCTCTCAGACTGAACTCCCTAGTCTCTCGGACTAAACTTCCCAGTTCCCCAAACTGAATTACCCAGTCTCTCAGACTAAACTCTCAGTTTCCCAAACTGTCCCAACTAGTCTCTCAGACTAACTACCCAGTCTCTCAGACTGAATTTCTCAGATTAATCTCCCACTCTCTCAGACTGCCCCAGCTAGTCTCTCAGACTAACTCCCCAGTCTCTCAGACTGAACTATAAACGAATTCTTTGAAATGTGATTTGTGTCTTTTGTTTGTAAAAATGTTTGTTTCCTGGATCTGGGCGTTTCGTGTATGCAATGAAAACATATTTGTAAATACGTTTTCGTGAGAGCCCTAATGATCGTAGTCTAGACTCGAGAAAGAATCCTAGTTCGCTACGATCGAAGCTCTGATACCAAGCTGTCACACCCTGACTTTTGCGGAAGCGTGATTATGGTGTGACTTTCTTAATATCATTGCATTCAATCATAACATCAACTATATGATAAAACCATAGGTTTGTCATCCATTAAATAAGTTTAAAACATAACAACATGGTTTTGAAACGTAGACTTCAAATTCAAATTTTACAAACCGTACAAATTGTTTATGAGTTCATTAAGGACTCTTCAAAAGATATTGAATAACACCAAGGTTTGGAAGACGTGTCTCGTCCAGGAATAAGACACACTAACCAAACTCAAAGACCATGGATGACATCTTTATTCTTAACGCAGCATAAAAACTTCCAACACCCGCCAGATCCACTTACAAATTCCCTGAAATACATGTAGTTTGAATACATCAACAAAAGTTGAGCGAGTTCATGTGTTCATTTGTATGTATGTATAAACCTTTGAAAACGTTGTAAGTATGTATGTAAGTCCCTGGTATGTAGCAATAAGGAAAAAGAGATCACCACTGGGTTGCAAAGCCAATGGTATGTGTGAAGTGATGCAGGAAGACTTCAAACCTAGCATATTTTGTCAGTAAGACATAGTCACCTCATGGTCCACTCAACGGACTCAGGGGCGGGGCTCGCTACACCCGAATAGATCTATCACTCATGTCCCTCGGTCCTACGACGAGGATTAATGGCCTTAAGTGTTGTACCCACCACTCACATGATCTAGTAGTAACCCTCCTTAGCTAACCATCCCATGTATAAAACGTTCGTAATAATTGTAACATGTATTTCACCCCCGAAGTATAAAACTGAAAAACAGTTAAAAGAAAAGGGGGACATGAACTCACAGTATTGCGTCTTCAGAATCGTAACCCAAAATCTCTTCAGCAAACCCGACTACCTACAATGTGCTAGGGTCTATTAGACGAACGGGCCGTGCCTTGCCTTTGTATTTACGTTTTGAGTTACGTTACTTTTATGCCTCCAATATTATTCCAAGTTATAATTCCTTGTTAAAATAATAATTATTCTAACTTTAAATTATATTTATTTTGGAATAATTATTTGAACAATATTTTGTAACAATACTTCTCAAGTATTTATTTTCGTATTTTGTATTTGTATAACTTGCCATGTATTGGCGTCGTATTTCGGTGTATTATTCCAAATAAAAGTTTGCCAATATATTCCCAATATATATTTCCAAAACAATATATCTTCAAGTCTCACTTAAAAATATATAAACTTATTTTGTCCAAATATAATGTATTTCAAGAAAATATATATATTTTTCCCAAAAATCATATATCTTCTAAATATACTAGGAAAATATATTTTATTTCCCAAAAATAATATATTTTCTTCTTGTCGAAAATATGATATACTTCGGTAATATTTACAAAAATCATATTTTCATTTCTTATATCCAAAACAATATTTACCAAAAATATATTTATAATGGTACTTTCCGGAATATTTAGTAAGTTACGTTTTTGCGTTCGGTTTCACAATATTAAGTGTGTAAGTTATATATTTATTCCGTGAGATTTTTGGTATAAATTTGGAAGGTGATTTCTTGGTACTTGTTAAGTTATATTATTCTATCCTAAAGTAACATAACTATTTCAAAAAGTATGCACATAATCACACACAATGTGTCTTTAATGTAAATATATATTCTAAATATATATTGTAAGTCCCGAAAACGGATCTTTTAATGATATCAAACAACCCAATTGATTGTGCGGAATCCAATCAATGGGTGATTCAAGAAATCAAAACGAAAGGAACAAGAACACCGAAATAACCTTTAAACTTGCACACGATTCTATTACTATGAATTAGCAAAATCGTCTGGTACAAGCTCACAACCAATCGCCTCTCTCTCTAACTCTAGAGGAATTTTGTAACTATGAAGTTCCAACCTAAAAACAAGTTAAAAACTTGTTTATATACATAGACAAGCCCATCTCCTACATGGGCTCCCCTTGGGCCTGCTTGGCCCACATGGCCTAAAGCTAGGCCCAAGTGACCTATAAAGGTCCAAAACCTAATATAACTAACCCGGTAAAGCCCAGTTCGTAACCATAACCCGTTGTGTTAATTTGATGCGTCAGTCTCACACTTTAGGGCCTAACATATATTTATCCATTTTTTTATTTATGAAAACCAACCTCCGATACTTGTATTTTTGTAACAAAATCTATGGCAAAGTTTATATTGAAAACCAAAGTTAAAACACACTTGTAATACTTGTTAGAAAATATTTTCTAAGTGTTTGTATTTTTAGAAAATTTTGCCATAGTTTCCTCTAAAAATGGAGGTGTCCATGCTATATAGCATATCATTTTCTTTTCAAAATCA
Source organism: Helianthus tuberosus (assembly GCA_030545235.1). Taxonomy (NCBI): domain Eukaryota; kingdom Viridiplantae; phylum Streptophyta; class Magnoliopsida; order Asterales; family Asteraceae; genus Helianthus; species Helianthus tuberosus. The sequence goes on from CM060430.1 coordinate 65,185,178, forward strand.
ACACACAATAATCAACAATCAACCCTAAACAATGTTATACTTACCAAGTGCTAGAACATAGCCATCTACATAAAGATCATGAACTTGAGTTTTCACAAAAACTTGTAGTAACTTGGTAGTATATTTAGTAGACTTAGTTATCCTCCAAAATGTATTTACTTCTTGATAAACTTCATTCTTGAAAGTTTTAGGTGTTTACGACTTGTAAACATATTTTACGAAAACGTTTCTTTATGGATCTTCTTATTTCTCTAGTGTTTCTACACTTGTTTTACCACCAAAAATAGTGTAGGTTTTAGTAGAAACCAAGATCTTCTAAAAATCATATTTTGAACTTGGTTCTTTTGGAAAACCATTCATTATTCTTAGATCCACAAGATTATTAACTCCCTTTGATGATTATTTTTCAAGAATTCATCTCATTATTCAAGTTCATGTAACATAAAGCATAATGATCTTGGTCTTTCACAAGATCACCACTTTAACTTACTAGATCATGTGTTTAATCACAATCTAGTAGGTTACTTATGATGTCTAGCACCACTAACACTAATAATCAATCAACAAGAAGCAAACATTCATAAATCATCAAGACTTCATATGTTTATAAGCTTATGTTAGTGATTCATGTTTGTGTCTTTTATTGTTCTTGTGATTAACAACATACTACATCTTTTAACCAATCAAAATTAGAAGTAACAAAGGTTACGAGGGTCTTACTACTAGCTCTAAGCTAGGGAAGAACACAAGATGATGGTGATGACAAAAGTGTTGGATAAAAGCAATTGATGGAGGTCCTTCAAGATCCACAAGCTTCACGCTTCGTTAGACACCTTCTTACACCCTTGGATGGCCTTGGAATGGTTGGATGGTGGATGAAAAATGGTGGTGGTGTGTGGGTGTGGTTCGCCCGAGAATGGAATAGGAGAAGGAAGAGAGGTGAAGTGTGGTGATGTGTGGGATCTCAAGTGTTCTTATAATCCATTTAACTTCTTTACCCAATGTGTAACATGTTTCATGTAGTACATACAAGATCTCTAGTGAATCAAGGAAGATTAAGCAAGATCTTTGGAAGATTAGGGAAATCTTAGGTGGTGGGGTCACCTTGTGACCGATTACATACATGGGGGGGGGGGGGTCTTGTGTAAGTTTGATGGTAATTTAAATAATTAGTTGAAAACAAAATGTATTAGTTAAGGTGTTTATGCGTATTATGCATTATATAGTGTGTTAGGGCGTTCGGGGATCATAACTAGCTCAGAAATAATAAAACAATGTTTCTAGTATAATTTTAGTGTTTCGGGTAGTGTCCGGTTGTTCGGTTAGATACCGGTTCGTTAAAGTGTCAAACTATTCCGGTTAGTGCTTTTTAAGTACCCTTTTGTGACACTTTTAATTCCCGACACTTAGGAAAGCATTCAGGACCATTTTGCCATATTATTGCACATTACTAGCTCGTTAAAAGGCTGAATTTTTGCTGAAACATGCAGAATTCTTCACTTTTAGTGGGTTATAGGCACTTTCCGGCACTTAAACTATCACCTAGTGACGCAGTTTTATGGTCCTTACTTCCCTACACACCGTACTAGTGTAAAACCTTGTCTCCGGCCCATACGGGGTCTCAAAACACTGTTTATCTATGTATTGACATCGTCAGCGTTTTTCTGAGTTATCCGCTAATTGTGCTAACTGTGCTTTGTGCATCGTTTATGTCACTAAAGTTTGTATGTGATAAATGATGTGACTGTATGCAATATGTGATGCACATGTAAGTATGATGCAGAAATCAGAAAGCAGTTTAAATCATTAATTGTAATTCAGCACAGTCATTAAGCACTAATCATAGTTAATTAATTGTACGGATGCATGCAAATTTGACAGTTGTCACAACTAAGACCTCCCGACCCTTCTCAGGAAGAAACCTGTGAGACTCTACAGAGCTGTTATGACTACCGGTTGGTTAGACTTCCTCTCAGTCCTCTAACTTCTTTAAAAGTGCCTTAATCCGACAATCTACCTCTCAGCGCGAAAGTCTAAGGCAACTATGGATTTTAATTTAGTTTAATAGACACGAATAAGATTAGGGAACTAAGACCGATTTCTCTCAAAAACTAATCCTAGCTATATATCAAACCGAGACCTATTAATAATCTCGAGCCTCTCAGCGACAAGATTAGCAGAATATCAAGTTCTAAATATATTTTATTTACCGTTTCTAAGGTTATTGACCAATTCACCCAAAGACTACCCGAACCCGCAAAGACTTGAACAATCAACACCAGGGCTGTCTCCAAGAATGTTAAAATACTTTTGGGCCTCGTGCGAAATAAAAAAATTTGGCCCCCTTCCTATAATTGGTATTGATCGAATCTTGGTTTTGTTTAGTGTGATACAATACGAGTACTCGATATAAATAATAAACATTATGTCTAACAGGTTTTTATAAGCACAAGTAATAAAATGTAATCAACTAAAGTAGTAATAAATATTATGCCTCTATATGATTTTATTTTATTGTCAGGACTCAGGTGCACTTATAGATATTGATATTGACATTGCATCATTTCTTCAAACTAAAAACGACAAAAAAATTGTTGTAAAGGGAATGCAGGGATCGAACTTACACCAATCCTGTATTTGTCTAAATGATGAACTAGTAGAGTATAGACCAACAACCAATCTTTTAATTATTTCAGAAATAAAACATTTTGGCATTTAAATTCTGGAAAGCTGAAAACAAATAAAAAACGCAAGATGATGGTGTGGAACAAGAGACCTCAATGATAAAACTAGATACACTTACCATCTGAGCTATAGCAGATGATGATAAAGATAATTTATATTATGTATATGATATATAACACTTAATAAAAACTTTTCGGGCCCTTTGTAAGTTTGGGCCTTGTGCCGTCGCCCGGCTTGGCCGGCCCAATAGCCGGCTCTGATCAACACAAACCTATCCTATGAAAGACATTCACCAAGGTTCATGTGAAACGAATAAACAATCAATAATCAAAACTAGATACGCATATGCACTAAGTTAAAGATTCCAAAGTTCTTTACTTTTTAAGAAAACCCCATACACACGATAATAAACGAAAAGAAATCCAAACTTTATTAAATATTCATCTTAACCTAGGTAGTTTGGGCATTTAGCCAAGAATCATAATCTTAAAAATAATTAAACAAAGTTTCAAACAAGAATTCATGATATCAAACAAGAAAAATAGAAAACTAAAGAAATCGAGTAGCAAAACCCGTTAATCCCTTGCTCTCCAAGCTTCCCGCTCGATTCCGACAATTCCGTAACTTGATTTCTTGCCAAAAGATCCCCTCTAATTCTGATGATGACTATGTTTGCGTCTAACCTTTCTGCCGTCTGTGCTTGTTTATATATTTGAAAAGTTATGGCAGCCTCCAATGTTTGCGTGCCCCTTTTAATTCACGTCTAATGAATATTTAGAACAACACTCATTAAAAACAGCAGCAACTTTTTCCTATTAGAATTCATCCAACATGCTTATTATATTAGTCTCATGGCCCAAAATCCAATTTCTCGTAGACATGCATGGACTTCTCATGTTTTGCGGCCCCACTTTTCCATATGGCTACCTGTGATTCTTTTTTTAAATAATATAGAGATAAGTGAGCTCGACTCAATCAAGGAAAATAGCGGTAAGTTTAATTTGGTGTCACACCCCAACTTTCCACGTGTCACCGGTGGGCCCGGTAGGGGAGTATTGTGACGTGGTTGGCAACATCATAGTCAAACAACACAATATATAAATGCACATCGGAAGCAAAAGATAAATATATTACAATCCGAATAAAAAGTAATATCCAAGTATTACAACGGAAAGTAAAGGATCCACAGGCGGATCTTAAAACATAAATATTGTTCAACAGACTTTAGACGCCTAGAACTTGCAAGATTCCTTATTAACGTCCTGAGCCGCTTCCAGCCTATTACGTACTTGTACCTGTCACTTAGACTTTTGAAAATACGTCAGTTTTCACTGGTAAATACACTCAACCGACTCATTTGAAAAGAGTTTAAGAAAATTGGTTTAGGTGCACAAGGCACGAAGATATTTTGACACTTTGATTAAAATGCACAAGGCAAAATTAATCTTTTTCACTTGTATACTTGGGACAAACTATATTTCATGTTATCAGTTTTACATAACTTGCTCTACATACGGGGCCCGGTTCTATGCCGGTTCATGATTAACCGACACACCACTATTCCCTTATTGGGAATCCCTTATTGGGTATAATTAATTAATAAGCATATGGCATCTGTCAGGTGTATGCCTACACCCCGTGCTTAGGTCGTGGCCATTGCATTTAATGAGTCAAGGATATCCAGGACACGGTCGCATTAATCCCCAATGTTTCAGTCAAGCAATACGAATTAAAACAGGTTATTTGGATTTCCCGACTCATTGGTCTTTGAATCCCATACCTGACCATGCGGTATTTATATTACCGTATCCCAAGCCCGTAATAGGGAAAATAAGTTAAGAGTATTTACCTGAGCTAGCTCCTGTCTTAAATAGCAAGAATTATAATAACTCAGCCGTATTCACTTAAGTAAGCGTAGGTACAATTTACCGGAAGGCTCTAGTCTGGAATGATGGTATAAATAACCAATTAGAATGCTAACGGGTCTTTAATTAAGCCTAAGCTTAGACCGGTTAGTCTTAAGGAAATATACGGTTCAAAAGCATTGTTAAGCAAAGACCGGAATAGAATGTGTTCTAGACCCGAAAAGTTTGAATACTTGTATTATATGGGTAATCCAAACACCTTCTGGATTTTGAGGTAAAAATGATAAGGTTTGACCCGTCTCGGCTAAATTATGCAAACTAGTTACATAAGCCGATCCGAACGCGAAAAGTGCGTAACGAGTAATCATAAGAGTCATTTACAGGTTTCCTAAGTTAATATGCTTCAAATATGTTGTGACATCAGTAAGATGTCTTTTATTATGCCCGTAACGAATTTAAACACAAACTATGCCCCGTAGGGGTAGTTTGGTCATTTAAAAGGTTATAAAAGAGTTTAAGTATTTATCTGAGTTACAGGTCTGATGTAATCAGCAAAAATACTTATTTTACTAAGTTATAACAGTAGGGTAAAGTATATATGTGAAATTTATCAATTATAACCAAACTATGCACCGTAGGGGCATTTTGGTAATTTCACATAAGCCGAAAAGCTCAAAACTGAATTCTGAGTTTAACAACCTTTGCTTACTGTTAAAATATTATAATTTGCCTCAAATATCAGTAGGTATCACCCTTGGTATGTTTAAAATAGTTCTAGTACATACTATGCGTTAAAAACGCTTAAAAAGGCGATTAGAAACCATTTCCGGGTTTGATACATAAATCTGATATTTTTATGTTTCTAGAAGGCTTAAAATAATTTATTTATCATTTAGAATCAGTAGCAAAAGGTTTGGAGTCGTTTAGATATGTAAAACTCATTTTATGGCCCGTAAGGGCAAAACCGACAATTACCGGATTAAGCCTACGACTATGAGTTATGCTCAGCCTAAAATTAATTAAAAATCTTTAAAAATCCCAAAATAATATATTACATCAGTGGGTAAAGAGATTGATCTCAAAAAGTATGTTTAAGTAGGCTATACGCTAAATACGCCGTTTAATTAACATAAAGCTTTAATTTTATGCTAACGAGCATAACTCTTAACCTACACCTCAAACTGATGTCAAATTTTGTATGCAAGTTTATATATCAGTAATTAAAGTTTATACTCTTTTACATTTCCAAAAATCATGTTTTAAGGTAATAAGGGCATAATGGTCAACATATGAGCAATTAACGGAATCATGCGTATAAATCGGTTAACTAACGAACCATGGTGTATAATCACAGAGGGTTATACTAGCATGTAACCTGGTCCAAATGAAGCTCTAAGGCATTTCTAAAACATACCATAATGGGTCAGAACTGAAAGTCAAAGTAAAAGTCAAACTATGCGACTTTCGGTTCCGAACCGGGTCTAAACAGGAAATTGTCGGGTTGAACGTGTTTAGACATGTTCTTACACTAATTACCAAGTTATATTAATGATCAAACAGGTTGCACGCCTTCTAGATTGCTAATTATGCGTTTTATGCTTCTGTTGACTTTTTCGGATTAAGTTTGACCCGACAAACGATCTAGTTAGGATGGGAATCAGTGGGTGCCCTTTTAAGGGTTTATTGCCCACATAATTACCAACTTATAACTACCTTTACATCGACTAATCGCTGGACCGATAGTGATTAATCGTTAAGTCAAACCGTAATTACGACGGTTTGACTTTTAAGCTATAAACTAAGTAAAATGCGATTAAGGAAGGTTATGGGTACTTACCGAAGTCCTAATTATGATTAGGGATGCTTGGGGACTGCACTTGTGCTCCAAAAATGATCATAAATGATGTTTGAAGGAATGATCAAAATGTTGCAACTTTGGTGCTATTTATATGGGTTTAATCACCTTGGATGGTTGACACACAACACTATCCATGGTTCCTGATCATCAACACATGTCCCTAAGGTCCTAGGAGGCACTTAGGGGTCGCCCATGAAGTGTAAAATTCAATTTAAGTCGGTTACAAGGCATAAACAGGCTGCTGTCAGTCATTTCTGCATCTGATGTCCTGACGCGGCCCGCGTAAGGTATTGACATGTCTTACGCGGCCCGCATGGGCCTTCTGATCAAGTTATTTACATTTTCAAGTTTTTGCATATGTCCCTTGGCCTTTCGAAGAGTCAATTAAACTTATTCTTTGCATTTTGGCCCCTTCTTATTTACCTACAAGGGCTTTAGGACTTGTACCCACTTTTCTAAGTCCTTGGCCACTCGGTTATTACCCGAAAAGTCACAATTTTCAATGTTAACGCTTTAACCCCTCGCATACGAATTTGATCATAACTTTCTCATACGATAACGAAACTTGATGAAATTTTTATTATGTATTCTAGTGAGCATAATTAACCGTTACAAAGCTTCGGGTTTGCTAAAAGGTCACTCAGAGGTATAACTTAAACATGTTGACACATTTAACCCCTGTAGTTTGTAATCTCTCACTTTCTTTCACAATTAGCTTCGTATGATCCATGATTTATTCGTCTAAGGGTAAAAACATCATGTAGGGTTAATGTACAATATATTTATTCACTGTTGACACTTGGAACTCGTATATTCACATACTTTTCGTGATTGTCAACTTTAGTCCTTTTATAACATTCTTTCACACGTTCAAACATATGACACGTGTCAACACATTATAGGACGTGAATTTTCGAGGTGTTACATCTGGTCTCTGGCATCCTACTCTGCTCAACTGGCTGGTTATTTCCTTTTTACTCTTTTTCACTCCATTTGCACCAGGACCTGGCCCAACACAAAATAATATAATATAATGCTAAAACTAAATAAAAACTATACAAAAATTATACAATCTACACGGGACAAATATGTATATTTTACCACACATCAACCATCTGTACTTATTTTCTCAACAACTTTCCTTCGTAAATCATCTTAATTGTGAGTGTGAAAGAGCTCAGCAAATGTAGGAAAACTATCATCTTGACCGACATAGTGAAATGGAACATCTTGATCAGAATCATATGAATCATCTTCAACTATCACATGATTAAAATTATATGCCTCTTCCACAAATTTAAACACATATTCACTCTCTGGACCTGTTGGAATCTCATCTTCTATGTCAAATTTAAAGTTTTCATCCTTCAAACCCAACGCTTCCAACATAGAATCCCTAGTCCAATTCTCTACTAATTCCCCCTCTTCTACATCATGACAAAGATATATAACTTTAGGAGTGTTAGAGAATACCTTTTGAAGATTATCATCTTTAGCACTTAATGTGGACTCCCCCTGAGGCCTTTCTTCCTCTCTTTCCTCGTTCTGAGTATCGTCAAGGTAGTCATTGACTTGATTTCCACCAGGTTGTCTCACGATCAATGCACCACCATTTCCTCTTTGATCATCCTCATCATCATTATCATCATTATCTTTACCATCATAATTATCAATATCATCGAACCAATCTTTTAACTCTTCATCCTCTTCATCATCACCATCTTCATCAACTTTCTCATACTTTGTTTGCTTTGCTTTCAGACGTCGCTTTTCAACTTCTATCCTCCTCGCATTAACTTCTCTACTATACGAAACCGTCTTTGGTTCACCAACAAGAGTAAATAACTGAGCAACGCCTAGAGCATTTTCTTCATTAGCTTCAACCTCTGCAACGTTAACTTCAACATCTGCAGCATTCACCTCAGCATCTGGTTGTTTTTGCTCTTGTTGACTTGAAGATTCTAACACTTCTTCCTCAGCTATATTCTTCCCCTTATCTTGTGCAGCTCTTGCAGCTTCTTCCTCTTCTAGCCTTTGACGTTCCATCCTCCGAGCCTCAGCTCTTCGGACGCCAATATCATCATAAGTTGCATGCACATTAATCCCAAGTCTATCTTCTATAACAACATACAACATTTATATCTGCTTCAACTTGTTCTCATCTCTGGCTTTCTGATCTTCTATCTCTTTCTTCATGATCTCGCACGCATGACTCATCGTTGTGTTCGCATCATTTAGATCAACGTTTGTAGATAGAATATGATCAAACATCTCATTCAACGCATTAATTCTAGCTTCATTATCCAATACCTTCTCCTTCATCGCCGTCAGTTCATTCTTTAAAACCACATTCTCGGCTTCAACACTCTTCAGCTTCTCTCTTATTTCTTTGAGTTCAGTTTCAGATACTTTAAACTTTTCTTCAACTTCTGCTTTCACCGTTTCTATAACAACAACCCTTTTTATTAAACCATCAACTCTTTCATCGTCGAATAATCCAACATCTGCCAAACTCATAGGACCTGGGCCAAGATTAGAAGGCATCTCCGGAAAACTTTGACTTGAACCTTCTTGCCTGGGAGTTGGAATTTTCTTTGTAGTAGAACTAGGTTCTTCAATAGTTTTCATTGGTTGCTCAGGAGTTGATACATGAACTTCAGCTTGTACTGGAATAGATTCTTGGATAGGTGATCTTGGAGATGTAGGAACATGAACTTGTGCTTCCACTATTGGAACTTCCACAGACACCTTTTCTGAAGCTTTTGAAGAATCACCTGCTTTGTCTTTAACAGGTTTCACCACAATCTTTCTAATCTTTTGCTTTCGAGGAGTAGTACCAGATGGTTTAGAACTTCTCTTTATACCTCTACCTCTTTTTACATTCTCAGCTTCAGCAGCAGTTGGCACATAAGGCGCATCTTCTTCATCAGAACCCTTTTTCTTCCTGGATGGCCCTTTTATCTTAAACTTTCCACTAACATACGTTGTCGGTGCCATTTGAGTAACATCAATATCAGTGTCTGTTTCACTAGAATCTGATTGAACAACACCTTCAACCAACGTTTCTTTCACTGAATCACCACTTGCCGTAGCTTCAACGTTCTTTGCCTTCTCAACTTCTTAAGCAACTTTAGCAGCATCTTAAACAACCTGAGCAGCTGAGAGCTTTTTATATTCAGCAAACGTCATATTAAGAAGATTATCACCTGTTACATCCTCTGGAGGAACAACTGGTTCATCGACCAAGTGTGGAGGTGACTTCTTCTTTGATACTCTCTTTGCGAGTGACAACTGTCAAATTTTCATGCATCCGTACGCTTAATTAATATTGATTTATGCTTAATGACTGTGCTTGACTTCACCTGATGAATAAACTGCTTTCTGATTTTTGTTACATACTTACATATGCATCACTTTTCATATTGTCACTACATTAATTACATACAAACTTTAGTGACATACTTGATGCACAAAGCACAGTTAGCACAGTGAGTGGATAACTCAGAAACATGCTGACAATACCAGCACATAGACAGACAATATATTGAGGCCCAGTATGAGCCAGAGACAGAGTACTACACTAGTATGGAGTGTAGGGAAGTAAGAACCATAAAACTGCGTCACCAGGTGATAGTTTAAGTGCCGGAAAGTGCCTAAAACTCACCCAAAGTGCAGAATTCTGCATTAATTAATAAAATTCAGCATTTTAACATGCTAGTAATGTGCACAAATGTAACACCCCGATCACGTAAAACGACAAAACGTGGCGGAAACATCGGGGAGTGTTGTAACAGAATCATTGTTTCATAACACATGGAAATTGAAATACTGTTTTATTGATTAAAAGAATTACAAAGTCTTGACAATCAAAGAAACATAACATAAATAACTAATCTTGCATCTTTTATTGTCACTAAGGCCCAAGTCCACCTATGTGTATCTTGATAAATCCTATGCATCATATCCTGAAACACATGTGAAAATAGGTACGTCAGCATAAAAATGCCTGTGAGATACATAGGTTTTGTGAAAATAGGATTCATGACTTGTAAGTTTAGAAAAAGTTGTTTAGCAAAAGTCAGTCATGAACCTTGTAAATTGATTTGTTTTGTGAATCGTTTGAAAAGCAATAAGTTCAGATGATATGTATAATTAAGAGAATAATGTATGGTTAAATGAATAACCAAGTAAAATGAGTTTGTATAAGATAAGTTGTTTGTAAAACAATGTCTTGTGAAAAGTATGTTATTTGTATAAAATGTTATATGTCTCAAATTGAAATGATTCAAATAACGCTACGATATGTAATACCATACAAACACTTATATATAGGAAGTACCAGCGGCGTATCCACCATGTTTGTATCATATTACACACGCCTCGTTACTTGAATCACTTACTCAAACCAAACCACCAAAGTAAAATGTTTATGTATAATCAAATGTCAAAATGTCGATGTGAAAACCATGTCTAATGTCTATGTCAAATGTTTATGTCTAATGTAAATCATGAATTGTGTATGTAAATGTCAAAATGTTTATGTATGGTAAGTGAAATATATCAATTAAACCATATGTAAAATGCACAAAAACAAGGTATTGAAGTAAAACATGGTTTAAATCAAAGTTATGTTTTGTGTAGTAAATGCATGCTATACTGATATAGACATCTATGCGGTTTTGTGAAAATTCATACATCCAAGCCTTGCGACAGTCGGATAACCCTTTCAGTCAAGGTTATCAAAAGAAAATGTATTCGGATTCGGTCATTCCTTCCATCCAAACAAACCCGAGATTACAGGAATGGGATTTGTCAAGTCCTATGGAACCATTACCTAATACCGAGCGGCATGATCGGTGTTAATGAATGTACATTGTATCATTTAAACAAACCAAATGTCATACCAAAAATGTAAGCATGTGATGAATAAAAATAATGTACTAAGTACGCACACAATGGGCATTCATAGCATAGAATGTATTGTGAAGTGATGTACTAAGTATGCTAAGTTAACATACAAAGCAGAAAAGTCATGTAAATCAATGTGCTAGCATGCTATCAGTTAACATACATAGCAGAAATGTAATGTAAAACAACTGTACTATAAATGTACTAATGAACATAGCAAGTATATGATGTGAAATCAGGAAAGCATGAAAGTAACAAGTAGGCACATGTGTTCCACCCCAAAATGTTTGAAAAACAGTAAAAGAGGGGTCTATGTACTCACATAAACACCTTGAAAACATTTAAAAGAGGGGGTTCTATGTACTCACTTGAGATTGCTTAGTAGTCCTTGAGTAACAACCAAACAATGCTAGAGATCGCGGATATCAAACGGCACCTAATATAGGTAACTATGTTAATAAACCGGACCTATAATCGGAAGATCGGATAGGATGAGGGCTCGTAAACTAAATGAGTATAAGAACTCATGTAATATGGTTTAACAAAGCCTACATACTAAATGAAACCTAACCTAAGTGCTTACGACCCATTACGACCCGTTTAGGTAGCTTATGCTACTTTAACGCGTCGTTCGCGTGAAACGCGTTTGGAACGTCTAACTAGTCATATGACAAGTGTTATATGCCTAAACATGTTACATAATCAATTATGTGACAAAATTTTAGGTTACATATGCTTAATTACCAATTACACATGAAAAGGGTATTTTGGTAATTTACCTAAGGCATATAAACTACCTATCATACAACTACTTAACGAAGCGACCATAAGGTATAACCTCGGAAGGTTATTCCCTATATACTATGGTCACCTAATGTGTTTGGTCGGATCCTAATGATCGACCAAATGGGTCGGGTTCGAAGGTATAAGCGATTTATTAGATCGCTTACCCTTACGACCCTAGACAACGTGGTAATCAGTAGGCATAGTCCCAAGGGACTATAACCAACGTGATTACACTCACGTTGCGAAGTTCAAACGAACTTCGCATTGACCATAAACTGGTCAACGCAGAAAGTCAAACAAAGTTTGACTTTCAGACTCGAAAAGACTCGAAAAGCAATAAAAGAACGAAGGAATACTTACGAAGGGTCCCCGAATGCTAATCTTGATCCATATAACTCAGGTATGAAACAATGGTTCCAACTTAGAGTCTTTTAGATCAGATTCTTGTGGGTTTTGCAATGGGTGGGGTTGGGTATTTATAGTTTTCGAGTAACCGTTAAGATCGTTTCATGGAAACCGTGCTCGAATCCCACCCGTACATGTGTTGGAATGTTGTGGTATGTCAAATGGCCACCCACCATAAGGAATTGACATGTGGAAATGGAATTGGGAGTGCACAACAGCTGGAAACAGGCTGTTAAACATCGAATCTGGTCTGGAACACTGACGCAGGCCGCGTAAGGATACACACAAACCTTACACGGGCCGCATGGCCATGTCTGATCAGAATCAAGTTCCAGAAATGACAGTTTTGGTCCCTGTTGTGTTTTAAGGCCATTTCTGACACGTTTAAGGCCCGTTAACCCCATTTCAAAGCTCTAAAATGAAGTTAATGTGTAGGGAACTTAAAATATGTTCAAAAATATCTCGGGTTTCGGTTCTTTTGGCCGTACGATCGTGATGTTCGGTTAATTACGACGGAATGCGCATAAGCGCCAAAAACGATCCAAATGACGCGACGAATGGATTTTTCTTATGCCAAACACTAAAATAAAATGTTTTAGTGCTTACATAAATTTTTGGATGTCTGGATGTAGTCAGAACGTAAGTTATGCGCGAAAGTGCAAACTTATGCACTTTTTAACACTTTTAGTCCCTGTATGAGCCAAAAGTTTATTTTAGCACACCGAACCCCTCAAAGCCTATTTCTAAGCTATATAAAGGATATTTAAGGTGTGTTTAACTTATGGTCATGTTCCGGAATGTCTGTTACAGTTCAGATTGGCATACTTTCGCAATTTGTCAATTTTAGTCCCTGTAAGCGATTTAACTCGATTTTGCCATACCAAAGCCTTCAAAACTTATTTATAAGTTATGTAAAGGTTATTTAAGGTATGTTAAGCCAATGTCACTATTCCGGAGTGTTTTTTGCATTAAACTGGTTATATTTACGCATCGGTGCGCGTATAACCTTCCAGAAAGCGATTTAGAGTTTGAAATTGAACAAAAATTGATATGTGCAAATGATACACATATTTGCAAAATTCCCAAGTATGAAATACAATATTTCATTGGTTTAGTATTTGTTTGATGGTCGCAGTGACCCAGGTGTCACAGTCTCCCCTACTTTAGGAAATTTCGTCCCGAAATTTATTTAGAGGAAACTTGTGAGAGCTTGAAACATGAAGTTGAAAAGATCGAACAACATTGGTTAGGGTTCTGAACTTCTAGTAACTTTAATAGCATCATGATTGCAATGTAAGAGGGATACTTATATACCAGTATATAAAGCATCATTGGTGCGTCCACCGTACCTCCATTACATCGTTCTCATTTCGTTATTGTTGTCACTATCGGTTCTTACACATAATAAATATTACTGTGGTTACCGTGCACTGAATCTCATAATTACGTACGCGTCCATAATTAGACAATTCCTTGCATAGTTCACACAGTCTATTTTATACTGTGTAGGGTAAAACCAAATGAACAATCATGTGATGAGTGTGACTAGACCGCCATAGAGTCCTTTTAATTAAATCAATAAATGATCTAAATAGACTATCAAGGAGTCTGTTCAGCTACATCACTAGATGTCGTTCTTTAACCAAATTGTGAATCAATCTTTTTGACTAGACCACTAAAGGGTCTCTTATGAATCATGAAGTAGTACTATATAATCCAAGGGTCTTAATTATTACATAGAAGCCCATTAAGGATTTAAGGTAGTACCTTTTGAATATCCTGCTACGAATCCCTCATATGAAAATATGATAGATTATGCGAGGATTTGGGTAACGAATATCCAGGGTATACCAAAAACACAAAAATGCATAAAAGAAAACACAAGATGCATAACACATAGTCATATAACCACAAAATTGTTTGTTAATTTGTCTTGTTAATTGCGTACAAGCATTTAAAGCACACTAGTTTCATTTGGTACTTTAAACATTATCAAGAATCTAACTATAAATATAGAAAGATTTTTGAAGAGAAAATTCGATTTCGATTATGAGAAACCAAAACGTTCGAATTTAGGTACATAAGGAATCCAATTAAGGACTCTGATTTGAAAGATAATCATCCACTAGGGTCTAATTGTGATGATAAAAAGATCCCATATGGATTTTAGAAGTTGAAGATGTTTTGAAACCTTGCACTGGATGTGCTTAGGTCAAAACATGAAGTAAAATGCTTATGAAGTTGAGATGCTAGATACGCCAAGGCGACATATGAAGCAGAATTTGAAGGTTAAGTCAATGTATGAGGAAAATATTTTTGAAAACTATGCATGGGGTTCTTTTTTTAAAAAAATGTGTTCAATGTTTTTGAAACCTTATATATAATACTTTTTGAAATCATAAAGTAGGTGTACTAGGTAAGTATATTTATAAAATGTTTTAAAATCATGCGAGATGAATTTTGAAATTATGTATAAGGTTTTTGGAAAACATGAATAATGCTTTTCGAATTCATGCACTTGATAAGAAAATGTACTGTGTTGATATTGTCTTCAGACTATTTGAAACATTTTGAAATTATGAAGGTTGTTTTTGAAAACATAGCCAATGTTTTTGAAGTAACATAGACAATGCATTTAAAAAAAAATTTGAAATGTCTTGAGATCATGAAGATTGTTTTTGAAGTACTTGTACTGTGTATATTGAAAAATCAAAACGTAATGGGTATGAGATTTGAAAATACCCTTAGTTATCTAACCAAGGATTCAAAGGCACAGATGTGCAGAAGCATGTTTACTCATAATGTCACTTTATTTTCTGTACTTTGTTTCTTAGAGTGAAACGAGTACTTAAAATTTTCGAGGGAATCATGAGCGATCATTTGAAAGAGAGAATCACAAGAGTAGTTTGTAAGGAACATAGTTCCTTAATACCGGTATTATAGGGAAATGCCATACACACATGTAACTATACTTGTATATCAGAATTGCGAACAACAACTTTTATTTATGAACGAGACATATTATTTCACAATACACGAAAACAAAAGAAACAAAGGCATAAGACAACAACATCCTTTGTTCAGCCAATTTCTCATCCACGGGTTGGATTTGCACTGACAATCTTTGGGCAGTTGTTCCTATAATGGCTCGTCTCGCCACAGTTGTAGCAAGTACCAGGCGGAAAACGAGCTTGAGTAGGGTTGACTTGGGGTTGATTTGTGAAGTGTGTAAAATGCAACATATAAATTACATCAAATGAGGCATAAAACTAACCCTTTTTAAGTACTAATATTGGAAAAAGAGTGTTTTTGTCTTCCTTTTGTATTTTCAGGATTAAATGAGCTCAAAAACGCAAAAGAAGCAAAAAGACAGCTAAATCCAACATAAATACAAGAAAAGGAATATTAGTGGACTGCCCGACCCCTCAACGGCACCTTCCAAAGCAAAATAGAGAAATCAGAAGACTGAACACGCCCCGTGCTCAGCCAGCACGGGGCCGTGCCCAAGAAGCAGCAGAAAAGACAAATCTATAGAAGCTTCTATTGCCCATCACGGGGCCGTGCTCAGCGGACACGGGGGCGTGTCGAAAGTACAGCAGGCGCATTTATTGTAATTGCGAATTACAATTAATGAGGAGAGAGATTGTCAGACGGACACGGGGCCGTGCCCAGCGGACACGGGGCCGTGTCCAGCTCTCTGTTCAGCCTATAAATAGGAGTGCTTGGATTCATTTCATCTCATCCCTTGGCACACCACCTCTCTCACACTTCATCCACCACCCACCACCATCACAACACCATCATCCACCACCATCATCCATTGTCCATCGTAGAGTGTGTGAGTCGTCTCGGGATCCAAGATTGATCGTAAGAGTTCTTGACAATCAAGGCCATGTTTGCCTAAGTCTCTTACATCACTTGGTGAAGACAAAGTGTCTAGTATAATACTTTTTATTTCTAATCTTTTGCACTTTTTATTTGGTTTTGTATTAATGACTTTAATAACTAGTTACTTATGTTGAAGGTGATCTTTCCTTATCGTTTGTCTGTGGTGTCTTGGCATTATTTTACTGTCTATATAAAATAAAGGATTTTCACCATTCATATCTCCACGGTCTATATGGAGATATGTTGGCTACCTGGTAGGGGGTTAAGGGAACGGTTTGGTAAAGGTCTTGCCATTGTTCAGCGTTTAGAGGTCCTGCAATGGACCTGGGTCAAATTTAGTAGGACCTCCTTCAATACTTCACGGTATTGGATGGCGGGGGTCCAAACTCTTTGATCCCCTCATAAGTTAACTACTATTAATACTATAACCCGGCTATTTAGGACTGTATCCCTGCTGACTCAGACTACTTAGCCGAGGGTAACGTCACCGCCAAAAGCGGGGCCTACCACAATACTGCATTAATAACTTAATTCATTATCTTCCAGTAATCCACCCTTTTAGGATTGTATCCCTGCTGACTCAAACTACTGGGGTGAGGGTAACGTCACCTTCAAAAGAGGGGCCTACTACAATAACTAAGATAATCTCTTAATTATGTGCAAAAGTGCGGAAATAATCAAAGGTTATACTAGATACGAGTCGGAACCAAGTGATTCATCTTGTCTATCTGTTTTTATTTTATTTTTATTTTCAGCATTTTAGTTAGTTTTTAATTTTCTTAGTTTAAAACATTTTTCTAAACTTTTATTTTGGTTAGACGTTGAGGATAAACCGGTACTAAAAGCTCTTGTGTCCTTGGATGACCTCGGTATCTTACCAACGCTATACTACACTCAACGATGGGTGCACTTGCCCATATGTGTGTTTAGTGTTAGTGAAATATCGTGTTTTATAAATTTAAAACTTGGCTAAAATAAGTGTTAAAAAGGGCTTAAAATATACACCTAATATATACGACACTTAAACGCGCATCAAGTTTTTGGCGCCGTTGCCGGGGACACAAGGATTTTAAGAAAGTTAGGAATCAACGGCCTAATCATTTTTTTTATTTTTTTTTAGGTTTTTTCTTAGTTTTTCAGCTTCTGCAGAGCTCAGCACGGGCCGTGCCCGCTGAACACGCCCCCGTGCTCAATCATTGGAACTGGCAATCCTGTTTTACATCAGACAGTAAGCTGAACACGGGGCCGTGCCCACTCAACACGCCCCCGTGCCCAAGTTTCAGTTACTGAAAACAGAACCGTTAGATCCCGGCGGTTGGTAATTTCTGACATAAACATGAGTGATAGTAATTATTTTTACTTTCGGCACTCTTTTGGTACGTGGTGTCAATTATGTGGTGGCGAACATGAAGAAGTAAAATGCTACTTCCTAAATTATAGGCCCCACTACATGGACCCACCAACTTCTCACAACCTTAAGAGGGGCGAAAGTAAAAATAAGCACTATTTCTCCCTCGAATGCGCCCAGCCAGATATTCTAGGGGAAATGCTCCTTGACGAGTTATTTCAACTAGAAGAGCTAATTCTGAAATGGTTAGAAGAGCTTGGGAAGGATTTTATTGATCCACCCCAAGACAATACCCATGAAGAAATGTTGGAACCGCATTCCGACAACCTCGTTGCTCCCGAAAATACCTTAGTACCTAGCAAAGACTTGGACGATAGTCGTCCCTGTGTCGATTGTGCCATGAAGGACTCTCCATCGACTTCGTTCGGTGCATACATAGACCTGAGCGATTCGGCATACACCTTCTTTAGCAAGAGCCCGGGAAAGGGTTGGACTTGTCCACCTAGAATGAAAATAGGAATTACCCTCACCGACAACCTCTTGCGTTCTCGCCTTAGTCTAGGACAATTAAGGTATCTTAGGCACTTTGGGGTTGTTCCAACCAGTCAGGAACCACCCGATATTAACAAGTTCCTTAAAAACTAGACAACTTCATAAAACAGTCCTTCGACACGGGGCCGTGTCCAGCCAACACGCCCCCGTGTCCATCAAAAAGATTCCATTCTGATCAGTACGTCAGAATGCGGACAAACTGTGTCAGAACTCTACCTGCACACGGGGCCGTGTCCACTGGGCACGGGGCCGTGTTCAGGATGCTGTCGTTTTCTATAAATGCAGCCAAGAATTCTGCACATTTGGACCAACTTGGGGCAGAGATTTGCAGGAATCTTCTCTCAAACTATCCTAGGTAAGTCTAAAAGAAGGTTCCAACAACCCATCTTGTCCCTTCCTCTTTTAGCCATTTCCTTCTTCTCCATCTTTCTCCAAGAACTACCATTGAAAGTTTGAAATTCTTCCAACTTTGTGGTAGGAATTTATGAGTTTTGTTCAAGGAATTTTGGTTAAAACATGTTATGTAACCTTGTTTTAAGTTATTAGCAACTAAAAAGATCCCACAAGTTCAGAAAATAACTTAAAAATCCAAGTTTCCTTGTGTCGAAATTCTGCAGAAAGATGAACACGGGGCCGTGCTCATTGAGCACGGGGCCGTGTCCGATAACTGTTTCATTAAATAAACTCTTTCAGTTTATTTTTCGTAGAATGTCGAGTGAAAACAGCGAAACATCTTCTGTGCATTCGTCAAACAGCCGAAGAGGAAGAAGACCCTCCATTGAAGCTACACTTGTGCACTATGTGGTAGCATTAAGGGAGGCTCTCGACGAAATGACTTCAGTAGAGGAGGTCCTAATCGACCGTATTAACGATCTTACGATAGGGCTTGAAAGCAGCTTCCAAGAAATTAACCTCTTGCACCAGAGGTTAAATATTCTTGTAGCACCCCCAATGGAACCAGTCCTCCCTCAGCAGGATTGGAACCTGGCACTCGGAATCAACAACCATACCGGGTGGGAAGACTTTCCAGCGGAACCTCCCGTGGAACACCAACAAGAGATCCCGGTGGAAGTTGAAACTCCTCAAACTAATGCCAATGAGCCTTCTTTTCTCCTTCCAAGGGAAGTAGAAGAATGGCTCGCCGACATTTGAGGAGAACCGCACACGGAAGATGGAGTTCAAAAAGCCTGGTTTAACCAAGATTAATTACTTCTTGGAAATTTTGCTAATTAAAATAAAGGCTAGGACTCCATGGTTTGTTATTTCCTCGTTTTATCTAATTTTAATTTAGGACTATGTAAATTCTCTCTATGATGAAATGAAATGATGGTTTTAAGGTTTGGATGGTTTGTAATGAATAAAACACACTCATGGTGGTAAAGGATGAAAAGGGGAACGAGAAAAATGAACCCATGCACATGAACAAGGCAACCCGACAATTCTCACTATTTCAGAAGGCTCAACACGGGCCGTGCCCAACCAACACGGCCCCGTGCTGAGCACCCTGCAGAAAAACGCCCAGTTCAGGTACCTGGACATGGGCCGTGTTCACCCAACACGCCCCCGTGTCCAGACTTCTGTTTCTCTTATTTTAATTTTGTTACTGGCACTTGAACACGGGGCCGTGCCCGGACAACACGGGGCCGTGTTCAATACCCAGTAACACAAATTTTTGCTTTTTAAACACTATTTTACACATCAAATCAACCTAAAAATTTATTTTTGGGACACATTGAGGACAATGTGTAATTTAAGTGTGGGGGGGGATGCTAAAACCTTGAATTTTGCAAGTCCTAAATACAAGCCTTACACAAAACTCTATTGGAACCGCTAATCACCCCAAATTTTTTTCAAAAATTTCTTTTTTTTTTTACTTGTCTAGGTTCAACTCAGAAAATTCAAGTTCTCAAAAAGGTTATATTTTTACAAATTTACAACCGATAGCGTAGTGATAAAAAGAACCAACATAAGAAAATTATGAAAAGGCATAGCAAACTTATTTAAAATTTGATTATATATACTTGATCACATAAAAACCCATTCCCACAAAAGTGAGTTTTGAGCCTTTATTGAGCACACAATTACATATCATTTGACTAAATGCTCATTTTTCGTTTCTTGTGTGAATAGCCGCTTGGTTCTTACGACTCTAGAACTTGCCATGACAATACATTCCCGGTCCTTATCAACTTAAACCCGAGTAAGTAAATGATGGAGGCATTAGGACTAACCCTTTTTATTTCTACACCATTATTTTTCTTTTTCTTTTACCACCTACCCATAAATCCCCCTAGTTAGCCCCTTTGAGCCTAAACCTTTTCGTTTCATCACCCAAACAAAAACCTTTTTACCCACCAAAACCTTTTTCATTTTTAACCTTTTATTTTAGTAACAAGTTCGGTTCTTCGTAAAAAAAAAAAAAAAAAAAGTGTGATAATGATGAAGCAAAAAGAAAATAAACAAACAAGTTAATCAAAAATAACTTAGTTTGAATAAAAGCTTCATCAAAATAAAAAGTTGCAAAAATACGAAAACCGACACTTGTTACGCTTTTAGCCCTTTTTCTACTAACCATTAACCCAACCACCTACCTTTAACCCTAGCCTAACCCTTAACCCACAAAGTCCTCTTGATATCTACAAAGGTATAAAAGTTAAAAAGGAGGAGGATTGATTTATTGGCAAGCCTATGGTAGGAATAAGTTCCATGCCGCTCTCGAGTGATTCACTAAAAATACACCTTTGGCCGAGTGTGAGTGATTTCCCCGTGAGGTATGTGAACTTGTATATAAATATAATTTTAAAAAGGCATGTTATGCCCAATTAAGTAATTTCTTTTATGAAAAGTTCTAAATAAATCATTACGAATAGGAGTGTAAATAAATAAAAATAAAACCCAAAAAGATCTTGGAAATCCCGACACTCTACGACAAGCCCAAAACCTTCTCTTCTACCTATTCCATTTGGGAGTGTAAGCCACATATTAAAGAGTTTTGCTTGAGGGCAAGCAAAAGTTCAAGTGTGGGGGTATTTGATGTGTGTAAAATGCAACATATAAATTACATCAAATGAGGCATAAAACTAACCCTTTTTAAGTACTAATATTGGAAAAAGAGTGTTTTTGTCTTCCTTTTGTATTTTCAGGATTAAATGAGCTCAAAAACGCAAAAGAAGCAAAAAGACAGCTAAATCCAACATAAATACAAGAAAATGAATATTAGTGGACTGCCCGACGCTTCAACGGCACCTTCCAAAGCAAAATAGAGAAATCAGAAGACTGAACACGCCCCGTGCTCAGCCAGCACGGGGCCGTGCCCAAGAAGCAGCAGAAAAGACAAATCTATAGAAGCTTCTATTGCCCATCACGGGGCCGTGCTCAGCGGACACGGGGGCGTGTCGAAAGTACAGCAGGCGCATTTATTGTAATTGCGAATTACAATTAATGAGGAGAGAGATTGTCAGACGGACACGGGGCCGTGCCCAGCGGACACGGGGCCGTGTCCAGCTCTCTGTTCAGCCTATAAATAGGAGTGCTTGGATTCATTTCATCTCATCCCTTGGCACACCACCTCTCTCACACTTCATCCACCACCCACCACCATCACAACACCATCATCCACCACCATCATCCATTGTCCATCGTAGAGTGTGTGAGTCGTCTCGGGATCCAAGATTGATCGTAAGAGTTCTTGACAATCAAGGCCATGTTTGCCTAAGTCTCTTACATCACTTGGTGAAGACAAAGTGTCTAGTATAATACTTTTTATTTCTAATCTTTTGCACTTTTTATTTGGTTTTGTATTAATGACTTTAATAACTAGTTACTTATGTTGAAGGTGATCTTTCCTTATCGTTTGTCTGTGGTGTCTTGGCATTATTTTACTGTCTATATAAAATAAAGGATTTTCACCATTCATATCTCCACGGTCTATATGGAGATATGTTGGCTACCTGGTAGGGGGTTAAGGGAACGGTTTGGTAAAGGTCTTGCCATTGTTCAGCGTTTAGAGGTCCTGCAATGGACCTGGGTCAAATTTAGTAGGACCTCCTTCAATACTTCACGGTATTGGATGGCGGGGGTCCAAACTCTTTGATCCCCTCATAAGTTAACTACTATTAATACTATAACCCGGCTATTTAGGACTGTATCCCTGCTGACTCAGACTACTTAGCCGAGGGTAACGTCACCGCCAAAAGCGGGGCCTACCACAATACTGCATTAATAACTTAATTCATTATCTTCCAGTAATCCACCCTTTTAGGATTGTATCCCTGCTGACTCAAACTACTGGGGTGAGGGTAACGTCACCTTCAAAAGAGGGGCCTACTACAATAACTAAGATAATCTCTTAATTATGTGCAAAAGTGCGGAAATAATCAAAGGTTATACTAGATACCATTCGGAACCAAGTGATTCATCTTGTCTATCTGTTTTTATTTTATTTTTATTTTCAGCATTTTAGTTAGTTTTTAATTTTCTTAGTTTAAAACATTTTTCTAAACTTTTATTTTGGTTAGACGTTGAGGATAAACCGGTACTAAAAGCTCTTGTGTCCTTGGACGACCTCGGTATCTTACCAACGCTATACTACACTCAACGATGGGTGCACTTGCCCATATGTGTGTTTAGTGTTAGTGAAATATCGTGTTTTATAAATTTAAAACTTGGCTAAAATAAGTGTTAAAAAGGGCTTAAAATATACACCTAATATATACGACACTTAAACGCGCATCAATTTGGACCACTTTGGTTTGGGGTAAATCGACAAGCATTTGCCAGGTGACCGAGTCGCCCACATGATGCACACAAACGACACTGTAGGTGAGCTAAGTGGTGTGCATTACATTTGTCGCATATTGGGGCTGTTCCCTTGTATTGCTTCTTAGCAGGCGGTGTTGCCACCCGGATGGGTCCTGCTTGATTTGGTACAGCTGCAGTTGAGCAAACCTTTGCTGTATGACCTTTAAGTCCACAAATTTGGCATTTGCGGCACTTCACACTAGGGTGATGATGAAGGGTACATTGGTTGCACAAGGGTGCAGTTCCGTTGTATGGCTTCCTAGCAGGGGGTTGAACTGGTTGGTTAGGGACGGCTTTACCATTGTGAGCGACCATGGCGAAGTTCTGAGAAGCCTTTCGCTTCTTTGACTTCTTAGGGGATCGTTCATCCATGCTCTTTGATTCCTCGATTGGTTTCTTGGCTGATGGTGCTGTCACCTGACTAGGTCCTTCCTGTCTTGGTGACTCTTGAGTGGTTTCATCCTGGAGACGATACATGGCAGTAGCTAATTCAACAGTCTTCAGGACTACTTCGCCTATTCGCTGAGCGAATTTGGCAGTCTGCTCGGATATCTGGGCGTCATCGTGATGAAGAGACATTCTAGAAAAAATGAAAGACATAGGAAGAGACAAGTGAAAGGTTATTGGATAATCAAAACAGAATGGTAACGCATGAAAATTGCGATCATTTGTTTGTTATCTAAGGCAAACAAATAAGACGGTGACAAATCAAAGTAAACGGATCATATTAATGTATCACTGAAGACATGCTCGCCTATAAGTGAACACTCACCCCAAGAGTTCCCAGGTAAGAGTGACTGGTCCGATACTGCGGATTTGTACGAACACTCTAGCCTTCGACAGAAAACTCAGGGTACATGCATTCACTCTTCCAGTTTGCACGTGTTCACATTATATGACCCAAACTTTGACGAGATTTTGAAAATTCAAAGGGGTTCAAAACCTTATAACTGGGGGTTCAAAACCTTACAATAGAGGGTTCAAAACCTAGTAAGCAATCATCCTAGAACAGATGATTAGTTTTCAAAGCGGTTTTGAAACTTATGTTCTTGTTGTGGTTGTCGCCTAAGGATAGGTGACAGTATTGTTTTATGACTAAACGCAACTAAACTCGCGTTAGGGTCCTAGGAAGGTTATAGACTAGGTCAAAGCATTACTAATAACCTAATTCCCTATAACCATGAGCTCTGATACCAACTTTTCTGTCACACCCCGACCACGTAAAACGACAAAACGTGGCGGAAACATCGGGGAGTGTTGTAACAGAATCATTGTTTCATAACACATGGAAATTGAAATACTGTTTTATTGATTAAAAGAATTACAATGTCTTGACAATCAAAGAAACATAACATAAATAACTAATCTTGCATCTTTTATTGTCACTAAGGCCCAAGTCCGCCTATGTGTATCTTGATAAATCCTATGCATCATATCCTGAAACACATGTGAAAATAGGTACGTCAGCATAAAAATGCCTGTGAGATACATAGGTTTTGTGAAAATAGGATTCATGACTTGTAAGTTTAGAAAAAGTTGTTTAGCAAAAGTCAGTCATGAACCTTGTAAATTGATTTGTTTTGTGAATCGTTTGAAAAGCAATAAGTTCAGATGATATGTATAATTAAGAGAATAATGTATGGTTAAATGAATAACCAAGTAAAATGAGTTTGTATAAGATAAGTTGTTTGTAAAACAATGTCTTGTGAAAAGTATGTTATTTGTATAAAATGTTATATGTCTCAAATTGAAATGATTCAAATAACGCTACGATATGTAATACCATACAAACACTTATATATAGGAAGTACCAGCGGCGTATCCACCATGTTTGTATCATATTACACGCGCCTCGTTACTTGAATCACTTACTCAAACCAAACCACCAAAGTAAAATGTTTATGTATAATCAAATGTCAAAATGTCGATGTGAAAACCATGTCTAATGTCTATGTCAAATGTTTATGTCTAATGTAAATCATGAATTGTGTATGTAAATGTCAAAATGTTTATGTATGGTAAGTGAAATATATCAATTAAACCATATGTAAAATGCACAAAAACAAGGTATTGAAGTAAAACATGGTTTAAATCAAAGTTATGTTTTGTGTAGTAAATGCATGCTATACTGATATATACATCTATGCGGTTTTGTGAAAATTCATACATCCAAGCCTTGCGACAGTCGGATAACCCTTTTAGTCAAGGTTATCAAAAGAAAATGTATTCGGATTCGGTCATTCCTTCCATCCAAACAAACCCGAGATTACAGGAATGGGATTTGTCAAGTCCTATGGTACCACTACCTACTACCGAGCGGCATGATCGGTGTTAATGAATGTACATTGTATCATTTAAACAAACCAAATGTCATACCAAAAATGTAAGCATGTGATGAATAAAAATAATGTACTAAGTACGCACACAATGGGCATTCATAGCATAGAATGTATTGTGAAGTGATGTACTAAGTATGCTAAGTTAACATACAAAGCAGAAAAGCCATGTAAATCAATGTGCTAGCATGCTATCAGTTAACATACATAGCAGAAATGTAATGTAAAACAACTGTACTATAAATGTACTAATGAGCATAGCAAGTATATGATGTGAAATCAGGAAAGCATGAAAGTAACAAGTAGGCACATGTGTTCCACCCCAAAATGTTTGGAAAACAGTAAAAGAGGGGTCTATGTACTCACATAAACACCTTGAAAACATTTAAAAGAGGGGGTTCTATGTACTCACTTGAGATTGCTTAGTAGTCCTTGAGTAACAACCAAACAATGCTAGAGATCGCGGATATCAAACGGCACCTAATATAGGTAACTATGTTAATAAACCGAACCTATAATCGGAAGATCGGATAGGATGAGGGCTCGTAAACCAAATGAGTATAAGAACTCATGTAATATGGTTTAACAAAGCCTACATACTAAATGAAACCTAACCTAAGTGCTTACAACCCATTATGACCCGTTTAGGTAGCTTATGCTACTTTAACGCGTCGTTCGCGTGAAACGCGTTCGGAACGTCTAACTAGTCCTATGACAAGTGTTATATGCCTAAACATGTTACATAATTAGTTATGTGACAAAAGTTTAGGTTACATATGCTTAATTAACAATTACACATGAAAAGGGTATTTTGGTAATTTACCTAAGGCATATAAACTACCTATCATACAACTACTTAACGAAGTGACCATAAGGTATAACCTCGGAATGTTATTCCCTATATACTATGGTCACCTAATGTGTTTGGTCGGATCCTAATGATTGACCAAATGGGTCGGGTTCGAAGGTATAAGCGATTTATTAGATCGCTTACCCTTATGACCCTAGACAACGTGGTAATCAGTAGGCATAGTCCCAAGGGACTATAACCAACGTGATTACACTCACGTTGCGAAGTTCAAACGAACTTCGCATTGACCATAAACTGGTCGACACAGAAAGCCAAACAAAGTTTGACTTTCAGACTCGAAAAGCAATAAAAGAACGAAGGAATACTTACGAAGGGTCCCCGAATGCTAATCTTGATCCAAATAACTCAGGTATGAAACAATGGTTCCAACTTAGAGTCTTTTAGATCAGATTCTTGTGGGTTTTGAAATGGGTGGGGTTGGGTATTTATAGTTTTCGGGTAACCGTTAAGATCGTTTCATGGAAACCGTGCTCGAATCCCACCCGTACATGTGTTGGAATGTTGTGGTATGTCAAATGGCCACCCACCATAAGGAATTGACATGTGGAAATGGAATTGGGAGTGCACAACAGCTGGAAACAGGCTGTTAAACATCGAATCTGGTCTGGAACACTGACGCGGGCCGCGTAAGGATACACACAAACCTTACGCGGGCCGCATGGCCATGTCTGATCAGAATCAAGTTCCAGAAATGACAGTTTTGGTCCCTGTTGTGTTTTAAGGCCATTTCTGACACGTTTAAGGCCCGTTAACCCCATTTCAAAGCTCTAAAATGAAGTTAAAGTGTAGGGAACTTAAAATGTGTTCAAAAATATCTCGGGTGTCGGTTCGTTTGGCCGTACGATCGCGATGTTTGGTTAATTACGACGGAATGCGCATAAGCGCCAAAAACGATCCAAATGACGCGACGAATGGATTTTTCTTATGCCAAACACTAAAATAAAATGTTTTAGTGCTTACATAAACTTTTGGATGTCCGGATGTAGTCAGAACGTAAGTTATGCGCGAAAGTGCAAACTTATGCACTTTTTAACACTTTTAGTCCCTGTATGAGCCAAAAGTTTATTTTAGCACACCGAACCCCTCAAAGCCTATTTCTAAGCTATATAAAGGATATTTAAGGTGTGTTTAACTTATGGTCATGTTCCGGAATGTCTGTTATAGCTCAGATTGGCATACTTTCGCAATTTGTCAATTTTAGTCCATGTAAGCGATTTAACTCGATTTTGCCATACCAAAGCCTTCAAAACTTATTTATAAGTTATGTAAAGGTTATTTAAGGTATGTTAAGCCAATGTCACTATTCCGGAGTGTTTGTTGCATTAAACTGGTTATATTTACGCATCCGTGCGCGTATAACCTTCCAGAAAGCGATTTAGAGTTTGAAATTGAACAAAAATTGATATGTGCAAATGATACACATATTTGCAAAATTCCCAAGTATGAAATACAATATTTCATTGGTTTGGTATTTGTTTGATGGTCGCAGTGACCCAGGTGTCACAACAAACATGGCAAAATGGTCCTGTATGCTTTCCTAAGTGTCAGGAATTGAAAGCGTCACAAAAAGTTACATAAAGGACACTATACGGAATAACTTAGCACTTTAATGGGACGGTATCTAACCGAACAACCCGACATTACCCGGAACACTAAAATATTGCTAGAAGCATTGTTTTTATTTTTCTGAGCTAGTATTGGTTCCCGAACACTTTAACATATTACATAATGCAAGGTACACACTAAAACACTAAGCTTTGCAAGTAAACTTCCACTAACTAATTTACTTACCATTAATTTACAACTTACCCCTGCCCATGTGCTTATTCACGGCTCACTCATATGGCCCACTCAAAGATTACTTCAATCTTATTAAATCTCCTAAAAGATCTTATTGGGATTTGATTGGGATTTGGTTGTACATATGGGGGACATTGTGACCAAAGGATAAAGGAGTTTAGGGATTATAAAACTATCACCATCTTCATAAACACTACAACACTTCAACAACTCCTCTCTCTCCCTCTACAAAGTTTCGGCCGAACACCCAAGCACACACACCCATCATTTTTGTTTCAAGTCCAAGCATTCCAAGGTCCTCATAAGGTGTAACAAGGTGATTAACGAAGCTCGGTGTTCACGGATCTCGAAGGACCTCTACCACAAGCTTTTATCCTCTCATTTTTCCCCATTGATCTTCCCTAGCTTTAAGCTAGTTGTAAGCTTCTTTGATCCTTATTTACTTCATAATTTTGGTGGTTAATAGATAAAGCATGTTGAAATTCGCAAGAACACTAAAGATCATAAACATAAAGCTTGAACATAAGCTAAATAAGATGAAATCTTGATGAAATAAAAGTTGTTTTGTTAGGTTGTTGATTACTTGATGCTTGCTTGATGATTACTAGTAATATGATGTTGAACATCATGGATGAACTTGTTAAAGTAAGATTAAAAACTTAAGTTAACAAGTTAGGAGGTGATTTGTGATTTACATAAAAGAATCATCTCCATGTTTCAACATAAACTTGGTAACAAGATGATTTCTTGAAAAATAAGTAAACAAAGTGAGTTGATGATCGTATGGATTTGAGGTTTACAAACGGCTTTTCCTAAATAAACCAAGTTTAAAAGACGACTTTTGAAAGATCATGATTCTTACACTATTTTTGGAAAGAGCTAAGTATATGGATGCTAGTGAAACATGAAAATGTGATAAACTAATATTTTTGTAAAATATGTTCACAAGTTGTGAACATCTAAAAATCCCGAGAATGAGATTTTAACAAAAGTAAACACACTTTGGAGGGTAACTAAACCCACTAAACACCCCCACTAAGTTACTACGCGTTTTTATGAAAAACCAAGTTCATGTTATTATGTAAAGTGCATTGTTTTTGCACTTGATAGGTGTAATATTGTTTAGTAACTTGTTGATGATTGTTTGGAGGAATTTTTGAAAAGAAAATGATATGCTAAATAGCATGGACACCTCCATTTACAAAGGAGACTATGGCAAAATTTTCTAAAAATTCCAACACTTAGAAAATATTTTCTAAACTAGCGTTACAAGTATATTTTACAACTTGTGTTTCAAACATAAACTTCGCCATAAATTTTGTTACGAAATACAAAGTATCAGAGGTTGGTTTTCGTAAATAAAAATGGGTAAATATATTTCTAGAATATATATTTTATACTAAGACACTTGTGTGATTATTCGTATATTTTGTGAACTAGTTATATTAATTTAGGGTAAAATAATATAACTTACAGAATACCATGGAAATTACAACTCCAAAATAATACCAAAAATTGCAAGGAATAAAATATTTAAGTTACACACATAATATTGTGAAACCAAACAAGAAAACGTAACTTATGAAGTATATCGGTAGTTACTGATACAATATATTTTTGGTAGACATTATTTTGGGAACGAAAGGAAAGAAAATGTGATTTTTATACATATTACCAAGTATATCATATTTTTGGGACAAGAGAAAATGTATTATTATTTGGGAAAGTAAAAGTATATTTACTTGGGTTTATTAAGAAATATTGTATTTTTGGGAAAAATATATATTTTCTTGGACTGTGTTGTTTTGAATAAAAAATAAGGTTTATTTATATATCCCTAAGTGAGACTTAAAGATATATATTCTTATGGATTAACACACCGGAATACGACGCCACTACATGGCTAGATATGCAAATACAAGAATACGGATAACCATGTATGAAATACCCCATCCTTGGGAAGGAAATACGAATACGAATACTTGAGAAGTATTAATACAGAAATACTGCATAAACAATTATTCCAAAACTAAATATAATTATTATAACTTGGAATAATATTAGAAACGTAACTCAAAAACATAAATACTAAGACAAGGCACGACCCGTTCGTCTAATAGACGTTAGACCATTGTAGGTAGTCGTGTTTGCTGAGGAGATTTGGGTTACAAGTACCGAAGACGCAATACTGTGAGTTCATGTCCCCCTTTTCTCTTAACTGTTTTCAGTTTTATACTTCGGGGGTGAAATACATGTTAAAATTATTACAGACACTTTTATACATGGTATGATTAGCTAAGGAATGTACTGCTAGATCACGTGAATGGGTAGGCTATTGTCTTAAGACTATTAATCCTTGTATAAGGACCGAGGGGCATGAGTGATAGATATATTGGGTGTTGCGAGCCCCACCCATGGGCCTGTGTGTGGCTGCATGTGGTGACTATGTCGTTCCGTCGGAGGGGCCGGTATGAAATACGCATACAGGTTTGAGTGCTTCCTAGGCCATGTCACTTATTAATGTATTAGCTACACATTAATTGATTTGTTTTTCCTTATTGCTACATACCAGGGACATACATTTACACATACATACTTTTAAGGTTTATACATACTCATATACACATGAACTCGCTCAACTTTTGTTAATGTTTTCAAACTACATGTATTTCAGGGAACTAATGGATCTGGCGGGGTATGCATGTGTCAAGCTGCATTTGAATAAAAGATGTTATCCAGGGTTGTTGAGTTTAGAGGGTGTATTCCTTTCCTGGATGGGATACATAATTCTAAACTCAGGTTTATTTAAGTACTTTTGTTGAGTCTTTGTGAACTCGTTTAAACTCGTCATGGTTTGTAACTAAATTCGGTATTGAGGTTTTCAAACAATGGTATTGTGGTAGTTTCTAAACTTTATTAATGGATAAACATCTCGTGTTTTTATCATATAGCATTGTTATGATTGTTGCTATGATATTAAGAAGTCACACCAAATAAACCACGCTTCCGCAAAAGCCACGGTGTGACAGCTTGGTATCAGAGCTTCGATCGTAGCGAACTAGGATTCTTCCTCGAGTCTAGACTACGATCATTAGGGCTCTCACGAAAACGTTTTACGACATGTTTTCATTGCGTACACAAAACGTCCAGATCCAGGGAACAAACATTTTTACAAACAAAAGGCACAAGTACACATTTCAAAATTTGTATTTATAATTCAGTCTTAGAGACTGAGGGAGGTTCAGTCTTAGAGACTGAGGGAGGTTCAGTCTTAAAAACTGAGGGAGGTTCAATCTTAGAGACTGAGGGAGGTTCAGTCTTAGAGACTGAGGGAGGATCAGTCTTAGAGACTGAGGGAGGATCGGTCTTAGAGACTGAGGGAGGATCAGTCTTAGAGACTGGGGAGAATTAGTTGGTCTTAGAGACCAGGGAATTAGTCTTAGAGACTGGGGAGATTTGGTCTTAGAGACCAGGGAGTTAGTCTTAGAGACTGGGGAGATTCGGTCTTAGAAACCAGGGAGTTAGTCTTAGAGACTGGGGAGATTTGGTCTTAAAGACCAGGGAGTTAGTCTTAGAGACTTGGGAGATTCGGTCTTAGAGACCAGGGAGATAGTCTGGGAAGACTAGGATGAATATGTGGATACATGACTACATTATTGTCTTTATTTGCAATACACAAAGTGTTAAAGATTACTGTGAATATGCATGCTATGACTATTACGTACCGGTACACACGTCACCTTCCTCAGGGAACGAATTGTCAGATGATAACGACCCTACGGCCGCTGCCACAGATGATGAGACTGTACCTGCGCTGGAGATATTTACGTCAGACACTGAGAGTGACCCTGACATGCTGACCGAGGACGAGGACGACTTCCAACCATTCGCGCTGCCAAATTTTTGGTGATGATTTACCCTTAATGATGGCTTCTTTGACAAGAAACCTCCTGTCACTTTTGTTTCAGTCCATGACCACTTCATCACTGGTCATCCTGATGGTGAATACACCATGGCTCCGATCCTCGACAATGCGCCTCCAGTGGGCATTCCTTCCAAAGGTTGGTTACTCGACGAATAGTTGATGATGACGTTGACATGATTATTGATGATCCTCCTGGTGACGCCCATGATAATGGAAAATTTGAGGAAAACGTTGTTACTAATTTTACTTTTTGAGATCCCTGTTATCGAGCTATCCTCTGATTCTAGAATACACTCGATTTTAGACTCCTTTGAGTCTACGACATTTTCAGCTTTATAGACGGACAGGTTACCGCATTTTGCTACTGATTCAGACGACAACGCCGCTATGACTGCTACACTACCACCTGCTCGGAGCATCACACCGTCACACAGCCCTGAGCCAGCTCCTGTTCCTTTTGGGACAGCTTGATGTTCCACCTACTGACCCTGTACCTCTGCTTGATCATGACCTTGTTTCTTTTGATTTATATCTGACCCAGTACCTGCATCTAACGATCTCCTTATTGGTTGAGAAGTTTGTTCCTGCCCCTGCACCCGCTGATGTTGCTCCTAGGGAGACCAACGTCCATTGCACCAGCATGCCTACCGCTTTCTTTCAGGTCATACCCGCACCCCGGGAAGGTACTCCCGGTCAGCACCCGCATAACGATTATTTTGCTACAGCAACATTTTCCCCAACCTCACAGGCCGCACCGTTTGCTACATTCACCTTTACAACGCTGAACGAGCCATTCCGATGATTCCTACAATACACTATGCTGACTTTAGACCCTTGCCATCCCTCACATTATGGAGGCTACACACGGAATGAGTGCACCTGTAACATCAGCTACAGTTTGAGGATATAAGTCGTAAGTTTTGGAGCTTGAGCTGACACCACAACCTCCACCCTGTTTATTGCCAGTATACTTTGATCCTCCACAATTATCAAAGACTTCTTTTGCGCTCTCACCTGCTGCTATAACGCCTTTCCCAGGTTTTTGATGCTCGTTTCTTTACTATCGAGCGGCAGATCAGTTAACTACTTCGATGTATATACAAGCTCGAGGAGGAGTTTACGCATGCTAGCAGTTTACTTTTCTTTTCGCCTCCACCTCAGTCACCAGTGAAGTTGGTTTCTGGATTATGCGGATTACATTACATTTGGGTAAAGACACTAATGATAAACCGGGATTGTGGAGACTTTTGAAGACCACATCTGACTACGTAATTTTGATACACTAATATATTTAATGGACAAGGGTAGGGTGACCCTATGTCCCTGTTGATATGATACATTTTGGAAGACAATACAATTGTGGTCAGGGAATAAAGAGAAGTCAATCATCACTAAACATGCGACAATACTTTGTGACCAATGACCAACGAGAGTTCAGTCGCTATGTCTTCGTCAAGCACGTTATTGATCTATATGTGTGTGCTATAATTATAATGCTACGTGCTTGTTTGCTATGCTCTCATTAAACATAATTCCCAAATTACTTGGTTATACTATGATTATGCTATTACTTGATTGGTTGGTATGATGACCTATTATGTGTATGCATATATGACCACTAAATAACTAAATGCACTTCCTAAACAAATAAGACTTGACCTAACCAATCTTCTTCTTAGAAGACGTCGACTCAAGGGAACACTGATACCAACAACCCTCTGCCGATGACAGAGGCGGAATTTAAAGAACGCATCTTACAGGTCATCGCACAGAACGAGGCCCTTCGCTCTGAGCGCAGCGGAGGTACCTCAGGAAATAACCCACCCAACGGTAATGTTTAGTCACTTAAGACACGTTACAAAATGTTTGGACATTGCCACGAGTGCTTTGCTATTACCTTACACGAATGATGTTGCTTATATCGCAGGCTGCACCTACAAGCAGTTCTTGGGCTGCCAGCCCCTGTATTTCGACGGCACTGGGGGTGCCGTAGCCTTCATACGCTGGGTTGAGAAGACGGATTTTGTTTTACGTGTGAGCAAATGTGCCCCAGAGCATCAGGTTACCTACGTTTCCGAGCTATTCCAAGATGGGGCTTTGTCATGGTGGAAACTCCAGGTTCAGACAATGGGCGAGGCTGCTGCGTATGCTTTGACATGGGATCAACTGAAAGAACTATGCATAAGAAATACTGTTCAAGAGCAGAAAGCCAGAAGGTGGAAACCGAGTTCTGGAACTTGAAGATGGAAGGACCAAAAATAGTTGAATACGTGGAGAAATTCCATGTTCTATCGCGTATTGTCCCCTACATGGTAGAACCAGAATTTAAAAAGATTGAGCGTTTTATTTGGGGATTGGCACCCCAAATCATGAGCATGGTGACGACATCAAAGCCTACAATGATCGCTGAGGCCATTGATCAAAGTGTGACCTTGACTGAAGAGGCAATCAGGTTGAACAAATTTTCAACCTCTGAGGAGAAGAAGGAGACTCATGTAGAGTCATCTGGAGACAACAAGAGAAAGTTCGCAAACTTCAAGCAGGGCACTCAGAGAATAGCAACAACAAGGCCAAAAAGGGAAAAGAGCACATGGGTAAACTACCTCAATGCGACAAGTGTCAACGACATCATACCGGGCGATGTAAAAATGGAAAGTGTGACAACTGTGGCAAAGTGGGGCACAGCAGGGAAACGTGTTGGCATGAGACGAAACGTAGAAAGAAAGGAAAGGGATGTTATAACTGCGGTGATATGGGGCACTTTAGGAAAGATTGCCAAAGGGAGATTAAACAAAATCATGGGAAGAATGTATAACAC
The DNA here is from genome assembly GCA_030545235.1 of Helianthus tuberosus. Classification (NCBI taxonomy): domain Eukaryota; kingdom Viridiplantae; phylum Streptophyta; class Magnoliopsida; order Asterales; family Asteraceae; genus Helianthus; species Helianthus tuberosus. The sequence continues at coordinate 65,220,023 of CM060430.1, forward strand.
CGGAGCTAGGGAACCACGCCAGGATCCAAACATGGCTATCGGTACGCCTCATAGTAGTCAATGTTATGCGTCTGTGCTATTTGATATTGTTGTCAAATTTTAGTTTCAGAATATACTTGTTTTAATAATAAGCAAGATAGATACCCAGTATTCGGTAGAACTTGCTTAGGGGAAGCTTCGATGTGATATTTGGGATGGACTGGCTGTCAAGCAATCAATCGAAGATTGTTATCCGCATTCCGATGATGAACGGAGAAACGATCATGATTCATGGAGCAGGATACGTCCCTACGGATTATCAGACATTGAACACACGAAAGTTTTGCTTAAAAGACTGCAACGCCTTCTTGGCTCATGACATAGACAGGGAGCCGAAGAACCAAAACTTGAAGATATCTCTATGATGAGGGGATAACCCGAAGTTTTCCCCGAAGACTTGCCAGAATTATTTCCTTAACGACAAGTCAAATTTTGCATCGATTTGATTCCGGGCGCCGCGCCTGCTGTTAATGCACCTTCATGACATACACCTTCGGTATTGCAAGGATTGACAGTGTAGCTCCAGTAGCTGATAGAGAGGGAAGATAACAGACCAAGTTCCCACTTTGGGTAACCCCAGTTTTGCTCGTCAAGATGAAGGACGATAGCTTTCGTACGAACATCAGACTACCAGGAGCCGAACGAGCTAACCAACAAGAGTCGGTGACTCTTGCTAAGGATTAACGAATTACTTAATTAACTTTGAGGATCCAACTACTATTTCGCGACTGATTGATGATTAAGCGTCATTAGCTGTGAATTCAGGAAGGAAGTGTACCGGGGAAATTGTGGGACAATAACTTGTTTTAAACGTATACAAAAATGGTGTTTCCTACACAATACACACAACCGCTTTACACAGAATACGAAACTCTGAGAATCTAGGAAACATGTACTTAGGACCATCAGGAACCCAGGTCCAAATTCACAAAGGTTGTTATTTAGGAACCACATCTGTTAACTCAAGCAGACACCATTAACCTGACATATATGCCAGTTCTGTTGACCAAACAAAAAGTACTTGAATTTCTTTTACTTCTAGCGAGTAGATGTTTGCATCTCTACTCCCCTTAATGGTAGTTGCATCACATTAATTTTCTTCGCTGAGAGCGAACACGCATTTGCTTCGATATTTGGTCATTTCTTCATTTTAGCAGATACTCATTATTCCTTTTCTTGGAAACTTATTTGTCACACATGCACCATTTGCTACGCATGCGACTTCATTTCGAATAAACGCTTCATTGAAGTTCAAATATTATGACGCTAAATCTAATTACTGGTTTGTGATTCGAAGGACCTACATTATTGTGACTATTGAATCTTTTGCTATCAAGTCAACACACTTTCTTGAAACTTCACTTATTTTAAGTTACATTCATGGTTTACCTTTGTGACCATGCTGTGGGATCGTTTTACCGACCAAATGAGTCAATCAGAGGCAATACACAACTGTTTGAGAGGCGGAAACAAACAAACAATCTAGAATCAGTGAAGAATTGAGTAGAAACAGAGTATTTCGCTTTAAAACAAGCTTCTCATTCAAAATATACGTGATTACACGTTGGAATTTCAGCAGCACTTCGTGACAACTCTTGCTAATTCCGTATGAAATGAGAAGCTAACATCACATATATATAGGCCACCTAATTCCGTTTGAAACATAACATGACAGTTTAAACGGAATTACCTAATGTAATTCCGTGCGGAATTAGGTGAGACCATTTCAAACGAAATTACATTCCATCATTTCACATGAAATTACATGAAAACATATTTCGTGTGTGTGCATCTTATTTCATGTGAAGATGTAAGATTATGATGTCATATATATGATGTCATCATTGAGAATGATGACATCATTCTTATTCAGATCCGCAACGAATCCAAGACTCGATATAAGACGAAGTCAACATACATATGCACTAACAGTCTCCCACTTGGATGTTGACGGAGTCTTCAGTACGAGACTTTAGTACGTCAAAACTTCAGTCTTGATCAGTCTTCACACTTTCCAAAATATTTGACGCTGAAGCATCCTTCAAACTCTCTCTTTCTCTTCAATCACCATTATCAGCTATTCTCCAGAATCTGAATCTAGCTCTTTCACTCTTCACTTTCCCCTTTGCTAACAGACTCCCCCTTAAGTTGTTCCGGGATCGCAGTCTGGAATTTGTAGCTTAGGATCAAAAACCTGGCATTAATGCTCAGGGATCAAAACCTAGCTTTTTCAACGTTTCCTGCACATTCTCTACCCAAAACATAAGTTTTTATTTATATCACTTTGAAAAACTTACTGATAGAGAGCATTCATTCACCAAACATTAATAGTTACATCAAGTTCAAATTAATGACCTTGATTAACTAATCATACAATCATTCTCAAAAACATTTCTTATTTAAACAAACTCCCCAACCCAATGTGGTTCATCATGTTTAGCACTCGGAATTTTGAAAATCAACTCTTCAACATCAGTTGTCGAAAATCAGATGAAGTAAAATCTTTTTGATTTTTCAAAAATTTTATGCTAAAACACATTCTTTTTGGATTTTTGTTTTTAATGAAAAGCAGTAAAGAAATATTTACAGACAATATTTTTGTGAGTTTGTGTAAAAGGATCATATCAGATTTTGAGACACATCACTAGCACCGTTAAGCTTTAAACATTTTAAGTTCTAAACAATTCACATAAATTGACGATATAGTTGTCCTCTTAAACTCAATCTAAAAACTTTCGAAATGCTTACCGATACGTTAGTGTATATTAATTTTGCACTAAATTCTTATGGACCCCACGATCTCAGCATATCCCCTCATCATGCAATACACTAACTCGAGTAATGCCTTTAAACTTTTATCAACTGTGATATGTGTGAAAACAACTCAGAATGTTTAAACATTAACAATCAGGTCGATCTTTCGATACGCAGAGAAAGTCCAATGTTTAAACAAAATTAGAAATAAAAACAAGTTGAAATTGTTTAGGCTTTAACCACCAGTTCGATACTCTCGTATACGCAGAGGTGATCCAAAGCTTAAACTAAACACCAAAGAAAAAAAATAGAACGTTTAGGCAATAACATCCAGGTCGATACTCACGTATACGCAGAGGATGTCCAATGCTTAAACAAAATAAAGAAATAAAACAAGTTTAAATCTTTGCAAAAAGAAAACACAATCACAGTGATTTTTCAGCAAAATTGTTAAAGTTCACAAATTTAACCAGTTTTTATGCTCTTTGCATTCAGCGATTACTGAGTAGGCACACAATCAAGAAGGACAAAACTAAGTACTATGCTTTCAATCATGTTTCCCACTAGAACTAGGCTTTTTCATTTAAGTTTGTATCGTTATCGCAAATCTACTAGTCTAGCTGAGCCTATCGTCACATTTTTAGTGAGACCGTTTATCACATTTGACATTTCATTTCTTTAGCATGCTGTGATAGTCCACTGATTTACTATCATTTCCTCTTTTTCACAACAAAACTCATTTTGAATTTTTCAATGTTTTTGGCATTTTCAAATTTTCTAATTTTTAAAATTTTTTCTCCCCCTAAAATCAAAATATGTTTCAATTTTGATTTTCTGAGAAAATTTGAAAACAAACTGTACAGATAAAGTGACAACATTATATCGAATCGCTTCAATTCGCCATCCACTTGGCATAAACAATCAGAACTCCCCCTGACAACAAACTATTTTCCCATTATGATTTCAAAACACTTAAGTTTGTTTTAATCAAAATGGTTTTTCCGGAAAATTAGTTTTGTTTGCCATTTCAAAAACATGGGGTTTAATTCATCACATTGTTTTCAACCACTTGTAGGTTTATCACAAAAACAATTTCCAATAATCATAACACTTGTAAGATAGTTAAATCAAGTACAACTTAATGTCCTTGATTAACCACTTGTAAGTCGAAATATCACATAACAATCACCCTTCACATCTGTGATATTTTTCAAGAAAGATGTCGATTCCTACTTCCCAATTACCAACCTGGGAGTTCCGGCAAGTCAGGATTTTCAAGTAAAGAAAGGTGACACCCAAGTCTGACCAGTCTTGGGTGCATCCGAGTTATTTTTACTCGGTGTATCAGTTTTCCTCTTTGATTCATAAAATTCCTTTACCCCTTTGACTTTTCCGTCAACCATTTTTCCAAAAATGTTTAAAACATTGGGGTTAAAGGCTTTTTAAACATCAAAATCTTTCTTTTCAGAAAAAAATTGATTTGAAATCTCAACTTTGTCAACTTTTTGTTTAAAATTTTCAGCTCGCAATGGTGGAAAGTTTACGTCATCCATTGGCGGCACTGAATTTTCACTTTTGAGCTCAACTTGTGACTCTTCTGACTTTGATGAGTCAGATTCATCGCCAACACGTGGCTCCTTTTCTTCCGAAGAAACAAATTCATCGCCATCCATAACTGGAACCGTTTAATTAACCAATTTTTCCTTTACTTTCCCTTTTGTCCTCAGATTTGTATCTGATGAGTTGTTTTACTTGATTTTGTAGTCGAGTGAAGCGATTCATCAGCACTCTTATTAGAACCAACAGGTGTACCCGAGGACAAAATCCTTTCAAGATATTCTCGAGCTTTCTTTCTTTTCTTTCTCAGTCGGTCTTTCTGCCCTTGTGAAAGCTTCACTTTCTGTTCTTTCACCTTCTGTTCTTTGGGCTTTTCTTCGACCTTGACTGATTTCTTCATCTTTTTCTGAGATTCAGCCCTCGATCTTTCCATTGATCTCATTGGGCAATCTCTGGCAATGTGACCTTTGATTTGGCATTCAAAACATCTTCTTGTCTCAAATCTCTGACTCTGGCAGTTAACAGCAATGTGTCCTCTAAAACCACAGTTGTAACACACTCTGTTATCGTACCATTCATAACTTTCAATCCACACACTCAAATCATAACACTGATTTGATTTGTAGTACTCAACATTTTTCTGTTTTCTATCATTGTAATGTTTTGATTTTGAAGAATCTTCATCCCATCTTCTCCTGTAATCTTGATTTGACTTTTGAGCACTGTGATCAAACCTGCACCACTTATTACCAACTTTTTGTGAGTTGTAATTTTCAACTTTTTGTGGTTTTTTATAATGATTGGATGATTGAACTGATGAACTTTTATTGTTGTTTTGAAAAATTTTCGGTTTTTTAACATTTTGTTTTTGTTCCACATTCTTCTTTACAGGTTTTTGCGTTGAGCATTCACCTTTTTCAGTAGAATGTAAAACAGTTTCTTGAAATTTTTCTTTTAATTTCAAAAATATTTTCTGTTTTTCATTTTCATCATCAGTCTTATCATCACAATCCTCAATTATGACATCGTCATAATTTGTGACATTGTCACTTATTGGAATTTCATAGATCGGTTTTGGACATATATGATCTAGTAATGCAGATGAGGTCACAAAACCTTTCAATTTCTTTTCAAGATCATCAATTTTATTTCTAGCACTCTCAACTTCTTTTTTAAGTTGAGAGATTTTCTCAAGATGAGAATTTATTGTTTTTTCATTTTCAAGTTTATTTTCTTCAAAAACAGATTTTTCATTTTCTAAAACTCTTATTTTACTTTGAAATACTGTTTCTTTTTCTTTTAAATTTTTGTTTTCTAATTTTATCCAAAAATTTTCATTTTCTGAAGATTTTATTTAATTTTCAAAATCTTTTTCAGTTTTCAATTTTTCATTTTCCAAAAATGTTATTTTATCTTGAAAATCTTTTTCTTTTTCTTTCAATTTTTGTTTTCTAAAGTCAAAATCTCCACATCTTTCAGAAGTTTGATTTTTTCTGATTCAGATTTATCACATTTTAAGCACTTCTCAGACATCGTTTCAGCTTCAGCTTCATTCTCAACCTTGATAGCTGAAACTTCTTTAACCTGCTTCTTTACCACTTGAACATTTTCCTCAGATTTGACTTTTACTTCAATAGTTGCTGCTTTCTGATTCTTCTCTCTTGCAGATTGTCTTTCTTTGATCTCTTCCATCTTACCTGAATCAGACTTCATTTTTCTAATCTGTTGGAGTTCAAGTTCTTGAGCTTCAATCTTCTCAATGAACGTGCTCAAATTGAAACCAATATATTCCATGTTTTTCTTCCAAGCCAACAAATATGTTCCCCACACATCATTTGGTAAAGCATTTGCCAACTTATCAACCCACGTCTCATCCATTTTGTTAATGTTCAAACGCCTCATCTCTACATATAACTTGCAATACCTTTCGATCAATTCTTTTGTAGACTCTCCCTTGATACCCGTAAAACTATCAAACTTCTTCTGTACAATATTTGATGGAGTCTGAACAAGCATACCATATCCAAAAGACGAGTTATAAAACTCAGAATCCATGTTTCAGTATTGAAAGATTCACGAAGACAGATTTTCAAACGATATGAAAATTCACACAATCTAAGATCAGTTCAATCACTTTATCAAACAACTAAATCAGATGAATATCCGATTGAGTGACAAAAATCATATGACAACAGATCAGTTGGATATTCGCTCGGGCGGGTATCCGATGCTTGACAAGTCACTTGAAACACAGACAAATAAAACTGATTAGGATCGGGTGGCAACTTGTTCGGATTGCCACTCGATTTGCTGCACTTTAAACTTGAACAAAAACACGATCCCTTGAAACAAATTGTGACCCGATCGGGTAGGTTAACAAAAATCAAATTTTAACAAGCTATGTAATGAATCGGGTGAGATGTTATTGATTCAAACTAATCACAAGCAACTAATCACATGCAAATCTTTTTAGTCAAGAGCCAACAAACTCAATTACCAACTAAATTTCTATTGAGCCGGTGTTTTAATGGATCTTGTTAAAAATTGATTTGGGCGACAAATTTGAATTAATAAACCTCAAACCCATAAAGCCGACAGCTGTTTAAATGACCCCACAAAATACAATTTGACCAAACACCCACTAAGCTGTCATCATTTATGTTTCACTCAAATCTGATTGGGCCGTAGATTCCTTTGTTGATACATACGTTTATTACCGGGTTACGCTGGAACCAAGTTCAATTGCTTGAACTTACCCATTTCGCATATTCAGTTTAAGACGTCATATGATGTATTGAGAGCATCATATTCAAATAATTGGCAAAGATTTTTTGTTTCGAGTCGTAGTAAACTCGTTTGGTCTACGACTCCGCTAAATCGATTGTTGGTTACGACACCTTGTGGGGATACTCTCACAAGATTGAAGCTTGCGCTAAGTTGGTTACACACCTCATACACGGATTTAATTGTGTATTTATTGACTTGCTCTAAATCCGTTTTGTTTATCACAATCAAAGCAGTCTCAACACAGTTGTGTGCTAAGACAACGGTACATAGATTCATTTCATACCACGGTGTACCTCCGAACGATTCTTTCGTTATAAATTTAATACCCTGCAGTACTTATTGCTTTCTCACCTTCGATAAAAAACAGTGACTCTTTGATGTTCCATATTCAACTGAAAACTCTATGACATTGTGTAAATAAAATCTTCTGACTTGTTTCGGTACGTGTTCATTTGATTTCCAACACGGTGAACTTGTTCAGTCACCACTATACTTGACTTATGTCATTGCAACACCTTGTGGTGTCATTACAAACTGGTAACTTGTGCTAATCAGGGTCAACCGTTTCACACAGAACTGCATATACTTTCGTTTGACTTGTCATTTAAACATTTCTGATGCAACTACGAATCAAGACAATGATACACCAGATCCGCTTGTATTCCATTCGGTGTACTTTCGGAATTTAAGAATGTCAACACACTAAACCTTACCATTCATTTACTCGCGAGTTGACATATCATTTTACTATTACATTTGAGTTGTTGATTTTGAATTCATATAGCGGATGCTATGGTTTGTGAAAACTCGTTTACAATTTGCGATCGATCGTTTGAGAATCTTATTAGTCAAAATTCCTCTTTTAAGGAACCCCCTGTTAACTGGATTACACTAAACTATACGTCAATACGGCTTGTACCTATGACATCAAATGCTAAAAGCACATACCTTTTAACCATAGGATTCGGGTTGTTATATATTCTTGGACTCACCTGATGTGAGTAAGGTTTGATTCGGTTTGGTGATTATCTACCTCGGTATTATTCATATACATACACGTACGACGTAACCATAGGGAGTAAGGTAGTATAAATTTCGAGGACGAAATTTTCTTAACGGGGGGAGAATGTGACAACTGTCAAATTTGCATGCATCCGTACGCTTAATTAATAATGATTTATGCTTAATGACTGTGCTTGATTTCAACTGATGAATAAACTGCTTTCTGATTTTTGTTACATACATACATATGCATCACTTTTCATACTGTCACTACATTCATTACATACAAACTTTAGTGACATACTTGATGCTCAAAGCACAATTAGCACAGTGAGTTGATAACTCAGAAACATGCTGACAATACCAGCACATAGACAGACAATATATTGAGGCCCAGTATGAGCCAGAGACAGAGTACTACACTAGTATTGAGTGTAGGGAAGTAAGGACCATAAAACTGCGTCACTAGGTGATAGTTTAGGTGCCGGAAAGTGCCTAAAACTCACCCAAAGTGCAGAATTCTGCATTAATTAACAAAATTCAGCATTTTAACACGCTAGTAATGTGCACAAACATGGCAAAATGGTCCTGTATGCTTTCCTAAGTGTCGGGAATTGAAAGCGTCACAAAAAGTTACATAAAGGACACTATAAGGAATAACTTAGCACTTTAACGGGACGATATCTAACCAAACAACCGACATTACCCGGAACACTAAAATATTGCTAGAAGCATTGTTTTTATTTTTCTGAGCTAGTATTGGTTCCCGAACACTTTAACATATTACATAATGCAAGGTACACACTAAAACACTAAGCTTTGCAAGTAACCTTCCACTAACTAATTTACTTACCATTAATTTACAACTTACCCCCCCCCCATGTGCTTATTCACGGCTCACTCATGTGGCCTACTCAAAGATTACTTCAATCTTATTAAATCTCCTAAAAGATCTTATTGGGATTTGATTGGGATTTGGTTGTACATATGGGGGACATTGTAACCAAAGGATAAAGGAGTTTAGGGATTATAAAACTATCACCATCTTCATAAACACTACAACACTTCAACAACTCCTCTCTCTCCCTCTACAAAGTTTCGGCTGAACACCCAAGCACACACACCCATCATTTTTGTTTCAAGTCCAAGCATTCCAAGGTCCTCATAAGGTGTAACAAGGTGATTAACGAAGCTCGGTGTTCACGGATCTTGAAGGACCTCTACCACAAGCTTTTATCCTCTCATTTTTCCCCATTGATCTTCCCTAGCTTTAAGCTAGTTGTAAGCTTCTTTGATCCTTATTTACTTCATAATTTTGGTGGTTAATTGATAAAGCATGTTGAAATTCGCAAGAACACTAAAGATCATAAACATAAAGCTTGAACATAAGCTAAATAAGATGAAATCTTGATGAAATAAAAGTTGTTTTGTTAGGTTGTTGATTACTTGATGCTTGCTTGATGATTACTAGTAATATGATGTTGAACACCATGGGTGAACTTGTTAAAGTAAGATTAAAAACTTAAGTTAACAAGTTAGGAGGTGATTAGTGATTTACATAAAAGAATCACCTCCATGTTTCAACATAAACTTGGTAACAAGATGATTTCTTGAAAAATAAGTAAACAAAGTGAGTTGATGATCGTATGGATCCGAGGTTTACAAACGGCTTTTCCTAAATAAACCAAGTTTAAAAGACGATTTTTGAAAGATCATGATTCTTACACTATTTTTGGAAAGAGCTAAGTATATGGATGCTAGTGAAACATGAAAATGTGATAAACTAATATTTTTGTAAAATATGTTCACAAGTTGTGAACATCTAAAAATCCCGAGAATGAGATTTTAACAAAAGTAAACACACTTTGGAGGGTAACTAAACCCACTAAACACCCCACTAAGTTACTACGCGTTTTTATGAAAAACCAAGTTCATGTTATTATGTAAAGTGCATTGTTTTTGCACTTGATAGGTGTAATATTGTTTAGTAACTTGTTGATGATTGTTTGGAGGAATTTTTGAAAAGAAAATGATATGCTAAATAGCATGGACACCTCCATTTACAAAGGAAACTATGGCAAAATTTTCTAAAAATTCCAACACTTAGAAAATATTTTCTAAACAAGCGTTACAAGTATATTTTACAACTTGTGTTTCAAACATAAACTTCGCCATAAATTTTGTTACGAAATACAAAGTATCGGAGGTTGGTTTTCGTAAATAAAAATGGGTAAATATATATTTAGAATATATATTTTATACTAAGACACTTGTGTGATTATTTGTATATTTTGTGAACTAGTTATATTATTTTAGGGTAAAATAATATAACTTACATAATACCATGGAAATTACAACTTCAAAATAATACCAAAAATTGCAAGGAATAAAATATTTAAGTTACACACATAATATTGTGAAACCAAACAAGAAAACGTAACTTATGAAGTATCCCGGTAGTTACTGATACAATATATTTTTGGTAGACATTATTTTGGGAACGAAAGGAAAGAAAATGTGATTTTTATACATATTACCAAGTATATCATATTTTTGGGACAAGAGAAAATGTATTATTATTTGGGAAAGTAAAAGTATATTTACTTGGTTTTATGAAGAAATATAGTATTTTTGGGAAAAATATATATTTTCTTGGACTGTGTTGTTTTGAATAAAAAATAAGGTTTATTTATATATCCCTAAGTGAGACTTAAAGATATATATTCTTTTGGATTAACACACCGGAATACGACGCCACTACATGGATAGATATGCAAATACAAGAATACGAATGACCATGTATGAAATACCCCATCCTTGGGAAGGAAATACGAATACGAATACTTGAGAAGTATTAATACAGAAATACTGCATAAACAATTATTCCAAAACTAAATATAATTATTATAACTTGGAATAATATCAGAAACGTAACTCAAAAACATAAATACTAAGACAAGGCACGACCTGTTCATCTAATAGACGTTAGACCATTGTAGGTAGTCGTGTTTGCTGAGGAGATTTGGGTTACAAGTACCGAAGACGCAATATTGTGAGTTCATGTCCCCCTTTTCTCTTAACTGTTTTCAGTTTTATACTTCGGGAGTGAAATACATGTTACAATTATTACAGACACTTTTATACATGGTATGATTAGCTAAGGAATGTACTGCTAGATCACGTGAATGGGTAGGCTATTGTCTTAAGACCATTAATCCTTGTATAAGGACCGAGGGGCATGAGTGATAGATCTATTGGGTGTTGCGAGCCCCACCCATGGGCCTGTTTGTGGCTGCATGTGGTGACTATGTCGTTCCGCCGGAGGGGCCGGTACGAAATACGCATACAGGTTTGAGTGCTTCCTAGGCCATGTCACTTATTAATGTATTAGCTACACATTAATTGATTTGTTTTTCCTTATTGCTACATACCAGGGACATACATTTACACAGACATACTTTAAAGGTTTATTATTACTCACATACACATGAACTCGCTCAACTTTTGTTGATGTTTTCAAACTACATGTATTTCAGGGAACTAGTGGATCTGGCGGGGTATGCATGTGTCAAGCTGCGTTTGAATAAAAGATGTTATCCAGGGTTGTTGAGTTTAGAGGGTGTATTCCTTTCCTGGATGGGATACATAATTCTAAACTCAGGTCTATTTAAGTACTTTTGTTGAGTCTTTGTGAACTCGTTTAAAATCGTCATGGTTTGTAACTAAATTCGGTATTGAGGTTTTCAAACAATGGTATTGTGGTAGTTTCTAAACTTTATTAATGGATAAACATCTCGTGTTTTTATCATATAGCATTGTTATGATTGTTGCTATGATATTAAGAAGTCACACCAAATAAACCACGCTTCCGCAAAAGCCAGGGTGTGACATTGGGGCAGACTTTGGTGTAGCTGGCTTTGCAGCTTTCGGAGTTGTATCTCTTTTTCTTTTCTTATCATCGGCTTTCAACCAGGACTTTCCACGCTTGTTTAAGAAAGGCTCCATCTTCTTATCTTCTGAATCAGAGTTGCTATCATCATGTCTCCACTTATCATGAGCTGAAGCAGCATAATCTGGTTTCAAAATAGATGCAAATTGCTTCCTGGATGGAGGTTCTTTACCTTTCTCAACACCTTGATACACGTTCAATCTTTTTAATGTTTTCAGTATCCATGTGATCTAGCTCCTATTCATCAGCATCAACCTTCGACAAGTTCTTTACTTGATCATCCAAGATCATCTGAATGAATCGCGGATACTGCAAGAACTTCTCTCCATGAATGTTATTAACCATATGGTTGAATAGTGCCTGCGAAATATTGAATGGACGATTGAGAATCAAACATGTTAGAATACACATTATAATCCGAAGACACATCAAATGCGCCTTTGCGATGATGTAAAGCATGTATCGTTGAATGAACAAGGAACTTGTAAGGTCTTGAAAGCTTTGACTTGTTGTACGATGTTTCATTCACATAGCCTGTGTATCCCATCCTCATCCATAAACCCTTCACTAATCTTTTTGGAACTTGGATCGGATCCTTATCATCATCTTGAAACTCTAAGACCCTCCTTACATCTTCAACTTTGAATTTTACTTCAATATCTACGTCTTTATTATTCTCATCCTTGATCTTCAACACAGAAACTATCGCCTTTGATTCATCATCATATCTCGCGTTACTCCAAAACCTTTCAATGTGAGATCTATAACACTTGTGCTTGTCTGTCAACGCCTTCTTGATCCTGCTTCTTTCGATAAAATCTATAACACCTTTAAAAGGATCCATTCTCGATAACTTCTTGTCTGTTAAGCAACATATGTTGTGCCTTGCGTCAAAATTCGTACTCTTTGGCTACAAGCAACAATATAAAAATTAGTATTCATTGCATGTTTTAACGAGAAAGTATAACATCACATAACACCAATACTCAACACTTGGAAAATTTTCAAGATTTTGGATCTCTGCTGCCTTCGTACGAAGCCAGGTAAAACAACCTGCTTGTACGAGGCCACTAAACAACATAGAAAATTCTCACATTTTTTAACATTGCTGCCTTCATACGAAGCCAGACATAACATGTCTGCTTGTACGAAGCCACCTACCTACGAAGCCATGAAACTGCGAAGGTACTGTTATGATTCAACATACAACACTTTAAAAAACAAGATCAATCATAACAACACTTAACACATTTAACAGATCAAACATCTATATTGGCTTCATACGAAGCCATTGGCTTCAAACAAAAACATGAAGAACAGTTCAAAAATCAATCATCAAAATATGTAATTGAACATTCCTAAACATCCTAAAAGTGCTGATTATCAGTTTTGTAGTCTCAATTTCAAGATTAAACCATTAAAATCATGTAAATCTAAGTTTAAAGAGCCGACGGTTATAAAAACATAAAATTGAATGGATAAATCGATGAAAAAGATGAAAGTGTACCTTTCCCATTAATAGTGATGTGCTAACCAACACTACAATGTAAGATCTTGGAAAATTTTGGCAGAGTATCGTCTAGGATTAAGAGAGAATGGAACGAAGACACTAATGTGTAAATGAGCCTTCGTACGAAGCCACAAACATCTCTCACTTTCCTTTTGTTCGAAGCTACTTGTGCCTTCGTACGAAGGCACCAAATTTTAAAATTTTCACAACTTTTTCAAACCAATTCAGTTTTAGTCATATTTTATATCCACTCGGGTATCCAGGTCCAAATTAATGACCCCGGTTACTCGATTTATCAATCAAGTCCAAGTTAATGACCTTGGTTGACCCGATTTGCGAACCATCTGACACTTTTGATCAAATTTTCAATTTTCTCAAAAATTTACAAGTTTCAAATTAATGAACTTGTGTAACTTTTCAAGTTTCCAACTTTATCAGGATTTTTCTCTGCATCTCAGAATCTGAATATCAGCTTTCCAACACTGGTTTGTCGAAAATAACGCAAAAACAAAATCTTTTATATTTTAAAAACTTTATATTAAAAACACTGAAAATCTTTTTGGGTTTAAAAATGAAACAATAAGCTATTTACATACATATTTTTGTGAGTTGTGTTAGAGGATCATATCAGCTGCTGACAAGTCACAAGCACCGTTGAGCTTATAACACACTAAGTTTTAACTGATTCATCTAGATTGTCAGTATACTGATCCACTTAAATTCTCACACAGAGTTCAACTGATTCAAGATACGGGATTAATATTTTAAGCACTTAACTTATTCACGTGTCCCACCTCAGAATATACTCTCATATCCAGATTCCCCATATTCAGTCTTACATGTGAATATACTATAATGATATCTGTTCTCTGGGTAATGCGAGACCATGAGAGCTCAGGCTAGAACTTTCATTCAATCAGAGAGATGATGGCTCGACTTTAGGTGTGTCCCACTTATGGATCTTCTTTACAGCAGCACTTGATTTGTATCTTTCGATATTTTATCAACTTTTATGCTGAGGGAAAGCTTTATTAAAGCGCGTAAAGTATTATACGAGGACTAGGCCATTGCTGACGCAAAATCAGAAGTCCTGGTATAATACCCCAGATATCACTAAGTATAAAGACCTAGTATCTCAGAAATAGGCAATCTTTCAAACAAGATTTCGGGGGTTACCCATATATCCGAAAGATGTTCCCCACGAGATAAGCAAGATATTGAATTTAGGTTTATATCCCGAATTCAGTCTACTAAATGTGTAAAAACCTACCGACACATCATCAATGAGACCGTTTAACGCTTTTTAACTTTCCAAATCTTTAGTGTACCGTGATAGTCTAGCTGATGTACTATCATTTCCTCTTTTTACACTAACTCTTTTTGTCTTTTTCTATGTTTTTTTTTTCATTTTTTCATTTTTTTATTGTTTTTGTATTTTTACATTTTTTAATGTTTTTGTATTTTTTACAACATTTTCTCCCCCTAAAGACACAAACATTTAAAAATGTGACAAACTAATGCAGATTGCTTCTCAACATCCTCTGCACTGGATTCTTCAACAACGCCAACAATGTCTCCCCCTGACGACAAAAGCTTCATCCTGTTTAGTTTCAAAAGATATTGAAAAATGTGTTTTATCAAACGGTTTAGTGTGAAGGTCAGCCTTTTGTTCGTCGGTGTGGATTTTTACAATTCGAATCAACTTCTTCTCGTAACAATCACGGATGAAGTGATGTCGAATTTCAATATGTTTTGTTTTAGAGTGATGTACTGGGTTTTTGGTGATATTTATTGCAGCCTCGTTATCTACAAAAATAGGCGAGGTAAGATATTGCAAACCATAGTCCCTCATTTGCTGTTGAATCCACAGAATCTGTGAACAACTGCTAGCTGAGACATACTCAGCTTCGCAAGTTGAGAGTGTAGGTCCCTTCTCGGAGGATGACGAACCTAAACCTTGTTATACTAACCCACTTGCAAGTGCGGAATCCAAGCTAGTGAGCAAACCGAGTTGAGACAAGCACAAACACAAACACACAAAGATTCACCGATTAACACCACTTGTATTAATGCGAATGAAAGGTTTCGGTTACAAGCACAATGTTTACAAATCAGTTTTGCAAACCCTCTAGTGTGTGTGTGTTCCTGGACAGAATGCTCTCAAGTGAGTGTGTGTGTATCTGTCTTCCAAGTCTCTCAAGTCATCCTTTGAACACACAATACATGGGTATATATATACCCAGCATTGGTTGTCTGTCCGAAGGATTCGATAGATGGTCGAAGGATCATCTATCGATGTCAAAGCCATCGAAGGATTCACAAGCACCTCGAAGGATGGTGTATCCTTCGAGGTCTATTAGTTTCCATCGAAGCATATCTTTCGTGGGCATCGAAGGATTTACACTATCCTTCGATGCCTTATCCTTCGACATAGACAACCATATTTCTAACAGATTGGCCAAGTCAAACCAGGAGGACGGTTGACTTGGTCAACTTACAGGACTGACAAGGACATCGTTTACATCGTGACCGAATATAGACAAAGTACAAACACAAGTCTTCGTCTTGATCTTCGTGTCTTCAAGTCGAAACCAAGTCGAACTGAGCCGAGTTGAACCGAGCCGAGTCGTGTCCACAAAATATGCATCAACAAACTCCCCCTTGGACGCTACTCGTGAGGTTCAACTTGCATCAACAACTCCCCCTTTCACACTCTTGTGAGGTTCAACGCTATTCGTAAGATTCAACTTCGATGTCTTTCACGTCGGAGGATCTTCAAAGTCTTCACGTGTCGTAAGTAGAAAGTGTATCAACAAACTCCCCTTTTGTGTTTAGGAAGTGTGTCAATAAACTCCCCCTTAGATTGAGCTCTCCATTGAGTCATGCTCGTGAATCTTTTGACTTGTCAATTATTCAGATCCTTGTGGTGTTGATGAAGTGTCAGCGGCAACTCGATCACTTTATCCTTTGAGTGCCTCCACTTCGTGTCTTCATTCCAAAGCTTTGTCATCGACCATGTTCTCCTCGCCTTTAGCATCTGCACATGCAAGAAAGCTAAACGCATAATGAGAACAACCGCTTGGAATATAGATAACATTTAAACAAATGACACATATGAGATCAAATCTCAATCAAACACCAACCGACAATATTTTGAAAGTTTAGAAAAATATTCAATTTTAATCCTTTAACTTTCAACACTTGTTAACTTCGACAGTTTATGAAGATGCAATTGTTTTTCAGCTTACGATCAGGATTTTGGGTAGGATAGACTCGAGTTCCAACATCGGTTAATCAAAAATAAACTAGAAGAAAAAAATCTTTTTGGATTTTATAAAGTTTAAATTAAAACACACCTAAAATCTTTTTGAAATTTTTCATTTTTCAAATGTAAAACAGAAAACAATAAATAAATATATACAAAATGCATAAACTGAAAACAGTAAATAAATATCTACAGACATTCTTTTTGCGAGTTTCGAGGGTAAGAGAAACATATCAGTGTACGGTCATGTCAAAACGCTCTTGTTGTTCAATTAATTAACATTAAGATAAGCATCCTATAACGATTATCGGTATTGTTGTCCACTTAAGCTCAACTTATCATTTGTAATCATGGCGAGGGGATACGTTAAGGTATAATTTATACTTACCGACCGGTGTTCATCCACATCACGACACATTCCCGTATCAAGGTATGCACGAGGGTTCATCTTACCGGTGAGTATACCGATTATCATCTGTTTGACCGTATATGATGTGAGATTCTCACTTATTTTGATTTGAAAACAAGCCCTATGTGATATAATCACTTATTGATGAGGAACTTGATTTTCGATGCATGAAGGCACAGGAGCAAGTCCGTGAACAGGTCAGTACTTTCGTACAGCAGAGAGACGAACTTGACTCCCGGAAAGAATTTGTGATATATTATCACTTATTTGTTTGGACATGTGATTGTTGATCACTTATTGAGGTCGTATGCAGTATGTACACGTATGTATAGTATCATGGAAGATCTAGACTTGCGTCCCCGTTATTTTTCGGTAAAAGATACAACCATGATACCCAGATGATAAGCAGCATAAAGACCGAATATCTCAGAACCTCGGCAATCTCTCAAACGAAATTTCGGTACCAAGACCATATGCCAATGAATGGTTCCCACCCAGTCTTCAGTCAATTTAAGTTTATATCACCCTACACACTTTAAAATGATTGTGAGCCTACCGATACATCTTATATAGAGCTGCTTATCGTTTTTCATTTAAGGTTTAAAAAGGTTTAGACAGACCACTGATGTACTATCATATTCTCTTTTGCTCGCCAGGAAACTCATTTTTGCTTTTCTATTGTTTTTGTGTTTTTGAAATTTTTCGATGTTTTTGGATTTTCAGATTTTGGATTACTCCCCCTAAAATCAATAAACTAAGACAAATTTAAAATACAAAGGTATTTACAAAAATGATTTTCCGATGTTGGTTAACTCATGTTTTACCTCAATGCCGTTTACCAAAATTAAGTTTTAATCAGAAATGATTTAGCAAATTTTGGAAACATAATCAGTTGGCATATCGGTAAGCGGTGCGGACCAAGACAGCATTGTCTGGCCAAAGAGTGCTGAACGAGATAATAATTCACAAAGCAGCTTAAATATCGACAAGTATAGGAGAGATTAGAAATTTAAAACCGTATCCTGCAACTGCATCGTGCATTGCCAGGAATTTGAGTGCTCTCCCAAACTGGATATCCACCCGGTGTGGATTTCAAAGTCGATTCTTTGTAGCCACTTAGAAATCTCTTGACAGCAACAAGATCAGAAACCTTTGGGTCCGGCTGGTCGTCCACATTGCACCAGCGAAGGTCTTTATCTTTCTCTTGAGAAGTAGTGTGCGGTTGTTCAACCCATGCCAAGGCGTCCGCACACCTGGTTGGTTTGTTCAACAAACACATTTTCTTCAAACACACCACTAAGAAATGTACACTGCACGTTCATCTTGTAGATTGTTGAACTTCAGACGTGCTGCAGGAGCGTACATTTTGATTTGAATCTATCCCGGGGACCCGATCAAAGCCTTTGACAATTCACATTTTGAAATGATTTTCATTTTGTCGAAGCTTTTCAATTTCTTTCATCAGCCATTTCTTTTTCCCTTTTCTCTTCCTCTCCATCAAAGGCAGCAATTTCTTCTGTTGCCTATTTTGTGCAAGGATGCTCCACTATCAACAATCTTACGACTATCGAAAGTTCCTCCTGGAATATCCTACACACTCATTCAAAGATTAAACGGAGAGGGGGACCCAGGCCTTTGTGGACTTGGGTCGTCCTTGATCATCAAGGAAGGTGATCTCAATCTCCTGATGATTAGGAAAAAGAACCTGCGGTGCTCCCCCTGACTGAATTACCTGTTTTGGTTTCCAAACTGTTTGTTCTGTACCAGTATTTGAATTTGTTTTTGCATTTACGGGTTTTACCGTTTTAGGTTTTGCTTGAACAGGTTTTTCTTCTTTCACCTCTGCCTTTAAGGCCTTTTCAATTACCTTTTGATTCTTTTGTTTCAACATCTTTTCCTTTTCTTTCAAGACACGCGGGTCTTGTTTCGAGGAAAACGATCGTTTTTGGTAATTGGTTTCTAGGGGAGCCTTCAACTTTTGCAGGTATGGGCAGTATCTCACAATATGCCCAATTGTGCCACACTCAAAACACATTCTCCGCTCTACAAACCTCGGAGAAACATGTTGATGACCAGACTGAGAACCAGACAATGAACTTTGTGATCTAGATGTACTTGGACCTAAATCACATCCTTTGGTATGTTGGGTGTAATTATTCTGATCATTTCGTTTCAAAATTCTAACTTGTTTTATAAAATCAATGTTAGATTTATCCTGAAATGTTTCAAGTTTATCTGTACCCTTTGATCCAACAAAGTTCACCTTCTGTTCTCTTTTCTTAACGGGAGCTCTTTTGTTTTGCACCTTTTGCTGCTGAACTTTAGGTGCTTGAACATTCTTGTTCTGAGCCTTATTTCCCTGTCCCTTACCCTTTCCTGACTTAACTTGTAGTTTTCGCTCAATTGGTTTTTGGT
The DNA here is from genome assembly GCA_030545235.1 of Helianthus tuberosus. Lineage (NCBI taxonomy): Eukaryota > Viridiplantae > Streptophyta > Magnoliopsida > Asterales > Asteraceae > Helianthus > Helianthus tuberosus. The sequence continues at coordinate 65,239,710 of CM060430.1, forward strand.
TTCCGTATTGTTTTCTAATTTGTTCACACGGAATTGGATCACATTGAGTGACTGTTACTTTGCCACTTTTGTTTCCCAAAAACTTTTCAATACATCCTTCAAAAATTTGCTCAATTAAATCTTGATTTACATTTTTAATTGGGAAATCTTTGTTAGAGTAGATTTTGTCATCTCCTTTGAGCGTATACAACAAGTTATTCCCTTCACAACCAGATACAAGGGACTGCATTCCTTTTGACATCTCAGTCTTACTCGGTTCCACTGGTGGATCACACAAGATGTGATTCTCAATTGGAATATCTGTTGTAACCGAGTTAGACTGTTGATTCACAATTTTTATAGACTCATCATCCGATGTATCAGATTCATCATCCGAAGAATCAGTATCCTCAACAGTGGGAGGACTCTGTTCCTTAACACATGATGAATCTGTCACATTCTCAGACTCAGATTCAGATTGACCTGAGGATGATGTACCAGTTGTGAACCCGAGGCCTGCTGCAAAATCATCTAGATTGAGTGGCACTGTAGGTTCAAAACGGGGCATATCCTCAACATCAGGCGATTTGGAGTAATTGTGATTCATTGGGGGAGGACATGATTTGAATCCATTACATTTCCTATCCCCCTTTTTCTTCTGAACGTCAATAATGTGATCCAAAACATAGCGGGAATTGGAATAGCTTTCCAATTTCTGCTTGATTGTCTCACATTCACACCGAGCTGTAGCTAACTCTACCATTTGCTTTTCAATTGTGTCAATTAAATCATTGTTAACATGTTGTTTTCTTAAAACAGCCTTTTGTAATTCAGAAACATCATGTTTTAATGACGCAATTGTAGCTTTAAATTCCTTTTCATTTCTGGTTAAAAACAAGTTAGCTTCAGTTGCTTTGGAAAGATCTACAATCAATTCTTGATTGTGTTTGTGTGTGACTTCAAATTTACTTTCCTGTTCAGCATATTTAACCTTTAAACTATCACAATTTTCACAGTTAACTACAGTGGGTTCATCGACACTTACCTGGCCTGATGAACTGTCGACATTAGCCGTAAAGGCTGAATGGAAAGAAAAAGATCCATCTTCAGAGAAGAACTTAGCAAGCTTCTCGGAAGTTCCAGCAGATTTCTGGCATAGAATAGATCTTCTCTTGCATAATACTTCAGCTTCAGCCAAAAGTTCATCAACCTTCAAATCTAAAGCATCACTTGATAAATCACCAACATCTAGTGATTCCCCATCTGTGCTCCCACTATAACCCGAACTATCTTCATCTTCTGAAGATTCACCAGCAGACACGGGTTCTACTATCTTCTCTGTCACCTTAGCATAACATGCTGTTCCACCGTTTCCTCCTTCTCCAAGCTGAAGCGACCAATCACAGCCTTCATCCATTTGAACCACGAGTCCCCGGTTGGCATTTGATGACCCTGGTTGGCTTTGGTTGTTGACAGGTACCAACGTACGAACATTGTTCCTGTTCTGGTGCTGCTGGTTGCCTTGATTTCTGAAGGGGTTTTGGTTTCCATGCTGAGCAGGTCTTGTGCATTCCCTTTTGAAGTGACCCCTTTCACCACAGTTAAAGCATGTCACAGCTTGCTTGTCGAAACCATACTTGGTATCTTTCTTGCTTTCCAAGTTGGTTCGCCCCGTTCTTTCCATAAACTCCTTCGCTCTCCGAATAGCACTAGCAAGAGCCCATTTAATATCCATCATCTCAAACTCATCTCTATCCACTTGCTGATAATCTTCATTGGTTAGATTGATATTCCCAATCTGACCTGCGATCAATCCACAATAAGCACTAACCAAGGTATTCAACATCTCCATATGCTCCTTGGCTATTTCGACACTGACTTTGGAAAAGTTGGAAGTGTCTAGTCTGACAGTGTTTGGATTGGAAGTGGCATGAATGTTTGAAGAGCTTCCATAAAACCCTTGCTGTTGCGGTTGTTGCTGCTGAGGAGCTGTCGGTTTCGCATCTGGTCTTGGATACATCAAGTATGCTGAAGGATCAAACTGATCTGTTGTGGAAGATCCGGTGTTTGAGACGAAAGCAGTTTGAAGCTTCGCGTGTTGAGAAGCTGGTCTTTCTCCACCAATACCTCCAGCAATCCCAAAATACATCTCTGGACTTTGAGGAGTGAGTGTCCTTTTCGCCTTCAGTTTTTCTTCTACATCCTTGTTCTCCAATTTTTGAATTAAATCATAAACGGTGATTGTGTCTAAAACACCATTTTCTTTAAGGATTTCAAGATAACTGCTCCACTTTGCTGGTAAGCTATCAGCAAATCTCTTCGTCATTTCTTGTGGAGTGGCATTGACTTTAAAAGCAAACATCTCGCTCAACAAGTGATGAAACCTTGTAGATAAATCTGCCAAAGTCTCATTCTCCATACACGTAAATCCTTCAAACTCTTTCTTCAGCAAATCTTGCTTGATCTTTCTTGATTGAGCGTTTCCTTCACATCTTAACGTGAGCATATCCCACAAGCTTTTAGTAGTAGTGCAATAAACAAACTGGTGGTAAATGTCTCTGTTAAGAGCTTGCGTGAGAATCATGAAGGCTTTCTTTTCTAACTCAATCTTCTTCTTTTCTGCATCAGTCAGAGTGCTGTAAGTTTCTGGATTTGATCCTGCAACTTCCAATTCGTTTTCAAATGGAGTGAAGAAACACATCCATAGATCTTGACCTTGCCCCTGAACATAAGTTCTCAACCTATCTTTCCACCATCCCCAATCATTGATGTGATTCAGCTTTGGCGGTTTTGTGCTTGTACCAGTTTCACTGTCGTTCTGCATCATAGATTGAATGCTGTTGTGTTGATTTGTGACCAGTGCCCATTGATTTGCAGTAATCATTGCAGCTTGAGTTGGAGCAATAGATCGCATCCATGCAGATCTGTCGAATTCTGGCTCAGGTTGGGTAACTGATGATCGTGAAGATGTTAGAGTCCACGCGGTTGGATCCCACTGATCGTTTGTTCCCATTTTATAAAAATTAAAATATTAGGTGAAAATTGATTTAAAATAAAATTAATTTTCACAAACTATATTAAGATTTCGAATGATAACCAAACAGCCGAAGGATCCTTGATCGAAAGTCCTGAAAAACACAAACTGTTAAGCTAAAACAAATTAGGGTCGAAAGATGCACACAGGTTCGAAAGACAGACACTTGTTCGAAAGATCAACAGTGTTCGAAAGATCACTGTTGAGTCTCGAACAATGGTTTCGAAAGATTCACTAACTCGAAAGATTCACAGTTTGACAGATCCTTATCTTTCGAATGTATATCCTTATCTTTCGAATCCTTGATCGAAGGATATGTCTCTGAATTCGAATGATGGGTCGAAAGATGATTATCTTTCGAGCCTTCCTGATCGTAAGATGATCTTTCGAGGTCGAAAGATATCCTTCGATTCCAACTGACACAACTGACACAAAGTAGACAGGTTGGTGAAAGTGTGACGGGTTGGTAGGAACTTTCGGCAAACGGCAGAAGACAGAAAGTATGGTCAGACCCTGCTTTTTCACCAACTTTGATTTGGTTCCCTTCCCAACACAAACAACTTTTGAAAATAGTCAAACAAGATCAAAACATGCAACACTTTGAATAACACTTGAAGATATGATGAAGATACCAAGAACAAACACAGAAAATTTGAATTTTCCAGAAAACCGACACTTCGGAACACGGGTTTTGGCCGAAAACTCAATAAAAACCAACTTTTAACAATGTGAAAATGAAGAACAACAAGACTTTTATAACAACTTTCAACAACATGCAATGATTTTCGAAGTTTAAACAGAAAATTTTCAGAAAATTATGAACTTCAAAACCCGAAACACTCTAAAACACTCGGTTTTAACAAGGAAAAGAGCCAAAGCTCTGATACCACTTGTAGGTCCCTTCTCGGAGGATGACGAACCTAAACCTTGTTATACTAACCCACTTGCAAGTGCGGAATCCAAGCTAGTGAGCAAACCGAGTTGAGACAAGCACAAACACAAACACACAAAGATTCACCGATTAACACCACTTGTATTAATGCGAATGAAAGGTTTCGGTTACAAGCACAATGTTTACAAATCAGTTTTGCAAACCCTCTAGTGTGTGTGTGTTCCTGGACAGAATGCTCTCAAGTGAGTGTGTGTGTATCTGTCTTCCAAGTCTCTCAAGTCATCCTTTGAACACACAATACATGGGTATATATATACCCAGCATTGGTTGTCTGTCCGAAGGATTCGATAGATGGTCGAAGGATCATCTATCGATGTCAAAGCCATCGAAGGATTCACAAGCACCTCGAAGGATGGTGTATCCTTCGAGGTCTATTAGTTTCCATCGAAGCATATCTTTCGTGGGCATCGAAGGATTTACACTATCCTTCGATGCCTTATCCTTCGACATAGACAACCATATTTCTAACAGATTGGCCAAGTCAAACCAGGAGGACGGTTGACTTGGTCAACTTACAGGACTGACAAGGACATCGTTTACATCGTGACCGAATACAGACAAAGTACAAACACAAGTCTTCGTCTTGATCTTCGTGTCTTCAAGTCGAAACCAAGTCGAACTGAGCCGAGTTGAACCGAGCCGAGTCGTGTCCACAAAATATGCATCAACAGAGAGCGCAACTGTGGTTTGTTTCTTACACTGCTAAGTTACCAGTCGTGGACCGGAGAATTGGCAGCCTGAAGTTGTAGACTTTGAATTTATTTTCTAGCAACCGAAATCTGAATCTGAGTAGCCCTCAAGTATGAAATCGCCATCTTTGGGGTACCACAAGCCTAAGCTTGGAGTTCCTTTCAGGTAGAGCAAGATCCTTTTCACGATTGTGAGATGAGATGCTCTCGGACTTGACTGATATCGGGTCGCGAGGCAAGTTGGGTACATTATATCAGGTCTTGATGCGGTTAAGTACATAAGCAAACCAATCATTGAACGGTATAGAGTTTCGTCAACCTTCTCTCCCGTGAGATCAGGATTGATACAACGGTTGGTCGCTAATGGGGTTGAACTTGCAGCGGTCCCTGACATGCTGAATTTCTCCAACACATCATGAACGTACTTTGTTTGATGAATAAAGATCCCCTCTGGCAGTTGATCAACCTGCAAGCCGAGGAAGAACTTCATTTCTCCCATTGAACTCATTTCGAACTTCTGCTTCATAACTTTTTCAAATTCTTTGCATAGCTAGTCATTGGTAGAGCCGAAGATAATGTCGTCAACCTAAATTCGTACGATCAGAAGATGACCACCAGCTTCTTTTGTGAAAAGAGTTGCATCTACCTTCCCTCGTGTGAAGCCGTTGGATAATAGGTGCTGAGAAAGTGTCTCGTACCAGGCTCTAGGGGCCTGGTGCAACCCGTACAAGGCTTTGTCGAGAAGATAAACCTTATCTTTGTGAATAGGGTCAGTGAAGCCCGGTGGTTGAGCGACGTACGCCTCCTCTTTCACCTTTTCGTATAAGAAAGCCGATTTGACATCTAACTGATATACTTTAAACCCTTTCCATGATGCGAATGCGAGAAAGATTCGAATAGCTTCCAGTCGAGCAACGGGAGCAAACACTTCGGTGAAATCGATCCCTTCTTGCTGACTAAAACCCTGAACGACTAGGCGAGCTTTATTACGACCAACCACGCCTCTATCATCTCGCCTGCACTTAAAAACCCACTTTGTGTTTATCTTTCTGTGGCCGTCGGGTAAGTCGACTAACTTCCACACCCCTAGCTTCTCAAATTGACCAAGTTCTTCTTGCATCGCATTCACCCACGATTCCTCCATCAGTGCTTCCTTGTAAGTTTTTGGCTCAACCTGCGAAACAAAACACTTTAAAGAAAAATCATTTTGTAATGGAGCAATCTTAGTATAAAAGCACGAAAGGCCCTGATCAATTTGTCGTCTGGTTTAAACACCAGATTGAAGCTCTCCTATGATAAACTCCTCAGGATGATAGGAAAGTGTCCGTGGCATCACCTCATCGAAAACTATCACCTCGTTCTCTAGATTTGTAACATTCTGCTCAGCATCTTGAATGACCTCGTTTGACTGAACCTCAAGCTGGATCTGCTCCCCCTCAGAGTCAGTATCTCCCTAATCAAATGTAGGACATTTTGAATCAGAATCATTTGTATTGTCAACCACTGTGGCTGGAGCATTTTCTGCTGGAGCAACTGTTTTAGTTGTAATTCACACTTGGAGAACTTGGCATAGAGTCGATTCCCTTGGAGTAGTTCGAGAACCAAACATAGATGTTGCCCGTGTTCAGCTTTCGACTTGGAATAGATCAGGATATTATCGATGAACACGATGATGAAGCGGTCGAGAAAGGGTTTACACACGCGATTCATCAGATCCATGAAAACCGCGGGTGCGTTGGTTAACCCAAAGGGCATAACAACGAATTCATAATGGTCGTATCGAGTGCGAAAAGCGGTTTTCAGTATATCTTCCTCCTGAATTCGTAACTGGTGATAGCCTGAGCATAGATCAATCTTCGAGAAACACGTAGCACCTTGTAGCTGATCAAACAAATCATCGATTCGAGGCAAGGGATAGTGATTCTTGATAGTTAGCTTATTCAACTCCTTATAGTCGATTCACATCCGGAACGACCCATCCTTCTTTTTGACGAAAAGGACTGGTGCGCCCCACGGAGAGGTGCTAGGGCGAATGAAGCCTTTGTCAAGCAATTCCTGGAGCTGAGTTGAGAGTTCACGCATTTCGGACGGAGCGAGACGATAAGGAGCTCTAGCAACAGGATTTGCTCCAGGAATGAGATCAATACGAAAGTCGATATCGTGACTCGGAGGTAAACCAGGTAGATCATCAGGGAAGACAAGAGGAAAATCACGAACCACAAGCACCTTATCAATTTCCTTAACTTCCTTTTTCTCCGTTACTATGATGTGTGCCAAGAAAGCTTGGTATTCCTTGCGAAGATACTTGCTAGCTTGGATACACAACATGAGTTGGAGTTTCTTCGATGCGACGTCACCGTAAACACACAATTGATCACTATTAGCGAGTGAGAAACGAATCATTTTATCGAAGCAAATAACTTCAGCACGATTTTCACGAAGAAAATCCATGCCTACTATGATGTCAAAACTACCGAGCTGCATTGGAATAAGCTCGATAGGGAGGAGTGACTGTTGAGTTCAAGAGTACAATCACGTAGAACAGAATTGACAGCGACGGTTCTTCCAGTGGCAACTTCAACATTGAACATCGAGGGGAAATGGGCGCGCTTACGATTATGGAGTTTTTCGAATTCAAACGATACAAAACAGTTATCTGCTCCAGTATCAAACAAGCATGAAGCATATATACCATTTACGAGGAACGTACCATTAACAACGTTGTTGTCTGCTTGAGCCTGGTGGGCGTTGATGTTGAAAGCACGTCCGCGGGCTGCTGGCTGCTGCTGCTGCTGAGGCTGCTACTGTTGATGTTGTTGCGGCTGCTGTTGTGGCTCTTGCTTCACCACTCTGTTGGGGCACGTGTTTGCAAAGTGGTTGGGATCACCACATGCAAAGCAAGCTCTTGCATGAGCAGCGGGTGCAGGAGCTGCGTGTTGGCCCTGAGGAGCAGGAAGGAGAGCTTTGAGCTGGAGCTGGAGCTTGGCGTGGACCAGTACGACAATTAGCAGTAAAGTGGCCGTACAGGTTGCAGTGAACACAGAATCTATAAGCAATCCCAATAGGATGATGATAAGTGCACGTAGGGCAGAATGGGTGAGGACCAGTATATGCACGCTTGGCCGGCGGTGCAGTGGTCACTGGAGCCGCTACTTGGCGGTTCTGGGGTTGCGGTTGAGCAGTGATAGCTTGGAGCAGAGAGGCAGCTGTGACGGATCAATTCTTGCTACCGTTGTTGTTGTTCTTTCTCTTGCGGCGGGAGGACTTTGAAGCTTGCGGTGCGGCGGCGGTTTCAGCGGTGGAAGCAGTGGTAACTTGGTGCAGAGTCTTGGAGGCCTTATCAAAGTAACCAGCCCGAACTCGCTTATCATTAATCTCGGCAGCGAGCGGGAAGGTCTCTTCAATAGTTGTTGTCTTCGCGGCTTGAACGAAATCAACCACACAATCCGGTAAAGCACGAATGTATTTCTTGATGGTGATTTCGGGGGTAGTAACTTGACCAGGACAAATGATACTCAGCTGCTTGAAGCGGGCAGTCAGACCGGCATTATCACCACTGCCTTGCTTGATGTGCCAGAACTCATCTTCCAGCTTCTGAAGCTCGTGGGGAGGGCAGAACTCTCTTATCATGATGTCCTTCAACTCATCCCACGTAAGCCCATAGGCTGCATCGTTCCCACGTTTGTTCCTTTCGGCTGTCCACCACTCTAGTGCCCTGGACTGGAAGACACTGGTTGCTTTGACAGTTCGTAGGTGTTCAGGACATCCGCTCTGACGGAGCGTGACTTCGATTGAGTCGAACCATTGAAAAATCGTGGTTGGTCCGTCTTCGCCCGTAAAGTCTTTTGGGCCACAGGCCTTAAGCTGCTTAAAGCTGAAAGTACCCTTTGGAGAGTCAGTCCTTGATTCCTCAGAGGACTTGCTGGTGTTCTCATGAAGCTCACTGATGATTTATGAGATAACTTTCGCCATTTGCTTAGCGATGAGAGCAGCAATGCGTTTGTCTTCATGGTTTCGGTGGGTGGAGCGAGCAGTGTGAGATCCAAATGACGACATTGTCTGCAATAGACATCGCCACAGGATTCAGACACTAATCACATAAACACATAGGCACATAATCCACATAAGCATATAAGCACAGAAGCATGTCACACCCCCAAAATCCACACGCGGAGTATCACCGCTTGGAGGCGTGACTGACCAGGATCAAGCCACCAATCATATTGAACAATGTATGTAGTAATTATAATTCAACCAAACAATATGAAAGGTGATCAAAACAAAAGCATAGTTAAGTGTTTAGCGGAAGCATAATTGTAAAACCCAATGTAAGTATTAAGTACGAAATAAAGTAATGTTTTTAGCGTGGCACACACTGCCATGCCCCACAACGACCGCGCCTCCCTGTGCAAGCTCCATGAGTACCTAACAACCTGCAAGGCATGTAGCAACAAATCAACAACAAAGTTGAGCGAGTTCACAGTTGGTTGTTTAGTGATAACATTTGTTTCGTAAATCGTACGTTCGTTTTGTAAACCATGTATCGTATTAATTCGTATCGCGGTCACCCTGACATGTTTGCGAAGATTAGTGGGGGCTTCCCATGTGTTACTAGACCATGCGTATCGACTGCTACGAAAATGTAAGAGGTGCCCTAAGTCAATGTCTATCAGCATTGACCCTTTGCCCATAGTCCATTAGTACACGCCCGTCCGACTGGCACGGTGTGAGGTTTGTTAAACCTAATAGCGCTATTAACTAATGACCCGCTCGCCATAGGCCTCGGTGATTAAGTCGATAAATGAGGGACTTCAAGTGATAGAGTTAATGGTCTTATGGTCGTACGTATCCTGTTGTATGGAGAATACGCTAGTTTGTAGTTACTGTTCAGTTCTTTAACCCATTCCCAACCCTTGGGAATCCCATGCCTTGGATAGAGTGTGAACTCACCTTGGTTTGCTCGGCAGATACACAGAAAGGTTACTTGAGTTATATGTGGTCAACCACGTCCTAACATGGTTACCATACAAGTCAGGTCTAGGTTCAAGTAATGCACGTATGTTTACACAAGCTAACAGGTTGCAAACACGTATTGATCATGGCATACACATTAAACAGTCAAGTACATAACATACTCATACTTGTACGATTCAAAAGATTGGGCTCGCATAAGTCTAACAGCCTTGTGCGACTCACCCAATAAAGCCCAAAGGTACCCGACCCAAAATCATAAATAGTCCAACAAGTATACGGCCCAACAAATAAACATGAGTCTTGTGCGGTCCGGATAGACTTGTGCGATCCGGATGGCTTGTGCGATTGGGATTGGGCTTTGAGGCCCAACCGTGTAATAGCTTGTGTGCGGCACTGCCTTGTGCGATCGGCACTGCCTTGTGCGATCCACAAGGTCTTGTGTGATCATGCATATCCTGATTGTACTTAGTGTATTAACAGTTGCACTATTCTTATGCGACTGTCTTGTGCGACCAGAGCTTGTTCGATCGGATCAGATCTTATGCGATTCTGATCTTGTGCGACTGACAAGTTTATGTGATTGCACTTGTGCGACTGGTCTTGTACGATCGGTTATGTATTTCCTTAAATCATGCAATCAGTTACTCTATTATTGAAAATTTCCATATTTGCAGTTTATCAATCAATAGTTTCTAACTGACCATATCTCGATCAAAACAAGGTTTTTACCACAAAATTCATATGAACCCTAATCAAAATCAAAACAAGAACAATAATCATAACTCATAAACATACTAACATAATTCATATTCTTGATCACTAGCATGCATACTAACATAACAATCCCCCTTTACACTTCATTCGAACATGAACATATCACAGCCGGTTATCATTCATTCGGTTCTAGATCATTAACACATAATCATCAACTCTACATAATTCAAAACATGTTACACATATGAACCGATTTCATGAACATCAAATCTCATCATCCATAACTAATCACATATCATTCACAAATCATTGTATAGAGTCATATAAATCATAACGTCATTTAGTCATGAAACCACAATAAAACACTAACCGGATTAGAGGATAACAAAGGTTGATCCGAACAGAAAAGATCTTCGAGAGATGGGAATGTGAGGTCGCCGGCTTCGAGAGAAGAGAAGGAGAGAGTAGAGAATTAGGGTTTTGTGTGTTTTCTTGTTTTACAACAAATGAGAAGCAACCCCCACACATGGGTGCTTGTACGCGCATAAAAGGGAGTGGGCCGAACCCTCACTTGGGCTGCCCATTGGTTTCGAATTCAAAGAGTGTAGCCCGAAAGGGCTTGTGCGATCGGGTTGTGTTGTGCGATCCTAATACATACGTACATACACATAACATAATCATCAAACATAACATTCAATTACATCAATCAAGATCATATAATCACTTAATGTTTTCACTGGTTACATCAAGGTACAAAAGAGGTTTGAAATCCGAGTTGTCACAAAGCACGTAGCCCATGTAAGCATAGAAGCAAGCAATCCACTATATTTTGCACATATTCACCTACATATATTGCATGTATTCACCTATCCTTCAAAGCTGCGTAAAGCGTTCGAGAGTTGCGAGTGCGATTAGCATGATTGCGAGTAATCATAGCATGCGGGGGTAATAACGATTTGTTAGCGTATTGAGATAGATGTGTAGTGCGAGTTATGTGCGTTGATCAAAGCGAACAGCGAAAAACGAATAAATCACCAGAAATCGAAGCATATAAACACATAAAACCGCATAAAACACATAAAAGTTCACATAAAAGCGACAAATATCAGAGGTAGCGGCGACGAAATCCAGAATCGAAACACATAAAATCGAAGATGGATTGTCTGGGTGCGTAGACATTGACTACCCAAAGCGATCCGACTATTCTCAAGGACCCTGAGTACATACTTTGGCCTTCCGGACTGAGCTCTCGCCTCGATTTTGGGCGAATGGCACGCATCCTTCCGGTTACAGCGTGACTCAAGTCGTTGGAGTCCGTCGAGATTTTGGTGAGAGTTTTGTAAAACTAAAATAGAGGTCGGAATAAGTAGTCGAGATTCGGGTTTCACCCCTAACTTAACGACTACGTTCCTGTTTTAATGAGATAGAGAGAGAAAATATGCATCGAAGTGCGGAATTAACTCCAGATTCAACGCAAATTCTCTTGTTTATAGTAAAAATGCGAGTCGAACAAGCGATTTGGTCGAGAGTTTGCGGTTTTCACACCTAGTCTCGTCCTAATCACTCATTTATTTTCGAAAATTGTGTGCAGTGATAGTGTTCAGCGAGTGCGAGCGAGAATAACAAGTAAGCTCGTACAAAACCCCTACTGGGCTTGCACAAGTCGGTCTGTTGGTACTTAGACTATAGACTAGGCCGTTTCTAAGACATCGACCCGGACTAGGTCGAGTCTCGCCTAATTCCCTATAGTTATGGCTCTGATACCAATCTGTCATACCCCAACCGATGGCGGAAACATCGGGGCGCGGCACTGAGCGAAACAGATTGTCCAGGAGATTCCATAACAACTACGATTACCAATTATTTAAACATCACGTCCCATACCATGACATAATAAGTAACACAGTTATTACAGACGATAGTTCTCAAAGACAAATAAAAACTGTTTCGACAACTCAGATTTAAATTGTTTGTTTCTAGACTCTCACTCCTACTTGATTCCACAAAAGCAGGTAAAGCACAGCATCCTAAACACCTGTCACATACGTTAAAATAAAGGTTAATACACATAGTGTAAAGGTGAGCATACAAGTTTAATAGTATAATAGTAGCGAAAGCGAGTTTACGCATAACCAGCATGTAACACGTAATAATGCGAAGCTAGTAGGTTATCGACAATGAAATATGCACAGACATGACTGCGAGTTATAGAATGCGCAACACATATCACCACTGTGACACGTGAAGAAATAACCTTAACAACCCCTGTCCACGACAGGTGCTGAGTCCAAACTATAGTACTATCGTTGCTAAGGCGTCAGGCAACAATCACTGTGTAAACATAACATACAAGCATTCATCGAATAACACGTATAACATGCAGAGCGGTTAGCGTATAAAATGTGTTTGCGTTGTGTGATCGTTGTGATTTAATATATGTAACGTATGTAACACCCAAAAGTGCGGAAAGTAAAAAGGGATCGAGTATACTCGCAGATCGTGTTTAGTAAATAAACACTCTCTTGGATTGAAGGGAGCGCTGAGATAGAGATTAGCCTGAACAGTTAACAATAGCATAAGCGAAGAGCGGCGCGTAAAACGGTGCAAGCGAAACAAGTGACGAAAGGTCATTTGATCGGATGACAATCCGATCGGATGGTCATTCGATCGGATGTCAATCCGTTCGGATGGCCATTCGGTCGGATTGACGCTCGTTTGGGATGGATGTGTTTGTGTATGATGGCTTTGAAGTTTTCGTTGTAGCATTTTAAAATCAGAGTAGTATCCCTACCTTTCAGGTCGTTCGATCGAACGGCGGTTCGATTGGATGGCAATCCGTCCGGCGAGTCATTTCTTTGGAGAACAAGTTCACGGCAGGATTGTCATTCGATCGGATGGTCTTCCGATCGGATGGCAATCCGTTAGGAACTGATGATCTTTGAAAATTATAAAATGTTTAAGTGTTGAAGTCCAAGTGCAATCCGATCGGATTGTCGTTCGATCAGATGGCAATCCGTCCAACAATCTGATCGTCTAAAATTTGTCAAGTTTTGAAAGTTTTGCGTTTGATCGAGATGATATGACAGCGTGTTAAACAACGAGAACTCCATCAGGTCCAAGCCATCCGATCGAACAGGAACCACCCTAATCCGATCAATTAACTGTTCTTGACGGTCGTCTCTTTGACAGAAATCAGATCTTGAACCGACACTTTACTAGAAACGAGTAGAAGGCCTGAACGAGCTCCGATTCTATCGGTTTTGAGTGCATTGAGTGTAAAAGAGTTGAAAGAAAGTTACATAACCATCTTTCAATCCTTTTAACCTTGAAAATGTTTAGATCTAGGTGAAAATAGTGTTAAATCATGTTGAAATCCTTTAGATCTGAGTTGTTCTTGGTGGAATGAAGCCAAACTTTGAAGTTCATAAGAACCCCATGATGACATCATCCTAGAACACCTCAAATCCACTGATTTCACGGTTAAAAGTGAAGATTCAAAGGTGAAAATGATGAAGAAGTGTGTGTAGATCATAGAAGTACAAGATTTGAGTTGAAAACTTACAAGAATCGCGAGAACTCGAGAGAAAAGTGGGCTGGAACGCTGGTCGAACGGGAGAGAGCTGTCACATCACTGTTGGTGATGTGACAGGGGTATTTATAGGTTGCCAAAAGAGGAAAGGAGAGCATAGGTGTCGGATCGGATGACAATCCGATCGGAGATGGCCATTCGATCAAATGGTCATTCGATCGAAGTGGCTCGGTGAGTTAGTTTTCGGCGTTTCGTTTTGCGTGTTGAGCGTTGCGATGCGTTTAAGCGAGTATCGATTAAGCGATGCGATAGATTTAATTAATAGTCACACAAATACTATATCTAACATACAATCATCATAAATAACTTGCGTTTAGCGTTTGCGATTAGATTGCGTTGCGATAGAGTTGCGATTGCGTTTTGATTAATCACCACAAACATAACGTAAACATGCACAAGTAACACATAATTAGCACACACACGTAAAATAATATCCAGAACGCATAATTCGAGTTGCGAATGCGATTGCGATGCGATTAGCAATAAAGTGATAAATAGTCTAGCGATTAACATGCGATTAAACCTCGATTATTAATAGATACTCCACATAATACAACTAAAGTAAACAAATAATAGAATTCGATTACAAGTCTGAACGTACAATCACCAGTTAAGCAAGGAGTGACAGATCGCAATTAGCAATCTTTTCTTCCTTTGACTGTGACTTTGACTTGTACTTTGACTTTCGAAACACGGGGTGTTACAATAACTTTGTTTCTTTTTTCAGGTTAAAAAGTATAAACTTAACAGTACTGGTATATATAGTGGATTAAAAAAATAAGACTGAATTCAACGCTGTAATTTAAACTGGAACAATAGAACAATGCGAGATTGTCAACTTTAAAATTGTTCACGAACAGATGGGGGTGTATGAAAAAGTCGCTCATGAGCGACTCGAGATCGTTTTGCTAAAACTTCTAATAGAGCCGAACTAAAACTGCTTAATCTTGTGTTTGGGTTTTCATTCGATGGCGATGTAATTTTTTTCAGAAACGAGTAGGTCAAATCGAGTTACTTTAGCTTTCGACGCCGCCGCAACGCGCGAAGGGTCAAAATCCTAGTTTTAGGTTCAAATCAAAACCTATACATTATTTGTTTAGGCAAAAAAATAACAATATTAACTACCATCAAGTTTATGTTTGGAAAAGTCATCCACCAAATTGGTATACTTAGGCCTTTGGGTATACTTTAACCTAATTTAACTCCACTTAAGTGACACGTCAAATTTTTTTCCTTATTTCACTTTGTCTCACTCTAAATAAATGGTTTAATATGTTAACACATAACTTATTTAAAGCACTTTAACATTGGGTTTTTGTCTAAAAAAGAAAATAATAATTAATTCAATCTCATAACATTAGGTTAACATGTTAAAACATAACTCATTTAATGCACTTTAACACTAAGAGGGAGTGGTTTTGAATGTTAGTTAACATGCCATGTCATTGTTAACACTCTACATGTGAGAGTACACCCTATGGCCTTAAAACATGTTTCTAATATTTGATTGTATTAATAAATGATGATAAAAGATTAAAAAAATAGGTTGCATATTCTGGAAAGGTAAAAAGGCTTTAAAATGAATAAAGACTTAAAAGAAGGAAACTAAAATCAATAATGGAATCAATTTGTACTTGGACGGACCCGAAACGTTTAATTAACCAAACTTAATATTAGATATATCAACTAAACTATTGACTACCATTTCTTTCTACCCCACCAAACAGTCATCGTCTCTGATCACCATCTCTGATCACCACTAATCACCACCCAAACATATCCCCACCACCACCGACCCGTCGTCGTCATACCACACAAATGACAAACCGGTCACCGCCAGTCACCGCCACAACCCAGATGAAGCGCCCAGCCACCTAGCCGCCACAACAATAGAACCACCGCCTAACCATTGTCGTGTTTGTGTGTTTTCTTGTCCACAAAACCCAAATCTCCATCAGATATACCTTGGTTGTGGCGGTTCTCGTTCTGATCCACCGTGGTTGTGGTGGATCTCATTCACATAGACTAAAGTAAACCCAATTCTCTCTATACACTCTCTTTCTCTCTACTCAAACATTATTTGTCGGAGGTAAAACTCTATTTGATTATCTAATATTTGTATTGTGTTGTTTCTTGATATTAAACAATGTTCCCTTTAATTGTTGGACGAAAACTTGAACTGAGAGAAAGATGATGTTGTCCCATTGACTTGGTGGTTGGATCCCATCCTTCCATGGTGGTGATTGTCTTGGTTGCATGATCAGAGATCTAACCGTGATAGAGAAAGAATGTGACAACCGGTAATTTACGGCTCCTAATTACGCGCAAAACAAGCATTAGGACGATAATCAATAGTGTTTAAGATGTAGATTAACTTAATTAGTCTTTTGGAGTGTCTAGGAACGTCTAACCGTCTCTACAGTGCGCGTATGACGGCCTGCGGGAAATCTGCGGAATATTAAACGGTAACGAACTGAAACCGTACGAAATATCGACAACGCCGACAAATACGGATTTCCTACGAATATTTTATATTTATGAATTTAATTTTTAAAATTTATTGTGCTTCAGTACGTCACAAAACGCAAGCGTGAACGAAAACGCGACCGCAGGAACGCACCGACAACGAAACATAAGCATCGGACACGCGTATTAACTTCAAAACTGAAATTTTACGATATATATTTAGATTCGTAATTATATTTTTAAAATCGTAGTCTAAACCGGATCGAAAAACGGATTAAAATGATCAACGTCGTATTTTACGCGATTTTAACGTAAACAACGAACAAACGCTCAAACACCGGCTACCGACCCTAAATTACGTGTTTTATTACTGAAATTATATGCTACGACGCTCAATGGAGTTCGGGTTCAAGAAACGGGCTTCAGAAATAATTTGGGCAGATCAAAACACGTTAACGGGCCCTGGGCTCAACCCACTCAATATAACCCTACTTATAATTATAAATAAGTAGAGCAAACCCTAGAGCTTTATTTTGACCAAAATCTGCACACACCACTTCCCTTCGTCTTTTTTTTTTCTCTGCATTTTATTTCTTGAAGAAACCAACACCACTCAAACACACCCACAGACCCTGCAATCTCTCCCTCTTTCTCTTTAATAAACATCGATCGGAGCCGGGATCGGCCAGAGCTCCGGCGACCCGTGTTTGCTGGCGATGTCACACCACTCACAACCCCCCCCCCCCCCCGTTCTCTAACCGACAACCGGAGTACCTCCAGCGGTTTTTCCGTCAGGTAAAGAGGATTACACGAGATGATGATGATGATTATAAGAGAGTTCAGGAGGTAGAAAAAGGGTGCCGGCCACCAAGCTCCGGTGGTCGGCGACGGAACGGTGACACGCGGCGGCGGAAATCAGGAGAGAGAGAGATAGAGAGAGAAACTAGGAGAGAGAGAGGGAACGAGAGAAATGAGAGAGAGATGAGGCGGAGGTGAACGGCGGAACCAGAACCGCCGCCGGTCGGCGGCGGCGGAGGCAGCGGCACGGTCATTCTGACCGAAAAAACAATCCGGTAAAACCCCCTCTCCAATTTCTTTCATTTTTATACTTTCTTTTGAAGATCTGATGCTGATGTTGATGTAGTCGGCGGTGGTGACGAGCCGGTGAAGGCTCGCCGACGGTGGCGGAGCCAAGGCTGTGGCGGTGATTTTGTGGTGCTTCAGGTCTGTTCAGTAGGATCACGGCTCAACAGGTTCTGAGTTGGTTCGAGCTTGGGCTATTCGGGTTGACCCGGTCAAACCGAGTCAACTCGGTCAAACCTGGTCAACTCAGCGAGTCAACTCGGTTGACTCGGTCAACTCAGCATTTTGACGGCGAAAGAATTGGTAAAGAATTTTAGTGACGCGAAGGATTATTTACGTTAATTATAAAGTTTTCATTTATTTCGTGAAACGAGCTCGAACCGATTCGGATTAGTATTTAGTTTTTATTTTGTCGTTTTTACGAAAATTATATATTGGTAATTGAATCTTGATTGAATTTTGAAAAATAACGACAACTTGTGTTGTCGGGGGCGTCCAAAAACAGAGGAAACTCTGCCCGTTTTTCGAGAAAATCCGTAAAAACCAAAACGCATTTTATTGTAAAACGAAACTAACGGATTCGAATAATTTTTGTAAAATCAAATACAAAGTATCTTTATCTTCGACGACATTATATATAACTTACAAAGCGTGTTAATAACGATTTGACAAAACCGTTTTACAAGATAACCAACTTGATAGTTTTATAAAATAAATATATTTAGTTATATTTATTTCCAAACAACAAGAAATCAGACATCTTTCATAAATAAATATAACCAATTATGTTTAGTTTAAATATCAAAAACTCGAACATTCTTTTATAAAAGCAAGTGTAATCATTATATTTATTTCAAACATTTAACTCGAATCCTTTTAAAAATAAATATAGTTTATATATTTAATTCAAAAATCATACAACACGAATTCGGTTATAAAAATAAATATAGTTATATATTTATTTTCAAACAAGACAACTTGATGATTCTTTCTGTAGAAATAAATACGACTATTATATTTATTTTAAACGACATCAACATGAAAACTCTATTAAATAAATATAATTTTTTAAATTTATTTCAAACGCCTAAACGACATATACACATATTTTGATACTTATCATACGAGACGCGATACACAACACGAGTTTGTTACATATACTTTCCTGCATAGTTGTTAAAAGCCATCGCCTCTTGCGCCTAGGCCTAATTTCTTAGTGAGGCGAGGCAATTGCGCCTTAAGTCAAGGCAATTGCGCTTTAATTCTCCATGTGACGGTTCATGCGCAAATTCCGGCCAAATTTTCTAAATTCCGACAAGATTACAGCCAGATTTCTACTTTTATCTAACGAAACTACTTTTATACACTAATAAACTAGCATTTTATAACTTTTGGTACTAAATAGACGATATTAAATGTTATATAATAGCTTTAGTTTATTTTATTTGAAGAATAGTACTAATTTTCTATCATACAAAAATATTTTAATTTTTTTTTGTTGTGCGCTTTTTTTTTCTCAGGCCCACGCTTTTTTGCGCCTTGCACCTAGGCCCCATGCGAGGCCTATGCGCCTTGGGTGCGCCTAACGCCTTTAATAACTATGCTTTCCTGTAAATATTCTTTACATGCACGTACAATTTCTCGAGTCGACTAATAAGGTTCTATCGTTATATTTATATAATTTCATATAAATATTTACGTATTTTGAATCTCATGAAAACTAAGTCTTACCAAGACTTGTTAATTCTTAACGACGTTAAACACTAACAAGTATAACTTAATCGTTTTCATTAAGTTAACAACTTATCGTCGAATCGTTCGGCTAACGATTCGGTAGAACTCGGTGACACGTAGTTTAGCTACGCCAATTTAGTTAGAAACTTAATATTATTCCTTGATTAGGAAGGCTTTAGTTGCATGCTAGCTACTTCACGTTTTTTTGAACGACACTACAGAATCACTTTTAGCTAGCTTTGCACAAGAATGTCAAGGTGAGTTCATAACCCCACCTTTTCACGGTTTTACATCTTTATAAATGTTTTCGGGGTGGAAATACATGCAAGTTTTGCAAAAATAAACAAGTTATCGATAAACGAAAACTCATATTTCTAAACCATGTTACGATTGGATTACAAAAAACTCAAATGGTTTACGAACGATTTATACTAAATAGACCGGTTTTACAAAACAAATGCGTACTCTCGAAACGTGCATGATTTTCACGAGGGACGGGATCGTCCTAGTTATAACAACGGGACTGCATTGGTCTGCGTTTGAAGAATAAGACGCCCAGTGAGTTCATGTCCCCCTTTTCTTTTAACTGTTTTCGGATTTATAATTTTCGAGGGTGAAATACATGTTTCAAATATTTCAAATGGTATGGTTAGCTATGGGATGAACTGTTAGATCATGTGAATGGGTAGGCGCATACTTAAGACCATTAATCTTTGTATAAAGATCGAGGGGCATGAGTGGTAGATCTATATGGGTGTTGCGAGCCCCACCCATGGGTCCGTGAGTGGCCGAATGTGGTGACTATGTCGTTCCAGCCGGGTGGCCCGGTACAAAATCCGCTAGGTTTGAGCCTTTCTACGCCACTGCACACATATTAATGTCGTCTCAAAACATTAATTGATCTGTTTATAGACGTTAAATACTAGTTTTTGATACTCGAATTTCAAATTATCTTAAGATTCAATTGATGATAACTCACAAATACTTGGACTTACGAATTTTGGTAACGCTTTTCAACTTATGTATATAAGTAAGAGGACGAGATGATCCTGCTTACAAAGACTCTCGTGGGCTAGACTCACAGTTTTCATATAACATGTCGAGAAAAATGATTTTACTAAATTTTTCCCCACAACTTTTAAACCGGTAAACAAAAAGATTTATTTAAAAATCTTTTCCAAAACAAACTATGAACTCGCTCAACTTTATGTTTCTTTCTCAGGTTACTTTTTCAAATCATGGCGTGGTTGGAATAGGAGAACCATGTGGAGTCGAGTACTTAGTGGCGTTCGTTTTCTAGAAGTCTTAGCTTATTTGTTTCCGCTGTGCAATGAAGATACCGGTCCAGTCACGCCAATGCTCTGATATTTCAGGGTGTGACAAAGAAGACACAAAAAGACTGCCAAGACGATGAAATAAATAGTAATCAGGACTACTATCATAATTTGCAAGAAGGGTACTTTTGTAATTATTTCGGTGCACTGCTGCACCGACCATCCCGACCATTGTTTTTAAGAGTTATATAACAATATAATAGATAAACATTAAGAAAAAAGAAATAAAAATGAATAAAAAAGAAACTTCGATACCCTAAGTGTACGATCAGATCATCCCTAATTCCCAATGCAAAATCAACAAACCTAAAGTAAAGTTAAACTCATCCGTCACTCCCAATGTTCCTCTCCGCCGCACCACCAAAAGCGACAAATCCTGCGATGGCCGGCAGCTCCTACGACTGCTCCTATTGTAAGCAACTCTTACAGCGGCCCATCACGGTATTATTATTTTTCAAAAATTGTATCATATTCATGTTTGTTCATCATTATTTTACTCGAAATAAATCCTTTGTTTATGTTACAGGATCAATGCGATCACAACTATCGTTTCGAGTGTCATAAGAAGCGTGTTCCTGATGGGAGGCTTACTTGTATCATATGTTCAAGAGATATGATAAGGTATCACCATCTCTTTTAATAAAAGGTAGTCAAATTTTTTTTTTGAAACCTTTTGCCAATTCAAGAAACAATTATTACTATTAGTATAGCATACCGTCCAGTGTAGATGAACCAATCTCCGTGATCCTCGTAATCTTCTGAACCATGCAACCCCACAATTTGCTTAAATTCCATATGGTCCTGCTTACTTTTATCCACCAGATTCTCCGCAACAAGGGCATCTTGTGGGGCTACAACAGAAACCCGCCCAGCCTTGTTAACGGTCAATGCTCTACTACTGTCTACTACTGTCAATGCTTTACATCTGATGCTTCTGGGCTACAAAAATCCATGTATCATGTCGTGGACAGTAGTAGAGCATTGACCGTTGACATGGCTGGGCGGGTTTCTGTTATAGCTCCACAAGATGCCCTTGTTACGGAGAATCTGGTGGTTAAAAGTAAGCAGGACCATATGGAATTTAAGCAAATTGTGGGGTTGCATGGTTCAGAATATTACGAGGATCACGGAGATTGGTTCATCTACACTGGACGGTATGCTATACTAATAATAATAATTGTTTCTTGAATTGGCAAAAGGTTTCAAAAAAAAATTGACTACCTTTTATTAGCAAAGATGGTAATACCTTATCATATATCTCTTGAACATATGACATAAGTAAGCCTCCCATCAGCAACACGCTTCTCATAACACTCGAGACAATAGTTGTGATCGCATTGTATCTGTAACATAAACAAAGGATTTATTTTGAGCAAATGATGAACAAAGATGGATATGATACAATTTTTGAAAAATAATAATACCATGATTGGCCGCTGTAAGAGTTACTTACAATAGGAGTAGTCGTAGGAGCTGCCGGCCATCGCAGGATTTGTAGCTTTTGGTGGTGCGGCGGAGAGGAACATTGGGAGTGACGGATGAGTTTAGCTTTACTTTAGGGATTGTTGATTTTGTATTGGGAATTAGGGATGATCTGACCGTCCACTTAGGGTATCGAGGTTTCTTTTTTATTCAAGTTTTTTTTTTCTTTTTTCTTAATGTTTATCTATTATATAACTCTTAAAAAACAATGGTCGGTGCAACAGTGCACAGAATAATTACAAAAGTTTTCGAAGATTACGAGGATCACGGAGATTGGTTTATCTACATTAGACGGTATGCTATACTAATAATAATTGTTTTTTAATTGGCAAAATGTTTCAAAATCTGACATGTACATTTTATTAACAGAGATGGTGATCACACCTTATCTAATGAAGCTTTACGGTTTAGTTGTGAAAAGGGTTACCCGGTAACGGTTATGAGGTATGCTCTTATGACATTTGTACATGAATCTCACCGAGTCTATTTCCAAGCTTATCTTATTAAACAATCATCTGTTCGTTGAAAAGGGAAAATTAGCTATAATAAGATAAGCTTGGACAGAACACAAGCAACAATTTTTTAGTAGAGATGGCAAAACGGGTCAATCGGATAATGGGCCAAACTGGGTCATTTTCTGTATCGGTTGAAACAGGTTATACACTTTTGTCCAAACAATTTTGTAAGCATATAGTGTCAAATATGATTTACAAATATTACATTATTTCAATTCAATTATAATCTAAATTTTACATTAAGTCGATTTTTGTATTAAAAATACATCGGTCTAACCGATCTCTATGTCAGCTTCTTGGTGAAGCTTGCTAGATTGTTAAATGTCACAATTGTTCTCCTTAGTTTGCTTAGCATTAAGAGCCTTAGTTGTGAAACACACGAACAGGTGTGTATGCAAATAAAAAATATATGAAAAAACAATAGAGGTCAATATTAATGCTATTTTCCGTCAAAAATCCCGACCGCACCCCTTGAACTTAATTAAGATGAGAAGCGAAGAGTAAAAGCTAAATAGACTGAATTTTTCCGGCTGATGGCAGCTCCGGCAAAGAGTAGCGACACCAAAAGGGCTGCTAAAACAATAAAAGAAGACATATATAATATAACCTAATGCTAATAGAGCTATGTAGTAAAAGAGGCTATGCTATAAATTTGGGCCTATATAAAACTAAACTTACAACCCTGCAGAAATACATTATGACCCTGCAGATTTCAAGTTTCTACAAATCTAAGCAATAATTAGTTTAACTTAAAAGATCCTTATGGGCAGGTATACCAATGGATATCGATCAGTCTATGAACCAGTCTAAAAAGAAATAAATTGCATGAAATTGACTCAAAAATTCAAAAACATCAAAAGCAAGTATCAAAAACCCCTGAGGCGCACCTGAGGCGCAACCTTTTTAGTGTGCAGGAGGATAAAGCTTGTTGGGTATGGAAAATTCCTCCAGTGATTAAGCGTTATGATGCTGGGGCTAGCACAAAAGAAAGGGTAGTCAGCCATAAGACACAATTGGCCTCACTTTGTGAACAAGTTCTCAAAGGTTAGGAATTTGAGTTTGATTTTTCATCTCTTGGCAATCAAACCGAACCCGATGGGTAAACCCGAAACCCAACTCATTTGGGACCGGTTTGGGGTCGGATAATCGGGTTTGGGCCTAGTTTTTTTTGCCGGTTCGGGAGGGGTTTGGGATTTGATGATATACCCGATTACCCGATAAAGTGTACCCGTTTACCCGATTGTATACCCGACATAATTTCTTTTATACTTTTATGACCGGTATACCCGCTAGAAACCTGATGGGTATCTAACCGGGTTTGGGATTACCTAAACCCGTCTCAAACCCGACCCATTGCCATACCTACTTTCTAAGGTGTTCTTGTATAGAAAATCAATTGCATTAACTTTTAATCAAAATCTTATTTAGTAAAGTAATTGTCGTGCAGAATTTACTTGTAATATGTGCAACAAAGTGATGGATCTTCCCTTCACAACACAGTGTGCACACAATTTTTGCAAGTTATGCTTGTTGGGTCATAAAGATAGAAATGTTGTGGGATGTTCTACATGCAATGGTGACATTCTTGAATATTTGGTGCAATCCTCTCTTTTCAAATTCAAGTTATTTTTGAGAGTTCGTCTTTTGCGCATATATCATACTATTACTTTTCATATAACTATACATTATTAATCTCACGTAATTTTATTTACACTTTTGCAACAACAAATGGAGACATGTCACCAAGATATGAGTGGTTTCCTTACCTTAACGATTAACTCCGATTCTTTTCATCATCTTACAACGACCTCACCAACATGTTGGGGGTGATTCCCTTACCTAGGTGATCGTTACCTAAACTTTCTTTAATAGACTATATTATGTAAACACGATCATGTTTATATCTAAATCCTTTATCATTACTCAAATCTCTAATTATTTCAAAATGCATTGTTTATATAAACTTCTTACACTACAATCTATTTTCATATAGCTCACACACACAAAATTCTTAGCTTTTACCACGAACGCTTATTCCTCGATTTTCAAAATTTCACGAAATGCTACTTATCAACCTAGCCGGTCTAATAAATCCATTGCCCGCGAAATTTCGTAGTCCACGTAATTACTAAAACACACTTATCTCACATCATTATACTAAAGATTGCATTTTTTTATATTGAGAATCAAACCAACTTATCATATAAAATATTACAAATATTACTCAATCATTTACCGAAACTTTTTTCAAAATCAACAAAATATTTTATTAAGAACACCTTTCACGATCACTAAGCTCATATACCAAATTTCTTTTCTAAGAAGCAACATTTTCACAAGAACCTCTAAACTCCGAATTTCTTCGTTAATGAATAGTTATTTAAAACAAGGTAATCTTAGTTACTTCTAGAACCTTTTCAACCATTATTCAATATGTTAATTGAGTTTAAAACACGTGGGCAAGGAAACTTTGTAGGAACCAACAAATTTTCAACTATATCAATTCTTTTAAAACCATAGTAGCATTTCCATTCTTTTACAAAGTACAATTCACATAATCAATAGATGTTTTATACTACTCTCTTTACATCCACAAACTAGATTCTATATTTCATGTCAACTCAATCTATTTTGATTTAACTAAACTTCATGTTTTGCTCAAACAACTATACATGCATACCATCTTATGTGCTTTAGCTTATATCTCACAACAAATTCACATATACTAATTTTTTTGTTTTCTTTTTATACTCAAAATTTCTTGATATTTACGTCCTTAAATTCGTATATTTCGATTAATGCCATATACAAAATCCTTAATTTATTACACTCATATTCGTATTCGTATCTATACATCTTATGTCTACACTTATATTTATACTTACACATTGATGTTTATTTCCATATCCATATTCATACATTTTACATTATATACTCATGGCTCACGAATTTTACATTTACATTATACTTATATCCAAGTTTATATTCATATTAATACAATTATACTGACACTCACGTTTATCCATTTACGTTTACACTAAATATCATATTCGTGTTCACACCTACATACATACTTAAACATTTTACTCATACTTAAACATTCATGTTTTACACTTATATATCCATGCTCATACTCGTACGTTTCATGACTAAACTTATATTTATACTCGTACTCGTCACAATACATTTTATACTCGTATTTGTATTCATATTTATACTCATATTTATACTCACATTTATACGATTTATGTTATACTCGTACTCATATATATACCCTCGTTTATACGATTTATGTTTATACTCACGTTCATTCGTTTATGCTCAAATTTGTACTCACATTTCTACTCATTTTCCTTACGCGTTATACTTATACTTGTAATCATATTCTTATTCATATATATGTGTTATGCTCTCATGCGCATTTATATTTAAAACTTATACTATGCTCATACTTTTACTCATACTCAAAATTTATACTTTCGCACCTGTACGCAAGCGAAACCCGAGGGACTCGCTTACATTGGCCTTATACTATTTGGAACGCAAACATGCTTATATGTTACACTTCTATACGCACGCAATCTTATTTTCAAATTTATATATACCTTGATTCATACGCAACTAGTACAAGCTATGCGGATCATGCGATGATCAGTATAATCGCGGGTGCACACGGGATTATAGTGATAAGCCCATGAGAACCTTAGAGTGTACTACTGTGTATGGTAAGACACGGAATGTAACATTGCACCGAATAACAAAACGAACGCAACATGGTGGATACGCCGCTGGTACTTCCTATATATAAGTGTTTTCACCATGTTACCAAACTGTCGTAAAACGTGCCATGAGAAATTCAGTGTTTTCCAGACCTTTTGAACCCCTTATACAAACTATAAACAACTCACAAGCGCATTATAGCCGATTATCCACGACGGGACTTCATTCTTAACACTCTACTTTCGCCTACCCAATACTTATGCCATTCTTATACTCACATTCGTTTTTTTTAAATCAATCGTTCACTTTTATACTCCCATTATTCTCCATTATTCCTTGTTTTTTATACGAACCCCGTTCACAATGAAGGAGGTTTAAACGATCGAAATCCTAGCCTACCTCCTTACTTTTAAAACTACCTTTCTAGTCTTTATTCATGTACAAACACTTGTATCTTATAGTTACCTCCAAAAACGTTTTATGTAAAACGTCAAACCTTCTCGTTCCTCTCAGTAAAACAATTTTCTTCAAATGTGCAAATTGGTACTATCCTTTAAGCTCTCCATGCAAACTACCCCACTTTCATCAAATACAAACCGTTTTGATACAAAGAACTCCTTCGTAAATATGATACATTTTTTAAACACCTCCAAATTTAGTTATTCAAACTTGTTTAAACTCGCTTTACCTACATACGCACCTACACGCTTTCAATTATGTTGGTACCTCGAATCATTTGAGCCAAACAACTTCTTTTACAAACCCATCTTGTCGTGCTTCAAAATTTCATACCTTTTACGTTTCAAAATTTTCAAGTCTCAATTTTAAATAATCACCTTCTTGTAAAAAAAAAAAAAAAACTCTTTCAAGTCTTCCTCTTGAATAAATTTCGGGAGGAAATTTCCTAAAGGAGGGGAGACTGTAACGCCCTGCTATTTCGCACCTTCTATATTTGGAAACCTTTGTTTATAATCCTATTCTTGGAAACTTTGCATTCTTGTAATCGTCGTTTCGATGTAACCTTTGTAGAATCCGAGACTTGAATCACGATGAAATTCTCGTTTGAATGAAATATTATTCTTGATTCTACATTTATTGATACTTGATACTCGTTAAACTAGTTAAAACTCTTAAGAGAATGAGATTCGGAAGCTTCGTGAAATGAATAATCGTATAGTGATTTTTATCCTATTTAAATTCGTTTATAAATATGATTATTTATCGATCCTATTTTCTTTAATTAATTAAATTAATTAATAATTAATTAATTTTGTTATTTAAAAGTTTATTTTTATAATAATCTAGTTAATCCCGTTAGATTTTAAAGTTAGAAAATAGGGTAAATTACACTTTTCGTCCTTCATGTTTGAACTGCATTGCAACGGATAGCCTTTAACTTCAATAATTACAGTCACGGTCATTTTTTTGTAAAACTCATTACACCCTACGTCCTTTAGCACTAAGTTAAATATTTCGGTTAAATATGACATGTGCCTTGCACATGAGGGTAAGTTAGTAATTTTGCTGTTATACTTAAAATATATTTAAAAAAAATAAACAATTCTAATCGCATCCTCTACCCCTCTATCTCAGATCTGTCTCTCCCATCTTTCTCTCAAACCCCCCACCACCACTGTGACAATCACCATCCCCACTACCAGCAGATCCACCACACCACTGCCTCCATATAGATCGCTTTGACAGAGAAAGATACCCACATATCTATTACAGGATCTTACAGAGTATATTTTGCTTTTGGAGCCTTCTTGCACCCCTATCGTTCGTCTTGGTGTTGTTCTTGCCTAGTGGTTATGGCTTGATTGGGTATAGTTTTAAGATCCCAATATTCCCAGCACCCTCGGAATTTACCGCGTGACTGTTAAATGAAACGATTGCAAACTCGATTACAACAAGTTTTGCTTTAGGGGATCTTTGTTCATCTAAAGAACGAAGCAAAGCTTCTTCTCCTGGCGAAAATTGACTCTCATCAAAGCTTCTTCTCCTGCTTGAAGTCATTCTCCCGGTTACATTTTTTCTCGATAATGGTCTCTGAAAATTAGGTACATGATGACTATTGTGCGAGTGTGAATCTCTGTAAGGCGTCTCTAAATAATGCTTATTTGTATGCAAATTAACCGATCTTCGTGCCTCTCTAATTTCGTTATGATTTTCAAAAAAGCTTCTTTCCAGATGTTTTTCAGGGGCTTGTCTTGCTGAGTAAGATGAAAGTGATGACAGAGTTTCATTCCTGAGATTACCATGATACGAACTTTTAGCGGAATCACGTGAAGCCTGAATCTCAGTGATGATGTCAGACAACACCAACCCGCCGCTACGATTGTTAGGTTTCGTAATACCAGATCTGCAAAGGGTTAGGGGCGGTGGGTGTGGCCGGAGTGGTGGCGGCAGGATGAGGTGGTGATGGCAAAATGTGGTGGTTAGGGTTAGGAAATTGGGAAGATAACCTTTTATGTAATATTTTTTTGTTTTATTTATTAAAGATTTAAATAAAAACATAAATTGACCAAAATACCCTTAAGTGTATAAATTTAACTGAAAATTTTAATCTGGTTAGTACTAAAGGACGTAGAGCGTAGCGGGTTTTTGCAAATAAATGATTGTGACTGTAATTATTGAAGTTAAAGGTTATCCGTTGCAAACCGGTACAAACATAAAGGACGAAAAGTGTAATTTACCCTAGAAAATAACCTAGTTAGTAAACCAAGTTAAATTACTTAATCAATTACTTAGATAAGCTAATTAGTTAAAAGATTATATAACTTAGTTAATTGAACCATGGGGACCATTTGTGCAAATTACTAAGTTAAAGACCAAGGACTATTTGGGAAATTGCTGAAAGTTAAAAACCAACAAAAAGAAAAAAAAAACTGCAGACCACGGGACTCGAACCCGGGTCGGCAGCCTCACAATCACATGCTCAGGCCAGCTAAGCTGGGACTCCTTATTGAACAAAACCCGGCCCAAATATCTTTAATACACTCGTTAAAAGGGCCTGATCAGCGCGACCAGCCCCCTTCCCAGCTCGATTTTTAGCGCGAAATTCATGTTTTTTTGAGTTTTAAACCTTGTTTTAACATTAAATACCCAACCACAACCTAACCTAACTTTTCCCTATAAAAACCCATCATAATCCAAGCATTTTACACTTTTCAAATCACTCTAAACACTCTCAAATCCTCCCATAATCAGCTGCAAATATCAAGTTCGAGCAGAAATACCAACCTTCACAAAAGTGTTCAAACTTGAAGCTTGATGTATGTGTGATTGTTAGACTAGCTTGGGCTATCTTTCATAAAAATCCACTCACTTCTTTATGTTTTCCATAGATTAGATGTTCATATTTCATTAATTCTTGTAAGTTCATGACCGTCCTAATGTCATCATCCCTTAGAAATCCTAATCGAACATATTCAACCTGCTAGTCTCAACAACTTCGTCACATTGGATAATCGGAAAGCATATGCAATTTTGTGAGTATACTCGAACCCATTTTTACTTCTTAAACACTTTTGGGATGCAACATCAACATGTATTCTATGTAAAAACACGAAAACACTTGAAACTATTTGAATCACACTCTATCCATATTGAAACATGTTAATCTCCCGCTAGTCTATTAGGAGTGAAACTTTGAACAATTTGATGCTTGTTAATCTCGTATACTACGTAAACTATTTGTGTTTATATATGCTCATTAACTTTGCTAGCCCACCTTAACAATTATAGCGCTATAGGAGTAATGCACCGCCCACGAGACTTGGGGTATTGTTAAGTTAAACTATTTTACCTCCCGTTAAACTATTGGGATAGGCTATTTTAACGCATTGGAAACTTGGGTTTGAACATATTGTTACACAATCTCAGCGTACTAGTAACTTGCATATTGTTGTTCATGTTGGATACGAGCATGTTAAACAATTTTATTCTATGTTATACTATGTATCAAACTTGTATACTCGCTTTTACTTTTGCATTGAACTCTATTTTAATACATGTTGTAGGTTTGATAGACAAGATGATGCTAGGTGAAGAAACAAGATTTAGGTGGACTTAGAAACACATTTAGATAAATCTATTTTGTCAATGTATCTTTGAAACAATGTTGTCTTATTTGATTTTTGTATGACATTTTTAGCAATTTTATGAAATTTGAATTTAATCTATATTGTCACATAGCGTTATGAAGTTTTGAGCAATTTGTTCGTCTCATCCCGATGTTTCCGCCATCGGTTGGGGTGTGACAGCTGGCTCCCATCTTACACAGGAACCAGGTAAAATAGTCCTCCCACATTCTCATCCTATTAATGCATCTATTTTAGTCGGTAATGGTAATAGTATACCAATTCTCGGATCTGGCACTGGTTTTCACTCATTACCCAATCAAACATATATTTTACCAAATGTCCTTTACAACCCAAAAATAATTAAGAATTTAATTTCTGTTAGACGATTTACTCGTGACAATAACGTTTCTGTGGAATTTGACCCGTTTGGTTATTCTTTGAAGGACCTCAAAACTAAACGATTGCTGTCTCGCCACAACAGTACCGGGGATCTCTATCCTTTCACTCCTCCACAACTTCCACCACAAGCTACTTTCCTCGCCTCCACTTCTCAACCTTGGCATGATCGGCTAGGCCACCCCAGCACTGAAGTTTTAAATATTTTAAGTCGCAATTTTAATTTTTCTTGTAATCAGAACCATTTATCTCATGTTTGCAACTCTTGTCGTTTATCAAATAGTAAACGTTTACCTTTTTATTCGTCTAATTCTTTTACGTTTGCTCCGTTTGATATTGTTCATTGCGACTTGTGGACATCACCCGTCACAAGTAAATCAGGTTACAAGTATTGTATGGTTCTAATTGACAATTTTTCCAATTTTGTGTGGGTTTATCCGTTAAAATTTAAATCAGAAACGTTCCCCACATTTGTTAAATTTCCCCAACTTATTCTTACCCAGTTTAACAGAAAAATAGAAACTTTTCAATGTGACCTCGGGGGGGGGGGGGGGGGGGTTTGATTACCGATGTGACAACCCGTAATCGCGTTGTCGAGAGAAGGGCATTTTAGTAATACGCACACTTATTTTTTTATTATTAATATTATCCTTATTATTATTACGTATTTACAAAATAATAATCCGCGATGAGAGGGTTGTTCGGGTATTTATTTTATTTACCGTTATCTTACAGATAAACCGGGCCAGTTGGTTGAGACGTGTAGTCGTTAGATGAACTCGCACACTCGGGCTAGGCCCAAGACCACTCCCTAAACCCAAACCCTACCTATTTATACACACTTAATCCTCTCCCCCTTCATTTTTCAAAAACACAAAACCCTAAAGTGCACCTAAAGCACCCGACAAATACTCCCCGTCTCCTCCCTTTAACTCCGGCGGCCGGAGCTGTTCTTCGGCGACTCCACCGACGCCATTTTC
This sequence comes from Helianthus tuberosus, assembly GCA_030545235.1. Classification (NCBI taxonomy): domain Eukaryota; kingdom Viridiplantae; phylum Streptophyta; class Magnoliopsida; order Asterales; family Asteraceae; genus Helianthus; species Helianthus tuberosus. The sequence continues at coordinate 65,271,436 of CM060430.1, forward strand.
CGGCCAGCTACACCTGATTTCCTCATAAAATCTTCACCATTCCTTCTTTGTCCCTATAACACACACACCCCTCTTAATCTGCATATCTAGAGATAAAGCGAGAGAGAGAGAGAGAGAGAGTCGGAGGTGAGAGAGAGAGTGTGTCACGAGTGCAATGTCGGTGTGAAGAACCACCGTTAAGACGGCGACAGTACGGGGGCCACTGGCGGCCGCCGCAGCCGATGGTGGAGGAGGTGGTTTCGTGGGATTCAGTAGAGGTGATGTGCGGCGCACAAACGCTACCCTCTTCACCCTCCTGCTGTCTTTAGCCACCGGAATTCGAAACACAACTCCAACAGCGATTATGTTCAGATCTTCATACTCCGGTAAGGTTTCGAATCCGATCCGGTAAGATTGTAAGTGTCCGATGTTGCTTGCTCGCTCTAATCGTCATAATTTTCTGATCTTAAACCCCATCTCGCATTCTGTAGTGATTCTCATAGGGTTGGCAGTCGTTTGGGTTGAACCCGGGGTCGTAGTCACCGGAAATATAGGAAGCAGTCGGGATGTCGGGTGGCGGTGTCGACAGTCGGCAACGGAGGCAACGGCGGCAGCTGATGGTCCGTTCAACCCATGCAATATTTGGTCAGTAATGTGTTATCTCTAGATTTTCTTGTTTATTTAGGATCTTGGTTGAACCATCCATGTGTGTTAACTGTTTGATTTGAAAGTGAGTTTTAGAACAGTTCATGAGTATTGAATTATTGATGTAGAGTAAATGATGCTTAAGAAAAGGATGATATGATTTATAAAAATTCCTATAAAACTGCCATTGTTTGATTTGGGAAATTTAATGTCAAGTTTTGTTGTATAATAATAGATTCGATAATATGGAGGCTGAACGAATGATGACAAATTAATTAATGAAACTGATTACATGAGAATTGTTGGTGAAACAGTGATTTAACATTATGGAACCAATGATTTCACATGGTATAGTTGGGTGTTTTTTTTTACTAAGATGATATGTGATTTAATAGAATTATTGATGAAACTGATGGTATAGTGATTAGATAGAAGTATTATTAGTAATAATGAATGATCCAAGTATGATTGGTGAAATATGGCTAGACATGATGACAAGAATCATATGATAACTGTTTAGAGAATATGATGCTGTTGATCTGTATGTTCTTTTCATGATGAACTGCTTATGAAAATATTTGAAATGTGTGGATTTGATCTGTTTTGTTAAGTGTACGGTAGGATAAACATGTTAAAGAAATGTGATTGGATCGTACAAATGGATAAGGTTCTAGAAAGATCCCACAGTGTTTGTGAGTCGAGACCAGTGGATCCATTAGTGGTTTCGACCCAGCAGCTGTTTCATTGAGATTGCGACTCGAGACTAGGGCATGCATATCAGGGACTCGTGACCAGCTAGGTTGCGACTCGAGATCTTCTGATCTCGACTCGAGACCTGACTCGAGACCCCGAGGTTCCGACTCATGTATGCACAACTCAAAACCATCTGATTTCGGCTCAGGATCTCGTGGTTGCGACTTGAGACCTCGTGTTCTCGAGTCGAGACCACCCGGTTTCGACTGGACTCCTTTGCTTAGTTATTGGGCCGCATAAACTGATGTTATGGACTGTGTGCTACTGTTGTTGCTAATTGTTGCTGTTTAACTGTTCACATGCTAAGATAGGCCCAATAACATATATGCTGGTATGATACGTATTACTGTTGCCATTACTGTACATTATGCAAAGTGTGTGTATTATATGAAATGTGGATTTACATGCTACGTGTTAGATACGTGTAATTTATACGAGACGTTACTTGCATACGAACCTAATAAATATATATAACCATAATAGGGTATGGTTGGCCAACCAAACACAAGTAAATTGTCTGCCGAGCAAACCAAGGTGAGTTCACACACTAAAAGCATGCGTCCCAAGAAGGGACACGAACAAACTAAAGAATGCTTTCAAACTAATATTTCCGGGGGAAAATGCGAATGGGTATATTTTAAATTACTATTTCCGGGGGAGATACGTTTGGATATTATTTATATCACAACTAGCAAAACTAAACGAATCTCTATCATGTAAAGTCCCTGCTTATAGTACCGATTAATCGCCGGGGGCGAACGGGTTATTAGTTGATAGCGCTATTAGGTTTGACAACCTCACACCGTGACCGGGGGAGATCGGGCGTGAACTAGTAGACCTTGCATCTTGGTCAATGATGATAGACATTGAGTTGGGGCACAACAACTTTTCGTCAACAGTTTTGGTATCGCCAGTTTAGTAAGCTTTCAGATGGGGTAGCTCCCCATAACGTGATTATAAATGGTTTATCTAAACAACTTACGTTTTCGAAAAATAAAACTGGACAACTCGTGGACTCGCCAACTTTATGTTGACACCCTACTGCATGCTTTGCAGGTTGCTCGTTAACAACTTTGGACAAACGTTGCAATCGGATGGAGTGTGTGGTTTGTAAGTTCCTAACTAATAAACTGGTGGTTTTAAATTACGAAATGTACTTCTTTCCTTTCCGCTGCAAACATGGTTTAAAAAAACGTTCGAGGCGTACGTATTGAGGCGCGCCTCGAGGCGAGACGGGAAGAAATCGTTTTTGAGGCGGCGCCTCGCTGGCTATTTTTATACGTACGCCTCATTGGTCCGAGGCGGGTCGTATCTATTAGAGGCGGTCGTTTATGAAGAGGCGTACGTGTCTGATGGTAACCGGAGAATTAGGGTTTTGTCCATTGGAGAAGACGGCTGTAACAACAAATGATGCTTACCAGGTGCGGCACTGAAGAAGAACACAGCGATGGACATGTAGCGTGGACGATCTAGAAGAACAAAACATATGAATGGCGGCTGTATCAACTATTAGGGTTTCGGATGGAGGGTGGAGAGGTTTTTAGATGACGACTAGGTCTGTAGAAGAAGATGACGTGAGTTTTTATAAAGTTGGCTCTTTCTTTAAACTTGGGCTCTTTTTAAACTTGGGCTTATTCCTATAACTAAGGAAATTTTGACTTGGCCCAATGAATTCTAGAAGTATTTATTAGAATTCTGAAGTATTATTTTATTTTTTTAAGATATATAATTTTTATATTTATTTTTTAATTACGCCTCGGGCTTACGCCTCGTTTCGCCTCGAGACTTACGCCTCGTGAGGCGAAGGGAAAACGCCTCGAAACTCGATTCCGTTTTTTTAAACCTTGGCTGCAAACTTAAATTATGTTTTGAAAAATTTAAATTGGTCTCTAATTACATCATCATTTGTAATAATAACTAAACGGTTCAAAATAATTAGTGGCTAGATCCTGGTCAGTCACACGCCTCGTCGTAGTACTCCGCGTGTGGATTTGAGGGTGTGACAACCGAGCCTTTAAAACTTTTGCAGACCAATAAGGGCTATTATTTCGCTTTGCGTGCCCTCAGACCTCTTCTCAAAACCGCCGCGCGGAACGTATGATTCGTCGACTCAATGACATCATACGTACCCTGCTCATCCACGCAAACCTTCCACCTATTTTTTGGGTGGAGGCAATGCACACGGCCGTCTACCTTCATAATATACTTCCCACAAAAAGACTTGACTTTTACACACCCACTTTTGTCCTTTACCTTCGTCACCTAGAGTACGAACACTTACGTGTCTTTGGGTGTGCTTGCTACCCGAACACATCTGCCACCCAACCCCATAAATTACACCCTCGGTCAGTCCGTTGTATTTTTCTCGGATACCCCCCCGACTTTAGAGGTTATCGGTGCTTCGACCCTACCACCGGTAAGGTCTTAATCTCTCGTCACGTCACTTTTGACGAGAGCACTTTCCCATACACCATTCCGCAACCTCCATCCACTTATTCATTCTTGGACTCCCTACCCTTGGGTTTTTCGTTCAAGGCTCCTACTTTTAAACCATCCGTCACCGCCCCTTTCCCGATTACGTATAGCCGTCGCCCAAAACCGGTCCGCTTACCCCCACCTACTACCGGTCCAACAACAGCCTCTGCTGCTGCCGGTCATCCCCACCACAACAGCGTCTGCTGCTGCCAGTTCTCCTACCACAGCAGCGTCTGCTGCTCCGTCTTCCGTCCCACCACAGTTCCTGTCCCTCCGGTCCACTCCCACAGCCAACCTTCTGCCTCAGGTCACCCCATGACCACGAGGTCCAAGTCCCGTAATAATCCTTCCACTGCCCATTCAGCCTTTACAGCCCCTACCTTGTCTCCCATACCAAAATCCTATGCCAACGCCATTGCCGATCCGAATTGGTTACATGCTATGCAGGCTGAATTTAGTGCATTACAGGATAATGAAACGTGGGAATTAGTCCCCCGACCATCGGACCATCCAGTCATTCGTTGCATGTGGTTATTTAAACACAAATTTAAATCTGATGGTTCGTTAGAAAGGTACAAGGCCCGATTAGTGGTCAATGGCAACTCTCAAACTGCGGGCATTGATTGTGATGAGACATTTAGCCCGGTTGTTAAACCGGGCACGAATCGTACCGTACTCTCCTTGGCGGTTTCTAGGTCTTGGTCGATACGACAATTGGATGTTAAAAATGCTTTTTTGCACGGGGACTTAAATGAGACCGTATACATGCATCAACCACCAGGTTTTGTTGATCGTCGTTTCCCGCATCATGTTTGTTACTTGAAAAAATCGTTATACGGACTCAAGCAGGCACCTAGGGCATGGTACACACGGTTTGCCAATTTTATTCTTACACAGGGGTTCCAAAGCAGTGCGTGTGACAACTCATTGTTTGTCTATCATCAGGGGCTGGTAATGTTGCTTATTTATTATTATATATAGATGGTATCATCCTTACGACATCGAATGACGCTTTACTTCATAATATCATCTCTACACTTTCTTGAGAGTTTGCTATGACGGATTTGGGCCGTCTTAATCATTTTTTGGGTATCTCGGTGAAGCATAACAGCAACAGCATATTCTTAACACAGTCACAGTATGCTAAGGATATTATTGCACGGGCCTCTATGACAGATTGTAAGCCGTGTACCACTCCCGTTGACTTGTCTTCCAAGCTGAGTGCCACTGATGGACCATTATTTGCCGACCTTTATATCGCAGCTTGGCTGGTGCATTACAGTTTTGCTTATTCACCAGACCAGACCTCTTTTATGCCGTTCAACAAGTTTGCTTATTCATGCATGAGCCACGGGACTCACACTTTTGCCTTCATGAAGCGCATAATTCGGTATATTCAGGGGACTGTTGACTATGGTATTCGGATTATTAAATCCTCCTCCCATTCGCTGGTTGCTTATTCTGATGCCGATTGGGGTGGTTGCCCCGATTCACGTTGTTCTACCTCAGGTTATTGTGTCTTTCTTGGTGACAACCTCATCTCGTGGTCGTCTAAACGACAGCCTACAGTATCCAGGTCAAGTGCTGAAGCGGAATATCGCGGGGTAGCAAATGCTGTGGCAGAGGTTACTTGGATTTGTAATCTGTTATTCGAGCTGCATACGCCTTTGAAACAGGCTTCGGTTGTCTACTGCGACAATGTTTCTGCCATTTACTTGTCCAATAACCCGGTCCAACATCAGCGTACTAAACATATCGAGATTGATATTCATTTTGTCCGAGATAAAGTGCGTGTGGGTGATATTCGGGTTTTGCACGTGCCTTCGGCTTTCCAATATGCCGATATTTTTACCAAGGGTTTGTCGCGACAGCTCTTCCAGTCTTTTCGGTCCAGCTTGAGCGTCTGTCCACCGCCCGCTCAAACTGCGGGGGTGTCTTAGCGATAATTATTATATGTTTAGTATTATCTTTATATTGGTGTAGATATTGTAGAAATCTCTTGTATTTATAGATATCCTTAATATGGTAGGAGATACGAGCCGGGGGTCTCACTGGAAGCAGCCTCTCTATTTCTACAGGGTAGAGGTAAGGCTGTCTACATCTTACCCTCCTCAGACCCTACCTTAGCTTTGCTATTGGTGGGATTTACTGAGTATGATGATGATGATGAATATGGTAGGAGATGATTGTATTTTCCCCTATATAAAAGGGGCTCCATTCATTCAATAAGATTCATTGAGATTTACACCATTACATTCTTTCACTAATTATAGTTTTATTTTAACCTAAAGAAAATCAATAATATGCAATGCTAAGAACAAAGAAGATTAGGATTATTTGAATATGTTAGAGCTTCTTGAAAATTATTATTACTTTAATTTTTGTTGATAATTACAACATGACTGCTAAAAATATTAAGATGCCTTAGGATTTCCTTTTTTGTTTTGTATACAGATTAGCAAATGTTGGAGCTGCAAGTATGACAAGGCTACATGGTGTATGAATGCCTATGCCACAAACTTTATCGATGATCAGTCAAGCGTGTGTTTTATAAGTTGACTTTCTATTTGGCTGTCATTTGGTATTACTTCCCATTAATCGTCTCACTCCACATTAATTCTTTATTTTCTGTGCTTAAAACTATTTATTTAAAACGAAGAACCGCCTCTTGGCAGGTCAAGTTTTCAGATTATAGGTTACTTTTTGCTTGGTATTGCAAGTTGTTTTTGGTAGGTAAAAGGTTAAATGGAAAGTAGACAGGTAAAAGGTCAAGTTGCAAATCCCCGACTGACAAACCGTATCGAGTTTTTATAATAAATGTCTTCCCCGAGCGGGTTTAATCTTACCAGTTAAATAAAAAGAATGCTTAATCATATAGTTCTTCTACTGAGATTGTTTTACTAGCATACACATTTAGTGATTATTTTTTACAAGTGATTGATGTAGCGTTTTGTTTCAAATTTTAGAGACTATTATAGAGACTGCAATGGTTTTCTGTACATGATTTATTATTCTTCTGTATACGATTCTAGATTGAATTTTAGGATATGATATATAGAACGTGTTTTGGATGAATAATTGAAAAATTTGCGGTGTTAGTGTGTGGTTTTGTGATTTTTGTATTGTGTTTGTAGTTTTAGGTTTGTAAAGCTGCTGAAGATTGCCAGAATCAGCTATATTGCTTCTGATTGGATGTTATTGATCGGATTTGTTTGACAGCGAGTCGATTCACAGTTGTTGTTTTCTCATCTTCTCCATGTGATTTGTTACTGATGAGTGATGACATGTTTTGTATCTGGTTCTCGATTTGATTTATGGAACGTGTTTTGGATGAATAATTGCGAAATTTGTGGCGTTAGGTCGTGTTTTTGTTGGACGGTTGATTGTATAATTTCTGTTTTATGATTTATGTATGGTGTTTGTAGTTTTTGTTGTCTTGTATTAATTGTTTTTTTTTTTTGTAACAACCATATGTCTTTCAGTATCAGTATACTCCAGCATTTGGTGAGGCTGCTGCAGATCACTGTAGATGGAAATTGTGATATTGCTATTCGGTAGGCTGACAGTATTCATTTTAAGAACTTCATTGCAAAAAATTGATCTCCTCTTGATCCAGGTGCATAATCTTTTGAAGAATATATTATTTTAAGATTTGTAGCTCAGTAACCAGTTTAGATACATAATTTTACTCTGCAATGTTGTGTGCTATTGTAGATGAACAATCCAAGATTTTGCCAAGTGATAAAGACTTGATGAGGCAGAACATTCTTCTTTTTGTAGCACAAGTTTCTCCATTGTTGAGGTAAAAAGGATTCCTTGAGCGTTTGCATATGTTGTGTTATTCCTCTGAATGGGGTTGTTAATGATTTACAAGGCACAGTTGGGTGAGTGTCTCAAGACGATAATACATGTTGATTATCCGGAACAATAGCCGGGTCTTTTGCATTGGGTGACACATAATTTGCAAGACCAGCAACAAGTATATGGAACACTTTTTGTGCTTAGAATACTTGCTAGAAAATATGAGTAAGTGCTATGCTCTATGAATTGCCAATATATGAGCTACAATGCCACATCCACATTAGAAGTTAAGTATCATTTGTTAAACTATATCGTTGGCATATTTTTGTTGTGTGATTCTCTCTATGTGTATATGCAACACCAAAATTCATTTTTAAGTTTCAAACCCAATCACATAATACTTATTTTGCACATGTTCCCAAAACGACTCGATTTTCGGTACCGATTCAATACCAACATTTAGCGTTTTCAGTACCGGTACTTGCCGGCTTTTACCTTCAAATACCGGTCCGTATTGTACTGTGCCGGATATTTTCGGTATCGGTACCCATTTTTTAGGATTTCACTACCGGTTGGTACCGAGCTCATCCTTATATGTAATGTAATGTAATTTTGTAACTTAATATGAAAAAGTATATACATTTTTTTAGGTTTTATTTCATTTTATATCTTTTCAAACATGTTCTCAATTGGTTATTATTGTTAAACCATCTTTTGGTTTTTCAGATACGCAAACTTGAAGAGCATGAAAGAGTTGATTTACGTGAGAGTTTACGACAACCTCAACATGTAGATGATTCCTTTGACTGATTACTCCATTGTGGAGAAAGTTTTCTTTTTGTTTCTTAACTTCTATGTTTAATTGTTACACCGTGTATCACATAAGTTACTAATAAAACATCTAATGTTGAATTCAAAGAAGTTTTTAGAGATTTATAAAATATTCATGTATTATGTTAGTTCAAACGTCTAATTTTGCTCCCTATTTATACTTTGAATAAATTTGTTTTTGTCTTCCAATGTATGTATTTTTACATAGTATTAAATTTTGAACATAAATAATCAGTTTTTGATTGAAACCCGTTTCACTCAGGCAATAGCCTAGTATGATATAAATGAAACAAATTTACAGTGCATTTGATGTAAATATTAGAGAATGGTCATTGAGAAGAGGGGAGATGATTTGGAGGAGAGAGAGAGAGAGAGCATGGTGAGTGTTCTTGTGCAAACATGCCCAAGATCAAGTTTTAACCAAGGTTTTGACAACCGGATCGGATCGATCGGTCCGACTAGTTCGACCGGGATTCGGCGATAATGGTGGTCCAGTTACATATGGATCGTTAGTCTCTGCAAAAATCGTCCGGTTCTAGTTGCTTGGCGGTCGGCCAGTCCAACAGGTTCTTTGTTCGGCAATAGTTAAAACTTTTAACTAAAGCGAGGAGAGAGAAAAATAGTATTTTCTAGGAGAATTTTTGAGGCTTTTTTTACTATAAGAGAGAAAAAACTTGGGTAGAATGACAGGTGCTTAAGTAAAGCCGATTTTGGAGCCTCATACCGTGAATGATGTAATAGTTGAGTGATTTTAATAAATTAAATTTGAATAATAATCGGGTAATATGACATAATATTGTTACGTCCAATGTAAAAATATCTATAAAAATAAAGCAATAATTTGAATCATAACAACAAATATTTAGACTAGAAGGGTCTTGCCAAACTCATAAAGTTGTCAAATTTAATTCGTAAACATACAACTCTCTCACAGTCAAATGCATCGGTGATATTAATGCATAGGCTGCCTAATTTTGTTTTTAAGAAAAAAAAATGTGCATGTGATAACGCTATCCCGTCATGTTGAGCCACACTGGTCCAAAAAACATGGCGTTTTGTAGCAAATTGTTTGTTTATCCTACATTATTCAGATACAAACATCCATAAACTTGCTTGCATGATGTTTGCATTGTTCTTTAACCCACAATAACCATGTTGAAAACTCGGTTGACAACAATTAAGTTAGAAAGTTTTAGCGAAAAATGTGGCTTTCTAGGGTAATTGTCTTGATTTTTAAGGTGAGACGAGTACAAAAAAAGCTTACGGACTCCTTGTTAATGGCACTCGTTGGATAAACTCAGTTAGACAAAGTTGCTCCAACGTTTGACAAAAAAGTGTCCCTTGTAGGGTTTTGTTCATCTTCATCTTCTAGAGTCAGAAAAATACAGATAAAACAAGATATACGCACTATGTTAGTGGCAAATCTTTACGATCACTTATTCATGAGACATGATACAAGTTGGAAAATATATAGTATGGAGAAAAAACCTTGCTAGCGGGCCGTGGGGGTCAAGAATTCAGGACCAATATTGGCAACAGCAGCAACAACGAAAAAAATCACATTCAACTATAAACATATACTAATAATATGACATTGTTAATTTAACTTACGAACATGACATTGTTATTTTAACATACATAGACTTGAAAACACAACCAAACTTTATACTAAAGTACTCTTGTTTCAGTAGCAAATAAAGCTTGTTTTTTTTTTTTCGGGTTTCATAAATAAAAAAAAAAGTATTACTAAGCACGGAGTTTCCAAGTCACAGAAATTCTTAGTTAAACAAAGAAATATATAAATAACATTGATGTGAAGTAGATTTTTTTTTTGGCCCTAGGCACATTAGTTTCTAACTCAAAATATTAGTTTCTACCCGTTTTGCTTGTGGCTAGATATTGACAAAAGTAACCCCAAATTATTCTAAAATGTTATATATATATATAGGAATGTTAACGTACATTACGGCTTAACGTACATCACGTACGACAGGTAATTACGCACGTTCATTTTAAAATCACGCACGTTATAACTCAAAAATCCAAAATCACGCATGTTGAAACACAATAATCACGCATATTGAAAACATTAATCACGCATGTTACGTGAAGTACGTTAAACCGTAATGTACGATATACTTTTTCTATATATATATATAATAATCCAATAAACCTACGTGTAAAATCTCCTTATTATGGCTCTTTATTACACACGACTTCTTTCTAGAGGGTGAAGCATTCCATGTAAGATTTTATGTAGTAATCTAGATGCATGTTAAACCCTTTAAATAGTTGTGTAAAGATTTCTAGGTGTATCATTCTAACCATCACCTTTCAAAATGAGATTTCTTCAATACTCTCTCACCCTTTTAACCTACTCGATGGCTCTTCTCGTAATCATCGTGCCCTCTCTTCACACCTTGATATTAGAATTAAATATTGAAGCTATGAACGCTCTTGATTACTTAATATTCATCATGACCACTTTCGTAATCGTTATTATACCAACGCTTTGCTTTTTGGTGTGCAAAAATATTGGGGCTAGACGAAAAGGAAAAAAAGTCTGAAATACTATACTCTTTTAAGTTAAATAAGGGATGAGGTAGAGTAGAGTTATTTTGGTGCATTTATTCCATGGTTGGCTAACCACTACAAGCTTTTGGGAGATGTTTTGAGCTATGATCTTGGCGGATAAGGATAAGTTGTTATGGATCCAACTTGTATTAGGTGTCGTTTGAATCTAATAGTTAGGTTCAAGACTCCTTAATAGCATGGGCATGGCTGGCATTCTCGTGTTTTATTTGTTTCCACTTATTTTCTTTATTGATATGGCGAAATAAAGTTTTTTTTGTTAGTGTTTGGTTTGTTGGAATTCACTCGAACTCAATTGAATTGAATTGAAATCTGGAATACGAAATTCTAGGTATAACATGTCTGATTGTGCGTATATGTTGGAATTGAGATGTGAAATTTAATGTATAACGTGTCTAGTTATACATTCAAGAAAATTGGAATGGAAATGAGTTTTCGTTGAATTTTTTTAAGTGAAGACATTCAACGTTCATACCAAATAATACAGGAAAATAATCAAAGAGACAAAAATATCCCATTCTTTGTCACTGTCATCACCGCCATCATCACATTCTAAGTTTAAAATGAAAACGATCATTTGTCAACCAAGTATATCAAAAGTTAATTTCAATTAACATAGTCAAACCCCACTTCTTTTCCTTTGACACATTGTTAGTGTATATTATGTCCATAGCCTAGAAATCTCATGTTTGTGTGCCCTCATATATTTACATATGTTTATATTTCTTATAGTTTGGTTGTTAAAGTTATTTAATTTTTTCCTTTTATGTTTGTGAGGTTTGGACCGAGCTTATTTCTTAGTTGGATCTAGACTTTAGTTGTTTCAAAGATGGGCTCTTTACAATAGACTCGTAGCTGTCACTTGCTGTCTAGGGTTTGGTGCGGTATAATAAGGAGAAGAATCCAAAGACATTTGTTTTGATTCATCCTTCTCATTCTTTCGCAACCAGTTCCTTTTGTTCTTGTTTCACCGACATCCTCACAAGTTCATTTATGGGAGTTGAAGGTTCTTATTCTTGTTTGAATCACTTTGTTGATAATATTTTGATTCACCAGTCAATCTTTGATGACTGGTTCATCATTCACTTGTATTTGATATTGTCGGTGCTCTGGTGTTCTTCCGTTGCATATCTCGAAGGTCTGATTCTCTGTGAATCAACCTAGGTTTTTTCGATCGGAGGGAAAGTTGTATTTCCGGTGAATCTGAGGTCTTGGTAGTCCATAGAGTTCTGCCGACTTCATATCTTGGTGATCTCCTTCTCTTGGTGCCTGTGCCGTTGCGATGATTGAAACCCTAAATTTTAGGGGGGGGGGGGGGGGGTTCTTGGTGCTCTTGAAGAAGGTTCTCGTTGGTCCCTTTTAGGGCAAACCAACAGGACCTGTGTGATTGTCTTCTGATGAGATCCTTGTAACCCTAAGTGAAGGTTACAAGCCTGATTCGCCAGAGTTATACGCACCCTCTGTGAGTTCGTTCCATCTCTTTCCTTTTATTTTTTTGTCTATTGCATCATTGAGTTGTTGAGTCTAGGCATTTTGATACCGGGTTTAGTCAAGACCGGTTTTGATTTGGGACACAGAGAGGGTACACTCTGTTGCATTTGAAGTTGTTTATTTTTTGGTCAGTTGCGTTGGGGCTCCCAGGATATTGTCTGCGTAGGCACCTTGAGTGACGAACCTCTGATCGAACCTCTGTCCCGGCTTCGCCGGTCCTGTTCTGTGTTTATCTTTCCGTTTGTAGTTATTTCTGATACTCTGTTTTATTCTTGCTCCTTTTGTGTATTATTTGCTTATTTGTTTTGCTTGGTTCGTAATACTGTGTTATCTGATTATTGTGTTCTTGCTCCTTCTGTGTATTGTTGGCTGATTTATCTGTTTAAATGGGTGATAAAACTGAGTCTTCTGTTTCTTTGGTTAGCAAACTTGATGCTAATGATCCTTTATATCTTCATGCTAGTGATTCAAGTGGTCTTACTATAGTCAATATAAAGTTAAAAGGGACTGAAAACTATGTGGTCTGGTCAAATGCTATGAGACTTGCACTAATGGCTAAAAACAAGTTAAGTTTTATTGATGGTACACGTGTTAAGTCTAAAACTGATGATGTTCTAGTTAGTCAGTGGGATCATTGCAAATCTATTGTGTTAACTTGGATTCTGAATTATGTTTCAGATGAGTTATATGTTGGTTAAGTCTACTCAAAACTTGCTTCTGAAGTTTGGGATGATTTAAAAGATACATATGATAAGGTAGATGGTTCAGTAGTTGTTGGTTTATATCAAAAAATCAATTCTGTGAGTTAAAATGGTGCTAGTGTGTCTGAATATTATCATAAAATTAACACAATGGTGTAGTTGTTGGCTTGCCCTCTTTCTCGTCACGTAGCGCGACGGCATGTATCTGGCAGAATGTTGTTACCAGCTGCGAATTTTTGCTTGGAGGCCACACAAAACACCAAAACATCTCAAATTCGAAACTATGAGCTGCATACTAGTTTTGGACACGTTTGAGGACACTTGTTGGCACCTCATAACACCCAAGACACCTGTGATCACCTCCTTAACTCTCCACAACTATAAATAGGGGCCTTAGTTCACTTGTTGAACTTGCACCTCTTCTCATTTCTTCATTCCTCTCATCTCTGGAGATTCCCAGCTAAAGGGAGCTTCCAAACAAGTTCTTTTTCGTGCAAGGATCACTGGTAAGTGATCTCCTTCCTTGCATTTTCGTTTATAGGCTTTTTAAAGCCAAAAGTCAAACGTTTTCGATAAACACTTTGACTTTCGGTTTAGACCTTAATGGTCCAGCCATTGTTCAAGGCGGACATGGCTATGTGATCGTAATTATGTAGGTGTTAATATCTCAAAAGGGCACCTCCTAAAAATCGCGTATGCTTGGTCAATTGACGGGTCAAACTTATTGCTTTAAAAAGTCAAACGGGTCAGTTTTTGAAATAATCATAATCTGATAGTATAGGTGTTCTAAATTATGTTTTAACATTTAAAAAACTTTTTAATAATTATTAGAACATGTGTAAACATGTTCGGCTCGTCAATTCTAGTCTTAGGGTCAGTTCGCAACCGAAAGTCGTGAAGTTTGACTTCTACTTTGACTTTCGATTCTGACCCGAATTAGATTAGTTTGCTGCTGATTTAAGGTTCCATTATGATCATAATATTATGTAGCATAACCCTCTGAGGTTATATTACATGATCATAATAGTAATCTGAGTTTTATGCAAGTTTCCGTTATTATGTCATACTTTGACTAATTTGCCTTTTTTTTATCATAAACAAGGTTTTAATAGATAATGAACTTGCAAATGATATATATACTGATAAGTTAAAGTAATTAGCATATTTTGATGTTGTTAAACTAATTATAAACTGAGTTTTCATATAATGTCGTAAATTATGTTTTAAAGTGACCAAAATGCCCTTTCAGCACATAGAACGGTTTTAAACATAATTTCTCATATAAAACTCATTACCTACTGATATAATATCATAATTAAAATTATTTGGGATATCAAGTCAGTTTATAAACTGATTTTATGTATAAGTTCTTGTATTATGTTCTTAAATGACGATAATGCCATTTTGGCATTTAAAATGGTTTTTAATCTTGAATGTGATACAAAACTAATTACCTACTGTTATGATATTATAAATAAAATATTTTGACACTATGATTTTGTTCATAACATCAGTTTTGATAAAAAAAAAAAACATCACAAATATCGTCATTTAATGACTTAAACGCCTTTTTGGCGCATAGTATGGTTTTAAACCATATTTGTCAACCAAGACTTGTTACCTACTGATTTTATAACTTATTTAAAATATTTTTTACAGTAGGTACATGTTATAAACTCAGATTCCCAAATAACCTTTCAAGCTATGTGTGAAATGACCAAAATGCCCCTACGGTGCATAGTTTGGTCTTAAACTATAAAACACACATATGTTTGATATCCTACTGATATTATATCGTAAATAAACTATTTTTTTAGAATGTTTATGATCATAACATCAGATTATATGCAAGTTCCTTTTATACGTCACATAATGACCAAAACGCCCTTATGAGGCATAGTTTGATTTTAAAACCTTAACGGGCATACAAGTTGATATCCTACTGATATTATAACTTATTTAAAGTATATTGGCATATATAACTTGTTCATGACTCATTCGGTTACCCGTTATTGCTTATACGCGTACGGTTAGACTTATGTAACTAGTTTACATAAGTTTACCGGAACGGGTTTAACCTTATCATTTTTATCTCTATTTCCAGAATGTTATTTGTTTACCCATATTATACAAGTCCTAGTACTTGTTGGGTTTAAACTACATTGTATTCCGGTCATCGCTTAATCTAGCGTATCGTACCGTTTTTGATACTTTACGCTAGCCAGTCTAAGTCTACGACTTAAATAAGACCCGTTAACATTCAAATTGGTTATTTTATACCATCATTCCAGAATAGAGCCTTTCAGTAAATTGTTACATACGCTTACTTAATTCAATACAGCTGAGTTATTATAAACCTTGCATTTGTATCAAGTATTAGCTCAGGTAAATACTCTTAACCTATTTTCCCTATACGGGCTTGGGATACGGTAAATTATTACCACTTGGTCGGGAATGGGATCATATGCCGGATTGTGGCTACAAAATCTTCATAACCCGTTTTAATATGTTTTATCTGATAACTTAAACATTGGGGGTTAACGCGACCATGTCTTGGATATCCATGGCTCATTAAATTAATAGTGGCTACGACTGTGCACGGGGTATAGGCATACACCAGTCAGATGCCAATACTTATATAAAAATGTTTTCTTACCCGTTGATCAGGGGATACCCCTTTGTGGGTTTGTGTGTCGGTTAATCATGTCTCGGTGTTTAGTATTGGGCCCCATATGTATTGACAGATATGTAAAACTATATACAATATCATTTTGAATTATCCCAAGATATTAAAAGATTTTCATGTGCCTTGTGCACTTAAATCAATTTAGAAATATATTTCAAAACGTGTCGGATGATTGTATTTACCAGTGAAAACTAACGTATTTTCAAAAGACTAAGCTACAGGTACAAACACGTAAATAGGCTGGAAGCTGCTCAGTATTGCTAAAAGAGGAATTTGCAACTCCTTTGCATAAGCCTATTAGTCTGTTGAACTCACTTTTGTACATTTTATGATCCACCTATGGATCTTTACTTTACAAGCCATTTTGTATTATTATTTCGAACTTTGAACATTTTGGTTGTAATAGTAATTTTACTCCAAGACTTCCGTTGTGCTATTCTGTGTATAATTGACTATGACGATACCAATCTTACGTCATGATACTTGTGACACTTGTACTCCGTAAACACACACAATGTAGGACACTATCTTTTATCAAAGAAACAATGTGTTTTGCTCTCAAAAATTTGTTTATTTTGGTTTTACAATTTCACATTTTGATTCTAGTTCATTTTCAAGCTTTAAATCGCTTTCTGGAAAGTTAAATGCGAACTGATGCGTAAACGTAATCAGTTTAATGCGGAAAACACTCCGGAATAGTGACATAGGCTTAACATACCTTAAATAACCTCCACATAACTTAGAAATAAGTTTTGGATGGTTCGGTGTGTTGAAATCAAGTTTATTCGCTTACAGGGACTAATTTCAACAAACTGCGAAAGTATGTCGATTCGTACTATAACGAACTGTAACACCCCGAAAACAGGTTTGGTAATTAACCCACGTTAAAACTAAAAGACGGGTAAAGTACCGTTAGTGGTAAGAGTAACCCGGTGAATATTAGGATTTTAAATAAATAAACCTAATATCTAATAAAAGTAGTATAAAGGCTTTTGAGGAAATAAAGTTTATAGAAGGCCCGACCTAACGGGACTTAAAATAAGCTTAGCTATAAATTCCCCGAACCCACTAAGTTAACTAGGAATGTTTAACCTAGTTAATAAGTAGGAGTATTGTTATTAAAATTTGTAGGTTGTAGCCTACTTAATAACGAACCAAACACGAGGGGTTAAAGTGGGATAACTAGAAAGGTTATTTAAAAGGAAACAAAACACACAAACACACACACACAGTGTGTGTTTGAGATCGAGCAGGAGCAAGCTCCCATGGAGCTCAACCCTAAAATTCAACAAAACCCTCAAATTGGAGGATCAAACAAGGGTCAAATTCGGATTTGAACACATAGAAACGGTCACCAAGTCAAGGGGATCGTAAGGTATGTCGAATTTCTAACATTCTTGAAGTTGTAAAAATTGGATAATCATCCTAATCGTGAATTAGGCATGGATTAGAGAAGCTATGGCTAGATTAGTGATGTATACTTGCTTAGGAACGAAACCCTAAGTGAAAATCATACATAACATGCTATGATTTGAAGGATTTGATGAATTAACACACTTAGATAAGTGGGTTTTAATGTTAAGATGAAATTAGTGATATAACTATGCTTAGAATCATCATGCATGTTAAGTAAGCAAGAAATACTTAAACAAATTGCTAGTATAAGTATTTGATCATAAGTGATGGTGGTTAAATTTTGATGTTAATCTTGGAAAAAAAATGACTAGTTATGAACTAGTTAGCAAATGTGTAAAATTATGCTCATTAGGTGTTTGTTAAAATGTCTAAATGAAAAGTAAAGTGTTGGAATTCAAGTGAAACGCGTAATTGGCAAGCTTGACTAATTACATGAGACATGGGATAAAACGGGTTCTAATCATAATGTTGATTTGCCTTAATAGTGCATATTATATGATTAAAGGTAGTTGACTTTAGAAAGTCAAACTAACTAGTGATGAAGTCGAATAGTAGTTTCGAAAAAGAAAATAAGTAAGGTGGAATAGTCGTGATTGTTAATGACTAATCTAACCACCATGTAAATGTTGATAATAGTTGACGCCTAACGAGCTAGGTGAAAGCTTGGGGAAGGAAGCGGGTCAAACGAATCATGAATGAAGGAAAAAGCATATTTCGGATGCAAGGTAAGTATAGCTTACACTAGTCTTATATTTTAGAATATTCTCTTATCGTATTAGTTACGAATAAGATAAATACATAATTGAGATATGATGTTCCGGCGTGTAAACGTACGGAACAAGATAGTCGAGCATGACAAGAAACCATGTTCATGGTTTAAAAGGAGTTAAATCGATAATTCGATCATTTTATGACAAATGGAAAACGAACTTTTGAATGGTTACCTTATAGGGTAAATCAAAACAAACAATAAGGGTAAAACGGTAAATTGGTCATGTGTCAACCATAACTTTTGGTTTTAAAAGACACTTATGAAGTAAGCCTTAATAGGCCGAAAAGCGTTAAGAAATGAACTATAAGTAAAACGACCGCACAATGTAAATCGGAGCGAGTCATATAGTCGAGATGAAAACACATGGCATCTCGCCAATATAATCGGTCATTTAGACCAAACGGATCAAAGGGTGAAGATACCACCTTTTGATAATAGCGACTAATGATTCTTGTCGAGTTATATGATTTCAGGAATAAATGTAGAAATGATATTTGCATCGCTATTATTTAGCAAATATTATAGCAAGGCATTAAAATAGGTCAATACATCGACCCGAGCCAGGTATGTGTAATAGAGTAATTATACATTTAGAACGTAAGGTTCATTGAGTATTAAATGAAGTCTTAGATAGACAATGGGTTACTTAAATGGGTAAACCGAATGTTTTAAAAGAGGGTCGTGGCGTTTTGAAAAGCATAATGACTTTTCGAACAAGATCATAACACAAAAGAAGAATTATGGGTCAAACATGCTCTCAAAAGACCTTGTCGCAATTGAAAGACTAAAAAGGACCAAAACGCCCTTGTTAGCTAATTCGAACAAACAACCTTCAAAGGTTGTTTGGAAACGAGTTTTATGATTAGATAAATACTTAGAATAAGTATAGAAGCTGAAAGAGGTATTTTATTAGTCATATGGCACTATTTGAGTTTTTGCCGTAAAATAAAGATTTGAGAGGTAAAATTTGGTTTTTATAGATCACCACATTAAACCCACCATAAATACAGTTGTGGTGGGAGATTATAGGATAAGAAATGTGGTGATGGAATGCTAGAAGCAATCGAATGCGATTTTAGGTTTGAAGGTGCTTAAATACCCTTAACGGGTCAAAATAGAAGTATTAGCGAAACGGGTTAAGAATGTGTAATAACACGTGATTTGAACCTTGTGCAATAGGAAATAATCATAATAATTTGTTTACAAGAGAAACAAGGGCCACAAACAAGTTTGTTAGATGAAATCACAAACGGGTCAAAATTTGGTAAAAAGGGTAATAAGCCGAAGACTTAAAAGTCTTAAATTTTGTTAATCCGAATGTTGGATTTTAACTCCATTTGATGGGGGATCAAATTACAAACACGTAGGAAGAAACGGTAGGTCAAACGGATAAGCGGATTGAAAGATACGAAAGTTTTCGTGTCAAATAACGGCAAAATGGAAAGGCTGGATGCAGGGGCCACCGTAACTTACGCTGCCACCGTAAGTTACGGTGGAGCTGATATAGTTATGGTGGTTATCCACTAAGTTACGGTGGAGGATTAAACTTTCAAGGGCTACCGTAAATTACGGTGTCCACCGTAATTTACGGTGGACCCAGTAATAAAATATTTTTTTTAGTTTAAAATTCCCGGATTCGTTTAGACGCGTTTTAAACCCCGTTTGACTAAAGCATTTCATGTTTATGAAATGTAGGTACCTTTGGATGCCGGAAGATGATCAAGCTCAGCGAAGAACCGAACACGATAAAGATTTATGCTTCCGCACCTTGCTTCGTCGTAAACTTAAACGACGAATCCGATCACGTTATGTTAAATAACTTATGAATTGTAAAAGTTTTAGTAAACCCGTATTTTTATAGCATGAGTAGTCTTAACTATACATCTAATCTTTGGTATTTACATGTAAAACTGTTAATTAGTAACTAGGGTGTTACAAGTTGGTATCAGAGCCTTGGTTTAAGAGATTCAAGTATGGTGGGGAAAACCATGCTTGGACTTAAACCTTATGCTCTTGACAAAGATTGGTGTTCGGTTCGAGGCTTGATCGCAATTCCGGTAAGTACATGTATGTTAATGATTAGCGTGTTAAGGTGTTGTAAACAACACATAGGGTTATCGTGTAATACACGTTACCCTAATTAAATGATTGAATTAGTTGACGAAATTTTGTGCTTTGACACGTATAGTATAAAAAGCCTTGTATTATAATACAGGCGATTATTGAAGTTGACATTACTAACTTTTGTGAATGGCTTGATTGAAGGACACTTGCATTTAAAGATGACAAGAGTTGAACAAATTAAGGATATGATAGAGGAACGGTCCAAAGTATGACAAGAGGAGCATGCTCATCAAGGACCTAAATCGCGTAACGGTCGCGAACAAGGCTAATGGCAAGAGAAGCCCGTTAGGGCAAGCATTACCATGTGCACACTTTAAATTTAATTGCACAAATAGTAATATGCAACAAATAAGTAGAATTTGAAAGTTGCATATGTAGATTAAAAACTTGGAAAAACCCGAATAGAAAATGTATTCGGGATATTGTTTCCAAAAGAAACAAATAAAGGCATTACTTACATAGGGCGTGATGTGAAAACTATAAAAAGGTCATGCGTGTCATGTGTTAATCGCTTACTCTGGCCAAGTAAGTAGTGGCATATGATACCATGAACTTCTTATAGCGGACACATTTACATCCGATGTAGTAAGGGCAGGGTGAATGGGACTAACTTAAAAGTAGCCAAATGAATCAAATGAGCAAAATATTTGATAATAATGTAAACGCACAGCCGGGTGACGGAAGCGTATTACATTAGGATGATGAGCCCGAGTGAAGGGACAAAGATTAATGTAAAACGATTAAGGTATGTATTGGGAGGGGTGTGCTTACACTCGAACCCGGGGAATGCAAATATGACTCTTAACGGGCCAATTATGTAAAACGCCAAACTTGAGAGCAAAGTAGGAAAATAAAAGCGAAACGAAGTCATAATGCATACCGTAAGGGTTGCAATAATAACGACTTCGATAAAACACCCGGTTGGTGGGTAAGGATTTAAACACATGCGTAGACCGAGAAACGAGAACTCGGATGAAAAGTTAAAAGACTTGGATTTTGAGTCATGACTAAAGGAAGACAAGATGAAGTAAATAGAAGTTTTGATAAATCATGTTCAACTATTTTAAACTTGAACGGGTCAAACAAATATTGAAGTTTGACATTCATAAGTGACGAATTTTCACACGAACAAGTTAAAATGGGTTAGATAAAACGTAACATTGGAAAGAATAATGAGCCCGGTAATGGGACGGGATTGAATACAAATATGGGCGCAAACCGAATAAAGGAAAGCGCGAGATATTAATGAACCCATGTAACGGGTCGGAATTAAATATGAAATGATTGCGGACGCGAATCACAGTCGGAGTGAATGAAATTTTGATGCAAAAACAAATGATTTACGAATATAAAAAGGACGATCTACGGGATCATTATAACCTTCGGGTTATAAACAGTGTAATGGTCTACGGGACTAAACTGACCCATGGGTCATGAATAAAAAGGAAAAGAATCATAAAGGCAACGCCCTAAAGAGGTGAAAGCCTAAAGAAATAGCCTACGAGGCTAAGTGAAAGAATCTACGGGTTACTTAGACGAGCGAGGGAACCAGTAGAAAATTCTCACATAAAACTAAGACTGTAAAAGAATAAATTACGGACTGCCAATATCCTGGTACGGATACTTGACAAAAGATAAAATCAGGAAATTCATTTTGCGGCGAATTTTGTATGAATGAACCAAATGAATAAGTTCGTAAAGGAAAGGGTCTGTTTGTAAAAGTGAAAAAAAAATCTCCCTAGAAACATCCAAATGGGTGAAAATAACAGATTCACAAAGAATCCGAAAGTATAAAAGCAATGGATTTCGCTAAGTTAATCAAACAAGTCGAAATAACAAGATGGCGTTATCCCGAGTTTCGTTAATTCGCATAAAAGGTACATATGTTGTGTAATTAAAAGATGTTACCATATTTGTCTGGTAACACTAACAAATGGTCAAAGTGTGAGTAATGCTTAGAAGGTTACTCAGTTTATGTACATTGGGTTTGGAACTAAATAAACTATGTAAGAAAAGGTTTCGAGGACGAAACCTCTTTAAGGGGGGTAGACTTGTAACACCCCGAAAACAGGTTTGGTAATTAACACACGTTAAAACTAAAAGACGGGTAAAGTACCGTTAGTGGTAAGAGTAACCCGGTGAATATTAGGATTTTAAATAAATAAACCTAATATCTAATAAAAGTAGTATAAAGGCTTTTGAGGAAATAAAGTTTATAGAAGGCCCGACCTAACGGGACTTAAAATAAGCTTAGCTATAAATTCCCCGAACCCACTAAGTTAACTAGGAATGTTTAACCTAGTTAATAAGTAGGAGTATTGTTATTAAAATTTGTAGGTTGTAGCCTACTTAATAACGAACCAAACACGAGGGGTTAAAGTGGGATAACTAGAAAGGTTATTTAAAAGGAAACAAAACACACAAACACACACACACAGTGTGTGTTTGAGATCGAGCAGGAGCAAGCTCCCATGGAGCTCAACCCTAAAATTCAACAAAACCCTCAAATTGGAGGATCAAACAAGGGTCAAATTCGGATTTGAACACATAGAAACGGTCACCAAGTCAAGGGGATCGTAAGGTATGTCGAATTTCTAACATTCTTGAAGTTGTAAAAATTGGATAATCATCCTAATTGTGAATTAGGCATGGATTAGAGAAGCTATGGCTAGATTAGCGATGTATACTTGCTTAGGAACGAAACCCTAAGTGAAAATCATACATAACATGCTATGATTTGAAGGATTTGATGAATTAACACACTTAGATAAGTGAGTTTTAATGTTATGATGAAATTAATGATATAACTATGCTTAGAATCATCATGCATGTTAAGTAAGCAAGAAATACTTAAACAAATTGCTAGTATGAGTATTTGATCATAAGTGATGGTGGTTAAATTTTGATGTTAATCTTGGAAAAAAAAAATGACTAGTTATGAACTAGTTAGCAAATGTGTAAAATTATGCTCATTAGGTGTTTGTTAAAATGTCTAAATGAAAAGTAAAGTGTTGGAATTCAAGTGAAACGCGTAATTGGCAAGCTTGACTAATTACATGAGACATGGGATAAAACGGGTTCTAATCATAATGTTGATTTGCCTTAATAGTGCATATTATATGATTAAAGGTAGTTGACTTTAGAAAGTCAAACTAACTAGTGATGAAGTCGAATAGTAGTTTCGACAAAGAAAATAAGTAAGGTGGAATAGTCGTGATTGTTAATGACTAATCTAACCACCATGTAAATGTTGATAATAGTTGACGCCTAACGAGCTAGGTGAAAGCTTGGGGAAGGAAGCGGGTCAAACGAATCATGAATGAAGGAAAAAGCATATTTCGGATGCAAGGTAAGTATAGATTACACTAGTCTTATATTTTAGAATATTCTCTTATCGTATTAGTTACGAATAAAATAAATACATAATTGAGATATGATGTTCCGGCGTGTAAACGTACAGAACAAGATAGTCGAGCATGACAAGAAACCATGTTGATGGTTTAAAAGGAGTTAAATCGGTAATTCGATCATTTTATGACAAATGGAAAACGAACTTTTGAATGGTTACCTTATAGGGCAAATCAAAACAAACAATAAGGGTAAAACGGTAAATTAGTCATGAGTCAACCATAACTATTGGTTTTAAAAGACACTTATGAAGTAAGCCTTAATAGGCCGAAAAGCGTTAAGAAATGAACTATAAGTAAAACGACCGCATAATGTAAATCGGAGCGAGTCATATAGTCGAGATGAAAACACATGTCATCTCGCCAATATAATCGGTCATTTAGACCAAACGGGTCAAAGGGTGAAGATACCACCTTTTGATAATAGCGACTAATGATTCTTGTCGAGTTATATGATTTCAGGAATAAATGTAGAAATGATATTTGCATCGCTATTATTTAGCAAATATTATAGCAAGGCATTAAAATAGGTCAATACATCGACCCGAGCCAGGTATGTGTAATAGAGTAATTATACATTTAGAACGTAAGGTTCAATGAGTATTAAATGAAGTCTTAGATAGACAATGGGTTACTTAAATGGGTAAACCGAATGTTTTAAAAGAGGGTTGTGGCGTTTTGAAAAGCATAAGGACTTTTCGAACAAGATCATAACACAAAAGAAGAATTATGGGTCAAACATGCTCTCAAAAGACCTTGTCGCAATTGAAAGACTAAAAAGGACCAAAACGCCCTTGTTAGCTAATTCAAACAAACAACCTTCAAAGGTTGTTTGGAAACGAGTTTTATGATTAGATAAATACTTAGAATAAGTATAGAAGCTGAAAGAGGTATTTTATTAGTCATATGGCACTATTTGAGTTTTTGCCGTAAAATAAAGATTTGAGAGGTAAAATTTGGTTTTTATAGATCACCACATTAAACCCACCATAAATACAGTTGTGGTGGGAGATTATAGGATAAGAAATGTGGTGATGGAATGCTAGAAGCAATCGAATGCGATTTTAGGCTCGAAGGTGCTTAAATACCCTTAACGGGTCAAAATAGAAGTATTAGCGAAACGGGTTAAGAATGTGTAATAACACGTGATTTGAACCTTGTGCAATAGGAAATAATCATAATAATTTGTTTACAAGAGAAACAAGGGCCACAAACAAGTTTGTTAGATGAAATCACGAACGGGTCAAAATTTGGTAAAAAGGGTAATAAGCCGAAGACTTAAAAGTCTTAAATTTTGTTAATCCGGATGTTGGATTTTAACTCCATTTGATGGGGGGTCAAATTACAAACACGTAGGAAGAAACGGTAGGTCAAACGGATAAGCGAATTGAAAGATACGAAAGTTTTCGTGTCAAATAACGGCAAAATGGAAAGGCTGGATTCAGGGGCCACCGTAACTTACGGTGCCACCGTAAGTTACGGTGGAGCTGATATAGTTACGGTGGTTATCCACTGAGTTACGGTGGAGGATTAAACTTTCAAGGGCTACCGTAAATTACGGTGTCCACCGTAATTTACGGTGGACCCAGTAATAAAATATTTTTTTTTTAGTTTAAAATTCCCGGATTTGTTTAGACGCGTTTTAAACCCCGTTTGACTAAAGCATTTCATGTTTATGAAATGTAGGTACCTTTGGATGCCGGAAGACGATCAAGCTCAGCGAAGAACCGAACACGATAAAGATTTATGCTTCTGCACCTTGCTTTGTCGTAAACTTAAACGACGAATCTGATCACGTTATGTTAAATAACTTGTGAATTGTAAAAGTTTTAGTAAACCCGTTTTTTTATAGCATGTGTAGTCTTAACTATACATCTAATCTTTGGTATTTACATGTAAAACTGTTAATTAGTAACTAGGGTGTTACACGAACCTTCCGGAATATGATCATAAGTTAAACATGCCCTAAATATCCTTTACAAAGCTTAGAAATAGGCTTTCAGGTGTTTGGTGTGCAAAAATAAACTTATTTGATCAAAAGGGACTAAAAGCGTCAAAAAGTGCCCAAATGACCAGATTCATTGTATCTAGTCCAATTTTGATGCTTTGATGGTTTTTACCCCCTGATTTCAAATACCATTTGCTTGTTTTGAGTGTCCCATGGTTTAGAAATACCTTGTGCCCACATGTAAGGTCTAGATCAAGGCACGTTTTGCGAGGAACGATCCTAACGGTTCTCCAAAATCTATAAATACCCATGCTTTCATTCACTTTAACTCACACTTGATTCATTTTTCTCTAAGTTGAGGTTTAAACACTTCATACCTGAGCAAACTTGGATCAAACTTCCTAGCGTGGATCTTTTGTAAGTATTATTTCGTGTTTTTATGCGTTTTTAGCACGAAAGTCAAACACTGTTTGACTTTCTGCTTTGACCACGAGTTGGTCAACACGAAGTTCGTTGAACTTCGCAACGTGAGCGTAATCACGATGGTTATAGTCCCGTGTGACTATACCTACTGATTACCACGTTGACTAGGCGTAGTGACGAGTCGTAGTTTCGGCCAAAATGCGTATTCATGCGTATTTTGCAACCAAACTATTATTGGGTATCAAAACCGTTTGTTTTGATATCAAACTTGTTATCTAACTTCGTTAAACATGTTTTAACATGTTTAATTCGTCACTTTTAGGATAGTGCTTGTGTAGAGTCGTAAGTCAAGCGGTTTTGACAACCGCTTAGACTTTCGAACCCGACCCGTTTGGTCAATCATTAGGATCCGACCAAACATATAATGTGACCATAGTTGTATAGGGAATAAACTTCCGAGGTTATACCTTATGGTCACTTCGTTTAGTTAGTTGTATGATAGGTAGTTTATATGCCTTAGGAAAATGACCAAAATGCCCTTTTTCGTATAATTTCATTTTAAGCATATGTAACACATGTTTTGACATCTAAACTGATTATATAACATAATTAGATACGTTAAGGCATATAATACTTGTCATAGGACTAGTTAGGCGTCTCGAACGCGCTTTCACGCGAACGACGCGTTAAAGTGGCGTAAGCTGCCTTAATGGGTCGTAATGCGTCGTAAGCGCTTAGGATAGGTTTTGATTTAGAATATAGGCTTTGTTAAACCATATCAAATGAGTTCCAACACTCATTTGGTTTACAAGACCTCATTCTACCCGATCTTCCGATTTAGGTGTCGATTCCCTAACATAGTATCTGTTACCCTAGGAACCGCTTCAACACGTCAACTCTTGGTCTTTTGAGCTTTGTTATACCCTTTGAACCGGGACTATACGCAACCCCAGGCGAGTACATAGTTCCCCTCTTTTACCGTTTTCAAATGTTTTTGGGTGATTCATATGTGTAATCGATCTGTTTTCAAAATGTATGGCATATGTGTGTTCACTAAGTGCTTTTATGTGTATTATTCCGATTATGCAAATGTAATGTTTTATCCTTAAGTGATCTACTTATCTTCATAGTTAGATTCATGTAGGATATTTGAAGTACAGTCTTAGATCTTCCTATCTTCATAGTGAGATTTTTAAGAAGTACTTTAGAACTCGATGGTTGGTTTTTGTGTAGATTGTTGGTGATTTAGATAATGAAACTAGATAATACAATAAGCACATGGTGGATACGTTGCTGGTACTTCCTATATATAAGTGTGCTTATTGTATTACCTTTCGTGGCGTTATCCCGAATCACCATTCGGATTTAGGATTGTTTTGATTCAATAATTCAATATGACAAGAACCCAGGATCCCTGTAGTATCTATCTATCTTCATAGTTAGACTTATATGGGATGTTTAGAGTACTAATATTAGAGTCCATGTTTAGATTCATTGTGTACCTTAATGCATGTTAGATTAGACAATGTGACAGAACCCGAATCTTTATAGCATCTATCTATCTTCATAGGTTGATTCTTGTAGGATGTTTAAAGTACTGATATTGGAGTCCTTGATTGGATTCATTGTGTGCTTTAATGCATGTTTACGAGTTGGTACAAGTTGACGATTATGTGTTTATGTGGTAGTTGTGATTTAGATAACGAAACGGGTATAATAAAATAAGAACATGGTGGATACGCCGCTGGTACTTCCTATATATAAGTGTTCTTATTTTATTATTCTTGTAGCGTTATCTGGATCACTTTAGGATTTTGTGTACAATTGTTTCAATGTTTGATTATCAAAATCTTTGTAGAATCTCCCATATTTTTATATGTTAGATTCTTAGAAAGATATCTGAAGTATTATCATGACTCATTGATTTGATTTATATAATAC
Organism: Helianthus tuberosus; assembly: GCA_030545235.1. NCBI lineage: Eukaryota > Viridiplantae > Streptophyta > Magnoliopsida > Asterales > Asteraceae > Helianthus > Helianthus tuberosus. The sequence goes on from CM060430.1 coordinate 65,299,421, forward strand.
TTATATAAGTTTTGATTTATTTCAAAACAGTTATTATTAATCCTTGATTGGATTCCTAATAACATATTAACAAGTTTTTACGATGGTTTATTCGAGATTTCAATGTAAGGCATAAAATGATTTAGTAAATATTATATTGCCATATACAAACCTATTTTGTCACGAGTTTTCACAATTAAGATTAATACCAAATGTTTTGCCATCTATTTGGCTAATAAAACCTATGTATTCACCGGCATTTTTATGCTGACTGTTTTCGCATATGTTTCAGGTTTTCGACTGTTCAAGCATGCAACGCATAGGACTGCATATGGGCCTTAGACTTCTAAAACAAAAGAACAATTACGTGTATTCTTTGTTTGTAAAACGATGTTAATGATATTGAAACAATTTAGTACCAGTAGTTGTGAGCAATTTGTAACGTGACTCCCCGATATTTCCGCCGCGTGTTGTTATATTACGTGATTGGGGTGTTACAGATTGGTATCAGAGCACTGGTTATAGGGAATTAGGTTATTAGCATGCCTCAAACCTAGTCTAAAACCTTCCTAGGACCCAAACATGAGTAGACTTAGGACTTCTTTCCTAATCCTCATCCTTATTCGTGCCACAACTACTCTATGATTTACGAATCATCTAACCTTAGATGATTTATCCAAAAACCCTTAGGCTTTATGCCTTAAGGTATTCCTCAAAATATTTTTTTTCTCAAAACGTTTTCATTAAAATATTTTTCAAAATGTTTTCTTAAACGTTTTTGTCAAAATATTTCGCCAACATGTTTTATCTCAAAAGATTTGTATCAAAAGATTTCTCAAACGTTTTTCATCGAAATCTTGGGCTTTAATAATGTGAACACATGCAATCTGGATGGGTGGATGCATGTACCCCGAGTTTTCTATCTAAGGCTAGAGTGTTCGTACAAATCCACATTATCGGACCAGTCACTCTTACCTGGGAATTCTTAGGGTGAGTGTCCACTTATAGGCTAAAGCATGTCTTCGTGAAGCATTATAAAAACCTATCCATCTTGACCCTACCGAATGATTTTTAAACAACCATTGTAACCCTACTCATTCATGTTACCCTCGGTAATGTGTTTGCTCTTCATGACAATCGAAGCATCCTTCCTTTCCCAATACCATTTCATCATATTACCTTCGGTGATATGTTTGGTCCGATACAGTTGAAATGAATCTCATTTCATTTCACGACTCTACGAGATCTTATTTTATTTTCAAAATACTACCTTTGTCTTTTAAAATTTCAATTTTTTACCATTTGGATGAGAATTTTCAAAATTTCAACACAAAGTTTCTTTATTTTAAATTTTTAATTTAAAAACATTTTGTATTATAAATTTTTAACAGGTACAGAATTTATGATACAAACCATTAACCCGGTTTGTATTCTCTCATCCAAAAATATTACAAAAGTTTATTTTTAAACAACTCTTGTTTCAAGACAATAATGTTACAAACTCATAACAATTGGATAAATCTAACTTTTGGTTTTCTATATAGCTGTACTTTCGAAATGCCTCCTCGACGAGATGCACAACCTCAAACCAACAAAGAAATCGCAGCCCTTGTCACTCAGCAGATGGCTGCTGTGCTTCTGAACGTAGTAACCCAGATTCATCAGATATACAACAACAATAACAACAACAACGCCCAGTGTAATTTCAAGACCTTTAATTCAGCCAAACCGCTAAAATTTTCTAGGTCTGAAGGAGCAACCGCACTCTTGCAATGGTTCGAAAGTATAGAAAGCACATTCTGCCATGTTCAGTGTCCCAATGAGCGCAAGGTAGATTTCGCTTCAAGTGTCTTTCAAAGGAGAGCACTCACTTGGTGGAATGGTATTATGAGAGACTGAGGTGTCGATGTAGCAATAGAACTGACGTGGGAGGAATTTAAGGATCTTATGAAGAAGGAATTCTGCCCACGAAGTGAAATAAGGGCACTTGAAAATGAGTTCTATTATTTAAAACAAGATAATGGGGAAAACCATGCCTACACTGACCTATTTGAACAGTTAAGCCTACTTTGCCCCACTATGGTCACACCTTTGGATCGGGCCATTGAGAAATACATCGATGGTTTACCTGACCCTGTCCAAACATTGTCACTGGCAGCTAACCTGCAACGCTTAGGGAGGCTAAGGAATTAGCTGCTATCTTGACTGACTCTCGGGTTAGAAAAGGTAAGTTATTTCGACAAGAAGACAAGGAGACAAGAAACAAGACACCGAATCCGTTACCGAGAATTTGAAAAGATCAAAGGCCGAATCTTCTAGAGGTTCTAGGAAGCGCAAGGCTTCAAAGAATTTTGCAATTCCTGCACCTGCTCCACTGAACTCAGTACCCTTTAAGGGATTTTATCGTGGGAAGCAACCTCGGTGCAATCTTTGCAATTATCATCATGCGTCAAATTCCCCTTGTCGCCAGTGTACAATTTTAGTTTATTTGGACATCTAGCTGTGACCTGTCGTATCCAGAACCGAGCAGCCCCTACTCAGACTCGCCCAAGAGCATGTTTCAATTGTGGTGACTTAAATCATTTCAAGCGAAACTGCCCCAAGCTTGCCAATGCTGATGGACGAGTATTCAACATCAACGAGGCTCAAGCTAATGATCAAGCGCTTATGATCATTTGAACCTGTAGGATCGTTGTACGACCTGATTGAGTCGATCAGAAGAGTCTTTTATCCGAATCAGAGGCGGAATCAATGAAACGGACACTCGATTCAATTTAAATGTCTCTTATATTGATATGATACTGATTTACAACCTGGAGACGATTCGGCAGAGCTTCGCTACTCAGATCCGAAAGTTACAAATGAATAACCAAGTGCACCTATATATAGTAGTAGGGATTTCGCTTGAGGCTGACCAGGACAGGTTCAAGCGAACTTAACTAATCTGATTTCGCTTGAACTTGTCACTTGGCACTTTCAAGCAAACTCACTAGTAAACTCACTAATCTTAGTTTCTAGCACTGGTTATCCTATTCTATCTCATTACATGATACAAGACAAAGTCAATAGACATAGTGCACTAACAGACTCCCCCTTGGATATTGACGAGGTCTTCAGTGTCTAATCTCTATCATGACACCTTTTCAGTCTTGATCAGTCTTCAAGCTCTTTCCAAAATGTCTAACATTGTAAGCATCCATCAATCCTTTTCTTTAGCTTTTTCAGGCTCCCCCTTTCATCAAGCTTCCGTGCTTTAGGGATCGGCACCTAGCTTTCTGGTCACAAGCTCCCCCTTGCTTTGAGCTCGTCTTCAGACTCCCCCTTAGACTCTGCTTTCAGGATCGTAGTCTGGACTCTTACCTGCAATCACTCATCCATTTATAAGTAAAAGCATTTTAAATTCCAGCTCTCCAGGAATTGTAACCTGGCTCACTCAATTTTTTAAACTAACACATCTTATGAATATTTTGCAGTTTCAGAATCGAAAACTGACTCTTTCACAATATAAGCAACCAAATCCCCCACAGTTAATCATCCAAGTCTAAACTAATGACCTTGGAGATATCACAAACTGTTTTTGATTTTTTTTTAAATTTCAAGTTTCAAATTAATGAACTTGTTTTATTTTCAGAAACACAATCAGCATACTTAGATTTTGAAACGCAGCATCTCAGACATCAGTTGTTGAAAATAAAGCAGAATTAAAAATCTTTTTGTATTTTCTGAAAATATAAAGCAATAAAGAAATATGTACAAACATATTTACAGACAATATTTTTGTTTGAGTTTGCATCAGAGGATCATATCAGTTTCTGACAAGTCAAAAGTACCGTTGAGCTTATTTACACATTAAGAATTAAACAATTCACTTAGATTATCGATATACTGATCCACTTAAATTTTCACACAAAGTTCAACTGATTCAGGATACGAATTAGGTATTTTAAGAACTTAAACTCATTCATGTGTTCCATCTCTTGAATATACTCCCATATCCAGATCCCAATATTCAGTCTTACAGGTGAGTATACCTAGATGATATCTGTAAGGGGTTAAATTGTGAAGAACCGTGAGAGCTCAGGTCAGAACTTCCGTTCAGCAGAGAGATGACGGCTTCGACTTTGGTGTGTCCCCTTTAGAGGATCTTTTTTACAATAGCATTGATTAGCAATTTTATTGTCTCATCATTTATGCTGAGGGCGGCGCTATATTTCAAGCATGCAGAAAGTATTATTCGGGGACTAGGCTATTGCTTCCGCATTATCAAAAGTCCCGGGATAATATCCCAGATATCACTAAGCATAAAGACCTAGTATCTCAGAAAGAGGGGTCCTTCAAACGAGATTTCAGGGGTTACCTATATATCCAAGTAGTGTTCCCCACGAAATAAGCAAGTTTGAATTTATGTTTATATCCCGAAAAAATTTACTAAATGTATAAAAATCTATCGGCATATCATCAGTGAGACCGTTTAACGCTATATAATCATTACATTTCCTTAGCATACTGTAACTGTCTACTGATGTACTATCATTTCCACTTTTTACACAAAAACTCAATTTTCATTTTTATCATGTTTTTGTCATTTTCAAATTTTCAAATGTTTTTGTATTTTCTAACAACAATATATCTCCCCCTAAAATGCAAAATCATTTAAAGAAAATTTGACAACCAACACTGATAGCTTTGTCTCACCATCCATTTTCTGCTTCAAGTGTACTGATTTGCAGAAAATCTAACATACCCCATGATTTACAACACATTGATATTTACAGTTTGAAAACCATTTTTCAATATTGTGAAATTAATCATGTTTGTTCAGCCGTGAGGGTTTTGGCGTATTCAAGCAACATTTTTTTTATACAGAAAACGATAAACTCCCTGTTCAACCAAACCAGGGTTCAGCAGCCTCTTCCTGTGCCAGGCTGCCCCAACTTTCATTCTCACAATCTTCAGTTTTGTTGAGCACCTGCACATTCAAAGCAATCAATTACTTAAACAATTTAGCCCAGGTCTGTTTGACCTTAGGCATTTCAACACAATATGCTTCATTCAATTTTGGAAAATCTTTGTCATTCTGAACAAAGACTTTTTCATCTTTTACTTCAACTTTCTCATCTTTTACCAAAGTCACTTGTTTCTTAGCACTCCATTTTTGACCTTTCGGAGTACCTCTTTTGTAAAAATGTGATTCTTTTTGAACATTTTGTTTTTGAACAACAACTTTTGGTTTCCAAAACTCTTGGGGTTTTGTCATATCAACAGATGTTTTCCAACTTTGTGTTGTTCTAACTCTGGGTGTGTGAGAATTATGTGTTTGTCTTGAATCAGACCTAGTCTGTTTTGGTTTCCAAGTTTGATTCGAAGCAAACTTGTTTGTGTTGTACCTCCAAGTTTGTTTTGAATCAAATCTGGCTGACCTTTGTTTCACACCCTCAGATTTTTGTTTCTCAATATTTTCAGGCTTCTTTTTGTCAACATCCACAGGTTTCAGATTCGGACACTTTCGTGCAAGATGTCCAGTTTGATCACACTTGAAACATGTTCTCTTGGACACATCTTTGACCTGTGGTTGTTGCTTTTTCTTTTGAGCACAAAACTCTTCATTAGACTGTTGTCTAAATTTGAGTTTTTCCTCTTCTTCAAAACTTTTTCCTTGAACAAAACTCATTTTTGCCTGAGAATTTTGTATTTCATTTTTCTTCCAATTCTGTTTCTTCTTATAACCCAACCCAGCCTTCATGTTTTTCTTCTTGAAACCAGGTTTGTTATAAAAAGTTTTCTTGTTTTTCCCAGCAAATTTTGAAATTTCTGTCTTATCAATCTCAACCATCTTAAAAATTTTATCAATTTTCTCGGAAATCACATTCTGAATCGGGAATACAATATCTAAGAATAGTTTGTCCGATCCAATCATGGTATATACCAATCCTTTTGAATCATCATTCACAACTTTCTCAGATTTTATGTTTTTCAGATACTCATCATGAAAATTACCTTCATTTTCATCCTGTGATTCAGACTTACCTTTTGTAGACTCATCTTTCAAAACGCTATCAACAACCTTACTTACCACCTCTGAATCATCAGCTTCATCGGATTTGGTGTAAGTCACATCGATATTTTCAGGTAATTGGTCAACTATGTTCAGACCTTTTGCCACCTTTTCCTCATCATAAAAAGTATAATTGTTTCTCAATGGTGGTGGTACCTGATGAAATTCTGAACCAATACCTTTTTTATTCTAGTCAGTATCTTTGTCATCTGGTGTGATGTTGAAAATGCGTTCGAGAATGTACGAAGAGTTATGATAACTTTGAAGTTTGGTAACAACCTTTTCTTTTTCAGCCAGAACTTGTTTGAGATTAGCAACTTTATCAACACACTTGTTTAATTCAAGTTGCTTTTCTTTAAACTTTCTCTCATATAGTTCTTTAGTTACTAAAGTTTCAGACAATCTTTGGTCAAAACATTTAACTTGGCTCTTTAAAGTATCATAAGCTTCTTGTACTCTCTGACTTAACCTCTTCAAATCATCATACTCTTTTTGAAAATCTTGAAACTTATTTTCTTTTTCAACACAACCAACACATTTTACTGTACACATTTGTCTATACACATCATTATCCTTTTCAAGATCTTGACATTTCTGTCTCAGCTTTTCAACCTTTAGTTTCAAAATTTCTTCTTTTTCAATCATTTCTTTACATTTTATTTTGAAAACATTTTCAAGTTTGTTTGTTTCAATATCTTTTTTTTTAATTATTTCATCTTTTTCAATACAGGCTTTGCACATTTCTATGCAATTCCTGCACTTGTTTTCATTGTTATCAATAATTTCAACATTCGATAGATCAGAAGATTCATTTACCTCAGTCTCTTTCAGCACCGGTTCTTCTGTCTGATCTTCCTCTTTGTTCTCCTCTTCTTCTTCTTTCTGTTCTTCTTCAATCTTCTGCTCTTCTTCAGCAGCAAGCTTTGCAGTAATCTTCACTTCTTCTACCATCTTTTTCAACTCTTCTTCTTTTCTCTTCTTCATTTCTACCACCTTTGGTAGACTTGCTTCACAAACTTCTTTTATTTTGTTTAACAAATCCGGCAAATATTCTTTATCAGACTGTCCATATAAGTGAAACCATCTGGCCTATATAAGTGAAACCATCTGGCCTATATATACCTGTCATGTGTTCTCATTCTGTAACCATTGGAGCGGAACCTTGTCATTACTTGTGTAACGGAACTCTGTCAAAATTAAATCAGAAAGCAATAAAAGAGAAGGAATTGAATAGGAAAAGCTGTGTAACTTCATTTACGTTGATTCCGCCTTCGTATGTGAAGATGAACGTTCTCAACTGACTTTTCAGGGTTGCAAAAAGGTCCAACAAGTGGTATCAGAGCTTCAGGACGAGGAGTTCATACTACTACAGCTGATTCGACAAAATTCTCTTACTTCTACTCACTTTCTTTCATACTTTTTCGATTTAAACTGGTTCCTACGGTTGAAATGGTCTGAAATTCGAGTATAACGTGTAAAACATACGATTAATAAACCCTAGAAAGATTCAGGTTAAAATACGGCTTAAAAATGGTAAAAATCAGTTAAAAACCATATTTCGCTTTTACCAGGGCCGGCTCAACCATTTTGGTGGCCTTAAGCGAAGTACAAAATTGAGGCCTTAAAAAAAAAAAAAAAAAAAAAAAAAAAAAAAAAAAAAAAACTTTGTACAATTAAGAATGAAAAACATACCTGTTGTACCCATTCACAAACCTAATGTCTTGATAAAATTGATAAAAGACTATTTGATAAAAACCCTCCTCCTTTATCCGGGCTTGGGACCGGCAAAATAAACTAAAAAGTTTATAGTTGGCGGAGTTAAAAAAAATTTTTTGTATTCTTATATATTTGTTGTATGTGTAAAGATATGTTTAGATTAAGTTTACTTTTCTAGCTTTAACAGATGCAAACTTTTTAATAAAATTTTCATAATCAGTTTCTTCTAACAAATCGTTTTCAATTGACAAAGTAGCTAATCCATTCAATCTTTCTTGTGACATTGTAGATCTTAAATAATTTTTTAACAATTTTAATTTAGAAAAGCTTCTTTCGGCGGAAGCAACAGTCACGGGAATAGTTAACATAATCCTATAAGCAATATAAGCATTTTGAAAAAGAGTTAAAAGTGTTAATATAGTTTAGTATATTAATAGGAGTGTCACACTCTAAAGGTTCATCGCTATTATGTTCATCAACATTTAAAGGATCATTGCTACTAAGGTCATCCACTTTTAACGGTTCATCACTATTGTTATCTTTCACGGTTGTTACATATTTTAATAAAGATCCTTTTAATGATTCCATCTGAGCTTCTAATCGTTGTTTCTTTATTCTCTTAGAATGACCCGATTCATGCTTTCTATATCTATTAGACATTATAGATTCAAAAACCTAACAACTATCAACAATTCACACAAAATCTAATCTAGGAATTCAATTATCAATTAAATCAACAGTAATCTCAAAATCAACAGGAATCAAATTAGGGCAAGTATTGTACAAGTAGTCAAGTACCTTCGAAGAACAAATCTCGGATTAATTGGCAGTAATCTCAAAATCAACAGGAATCAAATGTCTGAAACTTTGAAATTCTTTGAAATTGCCAGACTCCAAAGTCCAAAACAACATCCAACAACGGCTCCCTTAATCGCCTGTATTTTATATTCCGAATTTGATTGTCAGAAGAACTCAGAACAAAAAGAATTTTGCAAAATCAACTATGACTTGATTCAGTTTAGAAGAACAAATCTCGGATTAATGAATATATATATATATTGTAAACTGAAGAACCAAGAAACTTGAATAAAAAAGACGTTATACGCGATTAAATCTTGCCTGTGAAGTGTGAACCGGCGCTACAATCTAGCATCTATCAGACCATCATTCGAAATCCATCTTGATTACATCTTGATTCTTCCCAAACGTCGCGCCGAATCCGCCTTGATTCTTGCCTGTGATTGGGAGTCCGAGCGGTGGGCGGCCTTTCCAAGTTTCGAGATTCCCAAATCCCAAACGTTCTAATTCCAAGTTTCCAGACTTATAATTCACGCGTGTTTTTGTTGCCTGTTATACCTAGCGGCCCAATATTCATGCCTGGTTTGTTTTAAGGCCCAATCCGAAAATAGGCTCTATAATAAAAAAAATTATTGGAGGCCCTATAAATTTTGTGGCCTAAAGCCCTAGCTTGAGTACACTGGCCCATGGGCCGGCCCTGGCTTTTACGGACCTACGAACAATCTAGTTTCGCTTATACGGACATAAGTCACATTAATTTCACTCATTTGGACATATTGCTGATTTCGCTTATCTGTCTGATTTCGCTGATAGGTTCGCTCTTAGAGACATATTGATATTTCGCTTATTCGGACATTGCTTATTTCGCTAATTCGGACATATGTGATTTCGCTTATGTGTCACAATTTCTGATTTCGCTTATTGTGACATACTATTTCGTTTATTTGTCACATTGCTATTTCGCTTATCTGTCACTTACACCTGATTTCGCTTATCAGTCATTCAGACTGATTTCGCTTTTGTGTCATTAAAGCTGATTTGGCTTTTGTGTCACCTGATTTTACAGGTACACTCAAGATGGATGGCATATTCTTGAACCCGTTTAGCGACATGTACGCATTCGCTGGAAATTCCGGAAACGATGATTCTTCGTCAAGCAACAACAATGAGAATCTGCCAAAAGAGAGGAAAAAAGAAGCTTGGGAATCTGAAAGTGCCTTTGGAACATTCAATAAACCTCCAAAGCTAATGGCTATCGAGGAATACAGTCGGTGGTCAAGAAAGTTTGAAGATTGGTTAATGGCATTCGCATTTCCCAGCTGGAAGAGTTTGAAAAACGGTTATGAAAATGGAAACAAAAATGGTGAAACTTTAAGATCAGCTGAGGAGATTGATTCGTTTGTAGCTGAACAAAAGTGTGTGGCTTTGTTGTTCCAGTCTGTCCGGGAGGACATAATCTCTTTGATCGATTATTCAAATGCAAAAGATCTTTGGAAAAAGTTAGAAAAGAAATGTATAGGTAGTGAAGAAATCAAGAAAAACAAAATAAAACTACTTAGGAAAGAGTTTGATATGTTTGGGTGCTTAAAGAATGAATCAGTTTCAAAAATGATCGAGAGGTTTGGACACCTGAAGCTGGAATTAACTAGACATGGAATTAAGTATCCTGATGATGAGCTTATCGACAAATTGTTCGATTCGTTGCCTGATGAGATGGATTGGAGATATTATGCGATGATGCTGAAGAATACCATCAAAGCACCAGAAAAGTTGACATTAGATTTGTTGATTGAGAAACTCGAGAGTCACGAGTTGGAACTGAAGAAGACGTACAAAGTCAATCACTCATCTTACCAGCAGAATTTGGATTTATATTATCCAAAAAGCATGATGCCAAAAGCAACTTCTCCCAAGACTGCGTTTTCTGCTGAGAATGTATCCACAGCTAGCAAAGAAAGTCAAAGCAGTCAAAGCAGTGGTTATCACAGTGGATCTTCATCATCTACAAGTCATTCTGATGCAAAGAATCGTTTTCAATGCAACATTGCAATAGACTTGAAGAATGCTCAGAATTTTGATGAGGAGTCGGCTAAACAGCAGATGATCTTCCTAGCATCAGTGTTGGAATCGTATGAAGGGTTAGTAGCAGGGAAGATAGGCAACACCAACCTGACGAAAGAAGATTATGATCAGATTGATCCGGAGGAAATGGAGCTGATCGACATTCGTTGGTGTATGGCCAGTGCTGTTCGTCGAGCACAGCGGTTCATGGAAATTACCGGCAGAAAAACAATCGGTGGTCCATCTACCAAGCTGGGGTTCGATAAATCCAAAGTGACATGCTTCAAGTGTAAGCAGAAAGGTCACTTCAAGCGTGAATGCAGAAACGCTTATGCTGATGAGTCGGAGAACCCTTTCAAAGAGGATTATTACAAGAAGGCAATTTATCATCAGAATAAATCTGAGCCGCCTAGATTGAAGCAGGTTGAAGACAACAAAGAGAAATCTAGAGCTCTTGCGGTGATTTATGATGATGAAGGGTATGATTGGAGTCAAGATGTTCTACCGGAAGAAGATGCGATTGGTTACGCATTCATGGCGAAAAACGACGAACCTATTCCTTGGAAAGATAACCGAACTGAAGAGCAGAAGTATAGATACAGAAAAATGTTGGCTGAAACAGAATCATTAGAATTTCTGGTATCTATCTGGAAGCTAGGAGAGCGAGAAGATGGGATCCGGACAGGGAGTGTTATCTTGACCCATATGGAAATATTGCAATCGATGACAAAATGCTTGATATCGAAGCCATAATCAAGGAGTACAAAGAAGAGGATGAGTATTGGCAGAATAAATGGTGGGGAACTGGAGACGAGAAAGAGAAAGAATAAAAAGAGAGGAAGGAGAAAGAAGAGAAAGAGAAAAAGGAGAAAGAAGAGCAGGAAAAATCAAAGAAGATTGATACTGGAGTTATTGACACAACGCAGGAGTTGACTGCTGAGAACCTGGGAAAATGGCTGACAAAGTGCTGGCTGCTAAGGCACTTGAGGTAGACTCTAACTCCGTGTCTGAGTCAAAAAGCCAGGTCAGTTCAAACTTGTCAACAAATGTGTCAGGTAAACAAATTGATGGAAATGCTGATTGCAAAAATTGCAACAAAGAGTGCAAATTTTGTAATACAGTCACGTATCTCAACGATAAGAAAGTTGAAGATCTGACAGCAAAGGTCAGAAGCATTGAGAATCAGATTCTTGATCGTGACAAAACAGTTAAAGCTTCAACTGAACGAATAAGAGAATTAACTAGCCAAATTGAAAATGATAAAATTGATCATGAAAAAGTTAAAAAGGAAAATGAAAAGTTAATTCTTGAAAATCGTCAGATTTCTGAAAAGTTTGAAAAACTAAAAAGCACAATGAAAGATAATGATGATCGAAATGGTAAAACTTATAAAGAAAATGTTCATCAAAAAGCAGTGCTTAGAGTGAAAGAAGAATCAATCAACCAACAACTGGATGAAATCGCTAAACTGAAACTTAAATTTCAAGAGGCTGAAATTGAAAACGAGCGAATCCAGTTAAAGCTTAACAGTTACAGCTCCGCAAGCTTTGTTTTGCAACACATTATTCCCAAACCCATCTGGAAAGACAAAGCAGGCGTAGATGTGTACTCTGATGGAACTGGGGTGGGTTTTCATCAAGTTCCACCACCTGTTCTTGATAACTACACGAAAAAGCAATCAGGGTTGGTTGAAATTGAAGAAGAAAGTGAAATGAATCTTCCAGCTTCAATTGATGTCACGTTCACATCTTCCAATGACGATAATGTCCAGAATGATATTGTAAAAGGTGTTGTTGAAAATGTGCTAAAATCGGATAATGACACTACTGAGGAAGATGGGTGTTTCTTGGACAAATACATTCCGAAACAAAAGTCCAAGAACAACTTAAATGAAGAATCAAATCTTGTCATGTACAAGATGTTGAGTTCAGATAAGTTGTTTTCGGATTCTGAGTTTCCGATTGAGAATGTTAATATGAACAAATTGACAAATGTTTTCAAGTTGGTCGAAGTTGAGTTGTCAGAAGTGAACAATCTGAGTCAAACAAAGAGAAAAATGAGTTTTGAGAAAGATAAATCATACTACAAGAAATCTGTTAATCCATCACGTTTTTATAATAACAATCGAAATAACTGGTCGGGTGGTTATCAGGGTGGTAGGAATTATCAGAAAAGAAATGTTCCAAACAAGAGGTTTGCTGAAAAGAAAAAGTTTGTGAACAGTTCGAGTTCACTTGCTGATGAAGAGAAAGAGATGTTTTCAAAATCGAATGAAGAGTTCTTTGTGAAAAGAGCTTCACAGTATCAGTCTGAAGGCACAAGTCGAGTTGTTGATACTCGAACATGTTTCAGATGTAATCAAGTTGGTCACATTTCACGAAAGTGTACCAATGCGAAGCCTAAGACTGAAACTGTGAAAATTCAAAAGAAGAAAGTTGACGAGAAGGGTAAAGCACCAATCGTTGTTGAGAAAAAGAGTGTGAAAAATGACAACACCAAAGTGAAAAATGAACCCGTAAAGAAAGTGGTAACTAAAAATGACAAATTTTACAAGCGGGTTGCATTATCTCAACAAGTTTGGAAACCAAAAAGTCAGAAAAAGATTTCACCTTCTGAGGATTCAATTCAAATTGATTATGATGCAAATTTTCCACCTCTTAAGGCTGAAAACTTCAAAATTCAAATTGCGAGAGTCAAGGTTACACCTAAGGCTGATGAGGCCTGGGTGGACACCATGTTCGAATAAGCAGTTTGAATTGCCGGAGCTTCCTGGATCGCGAAGCATGAATCGGCATCTTTATTGAAGTTGGTTAAGTCAAAGTTTGTTATGTGCAGGATCTTCCAAAATTTGTATCCAGATGGATCATGGATAGTGGAGCTTCAAGACATATGACAGGGAAGACTGCGTTGCTATATGATGTGAGAAATATCAATGGTGGTTATGTGGGATTTGCTGGTCATGAAGGTGGTAGAATTATTGGTGAAGGAACGTTATCCAACGGGATTGTGACGTTTGAAAGAGTTAACTACATTACTGAGCTGGAGAATAATCTGCTTAGTATCTCGCAGATTTGTGACAATATGTATACTACTCACTTCACTGATAAAGAATGTTTGATCTTGAAACCAGGATTTGTTATCCCTGAAGAATGGATTATCATGCGGGCACCTAGAGTGAATGATTTATATGTGTTAGATATGAGTGTAGCAACTACAACTACTGGTCAAGCACATTGTTTTGTGTCTAGAGCAACAGAGAAAGAATCGAGATTGTGGCACCGCAAGATGGGGCATATTCACCTAAGGAAAATGAATCACTTGGTGCACAATGATTTAGTTTTGGGTGTTCATGTCAAAGGTTTTCATCTGGAAGGGGAGTGCATTAGCTGTGTCAAAGGCAAGCAGAAGAAAAAAACATACCCTACAAAGCAAGTCAATTCAGTTTCGAGACCTCTGGAAAGACTTCACATGGATTTATTTGGTCCTGTGAATGTCAAAAGTATTACAGGAGATTACTACTGTTTGGTCGTCACTGATGATTATTCCAGATTTTCGTGGGTTTCTTTCTTGAAGACGAAATATGAAACGTTTGACAGTTTGATGGCGTTGTTCAAAAAGATTGAGAATCTGTACCAAAGGCGTATCAAAAGAATTCGTAGTGATAATGGTACTGAATTCAAGAACAGTAAGATGGAAGAATTTTGTGATGAAAGAGGTATATTGCATGAGTTTAGTGCTCCGTACACTCCGCAGCAGAATGGAGTCGCAGAACGCAAAAACCGGACACTAATCGAGACGGCTAGAACTATGCTCGCAGATTCAAAGTAACCGATAAATTTTTGGGCTGAAGCTGTTTCCGCCGCATGCTATACGCTCAACAGGGTTCTCACTGTCAAGAAGTTCAACAAAACATGCTTTGAGCTAATCAATAACCGCAACCGAATTTGAAGTATCTAGAACCATTCGGGTCACCCTGTACTGTTATAGAGCCTCATGGAAAGTTTGGTCCGAAGTGCATTGAGGGAATATTTGTTGGTTATGCAAATCCGATGCGACGTGTCTTCGTTCCAAGTGAGAAGCGGATTATTGAAGCTGCAAATGTTGAATGTCAAGGTTATACTATGCCGCCGCAGAATCCTAGTGATTCATGGCGTTATCATTATGACAAACTATGGGATTCGTTTGACATGAGAGAAGAATCAGAGGATGATGATGATTTCTTTGATGAGTTGGATATTTTGCGCGAATACGAGTCACAGCTAAGGTTCCCAACTGAGTATTCTAGAAGACCATGGGAAACTTCAAATGACGATGAAGCAGGTCCGAGTAATGCTGGTGAACATGATGATGTCCAACAGAATGAAGTTGCTCAGGATAATCAGTCGGTTCAGGATGATAATCAAGAAGCTGAAAACATGCCAGTCTTTGATCATGGTGATTTAGATTCTGAGGGGGAGCAAATTCAGATTTCAAGTCAAACAAACCAAGTTGGTGAACAAGATGCAGATCACAATGTTACTAATCTGGAGGGCAATGTAGATGTTCCAAGTGAAGTGATGCCGCGAACTTTTTCATATCATCCAGAGGAGTTGATCATAGGAGAATTGCAGACAGGCGTTCGCACTCGAAGACAGATTGATAAAGGGCTTACATGTTTTTATACAACAGTTGCTCCTTTGCAAACTGAATTCTCATTGAGTTGTTTTATCTCGCAGGTTGAACCAAGAACTTACAAAGAGGCGCTTACAGAAGATTCTTGGGTCAATGCAATGCAGGAGGAACTGAGTCAATTCGAGAAATTAGGAGTGTGGAAGTTAGTGGATTTACCGGATGGTCATAGAAAAATCAATACAAAATGGGTATTTAAGTGTAAGAGAGACGACAGAGGAGTTGTTGTAAGGAACAAAGCTCGACTCATTGTTCAGGGCTTTAGTCAACAGGAGGGGATTGATTTTACAGAAGTCTATGCTTCTGTAGCACGACTAGAGGCAATCAAAATTTTCCTTGCATTTGCGTCTTGGAAGAACTTCAAAGTATATCAGCTAGATGTAAAATCGGCGTTTCTTTATGGGAAGGTCAAAGAGGAGGTTTATGTCGGTCAGCCACCGGGCTTCACCGATCCAATCCACAAAAACAAGGTCTACTTATTGGACAAAGCGCTGTATGGTTTACACCAGGCCCCGAGAGCTTGGTACGAGACTTTGTCTCAGCACCTACTAGCCAACAAGTTCATTCGTGGAAAAGTGGATGCCACTCTCTTCACTAAAGAGGTCGACGGTCATCTTCTGATAGTTCAGATTTATGTGGACGATATAATTTTTGGGTCAACGAATGAAAGTTTGTGCAAAGATTTTGAATCAGTGATGAAGCAAAAATTCGAAATGTCATCAATGGGGGAGATGAAATTCTTTCTGGGTCTACAAGTTGAACAACTACCTGATGGAATTTTCATTCATCAGACGAAGTACGTTCGTGATATTCTAGAGAAATTTGGGATGTCAAGTTCTACTCCAGCTGCTACCCCACTTGCTACAAATCATGGGATTCACCCAGATCTCACAGGAGACAGGGCTGATGAAACATTTTACCGATCCATGATAGGTTCTTTGATGTACCTAACTGCTTCACGTCCTGATATCATGTACCCAACGTGCCTCGCAGCAAGATATCAATCTAACCCGAGAGCTTCGCATATGATTATTGTGAAGAGGATATTGCGCTACCTGAAAGGAACTCCTTCATTGGGGTTGTGGTATCCTAGGAAAGGCAATTTTACGCTCGAAGGGTATTCCGATTCAGATTTCGGATGCTGCAAAGTCAATTCCAAATCAACAACTGCAGGATGCCAGTTTTTTGGACCTAGATTGGTTACCTGGCAGTGTAAGAAACAAACGTCTGTGGCGCTATCTACATGTGAAGCGGAGTACGTTTCTGCTAGCAGTTGCTGCTCTCAGATCCTGTGGATACAGCAACAGATGCGCGACTACGGTTTGCAGTTTCTTAACACACCTCTTTTTGTTGATAATGAGGCCGCAATAAATATAACAAAGAATCCAGTACATCACGCTAAAACTAAACACATAGAAATTCGTCATCACTTTATTCGTGATTGCTTTGAGAAAAAGTTGATACGAATTGAGAAAATCCACACTGACGAACAGAAAGCTGATTTACATACCAAAGCTTTTGATAAAAATCGGTTTAAATATTTGTTAAAACTGAATGGTATGAAGCTTCTTTCGGTGTCGGATGGCATAATTGGCGTTGATGAGAGTACTGTTGCGGATGAAGACGAGAAACAATCTGCAATGGTTTGTCGATTTTTTACTTGTTTTGGTATTTAGGGGGAGTAGATAGATGTATATAGTTTATTTTTCAGAAAATACAAAAACAGTAAAAAATGAAAAAATACAAAAACAATATAAAATCTGAAAAAGAGCTTGTGTATATAGGGAAAATGATAGTACATCGGCTAGACAATTACAGTATGCTAAAGATTTGTAAAGTTTAAATGAGTTAAACAGTCTCACTAATGATGTGTCGATAGGTTTTCGCACATTTAGTAGATTTATTCGGGATATAAACCTAAAATTTCAAACTTGTGAAATTCGTGGGGAACACTACTTGGATATATAGGTAACCCCTGAAATCTCGTTTGAAAGGTCTCATAATCTGATATACTAGGTTTTTATACTCAATGATGTCTGGGGTATTATTCCGGGACTTCTGCTGAACGGTAGTTCTGACCTAGTCCTTGGATAATACTTTTCACAAATGCTTGAAACATAGCTTAAACCCTCAGCATGCGGATGAAACAATAAAATTGATAGTCGCTGCTGTTGTAGCTAAAAGATCCTCTAAAGGGGACATACCGTAAAGTCGAAGCTGATATCTCTCTGCGTATACGGAAGTATCGACCTGAGATCCCTCGGCCCTCGCATTACCTAATTTATGTACAGATATCATTGTAGTATACTCACATGTAAGACTGAATATTGGGATTCTGGATACGGGAGTATATTCAAGAGGTGGGACACATGAATGAGCTAAGTTCATAAGACATCTAATTCCTATCCTGAGTAAATTGAAATTTGTGTGAGAATTTAAGATGGATCAGTATATCGACAATCGAGGTGAATTGTTTAAGTCTGAGTATGAAATGAAGCTTAACGGTACTTGTAATTTGTCTGATAGCTGATATGATTCCCTGACACGCTCGCCAAAAATAAGTTTGTAAATAGTTTACTTTGTTTACTTTCTGCAATTTAAGTTTTCTGTATTTCATTTCTTAGTTTAGAACACTTTATAAAATCCAAAAAGATTTTATTTCTGCTTTATTTTTCGACAAATCAAAGTGGAGAGTTGATTGTTGGATTCTCAGATGTTGAAGCAGATGCAGGAGGTTCTGGACTGAAGAATGAGGAGAGCTTATCTTGATGAAGTTTGATTTATTGAAAAGTCAAAAACAAGTTCATTAATTTGATACTTGTTATTTTCAGAAATTGTGAAAATTGTTGTTTTCAAAATCAGTTTGATTTGTCAAATGATCAACCGAGGTCATTAAATTGAACTTGGTAGATTAATCAAGTGATCAGGTTCATTAACTTGGACCTGAATACTTGAGTGGATTTCTAAAACTTATTGAGTTTGTGATTTATTGTTGAAAAGATAGATTGTAATGTTTGATGTTTGAGACACAGGTTTTGGACTTCATCATTCCCACGGAAGCTAAATGTCAAAGCTTGAACCAGATCAAGACCTCAGATTCTAGTATATCGAGAGGGAGAGTCTGTGAAAGGGGGAGTCTGGATCAACAGTCAAAGGGGAGTTTGAAGATGGAGCTAGGACAAGATTCTAAACCTGTGAAGATAGAATGCTTATGATGAGAAGACAGAGAGTTGGAGAAAAGACCAAGACTGAAGACTCGGAGCTGAAGACTTCGTCAACATCCAAGGGGGAGTCTGTTGGTGCACGGAATGTCTGTTGACTACGTGTATATTAAGTCTTAGGTCAAGATAGGTCAACATAGGGTCTTGAAAGTCAAAATTAGGGTTTATGTTATAGGTTTCGCTTGTATGTACATTGTTAAGTGTAGGTTTCGCTTATAGGTACATCAAGGGTTTCGCTCATGTGGTCACAAGGTGGTTTCGCTTATAGATACACATGGGGTTTCGCTTATATGGACTGTCCATATAAGCGAAACCAGCTGGCCTATATATACCTGTCATGTGTTCTCATTCTATAACCATTGGAGCGGAACCTTGTCATTGCTTGTGTAACGGAACTCTATCAAAATTAAATCAGAAAGCAATAAAAGAGAAGGAATTGAATAGGAAAAGATGTGTAACTTCATTTACGTTGATTCCGCCTTCGTATGTGAAGATGAACGTTCTCAACTGACTTTTCAGGGTCGCAAAACGGTCCAACAACCTTCTTGTGTTGAAAGTAGCCTGACTTGGAAACAAATTTGTTACAGCTTCAAAATCCACCTTTGATGGGTCAATAACTGGATTACCCCGTGGATCCATGTAACATTCCAATTCGTCATTCCATCTTTTGGCTCTCTGGGCTTCTTTGAATGGTTCTCTGAATTTTTCAATTTCCCATCTCGCATAATCTCTTCTCCACCATAGATCATGATCAACATTAGCCACAAATGCATATCCAACTGCATCTTCTTTAGGAAGAACTTGACTCCAGTCATAACCTTCATCGTCATGAATAACTGCAATAGCTCTTGATTTTTCTTCAACCTGCTTCATTCTGGGAGGTTCAGACTTGTTCTGATGATAGATTGCTTTCTTGTAGTAATCTTCCTTGAACGGATTAGCAGTATCATCAGCATAAGCATTTCTGCACTCACGTTTAAAATGACCTTTCTGTTTGCATTTAAAGCATGTCACTTTGGATTTGTCAAAGCCTAAATTGGTTGAAGGTCCACCAATAGACTGCCTTCCGGTAATTTCCATAAAACGTTGTGCCCTCCTCACTGCACTAGCCATACACCACCGTATATCGATCAATTCCATCTCCTCAGGATCAATTTGATCATAGTCTTCCTTAGTTAGGTTGGTGTTGCCTATCTTCCCTGCAACGAGACTTTCGTACGACTCCAACACAGATGCTAAGAAAACCATCTGTTGCTTTGCAGACTCCTCATTGAAATTTTGAGTATTCTTCAAATCTACTGCAATGTTGCATTGGAATACATTCTTTGATGCAGATTGGCTCGATGTTGTTGAAAAAGATCCATTTTGAAAACCACTGTGAGGACTTTCATTGTTTACAGAATTTGAGCTTTCTGCAGAAAATGTTGTTCTTGGAGACCCAGCCTGTGGTAGATTTCCTCTGTAGTATAACTCCACATTCTGCTGATGAGCTGGATTGTTGACTTTAGATCTCTTTATCTCCAACTCGTGGCTTTCAAGTCTTTCGATCAACAAATCCACTGTTAAATCTTCAGACTTGATTGTGTTTTTCAACATTAAGGCGAAGTATTGCCAATCTTGATCATTCGGTAATGAGTCAAACAATTTATCAATCAGCTCCTCTTGAGTGTATGTGATTTTATGTCTAGCCAGCTCCATCTTCAGATGCCCAAATCTCACGATCATTTTACAAACAGATTCATTTTTCATACAGCCAAATAGATCAAACTCTTTACGCAACAATTTCTTTTTGTTTTTTACAATCTCATTACTTCCTACACATTTTCTCTCTAAAGCTTCCCATAAACTCTTCGATGTTTTCTCTTGTTCAAGTAACGAAATAATATCTTCTCTCACTGACTGTTTTATCAATGTAATCATTGTATTTTCAGCTACAATATTTTTAACATCTAATTCTGTGAACTCTTTTTCATCTACTAACTCTCCTCCTTCTTTTACTGGTTCTGTATATCCGTATTTTAGTTTTAACCAACTTTCAGGAGCAAAAGCTTTTACCCAACCCTCAAATCGGTTTTTCCACCAGTTATAATCTTCTTTCATTAATTTCGGTGGTTTCTGTTGGCTTCCATACATATTCTCATAGTTCAAATTCTCTGAAATCTCTTTTGAATATTCTCTTGTTTCAGATCTTCTC
This sequence comes from Helianthus tuberosus, assembly GCA_030545235.1. Lineage (NCBI taxonomy): Eukaryota > Viridiplantae > Streptophyta > Magnoliopsida > Asterales > Asteraceae > Helianthus > Helianthus tuberosus. Next base: position 65,320,113 of record CM060430.1, read on the forward strand.
TCGGATGATTCTGAAGTAAAGGCATTGTAGAACGTGTTGTAAAATTCTTCACCGCTGCTCAACATCTCCAGTTACCTGGAGACAAACAAACAAACACAATCAGTTTAAACAATATCAATCAAGTTAAAATAAACTGACACTTGGTTGACGTGAAATAATCTTGACGCGAAAAATCCTCTTTCAAGCGAAATAAGGAATCTCTTTGAATGACACTTCAAGCGAAATCACAAGTTGAAGTGGAACTACTTTTGAAGCGAAATCACTAGACTAACAGCTTCAAGCGAAAACAGATCTAATCTTTCAAGCGGAATACTAAGTTCAAGCGAGATCAGGTCTAATTTCAAGTGAAATGTCAATATGAAGCGAAATCAACTATAATCTTCAAGCGAAATAGCACTGTTCGTTGAAGCGAAATCTCATTTTGAGTCCAATTTTATCACTTTTACTTCGAATTTTGATCTGAAACTCTCAAAGGTTTGTTAAAACACTGTTTCGCACATTCTGTGAAAAATTCAATCCATTTTGACCGGTAAAACTTGTCCAATTTGAAAAAGAAGGTGTAGAAGTCAGAAAACTGATGCAATCGAGCTAAACTCTTCTTCCTTAGCTCTGATACCACTTGTAGGATCGTTGTACGACCTGATTGAGTCGATCAGAAGAGTCTTTTATCCGAATCAGAGGCGGAATCAATGAAACGGACACTCGATTCAATTTAAATGTCTCTTATATTGATATGATACTGATTTACAACCTGGAGACGATTCGGCAGAGCTTCGCTACTCAGATCCGAAAGTTACAAATGAATAACCAAGTGCACCTATATATAGTAGTAGGGATTTCGCTTGAGGCTGACCAGGACAGGTTCAAGCGAACTTAACTAATCTGATTTCGCTTGAACTTGTCACTTGGCACTTTCAAGCGAACTCACTAGTAAACTCACTAATCTTAGTTTCTAGCACCTCGAGCACTGGTTATCCTATTCTATCTCATTACATGATACAAGACGAAGTCAATAGACATAGTGCACTAACAGAACCTCTAAATTTCCTGTTTATTTTCAAGATCAATGTACATATTTTAACTATGTTTGTAACGACAATATAAATTTCAAGAAGTTTATCTTTATCTCTGTTATTCAATTTTCAGTTTCAAACTCTAATATGATTGCACTATGTGTGATTTCAAATTTCATGCTAATTTTGAGGATTCCGTTCTTTAGGAACTAAATCTTATAATTTAGTATAATGTGATTGCACTCTGGTGCATTCGTACAAACTTGGTAACACGATCAATACAAGTTAATACTGTTTTATGATCATAGCATTATATACATGATTTGTTTATCTAATATGTATAGCACATGATTATAAATTCAATTTGCTTAGTATGTTGATTTAACGTACTTAGTTTGTTAACTTAGCATACCTAGCACATAAATTGAGAACATTTTCTTGATATGCTTACATTATGATGATAATGTATGAATTATATATGTTGCGTTCTACCTGTTTGGTTAAGTATGAAACATATATAAATATTCGTACTAGAATAAAATACCTACTACCCAATTTGTTGTATGCATAATAAGTAGTGCTATTATTACTAGTATGAAATGCAATTTGATTTGACAGACATATTATTGTGACAATATTTAGTTTATAGTTCGACCTTATTATTTGTTTACCCTTGCTTAACAAGAGGAGCTATGTGGACCATGTGACGAAACGAGTAATTATGGGTGTACACTTAATTATGAGTTTCGACGCATGAGAATCATAGTAAGCCTTGTTAAGTATGGTGGCATAAAATCTAGAGTGATTAAGGTAACGGGAGGAGTATGATGCGATAAGAACACGGTGGATACGCCGATGGTACTTCCTATATATAAGTGTTCTTATTGTGTTATTCTTCAGAACGTTGCTGAAATCATTTAGTGATTTTATGTTATCTTGGACCATTATGTGATTATGTGTTTTAGTGTTATTTGTGTGGTTATTTTCGATGGAAGATGACGGATACTTTCATTAACTCAAATCGAGCCGACCGGGAGTATATTATGGTGTTAAAGGTGATGATCTTGATGCCATAGGTATGTTGACCCGTCTCCTATGCATGAGATGCTCATGGTGCATTGGATGTACCTCGTGGGATGATAGAAACTGTGTACGTGTAGGGCTTGAATGTACACCATTTTGTTTTCTAGGAATTACACTAGGAGCTTAGTATAACATAGTGCCATACTTAAATGATTTTTGAACACTAGTCGACTATCACAAATTTCAAAGGGTTGGATACCTTGAGATACTTTGAATATCCCAAATCACATTTTGAATTCCCTTCCAAATGATGCTCCGCATCTTTGGGATTTAGCAATCTGCTTATCCATTAGTTGTTTCAATTCCACTTTACGGTCTCCTTCGAATAAATTTCGGGACGAAATTTCCTGAAGTAGGGGAGACTGTGACACTTGTGCTCCGTAAACACACACAATGTAGGACACTATCTTTTATCAAAGAAACATTGTGCTTTGGTCTCAAAAATTTGTTTATTTTGGTTTTACAATTTCACATTTTGATTCTAATTCATTTTCAAGCTTTAAATCGCTTTTTGGAAAGTTAAATGCGAACTGATGCGTAAACGTAATCAGTTTAATGTGGAAAACACTCTGAAATAGTGACATAGGCTTAACATACCTTAAATAACCTCCACATAACTTAGAAATAAGTTTTGGATGGTTCGGTGTGTTGAAATCAAGTTTATTCGCTTAGAGGGACTAATTTCGACAAACTGCGAAAGTATGCCGATTCGTACTGTAACGAAACTTCCGGAATATGATCATAAGTTAAACATGCCCTAAATATCCTTTACAAAGCTTAGAAATAGGCTTTGAGGTGTTTGGTGTGCAAAAATAAACTTATTTGATCAACAGGGACTAAAAGCGTCAAAAAGTGCCCAAATGACCAGATTCATTGTATCTAGTCCAATTTTGATGCTTTGATGGTTTTTACCCCCTGATTTCAAATACCATTTGCTTGTTTTGAGTGTCCCATGGTTTATAAATACCTTGTGCCCACATGTAAGGTCTAGATCAAGGCACGTTTTGCGAGGAACGATCCTAACGGTTCTCCAAAATCTATAAATACCCATGCTTTCATTCACTTCAACTCACACTTAATTCATTTTTCTCTAAGTTGAGGTTTAAACACTTCATACCTGAGCAAACTTGGATCAAACTTCCTAGCGTGGACCTTTTGTAAGTATTCTTTCGTGTTTTTATGCGTTTTTAGCACGAAAGTCAAACAATGTTTGACTTTCTGCTTTGACCACGATTTGGTCAACACGAAGTTCGTTGAACTTCACAACGTGAGCGTAATCACAATGGTTATAGTCCCGTGTGAATATACCTACTGATTACTACGTTGACTAGGCGTAGTGACGAGTCGTAGTTTTGGCCAAAATGCGTATTCATGCGTATTTTGCAACCAAACTATTCTTGGGTATCAAAACTGTTTGTTTTGATATCAAACTTGTTTTCTAACTTCGTTAAACATGTTTAATTCGTCACTTTTAGGATAGTGCTTGTGTAGAGTCGTAAGTCAAGCGGTTTTGACAACCGCTTAGACTTTCGAACCCGACCCGTTTTGTCAATCATTAGGATCCGACCAAACATATAATGTGACCATAGTTGTATAGGGAATAACCTTCCGAGGTTATACCTTATGGTCACTTCATTTAGTTAGTTGTATGATAGGTAGTTTATATGCCTTAGGAAAATGACCAAAATGCCCTTTTTCGCATAATTTCATTTTAAGCATATGTAACACATGTTTTGACATCTAAACTGATTATATAACATAATTAGATATGTTAAGGCATATAATACTTGTCATAGGACTAGTTAGGCGTCTCAAACGCGCTTTCACGCGAACGACGGGTTAAAGTGGCTTAAGCTACCTTAATGGGTCGTAAGCACTTAGGATAGGTTTCGATTTAGAATATAGGCTTTGTTAAACCATATCACATGAGTTCCAACACTCATTTGATTTACAAGACCTCATTCTACCCGATCTTCCGATTTAGGTGTCGATTCCCTAACATAGTATCTGTTACCCTAGGAACCGCTTCAACACTTGAACTCTTGGTCTTTTGAGCTTTGTTATACCCTTTGAACCGGGACTATACGCAACCCCAGGCGAGTACATAGTTCCCCTCTTTTACCGTTTTCAAATGTTTTTGGGTGATTCATATGTGTAATCGATCTGTTTTCAAAATGTATGGCATATGTGTGTTCACTAAGTGCTTTTATGTGTATTATTCTGATTATGCAAATGTAATGTTTTATCCTTAAGTGATCTACTTATCTTCATAGTTAGATTCATGTAGGATATTTGAAGTACAGTCTTAGATCTTCCTATCTTCATAGTGAGATTTTTAAGAAGTACTTTACAACTCGATGGTTGGTTTTTGTGTATATTGTTGGTGATTTAGATAATGAAACTAGATAATACAATAAGCACATGGTGGATACTCTGCTGGTACTTCCTATATATAAGTGCGCTTATTGTATTACCTTTCGTGGCGTTATCCCGAATCACCATTAGGATTTAGGATTGTTTTGATTCAATAATTCAATATGACAAGAACCCAGGATCCCTGTAGTATATATCTATCTTCATAGTTAGACTTATATGGGATGTTTAGAGTACTAATATTAGAGTCCATGTTTGGATTCATTGTGTACTTTAATGCATGTTAGATTAGACAATGTGACAGAACCCGAATCCTTATAGCATCTATCTATCTTCATAGGTTGATTCTTGTAGGATGTTTAAAGTACTGATATTGGAGTCCTTGATTGGATTCATTGTGTGCTTTAATGCATGTTTACGAGATGGTACAAGTTGACGATTATGTGTTTATGTGGTAGTTGTGATTTAGATAACGAAACGGGTATAATAAAATAAGAACATGGTGGATACGCCGATGGTACTTCCTATATATAAGTGTTCTTATTTTATTATTCTTGTAGCGTTATCTGGATCACTTTAGGATTTTGTGTACAATTGTTTCAATGTTTGATTATCAAAATCTTTGTAGAATCTCCCATATTTTTATATGTTAGATTCTTAGAAAGATATCTGAAGTATTATCATGACTCATTGATTTGATTTATATAATACTTATATAAGTTTTGATTTATTTCAAAACAGTTATTATTAATCCTTGATTGGATTCCTAATAACATATTAACAAGTTTTTACGATGGTTTATTCGAGATTTCAATGTAAGGCATAAAATGACTTAGTAAATATCATATTGCCATATACAAACCTATTTTGTCACGAGTTTTCACAATTAAGATTAATACCAAATGTTTTGCCATCTATTTGGCTAATAAAACCTATGTATTCACCGGCATTTTTATGCTGACTGTTTTCGCATATGTTTCAGGTTTTCGACTGTTCAAGCATGCAACGCATATGACTGCAACCGGGCCTTAGACTTCTAAAACAAAAGAACAATTACATGTATTCTTTGTTTGTAAAACGATGTTAATGATATTGAAACAATTTAGTACCGGTAGTTGTGAGCAATTTGTAACGTGACTCCCCGATATTTCCATCACGTGTTGTTATATTACGCGATTGGGGTGTTACAATACTCCCTACCGGGCCCACCGGGTTTGTGGTTGGAAATTATGGGTGTGACATTAAGATTTCTAATCATGCCATTCTCATACTCACTGACTTTTCATAAAGTCAACGGTCAAGTATACAAACTTCCAACTGAGGAATATTCGTCCACTTCAATGTAGTCGATTATACTAATGGCACCATAAACATTTCATACCCATGTAGTAAAATACATGTAATCACCTAGTTATATGCACTCACAAACATAATCAATTTCTTCCATACTAGTAATCTCATAATTCAACAACTAACCATAACCATGGTTTGCTAACCCAAATTGTCATCCCAACATTGTCCCTTCTAAGTACATTCACGTTCTTCACAATTAACATCAAATTGTTCCCTAACCACAACGAACAATCAATCAAAGCGCATAGTGTGTACCATACAATTCAAGCATAGCACACAAGTTACAATTGCATAATTCTCACCAATTCATACAATCAACTATATTTTCACCTAAAGCGTATTTAGCATGTTAGTTTACTATAAATCATATCATTATCACATTCTTCACATGCCATTCATTGTTAGCATACAAATTTCATAAACTAACTTATACTAGGCATTTCATCAACACTTGGTGTGCGTACTACTATCTAAGCATAATGTACTAGTACTTCATGCTTTTTCTTCCTACTTCTTATTTCCATTCATCAACAAAGCAAAACATCAATTTGATTTTATATCATATTCAGCCTAACTAGTAAGGACTCATCACATACAACATAATATATCAAGAATCGAACAAGGATTGGACATGGGTGACACACCCATGTCGCCATCTTCACCACTAGAAGTGGGTTTCACCTTTAAACCTCAAATTACTTAAAATCATTCATAACCCAAGTTTTTTTTTTTCTGTTTGATGATTCTAATACATATTCATGCTTAATTTCATACTAATTCCAAGATTTGTCATATACTCATTTCATATAACATCACTAAATTCGAAATTACAACTTACCTCTTGTTTATTAGGGATGGATGATGAGGAATTTCATCCCATGCAAGAGATCAAGCTCCATTCTACCTTCAATTTATGGATTTTTGGATGAGTTGGGAGAACTCCCTTCTTCTTTTCCTTTTGTGTGTCGACACACACTCCACCCCCATATAACATCTTGCACTTTCTATTTTGTAGAAAGTTTAATCCAAAACTCCCATTTCAGTCCCTCCAGTTTATTACTTGATCAAAATTGTTCCCACTTTCATTTCTTTCTATTTAGCACATATTCTAACTAGGTTAATTGGAATACTTAAACCACTTCATGCTATATACAAGAAACTTACTAGTAAACCAAACATTCGGGTTTTTGGGGCGTTACAAAGAACTTGGCGGTAATATGATTCTTCAAGCCGCTACCACATATTTGAAGCTGAATTTGTATCTCATACCAGATGTAGTAACGATGGTGTCAAAGTTTTTGTGATAAAAGCTGAAACATAGTTGTCAGATCGAGTCCACGTTTCATATTCTTCTTAATCAGATGAAGAAAGATGTATATCATTTTTCAAATGCTTCAATAAACCAAGTGTTTTCAAGATAGTGAGTACTTGATGTTACCAATAGAAGAAGTTATCATTATCTAACTTGATTGGCATAAAATTTGCAATGTTTAGCATGTTATTAGGTTGATGAATTGATAAAGAATCAATGAATGTAGAGGAGGAAGCAGATCCTGTAGCCATAGAAAAGAACATAGTGAAGATTAAATATGGTATGAAGATCAGATTGGAATCAATGGAAGATTACTGGAGAAGAAGCTATTCGTCGGAATTAATGGTTGGTAATCAACGAACAATGATGTATTTGATTAGAAAAAGAAGAAAACAGGTGAAGATTAGAGAAAAAAAGAGAGAGGTAGTCGGAATCTGTCTGGAAAGGATGACTGAAGATCTAACAGTCAATCAAAAGATAACTGCCACGGGAATCAGAGATGCTCCGATACCATGTGAAAGGTAAGTCGATGAACAATCTTCTCATCAAGCATATTTTGAATAATACAAAAAATATTTATAAACAATCTCAACAACTCAACTAACTCTACAACTATACAGCTATGCAAGTATAGGGTGGGGTTATAGAGTGAACACTAGTGTATATATGAACTAAGTGAACAAATCCTGATCATTGATTTACATCATCAAATCGTAAAATACACTAGTGTATTTTTATTATCAATCCTGGCCATTGATTTACAATTATGTATTGATAATTAAAGACTAGGATTAGTTCACTAGTGTTCACAATTAAGGAGGTTGTTCACTAATAAACCTAACCATACAGGTATATCTACAAACACCGTATTTTTTGGGTGATTATTGTTCAACGTCAAAACACTCCACATCATATAATAATTTTTTATTAATGGTCTTAGATCATAAATATATTTTTATGTTGTTTAATATAAATTAAAGAAAAAAATTAGATCATAAATATATTTTTATGCTGTTTAATAATAAACTAAAGAAAGAAAAAAAAAAGTAGCCAGATTTACATTTTCCTGGATTGGATTTTGCAGAACAAAGTCGTTCATTCCTTCAAACAAACACAACTTTCACAGAATCTTCTCCCTCTTCCATGGACGAAACCTTCAAACCCTAATAATAATAATAATAATAATTCACCACTCTTGCATCCTTCAATCGATCATCATCATCATCTTCCTCCACACTCACTCGATCTTCAACAACCAATCGATCCAAAGGTAAAACAATTTCCACCACTCGATCTTACGTTTCCGCTTCAGATTTGCAACTTTCGTAACGTGATTGTTCAATTTTGTGTTGCGGATGTTAGGGTTACGAGTATGGGGGCTCTGATGTCGAAGTTTTGGTTCATGATGTTTCCTGCAAAGGAGTACAAGATCGTGGTTGTTGGATTGGATAATGCGGGGAAAACCACGACGCTTTATAAGTTGCATCTTGGTGAAGTTGTTACTACTCATCCTACTGTTGGTAGTAACGTGGAGGAGCTTGTTTATAAGAATATTCGCTTTGAGGTAATTTTCGAAATGATTTGTGTTTAACTAACTCTATGATTTATGATTGCTTGTATTGGTATGGGGGATTAATTTATTAGGTGAGTGTTGTTAATTGTAGGATTTTGATGTATAAAAGTTAAAATCAGGGCTTATAATTGAACAGATTGGCTGATTTGGTTTCTGGCATCCTTGTTTGATGATCAGTTTTTGTGGATAGTATTCTGCTTTATTTGGTTTATGATATCTGGTCATTGTAATATGGGATAAGAGTTAAGATAGTAAGATGAAGTTTGGAGCTTATTAAACCCACAAGGCACAAAAAGGTGTGGAATGGGGGTCTCACTGGATGCAGCCTCTCTATTCCTACTGGGTAGAGGTAAGGCTGTCTACATCTTACCCTCCTCCTCAGACCCTACCTTAGCTTTGCTATTGGTGGGATTTACTGAGTATGATGATGATGTTGTTCTTCATGTTTAAAATTTGGAAGAACATATTCTAGTATAGCACATTAGAGATCCTTGTAAAGCTTAAGTTTATAAAAATCATCAAGTTTAAAATTTGGAAGAACATATGCTAGTATAGGACATTAGAGATCCTTGTAAAGCTTAAGTTTATAAAAATATAAGACTTGAGGTGTTTTGATCGCTTGACTTTTTAGTTTTAAAAAAGCGCGCCTCACCTACGCACACTCAGGCGCAAGCCTTAGCACTTCTAGTTTATTAAGGTGTTGGTAAAAACGGCTTAAGGTGCAGGAATGGGGCGTGCCTGTTGTTCATGGAAGACTTTGTGCATTAGAATGTTTTACATATAGGTTATTTCTTGGTTTAAAAAAGTGCAAGGCACACAAAAGCGACGAGGTCGAAAACCGAAGTGCAAAGGACAAAGCGGCGGGCTTTTCGTATACTAGGCGCAAGGTGATTAAGAAATTTTTTTATGTGTCCCATAGGTTTTAGCTTTCTTTACCCAAAATATAGCTATAAATAAGGTTTTTATATGATTTTACCTACACATACAAGCCAAAAAATCAAAGGTACAACACTTTTCTGCATAAAAACACCCCAAGTACATGAGGCGCGCGCCTCAGACTACAAAACCCTAAAATCTGCGCCTTTTGGGTGCTTTTTGTATTTACCTTAGGTGCTGAGCGAAAAAGCCCCAGGACCTACGCCTCGCGCCTCAGCACGCTTTTTAAAACCCAGGATTATTTATATAGTAAATCATATATAGAGCTTATTTATATCTAAATTTTAACTTCATGTTGATTGAAATCTATGAGAAATATAAAAAAAAATTATATAAATACCTTGCGCCTCGCGTACGTGATGTGATGTTCCTTCACCTCACGCCTCAACTCCGCTTACTTTTTTTAGATGATGGCTCATATAGATAGGTTAATTAATGGATCTGTTATGTTCTTATGTTAATTGTTAATGCTTGATTACAGTTTAAGTGGGCCACTTTAACTATGAAATCTTTCTTTCTGCATGGGTGTTAGCTTAGACGATAAATGAGTAACATCTTTGTCTAACTTTACTGGATACTTTTTGTAGACACTGTTTCGGTTTAGCGGCTAATGAAATGACTAATATGATAGACCGATAGTACAGAACAATAAATGCATTTTGTGGACTTTATACCATCTTATCATTATTACACCATGACCATAACTATTGGTTTTGTGCTGGAGTTATTTCATTTGAAACATAGCCTGTTCTTGGTTTAAAAAGTGGGACGGCGCTTGAAGGCGTTTAGGTCCCAAAAGCCACAACGCACGCATCGCGTACGCTAGGCATTGCTTTATTTACAACCAAATAAGCTTTATTTATAACAAGAAGTTGCGTCTCTCTTATCGATTTTGCATATCAACCTTTTTATCAAGTAAACCTTTCATAACTTCATCCATTTGGTTGTTTTTACATATGAGCCCCTGATGCGTATGATAGACCGATAGTACAGAACAATAAATGCATTTTGTGGACTTTATACCATCTTATCATTATTACACCATGACCATAACTATTGGTTTTGTGCTGGAGTTATTTCATTTGAAACATAGCCTGTTCTTGGTTTAAAAAGTGGGACGGCGCTTGAAGGCGTTTAGGTCCCAAAAGCCACAACGCACGCATCGCGTACGCTAGGCATTGCTTTATTTACAACCAAATAAGCTTTATTTATAACAAGAAGTTGCGTCTCTCTTATCGATTTTGCATATCAACCTTTTTATCAAGTAAACCTTTCATAACTTCATCCATTTGGTTGTTTTTACATATGAGCCCCTGATGCGTTTTTTCTGACCTCGCTTTTTTTTAAACCAAAAGCTTGTTTTTCTGTTTTTTTAACTTCATATTAGATACATTGATTAGCAGGTTCTGTCTATATCTTGTCACAATGTAGTCCTCTTAGGAGAATTATTACATTTTTGTGTGTTTGTAGAAGGTTTATAAATAATAAAACTCATGCTGACAAATGTTTTTATTTGCGTAGAATCTAAAGCAAAACTCAATAGCCATGCCAGACCAAAATTAGAAAGTAGAAACCTTAAAATGAAGTCATCGTAATATGCTAGGTTCTAGAACAAAATCCCCAGACTTGCTCATCAATTCACAAGTCACTCATCTTCTATAATCTTTAGAACATTTTCAATGGGGAGACAAGGCAGGATGATGGAGCTGGGCCCCACTGCTACTTGGCATGGGTGGTGGGCCGTGGGAGTGATCCCGTTGTGGAGGCCTGATGTGGAGACCATTATCACTATATTCTACATGATGGGTTGGGGTCTTGGGCCCTGGTTTCTCCTTTTATTATCTAGTAAAACTTTTTTAAGTCATTTTTTTAAACCATAAAATGGTCTGTATTTTGTCTTATTAGTAATAACACCTATTATTGTTATAGGGCTATTACATATATATTATATATTATAACTTGTAAATTATGTAGCTTTAATGTTTAATAAACTTTTACCAAAAATATATGTTCTAACTTCTAACTGACTAAACAACCATTTTTTTGTTTTTATGATTATTTAAGTCTGAACTTAATGTTCCATTAATGTCATATCAGTTTCAATGTTATAGATTAATCTAATCATTATTATTAATTAACCGTTTTCATTTTTCAGCAAGTTAATAAATTATATAGCTATTGATATATGGGTTGAGTTCATTTCAGAACTCTAAATAACTACAGAACTTTCAGAACTCCTAATAAACAGTCATTTTATATATAAGTTTTTGTATTTAGGATCTTTTTATCATCTATTATATGTATTTCTTTGATTACATACATGTTAAAAGTAGTTTACATATGTTTAATTGCCAAAATTATATATATGTGTCATAACTAATTACATATATGTAAAAAAACTAGTTTACATATGTGTAGTTATAAAATTACATATAAAAAATGGTAAAATTACTCTTAACATGTATGGAATCGTAAAAATACACATAATAAATGATAAAATTATCTTAAACATAAAAATATATAAATAAAAAGATTGTTTATTAAGAGTTCTGCGAGTTCTGTAAATATTTATGGTTCTAAAATGATCCTGGCTCATTGATATATATATATAATAAAATTAAAAATGATTATAAAATCAAAAAATAAGATAGTAGTGTAATGTATATCTAAAGTCTTGAAAAAGTAAGTGGTACCTAATTGATAATGGCTCTTTATGGAGTGTGTGATGACTGATGAGAGAGAGAGAGAGAGAATCGTATGGAATGATGATGTGGCAGTGAGAGGTGGTGGCAAGCATTGAGCGCCGCGAACGTTAAGCCAAGTTAGCTGTCATGTGTAATTTTCGGTTTCTGTTTATAAACTGCCTAAAAATGTAACAATTCTCGTATGGAACATAATATATATTTGGAGCTGTCATGTTTAATTTTCGGTTTCTGTTTATAAATGTAACAATTCTCGTATGGAACATAATATATATTTGGAGACTTGTAACAGGTGTGGGATCTTGGTGGGCAAGAGAGGCTTCGAACATCATGGGCGACATACTACCGTGGGACCCACGCAGTGATAGCTGTTATAGACAGCACGGACAGAGATAGGATCTCAATCATGAAGGAAGAACTGATGAGGCTGCTTCCAAATGAAGACCTGCAAAGTGCAGTAATTCTGGTATTTGCAAATAAACAGGATCTTAAGGATGCAATGACTGCTGCTGAAATAACCGACGCGCTTTCCCTTCATAGTATTAAAAACCATGATTGGCACATTCAACCTTGTTCTGCTCTCACCGGGGACGGTCTTTATGATGGTCTCGGGTGGATTGCTCAGAGAGTTACTGGCAAAGCCACCTAGAATGAAAAAACCAAAACGCGCTTGTTTGTTTGATTTTGAACAAATTTGAAACACATAGCTTGTAATGTGTACAATTTGCTTCTATTATTTTTATAAAAAAACACGGGTTGTGATGTTTAGGAGTGATCGCTTTGATCTATGGATCATATTTCAATGGATGGTTGAGATCTCTCTTTTTTATGTCTATTTTTCTGTTCATATGTTAGATCTTAACCTTTCGTTTCACGTCTGAGTTAGACACGTAATTTAATGAATTTTAACCTAATAAACACTATATCTGAATTAGGGTGGAGGGTATGGTTCAATCACTCTAGGGTGTTTGAGTTATTCTCTACCCAATAATAGCATGCCATGTCAAGTCCCATTTCACTCCCCATTTTGCACTCAATCAGAGTGTATGGTTCAAACACCTAGAGAGTGGTAAATAATTTAAAAAAAATTGTGATTGGTTGAAAGGGGTTAGGACCCACCATTAAACCCCTCTCCCTCCTCCTTCCCTCCTCTTCCCGCATCGGTGACTATACACCGAAAACACTCAAAAAATCGGTGACTCAAACAAGTGGGGGTGGTTCCCCGATCGGTGAAAGGAGTCACCGAAACCACTCCCCCAAACCATACCGTGTACCCTTATAGTGTGTGTATATGTATATAGCTAAGCTAGGGGTGTAAACAAGCCGGGCCTAGCCCGAGCTCGACTGGGCTCGAGCTCGGCTCGTCATGATTTTTTGAAGCTCGAGCTCGGGCTCGATAACTAAACGAGCTCTATTTCAGGCTCGAGCTCAGGCTCGGGCTCGTTAAAGCTCGGCTCGTTCGAGTTTTTAACCAAGCCGATAACGAGTAGCTCTCGAGCCTCTGGGCTTGTTTACACCCCTATATATAGCGATTTATGTATGAGGTTCATTGGAGAACACTACAAAAGTTGGGAACCGGGGAACCATGCATTTAACATTTAAAAAATTCAACTTAACATGTTAAAAATCAATTTTTTTAAATGTTTTTCGGCGCTTTTCCTTATAAAAATGTGTAGAAGCTATTCCAATAAAAAAACAATTTTTGTAAAAAAATTACCTTTTTTTAACTGTTTTTTAAAACATATTTTTACTTTTTAATTTATTTTATTAAAAATGCTTCTATATGTATTTATAAGAAAAAGCACCGATTTAAAAAAAATGATTTTTAACATGTTAAGTTGAATTTTGAATATATTAAATGCATGGTTCCCTGGTTCTCCACTTTTTTAATGTTCCCTCAATGAACACTTTTTTTTTGAACGGCCAACGAATCCTCAAAATGGGCTACTGGCGAAATTCACCACATCGGGATACACTCGCCTCCGAACCGGAGAAAATCCTCACCTAGGGCCGAAGCCCGTGAACACTAGCCCGAAAGCACGACAGTGCGGTAAGGTAAAACCCGCTCAGTTCAAGGATCGAACTAGCGATTTCCACCTACTCGTCTAGTCTCCCATCATCTTCAGACTTCAGGTGCCGCATAAAATAATTGTAGAGTCCCTTAGAATCAAACGTAGGATATAATTTTGGAAAAGAAAAATTGGTGTTTCACTTTCTAAGTTTATGCATAAAAGTTGAAAATCATAAAGACTTCTTTTAATACTTTTAGTTCAAATAATCTTTTAGTAAATAAATTCTCCTATATATTAAAAAGTTAACCAAATGAACAGTAAACTTAAATATAATAAAATATTCTATACTTTTTTTTAGTTTTGTTATCTTAATATTATAATAATTGTTATCTCCTTTACTTTTTAAGTCTCATAAAATTGGTGTTAACCAGTAGTTGTATCGAAAATACCGGTTCGTTATCGGTACATGAAGGTAAAAACCAGCACCAGCCTGGTACATAACACGCCAAAAGTCGGTACCGGATTGAGTTTGATAATCTTTTAGTTCGAGAAATTTGGTACTGCTACCCAGTACCATTTGTTCATACCTGATCACGGGTACCGTACAAACACCAACGGTATCGTACAACTTTTTTTTAGTTTCAGGGGTAGGGATGAGCTCGGTGCCAACTGATACCGAATCGGTATTGGTATCAAAAATACCGGGTACGGTATCGGTATATGAAGGTAAAAACTGGTAGCGAACCGGTACTAGGAACGCCAAACGTCAGTACCGAACTGGTACTTAGGATCTTTCAGTGCAGGAAATTCGGTACCGGTACCCATTACTATTTGCTCATCTCTGACTACGGACTTCTACTGAACAACATCATTACCATACAACATCATTACCATACAACTTTTTTTGTTGATTTTCTTTCAGTTATTTTTTAATTTTTTTTCTACATTTTCTTTTTATTCTTGTCAGCGATTCCGTGTGTAACGCACTCGTAGTGATTTCAAACACATATAAACACAAACTAAATAACAAAAGAAGTTTGCCGCAACGACGGTTTTTATAACTAGTTTAGTTGAAAATCATATGGACTTCTTTTAATATTTTTAATTCAAATAATCTTTTAGTAAATAAATTTAATAAGAGATATAATAATATGTTTTGCGTACATGATACGGCCACGAAGTATAATAAGAGATATAATAATATGTTTTGCGTACATGATACGACCACGAAGTAGAATCTCAACCTATTATTTTCTTTCTCCTTTCTCCTTTGTCATTTATTTGCTTCTTTTTATAAGGAAAAAAGTGTAACCCTTTTTGGTTTGGGTTATTTACAAAGATATTAATTTCATTATAACATATGTATAACATACTTTTATCGAATTTTAACATAAAATTTGAGTTGATATATTTAGATTCGAGTTCTGTAAAATCTTGATTTAAATTCTTGTCGTATTTTTCAAACCATGCACTAATATCTTTGGACCGACCTCGATTTGAACCTATTTTAATAAACGATAGATACCATCCACTCTGCCAGACTGAATTAGGTTTATCAAAGATAATTGTGATGTATTTTCAAACTACTTTGAGATTTCAATAGAGTTTGAATTTTACTTGGTCGTTCTTGTGAATTCGAGAGCCTTGTGCGACTAGAAAAATGAGTTCTTAATATATAAAGTTATATATTAAAAAAATTGGCCCTACCAAAAAGATTTTGTTATTTAACCGGGTTTAAAATTTTAAGTACCTAACTGGGTTACATAGGGTTAGTTTAGTTAAATGATTAATGGGTTAAAAGAGGCCAAAATTAAATAGGTTAAGTTAATGGGTTTAAAAAGTCATATTGGATTGTAAAATATTAGAGGGTGATTTTATAGGTTTTTGTTAAAAAAAAAATATGCACAAAATACTATTTTAGAATTAACATTTTGGGCCACCAGTAAAGTGGCCTTTGGGCGGTCACCCACTTTACTCTTGCTAAGAGCCAACCCTATTACTCAAACGTCATCAAGATTATTTTCGTTTCAACTAACTCTTGTGTTTTGACTCATTTGTGATTTAGCTTTTGTTACTTGGCTAGGATAAACATGTGAGTTGAGTTCGAGAAGAAGATAACTTCCTCATTGACTCGCTTGAACAATTTTCATAGTAGACTTTTCTTGTGTATTGATAGTTTGACATGTTTTTAATTGTGTAATTGTAAATTGTTGTTAACTTGTTATTTAAGATTCGTGAAAAACATGAAAAGGCGAAAAAGCGACATACTTTTGTATATTTCACAAAGAAAAAATTACACCATTGGTTCTTATGGTTTCTGTCAAATTTCAATGTTGGGTATTAATAGTTATTTCTTGCAAAATCAAGTATTAATGTTCTAATTTGTTACAATGTTGAGTACTAAAGCTAAATCTTGTCACAATGTTAAGTACTAAGGCCAAACCTTGTTAACTTTTTTTTGTTAAGTCTTACTAAAATGACTTAAATGCCCTTTTATATCTAGCGAGTCTATTTTTTAATTAATTATATTTATCTAAAATAATGTAAAGTTTTATTTATATTTATATTTTTCTGTTTTATTTATATTTTTTATAAAATTAAATGGATTTGAAGTTTATTATTTATAAACTTTGAGTTTATATATAATAATATGCTAGTAAAATAAACTTTTTAACTTCATCTAAATAATATTATATATAAACTAAAAGTTTATAAATAATAAACTTCAAATCCATATAATTTTATAAAAAATATAAATAAAACAGAAAAATATAAAACATAAATATAAATATAAATCAAACTTTAAATTATTTTAGTCAAATATAATTAATTAAAAATAGACTCTCAATTTATTAAAGGGCATTTTAGTCATTTTATTAAGACCGCCCGTAGTGGGGCGTGTTTTTTAAAATTTTTTCAAAAAAAACGCCCTATAACGCCCCGGTAACCACTACACCCGGCGTTACCGGGCGTTATTTTCGAAAAAAATTGGTTCAGCGTTTTAATTAAAACGCTTAAAATGAGGGGGGCCACCTTTTTTACCGTTGACAAACGGTCATATTATTTATTTGTTTATTTTTATTTAAAACTAGCTTACATCCCCGTGTATTACACGGGTTGAATGACGGAAAATGTAAATAATAAACTTGTATATAATCCTTATTAATGAAATGAAATATTTAGATAAATTAGTAAAACAAAAGAACAATTATATTTTCGTTACTTACTTGTACATGTGATTTGATACTTTATTAGTAATTATTGTTTATATCCAAATAATATATTTTATCTTAACAAATATATACGGTTAGGGTAAAACGAAAACTTCTACGAGTTGTTAGAACTTAAACTTACAAAAGGTTTTTTTAATTTTTTTCAGAGGGTGTGAATGAGCGATTAGAGACTCAGGACGTTAAATTTTTTGATTTTAGATTCAAGTGATTAAAACCACTAAAACATAGGGACTCAAAAAGTAATTTACTATTAATTAAATTTGAAATTATACATTTGATCTCTAACTATATTAAATAATATTATACTTATTATATTATTTGATACATTTATATTTGTTATAGATAATTATGAATTAAATTTGAATTTATACGTTTATCTCTAACTATATTAATTAATATTATATTATATTTTGTGTATAAAAAATAATATGTAATACTAATATTAAAAGGGAGGAGGCACCAGAGAGTGACACGTGTACAAAAAGATTTTCATTTATTAGTATAGGAAGATATTACCCCACTATATACATATCACCCCACATTCTCACATTTTTTATAAAAAACTCACTTTATCTCCTACTTTCTCTCCCACTTTTCTTCTATTTTTTATAAAAAAAAAACACCCACTTTCTCCTACATTTTTATACAATCATGCATCCATACCGACCCGCACGACCCACGAACCCGAACACAACCCAACCGCAAAACCCGTATAACCTTCAAGACATGGACCCGAGTTTTTTTACGTACGCGGCTTACTTGAGTGGCGCCACTCCGTTTGTGCCTCCCCCTTTCGGCTATGGTCAAGCCGGCGGGTCGCAACCGTCACAACCACAACCCGAAACCGAACCCGATGTCGATGTCGTGCCGGAGACGCAACCCGAACCGGTGCAAGATAAATCAAAACGCGGCAGAAGGTCGCATAAGAAGAAGGATAAGGACGAACCTCGACGTACAAAAACTATCATTAAATGGACGAAGGAGGAGGAATTCACGTTGACTCGGGCGTGGCTCGACGTTTCGGAGGACGAAGAAACGGGTAACTCTTTTATTATTATTTTTTTTACTTATTTTTTACTTTTATTTTTAACATACAACTTATTTGTTTACTTTTTTTTTAATTTGTAGCAAACTTTCAAACGGGTCCCGTTTTTTGGGAAAGGGTTCGTGAACTCTTTTTTTAGCACGTGGGGTCAAGGCGAACATCGGGACAAAGATTCCATTTCTAGCAAATGGACCGACATCAACAACAAGTGTCAGGCGTTCCAAGAAGTTTACCAACGTAACTACGATAATCGCCCGAGCGGTGAAAGTGACGTCGGGGTTTTAACGAGGACTTTGGAGGAGTTCGATAGGACGAAATGCCCTTTCACGTACTATAAGTGTTGGGAACTACTAGGAAAAAATCCAAAGTGGGCGCTAGTTAATCCAATGACGTCTAGTAGTAGACGTCGAGCTAAAAGGTCAAAAACATCATCCTCCGTTGACCCTTCAACTCCGACATCGGATGCCCGCAACGTTGATTTAAATGAGGTGGTGGACGTTGACGAGGAACTTCAAGAAGAGTTGAACCGACCACCCGGTAGAAGAAAGGATAAGCGAACCGGGAAAAAAACGGTCGAGTCGTCTTTCGATCTCGGGTTAAAGGATGATTTCGAGGAGATGAACCGTCGTCTCCAAGACATTCGCGACCTCGGCCACAAACGTTGGGAGATTATGCAAGAACGAGTGGCCGAAACCAAAAAGTTTAACGAGATGCAAGAGGCGAGGCAAATGGAAAAGGACATTGAGTTTTTGTCCAAATCAATCGACCACCTCCAAGGCGACGCGTTGATCCTTGCGCAAATGCGTCGACAAAAAATTCGAGAAAAATATGGACTCTAGATCATATTTTTATATTCGGTTTTTTTTTTCTGTTTTTTTTATATTCGGTTTTTTTTCTGTTTTTTTTATTTTCGGTTTTTTTATTTTTCTATTTTTATTTTCTGTTTTTTTTAATTTCAAGTAGTGTAATTTTTTTTTTTAAATTAATGAAGTTTTTTATGTTTTAAATTAAAAAAAATAATTGTGAAATGATTGAATTGGGGGTTATTGGCATAATGCCCCACTACGCCACTTTTGCTATAATGCCCCAACGCTGACTAGGATGCCACGTGTCGGATAATGCCCCATGGTGGGGGCATTATAGCAACTTACCACTACACATGGTCTAAGACTTAACAAAAAAAGTTAACATGGTTTGGCCTTAGTACTCAACATTGTGACAAATTAGAATGTTAATACCTGATTTTGCAACAAAAAACTATTAGTACCCTACATTGAAATTTGACAGAAACCACAAGAACCAACTGTGTAATTTTTTTTTTACAAAAAGGTCTCAACCCAATTTTGCAATACTGAAGTTTCTCAACTTGTAAAAATATAAGAGTAAACTGCTAAATTCGTCCCTGAGGTTTGACTCAAATTGCTAGATCAGTCCAAAATCAAGTTTTGTTGCTAAAACAGTCCCTGGGCCCAGTTTCTGTTGCTATTTCAGTCTAATAAATTAACACCGTTAGAACCTCTGTTAATGAATGGGTAAAACTGCTAAATTCGTCCCTGAGGTTTGATTCAAGTTGCTAGATCAGTCCAAAATCAAGTTTTTGAATTTGTTAATTATAAACTTATTTAGGTATATAATTTTTCTAGACTTGCATTAATTTTTTTAATTTGTTAATTATAAACTTATTTAGATTATAAAGAGTTAATTACATAGTTAGTCCTTGTGGTTTGCCCTAAGTAACATACTTAGGTACTAATAGTTTAAATTCACATTCTAGGGTATTAACTTTACGTTTTGTAACGTTTGGAGGTATTAACGTTATTTGTGGGTTTAAAATCACATTCTATTAGTACCTAAGTATGTTATTTTGTGCAAACCACAGGGACTAACTATGTTAATACCCTAGAAGTTAATACCTCCAAACATTACAAAATAAAAAGTTAATACCCTAGAAGGTGATTTTAAACTATTAGTACCTAATTATGTTATTTTGCGTAAACCACCGGGACTAACTATGTAATTAACTCGATTATAAACTTATTTAGGTATATAATTTGTTAATTATAACTCAATACTATTTAGATTAAGTGTGATCTTATTTAGATACTTACGTATATAACTACTAAATATTTACAAAGTTATAACAATAATAATACTCAAATACAGTTTAAGACGGGTCCAGTTATATTTATGTTCGTTGAATAAATCATTAATATCACAAGAGAAAGAAAATGGTAAATGACAGGTTCTTAATGCATCAATACTTGTACCAAATGCATTATATATTTTCTTAAATGTCTTAAAATTTAAGATAAATTACAAGTCTACCCTAAATATTACAAATATTAAATTAAAATAATTGATAAATATTAAACATTAAATATTACGATTTAAATAAAAATAAATAAAAATTATGTTAATTTCTTAATATTTAAATTTACATATAATGTTTGTATTTTTCATAACTAAATATTGTTTAAATTAACTGTTGTCTTATTTAAATCCTTAAATAAATACTAAATATTTACATGGTAACAACAACAACAATAACAACATCAAAATAAAATCAGTATTTAAGGCTGGGCCGGTTAAATTGCGCTCTTCAAAAAAGCTACATTTATATTTTTAAAACTAATTTTATTTAAATTAAGTATTATCTTATTTAAATACTTAAGTATATAATTAGTAAACATTTAATGATAATAATAATAATAATCAAAATAACTAACAAATAATTTTTCTAGACTTGCAAATTATATACCTAAATAAGTTTATAATCTAAATAAGTTTATAATTAACAAATTCAAAAAATTAATGCAAGTCTAGAAAAATTATATACCTAAATAAGTTTATAATTAACAAATTCAAAAAACTTGATTTTGGACTGATCTAGCAACTTGAATCAAACCTCAGGGACGAATTTAGCAGTTTTACCCATTCATTAACAGAGGTTCTAACGGTGTTAATTTATTGGACTGAAATAGCAACAGAAACTAGGCTTAGGGACTGTTTTAGCAACAAAACTTGATTTTGGACTGATCTAGCAATTTGAGTCAAACCTCAGGGACGAATTTAGCAGTTTACTCAAAATATAAACGAAAGAGTCAGTCAACTTAATTTTATTTGTTAAAGTCTCTTCATTTATTTAGAATGTACGTAATAAAGGTATAACTTTTGTTTCCAAACATTATGAATCCCGTTTTAAGAGTTAAAAAACGTTATCAAAACAAATTTATGGACTTTAATATAAAAGATTAGTTTACTGAATATTTCTTTATTTTTTACAATTTAACGAACTTTAATATACAAAAATAATGTTCATAGGCTATTTATGAAAATAGAATATTGCGGCCGTTTTATGGTATTAAACCTTTAGCAATCGCATAAAAAGCGATAATGTGTTTTCTATTCTATTAAATTTCTTATTATAATAAAAATATTAATAAAATGGAGAGTAAATTGCCAAAATCGTCCATGAGTTTTATAGTCCTTCACTTTTGTATTTTTTGTCATTTTCATCCAAACGTCTAATTTGCTTTATTTTTTCTATCAAACATTTGGATGAAAATGACAAAAAATATCAAATCTCATGGACGATTTTGATAAAAAAAAAAAAAAGTCAGACGTTTGGATAAAAATACCAAAAAACTCACAAATGAAGGATTATGTGGTACAAAAAAATTGTTTTGGATGAAAATGACAAACATGCCCAAACCTCAGGGACGATTTTAGCAATTTACTCTAAAATTGAATATGAATTGAACTCAACTTTTTTTATTTAGAGTAAACTGCAAAAATGGTCCCTGAGGTTTGATCACTTTCGCCATTTTAATTTAAAACTCAAACCTTTTGAATCTGGGTCTTTGTGGTTTCAATTTTATTGTCATTTTCATCCAAAATCAAAATCTAGTCATATTTTTCAGTTAACATTCATTTTTTTTTTTTCTTTTTCCTCCCTTTTATGAAAGGGCAAAATGGTCTTTTAACGTTTTATTATAATAAATTAAAAAATCTGACCATTTTACCCTTCATTAAAAGGGAGAAAAAAGACAAAAAAAACTGGATGTTAACTGAAAAATATGACCTGATTTTGCTTTTGGATGAAAATGACAACAAAATTGAAACCATAGAGACCCAGATTCAAAATATTTGAGTTTTGTACTAAAGTGTCAAAAATGATCAAACCTCATGGACCATTTTTACCGTTTATTCTTTTATTTAAAAAGAAAAAGAAGTTGAATATGAATTGAACTAAACTCTTTATATTTTGTGTGGTTCTCAGGTGAAAGGAAGCGTGTTCCACCATCTTTGTGGTAATTAATCTGCTGCTGCAGATAGGATAGGTGTGTGGAAGCCATGGCTATGGCAGCAATACCTTGCGTAGCAGCCGTATACAACGAATTCAATGGTACCAGAATCAACGCAGTATTCACCAATTTCAGACCAACAACTAGAACAAGTCTCAAAATTAGGGCAATCAAAGAAGAAACACAACAGAAACAGAAACAGAAACAGACAAATACCTCTTCTTCTTCTTCTTCTTCACCAGATGAGATTACTAAGAAGTACGGCCTTGAAGTCGGCCTCTGGAAGGTAGTATTCTCTTCTTAGCATTTTCATTCAAAATCTCTCACAATTTGTAGATGCTCTTCTTCATTTGTAAATGTTAAAAACATTTTGATCAACATATTAGAGAATCTGTTTATCCCATTTGCTTTTGATACATTTACTTCCCTTCTCGATCCTAAGGCCCTAGCTTTGTCTTTTAGTAAGGATCGATTTTGCTATTCAAAAGGGGATTGTTACCTACCACTTGTTTGTAATTGGTTGTTTCTAAGGTCCAGTGTAGTGGGGCGCCAAGAGGGGTGTTTTTTGGGCCATAGCGCCTGGCACACCACGACGGGCGGCGCTATGGGGCAAAAAATGGATGCAGCGTTATACATATAGCGGCGTTTTGGAGTTGCAAACATTTCCCCCCACTCACACACACACACACATATATATATGCACACATATGTATGTATAATTGAAGGGGTTATTAATTAATTAAATAATAATGAGGTAGGGGCTTTATGACTACGGGCTCTAGTGATATAACGCCCCATAAAGCCCCTGTGTAACGTGGCCCACAAAGGGGCTTTATGACTACACATGGCCTAATGTGTTACAATCTTGTAGCTAAAAATTTGTGATTGTTTTAGCATTTTGATTTGAAATATGTGAGGATTTGTAGATACTCATTTAGTGTTCTTATTTTAGTGAATGTTAACATTCTGATTCGAAATCTGTGAGAATTTTTTTATATTTAGCTCAAATGATTCCGAACATCTAGCATTCTTACTATTGGTCTCGGTGTTGATTCATCGTGCTCTTACTGTGTGAATTTTTGTAACATTTTGATTGGAAATTTATGAGAATTTGTAGATACTCATTTGGTGTTGTTAATTTGTGGATGTGTTAACTATTTTACTTGAAATCTGTGAGAATTTGTAGATCTTTAGCTCCAAGGAGGATGAAGAAGGCGATGGAAAAAAATCGAAAGGAGATCAAGCCAAGGAGCTGTTGACGAAATACGGGGGAGCATATCTAGCAACCTCCATAACCCTCTCATTGATCTAGTTTTCTCTATGCTATGCTCTCGTTACGGCTGGTGTTGATGTTCCAGCACTGTTGCAAAAGGTAATATCATATTCTATTACTATACTTATTATGATAGCTTGTAATTTCATCCATTTTAGCCTGTTTATTAGATGTTATGGTAGGGTGTTTGTGCATTCGGTTGGTTTGGTTACAGGGCCGGTTTATTTTATACTTCCTCTAAACCTATGCAGTTAATGCGGTAAAATATCGCATATCGTTCAAGGACCGATATTTGAGATATAGGTCATCTCGGTGAGATATTGGTGGGATATCGGTAATTATTATATAATGTAGAATTTATATATATAGCAATTTAACACTTATAATTCAGTGATATATCAGTCAAACTAACCTTCTGGGGTAGCCCAGTTGGCCAGCCTCACCCAGGCCTCTACTTGAGGTCACCGGTTCGATTCCCGGCAATGCCCTTATGGGGTGTTGGGGCTCTTCACCGTGGGCAATCACTGCCAGGCAGCTATGGGGCTAAGTTAGCTTGCGGAGTTGCAATACTCCGGCGGATGGGAGGTCCGTGCAACTACCCCCCCCCCCCCCCCCCCTGATATATCAGTCAAATATCGGTGATATATCAGTCAATATCACCGATAATATCGGTACTGATATTCTGACTGATATTTGACACCGATATTTTACTAGGGGACCTATATAACCGATATATCACCGATATTAACTGCATAGCTCTAAATTGGATTGAACGCGTCTTTGTGCCAAAAATTACATGTTTGAATGTTTTCCGTGTTTTGATTCTAATCATCGTTTTACTTGGTTGTTGCAAAGTGTTTGCACCTTTTCAATTATCTTTTTCAGCCCAATAAACCCAAACCCTGAAATTAGACCATTAATAACGGCTTGGAATGGTGTAGTTTCAATTTTCTAACGGTTTTGTTTTTATTTACAGTTATTAGAAATCGTTACTTACAGTTTGGCTCATGGTTTGACCTATAAACAGTCCAAGCCAGACCATGAACACATCTACTAGATGTCATCATCATCATCATACTCGGTAAATCCCACCAATAGCAAAGCTAAGGTAGGGTGTGAGGAGCGTAAGATGTAAGATGTAGACAACCTTACCTCTACCCCGTAGGAATAGAGAGACTGCTTCCAGTGAGCCCCCCAGCTCGATAGTGGTTTTGCATCAAGCCTTGAACATACGACACATAACACTTAGTAATTGAGACAAAGGCCGATTAGTGCATGTACCCCCTTGTCTTTCAGCTATCAACGTCGTCAAATGATACATGATTAACCATCCCCGTTTTTTAACGTCATTTTCACGAAATTAGTAAAATAATGTTCAAATTAGTGCACTTTCACTTTTGCCGCGCATACTGCAAGCAGGGCGTAAATTGCCTAAAACAGCAGTTTGTGAAAACGACTTGATTTGGACCAGGCAAATTAAAAGGATTAACTAAATGGAAAACGGGTTAAAAGAAGCCTGTTACATAATTAACTGTGTTTATAATCGTATGATAACCTAACCCAATCCATCTGGCCCGACTTGTATTGAGTCAAACTTGTTTCAACTCAAACCTGTTTTTACATGTATTGTAGGTGGGGATTTCAGCTGGTGAAACTGGAGAGAAAGTGGGGACTTTTGCATTGGCATATGCAGCACATAAAGCAGCATCACCCATAAGATTTCTGCCTACTGTAGCCCTCACCCCGATTGTCGCTAGTTGGATAGGCAAAAAAGTCGATAAAGATAACTAGTTTGTATCATTCGAAAACATTTGTAGTCTATGTATAAATGCATTTCCTTCCATCTTAGGGGGTGTTTGGATACGTCAATGGTATTGTTGACATACACGCACTTATGTTGTTTTAAGTTGTAATAATTGGCAAGATCACCAGATATTTTTCGAACAAATGAAAATCAAAATCATAATCAAACAATCGATTCAAAATATGCAAATTCAGACATCCTCATTATTATCATATGATACAAAACCTACACGATGAAAGCTATGAAACTCGAGTATTTACAAAGTACAACCTACCGATGAAACCCTAATTTTATTAAACAGCAAGATGTCAACATGAATTTATTTCTACTTTACATTCGGCTCTCCGAAGAGGGGGGTGATGAAGATTATATAATCTTACTGTTTTCATCCCAAACAGTTTGTCCCTGTAGGGTTTGCATCAGAATGCACTTGTGGAGTATCTGGATTTGGTGTTTTGTGTTGTGGGGTGGTTACACCAGGCATGGCATTGTCATCTTGAAGCAGGCCTGTATCATCCCATTCAACACTCGCTATTGGCTCAAGGGTTAGGGCAAAACAATATTTAAGAGATGGTAGTCAATTTCAACCCGTTTATTAATAAATGGGCCAGTATGTAGTAAGCTTATCCCTAACGGGTCAAACAGACGTAAGAAAACATTTGAACAAATAGCTTACGGAAAAGTGATTAAAACTGATGGAACTTGCCCAAATGGTACTTTTTTAATGCATAAAACACTTCAACCATTATTGAAATAATTATTTTTTAAGAAAAAAAAAATATAATTTTAGACAACATATGTTGAGTCAAGCCGACCCAGCCCATTTTGCCACCTCTAATATAAAGATATGGGAAAATAAAGAAGCAAGAAAATATAAATATGAGGATACATTCGGTCATCCACATGTCAGTGATGCTAACATCAGCATCTGATAAAAGCCAGTAGTCTGCATCACTCTGCAAAAACCAATGTGACACTTAGTAACCTCACAATTGTTATGCATGTTTCGGTATGAGTCATGGGCGTTCATAAACCATTGAAACTGTGAAACAAATCGGCCGGTTCAGGGGTTTATATGGTTCGGCCCACATTTAAGATTTGAAAAACTGGTTTTATTGTATATTTTTTGTTTGAAGTTTTAAAAATACAGTCATTTACATACATATAATATTCATAAACCATTTCACCAATCAAAAAATAAAATTAATGCAATAATGACCTTAAAAAATATTAAAAAAGGGGCCAAAAAACAAGTGATGATGTAAAAAAACTTACATCAACATCTGGAACTATCTTCATGATCCCGCTAACAAAGTCATCAGATGCATTAACATCTAAACATGCATTAGTACTGTCGGTTCTTTGCATCCCAATCTCAGATCCTTGACCCGACCCGATTGTTGTTTCTGTAGTCGGGTTCTCGATCATTGTCGATGTTGAAGGAACGCTTGAGTTCGCCTCAACACGATTGATCTCCTCAAGCTTTTCTTCAAATTGACTAAAACAAACAAAAATACATCAAAATAAGAAAATAATAATTAACGAAAGAGTAAATTACGTTTTTGACCCCTGTGGTTATATCACTTTTACTATATTAGCCTAAAATAAGAATTTTTAACATATCTGCCCCTATGGTCTTTATAACTAACCATTTTGGCCCCTAAGTCTTAACCATTTTGGCCCCCATGGTCTCTATAACTAACTATTTTGGCCCCCATGATCTCTAGACTTAGGGGGCAAAATGGTTAGTTATAGAGACCATGGGGACAGATATGTTAAAAATTCTTATTTTGGGCTAATATAGTAAAAGTGATATAACCACAGGGGCCAAAAACGTAATTTACTCTTAACGAAAAGAAAAAGGTAAAAGAAAAGAGTAAGTACAAAGTACCTGACAAGATAAACGTCTATAGGGCCCATGGTGCTCCTTAGAACTATTCGGTATCTTCTTTGAGGATAGTCAACAGCCTGCGTGATTATAAAATAGGTTTCATGTAAGCTTTCTGCATATGTGTCCCAACATTAATCATATCATTTCCTTTTGCACTCTCGAATTTACCTCATCTGGATCTGGAACTTCTAGAGTAGTTCCATGAGGGGCTTTAATTGCAATCAAGGTTTCTTCCTGAACCCAACAAAAAAGATATTACGAGTCTAGAGGTGACAAATGCAACCCATTAACTTAAAATGGGTCGAATCAGGTTATCTGTTATATTTGACAAGTCAAATGGTAAAACTAAAAAGAAAGCTAAAATTGGATGAAGTAATGGAACACACCTGGAAGCAAGGTAGGCTCTTAATATCTTCTTCAGTAACAAAAAGCCACCTAGAAAATTAATGCATAAGTGAATTAATGTTGATATCTTTTAAATAAGAGATAATCGTCGTAATGTTATTTTTGGCCTAACTAGAATTAGAGTGAAATGCCTTTTTCGTCCCTGAGGTTTGGCCACTTTTGCGACTTTCGTCCAAAGGTTTTTTTTCGGCATCTAGATCTAAAAGGTAAATCTTGCCATTTTCATCCGGCTCATTAACTCCATCCATTTTTCTCTGTTAAGTCAGGGGTATTTCCGTCATTTTTGTTCACTTAAAGAGCAATTCGCTTTTTTCAGGGGCAATCAGTCTTTTTACATAAAGTGAAAAAGACCGAATTGCCCTTTGAGTTAACAAAAAAGACGGAAATACCCTTGACTTAACGGAGAAAAATGAATGGAGTTAACAAGCCGGATGAAAATGGCAAGATTTCAAACCTGTTGGATCCAGATGCCGACAAACAAACCTTTGGACGAAAGTTGCAAAACTGGCCACACCTCAGGGACAAAAATGGCATTTTTCTCTTAGGATTAAGATGTGATGAAATGAGTTATTTCAAATTTACTTGCTAGTGCAAAAGCCATGGCCCATGAATACACAGATCATTGATAGTTGATGTATAGAGAACTTTACTTTTGATTATCTTCGTCTTCACTCAAGTCCCGTAATCTCTCTTGCATTTCTCTGTGTCAGTTTAACAAGTATATGCATTAGCTAAATTTGCATAAAAGACAGCAAGATTATCTTTATGTAGATATTGAATGAATAACCTTGTTTGCTCATCTAATCTAAGCTCCTCCACTGAAAGATTCTCAACTTCAGCCTGTCGTTGAAATAGTTATTAATTATATAATTACCTCAAGGTAGTTATGTTGCATGGCAATATCTAGTTGATAAATTAGCATGAATATAAAGTCAAAATCATAAATATGAAAACAGAAACATTTTGTTTTATAAAACATACCTGTAAACTAGTAACACTCTCATCAACATCCCCTGTTGATCCATCAAGTCCCCTAGTTCACCAGTAAACTTGTTAACACCATAGAGAATTAAAAATACACACTATATGATAATATAGGGAAAAAATGTCATACTTCCACTGAATCCTGTTCTTCAGCTTTTTCTCTATGAGCCCAATTCCTTCTAGAACATTTGTTATATCATATATCCGCCTTTTTTGTACCTGTACCAACAAAACCAGTTCAGTTAACTGAATGTAACCGAGCATTTGAAAAAATGGAGATGTGACTACCTCTAGTGTTTCCGCTGCTTTATTTAGATCAAGAATACCATCTTCTGCGTGCTTGATAAGGTTGATAAACTTCTTTGTTAAAAGACCTGATATTACAAATCAGTGTGAGCACTCATGTACATAAAGATAAAAGAAGATATGCTCTACCCTGAAAATAATATTATTATACACACACAGTTGCAATAATTGTGCGTTACCTAAAGAGCTATCATACCGACAGGGACCAACAGGGGTAAGATTATGTCCTGATGGAGAATCTGCATAATTCACAAGATGTGTCAGGATGTCTATTTGAAACGATAACTGAACAACTTGTTTATATGTAGGGTTTGTATGTGATGCTCACCAGCATTTAATGCAGTTTGAGGTCCAGCCTTATTACACTTTCCAATTCTCGGAACTTTTTGTGCTTTTGACACTTTTCCAGATACGGGTGTCTTTAGAGGGGTGCTAACAGCTAAAGTGTTTCCAGGAGTGGGGTTCTGATCATTAGATTCGGTTTCAAATACTGTTGCGTCTCCCTTCCTTTTCAATGGCTAACAAAAAATTAATGAACTTGGTTAGAATTTACGACATACTTTATGAAAAAGAAAACATATCTTTATTGATGAAGCAAACACATAATAATTAGACCGTCTCAATATTGAAGATGAAAGAGCAAATAAAATATCGCTGTACTAGATACTTATAGTGCGATATCTACATTACTAGATACTTCCAGTATACAAAAAACTGCAAGTAGAAAGAGAGTAAGTAACACCTTAACAAATATACAAACTTTGCTACTATATTAAATACCTTAACATCTGAGTCTCCAATAAGATCCAAAAAACATCTCGATTCTATGATACAAAAAGTGTAAAAAAAAACACTAACATCCTACTCGAGTAAATACATGTAATTCAAGTTTGCCAGCTTAATAGCTTATATACCTACATAAGTATAAGAAAATCCACACATAGAAGACTAGAGACCTTGTTATGCCTTAATCCTTATGATAAAATGTACGCCAACATCTGCGTTCCCTACCAAACACATGCCCTCAAACACTACCACCATTTGTACCATGGTCTTTTAAGTTGTGATATTCTGATGTTCTATGAAACTACTCAACATACAGCTTCATCCCCTGTTTATATTTAATTTCTTAGTTGAGAAGCAATTGTGGATGAAAACAAACTGAACTCGGACTATCCCCCCCCCCCCCCCCCCCCCCCCCCAGTGCCAGAAAACTACACCTCTCCCTCTCTCGATTGTGGCCATCCAACCTATTCCTTACATATATGGCAATACCATGAAACCTCATCACAAATCTATGATGTCAATCTCCTGTTAAAAGGTTGCATTGCATGCATGTGAATTGAAAAAAATACATCTTGATGTAACTTGATCCGAAAACATGTCTTGTAAATCCACAAACGTTGATCATCTAATCAAGGTTCTAAGTTGAGGTTGGTTACTCCAGTAACTATTGAACATACTGAACAGAAGTAACAGTTCCTTGATTCAATTTCTTAATTATAAACATAAACAGACTTTGCTAAATGCATGATTCATTTAGCTAGCTAACGAAATTTCTGTATTAGGCTATATACATGTCGAAACCTCCTTAACATCTACCAACTTAAACAGTCATACAGACCAGCTGTTGCCAAGTGAGGTACTCAATACATCTCCAAAAGCTGAATCCAAGCATCTATAGTGCTAGGGCTAAAAACTAGATCAAGATCTTCAACTAATAGAACTAAAATACACATAACTTACTCATAATTTCATGTAGACCGACTAATCTTAGTTAAGCACTTAATTTTAATGGTCATGATTCTTAAAGTAAATCAAAATAAGATTCAAAACCGCTACAAAATCCAAAACTGCACTGAAACCACACATCTGAATTCAAATCAAATCAAAAACCTAGAATTACTAACAATCATGCATAAAAAAACTAACTATAATACTATCATCCTCCTCAAACCTAATGACATAATTAACAGTAAACAGATCAGATCTCCAACAATTCACCAAATCACAAAACAAAAACCCTAACAAACACACACACACACACTTACAAGAGATTTCACCACTACGCCTTCCGATTCGCGGTTTGCGGCAGCAGTTGAAGAAAACCGGTGATAGTCACCGAACGGCGGCGGCTTCATCGAGGTGAACGGAAGCTGCCGTCGTAGATACGAATGATTCTGATTATGCTGCTGCTGTTGCATGATCTGGCTCGATCGTTGACTGATTGGAAGCAGATCAAACCCTAGCACAACTGATTGTAGATGCAATTAGAGTAGATGTAACCGTTTTCGTATGGATTTTTGGGGGATTTGATAGAGTGATTGAATCTGTGAGGATAAACTGAATTTGGCGCGAAGGAGAAGAAGGATTTGTGAGAGATGTGGATGCAGAAGAGAGAAGAAGTGAAGGATGATTGGAAAAAGCGGGAAGAGAGAGAAGAGTAGGGAATTTGGTTCGGATATGGATGTGGAGGGAAGCTAGTGACTTTTGTTGGTATTGTACATTTTGGTTGTTTCTTTTGAATACGAGTTGCTAACTTCAAACCCTAGTTTAGGTTAGTTTGTATATGTTGGTAGTATGTTTTGATTTTTGTTGAGGGGTGTAGGTTGGGGCGGGATGTTTTTAACGCCAGCTGCTCCACTTCGGGTTGGCGTTGAGCATGGCGGTGCTCTTTTGGCATGGGTATTCAGCCTGGCGTGGGGCGGTGGGCAGGGTGACTTGGCTGGCTTTGGTTGACTGGTTCAATATGGCTGGTTTTGGTTGGCTACTTTAATTGAAAAAATTCATATGGCTAGCCACGCCAAGCTAAGTCACGCCACACCACACCCCTCATTTTTCACCATAAGCTTGTGGATCCCACCCTCGCCACGTGTCGAGCAATGCCCCCCAAGCCCCTCCACTCCCCGCATCCTTATAAAGGACTAATCGGGGAGTCTATGTGTTGCGGTGGATGAGTTTGTTTTGTTGTCTGGTAGTAGTTGTTATTGGGTTTATGGTGTGTGTATGGCGTTTGTGGGTTATTCATTGTGGTGACGTATGAAGTAAGTCGGAAGCGACAACCTAGTAGTAGGGTGTAACTCATAAATACAAGTTATTAAAATTTGAAACTCATAAATATGGGTTATGGAAATTTTAAACGGAAACATCACAATTATTACAAAGTAGGAGAGAGTCGTTTAATAACAGTTATGCTTTTGCGTGCTCTGAAGATTAGGTTTTGTCAAATCGCTTGCATATCTCCATTTTCTCATCAGTGTCCATGGTTTTTGAATTTATATTTTTTTATTATTCCATAACAATCTCTTGATTTTATGTCATTTCAACTTATGCACTAGGCTCGTATTTTTATTTTTTACTTTTTTGTCATGGAATAATAAGCGAGTGACTTGCATTAATTTAAGTCTCCTGTTGAATTTTTGAGTCGCTTCAGGTCCCAATGTTGGCATCAATTATCGTTTGAGAAATTGTAGTCAAGGTTCAAGCAAAAGAAGGTACTGCGTATTTCGGTGTTATCCGGAGGTGACAAGGGCAGGTTTGATAGGGTTGGTAAAAAGTCAAAATGGGTATTTTTTGGGGTGATACTATTCCCACCCCCCTAGTTCCTGATTACACCCCCCCTACAAAAACATCACATCCATCAATCCATCAATCAATCATTTGCTTTTTGTTTTTAGTGTTTTTTTGTCTTTTTGTTGTCCTTTTAGTATATTTAGTGTTTTTTTGTTTTTGTTTTTTTTTTTTTACAAACTTTGGGTGTAAAAAACTACCCCCTCGGGCACGCCGTTTGAAATTTTTTTTTTGCGAATGTTGTTAAAATATACGGATCTAGTTGTAAAAAAAAAATCGTGGTCAACGCCCCTCCGTGGCACGTGGTTCCCGAGGGGATAGTTTTTTACACCCAAAGTTTGTAAAAAAAAAAAAGAAAAAACAAAAAAATAATAAAAACACCAAACTTTGGGTGTAAAAAACTACCCCCTCGGGCGCGCCGTTTGAAATTTTTTTTTTTGCGAATGTTGTTAAAATATACGGATCTAGTTGTAAAAAAAAAATCGTGGTCAACGCCCCTCCGTGGCACGTGGTTCCCGAGAGGGTATATTTTTACACCCAAAGTTTGTAAAAAAAAAAAAAAAAAATACTAAAAACACCAAGTCAAGAATAAGGTGCTACGCCTACTATATTTTTACACCCAAAGTTTGCAAATTGTACCTTAGATAAGATTGTTCGTCACATTGATGAAGTAGTGAACTCGCAATATACAATTGTTAAAGATAGCTTCGAAAAAAGTAGAATTGTTCTAATGCATAAACACAACCTTAGATTCGGTCGATGAATTTTGGAGGAAACTTGAGTTACCAGTATATTGTGAGGATATTACTTGTGACGTCGAGCTGGAAAGTTTTAAACAAGCCTTTGATAATCGATCCAAGCCTGGAAAGAAAAGTTTACTGGAAAAGTTAAAAGCATTAACCAATCCAAGTATACCTTTTGTTGAAGAACCTGATGTTAAAAAAAATACTCGTGGACGACCAACTACAAAATCCAAACAACAAACAATGCCGAACCCTCAACGAAGCTACTCTCAGAAGCCTCCAAGGCACACTCCGTTTACGAACTATCAAGAGCATGATTACACTCAAGAACCTGGAAGGCATAGTTCATTTACGAACTATCAAGAGCAGGATTACACTCAAGAACCTGCAAGGCATAGTTCATTTGTGAACTCCCAAGATCATGATTACACTCAAGAGCCTTGGATACATAGTTCATTCGGGTATCTAGAGACTGCTGATTATGTTGGTTACATCAGTCCAGACGTGAACTATCAAGTGCCTGGTGAAACAAGTTCGTTCATAAATCAAGATATTTACGGAAAAAAACCATTCAAGGACGATCCTGGTGAACCAAGTCCGTTCATGACACAAGATACAGACGGACAAGGTTTTTTTACCAACCTTTTAAACACACCGGGATATGATTTCATGGGGTTGAACCAAGATATTGTCGGACAAAGTTCTTTCGCCAACTCTACAAGTGCGCCAGGCTATGACTTCATGGGGTTGAACCAAGATCAAGCATCACAGGTGATACACAACTATATTCATCTAATTCCAAAAATCTTCCAAGCGTATGTTACATGCATACATAACGTGTTAGGTGATGGAAATTGTGGGTTTCGGGCGACAGCTTCTGCTCTCGGGTACGGTGAAGATGAATGGTTATTTATCCGGAGATCACTGTTGGAAGAGCTACTCGAGTTTAGAAATAAGTACACTAAGGCTTTCTTAGGCTCATTCAAAGATGTGTTCACGTCCTTGGCTTGGTCAGGATCGGGGTTTGCACCTGAAAAACACTGGATGATTATGCCAGAGGCAGGATTCTTGATTGCGAACAAGTTTAATGTGATCGTTCATTTTTTATCTCAAGAAAAAAGAAACAGTTCTACTTGTTTTCCGCTTTGGAGAGGCCCTCACGAGTTCCCAGAAAAAAAAATAATTACAATTGCACACGTGAATGGTAACCATTTTATAATGGTAGAATTGCAAGGAGAGTATCCAATTGCCAGCACAAACAACCTATGGAAATTAATGAGAGAAAATGATGCAGCTGGCTGGGAGAATATATTTGAATCACGTCAAAATATGTATAAGTCTTGGATAACACAACCTGCTACATTTGGGGGGTGTATCGATTAAACCTCTGTATGTAAATTATTAAATGATAATAATTTTGTAAAAAAGTACTTATTTTTATATAGCTTTTGTTACAGCTATAAATATAATTTGATAAATTATAACAATAAAAACTAATAATAAATACTATATCATTACTACTACTAATAATAATAAATATAATAATAATAATACTAACTAATTAAATAATAAACAAATACTAATTAATAATAATAATAATACTAACTAATTAAATAAATGAATAAAAAAGACAACAAAAAGACAAAATAGGCTAGAAACAAAAACTAAGTGATTGATGGATGTGATGTTTTTAATAGGGGGGGGTGTAGTTAGTAATTAGGGGGGTGGGAATAGAATGACCCTTTTGGGGTGGTTGAAATGTTTCATGTTGACCCTGTATCTTTTTCAGTATTTATGAAAAAAGTGTTTAAGTAATTATAAAATAATAGTGTTCCAATTATAAAATGGTTTAGGAGGTTATACGTAGTCTTTTCCCATTAATTAATCTTAAATTCCACTTCGATTTAATTTAGCCATCACTTATAGAATCCAATCCTAATCACCTTCTTTTTTTATATACGTTAATGTTTTTCTATTTTCTTTTGTTTTAGAGCTTGTCCCTTTGGGCTCAATTTTAGCTAAATAATAATGAGTTATTAACTTGGATTTTATTTCCTTCAGGTTCGTAACAGTGATGAGAACCGAACACACTGGAATGTCATCTTCCAATGACCGAATCCGCCTTGAAAAAGGTGACTAATATCCAGTTTATTTAGTTACTTCGTATTATTCATATCATGGACACATTCATACAATGAAATACTGTGGTTAACGAATTACATTTTTTTTATTTTGCAGCTTATAGGAGATGTTGATATTGCAGTTAACAATACATCACCAAGACCAATTGCTGTAAAAACGTCAAAAGGAACCGCTTGTTTGAGCCATTTAGACTCGAGATTAACGAAAGCCAAAACTTCTGGTGAATCAAGCAACAAGCAAAGAAGAGAAAAAGACAAGACAATCACTTATGTTAAACAACCAGTTTCATTTATCTCATGTGGTAACATGGAACCCGAGCCAAATGTGACCACTTTACCCGTTAATGAACCAAAACCAAGAGACCAGACTGCCAGCTCATCAAGTTATGGTGCTTTCGAGAACCACACAACCGGCTTTGGTTCAGGAATGTGTAACACCCCAAAATATAACAACAAATTATATTTATATATATATATATATAGGACAAAAATCCGTTAGGAACCACCTCTTATTGCGAGAACCGCGAGAATCAATGTGAACTCAACCAAAAATGCCTAAAAATAGCTAAAAATCACACAAAATTTTTTTTTTAATATTTTTTATAAAAAATCGCTACTTTTCGAAGCAAAAAAAAAATTTAGATCTTTTTTTTTTTTTTTTGCTACTAAAGGTAGCGATTTTAACATAAAAAATATTTAAAAAAAAAGTTAGATTTTTTTAGGTTTTTTGGAGGTTTAGTTTTTAGCATTTTAGCTTGGGGTGGGGGGGGGGGGGGGAGGGGGTTTAGGTTTTTGGGGGTGGGGGGGGGGGGGTTAGGTTTTTTTAGGTTTTTTGGGGGTTTTAGTTTTTAGCATTTAGCTTGGGGGGGGGGGGTTAGTTTTTTTTTAGCTTTTTTTAGCTATTTTAGGTTGTGTTCACATTGGTTCTCGCGGTTCTCGCAATAAGGGTGGTTCTCGCATGAACCTTACCCTATATATATATATATATAATTATGTTGAATTATAAACTTATTGAATATAACTAGGAATATGTAACCTAGTTAATAACATGTTGATTAAATAATGAAAAACATGAAATGTACTCCTTTTATAAAAACCTAAGAAGTTAAGGGACTAAAATGGACAAAGTTGAAAATGATTTTTATTGAAAAGAAATTGACACCGAAAACACACAGTGTGTGTGTTCCTGGTCGATCAAAAACACAGAGCAAGGAGGGGCTCTTCTCAAAAACCCTAACTTCATCTAATCTTCAAAAAATCAAAGGAGAAATCAAGTCAAAATCAGTGTTTTAGCTAAATTGGTGATCACCCGAGTTAGGAGATCACAAGGTATGTAAAAAATTATTGTTTGATGATATTACGAAATCTTGATGAACACTAATAAGTGTGAAATAAGCATGATTGGTTGATGATATGGCAAAATTGTAATGAATACAAGTCTAGGAACAAACCCTAGATGAGAATTTAGTGATTTAGTGTCATAACCTAAGTGATTGAATGATTAACCATGTATGTGCTAGATGGGTTTTTGTGATGAAGTGATGAACACTTGATTTATGGTGATATATTTTGTGGAATTTGATATTATGATGCAAATTCTAGGTGGTGTTTACATACACTTGACATAAGGGCTTGTAATTGATGCTAAAACATGGTTAATAGCTAATCATGAACTTGATAATACTTGTATGAAAATCTCGCCCATACGATGCTCGATAAAATGCCTAAGTGATCTTGAAATATTGGAAAATATGAAAGGATCACGTAATTGACTAGTTTAACGCATTGCGTATTAAATATTGTAATATGAGTTCTAAACGATAAATCTAATTGAACTCCATAGGCAAATTGAGCGAATCATCAAGTGGGCAAGAAGGAGCGGACACTCGCTTGAAAGGAAAGCTTTAAAGGAGGAGGTTTGATTACTTGTCGAGCCTATAGTAGGATTAAGTTCCAAACCGGGACCGAGCATTTTCACTTATACATCTTCGGCCGAGTGTCGAGTGACTACTTGTGAGGTGTGTAAATTTGTATATAACTAAATAGAATTTTATAAAGGCATGTTATGCAAAACTAATAATTTTTCTTAATTTGTGTTCTAAATAAATCATGACGAATAAGATTGTAAATAAAATAAAAACAAAATAAATTTAGAACTTGGATTCCCGACACTCTAAAGATAAACCTAAAAACCTTATCTTCTACCAATTCTGTTTGGGTGTGTAAGCCACGTTTTAGAGTTTTGCTTGAGGACAAACAAAGATTCAAGTGTTTGGGTATTTGATATACGTAAAATACAACATATAAATTACATAAAACAAGGCGTAAAATCAACCCTTTTTCGGTACTAATGTTGGAAAAAGCGTGTTTCTTTGTTCCTTTTTAATTTACAGGGTCAAAAGAGCTTAAACGCACAAAAGAAGCAAATTAACAGCAGAAACCAACATAAATACTAAGAATGAAGATTGACACGACTCGTCGAGCCCCCGTCCACATCCAAACCAACAAAAATAACAAAAACAGAAGCTTAGTCACGAGGTCGTGCCCAGTCAAGATTCCCTACAGAAAAGACAAACTAACACGGGGCCGTGCTATCTCAACACGGGGCGTGGTCAACTCTAAGATTCGCATAATCTGAGATAGTACAACAAGTACAACTGCCACGGGCCGTGTCGTTGACACACGATGTAATGCCCTGCTTCTTCGTACTTTCCATAATTAGAAGGTCTTGCTTGTATTTCTATTTTTGGAAGTCTTGTGTTCTTGTAACCGTTCTTTCATTGTAGTCGTTGTAAAATCCGAGACTTGAATCATAAATAAAACTCGTATTTCTTTAAATTCGTGTTATACATACTTCATACATGTTCGTACATTCAAATTCGTGGACAATTGATTATTTACTTGGAATTCTTGGAAACTATGTGTTAAACTTGCAAATACATGAAACATGCTAATCATATGTCTTTTGGATGCGTACGATACTTAAACATATTTCATTACACTTGCTCCATGTTAATATTACTTGTTTTAGCCTTATAATATGCTTATATGACAAAAAGGACCCTTGAAACACCTTAAAACACCTAAAATAAACCTAAGGGACTAAAGTTGTCAACAATTAAAACATTAAAATTCGTCTGGAGGAGAGTCACGGGCCGCGACCCGCCCCCTAAACACTTACGCGGGCAGCGAGCCAGTGTAATCTGGGTTCAGTCCCAACCAGCTCGTTGGTTGGTCGATTTTGGTGTGTTTTTATTGGTTTAAGGTGTGTTTCTTGCATTTAAACCTCACCAACCCAACCCTAATCCATCCCCTATATAAACCAAGCCTCCTCCAAGCATTTTAAACTTTCTCAACACTCTCCATTCACTCTCAAACTCTCAAATTCGTAGCTGAATTCAGTGAACAAGACAGATTCATACCTTCTTACAAAAGTGAGCATAACTCACTCATTTCTTAACCATTTGCTTCGATTCTTTTTCCTACTTACTTGGATTGACCTTAGGAACATTTCCACAAGTTTTCCATGGAAAACCAATGCCTGGAATGTCACCAAAAAGGCTCCAAAGTGGACTGATCTTTCTGTTTTTGATTCAATCTTTGTTAAACTTGATTAAACTTGAGTTATCTCATCTCAAACCTATGCCCTTATGCTTATAACCACACCTATGGTTAGTTAGGCTTAAAAACAAGGTTGAGACATGTAAAATTAGAGGTGTAAACCTCACAAACTTTATGTTTTGTTCAAGGGTTTAACCCACAAGTGATGTTCAAGCCTAAAGCTTGATGATTGTGTGATTTAGGATTGGCTTGGGCTATCTTACTAAGAATCCACACATTGCTTGATGATTTCTTAGATTAGTTGTAATTATTTTCTTTCTTATTGTATGTTCATGACCCTCCTTGAATGTTCATAACATCAAGTGTAGTGGTGAACATCTAGAGGTACCTAAATGGAAGACTTGTTCTTCCT
Organism: Helianthus tuberosus; assembly: GCA_030545235.1. Lineage (NCBI taxonomy): Eukaryota > Viridiplantae > Streptophyta > Magnoliopsida > Asterales > Asteraceae > Helianthus > Helianthus tuberosus. The sequence continues at coordinate 65,360,142 of CM060430.1, forward strand.
ACCTCTTACATGACTTCTATGACACAAAAGAGGTTCCTAAATGGAGTATTCATCCTCCTACCTCATGCTTGAACTATTGGACTTATTGATATACATAATATATATAATACTTATATATACTATTCTAATATTCAAACCTTTGATGATGAATTTGTGTCGCAACCCCCGTCCCCTAACAACCCGGGAACAGGCGGTCGCGGCCAATTTCAGTGGTATCGGTGTTTATCATTTTCGCAACGGAAATTACATCAGGACCGTAGCTAGGAAATATTTTATCAGAGTAAAATACCACACTTTTATAATATTAAACACATGGGAGAATCCCAAGTTTCTAGTACACACATTTTAATAGAGATAAACCCTATTTTATTTAATAAAACATCTCTTTATTTAGGTAACTTTTATAGCCACTTTTCCAAGCCTCCAGTGCTGTCCAGCTGGCTTCTATTTGGCTTTCACATTTTGTTACCTGAAACGCGTTTAAAAACATTTTGTCAGTGGGAAATACTGGTGAGTGAATCCCAGTTTAATCAATAAAAGTTTTATTATTTAACAGTATTGAGAGCGATTACAATGTTTATATCTATACAATTACTCATTCAGTACTGTCAATCCTGACTGGTGGGTCATATTACACATTGGGTATCTTGTCGTCCAATGGTAACGTGTTCCACATTTTGTATACAAAACCCCAACGTACCGGCAGTAATTGAAGAATTACAAAGACTCAATCACTGCTAATTATAATTTAAAATAATTAAGGTTTTGTAAAACATGTTTGTAAAAAGGTTTACAAAAAGGATATCACTCACAAAAAGGTTTACACAAAAAGAGGATTACTCACATTGCTGTCTTAGAGTTTTCCTTTAGGATTTCCTGGTGATTATCTATTAATTACACAAATGCACACGCGTTAGTATAATAACCCAATATTTACATTAGTAATACCCTCCCCGAGACGGCATTCCAACGACTACGTCGGGCAGAACATCGACAGCCGTTACGGAACCCTAGATCAATCGAGCAGCGTATCTAATACGTAACCGGGGTTATGATACTTACAATGAGGCCGAACTTCGTTATTTAGGGGGGTATAATGCCCGAGTATAACTTTTATTATATAGAAATTCGAGAGAGAAAGAGATTGTGAACGATCGAAAATGAAAGCTGATGGCCTCTATTTATAGGGCCTGATTTGGACTTCGTCGCACCCCGCGACAACAGAAGGCAGGGAATTCATGGCCCGCCAGGCTCCCTAGGGTAGGCCCTAGGGTTGCTGAGTTGACCACTAGGCTCGACACGACTAGGACACGTGGCGGCCTCGGGGCTTGTCTGATGTCTAGGTTGTCGCGGCCCGCGACTGAGGTAACCAAGGGCGTCGCGCCCCGTGACGGCCCATTAGATCTTGTTTTTAATTAATTTAAATAGAAATAAAGGTATTCGGGGCCTATTTTCGTATACGGGGTATATTTTAGGACACATAGGGACATTTTAAATATTTTTAGGGTGTCGGAATTAATTTGGAGAGTTGTTATATCATCCCCACCTTGTTTTAGAACTCGTCCTCGAGGTCTAATGGAACAGGTGTGGATATTTCCTTTGCATTTCTGATTCAAGCTCCCAAGTGTACTCTGGTCCTCTCTTGGAATCCCAATTTACTTTGACCAGAACTAATCTTTTGTGTTTGAGATTCTTGATCTTTCTCTCTTCAATTTGTAGAGGCCTTTCTACAAACTTAAGCCTTTCATTTACCTCTATATCCTTAAGAGGTACTACCAGTGATTCATCAGCTAAGCATTTCTTGAGATTAGATACATGAAATACATCATGTATTCCTGCCATTTCCTCTGGTAGTTGTAGCTGATAGGCTACAGGTCCTATTCTTCTAATAATTTCAAAAGGTCCAACATACATGGGGCTTAGCTTTCCCCTTTTGATGAATCTTACAACTCCTTTCCAAGGAGAGCCTTTCAATAACACTTTGTCCCCTACCTGAAATTCTAGTGGTTTTCGTCGGTTATCAGCATAACTCTTTTGTCGGTCACGTGCTGCTTTCAGTCATTCCTTGACTTGAATGATCTTGTCGGTCGTTTCTTGCACTATCTCAGGTCCTGATAGTTGCTTTTCCCCAATTTCTGCCCAACAGACTGGGGTTCGGCACTTTCGTCCATAGAGTGCTTCGAAGGGTGGAGCATTGATACTTGTGTGATAATTGTTATTGTAAGAAATTCTATTAATGGCAGATGATCGTCCCAATTACCTCCGAAATCAATTACACAAGCTCTAAGCATGTCCTCCATTGTTTGAATTGTCCTTTCGCTTTATCCGTCCGTTTGAGGATGATAAGTTGTGCTTAGATTCAACTTGGTTCCCATTGCTTTTTGGAAACTTGTCCAAAAATGAGAGGTAAAACGACTATCTCTATCAGAAACAATTGATAAAGGAATTCCATGTAATGAAACTATTTCATTTACATACAACTTAGCTAATTGTTCCATACTGAAAGTTTCCTTCATTGGTGGGAAATGAGTTGACTTAGTTAACCTGTCTACAATCACCCAGATTGTATCATCACCTTTCCTTGTTTTGGGTGATTTGGTAACAAAATCCATTGTTATCAATTCCCATTTCCACACTGGCATTTCTAATTGCTGCAATAATGTAACGCCCTAACACGTTTTAACCAAATTTTGACGCAGCGGAAAATACATACTAAAAATTTCTTTATTTCACTTAAATACATTAATCCCTTTTCCTAAATTAATTAAAAACTAACATACGTATATCGAATTAAGTGACCACATACACACCCAAGTACAACCCATGTCTTGACTCGATCTTCAACCGCTTACACATCTTGAACAAACATTTATAAACCTGTATAACCTGCAGTCACCACAACCAATTACTTCATTAGCAACTAGTGACATAATATATAAACTTTAAAACGTGCATAATCAAACATCAACATCTCTTATTCTCGTTCATATAAGTCCATTCGTCCATCCATTCGGACACTCTCGTACGACTTCCATACCTAACCTTCACTCTCCATTATTAGTATACCTGCACTTTCATTTCATTCTTAACAGAAAACAATTAGCATCATTATACTTTCCTATTCACTTTCGACTTCTTTTTCCGTAAACTTACCTATTTACTTCCATTGTTTAATACTTTCACATGTATCACAATAATGATCATAGTACAATATATTTTACATCTAAAGTGTAAGTCCGGGATTTACTTACCTTACGCGCCCGTATTTGCATTCGCTTACTTGAGTCTTCTTGTCCTGTTAGCCTTCCACGCTCCCATCCATCTTGACATGATCCCTATACTTTCATGTCATTACATTTACATCCTTATTAGCATACATGATTATTCATATGAACGATCATATCAAGTTCATATCTCACATATGTATTTCATTAGCCGATTCAAACAAGCATATAGCATACTCGACATCATCATAACACAACCTTCACATATTATTGTCATTTAGACATTTCAACAAACACGTGGTGTGCGTACTACTTCCTAGGCACCATGTACAACTAGTTTATGCATAATCTTCCTAGTTCATTCATATTTCATCAAATCTTCTTACTAATCAACAAGTATCATTAACACATAAACATCAAACATAGCATCATCATATTTCTCCTAATTCCTCTAACAAGAATTCATCATACCCACATAATACATCAATCTTTCCACAAGACTTGGACATAGGTGGTGATTCTAGTTATCAGCTTCACCATAACTAACGGGTTTTACCTCTAATCATCAAAGTAACACAAACCATACGTAACCCATGTTCTATACGAGGATTCTAACCCTTGTACATGATTAATTTCATATTAACTCACGGATTAGAACATAACCCACTTCACCCATGATCACAAATCTTAGAATTAAGACATACCTTATGATCCCCTCGTGATGGTGATCATTTATCCATGCTCGGTTATGATTTTAAGCGTCATCTTGCCTTCCAATTTGAGCATAAAGATGAAGTTAGGGTTTGAGGCTCCTTGGGAGCCTCCTGCTCATTGATGAACACACACACACACACGATGTGTGTCTATGTGTGTGTGTTGTTTACTTTTAATAAAACAACTTTCAAGTTGTTCACTTTGGTCCCTCATGTTTCGTTTTAATTAAATAAGGCTACCACCCTTCGTTTAATACCAACGATACTAATATTCAACTAGGTTAATTATTCCTAGTTAATGTTCATTTACGGGTTCACTTTTCCCCTAACGGTATTTTACCCGTTCCTTTATATTAACCGGGTTTAAATTACCAAACCCATTTTTGGGGTGTTACAAATAAACCTGATTGTTTCTGATGTTCGGCTTTGACTTGGGAACATGTTAAACATTTAGAAACATAAGCTGCTATATCCTTTTTCATTCCTATCCACCAGAAGTTTTTTCTTAAATCCTGATACATTTTATCATTTCCAGGATGCATTGTATACTTAGACTTATGGGCTTCTTCTAATATACGGTGGCGTAGGTTTCCTAATTTGGGTATCCACATTCTTTTCTTATGGAATCTCCAAATTCCATTTGTTCCTTGTTCTAATTCCTTAATCATTCCCTTCAACTTTTCAGTATCATCCTTGATTACTGATTCTTGTGCTTTTCTAATATGTTCATTTAAATCTATCTGCAGATTTAATTTAAGAGAACGTACTCTTTTTGGTTTTTCATGATACTTTCGACTTAAAGCATCAGCTACCATATTTGCATTTCTTGCATGATATTGGATATTACAATCATAATCACTAAGAATTTCCATCCAGCGCCTTTGTCTCATATTCAACTCTTTTTGCCCGAAAACATACCTTAACTCTTATGATCGGTAAAAATGATAAATTTACTACCATAAAGGTAATGTCTCCAAATCTTAAGGGCGAAAAATATGGCTCCTAGTTCCAAATCATGGGTTGAATAGTTCTCTTCATGATTCTTAAGTTGTCTAGAGGCATAGGCTATAACCTTTTGATGTTGCATCAACACACATCCATAACCTATCTTAGAAGCGTCACAATAGACTACAAAGTCTTCAGTTTCTTCTAGTAACGCTAGTATGGGTGCGTTGGTTAATCTTTGCTTAAGAATTCTAAAGGCTTTTTCTTGTTTTGGTCCCCATTCAAACTTAAAAGATTTACAGGTTAGCTTAGTTAAGGGAATGACTATTCTAGAAAAATCTCGAATAAATCTTCTATAATAACCGACCAATCCTAAGAAACTTCTAACCTCGGTTGGTGACTCAGGGGTTTTCCATTTGGTAATTGCCTCGATCTTGGTGATGTATTGTTAAGTCAGTAGACTAAAATGGCAACGATGAAACCCTTTTGAACCCATTGTAAAAAAAAAATAAAATTTTTAGACTAAACTAATAAAAATAACCAAACTATAGAACTCTTTTTATTAATACCAACTTTTTTTAATTAAATATGCAAAAATAAATAAATAAATTTGTAGACATGGTTTTTGAACCAACTGAGAGAGACTAGGGTTTACACTGCCTTACGACCGTAATGAAAGCGTTAACCTCCGAACAGGTTTTGCAAGAGAAGAAAACCACTGATCCTAACGCCGTTACATCTGTTACATTCACACACAGAGCTCTATCCGATGTAAAAGCTTCAATCAGCACCACTGTTTATCTTGTGTTTCATATTATATTCTCAGGGTCTTTTTTTTATTAATTAGGTTTCGTGTTTGGGTGAATTCAAGAAGTTGGAGAGACTGGACCTCACATTCAACAATTTATCCTCTCTCGAGGTGATTGTGTAATCATTTTCTTTGAAATTGATTTAGGTTTTTGTATCTATGAACATGAAAATGTGTGTGAGGTCGGTCGTATTAATTGTTGGTGTCAGATAATTCTGAATCAGTTTTTGTTATGAACGTTGAATTTGGAGGATGCGATTATGAACCTGTGTAAACGAACCGAACGAACATGAAAATGAATGTGTCGTGTCGTTTATGTTCGTTTGTTAATATTCTAAAGGAGTGTAATTGAACATAAATGAAGAAATTGAACGTCTTCTTTTATGTTCATTTGTTAGTCGATTACCCAAGGTTTGGGTTTAAAGTATATTTGGGATGATGGGTTGATGCATCGATTATTATTACTAATTACTAATTACTTATAAATCAATTTACTTGACTACTATGCAGTTAATATCGGTCATATCAGCCCATTGGTAAAATATCGGTCTCAAATATCGGTCAAAATATCGGTACCGATAATATCGGCGATATTGACCGACATAATATATCACCGATATTTGACCAATATAACCAGTATGTCACCGATAAAACTGATATATCACTGAATTATCAGTGTTAAATTGCTATATATATAAATTCTGCATTATATTAATATTACCGATATCCCACCGATATCTCACCGAGATAACCTATATCTCAAATATCGGTCCTTGACCGATATCCAATATTTTACCGCATTAATTGCATAGCTTGACTATGTAAATGTACAAAACATAAACGAAAGTAAACGAACAAACTTAAACAAATGAATGAGACATGTGTTCATATTGGTTTGTTGATGAAATGAACAAAAGTTTTTGTTCATATTCAATAAATGAACTTCCCGCTGAACCGTTTACGAAAGATTCACCTAACATTTGGTTTGTTTACAGGCCTAAATTACCATGTTTGATGTCAGAATACAGAATTTCTGTTTCTTTTTATCATTGTATTTTTTGTTAAAGGTGATGAACCTCAAACTATTTGGCTTTTCTGTGATCGATGAACTAGGGGTTGAAGCCATGCGTAAATTTGAAGTGGTTATCAGTTAAGCAGAACAAGCTCCGAAGCTTAAAAGGCATCGAGGGATGTGTTTGTCTAACGGTGAGTCGCATTTATTTCAGTTTCGTGTCTAAGTTATGATGACAGAAAACATATGTAAAGATTAATTGCTAAATTCAGGATTTTTACCAAGTTATATAATCATATAATAATAGGGTAAATGAACAATCAGCTTAATCTGCACTATGCCAGTTATGAAGTTGATCAACTAAACCTTCTAAATGCACGTGGAAATACGGTTGATTCAAGTGCGTGTGAGAGTTTGTTAGATAACTTTTTTTATCTCCATGTTTGATTAATGAATATGTTGTAACCAGGTATTAAATGCTGGAAGCAATATGATCCAATCAATGGATGAGGTCAGGAGTCTTGTGAGGCTACGTGCGCTGATCTTGAATGGTAATGCTTCTATGATTACTCTGTGCCTTAACTTTGTGATATGCTGTTTAGGCTCACTCTTATCTCTATGAAACTAATAAAATACTCTCTTTTCTTAATAGACAATGAGATCACGTCAATTTGCAGGCTTGATCAGATGAAAGAATTAAATACCCTAGGTATGAGATCTGAACTGGATTACTATCTACGATTTACCATAATGTGATCCCAGTTTAAATCCACCTGACTGTTGCTTGTGAGCTCTGCAGTTCTTTCAAAGAATCCAATCACTAAAATCGGTGAAAGTCTGAGCAAGGTTAAATCAATCACAAAAGTAAGCAGTTATAACAAAACACCTTCAATTTGTATACCCCCAGGATCGGTTGAGTGTTTATTTTGTTTCTATGAAATTTTAATATTTTGACTTTGACTTTGACTTTGACTCTAGCTGTCTCTTTCAAACTGTAAAATCCAAGGCATTGATTCTTCAATCAAATCCTGTACGGAGTTAAGAGAACTAAGGCTTTCTCATAATGAGATTCGGGTACGTTATGATTATCGCTTTAATTAAATAATCAGTCTAATAACTTAAAGATATAGCATTTTAATCATATTTGATAATTGATACACTAATTATTTATAAAGTAAAATAAACGGAACAAAAAAGGTTGGCTGCCCAACCTAACCTGACCCATAACTATCCATTCTGACCCGTATTTGTTTCAACACGTTACCCCATTCTGCCACATGTAGCCATGATTATGCATTGGTTAATGTAGCATCCATGCATATTTTTAACATCATTACTTACGCTGAGTTGTATGTAGCTACTTATTGGTAATAGAACACTGCTTCAGTTCTTTATTATTCGTTTTTGTTGTTAATCGTTTCGTCAGACTCTTCCAAGTGAGTTGACTCGAAATACAAAACTCCAAAATCTGGATTTGGGAAACAACTTGATTATGAGGTTGTCAGATCTTAAGGTAAGCCACTTCATCGAAACTCCTAATAATCTTTAGTTGGTACCGTAATTTACTTAAACTCATGGTTTCATTCCGCAAAATTCAGCTACTTTCTTCATTGGTAAATCTAAAAAATCTCAACCTAGCTGGGAACCCTGTTGCTGAGAAAGATACATCAGCAAAAAAGGTAACATATGTATACAAATTCATAAATTGAAGAAAAGAAAAAAAACGTGCTTGTGGGTCCACCTAACCTGTTTCGGCCTGCGCTATAAAAAAACGTATTTGTGGGTCCACCTCTGAAATAAACTGTCTACTAATGCAGATAAAGAAGCTGGTGCCGGGCTTGCAGATATTCAACTCAAAACCAATCGATAAAGCCATGAAGAATGTGACGGTTGATGCAGATGATAATCTTTTGGTTGATGCTCGGGATGATGATAAGAAAAAGGGACAGAAAATGAAGGAACATAAACCAAATATACCAACAAAAGAACGCGATGAGGAGAATACCATTGTCACGGTTCCTGTTTTAGAGAAGAAATCAAAACGCAAATCGAGAGACTTACCCGTCATGGTCACAGAGGAGGAAGGGATTAAAAAGTCAAAGAAAGTCAAACATGAAGAAGAAACGGTGCGTATTGATGCCACAGAAAACAATGAAAATAGAAACGATAAAAGAGTTGACGACGACAATGATGATCGTCTTGTGGGAAAGAAAAAGAAGAAAGTTAAGAGCAAAGCTAGTGGTTCTTCTGCTGTACAGTTACTGAGCCCAGAGGCTCAAATCGGGTTAGGTGGCGAGTCAGCATGGGAGGTTTGACGGGCTGTAGGCATTCTTTTCGGTTTTTGACATGCAGCAGATTACTGGTAAGACATACATTTTGCAGGACTAACTTTTTTATTTTTTGTTCTGTTACAGATTTACTTAAGTGTAACATTAGTTTGTTCTTTCGGCAAAGCCTATGAATTTATTATCTTTCTGCTAGTATCTCAACATTCAATATCCATCTTTTTGAGAAATCACCAATTTTAAAAACAAAAAAAAATTGCATGAAGGAGGGGTACTAAATGAATATATGAAATGTGTGATTGGCAAAACAGTCAGCTGGGATGTGTAATGGGTCAATAATGGTTCGGGTCAAAACAAATAGGCAGTTATATGCTTTTATAGGTTGGGTCACAACAGGCTCTCTTGCTGTGTATGCTTTTATGGTGGCTGAATCATCTTAATGGTTACTCTTCTAAAGATCCAGAAATAAGGTTTGACCTTGGTTGACTTGAAACATATTTTTATTTTTCATATTTTTGAAGCTTTTATAGACATCATTTTATTTCGATAGTAATATATCTTTTGAGTATACTTGGGAGATCTTGTTTATTAAAAATACACTTTGGGCGTCATCTTACCAAATCGACCTTTTAATAAATAAACGGGATGTTTCTGCTACTTGTTAGTGACGCGATAAGATAGAAAATTCATCATCCTGTGTGTGCACACATGGGCTTTAACTTGAAATCTGGTTAAATTTATAAGTGTTGTCACTGTCCCAATGCATAACTTACAACCATTTTATGCCCTCTACTTTCCATTCCTGACATCTCCACATGCAGGGGCGGACCTAGGTGAAGCCGGCGCACCCCTTGAAAAAAAATGCAGTGTATTTTTTTAGGAAAAAAACACGACCGCACCCATGAAAAGATGCTTGAATCATTCATCCGCTCCCCCAGCAAATAATTTCTGAATCCGCCACTGTCCACATGTTCCAATATTTTTTTTTTCGAAAACCAATCGCTGCAAAAAGTTGTTTTGATTTTGGTTAATATATATTGTCTTGCTCATAAAAAAGACTAGGATAATGACATGAATTTAATATGGAAAATCAATATTCATCATTATTGGGTTGATAACTATATTTTTCCAATTAAATTATAATTAAGATTTACTGGTGTAATTTAGGAGTTGGAACAATGTAATAGGTTTGAAATGGTAACTTAATATTAGTTTATTAAGGTCATATACATGTGAAATAGTTTGATATGTACCTGTCTAGATAATAAGATTCAATAACAAATAAGATTATGATTTCCAACATGTACTTGTACGATACATAGTTTAAAAAGTTGGTATTGTAGTACGTTTTTTTAAACCGCTTGAAAAATATAAACATGTACATATCGTTTTTGTTATGTTACGACTTTATCTTTCGGTTTTCTTTTTGGTTTCCCGTAGTGTGACAGCACCAAGATGCGCAGGTTGAATCATCTAGTTGGTATAGTGTGATATTGATATACAAACAAAAGCACACACCTATCTATGTCTGATGTAATTCTTCTCTCAACATGTAAACACTCTAAAAACATGTTTGTTAATTCAGGTTTTCAAAAATATTTTTTAACTTCATATTATTTCTTATTAAAAAAATTGAATTACAACACCAATTAAAAAAAGCAAATGACTTCTAATCATTTTTTATACTTCTAATGACTTATGTGGAACTTTTAAAATTGTCAAGAAATGCTTTCTTATGAAGATAGCAGAAAAAACAATGTCATGGCTATACAAGATCAAAACGTCGCCGTTTCCAAGAGCAGTAATAGCATCACAACAAGCCAACCAACTATGAACCCTTAATTCAACTCGGAAAACTAGTAACTGCAGATCCAATCAAATTTATCATTGATTTGGAGGGGTGAGCCTAATTTGAGTCTCTGTCAACCTCCTCCAAACCATCTTCCCACAGTATGCTAAAGTCGACAATGCCACGATATACAACAGTGGGATCCCCACGATACAGCCACTCGACGCCAGATTCACAAGAGTCTGCATCACAGACAATGGGTAACAGATCATTTTCTTTGGTAAAGGTTAAAACGATAAGGATCAGGTAGCAAACACTCATTCATTAAAAAAAGTTTATAAAAGTAATGATTGTGTTAATTATGATTATAAAAATAATGCAATTAAAATTATAGCCTAAAACATCAAAATTAGTTTTATGGCTATAGAAGCTTGGTTTCAAAGGCACACTTGATGAGTGAGGCGGTGCCTCATGTACTTCTTGGTAACAATTGGTCCAAATTAGGGTCTGTAGGAAGCTGATATGTAATTAAAAAAATCAAAGGGATGAAGAAACTATAAAAGGTTTACTTTATTTGGTTGTACATAGAGCAACACATTGCATACGTGATGCACACGCCTCACGACTCGCACTTTTTTAAACCAAGTACAAGGGAAAATTATACTGCAATGCAGGTATGCAACAGTTCTTTTCCTTTGATACCGTATATAGTTATTCTCTAACTGCATACACATACCCACATACAGAAAGAAATCCTGTATTATATATATTTTAGAATTTTGGGATCTGCGTATCACACACTTGTGACCCTACCCTCCCAACACTTTGACGGATATACTTTTATTTACAATAAACAAACTAATGCATGAAATATGATTACAAAAATTAAATTAGAGTAAACTGCCATTTTGGTCCCTGTGGTTTGGCCAGTTTTGCCACTTTAGTCCAAATCTCAAACTTATTACATCTGGGTCCCTGTGGTTTGCATTTTGTTGCCATTTTAGTCCAAAATTCAAAAACCCCCTTTTTTTGACTGTTGCAACCACCTATTTTGTCTTTTAGTTCAGGGGTATTTTAGTCATTTTGCTTTTCATTTTACATTTTCTTTATTAACATCATCCCCAAATAAATAAATCATAATCATCATCATCATCCCCAAATAACTGATTCTCTCTCTTCTCTCTCTAAATCGATCAGATCCAGATCCACCATCGTCATCGTCATCTCCGGCGTCGTCCCCACCGAAACTCAGATCCACCATCGTCATCTCTGCGTTCCTCTCTCTCTCATGTTTCTCTCTCGTTCGGCTCTCTCTCTCTCTCTTTCTAGTGGAATGTTGTTTGAAGGAGATGGTGTTGTGATGTAAGAGAGAGAGAGAGAGGTGCGGTGGTTGCAGGGGGTGCGAGAGGGTGGTGGTGCTTGGCGGCGAGAGGGGGGTGGTGGTGGTGGCAGGTGGTGGCAGGTGGTGGTTTTTGTTTTTGTTTTTGCTCCACTCCCGCATCTCCACTCCCGGATTGAGTTGCAGGTGGTTTTTGTTTTTGCTGCATCCGCATCTCCCAACTTTGTTACTTGAATCTGTGCTGCATCTCTGTGAATCTCTGTGATCTCGGTGATCAGAGTCATCGCTTCTATGGCGGTGGTGGTGATGGTGGTGGTTATTGTTGTTGTTCTGGCAGTGGTTATTGCTGTTGTTGTTCTGGCAGTGGCATTATTATTTATTAAGTTTGTTTCAAGGCTATGATGATCAGAGTATCCTGAGCAAAATTAAAGGGACATTGAAGATCCGACCCGCATCTTGGCGGGGCAAAATCCAGATGGCATAGTGAAGAAGAATTTGACATTCTCTCACCAAGCAACTGTGTATTCTGCAGCCATGGCGTAACTCGTTTCTTCTTTGTCCCCATCCCCCAATTACAGATCTGAGCCTGTCTCCTTGCATTTAATTTATTTTCTCTTGAAGATATGATTTTTTTTTAAATCCAGGTTGTGGTGGGTTGTGATGGTGGAGGAGGTGGTGGTGTTTTGGTTGTGCAGAGGTTGAAGATGATGATGATCAGGGGTTTTTATATTTGGGGGTTTTTAATAAAAGAATTGCTTTAATGAAAATTAAATGACCAAAATGCCCCTGCACTACAGGACAAAATAGGTGGTTGCAACAGTCAAAAAATGGGGTTTTTGAATTTTGGACCAAAATGGCAACAAAATGCAAACCACAGGGACCCAGATGTAATAAGTTTGAGATTTGGACTAAAGTGGCAAAACTGGCCAAACCACATGGACCAAAATGGCAGTTTACTCGTTAAATTATTAAAACAATGGGATAGTTAGATTACCCAACAAAAAAATCACTATATCAAATATACCCATTTTCCTAAATTTTTTGGACATAAATACCCTTCTCTTATGTAATTATTTAAGTTAAACGGGAAAGAAAATGAATAATGGACATACTATAAATTATATTTGATGAAATGCGTAAATATGAAGTTTCAAGTGTTTTGAATTTAGATAAAAGGATTTAGAGCATTTTAAGCATTTCAGTAAACGTTTAGAGACTTTTGACCCACTGAACAGCGTTCGATCACTTGGAACTGTTTCTTTTTCAGTTAATATTCTCATTTTTATATGTTTGACCCATTATCAATAAAATACAGACTGGATTGACCTGTTTTTCATACAAACAGGTTGTAATTTCCACCTGTAATAGAAGTCCTACACTCCTACACACACATGGAAAATAGAAACAGGTCTTACCAATGTTCCGGCAATTATATGAATGGCTGGGACGATCAACTGGTCACTCTTATTCCCTTGCGCATACCCATTGAATGCAATTACCATTGAGAAAGTGTGGATTGTGACAAATGCAAGGGAAATAATAGCTGCAGATTATTAGATTTACATGTTAAGTTAAACAAATTACATCTCACTGTCGCATCTCTTCTTTTTTAAAATTAAAATAATGTGCCCTATTTGGTCATGTTTCTACCATTCAAGCAATAACATTTAAAAAAAGAATAGTCTCTCGTGCACAAATACCAACAGCAGCAACAATTTGTGACAAGAACAATGGAAAACATGATTTTGATCCCAAAAAAGAGGAGACTGTTGTTATTTTCATGGGATAAGGAGTAGATAGTATGTGTGTGTGTGTGTATATATATATATATATAAAGCATTTTATGGTTTCTTATAGTGCAAAAGAAAACACCAACGTTACTACATTTTATGCATAATTTAGAATGAGAAGATAGACTCACCAGAAATAAGAAAAAATGGAGCATAAGAGCACTTGTCAACATAAAACGTTGCAGGACCGAATGAAGGTGTTAAAAGGCTAAGGCAAAAGAAGACTGCATGAGCCACACCATGACCTAGACCGCCAGCTGTAAACAATCAATCAACCATATTAGCCTTTTTTCCCAATAGTTTCGGTTTTCCCAAGCTAAATTTGAACTTATGGATTAAAGTATTAGTTTACTATGGTAAGTAGGATTTTAGTTATTATTATTTTCTTTTTATAAAAAAATTAGATATCTGTATATAAAGCAGCTTAAATGTAAGAAGCAAGACACAGCGGTTTGTATGAGTAAAAAGGTAGAGAACCAAGGGCGATTTGCATCTTATCAGTAAGATAGAGGCGGGGTTTAGCAACTCTGTCAGCAAAGGCATCCAACATATCTTCCATCTTCCTGATCAAAGCAAAAGTAGATATATATTATAACATTATATTATTATTAATCAAGCAGTAGATCACAACGAGCACAAAACAGCCAATATATGTATATCCTCCATCCACGTGTTTTTTAAACGGCCATGAAAACGATATCACATTGCAAAATGCGAACAAACCACAGATAGATCAAAGTTATTAAAAGAATGAAGAGAATAAACACACTTGTAACCTCTCCACAACACGAGGCGGAGACCTTCTTCGAAGACAACAGAAGTGAGAATAAGAATGACATAAGGCCACCATGCGGACGTTTTGATTGGAAGAAACGCCTTCCAAAATCCAGACAGCACAATCAAGCTAATCAGCCACAACAGTGTACTGCACAAGCATATATGTATACAAACATACATACATTAGTAGTATCTACGCAACTAAAATAAAGAAATTCTTAACAAACAAACAAAGAAAGGTCCAAAATAAACAACATTATTATTTGATCCAAATTAGGGTTGTTTAGTATACTTGAAGCTGGCTTGAAAACTGAAGTCTACTACAAGGCTTACTTGCTATACTAGCAGTAATTGGTAAACATATGAATTTAGAAAAGATTTTAGCAGAGTAGAAAGATAGTGAGATAAATACCTGGAGAGAAGAATGAGGATCAAGAAGGGTTTAGTGGAGATGAGAGTAACGAAGAGAGCGAGTGAAGGCCCCAGTGCAAGCAGCACATACCCGATCCCTGCTGCTATTGTCATTCTTTTTCTGATAACCACCTTCTTCACAGCATCGATCAACACCCAACTGGGTTTTAGGTTTTCATTCACTTGATTTGGGAATTTATTTTTGTTTCAAGACCAACAATCTTTTAGTCCTTCTACTTTACGCTATTTACAGGAATGCTCCACCCTAACTTGACTTTTCTCACTTTCTTGCTACTATTATTATTATTTTGAACAACTAGTGTCCATTTTTGTCATCTAAGAGCATTCACATCCTAACCATCAAATTATGGGAGGAAGGGATTTTATATTATAAAGGGTATAAAAAGTGGTTGTGAGTAGATGAGAGAGAAAATGTTACTGTTCATCTGTATATTTGGGGGGACACTGTTCACCCGTTATAATTTTTTAATATATTTTGAAAGTGGTTGTGAGTGGAAGTGAGAGAAAAATGTAATGATAATATTATTTAATTGAAAGAAGAGAGAAAAAAATTTTGTTTTTAGTGGAAATATATTGATATAGGAGTTGTTTTTTAGTGGAATGTATGTATAATTTGATGGATTGGATGTGAATGCTCTAAGAGCACTTACAAGACTTCCTCATTTTAAACTACACACTCTGTTAACAGGGAAAGGGAAAGAAAAGAGATAAAAATATGAAAAAACCATCTTTCTGAGATTTTTTAAGGATAGAATAGAAGGGTAGGGGAAATGAAAGAAAATTTGTTAATATATATATCCTCCCAAATTGAAGAGATTAAGAGAGATAAAATATTATTAATTACTAAATTGCATTCATATCTAATTAAAATGTTTTATGTTTAAAGGGTATAATGGTAAAATTATTTCTCTTTTCTTTTCCTCCTAACTCGGGATCACATAAAATGCTTGATTTCTTCTCTTTTCCTTTACTTTTCATTAAACTCGGGAACACGAAAAAATCACATCTTTTCCTTCCCTTTCTCTCTTAATTTATTTTCCTTCCCCTCCCCCTGTTAAATGAGACTCGGGAACACAGTGTAAATGTTTAAAAATTGTTTTTTTTTTTACTCCATATCAAGATCACCATATCTATATTCTATTTTTATAATTTAAAAACTTTTTATATATGAGAAGCGAGTATCCATCCTCTATTAAATTATTATAAGTGTATAAAAACAAGAAATATAATAAAATAAGTGTTTGTGAGCAAGATAAAGACAAAAATAGTAGATGTGATGTAGGAGTTTTTTTTTTAAATGAAAGATCATTTTTTTTATTTTTTTCCCATCGAAAATCATTGTTTCATTTCAATCACCAGGGCAAATTACATAAGGATAGCAGGTATACAAGCAACAAACTGCGCCGTCATCCCATTCTGAATAGAAAACCCTAATCTACTAAAAACAAAGCATCGCCCCTGAGGTATCGAAAAGTGTAGAAATTGATGGAGTTGCTATGAATCTCTAGCAACCTTTCAATTATTTTTTTTTTCATTTAACTAGGGGTGTTAAAAAAATATATCAAAAACCAAACAGTATTTGTGACCACAAAAAAGCGAATCAAATTGTGGATTCGGGTTTCGGCTATGTTATCAGTTTCACAAAGCTTGCTTATTCGGATAACCGAACAAATTCAATCGAATAAACAGAATAATAACTTGTTTATTTGGATAACTGGATCGAATAAATCAGTTGAATTCGGTTTGATTAGACACATTTCCAATACGGTAGGTTTGGTTTTCAGGAAGGGCAAAAAAATTTCAAAACCAAAAAATCAAATAGACCAAACCAATTAATGAACACCCCTATATCTAACTTTCAATGTAACAGGACTTTTCAAGTCTGACTTTATAGTTCTAAAAAACTGTAAATAAAAATAGAATTGGGTATGAAGAAAGTGAAGTCAAAGGCTTGTTAGCTAAAGATGGTTGTCAAGGAGGCAGGACATGCGGGTAGCCCTAAGCTAGGGTTATTTCTTTGTACCAACTCAACAAAATTCGTTTGATTTGCATTTTTCCGAGACTACTAGGTTAGATTTAGAAATCTAATTACTCTGTAAAATAAGAAACAAAAAAGGACCCTAATTGTTTTCCCACACACCATTTCTCAAAAAAATTAAAAAATAGCAATAACAATCGAGTTTTGTCTTCCATAAAAAGAGAAGTCTCTTGAATCATTATATACGAGTTTCGACATAAGTAATAAGTCAAAAGAAATCCATGTTAAAAAGAGATATGCTTTTCAAAGGTGGATGTGATGTAGGAGTTTTTTTTTAAATGAAAGATCATTTTTTTAAATATATGATTTATAATTTAATTAATTGGGTAAATTACCCTTTTCGTCGTCCTTTATGTTTGTACCGGATTGCAACGGATAGCCTTTAACTTTAATAATTACAGCCACAGTCCTTTATTTGCAAAACCCATTACACTCTACGTCCTTTAGCACTAATCTGGTTAAATTTTTTTGTTAAGTTTATTCAATTAAGGGTATTATAGTCAATTCATACTTTTATTTAAATTTTTAATAAATAAAATCAAAAAAATTGCATATACATATCTTCTTCCCCAATTTTCTAACCCTAAAACCCTAACCACCACATCTTGCACCACCACCACTCTTTCCGCCAGCCTTCAGATCTAATTTTCAATAATTTTCAACAAACAACAAACTTCAACAATTAGAATACCAATCAACTAATTAAACTCTGAAGAACATGAAGCAACAAATATCGATCAACAAATTAAACTGTGAAGAACATGAAATCCGGAAACAAACAATTCGATAATCATCGAATCATTAACTAATTGAAGAAAAATAAAGAGAGAATGCATACAGTTGTGTCGAGATTCGATAAAACGACGACGTTTGATGAGGAGAAGATGCAACCGCTCAATCCGACCCCCACCACCAGTCAATCTACAACCACTCCCACCACCGGATCTATAACCACCCCCACCGTCGATCTACAACCACCCCCACCACCGCATCTTCTCCTAACCTCTGACCACCAGCACGTTCTCTCTCATCCACCCAAATGATATGTGATTTCACAGATCTGATAACGCGATGTGAGGCCAGTGATTCAAAAGAGATTTTACGAATCTGATTCAAACGTGATTGTACAGATCTGATGGCAACACGATGGTGGTGGTGGCTCATAGAAAAGGAGAGTTCGGGGAGAGTGGAGTAGTGTTGCTGGATGATGTCAGAGCTCCATCAAAAAAAGTGGTCGGAGAAGAAGACTAGAGAGAGGCTGACCGGAGTTGGGGAAGGGCTGGGGCAATTAATCTCTTCGTCCTGCAAGCGCATCTTCACGTTCGCTGTTCTCAACTCTTCTTCATAGTCTGCAGCTTCTGGATTCGATTTGTTAACCTCTTGTTCTATCTGGATCTTCTTCAACTCGCTTTCTAGTTCAGTGGTTCAACAGGATAAAGGGGCTGTTTGGCTAAGCTTATTTTAGTGACTTATTTACTTATTGACTTTTTGAAAAGTTAAAAGGTGTTTGGGTTAGCTTATTATGTGAGAGGAATAAGTCATTCCATTATGACTTATTTGCTTTTCAAATAAGCAAATAAGTTATAAGTAGCCCAAAATAAGCTTAGCCAAACAACCCCAAAGAAGATGAAGTTTGGGTTTATATTCATGTTCTTTTAATTTTTGTTTTTAGGTTTTTCTTTTATTGATAAATAGATGTAAATATACTTTTAAATAAAATAGTAGGGTGAAATGACTGAAATACCCTCGTGCTTTGCACATGACTAAACTTAACTGAGAATTTTAACAAGGTTAGTGCTAAAGGACCTATGGTGTAATGCTTTTAACAAAAAAGGACTGTGACTGTAATTATTGAAGTTAAAGGGTATCCTTTACAATCCGATACAAACATAAAGGACGAAAAGTGTAATTTACCCTTAATTATAGTGTAGAAATTGATGGAGTTGCTATGAATCTCTAGCAAC
This sequence comes from Helianthus tuberosus, assembly GCA_030545235.1. Classification (NCBI taxonomy): domain Eukaryota; kingdom Viridiplantae; phylum Streptophyta; class Magnoliopsida; order Asterales; family Asteraceae; genus Helianthus; species Helianthus tuberosus. Next base: position 65,379,258 of record CM060430.1, read on the forward strand.
CTTTCAAGTATTTTTTTTTTCATTTAACTAGGGGTGTGAAAAAAATCAAAAACCAAACAATATTCGTGACCACAAAAAAGTGAATCAAATTGTGGATTCAGTTTTCGGCCATGTTATCAGTTTCACAAACCTTGCTTATTCGGATAACCGAACAAATTCAATCGAATAAACCGAATAATAACTTGTTTATTTGGATAACTGGACCGAATAAATCAGTTGAATTCAGTTTGATTAGACACATTTCCAATACGGTAGGTTTGGTTTTCGGTTAGGGCAAAAAATTTTCAAAACCGAAAAATCAAATAGACCAAACCAATTAATGAACACCCCTGTATCTAACTTTCAATGTAACAGGACTTTTCAAGTCTGACTTTATAGTTCTAAAAAACTATAAATTAAAATAGATTTGGGTACGAAGAAAGTGAAGTCAAAGGCTTGTTAGCAGGGGTGGACCTAGCATAGAACAAGGGGCAACCCCCGTTGCCCCTTGACGCTCCGGCGGTAGTGTAAAATTAATGTAAATTTTTGAAAAATTTGATGTTTTTCCGATTTTGCTGCCCCTTTTTATAGAAACATTGCCCCTTTAGGTTTTTTCTACATCCGCCACTGCTTGTTAGCTAAAGATGGTTGTTAGCTAAGCTAGGGTTATTTCTTTGTACCAACTCAACAAAACTCGTTTGATTTGCATTTTTCTAAGACTACAAATCTAATTACTCTGTAAAATAAGAAACAAAAAAGGACCCTAATTGTTTTCCCACACACCATTTCTCAAAAAAATTTAAAAATAACAATAACAATCGAGTTTTGTCTTCCATAACGAGAGAAGTCTCTTGAATCATTATATACGAGTTTCGACATAAGTAGTAAGTCAAAAGAAATCCATGTTGAAAAGAGATCGGCTTTTCAGTTCATGTTTTTTTTCATATCAGTTCAAAAAGTACTAAGTAATTGAAGTAAGATTAAACCAAGTCTAATAGAGAATTTTTCAAATGGTTAAACTCCTAAAGAATAATCTCAATTAGGGATAGCAAGTCTTTCAAAATTAAGACGAGAACAAGACAAGTTGTACAACACTTTTTCTGATTACCCTCAACTACCCTCAACTGAAAATTACATCGAAATATATATGCTATGCATAAACTAATATTCACTACTCACTACCACCTTATTGTATGGAAAACATGCATGCAGTACCACTAACATCCCTTTTGAGCCTTCCAAGTACATGGGTTGGGTACATATCAAAGTTAAATAGAAAGTTAATAATTTTTTTTTTGAAAAAAAAAAACATGAAATCCTTAATAAGTAAAAATAATACATGAATGTAGTTGAGAAGATTTACCAATTCATCAACTTTACCAATTTTGTTAGACTATCACTTTATTTATTAAAGAACAATAAATTTAGAATATAAAAAAGTGAGGGGAAAGAAAGTCCACCCAAATATGTCAAACCAACCCTATAGTTGGTTTTACCCATGGTACTCGAGTTCGATCCCCTCTTGAGGTGGCTCTCAACTTGTCAAGCCCTATAGTTGGGGTGGGGTACCTGTGGGGTTTTTCCTTGGACGCCGGCAACTCTCTGATGCCAGCTGAGACACGGTTAAAACACTCACATCTGGCCGAAGTGAGGCGACGAGCCTCCCCAATGAGGAGGGTGTGGAGTGTCTCGCACCCAAAAAATGCATGACACCTTGCCGTTCACAAAAAAATATGTTAAACCAACCAAGGAGTATTATTAGGCTATGGGGTGTGGAGGGGCTTGGGTTGGGGACATTGCTCGACACGTGGCGATGATGAGATCCACAAGCTTATGGTGAAAAATGAGGGGTGTGGTGTGGCTTAGCTTGGCGTGGCCAGCCATGCGAATTTTTTTTAATTAAAGTAGCCAACCAAAGGCAGCCAAGTCACTCTGCCCCCCCCCCCCCCCCCCCCCCTAGGCTGAATACCCACGCCAAAGGGGCAACGTCATGCCCAACGCCAACCCGGGGTGGAACAACTGGCGTTGAAGGGTAATTGCACTCAATGGGTATGCACAAGGGAATAAGAGTGACCGGTTGATAATTTTAAAAGTTCCACATAAGTCATCAGAAGTATAAAAAATGAAGCAAAAACTAAACACGGGTAGTACAGTAGTTTGTAAACACTAAATAAGGAGAAGACCCATGAATTACCTAAAAAGGAGACGAAACATTGTTTTAGTTATGATTTTTAAGATTTTTAATCAAAACGACGTAGTTTGAAGGGGTTTCACATCTAAGCTTAGGTGTGTAACAGCCCCAAACACCAATTAAAACACATGTTATGAGTTTACATCTGCATAGTTTCGTTTAAAATATGTACTTTGAAATAAACCATAAGTCACTTTTCGTTATTTTCCTTAACTCGGATGTAACAATCATTATATGTTTTGAAGTAAGTAATAAAACAAATAAATAAATAAATAAAAAGTTACAACATTAGCACCCTTAAAAAGATTGTTAGGAAATCAATGTTAGTAAATGCTAACAACACTTGTAAACTATCATATTAACAGCTTAAAAATTTTTACACTTTTAAGAGACCAAAATGCTACCAACTGATTAAGATTTCCAACTATTGTTTGCTTAAACTGATTATCGATAATTGCTCGATATCACTTTGAAAGTTATGCATACCAGTAATCAATAAGAAAAGAAAATGGTTACTCAGTAGTCATTTCATCCGGTTAAGCAAAATCTATCCAAAACGATTATTAGGGAACCTCATTATCATCCGGTTACTATATCATATCCCAATCCGATATACCAAATGAAAAACATGGAATCTAACAATCTTTATTGAAAAACCATCAATCCTGCTTCTCTGCTGGTCCCTGAGATGCAGAAGAAGAAGCACCCATTTGATCCTACACATTAACTGTTAATTTTTTTTTCAAAAAACCACGAGCATAGATATACATACTTACCTTTACATTTCCACTATGGGCCTGCATATAAAAAAACACAAGCATAATGAGAGATTATACTATGACAGAGTTTACAAAACACAAAAGACTAAGATATACCTCATTAAGGATGTCGGTGATCAACTGTTCCGCAATTGCAATTGAATTTGTAGTTCCCGTGATCTCCAAGATTCTTGTATCAGGGCTACCTCCCTTGGTTATCGTCAACTTCGAATCCGATTGTGCTTGCAGAGACTTAATAGTCTCTCCACCGGGACCGACAAGGACATAAACTTGATCAAACAACAGCTGAATTGTTTTGCTCATGGTTGGGACAGCAACGCTGGGAGTGGGGGGGTTGGTCCTGATTCCTTTGCAAGAGCAGCTTCTCTTTTATCTTTAATATCTTTGTAGGTACATCTTTTCACCAAAGACTAGTTGGTACTCTTTTAGGACTATAATTTCAATAAACTTAAACCCTCTTTTTGTGTTTTTTTATTTTCATGAGTAAAATTTTACTCACGGCTTCATTATCTTTTTCACTAAGAAGAGTTTCCCCCAAAACCAAAGACCTGTGACTTTACTTCTAGATCTCTGTGTAGGTTTCTAATGGAAAAAATGCACTTGTACCTTATGCAAAGGTATTTGTTACTTCCATTTTCTAAAAGAGAAAAACCCTTTCCTCTTAGATCTTAGAAAGTTTTCATGTCAGCGAATGAAATGCTACTTCTATTTAGGCATTAAACAATTAATAAGAATACTATTTTGCGTTTCAGTCTGTTTATTAAATTATCAAACATAAACATTTCATCTCAAGAGTAAAGAGATTTAAGAAGTTTCTTACTGCACTTCAAATAGACGGAGATACAAAGGGTGTGAGGCTTGGAACCTGGTGACCGAAGCTAAGAATGCAGATCTAAACATCGTGTAGGTTACGCAGACAGATCTGGTCGTTTGTATGACGAGACCAAGACACACTCGTACTTGGTCCCACGGATGGCGCCAATGTCGAATCCATGATTAGAACGGCTTGGCGTTACTAACATTAGATTCGGCAAGATCTGGTTCAGATTCTTCCTCTTGTCGTCATGGTGACGGTTCCTCTTACGGGGATGCAGATCTAAACATCGTGTAGGTTACGCAGACAGATCTGGTCGTTTGTATGACAAGACCAAGACACACTCGTACTTGGTCCCACGGGTGGCGCCAATGTCGAATCCATGATTAGAACGGCTTGGCGTTACTAACATTAGATTCGGCAAGATCTGGTTCAGATTCTTCCTCTTGTCGTCATGGTGACGGTTCCTCTTACGGGGTGTCGGGTCTTGGGCTGCAACCACATGAAAATCTAGTTAAAGGGCCCGAGGGGTTTACCCCGAAGGCACTCCGACACTCAAGTTAGTATCATGTATGGCAATGATAATTATAAGTGCAAGGAAAAGGGTATAATTTAGAGAGAGGGAGTAGGTGTTGAGGGAGGGAGGAGATAACCTGATCTTCTTGAGAAGAAGGAACTCTTTTATAGAGCAAGATTCTTGGGCCATAACCCTAATGGGCTGGCCTGAGAATGGGCTTATCAAGACTAGGCCCACTGGAAACAACTAAGCTTGCTGAGAAAGACCAAATGGGCTCAGGCCCAGTCACCACTCAAACGGATTGTAACACCCTAACATGTAATATCTTAAAAACGACGCAGCGGAAATATGAGCTTAAAAATTTCTTTCTTTATTAACGACATTAATTACGTGAGGGCTAAATTACAAAATGTCATACGTTTTATAAAAGGAATTCACAACATTCATACTTAAATTAATACTTCAAGGCGATACATAATTCAAACGGTATGACTATTCTTCCATACAATCCTTGTTCTTTGACTCGATCTACGCCCACTTATCTTCGTTAGTGGTATAGGAAATTCGTGTGATACCTGTGGACATCATATACAACTTAACCATTAGTCATTATCTCACCATACAACATTATACTATATAATTGAAATTCGCATAGCATTCCTGTCACACCCCGATATTTCCACATATTACCGGTGGGCCTGGCGGGGAGTATCGTGACGTAGTTGATATCATCATAGTCAATACACACAATATAATAGCACAGCGGAAGGCTTGGTGAATAAACTATTACAAACCATAATTTCTGAGTGTTCAAGAGACATAATATACAGACTGGAATGTAATAAGATCCACAGGCGGATCATAACAGACTTCAGGTATCTATGGATTTGCAAGATCCTCTTATGACACCTAATAGCTCCAGCCTATTACGAGAGGTACCTGTCAAATCAGTCTTTTAGAAAATACGTCAGTTTACACTGGTAAATACAATTAACTGACTCTTTTGAAAACATTTATGAAAATTGATTTAAGTACACATGGTACAAATCTTTTATAACTTGGGACAATTATTTAAATATAATCTTGTATACAGATTTACATGTTTGTCTTTCAACTGGGGCCGGTTGGAAGCCGGTCGTGATTAACCGACTCACCACTTATAGAACCCACAAAGGAGTTATCCCCAACATGTGGGTTTATATTTTAGCATTTGCATCTGTCAGGTGTATGCCTACACCCCGTGCATAGGTCGTGGCCATTTTCAAATGAAATGAGCCGAGGATATCCAGGACACGATCGTATTAACCCCCAATGCTTATGTTATCAAACAAGACAGATTAAAATGGGTTATGTAAATTTATTAATCACAATCCGATTAAATGATTTCATACCCGACCAAGTGGTATTATTATAATACCATATCCCAAGCCCGTATAATGGAAAATAAGTTAAAACTATTTACCTGATGCTAGCAGTATAATCCTAAAGCTCTTTTGATGGCACCTTCTTCTGGAAGCTATTTAATCTGTATAGAAGGTTTATTACCTATTAGGATGCTAACGGGTCTTCAATTTAGTCAAGGACTTAGACCGGCTAGCTAGAAGGAAACCTTACGGTTCTAAACGCTAGATTAAGCGGAGACCGGAATAGAATGTGGTTTAGACCCGACAAGCTTGGATACTTGTATAATATGAGTAAACTAAACACATTCTGGAAATTGAGAATTTATTGATAAAGTTAAGCCCGTTTCGGCTATTTTACGTAAACTAGTCACGTAAACCGATCCGAACGCATATACGCGTAACGGGTAACCAAATGAATTATATACAGGTCTTAATCATTATTATGCTCAAGATATGTTAATACATCAGTAGGATGTTAACACATATGCCCAAAAAGTAATTGAAACCAAAATAAGTCCCATAAGGGTATTTTGGTAATTTTAATGCCCATAAAAGAGTTTAATTGTGCAACTGAGTTTCAGATCTTATTTAATCAGTAAAAATATGTATTTTTATAAGTTATATCAGCAGGGTATTTTATATATGGGAAATTTATCTTATATTACCAAACTATGCACCGTAGGGGCATTTTGGTAATTTTACATAGTCTTTAAAGGTCAAAATAGACTTCTGAGTTTAAAAACTTTGGCTTACTATTTAATTGTACAAATTAACTTAAAACATCAGTAAGTAATAAGTTTTATAAAATAAGAATAGTTTTTAACTCATACTATGTGTTAAAAACGCTTAAAAGTCGGTTTAAAGGGGTATTCGGTTTAAAACAGGAAATCTGAGTTTTTGATCAGTTTATAAAGTTCAAAATACTTTATTTATTATATAAGATTAGTAGCAAAAGGTTTGGCACTAAAAAAAGTTATGTAAAACTCATTTTATGCATGAAAAGGGTAAAACCGACAATTACTGAAATCAAGTTATAATCCTATGTTATGCTCAGCCTAAAAATAATTAAAAATCTTCAAAAATCCCAAAATATTATTTTACATCAGTAGGTACAAAGTTTGATGTCAAAAATTGGGTTTAAATAGGCTTTATGCTAATTACGCCATTTAAATAATAAAAAGCTCCTTAATTACGCTATTGTGCATAACTCCTATTCTAGACCTCGAATTGATGTCAAATTTTCAGGACATGTTTAAATATTAGATGCAAATGTGTTAGTCCAATCACATTGTTAAAAATCTCAGTTGTATGTAAAAAGGGCGTTTATGGCATTATTAAGCATAATCACGATCAAGTGCATATAATTCAAACCACTAGGCACCAAGCAATATAACTCCAGAGGGTTATACTACTAAGTAATGTGGTTCTAATGGAAGCTTAAAACATGGGAGAATTAAGCTTGAACGGGTCAGAACTGAAAGTCAAAGCAAAAGTCAAGCTTTTGCGACTTTCGGTTATAAACTGACCTTAGACTATTAATTGCCGAGTTAGGACTGATAAAACATGTTTTAATATTGATTACCAAGTTATTAGAATGTTAAAATATAATTTAGAACCTCTGTTTTATTAATTAGAATCATTTTTGTAATTTATATCCAGTTTGACTTTTTGTCAAACTACTTTGACCCGACAATTGACCAGTCAAACGAGATAATTAGGAGGTGCCCTTTTAAGGGTTAATCACCTACACTAATGTGGTTCTATAACCACTTTCAATTTGATCAGTCGTTAAGCCATATGTAATTAAAACGAAAGTCAAACTAAATTTACGATAAGTTTGACTTTAGAGTAATTAAGCTAAATTAAACGACTACACAAGAAATTAGAGGCTTACTACAGGTCCTAGCAGTCTTTTCTACACTTGATAATCCTCTTCTTACTGATGGAAGCTCCAGAACAAGTCCCTCAAGTGAATTGTTTGCAATTGTGTTTTGAAACTCAAGAACTAGCACTCCTTATATAACAATTCACAAGGTCATGGATCATCTCCAGGTGTTATTGGAGGCCCTGGGATCTCCCCAGGTGTCCTAGCTAGTGAAATTAACCGACTTACAGCTCCCTAGGTCGTTACAAACTAGGCTAAGGCGGTGGAACAGCCAAAACCCGCACCTGGCATGATTTTTCTGTTACTGGCACTCTGAGGCGGGGCGCGTAAGCTAGGGGGGGGGGGGGGGCTTACGCGGGCCGTTTGGACCGGCTGATCAGGTAAAACAAGTTTCAATCTTGGCAGCTTTAGTCCCTGATCGATTTTAACCCTTTTTAACCTCGTTGTTGACATGTAGGGCCCTTGTAGTTAGTATGTTGAGGCTCTAGGATGAATAAATTAACTTCGTTAGGCTCTGGTTCGTTAAATACCTCTATGAAAGCAAGTTTCATCAAGTTGACACTTTTGGCCCAAAGTTTTAAAAACATGCCTAACGATCTCGAAACCACGTGAAATTTATACCACTTATTCTTGAGAGTATATTTGGATGTTTCGAAGCCTCGGTTTCATTAAAAGGTCACTCAGAGGTCAGAATCGACATGTTGACACGTTTAACCCTTATAATTTAATAATCTTCCGATTATTTTTATAAACGGCTTCTTATATCCAATCAATCACTCGTTTAAGAGTATATTCATCATGTATGGTCATTCAGAGGCACAAGTTTGGCATGTTGACACTTTTAGTCCCTGTGGTTTCATAATTTCACTGTTTGACAACTTTGGTCCTTCAAATTAAATCTTTCACTCCTTTAGAGTTTAGGACACGTGTCTTTACATAATTGGACACGTTTTTACGTGGTGTTACATCCTCACCCCCTTAAAAGAAATCTCAACCCCGAGATTTACTGGAATAAGTGAGGGTACTTTTATCGCATAGTGGACTCAACTTCCCACGTATATTCGGAACCTCTGCGAGCGTCCCATTTGACCTTTACTATAGGCACATGCTTTCTTCGGAGCTTTTTAACCTGTCGATCCTCGATCGATATAGGTTTTTCAACGAATCTCAAGCTTTCATCAATCTGTACGTCCTTATGAGACATGGCTAGAGATTCATCGGCTAGGCATTTCTTGAGATTACAAATGTGGAACACATTATGAATTCCACTCAGCTCCTCAGGCAAGTTTAGCTTATAAGCTACACTGCCGACACATTCGATAATCTCGAATGGTCCAATATACCTAGGGCTTAACTTACCCTTCTTACCAAAGCGCATCACACCTTTCCAGGGTGATACTTTCAGTAAAACTTTATTGCCAACCTCAAACTTTAGAGGTTTTCGCCTCTTATCAGCATAACTTTTCTGCCTATCCCTGGCAGCCTTCAGGCGATCACGAATCTGGACAATCTTGTCCGTCGTTTCAAGGACTATGTCAGGTCCTGATAATTGAGCTTCTCCTACTTCTGCCCAACAAACAGGCGTTCTGCACTTCCTACCATATAATGCCTCAAAAGGCGCAGCCTGAATGCTAGTATGGTAGCTATTGTTATAGGAAAACTCAATCAATGGCAGGTGGTCATCCCAACTACCACCTAAATCAATAACACATGCACGAAGCATGTCTTCTAGAGTTTGAATTGTACGCTCACTCTGTCCATCAGTCTGAGGATGGTAAGCAGTACTAAAATTCAAATGTGTACCCAAAGATTGTTGGAAACTTTTCCAAAAGTGAGAGGTGTATCTAGTATCCCTATCAGAGATAATAGATACCGGTACGCCATGAAGAGCTACAATCTTATCTACATACAACTGGACTAATTTATCGGAGCTATGAGTCTCCTTGATGGGTAAGAAATGTGCTGATTTAGTCAGTCTATCAACAATAACCCATATGGTATCATTCCCGTGCCTTGTTTTAGGTAACTTGGTTATGAAATCCATAGTTACCATTTCCCACTTCCATGTGGGAAGTTCTGGCTGTTGCAACAGGTCCGATGGCTTTTGATGTTCAGCTTTAATCTGAGCACAGGTCAAGCACTTAGCTACATGGGTGGCAACAGATTTCTTCAACCCTATCCACCAATAATTAGCTTTCAAATCTTTATACATCTTGTCACCTCCCGGGTGAACTGAGTACTTGGAGTTGTGGGCTTCCTGGAGGATTATATCTCGAAGTCCTCCTTGAATAGGAACCCAAATCCTTTCGTTCATTTTGAGATTTCCATCCTTCCCAGGTGCTAACTGTTCAGCAGTTATACCTCACTTTTCATTTGGAAGGTTAACTTCCAAAACAGCACCCTTCTATGCAGCTAATAGTCTTTGATTCAGACTATTCTTCAACTCAATGCTCTTGGCATTGATCCTAATTGGTTTAACTCTTTCCTTTCGGCTTAGAGCATCTGCGACCACATTCGCTTTACGAGGATGATAGCGAATTTCGCAATCATAGTCATTTAAGGTTTCCATCCAACGGAGCTGTCTCATATTGAGCTCTTTTTTATTGAACAAATGTTGGAGACTTTTGTGATTAGAAAAGATCACGCATTTAGTTCCATACAAATAATGACTCCATAACTTTAGTGCGAATATAACGGCACCCAACTCCAAATCGTGGGTGGTGTAATTCTTCTCATGCACTTTTAATTGTCGTGATGCATAGGCAATCACCTTGCCTCGTTGCATAAGCACGCAACCCATACCGGTGTGTGAAGCATCACAATATACGAAAAACTCTTCAATTCCATCAGGTAAGGTTAGCACCGGAGTATTTCTCAATTTCTTCTTAAGAATCTCAAAGGATTCTTGTTGTTTCGGACCCCAATCAAACTTAACATTCTTACGGGTCAAAGAAGTTAATGGTGCAGCTATCCTTGAGAAGTTCTCAATGAATCTTCTATAATATCCAGCTAAACCCAGAAAGCTACGTATTTCGGTTGGAGTCTTGGGTGCTTCCCAGTTCATTACGGCTTCTACCTTAGCGGGATCTACTTGGATACCTCGCTCACTGACAACATGTCCAAGGAATTGGACTTCACGAAGCCAGAATTCACATTTGGAGAATTTAGCGTACAGTTTCTCTTGCTGCAGCAATCCTAAGATACATCGAAGATGCTTCTCATGATCGTCTTGATTACGAGAATAGATAAGTATGTCATCTATGAAAAAGGATGACAAACTTATCTAAGTATGGTTTGCAGACTCTATTCACGAGGTCCATGAATGCTGCTGGTGCATTAGTGAGCCCAAAAGGCATCACTAAGAACTCGTAATGTCCATATCTTGTTCTGAATGCCGTCTTAGGCACATCTTCAGTCCTAACCTTGAGTTAATGATACCCAGATCTCAAATCAATTTTTGAGAAAAAGATCGCTCCTTGGAGTTGATCAAATAAGTCGTCGATCCTGGGTAAAGGATAACGATTCTTAATCGTTACTTTGTTTAGCTCACGATAATCAATGCATAGGCGCATTGATCCGTCCTTCTTTTTCACAAATAATATTGGAGCTCCCCAAGGTGAAGAACTAGGTTGTATAAAACCTTTTTCTAATAGGTCATCTAATTGAGTCCTGAGTTCTTTCATTTCAGTAGGTGCTAGACGATAAGGAGCTCGTGCAATAGGTGCAGCTCCTGGAAGAATGTCTATCCTGAATTCTACTTGCCTCTCAGGAGGTAATCCAGGTAACTCGTCAGGAAAGACATCAGGATACTCAGAAATGATTGGGATGTCTTTAATCTTAGGCTTCGGATCATTCACAGTCACTTGTGCCATGTAAATGACACATCCACTCTTTAAACATTGTGATACCTTAAGAATAGACACATTGCTGGGTAACCCGTATTGTGTATCTCCTTGAATAGTAACGGATTCACCAGAAGGGGTTTTGATAATAACTAGCTTTTTATCACAGGCAATTTGGGCTTGGTTATGCGACAACCAATCCATGCCTAAAACTATATCAAACCCAGCCAATTTCATTGGCAAGAGGGATAGCGGGATAGAATGATTCTTGATGGATATAAAACATCCATCAAGCAGAGTTGAAGCTGTTTCTAAGGTACCATCGGCAAGTTCTACCTCATATTTTATGTCTAGAGTCTTAATAGGTAGATTCAATAACTTATAGAACTTATGGTCTACAAAAGACTTATCAGCACCGGAATCAAATAAAACTCTAGCATAATTATTATTAATGAGGAAGGTACCTGTTATGACGTTCTCGTCGTTCACTGCTTCCCTAGCATTCATTTGGAAAACCCTTGCATTGGTTTTCTTTGCCTCCTCGGGCTTCATTGTATTCTTGGGGCAATTGGTTTTAATGTACCCCTTTTCATTGCAACCGTAGCAGGTTGCGTCCTTTATATTTCGACACTCAACAGACTTGTGCCCTTTCTTTTTACAGATCCCACATGGTTTGGCTTGTGGGTCTTGGTTGCATTTCCCAAAATGCCTTTTATTGCAAGTCTTACACCTGGGCTTGTCATTCGACTGTCCCTTCTTGGAACCAAAGTTCCCTTTTCTTTTCTTGTTTGATTGAGGAGACTTGTCTTCCTCTCTTTTCCTCTTCCCTTCATCAGTACTTTTCTTCGCCCTACTCCTCACAACATCCAAAGTGAGGGACAAAGATAGATCCACAGCAGATCTATAAGTGGTTAGCTTAGAGGCCTTAACGTTCCCTTTTACTTCAGGAGCCAAACCACCGATGAAACGCGCAATGCGTTTAGGTTCAGGAGTGACTAAATATGGCACCAACCTTGACATAGAATTGAAACTAGTCACATAGGATCTACAATCCAGATCCTTCATCACTAAGGTGAGGAAATCAGTCTCTATCCGCTCGACTTCATGCTGAGGGCAATAGGTTTCCTTAACCAAATTAACAAACTTGTTCCATGATAGATTGTACAAAGGAATCTTCTCGGCGGCTTGTACTAATGCTTTCCACCAAGTGAGGGCATCGCCCTTAAAGGATTGAGACACAAACTTTACTATATCTTCCTTAGCACATCCGCTGATGTCTATCACAGTCTCCATTTCCTCCAACCATTTCATGCAATCAATCGCTCCCTTTTCTCCTGTAAAATCCCTCGGTTTACAGGAGACAAAGTACTTATAGGTACAACCCTTGGTGTACCGGGGAGTCGGCTCGAGGACAACCTGCCTCTTTGGCTCACTACCCTGATTAGATGAGTGCTGAGACTCACTTTTCTTATGGGTATGGGGTTGAGAATGGGATTGTGAATAACTTCTGGACCGAACATTGCTCGGTTCCTTAAATATCTTATCTACTGCTTGGGCAACTGCAGTATCGATCATTGCTTGCAGTTCAACATTTGTGAGATTTACTCTTGCTTCATTATTGTTTCCTTCTCGAGGGTGGCTATTTGCCTCATCAGATCCAGCCATTTTCGAGTACTATATTAAACAATATTGATATATTTTAAATTATGTAATAAATCATCATATTGATGATTAGATGGTCATGGTATTATTTAAACCATATAGACCATTTTAAGAAAATAGTAATAATCAAGAAGATATATTTCTTTATATTTTTATTAGACAGGTGAATATAAATCACACTGTCAATGTCATAAGGACATATTCATATTACACAAAGCTCGTCTCGAAGGACATTTAGATGGCACAAAGCCTTATTACAAGGACGATTATAATCATTGATTTCTTCAAGGGTCGAACAAAGTTCATCGCCTTTTTGACAAGAAGTTTTATAAATTTAAAACTTTCATTGTCATTATTACACCTTTGCTTATAAGCATACATCTCTAATGGATGTTGTGGTGTATACATCATATTGATGTTTATTAGCCATGATTCATGTTGATTATATAGGCTATAATAGTGACTTGGAAAAGTCCAAGTACATAGGAAGATTGTGTGGTTTCTCGTACCGCACAATTTAGGATTGTTAACATGTTTTCAGATGTTAACAGAGAGTTATTATCTTAAAAAGGTTGTACCATCATAGCCATTTTAGTATGTTGACTAGGTTATACCTAATGTAATTGAAATTCGCATAGCATTCCATAATGTAAACATGGAATTATCCAAGCATTCTCTTAAATACTCTTAATCCAAGTCCGGCTTCAATTCCTCATGAACCCGGAGATTTCATACCTGCATTTCATTCCAAACTCAAGGCACGTCATTAGTAATCGTCAATACCCAGACATCTTGAAACCATTCCTACGTACATACATAGCAGCATCTTACATTCATAGCATCTTGCATTCATACATACTTACCTTCATATCTACGTTTATGCAATCATATACACCTATATACATGCTTCATTCATACACGCATACATGCATACGAGTACTTGTTTATTTCTTTTATACACATAAACTTATACTAACATGTCATATTCACAACTCTCATAAAATAGGTGTTATACATATTAACATACATACTTACTTGTTCCCAGACACATTTATAATCCAAAAACATTAGTTATGAGGAGTTTATAACGTATCTATTTATGCCCGAAGGCCAAAATAACAAAACAATCAACATTTTGCAAAAGCTGCCCGCCGTAAGCTACGGCTTAGCCGTAGCTTACAATTCAGTTGTTCTGTTCCAAACAGCAGCTATGTTCCATATCTTACGGCTGAGCCGTAGCTTACGATTTGGCTGTTCTGATCCAAACAACAGCTACGTTCTGTAGCCTACGGCTGAGACGTAGCTTCCGATTTGGCTGCTCTGCAACTTTTCCAGCTTTGTCTTTTTTTTTACGAAAACGACCGTAACTTTCAAACCGTTCACCCGTTTAACCTCCCGTTTCTTCCTACATGACCATATTTTGGTCCTCTATCAAATGGACTCAAAATCTAACATCCGAACTAAGATATTTCGTAACTTATAAGCTTTTGGATTAATATTCATTTACGAATTATTCGACCCGTTCATGTTTTTAGTAAACAACTCATATGTTTAAACTTAAGGTTCACATGAACGTTATAGCTATAACACTTTTACATTATTTGGAGTATCGTACTTGGGAATAACTCACCCGTTACTCGGTATGCACTAAACTCATTCACTTCATACAATCCTACGAAATCAAACTTTGTTAATAAAATTCCATTCACAAATTGGTTTATTTATTAGTTATAACTCACAACCGAGTCTTTTGTCTATAATTTGCGTCTCCGTTTCTCGATTAGCATTCATATATGAAATTCTACCCATTACCCGGTTACAATACCGTAGCCATTACTTAAGCATCATTCCATCATATCAATACTACCTTGTTTTTGACCCGTTCGCTCTACTAAGTAAAAATCACCGATTTCATACAACCAAAACATACGCATCTTCAATCGTCATCATGCTTATTTAACTAGTCGCTACCTTACTTCAACAACTAAGAAGTGATTCCAGAAATCACTTACTTAATACCCTTACTTGATATCATCATTAAAAACACATCTCAACATAACTACTAACAATTATCAATATCATTCCAATAATTTCATTTACTACTAAGGAGGAAGTCCAGGAATTTACTTACCTTACGCATCTATATTCGCTCTCGTTTCTTCATGTCCTCATGACCCGTTAGCCCTTTATGCTTCCATCCATCTTGACATGATCCCTATACTTTCATTTCATTGCATCCACATTCTTGTTAGCATATAAAATTATGCATATGAATGATCATGTCAATTCACATTTCACATTTCACATTCGGCTTCATTAACATTTCAACTAGCATATGGTACTACCTTCTAATGCGTGTTTCTTACTAAACCATTTCATCAAACTAATTTCCCACGTGTACTCCGTGTAAAACACATTCTTTATGCTAATCTACTACAAATTACATCATTATCACATTCTACATATAATATCCATCATGTGCATACAATTCCTACTATTTTTGGTCACTAGGACATTTTATCAAACACTTGGTGTGCATACAACATGCAAAGCTCAATGTACACGTATTTTATTGCATAATCCTCCTAATTCATAGCATAGATCATCAAATTCAACTAGGATCATATAACCTTCATACTATATTCAAATTAACTAAAATTACTCATTACATACAACATCATTCATCAACAATACACAACTATTGAACATGAATAATCATCTTTATCATCATCTTCACTACTACTACAAGTGGGTTTTTCCCAAATCATCATCATAGTCAAAATTAAACATATTTTAGCATCTACACATTCATCATAACAAACATTCATGTTTAATCTTACACTATATTTTCGGATTACACAAAACCTACTTAATCAAACATCATCAAAACTGTTGGTCCCTTTGCACAGGATCTAATCGTAAGGAACAAGATGAATCGACTTTTTCTAATGTGCGGAATCCATTATGACAAATCTCAAATGATCAACACAGAATTCAACGATTAAACACAGTCTGTTCTTTCTATTAGTTGTTCTGAAAGTACAAAGTTCCGGTAGAAGACAGACACTGATCAGTTTCTCTCTAGAGTCAAAAGTCATCAAATGATATACCCGGATGAGTATTTATAGGCAACTCAGGAAGTGGTGAGTGTTGTCCGTTCGGATAGCAAGCTATCCGATCGGATGACATCCTGTTCGAACGGATAACAAGCTGTCCGATCGGATGAGTGCTGTCCGATCGGATGACAATCCGATCGGATGACACTGGTCAACAAAAGTCAACACTTTACAGTTAAGCCCCGTTTCCTGAGTTGTTGTTCACATATACATTACATAATTGTTTACAAAGACACATATACACAAAACATGACTACATGCTGACGGAAGCTACATACGTATGTACTAACAGACTCCCCCTCAGATGTAGCTGTAGTTCCATGCATCATAGTCTTTAATTCCTCCTGTTGCGTCTTCGTTCACGAGCTCTCTGTCTTCTCTTTTCTGCCTTTTCTTCTAACATTATACGTCTTTTATGCCTTCCTTTAGTTAACCACCAGTTTCTATAAACTGGATCACCATCACGCTTCCGATCCCATTTGGGTATCTTGTTCTCTTCTGATTCAATAGGTGTTTGATCTGTTGGAGGTACTTTTCCCAAATTTCGTTTGCCCAATTCAGCAGCTCATTCAACAATCTTTTTAGATCTTTGTTCACGCTTATACTTTTTCAGGAATTCATCAATCTCCAGATCTCTCCATTTTGTCTTCCAGTATCTTCCTGAATTGATATCTTGTGCAAAACATACATCTACAACTGTTTGGTATTGCTGTGCTTGAGCTTTGTCTCTCTTTTCGTAAACGATCTTGTTGTAGAACAAACAATCGATATCCTTCTTTGAACAGTTAACAAGCCACATTGGATCCAGAATACTTATTCTTCGAGACTTTCCTATGGACTTGTCATAGAGAGAGATAACTACCTTAGCCGTCGTTTCATTGTACATCCAGCCTTGAAATAAATCATGGAAGTCTTGCTCAATGGCTCTGAGAGGCATATTCTTCAAGCATCTGGGCGACTTTACATCCAAAGATATATCTTTTCTACCATTCTCTAGATATGTGACAATCTGCTTTGGATACTGTGGCTTCAAATCAGGATAACCATTCTTTGCTTGCAATTTGATGTAGTTCCACAAATCTTGATCATGTTGTCTAACTTCTGGACCATAGTAGAACTGCTTGATATTCTTTGTTTTCACCAACTCATCCATATCCCACCACGGTAAAGAACTGATATCTGACAGAAATTCGAAGTACTGAACTCCTTCTTCCCGTCTGATAGCATAGACTTTAAGATCTTCAAGATATCCCCATGATAGAATATCTCCCCATGAAAGATTTTTGTCATGTGTGAAATACTGAAGAGCTCTAAGAATTTTTCTTTCTTTGGGCATAACTTTGAACCACCTTTTTCGGTCTTCAGCAAGAATTTCTCTGGGAATTGTTTCTGGAATACCTTCGGTAGAAACTTTTTCAACAATTTTCCTTCTAATTTCATCTTCATTTCTATCTTTGAACATTTCAGCAAGTGACGGAAATGTTTCATCAATTCCAGCATAATGAAAATCAGTATCTTCATCGGATGAATCTGAAGCATCTTCAACAATGACATCATCGTAATGATCAGCTTTATGGGCATATCTTGGCTCAAAATCTTTCTCTGGAGACTGAGGAATCTCATCCTCAATATCAAACTTGAACTTTCCATCTTCCAAACCCAACTCTTCTAACATTTCAGCTCTAGTTCTCTGAATCTCGATCTCACCTTCATATTTCTCATGTAGGTAGATACCAGTAGGGTTTGTTAGAAATACCTGGTCTGCATGTTGTTTTCCAGATGATGAGGCTTCATGTTGAGTATCATCTTCCTGTTCGTTAATTTCATCATTCAGCAACTCTTCAATCCTTTCTTGAACATTAGGATTATTGATTAACAAGCCAGAAGACCCTTGATCATTATCATCGTTTTTCTTGTCATCATCATCTTTCTTATCATCTTTCTGAACATACTCGTCTTTATCATCATTTTCATCTTCATTCTCTTCATCATCACCAAAAATTTCAAAATCAGAATCACTAACATCTTCTCCACGTGCTTTCTTTGCTTCTTTTCGCCTCTCCTCAATTTTCATTCTGCGAACAATTTCTGATATGTTGTAAGGCACTGTAGAAGCTTTTCCAACAAGAACGAATTGCTGTGTCTTCCATTCTAGCAACAACACTTCTTTGGCCTTTCTCTTCTTTTGAATAGCAGCAAATCTTCGAATAACTTCATCAGTATCAATGAATAGAGAGGACTCACCAACCATCATAAAGTTTTGATTCTGTTCATTTTCAGCATCTTGTTCTAGAATATCTTCAACAACCTGCTCT
The DNA here is from genome assembly GCA_030545235.1 of Helianthus tuberosus. NCBI lineage: Eukaryota > Viridiplantae > Streptophyta > Magnoliopsida > Asterales > Asteraceae > Helianthus > Helianthus tuberosus. The sequence continues at coordinate 65,397,761 of CM060430.1, forward strand.
TCAACGTGTTCTTGAATATTATCCACATCAACCATTTCAATGTCAACTTGACTAGAAGACCCACCAGCTTCTTGAACTTCTTCAATAACACTTTTGTTCTTTTGAGTGGCATCTTCAGCTAGTCGTCTTTCTCGTTCACTTCTTTTATCCTCTACCTTTTTAACTTCAAGATCATTGAAAGCAGCATGAACATCAATCTTCAAGTGACTTTCCATTACCGCATATAACGTGTTAAGTTGGTTGTCTTTCGTTACTTTATCAGCCTTCATTGCTTCCATCTCCAACTTCATAGCCTTCATTTCATTTGATGAAGCTTCACTCATTTCACTGAGAAGCTGATTAAGCGTCTGATTCGCATCTTGAAGATTCTTTATCTTTACATTTAATGAAGAAATTTCTCCTGTCAATAATTCAAACATTTTAGAATTATCACTGCTGTCATCCTTCAATTCATTTATCATCTTATCTTTTTCTATCAGCACCGTCCTTATTTGATCATGAGCTTTCATCAGCTGATTAACTTGCTTTTTTAAAACATCACGTTCTGCTTCAGCTTTGTCTTTAGCCTTTTCGAGAGCAGCAACTTTCTTCAGTAATTCTTTTACAGCTTCATTATTGAACATGTCGTAATCATCTTCTGGAATATCTTCACTAAAAACTCCAGTTGCAGGTGGAAGATTGCCAAAAAAATCATCCTTAGTCACTTTAACATAATCATCGTGACCAACTTTCTTTTTAACCTCTGGTTCTTGAGCCTTTGATGATTTAGCATGCTTTTTTTCTTTTCCTCCTTGATCTTTTTGAGCTTTAGCTTCTCCTTTCTTTGCACGCACGCTTCTCGGAATAACTCCAGTTTGAACAGCTTTGCGCTTCTTTATTTGTTTCTTTGGTTGATCCTGTTCAAAAGAATAGTCTTCCTCATCTGATACTTTTTGTTTCTTTGCAGGCTTTTTCTTCAGTTGTGATTTGCCTCTGCCAAGTGTAGTTGGGTCAAGTTCTGATTCTGACTCTGTAGTTTCAGAATCTTCATCACTTGAAACATCTTGAACAACACCTTCAGGTTCTTTGCCTTTGAAACCTTTAGTTTGAACACTTGAACTTTTCTCTTTCTGAGCAGCAACATCCTCATTCTTTTTCAAAAAGCTTTCAAGAGATTGTGACAGCAACTCAGTTCCTTCTCGAATAACTGCAGACGGTTCCAAAACTATGTCATCCACCAATTTCTGCTGTGATTCTGCAAAATAGACATAGAAAATGTCATTAGAATAATATAACATTTTAAAATTCTAACTTCTCTTATTACTCCCCCTTTCGCTGTACCCTTAATAACAATCTTAGGAACTGGTTCCTTTGGAATCGGAACTGTAGAGGATGACTTGGGAGTTCTCTTTCTCTTCCCGTCTTTTACACACCACCATCTAGTATTCTTTTCAGAAAACAAACTTATTTTCTCATTTTCATTGTCAGACTCACTATCTTGATGTCTCCAAGCATCATTCTCTGGAGCAACATAAGCTGGTCTACTAATTCTGCATATCATCCTTTTTGCTCCTGTGTTTGGACCCTTAGTAAGTCTGCTTATTGTCTCTGCTGTCATGTGTCTTAGTCCCAAAATATCATCATCACTTTTCTCAAGATCCTTGAACTTATCATCAATCAACATTTGAATAAAGCGAGGATACATAATGTACTTCTTGTTTTCAGCCTTTGCATTTTCAGTCATGTAGTAAAAAATCACTTGAGAAACATTATATGGTCGGTTCAACACAAGGCAAGTGATAATGTTCATGATATAGTCTGAAGCTTCATCATAGGCACCCTTCCTGTGTGATAAAGCATGAATAACACAGTGTACCAAGAACTTGTAAGCATTATTGAAACTTGTTTTCAAGATCTTTCCATTGACACTTCCTGTAAACCCCATTCTGCACCACAAACCTTTTGCTAGACGTTCAGAGATAATGGTTGGATCATTATCAGAATCACGTAAGTCTAACACACGTGTTACATCACCAACTGTTATCTTAATCTCCAAATCTATTTTCTTTCCCTTCTCATCTCTCTTTGTTACTGCAGAGTAGATTGTTTTATCTTTCTCTTCGTATCGTGCAGAATTCCAAAAACATCTAACATGTGATTCGTAAACTAAGATTTTATCATTTAATGCCTTAGCAATTCTTCCCTCTCTCAAGAATTTTGCAACTTCTTCAATTACTAATTTCTCTGTATATTCTTTTTCTAACAGGCAGTAAATGTTATGCGTTTTCTCCCAGTCCTGCAGAAGAATACTTGGAATTTTATCAAAAAATTTCTAACACTGAAGATTTCACTCTACCTAGTGCAGAGACTCGGATGGCTATCCGACAGGATCATCATCCGTTCGGATTGCCTTTTAAATAGCTTGAAAGGCTTATCCGAATGGATTGTCATCCGAGCGGATTACCTTCTGAATGAGTTTGACTTTGCTGTCTGGTCGGATTGCTATCCGAGTCTTGTGAATGATATGGCTGTCCGATCGGATGGTCACCCGATCGGATTGTCATCCGTATCATGTGAGTGCTTTGTTATCCGATCGGATGGTCATCCGAGTCATGACAGAAGATGCACAGACTTCAAGAATCAAGTGATGGAACTGATTCTCATCCGATCGGATGGTCATCCGATCGGATTGCTATCCGATTTAAACATTGGCACAAATTTCAAGAAATACATGATGGAACGGATTGTCATCCGATCGGATTGTCATCCGATCAGATTGTCATCCGATCGGATTGTCATCCGATTCAAACAACAGTTCAAGAACATTCTAGAAACAACAAAATTTTTCTAAGGCAAATCCTCAAATTAAACACAGATCTACACAGAGAATCTCATCGTCAACAAAACCCTATGTTCAATGTTGTCTAAAACGTCCTAATCAGGGTTTAATTCGACAAAAACTCAACCGACATCCGTAACGTCCTAAACATCAGATCTACTTGGTTTTATAGCATGTTATGACACAAATTAAACCGGTAAAACTATAGATTTGATCATTCCGAACACAACCCTATGATTATTTCTCATAAAAAACTGACCAAAACTTCATAGATCTAATCCTAAAGCCTCCGATAACGACGTCATCGTCAAGAACATTCAACAAACAACGAATTTTAACAGTTTTGAGTAAGAATTACATACCTTTTCCATTGTAAAAGTTGTGCAAACCAACGATCCATAGATTCGTGCAAAGAAATCCGAAGAAAATAAGATTAGAAAATCAAAGTGTGTGAGAGAGAAAGAAGGTTGTCCGAGCGGGTGACCATTGACTAACCTTTGACCCCCTATATATAGTGATGCATGAGTCGGATGGTCATCCGACCGGATTGCCATCCGAGTGGATTGTCATCCGAACGGATTGCTATCCGAGCGAGGCACACTATTTGACCTTTTTAAATACTTTGACTTTTTGACCCTTTGAAATTTTCTCAAATTTTATCAGTTTTTAGAAATCCACTTAGGTATCTAGGTCCAAGTTAATGACCCTAGGTACTTAATTTGCTGACCAAGTCCAACTTAATGACCTTGGTTGACCCGATTCAAAGCATACTGACATTTTCTTTATTTGTGTTCAACCATTTTTCAGAAAAATTACAAGTTTCAACTTAATGAACTTGTTTTGACTTTTCATTTCATGATTAGCATGATTAGCTCCAAACTCATCTTCCAGCTCAGTAACTTCCTGCATTTTTCTCAAACTGTGAATCTGAAGATCAGCTCTCCACTTTGGTTTGTCGGAAAATAACACAGAAATGTAAAATCTTTTTGGATTTTTAATAAAGTTTCTAAACTAGAAATGAAATACAGAAAGAAAATGCAGTAAATATAAACTATTTACAGACAAATTTTTCGTGAGCGTGTTAGGGAATCATATCAGCTATTGACAAGTTACAAGTACCGTTAAGCTTTAATTACATATTCAGAATTAAACAATTCACTTAGATTGTCGATATACTGATCCACTTAAATTTTCACACACATTTCAATCTGTCCAGGATACGGATTTAGTATTTTAGAGACTTAAACTTATACGTGTGTCCCACCTCTTGAATATACTCCTGTATCCAGATCCCAATATTCAGTCTTACAGGTGAGTATACCACAGATGATATCTGTAAGGGAATAAATTATGAAACAGTACGAAACCGTGAGAGCTCAGGTCAGAACTTCCGTTCAGCAGAGAGATGACGGTTCGACTTGGGTGGGTCCCCTTTAGAGGATCTTTTTTTACAACAACATTGATTAGCAATTTTATTGTCTTATCATATAATGCTGAGGGCGGCGCTATATTTCAAGCATGCGGTAAAGTATTCTTCGGGGACTAGGCCATTGCTTCCGCAAAATCAGAAGTCCCGGGATAATACCCCAGATATCACTGAGTTTAAAGACCTAGTATCTCAGAAAGAGGGATCTTTCAAACAAGATTTCAGGGGTTACCTATATATCCAAGTAGTGTTCCCCACGAAATAAGCAAGTAAGATTTAGGTTTATATCCCGAACAAACCTACTAAATGTGTAAAAACCTATCAGCACATCATCAGTGAGACTGTTTAATGCATTTAAACTTTCCATTTCTTTAGCATACCGTAACTGTTTAGCTGATGTACTATCATTTTCCCATTTTACACAAGCTCTTTGTGAATTTTATCATGTTTTTGGCTTTTTTAAATTTTCAAATGTTTTTGGGTTTTAGAATTTTTTAATGTTTTTGTATTTTCTGAAATTATACCCTATCTCCCCCTAAAGACCAAAACAAGTAAAAAATCGACAAACCATTGCAGATTGCTTTTCAACATCATCTACAGTGGTACCTTCATCGACGCCAACGATTTCCTCCGCATCCGATAGTAACTTCATACCATTAAGTTTCAAAAGATATTGAAAACGTGTTTTTGTCAAATGCTTTGGTATGTAAGTCAGCTTTTTGTTCATCGGTGTGGATTTTTTCTATTCGTATCAACTTCTTCTCGAAACAGTCTCGGATGAAGTGATGACTTATTTCAATGTGTTTCGTTTTTGCGTGATGAACAGGATTTTTTGTTATGTTTATAGTTGCCTCATTATCAACAAAGATAGGGGAATTAAGAAATTGCAAACCGTAGTCTCGCATCTGTTGCTGGATCCACAAGATCTGAGAACAGCAGCTGCTAGCAGATACATATTCGGCTTCACATGTGGATAAAGCGACAGAGGTCTGCTTCTTGCATTGCCAGGTGACCAATCGTGGTCCGAAAAACTGGCACCCCGCTGTTGTTGATTTAGCGTTAACTTTGCAGCAACCAAAATCGGAATCAGAATATCCTTCGAGCGTGAAATCGCCTACTTTTGGATACCACAACCCCAGTGATGGAGTTCCTTTCAGGTAGCGTAGAATCCTTTTCACAATTACCATATGCGAAGCTCTAGGATTTGACTGAAACCGAGCTGCGAGGCATGTTGGATACATAATATCCGGTCTTGATGCCGTCAAGTACATTAACGAACCGATCATGGAGCGATACAGCGTTTCATCTACCTTCTCTCCGGTGAGATCAGGGTTTATTCCATGGTTTGTCGCTAATGGGGTGGACATAGGTGACATTCCTGACATCCCGAATTTCTCCAGAATATCATGAACGTACTTCGTTTGATGTATGAACGTTCCCTCGGGTAGTTGATCAACCTGAAGCCCCAAGAAGAACTTCATCTCACCCATTGATGACATTTCAAACTTCTGCTTCATAACTTTTTCAAAATCTTTGCAGAGTTGTTCATTTGTAGACCCGAAAATTATGTCATCCACATAAATTTGGACTATCAGAAGATGCCCGTCGACTTCTTTTGTGAACAGAGTGGCGTCTATCTTTCCTCGGATGAAGTTGTTGGCTAACAGATGTTGAGACAAGGTCTCATACCAGGCTCTCGGGGCCTGATGTAAGCCGTATAACGCCTTATCCAAGAGATAAACTTTATCTTTGTGAATTGGGTCGGTAAAGCCCGGTGGCTGTCCGACATAAACCTCCTCTTTCACCTTGCCATAGAGAAACGCTGACTTCACATCTAGCTGAAAAACCTTTAAATCCTTTGCACGATGCAAATGCTAGGAAAATTCTGATCGCTTCAAGTCTTGCAACAGGGGCGTATACTTCGGTGAAATCTATCCCCTCCTGCTGACTGAAGCCTTGGACAACGAGTCGAGCTTTGTTGCGAATAATAACTCCTCGATCATCCCTCTTACATTTAAACACCCATTTGGTGTTGATCTTCCGATGACCATCAGGCAAATCCACAAACTTCCACACACCTAACTTCTCGAATTGGCTCAGTTCCTCCTGCATCGCATTGACCCAAGAATCTTCAGTAAGCGCCTCTTTATAAGTCCTTGGTTCAATCTGCGAGATAAAACAACTTAGTGAAAAATCAGTTTGTAATGGAGCAACTTTTGAATAAAAACATGTAAGCCCTTGATCAAGTTGTCTTCGAGTGCGGACGCCTGACTGCAATTCTTCGATTATCAACTCCTCTGGATGGTATGAAAGAGTTCTTGGCATCGCCTCGCCTGAAACATCTACCTCACCTTCCAAATTTGTGACAATTTGAATTGCATTTTGTTCATTGACTGGAATTGTTTGATCTGAAAACTGAATTTGCTCCCCCTCAGAATCTGAATCATCACGATCAAATATTGGTCTGTTCTCAGAGTCTTGATTATCATTCTCTACCGTCTGATTATCCTGAGCAACTTCATTTTGTTGAATATCGTCATGTTCTCTAGCATTGCTTGGTCCTGCTTCATCATCATTTGAAGTTTGCCGTTGACATTTAGAAAACTCAGCTGGGAACCTTTCTTGTGATGAATCATACTCTCTTAGAATATCCAACTCGTCAAAGAACTCTGGTTCTTCCTCCATGTCGAAGGAATCCCACAAAGTATCATAATTGAAACGCCATGAGTCGCCGGGATTCTGCGGTGGCATTGTATGGCCCTGACATTCAACATTGTATGCTTCAATGATCCGCTTTAAACTTGGAACAAAGACTCGTTTTTGTGGACTAGAATAACCCACGAATATTCCTTCAATGCTCTTTGGACCAAACTTCCCAAAAGGCTCTAAAACTGTGCAGGGAGACCCAAACGGTTCCAGATACTTCAGGTTAGGTTTGCGGAGATTTATCAGCTCAAAACACGACTTGTTGAATTTCTTTACTGTGAGAACCCGGTTGAGAGTATAACAAGCGGCTGACACTGCTTCTGCCCAAAAGTTGATTGGTAGCTTTGAATCAGCAAGCATTGTTCTGGCCGTTTCGATTAGTGTCCTGTTCTTTCGTTCGGCTACTCCATTTTGTTATGGAGTATAAGGAGCACTAAATTCATGTAATATTCCTTTCTCATCACAAAATTCTTCCATTCGGTTGTTCTTAAACTGTGTACCGTTGTCACTTCTGAGTCTTCTGATACGAGCTTGGTACAAATTTTCAATTTTTCTGAACAACGCCATCAAACTTTCGAAAGTCTCATCTTTAGACTTCAAGAATGATACCCACAAAAATCTGGAATAATCATCAGTAACCACAAGACAGTAGAGATCTCCTGTAATACTTTTAACATTCACAGGACCAAACAAATCCATGTGAAGTCTTTCCAGAGGTCTTGAGACTGAATTGACTTGCTTTTTAGGGTGTGACTTTTTCTTTTGCTTGCCTTTGATGCAACTAATGCACTCCCCTTCCAGATGAAAGCCTTTAATGTGAACACCCAGAACTAAATCATTATGCACCAGGTGATTCATTTTTTGTAGGTGAATGTGGCCCATCTTGCGATGCCACAACTGCGATTCTTTCTCCGTTGCTCTAGACACAAAACAATGAGCCTGACCCGTTGTTGTAGTTGCTACACTCATGTCCAATACATACAGATCATTCACTCTAGGCGCTCTCATGATAATCCATTCTTCAGGGATAACAAAGCCTGGCTTCAAGATCAAACATTCTTTATATGTGAAGTGAGTGGTATACATCCTGTCACAAATCTGCGAGATACTCAGTAGATTATTTTCCAGCTCAGCAATGTAGTTAACTCTTTCAAACGTAACAATCCCATTGGATAACGTTCCTTCACCAACAATTCTACCACCTTGGTTACCTGCAAACCCTACAAACCTCCATTGAAATTTCTAACATCATACAACAACGCTGTCTTCCCTGTCATGTGCCAAGAAGCTCCACTATCCATAATCCAACGTGAAACGGATCTTGGAAGCTCCTGCACATATCACAAATATTTAGTGAGATTTTGTTGCCACCCAAGCCTCTTTTGACTCGGGTAACTTGACATTAATGTGTGTTTTAGCAGTGTAAAGTGGCGGAAAATTCATATCATTTATCTTCAAGCTCTCTTCAGACCCAATCTCAACCTCTTTGTGTAAAGAGAAATCATTTTTAGGAGGTTGACTAGATGATTGGTCTTTCTTTACCACATACTTCTTTTCAGAAGTCGATTTTTGTTTTTCTAGTTTCTCATATAAATCCAAAGGTACATACATCTTCTTGGTTGAAGATGATGGTTTTTCAGTCTCAGACACCTTTGATTTTGAAGCATTTGCTTTCTTGTCAACAGTTTTTGGCTTCCATGTTTGTTGAGGTGACGCAACCCGTTTGTAAAATTTGTCATTTTTATTTACCAAATTCTTAACAGGTTCAGTTTTGATCTTGGTGTTTTCATTTTTCAAAACCTTTTTCTCAACAACCAATGGAGCTTTTCCCTTCAAAACATATTTCTTTATTGAATTCATCACAACTTCAGTCTTAGGCTTCAAGTTGGTACACTTTCGTGCAATATGTCCAATTTGATTACATTTGAAGCATGTTCGGGTGTCAACTACCCGACTTGTTTCTTCAGACTGAGGCTGTGAGGCCTTCTCCTCAAAGAACTCTTTGTTTGATTTTGAAAAAATCTCAGATTCCTCATCAGAAAGTGAACTTGAACTGTTCACAAACACCTTTTTCTCAATAAATCTCTTGTTCTGAACATTCTTTTTCTGATAATTCTTACCACCCTGATATTCACCCGACCATTTGTTTCGGTTGTTGTTAGAAAAACGTGGTGGAATGACAGGTTTTTTGTAGTAAGCTTTATCTTTCTCAAAATTTAATTGCCTCTTTGAATTTCTCAAACCTTCGATTTCTGATATATCAATCTCAATCAGTTTAAAAACATTTCTCAATTTTCCCACATTCACATTTTCTAAAGGAAATTCAAGATCCGAATACAACTTATCAGATCCCGCCATCTTATACATCACAACAGCAGGTTCATCATTTAAGTTGTTTTTGGATTTTGATTTCGGAATGTATTTATCCAGAAAACATTCATCATCATCAGCTGAATCACTATCAGACTTTAAAACACTTTCAGCCATGCTTTTAACAATATCAGTTTGATCACTATCATCAGATGATGATGAAGAAAATGTCACATCAATTGACTCTGGAAGTTTAACCTCATTCGTTTCAACTTCATCATTAACCAACCCTGATTGTTTCTTTGAAAAATTGTTTAGAACTGGTGGCGGAACTTGATGAAACCTGACCCCGGTTCCATCACAGTATACATCTTCGCCTGCTTTGTTTTTCCCAATGGGTTTGGGAACAATGTGTTGCAAAACAAAGCTTGCAGAGTTGTAACTGTTCAGTTTCAAATTAATACGCTCATTTTCAATCTTAGCTTCTTCAAACTGAAGCTTCAATTTAGCAATCTCATCCAATTGTTTGTTGATTAATTCTTCTTTAACCCTCAAAACACCTTGCAATTGACAATTTTCTTTGTATGTTTTACCGTTTCTGTCATCAGAATCTTTTACTGTGCGTTGACTGCTCATTCTCAATCGCTTCTCAAAACTTTCAGAAATTTGACGATTTTCAAGAATTAGTTTTTCATTTTCTTTCCTAACTCTTTCTACGTCAATTTTACCAGTTTCGATTTTATCAGTTAATTCTTTTAATCTGTCGTTCGAAGCTTTCAACATTTTATCACGGTTAAGAATCTGATCCTCAACACTTCGGACTCTAGCAGTCAGATCATCAACTTTCTTACCATTGAGATAAGTGATTGTACTACAAACTTTGCACTCTTTCATGCAATTTTTGCAGTCAATGTCACCATTTACTTTCTTACCTGACGCACTCGTTGACGCATTTGAACTGACCTGGCTTTTAGACTCAGATACGGACTTAGAGTCTACCTCAAGTTCCTTAGCTGCCAGCACTATGTCAGCCATCTTTCCCAGGTTTTCAGCTGTCAACTCCTGTGAAGTATCAATGATCCCATCATCAATCTTCTTTGAGTTTTCTTCTTTTTCTTTTTCTTTCTCTTCTTTCTCTTCTCCACTTCCCCACCATTTTCTTTGCCAACCTTCTTCTTCTTCAGCAATTTGTTGAATTATGGTTTCAAGATCGAGGGTCTTATAGTCAATAGCAATGTTTCCCATGGGGTCAAGATAGCATTCTCTGTCTGGATCCCATCTCTTTGCCCTTTTTGCTTCAGTGTATATATCAGATATTCTGATCATTCTGTTTTGAGCTATCATCTTTCTGTTGACATACTTTTCTTCTTCATTTCTGTTGTCTTTAAAACGAACAGGTTCAACATTCTTTGCCATAAAAGCATATCCAACCGCATCCTCCTCAGGTAACAACTCGCTCCAGTCAAAACCTTCATCGTCATGAATCACAACAAGAGGTCTGGATTTTTCTTTACTATCCTCAAGTTGTTTCATTCTGGGCGGTTCTGATTTATTCTGATGATAGATCGCTCTCTTGTAGTAATCTTCTTTGAACGGATTTTCAGAATCATCAGCATAAGCATTCCGGCACTCTCTTTTAAAATGACCTTTCTGTTTACATTTGAAACAGGTCACTTTTGACTTGTCAAAGCCTAACTTGGTAGATGGTCCACCAATAGACTTTCTTCCTGTAATCTCCATAAAACGCTTACACCACCTTATGTCAATCAATTCCATCTCCTCAGGATCTATTTGATCGTAGTCTTCCTTTGTTAGGTTGGTGTTGCCTATCTTGCCTGCCACGAGGCTCTCATACGACTCTAGCACAGAAGCTAAGAAAACCATTTGTTGCTTTGCAGACTCCTCGCTGAAGTTTTGAGCGTTCTTTAAATCTACAACAATGTTGCATTGAAATAAGTTCTTTGCGGCTGATTGGTTTGAAGTTGACGAAGAGCCACTGTGAAATCCACTGCTTGCACTCTCTTTGCTAGATGTGTTGGAATTTTCAGCAGAAAAAGCTGTCTTGGGAGACGTATTCTTGGGAATCATGCTTTTTGGATAATACAACTCCAAATTCTGCTGATATGAAGAGTGATTGACTTTGTGTGTTTTCTTTATCTCCAGCTCGTGACTCTCTAGTCTCTCGATAAGCAGATCCACTGTCATCTCTTCAGTCTTGATAGTATTCTTCAGCATTAACGCATAGTATTGCCAACCCATCTCATCTGGCAACGAATCAAACAATTTGTCGACTAACTCTTCTTGAGAATAGGTAATTCCATGTCTCGCCAGCTCCAACTTCAAGTGTCCAAACCTCTCAATCATCTTACAAACTGATTCATTTTTTAAACAACCAAATAAATCAAAATCTTTTCTTAGTAGTTTCTTTTTGTTTTTCACTATTTCTGCACTACCCAAACATTTTACTTCTAACTTTTTCCATAGATCTTTAGCATTGTTATACTCGATCAAAGATATTATATCTTCTCGGACATACTGAAATAGCAATGCGATGCACTTTTGCTCGGCAACAAAAACATCTATTTCTTCAGTTGATGTCAAATTTTCACCATTTTTCCCTCCATCACTGTATCCATTCTTTAGACTTTTCCAGCTGGTATATGCAAATGTCTTTAACCATTCTTCAAATTTCTTGGCCCACCGACTGTACTCTTCGATCGCCATCAACTTTGGGGGTTTGTTATATGTTCCGTATGCACTTTCCACACCTAACGCATCCGTCAAAGTTTTCTTTGCATTCGGCGTGTTCTCATTGGTGTTGCTAGAAGTATTATCTCCAGAGTTTCCAGCAAAGGCATACATATCACTGAAAGGATTCATGAATTCGTCCATCTTTCAAGTACCTGAAATAGTCAACAAACACTTAGAAAATTTTTACAAATTTCAAAAATTTCAAAATAAAACTCCTGGATCGGATGGTGATCCGATCGAGTCACTATCCGAACGAGTGACACAGGCTATCCGACAGGATGGTGATCCGCTCGGATGGTCGTTCGTTCGAGTGACAAGCTTGGCTTTGAAAGTTGACTTTTCAACCTTTCACCACTCGGATGGTGATCCGATCAGATGACAGGTTTAGAAGTGAAAATGAGATTAAGAACTTTCAAATCCTATCCGATCGGATTGCTATCCGATCAGGTGAGATGATGACGTAAGCTGATGTTCTTGATCAAACTGAATCACACCACTCGGATAGTAATCCGAGCAAGTAACACTGATGATGTCAGCAAGCAACTAGCAGATACTAACTATTCCAATCCGTTCGGACAGCTGTCCGAGTGAGTGGATGACGTCAGCACATATGAACAGCTAAACATGGTTTTTGATGAATTTGATCTAGTTTTTGATTGAATTTGATTATGAAACTTAGTAGGATTATACTTTGATTGATTGCGAATCAAATGATATCGATTTTATCAATTTTTAACCGTAGATTCAGGTTCAATTTTAAGTTTTTCTAATTTTTTAGTGACAAACTGAGAAATAACGCAAGAAATGAGTAGAAAGAGAAGAAATATGTCAAATCTCCGGTGAAATTTGAATCTGATCGGCAAGAAATGTCAAATCTCTGGTGAAATTTGACTCTGATCGGCAAGTGAAACTCGAATTTCGGTGAATTCGGTGTCGTTGATCTCGATTCAGCTCCTTGGATGCTCTGATACTACTTGTTGGTCCCTTTGCACAGGATCTAATCGTAAGGAACAAGATGAATCGACTTTGTCTAATGTGCGAAATCCATTATGACAAATCTCAGATGAACAACACAGAATTCAACGATTAAACACAGTCTGTTCTTTCTATTAGTTGTTCTGAAAGTACAAAGTTCCGGTAGAAGACAGACACTGATCAGTTTCTCTCTAGAGTCAAAAGTCATCAAATGATATACCCGGATGAGTATTTATAGGCAACTCAGGAAGTGGTGAGTGTTGTCCGTTCGGATAGCAAGCTATCCGATCGGATGACATCCTGTCCGAACGGATAACAAGTTGTCCGATCGGATGAGTGCTGTCCGATCGGATGACAATCCGATCGGATGACACTGGTCAACAAAAGTCAACACTTTACAGTTAAGCCCCGTTTCCTGAGTTGTTGTTCACATATACATTAGATAATTGTTTACAAAGACACATATACACAAAACATGACTACGTGCTGACGGAAGCTACATACGTATGTACTAACAAAAACACCAAATTCAACTTACTTGATGTTAGAAACACTTAGGTGATCGACTTTCTGGGTTCATGCATTCATTTAGCCCTTAAACCCCCTTTCAATTTGATGGATTTTGTGATCTAGGGTTTGACCCCCTTTCTTTTTCTCTCCTGGTCGCACATCGACACCCATACACACTTAGTGTGTGGTTTTGGGTTTTAATTCTGTTTTTAATTAACATAAACTTTCCCCTTTTTAACAACCTTTGCCCCTCTAGTTGTTACTTAATCACAATTGTAGCAATTTCCTTCCTTTGGTTGTTTTGTTAGACATTTAACCAAGTTTAATAACTTGGTTATTATATTTATTTAATTAAACATGGTGTCGTTCTAACGAATTTTAAAATTCACGTTTTGGGATGTTACAAATCTACCCCCTTTAAAGGAGATTTCGTCCTCGAAACCTTCCTTATCCCTACTTGGCCAAATCTACTCCCTATCAATTCTTCTTTTCATTCATAGTGCTCATTACTTGCGACTTATATATAGTGGTAGGATTCGCTTACAACCATAAAAGTATATCTTGTCCTCACTCTAGAAATCAGGCGTTAAACTTTCAGACATTTATCATTCATGGTGGGTTATACTATCCCTACCTCACTCATTAACAAAGAAAATATTACATTCTGAGATTAGCCCCACGGATACTTATTGTGGTTTTAACTTGGCTTTCTACCTTAGCAACCTTTCTAGGCACTTTCTTTAACACATAATACCTTGGACCATCTACTGACTCAATTTCATTGACATTCACCTGAGTTTAACGTTACCACTGGATACTTATTATTAATCCATTACTAATGTCGTTCTCGGTTTCTTTTATACCCCTAAATTCTTGCTCCAAAATTTTAATATTTCCTCTTAACGACCACAATTGTGGGTTGAAATTTCCTCCAAAATTGACCTTTAAAGGTCATACATTACATATTATACCATACTTATTTTACCGTTCGTTTATTATTGGGTAGCATTCTATCTATCAATTCTTACTTATCAATCATGAGTTAAACATTTTACTGACCTTGTCATCATTGTGTAATTCAATGATCCGTAAGCCGGGTCAATCCTCTTCTTCATAGTACCTTCCGTACCAGGATGTATTTCATTCATTCATGTATTAAGTTCCTGCTCTTGAGCATCCTTTCATCAGCTCTACTACTTTAATCATGCCAAGAATTTCACCATTCTCATATGTAATATTAACGGTTAGCACATATCATTCAAATTTCTTCGAGTATGACGTTTATCAATTTAACTTGTTTACATACTAGCCCTTTCTAGATTCTTTTAAAACATTAGTTCGCTCGACCCATTCTTAACGAGTCAATACATGACCATTCCTTAGCATAACATTTTTATTTATTTGACCCGTTCACAGCTGGTCAACATATGACCGTTTCTTAACATATCATATTCATTCAGTTATTCAATTTATTCGGTGTTAACTCACCCATATTCTCCCATAAATCCTTAACTTACTAGGCATACTACATTATACATTTCATTGCTTACGTAGAACTCTCTCATGAGTTAATTTCCAATATGTCTATCACATAACTTTACTAAGTACTCTTCTCAACTAATGCTTTCCTTGATACTACAACTTTGTCGGTTTTTGCTTGTTTAATAAACCAAACTTTTCATATTATTTTACCATTACTTGCTTTCTAGTTAATAATCTCAACTCTGTTTGGACTTATAGAAAGTCAAACTATTAATGTACTCTTATTTACGTTTTATTAATCAACTATGACTTATCCTTCACGTGTTCATTCATGCACTTACACATACATATGCATTTCGTTAGTCATGCGATATGGCTATCCCGACAATGCTATTTTCATCGCCTAACCGCTATGTTATACTTACTTTAGGATTTCGGTCTTTTCATTCTTACATATTACTCTCTTGTATTAGGTCGGTATTTGCCTACACATATTACCTTTCTCTCATTCTTTGTATTCTTTTATGTTTGAATCCGTCAATGGATTCAAACCTTTCATTTTTTCGTGTTTCAATCCCTCTAGTCGAGCCATAAGCTATTATCGAAATCATAATCTTTCATACATACCTGGCGAAAGTCAAAACCACTGACTCATTATCCATACATTGTGTTGGTTATTTCTTTCCAATTTGTGGCAATACATGCCCATTCATTACGCTTACCTATAAGCATAAAACTTGTCAAAACAAAACATTAAGTACAAGGTTTAGATGACGATTACCATTTGACCCGCATGACTCATTCGTCCCTTTTACCATTCTTGCATACAAACATATTTGTATATATATATATATATATATTCACATATATATAAGTTTAAGACATAAGTTGGATAATATCCGCTTTTAAAAAAATATTTACTTGCTTAGCCTGTAATTACTTACACATTCGAACTTTTCATTCTTATCATTCATTCCCTTCTATGTTTCGAATCCGTCGCGCGGTTTCTAACATATCATTCATACTTTCATTCCTTTCATGTTTCGAATCCGTCTCGCGGATTCTAACATATCATTCATATTTTTCATTCCTTTCATGGTTCGAATGCGTCTCGCAGATTCTAACATATTATTCATACTTTCATTCCTTTCATGTTTCGAATCCGTCTCGCGGATTCTAACATATCATTCATACTTTCATTCCTTTCATGTTTCGAATCCGTCTCGCGGATTCTAACATATCATTCATACTTCTCATGTGTATTTGGTACTTTCAAATCCCTGAGAGTCTTACATTTCCCTTCATCCTCACGTCCACCTACTACCTAATTCTAACGGACATACCTGTAACAATTATCACGGTCTCACGAACGTCATATGTTGCTTGTGTTCTGGCCAGGTACACAATCCACATACTAATTTCGTGTCTTCGTGTAATTGTCACCTTATGTCTGAAGAATTAGGTTTCGGTACGTGTAACATTTTCAAAACTTCATTTCCATTCTATTATTATATTTTATTTAAAGTTTTCCTTCACTTGATAGATTTTACCATTACATGCACCCACATGTTAAATTTACGTACCTGGGTCAATATGTCTTATTACATGCCTTGGTGCCGGTCCTAGACCACATTCACGGATCATCCTTTCCAAGCAATTATGCTTACCCTTCACATAATATACTATTAGTTTCCTTCATATACATACTATTAGTTTCCTTCATATACATACTTTAATACATACTTACATTCACTTTTACCTTTAGGCCTTGATCGAGTCTTGGATTGTACGGGTTCCTTGTCACAAGAGCACACATGTTTGAGTTCAAGTATTTACCTCCTTCTACTTAATTTCTCTCAAACCAGGGCTCTGATACCAACATGTAACACCCTAACACGTAATATCTTAAAAACGACGCAACGGAAATATGAGCTTAAAAATTTCTTTCTTTATTAACGACATTAATTACGTGAGGGCTAAATTACAAAATGTCATACGTTTTATAAAAGGAATTCACAACATTCATACTTAAATTAATACTTCAAGGCGATACATAATTCAAACGGTATGACTATTCTTCCGTACAATCCTTGTTCTTTGACTCGATCTATGCCCACTTATCTTCGTTAGTGGTATAGGAAATTTGTGTGATACCTGTGGACATCATATACAACTTAACCATTAGTCATTATCTCACCATACAACATGTAACACCCCGAAAACGGGTTTGGTAATTAAACCCCGTTAATACTAAAGACGGGGAAAGTACCGTTAGTGGTAAAAGTAAACTGGCAAATATTAGGAATTAAGTGAATAATCCTAATATTAATTAAAAGTGAATAAGAGCTTTCAAGAAAATAGAATGGATAAAAGGCCCGATTTAACGGGACTTAAAGTAAAACGGGTTATGACTTCCCGAACCCATTAAATTAACTAGGAATAATTAACCTAGTTAATAATATGTAATTAAGTGATAAATAATGAGTTATGGTTTCAATTGATCAAAATAAAACAAGAAGGGGTATTAGGGCCAAGTGGGCAAACTTGTTTTAATAAAACAAGAAATAAAATACCACACACACACACTAAGTGTGTGTGTGTTCGTACGACCAGGAAGGGGAAAACAAGGGTTCCACCCTTGTTCAAGCTAAAAACCCCAAATTGAGGATCAATTCAAGACCAAATCAATGCATGAACGCGTATAAACGATCACCAAGTCAAGAGGATCGAAAGGTATGTCAAATTTTGTAATTTGGTGATACTTTGAGATTATGATGAACAATCATAATCGAAATTCTGGAATGAATGTTGATGTATATAAGGGTTATTATGATGAAATCTTCGTTTAGAAACAAACCCTAGTTGAAAACTTGATGAATTGAGGCCAAAACTAGGGATTTGATAATTACCCTATCATGTGTTAAATGGGTTTTGTAGAAATATGATGAACACTTGAATTAAGGTGTTAAATGGATGAACATTGATGTTGTGATGCTAGTTCTAGGTGTAGTTCATGTGCACTAGACATAGAGGCATGATTTTGATACTAAAACTTGGTTAAAATGATGACCATAATTAGAGAAAATATGTGTACAAAATCTCGCCTACAAGATGTTTGTTAAAATGCCTGAATGAATATTAAAAAGAAGATTTTACGAGAGAAATGCGTAATTGGCTAGTTTGACTAATTACGTGAAATATGGGTTTAAACGGATTCTAATCATAACGATGATTTAACTTAATTATGCCTACGGTATGATTAAAGGTAGTTGACTTCTAAAAGTCAAACTAACCAATGATGAAGTCGAATAGTAGTTTCGACATAAAACCCGTAAGATGGAATAGTCGTAAATGATTATGACTAATCTAACCATCTCGTGAATTATAATGATAGTTTGACGTTTGACGAGCTAGGTGAAAGCTTGGGAAGAAAACGGGTCAAACGAATCAAGAATGAAGAAAAAGCATGATCCGGGTGCAAGGTAAGTATATCTTACACTACTCTTGAATTATAGAATATTCTCTCATCGTATTAACTACGAATAAGATAAGTTAACAATCATGATATAATGTTCCGACGTGTAGTCGTACGGAACAAGATAACCGAAGATGATAATAAACCATGTTTAATGGTTAAAAAGGGCTAATATGGTTACTTAGTCAAGCAATGACTAATAAACATAGAATTCTTGATGGATACCTTATATGGTAAACCAAAACAAACGATAAGGGTAAAACGGAAATTTTGGTCATACGTTGACCGTAACCGTTAGTTATTGAAAGACACTTATGATGTAAGCCATAATAGGCCAAAAGTGTTAAGAAATGAGTTATAAGTAAAATGACCGCATGGTGTAAACCGGAGCGAGTCATATAGACGAGAAGGTATTAAATGTCATCTCATGATTATAATCGGTCATTTAGACCAAACGGGTCAAAAGGTGAAAATATCACTCATTGACAAAATCGACTAATGGCTTGTCGAGTGGTGTGATTACAGGGATAATTATCGAGTGAATATCTACATCGCTATTACTTAGCAACTGTTGAGGCAAGGTATTTAAATGGGTCAATATAATGATCCGAGCCAGGTACGCATGATAGAATAACTCTCATTTAAATGTAAGGTTTGATGAGAGTTAAACGGAGTCAAAAATAGATTTCTGGTTACTTTAATAGGTAAACCAAATGTTACGGATGATGGTCATTACATTTGAAAGGCATAATGACTTTTCAAATAAAATCATAGTTAAAAGAGGGCTTATGGGTCAGCATGTTTGCAATAATCTCTCATAGTTAATGAAGGGCCAAAATGGACCAAAACGCCCTTATAAGTTAAACTAAGCAAACAACCCTTAAAGGTTGTTTGGAAACAAGTTTCATGATTAGATAAATACTTAGAATAAGTATAGAAGCTGAAAGAGGTAATATGTTAGTCAAATGGCACTATTTGAGTCTTTGCCGTAAAATAATGATTCGAGAGGTAAAATTTGGTTTATATAGATCACCACATTAAACCCACCATAAATATAGTTGTGGTGGAAGATTATATGATGAGAAATGTGGTGATGGAATGCTAGAAGCAATCGAAAGCGATTTTAGGCTTGAAAGTGCTTAAATACCCTTAACGGGTCAAAATAAGCACTTAAGCGTAAACGGGTTTTTATTATGTAAGAAACTCGTGATTTGAGATTAATATGATAGGAGATATTGAAGTTATGAATTTCATGAGTTTAAAGATCAAATAAACATGTTTGTGTGATAAAATCATGAACGTGTCAAAATTTAGTAAAAAGGGTAGTAAGCCGAAGACTTATAAGTCTGAAATTTTGTTAATCCGGATGTCGGATTTTAACTCCATGAGATGGAAAATTAAATTACGGTCACGTAGGAAAAAGAATCGCGTAAAACGGACTTGTATAGTGAAAGTTATGCAAGTTCTAAGTTAATATTTGGTGAATTTTCGTAGCTGGGCAAAGTGCAGCAACAATAAAGGAACTTGCTGTCAAAAAAGGGGCTAGGTGGGGCGTCTAGCCCCTAGGTGGGGCGTCTAGCCCCCCCTGAATCCCAAAATTGTTTAATTTTGTTTGTTTGACCCACATAACTTGTTTAAACTTGTTATTTAACTATCAAAACTAACTTTTAAGTTGGTTTTGATCATAGGTGAATGTCAAGAGTGCCCGGATGAAGATCGAGCTCGATGAGGAACCGAACACGATAAAATACAAGCTTCCGCGCGGCGTTTCGTCGTATCTTTTAAACGACGAATTCAATTGCATTAAGTTGTATATTCTTTTAAATTGTAAAAGTTTTAACTAACCTTATTTATCAAAATTACATGTTTGTTTTCGTAAACTATACGAAAACCGTAAAATAATAACAAGGGTGTTACACAACATTATACTATATAATTGAAATTCGCATAGCATTCCATAATGTAAACATGGAATTATCCAAGCATTCTCTTAAATACTCTTAATCCAAGTCCGGCTTCAATTCCTCATGAACCCGGTGATTTCATACCTGCATTTCATTCCAAACTCAAGGCACGTCATTAGTAATCGTCAATACCCAGACATCTTGAAACCATTCCTACGTACATACATAGCATCTTACATTTATAGCATCTTGCATTCATACATACTTACCTTCATACCTACTTTTATGCAATCATATACACCTATATACATGCTTCATTCATACACGCATACATGCATACGAGTACTTGTTTATTTCTTTTATACACATAAACTTATACTAACATGTCATATTCACAACTCTCATAAAATAGGTGTTATACATATTAACATACATACTTACTCGTTCCCAGACACATTTATAATCCAAAAACATTAGTTATGAGGAGTTTATAACGTATCTATTTATGCCCGAAGGCCAAAATAACAAAACAATCAACATTTTGCAAAAGCTGCCCGCCGTAAGCTACGACTTAGCCGTAGCTTACAATTCAGTTGTTCTGTTCCAAACAGCAGCTACGTTCCATATCTTACGGCTGAGCCGTAGCTTACGATTTGGCCGTTCTGATCCAAACAGCAGCTACGTTCTATAGCCTACGGCTGAGCCGTAGCTTATGATTTGGCTGCTCTGCAGCTTTTCCAGCTTTGTCTTTTTTTTTTTTTACGAAAACGACCGTAACTTTCAAACCGTTCACCCGTTTAACCTTCTGTTTCTTCCTACATGACCATATTTTGGTCCTCTATCAAATGGACTCAAAATCTAACATCCGAACTAAGATATTTCGTAACTTATAAGCTTTCGGATTAATATTCATTTACGAATTATTCGACCCGTTCATGTTTTTAGTAAACAACTCATATGTTTAAACTTAAGGTTCACATGAACGTTATAGCTATAACACTTTTACATTATTTTGAGTATCGTACTTGGGAATAACTCACCCGATACTCGGTATGCACTAAACTCATTCACTTCATACATTCCTACGAAATCAAACTTTGTTAATAAAATTCCATTTACAAATTGGTTTATTCATTAGTTATAACTCACAACCGAGTCTTTTGTCTATAATTTGCGTCTCCGTTTCTCGATTAGCATTCTTATATGAAATTCTACCCATTACCCGGTTACAATACCGTAGCCATTACTTAAGCATCATTCCATCATATCAATACTACCTTGTTTTTGACCCGTTCGCTCTACTTAGTAAAAATCACCGATTTCATACAACCAAAACCATACTCAACTTCAATCGTCATCATGCTTATTTAACTAGTCGCTACCTTACTTCAACAACTAAGAAGTGATTCCGGAAATCACTTACTTAATACCCTTACTTGATATCATCATTAAAAACATATCTCAACATAACTACTAACAATTATCAATATCATTCCAATAATTTCATTTACTACTAAGGAGGAAGTCTGGGAATTTACTTACCTTACGCATCCATATTCGCTCTCGTTTCTTCATGTCCTCATGACCCGTTAGCCCTTTATGCTTCCATCCATCTTGACATGATCCCTATACTTTCATTTCATTGCATCCACATTCTTGTTAGCATATAAAATTATACATATGAATGATCATGTCAATTCACATTTCACATTCGGCTTCATTAACATTTCAACTAGCATATGGTACTACCTTCTAATGCGTGTTTCTTACTAAACCATTTCATCAAACTAATTTCCCACGTGTACTCCGTGTAAAACACATTCTTTATGCTAATCTACTACAAATTACATCATTATCTCATTCTACATATAATATCAATCATGTGCATACAATTCCTACTATTTTTGGTCACTAGGACATTTTATCAAACACTTGATGTGCATACAACATGCAAAGCTCAATGTACAAGTATTTTATTGCATAATCCTCCTAATTCATAGCATAGATCATCAAATTCAACTAGGATCATATAACCTTCATACTATATTCAAATTAACTAAAATTACTCATTACATACAACATCATTCATCAACAATACACATCTATTGAACATGAATAATCATCTTTATCATCATCTTCACTACTACTACAAGTGGGTTTTTCCCAAATCATCATCATAGTCAAAATTAAACATATTTTAGCATCTACACATTCATCATAACAAACATTCATGTTTAATCTTACACTATATTTTCGGATTACACAAAACCCACTTAATCAAACATTATCAAAACACCAAATTCGACTTACCTGATGTTAGAAACACTTAGGTGATCGACTTTCTTGGTTCATGCATTCATTTAGCCCTTAAATCCCCTTTCAATTTGATGGATTTTGTGATATAGGGTTTGACCCCCTTTCTTCTTCTCTCCTGGTCGCACATCGACACCCACACACACTTAGTGTGTGTTTTTGGGTTTTAATTCTGTTTTTTAATTAACATAAACTTTCCTCTTTTAACAACCTTGGCCCCTCTAGTTGTTACTTGATCACAATTGTAGCAATTTCCTTCCTTTGGTTATTTTGTTAGACATTTAACCAAGTTTATTAACTTGGTTATTATATTTATTTAATTAAACATGGTGTCGTTCTAACGAATTTTAAAATTCGCGTTTTGGGATGTTACACGGATTGAGTCCAGATGAGGAGCCCAAGCGGGGACCCTCGTCGACAATTTCCACTCTGGGCTTGCATTTACAAAAACACTAGCATAATGAGAGATTATACTATGACATAGTTTACAAAACACAAAAGACTAAGATATACTTCATCAAGAATGTCGGTGATCAACTGTTCCGCAATTGCAACTGAATCTGCCGTTCACGTAATCTCCAAGATTCTTGTATCAGGCTACCTCATTTGGTTATCGTCAACTTCGTATCCGATTGTGCTTGCAGTGACTTAATAGTCTTTCCACCGGGACCAACAAGGACAAAAACTTGATCAAACAACATCTGAATTGTTTGGCTCATGGTTGGGACAGGAACACCGGGGGGGGGGTCCTGATTTCTTTTCACCTCGGGGCAGTTGAATTTCGTATGTGCTGCCAGTAAAGAAGTGATATTGGTAGTGAAGGCATCACAATATTCACAATCCATCTTCTTGGTGGTGAGCATTACTCTTTTTGTGTCTCTCGGCATTTTGATTCTAACAAAAAAAGGAACATCATCACTCAAACTAAACACTAATCAGCAAATCAAGCAATTACAAAACTAATATCATCATCATCATCATCATCTAACAAAAAAGGAACATCATCATTCAAAATTGAGGACCAAACTAACTAGTTCACAGAATCAAAGGCGTGCCTCGTGTCTCTCTAATAGTCTAATGGCTAAGTATTGTTATGTAACTGAACGCGTAAACAACGGATTCTTGAAGCTGCCAGACCACAACAAACTTCAAGTAAAGGAAGAAGAAACTGGAAAAACTGTTGTGAGTGACTGTGGACGGTTAGTCGGTTAATGCGAGTTCATAACACAATCAAACAGGATAAAGGCAGTGAACTGTGGACGGTTAGTCGGTTAATACGAGTTCATAACACAATAAATATAACAAATACAAAGTCGTAATTGTTTACAATTTACATCCTGTAATATAGATCTCGTTTTTACTTTTCAGCAGGCAACGGTTCAACGTCATTGTTCGCTAAACAAATCGAAGTCGTCAAAATCAGTGACGAACAGTGAATGAACATTAAATCAAACCGATTGAGGCTCAAATTGTGAATAATTATATCAATTGGAACAGGAAAAAGCAGTTTAAAATTATGAGGATGATAATGCGAATGATTAACGGAACTTAAGTTAACGAAATACCTGATGATCAAGGGGCGGACCCATATGGTGCGGGTCGGGGTCCACGGACCCCAATGTTTTTATAAAAATAGTAGAACCGTATGTTAAATTTTTCAAGGACCCCGTAAAATAAATTAGTTGGATCCTATAGTACTAAAAGCAAAGATGGTATGGTGGTAAATCCCCTTGTGTTCTAATAAATAAGTCTCAAGTTCAAGTATTACATATCTTGTTTTTTAGTTTATTTTTTCCATCAAAATTAAACTAGTGTTTTAAAACAGTACAACCACCCATTGATCCTCTAATTTACTTCTTTAAAATGATAAATTTAATGTCTCCGAATGATTTTATTTCACATTTGATTACCAAATAAGACTGCCAACATATAGTGGCGTTCAAAAAAAAAAAAAAAAAGCTTAAACAAAATTTTGAAGTTATGTGAATTAGTTGTGTTGTTTAGGTAACTTTTGATTTCAAGAAACTATTTAATCACCACAATTTGATACCTTGATTCTTAAAAATGGTTTTTAATAATGTGTTGGTTTCATGTCCACTAAATGCTTCTACATTATTGTCTAGCCCCGACCCGACCCGACTACGATGACCAACCCGAAATTTTTAATGTTTGGTTGTGAAAAATTCTAACACAGTCTCAAAGGGGTTTAACTAGGGGAATATTTTTGTTTTGAGAGAGAAAGCAATCTGGTAGCTCAGTTATGTTATTTAAAACGGTTACAAGTTCAAGTAAGAGCAAACTGCCAGAATGGTCCCTAAGGTTTGGTCACTTTTGTCACTTTAATCCAAAATTCAAACCTTTTGAATCTGGGTCCCCGTGGTTTTAATTTTCTTACCATTTTCATCCAAAATCAAAATCTTGTCAGATTTTTCAGTTAAAATCCAGTTTTTTAACTTGTTATAATAGAACGTTGAAAAACCGTTTTGCCCTTCATTAAAAGAGAGGAAAAGGACAAAAAAGCCAGATGTTAACTGAAAATTTGACCAAATTTTGATTTTGGATGAAAATGACAAAAAAATTGAAACCAAAAGGACCCAGATTCAAAAGGTTTGAGTTTTGTACTAAAGTGACAAAAGTGAACAAACTTCAGGGACCATTTTCAGAGCCGGCTATTGGGCCGTCCAAGCCGGGCGACGGCCCGAGGCCCAAATTTTTAAAGGGCCCGAAATTTTTAAAAAAAGGGTTATATATATAATACAAACCATAAATATTTTCTATAATCACCTACAATAGCTTAGTTGGCAAGGCGCTGTATTTTATAGTTGAAGTCTAGGGTTCAATTCCGTCATCTTGCCTTTCTTTTTTGTATGTTTTGATTTCAAATTTTAAACTTCAAAAGGTTTTATTTCTTAAACAACTAAATGATGGCCTTGGTCTACTGGTTGACTACTTAGAGAAATTAAACATGGGCGCAATTTCGATCCTTCCTTTCAAACAATTTTTCTGTACCTTTTTTTTCTTAATTTCAGATTGATTGATGCACATTGGAGATATATCTTCACATATAATATTTTAGTTGTCTATTTTTTATTCTAGTCATAGTCATACCTTCATTTACAAGTCACTTTTATCATAAAATGTGAAAGTAATAAGAATCTTCTATGTGATAATGTAATATTACGACTTTAGTATATTACATTTTATACTTATGTTTATAAAACCCTCTTGGGCATAATAATATTTATATCGAGTACCCATATCGTATCATACCGAACGAAACCAAGATTCGATCGATACCATTATAGGGAGGGGGCCCAAATTTATGTCTAGCACGAGGCACGAGGCCCAAATTTTTTTATCATTCTCGAGGACGGCTCTGACCATTTTGGCAGTTTACTTAAAGTAATCTGAGTTGTAGCAGGGAGAAGATCCGGTTTTCAGACGCACCAAAACAGTGTTCCAAGAGAAATGGCGATATTTATAGCAAAAGTGTAGCGTTATGTGTCTATTTTATATATATATTTTTTTAAATTTAGTCAAAACCTAATTTTTTTTTTTTAATACTTAACTTTTTTCAAAGGCTTTAATTAGGAACGGTTTTGCAATGAGGTGTCACTAGATGGATTGTCTCTCTCTGTCTGTATATATTATTAATTGTGGTTGTGTATTAAAATGGTTACGTTGGTTTATCGTTCGTATATATATTAGATGTTGTGTTATTTACACTGGAATCTCTGTCCTCGTTCTCATTCTCTCGTTCTCATTCTCAAGTTACATGAAAAATATAAGATTGCGTTTATTTTCACTCATATGTGGGAGGTCGGGGCCCATACCCAAATTTAGGTATAACTTCTTGTTCTTTCTCTTTCGTTAGCATTTTTAAGGCTTTCAAAGCTTGTGAGATATGAAACTTTGTTGAAAAATATAAAAAAAAAGGCAAATGACTTCATGCGACAGGGCCAGTCCTGAGCATGTACCGGGTGGGCACCGGCTGAGGGCAAAAATGTAAAAGGACCCGTAATTTTTTTAAGTTTTTTTATATGTTATATACATATATAATTAATACATTATTTCAACAATTATTGCTTTCAAGTCCAGTGATAGCTTGCTTTTCTTTAAGGTTGTGGTCTCGAGTTCAAGGCTGTCTATAAGTGCTTTTTAAATTAATGTTGCAACGTTTTGTCATGCCTTTTTAAGGCTGGCTTACCATATTGATGTTGCAACTATTTCCACCTCTCATTCACAATCCTTTCATATTTCATTTTTATTTCATACATATATTTTTTTTTCCGAACGGAGGCTATTCATAGAATAGAAAGGCGGGGGCCAGCAAGAGACTGGGAGTCCAAAACAAACACAAAAGAAACGAAAGAGAATTACATGATTACATCCCTAACGTTGAAGTCTCTCCAATTCTCCCAGGTCACGTTCGTATATGGGGATCGGTATTTAATCCACATAAACGAGTCTTCTTTTATACATTCTACCACATTGTCAACTGAGAATGGAATGCTATCAAACAGTGCATTGTTTCTTCCTTTCCATATCTGCCACCAAGTAGTATAGAAGATAGCCTCAATAGTCTTTTTCCATTTCCTAGAACCCTTTATCATAGCAAGTTCCTCTTAGACGCCTTGAACAGAGGACGCTTGCATGTTAATAGGGATCTTGAGCCATATCCTGACATGCCACCAAACCGCTATGACTAAGACACATGATGTCGCCAAGTGCTCCGCTGTTTCCGACCCGTATCCACATATATTACACACCGCATCATTCAAGCATAATCCTCTACCAATCAAGGCTGCCTTAACTGGTATACTTTCCTGTATCAATTTCCACACAAAATAGGAGACTTTGCTCGGAACCCAAGAATTCCATTTGAAAGCTCCCACCTCCACCTTTAACCCGATTTTTTCTGCGATTTGTCTTCTAAATTCACTGACCGAGAAGCGTGGTTGCTGGCCATCCGCATCGTTCCTGCCCAAAGTTTCAGTCGTCATAACCCCTGCTTTTAACACGTCTTTTTCGACTCATATAATGTCTTTCCACAACCCTGTTACCTCTTTTTTTATCGGAACCTGAATGTTGTCACTTTGGTGCCCATGAATAGCCTGAATAACTGAAACCCATAATTGGTTTGGGTAATATCGGAATCGCCATCTCCATTTATAGAGGAAAGCCCAATTTAAGCTTCTAATTTCGCCCAACCCGAGACCCCCCCTGCTTTGGCGCTTGAATTTTACCCCAAGCTACCCAATGTAGCTTATTCTTCTCCCCCACTTTCCCCCAAACAAACAGTGGCGAAGAATAGTGGGTGCCCGGGGGTGCACCCGCCCACCCCAATGTTTCGGTTAGAAGTGTATAAGTTCCGATTTTTCGTCCGAAAATTTTAAAATTATATAGGATCGCCCCCCGATTATTTTTCCTAAATTGTATATCCTAAATATTTATAAACTTTGTATATAAATGATGAGTAGTTTGGTAAATATACACTTTGTTTATTTGGAACTATTATTATTTGACCCAACTTGAATCGAATAGCCAACCCGACCCGACCTGAAACATAACGATAGGAAAAAAATTTTTGGGTCCCATCACTTTACGCCCCCTCGAAACTTTTGGTCAAGCTCCGCCACTGGTTTATCGGGTAGTTAAGCTAGCTTTGCTTGTACCGGTTGCAACCGCAAGCATTGAAAGATGTTTTTCGAAATTGAAGCTTGTCAACACGGATTTACGCAATCGAATGGGCCAAGAATTTTTAACAATGCTATGGCTTGTGCGGTCGAAAAGGATTTTTTACGTGAAGTAAAAGACGACGATGTGATGGAACGATTTCAAGCTATGAAAAAAAGAAGAGGACAAATTTATTAGGTAATTGTTTTACTTTATTTATTTATTGTCGTTTTTTTAATATTGTATGATTGCACGGTAATTTTTTTTGGGATACCTCTGAGTTAATTAATGTTCTAGTTCCGCCACTGGCGGCAACGACCCTGAATTCTTGATTTACTAGGACGGGTAGGGCACGTTTTTTTAATCTCGCTCAGGGCCCAAATGTTTTTTAACATTTTTGGAGAAGGCCTTGCTTCATGGTTATGGTTTTCGTTTTCGTTAATGTTGTTGTGTCATCTACGTTGTTTGTTGAATCGTGGATGTCATCTCCATCATCCATAAAACGCCTTGATGAAAGAACAATGTGTGATAAATGAATTATAACACATGTACAAGTTTTTAAGCTAGAATAAGGATGAGGAACCGTTTGGTAAGATATAATATGTAAATGAGGAAAGTGGTTGTGACAAAGGGACCACACAAATATTTCCTTAACAAGTTTGCATTAAACAGTAAGGCTACTCGGTATGGTGATGGACCATCCTTGGAGGATGGTTCGCCACGTAGGCGCCACGTCATAATCCTCTCAAGGATGGTCCATCCTCCAAAACTAGAAGGCATGGGAGGATGATCCTAGTCATAGTCCTCCACCACTTTTTATGTTTTTTTTTGTTTTTTTTAGTCTTCTATTTTTTTTTAACATTTAACCAATATACTAATAAAATATTTTCATTAATATTAAAACCACATTACATAAACATAAAAAAAAAAAGTTAATAAAAAACAAAAAACCAAATTTTAAAACAATTATAAAAAAAACCAACTGTTAAACCTTAAAAAAATTAAAAAAAAAACAAAAAAAAACAAATTAAAGCTTAAAAAAATACGAACCTTTAATCGGGTTGTCAGACGTGCCAATGTAAGCCTTGGCTAAGGCTTCTTCTTCGATTGGCGTCCACTTAGTCCCCTTTGGTTTGGACGGTTCATCACCCACCACTTTCTTGCCTTTGTTTCGTTTTCCCTTTCCTTTAGGCGGTTGGGTTTCGGGAACAACCTCCACATCGTCGTCGGGTTCGGATTGTTGAAAGGGTTGCGTCGGGATCGGTTGGGGTTGAACGGGTGGTGTCGGGTTCGTTGGGAAATTATAAGCACCCCGCATCATCATTTGTTGAAGGGCTTGATTTTGAGAGAATTGAGCGAATTGGTTTGGCGAGTGTTGGAATGATGCAAACGCATTTGATGAATATTGCGAGAATTGGTTCGGTTCTAGCGTCGGATAATATCCCGGACCCGAGAAAACATTAGGTTGGGTCGGGTTGTTGGGAGTCGTCGGGTTATACGGATTGTTCGGGTTGTTGAAGGGATCCATGATAGAGTAAGGTTTATAAAAGTGGAAGAAGATTTATAAAAATTATGTGAGAGAGGGATGAGATTTTGTGGTTAATTTGATGAATGAAAGTGAAAATGGGGTTGAAATTTATAAATAATTGAAATATGACAGTTGCTTTTTTTTGGGCAAGAATTGATTTTTTTTTTTTTAAACGGTAACTTTAATTCAATGGCCCCACCACTTTGGACCGTCGCAAACGGCACCAATCCGACGCCCAAGACGCGACGCAGGGGGGCGGCACGGTGTGCACGCCGTCGCCGACCCACGACGGACCGGGGCTGGAGCCCATACCGACTAGCCTAAGGCTTGGGGAATTTTGAAGAGCTTATAGTTCATCCAAATTTATTTATTCAAGTGTAGGGTAGCCATGTATGCATGCCGGCTCCATAGGCTTGCCAATCTAGGCACGGGCCTAGAGTCACCATAAAATAAGGGACTTCAAGTTTTTAAAAAAGTTTTATATATAGTATATGTATTAGGTCCAAATAAATACGTTTATTTTAAAACTAAACTAGATTTTCATTGAAGAAACCCAAAGTAAATATTGTTTAACAAAAAACGGCCCAGTTTCAAAGCCAATTTCACATTAATTTTCAGCTATTACAACATAGCAACGACCATCGACCTGATTATCATTATTCAGCGGCCTAAAGCCGCAATCATCGTTCCCACTTCCCACTTCCCATCACAACTTGCTTTCAATTTCTAGGCTATAGGCTATCACTAGATGAAAAAAGTAACGGTAATCATCCATGGCGACGGGTCTATCGGGATTGGATGAGAGTTTATGGTCGAAATTAGGGTCCCGCTTCGTAGTTCGCTTAGGGTCTCTAGAAAGGTTTGAGCGGCCCTGCATGTATGAGACAGGTTGAGTAAGTTCATGTTGTGTTGATGAAGATACTGCCTGTTTATTCAACGCATTCAGTATTAAGATCAACTATCT
Organism: Helianthus tuberosus; assembly: GCA_030545235.1. Lineage (NCBI taxonomy): Eukaryota > Viridiplantae > Streptophyta > Magnoliopsida > Asterales > Asteraceae > Helianthus > Helianthus tuberosus. The sequence goes on from CM060430.1 coordinate 65,428,599, forward strand.
TTTAGTTGACACACAACTATCTTGCTTTTCCCATTCAATGAGTTATGTTGAATCCACCTTGTCTGGAACAAAACCTGCAATACTTGAAATATTTGTGTACAACTCCGTTGAGATGTTTGTGTACCGACTACTAGTAGAAGTCGTCTCTGACATCTGATTATGTCATTATGTAACATTTTCTTTATGTAATTATTGTATCAAGCTAAAATTCGAGGCTTAAATAAAATTGAAACAAATCTATAAAGCTAGAAGAAGAAGAGTATTAAAAAAAAAACTGTTGATTTTGCTATAAGTTTTTTTTTCATAACATACTAAAACACACTTCGCTACATTACCCAACTAGTTTATAGACACGATATTACACAAGTTAAATAAAAAAATATATCATGTAAGTAAAAGATGATGAAAACTAAATAAAAATTTCTAAAGCCACCCGTATAAGTAAATTTGTAAATGTTAATTTCTTTTTTAAAATTTAAAGAAAAACACCTGAAAATAAATTTACACAATACAAGAGGCCAATATGTGATAATTATTGTTAATTTTAATTAAATACCTAAGTTAGAATTTACGATTTACAAAACATGAATTATATAATTATAAATAATTTGAAATAGAAAGCCAACCACGAAAAATCTTCTAATACTACTAAATCTTAAACATTATCTTGTGCACACATTTTATTAATGGTTTTCACTTTAATATCATGTTTTATTTATAGTACTGTTTTAAACTTATTTTTAAATGATCAGGCTAAAGGGTGTGGTCATGACCCTCGTGACCACCATGACCCTCTACATCAGTGTCATGTAATCCACCTCTAATTCACCATCCAAAACCACGATCCTAAGGGTTTAACGACTTTATTTCTTTATTTTTTTTCTTTCACTTGCTATATTGATTGTCTGTATCGTAACAATTGATGCCAATCGAAATCGAGTTCCTGCCGCATCGCACGAAATATGTTAGCAACGCTCATATGTAAACTTAAGGAGCAAAGTAAATATCTTCAACAATAATGAGAAATAACTTAACTATTATTGATCTTAAACTACAACTATAAATTAAAACACAATTTAATAATTATATAAAATTAATTTAAATTTAATAGTATATATTTGTTGCTTCTCCAACCTTCGGTAACTATATTCAACAATAATTTATATTTATTTGTTACTATAGTAATAATAATTAGATTTACATAAAATATATATTTATATAATAATTAACTTTATATATTATGTTATGATACGTAAAAAAATATGAAGTAAATTCTTAAATTTCATACTTATCTTGGGGAATGAGACGAAGAAAAAAAACTATTGAACACATAAAAGTTTCTTTAAAATTTTGATATGATAATCAGAAGGCTTTAAAATCTTAATTAAGATGAAGATGGTGACTGCCAATGGTGGTGATGGAGATGGATTGTGGTGGATATATCTAATTCTAATATAATATTTTAATCATATAATATTCTCTCTTTCAATTCATTAATATTATTACTAATTAATTAAAGTTTGTTTGAATTAATAGATTTAATAGATAAATTTATCACAAAACTATATAGTTGAAATAATGAATTCAATTCATTATTTCTAGTATATAAACTCAAATCTAAGTGTTACTATTTTACATATTATTGTGGTGTTGATATGAAATATTAATATATATAATAAAAAATAACATTTTTAATAATATAACACCATGTTTTTTAGAGAATAGCAATTATTTTTTCTCAAAGGCAAGCATATCATTTAATTATATTTATACTTGATTTACGCAAAAAAAAAAAATAATGAAGTAAGTCAAACTATGTACTTATCCATTTTAAGAAGTAATAATATCATAGGTTTTCAAAATTATGGATAATCTATATATTTTTTAATCATAAATTAGAATTAGATATTAATTAATTAATAATATCTTTAGTGAATTGATGTCATGTGGCATTATTTGGATAATGAATTGAAAGAGAAAATGCCATGTGACATTATTTGAATTCTTTTATTTGAATTAGATATGTATCAAAATATGGAAATGAAAAATCAAGAGTTCGTCAATATACTATTTCATGAAACAACTATGCAAAATGACTATTTAAGCATGTGAACAATTATGTGCTCAATGAAATGTTGGCGGTGCCACACCCCAACCGATGGCGGAATCATCGGGGCGCGGCACTGAGCGAAACAGATTGTTCATGAGAAATTCCATAACAACTACATTACCAGATAGTTAACATTACGTCCCATACCATAACCCATCAAGCAATTTAAGTTATTACAGACCACGATATCTCATACACATAGTGTAAAGGTGAGCATACAAGTTTGATAATAGCATAATAGAGTTCGAAATCATTTACGCATAACCAGCATGTACAACGTATAATGTGAAGCATGTAAGTTATCGATAAAGATCATATCAATACCAATGACTGCGAGTAGCGAGTGCGCAACACATATTCACCACTGTGAACACGTGAAGTAATTGTCCTTAACAACCCCTGAATGAACAGGTGTTGAGTCCAAACTATAGTACTATCGTTGCTAAGGCAGGTAGACAGCAATCAATGTGTTAACATAACAAACAGGCATTCATCGAGTCACGTATAACATGCATTAGAGGTCAGCGTATAAATAGTGTTTGCGTTGTGTGACCGATGTGATTTAGAATAAGTAACGTACGTAACACCCAAAAGTGCATAAAGCAAAAAGGGTTCGAGTATACTCACTGATTGTTTTTAACAAGTAAATACTCTCCTGGATTGAAGGGAGCGCTTGAGAGAGATTAGCCTGAACAGTTAATGATAGCATAAACGATGAGCGGCGCGTAAAACGATGCAGTGTACCAAGGATCGGATGGTAATCCGAACCATCCGATCGGATGGCCAGTCGATCGGGTGGCCAGTCGATCGGGTGACAATCCGTTCGGATGGTCATCCGATCGGATGGCCATTCGATTGGATTGGCACCTCGCTTGATGAGGATGTGTTTGTGTATGTGTATGATGGTTTGTACTTTGAAGTTTTCGTTGTAGCATTTTAAAAATAGAGAAGTATCTCTACCCTTCAGTTCGGTCGATCGAACGGCGGTTCGATCGGACAGCAATCCGATTGGCGAGGCTTCTCAGTTTGAGAACAAGTTCACAGCAGGGTGGTCACTCGATCGGATGGCTATCCGATCGGGTGGCAATCCGTATATATTGAACATGTTGAAATTGATTAAGTACCAAAGTCCCAAACATCACACGATCGGACGGTCACTCGATCAGATGGCAATCCGATCGGGTGGTAATCCATTCGACGTTCAGTCCCTTGAAAAGTTTGAATAAAAGTTTAAGTGTGGAACCAAGTACAACGCGATCGGATGGCCGGTCGATCGGATGGCAATCCGATCGGACGGCAATCCGTCCCAACGATCTGATCGTCTTGACACTTGATTCTGTTTGAAGTTTTGTAGTTTTGAACGAGACGTTATGATAACTTGTTTAAACAACAGGAACCCCATCCCGACCCAAGTAACTCGATCGAACAGGAACCACCCTAGTCCGGCTGGTTCACGGTTCGAGACGATTGTTCATGTTCAAACCCGAAATCAATTATCTCTCGGATAGAATTCAGATCTGGAACTAACCCATTACTAAGAAAGAGTAGAAGATCAGAACGAGCTCCGATTCTATCGGTTTTGAATGCATTGAGTGTAAAAGAGTTGAAAGAAAGTTGGAAAACCTTCTTTCAATCCTTTCAACCATGAATTTGTGTAGATCTTTGCAAAAACGTTGATTGATCTTGTGGAAATCCTTCAGATCTAAGTTGTTCTTGGTGGAATGAAGCCAAACATTGAAGTTCATAAGAACTCCATGATGACATCATCCTAGAACACCTCAAATCCGGTGATTTCACGGTTAAAAGTTAAGATTCAAAGGTGAAAATGATGTAGAAGTGCGTGTAGATCATAAAAGTACAAGATTTAGGTTGGGAACTTACAAGAATCGAGAGAAATCGAGAGAAAAGAGTGCTTGAAGTCGGCTGGTCGAACAAGCTGACTTTTGCGGAAGCGTGGTTATTTGGTGTGACTTCTTGATACCATAGCATTCAGTCATAACAATGCTACATGATAAAACCAAAAGATATTCATCCATTAATTAAGTTTAGAAAATACCACAACAAACTTGTTTGAAACATCGATACCAAATTTAAGTTACAAAACATGACTTGTCTAACTGAGTTCATAAAGACTCCACCGAAGACTTCAAAATAAAACCTGAGTTTGGAAACATGTATCCTGTCCAGGAATAGGATACACCCCTAAACTCAACAACCATGGATAACTTCTTTTATTTAAACGCAGCTTGAAAACACATGCATACCCTTGCCAGATCCACTAGTTCCCTGAAATACATGTAATTTGAAAAATCAACAAAAGTTGAGCGAGTTCATGTGTGAGTGTATGAATAAACATTTAAAGTATGCCTTGTATGTATGTATGTCCCTGGTATATAGCAATAAGGAAAAAGAGATCACCAATGGGTTGCAAAGCCAATGGTATGTGTGAAATGGTGCAGGAAAACTCAAACCTAGCAAATTTGTACCGGGCTTCCGGCTGGAAGACATAGTCACCACTATGGGCCACCCTGGCCTCATGGGTGTGGGCTCGCTATACCCAAATAGATCTATCACTCATGTCCCTCGGTCCTACGACGAGGATTAATGGCCTTAAGTGTTGTACCCATCCTTCACATGATCTAGTTGTAAACCCTCCTTAAGCTAATCATACCATGTATAAACGTTTGTAATAATTGTAACATGTATTTCACCCCCGAAGTATAAAACTGAAAACAGTTAAAAGAAAAAGGGGACATGAACTCACTGTATTGCGTCCTCAGCTCGTAACTCAAACTCTGTCAGCAAACACGACTACCTACAGTGTACTAACGTCTATTAGACGAACGGGTCGTGCCTTTACTTAGTATTTACATTTTGAGTTATGTTTCTTATATTATTCCAAGTTATAATTACTTGTCAAAATAATATTTCAACTTAAATTATATTTGATTTTGGAATAATTGTTTAAACAATATTTCTGTATTAATACTTCTCAAGTATTTAACTTCGTATTTCCTTCCCAAGGATGGGGTATTTTATACATGTATTTTCGTATTATCGTATTTGTAGTTCCGTATTAATATTTTCTCAAGTCCCACCTTAGAAATATATTTAAACTCATTTGTCCCAAAAATAATGTATTGTCCAGAAAATATATATATTTTTCCCAAAAATCATATATCTTCTAAATATACTAAGAAAAATATATTTTAACTTCCCCAAAAATAATATTTTCCCTTTTGTCAAAGTATGATATAACTGGTAATAATAAATAAAATCATACTTTTATTCCGTTTGTATCCACAATAATATTTACCAAAAATACATATGTAACGGTATTGTTTTGGATGGTAAATTTCACGGTACTTGTTAAGTTATATTATTTTACCCTAAAATAATATAATTATTTCACCAAGTATACAAATAATCACACAAGTGTCTTAACACATATATATATATATATATATATTCTAAATATATATATATTTACCCATTTTTATTTATAAAAACCAACCTCCAATATTTGTATTTTTGTTACAAAAATTATGGCAAAGTTTATATTGAAGATCATAGTTAAAATACACTAGTAAATATTTGTTAGAAAATATTTTTCTAAGTGTTTATATTTTTAGAAAATTTTGTCATAGTTTCCCCTAAAAATGGAGGTGTCCATGCTATTGTAGCATATCATTTTCTTTTCAAAAATCATCACAACAATCAATAATTAATCCTTAAACAACCTACACTTCTCAAGTGCAAAAACTATACAATTTTCATAACATTATGAACTTGAACTTTCACAAAAACTCGTAGTAATTTGGTAGGGTGTTTAGTAGGTTTAGTTACCCCTTAAAGTGCGTTTATTACTTTATAAATCTCATTCTTCAAGAAAATAGGTGTTTACAACTTGTTAGATGATCCTTCTAAAAATTATTCTTTTGAACTCTTCTTGTAAATAAAGTGTTCTTACACTTATTTCATCACCAAAAATAGTGTAGGTTAAGTAAAAACCATGATCTTCTAAAAATCTTATTTTGAACTTGGTTTTCTTGGAAAATCATTCATAAATCTTGAATCTTTAAGTTTACTAGCTCACTTTATTTGTTATTTTTCAAGAAATCATCTTATTATTCAAGTTCATGTTCTTGCATGAGGATGATCTTCTTGTGTTAGCACATAATCATCCTCTAACTTGCTAGATCATGTGTTTAATCACAATCTAGCAAGCTCTTTATGATGATCAACATCATAATCTCAAATAAACAACAACAAGTATCATACATATACTTAACAACATTATTTTAACAAGATTTCATCATATGAAGCTTTATGTTTATGATTCAAGTTTATGTCTTTTAGTGTTCTTGTGATTTATACATAACACATCTTTTAACAATTCAAAATGAGAAGTAAAAATTAGTAACAAGAAGCTTACAACTAGCTCTAAGCTAGGGAAGAACACTTGAAGAAATGATGATGAAAATGGTGGATGAAAGCAAGCAATGGAGGTTCTTCAAGTTCTATAAGCTTCAAGCTTCACAAGACACCTTCTTATACTTTGAAATGAGCTTGGAATGAGTGGGTGGTGGAAGTAAGGTGGTGGTGGTGGCGGCACTATGTTAGGCCGAGAGGGAGAGGAGAGAGTGAAAGAGTGGAGTGAGTTTTGAAGTGTTGAAATGAAATGATCTTGTGAAATCATGAACCATACTTATAATCTTCTTACTCAATATTATGTTCACTAAATCAAGCAAAGATCAAATAAAATATAGAATGAAATCTTTGAGTGGGGTGTGGGGTCCTCCCCTTGGGCCGTAAATCATGAGGGGGGGGGGGTAATTGTAATTTTTGATGGTAACTTAGGTAATAGTTGGAGGTTAAGTGAAAAGTCTAGTGTTTTAAGTGTATGACATATGATATAGTGAGTTGGGGTATTCGGGGACCATAACTAGTTCAAAAAATAATAAAACAATGTTTCTAGTAAAATTTTGGTGTTCCAGGTAATGTCCGGTTGTTCGGTTAGATACCGGTTCGTTAAAGTGTCAAGCTATTCCATTTAATGATCTTTATGTTGCTTTTTGTGACACTTTTAATTCCCAACACTTAGGAAAGCATTCAGAACCATTTAATCAAATTTTTGCATGTAACTAGCTTGTAAAAAAAAACTGAATTTCGCTGAAAAATGCAGAATTCTGCACTATAAGTGGATTTTAGGTAATTCCCAACACTTAAACTATCACCTAGTGACGCAGTTTTATGGTCCTCACTTCCCTACACACCATACTAGTGTAGTACCTTGTCCTTGGCCCATACTGGGTCTCAAAACACTGTCAGTCAATGTACTGAACCCCGTCAGCATATTCCTGTTCTATCCGTTAACTGTGCTAACCGTGCTTTGTGCATCATGTATGTCAATATAGTTTGTATGTGATAATGATGTGACATTATGTAATAAGTGATGCACATGTAAGTATGATGCAGTAATCAGAAAGCAGTTAAGTAATCCAGCACAGTCATTAAGCACTTAATAAAAAATAATTAATTGTACGGATACCTGGTTTTATGAGGGTTGTCACATTCTCCCCCTGTTAAGAAAATTTCATCCCGAAATTTAAGTTCTGCTACTAGTTGCAGGGGTCTTGGGGAACAAATGTGGGTATTTTGCCCTCATGCGATCCTCACGCTCCCAAGTAAACTCTGGGCCGTGTCGCGCGTTCCAACGAACCTTGACGAGTTTAACACTACTCCTGCGCGTCTTGTTAACTTTCCAATCAGTAACCTCAACAGGTTCTTAAGTAAAGTGGAGTGTGTCGTCAATGTGGACTTCGTCGGCAGGTATGACAACTGTTTCTTGAGTTGGACTCTTTTTCAGGTTAGATACATGAAATGTATCATGAACGCCATTCATTTCTTCGGGTAGATCCAACTTGTAAGCTACAAGACCAATCCTCTCCAGGATTTTAAATGGTCCAATGTATCTTGGGTTCAACTTCCCACGCTTCCCAAAGTGTGCTACACCCTTCCAGGGTGAAACCTTTAACAAAACCATATCTCCTACCTCAAATTCCAGGGGTCTCCTTCTTTGGTCCGCGTAACTCTTTTGTCGATCACGAGCCGCCTTTATGCGCTCTCGGATCTGTGTAATCTTATCAGTTGTATCTTGAACAAATTCCGGACCAACAAGCTGTCTATCACCCGCGTCTGCCCAGCATAACAATGATCGACACTTACGTCTATAAAGAGCTTCAAACGGTGCAGCTTGGATACTCGCATGGTAGCTGTTGTTGTATGAGAATTCTACCAAGGGTAAGTGAGTGTCCCAACTGCCACCCAAATCCATCACGCAAGCTCGTAACATGTCTTCCAACGTTTGTATCGTTCGCTCGCTCTGGCCATCTGTCTGTGGAAAACCTGAAGGCTTCTGATATTCGGCCTTCACCTTGGCACAAGTTAAGCATTTGCCAACATACGTTGCAACATCACCTTTCAGTCTCGGCCACCAATAGAAATCCTTTAAATCTTGGTACATTTTATCCGATCCTGGATGGATCGAGTACCGTGACTTGTGAGCTTCATCGAAAATTACTTCTCTCAAACCACCAAACAGAGGAACCCAAATTCGTTTCATGAAGCACAACGTTCCTTCCTCGTTTGGTACCAATTGTTTCTCCATTCCACGGAGATATTCATTCTCAAGATTCCTTTCTTTAAGAGCTTCTCTCTGCGCGGCACGAATGCGCAAAGAGAGGTCCGTTTGTACAATCATTTCCGGTTGTTCGGTTAGATACCGATTCATTAAAGTGTCATGCTATTCCATTTAATGATCTTTATGTTGCTTTTTGTGACACTTTTAATTCCCAACACTTAGGAAAGCATTCAGGACCATTTAGTCAAATTGTTGCATGTAACTAGCTTGTAAAAAAAACTAAATTTTGCTGAAAATGCAGAATTCTGCACTATAAGTGGATTTTAGGCACTTCCCGACACTTAAACTATCACCTAGTGACGCAGTTTTATGGTCCTCACTTCCCTACGCACCATACTAGTGTAGTACCTTATCCCTGGCCCATACTGGGTCTCAAAACACTGTCAGTCTATGTACTGAACCCCGTCAGCATATTCCTGTTCTATCCGTTAACTGTGCTAACTGTGCTTTGTGCATCATGTATGCCAATATAGTTTGTATGTGATAATGATGTGACATTATGTAATAAGTGATGCACATGTAAGTATGATGCAGTAATCAGAAAGCAGTTAAGTAATCCAGCACAGTCTTTAAGCACTTAATCATAAATAATTAATTGTACGGATACCTGGTTTTATGAGGGTGGTCACAAGTGGAGAGAAAGGCTGGTCGATCGGGTGGCAAATCGATCGGGTGGCAGCCCGATCGGGTGGCAACTCGATCGGATGGCAACCTGATCGGATGGCAATCCGATCGGATGGCAACTCGATCTGTTGGCCACTCGATCCTAGTGTTCGGTGCGATGAGTTTTTGTCGTTTCGTTTCGTTTCGCGTGTTGAGCGTTGCGATTCGATTTGAGAGAGCGATGCGATAGTATTACCCACTAGTCACACAAATAGCATAACTACTACATCTAACATACAATTACTATAATTAATTTGCGTTCAACGTTTTCGATTCGATTGCGATGCGATAGATTGCAATTGCGATTTACACCTCAACATAAACATAACAAGCACAAGTGACACATAAATAGCACACACACGTAAAACAATATCCAGAACAAATAATTCGAGTTGCGATTGCGATAGCGATAAGCAATAAGTCTATTAAACATGCAATTACTAGCGATTAAACATCGATTATTAATAGATACTCCACACAATACAACTAAGGCGATTAAATAAATAGATTCGATCACAAGTCAAAACAGTAGTTGAGCAAGGAGTGACAGGTCGCAATTTGCAATCTTTTCTTCCTTTGACTTCAATCTTGACTTTGAATTTGACTTTCGAAACACGGGGAGTTACAGCCTCCCCTACTTAAGGGAATTTCATCCCGAAATTAGGCTTTAGCCGTAACAAACAACTGCGGGTACTTCGCCTTCATGTCGCTTTCGAGTTCCCAGGTGAACTCTGCGCCTCGTTTGCCTTCCCATCGGACTTTCACAATGGGGATGCGTGAGCGTCTGAGCACCTTGGTTTCTCGTCCCACAATTTCGACAGGCTTTTCCACGAAGTGTAATGTTTCGTCCACTTGCAAGTGCTCCAGAGGGACATGTGATTCTCGGTCGGCCAGGCACTTTCTGAGGTTCGAAACATGGAAAGTCGGGTGGACGTTACTCAGTTCCTCTGGTAGTTCGAGTCTGTAGGCCACTTTCCCAATCATTTCCAGAATTTTAAAGGGTCCAACATATCGAGGCATGAGCTTTCCTTTCTTGCCGAATCTGACCACCCCCTTTCAAGGTGCAACCTTTAGGAGTATGTGATCGCCAACGTCAAATTCAAGGGGCTTGCGGCGTCTATTAGCGTAACTTTTCTGTCGGCTCCAAGCTTTCAACAGATTGTCTCGAATTTGGAGGATTTTGTCTGTCGTTTCATGCAACAGCTCAGGACCGGTAATTTGCGCGTCTCCGATCTCGTGCCATACAATAGGCGATCGACATTTCCTTCCGTATAGAGCCTCAAATGGTGCCATTTATATGCTGGAATGATGACTGTTATTATACGAGAACCGACCAAAGGTAAGTACGCATCCCAATTACCACCGAAATCTATGACACACGAACGGAGCATGTCTTCAAGGGTACGAATCGTTCTTTCAGTCCGACCGTCGGTTTAGGGATGGAAAGCGGTACTTAGATTGAGAGTAGTACCGAGAGCAGATTCAAATGTTTCCCAAAAACACGAGGTAAACCGACCATCGCGGTCAGAGATGATGTCTCGAGGCATCCCATGTCGACTAATGATCTCGTTGGTGTAGATTCAGGCTAATTTTTCTACTTTGTAGTCTTCTTGTATCGGCAGGAAGTGAGCTGACTTAGTCAAACGGTCAACCACAACCCAAATACTATCATGACCAGATTGAGTACGCGGAAGTTTCGTTATGAAATCCATAGCTATACTCTCCCATTTCCACATCCGGATTTCGGGCTGAACGAGTAAGCCAGAGGGTCTTTGATGCTCAGCCTTAACCTTGGAACAGGTCAGGCATTTCGAAACATAGATTGCGATATCCTTCTTCATGCCCGACCACCGTTACTTGAAGCGCATGTCCTGGTATATCTTGTCAGCACTGGGATGAATAGAATATCGAGATTTGTAGGCTTCGTCCATCAGAAGTTGTCGTAGGTTCGTAAGCTTGGGAATCCAAATCCGGTCCAAATAATGAAATATACCATTTGCTTTATTCTCGATTTGGGCGCCATCGTTTAGAATTCTTTCCTTCTTCAAAGTTTGCTTGGTAAAACAAGCATGTTGCGCATCACGGATAAGAGTTTCGAGATGAAATTGGGCTTGAGAATTAAGAATGCTAAGCAAGTAGCTTCATCGAATGAGGGCATCGGCAACAACATTTGCTTTGCCTGGATGCTAACGAATCTCACAGTCGTAATCGTTGAGCAATTCTACCCACAGGCGTTGACGCATATTCAGTTCTTTCTGGTGAAAGAAATGTTGTAGGCTCCTATGATCGGTGAAGATCGTACACTTGGTACCATAAAGGTAGTGTCGCCATATCTTTAACGCAAAAACAACCGCGCCAAGCTCGAGGTCGTGTGCGGTGTAGTTCTTCTCGTGGATCTTGAGCTATCGAGAAGCGTACGCGATAACTTTATCTCATTGCATGAGAACACAACCAAGACCAAGGTTTGAGGCATCGTAGTAGACTACGAAGTTGTCATTTCCGTCAGGTAGTGAGAGCACGGGAGCATTGTAAAGCATGGTTTTGAGAGCTTGAAAGGCTTCCTCCTGTTTAGTTCCCCAAACAAAAGGTTTGTCTTTATGCGTAAGAGAGGTTAACGGCACGGCGATTTTAGAAAAACCTTCGATAACACGACAATAATAGCCAGCTAGCCCGAGAAAAGAACATACTTCAGACGGATTCTTGGGTGTAACCCAGCTCTTAACAGCTTCGATCTTCGCAGGGTCAACGTGAATACCTTGACTATTGACAATGTGACCCAAGAATTGGACCTCCTCCAGCCAAAATTCACACTTGGAGAATTTGGCGTAGAGACGGTTTCCCTGTAGTAACTTGAGAACCAAACGTAGATGCTGCGAGTGTTCGGCTTTCGATTTGGAATAGATCAGGATATCGTCGATGAATACGATTACGAAGCGATCAAGGAAGGGTTTGCACACTCGATTCATCAAATCCATGAAGACTGCAGGAGCGTTGGTCAAACCAAAAGGCATGACAACGAACTCATAGTGGCCATAGCGGGTTCGAAAAGCGGTTTTGGGTATATCCTCCTCTTGAATGCGTAATTGATGGTAGCCTGAACGCAGATCAATCTTCAAAAAACACATAGCACCTTGTAACTGATCAAACAAATCATCGATTCGGGGAAAGGGGTAGCGATCCTTGATCATCAACTTATTCAATTCCCTATAATCAATACACATCCTAAACGAACCATCCTTCTTTTTTACGAAAAGAATAGGCGCGCCCCATGGAGAGGTGCTAGGGCGAATAAAGCCTTTATCAAGAAGTTCCTGGAGCTAACTCGAGAGTTCGCGCATTTCGGAAGGAGCGAGATGATACGGTGCTTTAGCAACAGGGTTTGCTCCAGGAATGAGGTCGATACGGAAATCGATATCACGAACGGGAGGTAATCCGGGGAGATCATCGGGAAAAACGTTAGGAAATTCATGAACAACTGGAATGTCTTTCACCTCTTTAACTTTCTTTTTCTCCTCTACTACGATGTGTGCCAAGAAAGCTTGGCATTCCTTGCAGAGATACTTGCTAGCCTGAACACACGACATGAGTTGGAGTTTCTTCGACGCGACTTCACCGTATACACATAATTGATCACCATTAGCAAGCGAAAATCGAATCATCTTATAGAAACAAACAACTTCAGCATGATTTTCGCGAAGAAAGTCCATACCTACTATGACGTCAAAACTTCCGAGCTGCATCAGAATAAGATCGATGGGGAAAACGTGATTGTTGAGTTCGAGAGTACAATCATGAAGAACAGAATTGACAGCGACGGTTCTTCCGGTGGTAACTTCAACGTCGAACGTCGAGGGGAGATGGGCGTGCTTACGATTGAGGAGCTTCTCGAATTCAAATGATACAAAATAGTTATCTGCTCTAGTATCAAACAAACACGAAGCATATATACCATTCACAAGAAATGTACCATTCACCATGTTGTTATCGGCTTGAGCTTGACGGACATTGATGTTGAAAGTACGTCCGCGGGGTGCTGGTGGTTGCTGTTGTTGCTGAGGCTGCTGCTGGGGCTGCTGCTGTTGTGGCTGTTGCTTGACCACTCGGTTCGGGCACATGTTGGTGAAGTGGTTGGGATCACCACATGCATAGCAAGCTCTAGCATTGACCGCGGGTGCCTGAGCCGGTTGATGGCCTTGTGGAGCAGCAAGTAGAGCGTGATGAGCAGGAGCTTGACCTTGTGTTGGAGCAGGGTTTTGATGTGGACCTGTACGGCTGTTGGCGGTGACATGGCCGTACATGTTGCAATGAGAACAGTATCTGCAGGCGATTCCCACTGGATGATGATAAGTACAAGTAGGGCATGACGGGTGAGGACCAGTATACGCACGCTTTGTCGGTGGTGCGTTGGTAACCAGGGCCGCTACTTGGCGGTGTTGGTGTTACTGAGGAGCTTTAACAGCTTGAAGTGGGGAAGCATTGGTCACATCACAGTTCTTGTTGCTGGAACTGCGGTTGTTCTTTCTCTTGTGTCTCGAGAGCTTGGATGACTGAGGAGCGGCGGCGGTTTCAGCGGTTGAAACGGTGGTAGCTTGATGCAGATTCTTGGGAGCTTTATCCCAGACACCAGACTTGACTCGCTTGTCATTGATCTCAGCGGCGAGCAAGTAAGTTTCTTCAATCGTTGATGTCTTTGCAGCTTGAACGAAATCAGCCACGTAATCTGGTAGAGCACGGATGTACTTTTTGATGGCGATTTCAGGCGTCTTGACTTGATCTGGACAGATAATACTCAACTGCTTGAAGCGTGCAGTCAAACCAGCGTTGTCACCATCCTTCTGCTTAATATGCCAGAATTCATTCTCCAACTTTTCGCGCTCATGGGGAGGGCAGAACTCTTCCATCATCACGTCCTTCAACTCATCCCATGACAGCCCGTAAGCTGCATCATTTCCGTGTTTGTTTCTCTCGGCTGTCCACCAGGCTAAAGCACGGGACTGGAAGACGCCAGTTGCATTGAGAGTACGGAGATCATCAGGACAACCACTCTGGCACAGGGTGACTTCGATAGAATCAAACCATTGGAACATGGTCGTAGGACCATCTTCACCAGTAAACTCTTTCGGTCCGCAGGCTTTGAACTGTTTAAAGCTAAAAGCAGCCTTGGGAGTATCGGTTCTGGACACTTTAGAAGATTTGCTTGCATTCTCATGAAGTTCACTGACAATCTGAGGAATCACTTTCGCCATCCCTTTAGCAACCATAGAGGAGAGGCGTTTGTCTGCCTGTTTTTGACGTGCGGCTTGGGTAGCGCGAGATCCAGATGACGACAATGTCTGCATCAGACAACGCCATAGGACTCAAAACACTATTCGATTATTCCTAGTATAGTCTAGCAATTTACCATAAAGCTCAGGAACACAATCATTCATATAGCATATAAGCACCTAATCACGTATGGCACAGAAACACGTAGGCACGTAAGGCACAGAAGCACATAAGGCAGTCAGAATACAGAAACCTAACTATATGTTGCACGTATTCATTATCCTTCACATCACGTATAGCGATTAAATATAGCGATTGCGAGTATCGAGCAGCGATTGCGTATAATGACCAGCGATTTGCTAAAGTGGTGTGAATTGTGTGTGTTTTGGCAGAGCGAGAAACGTGGAATCAAAATCATCAGTACGGTGGTACTGTTTATGTCAAAACGTTAACAAATCACCACAAAATCACATAAAATCGATAAATCACAGAGTTAGTTGCGGTAATTCCAGCATCGAAACATATAAAATTCGAGGATAGATTGTCTCGGCTAGATGGACGTCGACTACCCAAAGTGATTCGACTATTCACAAGGACTTTTAGTGCACACTTTGGCCTTTGCGACTGTGCTCTCGCTTCGATTTGAGCGATCGGCACGCATCCTTCCAGTTACAGTGTGACTTCAAGTCGTTGGAGTCCGTCGAGACTTTGGTGAGAGTTTGCAAACCACATTAGAGAGTAAAACGAGTCATCAAGGTTCGGGTTTCACCCCGAATTTAGCGACTACGTTCCTGTTTGTGTGGTAAAACCACAAGATAGATAAGAAGATTTGCGTCGAAGTATGGATTTCACTCCTGATTCAATGCAAATTTTCCTGTTTTACAACAGAAATAGCAATTCGAACGAGTAATCTGGTCGAGAGTTTGCGATTTTCACACCTAATCTTAACCAGATCATTCGTATGTGTGTAGTCAGCCTTAGGAAAGGTTGATCTTGTGCAGAACTGTAGTATGCGGTGTTCACGCAAGTGTGTAGTGTACAACGAGTTTGAGCGAGAATAGCAAGTAAGCTCGTGCGAGACCCATACTGGGCATGCACAAGTCGGTCCATTGGTACTTAGACTATAGACTAGGTCAATTCTAAGACATCGACCTGGACTAGGTCGAGTCTTGCCTAATTCCCTATAGTTATGGCTCTGATACCAATCTGTCACACCCCAACCGATGGCGGAATCATCGGGGCGCGGCACTGAGCGAAACAGATTGTTCATGAGAAATTCCATAACAACTACATTACCAGATAGTTAACATTACATCCCATACCATAACCCATCAAGAAATTTAAGTTATTACAGATCACGATATCTCAAAAACAAATAACATGTTCCGACAACTCAGATTTCAAATAAAAATAAATTGTCTTTGTTGGCTTCTAGACTCATCCTAACTCAATTTCACATAGCAAGCATCCTAGCAGTTAGTATCCTAAACACCTGTCACATACGTTAAAATAGAGGTCAATACACATAGTGTAAATGTGAGCATACAAGTTTGATAATAGCATAATAGAGTTCGAAATCATTTACGCATAACCAACATGACAACGTATAATGTGAAGCATGTAAGTTATCAACAAAAATCCTATCAATACCAATGACTGCGAGTAGCGAGTGCGCAACACATATTCACCTAAATATCTCATACCAACCAATAAAGATGGGCATAATAATCGGTTCCAAACCCGACCTGGAACCGGTTTCAGTTCCTCCTTGCCTTATTAAAGAACCGGTTCCGGGTTAAAAAAACCCGTAGATTCTTACCCGGTTCCACTTTTTATAAAAAATTGATACGTACCCGGTTCCTACCCGGAACCGGTTCCTACCCGGAACCGGTTCCTACCCGGAACCGGTTCCTCCGTAACTAATTGAGACCCGATGCATTAAATTCTAGAGAATGTTACGGTGGAATCGATTCCTAGCTGTTTCAACCAATCTTTTCATACAACACAAAGTTTTTATTAAAACCGGTCACATTACATTAAATCCAACATTACATAAAACACTAAATATTCAAAGAACGGGTTCCGGATGCTTCACCGGCTTCATTTTTCTTCGCCTTTGTAACTAGACAATGACGATCAGTGTATTTTTTAGCGACGAGTTGGCCGTAGCCTTCATGAACTTGCCGCAAGCTTTGCACCGTGCAATCTTATGGCTATCGCTCATTAAGCACAAATCAAATTGCTTCATAACTTGGGGGTTTCTTTTGGTTTCCAAAACCATGACTACTTCATCGTTGCACGCCATAACGAGCTTTGAAGATATAGATTAGAAGGTGTAACTTCAAAAACGATTTATGTATTTTTTGAGTAGGAGTACGTTATGTTTGAAGGTGATATATATATATATATATATATATATATATATATACTTGAAACCAATTTAAATGGCCATAAATCGATTTCTAACGGCATTATAGCCGTTGGAATCGATTCCAACAAGTGTTGCAGCTTTTTCCGTAAGTTACCCGAAGGAAGCGGTTCCTCCGAGGAAGAAGAGGTGTGTTTGGATTGAAGAGATGTGTTTGGATTGAAGGTGGTTATTGATTTAAAGTTTATTTTTTAATAGTAAGGGTATTTAGGTCATTTCACACCTACTTAACTGTCACACCCCGACCACGTAGAACATACAAAACATGGCGGAAACGTCTGGGAGTGTTGTAACAGAATTAATTGTTTCAAATCCATGGCAATTGAAGTTTCGTTTTATTAATCAAACATGAAAGTTTACATTGTTTTAAACAAGAACCAAAGAGTACATAACATAAATTAACTAGTTCTTGTCTCGTTTTAAGTCACTAAGGCACAGGTCCGCCTAAGTATGTCTTGATAAGTCCTATGCATCATCTCCTGAAAACACATGTGAAAATAGGTACGTCAGCATAAAAATGCCTGTGAGATACATAGGTTTTGTGAAAATAGGATTCTTGACTTATGTTTGAGAAAATGTTTAGTCATGAACCTTGTAATTTGCTTTGTCTTGTAAATCATTTGAAAAACGATAAGATCAGATGATATGTATAAATAAGAGAATAATGTATGGTTAAAGGAATAACCATGTAAAATGAGTTTGTATAAGATAAGTTGTTTGTAAATCAATGTCCTGTGAAAAGTATGTTATTTGTATAAAATGTTATATATCTCAAATTGAAATGATTCAAATAACGCTACGATATGTAATACCATACAAACACTTATATATAGGAAGTACCAGCGGCGTATCCACCATGCTTGTATCATATTACACACGCCTCGTTACTTAAATCACTTAAACAAACCACCAATGTAATAAGTCTATGTTTAAACCAATTGTCAAAAGTCCTTGTATAAATCATATCAAATGTTAATAGTCCAAAAGTAGTCAAGTAATGTGTAACAAATGTTATGTATTGTAAGTAAAGTATTGTCACATAATCCAAATGTAGAAATGTACAAAACAAAGTATTTTGAATATATCAAAAAGTTATGTTTTGCAAAGTAATGCATGTTACATTGATACAAACATTTATGTGGTAAGTTAACGCATGCATTCAAGCCTTGAGACAGTCGGATAACCCTTTTAGTCAAGGTTATCAAAAGAAATGTTTTCGGATTCAGTCATTCCTTACATCCAAACAAACCCTGGATGTCAGGAATGGGATTTGTCAAGTCCTATGGTACCAGTACTTACTACCGAGCGGCGTAGCTAATGTTAATGAACGTATATAAGTCTCGTTTGTGCAAACCAAATGTTATAGCAATTGTATACATGTCATATGAAAACAATGTACTAAGTATGCTAAGTTAACATACAAAGTAGAAAAGTCTTGTAAATCAATGTGCTAGCATGCTATCAGTTAACATACATAGCAGAAGTGTAAAGTAAATAATGTGCTAAGTATGCACACAATGAGCATACATAGCATGAAATGTAATGTAAAACGATGTACTAAATACGCACACAATGGGCATACATATCATGAAATGTAATGAAATCATGTACTATAATGTACTAACAAACATAGCAGGTATATGATGTGAAAACATGGAAAGCATGAAAGTAACAAGTAGGCACATGTGTTCCACCCCAAAATGTTTGGAAAACAGTAAAAGAGGGGTCTATGTAATCACTTGAGATTGCTCAGAAGTCCTAAGATAACCACCAAGCAATGCTAGAGATCTCGGTATCAAACGGCACCTAATATAGGTAACTATGTTAATAAACCGGACCTATATCGGAGGATCGGATAGAATGAGGGTTCGTAAACCAAACGAGTATGGAGACTCGTGTAATATGGTTTAACAAAGCCTACATACTAAATGAAACCTAACATAAGTGCTTACGACCCATTACGACCCGTTTAGGTAGCTTATGCTACTTTAACGCGTCGTTCGCGTGAAACGCGTTCGGACCGCCTAACTAGTCCTATGACAAGTAGAATATGCCTTAACATGCCTAATATTGTCGCCAAATCAGTTTAGATGTCAAAAGTTATGTCACATATGTTTATAATGAATTTTGGCATCAAAGAGGTATTTTGGTAATTTACCTAAGGCATATATAAACTACCTATCATACAACTACTTAAACGTAGTGACCATAAGGTATAACCTCGGAAGGTTATTCCCTACCTACTATGGTCACCTAATGTATTTGGTCGGATCCTAATGATCGACCAAATGGGTCGGGTTCGAAGGTATAAGCGATTTATTAGATCGCTTACCCTTACGACCCTAGACAACGTGGTAATCAGTAGGCATAGTCACAAAGGACTATAACCATCGTGATTACAATCACGTTGCGAAGTTCAAACGAACTTCGCATTGACCATAAACTGGTCAACGCAGAAAGTCAAACAAAGTTTGACTTTCGGACTCGAAAAGCAATAAAAGAACGAAGGAACACTTACAAAGGGTCCCCGAATGCTAATCTTGATCCAAGTAGCTCAGGTATGAAACAATGGTTTCAACTTAGAGCTTCTCAAATCATATTCTTGTGGGTTTTTGGAAGGAATGGGGTTGGGTATTTATAGTTTTCGGAGAGCCGTTAAGATCGTTCCTCGTTAACCGTGCTTTGATCTTGTCCATACATGTGCACACATGGTTTTGTAATACCATGTGCACTCAATACCAGCCCATAGATTCCCCAAAACCATGTGCAACAAGTGGAACGGACCAGATTCGATGTTTCTGACATTCTGCTGTCTGGGGACTGCTTGCGCACCGTAACACTAATAATGTTGAGGTGCGCAAGGACCTTGCAGACCAGAAAGTTTCAAAAATGGCAGAACAGGCCCCTGCAGCTCCAAATTTGGTTTTCGATGCATTTTTGACACGTTTAAGCCCCGTTAACCCCATTTCAAAGCTCTAAAATGAAGTTAAAGTATAGGGAGCTTAAAATATTCTCAAAAATATCTCGGATGTCGGTTCGTTTGGCCGTACAATCGCGATGTTCGCTTAATTACGACGGAATGCGCATAAGCGCGAAAAACGATCCAAATGGCGTGACGAATGGATTTTTCTCATGCCAAACACTAAAATAAAATATTTTAGTGCTTACATAAATTTTTGGATGTCCGGATGTATTCAGAACGTAAGTTATGCTCGAAAGTGCAAACTTATGCACTTTTTGGCACTTTTAGTCCCTGAATGACCCAAAAGTTTATTTTAGCATACCGAACCCCTCAAAGCCTATTTCTAAGCTATATAAAGGATATTTAAAGTGTGTTTAACTTATGGTCATGTTCCGGAATGTTCGTTACAGTTCAAATTGGCATACTTTCGCAGTTTGTCAAGTTTAGTCCCTGTAAGCGAATTAACTTGTTTTTGCCATACCAAAGCCTTTAAAACTTATTTCTAAGTTATGTAAAGGTTATTTAAGGTATGTTAAGCCTATTTCACTATTCCGGAGTGTTCGTTGCATTAAACTAGTTATATTTACGCATCAGCGCGCGTATAACCCTCCAGAAAGCGATTTAGAGCTTGAAATCGAACAAGAGTTGATATGTGCAAACGATACACATATTTTTACAAATCCCAAGTATGAAATACAATATTTCATTGGTTTGGCATTTGTTTGATGGTTGAATTGACACAGGTGTCACATTAACTGAAAAGACTAACCTCCATTCTCGCTCCGGGAACGAAATTGAAAAAGTTGAGAACTAGAGCTGTAATTTTAGAAAGTTAAGGACTAAAGGTGAAAAAAATCAAACCACATAAACTATCTGGGCATTTACTCATACCAAAATCTTTTAGTCCTTCTAGTTTACGCTATTTACAAAAATGCTCCACCGTAACTTGAGTTTTCTCACTTTCTTGGTACTATTTTGAACAACATATGGACAACTAGTGTCCATTTTTGTCATCTAAGAGCACTTACAAGAGTTCCTCATTTTAAACTAAATGTTTAAATTTTTTTTACTCCATATCAAGATCACCATATCTACATCCTATTTTTATAATTTGAAAAATCATTATGGTAACTTTTTATATATGAAAAGCTAGTATTCATCCTCTGTTAGATTATTATGAGTGTATAAAAACAAGAAATATAATAAAATAAGTGTTTGTGAGCAAGATAAAGACAAAAATAGTGGATGTGATGTAGGAGTTTTTTTTTTAAATGAAAGATCATTTTTTTAAAAATATATGATTTATAATTAATTGAACTGTAGAAATTGATGGAGTTGCTATGAATCTCTAGCAACCTTTCAAATTTTATTTTTTTTCATTTAACTAGGGGTATGAAAAAAATCGAAAACCAAACAATATTCGTGACCACAAAAAACCGAATCAAATACAAAACAATATTTGTATTTCGATTGTTTTCTATTTTCCTCCATCAATCCTCAAGTCATTGTGTTCACATGTAAAGAATCTTTTTTTTTTAACACTTCTATTTTGGCCAAATAAAAAGAATTGAATGAAAGCTGACTATTCAACGGGGAAGGATCCACTAAAAAGTAGATTTTGCCTAAGTAGCTTAAGAAGGATTGTGATGATGACATGTGGCACTCCTAATAAGTAGGAATGAAGGGTATTTTGGTCCTTATAATTAGGAGTGAAAATGACATGTGACACCACTTTTGTTTTTTAAAAATACAACAAAAAAAATCTAGTACAAAAAAAACTAGCACAAAAAATCTAGTACATAAAAATATAGCACAAAAAATGTAGTACAAAAAAATTAGCACAAAAAAATCTAGTACAAAAAAAATATAGCACGAAAAAATTCAGCAAAAAAAATGTAGTAAAAAAAAAATATAACAGGTGTCGACAATGATCTTTGTACTTCAACTTACATGACTTCTAACTTAAAATTCTGTCTTGTTATTGTCTTGACAGGCTGTGGTGCAGATATTCAAGTTATCCCGAAAATTGAAAGTGCAGATTCCATACCAAATTTGCATTCAGTTATCACAGCTTCTGACGGGGTAAATATATTGTCTTTGTTAATTGATGTTTGAATGAATCAAATATTTTGGCTGCAGTAGATGTTTAATCATGATTGTTGAAGCTGGTGTTGCTAAAAAACTAAAACATGGGTTCTTGTCATCAATAAGTGTCATTTATTTATTTATTTAAACATAATCACTTCCAAAATGAAAATCCAAACACCCCTTACCTTCCATTCCACAAGACATTAGACCATCCCCAATGAAGCTTATAACGGTGTTCTTGACTTGCAGACAGAAAAAAAGTTTAACAATATTCATCAACTTCATTAGTCAAAACTAGTCTTTTGATAATCAGAAGTCACTTGTTTTCTTATTGCGGTCAAAACATGACACCGGCTTGAAGCACCTAAATCTCCATAGCAAGAACTGCATGTATTCAAACTAGTCTTTTGATAATCAGAATAATGTACTACAAAAAAATTCCAGTACAAAAATCCAGCACAAAAAAAAGTGTTATACAACATAGAAATACAACACATTTTAGTGGGTTTTTTTAGTTTTCATATTTTATATAGTAATATGGTACTAAAATTAAAGATAAAAAGACGCTTGATTTTACGGTGAAATTTTTATGAAAAAATAATGTCGTATAAAAAATTTATGAACGTTTAAAAAATGGGGGTGGAATATGCATGTGCCTTGCATGTGGAGAGAGAAAGTCCATAAATATGATTTTTCCAAGATACCCTTGCACTCCTCCTTTCTCCTACACTTTGATCTTAATCATTGATTTGAAAAATGAATGGTTAAGATTCTTTCTCATCCTACTTAGGCAAAATAAACTTTTTATTTGATCTTACCCCACTATTCAACACCTAATGTTGAATATTTAACACGCATAAAAGGTTGACTTTGCTCACTCATGTTGTCCAAATTTCATGAGTTATATTTGTATTTCCTTTCAAGATTTATTTGTACATGCATTTGCTTGAAACACTTGATTTCAGTTAGATTTTTACTTTATTTGTTGATCCACAAATTATTAATGGCCTTCATGGAGGAGTTCCATGATCTTGAAATCCAACTTGAAGATATAAGATCAGCCACCAACAACTTTGGCGACGAAAACATTATCGGTATTGGTGGTTTTGGAAAGGTCTACAGAGGATCAATCACTCACTCTAAGAGGCAAATCATGGCTGCTTTTAAGCGCCTAGATCGTAGATATGGACAGGGAGACCCTGAGTTCTTGAAAGAAATTATGATGCTTTCTCGTTACAAGCATGAACATCTCATATCTCTTCTGGGATTTTGCAAAGATGATGGTGAAAAGATCCTTGTGTACGAGTATGCATCTCACGGTAGTCTTGACCGCCACTTAAGTTCCACTTCTCTCACATGGAGGCAACGCTTAAACATATGCCTTGCGGCCGCAAGGGGAATAAGTTATCTTCATGATCCCAATGGAACACAACAAAGAGTTCTCCATCGTGATATCAAGAGCTCCAATATATTACTGGACGATAATTTGAAAGCTAAAGTTTCTGATTTTGGTTTGTCGAAAATAGGCCCCGCTAATCAACAACACACATTTCTTTTCTCCAATATTGTAGGCACCCCTGGTTACCTAGATCCCCAATATTTGGAAAAGTACTTCCTAACAAAAGAGTCCGATGTATACTCGTTTGGTGTGGTCTTATTTGAAGTATTATGTGGGAGATTATGTTTTGAATATAATGATGGTCAGTTCCATAGTTTAGTGCAAAGGTGGAAACAAAGCTATGAAGAGAAGAAGCTAGACCGTGTTATCTTTCAAGACTTGAAGAAACAAATGGATCCGAGCTCTTTGGAAATATTTTCAAACATTGCATACCAGTGCTTGCAGAAAACTTATGAACTAAGACCAACTATGGCTCGTGTGGTAGAGGAACTCGAAATCGCACTTGAAATTCAAGAGACTTACGATGTGCCAATGGACTACGAAGAAATGATGGCGACTGCAGTGCCTCCGTTGCTCTACAAATCACAAGAGGAATTGAACACGCTTATCTCGAAAGGGGTCCTCCTTAACATGGGCAAAACGGTACTTAACCATACCTATACTGTTTTAAAACTTCATTTTTATATCATGCATGATAAGGTGTGATTCCATATTCATATCATAGCTTAATATGTGTAATTTCAATGGACAGTGGTTTTCACTCAATAAAAATGGAGAACATTGTGAAATGATATCAGCAGCAGAATGTTTGATTCCTATTGCAAGTATATATCACAGGGATCCATATTCATCTGAATATAACTCAAGGTGATTTGTTCTCTTCCTCTTTGATTCTAAATTTTGGTGCCTATTTCTATACTGTGGCGCAGTGGCGAAGCTTGACCCGAATGACGGGGGGTCGAAAACGTATATACCCAAAAATTTCTATACGAAAACTACATATATAACAACTACTGAACGAAAAGTTCGGGGGGTCGGGCGCCCCCTCCCGCCCCTTCAATACTTCGCCCCTGCTGTGGAGGAACCAAAACTTTTTAGTCAGGTTCTCATCTCTACTGGTTATAACTAGAGGGTCCAAGTCATGTTTTTGTTACATAAAACTCATATTTAATGTATAAAAATCGAACAAATTCTGATGAACTGGGTGAGTAGACTTCTTGACAAACTCATTTTTATGTTTTTGTTCATATATTAATACACCATTCATTGCTACAGATT
This sequence comes from Helianthus tuberosus, assembly GCA_030545235.1. Taxonomy (NCBI): domain Eukaryota; kingdom Viridiplantae; phylum Streptophyta; class Magnoliopsida; order Asterales; family Asteraceae; genus Helianthus; species Helianthus tuberosus. The sequence continues at coordinate 65,453,495 of CM060430.1, forward strand.
TAAAATGGGAAGCTATCTTGCATATAATAGGAAATTTAAAACACGAGTCCGAACCCAGTTCTTGTCGCCAAACACAGTATATGCAGTAAATCTTGTGTTCAAATTTATGAAAAAGAACCCAACAGGCGAACCTCCATATGTAGCACTAGAATACAAATTGGCGGAGAACACAAAATCTTCCATTGTGCAACTTGCAGATGAAAGAGAAGATGGATGGTTAATGGCTAAATTGTATGAGCTTACTAGTGATGGTAGAAATGTTGATCTAGAAATTGTATTTGAGAGCTCAAAGCAATATTATTCGTCTGTCTTAGTAGTAGAAGGAATCGAGTTTCGGCCCTTGGAGAAAGCCTGACAAAGTTGGCAACTTATCTAGTCTTCAAATTACTAGAAAACCATTGTGCATATGAGTTCTTGTAAAAGTTTTTGATAATAAGTTGATCAGAATACACACAAGAGTAGATCTAAATTGATACAAGAGAGGAATGGTGGTTGTATGGAAAAGTACAATATAGGTTCAAGGGTGAATGAAAGTAAGGGCTTTGGGCTCCCTTTTTTTCAGGGCCTTCAAATGTCAGAATCATTGTCTCTAAGGTTTGGTTACTTTTGTCACTTCAGTCCAAAGGATTTCTAAGTTGAACAGGAATGCACCGTCTATCTAGAAAATAATTTATTTTTAAAAGATTTCCAAAGGATCCCAAAAAAGGAAGTTATAATAGTTTATTGATGTTGCATTCGAACCATGCTTGTGTGACTATTTTGCCAAGAATTGTTGCAAAAGCTTTGTACTTGAGTACCTGGTTGTTTACGTTACGAAGTTGGCAAGGGCATTACAACCAAGAATTTGCATTTCGTGGTGTTATGTTTAATCTAGTAGGGTCCCAATGATTCCCAAAAATCTACCGGCAAAGAGAGGCCTGGAAGTGTTGAAAGTTAATTGTGATCATCAAAGCCAACACATATTGATATGTTAAAAAAATAGCTCCATCTACCTGAAAGCAGGTTGCCACTTGTTAAACGCCACCAAAATGTGTAAAAAAAAAGGTACATTAATATGACCAAAGTATGCTTTCAGGCTACCTCAAATGAAACTTTAAGTTCGATATGGGATCAATAAAATATGTATTGGGTTAAAACAATGAAAGATAAATGAGAATGATTTAAAAACTGAGTAAAGTGGATAGTGAAAGTTATGCCAAGGGTGTAATAATTAAACTTACACCTGCTGCTTACAAGAGGTTAATAATTTCCCATAAACCAGCAGTACAGCTACAGCCACGTTTTCATTTCGCAAATTCTTGTAAAATTATTGCTCCAGGTAATCAGTAATCTGTAAAGGAGGAAATCATAGAGAAACATCATGTAAATAGAATGAACTCGTGTGTTGCTGCATAAAGGACCGCGGCAGTGCAGCAGAGTCGGAATTCATTTCATCTAAAAACTAACAGAATGGTAACGGCAGTCAGCCTCAAGAGGGGCACATTGATGGGATATAGAAACACTGGGACTCAACCATCCATTTTTTTTTTCAAAATAGGGACTTAATGTGTGAGTGGAGGTCAACCTCATGGACGCAATCTGAGGTTTACTCAAAATTTAGATTCAAACTTAAACAAATCAAACACCCCTTAAGAGCATAATAATATTTAAACAATATAAAAGTGTATATATGCAATAAGTTTGATGCTGTATATTGATAAAGAAATGATTTGTAGGCCCACTGCAAAATATTAGCGTGTATGAACACGTACGTACACATGGTAAGAAACAAAAAAAGCCAATGCTACTGCAACAATGGGAGCATATAGATATGATAAGAATCAAGCTTCCCCGTCCACTACTAAAGTTTGCTTTGATTCATCCGCGTTATAATTCCAAAGCTCTTTCAACTCGCCTCTCACCAATCCCAATATGATACAAGTCCCTACAATAAAGTCAAACGTGTAAAAAAGGAAATTCATTATATTAACACGAACCGTACATTTTAACACGAGCTGTCAAAGTAAATGAAATACCTAATGTACAAGGAACAAGATAGAGCAGCGCAGGTTGACCATGGCCGTTCATCAAGTACAATGCTAAGTACGTTAACAAGAGGCCTGCAGAAAGGAGAGGGACCGCGTTAAATTCTAATTAATCCTATGCAACTTTAACAATACACAAGTACACACACAAAGGGGTATAAACGGTCAGCTACTCGAGATTGGTTTGCTTCAAGCTCAAACGGGAGCTCATTTGATAAACAAGCTTGAGCCCAAGCATCACATACCGTGATTAACAAGGCTCGCGAGCCTAAACGGCCTATTATTTATATCAATATATTAAATTTTTATTTTATGTAATAACATAATAGATATTATTATCTAAAATTACGATAAAAATAACTAAAGTACCTATATATTTGGTTATATATAAAAATATGATTACACGCATGTATGTGTGTGTAACTAGTATATAAATAAAACATTTATATATTTAATGAACAATAAAGCTTGGAAACTTATTAAGGAGCCAAGCTCAAGCTTTAGTTATAGAGCTCGAGCTCTCATAAATTAAACAAGCCAAGCTCGGGCTCACTCGGCTCGGCTGTGTGGAAGTTCATCAAACTGCAAGAATACCCACCGCACGCATAGCCGATTGCCAACCACACAAAATATCCATCCTGCCATGTCCTCTTTTTTGCTTTGTCATACCTAAAATATAAAATAGTTGATGTATTATATAAGAATGACATGAACTAAATTGTTAAGGTAATAATCTAATTTTCTTATAATAAAGTGCTACACGATGTTTTAAGCATTTAAAAACAGAGCAACTTTTGACCCATCTGACCCTTTAACCCTTTAGCTAAGTAGATACAGATCATATCGATCCATTTATAAGTAAAGGGTCAATGTGGTCACCACTAGCAAAAGGCAGCACTGATATGAACACAAATCATGATAAAAGAAGATTGGGCTGTAGAATACACACCTAACAGTAAATGAAAGAAGCAGGCCAGGAAAAAGAATATCACCAAAGCCCAACACGCTATATCCGCCCCAAGGATCAAATAGTCGCGGAAACCTTAGAACCATAGGAATTGATTCTCCACTACTGCTGTCACCTTGAGCAACCTACAAAATTAAAAATATATTAACATTTTTTTTACCACAATATAATAAGCATGGAATCAAAATGAATAACAAACACGTTATTTGGCTAGTTCTCATTTAGTTAAAAAATAAAAGAGTTATTTATAAAAGTGTGATCATTTCAATTTTCAAGTATCCCGTTGAAAACTCGGTATAATACTGAAATCAAAATATCATATATACCCATTATCAACTTTATGACATGTATACCCTTCCCTTTAAACTTGTTTTAGAATATAAGAGTTTGGAGTGCAAGGAGAAATAAAGGGTATAATGGTCTTCTTAAAAATTGTATTTAATGAAATGGATTAATAATTTAATATGAAATATTAAGTACTTTGAATAATTTTTATACTAATTTTTTTGGTTGGGTAAATATGATAGATATTATGCAAATTTCCAGGGGTATATACGTAATTGCCCTTATATGCTTTATCACTTACTGAAATCATGACGCTGTCGTGGAAGAAAACAGGAGATATGAAAACCCAGAATATGTCGTACATAAATGCACAACAAAGAAGCACTGTAGCCACCTGGAATAGCAACACCATGAGAAAACATTTTAAAAATAATAATAATTAAAAATTATATATGTACCTTAATATTGGGTAATTGAGCCAACTGTAACACTGCTATTATCAAACAGATACCCTGTTGAAAGAACACTGATATTCAAGAACCAAAAAACTTAAAACAAAAAAGAAAATAATAGCAGAACATTGTGGAATTAGCTTACAAGAATGTCTTGACCGACCCAAGAATATGACTCCTTCCGAGTCCAAACCCAGAATATTGCAAATGCCATACAAAACAGAAGCACCAATAGAGACATGACAGTTGTCGTCCCAAAAAATGGCACATTGACCGTCTTTTGACCACACCCTCTACATTTGCTGTGCGCAAAAAAGAACAAACCAATAAAAACAAATATTTGAGAAACATGTTGACCATCATGCACTATTAAGCACCCACAATCGAACTCAGTTCCAGATTACCTTTTTACTAGCGCCACTATACAAGAATGCATCCCCTGATGATAAATAAAATAAGACTTAAGTAAATGTTTTTGTAGAATTTGCATTGCACAAGTAAGATGATACCTCAATAGCACCAAGGCAGAAAAATACAATCAGCACCCAGATAAACCAAGATGACATAAAGAAATATAGCAGCACCAAGAAGGTTGATGCTGAAATAACAAATACCACGGCGCTCGTGGTACTCATTTCAATAACTTCATTCTCTTCATCATCCTTGTGATTGGACTGCCCAATTAAGCAATTTCAAGTCAGGCATGGGTGTATATGTAATTATGTATATATGTGTATGTAAATCGGTGCATTGGTTTCAGTCTTTCAGAACCAATAATACATTGAGAACCGCGAAAACTGCACAATGCATTTGTGCCTATTGCTTTGAAGGTGATGCACAAAGTAACTGTCTTTGTTTCTCTCTCCCACTACTTACGATTATCTTTTATGCACTACGTACATGTGCGTTATGTGGTTCTCAACATCTTATTGATTCTGAAACGAACATGTTCCTTAAAGAGTACTGCATTTAGAACCTTTGGTGAAAGCTCATCATAATTCCCATTGGTCTCCCCACTTTTAGTGATCTCAGACCAAAGTGAGGCACAGACTACAGTTGCAACTGCCATTAACCATAAAAAGGCCGCTCCAGGGTCAATGATTGGGCTTTCAGGCGCATAAACTACAAGTTCCACTGTATTTACAAATAATAATAATCAATTCCGACAAATATAAAACAACAAAACAATTTATAGATTAACGTCATGCCACCATGCATAAGTTTATTGGTCTAAGTATGTTAATCAAGTGGTTACCTTTGCCTCCTGCTGATAGAGATTTATTCAAAGCATCTCCTCCATGCTTTGAGATCATCACAACAGGAATACTTATGTCCAATGCGGTTTTTTCAGAACAACTCATTTCCACTATATCTGCAAAACCAGAAAAAAACAAAAATTAAAAACTATGGAAGAAGTTCAAAAACTAAAATAAAACGTGACAGTTCACATTAATGTGGCACCTTCACTATCATTTATGACCACCAGGCCTGCTGCACCTGCCTCCTGTGCCACTTTAGCTTTAACTAGGTAGTCGCAATCGCCACGACGGGCCAAGGCGGTAAAGCCAGATAACTGCTAAACAATTCTAAATTTATTTCGGAAAGTCAAAATAAAATCAAATATCTTGCAAGGGATCAGAAGATTAAAACACCTCTGAGGATAGATTGGAACAGCAATTTACGGGATTTGTCAATACAATAGACTGCTTAGCAATCTCATTAGCCGTTTTGGGAATTTTAGCACTAAACGTTGCACTTTGACCCTCTAATGTTTTGCCTTCAACACCATCAACCCAAATTTTAATCAATACCTGAAATATTTCCAAATGATAACTATAGCAGTATCTATAAAGTCCATGTAAATATGTAATATATATAGAAAAAAACATGGATGCCGACTACGACATACAAACAGGATTGCATTATGCTGGTCTATCAACCATCCGGTATAGAAGAATCATACATACACATGTGAAGTAAGCATTAAAGGGACCGTCATCCTTAGGGATCTTTTCACCACCCAAAACCGGACTTGCTCTTAGTGATATAATTTCTTTTTCAATATTCGAGTTCTCAGCATAGTACCCACTACTATTGGTAAGATAACATGCTAAATTGTAAATCAAAAACTAAAATTCAACTTCATTATTTTCCATTGTTACTATAATGGATCAACATAATGACAATTAAAAGAGAAAATTCATACCGACGTTTTGGCAATAACAAAATCAAAATTGAAATCAAATTCCATCACATCATGGCAATTCGCATAAAGTGATACATTAACAGCCACAGATTAACCTAGTTGCAGACAAATTTTAACAACCGATGAAGACATCAACAAAACCTAAAACTTCACCTAAATGCGAAACAAAATTTTACTTATAGAAATGTGTTATTGCACTAGGCTAGTCCATCAACCATCTACTATAACATGTGTGTCCATTTTGAAGCAAGCATCAAAGGGACCATCATCCTTAGAGATCCGTTCACGACCCAAAACCAAACATGTGATATAATTTTCTTTATCGATATTTAAGCTCCCAGCATAGCATTCACTACTATAAGTAAGATAACATGTTACATTGTAAATCAAAAACCAAAATTCAACTTTACTTTTTTCATTGTTCCTTTACAGCTTCAGTAGACAATTAGACATCAATCTTACTATAATTAATCCACATAATAATAACAATTAAAAGACGAGCTAAATCATTAATCGTGTGACAAAATCAAAATCAAAATCATAAACCACTCTTAATTCATTACATCATAGCAATTCGCATGAAATGATATATTAAAAGCAACAGATTAAACCTAATTGCAGACGAATTTTAAACAACCGATGAGCGCCTCAATAAAACCTAAATAGAAAACGAAATCTTACTGAAACAGATGTGTTATCACAGAAGGTGAGAGATCCATCGGCGGTTGCTGTTGGAGAGAGAATAGAGAACAGAATGCCGTAAATTACTGTTAATGTCGGAATTATACAGTTGCGATTACGCCTCTTCATATCCTTCCGATTGCTCCTTGATCGCCGTTGTTTTCGGCCTCTGAATTGAAATTGAAGATCGAATTTGATGGTTGATTTAGGGTTTATAGATAGAGTGATGATTGAGAGAAAAAGGAAGTTGATGTTCTTCCCTCTTTTTGTTTCCTTTGCAGGAGTTCAACTTCGATTACAGTTGGATGGATATTCACACGTTCACAAGTTACTTGTTTTTTTTTTTGTTTTTTTTTTTACTTTTTTTATGGATACATAAAAGTTCCCACGTTATAACTAGTGATGTCAATCATGTCGGGTTGATGGGTTTGCGGGTTGATGGATTGTTGGTTGGTGGGTTGAAATGTTCAACCCGAACCCGACCTATATTATTATTCGGGTCAAAGATTTCAACCCTAACCCGTCCCATATAAAATCAGGTCAACCCAAACCTGACCAGTTTAACCCATATTTTTAAATGAATCATATAAGTTGACGATTTATAAGCGAGTTGTTGCGTTTTAAATGGATTATCGATAACATGTTTAATGATGAATATGAGTGACAAATAAATAATATAATGTGTCAAAACTAACATTACTATAACTAATTATGTAAAATAGAAACGGAAAAAACAGAAACAAAAATATAAAATATATTTTTTTCTAAATAGTTGTCACACCCCGATATTTTCACGTATTACCGGTGGGCCCGGTGGGGAGTATCGTGACGTAGTTGATATCATCATAATCAATTAATCACAGTTTAAATGCACAACGGAAGTCTAAAAGTAATTTATACAAACCGAGTTTAAAGTAACATAAAATATTACACACCGGATTGTAAGATAGATCCACAGGCGGATCAAAACAAAAGAAGTATTGTTCAACAGATTTAAAGTGATAAAGGCTTGCAAGACTCTTTATTTAATCACTCAGAAGTTCCAGCCCATTACGCTTAGTAACTGCACTTAACCTTTTGAAAATACGTCAGTTTACACTGGTAAATACAATTAACCGACTCTTTTGAAGACATTTATAAAATTTATTTAGATGCACAAGGCATAAAATCTTTTATAACTTGGGACAATTATTTAAAAATAATCTCGTATACAGATTTACATGTTTGTCGTCCATTCAGGACCCGGTTAGAAAAGCCGGATTAGATTAATTGACACACCACAAGTATATGCCCACAAGAGAGTGAGATACCGTTTATACATACGCAACTGTCAGGTGTATGCCTACACCCCGTGCTTAAGCCGTGGTCATTTCTAATAAACGTGCCGAGGATATCCAGGACATGGTCATTAACCCCCCCCCCCCCCCCCAAAGGCATTGCATCAAACAAAACAGAATAAAACGGGTTATGTAAATGTATTAATCACAATCCAAATTAAATAACTACATACCCGACCAAGCGGTATTATTATAATACCTTATCCCAAACCCGTATAACGGAAAATAAGTTAAAAGTATTTACCTGAGCAAAAATATAATTTTAACCTCAGTCGTATAACAACCAGCAAGTGCAAATAGCTTTAACTGGGCTCCTAGATCTGGAACGAAGGTTTTAATAACCTATTAGATTCCTAACGGGTCTTACTTAAGTTTAAACTTAGACCGGTTAGTTTTAATGAAAGGTTTACGGTTCAAAACGCACGATTAAGCGAAGACCGGATTAGAATGTGATTTAGACCCGACAAGTATGAAGACTTGTATATTATGGGTAAACTAAACACATTCTGGATTTTGAAGTAAAAATGTTAAGGTTTGACCCGTTTCGGTTAATTTATGCAAACTAGTCACATACATCGAACCGAACGCGAATATGCATAACGGGTAACCGAATGAGTCATGTACAGGTTCCACAAGTTAATATGCTCAAAATATGTTATGATATCAGTAGGATAACCGAATGAGTCATGATACACCAAGTTATTTTAATGTTAAAACATGTTCCATAACCTCTGCATTGTTAGTTATGAATTTATTTGTAAAGATTGACCCGTTTGACTTTTTATTAATAAGTTTGACCCGACAATTGACCAAGCAAAAGTGATAATCAGTAGGTGCCCTTTTAAGGGTTTATTACCTACATAATTACCAACTCATAGCCACTTTCAATTCGAATAATGGCTGGACCATTTGTGATTAATCACAAAGTTAAAGCTAAATTACAATAACTTTGACTTTTGGTCATTAAACTAATAAAACTTGAACTTAGGAAGCTAAGAACACTTACTAGGGTACTTAGCACAAGTTTAGAGCTTGAGAAAACTTTCTTGAACTCCAGGAAGCTCCAGAGAGTGAGTTTTGAGTGAAATATTCAAGTGTGCAAATGAACAAGTGCAAACAAAGGGCCTTATATAGGATTTTGAGAGCTCCAAGATCATTCCATCTGCAAATCTATAGTGCCCAGATGATTCCAAGTGTCCCTAGTGCATGAAAAACCATTTGCTCAGACTCTGGTATCGAAAAATTGCATGCAAAGGCGGTGTAACAGGCTGAACCTGCAGCTGTGCAGGTTTTTGTTCGCTGGTGACTTCTATGCGGGCCGCGTAAGACTCAAAGAAAGTCTACGCGGGCCGCATGGCTCCTCTTTGACCGGAAAACAACTTTCAAACTTTGCAATTTTGGTCCCTGGTCCTATTTAAGTTTATTTAACTTTCATTTATTGCACTTAGGACCCCAATAGTTAACTATTAAGGGCCTTGGGTCATATTTTAACTCCGTTAAGCTTCCGGTTAGTTGTAGGATCACCCAAAAAGTCTTGTTTTCATCGAAACTCCACAAAATTAATATCCAATATTCTTGAGGGCAAATTATACAATTATTACAATGTTTTTGGGTTCGTTAAAAGGTCACTCAGAGGTAACATTTAACATGTTGACACTTTTAACCCCTATGTTTCGTGAGATCCTTAATTTAAACACAAACGACTTTCTATGTTCGACAAATTATTCGTTAAAGAATACGAACATCGTGTGAGGTCAATCAGAGGCACAAGAATGGCATGTTGGCACTTTGGATCCTTTTACTTACATATTTACATTTTTTTTGACAATTTTAGTCCCTCAAGATCAATCCATTACACATTTAAAGTCCATGACACGTGTCTTTATTATATTGGGCATGATTTTGCGAGGTTTACATCCTCACCCCTTAAAAGAAATCTCGACCTCGAGATTTACTGAAATAAATGAGGGTACTTCTGCTTCATTGCGGATTCAACCTCCCACGTGTATTCTGGGCCTTTTCGGGCATCCCATTTTACCTTTACAACCGGCACATGCTTCTTTCGAAGCTTCTTAACCTGTCTATCCTCGATCGACAAAGGTTTTTCAACGAACTTCAAGCTCTCATCTATCTGCATGTCCTTATGCGACATTGCTAGCGACTCATCGGCTAGACGTTTCTTTAAGTTGCAGATGTGGAATACATTGTGTATTCCACTAAGCTCTTCTGGCAGATTTAGCTTGTAAGCTACAGTTCCGACACATTCGATGATCTCGAATGGTCCTATGTATCTTGGGCTTAGCTTACCTTTTTTAACAAAACGCATCACCCCTTTCCAGGGTGACACCTTGAGTAATACCTTGTCGCCTACCTCGAATTTTAGAGGTTTACGCCTTTTGTCTGCCTAGCTTTTCTGCCTGTCCCTGGCAGCTTTGAGACGATCACGGATCTGCACGATCTTATCTGTCATCTCCAGGACTATATCGGGTCCTGACAGTTGGACATCTCCAACTTCCGCCCAACAAACTGGCGTCCTACACTTCCTTCCGTACAATGCTTCAAAAGGTGCCGCTTGAATGCTCGAATGATAGCTATTATTGTATGAAAATTCAATCAACGGAAGATAGTCATCCCAACACCCTCCTAAATCAATAACACAAGCTCGTAGCATATCCTCAAGCGTTTGAATCGTACACTCGCTTTGCTCATCCATCTGAGGATGATAAGCAGTGCTGAAGTTTAATCGAGTGCCTAACGATTGCTGAAAGCTTTTCCAAAAATGCGATGTGTATCTTGTATCCCTGTCAGAGATAATAGACACTGGCACTCCATGAAGAGATACAATCTCATCCACGTATATCTGAGCTAGTTTGTCGGAGCTGTGAGTTTCTTTAATCTGCAAGAAGTAGGCTGATTTGGTCAACCTGTCGACTATAACCCAAATAGTATCATTTCCGTGCTTTGTCTTTGGTAACTTAGTGATAAAATCCATGGTTACCGTTTCCCATTTCCATGTGGGAAGTTCAGGTTGTTGCAGCAAACCGGACGGCTTTTGATGCTCTGCTTTAACTTGTGCGCACGTTAGACATTTAGCCACATAAGTGGCTATAGGTTTCTTCAAACCTATCCACCAATAATTTGCCTTTAAATCCTGGTACATCTTATCACTGCCAGGATGAACAGAATATTTGGTGTTATGAGCTTCTTGAAGAATCACATCTCGAAGTCCTCCATAAATTGGAACCCATATTCGACCATTCAATCTTAGGATTCCATCCTTGCCATACGATAACTGTTCAGCAGTTACGCCCAACTTCTCATTCGGATAGTTAGCTTCTAATACAGCTTCCTTTTGAGCGGCTAACAACCTTTCATTCAAACTGTTCTTCAATTCAATGCTTTTGGCATTGATTCTAATAGGCTTAACCCTTTCCTTTCTGCTCAAGGCATCGGAGAATACATTCGCTTTGCCTGGATGATATCGGATTTCACAGTCATAATCATTCAGCGTCTCCATCCATCGACGCTGCCTGATGTTAAGATCCTTCTGGTTAAACAGGTGCTGAAGGCTCTTATGATCAGAATAGATCACGCACTTAGTTCCGTACAAATAATGCCTCCAAAGCTTTAGTGAAAATACTACGGCACCCAACTCCAAATCGTGGGTGGTGTAATTCTTCTCGTGCACCTTTAATTGTCGGGAAGCATATGCAATGACCTTGCCCTTCTGCATAAGCACACATCCCATACCTGTGTGCGATGCGTCGCAATAAACCACAAATTCTTCAACACCTTCTGGCAATGTCAATACAGGTGCATTGCTTAACTTGTGTTTAAGGATATCAAAGGACTCTTGCTGCTTGGGACCCCAGTCAAACTTGACATTCTTGCGAGTTAATGATGTTAAGGGTGCAGCAATTCTTGAAAAATTCTCAATGAAACGTCGATAGTATCCTGCTAGACCCAAGAAGTTGCGTATCTCTGTAGGAGTCTTAGGCTCTTGCCAATTCATAATTGCCTCAATCTTAGCGGGATCCACCTGGATACCATGCTCACTTACCACATGTCCAAGAAATTGGACTTCACGAAGCCATAACTCACATTTTGAAAACTTGGCGTAGAGCTTCTCCTGCTGTAGAAGTTTAAGGATACACCGAAGATGTCTTTCATGATCAGCTTGATTCTTTGAGTAAATAAGAATGTCATTAATGAAGACAATGACAAACTTGTCCAAGTATGGCTTGCAAACGCGATTCATGAACGCTGCAGGTGCATTAGTGAGCCCGAAAGGCATTACCAAGAACTCGTAGTGTCCATATCGAGTTCTGAATGCAGTCTTATGCACATCTTCATCTCTGACCTTCAGTTGATGGTAACCTGACCTTAAATCAATCTTTGAAAAGTAACTTGCTCCTTGAAGCTGATCGAACAGATCGTCGATCATGGGCAATGGATATCTGTTCTTGATTGTTACTTTATTCAGCTGGCGATAATCGATGCATAGACGCATCGAGCCATCCTTCTTTTTCACAAACAGAATCGATGCTCCCCAAGTGGATGAGTTAGGTCGAATAAAACCCTTTGCCAACAAATCATCCAACTGAGTCCTTAACTCTTTCATCTCAGTCGGTGCCAACCGAGAAGGTGCTCTCGCAATTGGTGCTGCTCCAGGAATAATATCGATTCTGAACTCCACTTGCCTATCTGGAGGTAAACCAGGTAGTTCTTCAGGGAAGGCGTCTGGATATTCAGAAATGACGGGGATTTCTTCAATCTTGGGCTTTGGTTCATCAATTGTTACTTGTGCCATATAAATGACACAACCTTTCTTCAAACACCTCGACACCTTAAGCATGGACACTTGCTTAGGTAACCCGTACTGAGTATCTCCTTGTATTGTTAACGGCTCACCATAGGGAGTCTTGATAACCACTTGCTTCTTATCACATACGATTTGGACTTGGTTATGAGATAACCAATCCATGCCTATCACTATGTCAAATCCTGCTAATTTTAACGGTAGCAGAGATAGCGGAAAAGAGTGATTCCTAATGGATATAAAACATCCATCTAGAACTGTTGAGGCAGTTTCTATAGTACCATCGGCCAATTGATGTGTGCAAAATGCAACATATAAATTACATCAATTGTGGCATAAAACTAACCCTTTTTTAGTACTAATGTTGGAAAAAGTGTGCTTTTCTCTTCCTTTTGTATTTTTAGGATTAAATGAGCTCAAATTAGCAAAAGAAGCAAAAAGGCAGCTAAATCTAACGTAAATACAAGAAAAGGAACAAACGTGGCATGCCCTACCTCCCCGAAAGCATCTTCCCAAGCAAAACAAGAGAACAGAAGGCTGAACACGCCCCATGCTCAGTGAACACGGGGGCGTGACCAAGTGTCAGCATAAAAGACAAAGTTGTAGAAGCTTCCATCGCCCACCACGGGGCCGTGCTCAGCGGACACGGGGCCGTGGTCAACTATAAGATTCGCATAATCCAGGCAAATCTTGATAGTACAGATATGCTTCTGCACACGGGGTCGTGCCCAGCGGACACGGGGGCGTGGTCAGCTAATACGGATAAACTGCAATTAATGAAGACAAAGAAGAGGATGGACACGGGGCCGTGCCCAATGGACACGGGGCCGTGCCCGAGCTTCTGTTCAGCCTATAAACAGGAGTGCTTGGCTCAAGCTCAAACCATCCTTTGGCACACCACCTCTCTCACACTTCACACTTCACCCACCACCCACCACCACCATAACACCATCATCCACCACCATCATCCATTGTCCATCATAGAGTGTGTGAGTCGTCTCGGGATCCAAGATTGATCGTAAGAGTTCTTGACAATCAAGGCCATGTTTGCCTAAGTCTCTTACATCACTTGGTGAAGACAAAGTGTCTAGTGTAATACTTTTTATTTTTAATCTTTTTGCACTTTTTACTTGGTTATGTATTAATGACTTTAATAACTAGTTTCTTATGTTGAAGGTGATTCTTCCTTATCGTTTGTCCGTGGTGTCTTGGCATTATTTTACTGTCTATATAAAATAAAAGATTTTCACCATTCATATCTCCACGGTCTATATGGAGGTATGTTGGCTACCTGGTCGGGGGTTAAGGGAACGGTTTGGTAAGAGTCTTGCCTTGTTCAGTGTATAGATCCTGCAAGGACCTGGGTTAAATTTAGTAGGACCTCCTTCAATACTTAACGGTATTGGATGGCGGAGGTCCAAACTCTTTGATCCCCTCATATGTAAGCTACTATTAATACTTTAACCCGGCTACTTAGGACTGTATCCCTGCTGACTCAGACTACTTAGTCGAGGGTAACGTCACCTTCAAAAGAGGGGCCTACCATAATATGCATTAATAACTTAATTAATTATCTTTCAATAATCCGACCCTTTAGGATTGTATCCTTGCTGACTCAAACTACTGGGTTGAGGGTAACGTCACCTTCAAAAGAGGGGCCTACTACAATAACTAAGATAATCTCTTAAATAGTGCAAAAGTGCGGAAATAATCAAAGGTTACACTATACACGAGTCGGAGCCAGGTGATTCATCTTGTCTATCTGTTTTTATTTTTATTTTTATTTTTCAGCATTTTAGTTAGTTTTTATTTTTCTAGTTTAAAACATTTTTCTAAACTTTTGATTTGATTAGACGTTGAGGATAAACCGGTACTAAAAGCTCTTGTGTCCTTAGACGACCTCGGTATCTTACCAACACTATACTACGCTCACGATGGGTGCACTTGCCCATATGTGTGTTTAGTGTTAGTAAATATCGTATTTTATAAATTTAAAACTTGGCTAAAAAAGTGTAAAAGGGCTTGAAATAAACATTAAAACCATAACACACTTCACGCACATCAAGTTTTTCGCGCCGTTGTCAGGGACACAAGGATTTTAAGAAAGCTTAAAATCGACGGCCTAATCAGTTTTTCAAAACCTTTTTAAAACGCGCGCATATTTTTCTGCATTTTAGTTTAGTTTTGCATTTACAGTAAGTTGAACACGGGCCGTGCTCACTGAACACGGGGCCGTGCTGCACATTTTTCATAAAACACCCAGATACAGTAACTTGAACACGGGGTCGTGCTCACTGAACACGCCCCCGTGCTCAACGAAATCAGTAACTTTAATTAAAACGCCCAGATACAGATCCTGAACACGGGGCCGTGTCCACTGAACACGGGGCCGTGTCCAGCCTCTGTTTCCGTTTTTATTTTTGTTTTCTGGTCTCGAGACGTTGTTGTGGTCTGCTGAGTGATTCTTATGGATCAATACTCAGGAGGTTACAATTACACCTATGAGGAGGATGATTATAGGAGTAACTATTGCACTAATTGTGGTAACCCGCACTCGGTTCAGTATTGTAACTTATATCAACCATCCACTTCATACACCTACTATGAGGAGCCCAGGTACGAGCCATCAACTTCATACACATCCTATGAAGACCAAAGGTATGAACCTCCTCCCTCATACTCATATTTTGATGAACCAAGGTATGAGCCTTCTTACTCATACTTTGAGGAACCAAGATATGAGCCATCAACTTCATATGCTTATTATGAGGAACCATGGCATGAACAACCCACCTCATATGAGTATTATGAAGAACAAAATTACGAACCTTATCCATCATATGCTTACAATGAAGAACAATGGTGTGAACCATCTACTTCATATGGGTATTATGAGGAACAAAGGATCGAACAACCGGATTCAAGCTGTGAAAATCCCGATCCTTTTTCTATAACCGAAGTGACCGATAGGATATTAGAACACCTTAGAGTTATCGATCACTATATAAAAGAATCCCGCGCAAGGGAAGAGGAATCCCGCGCAAGAGAATAATTAAATAAAGAAGAGATAACTGAAAGTGTAAAAATGGAAGAACAAATAAGTGAAAAACTGACACATGAGTTAAACAACGAAAAAGGTGAGTCTGACAACGCTAAAATTCAAGAAGAGTCTAATTTTGAAGAAATTAATCTCTCGTCACCTTCTTTTGAAAATCATTGTTTAGTTCCAACTCATGCTAAGTTTTTAAAAGAGTTAAACACTAACACTAAAATTGACGAAACAGTAAGTGTTAAGTTAACTAATGATCAAACCTCACTAATAAAAGAAGATCCATTTGAAATTAACATTACACCGGTTCCATGTTTCTTTCAAAATTCGTTTATTAGTAATGTCACGATTGATAAAGATCTTTGTGTTAACATAATGCCTAACTACATTTTCGAAAAATTAAGTATTAGTGATTTTCTCCACTTCAAATACCCATTTTTCTATCTAATCGGAGAATAATAAAATCAATCGGTGTAGTTGAGGATGTCTTGGTTCAAACAAATCAAATGGTAATCCCAACCGACTTTGTCATCCTCGATGACGCTCCTCTGGTGTTGGGACGACCCTTTGTAAAAACTCACGAAGCTTTGAAAAACCGGAAGTTCAACAATCTACCTCTTCAATTAGGGGCATTCAAAAAGAGTGTCGATCTTGAGCGGTCAATGAAATATCCATTTGGCAATAATGACCCCCTAATTGAAGATGAACCACCCGATACAAGTGAAAAGTTTGACAACTTTGTTGAAGAAGAGGTCGCCATAGAACAAACTTTTAAAGTTCTTGATCAAAATGAGCAACCAAATAAGGAGTCTCCTAAAGACCCACCTATTGAGCTCAAAGAACTTCCAAAAGGTTTGGAATATGATTTTCTAGACAAAGATGGTAAATTACCTGTAATTATTTCGTCTAAATTAGATAGTTTAGAAAAAGAAAAATTAATTAACCTTTTGAAAAAAAAAATGTGATCGCTTGGAAGCTTGTAGATATTAAAGGAATAAGTCCTTCCATGTGCACGCACAAAATTTTAATGAATGATGACTACAAATCGGTAATACAACCACAACGTCGAGTAAATCCAAATGTTCAAGAAGTGGTTAAAAACGAAGTCATCAAATTACTTGACGCTGGACTTATTTATCCTATCTCCGATAGTCCTTGGGTAAGTCCCGTCCAAGTTGTTCCAAAGAAAGGAGGTATGACGGTAATAACTAATGAAAAGAATGAATTAATACCAACGAGAACCGTCACAGGATGGAGAGTATGTATAGATTATAGACGATTAAATGAAGTAACAAGGAAAGATCACTTTCCTTTGCCCTTCATTGATCAAATGTTAGAAAGATTATCCGGTCATAAATTTTACTGTTTCTTGGATGGTTTTTCAGGTTACTTTCAAATCCCGATAGCACCCGAAGACCAAGAAAAGACAACCTTCACATGTCCCTATGGAACTTTTGCTTATCGACACATGCCATTTGGTCTATGTAATGCCCCTGCAACATTCCAACATTGCATGGTAGGTATCTTCCATGACATGATAGAAAAGACAATGGAAGTCTTCATGGACGACTTTTCTATCTTTGGGGATTCATACGACCAATGCCTCGATAACCTTGAACGAATGTTATCCGGATGTGAGGAAACTAACCTCGCCCTTAATTGGGAAAAATGCCATTTCATGGTAACGGAGGGAATAGTACTCGGTCATAAAATCTCAAGCGAAGGAATGGAAGTTGATCGAGCTAAAATAGACACCATTTCTCGACTACCACCCCCATCCTCCGCTAGAGCTATCAGAAGTTTCCTAGGGCATGCCGGATTTTATAGGCGGTTTATCAAAGACTTTTCTAAAATTTCAAGGCCTCTAACAAAATTACTTGAAAAAGATGCCCCTTTCATCTTTGACAAGGATTGCAATCAAGCATTTCTAACCCTAAAGGAAATGCTAGTCAATGCACCTATCATGATAGCGCCTGATTGGAAATTTCCTTTCGAAATCATGTGCGATGCAAGTTACTTTGCAGTTGGAGCTGTCTTGGGACAAAGAAAAGAAAAGCATTTCCACCCAATTTATTATGCTAGTAAAACACTTAACGATGCACAAGAAAATTACACAACAACTGAAAAAGAATTACTAGCTGTGGTATTTACTTTTGATAAATTTCGTTCTTATCTTGTTCTATCTAAAACTATAGTCTATACAGATCATGCAACCATTCGATATCTCTTCAAAAAGCAGGACGCAAAACCACGTTTGGTTCGGTGGATTTTACTCCTCCAAGAATTTGATTTTGAAATTAGAGACAAAAGAGGATCTGAAAACACCGCAGCAGATCATCTTTGACGCTTAGAAGACCCAGCTTTGGAGGCAACCAGGGATGAGTAAATAAACCAAAAGTTTCCAACAGAATCCCTAGAAATGAGCTCAAATTAGCAAAAAGGCAGCTAAATCTAACATAAATACAAGAAAAGGAACAAACGTGGCATGCCCGACCTCCCCGAAAGCATCTTCCCAAGCAAAACAAGAGAACAGAAGGCTAAACATGCCCCGTGCTCAGTGAACACGGGGGCGTGCCCAAGTGTCAGCATAAAAGACAAAGTTGTAGAAGCTTCCATCGCCCACCACGGGGCCGTGCTCAGTAGACACGGGGCCGTGGTCAACTATAAGATTCGCAGAATCCAGCCAAATCTTGATAGTACAGATATGCTTCTGCACACGGGGTCGTGCCTAGCGGACATGGGGGCGTGGTCAACTAATACGGACAAACTACAATTAATGAAGACATAGAAGAGGATGGACACGGGGCCGTCCCCGAGCTTCTGTTCAGCCTATAAATAGGAGTGCTTGGCTCAAGCTCAAACCATCCCTTGGCACACCACCTCTCTCACACTTCACCCACCACCCACCACCACCATAACACCATCATCCACCACCATCATCCATTGTCCATCATAGAGTGTGTGAGTCGTCTCGGGATCCAAGATTGATCGTAAGAGTTCTTGACAATCAAGGCCATGTTTGCCTAAGTCTCTTACATCACTTGGTGAAGACAAAGTGTCTAGTGTAATACTTTTTATTTTTAATCTTTTCGCACTTTTTACTTAGTTATGTATTAATGACTTTAATAACTAGTTTCTTATGTTGAAGGTGATTCTTCCTTATCGTTTGTCCGTGGTGTCTTGGCATTATTTTACTGTCTATATAAAATAAAAGATTTTCACCATTCATATCTCCACGGTCTATATGGAGGTATGTTGGCTACCTGGTCGGGGGTTAAGGGAACGGTTTGGTAAGAGTCTTTCCTTGTTCAGTGTATAGATCCTGCAAGGACCTGGGTCAAATTTAGTAGGACCTCCTTCAATGCTTAACGGTATTGGATGGCGGGGGTCCAAACTCTTTGATCCCCTCATATGTAAGCTACTATTAATACTTTAACCCGACTACTTATGACTGTATCCCTGTTGACTCAGACTACTTAGCCGAGGGTAACGTCACCTTCAAAAGAGGGGCCTACCATAATATGCATTAATAACTTAATTGATTATCTTTCAATAATCCGACCCTTTAGGATTGTATCCTTGCTGACTCAAACTACTGGGTTGAGGGTAACGTCACCTTCAAAAGAGGGGCCTACTACAATAACTAAGATAATCTCTTAAATAGTGCAAAAGTACGGAAATAATCAAAGGTTACACTATACACGAGTCGGAGCCAAGTGATTCATCATGTCTATCTGTTTTTATTTTTATTTTTATTTTTCAGCATTTTAGTTAGTTTTTATTTTTCTAGTTTAAAACCTTTTTCTAAACTTTTGATTTGATTAGACGTTGAGGATAAACCGGTACTAAAAGCTCTTGTGTCCTTGCAGGACCTCGGTATCTTACCAACACTATACTACGCTCACGATGGGTGCACTTGCCCATATGTGTGTTTAGTGTTAGTAAATATCGTGTTTTATAAATTTAAAGCTTGGCTAAAAAAGTGTAAAAGGGCTTGAAATAAACATTAAAACTATAACACACTTCACGCACATCACCAATTTCATACTTTATGCTTAGAGTCTTAACAGGCAGATTTAATAACTTATAAAATTTATTATCCACAAAAGACTTGTCTGCACCCGAATCAAATAATACTCTAGCATAAACATCATTGATAAGAAAGGTACATGTTATCACATTGTCGTTCTGAATGGCCTCCTGTGCATTCATCTGAAAGACCCGTGCATTGGTCTTTTTAGCCTCCTCAGGCTTCTTTGCAAACTTGGGGCAATTGGTCTTAATGTGCCCCTTCTCGTTGCAACCATAACATGTTGCGTCCTTCATCTTTTTGCAATCCAATGTCCTATGTTCCTTGGATTTGCAGATCCCACACACAATAGGTTTTGACTGTGACTGCGATCTTGACTCGAGTCTACATTTCCCGAAATGATGTTTCTAGCAGGCCTTGCATTTGGGTTTCTCACCTGACTGTTGGTTATCCTTTTTAAATCCGGAACTCTTCTTATGATCAGAGTTCCCCTTATGTTTCTTATCAGATTGGCGTGAGTTCTCATCCTCATGTTTCCTCTTTCCTTCCTCAGAATTCTTAAGCGATCTCTGCCTGACCACATCGAGAGTAAGGGATAACGACAAATCAACCACTGACCTGAATGTGGTAGGTCTAGATGCTTTCACACTTGCTTTAATTTCTGGAGCTAGACCTCCAATAAAATGAGCTATACGTTTCGGTTCTGGGGTGACCAAGTAAGGAACCAATCGAGACATGGTGTTGAAACTTGTAAGGTATGCCTGACAATCCAAGTTCTTCAAGACCAAGGTCAAGAAATCAGTTTCAATCCTTTCCACCTCATGCTAAGGATAGAAATTATCTTTGATCAACGTCACAAACTGATCCCAAGACATGTTGTAAAGTGGGATCTTTCCTGTAGCTTGGATTAGGGACCTCCACCTAAAGCTTCGCCTTTAAAAGATTGTGAAACAAACTTCACAATGTCCTATTCGGCACAACCACTAATATCAACCACTGTGTCCATCTCATCGAGCCAAGTCATACAATCAATGGCTACTTCTTCCCCTGTTAAGTCTCTGGGCTTGCAGGAGATGAAATATTTATAAGAACAGGTCTTAACACGTGGCTCTTGAGTGAGCACAATATTCTTAGACAGGACACTCCTTTGGTTTGATGAGTGATGAGAATCATCTCTGTGTGATGCGTGCGACTTAGATGGTGGCTTTGAATGAGCTACAGATAGGGTCCTGCTACGAGTACCACTAGATTCTTTGAACTGTCTGTCCATGGCTCGTGTGACAGCATTATCTATCATCGCTTGCAAATCCGCACCGGCCACATTAATCCTGGTGGTATCATTCCTTTCCCTGGGGTGACTGGTAACTTCATCTGATTCAGCCATGTAGCTTGATTGCTACATAAACAATTGACAATATTTTATTAAGAGGTTACTATGGAATCATCATTTTCGATGGTTTATTAACCATGGTAGCTATAAACCATATTGGTTAATTTATTTAGTATTTTCTTTATAATTTATCCCTAGTTATAAATCACTAAAGATATTAGAGTGGCACAAAAGGCCTAGTCCAAAATGACATATAGGCTAGGTTATACCTTCAAGATTTTCTTTCAGTATTTATTGGCAGATTTATTACAAAAAGTAATGATATTTTGATTTATTTCATATAATATATTCTTACATATAAGGACAAATGAAAAATTTTAAATTATAACATTTCATTAAATGGAAAGAGTACATAGGTGCCCTAAACGGGAGTTTTACATAAATAACTTGCCCACGCAGGGGCTAAAACAACAATACAAGTCCACGCAGGGACCAAATACATAAATAAATGTCCACACAGGGACTTAATTGAAAATAAATATTACAACACAAATAAATAAGGAATTTTCAAAAATCCCTCTTCTTCTTCCCCTTGATCAGATTCGCCAAACCCTTAAGCAGACCCCGGCGGCTCCTACGCTCCTCCTGGACCTGTTGCTCCACCTTGTGCAACCATTGCAGGATTTCCTGCTGTTGCGGCGGCTGAATCTGAGGAGGCTGCGGCGGCTGCTGCTGCGGAGGTTGAGGAGATGGCGGGTATTGATACCCATAGGCTGGGTACCCTGTTTGGTACGAAGTTGCGTAGGGCCCTTCAGGATGGAGAGCATTGTAGTTGGCCGCCTCGAGGTACGGGTCGACGGCTGGGGCATTGTAGTAGTTGTAACCCGAGTAAGCTAGCTGCTCAAACGGGTTATACGCCGCTGCACCGGCGTACGAAGGAATTGGGTTATCATAACCCATTGGTGGTGGTGGTTCGACTGGAGCTGAGTCGACTTCTGAAACAGGGTTTGAAGGCCCACCCATCTGCGGGTCTTCATACAGTGGCGGGTAGTGACTGCCACTGGAGTGTTGGGGGGTGCTGAAGTGAAAACCCCCTCGCACGAACATCCGTGCACCTGATCTCCTTCGCCTCGGTGGTTCTGGAGGCGGCTGCTGCTCTGGCGGCGGCGGTGACGGTGGTGTAACCACCTGGAAACGCGAATCCTAAGAGGGATCCTGCTGCCGCTGTTGAGGTGGGTTGAAAGGGGGAGTAAACTCCCAGTGGTAAGTGGCCCACCTTTCTTGGAAACTGTCTGGGCCCCGGTATGGCGAACCATGAAAAGATGATCCGTCAGAAATCTCAATGGAATGCGTCGGCATCCCAGTTGGCATCTCCGGATCCGGATCTTCATCCATCTCCATATCCTACATCTCAGGATAGTGGTCGTCTAGCCCCAAAGGGTTTGGAACCTCGGGTTCTGGAATTTGGTTCATGGGGTTGAACCTGCTCTGAAAGTACGGGGTCGGGTCATGGAAAGCCCGGTGTGATCCCGATCGCTGCAACGGGATAAAGGAGTGGTGTGAGTGGTCGGACTCGTTGTTTTGGTGGAGCCCGAATAAGTCGTGGTATGATGGTGAGGAACTGAGCGAGACAGAGCGTCTCGCAGGCTCCAGGTAGGTCCTCCAATCTTCCTAGGGACTTGAGCTGAAAGTTGCTGAGGGAGTTCACCGGTGAGAAGGCCCGGCTTCATGGTTATTTGGAGCAGTGATTGGCGCCTTGCCTCGTCCACCTCTTCCTCTGAATCGTGGCGGCATTGTCTTTTGTACCTGCCAAAACAAACAAAGGAAACCAACAAAAGAAAAACAATAAGATTAGGATTAGTCCTAAGTCTTTTGCCTAGACTCGGAAGTCAAGGAATGTGAAAACTGTGTCATTGAGATTAAACACAAAAGGCTAGTGTTTAATTTACTCAATGTCGGCTCTGATACCAACCTGTCACACCCCGATATTTCCACGTATTACCGGTGGGCCCGGTGAGGAGTATCGTGACGTAGTTGATATCATCATAATCAATTAATCACAGTTTAAATGCACAGCGGAAGTCTAAAAGTAATTTATACAAACCGAGTTTAAAGTAACATAAAATATTACACAACGGATTGTAAGATGGATCCACAGGCGGATCAAAACAAAAGAAGTATTGTTCAACAGATTTAAAGTGATAAAAGCTTGCAAGACTCTTTATTTAATCACTCAGGAGTTCCGGCCCATTACGCTTAGTACCTGCACTTAACCTTTTGAAAATACGTCAGTTTACACTGGTAAATACAATTAACTGACTCTTTTGAAGATATTTATAAAATTTATTTAGATGCACAAGGCATAATATTTAAAAATAATCTCGTATACAGATTTACATATTTGTCGTCCATTCAGGACCCGGTTAGAAGAGCCGGATTAGATTAATTGACACACCACAAGTATATGCCCACAAGAGAGTGAGATACCGTTTATACATACGCAACTGTCATACGCCTACACCCCGTGCTTAAGCCGTGGCCATTTCTAATAAATGTGCCGAGGATATCCAGGACATGGTCATTAACCCTCGAAAGGCATTGCATCAAACAAAACAGATTAAAACGGGTTATGTAAATGTATTAATCACAATCCGATTTAAATAACTACATACCCGACCAAGCGGTATTATTATAATACCGTATCCCAAGCCCGTATAACGGAAAATAAGTTAAAAGTATTTACCTGAGCAAAAATATAATTTTAACCTCAGCCGTATAACAACCAGCAAGTGAAAATAGCTTTTACTGGGCTCCTAGATCTGGAATGAAGGTTTTAATAACCTATTAGATTCCTAATGGGTCTTACTTAAGTTTAAACTTAGACCGGTTAGTTTTAATGAAAGGTTTACGGTTCAAAACGCACGATTAAGCGAAGACCGGATTAGAAGTGATTTAGACCCGACAAGTATGAAGACTTGTATATTATGGGTAAACTAAACACATTCTGGATTTTGAAGTAAAAATGATAAGGTTTGACCCGTTTCGGTTAATTTATGCAAACTAGTCACATAAACCGAACCGAACGCGAATATGCATAACGGGTAACCGAATGAGTCATGTACAGGTTCCACAAGTTAATATACTCAAAATTTGTTATGATATCAGTATGATATCTTCCATTATTCCCAAAACGACTTTAAAACCAATTTAAGCCCCGTAAGGGCATTTTGGTAGTTTTAAAGTTTATAAAAGAGGTTAAATAGCAATATGAGGTTCTGGTCTAAAATAATCAGTAAAAATATTTATTTTAATAAGTTATATCAGTAAGATATTATATATATGTGAAATTTATCATTTATGACTAAACTATGCACCGTAGGGGCATTTTGGTCATTTTACATATACTATAAGGGTCAAATTTGGAAATATGAGTTCAAAACTTTTACTTTCTATTTTAGTATAAAAATTTATTCATAACATCAGTAGGTAACAAGTCTTAGGTGCTAAATATGGTTTTAAACCATACTATGCGCCTAAATCGCATAAAAGTCGGTATTTGACGGTATTCGGGTTGATTAAGAAAATCTGAGATTTTGATCAGCCTCTACTGTTTAAAATAATTTATTTATTTTATATAATCAGTAGGAAAAGGTTTGATATGTAAAGGATGTGTAAAACTCATTTTATTAGCAAAAAGGGCATAACCGTCAATTACCGAGTCAATGCAGGAACCCTATGTTATGATCAGTTTAAAATTTAACAAAAATTTCCAAAAATCCCTAAATATTATATAATAATAGTGGATAGAAAGTTTGGTGTCAAAATATGGGTTTAAATAGGTTTTATGCCAAAAATACCGTTTAATTAATAAAAAACTTGCATTTTACGATATCGTGCATAACTTCTATTTTAGACCATAATCTGATGTCAAACTTTTAGGACATACTTAAATATCAGTAATAAAGGTTTTTGTCCTCTCACATTTTCAAAAATCTTGTTTTAATATCAAAAGGGCATAATGGTCAACTTTTAAGCATTTAACGGAAACATGCAATGAACTAGGATTTCTATGGAACCAAGTTGTATATGTCACACCCTGACTTTTGCGGAAGCGTGGTTATTTGGTGTGACTTCTTAATACCATAGCAATCAATCATAACAATGCTATATGATAAAACCAAAAGATTTTCATACATTAAAAAGTTTAGAAAATACCACAATACCATTGTCTTGAAACATTGACGCCAATTAGTTGCAAACCATAACATGTTCAAATGAGTTCCCATGGACTCAACAAAAGACTTTAAATAATCCTGAGTTTAGAAACATGTATCCCGCCCAGGAATAGGATATATCTTTTAAACTCTACGACCACGGATGACATCCCTTATTTAACACGCAGCTTGTAGACACATGCATACACCTGCCAGATCCGTTTAGTTCCCTGAAATACATGTAGTTTGAAAAATCAACAAAAGTTGAGCGAGTTCATGTGTATATGTGTATGAATAAACCTTTGAAATATGTCTGTATGTATGAAAGTCCCTGGTATGTAGCAATAAGGAAAAAGAGATCACCAATGGTTTGCAAGGCCATTGATATATGTGAAGTGATGCAGGAAGACTCAAACCTAGCAGATTTCGTCGGTAAGACATAGTCACCTCATGGTCCACTCAGCGGACGCAGGAGTGGGGCTCGCTACACCCGAATAGATCTATCACTCATGTCCCTTGGTCCTACAATGAGGATTAATGGTCTCAAGTATTCGCCTACCCACTCACATGATCTAAGTAGTAAACCTCCTTAAGCTAACCATACCATGTATAGAATGTCAGTAAACTATTGTAACATGTATTTCACCCCCGAAGTAAGTAAACAAAACAGTTTAAGAAAAGGGGGACATGAACTCACAGTATTGCGGCTTCAGTATGTGTAACCCAAGTCTTCTCAGCAAACACGACTACCTACAGTGTTCTAACGTCTATTAGACGAACGGACCGTGCCTTTGCGTAGTATGAAGGTTTTTGAGTTACGTTACTTGTGTTCCCAAAATTATTCCAAGTTATAATTATTAGTTAAAATAATTATTTTAACTTTAAATTATAGTTAATGTTTGGAATAACTGTTAAACAATATTTCGTATTCCTACTTCTCAAGTATTTTAACTTCGTATTTCTTCCCAAGGATGGGGGTATTTATACATGTATATTTGTAGTTTCGAAAAATATATTTTAAGTCCCACTTAGAAAGATATATTTAACTCATTTGTCCAAAAATAACGTATTTCCAGAATATATGTATTTTTCCCAAAAATAATATATTTTCACTTCTTTAGTTTCCAAAATAATATTTTACCCAAAATATACGTGTAAGAGTATTTTCTGGAATAATTCATAAGTTACGTTTTCTTGTTCGGTTTCACAACACCAAGTGTGTAACTTAAATATTTTATTCCTTGATGTTTTTTGTATTATTTTGGAGTTGTAAATGTCAAGGTATTTTGTTAAGTTATATTATTTTACCCTAAAGTAATATAACTAGTTCACAAAATATACAAATAATCACACAAGTGTCTTAGTATAAAATATATATTCTAAATATATATTTACCCATTTTTATTTACGAAAACCACCCTCCGATGCTTTGTATTTCGTAACAAAATTTATAGCGAAGTTTATATTTGAAACACAAGTTATAAAATATACTTGTAACACTTGTTTAGAAAATATTTTCTAAGTGTTGGAATTTTTAGAAAATTTTGCCATAGTCTCCTTTGTAAATGGAGGTGTCCATGCTATGTATCATATCATTTTCTTTTCAAAATTTTCTCCAAACAATCATCAACAAATTACTAAACAATATTACACCTATCAAGTGCAAAAACAATGCACTTTACATAATAACATGAACTTGGTTTTTCATAAAAACGCGTAGTAACTTAGTGGGGTGTTTAGTGGGTTTAGTTACCCTCCAAAGTGTGTTTTCTTTTGTTAAAATCTCATTCTCGGGATTTTTAGATGTTCAGAACTTGTGAACATATTTTACAAAAATATTTGTTTATCACATTTTCATGTTTCACTAGCATCCATATACTTATCTCTTTCCAAAAAATAGTGTAAGAATCATGATCTTTCAAAAGTCGTCTTTTAAACTTGGTTTATTTAGGAAAAGCCATTTGTAAACCTCGGATCCATACGATCATCAACTCACTTTGTTTACTTATTTTTCAAGAAATCATCTTGTTACCAAGTTTATGTTGAAACATGGAGGTGATTCTTTTATGTAAATCACTAATCACCTCCTAACTTGTTAACGTAAGTTTTTAATCTTACTTTAACAAGTTCAACCATGATGTTCAACATCATATTACTAGTAATCATCAAGCAAGCATCAAGTAATCAACAACATAATAAAACAACTTTATTTCATCAAGATTTAATCTTTTGTAATCTCATGTTTCATGATTTATGTTCATGTTCTTTTAGTGTTTTTGTAAGAATCAACATCATATAGCTATTAACCACCATAAACATGAAGTAAATGAGGATCAAAGAAGCTTACTACTAGCTTTTAAGCTAGGGAAGATCAATGGGGAAAAATGAGTGGATAAAAGCACACTAGGGAGGTCCTTGATGATCCGTGAGTTCCACACTTCGTGATTCACCTTTGTAACACCTTAGAATGGCCTTGAAATAGATATATGAGAACCGAAATTGGTGGTGGTGTTGGAGCTATGTTCGGCCGAAAGCAAGCCAAAGGGGAAAGGAAAGTTGAAGTGTGTTGTGATGTGAAGAAGTAGGTTGCTTATAACATTCTCTAAACTTATAAACCAATGGTTAATGTGTTCCATGAAGTACACTACAAGATCCACCAAATTCCAATGTGAAGATTTAGGAAGATATGGAGAAGATTTAACAATCTTGGGGTGTGGGGCCATGCTCTTGACCGTAGACATCAAGGGGGGGGGTAAGTTGTAAATTAAATGGTAAAAGGTGATTTAGTGGGAGGTTAAAGTGTTAAGTCTAATGTTTAGTGTGTACCAAGTATTATGTAATATGTTAGTGTGCTCGGGAACCAATACTAGCTCAGAAAAAGTGAAACAATGCTTCTGGTAATATTTTAGTGTTCCGGGTAATGTCCGG
Source organism: Helianthus tuberosus (assembly GCA_030545235.1). Classification (NCBI taxonomy): domain Eukaryota; kingdom Viridiplantae; phylum Streptophyta; class Magnoliopsida; order Asterales; family Asteraceae; genus Helianthus; species Helianthus tuberosus. The sequence continues at coordinate 65,481,817 of CM060430.1, forward strand.
TTGTTCGGTTATATACCGTTCCGTTAAAGTGCTAAATTATATCGTAAAGTATCCTTTATGTAACTTTTGTGACACTTTCAATTCCCGGAACTTAGGAAAGCATACAAGACCATTTTGTCATGTTTTTGCACATTACTAGCATATTAAAATGCTGAATTTTGTTAATAGATGCAGAATTTTGCATTTTAAGTGGGTTTTAGGCACTTTCCGGCACCTAAACTATCACCTAGTGACGCAGTTTTATGGTCCTTACTTCCCTACACTCCATACTAGTGTAGTACCTTGTCTCTGGTTCATACTGGCCTCAATATATTGTCTGTCTATGTGCTGGCATTGTCAGCATGTTTCTGGGTTATCCGCTCACTGTGCTAACCGTGTTTTGTGCATCAAGTTTGTCACTAAAGTTTGTATGTAATGAATGGAGTGACAGTATAAAATGTGATGCATATGTATGTATGTAACAGAAATCAGAAAGCAGTTCAATCATCAGTTGTAATCAAGAACGGTCATTAAGCACAAATTTAATATTAATTAAACGTACGGATGCATGCAAATTTGACAGTTGTCACATTCTCCCCCCGTTAAGAAAATTTCGTCCTTGAAATTTATACTACTTTAACTCCTTATCGTTACGTCACACGTGTATGTATATGAATAATACCGAGGTAGATAATCATCAAACCGAATCAAACCTCACTCACATCAGGTGAGTCCAAGAATATATAACAACCCGAATCCTATGGTTAAAAGGTATGTGCTTTTTGCATTTGATGTCAAAGGTACAAGACGTATTTGATGTATAGTCTAGTGTAATCCAGCTAGCAGGGGTTCCACAAAAGAGGAGTTTTGACTAATAAGATTCTCAAACGATCGATTGCAATATGCAGACGAGTTTTCACATAGCATCCGCTATATGAATTCAAAATCAACAACTCAAATGTAATAGTAAAATGATCTGTCAACTCCTGAATAAATGACTGGTAAGGTTTAGCGTGTTGACATTTTTGAATTGTGAAAGTACGCCGAATGAATTACAAGCGAATCTGGTGTATCATTGTCTTGATTCGTAGTTGCATCAGAAATGTTTAAATGACAAGTCAAACGAAAGTATATGCAGTTTTGTATGAAACGGTTGACCTTGATTAGCACAAGTTACAAGTTTGTAATGACACCACAAGGGGTCGTAATGACATAATTCAAGTATAGTGGTGACTGAACAAGTTCACCGTGTTAGAAATCAAATGAATATGTACCGAACAAGCCTGAAGATTTGATTTACACAATGTCATAGAGTTTTCAGTTGAGTATGGAACCTCAAAGAGCCACTGTTTTTTATCGCAGGTGAGAAAGCAATAAATACCGCAGGGTATTCAATTTATAATGAAAGAACCGTTCGGAGGTACATCGTGGTATGAAATGAATCTATGTACCGTTGTCTTAACACACAACTGTGTTGAGTCTGCTTTAATTGTGAATATCAAATGGATTTTTAAATGAATAGACTATTAAATCCGTGTATGAAGTGAGTAACCAAATAAGCGCAAGCTTCAATTTTGTGAAAGTATCCCCACAAGGTGTCGTAACCAACAAACGATTCAGTGAAGTCGTAGACCAAACAAGTCTACTACGACTCGAAACAAAAGAATCTTTGCCAATTATTTGAATATGATGCTCTCAATACATCATATGACGTCTTAAACTGAATATGCGAAATGAATAAGTTCAAGCAATTGAACTTGGTTCTGGCATGATCCGATAATAAACGTATGCATCAACAAGGGAATCCCAGCATGGTTACGATGATGAACTATGAACGTAACTTGAAAGAAAGCAGTTTCAAGAAAGTGTGTTGACTTGGTAACAAAAGAGCCAACAATAACAATAATGTAGGTCATTCGAATCACGAATCAGTAATTAGGTTTAGCAAAGTAATATTTAAATTTCAATGGTGTTTGTTCGAAACGAAACCACATGTGTAGCAAATGATGCATGTGTGTCAGGAAAGTTTCCGAGTACTGAAACAATGAGTACTTGCTAAAATGAAGAAATGACCAAGTATCGAAACAAATGTGTGTTCGCTCTTAGCTAAGAAAATCAACGCGATGCAACTACCATCAAGGGGAGTAGAGATGCAAACATCTACTTGCTAGAAGCAAAAGTGAAGATTTCAACAAAAGAAATTTAAGTACTTTCTGTTTGGTCAACTGAACTGGTATATATGTCAGGTTAATGGTGTTTGTTTGAGTCAACATATGTGGTTCCTAAGTAACAACCTTTGTGAATTTGGACCTGGGTTCTCGATGGTCCTAAGTACATGTTTCCTAGATTCTCAGAGTTTCGTATTTGGTGTAGAATCGTTCTGTGCATCGTGTAGGAAACACCATTCTTGTGTACGTTTAAAACAAGTTATTGTCCCACAATTTCCCCGGTATACTCTCTTCCTGCATTTACCGTTAATGACACTCGATCGTCGATCAGTCGTGTAATAGTAGTCGGATCCTCACAGTTAGTTAAATAAGTAATTCGTTAATCCTTAGCAAGAGTTACCGACTCTGGTTGGTTAGCTCGTTCGGCTCCTGGTAGTCTAATGTTCGCACGGAAGCTATCGCCATTTCTATTGACGAGCAGAACTGGGGTTACCCAGAACGGGAAACTTTGGTTTGTTATCTTCTTTCTCTATCCACTACTGAAATTGTACTGACAATCCTTGCATCTCCGAAGGTGTAAATTGCTAAGGTGCATCGACTATAGGCGCGGCGCCTGGTATTGAGTCAATGCGAGATCCGACTTGTCGTTGAGGAGATAATTCTGGCAAGTCTTCGGGGAAGACATTAGGATATTTCCTTATCACAGGAATATCTTCGTGTTTTGGTTCTTCGACTCCTTGTACACGACATGAGTCAAGAAAACAACACATCCTATTCGCAAACAACTTTTGTGCCTTCAAGCAATTTGTAATTTGTAAATGCGTATCCTGCTTCATGAGTCGAGATTGTTTCTTTGCTCGGCATCGGGACGCGGATATCAATCTCCACTCGACCGCTTGACAACCAATCCATCCCACTTACCTTGTCGAAGCTCCCCAAGTCAACTGGCAGTATATTAAGCGTAAACTTACGCTCTCTGGGTTCTATCTTGCCGATTCCAGTTACTTCGTTGGCTTCTACTAGCTTCCCATTAGCTAGTTCTTTCGAGTGCGGATTATCTAACTTACTTGTTACTAAACCAAGTATATTCTCAAACTTTAGAGATGCGAAGCTTAAAATTTGCAATAGTATCTAGCAGCACAGATGCATAACGTTGAGTAATATGGGAAGCACCGATATCCACGCTTGAATTCCTGGTGTGTCTCCCTAGCTCCAGTGTGGAGCTTTCATCCTTGTGCCTGATTGTTTTTAGGGAAATATTTCCTGAAATGCTTTTTGCTTCCACAGTTAAAACAACCTTGAGCACGTTTCTGTTTGTCACTCGTTCTGCCTTGATAATTGTCATTGTCGTTGTTTCCTTCGTGATTCTCGCTACCATCTTGGCCTCAATTACTATGTTCAGTATCTTGCCTACAAGTTTCTTTAGGATGCCCCCTCTTGCCACAGTTATCACATTTTCCATATTTACATCGCCCGACATGATAACGTACATAATTGTCGCACTTAGGTAGGATACCCATGTAGTCTTTTCCCTTTTTGGCCTTCTTCTTGCTACTCCCCCGAGTAACCATCTTGAAATTTGCGAGCTTTCTCTTGTTATCCTCAGATGACTCTACAGGAGTCTCCTTTTTCTCCTCCGTAGTGGAAAATTCTCCTCGTCTAACTGCTTCTTCAGTGAGCGCCACTCTTATGTCGATAGCCTCGGTGATCGTTGAAGGTTTAGATGTTGTTACTAGGCTTAGAATCTGAGGTGCCAATCCCCCTACGAAACGTTCGACTCTCTTAAACTCTGGTCCCACCAGGAGCGTAGCAACTTGTGATAAATCGTTAAATTTCCGCACATACTCAGCTATCTTTGGTCCTTCCATTTTCAAGTTCCATAGTTCAGTCTCCAACTTCTGGACTTCTGCCCTAGAGCAATATCTTTTACGCATCAATTCCTTTAGTTCGTCCCACGTCAAAGCATTCGCAGCAGTCTCGCCCAACGTTTGAACCTGAAGGTTCCACCATGACAGAGCCCCATCTACAAATAGTCCAGCTATATACGTGACCTGATGTTCCGGGGCGCATTTACTTAGTCGTAAAACAGAATCCGTCTTCTTAACCCAACGCACAAAAGCTAAGGCACCCCCAGTGCCGTCGAATTCTCTAGGTTTGTGGTTCAAGAACTACTCGTAGGTGCAGCCGCTGGGTGGGTTATTTCCTGAGGTACCTCCGCTGTGTTCGGAGCGAAGGGCCTCGAGCTGTGTGATGGCCCATGAGATGCGCCCTTGTAGTTCCGACTCTGCCGTCGGCAAAGGGTTGTTGGTATCGGTGTTCCTTTGAATCGGCATCTTCCTAGAAGAAGATTGGTTAGGTCAGGTCTTATTGTTCAGGGAGTGCATATAGTTGTTTAGAGGTCATTTGTACATACACATAATAGGTTATCATACCAACCAATCAAGCAATAGCATAATAATAGCATAACCAAGTAATTTGGTAATTATGTTTAATGAGAGCATAGCAAGTAAGCACATAGCATTATAATTATAGCACGCACATATAGATCAATAACGTGCTTAACGAAGATATAGCGGCTGAGCTTTCGTTGGTCATTGGTCACAAAGTATTGTCGCATGTTTAATGATGATTGGCTTCTCATTATTCCCTGACCACAATTGTATTGTCTTCCAAAATGTATCACGTCAATAGGGACACTGGTTCACCCTACCCTTGTCCGTCAAATATATTAGTGTATCAAAATTATGTAGTCAGATGTGGTCTTTAAAAGTCTCCACCATCCCGGCTTATCTTTAGTGTCTTTACCCAAATGTAATGCAATCTGCATAATCCATAAACCTACTATACTGGTGACTGAGGTGGAGGAGGAAAGAAAAATCAACCGTTAACATGTGTGAATCCCTCCTCGAGCTTGTATATACGCCGTATTAATTAACTGATCTGCCGCTCGACAGTAAAGAAACGAGCAACCAAAAGCCTGGGAAAGGTGTAATAGCAGCAGGCGAGAGTGCAAAAGGAATCCTTGATAAATGTGGAGGATCAAAGTATACTGGCACTAGACAGGGTGGAATACGTGGTGTCAGCTCAAGCTCCACAACTCTGCGACTTATATCCTCAAACTGTAGCTGATGTTACCGGAGCACTCATCCCGTGTGTAGCCTCCATAATGTGAGGGATGGTAAGGGTCTAAGATTATCATAGTGTATTATAGGAACCATCGAAATGGCTCGCCCAGCGATGTAGAGGTGAATGTAGCAAACGGTGCGGCCTATGGGGTTGTAGAAAATGTTGCAGTAGCAATAGGGATCGTTACGCGGGTGCCGACCTGGAGTACCTTTCCGGGGTGCGGGTAAGTCCTAAGCTAAAGCGATAAACATGCCTAGCGCAATGGTCGTCGATCTCCATAGGGGAAAAGGAGCAACATCAGCGGTTGTGGGTGCAAAATCAAACGTCTCAACCGATAAGTAGATCGTCTGGTGCGGGTACTGGGTTAGATATAGGGGGTGCAATGCCTGGTAACCCAAAAGAAACAGGGTCATGATCAAGTAAAGGTGCAGGTTCAGCAGGTGCAATCATCAAGTTGACCCAAAAGGTGTAGAAGCTAGCTCAGGAGCAGGCTCTGGGTCGTGTAACGGTGTGGTGCCTCGAGCAGGTGATAGTGCAGCAGTCATAACGGCGTCGTCGTCTGCGTCAGTAGTAGAAAGCTATAATCTGGTTGTCTGTAGGCTGCAGATGTCACAGACTCAAAGGAGTCTGAAATCGAATGTATGCTAGAATCAGAGGATAGCTTGTTAACAGGGGTCTCAAAAAGTGAAATTAGTAACAACGTTCTCGTCTAACTTTCCATCATCATGGACGTTATCAGAAGGACCATTAATGACATGTCAACGTCATCATCAATTATTCGCGAGTAGCCAACCTTCGGAAGGAATGTCCACAGGAGGCGCAATGTCGAGGATCGGAGTCATGGTGTGTTCACCATTGGGATGACCAGTGATGAGGTGGTCATGGACTGAAACAAGAGTGACAGGAGGATTCTTGTCGGAGAAGCCATCAGCTAGGGTAAGTCGTTGCCAAAATCGGGTAGCGTGGACTGTTGAAAGTCGTCCTCGTCCTTGGTCAGCATATCGGATCACTCTCAGTGTCTGACGTAAATATCTCTGGCACAGATGTAATCCCATTATCTGTGATGGTGGTCGCAGGGTTATCAGTGTCTGACAACTCGCTTCCTGATCAAGGTGACATGTGTGCTGGTACATAATAATCATAGCACGTATATCCATAATAATCACTAGCATTTAGCGTATGCAAATAAAAGTAATTTATCACGTAGTCATGTATTCACATTATTCTTCCTAGTCTCTCAGACTAAACTTCTCAGTCTCTCAAACTAATCACCCAGTCTCTCAGACTAATCACCCAGTCTCTCAGACTAATCACCCAGTCTCTCAGACTAAACATCCAGTCTCTAAGACTAAACACCCAGTCTCTAAGACTGAACCTCCCCAGTCTCTTAGACTGATCCTCCCCAGTCTCTAAGACTGAATCCCTAGTCTCTAAGACCAAACCTCCCAGTCTCTAAGACTAAATCCCTGGTCTCTAAGACCAACTTTCCCAGTCTCTAAGACTAAATCCCTGGTCTCTAAGACCAACTTTCCCAGTCTCTAAGACTAAATCCCTGGTCTCTAAGACCAACTAATTCTCCCCAGTCTCTAAGACTGATCCTCCCTTAGTCTCTAAGACTGATCCTCCCTCAGTCTCTAAGACTGAACTATAAACATAGGTTTTGAAATGTGTAGTTGTGCCTTTTTGTTGGTAAAAATGTTTGTGCCCTGGATCTGGACGTTTAGTGTATGCAATGTAAAACTGTTTGAAAACATTTTTGTGAGAGCCCTGATGATCATAGTCTAGACTCGAGAAAGAATCCTAGTTCGCTATGATCGAGGCTCTGATACCAAGCTGTCACACCCTGACTTTTGCGGAAGCGTGGTTATTTGGTGTGACTTCTTAATACCATAGCAATCAATCATAACAATGCTATATGATAAAACCAAAATATTTTCATCCATTAAAAAGTTTAGAAAATACCACAATACCATTGTCTTGAAAACATTGACGCCAATTAGTTGCAAACCATAACATATTCAAATGAGTTCCCATGGACTCATCAAAAGACTTTAAATAATCCTGAGTTTAGAAACATGTATCCCGCCCAGGAATAGGATACATCTTTTAAACTCTACGACCATGGATGACATCCTTTATTTAACACGCAGTTTGTAGACACATGCATACACCTGCCAGATCCGTTTAGTTCCCTGAAATACATGTAGTTTGAAAAATCAACAAAAGTTGAGCGAGTTCATGTGTATATGTGTATGAATAAACCTTTGAAATATGGCTGTATGTATGAAAGTCCCTGGTATATAGCAATAAGGAAAAAGAGATCACCAATGGTTTGCAAGGCCATTGATATATGTGAAGTGATGCAGGAAGACTCAAACCTAGCAGATTTCGTCGATAAGACATAGTCACCTCATGGTCCACTCAGCGGACGCATGAGTGGGGCTCGCTACACCCGAATAGATCTATCACTCATGTCCCTTGGTCCTACAACGAGGATTAATGGTCTCAAGTATCCTCCTACGCACTCACATGATCTAAGTAGTAAACCCTCCTTAAGCTAACCATACCATGTATAGAATGTTTGTAAACAATTGTAACATGTATTTCACCCCCGAAGTAAGTAAACAAAACAGTTTAAGAAAAGGGGGACATGAACTCACAGTATTGCGTCTTCAGTATGTGTAACCCAAGTCTTCTCAGCAAACACGACTACCTACAGTGTTCTAACGTCTATTAGATGAACGGGCCGTGCCTTTGCGTAGTATGAAGGTTTTTGAGTTACGTTACTTGTGTTCCCAAAATTATTCCAAGTTATAATTATTAGTTAAAATAATTATTTTAACTTTAAATTATAGTTAATGTTTGGAATAACTGTTAAACAATATTTCGTATTCCTACTTCTCAAGTATTTTAACTTCGTATTTCTTCCCAAGGATGGGGGTATTTATACAAGTATATTTGTAGTTTCAAAAATATATTTTAAGTCCCACTTAGAAAGATATATTTAACTCATTTGTCCAAAAATAACGTATTTCCAGAATATATGTATTTTTCCCAAAAATAATATATTTTCACTTCTTTAGTTTCCAAAATAATATTTTACCCAAAATATACGTGTAAGAGTATTTTTTGGAATAATTCATAAGTTACGTTTTCTTGTTCGGTTTCACAACACCAAGTGTGTAACTTAAATATTTTATTCCTTAATGTTTTTGGTATTATTTTGGAGTTGTAAATGTCAAGGTATTTTGTTAAGTTATATTATTTTACCCTAAAATAATATAACTAGTTCACAAAATATACAAATAATCACACAAGTGTCTTAGTATAAAATATATATTCTAAATATATATTTACCCATTTTTATTTACGAAAACCAACCTCCGATGCTTTGTATTTCGTAACAAAATTTATGGCGAAGTTTATATTTGAAACACAAGTTATAAAATATACTTGTAACACTTGTTTAGAAAATATTTTCTAAGTGTTGGAATTTTTAGAAAATTTTGCCATAGCCTCCTTTGTAAATGGAGGTGTCCATGCTATGTAGCATATCATTTTCTTTTGAGTTAATTACTGTTTTCGTCCCTGTGGTTTGTCAAAAATCACTATTTCAGTCAATTAGTTTAAAAATTGCGATTTCAGTCCCTATGGTTTTACTTTCGTAACTATTTCAGTCCACATCATAACCATTTCAGTCCCAGTACTTAACAGAATAATGGATTGAAATTGTTACGAAAGTGAAATCACAGGGACAGAAATGGTTACGAAGGTGAAACCACGGGGACTGAAATCATAATTTTTAAACTAATGGACTGAAATAGTGATTTTTGACAAACCACAGGGACGAAAACAGTAATTAACTCTTTTCTTTTCAAAATTTTCTCCAAACAATCATCAACAAGTTACTAAACAATATTACACCTATCAAGTGCAAAAACAATGCACTTTACATAATAACATGAACTTGGTTTTTCATAAAAACGCGTAGTAACTTAGTGGGGTGTTTAGTGGGTTTAGTTACCCTCCAAAGTGTGTTTTCTTTTGTTAAAATCTCATTCTCGGGATTTTTAGATGTTCACAACTTGTGAACATATTTTACAAAAATATTTGTTTATCACATTTTCATGTTTCACTAGCATCCATATACTTATCTCTTTCCAAAAAATAGTGTAAGAATCATGATCTTTCAAAAGTCGTCTTTTAAACTTGGTTTATTTAGGAAAAGCCGTTTGTAAACCTCGGATCCATACGATCATCAACTCACTTTGTTTACTTATTTTTCAAGAAATCATCTTGTTACCAAGTTTATGTTGAAACATGGAGGTGATTCTTTTATGTAAATCACTAATCACCTCGTAACTTGTTAACTTAAGTTTTTAATCTTACTTTAACAAGTTCAACCATGATGTTCAACATCATATTACTAGTAATCATCAAGCAAGCATCAAGTAATCAACAACATAACAAAACAACTTTATATCATCAAGATTTCATCTTTTGTAATCTTATGTTTCATGATTTATGTTCATGTTCTTTTAGTGTTTTTGTAAGAATCAACATCATATAGCTATTAACCACCATAAACATGAAGTAAATGAGGATCAAAGAAGCTTACTACTAGCTTTTAAGCTAGGGAAGATCAATGGGGAAAAATGAGTGGATAAAAGCACACTAGGGAGGTCCTTGATGATCCGTGAGTTCCACACTTCGTGATTCACCTTTGTAACACCTTAGAATGGCTTTGAAATAGATGTATGAGAACCGAAAATGGTGGTGGTGTTGGAGCTATGTTCGGCCGAGAGCAAGCCAAAGGGGAAAGGAAAGTTGAAGTGTGTTGTGATGTGAAGAAGTAGGTTGCTTATAACATTCTCTAAACTTATAAACCAATGGTTAATGTGTTCCATGAAGTACACTACAAGATCCACCAAATTCCAATGTGAAGATTTAGGAAGATATGGATAAGATTTAACAATCTTGGGGTGTGGGGCCATGCTCTTGACCGTAGACATCAGGGGGGGTAAGCTGTAAATTAAATGGTAAAAGGTGATTTAGTGGGAGGTTAAAGTGTTAAGTCTAATGTTTAGTGTGTACCAAGTATTATGTAATATGTTAGTGTGCTCGGGAACCAATACTAGCTCAGAAAAAGTGAAACAATGCTTCTGGTAATATTTTAGTGTTCCGGGTAATGTCCGGTTGTTCGGTTATATACCGTTCCGTTAAAGTGCTAAATTATATCGTAAAGTATCCTTTATGTAACTTTTTGTGACACTTTCAATTCCCGGCACTTAGGAAAGCATACAGGACCATTTTGTCATGTTTTTGCACATTACTAGCATATTAAAATGCTGAATTTTGTTAATAGATGCAGAATTTTGCATTTTAAGTGGGTTTTAGGCACTTTCCGGCACCTAAACTATCACCTAGTGACGCAGTTTTATGGTCCTTACTTCCCTACACTCCATACTAGTGTAGTACCTTGTCTCTGGTTCATACTGGCCTCAATATATTGTCTGTCTATGTGCTGGCATTGTCAGCATGTTTCTGGGTTATCCGCTCACTGTGCTAACCGTGTTTTGTGCATCAAGTTTGTCACTAAAGTTTGTATGTAATGAATGGAGTGACAATATGAAATGTGATGCATATGTATGTATGTAACAGAAATCAAAAAGCAGTTCAATCATCAGTTGTAATCAAGCACAGTCATTAAGCACAAATTTAATATTAATTAAACGTACGGATGCATGCAAATTTGACAGTTGTCATAGTATAACCTCAGAGGGTTATACTAACCTATAATATAGTCCTAAAGGAACCCTAAGGTATATCTAAACTAAGCTAAATCGGGTCAGAACTGAAAGTCAAAGCAAAAGTCTACTTTTGCGACTTTCGGTTGCGAACCGAGCCTAAACTCAGAATTGTCGGGTTGAGCATGCCTAGACATGTTCTTATATTATTTACCAAGTTATTTTAATGTTAAAACATGCTCCATAACCTCTGCATTGTTAGTTATGAATTTATTTGTAAAGATTGACCCGTTTGACTTTTTATTAATAAGTTTGACCCGACAATTGACCAAGCAAAAGTGATAATCAGTAGGTGCCCTTTTAAGGGTTTATTACCTACATAATTACCAACTCATATCCACTTTCAATTCAAATAATGGCTGGACCGTTTGTGATTAATCACAAAGTCAAAGCTAAATTACGATAACTTTGACTTTTGGTCATTAAACTAATAAAACTTGAACTTAGGAAGCTAAGAACACTTACTAGGGTACTTAGCACGAGTTTAGAGCTTGAGAAAACTTTCTTGAACTCCAGGAAGCTCCAGAGAGTGAGTTTTGAGTGAAATATTCAAGTGTGCAAATGAACAAGTGCAAACAAAGGGCCTTATATAGGATTTTGAGAGCTCCAAGATCATTCCATCTGCAAATCTATAGTGCCCAGATGATTCCAAGTGTCCCTAGTGCATGAAAAACCATTTGCTCAGACCCTGGTATCGAAAAATTGCATGCAAAGGCGGTGTAACAGGCTGAACCTGCAGCTGTGCAGGTTTTTGTTCGCTGGTGACTTCTACACGGGCCGCGTAAGACTCAAAGAGAGTCTACGCGGGCCGTGTGGCTCCTCTTTGACCAGAAAACAACTTTTAAACTTTGCAATTTTGGTCCCTGGTCCTATTTAAGTTTATTTAACTTTCATTTATTGCACTTAGGACCCCCATAGTTAACTATTAAGGGCCTTGGGTCATATTTTAACTCTGTTAAGCTTCCGGTTAGTTGTAGGATCACCCGAAAAGTCTTGTTTTCATCGAAACTCCACAAAATTAATATCCAATATTCTTGAGGGCAAATTATACAATTATTACAATGTTTTTGGGTTCGTTAAAAGGTCACTCAGAGGTAACATTTAACATGTTGACACTTTTAACCCCTATGTTTCGTGAGATCCTTAATTTAAACACAAACGACTTTCTATGTTCGACAAATTATTCGTTAAAGAATACGAACGTCGTGTGAGGTCAATCAGAGGCACAAGAATGGCATGTTGACACTCTGGATCCTTTTACTTACATATTTACATTGTTTGACAATTTTAGTCCCTCCAGATCAATCCATTACACGTTTAAAGTCCATGACACGTGTCTTTATTATATTGGGCATGATTTTGCGAGGCGTTACAATAGTTAAACGGGTTAATGGGTCAACCCGTTTTTATACATGTCAACCCGACCCCAACCCGTTTTTAAACGGGTCGTGTTAGTCAACCAAAACCTGTTTTTTCGTGTCGGGTTAGAGTCGGGTTGACGGATCGTGTCAAGAAATGGCGCCCCTAATTATAACATTTGAGTCGCATCATTTTTTAATATTTCCATAAACTCAGTATTATCATTATTGTTTTTTTTTTTTTGTTAAATTATACACCATCAAAGCCCGTCGCGGATCACATGTATCGTCCCACCCGAGTCGCACCCCTTATAGCCCGCTACTATCTTTCATTTCCAGGCTTCCAGCATCATCACACCGTTGTGAACAACCATCATTACTCGACTATCACCTGCTAATCATACAATGATTCAAATTCCATATACCAATGTCATCTAATCTGAATTTACCTAAAACATGAAATCACACATATGTAAGAAACTTTAATTTGAAACCATAATTTTGTAAAGATCATATGTTTAAATGCATAAATATAGCAAATTACTATAGAATTATGATGGATGTTTTCAAACATGTACAAAGTTATTGTTTTGTAATTAGTTTCAAGTTGAGTTAAATGCCATTTTAGTCCCTGTGGTTTGAGGCATTTTGTCAGTTTAGTTCAAAGGTTTCATTTTTCACATGTGGGTTCAAAAAGGTTTCACCGTTGCCATTTTAGTTCACTGTGTTAACTTCATCTATTTTTTCTGTTAATGAGAAGGCCAATTCGGTCATTTTATGTGTAATTCTGTTAACTAGAAGGGCAATTCGGCCATATAAAATGACATAATTGGCCTTCTCGTTAACAGAAAAAATGGATGAAGTTAACCCAGTGGACTAAAATGACAACGGTGAAACCTTTTTGGACCCACAGGTGAAAAGTGAAACATTTGGACTAAACGGACAAAATGACCCGAACCACAGGGACGAAAGTGGCATTTAACTCTTTCAAGTTTCAAGAGAAGCTTTGTAAGCAGTCCAAAAAAGGTTATAGATGCCTTATAACCAGTTTTACCATAGATAGTTTACTGTAAGTTTAAATATATTTGCTCCTTTTATGTTTTGAGTAAGGTCATGTTTGTTTACCACTGAATGAGAACCATTCTGAGGTCCACATCTGATTCGGTCAGATTGCAGCGCATTCAGAGCATTTGGTTCCAAAAAGAATGATGTCTGAATGGGTGAAATAAGGTCTGAATGGTTCAGATTGTGAATAAAGCTGAATGATTCAGACATGGATGTCTAATTCAGTTAGATTTTAACCATTCAGATCTGAATAAATCAAACAGTCCCTAAGTCATAATATATTTGCTCCCTTTATGTTGTGAAATATGTACAAAATTATTATTAGTGGTTTCAAATTAAAACGTGTGTAGTTAATTTTATTTGTTAATTTGGGTTACTAAGTGGATTTTTAAAGCATAACATGTAACATAATGTAGTATTATCGTGTACACTTTGAATTATATTTTGTATATTTACTTTTTACACTCTATTTTGGATGCTTTGTATTTTGTAAAGATAATAGATGCTTTGTTTTTCTACTTCTTAAGAAAGTTTGAAACTTTTGGAAATTTGGAAAAAATATTGCTCGACTTTGTTAAATTCAAGTGGTGCTTTTAAAAATGTTTCTGATCTGAATTTATTTATTTATTATTATTATTATTATTATTATTATTATTATTATTTGTAGTTTTGAATTTGACGATTACAGTAAACTAGCTAATGAAGACAAGTTGACTGTAACATAACCGAATGGTCAGTAATCCTATTCACTTAACCATAACTAATCGATCTTGTCGGTTATGGTTAAATTTTTTGGTTATTGAGTTAGTTTTCATTTATGGTTCAATTATTGCTCACCCTTAACTAGCAAGATCAACTAATGAGTAAAAATGGCTTGATAAGGAATGGAAATTAAGAGTTAGCCCTTAACTAAGTGTCCAAGTCCAAACAACATGTTAAGTCTCAAATATTCCCTACATCTACTTAAAATTTCTCTAATTGCTACACCTTTTACCCTTTGATCTTATGTGTAGCGACTTAGCTTCTAGCTTTCAATATTCTAATTTCTTGTCTTCTTGACATGCGAAGGACGACAGCAACAGTAATTTATCCATGACGGGCCATATCTTGTCGCCTTTTGTTCCTTATAATATGGTGACTCGTCAGGGCCGGCCCTGAGAATTCTTGTACCCTGTTCGAGCTCGAAAAAATGTGCCCTTAGGTTTTAACGAAATTGGGTATTGGGCTCACTAAAGGTCTAAACCTAATGCCAAAAGGGTTAATAACTAATCTAAACCATAAGAATAATTTTGTAAGGGGGGCTATGTTGGTGTTTGTATGGGTGTACCCTGTTAAAAAATATTTTATATATACATATCGGGTTTTTTTCATAAAAAAATGTGCCCCTCAAAATATCGGGCCCTGGCCGGTGGTCCTCCCCGCCCACCCCAGGGCCGGCCATTTGACTCGTGACTTAACATCTAGTTATTATGATCTCACCTCATGTCTCCATCAAAATAAAAACAAGTTAATGTCGCATTTTTTATTAAGATACCAAATTTGAATAGGGTTTAAATGTTTAAACTACAACTATTATTGAATACTTGAACTGTGAAATGTTTAGACGTTTAAACTACAACTATAATTGAATACTTGAAGTGTGAAATGTGATTAGTGCATTAATATAAAATCAGGATTTGCCTGCATGATACGTCTAGAAGTCGGTTGCTATCAGTTCGGTTCGTTATGCAGGGAAATTTAGTCGGTACCAGTTTGGGGTGTTAATATGGTACTGGTGTCACACCCCGAAATATCAGAGCATTGGCGTGACTGGACTGGTATCTTCATTGCACAGCGGAAGCAAAATAAGCTAAGTCTTTTAGTATGTGAACGCCCACTAAGTACTCGACTCTTCATGGTTCTCCTATTCCAACCGTGCCATAACTTTGAAAAGCAACCTGAGAAAGAAACATGCGAAAAATCAACATAAAGTTGAGCGAGTTCATAGTTTGTTTGTAAAAGATTTGAAATAAATCTTTTTGAATAACCGGTTTTTGAAGTATTGTTGAGAAAACGAATTTAAAATCATTTTCTTGTCAAGTTATACAGAAACTTTGTATGAAAACATGGTATGTATCTTGTATAATTCAAGTATTTCTGTATGTATCATGTATTCTTGTATAAATCACGTATTCTTGTATGTATCATGTATTCTTGTATAAATCACGTATTCTTGTATGTATCATGTTTTCTTGTATAAATCAAGTATTCTGTATGTATCTTGTTGTTAATGGGTTGCAAGGCCATTAACATGTGACACGACATAGGAAGTCACCAAACCATAGGCATTTTTCTGTAGTCGATTCACGACTGAGACACAAAAACACTACCTGGTAAAAGAGTGGCCAAGAGTGGGGCTGCCCGGAACCCGTTAGATCTAACCTTTTGTTCTGCGGTCTAAGTATGTACACGATTAATGGTGCTTATGGTACCCTATTCGTGACACGATTTCTCGTATCATTCTTTATGTCAAGTATCAATTCTCATGTGTTTGTGGTACCCTATTGTATCCATCATATCAAGTATCAATTTTCAGTTCTTGTATTCTTTATGTCAAGTATCAATTCTCATGTGTTTGTATACTCTTGTATTTTCTCGTAGTTTAGAAAACTAGAATTCGTGTGTAAACGCTTGTTTGAAAAACCGGTATAAAACATAAGCTTTTCGTAAACCATTTGTGTCAGATAAATCTTGCTTGTAAAATGGTTTATAAATATGTATTTCTTGTATGCTTTGCAAAAAGTGCATGTCTTTCCACCCCAAAAACATTTAGAAAAATGTAAAACCGTAAAAAGGTGGGGTTATGAACTCACCTGAATATTCCTGTGCAAAGCTAGCTATATACGTCTTTGTGACGTCGTTTCCAAGACTTGTCTTGCTAGCGTGTATTCTACAATATTCCTAACACGGAATATCTAATAAGTTTCTAAATAACGCAGTAACTAACTACGTGTAATCGAGCTCTACCGAATCGTTAATCGAACGATTTGACGGTAAATAGTTAACTTAAAAGAAGCGAAGAAGTTATACTTGTTAGCTCGTTTTAAGAAGTCGTATGTTGATATAAAGGAATATTTGTATGAAAGTAATATATAATAAACTCGTATTATATATATTGCGTTTTGTGTATATTTGCCAAAAATATACGTATGTGCCGTCTAGGCGTATAAAATAAATATAACAGTTATATTTATTTTGTAAAAGAAATCGTCGACTTGTATTGGAAAATAAATATATAACTATATTTATTTATAAAAGGAATCGAGTTGTTTGAAATTTGAAATAAATATAAAACTATATTTATTTTTATAAAAACGAATTTGTCAAATTTCCGAAGTTCAAAACAACTATGTTTGTCGTTGTAAATGTTTTCCGAATCGATGTTTTCGTTTGACGTTTGAAATAAATATATAAAACATATTTATTTTATAAAGAATGGCCGTTTTCGTATGTTTGTAAAGTGTCGTCGAAAATATTGTACACTTGTATATAAAGTGTCTTTATATTAAAAACGTGTTTCGTTTTACGGATTTTTTTAGAAAAAACGGGCAGCGTTTCCTCTGTTTTTGGGCGCCCTCGACAACACAAGTTGTCGTTTTATTTTCAAAAATTCAACACAATTTAATCAAGATTCAGCTATATGTAATTTTGTCAAATATCTATATCGAATGTAAATTATAGTTAAATCGGTTCGAGCTCGTTATCACTACAAAATAACGAAATAATTAACGAGATTAATGTTTGCGTCCTAAATTCTTTACCGCGTCTTCGTGGCGTGACGTTTGAATGAGTTGACCGGGTCAACTGAGTTGACCTGAGTTTGACCGAGTCGAACCGAAATGCACCGAGTCGTACCGAGTTGAACCGAAATACACCGAGTCGAACCGAGTTGGACCGAGTTTGACTTGTTGACTGAGTTGAGCCGAGTCGACTCACTGAGTTGACCGAGTCAACTCGAACCGCTTCACAACTTGACCCGAACCGTCTGACCCGAACCTAAACTGAGTTGAACCCGCACACTGAGTCGACTCGGTTTGACCGAGTCAAACCGAACCGAGTCGTCTGACTGCGAACCGAACTTGAACCTGCTGACCCGCAACCCAAGAGACCCGAACTCTCTCGAATCGAACCCGAAATTAGAACCTGGTTCCCGAACCAACTCCGATCTGGGCGTGAATCCGCCGGACCTTGAAGCCGACCACCGGAAAATGGAACCGACCGGCGGTCCGAGTCTTAGACCGCCGGTTCCCTCTCTTTCTCTATCTCTTTCTCTCAGTCTCTCTCTCTCTCCTATCTCTCTCTCCGCCTCTCTGTTCTGACGCCGCCGCACCACCACCTCACGGTGGTGGTGTTCCGTATGTAGATCGAAGAATGGGGGGGGGTGGCTGTGATGTGTACTCACCGGAGAAGACATGAGGCGCCGGAGTTTTGTTCTCCGGTCGCCGGTCACGATGACGAGGGGGAGAGGGGGTGGGAGATCGAAGGGGGGTGTTGTCTGATGTTCATGTTATGTGTGTTTGTTTGTGTATGTAGGGCATGTTTGGATTGGCTTCTCAAACCAGCTTATTAGCTTATTGACTTATGGAGAAGTCAATAAGCTGTTTTTATGTTTGGATAACCAAGAAGTCCTTTTCAAAATAGCTTATTGCAAAGAAGGAAACATAAGGTTTTGAAAAGCCAAGAATTCCTGACTTTTGGATCCAGAAGTGACTTTTCAAAAATGAAATTACCAATATACCCTTTCTTTACCCCCTTATATCTAAAAGAATGCCCATTTTAGTCATTTTACATCAATAAGCTAATCCAAACACTTTTTTTAAAAACTCATTTTCAAAAAGTCCTTTTCCCAAAAGTCCTTTTCCCAAAAGTCATTTTTACCTCTAATAAGCTTAGCCAAACATGCCCGTAATATGAGAGGGAGAGAGTAAAAGGGACCACGCCCTTATCTGTGTTTGATTTTGAGTAGAGAAGTAGGAGAGGGTAAGGTTTTATTTATATTAAAATGTAGGGGTCATTGTTCCTCATGTAATAGAGTTATATTCAGGTTTTTCCTCAAACTTACTTACACAATGGACAATGTGTTTCAAATTTTAGGGACAAAATCTCTTGGAGAGATTTATACAGATTTGATAAGATTTTAAGAGATTATTATAATATTTTGTAAGATTTTACAAGATTTCATAGAGATCTTGTATAGATTTAGGCTTGTGGGTTTTGGGCTTGGGCCCAGGGCCCACAAGCCCATCTCATGTGTAAGTGGCCCGTAATTCCTACGAGACACGTTAACGCGATCCAAACTCCATAAGCATAAAATATCCGGGTAACATCCATATTTGTCGGCGTTGTCAGTATTTCGCACGGTTTTAGTCCGTTGTCATTTGCTGTTTCGCAGATTCCACGCGAATCTTCATACGCGTACTGTAGAGTCGGATAAGCATTCCTAGGCACTCCAAAGGCCTAATTAAGTTGATTTGCGTCGTAAACACTATTTAATGTCGCGTAAATTGCCTGTTTATCACGTAAATTAAGGGCGTAAATTACCGGTTGTCACAGTCTCCCCCTGTTAATAAAATTTCGTCCTCGAAATTTAGACTACGTTAACTCCTTAGAGTTACGTTATGTGTTGGTAAATACGAATAATACCAAAGTGAACGATCAAGAATTCGAATCAAGACTTATTCGAATGATGTGAATTCAAGGACGCATCACAAGATGCCAATGAATTCTAGAAATGTTTGCATCTAATAAACGAATTTAGATTTCAACAAGCTCAAATGTAATAGTTTGCATGAAACGCTCGATCATGATCAGCCCAAGCTGCAAGTTCTACCGACGCCACAAGGTGTCGTAGTGAATGAAACAATTCAAATATAGCGGTGATCGAACAAGTATCACCTGTGTTTTGCATGGAACGCTCAATCATGATTAGCCCAAGCTACAAGTCTGTACTTGACACCACAAGGTGTCGAAATCAACAAATGACTTAATGGAGTCGTAGACCAAACAAATTTACTACGACTTAGAACAATGAAACGCTTGTTAAAACGAATTCGAATATGATGTTTCCAATACATCATATGGTGTCTTGAATTGAATATGTGTAATGAACAAGTTCAAACAATTGAATTTGGTTTCGGCGCAAGCCGACAATACATGTATCGACAAGGAAACTTTCGGCATGGTCACAACGAAAAACCATGTATGTAACTTGAAAAGAAAAGAAATTTCAAGAAAGTGTGTTGACTTGATAACAAAGAAGCCAACAATTTCAATAATGCGAGTCGTTCGAATCACGAATCAATACTTAGATTTAGCGAAACAATATTTGAACTTTAATGAAACGCTTTATTCGAAACGAAACCTCATGCGTAACAAACGATGCATGCGTAACATATGAATTTTCAAGAAATGAAGCAAATGAATATTCGCTATACTGAAAGAAATGATCGTGACATAATGACCATTAAGAGGAGTAGAGATACGAAAATCTACTCAGTAAATGTGAAAGTCGAAATTTCAATAAAAGAAATTTAAGGACTTTACCCGGGGTTGCATGTGATAACCGTTTGTTAGGTGACATTACCATAGAATGTCGAATATAGCGTATTCGTCGTTAGCTGAAATAGGGGGAATACGGTGACTTGCGTCTTTCCTTAGCATGACTCGTGTCGTTTGCAGGACCGCGTGCCAACTGCCGCTTCCTGGTCGATAGTCGCATGTGACGTACTTCAACCTCCGTTGATGTATAGCTTAAGTCTCACGTATACCTGTGCGCTAGCGTTTCGTTTTGCGTAGAATGTGATGCACTCCGACATCTGTTGACGTAAAATTTTGAGTTCTATGTATTCTCGTGCGCTAGCGTTTCATTATGCGTAGGTTGCCTGCTCGGGAAGTTAAGACATCATAGACAATATGTATAATTGTGTGTGCCCGAATTAATATTTGCAGTTCCTACGTGATGACCCTTAATGAACTTTAACATAAGTTTCCGAAGGTCTTAAATGCATGTTTCCTAAGCTCTCAGGGTTTTGTGCACTGTATGCGACTGTTTTTGTGTACTGTGTGTAAAACACCACTTTAGCGTATGTTTAAAAACAAAACCTTGACTGTTTGTTTTTCGGCAACGGTTGGAGACCATATTCGAGTACTATGCGTTCTGTAAGTATTCAACGATTGAATAATCTAAGTCCCCAGAGAAATATGAGGTTAGAGCCTAGGTATTCCTACAGGAAACCCTATTCGCTGTAACCTATAGCTCTGATACCAATCTGTCACACCCCGAAATATCAGAGCATTGGCGTGACTGGACTGGTATCTTCATTGCACAGCGGAAGCAAAATAAGCTAAGTCTTTTAGTATGTGAACGCCC
The DNA here is from genome assembly GCA_030545235.1 of Helianthus tuberosus. Classification (NCBI taxonomy): domain Eukaryota; kingdom Viridiplantae; phylum Streptophyta; class Magnoliopsida; order Asterales; family Asteraceae; genus Helianthus; species Helianthus tuberosus. The sequence continues at coordinate 65,502,728 of CM060430.1, forward strand.
ACTAAGTACTCGACTCTTCATGGTTCTCCTATTCCAACCGTGCCATAACTTTGAAAAGCAACCTGAGAAAGAAACATGCGAAAAATCAACATAAAGTTGAGCGAGTTCATAGTTTGTTTGTAAAAGATTTGAAATAAATCTTTTTGAATAACCGGTTTTTGAAGTATTGTTGAGAAAACGAATTTAAAATCATTTTCTTGTCAAGTTATACAGAAACTTTGTATGAAAACATGGTATGTATCTTGTATAATTCAAGTATTTCTGTATGTATCATGTATTCTTGTATAAATAACGTATTCTTGTATGTATCATGTTTTCTTGTATAAATCAAGTATTCTGTATGTATCTTGTTGTTAATGGGTTGCAAGGCCATTAACATGTGACACAACATAGGAAGTCACCAAACCATAGGCATTTTCCTGTAGTCGATTCACGACTGAGACACAAAAACACTACCTGGTAAAAGAGTGGCCAAGAGTGGGGCTGCCCGGAACCCGTTAGATCTAACCTTTTGTTCTGCGGTCTAAGTATGTACACGATTAATGGTGCTTATGGTACCCTATTCGTGACACGATTTCTCGTATCATTCTTGTATCCATCATATCAAGTATCAATTTTCAGTTCTTGTATTCTTTATGTCAAGTATCAATTCTCATGTGTTTGTATACTCTTGTATTTTCTCGTAGTTTAGAAAACTAGAATTCGTGTGTAAACGCTTGTTTGAAAAACCGGTATAAAACATAAGCTTTTCGTAAACCATTTGTGTCAGATAAATCTTGCTTGTAAAATGGTTTATAAATATGTATTTCTTGTATGCTTTGCAAAAAGTGCATGTCTTTCCACCCCAAAAACATTTAGAAAAATGTAAAACCGTAAAAAGGTGGGGTTATGAACTCACCTGAATATTCCTGTGCAAAGCTAGCTATATACGTCTTTGTGACGTCGTTTCCAAGACTTGTCTTGCTAGCGTGTATTCTACAATATTCCTAACACGGAATATCTAATAAGTTTCTAAATAACGCAGTAACTAACTACGTGTAATCGAGCTCTACCGAATCGTTAATCGAACGATTTGACGGTAAATAGTTAACTTAAAAGAAGCGAAGAAGTTATACTTGTTAGCTCGTTTTAAGAAGTCGTATGTTGATATAAAGGAATATTTGTATGAAAGTAATATATAATAAACTCGTATTATATATATTGCGTTTTGTGTATATTTGCCAAAAATATACGTATGTGCCGTCTAGGCGTATAAAATAAATATAACAGTTATATTTATTTTGTAAAAGAAATCGTCGACTTGTATTGGAAAATAAATATATAACTATATTTATTTATAAAAGGAATCGAGTTGTTTGAAATTTGAAATAAATATAAAACTATATTTATTTTTATAAAAACGAATTTGTCAAATTTCCGAAGTTCAAAACAACTATGTTTGTCGTTGTAAATGTTTTCCGAATCGTTGTTTTCGTTTGACGTTTGAAATAAATATATAAAACATATTTATTTTATAAAGAATGGCCGTTTTCGTATGTTTGTAAAGTGTCGTCGAAAATATTGTACACTTGTATATAAAGTGTCTTTATATTAAAAACGTGTTTCGTTTTACGGATTTTTTTAGAAAAACGGGCAGAGTTTCCTCTGTTTTTGGGCGCCCTCGACAACACAAGTTGTCGTTTTATTTTCAAAAATTCAACACAATTTAATCAAGATTCAGCTATATGTAATTTTGTCAAATATCTATATCGAATGTAAATTATAGTTAAATCGGTTCGAGCTCGTTATCACTACAAAATAATGAAATAATTAACGAGATTAATGTTTGCGTCCTAAATTCTTTACCGCGTCTTCGTGGCGTGACGTTTGAATGAGTTGACCGGGTCAACTGAGTTGACCTGAGTTTGACCGAGTCGAACCGAAATGCACCGAGTCGTACCGAGTTGAACCGAAATACACCGAGTCGAACCGAGTTGGACCGAGTTTGACTTGTTGACTGAGTTGAGCCGAGTCGACTCACTGAGTTGACCGAGTCAACTCGAACCGCTTCACAACTTAACCCGAACCGTCTGACCCGAACCTGAACTGAGTTGAACCCGCACACTGAGTCGACTCGGTTTGACCGAGTCAAACCGAACCGAGTCGTCTGACTGCGAACCGAACTTGAACCTGCTGACCCGCAACCCAAGAGACCCGAACTCTCTCGAATCGAACCCGAAATTAGAACCTGGTTCCCGAACCAACTCCGATCTGGGCGTGAATCCGCCGGACCTTGAAGCCGACCACCGGATAATGGAACCGACCGGCGGTCCGAGTCTTAGACCGCCGGTTCCCTCTCTTTCTCTATCTCTTTCTCTCAGTCTCTCTCTCTCTCCTATCTCTCTCTCCGCCTCTCTGTTCTGACGCCGCCGCACCACCACCTCACGGTGGTGGTGGTGGTGGTGGTGGTGGTGGTGGTGTTCCGTATGTAGATCGAAGAATGGGGGGGTGGCTGTGATGTGTACTCACCGGAGAAGACATGAGGCGCCGGAGTTCTGTTCTCCGGTCGCCGGTCACGATGACGAGGGGGAGAGGGGGTGGGAGATCGAAGGGGGGTGTTGTCTGATGTTCATGTTATGTGTGTTTGTTTGTGTATGTAATATGAGAGGGAGAGAGTAAAAGGGACCAAGCCCTTATCTGTGTTTGATTTTGAGTAGAGAAGTAGGAGAGGGTAAGGTTTTATTTATATTAAAATGTAGGGGTCATTGTTCCTCATGTAATAGAGTTATATTCAGGTTTTTCCTCAAACTTACTTACACAATGGACAATGTGTTTCAAATTTTAGGGACAAAATCTCTTGGAGAGATTTATACAGATTTGATAAGATTTTAAGAGATTATTATAATATTTTGTAAGATTTTACAAGATTTCATAGAGATCTTGTACAGATTTAGGCTTGTGGGTTTTGGGCTTGGGCCCTGGGCCCACAAGCCCATCTCATGTGTAAGTGGCCCGTAATTCCTACGAGACACGTTAACGCGATCCAAACTCCATAAGCATAAAATATCCGGGTAACATCCATATTTGTCGGCGTTGTCAGTATTTCGCACGGTTTTAGTCCGTTGTCATTTGCTGTTTCGCAGATTCCACGCGAATCTTCATACGCGTACTGTAGAGTCGGATAAGCATTCCTAGGCACTCCAAAGGCCTAATTAAGTTGATTTGCGTCGTAAACACTATTTAATGTCGCGTAAATTGCCTGTTTATCACGTAAATTAAGGGCGTAAATTACCGGTTGTCACAACTGGCACTCAGTTTAAAGTCATGGTATATCCAAAAGAAGATGTTATACATTGAAGACCATAAAAACAAGTACCGGTGTTGGTTCCGACAGTAACCATATCGGTTCCAATATCAGTATCAGTTTGGTTCGTCATGGTACTATTTTAAATAAAACTCTTTTTTCCAACAAAGTTTATACAAGAACAACGAGGAAAAAAAATATTAAACACAATCGTGTAATCAACTTTATGAAAAATAATGAACGCAAGTTATTTGAGAAAAAACAAATTAAATAAAACCTAACTGGGTTAAAAGCGTATATAATTTTAAATTATATACCGTTTCCGATAATATCCGGATTGCACATGTTCACATTATTAAAACCTAAACTTTGACGAGATTTTAAAAACTCTTCTTAACGTTAAAAGCCTAAAACAAATCATCTAAGAATAGATGATGATTTCTTGTAATTGGAAAATTTTGAATTTTAAGAATGATTAATGACTTTGTATTGTTTTAGTAATCACCTAAGGATAGGTGATGGTTTTGTATTAAAAATCCAAACGTGAGTTATCTCACGTTTGGGGCCTATGAAGGTAATAGTCTAGGTCAAAAAACATTACTAATAACCTAATTCCCTATAACTATGGCTCTGATACCAATCGTGTAACACCCCGACTGCGTATAACAACAATTCTTGGCGGAAACGTTGGGGGGACATGTTAATAATTGTTTCAAACACATGGTATTTAAAGTTTTGTTTTATCGAATTAATAATTTACATTGTCTTTGGGAATTCGAAACAAAACACAACAACTATTTTATTTTTAAGCAAGCTAAGGTCCGAGTCCACCCTATGTGTAGCATGCTTTCAAAATCATCACACATTAGCGCCTGAAACATTTGTGAAAATAAAGTCAACAATGAATGCTGGTGAGTAACATGGGTTTTGTGGTCAAATTCATGGCTTTGAATTTGTATTGCAATACCTTGTTCGACTACGAGAGTCGATGAGTGAAAATATTGAAATCAAACTTCTATTAAATGTATTTGATATTGCAACATGTTTAATCAACTATATAAAAGCTGGTAAAAGTATGAAAACCTTGTAGCCATGAATCTTTGACAAAAGTGTTTCCTTTGTAAAACCGTTTAAGAAATCGATTTAAAAGAACACTTTGTATGGTTTATGTAACACCCCGAAAACGGGTTTGGTAATCAAAGTCCGTTAATACTAAAAGACGGGTAAAGTACCGTTAGTAGTAAAAAATAACCTGGTAAATATTTGGATTTAAATAAGAAATCCTAATATTAAATACAAGCGAATCAAAGTTTTAAGGAATTGAGTTTATAAGGGGCCGAGTTAACGGGACTTAAAATAAAACGGGTTATAACTCCCGGGACCCACTAAGTAACTAGGAATATTAACCTAGTTAGTTAGTGTCTTGACATAATAGAACAAATATGGTTAAAATACCCTTTAAATAACTTGTGTAAAGTTGAGGGACTAAAGATGGGCAAATGTAATGAAGTTTAATTAAATAAAAAAATTAAAACACAAAACACACATACGTGTGTTGATGTCTGCGATTTCATCAGAGCCACAAGGAGCTCTCAAAACTCAACCCTAAATTTCAAGAAATTCATCAAATTGAAGGGGCAAATCAAGCCCGAATCGAAATCCAAGCATAGATTAGTGATCACCTCAGTGAAGGGATCATGAGGTATGCGAAATTTTACTATGTGGTTCCATCTTAAATTTTAGATGAACTTGTGAGATTTGAATCTGAGCTTGCATGTTCGTTGTTTGGATGAAATTAGGGATGAAACTATGTCTAGGAGTAAACCCTAGTCATTTATTTGTTGAATTGATGTTCATGGTTGTGAATTCATGATCATACACTCATATGTCAAGTGGGTTTTGTAGAATTATGCTAAACACTAGGATTATCTTTGTTAACCTAGTGTATTTGAGCTCCATGAAGAAAATCCAGAATTTTTGATATAAAAATTTGACATGAACATGTGACATGATGCCTAAATCTTGGCTAAATAGTTAGTCAATAACTTGATTGTGAATTATATGAAATCATGCTCATTAGGTGTTTGATATAATGCCTAAGAGAAAAGAAATGTTGAAAATTCGGACAAAAACGCATGTTTGATGGATATGGCAAATTGTGCGTTAAGACTTATAAAAAGGGTTCTAAACGGATTGTGAATTGAACTCTTTAGGCGAGGAATCCGGATCGTCAAGCGGACAAGCCGGTGGAAATACACGTTTGAAAATGATGCTTAAAAGGTACGTAACTACGATTCCGTTACGTTATGCTTGATTTCGTATTTTCGCTAGTAGACTTTAAATTAGTATAATACATGAAATTGGCATTTAGTTGAAGTGACGAAGATCACTAGGTAAATAAACGGGTCAAAAGGTGAAATTATCACCCTTTGACAATATCGACTAATGGTTTGTCGAGTTACATGTTTATAGGAATAAATATCAAATGGATACGCACATCGCTATTGCTTAGCGGCTACTAAGTCAAGGTATTGAAATGGGTCAATATATTGATCCGAGCCAGGTATGTATAATGATTCAACTCATCATGTAGAACTTGAGATTCTATAAGAGTTAGACAAGGTTAAAATATAGTTATTTGGTTATCTTTTAGGTAAACTGAATAAATTGAGTTATGATTATGGTGTTTTAGAAGCACATGGGTTTATAAACAAGATTATAGTTAAAAGGTCGGATTTTGGGTCAAACAAGTATTTAAAAGTTCCTTTGAAGTAAAGAAAGGATGAAAATTGACCAAATTGCCCTTGTAAGCTAATTCGAACGAACGACCCACCCTTGCAAGAGGTTCAGAAACGAGTTTATGACTAAATAAATGCTTAGAATAAGAAAAGATAGTGAAAGATGTAAATTTTTGGGTCGAATGACTTTACATGAGTCCTTGCCGTAAAAAGATAATCCGAGGGGTAAAATTTGGAACATATAGATATCTACATTAAATCCAACACATATATAGTTGTGGTGGAAGATTACTTAATAAGGAATGTAGGAATAAGATGCTAGAAATGTATGAAAGCGAGTTCAAGTTCTAAAGTGCTTAAATACCCTTAACGGGTCAAAATAAGCATACGAGCGAAAACGTATTTAAATTGTGTGAGAAACCTGTGATTAGAACCTAACATGGTAGGTAACATTAATTTGAAGAGGTGCATGTGAAATAAAGATTAAACAAATAGGTTTGTTTGATAAAATGCATAAAGGGGTTAAAATTCGGTAAAACGGCAAGGAGTCGAAGGCTTAGAAGTCTCAAAATTTATTATGTAGGATGTTGGATTTTAACTCCATTTGATGGAGGATCAAATTACAACCATGTAGGAAGAAACGGTAGGTCAAACGGACAAGCGGATTGAAAGATACAAAAGTTTTCGTGTCAAAAACGGCAAAATGGGAGGGTCTGATACAGGGGCCACCGTAACTTACGGTGGGCACCGTAAGTTACGGTGGGGGCTGAAAGTATTACGGCAGTTACCTCCTGCCTTACGGTGGGGGTATTTTATACCAGGGGCCACCGTAACTTACGGTGCCCACCGTAAGTTACGGTGGAGGCCAGTTTCAAGTCTTTGTTTCAGGGACAAAGATATCAATGTTGGAATTTCCTGATTTCCTTGTTTAATTCGATTATTTGACCCAATCTTCCTTGTTGTACCAGTTATTTAATTATCAAAACTGACTTTTAAGTTGGTTTTGATCACAGGTGAATGTCGAGAGTCCCGGATGAAGATCGAGCATCGAGCAAGAACCGAACACACGTTAAACGAAGCTTCCGCAATGTTGTTTCGTCGTTATTCTAAAACGGCGAATTAAACCACATTATGTTGTATCACTTTAAATTGTAAAAGTTTTAATAAACCAGTATTTTAGCATGAACGTTTAAATATAAATACTCGGTAATTGTGATTATTTATGGAAATCGCAAAATAAATTTATGGTTGTTACAAGTTGGTATCAGAGCCTTGGTTTAAGAGATTCGAGTATGGTGGGAAAATTATGCTTGGACTTAAACCTTATGCTCTTGATAAAGATTGGTGTTCGGTTCGAGGCTTGATCGCAAATCCGGTAAGTACATGTATGTTAATAGTTTAGTATGCTAAAGTGTTGTGAACAACACATAGGGCTATTGTGTGATACACGTTACCCCAAGTAAAATGATTGATATAGTTGACGAAAATACGCGCGTTGACGCGTATAGTAGAAAAATCCTTGTATTATAATACGGGCGATTATTGAAGTTGGCATTACTAACTCTTGTGAATGTTTTAATTGAAGGACACTCGCGTCTGAAGATGACGAGAGTGGAACAAATTGTGGATATGATGATGGAACAGTCCGAGATATGACAAGAAGATCATACTCATCAAGGACCTAAATCGCGTAACGATCGCAAATAAGTAATGACAAGAAAGCCCGTTAGGGCAAGCATTTACCAGGTGCACGTTTAAATTATTGCATGAATAGAAATATGCAACAAATACGTAGAAACTGATAGTTGCATATGTAGATTGAAAACTTGGAAAAACCTGAATAGAATACCTATCCAGGATATTGTTTCCAAGAGAGATAAATAGAGGTGTTACTTACATGGTGTGTGATGTGAAAGTTATAAAAGAGTCATGTATATCATGTGTTGATCGCCTACTCTGGCCAAGTAGGTAGTGAACACATGATACCATTAACTTTTTATGATGGACACGCTTACACCCGATGTAGTAAGGACGGGGTGAGTGGGACAAATTAAAAAAAAACCCAAATGAATCAGATAAGCACAATATCTGATCATAATGTAAACGCACAGCCGAGTGACGGAAGCGTATTATATTAGGATAATGAGCCCGAGAGAAGGGACAAAGAAACATGTAAAATGATTAAGATATGCACTGGGAGGGGGTGTACTTACACTCGAACCCGGATAATGCAAACATGTAAAATGGTTAGGATATGCTTTGGGATGGAGTGTACTTGCACTCGAACCCGGAAAATGCAAATATGCCTCTTAACGGGCCGTTTTTGTAAAATGTCAAATTTGAGGACAAAGTCAGAATATAAAAATGAAGCGAGGTCTTAATGCATACCGGGAGGGTTGCAATAATAACGATTTCGATACAACACCCGGTTGAGGGGTAAGAATTAAACGCATGCGTAGACCGAGAAACGGGAACTCGGATGGAAAGTTAAAAGACTCGGGTTTTGAGTCATAACTAAAAGACGACAAGATAATGTAAATAGAAATTTTGAATAAATTATGTTCAACTATTTTAAAGTTGAACGGGTTGAATATAATATCATGCCGAATGGCATGAGTAAACGCAAGCGGGATAAAGGTAGCGTTAAATGCAAAAGAGTAATGAGCCCGGTAAAGGGACATAACCAAATAAGAATATATGCAAATCAAATAACAGTAAGCATAAGAAGAACTGACGCATAAATGACGTGAGAAGTCATAAGTCAGAAAATTGTCCGGAAGAAAACAATTGTAGCCACGAAACTACAATCAAGGTTAACGGAACCTAAGCTTGAAACCAAATGATTCTTCGAACAAAAACAGGGTGCCTTGACACCAAACATGTATTTTAAGAATGACATGAGTAAGGAGTGATCTACGGGATCAACATAACCTTTAGGGTTATAAACAAATGAAAGGTCTACGAGACTAAAACGACCCACAGGTCATGATTAGAAAGAAATAGATTATAAGGGCATCGCCTTAAAGAGGTGAAAGTCTAATAAAACAACCCATAAGGCTAAGTGATAAAAACCCACGGGTTAATTAGACAAAGCGAGGAAATCAGTTGAGAATCCTCGCATAAAACAAAGACTGTAAAAGAATACATTTAGGACTGTCAATATCCCGGTATGGATAATTGACAAAAGTTAAAAAAAAAGAAGAAGAAGATGCTAAACTAAAACTTCGTTTTGGTAAGAAATAACATTTTTACAAATATGAAATTCTGATAGACATAAAAATAGTAAGCATGAAAGATATAAGTCTTGACACTGATTGGTGCAAGGCGATATATTCGAAAAGTAATATTTTCGAAAATAAAAAGTTGATATGAAATTTGGCATGGCGTGACGTGATCACGTTCAAGAAATGCAATGTGAAGTAGAATCACATTATAACCAAGCGAGCGGTAAAAAGTAACTGGACTAATAAGTCTAGTTAGTAAGACCGGTTAAGGTCAGTAATTCAAATCAAGAAATTTGGTTTGTTTGTAAGCGGTGGATTCGGTATAACTGAACCGAATAAATAAATTTGAAAACAAAAGAATTTGTTGCTAAAAGTGAAAGATTTCACTAAAGACCTTTAAACGGGTCAAAGTGACGGATTCATAAAGAATTCGATAGTATATGAAAGCGATGGATATCGCTAAGTTAACTAAACTAGTGGAAATAACGAGATTACGTTATTTCAAGTTGCACTATGTCGTATGAGAAGTGTAGACAATTAGTAACAAAAAAAGATGTTACCATACTTTTCTGGTAATACTAACAATTGGTTAAAAGTATAAGTAATGCTTAAAAGATTTCTCGGATCAAATACATTGAGTTTAAACTCAATGAATTATGTAAGAAAAGGTTTCGAGGACGAAACCTCTTTAAGGGGGGTAGACTTGTAACACCCCGAAAACGGGTTTGGTAATCAAACTCCGTTAATACTAAAAGACGGGTAAAGTACCGTTAGTAGTAAAAAATAACCCGGTAAATATTTGGATTTAAATAAGAAATCCTAATATTAAATACAAGCGAATCAAAGTTTTAAGGAATTGAGTTTATAAGGGCCCGAGTTAACGGGACTTAAAATAAAACGGGTTATAACTCCCGGGACCCACTAAGTAACTAGGAATATTAACCTAGTTAGTTAGTGTCTTGACATAATAGAACAAATATGGTTAAAATACCCTTTAAATAACTTGTGTAAAGTTGAGGGACTAAAGATGGGAAAATGTAATGAAGTTTAATTAAATAAAACAAAATTAAAACACAAAACACACATACGTGTGTTGATGTCTGCGATTTCATCAGAGCCACAAGGAGCTCTCAAAACTCAACCCTAAATTTCAAGAAATTCATCAAATTGAAGGGGAAAATCAAGCCCGAATCGAAATCCAAGCATAGATTAGTGATCACCTCAGTGAAGGGATCATGAGGTATGCGAAATTTTACTATGTGGTTCCATCTTAAATTTTAGATGAACTTGTGAGATTTGAATCTGAGCTTACATGTTCGTTGTTTGGATGAAATTAGGGATGAAACTATGTCTAGGAGTAAACCCTAGTAATTTATTTGTTGAATTGATGTTCATGGTTGTGAATTCATGATCATACACTAATATGTCAAGTGGGCTTTGTAGAATTATGCTAAACACTAGGATTATCTTTGTTAACCTAGTGAATTTGAGCTCCATGAAGAAAATCCAGAATTTTTGATATAAAATTTTGACATGAACATGTGACATGATGCCTAAATCTTGGCTAAATAGTTAGTCAATAACTTGATTGTGAATTATATGAAATCATGCTCATTAGGTGTTTGATATAATGCCTAAGTGAAAAGAAATGTTGAAAATTCGGACAAAAACGCATGTTTGATGGATATGGCAAATTGTGTGATAAGACTTATAAAAAGGGTTCTAAACGGATTGTGAATTGAACTCTTTGGGCGAGGAATCCGGATCGTCAAGCGGACAAGCCGGTGGAAATACGCGTTTGAAAAGGATGCTTAAAAGGTACGTAACTACGATTCCGTTACGTTATGCTTGATTTCGTATTTTCGCTAGTAGACTTTAAATTAGTATAATACATGAAATTGGCATTTAGTTGAAGTGACGAAGATCACTAGGCAAATAAACGGGTCAAAAGGTGAAATTATCACCCTTTGACAATATCGACTAATGGTTTGTCGAGTTACGTGTTTATAGGAATAAATATCAAATGGATACGCACATCGCTATTGCTTAGCGGCTACTAAGTCAAGGCATTGAAACGGGTCAATATATTGATCCGAGCCAGGTATGTATAATGATTCAACTCATCATGTAGAACTTGAGATTCTATAAGAGTTAGACAAGGTTAAAATATAGTTATTTGGTTATCTTTTAGGTAAACTGAATAAATTGAGTTATGATTATGGTGTTTTAGAAGCACATGGGTTTATAAACAAGATTATAGTTAAAAGGTCGGATTTTGGGTCAAACAAGTATTTAAAAGTTCCTTTGTAGTAAAGAAAGGATGAAAATTGACCAAATTGCCCTTGTAAGCTAATTCGAACGAACGACCCTTGCAAGAGGTTCAGAAACGAGTTTATGATTAAATAAATGCTTAGGATAAGAAAAGATAGTGAAAGATGTAAATTCTTGGGTCGAATGACTTTACATGAGTCCTTGCCGTAAAAAGATAATCCGAGGGGTAAAATTTGGAACATATAGATATCTACATTAAATCCAACACATATATAGTTGTGGTGGAAGATTACTTGATAAGGAATGTAGGAATAAGATGCTAGAAATGTATGAAAGCGAGTTCAAGTTCTAAAGTGCTTAAATACCCTTAACGGGTCAAAATAAGCATACGAGCGAAAACGTATTTAAATTGTGTGAGAAACCTGTGATTAGAACCTAACATGGTAGGTAACATTAATTTGAAGAGGTGCATGTGAAATAAAGATTAAAGAAATAGGTTTGTTTGATAAAATGCATAAAGGGGTTAAAATTCGGTAAAACGGCAAGGAGTCGAAGGCTTAGAAGTCTCAAAATTTATTATGTAGGATGTTGGATTTTAACTCCATTTGATGGAGGATCAAATTACAACCATGTAGGAAGAAACGGTAGGTCAAAAGGACAAGCGGATTGAAAGATACGAAAGTTTTCGTGTCAAAAACGGCAAAATGGGAGGGTCTGATACAGGGGCCACCGTAACTTACGGTGGGCACCGTAAGTTACGGTGGGGGCTGAAAGTATTACGGCAGTTACCTCCTGCCTTACGGTGGGGGTATTTTATGCCAGGGGCTACCGTAACTTACGGTGCCCACCGTAAGTTACGGTGGAGGCCAGTTTCAAGTCTTTGTTTCTGGGACAAAGATATCAATGTTGGAATTTCCTGATTTCCTTGTTTAATTCGATTATTTGACCCAATCTTCCTTGTTGTACCAGTTATTTAATTATCAAAACTGACTTTTAAGTTGGTTTTGATCACAGGTGAATGTCGAGAGTCCCGGATGAAGATCGAGCATCGAGCAAGAACCGAACACACGTTAAACGAAGCTTCCGCAATGTTGTTTCGTCGTTATTCTAAAACGGCGAATTAAACCACATTATGTTGTATCACTTTAAATTGTAAAAGTTTTAATAAACCAGTATTTTAGCATGAACGTTTAAATATAAATACTCGGTAATTGTGATTATTTATGGAAATCGCAAAATAAATTTATGGTTGTTACAGTTTATATATCTTTAATTGAAATCCGTTTGTGACTTGTCTAAGCCAATAGTTTTTGTTTTGTGTAAACCATTTGTCCTTGTTTTGTGTAAACCAATTGTCCGTGTTATGTATAAACCAATCGTTTGTGTTATGTATAAATCAATTTTCCTTGTTTTAATCGTCTTTGTGTAAACAAGTGTGGTCGTGTGGTGAATACATTCAAGCCTGTGTTGACTCGACTAACAAACCACCAAAGGGTTTGTCAAATTGTGTTTCACAGTTTCTGTCGTTCCCCAAACTTCCCCACAAACCCCGGTAAATTTGGAAACGGGATTGTCAATCCTATGGTACCATAACATACTACCAGTCGGCTTGTCAAAGTTAATGAACATACTCGTGTTATGGATAATGCACCAATAAGTTTCACACATCAATGAAAAGTATATTGTTATATATAAACCATATGCGTTATTTTGAAATCTTGAAAATGGTTTAGCACGTATGAATCACCCCAAAACATTTAGAAAACGTAAAAGAGGGGAACTATGTACTCACGGGTTGCGTAGATGTCTTGTTCAATTGTGCATGCAAAGCTCAAGTGTTTCCTAATTATGTTGGATAATTATAAGGTTAGTGTGTATTGTGGCTTAAATGGAAGAACGGATAGAATGTGGTTTTAAAATCAAATGAGCGAAGGATCTCGTGTAATATGATTTATTACCCTCACATTCTGATTTGGAAAGTGTCTATAGGTGTTTTGACCCGTTATAATGTCACACCCTGACTTTTGCGGAAGCGTATACGTGTGACTTGATCAGTTTTCATTGCATTCGATTATAATAAACAACTATATGACTAAAATATGATGTTCATCCATTCATAAGCTTTAAACATTACAAACATAAGTTGTTTAAGTTTCAACCAACATAGTTTTAAATTAAGTTACAAACCAGCAAAAGATAATAAGTTCCACAAAAGGACTCTTTCAACAAAAGACTAGTTTCACAAGCCTTTGCATCATATATCTCATAAAGTATAAGATATACAATTCAAACCCTTCAAAAGTGGATGACATCTAAACTTGAAATTCACTTCTTGAAAACAACCCCAGCGCCGAAGATCCATCTAGTTTCCTAAAATACATGTAATTTGAAAACAATCAACAAAAGTTGAGCGAGTTCATGCGTTTTATGTGAGCTCCAAATAAACTTGTAAACATTTGAGAGATTCTTTTGATAACAGGTATATAAAGCGTCTACGAACAGATCATTAATGTTTTGCAAGGACATTAATTGTAACAACCCGACTTTCCGAAGTCAAAGTCCAAGTACAAGTCAAAGTCAAAGTCAAAGTCAGGTTGTTATTCAGATCTGTTTTTTCTTGCTTAATTATTGCTTTGTACTCTCATATTCGATAATCGATATATTGGTTGATGCTATTTTAAACTACGATTTATTATTATGTGAAGTAACAATGCGATAAACGCAGAAATCACAACGAAACGTTATTTTACTAAACGCTATCACATTGTTATCGCATCGCAACTCGAAATGCAACTATTGGTATTGTTCTATGTGTGTGTTATTATGTGTTTTATGTGTGTGCCTTGTATATGTTTTGGGATGTTATTCGCAAACGCAATCGCAACTCTATCGCAATGCAACCTCATCGCAACCCGTAACGCAGATTTATTTTCATGATTTTTGTGTGTTATGTAATTTGTGTAACTATTGTTTAATGCTATCGCATCGCTTACTCGCAACTCGCCCAAACGCAACGCAACGCTCAACGCACGCAACGAAAGTCGAAAAACTAACTCGCACGAGCCGTCGGACCGAATGACCACTCGATCGAATGGACATCCGACCTGTAACACCCCGAAAATTTTAAATCAATTATTTTAAAAATATAGCATCGGTAAATAAACAAGTGAACTAACTAGGATTAAAAATAACCTAGTTAAATAAAAGTCTTGTAGTGACTTAAAAGTGGGTTAACACGCTAAAAATGAGAACTAAATGATAATTGAGGGGCCAAAAGCATTTAAAACGAAACTAATTAAGATAAAACATAAAAATTAAAACTCAAACACACATTTGTGTGTGTTGAGATCGACAGAAACACAGGGGGCGACCTAGAGCTCCCCTTCAAACCCTAACTTCTCACAAATCTCTCAAATTGGAGGTCCAAATCAAGTCTTAATCGAAATCCGAGTACGGATTAGTGATCTCCACTGAAAAAGGAGTCACGAGGTATGTAAAATTCATGAGAAATCTCTAGTTGAATTTCTAAGCAAACCTAGAGAATTTGAATTAGATGGTTGCATGTTCGTTATATGATGAAATAGGAACATTGTAGTGTCTAGGAGTAAACCCTAGACAAGTATATGATGAAATTAGGTCTAATTCTTGTGAATTCATGATCACCTTTGAAGGTGATAAGTGGGTTTTTGTATGAACATACTAAACAATAGAAATTGATAGTTGTTCTAGTGTAATTTGAATTTTTATAAGTAAATTCTGATGTTGTAGATGCGAAAATTGCTATGAACATGTTAATTGATGTTAAAAATCGGCTAAATAACAAGCCATGAACATGATAATAAAGTGTATAAAATTCTGCCTTTGAAGTGTTTGTAAAAATGCCTAAAAGAAGGCTTTAAAACTGAAAAATTGGGTTAAAACGCGTATTTGTAAATTTCGGCAAGTTATGCGTTACATGTTATGGAAAGAGTTCTAAACGGGTTGTGATTGAACTCTATAGGAAAAGATACCGGGGCGTCAAGTGGACAAGCCGGAGGCGACTTGCGTTTGAAGGGCGTGCTTTAAAGGTATGTAACTTGTTATGTTACAATGCGTAAATTAGATATGTTAATTGTTCATGATCGTGTTTTGGTATAAAGGTGGATATTTGTTGAAGTGATATTGTTCGCTATTAATTGAATGAGTCGTAAATAGACTAGGATGCGTTTGGTAAACATTAGAAACAGAGGATTCCGTAAATGAGCCACGGGTCAAATAATTGGTTAGTAGTAATAAAACCTTGTTTTAGATTGACATTTGGTGAAGACGGATCACAAAAGCATGAAGCCGTAAGTATGGTAATGAAACGCCAGTGGTCGTAAGCCTCGGAAGTTGGGGTAAATTCGCCTTGTTGTCATAAATTGTTACTAGTCAAAATAGTGTAATAACTATACGGGTCAAACGAATACATTGTGCATTTATTGGTTGACAACCATACATTCCATTTTGATTGAATGGTTAAGATAGACGCGTCGGTAATTTTATTACGGACACATAGGAAAAAGAATCGGCTAAAACGGACGCTCGAGTCAAAAGTTATGATAGTTTAAAGATTTAGATATGAAAATGGTGATGCTGGGCTGATATACAGCACCAGCTAACAAACTTACTGCCAAAAAGTGGCCTCGCGCCACGCCACGACGAAACGGTCTCACCGTCACGCAACGCGATGGCCGTGGTGGGCCGCGACGGCTGATTCCATCTCGGTCGCGGGGCGCGACCGCCCCAATCCGTTGCAAATTTTTGTTTGTTCTCATTGTTTAACCATGGAACTTGTTTATACTTGATTTTAAGGCGTCAAAACTAATCTCTTATGTGGTTTTGCCCATAGGTGATGATGGACTTAATCCGGACGGCAATCAAGCACGATTACAAGAACCGAACACGATCTTTTGAAGCTTTCGCGATTACTTAAATGTGTTTAAAACAATGTCAATGTAATTAACACTTAAATACTTGTTTTGGGGTTGTTAAACTAGTAGTACTTATCTAAAATGTTAACTCGTTGAAAATTTTCCTTATATTTGATATGTAAATCAAGGTTTTGGTTTACAAATGCTTAGTTTATGTTAAACTCTTATAAAAACAAACGGAGTGTTACACGACCGGATGACCATCCAATCGGATGGCCATCCGACCCACTTCTCTGCACCGCCTTAACTCCCTTTCACCTATAAATACCCACCTGTCACATCAACAGTTCATTGATGTGACAGCCATATCCAACCAGCACGCTCCCAAGCTCTTTTCTCTCGATTCCAAGCGATTCTTGTAAGTTTTCACTCTAAAATACTCATTTTTAGCTACATTTTTATGCATTTGGAACACCCGAACTGCGTATTTCGTGACATACACTTAGAATACTCATGGAATACTTACTTAGGATGCATATGATTCATTTTTATTAAGTACATTTGAAACAGTTTAAACAATGCATCGAAACTACCAAAAAAGCACCTAGTAAACTAGTATTCTGACGAAGACGCAGGATCCGCAGAAACCATCTAAACGACATCTTTAGGACTCAGACGAAAGTCCAACATCTAATATATATTAAACCCTAACTAGGAATACAGGGGTTTGATTTAAAACCTTCCCGAAGTCCGATAACACTAAAAACTACCTGGAAAGCACTAAAAGCGACGATTTCAACGCTTTTCCGCAGAAATTCTGCAGAAATCAGCTTTTTAATATTTTTGCAACATGTAAAAATGTTGTTTAACATAGAATTCATATGAGGATGCCTTCGGGTATCATCCGAACCAATAACTATATCAATTCACACAAGTTACACAACTTAGCGTTCAAATAACGACTAACGGAAACAATACGAAACTCATATCCGCATGATGTGCGATAAAGTGTCGTATATATTAGGTGTATATTTTAAGCCCTTTTTAACACTTATTTTAGCCAAGTTTTAAATTTATAAAACACGATATTTCACTAACACTAAACACACATATGGGCAAGTGCACCCATCGTTGAGTGTAGTATAGCGTTGGTAAGATACCGAGGTCGTCCAAGGACACAAGAGCTTTTAGTACCGGTTTATCCTCAACGTCTAACCAAAATAAAAGTTTAGAAAAATGTTTTAAACTAAGAAAATTAAAACTAACTAAAATGCTGAAAATAAAAATAAAAGAAAAACAGATAGACAAGATGAATCACTTGGTTCCGACTCGTATCTAGTATAACCTTTGATTATTTCCGCACTTTTGCACATAATTAAGAGATTATCTTAGTTATTGTAGTAGGCCCCTCTTTTGAAGGCGACGTTACCCTCACCCCAGTAGTTTGAGTCAGCAGGGATACAATCCTAAAAGGGTGGATTATTGGAAGATAATGAATTAAGTTATTAATGCAGTATTGTGGTAGGCCCCGCTTTTGGCGGTGACGTTACCCTCGGCTAAGTAGTCTGAGTCAGCAGGGATACAGTCCTAAATATCCGGGTTATAGTATTAATAGTAGTTAACTTATGAGGGGATCAAAGAGTTTGGACCCCCGCCATCCAATACCATGAAGTATTGAAGGAGGTCCTACTAAATTTGACCCAGGTCCATTGCAGGACCTCTAAACGCTGAACAATGGCAAGACCTTTACCAAACCGTTCCCTTAACCCCCTACCAGGTAGCCAACATATCTCCATATAGACCGTGGAGATATGAATGGTGAAAATCCTTTATTTTATATAGACAGTAAAATAATGCCAAGACACCACGGACAAACGATAAGGAAAGATCACCTTCAACATAAGTAACTAGTTATTAAAGTCATTAATACAAAACCAAATAAAAAGTGCAAAAGATTAGAAATAAAAAGTATTATACTAGACACTTTGTCTTCACCAAGTGATGTAAGAGACTTAGGCAAACATGGCCTTGATTGTCAAGAACTCTTACGATCAATCTTGGATCCCGAGACGACTCACACACTCTACGATGGACAATGGATGATGGTGTTGTGATGGTGGTGGGTGGTGGATGAAGTGTGAGAGAGGTGGTGTGCCAAGGGATGGTTTGAGCTTGAGCCAAGCACTCCTATTTATAGCCTGTACAGAAGCCTGGACACGGCCCCGTGTCCGCTGGACACGGCCCCGTGTCCACCCTTTTCTCTTTCTTCATTAATACAGTTTGTCTTTATTAGCTCCACACGCCCCCGTGTCCGCTGGGCACGCCCCCGTGCTTGTCTGACATTCTCTCTCTTCGTTAATTGTAATTCGCAATTACAATTAATGCGCCTGCTGTACTTTCGCCACGCCCCCGTGTTCACTGGACACGGCCCCGTGGTGGGCAATAGAAGCTTCTATAGGTTTGTCTTTTGTGCCAGGGCTGACCATTCTAGACACGGCCCCGTGCTGAGCTGGGCACGCCCCGTGTCGGGCTGGGCACAGCCCCATGCTCAGCTGGGCACAGCCCCATGCTCAGCTTTCTTCTTGTTTTTGCTTTGGGAGTTGTTGTCGAGGGGTCGGGCATGCCACGTTTCTTTCTTTTCTTTGTATTTATGTTGGTTTTGGCTGTATTTTTGTTCCTTTTGTTCGTTTAAGCTCATTTGACCCTGTAAATTCAAAAGGAAGACAAAAACACACTTTTTCCAACATTAGTACTAAAAAGGGTTAGTTTTATGCCTTATTTGATGTAATTTATATGTTGCATTTTACACACATCACCGCACAATATCAAATATTTTTTTAGTGACCATCTAGAGTTATTTGGATCATTATGGTCTAGTAATGGTCACTTAACACCTTCTTAACACTTAAACACTTACACATACAAGTTTCCTAACATTTCCTCAAAAATACTAACACCTTTTTACCAAGTAAACAAGTCACAAAGCAAGGGTCCCCCGCCCTTCATTCACGGTCACAACCACATGTGGGACCCCCTTTTTTTACCATGTCTCCATAAATATCTTGATCTTTTACTTTGGTTGTAAGTTGTTTAACCAAGTGGGCCTAGTGGTGAAGTTAGTGAAAGACTTATAACATTTGATCCATAAGATAAATTACTTATTAGGGCATAACATGCCTTTGTAAAATTCTATTTATATACAAGTTCACATACCTCACGGGGATCACTCAACACTCGGCCGAAGATGTATTTTTGTGAAACACTCGAGAGCGGCATGGAACTTACTCATACCATAAGCTTGCCAAGCAATCAATCCTCCTCCTTTTTAACTATACACCTTTGTAAATATCAAGAGGACTTTTGGGTGAAGGGTTAGGCTTGGGTTAAAGGTAGGTGGTTGGGTTAGTGGTTAGTGAAAGGGCGAAATGCGTAACAAGCATCGGTTTTCGTAAGACTTTTTTTTTTTTTTTTTTTTTGCAATCTTTATTTTGATGAAGCTTTCATTCAAACCAAGTTATTTTTGATAAACTTGTTTGTTTATTTTTCTTTCGCTTCATCATCATCAATTTTTTTTTTTTTTTTTTTTTTTTTTTGTGAAAGTCATAAGAAAAACCGAGCTTGTTACTAAAACAAAGGGTTAAAAAGTAAAAAAGGTTTTGGTGGGTGAAAGGGTGTTTGTTTTTGGGTTTTGAAATGAAAAGGTTTAGGCTCAAAGGGGTTAACTAGGTGGATTTTGGGTAGGTGGTAAAAAAGAAAAGAAAAATAATGGTGTGGAAATAAAAAGGGTTAGTCCTAATGCCTCCATCATTTACTTACTCGGGTTTAAGTTGGTAAGGACCGGGAATGTATCGTCGTGGCAAGTTCTAGAGTTGTAAGAACCAAGCGGCTATTCACACAAGAAACGAAAATGAGCATTTAGTTTAGTGATATGTATTTGTATGCTCAATAAAGGCTCAAAACTCACTTTTGTGGGAATGGGTTTTTATGTGATCAAGTATATATAATTAAATTTTAACTAAGCTTGTCATGCCTTTTCGTAATTTTCTTATGTTGGTTCTTTTTATCACGACGCTATCAGTTGTAAATTCGTAAAAATATAACCTTTTTAAGAACTTGAATTTCCCGAGTTAAACCTAGACAAGTTAAAAAAAAAAATGAAAAATTTTTGAAAAAATTTGGGGTGATTAGCGGTTCCAATAGAGTTTTGTGTAAGGCTTGTATTTAGGACTTGCAAGATTCAAGGTTTTAGCATCCCCCCCACACTTAAATTACACATTGTCCTCAATGTGTCCCAAAAATAAGTTTTTAGGCTGATTAAATGTGTAAAAATGGGTTAAAAACAAGATTTTATGGTACTGGGTAGCTGAACACGGGGTGGTGTTGGCTGAGCACGGCCCAGTGTCCAGACTGCCAGTACCAAAAGTAAACAGAAGGCTGGGCACGGGGGCGTGTCCAGTGAGCACGGCCCCGTGTCCAGGTACCTGAACTGGGCATTTTCTACAGAACCTTGGGCACGGGGCGTGTTGGGGTGAGCACGGCCCCGTGCTGAACTTGCTGTAATGAAGAAAAATCGTCGGGAGGCTCTGTTTTTGTGTATGGGGTGTTGGTTCAAGCTTCCCTTATCAGCCTTCACCATCCCGAGTGTGTTTTATTCCTGAAAATTAAAAACTAAACTAGAAAACATAAAGGTTAATCTAAACTAAACTACGGATAGTTCCGCGGAATGCCTCCGTGGTGCGCCACGTTTATAAGGGTCCTTGGCTAGACCCACTTTATCAGGTGGTTCTGGCTCATCTTCAATTAGGGGATCGTCATTGCCGAATGGATATTTCATTGATCGCTCAAGATCGACACTCTTTTTAAATGCCCCTAATTGAAGAGGTAGATTGTTGAACTTCCGGTTTTTCAAAGCTTCGTGAGTTTTTACAAATGGTCGCCCCAACACTAGAGGAGCGTCATCGAGGATGACAAAGTCGGTCGGGATTACCATTTGATTTGTTTGAAACAAGACATCTTCAACTATACCGATTGATTTTATTACTTGCCGATTGGATAGAAAAATGGGTATTTGAAGTGGAGAAAAATCACTAATACTTAATTTTTCGAAAATGTAATTAGGCATTATGTTAACACAAAGATCTTTATCGATTGTAACGTTACTAATAAATGAATTTTGAAAGAAACATGGAACCGGTGTAATGTTAATTTCAAATGGGTCTTCTTTTATTAGCGAAGTTTGATCATTAGTTAACTTAACACTTACCGTTTCGTCAATTTTAGTGTTAGTGTTTAACTCTTTTAAAAACTTAGCATGAGTGGGTACTAAACAATGATTTTCAAAAGAAGGTGACAAGAGATTAATTTCTTCAAAATTAGACTCTTCTTGAATTTTAACGTTGTCGGACTCACCTATTTCGTTGTTTAACTCATGTGTCGGTTTTTCACTTATTTGTTCTTCCATTTTTACATTTTCTGTTATCTCTTCCCTTTTTAATTCTTCTCTTGCGCGGGACTCCTCTTCCCTTGCGCGAGCTTCTTTTATACATCGATCGATAACTCTAATGTGTTCTAATATCCTATCGGTCACTTCGGTTATAGAAAAAGAATCGGTATTTTCTAAGCTTGAATCCGGTTGTTCGATCCTTTGCTCCTCATAATACCCATATGAAGTAGATGGTTCACACCATTGTTCTTCATTGTAAGCATATGATGGATAAGGGTCGTAATTTTGTTCTTCATAATACTCATATGAGGTGGGTTGTTCACGCCATGGTTCCTCATAATAAGCATACGAAGGTGGTGGCTCATATCTTGGTTCCTCAAAGTATGAGTATGAAGGCTCATACCTTGGTTCATCAAAATATGAGTATGAGGGAGGAGGTTCATACCTTTGGTCTTCATATGATGTGTATGAAGTTGATGGCTCGTACCTGGGTTCCTCATAGTAGGTGTATGAATTGGA
The DNA here is from genome assembly GCA_030545235.1 of Helianthus tuberosus. NCBI lineage: Eukaryota > Viridiplantae > Streptophyta > Magnoliopsida > Asterales > Asteraceae > Helianthus > Helianthus tuberosus. The sequence goes on from CM060430.1 coordinate 65,525,098, forward strand.
TGGTTGATATGAGTGACTATTTTGAACCGATCGTGCGTTACGACAATTAGTGCAATAATTACCCCTATAATCATCCTCCTCATAGGTGTAGTTGTAACCTCCTGAGTATTGATCCATAAGAATCACTCAGCAGACCACAACTGAGTCTCGAGATCAGAAAACAAAAAGAAAAACGGAAACAGAGGCTGGACACGGCCCCGTGTTCAGTGGACACGGCCCCGTGTTCAGAATCTGTATCTGGGCGTTTTAATTAAATTTACTGATTTCGTTGAGCACGGGGCGTGTTCAGTGAGCACGGGGCGTGTTCAGTGAGCACGGCCCGTGTTCAAGCTTCTGTTACTGGGTGTTTTATGAAAAATATGCAGCACGGCCCCGTGTTCAGCGAGCACGGCCCGTGTTCAACCTACTGTAAATGCAAAACTAAACTAAAATGCAGAAAAATGTGGGCCCGTTTTGAAAAGGTTTTGAAAAACTGATTAGGCCGTCGATTTTAAGCTTTCCTAAAATCCTTGTGTCCCCGGCAACGGCGCCAAAAACTTGATGTGCGATAAAGTGTCGTATATATTAGGTGTATATTTTAAGCCCTTTTTAACACTTATTTTAGCCAAGTTTTAAATTTATAAAACACGATATTTCACTAACACTAAACACACATATGGGCAAGTGCACCCATCGTTGAGTGTAGTATAGCGTTGGTAAGATACCGAGGTCGTCCAAGGACACAAGAGCTTTTAGTACCGGTTTATCCTCAACGTCTAACCAAAATAAAAGTTTAGAAAAATGTTTTAAACTAAGAAAATTAAAACTAACTAAAATGCTGAAAATAAAAATAAAAGAAAAACAGGTAGACAAGATGAATCACTTGGTTCCGACTCGTATCTAGTATAACCTTTGATTATTTCCGCACTTTTGCACATAATTAAGAGATTATCTTAGTTATTGTAGTAGGCCCCTCTTTTGAAGGCGACGTTACCCTCACCCCAGTAGTTTGAGTCAGCAGGGATACAATCCTAAAAGGGTGGATTATTGGAAGATAATGAATTAAGTTATTAATGCAGTATTGTGGTAGGCCCCGCTTTTGGCGGTGACGTTACCCTCGGCTAAGTAGTCTGAGTCAGCAGGGATACAGTCCTAAATATCCGGGTTATAGTATTAATAGTAGTTAACTTATGAGGGGATCAAAGAGTTTGGACCCCCGCCATCCAATACCATGAAGTATTGAAGGAGGTCCTACTAAATTTGACCCAGGTCCATTGCAGGACCTCTAAACGCTGAACAATGGCAAGACCTTTACCAAACCGTTCCCTTAACCCCCTACCAGGTAGCCAACATATCTCCATATAGACCGTGGAGATATGAATGGTGAAAATCCTTTATTTTATATAGACAGTAAAATAATGCCAAGACACCACGGACAAACGATAAGGAAAGATCACCTTCAACATAAGTAACTAGTTATTAAAGTCATTAATACAAAACCAAATAAAAAGTGCAAAAGATTAGAAATAAAAAGTATTATACTAGACACTTTGTCTTCACCAAGTGATGTAAGAGACTTAGGCAAACATGGCCTTGATTGTCAAGAACTCTTACGATCAATCTTGGATCCCGAGACGACTCACACACTCTACGATGGACAATGGATGATGGTGGTGGATGATGGTGTTGTGATGGTGGTGGGTGGTGGATGAAGTGTGAGAGAGGTGGTGTGCCAAGGGATGGTTTGAGCTTGAGCCAAGCACTCCTATTTATAGCCTGTACAGAAGCCTGGACACGGCCCCGTGTCCGCTGGACACGGCCCCGTGTCCACCCTTTTCTCTTTCTTCATTAATACAGTTTGTCTTTATTAGCTCCACACGCCCCCGTGTCCGCTGGGCACGCCCCCGTGCTTGTCTGACATTCTCTCTCTTCATTAATTGTAATTCGCAATTACAATTAATGCGCCTGCTGTACTTTCGCCACGCCCCCGTGTTCACTGGACACGGCCCCGTGGTGGGCAATAGAAGCTTCTATAGGTTTGTCTTTTGTGCCAGGGCTGACCATTCTAGACACGGCCCCGTGCTGAGCTGGGCACGCCCCGTGTCGGGCTGGGCACAGCCCCATGCTCAGCTTTCTTCTTGTTTTTGCTTTGGGAGTTGTTGTCGAGGGGTCGGGCATGCCACGTTTCTTTCTTTTCTTTGTATTTATGTTGGTTTTGGCTGTATTTTTGTTCCTTTTGTTCGTTTAAGCTCATTTGACCCTGTAAATTCAAAAGGAAGACAAAAACACACTTTTTCCAACATTAGTACTAAAAAGGGTTAGTTTTATGCCTTATTTGATGTAATTTATATGTTGCATTTTACACACATCACCGCACAATATCAAATCTTTTTTTAGTGACCATCTAGAGTTATTTGGATCATTATGGTCTAGTAATGGTCACTTAACACCTTCTTAACACTTAAACACTTACACATACAAGTTTCCTAACATTTCCTCAAAAATACTAACACCTTTTTACCAAGTAAACAAGTCACAAAGCAAGGGTCCCCCGCCCTTCATTCACGGTCACAACCACATGTGGGACCCCCTTTTTTTACCATGTCTCCATAAATATCTTGATCTTTTACTTTGGTTGTAAGTTGTTTAACCAAGTGGGCCTAGTGGTGAAGTTAGTGAAAGACTTATAACATTTGATCCATAATCACTAAAGCTCATTGCTTCCATTTACACCTTCATTTACACATAGTTAAGAAATCATCTCAATACTCATACCTTAGCCAAGAACACTATCAACAACCCTCATTTTTTTTAACACTTCCTTGATGATCAACATGGAGCTTGAAGATACATAAGATGATCTAAGGATACTACAAGAAGAAGCAAGCCTTTTCTTCCATTCCATAGCATCCAAACACCAAGATCAACACTTTTTCTTTTCTTTAATCATCATCAAGATCATCCCTAGCCATTAGTACTAAAAGTAAGCTTCTAAAATCTCTATTCCATACTTATTTATGTATTATTTGCTTAAAGAACATGTAATAAACTAAATAATCATACAAAATAATATGAAAATACAAAGAAGCAAAATAATAATCATGATATAAAATTTTGTTTATGTTGTGATTTAAGGATGATTACTTCCATATTTGATCTAGTTTTGATGATTAGCATATGAATAACTTGTTAGATGATGTTTAAAAACATAATCTAACAAGTTTACATGAAAATGTTTAAGGGTTTTGTTAAACATAAATGTTTAGATGGATGATCATAATCTTGGATTTTGTTAAAGTATAAGAGGTTTTTCACTAAAAATAATAATTTTACAAAGTTATAAAAAGAAATATACAAGATGGGTTTTTATAAAAAAAGTTTGTTAAAACTAGAAGTAAATCATGGATTTTGAACTAGTTAACTTATGTTATGATCATACCAAAACCCTACACGTTATTGATTTCATCTTGTTAAGATTTTAATATAAATCTCATATGTTTTTATTAAGAAAAATATGAGAAGATTATCGGTGATTTTATAAGAAAAATATATGTTTTATTAAACATGGCTAAGCATATATTTCAAAGGAAATATGGTCATTTTGCTTAAAAATCATGTGTTATAAGAACTACCATTTTTGACAAAATCTTTATTAGATTAAAAAAGATTTTAAATAATAGTTTTTATAAAAGCAAAAATTGATATAAATATATATTTTTGAGAAAATATATATTTAGTTAACTTAACAACTTATGTGTTATGTGTTATTTGTTTGTATTAGTTATATATATGATAACTAGGAACTTGAATACTATGGTACAAATAAACACAATGTACATTTCAACTAAAGTCATACAAGACTACATATAAATACGCCTTAAAAACAACGTACGGACAATCCGAGCCTTGGGACACAACTTATGGACAAATCGGACTTACGGACAAATATACAAACTATATATATATTACGGACTGTAATATACCATATATCGACGACTTGATAAAAACTACATTTTCTAAAACCAAAGAAGTAAACATATATTTTTCTACAAATATACAAAAATATTACTTATGGTTTATTATTAAAAAGGTATTTTTTTGAAAGATATAAGTTATATATATTTTCTAAACATCTAAAATATATAGTTTTAGTAAAAGACTAAAATCATATTATTAAAACCAATCTTAAAAATATATTATTTTTAAGATATTTTTCTATACCTTTTATTACCAAGTGTTAATTATATATTTCACCTATATCTTAGAATATATAAGCATATATATTCTAAGAATACAAGAGCACGTACAATACACACGGGAACGTACAACGATACACATATACTTCACCTAACACTTGGTGAAAACACACTTATACATCTACGATACAACTCACGATACAAGAATATATATATTTGGCGAAATATATATATATACACTAAACAATTATTAGTTAATACATCTAAGACACAGTTCAACATATAACAAAGACATACAAGTCTTAACACACATTCAAGACAGAAGACTTGTACTCAAGTCATTTACAAAGACCGAAGTGTCTAACAAATATAAGAACATTTGTAGGTCGCAACATTGTTCAAAGACGACCACGCGTAAGATCACAAACACGTACCATTCACGGATGCAATACTGTGAGTTCATGTCCCCTATTCATTTAAATGTTTTACAACTTTACAACTATCGGAGAAACTACATGTTCAATCGTATGTTAAAGTTAGGGAATGAAACACCTTAGATCATGTGCGAATAGGGTTATACATCTAAGCACCATTAATCCAGTATGGACCTAGGTACAAAGGTTTAGATCTAATGGGTTTTGGCGAGCCTCACTCTTGGTCGTGGACCCATATAGAAGATTGCTTTTGTGTCCCAATCGATAGTAGTCGACACAAAATCGTCTAGGTTTGGATTGTTTCCTTTTTCGTCACACATATTAATGTCCTTGCAAAACATTAATGATCAACGATTTCATTGACACTTTACATACTACAACTTACATTTTAAATACATCTTTTACAACTAAACTGCATGAATTCGCCAACTTTTGTTGATGGTTTCCAAACTTAACATGTATTTCAGGGAATTAGTGGACCATGATGGGATTCTCGAACAAGATAACAAGTATCAGAACTCCATGCCACCTTTTGGAGGGTTTAACTGTTATATTCCGCCTCTTTGCGGCAATATGAGGGTTTAAACCTTAGTAGTTTATTTTCATTTTGATGTATTAAACAATAACACTTTACTTTCATGTTAATGGTTTGTAACCGAAACACTAAACTTATGTTGTGATCTTTTGAAAATAATTATGTAATGGTAATGGAGTATATTTATTCATATAGTATGTTCATGTACATCGATATTTATGCAATGAAAACGATACAGATCACACCTCGCGCTTTCGCTATGAGCGGGTGTGACAGGTTGGTATCAGAGCATCGATTGTAGTGAACCAGGATTCTTTCTCGAGTCTAAGTCTACAATCACTAGGGATCTCTCACAAAAATCATTTAAACACAAAAAATGTTTTCATTTGCATAAACATTTTTCATGGTCCATTTTCAACAAGAATTCATCTCATACAAATCAAGCAAGTACAGTAAGTGTCTTAGTCATCTAAATGGTAGACATGAAACTTTAAGTTTACCCACACAACCCAATTAGGATAACTTAAAATGAACATTATGTGAATTCAAACATTTCGTGTATATATGTAAAGTAACAATCAATCATACATGTCGAACAACTTATTTCCCCAGGTCAAAATGTCTTCATCTGAGGGTAGCAACGTATACGACGACGTGCCTATGGAGTTAGTATCTGACGACGAGATTGTGCCGGAAGCTCAGGTTATCACCTCAGACAGCGAGTCTGCATCCGACGACGATTTGGACGACTTTCAGCCGTTCGCACTACTAGGCGACATCATCGATGATGATGTGTTAGCTATCCCCCCTCTACTCAATGAGATAGTTATTATGGGTCACCCAGAGGGTGAACACGTAGTTGAGATCATACCATTTGACGTCGTTCCTCTTGACGTTATACCTTTTATCGTCGACCTCGACGATGACGGCGACGTCATTCCAGTGATTCCAATGGATCACGTGGATGCTGATTTGGGAGACAGGGAATTTCATGACGTGGTTATTTTAGACGTCCCATCACCTGTGGTCTCAGTGATGGACATTTCTTCAGATTCGGACGCCGATTCAGATGATTCCTCTTATGCATCTGTTACTTCATCTGCACTACAGCCCGTTGGCCTACAACGATACCCAGACTTCGGGATGATATCATGCCAGCTGAGCCAGTCATCCCTGCACCTATCCAGATCCCTACTCCACCACATACCCCGGTTCATGCACCTACTGATGAGCTTATTCAGGCACCTGCTTCAAATGGATCTACCGATCGCATACGACTTATGCGTTTTACTCCCACCAGTTTACCTACACGTCACCGAGACGAGGCAGGACCTTCTAGACACGCACATATCCCACCTGGAGAGACCGACCCTTATTATCCACCGTAGGTTCCAGTCGAGCACCTTGCGACACCGCACTCTCCACCACATGTTATGCCTACTACTAACCCGTACCATCCAGTTCACTACCCGAGCATCTCTACTGATGACCTTATCCTCTCTCTGCAGCTTCAGGTTGACGTAATTTTTCGCAGAGTTCAGGAGCTGCAGCAACTTGCTGAGGCTAGACCTCCACTCCCACCAGCTCATTCACCACCACATGCTCCACCACCACCTGGTTTTCCCACTGTTATCTTACGTGCTCGTGTACTGACGCTCGAGCGGCAGATAGATTCCTTATCCGTCGAGTTCATGAACTCGAGGAGGAGCTTACCCACCTTCGTAGTTTGGTACTCTTGACTCCACCACCTATCCCCCCTCTACCATAGACGTTCTTTTGCAGGTTATCTTTTGTGACGGGATATAGTTACCCGTTTTGTGTACATAGTGACACTACACCGAGTTTTGAAGGCAACAGACAGACAGCAGATCGCACAGTTTGAAGGAGGATTTTGTTATCTCTTTTGTTTGTACGAGACTAGTATGACCGGGTTATGTAGCCCGAGTCCATTTTGTTTCCTTTCAAAGGATTATGTGACCGTTGACTGATATATATGAAAAACTTGGTGTTATCTTTTATATGCATCTGAATGGTCTGGTTGGACATGTCTTATTGATTGTGTTAACTTATTTACTCGCATGATATATTCTTGGTGATATTGTTATTAATGTTATGAATATTTTTTTTCTTACTTAGTAAAAATATTTAGTAACCAAATCAACGTCTAATCTTTATCCAATTTCTTGTAGGATTGGGGAATCGATCTAAACGAGTCGATCAGAAGAGTTCTAGACCAAATCAAAGGCGGAATTCAGTGATTTGATCTTCATTCAGCTTGATATGCACTTAGAGGTAGATTAAATGTCGATTGTATTGATATAACACTGTTACATGAGCTGGCGACACTTCGGCAGAGTTTCGCTACCGGAATTAGAAAGTTCTAAATGACAATCCAAGACCTCCTATTTATAGAGATCACCAGTTCGCACGAAACCACTCAGTCCAGTTCGCATGACCTGGTGCCAGGTCGCATGAACTTCCCAGTTCGCACGAACTGGTCAGTTCTGACCTGTTTCCCGTTTTTCTTGAACTACGTGTCTTGGTCTATCAAATCTATTACATGACTCGATACAAGACGAAGTCAACAGACATATGCACCAACAAACTCCCCCTTGGATGTTGACGAGTCTTCAGTGTGTCGAGTCTTCAGTCTTGATCAGTCTTCTCGCTCTTACCAAAGTATCTGTCTCTGTAAGCATTCTCAAACTTTCTCTTTTCTCTCTCAGAATCTCAACCTGGCTCTGTCCTCTCTCTTGATCAGATCTCTTGATCCCTTAAGTTTATCAGCATCAGCAGCTTTTATCTCGAGCTTTGTTCCTGTCTTCAGACTCCCCCTTTGCTAACAAACTCCCCCTTAAGTGCAACTGGGATCATAGTCTGGAATCTTCTATCTACAGGCTTTCACAAGTTTAGTAACGTCTCCTGGCTCTCCGTAGCAACAAGATCAGAAACCTGGTTCTAATCTGCATAAGCCTACGAGGAAAATCCTCAGGAGTCGAAACCTATCTCTTTCAAAGCTTTTACCTACACATACTCTACCCAAAAGTAAATTTCCCAATTTTTTAAAATTTAACAAATTTAGAAACCACTTGTAAGCATCATTCAATCATCAACAATAGTTATATATCAAGTTTAAATTAATGACCTTGATTAACTGACGTAAAATCATTCTCAAAATTTCTCAAAATTTGATTTCATTTTTCATTTCACACACACTCTCCCAATCCACTGTTGTTCATCATGTTCAGCACTTGGAATTTTGAAAATCAGCTTTCCAACATTAGTTGTCGAAAATAAGATGAAATAAAATCTTTTTGAATTTTCAAAATTTTATGCTAAAACACACTAATGAAAAGCAGTAAAGAAATATTTACAGACAATATTTTTTGCGAGTTTGTGTAAGAGGATCATATCGGTTTTTGACAAATCACTAGCACCGTTGAGCTTTAAACACTTTAAGTTTTAAACGATTCACTTAGATTGTCAGTATACTTATCCATTTAAATTTTCACACAAAGTTCAATTGCTTCGAGATACGAGATTAGTGTTTTAAGGACTTAAACTTATTCGAGTATCCCACCTTAGAATATACTCCCGTATCCAGACTCCTATATTCAGTCTTACAGGTGAATGTACACTAATGATATCTGTAAGGGGTGAATGCGAGGCCATGAGAGCTCAGGCTAGAACTTCCGTTCAATCAGAGAGATGATGGCTCGACTTTAGGTGTGTTCCCTTTAGAGAATCTTTTCTTCAACAGCACATGATTAGCATTTTTCAATGTTTCATCATTTTTTATGCTGAGGGTGGGTTTTATGATTAAAGCAGTGCAAAGTATTATACGAGGACTAGGCTATTGCTCCCGCAAAATCAGAAGTCCAGGTATAATACCCCAGATATCATCACGCACAAAAACCTAGTATGTCAGAAATAGAAAGCCCTTTAAACAAGATTTCAAGGGTTACCTAGATATCCGAGAGATGTTCCCCACGAAATAAGTAAGTATTTGATATTTAGGTTTATATCTCGAAAACAATCTACTAAGCGTGTAAAAATCTACTGGCATATCATCAGTGAGACCGTTTATCACATTTTAACTTTCCAATTCTTTAGCGTACTGTGATTGTCTACTGATGTACTATCATTTCCTCTTTTTCACAACAAAACTCATTTTGTGACTTTTGATGTTTTTGGTTTTCATATTTTATCATGTTTTTGGATTTTTCAAATTTTCAAAATTTCTAATTTTTTTACTCCCCCTAAAATAAAAAATATGTTTCAATTTTTTTATTTTCAAGGAAATTTTGAAAATAAACGCAATAAACTGTACAAATAAAATGACAAACTGATGTGAATTGCTTCAATTCGCCATCCACTTGGCTTAAACAATCAGAACTCCCCCTGACAACAAACTATTTTCCCATTATGATTTCAAAACACTTAAGTTTGTTTTAATCAAAATGGTTTTTTCGGAAAATTAGTTAGTTTGTCATATCACAAACATGGGGTTTCATCACATTGTTCTTTTAACCACTTGTAAAATCTAACACTTGAAGGTTTTTCACAAAAACATTTTTCAAGAATAATACCACTTGTAAGTCGAAATATCACAGTTGTGAATTTCTCAAGAAAGATGCCGATTCATGCTCCACGATTACCAACTTGGGAGCTCCGGCAAGTCAGGATTTTCAGTTAAAGAGATTTACCCAAGCCTGACGGTCCTTGGGCGATTCCGAGTCATCATCACTCGGTTTCTTTCCTTTCTTCTTCTTTTCATAGAATTCCTTTACCCCTTTGACCTTCCCGTCAACAATTTTTCCAAAAATATTTAGAACTTTAGGGTTAAAGGCTTTTTCAACATCAAATTCTTTCTTTTCAGAAAAAAAATTGATTTGAAATCTCAAGTTTGCCAATTTTTTGCTTTAAATTTCCGTTTGACAATGGTGGAAAATTTGCGTCATCCATTGTCGGAACGGAATTATCACTTTTTAGCTCAACTTGTGGCTCCTCTGACTTTGACGAGTCAGATTCATCGCCAGAAAGTGCTTCTGATTTCTTAACAACCCACTTGTGGTTGTTCAGATTCACTCTTCTTTTGTAAAAACTTTTTGAACTCTCACAACCTCAAATTTTGAATTTTTGAACACTTTAAATTATTCGGTTGGTGGTTCGTTATCAACCAACTTTTCTTTCAATTTTTCAGAGACTTCCTGTTTTGTGTTGGTCGCCATTGGACAGTTCCAGGTGACGTGACCAACTTTTTTGCATTGGTAACAGGTTCTTGTCTCCTTCTTCTGAGAAATATCATTCTTCATTCCCTCTTGCTTCTTAGCAAGGAATTCTTTGTTCGTTTGCTTCCAGAATGAGCTCTTTTCCTCTTCTTCAGAACTTGCCCTTGAAACAAATATAGTTTTTGGTTTATAAATTTTCTCATTTTTATGATTTTCTGGTGGAATAAAACCTAATCCTTTCTTTTTGAAATTATGGTTTGGTTTCTTTCGATAACCCAAACCAGAACTGTAACCCTTTTTCTTGTTTAACATTTGTTGAACTCTTGAGGTGTATTTTTTAGGTTTTTCAGTAAGATTTACATCTTTTATTTCAGAAATATTAATTTCTGTTAATTTGAAAACCTTGTTAATCATTTCAGTTTTAATACCTCTTATTGGAAATTCTTCATCAGAATATAATTTGTCGGAGTCATTCAAAGTATATGCTACTTTGAATGTTTCGTCATTCAAATTATTTTGTGACATCAGAAAATATTTATTGTAAACCCTTTTTCCTTTTTTCAACTGTTGGACTTGAAGTCTCAGATTTAGACTTTGACTTTGACTCTGACTCCTCATCTTTATCCAACACCTGATCGACCACCTTCTTTATTAACTCAGACTCATGATCAGTGTTAGACAATGTGAATGTGACATCAATATTATCTTGCAATCCATCTGAAGGTTCAGATTCCCACTTTAAATTGGTTGCCTTTTTGACTCTTTCTGAATTAGGATTTCGTGGAGAATATCCTTCTTCAAGCGGAGGTGGACACTTAGTATAATTGGTACTATGTTTCTTACCCGTATCCTTTACTTCAGGTTTCTCTTCTTCAAACGCTTTCATGCCTTCTACCGTAGGATAAATCCTGTCAATCACGTAAGAAGCACATGAATAACTTTTCAATAACCTATTTACCGTCTCAGTTTCTATCCTTTGAGTTTCCAATTTTTGTTCAAGTTCAGCACATTTCTCAATGTACTGATTAATGATTTTCTGCTTCGTCATGAATGCTCCATTGAGTGTCTTCATAGCTATCGCTTGTTCATTGCTTGACTTGTTATATTGATTCATAGCTTTGTTTAAACATCATAAGATTCTTTCAATCTGTTCATGTTATGAATCAACTTGTTGTTGTGCCTTTTCACAGTATCACAATTTTCACACTTCTCAGATATCTTTTCAGTATCAGCTTCCTTCTCAACCTTGTTAGCTGGATTTTCTTTAACCTGCTTCTTCGAAACATTTTCCTCGGGTTTGACCTTTTCTTTAACAGTTGCTGCCTTATGATTCTTCTTTTTTGCAGCTTGTCTTTCTTTGATCTCTTCCATTTTACCTGCAAAATACAAATTATATCTATCAGGTGAAAATTCTCTTTTATAATATTCAAGTTTTCGAATTTCTTTACTATCATCATCACTCTCTTCATCTGATGAGTGATCAAAGATTGGTGCTTTTTCTGAAGCCTCTTCTGTTGAAACTTGTTCTTCTTCCTTCTTTTTAGGACTAAATTGCTGAGATTCGTAATAAACATACGCTAATTCTTCTTCAGCAGTTGAATCTTCAAAAATTTCAGCAACAAATGCTTTAGAATTTGAAGGTCTGTTAGGATCATAATGATCCCAATTAAAACCTTCTGGAATCCTTTCATCATCTTGATAAACTAGATAAGCTTTCTTTGATGGCTCTTTGATCAGCTCCTTCCTAGCATGTGAAGTTTGTGACGATTGTTGTTGATGCGGAGCAACTTGATGATAAATCGCCTTTCGATGATAATCTTTGTTGCCGAATGGATTTTGAGCTCCACTTGCTTCGCGATTTGTGCATTCTCGCTTGAAGTGCCCTTTCTCCCTGCAACGAAAACAAGTAACTTTAGATTTATCAAAACCCAAAGGTGAAGTTCCAGCATCACGAAAATCATCTCTTCCAGTGATCTGTTTAAACTTCTCAGCTCTTCTCAACACACTAGCCATACACAACTTAATATCCATAAGCTCCATCTCTTCAGCATCAATCTGATCATAATCCTCTTTGGTCAACATTGGATTACCAATCCTTCCGGCTACCAAACTTTCATAAGACTCTAATACAGTCACCAATAAAGACATATGACCTTTGGCAACCTCTTCTGAGAAATTTTGACCATTCTGAAGATGTAATGCAATGTTGCATTGTAGTACTCGGCCATTATTGGTTGCTGAAAAATTTGGATCAAATGATGGATATGAAGAGAATCCTTTATTGTTGTTTGATCCTTGAGCTGACCTTCCAGAAGAACTTTTTGCGTTAAAAGCAGTTTCGATCTTTGGTGCAATGTTGGTCTTATCAATCGTACTTCCTTTGTAATATAGACCAATGTCATGTTCCCCATTAGAATTCTTCATTTTCTCCATCTTCCTTTGTTCCATCTCTTGAACTTTGAGTTTTTCAATAAACTTGCTCAGCGATAGATTCGCAAATTCACCATTATTCTTCAAAATCATAAGATAAGTGCCCCAAACATCTTGTGGCAATGCATCAGCCAATTTTTCAACCCATTCTTCTTTATCTTTCTTGATATCCAATCGCTTCATGTTAACCACCAAATTGCAATATCTTTCTATTATCATCTTGGTGTTTTCAGTTTTCAATCCATGAAATAGATCAAATTCTTTCTTCACAAGCGATTTTTTGTTCTTGATCATCTCTTGACTTCCAACAAACTTCATTTTTAGTGTTTTCCACATTGAGTGTGCACTTCCGTTATGTTGCAATAAAATCAAGATGTCTTCCTTAATAGCTTGTTGCAATATACTAATCATCATCTTTTCACTTTTATATTTCTTTTTCTCTTGGTCATCTAAATCTTTAATCGCAACAATCTCTCCATCTTCATCAATTGGTCTAACATATCGTTCTTCAACACATTCCCACACCTCTAAGTGATTCGCTTGAACCCAATTTGTGAAACGTTCCTCCCATCCACTATACTCCTCGATATTCATGAGCTTAGGCGGTTTTTGCATGGTGCCCATTTCATTCTCTAAGTTCACGTTCTGAGCCATAGTGATCGGGGTAGCAAATGCGTTGTAAAATTCGTTTTCCATGTTTAGGTTTTAAAAGTTCACAAAATCAGACTTTTCAAACGAACTGAGAATTCAACTCGTGCGAACTGAAACAACAAACTCAAACGATCTGAACTTAACTCTCCCCATACGAACTGATTACTTTCAACTCGTATGACCTGGTTAACTTTCAAACGAACTGGTAAACTTTCAAACGGTTTGGACCACTTTGTGACAACTGTACTCTGTAATCGATGTACGATGTAAAACAGTGATGATTATTAATAAAAAATGTGATTTGGTGTTACTATATGTGTTTTGATGTTATTATGTGTGTATTTGTGTTTGGTGAATTTTCAATTAGATTCAACTACAATTTCAAGCTTTAAATCGCTTTCTGGAAGGTTATACGCAGCTGGTGCGTAAACGCAGTCAGTATAATACGACAAACACTCCGTAATAGTGACATGGGCTTAACATACCTTAAATAACCTCCACATAACTTAGAAATAAGTTCTGGATGGTTTGGTGTGTTGAAATCAAGTTTATTCGATCGCAGGGACTATTTGTGTCAAACTGTGAAACTACACTGATTTATATAATAACGAACACTCCGGAACTTGATCATAAGTTAAACATACCCTAAATATCCTTTACATAGCTTAGAATTAGGCTTTGAGGGGTTCGGTATGCTAAAACAAACTTTATTGGTCATTCAGGGACGAAAAGCGTCAAAAAGTGCACAAGTTTGCATTTTCGCGCATATCTTACGTTCTGAATATATCCGGACGTCCAAAAATTTATGTAATCATTAAAATATTTTATTTTAGTGATTGGCATGATAAAATTTCATTCGTCGCTTAATTTGGATCGTTTTTGCGTTCGTTACGACTCCCGTCGTAATTAACCAAACAACGCAACCATACGACCAAACGAGCTGACATTCGAGATATTTTTGAGCATGTTCTAAGTTCCCTATACTTTAACTTCAATTTAGAGCCTTGAAATGAAGTTAACGGGGCTTAAACGTGTCAAAAATGAGCCGAATTGCATGTTTCTGATGTGCAGGGACCTGTTTTGACATTCTGCCAAACTTCCTTACACGGGCCGCGTAAGGTTTGGTGTATAGGTTACGCGGGCCGTGTGGACTTGTCAGACAGAATGTTCAGAAACAGAAATCTGGGCTAAATTCAGGGGTTTTAATGTAATATTTGCAATACCTGGAGCTGGTTTTCGGCCCCCATGGTATTCTAATACCATCAACCCACATGTATGTCCAAGATCACTCCCTCAAACCACTTGGAATCATCCTATTGATCCTAAATTACTATAAATAGCAAGCTCCCTCATTTGGGTTTTTCACACCTTGATTCAATCTCTGCTCTAAGTTGAGGTTTTAACACCTCATACCTGAGTAATTTTGAATCAAACATCCTTCTTGGACCTTTTGAAAGTCATCTTCTTGCTTGTTCTTATATTTCAAGCATGAAAATCAAACAAGTTTGACTTTCAGCTTTGACCAGTCAATGGTCAACACAAAGTTCCGTTGAACTTTGCAACGTGAGCGTAATCACGATGGTTATAGTCCCTTGTGACTATACCTACTGATTACCACGTTGACTAGGCGTAGTGACGAGTCGTAGTTTCGGCCAAAATGCGTGTTTATGCGTATTTTGTAACCAAACTACTCTAGGGTATCAAAACCGTTTTTTTTATATCAAAACCTGTTTTCTAACTTAACTAAACATGTTCTAGCATGTTTAGCTCGTCACTTTTAGTTTAGTGCTTGTGTAGAGTCGTAAGTCAAGCGGACTAAACACCCGCTTAGACTTTCGAACTCGACCCATTTGGTCGATCATTAGGATCCGACCAAACATGTTTAGTGACCATAGTTGCATAGGGAATAACCTTCCGAGGTTATACCTTATGGTCACTTAGGTTTAATTAGTTGTATGATAATTAGTCTATATGCCTTAGGTAAATGACCAAAATGCCCTTTTCATGCATAATTGGTAATTAAGCATATGTAACATAAACTTTTGTCACGTAACTGATTATGCAACATATTTAAACATGTTTAGGCATATAACACTTGTCATAGGACTAGTTAGACGTCTCGAATGCGCTTTTGCGCGCACGACACGTTAAAGTAGCGTAAGCTATCTTAATGGGTCGCAACGGGTCGAAAGCACTTAGGTTAGGTTCCGATTTAGGATGTAGGCTTTGTTAAACCATATCACATGAGTTCCAACACTCATTTGGTTTACAAGACCTCATTCTGTCCGATCTTCCGATTTAGGTGTCTATTGTTTGACTAGTGATTAGATTACTAGGTGCTGTTTGATTTCTATGGTTTGCTCGAGTTTGTTGAAGTTCTATTGATTGAGGATACTTTGCACTCCAAGTGAGTACATAGTTCCCCTATTTTACTGTTTTCAATTGTTTTAGGGTGATTCATATGTGCTAAATGTTTTCAAGGTTTTAACGATGGTTTTCAAAATGATTTTCTATATTATAACGATGATTTCAAAAACGATTAAGATGATTTATACTAAACTAATAACGATTTCAATAAAGTGAATAAACTAGTTGGTTGTAGTTACATAACGAATGGCATTCATTAGCATTGATCAAGCCGACCAGTATTAGGTTATGGTACCATAGGATCTGACAAATCCCATTATCGTACTGCACCCATGGTTATGTGTGGGTTAGGTGGGTAATGACTGAATCTGAATGTTAATTTACCCTTTGGTGGTTTATTAATGCGAGAGCGAGATAGTCGAGTCGCGAAGGTTTGAATGTTATTAGCGAGGCAACCACAAATAGTTTTCACACTTAAAACGAGGATGATTTAAATGAATTAACGATTTGGGAACGATTCATACGAGATTAAATGAATTGGATAAATGATTGGTTTTGGTTAAGTGTTTAGATAACGGGACGGGTGTAATATGATGAAAACATGGTAGATACGCCGCTGGTACTTCTTATATATAAGTGTTTTCATCGTATTACATACCGTGGCGTTATTTAGTTCACTTGGGTAAACGATTTTGGAACGATGTCACACAAATGAGGTTTTCAAAATGATATAAACCATACGAGTTTTATTAACGAGATTTATTAACGAGATTTATTAACGAGTTTTATTAACGATTTAATACGAGATGTTTTACAAATTGCTTTACTAAAACAAATGTTTTTGGGTTAAGAATCATGGCTACGAGGTTTTATAAACTATAACCCGCTTGATTTGAGTTGGTTAATTAAGTTGCAATATTATACTCTTTTCAAAACAAGATTTTAATAAAGTATTGCAACATTTAAACTAGCCATGAATCCGACACTCCTATAAAACCTATGTACTCGCCAGCATTTCTTTGCTGACTTTGTTTTCACATATGTTTCAGGTATTGATGCTTGATGATGATTACTAGGATGCACAAGTCACATAGGATCTGGACGAGGCCTTAGTGACATAATAACAATATTAGTCGATATGTAACTTGTTTGTTTTGTGTTAAGACAATGTTAACGTTTAATATTATCAATAAAACAAAACACTTTTTGTATCCATGGTTATGAAATGATAATTCTGCCACGACACTCCCCGACGTTTCCGCCGCGGTTTTGTTGTTTTAACGCGGTTGGGGTGTGACAGAATAGTTGGTATCAGAGCCAATGGTTATAGGGAATTAGGTTATTCGTAATGCTTTGACCTAGACTATAACTTTTAGGACCCTAACGCGAAGAAATTTGCGTTTAGATTTTTAAAACAAAACTGTCACCTACCCTTAGGTGATAACCACAACGAGAACACAATTTTCGAATCCGCTTTGAAAACTAATCATATGTTCTAGGATGATTGATTACTAGGTTTTGAAACCTTTGTTATAAGGTTTTGAACCCTTTAAGTTTTCAAAATCTCGTCAAAGTTTGGGTCTAAATAATGTGAACACGTGCAAACTGGAAGAGTGAATGCCTGTACCCTGAGTTTTCTGTCTAAGGCTAGAGTGTTCGTACAAATCCACATAATCGGACCAGTCACTCTTACCTGGGAACTCTTGGGGTGAGTGTTCACTTATAGGCGAGCATGTCTTCGGCGATACATTATATTGACCCATTTACTTTGATTAGTCACTGTGTGTCGTTTGTTTGTTTGAGGTAATGAACAAATGATCGCCTTCCTTGTGTTTTGTCGATACCTCTTTTGCTTTTCCTAATTATCAACCTCACTCGTTTCTCATATCTCCTTGTTAGACCATGCCTCCTCGACGTGAAGCACAATCTTTTACTATTGAAGAAATCGCAGCCCTGGTTTCTCAGCAAGTGGCTGTTGTGCTTCCCGGTGTTGTAACCCAAGTCCACGAGATATACAATAACAACAATAATAACAACAATAATGCATAGTGTAATTTCAAGAATTTCAATTCTGCTAAGCCTCTAAAGTTTTCTGGGTCGCAAGGAGCAACTGCGCTCCTGCAGTGGTTCGAAAGTATCGAGAGCACATTCAGGCATGTGCAGTGTCCGAATGCGCGTAAGGTTGAATTTGCTTCGAGCGTGTTTGAGAAGCGAGCGCTTACCTGGTGGAATGGTATTATGCGCGATAGGGGTGCCGAAGTGGCGTTGGCACAAACATGGGAAGAGCTTCGAGCTCTCATGATGAAAGAGTTTTGTCCCCGTCACGAGGTTCGAGCTTTGGAACGAGAGTTTGACGATTTAAAGCAAGATGGGGCTGAGCACCGTGCGTACACGGATCGTTTTGAGGAACTCAGTCTATTGTGTCCCACCATGGTTACCCCACCAGAGAAAGCAATCGAGAGATATATCGATGGTTTACCCGATTCTATGCTGGATATTGTGACCGGTGTTAATCCTACTACCCTTCATCAAGCGATCGAGTTGTCTGCTACCCTGACTGAGACTCAAGTCAGGAAGGGTAAACTCACCCGCAAGGGTAATAAAAAGAAGGCGACTGATTCTGGGAAGGACAAGAAAAAGGGTAAGGGTAAAGAAGGTGAGTCGTCGAAGAAGTCGAGGAAGCGAAAGGGTGCCCAGAATTTTGCTGTTACGGCACAGACTAATCAGAACCCACCAGCTCAACCTCCTGCGAAGAAGGAGTATGCTGGTACCGCACCTCATTGTGCTCGCTGCAACGGTCATCATGTTGCACAGCAAGCTTGTAAGCAGTGCACGACGTGTGGTAAACTTGGGCATTTGGCCAATGTTTGTCGTTTAGGACAAAATCAAGTTGCCCAAGTTCAAGCTCCGGTACAAGGGAATGCTGCGAGATTCCCACCGGGTTCATGTTTCAATTGTGGAGAGTTTAGTCACTTCCGCAACAAATGTCCGAGGCTGGTGAATGCAAACGCGAATGCTAATGCGAACCCGAATGCGAACATCAACGCCAATGTGAATCCTGCTCGAGGGCGAGCATACAATTTGAATGCAAACGAAGCGAGGGCTGACAACGAGGTGGTGAATGGTACGTTTCTTGTTAATAATCGACCTGCATCTATTCTCTTTGATTCTGGTGCCGATAGAAGTTTTGTTTCATTATCTTTTGAACCTTTTCTTGCGATACCTAGAACTAAATTGAGGAAACCCTTATCTGTCGAAGTTGCTACTGGTAAACCTCTTGTTCTCGATTATGTTATTCGTGGTTGTCAGTTAAACCTTGATAACCATCTTTTTCCTATTGACCTAACGCCGATGCAACTTGGGAGCTTCGACTTTATCATTGGAATGGATTGGTTAACCAAACACCACGCTGAGGTGGTTTGCTTCGATAAGATTGTTCGTATCCCTTTGTCTTCTGGCGAAATTCTAGAAGTTCGTGGCGAGAAACCTTCAGGTGGACTGAAGCTTATGTCATGTACGGAAGCTCAGAGGTATTTGAGAAAAGGATATGTTGCTTTTCTAGCACATGTCACCGAGGAGAAAGGCAAGAGCAAGAGTATTCAGGATATTCCGATTGTTTGGGATTATCCAGAGGTGTTTCCTGATGAACTGCTTGGTTTGCCTCCAGTTCGTCAAGTCGAATTTCATATTGACCTTGTACCCAATGCCAACCCGATTGCGAAAGCACCTTATCGTCTTGCACCGTCGGAAATGCAAGAGTTATCGAAACAGCTTCAAGAGTTATCTGATAAAGGATTCATCCGTCCGAGCTTTTCGCCTTGGGGAGCTCCTGTCCTCTTCGTGAAAAAGAAAGATGGGTCTTTTCGAATGTGTATCGATTATCGTGAGCTTAATAAGCTTACCATCAAGAATCGATATCCCCTACCTCGAATTGATGATCTCTTTGACCAGCTGCAAGGTGCTTCGTGTTTTTCTAAGATCGATCTACGTTCTGGGTATCATCAACTTCGTGTTCTCGAAGAAGATATTCCCAAAACTGCTTTCCGCACGAGATATGGGCATTACGAGTTTACAGTCATGCCTTTTGGTTTGACCAATGCCCCAGCTATCTTTATGGACTTAATGAATAGGGTCTGTAAACCTAATTTAGACAAGTTCATCATTGTGTTCATCGACGATATTCTCATTTATTCGAAGTCTCGAGCCGATCACGAGCAACACCTTCGCTTAACATTGGAACTCCTTAAGAAAGAACAACTTTTTGCTAAAATCTCCAAGTGTGAATTTTGGCTTAAAGAAGTTCAGTTCTTGGGTCATATAGTCAACGAGCAGGGTATTCATGTGGATCCATCCAAGATTGTTGCTATTAAGGATTGGAGTACACCGACGACGCCTACAGAGATTCGATCTTTTCTTGGTCTTGCTGGTTATTATCATCGATTCATTTCTAATTTCTCAAAGATTGCGGTTCCACTCACTGCTTTGACTCAGAAGAATAAGCCTTTTGAGTGGGGACCCAAGCAAGAAGAAGCGTTCCAAACGCTGAAGCAGAAGTTATGTAATGCTCCTGTTCTATCCCTGCCCGTGGGAAGCAATGATTTCGTTGTCTATTGTGATGCGTCCAACTTAGGCCTTGGTTGCGTCCTCATGCAACGAGGTAAGGTTATAGCATATGCATCTAGACAATTGAAAGTTCACGAGAAGAACTATACGACTCATGATCTTGAGTTAGGAGCTGTGGTTTTCGCGCTTAAAATCTGGAGACACTACCTCTATGGAACGAAGTGTGTGGTTTTCACAGACCACAAAAGTCTCCAGCATATTCTTAATCAGAAAGAGCTAAACATGAGGCAACGACGTTGGGTTGAACTCTTGAACGATTACGATTGCGAGATTTGCTACCATCCTGGTAAGGCGAATGTTGTAGCCGATGCGCTTAGTCGGAAAGAGCGAGTTAAGCTTCACTCTGTCCGAGCTCTATCCGACATCCAATCTAGTGTCCTTTAAGCTCAACGATCCTGTGTGATCAAAAGTTTATTGAAAGATGAACTACCGCTTCAACTTGAGCTTAAGCTCGAAAGGAAAGACCATGGTTTACTCTACTTCAAGGATCGTTTGTGGGTTCCGAAACAAGACGATCTTCGCACCCTAGTGATGGACGAATCTCACAAGTCTTGATATTCTATCCATCCTGGTGCTGATAAAATGTACAAGGATCTTCGTACTCAGTACTGGTGGCCTGGTATGAAGAAGGATGTTGCCTTGTATGTATCAAAATGCCTAACTTGTCTCAAAGTCAAGGCTGAACATCAACGACCTTCTGGTTTGCTTGTACAACCAGAGATACCGGTTTGGAAGTGGGAGAACATTGCGATGGATCTCATCACTAAGTTACCGCGTACGTCTAAAGTTCACGATGCTATTTGGGTTGTTATCGATCGATTAACGAAATCAGCTCATTTTATTCCGATTCGCGAGGATCTATCTGCTGATAAACTTGCAAAGATTTATGTTGATGAGATAGTATCTCGACATGGTGTTCCTTTGGATATCATTTCTGATCGTGATGCTCGATTTTCATCTCATTTCTGGAAGACCATGCAATCTGCTTTGGGAACCCAACTGAATCTAAGCATTGTTTATCATCCCCAAACAGATGGTCAATCTGAAAGGACGATTCAAACTTTGGAGGATATGCTTAGAGCATGCGTGATAGACTTTGGTGGTAATTGGGATTCTCATCTGCCATTGATCGAGTTCTCTTACAACAATAGTTATCAGGCTAGCATTAAAATGGCACCATTCGAAGCTCTCTACGGTCGAAAATGTCGTTCACCTGTCTGTTGGAACGAGACCGGTGAAGCTCAGCTTACTGGACCTGAGCTCGTTCTGGAAACAACAGACAAAATCAAGAGAATCTGCGATAATCTTGCGACAGCGCAAAATCGTCAAAAGAGATATGCGGATCTGCGACGCAAGCCCTTAGAATTTCAAATCGGAGACCGTGTCCTACTCAAGGTGTCACCTTGGAAGGGAGTGGTGAGATTTGGAAGGAAAGGAAAACTTGCACCTCGATATGTGGGACCATTTAAGATTGTGGAAAGAATTGGGAAGGTTGCCTATCGACTAGAGCTACCTCCAGAGCTTGGAAATATTCACCCAACTTTTCACGTGTCCAATTTACGAAAGTGTTTAGCTGACGCTGATCTTCACATTCCTCTCGACGAGATCCGAATCGATGAAACGATGCACTTTGTCGAGAAACCAGTGGAGATCGTGGACCGTACTTTCAAACAGTTGAAGAACAAACGGATTCATTTGGTTAAAGTTCGTTGGGAGTCCAAACGTGGCCCAGAGTTTACTTGGGAATGTGAGGACCAAATGAAGGCGAAATATCCGCATTTGTTTCCACAAGCTTCCTCTAAATAAAATTTAGGGACGAAATTTCCTGAAGCAGGGGAGACTGTGACAACTGTACTCTGTAATTGATGTACGATGTAAAACAATGATGATTATTAATAAAAAATGTGATTTGGTGTTACTATATGTGTTTTAATGTTATTATGTGTGTATTTGTGTTTGGTGAATTTTCAATTAGATTCGACTCCAATTTCAAGCTTTAAATCGCTTTCTGGAAGGTTATACGCAAACTGGTGCGTAAACGCAGTCAGTATAACGCGAAAAACACTCTGGAATAGTGACATAGGATTAACATACCTTAAATAACCTCCACATAACTTAGAAATAAGTTCTGGATGGTTTGGTGTGTTGAAATCAAGTTTGTTCGATCGCAGGGACTATTTGTGTTAAACTGTGAAACTATACCGATTTGTATAATAACGAACACTCCGGAACTTGATCATAAGTTAAACATACCATAAATATCCTTTACATAGCTTAGAATTAGGCTTTGAGGGGTTCGGTATGCTAAAACAAACTTTATTGGTCATTCAGGGACTAAAAGCGTCAAAAAGTGCACAAGTTTGCATTTTCGCGCATATCTTACGTTCTGAATATATCCGGACGTCCAAAATGTTATGTAATCATTAAAATATTTTATTTTAGTGATTGGCATGATAAAATTCCATTCGTCGCTTAATTTGGATCGTTTTTATGTTCGTTACGACTCCCGTCGTAATTAACCGAACAACGCAACCATACGACCAAACGAGCCAACATTCGAGATATTTTTGAGCATGTTCTAAGTTCCCTATACTTTAACTTCAATTTAGAGCCTTGAAATGAAGTTAACGGGGCTTAAAAGTGTCAAAAATGAGCCGAACTGCATGTTTCTTATGTGCAGGGACCTATTTTGACATTCTGCCAAACTTCCTTACACGGGCCGCGTAAGGTTTGGTGTATAGGTTATGCGGGCCGCGTGGCCTTGTCAGACAGAATGTTTAGAAATAGAAATCTGGGCTAAATTCAGGGGTTTTAATGTAATATTTGCAATACCTGGAGCTGGTTTTCGGCCCCCAAGGTATTCTAATACCATCAACCCACATGTATGGCCAAGATCACTCCCTCAAACCACTTGGAATCATCCTATTGATCCTAACTTACTATAAATAGCAAGCTCCCTCATTTGGGTTTTTCACACCTTGATTCAATCTCTGCTCTAAGTTGAGGTTTTAACACCTCATACCTGAGTAATTTTGAATCAAACATCCTTCTTGGACCTTTTGTAAGTCCTCTTCTTGCTTGTTCTTATATTTCAAGCATGAAAGTTAAACAAGTTTGACTTTCAGCTTTGACCAGTCAATGGTCAACACAAAGTTCCGTTGAACTTTGCAACGTGAGCGTAATCACGATGGTTATAGTCCCTTGTGACTATACCTACTGATTACCACGTTGACTAGGCATAGTGACGAGTCGTAGTTTCGGCCAAAATGCGTGTTTATGCGTATTTTGTAACCAAACTACTCTAGGGTATCAAAATCTGTTTTCTAACTTAACTAAACCTGTTCTAGCATGTTTAGCTCGTCACTTTTAGTTTAGTGCTTGTGTAGAGTCGTAAGTCAAGCGGACTAAACACCCGCTTAGACTTTCGAACTTGACCCGTTTGGTCGATCATTAGGATCCGACCAAACATGTTTAGTGACCATAGTTGCATAGGGAATAACCTTCCAAGGTTATACCTTATGGTCACTTAGGTTTAATTAGTTGTATGATAATTAGTCTATATGCCTTAGGTAAATGACCAAAATACCCTTTTCATGCATAATTGGTAATTAAGCATATGTAACATAAACTTTTGTCACGTAACTGATTATGCAACATATTTAAACATGTTTAGGCATATAACACTTGTCATAGGACTAGTTAGACGTCTCGAATGCGCTTTTGCGCGCACGACACGTTAAAGTAGCGTAAGCTATCTTAATGGGTCGCAACGGGTCGAAAGCACTTAGGTTAGGTTCCGATTTAGGATGTAGGCTTTGTTAAACCATATCACATGAGTTCCAACACTCATTTGGTTTACAAGACCTCATTCTGTCCGATCTTCCGATTTAGGTGTCTATTGTTTGACTAGTGATTCGATTACTAGGTGTTGTTTGATTTCTATGGTTTGCTCGAGTTTGTTGAAGTTCTATTGATTGAGGATACTTTGCACTCCAAGTGAGTACATAGTTCCCCTATTTTACTGTTTTCAATTGTTTTGGGGTGATTCATATGTGCTAAATGTTTTCAAGGTTTTAACGATGGTTTTCAATACGATTTTCGATATTATAACAATGATTTCAAAAACGATTAAGATGGTTTATACTAAACTAATTACATAACAAATGACATTCATTAGCATTGATCAAGCCGACCAGTATTAGGTTGTGGTACCATAGGATCTGACAAATCCCATTATCGTACTGCACCCATGGTTATGTGTGGGTTAGGTGGGTAATGACTGAATCTGAATGTTAATTTACCATTTGGTGGTTTATTATTAGCGAGGCGACCAAAAATAGTTTTCACACTTAAAACGAGGATGATTTAAATGAATTAACGATTTGGGAACGATTCATACGAGATTAAATGAATTGGATAAATGATTGGTTTTGGTTAAGTGTTTAGATAACGGGACGGGTGTAATATGATGAAAACATGGTAGATACGCCGCTGGTACTTCTTATATATAAGTGTTTTCATCGTATTACATACCGTGGCGTTATTTAGTTCACTTGGGTAAACGATTTTGGAACGATGTCACACAAATGAGGTTTTCAAAATGATATAAACCATACGAGTTTTATTAACGAGATTTATTAACGAGTTTTATTAACGATTTAATACGAGATGTTTTACAAATTGCTTTACTAAAACAAATGTTTTTGGGTTAAGAATCATGGCTACGAGGTTTTATAAACTATAACCCGCTTGATTTGAGTTGGTTAATTAAGTTGCAATATTATACTCTTTTCAAAACAAGGTTTTAATAAAGTATTGCAACATTTAAACTAGCCATGAATCCGACACTCCTATAAAACCTATGTACTCGCCAGCATTTCTTTGCTGACTTTGTTTTCACATATGTTTCAGGTATTGATGCTTGATGATGATTACTAGGATGCATGAGTCACATAGGATCTGGACGAGGCCTTAGTGACATAATAACAATATTAGTCTATATGTAACTTGTTTGTTTTGTGTTAAGACAATGTTAATGTTTAATATTATCAATAAAAGGAAACACTTTTTGTATCCATGGTTATGAAACGATAATTCTGCCACGACACTCCCCGACGTTTCCGCCGCGGTTTTGTTGTTTTAACGCGGTTGGGGTGTGACACACTTCGCGTGAACTGATTGATCTTACACGACCTGAACTGATTTCCAAACGATCTGATGATATTTCAAGCGACCTGAATCAAACCGTACCACCTGAATCACTTTGCACGATCTGAATCACTTTTCACACGATCTAGATGCTCAGCTCGTGCGATCTGAAGTCCAATTTCACACGAACTGAAG
Source organism: Helianthus tuberosus (assembly GCA_030545235.1). Classification (NCBI taxonomy): domain Eukaryota; kingdom Viridiplantae; phylum Streptophyta; class Magnoliopsida; order Asterales; family Asteraceae; genus Helianthus; species Helianthus tuberosus. Next base: position 65,550,887 of record CM060430.1, read on the forward strand.
AATTTCGAACGATCTGAACAGATTTTCACGTGGTTTGGTCAATTTTATCAAGTTTTAGGTTGATTTTAGGTCTGATTTTTTTTTTCAAGGATTGATTAAAACTCAGTTTTACGTGTTATATGTCAAAATCAGCTCATTTTATCCATGAAATCTTGGTAAATTTGATGAAAAAGTGTAGAAATACGAAAATAAATGAGTAGAAATCAGATTTATCCGTGAAAACAAGCTGAAATGGTAAGAACTCTTCCTCCTGAGCTTTGATACCACTTGTAGGATCGGGGAATCGATTTAAACGAGTCGATCGGAAGAGTTCTAGACCAAATCAGAGGCGGAATTCAGTGATTTGATCTTCATTCAGCTTGATATGCACTTAGAGGTAGATTAAATGTCGATTGTATTGATATAACACTGTTACACGAGCTGGAGACACTTCAGCAGAGCTTCGCTACCGGAATTAAAAAGTTATAAATGACAATCCAAGACCTCCTATTTATAGAGATCACCAGTTCGCACGAAACCACTCAGTCCAGTTTGCACGACCTGGTGCCAGGTCGCATGAATTGCCCAGTTCGCATGAACTGCCCAGTTCGCACGAACTGGTCAGTTCTGACCTGTTTCCTGTTTTTCTCGAACTACGTGTCTTGGTCTATCAAATCTATTACATGACTCGATACAAGACGAAGTCAACAGACATATGCACCAACATTTCTCCTTTGGAAGAATCATGCCACCAAGGAAGAACCTAAGTTCACAGACAGTTAATCCACCTCCACCCCCACCAATGCCTTCGACTGAGGCAGAACTGGATGCACTGATAGAAGAAAGGATAACACAAGCCATAGCACTGTACAAGGCATCTCGTGCCGAGAACAGTGGTGGCACTGGCGGATCAGGCAGCCAAGTACAAGGCGGTACTTCTGGCGGAAACAATACCTCTGGTAATGTTTAGTTGATTTGATTTCAACTCACCCAATTCCTTTTATAAATCTATTCGTGCGTTTCACTATTTGCTCATTCATAATCTGTTTGTCCAATTTCAGGGTGCACGTTCAAGCAGTTTCTGGAGTGGAAGCCACTTAACTATGACGGCACAGGCGGTGTTGTGGCTTTCGTGTGACGGACTGAGAAGACGGATTCCACTATCAGAATGAGCAGATGTACCGCTGATCAGCATGTCACCTTCGTTACTGGCCTGTTTCTCAACGAGGCCCTTACATGGTGGAACTTACAAGTGCAAACTTTGGGTGATAACACTGTTTATGCGTTTACATGGGATGAACTGAAGGAACGTATGAGGGATAAATAGTATTCTTGTGCTGAACTCCAGAAGTTAGAGAACGAGTTTTGGAAACTTACCATGATCGGAGCTGACATTACTGGATATACGCAAAGGTTTCACGACTTGTCTCGCGTGATTCCTTATCTTGTAACACCTGAATACAAGCGCATCGAGCGCTATATTTGGGGACTTTCTCCCAAAATTCGGAGTCTAGTTACTGCAGCTAAGGCCACGACTATTACTCAGACTGTGACCATAGCCGTGAGTCTCACTGAAGACGGGGTCAGGATGAATATATTATCAGAGAAAGGTGATGAGAAGAAGGAAACACATGTCGAGTCTTCCAACAGTGGGAAGAGGAAATACTCGAACTTCAAGAAGGGAACTCGTGGTAACAACAGTAACAACAACAATAACCCCAACAATAACAACAACAGGCGACAGAATAACTCGCAAAAGGATGCAAGGGCGTTTGTAGCCACAAACGACACTAGTCCTAAGAAGTACGCTGGTACTTTACCCAAGTATGAGCGATGCAAATACCATCACTTGGGTGATTGTCGGGTTGTCAAGTGTGACAAGTGTGGCAAGAATGGCCACCATGCTAAAGCGAGTTAGGGAACGGGAAATAATACTGGATCCGGAAGTGGAAATGGTAACAAGAATGGAAATGGAAATGGGCATGGCCAAGGATGTTTTGGATGCGGAAGCAAAGATCACTTCAAAAAAGATTGTCCTAAAGAAAACCCAGCTCAGGGTAGGGCATTTGTGATTAGAGCAAAGGATGCGCGCCAAGACCCTAGTGTGGTCATTGGTACGTTCCTCATCAACAATCATTTCACATGCATATTATTTGATATCGGTGCCAATTTAGTTTTATTTTTATGGACTTTAAAAATATTCTGGGCATAGAAACAAGTAAGTTAGATGTTCCTTACTCAATAGAAATGGCAAACGGTAAACTAGTCGAGTCCGGGGAAATTTCTAAGGGATGTTCCTTAGAACTTGGCGAACGAAGATTCAATATCGATCTCTTACCCGTGGAGTTGGGTAGTTTCGACATAGTGGTTGGCATGTATTGGCTATCTGATAACCGAGCCGAAGTCGTGTGCCATGAGAAGATCATACGCCTACAATTACCGAACGAAGAGACACTTGTAATACATGGAGAGAAGCGTGACACACCGATGCGGATTATCAATTGTATGAAGGCACAAAAGTGCTTACGGAAGGGTGGTATTGCATTCCTTGCACATATCTTCGACAAGAAGGCCGAGGGGCCGCAGCTGACAGACATTCCCGTGATAAGAGACTTTCCTGAAGTCTTTCCTGATGACTTGCCAGGACTACCACCAATTCGACAAGTTGAGTTTCACATCGACTTGGTGCCAGGAGCTGCACCTGTAGCCAGATCTCCATATTGATTAGCACCTTCTGAGATGCAGGAGTTGTCCACACAACTTCAAGAGTTGTTGGATAAGGGATTCATTAGACCAAGTTTCTCGACTTGGGGAGCTCCAGTTCTTTTTGTGAAGAAGAAGGACGGGACATTCAGAATGTGCATCGACTATAGGGAGTTGAATAAACTCACCATCAAGAATCGGTATCCACTACCAAGGATTTAGGACTTATTCGACCAACTGCAAGGTTCAAGCTTCTACTCCAAGATAGACTTACGATCGGGGTATCACCAGCTAAGAATACAAGAAGATAGCATACCAAAGACAGCCTTTCGAACTCGTTATGGTCATTACGAGTTTCTCGTTATGCCTTTTGGTCTAACGAATGCACCAGCGGTCTTCATGTATTTAATGAACCGTGTGTGCATGCTGTATCTCGACAAATTCATCATATTGTTCATTGACGACATTTGGATATACTCACGATCAGCACACGAGCATAAGCAACATTTAAGAACCATCTTAGAACTACTCAAGAAGGAGAAGTTATACGTGAAGTTTTCCAAATGCGAATTTTGGATTCGTGAAGTGCAATTTCTCGGGCATATAGTGAACGAGAAAGGCATTCAAGTAGACCCCTCGAAGATCGAAACAATTAAGAACTGGGAAGCGCCCAAGACTCCAACTGAAGTCCAACAATTCTTGGGATTAGCGGGGTATTATCGGAGGCTTATTGAAAATTTTTCAAAAATTGCTCAACCGCTAATCTCCCTTACCCAAAAAAGACAAGAAATCCGATTGGGGTGAGAAACAAGAAGATTCGTTTCAACTACTCAAGGATAAGTTGTGCGAGGCACCAATCTTATCACTACCTGATGATACCGATAACTTTGTAGTATACTGTGATGCATCGCATCAAGGATTGGGTTGCATACTTATGCAACGGGATAAAGTTATCGCGTACGCATCATGACAGCTAAAAGTTCATGAGAAGAACTATACCACTCACGACCTAGAGTTAGGCGCAATGGTATTCGCTTTGAAGATATGGCGGCATTACTTATATGGTACTCAGTGTACAATTTTCACGGATCATAAGAGTCTTCAGCACATATTCAATCAAAAGGAACTTAATATGCGTTAACGACGCTGGATCGAATTACTGAACGACTATGATTGTGAAATTAAGTACCATCCGGGCAAGGCGAACGTTGTAGCAGACGCATTGAGCCGCAAGGAACGGGTTAGAACTTTGAGAGTTCGAGCCTTAGAGATGACAATTCAAACGGATCTTACCACACGAATCCGTGATGCATAATGTCACACCCCGACCACGTAAAACAACAAATCGTGGCGGAAACGTCGGGGAGTGTTGTAACAGAATCATTGTTTCATAACACATGGAAATTTGAAATTTTGTTTTATTGATTAACTGAGTACAATGTCTAAACAAACAAAGAAGTTTAACATAATTAACTAGTCTTGCATCTTTTATTGTCACTAAGGCCTAAGTCCGCCTATGTGTATCTTGATCAATCATATGCATCATCTCCTTAAACACATGTGAAAATAGGTACGTCAACATAAAAATGCCTGTGAGATACATAGATTTTGTGAAAATAGGATTCATGACTTATAAGTTTAGAAAAAAGTTGTTTAACAAAAGCCAGTCATGATCCTTGTAAAATGTTTTATATTATAAATCATTTGAAAAGTGATAATAAAGTAGATGATATGTAAAAGAATAATGTAAGGTTAAATGAATAACCAAGTAAAATAAGTTTTGTATAAAATAAGTTGTTTGTAAAACAATGTCTTGAAAAATATGTTATTTGTATAAAATGTTATATGTCTAAATTGAAATGATTTAAATAACGCTACGATATGTAATACCATACAAGCACTTATATATAAGAAGTACCGGTGGCGTATCCACCATGCTTGTATCATATTACACACGCCTCATTACTTAAATCACTTTACCCAAACAAACCACCAATGTAAATTGCCCATGTCTAAACCATTTGTCAAATGTCTTTGTGTAAACCATGTCAAAATGTTTATGTCAAAATGTAGTCTATGAAATATGTATATCAATATCAAAATGTCTATGTCAAATGTCAATTATGAAATGTGTAAACAAAATGTCATGTATGGCAAGTGAAATATATATATTTATATATATCTACTGAGCCATAGATAAAAATGCACAAAACAATGTATTGAAGTAAAACGTGGTTTAAATCAATGTTATGTCTTGTGGAAATGCATGCTATACTGAATACAAACATTTATGCGGTATTGTAAAAATGCATACATCCAAGCCTTGTGACTGTGGTGATAAGCCCTTAAACAAATTAAAGGTCTATCTGTATTATGTTTTATCGGATTCGGTCATTCCTTTCATCCAAACATACCTAGGATGTCAGGAATGGGAGTTGTCAATTCCTATGGTACCATTACCTACTAACGAGCGGCGTAGCTAGTGTTAATGAATGTATACGGTCCCATTAAACAAACCAAATGTCATATCAAAATGTAAGCATGTGATGAAATAAAAATGTACTAGGTATGATGAACATACATAGCATAAAATGTCAGGTAAAACGATGTACTAAGTATGCTACAAAGGACATACATAGCAAAAACACAATAAAATCATGTACTAATAATGTACTAATGAACATAGCAAGTATATGATATGAAAGCATGGAAAGCATGAAAATAACAAGTAGGCACATGTGTTTCACCCCAAAATGTTTGAAAAAGCAGTAAAAGAGGGGTCTATGTACTCACTTGAGGGTGCTTAGAAGTCTTGAACATAAACCAAGCAAAGCTAGAGGGATCACGGAAATCAAACGGCACCTAATATAGATAACTACATAAATAACCGGACCTAAATAGGGAGATTGGATAGTATGAGGTTTTGTAAACCAAATGAGTATTGGAACTCATATGATATGGTTTAACAAAGCCCACATACTAAAATGAAACCTAACTTAAGTGCTTACGATCCATTACGACCTGTTTAGGTAGCTTATGCTACTTTAACGCGTCGTTCGCGTAAAACGTGTTCGGACCGCTTAACTAGCCCTATGACAAGTAAGATATTCCTTAACATGTTTAATATTGTTGCTAAATCAGTTTAGATGTCAAAAGTTATGTTACATAGGCTTAAAATGAATTTTGGTGCGAAAAGGGTATTTTGGTAATTTACCTAAGGCATAAAAACTACTTATCATACAACTACTTAAACGACGTGACCATAAGGTATAACCTCGAAAGGTTATTCCCTATACAACTATGGTCACCCAAAGTGTTTGGTTGGATCCTAATGATCGACCAAATGGGTCGGGTTCGAAAGCATAAGCGATTGATTAGATCGCTTACCCTTACGACCCTAAACAAGCACAAATCTAAAAGTGACAAGCTAAACATGCTAGAACATGTTTAGTCAAGTTAGAAAACAGGTTTTGATATCAAAACAAACGGTTTTGATACCCTAGAGTAGTTTGGTTACAAAATACGCAAGAACACGTATTTTGGCCGAAACTACGACTCGTCACTGAGCCTAGATAACGTGGTAATCAGTAGGTATAGTTACTAGGGACTATAACCATCGTGATTACGCTCACGTTATGAAGTCCAAACGAACTTCGCATTGACCATAAACTGGTCAATGCAGAAAGTCAAACGCAGTTTGACTTTCGAGCTAAAAACGCATAAAAGAACGAAGGAACACTTACAAAGGGTCCTCGCAAGTATTTGATCCGATTCTCTCTCAGGTAGGAAGCATATACTTCCACTTAGAGAGCATGAATCAGATTCAAATTGTGAGTTGCAACAAATGGGGTGGGGTTTATATAGGAAAGCTAGAACCGTTAGGATCGTTTATCGGGAAACGAGCTTTGATCTAGACCCTCCACTTGGGCCCATTGTTTTACAAAACCATTAGAGCCCATAGATTAAGCCCCTTGTTTGTCAAAAACCATTTGCAAGTGGGTTACAAGAGTATAACAGCTGTTAACAGCTGGAAAAACAGATTTTTGCAGATCTGGGAGGGCCACGTGGGCCGCGTAAACATGTACAGAATCTTACGCACGCCCCCTGGGAGTTACAGTTCAGAAACAAGTTTGCATAATGACAATTTCAGTCCTTGTTGGTGTTTAAAGCCATTTCCGACATGTTTAAGGCCCCCGTCAAGCCAAATTTAAGGCCCTAAAATGATGCCTAAACATTGTGGACATGAAACATGCTCGAAAATATGCCGGATGTCGGTTTGTTTGGTCGTACAATCGCGATGTTTGCTTAATTACGACGGAATGCGTATAAGCGCGAAAAACGATCCAAATTGCGCGATGAATGGATTTTTCTCATGCCAAACACTAAAATAAAATATTTTAATGCTTACATAAATTTTTGGATGTCCGGATGTATTCAGAACGTAAGTTATGCGCGAAAATGCAAACTTATGCACTTTTTGACGCTTTTAGTCCCTGAATGAGCATAAAGTTTATTTTAGCACACCGAACCCCTCAAAGCCTATTTATAAGCTATATAAAGGATATTTAGGGTGTGTTTAACTTATGATCAAGTTCCGGAATGTCCGTTACAATACAAATTGACATACTTTCGCAGTTTGTCGAATTTAGTCCTTGTAAGCGAATAAACTTGATTTCGGTATACCAAACCTTCCAAAACTTATTTCTAAGTTATGTATAGGTTATTTAAGGTATGTTAAGCCTATGTCACTGTTCCAGAGTGTTTGTTGCATTAAACTGGTTATATTTACGCATCAGGGCGCGTATAACCTTCCAGAAAGCGATTTAGAGCCCGAAATCGAACAAGAGTCGATATGTGCAAATGATACACATATTTATACAAATCCCAAGTATGAAATACAATATTTCATTGGTTTTGGTATTTGTTTAATGGTTGAAGTGACAAAGGTGTCACACATAACAAGAGGCACTTAAAGAAGAACATCTTAAAGCAGAGTCACTTCGAGGCATGGAAACACAGTTAGCGCCGAAAGAGGATGGAACTTTTTACTTTGTAGGAAGACTTTGGGTTCCACTCTTTGGAGGCATTCGAGATCTCATTTTTGAGGAAGCACATAGGTCAAAGTACTCGATCCATCCTGGATCAGATAAGATGTACCAAGACTTAAAGGAGTACTGTTGGTGGCCTAACCTTAAAAAGGATGTCGCTACCTATGTCGGAAAGTGCTTGACCTGCACGAAGGTCAAGGCAGAATACCAGAAACCATCGGGTTTGCTACAACAACCCGAGATTCCCGTTTGGAAATGGGAACATATATCGATGGACTTCATTACGAAGTTACCCAGGACTTCAAGAGGCCACGACGTGATATGGGTAATCGTCGATAGGTTGACAAAGTCCGCACACTTCTTGCCGATTCGGGAGAAGGACAGTACAGAGAAACTGGCAGAACTCTATCTCAAGGAAATAGTGGCTCGTCATGGAGTGCCTATTTCAATCATTTCAGACCGAGATGGTCGCTTCATTTCAAGAATATGGAAGTCCTTTCAAGAGGCCTTTGGATCACATTTGAATCTAAGCATGGCCTTTCATCCCCAAACTGACGGCAAGAGCGAACGGACAATCCAAACATTTGAAGATATGTTTCATGCGTGTGTTATGGATTTGGGCAGCAACTGGGATACTCACTTACCATGGGTTTAGTTTTCCTATAATAACAGCTACCACACAAGTATACAAGCTGCATCGTTCGAAGCTCTTTATGGTCGGAAGTGTCGCTCTCCGCTATGTTGGGCGGAAGCGGGTGATGTCACACCCCAACCGATGGCGGAATCATCGGGGCGCGGCACTAGGCGAATCAGATTGCTCAAGAGAATCCATAACAACTATATTGTGACAGTATTTAATGCGTTCATTATCCCATACTAATAAACAATTACAATCACATAAGCAGTCACGAATTTCCTGTTTTCTCAAACAATTCAAATCCGACAACCTGGATTTTTGGTGTGTTTCTAGACTTCCTAGCTTGATTTGATGTAGTCTGCGACTAAACCTGCAACATACGTTAAAATAATGTCAATACAGAAGTATTGGTGAGTATACAGGTTTGATATGTAATAGTGTAATAGATAAAAGCTGCAAATTTCCACATACATAAACGTAATACACGACATATATACTCACAAAACTGATACTACCAGCTAAGTCCTCGAGCTTCGATCGCGATTGCTAAACTAGACCCCGTCGGGTGCAATAGTACTACACTAGTCATGGTGGGACGTCGCGAGTATAAGTCCTAGCACATATGTAACTAGCATCACGTATAACTATGCACATTGGTCATTCGCAAGTGATAAATAGTTTAAGCATTTGATGTGATTTGATTTGATAGCAACGTATGTTACACCCAAAAGTGCAAAAGCAAAAAGGGTTCAAGTATACTCACAGTCGGTGTTCGGTAAGCAAACACAACTTGATTGGATTGATGGGAGCGCGTCTGAGAATAGCCTGGTTTCAGTTTGAGAGCGTAAGCGTCGAACAGTGCGTTAAACGGTGGCGAGTGAACCAAGTGTCGAATGGTACTCCGATCGGATGGCAATTCGATCGGATAGCCAGTCGATCGGGTGCTAATCCGTTCGGATGGTCATCTGATCGGATGACCATTCGATTGGATTATCACTTTGTTTGGTGAAGAGGCGTTTGTGTATGATGGTTTGCCTTTTGAAGTTTTCGTTGTAGCATTTTGAAAATAGAGAAGTGTCTCTACCTTTCAGGTCGGTCGATCAAATGGCCGGTCGATCGGGTGGCAACTCGATCGGGTGGCTGTTCGATCGGACGGTGATCCGATTGGCAAGACACTTTGGTTGTTGATAAGTTCACATCAGACTGGTCGCTCGATCGGGTGGAAACCCGATCGGGTAACAATCCGTTGGAACTGATGTGTGACGAGGATTTGTAAAACGTTTAAGTGTTGAGGATCCAAAAGTCAGCCGATCGGATGGTCGTTCGATCGGACGGCAGTCCATTCGGACGACAATCCGTTCGTTGTTCAGATCCTTGAATGTTTGAAAATTTGATTAAGTCTTGACCCCAAGTGTAACCCGACCGGATTGCAGGTCGATCGGGTGGCAGTCCGATCGGATGGCAATCCGATCGGACGGTAATCCGTCCCGCAATCTTATCGTTTTACATCATGGCCATCTTGTTAAGTGTTTACGATTCGATCGAGACGTAACGACTACGAGCTAAACAATGGAACTCCACCGGGTCTGAGTCACCGGATCAGATGGGAGCCACCCCGTCCGATCAGTTAACTGTTCTCGATGGTTATTCGTGTTTAACACGACAAGCCAGTTATCTCGTCGATAGGAACCAGTTCTCAAACCGACACTTCACTATAGGAAAAGTAGAAGGTCTGTACGAGCTCTGTTGCTACCGTTTTTGAGTGACAAGTTAGGAAAGTTAGAAGAAAAACTTAGAAAACTTTGATTCGGCTTAGATTTGTGCGAGTTTATAGTTTATTCTCCGTGGAATCCATCAGATCTGGGTTGTTCTTGATGAGATGAGGTCATACTACATTGTTCCTAAGAACTTCATGATGACATCACCTTAGAACGGATCAAATCCGAAGATTTAACGGTGAAGAAGTGAGATTTGATGGTGAGAACGATGAAGGAGTGCGTGTAGATCATATAAGTACAAGATTTGAGGTAGAAACTTACAAGGATTGCGAGAAATCGAGAGAAAAAGGCGAGAAGGCGTCTGGTCAAGAGAGATCAGTCATATCAACTGTTGTTGATGTGACAAGTGGGGTATTTATAGGCAAAGGAGGAGAAAGGCGGTGCAGTGCCTCGGATCGGATGCCTATCCGATCGGTTGGTTGTCCGATCGGATGGCTGTCCGATCGGATGGCTGTCCGATCGGATGGCTGTCCGATCGGATGGCCATTCAATCGAAGTGCCATTCGATCAAACGCCTCCGGCTAGCTGAGTTTTGGCGTTCCATTTCGATTGCTAAGCGTTGCGATAGTTTGGTTACACATTCTCATCCGCATTTCCATATATTTATTATAATTAGCTACGTTGGGTCATATATACATATCCATATTTCAAAGTTGCGATACAATAACCGGGTTTCGTTTTGAATATGCGTTGCTTTGCGACGCTTCACGGTCATCGAGAAGGGTAGAATAGGTCCTCGCTCAACGCCATCGCGAACGTTAATGTGTGTGATGCGATGTGCGTTTTAAGTAATGAGTTGCACTGCGACACATCACGGCTATCAAGGAGGGTAGAATTGGTCCTCCTTTGATATCTTCGTGGTTGTCAGCAAGTGCAATGTGATGTGATAGCAATAAAGTATGCTTAATATGCGAAAATATTTGCGAAATAGCGATGTATGCGATATAGCTAAATTATGATCCGAATCTCTGGTGCTAGGCGTAACGAGTATAACGAGTAGTAACAACGCACGAACGTGCGGGTTGTTACAGTCTCCCCGGCTTTAGGAAATTTCGTCCCGAAATTAATCCGCAAGAAGGGTCGCGAGAGTTGATGCGAGCGAGTAAGCGATAAAAGCGACGAGATAGCGAGCGATCGATAGAGAATTAACGCGTGAGAGCATTGCGAAGACTAAGCGAGAGCGACGAGTAATACGATTCGAACAACCAAAAGCGATAACACACACGAGAATGCGATCCCCAGCGTTTTAAATTTCCGAAAAGTCGATTAATTTGGAGAACTTGTTTATGAAAATCTTCTCATGGCACGGCATTAACTGTACCGATGTCCACACCAGCGCTATGGGAAGGGTTTTGTTATGTTACTAAAAGAATTTAAGGTGATTAAAACTCGTTTTACGAAATCTTCTCGCCACTCGGCGTTAACTTGAGTCGATTGTCACACCAGTGTTACAGGAAAATCTCGTTTTGTACAAAGGTTTTGGAAAAAGTTTATTAGGAAAAGTTGGTTTAAACTTTGTGTAAACAAGGCCTGTTTTTAATTAATTAATTATGTTGGTGCATATGTTTGTCGACTTCGTCTTGTATCGAGTCTTGTATTAGATTAGAAAGATCAGGGCACGAAATACGAGAAACGTATGACTGTGACCATTTAGCACGAAATGGAACAAGGGCATTTCGTTCGAAATGGACATTATCCATTTTGCACGAAATGAGTCTTGGCCATTTCGTACGGAATGAGTTGCCTATATATAGTCGTCCTGTTCATTTCGTTTCGTTTGTAACTTTGTGATTCCAGAGCCGAAGTGCTGCTGAAGTGTCTACTGCCTGTAAAAAGCTGTTATATCAATCAAAAAGACAATTAGAGTGTATATCAATCTGTTTCTAAGTCGATACGTTAGTTTCCGCCTCTTGTATTGACAAGAACTCTTCTGAACGACTCGTTTTGGTCGTGCAAACGATCCTACGAGTGGTATCAGAGCTCAGGAGGAGGAGTTCTTACCAAATCAGCCTGATTTCATCATAATTTCTGAATTCTGCACCTTCTTTTTCAAATTTAACAAGATTTCATGGTTAAAATGGCTTAATTTTCACACATTATAAGCGAAACACTGTTTTAACAAAGCCTTGAAAGAATCAGACTTAAAATTGTCACACCCCGACCACGTAAAACAACAAAACGTGGCGGAAATGTCGGGGAGTGTTGTAACAGAATCATTGTTTCACAACCATGGATTAAACAATTTCGTTTTATTTAATTAAATGTATTACATTACATTGAAATTAGAAACAAAACATGAACAAATAGACTTCTATTGTTATTAAGTCGCTAAGGCCTCGTCCGTTCCTATGTGAGCATGCATCGATATCATCATCAAATATCATCAACTATGGTACCTGAAACACATGTGAAAATACGTCAGCATAAAAATGTCGGCGAGTACATAGGTTTTATGTGAGTGTCAGATTCATGGCTCGTTTTACATGTTGCAATACTTATTTAAAAACCTTATTTTGAAAAGTATAGTATTGCGACATAATTAACCAACTCAAATCAAGTTGGATATGATTTATAAAATCTCGTAGCCATGATTCTTAACTCCAAAACATTTTTGTTTTATTAAATCAAATCGTAAAACATCTCGTAGAAACTCGTTAATAAGACTCGTATGGTTTATATTATTCATAAAACATAATTGTGTGACATTGTTTCAAAATCGTTTACCCAAGTGATCTAGATAACGCAACAATATATAATGTGTTAAAAGCACTTATATATAGGAAGTACCAGCGGCGTATCCACCATGCTTTTAACACATTACACCCGCCCCGTTACCTAATCACTTCTTAACCCAATGACTCAAACAGTTACAAATGGTTCACATAAATCAAATGGTTACAAACGGTTCACATAAATCCAACGATTTCAAATGGTTCACATACATCAAATGGTTACAAATGGTTCACATACATCCAATGATTTCAAATGGTTCACATACATCCAATGATTTCAAATGGTTCAAAACGTAAAACAATTGTGCTAGCGTGTTAAGTGAACATACATAGCAAGACATAATGAAATCATGTACTAATAGTGTACTAATGAACATAACAAGTATTTGATATGAAAACATGGAAAGCATGAAAATAACAAGTAGGCACATGTGTTTCACCCCAAAACATTTGGAAAACAGTAAAAGAGGGGTCTATGTACTCACTTGAGGATGCTTAGAAGTCTTGAATAACAACCAAGCAAAGCTAGAGGGATCACGGAATCAAACGGCACATAATATAGGTAACTATGTAAATAAACGGACCTAAATCCAAGGATCGGATAAAATGAGGTTTCGTAAACCAAATGAGTGTAGGGACTCATGTAATATGGTTTAACAAAGCCTACATTCTAAAACGAAACCTAACCTAAGTGCTTACGACCCATTACGACTCGTTAAGGTAGCTTACGCCACTTTAACGCCGTTCGCGTCAAACGCGTTCGGACCGCCTAACTAGTCCTATGATAAGTAAAATATGTCTTAACATGTCTAATATTGTTGTCAAATCAGTTTAGATATAAAAAATTATGTTACATATGCTTAAAATGAATTTTGGCGTATAAAGGGCATTTTGGTCATTTACCTAAGGCGTATAAACTACCTATCATACAACTACTTAAACGACGTGACCATAAGGTATAACCTCGGAAGGTTATTCCCTATGCAACTATGGTCACCTAATGTGTTTGGTCGGATCCTAAAGATCGACCAAACGGGTCGGGTTCGAAAGTATAAGCGGTTGTTTAGACCGCTTACCTTACGACCCTACATAAGCTCTAAACCTAAAGTGACGAGCTAAACATGTTAAAACATGCTTAACGAGGTTTGAAAACATGTTTGGTATCAAAACAAACGATTTTGATACCTAAAGGTAGTTTGGTTACAAAATACGCAAGAATACGCATTTTGGCCGACACTACGACTCGCCACTATGCCTAGATAACATGATAAATAAAATAAAGCTTAACAAGCTATAGGGTATGTTTGGCAAAAGTAGCTGGTGGCTGCTAGCTGGAAGCTGTAAGCTGGTAGCTGGTGGCTGGAAGCTGGTAGCTGTAGCTGGTAGTTAGTAGCTGTAGCTTTTTAGATATATTTGGTGTTTGGTAGCTTTTAATAAAATGTATAAAATGACCAAAATGGACATAACTAAAAATTTAGAAAGTTGATGCATTAAAAAGTTTCCTATTTTTAGAGGTTAAAATAGTCATTTTTTCCCTAAAAGCTTGTAGCTCCTTCTAAACGCTACCAGTAGTAGCGTTCAACCAAAAGCTTCAAGCTCCTAACCTAAAAGCTTAAAGCTCCTTCAACCAAATAAGACTTTTTATTGAGTAGGAACTTTTTCTTAAAAGCTTAAAGCTAGAAGCTCTTAAAAGCTTCATGCCAAACATACCCATAAGCTTTTTTTTAAAAAGCTAGACCAAACACCCCCAAATAACACACACAAGGAACGTTGAAAAGCAACAAACGGCGGCGAACCGGGCAACACGAATTAGGGTTTCTCTCCACCAATCCAATGGGCAAATCGGCAAGAAAGAAGCCCCGACTCCCAAAATCAAACCCTAAATCTGAACAAGACCCAACATCTGACCCACGCCCAATCATCCTAAGCAGCGACGATGAAGCCGACGATGACCTAAGCTTGAAAATCGTTCAAAAAGCAATGCTACGAGCCTGTGGCAACGAACCAAGCACCAATCCCTCATCATCTGTTGCGGAAGTGAAGAAAAAGAGAAAGAAGATGAAGGAAAAGGAGGAGAAGATTGGAGTACACGTTAATGTGGTAAGTAGTTTCAATTGGATTGAGTTGAGTTATGTTATGTAGATTTAATGCAGGAGGTTGTTGAGTTTAATTGTTTAGGAATTGGGTTTATTTTTGTTTCCATTTAGGACTTGAAAGTTTGGGTTTTTATAGTTTTGTTTATTTAAGTTATAAGTAGTTTATGAATTTGATGTTTTAAATGGTGGTATAAAGAACTTGTTGTGAAGTAATGGCTACTCTGTGCAAGTTGGTTTGTAAAGGAATTGAAGTTTAGTGAAGCGTTTGGCAGGAAGTTTGTTTATTTTTGTTTGTTTAGTAGACGAATGAAAGGTTGTTTGTTTATGTTTTTTTAGAATATTAACGGATGGACAAGAACACTTTTGTTGCTTTAATGAACGGACATGAACAAGAAAGTCCGTTTGTTGAGTGTTTGTGTTTAAATTAACGAACACGAACAAGCATAGTTTGTGCTTGTTGGTTTAACTCAACATGGATGTGGTTGTTTACATTTGTTTAGAATATTAACGAACGGACACGAACACATTCATTATTTTAACGAACGGAGTCACGGACACGGACTAGAAATATGTTTGTGTTTGGTCGGACGGGTTAAATGAACAGACACGAACAAGTCTCATTTGTGTTCGTTAGGTTTGTTTACAGCCTTAGCAGCAACTGAACAAGGATATGCCGATATGGTGGTGGTGCCAAGTGCTAACCCTTTAGGTTTATTTGTTCTTATAGGTTGAGGATGTGGAGACAAAGGAGGAGGATGTCGCACCAGTAGACGCTGATGCAACAATGGAGACAGACCCATCAGAGAAATCTGATAATATCGTTCTGCGAAAGCTTCTTGTGAGTTGACTCGTCTTGTTGTGATTATACAAATGAATATGACCTCTGTTCTATGTTAACGAGTTACTAATCTTCAGAGGGGTCCAAGGTATTTTGATCCTCCGGACAACAGCTGGGGAAATTGCTACAATTGTGGTGAAGGCGGCCATACAGCTGCAAACTGTACGTCAGCAAAGCGCAAGAAGCCTTGTTTTGTTTGTGGGAGTTTGGAGCATAATGTGAAGCAGTGCAACAAGGTTAGGATTAGTAAATGAAGTTTATGTTATTTGTTATACATGTGGATACGGGTAAACATGAGTCGGGTCGGTTACGTTTCAGACTTTCAGTTAATCTGAAACTCATTAATAATTGTTAGTTTTATTTTATGGTAGGGGAAAGATTGCTTTATCTGCAAGAAAGGTGGTCATCGTGCAAAAGATTGCCCCGAGAAATCCAATTTTGCATCTCACAGTTCCAAAGTATGTTTGAAATGTGGTGATTCTGGACATGAAATGTTCTCATGTAAGGGCAAATATTCTCCAGATGACCTCAAGGTCAGTACCATTATGTTGTATGTATCTATTTCTGTTTCATATATCTACATATGTGGTTCACGTAAGCTTCTTTTTTAACGAAATTTATATATATTTGCCAACCATAGATCAACTTCTTACATTTTATCATTTTTTTTCAGGAAATACAATGTTATGTTTGCAAGTGTTTTGGCCATCTTTGTTGTGCAAATTTGGCTGGTGAAGGCCCAAAAGAGGTTTCATGTTACAGATGTGGTCGGTTGGGCCATTCTGGTTGGGTAATTTCTTCGAGCTACTTTTTAAATTTTACCCATTTACACATACAATTTGATCGATGTTATGTGTTTACATATTGCATGTTTTATTTAGTCTTATATGCCAGTTTTATTTACAGGAATGTGCGAGAGTGCATGCAGAAACAACCAGTAATGGAACACCTAGTTCTTGCTACAAGTGTGGGCAGGAAGGTCATATGGCACGTAAATGCACTACTTCTGCTAAGGTAATAGGTTTTTGCTAATTTTTGCTTTGGGCTGGGTCGGGTTGATCTTAAACATGCTTTTTTTTGGTGTTTTTGAATTTTTTTTATACATGAGTGTGACAAAAATGATCACAGAAGTATTATATTTCAATAATAATATAGTTTAACTAAATGAGTTAGGAGGTTGTATGCATTAAAATCAATGTTTTGACTTTTGAGAGATTTTCAACCCATTTGGCTTTCAGCCAAACTTTTTGCATGGCCTATATGGACTAGGGGTGTACATGAGCCGAGTCGGAGCTCGCTTAAGGTTGAGCTTGGCTTGTTTAAATTAAGAGATCTCAAGCTCTGCTCGTTTAGAGTTCATTTCTAAAGCTCGAGTTGGGCTTGTACTTGACTCGTTTATTATTCATTAATTATCTTTTTTTTAATCTATACTTGTAATCATTTATATGTATATTTATATATTGGGAAATTGGCCTGTAATAATCCCACCTAGACCGTATTGGCCATTAATAATCCCACCTCAGAATATTCCCCCCCACCAGTCCCACCTTTCACCTATTTTTTCTACAATGGTCCCCCGTTAAAAAAACTTAACGGAGTTAAGCTTTTTTCCAAATTACAAACAGATTTTTTAGGGCTTTTGATTAGAATGACGATACGAGTCCATTGATGTAAAACTTGCCTTGAAACGGTGCTCCAAACGATGAAAACGGCGCTTCAATTCGGGTGTTTAAATTTCCAATTAACCAAAATCAAGTCACTTGGAGCACCATTTCGAAGTAAGTTTTACATCAATGGACTCGTATCATCGTTCTGATCAAAAGCCCTAAAAATCTGTTTGTAATTTGGAAAAAAAGGCTTAACTCCGTTAAGTTTTTTTAACGGGGGGACCATTGTAGGAAAAATAGGTGAAAGGTGGGACTGGTGGGGGGGAATATTCTGAGGTGGGATTATTAATGGCCAATAAGGTCTAGATGAGATTATTACAGGCCAATTCCCCTTATATATTTAATTTTTATATAAAACATGTTGTATGTTACTTAGCTATTTTACATATTATATTAGTTATAAATAAGTATATGTTTAATTTACTAAATTAAAAAAAAAATGCAAATAAATAGACTCGTTTAAACTCGCGAGCCTAGTCGAGCTCGAAATGTGAAGCTAGAGTTCGATTATTAAAAGAGAGCCGAGCTCGAGCTACTCGATATAAGCTTTTAGCGATCCTATCTTTAGGAACTCACAAGTGACTCAGCTTGTTTACATATTTGTCACCTCGACAATATACTGTCTGTATAACAAGTTTTTAAGTGGTTTGTTTCTCGGATATACTAGAAGAAAGGCGAATCTCCGAGCTTTAAGAAGAACCACTCAAGGGGTAAACATGGAAGCCATTTAGGAGTCAGATCTGTGCCTAATGCGCGTAAAAGAAATAAAACACAGTATGGTGAACCAAGTTCATCTCAACCGAAACCAAGGGGTAGGGGTGGTTGGATAACCGAAGATCCTGGTGACTATAACCACAATAACCATGGTTGGGGATCTCCAAAGACCCCGGTTAGGTATAAATCTAACGATAGATTTCATGGCAGTGGTTATAAATCTTCTAACGATAGATACCATGGCGGTAGTGGTTATAATAACACAGGCTACCATAGCAATCAGGGAAGATATCATTACGACAGTCCAGTAGTATCTAATGGATATCAACAGAGGTTTTCTGCATCAAGATTTGGAAACTCGACCAATTATGGAAAACAACGAGAATATGGTTGGGATTATTAGTTCCCGGCTACTAATGGAACCACTCGGGCAAGTTCAGTTTGTGGAGATTGTGAAATATTAGTTTCCTGCCCTGTTGTTTTTTGTACGCCTTTGCAAGTCGAGCAATCACCAAGTATTGGTTTATCTTTAGCAAATCATTTTGTTATTTTTATAGTTTTATTTATAAAAAAATTATGAAGAGCAATTTTTTTTTCTTTTTTATTATTGTTTTGTATTTTTGGGAATTATATTTTAAGGTGTATGGATGCTGCTGCTGATGAAATATCATTAAGCTTTACATGAACTCTGCCATTTTATTGTATATTTCTGTTCATTTTTATGTTAAATTGAACATAAAAATACTAATTACACGGATTAGGGATGAGCTTGGTACCATAATGGTACCAAAAAGTACTGATCTTGAAAATCGCAAGTATGGTTATCGGTACCAAGAAGTGTCTGGTACTGTCCGGTCTGGTATGTTACGGTACCGATACGAAAGTACCATTCCCGAATAACGCAAAAAGTGGGTACCGAATTGGTACTGAAAATGGTTTGGTAGCAGGTATCATTTACCAAGTATCATTTGTGTATATTATTCTAGTTTTTATTCTTCAGAAATTACAACTTTTGTTGGTAACAGGAGTGTAATTTCATAAAACAAGAATCAAAAGTGCAATGCAAAGTGCAAACATACCAATTCTCTTTTCATGTTTCAAAACAACATTTTTTACTCTCAACTCTTTTCATGCTTCAAAACAACATTTTTTACTCTCAAATACTATCTTACCTCGCATTTACAAAGATTTAAACTCACACCACTTTTGAAACATGGAAATTGGTTTGGTAAAGGTGAATTGGTTTAATGGTTTTTATTTCAATTGGTTTGGTAATAACAAGGGCAGATTTGTAATCATAAGAAAACAATGTGATGATTAATAGTACAAGTTGTTTTACAAGCAACATCATGACCCATTTGACCAAACACAATTTGCTTTTTGATATTATAGGCTAATCATGTTATAAGAAAACAGGGATTAGAAATTGTCTGCAAGTGTTTACCAATTAACCAAATGCACAAGGTTAGGTAATAACTTTCTGATGGGATCATGAGAATTTAACTCTTCAAGGAACAAGAGTGGATATTTATAAGTAAAATGTTTATTTTTATAAAATTCAAGGGTGTGAATCTCACACGAATTCATCCGCATAGTTTTAGTATAATTACTTTCGAGCCGGGGGTCTCACTGAAAGCAGCATCTCTATTCCTACGGGGTAGATGTAAGGCTGTCTACATCTTACCCTTCTCAGACCCTACCTTAGTTTTGCTATTGTTGGGATTTACTAAGTATTATGATGATGACGACTTTCGAGTTTGTTGGTTGACCATTTATACTTGCATGTTTTATTTGTTCTCCTAAGGAATAATCGGATTTTGTAATAAACCAGGATCACAGCTTTCTTTATTGAATAACCTCCGCACACAAATTACATAGACCCTAACCCCCTATTTGTATTGCAATTGTAACTTACTCGTCAATGCACCTAATTAGACTCAAATAGGAATGAGCTCGGTAGCGTACTAGTACCGAATGTACACTGGTAGCCGTACCAAAAGTGCTTGGTACGGTACCGTATGACATTTGAAGGTAAATCAATGCAAAATACCGGTATCATACTCAACCAAAAGTACCGATCCCGAAAATGACAAAAAATGGGGTACCAAATTGGTACCGAAAATGACCCGGTACAGTACGATTCGGTACCAGTATCGGGTACCATTTACTCGTCCCTAGACTCAAATTAGGAAACGGATAAACATACTAAATTAATAAAGTAATCCTATCTTTCAAACTTCTTATGTTTTAGCCCTTCAACTTCACATATGAACTAGTTAGTTAGGATATGCATCAAATAATATAATCTGTTATAGTTTAAATAATTTATGCCATACAGTAAATGGTTACAGAATACAGAGAAAGAACCGTATTGTGTTTAATAATTTGAACAAAACTATATTAAATACATTTGTATTTTCTTAATTATATAAAAATTTAATTACTTCTATTTTCATGTTAAACATGCAAGTCATAATAAATTTATTAATATCAAAATAATGTTATATACGCATGTCATGTCTTGGTTCATGCATGACGATTTTATCGTAGAGTTCAACCTGCAGACTTGACCCGTTTAGCACCTGACGTTATGGAGCGAATGAAAAGAACAAATGCTGATGATTAACGGAGTGATAGAAACATAACCATATGCAATACAAGGGCAAAAGAAACAGTTGATTGTGTGATTATAAATCTTTTTATGTCATTCAACATTTTCATGCCCTCTTTTGGTAAAAGGAAATTGATAATAATATATATTATCAGAATAATTTATCATATTTTAATACAACTGATATTAATTTTACAAGCAAATCACATATACGACGTCGTCTAAACATGTGTTTAAAGTCGCTATTCGTTATCACAGTTGCACATTATTCATCAAATATGTGATGGAAATATTATCCGAATTGGTCTTTAACATCAACAAAGGCGCAGTTGAAGATGAACAGTTGCAAAGAAAAGAACAACAAATATAGTCATCTTAAAACTGAAACTTAAAAGACGGAGGCAGCATTTAACAGTTTCTGCAGATTTCCGAAAGATCATCCCATTTGCTGGTAGATCCGTGAAACGCTGAATTGTGTTTGTTGGAATCGATGCAATAGTCCTCGCCAAGGCCACGAATCGGGTCACTCACCACACAATGATCATACTTGCTACGGTCTGCATTTGAACCCGAACTAAACCAGCTTAAGTCCAACAGGCGATCGGGCCATGAGTAGTTTATGTGGTTCGCGTTGTTCTCAGATTGCTTGGCATCAGGTTCCTCTGCTTCTTGTTTAACTAAACACAAAAATAAATTAATCACAAGAATAGAAATAGACTTTAGCCAATCAGATGGCAATTTCGACCCACTTATGATTGAGTGGTTATTTTCTTCTTTATATTAGTTTAAACAGAACAGACATATAAAAAAAAAACAGCTTTGTCACCTGAAACGGCTTCAATAGATTGATGTTCATCCAATGAGCTTCCACTTAGATGAGGAGTATATTCACTCAAAACCGAAGCAGCAGAATGGCCCAAAGGAGACATAGAATCCCAATCGTCATCCTGTTGAGACGAGCTGTCAGTGGCAACGTCACGTTGCACAACTGTAGCATTCAAATCATTATAACCGCTCTTCGACGTTTTCAGATTTTGGGATTGTAATAACACTGCCTCTAACAACCCGCTGTCCCTATCTGACTTTGTTTGGTCAACCAACGTTGACTGTTCGATTATAGTATCAACAGATTCAAGGGACGGCAACGGGGAAGAAGGTGCAGCGTTAAAGCTACCCATTTGGGTAGAATATTGGAGTGAAGGGAGCTCCATCTTCTGGGCCCACAAAGTGGGCCCAGAAGAAGAAGTGTTGCCATTAATATAGGCATGGCTACCTGAAAATAAGCACAATGATGATGGTACGTCCCCACTGTTCATGTCTTGATTATATAACTGATCAGCTGTCGGGAAATATTCATATTCACTGGGACCACCATCAAAAACCATATATGTATCGGGTCTCCTGACCCGTTTCAGCATTGGGAACAGAATATTATTATTATTACAGGCACTGGATCCCAGCCCATGAGGAAAATCAAGAAAATTGCCTTCGGGTAAATCAAAAATGCTTGATCCATACAACTCGTGATTTAATTCCAAATTCTTGAACTCGCAATCTGGAATGTGGAAGGCGTTATTTGGTAAGATTTCAGCGTGTGATGCATCGAATGTGACCATGTTTTGGGTTTGGGTATTGTCGTTTAGTGTTTGCAAACAGATGTCAGGAGGGTAAATCGGTAATCCAGCACGCTGTCTTCTTTTGGTTCTCGTGTTCCAGAAATTCTTGATTTCGTTATCTGTACGTCCCGGTAACTGAAAAAGAAAAGTTACGACGAGTTCAGTAAATAATAAGTAAAATGTGTATTTTTCAAACCCATTATAACTAGAGGTGGAAAAATGGTCAGGTTGGGTAGCGGGTCAAAACTGGTTTCACTTTTTGAAATTTATTAAAACCACCAATATATTGATTAATGCGGCATCATATCAAAAGAAAACGGATTCAGATAAACAAAACAAATCACATTGTTAAATTATCATCCAAAATCTACCAAAGTACCAACAAGAGAAGATACAAAATAAAAAAAATGAAGAACACTTTCCACAAAGATAATTTATATTCCAGTCATAACTCATAACAAACTTTATATCACAGTTATAGCCATAGATAATAACCAACACAACCTCAGATGTCCAAACAAAATCTCATACAACAGAACATCAACATTTTCAAAAAGTCTGCATGTTATTAAGAACTCAAGAAAAATGATGTCACCAGTGGAACTTGCATACGGGATCTAGTTCCCCTCACACTTCAAAAAATAGTTATTAACTTAAAAAATGAACTGAATATTCCCTTGATTTGATAGTTCTGTTTACCGGCCATCCAGAACTCTGACATAGCAATACCAAGGGTAAAATGCATAAAATGACAACCAATATTTGTTTTATTACCGTTCATAGCTAGAAACCTACTTCTTCACAGAAAACAACAATTCACTTCTAAATTCTTCCATTTATAGCAATTAATAAGTAAAAAACTTGTCATCCACTTAACTAGAAATTTTCTTTTCATTTTTCTAATATCCTAAGATATATGTGTAAATAGGATGTTTATGAAACTAACCAAAATATAGGGGATAAATTTGTAAGTTGAAAATTTGAAATCCCTCATTTCTTCAAATTTGAAATCCCTGATCACTTATTCTCTTTAAATCCTTTTAGACCCATTTTCAAATGAAAATTTGGAATCCCTGATAAATTCGTAAAGTGTATAAACCCAACGGTGTGGCTTTGTGAGGGTGGGTCGTGGAGTGACGTGGCCTCGTGGCCAGGATTTGTACACCGCCCGGGGTGTCATGAACGTGAGGGTTGTGGAGTCTTCCACAATGACCACAAACCCTTGTGATCATTGAAAAGAGCCGTTGGCGGCTCTTTTAAAATTAAAAAAAAAACCTTTTATCCTATTTAATCAAACCATTTTCACATTTCACACTTCACAATCTTCTTTCTTTCACAAACACTACTCAATCTCCTTTCAATCAAATGGCCGAACATGAAGAAATCACATTGGCGAAGGCTTGGCTTCATCTCGCCGAAAACAAGGTTCAAGGCTCTTGTGAGATATGGGATAAAATGCTTTAAGTATATCATGAAAAAATGGGTAAAAAAACACGCAAGGTATACGAGATCATGAACAGGTGGCATATAATCCAAATCAATGGTGCCAAGTTTGACACGATGCTCAAAGAGGCGATTCAGGTGGCCCAAAACGAGGAGGAAGCCATTCAGGTGGCCCCTCGTGAGTGTAAATGAACATATGGGCACAAAGAATTTGACTCTCTCCCTCCCTCCCTCCTTCCATCCCTCTCTCTCTCTCTCTCTCATGCCCCACCTGTACAAAAAGCACTTGAAGCGGTACCACAAGCCACATTATGAGATCGACACAGTTCCCATCCTCTCGCACCTCACGCTCAAGTGCGCTTAACTGAGCATGGTTTTACTTCTGAGACGTATGTTACATCTCAAGCTATGGTTCCCAAAAATTAAACAAGATTTTAAAGTAACTCATAGTATACATATTGGGGTTTATTTATCACCATTGAACCAAATGTGAATCCTTTTCAGTAAATACTTTTGTTGTCATGCACGTAAGAGGAATTGGGTGCACAAGCTTTGTAATCTAACATAGGGGGGTTGTTTGTTTAGCTCATAATAGGGTTCTTAATGGTTCAGACCTCTTACTAGTTCAACACTTAATGGTTCAGACTGTTTGTTTCGCGAGCAGGTGTCTGAATGGTTCAGACATTTGCCTCTGAATGGTTTAGCATTATGCTGAGTCTGAATGGTTAAGACCTCTAATCTGAATTGGTCAGACATTTGCCTCTGAACGGTTAAGCATTATACTGGCTCTTAATGGTTCAGACCTCGTACTGGTTCAGCACTTAACCATTCAGAAGTTGCCAAACAGCCCCATAATCTATTTCCCATTGACCTTGACTTATACGTACATATAATCAAACCAACATAAGAGGGAATCTTGAATCAACACTATGTATGGACATATATAAATGTGGAATATTAAATACAGAAACAGATGCTCAGATGCCAGAGTTGCTACTAATATTTAGCAGTAGGCATACGTGGTATGATTAACCTCATATTTTTAGAAACCTCAAACCAAACCTCATAAGTGGTCAGGCCAAAATCCAAACATACACTAACCTCATATAACGTTTAACCTTAACTAGTGGTTAACCTATGTTTCAGTTAGAAGTTAACCTCAACCTTGGTCCAGGAAGCCGAGATGTGAGGCGAAGGCACTAGCTCCGCATGCGCAAAACAACCAACATTCATAGATGCTTATAAATTATACATAGATAATATTTACTACCATTTTAATCCTTGAACACCCAAAAATAAGATACTAAAAGGTAGTACAACATAATAACATACACTGCATTAACTATCCTATTTGTTAGATTTTTTTTATCTCTATGTACAACTAAAGAAGCTCTATGTACAACCCAAGAAACAAAATACTACAACTAAAACGCTAATTGCTTTTATAAAGCCAAAGTAGTGACATAATTGGTTAGGAATGAAATGATGAATTAGCCTCTCTAATCTCCTAAATATCTTCTATTTTTTCTCCTAATCTTTTGACCCAAAAGTGGTACATAACAACACACTTTTTAAAACCAAGACGGCAAACCTCAATAGGCAATACAAAAGAAAACAAGACCTAGAAAACTGATAGTACGTTATAACCGGCTAGCAAAAAGATTCAAGAGAACTAAGTGGGAGCATTAGGTTTCAACTCATAAAAAGAATAAGTTTGGATTGAAGTCGTAAATGAAGTTCTGGATTTTCTGATTTAGTTTATTACAAATTTTGACTTTTGGAACCATTAATATATGGTGAACTTGGTATGGAACAGAGAAAATGTGAAATGGAATATACACACACAGAGACATGTACACATAGATACATATTCATATGCATGAATGTAAATTTGCATCCAAGATATCATTGCAGTCATGCTTAATATGCAACTACGACACCTAAGAAACTCGATTCATTTAAAGGAATCGTAAGGTGCAACAATTCGTACACAAATGAACATGTAAATGTGATAAATAGTAAAATTAGAAACCCCGTGAAGTAAAACAGGCACGTACCTCAATAGCCATGCGGGCCCATTTGTTACCCATCTTAGCATGGAGTTCAACGATTCGTTGCTCCTCCTCAGGCGTAAATGAACCTTTTTTTAGATCAGGTCTTAAGTGATTCGCCCACCGTAACCGACAGCTTTTACCGCAACGGTAAAGCCCAGAATTCTTCTGAACCGCATTCCAGTTTCCTTCTCCATGTTTGTTCACATAATCCAGCAATATTGCATCTTCAGCAGATGTCCATGGACCTTTCTTGAGAGTTCCATTTCCTACCATGTTTCTTTCAATGCTAACCTCATCAATCCCGGGTGAATTGATGCAATCCCGGGACATTATCATGTCCTCGCTTTCACTTGTCATGTTGCTCATCTTCATAACACAAAAACAATTATCTATCGACTATCAGTAACGATTCAATGATGCATCACGACTTGCATATTTGGACGTGTGCTTTGAAAGTGATATCGAATAACAAGAATCAAATAATCAGCTGCCTATAACAAAACAATAGTATTATATTATATGTACTCAAGCTACTTAAATATGTAAACAAATTTAATGGCATTCAATGTACAGAAATATCTGATCAATTGATAAAACAAGGCTAAAATAACTTTTTACTACTTTGTAACAGATGATAAATTTAACTTAACAACATACCATGATTAAATAAATACTGATGAGATATTCATTATGAAGCATTAATATCAACAACCTATGCTATCTAAGCAAGTAAGAAAAATTAAATGACAAAATTCACATTTCAGACTGTTGACATCAATTAACCCAATTATAAACCCTACAATTAGAAATAAACCTAACATCTAAAGCCTCTTCAACCCTCACGCAAACACTTATACAGTCAAATCAAGTAAAAATTTTCATAAATGAAAAAACAAAACTAGCATACTAAAAGTAGATAAACACACACAGAAACCACAAATTCAGCTTTTACCTCACCGAGATTTGCTGAACAATCATCAATTCCTGATCACCTGAAGACAATTATCGATGCGAACACACACAGAAACCTAAAACCGAGGAGATTATTGGTGAATTGAATCAAATAGTAGGTAAAACGAGTAGAAAAAGACCTAGATCTAGTTTCATTTAACAGAAAAAAAGGAAAATTAAAGATGAAGAATGGATGTGAAGTGGAGAAATTGAGGAAAGTGAAAGACGATTGAATGATTTGATTCGATAATTAGCCGTGATCAGTGAGGAAAAAGACGGAGGAACCAATCATAGAGTTTTTTCAAGGGTTGGAGTTGAAGAAGATACAGAGAGATTTCATGGACATTTTAGAGAGAGAGAGAGAGGCGTAAAGGTATGCTGTGTGTGTGTGAGAGAGAGAGATATACATGTGTGTGTATGTATAGAGAGAGAGAGGAGGGATGGAGTGTACCAGCTTCGCGTACTCTCAGGTTCCTTTTTGGACTTCTAAACCTTGTTTTACTACTACTTTATTAATTTATTAATTCTTTTTACTTTTTATATATAAAATCGATAATATATAATTAAAAAAAAAAAACTGATAAGGGATACATTATTTTTTCGTTAAGAAGAGTAAACTGTGATTTTGGTCCCTGTGGTTTGGGCACTTTTGTCATTTTAGTCCAAATCTCAAACTTTTTAAATCTGTGTCCCTGTGGTTTCACTTTTATTGTCATTTTAGTCCAAAATTCAAAAAACCCCTAATTTGACTGTTGGAATTTGCCTATTTTGTCTTCTTGTTCAGGGGCAAATTGGTCATTTTATTATTTCCTTATTGATTTTAAAATAAATTATTAATTAATAAATAATAAGGGATTATATTGGTTATTCATAGCACGTGTATATAACCTGTCTGTTAGAACTTAATGCACCTCCTCTCTCTCTCTAAACAACCTGACTCTCTCTCTCTCTTATCTCTCTCTCTCTATAGCACCACCACCTCCGAACCCCCAAACCAACCGGACTTCAAAATCGGTCAACGAGTCCATTACACCGGAGAATACCGGCGAATCGGCACCATGAGGTACATCGGAGAAGTAGCCACAATTGTCACCATCGTCTCCGTCTCCGGCCAACGAGTCCATTACACCCTGAGGTTCCGGCACCGTCAACCCCAACCACCCCTCTCTCTCTCTTCTCGGACTCCTCTGTTTTCATTGGACTACCACGGCAGAATCCCCAATCTCCATCTCTCTCGAAACCCTAAATCCAAATATGTCGCCGCCATATTTCATTCCACAGCAAAATCCCCAATTAGTTGATCGATTGGTTAGAAAGTTTGGAATTTTGTGATGATCAGTTTGTGTGTGAGGGTTTTGGTTTTGAAGATGATGATGAAGAAAAAAGGTGGTGGCGATGGGGATAGGTAGTGACAGGGGGTGGTGGGTGTACGGTGGTGGTGAAGGTGACGGTGGGGGTCATGGCGGTGGAGGTGGAGGTCTGTGGTGGTTGAATGTGACAGTGGAGGTGGTGGTTGTGGGTTGAAGACGAAGGAGATGAGGTGCAGAGAGAAGAGAGAGGCAGGTGTGTTTAGATCTGAATTTTGGACTATTTATTTTAAGGGATTAGGAAATAATAAGGGATTATTTATTTTAATTAATAATTTGTTATAATAACTCATAAAATGACCAATTTGCCCCTGAACAAGAAGACAAAATAGGCAGCTTCCAAGAGTCAAATTAGGGGTTTTTGAATTTTGAACTAAAATGACAATAAAAGTGAAACCACAGGGACCCAGATTTAAAAAGTTTGAGATTTGGACTAAAATGACAAAAGTACCCAAACCACAGGGACCAAAATGGCAGTTTACTCTTTCGTTAATTATTATATATATCAAAGAGTAAACTGCCATTTTGGTCCCTGTGGTTTGGCCAGTTTTGCCACTTTAGTCCAAATCTCAAACTTATTACATCTGGGTCCCTGTGGTTTGCATTTTGTTGCCATTTTAGTCCAAAATTCAAAAACCCCATTTTTTTGACTGTTACAACATCCTGTTTTGTCCTTTAGTGCAAGGGCATTTTGGTCCATGTTAATTTATTATAACATTTCAATAATTAATAACATCATCTTCAAGAACATCATCATCAAAACCCAGAAAATCAAGAACATCGTCTTCAAGAACATCATCTTCAAGAACATCATCAAAACCCAGACCTCGTTCATCTTCAAACAACATCATCAAAACCCAGAAAATCAAGAACATCATCTTCAAGAACCACCATCTCTCACGGCAGATCTGAACCACCATCCCGCACCACCACCACACCGGCAGATCTGAAGCACCATTGTGGTCGGTCGGGTGAGCATTTTTCCTATTTTTTCAGTTTGCGCAGACCTGTACCAACCCAAATCTTAAAAATTACAACTCCAAATAAACCCACAACTTAGTCCATGGGTCGGTTTTGCCTCTTGGAACACCTTTTGAACCAATAATTCACTGTGGTGTTATTATTATTCTGGGTATGATGAGATGATATGAGATGAGATGAGATGTAAAAAAAGAGATTTCATTTTCTTAAAGGGGGGAGGCTTCTTACTCATAAATAACACATACCCACCAAACCAAAAAAGCTAAACTACTCAAAACACATACATCTTACACACAGTGACAAAACAGATTCATTATTTCGACTGAAATCCAAATCTACAGTAACAACACAAGATATAATATTTAAAAGAAAAAAAAAATCAAGGAGTGGAAGAATCCAAATCAAAGAATACTTTTGCTACACCATCGTAGATCGAACATAGAAGGTTCCAGATCTGCTAAACTTCCGGCGGTTTAGGGTTTCAGTATCGGCTTTGATGGTGACAGCGGTGGTGGCGCTTTAGGGTTTCAGTGGTGGCGGTGGTGGTGGTGCTATAGAGAGAGAGAAGAGAGAGAGAGGGAGGAGGTGGTGGTTGTGGTGCTATAGAGAGAGAGAGAGAATAGAGAGAGAGAGAACTGATTATCATCATCATCATCCCCAATATCATCATCCTCAATATATATTAAAAAAAAACTAAAACAAATGAAATTTAAAAAATGACCAAAATGCCCCTGCACTAAAGGACAAAATAGGAGGTTGTAACAGTAAAAAAAATGGGGTTTTTGAATTTTGGACTAAAATGGCAACAAAATGCAAACCACAGGGACCCAGATGTAATAAGTTTGAGATTTGGACTAAAGTGGCAAAACTGGCCAAACCATAAGGACCAAAATGGCAGTTTACTCTATATAAAATGACAACACCACTTTACTATAGTGGTGTTGCCATTTTTTTTTCTTTTTCTTTCTTTTTTTTTTGGGTTTTTTTTTCTTTTATATTTTACCCATTAATTTTCAGCATTCACTCTTACAACCCCTTAACTTTTTAAATACTTTTTAATCGAGTTTTATGTCTTTATTTTTATTTACATGTCGATATAAATTTAAGTTGATTTACATTTCGACATGATTTTTTTGTGTTTATTTACGATTTTGTCCCCAATATAAAATTCGTTTTAATATTTTTTAGAAGACTATGGTAGTGTTTTGTTTTAATTGGTTGACTCGATTTAATTTTTATTCGTCATGCCAAGCAGTAGTTTTTCCATCGTTTTAGTTTTTTTAGCAAAAGTACGGTGGTATTTTGTTTTACTTTGTTTACTCAATGTAATTTTTTTAGATCCTGTTATGAGTAGTATGTAAAAGTAACTAAAACACAGACGTACATGCTATGAGAAAGAAATATTCGGCTTAATGCCCCGCAACAAGGGCGGACAAAACCTAGTTTTAATTAAAAGATAAATATACAATTTTATAGGAGATAATTTATTTAAAATATTATCTCTATTTATATTCAATTACAGATGAATTTAATATAAATCTAAACAGAAGATAATACAATATTTTGATATCTTCATCATATAATAATGACTACAATATTAAATTTCAATACTGTTCATCAATTTAGGACGTATATAATTTGAGTTTAATTTTGTATTTGAAATTGTGAGTTAAGTTAGCTTTATAGAATTTACGTACACTTCATTAATTATTTTTTAAGAGAGAATCAATACTAATCAAAGCTAATTATAATTTCATTTGTCGGGTCAAGTTTAGCTAAATATGGACTTTTATCATATATAAATATTAATTTGTAATGCTTCAAGAAGAATCGAGTATATCCATTAGTTTTTTTTTTAAGATACAACTTTTTTTATTATTTGGTATATAAAATTAGATTTCTTTGTATAGTACACGGGGTTTTTTAAGACATAATTTTTTTTATTATTTACTATACAAATTTTAAAGACATAATTGTTTTATTATTTACTATACAAAAATACATTTATTCGGGTTTTTAAAGATACTACTTTTTATCATTTGGTATAAAATTACATTTATTCAACCCGTGTAATAAAGAAGGTTTTTATAAATATATTATTTATTGTTTAAAATATATAATTATCTTTATTCAACCCGTGTAATACACGGGGTACTCTAGAGTCTAGTCTACTGACCTCGTGGTGGCGGCGGCGGTAATGATAGTGGTGGCAATGGTGGTAACGAAGGGGCGTATTTTATTTATTTAATTTTTGTACGTTATGTAAAGATTGTGTTTGATTCGTGCATTGTTAAGTTAAAAGACGGCGGCGGAGACAATGATGATGGGAAAGGTTGTGATGGCTGCAATGATAAGAATGGTGGCG
The DNA here is from genome assembly GCA_030545235.1 of Helianthus tuberosus. Taxonomy (NCBI): domain Eukaryota; kingdom Viridiplantae; phylum Streptophyta; class Magnoliopsida; order Asterales; family Asteraceae; genus Helianthus; species Helianthus tuberosus. Next base: position 65,582,467 of record CM060430.1, read on the forward strand.
GCGTTATTGCTGGCACTGATGATGACGTAAGAGTAGAATTTAAATACTTTGTTTATTAATTGTTTGACTTTATATAAAAAAAATATCTTTGGTCCCAGTTGAGAGACGGTGGTGGCAGCAACGATGATGATAGGAAAGGTGGTGTGGCGGCGATGATAGGAACGGTGGTCGCGACAGCAATATTAAGAATGGGTATGTTTTATTTACTTTGTTTTAATTACTTCCATGTATGAAAAATAAATGCTATTTTTTTACTTAGAAGTTTGAATCCAAGATTCTAATTATTTCAAACTTTGTAAATAAAAAGGGATGTAAATTTAGAAATTGAAAGAGTTTATATAACAATTTGGAATCGAAAATCAAAAAGGGTTAAGTTTTAAAATGACTGGATTTAGTTATAGTTTTACAATTCTACACACCATAATATGACGGCTTTGGCATGGGGGTATGTATTTGGCGGATCTACTAATGTGCTACATATGCTATGTGAAACAATACTTTTACGACGGTGGCAACAACCACCGTCCACGACAATATAGTGGTGTTGATGGTGTTCAAAGAGGAGATTCGAGCTACTTCAGTATATAAAATGAATGTTGAGTTCTAGACTTCTAGTCTAAGTAGTTAATGCGATAAAATATCGGATATCGGTCAAGGACAGATATTTAAGATATCGGTTATCACGGTGGGATATCGGTAATTTTAATATCATGCTAAATTTATATATATAGCATCATAACACTAACAATTCAGTGAACTCTCCCACCATTAACAAATTAACTTTTTACAACTTGCAAAAGACTAACAATTGTAGCAAGTAGGAAGTAGGAACTGACTAAAGACTTAAAACACTAACACTTAACACCAACAACTAACAATTAAGACTTAAAACACTAATTGCAGCAATAAGAAAAAAGACGAATGATAGAACTAAGAAGAAAGGTACTGGTATCGGGAAAATTCGGCGATATATCGGTCAAATATCAGTCAATATCGTTGATATTATTAGTATTGATATTCTGACCGATATTTTACACCGATATCTCAGCAGGAGACCGATAACCGATATATCTATATCACTGATATATTAGTGATATATCGGGATATTAATGCAACACTCCGCATTTTCTGTATTTTCACTATTTAGAAAGTTTTATTCGCATTTCTATATTTAGAAACTTGTATTCTTATTTCATTTCAATCTTTGTAATCTCGAGACTTTGATCATAATAAAAAAATATTTTTATGTCAACCTTGTTTAATCATACATGCATGATACGTAATCAATAGCGAAATACATATTTTAATTTAATACCGAGACATACATCGAGATTATATTTTCTCAGAATCACATTCATATGTATTTCATACTTATAACATGCTTGCATACAACTTTATAGCATAAATAACCAACAATACAAGTGCAAGGACTAAAAATGAAAATCCACCTTCATTAACTCCCAACCACCTTCATTAACTCCCAAACCCTAATCTCCACTTATATATACAAGCCTCCACCACCTCCTAAACATTTTTCACACACCAAATCTTCTCTCAAACTCTCAGAGTTGAAGGACTTGTGTTTTGGTGAAGGTGTGAATTGGAAGCCTTGGCTTTCTAACCATGATTCCACCTACCTTACTTGTTTTAGTGGCGAGAATACCTAAGTAGCTTCCAAGAATCAAAGTAACATTACACCGCTGGTGTGCGTTCGGTGTGATATATTTTTATTGATATTTTAAACCCATTTTACGCCTTAATCAAGTTTTAAATTTTTAAAACACGATATTCTACTAACACTAAACACACACTTGGGCAAGTGCACCCATCGTGAGCGTAGTATAGCGTTGGTAAGATACCGAGGTCGTCCAAGGACACAAGAGCTTTTAGTACCGGTTTATCCTCAACGTCTAATCAATCTAAAATTTTTGAGAAAATATTTGAAACATGAAAATAAAAACTAAAAATGCAGAAATAAAATAAAATAAAAACAGATAGACAAGAGGAATCACTTGGATCCGACTCGCCTTTAATGTAACCTTTGATGATTTTCGCACTTTCGGACTTTTTAAGAGATTATCTTAATTATAGTAGCAGAATCCTCTTTTGAAGGTGACGTTACCCTCAACCCACTGGTTTGAGTCAGCATGGATACAATCCCAACGGGTCGGAATATTGAAAGATAATTAATTAAGTTATTAATGCGAAAAGTGGTAGGCCCCTCTTTTGAATGTGACGTTACCCTCGACTAAGTGGTTTGAGTCAGCAGGGATACAATTCCAAGTAGTCGGTTTAATGTATTAATAGTAGTTTACATATGAGGGGTTCAAGCAATTCGCACCCCTGCCATACAATACCAGTGGGTAGGAGGTCCTAGTAAGCTTGAACCAGGTTCTTGCAGGATCTATACACTGAACAAGGCAAGAACCTTACTAAACCATTCCCTTAACCCCCGACCAGGTAGCCAACATGCCTCTATATAGACCGTAGAGATATGAATGATGCAATCTTTTACTTTATATAGACAGTAAAGTAACGCCAAGATACCACCGACAAATGATTATAAAGAAAATTCACCTTCAACAAAAGAAACTAGTTATTAAAGTCATCAATACAAAACCGAATAAAAAGTGCCGAAAGATTTGTCTTCACCAAGTGATGTAAGAGGCTTAACCAAACATGGCCTTTGATTGGTAAGAACCCTTACGATCAATCTTGGATCCCGAGACTACTACACACTCTAAAGATGGATGATGGATGATGGTGGTGGGTGTTGGTGTTGTAGTGGTGGTGGAGTGGTGGCAAAGTAGGAGAGTAGTGGTTTGCCAAGGGATGCCTTTGAAGTAAACCAAGCACCCCTATTTATAGCCTGCATAGAGCTCTGGCCATGGTCCCGTGTTCAGTGGGCACGCCCCCGTGGCCAGCCTTTTCTCTTCCTTCATTAAATGCAGTTGTCAGCAAAGGGTCCCACACGGCCCCGTGGTCAGAATCGTATCTGTATTATCAAGATTTTGCAAGATTCTGCGTATCTTAGCGTTGACCACGCCCCGTGTTGAGCAGGGCACGCCCCCGTGGTGGGCGTAGAAGCTTCTACAGGTTTGTCTTTTCTGCATGCACCTGACCACGCCCCCGTGTCCAGTGGGCACGACCCCGTGGTTAGTCCTCTGTTGTCTTGTTTTTGCTTTGGGGATTATAACAACCCTCCTAAAAATATTTTGGACACGCTAAATATCCTAAAATATACCCCGTACGTGAGAACTGGACCCAGAATGACCCTATACTTAGAAAAATCAGCAAAAACCATGTTTGGCAGTAGCTCGTGGGCCGCGACGGAGACCCTTTGATCTGTCGCGGGGCGCGACGGCCTGGTTCTTATTCGGACACGTGGAGTGCCACGTGGCAACTGACTCAGCAAGGCTACATGCTGACTCGACATAGCTATGGCCGCCTTTCAAGCTCTTGCGGGCCGCGAAAGCCTAGACTTTGGCTGTCGCGGGGCGCGACAGACCCCCGATGTCACACCCCAACCGATGGCGGAATCATCGGGGTATGGCACTGAGCGAAACAGATTGTCCAGAAGTTTCCATAACAACTATCATTACCATTCAATTAAAGCAATACGTCCCATACCGTATCTTAAATAGTCAGACAAGTTATTACAGATAACATCAAAACAAATATTCTGTTCCGACAACTCAGATTTAAACATAACTAGTTTATTCGTTGGTTTCTAGACTCCAGTTCCTAGCTTCAAGTTCATCACAGCCCGAGAAGCATATAAACAACCTAGGCACCTGTCACATACGTTAAAATAAAGTCAATACATAAAATGTAAAGGTGAGCATACAAGTTTGATAATAGCATATAGAGTTCGAATTCGTTTACGCATAACCAGCACGTACACATAGTGAAATGAAGCACGTTAGTTATCGACATAGATCCATCGATACCAATGACTGCGGGTTGACTGCCCGAGGCAGTTCGCAATACATGATTACCACCGTAATCCATGCAAGTAAAAGATCCTTAACAACCCCCGTGTGAACGGGTGCTGAGTCCAAACTATAGTACTATCATTGCTAAGGCAGGTAGACAGCATTCCATGTGTAAACATAACAAACAAGCATTCATAAGCCACGTATAACATGCATAAAAGGTTTAGCGTTAAAAATAGCTTGAGTCGTGTGATTTGTCACACCCCAACCGATGGCGGAAACATCGGGATGAGACGAAGTGTGTATAGATTGCTAGAGACTTCATAACACTATGTGACAATATTTATTTAAATTCAAATTTCATTGCAAGTGCTAAATTGTCATACAATATTCAAAACAAAATACAACATTGTTTCAACAAATAGCATAACATTAAAAGATAAATAGATTAAAGGTGTGTATCTAGTCCACCCTAAACTTGTTTCATCATTCATCCATACTTCAATAATCAACCTGCAACATGTATTAAAATAGAGTTTCAATGCAAAGGCAATGAGCGAGTATACAAGTTTGTTTACATAGCATAATAGAATAAAAACTCAAATCCAACATGATTCATAATATGTGAATTACTAGTATGCAATTTTTGGCGTACACTATGATCAAACCCAAGAATCCAACGCATAAAGTAACCAAATCCCAATTGATAGCAGGATGGTAAATGTTTAACTTAACAATACCCCAAGTTTCACGGGCGGTGCGTAAATCCTATAGCGCTATAATTGTTAAGGTGGGCTAGCAAAGTTAATGAGCATATACGTTCCAAATCGTTCAAATAGAGCATACAAGAATCATAAGTAAAGCACATTAGTTTCATGTTTGTACAAGGATTGAGTATGTTTAGTTTCTAGTTTCAAAGATTGTTTTCATAATGTACATGTTGCATCCCAAAATAAAAAGGGGAAAAAGGGATCGAGTATACTCACAAGGCTTGCGTTGCGATTTCTTGAAAGTACGCACTAGTAAGATTTGAACAATCCAAGAGAACGATCCTAGACCGAATGATAACGTTGTTAATAACTATACGTTAAATAGAATTTCTAATACTTTATGGTTCACAATTTGGTAATTGGTATACTATATTTATCTCGATATAAACTTTTATTTTTATAAGAGAAATAGATTTGATAATTTAAGTTTGGTATTGACGTATTGTAAAAAGGAAGTTTAAATGAAACTTGATTAATTGTTAAGGGTTTTAATTCTTAAGTACGAAATAATTTTAGAACTATTATTCCTTAAACAGATTAACTTTTATTAATACTTTTCAAACATATTTAATGCTTTATTTTTCCACTAATGTTTTCCATGACATAAACATTTATTTAATGTTAAAGGCAGTGGAAGACTTTATTGTAAAGAAAGCAATTGATAAAGAAACCATGTGGTTAACAACAACAGTAACCCATTTGAGCTGCATTTGGTTTTGTGAAGAATTACAATTGTTATTATTTTTAAGTCATAGCTGCATGTCACCTTCTTTATAAAAAAAAAAAGAAAACAGTCGAACAATGTTATGTATTTGATTCAATTTATACCTGAACATTAGTCTAATGCTACATGATATATTCTTAAAGGTAGCTTATAAATGCCAAAAAAAAGAACCAAATAATTGAAGTGAAATCGTAGGCAAAAGTTATACCGAACAAAATGACGAGTCGAGTTCCGCCGAACATGGTTTTGAAATGAACAGGAACGAGACTGAACAAAACAACCACCACGTTCACCGCCGCTGCCGTTATGCTGCCGCCGCCGCCGTCCGACACCGTGCGACGCTGCCGTGGACTTCCGATGAACTCCAGCGAGCGTTAAGGAAGGTGTTTTCGGCTATGTGCTCGGTAAGCGAGACATGGCCAATCAGTTATGTCGTGAACTTCGATTTCTAGCGAGCTCCGGTGAATTGTAATTGAAAGAGAGAGGGCAAGTGAAGGTGATGATGTCTGATGTATAGATTGAGATGGAGAGGTGAACGAGATGCAGGTGTTTGGGTTCTTTTTATAAACAGAGGAGAAGAGGAAAAGTCTGTTGTGAGTGGGTGTGTGTGTGCTAGAGTGTATGTAAATTAATTCTTTATAGGTAGGGTCTAGTATGTTGGCATTAAATGGCGTGGTTAGTCGTCGTTTGTATTTCCAAGGGTTGAAATAGTTTCCTTTATTATTTAAAGTTTTTAAAAGGTTACGATACGCCCCCCTCAACTATACTAACTGAACTAACTTGGCTTGGTTAATTTATTTCTCTTAAACTCTCATTATAACTTATCAAACTAACTAGGTTAGTTTAGGAAAATTTTATAATATGATATAGATTAATTCAATTAATCAAATAAATAAAAGAATAATTTTAACGATAATTAATTAAATTAAAGAATAACATCTTTCAACTGGTATTATTTCGCGAAAAATTATGAGGTTTCAAAGGTTAGGATTCGAATTTTCAAAACGGGTTGGATTTCGGGAATCCATTTTTACGGATGTTACATGATTGTTGTAGTTTGAATATTCGTAACGTATGTAACACCCAAAAGTGCTAAAAGCAAAAAGGGTTCGAGTATACTCACAGCGATTATGGATTGAAGGGAGCGCTTTTCAGCGAGTACGGTTAGCCTGAATAGATTCGATAACGTAACGATAAGTGGCGCGTAAAACATTACAAAGTGAGAGTGGGTAGGATAACTGATCGTGCGGGGCAGCTATCCGTGAGAGGAAGTCATCCGTGCGCGTGAACTATCCGTGCGGATGGTGATGCGTGCGGATGGTGATCCATCCGGATAAGCTATCCGTGCGTGCGAGCTGTCCGTGCGGATGGTAATCCGTGCGGATTTGTCGCGCGTGCGGATTGCTTATCCGTACGGACAAATTGTTCGTGCGGATAACGTTCAAGTGGATTGTTTCTTCCTAAGTTAAGGATGTGTTTGTGTATGATGGCTTGTGCTTTGGAGTTTTCGTTGTAGCATTTAGAAAACATTTAAGTGTTTCTACCTTTCAAGTCGGTCGCGCGGACAACAATCCGTACGGATGGTAGTCCGTGCGGACAATGGTAATCCGTGCGGACATTCTGTGCGCGCGGGCAGAGACAATCCGTCCGATAGCCTGTCCGTGAGGACGACTTGGCCGTGCGGATGAACACTGTTTGAATTTATTTTAAGGCCTTAGTATCTCATGATCCGAAGAGTAATTCATTCAGAGGTTGTCCGTCCGGATTGCTCATTCGTCGATAGTAGTTAACTTATGAGGGGATCAAAGAGTTTGGACCCCCGCCATCCAATACCGTGAAGTATTGAAGGAGGTCCTACTAAATTTGACCCAGGTCCATTGCAGGACCTCTAAACGCTGAACAATGGCAAGACCTTTACCAAACCGTTCCCTTAACCCCCTACCAGGTAGCCAACATATCTCCATATAGACCGTGGAGATATGAATGGTGAAAATCCTTTATTTTATATAGACAGTAAAATAATGCCAAGACACCACGGACAAACGATAAGGAAAGATCACCTTCAACATAAGTAACTAGTTATTAAAGTCATTAATACAAAACCAAATAAAAAGTGCAAAAGATTAGAAATAAAAAGTATTATACTAGACACTTTGTCTTCACCAAGTGATGTAAGAGATTTAGGCAAACATGGCCTTGATTGTCAAGAACTCTTACGATCAATCTTGGATCCCGAGACGACTCACACACTCTACGATGGACAATGGATGATGATGGTGTTGTGATGGTGGTGGGTGGTGGATGAAGTGTGAGAGAGGTGGTGTGCCAAGGGATGAGTTGAAATGAAACCAAGCACTCCTATTTATAGGCTGAACAGAAGCCTGGACACGGCCCCGTGTCCACCCTTTTCTCTTTCTTCATTAATACAGTTTGTCTTTATTAGCTCCACACGCCCCCGTGTCCGCTGGGCACGCCCCCGTGCTTGTCTGACATTCTCTCTCTTCATTAATTGTAATTCGCAATTACAATTAATGCGCCTGCTGTACTTTCGCCACGCCCCCGTGTTCACTGGACACGGCCCCGTGGTGGGCAATAGAAGCTTCTAGAGGTTTGTCTTTTATGCCATGGCTGACCATTCTGGACACGGCCCCGTGCTGAGCTGGGCACGCCCCGTGTCGAGCTGGGCACGCCCCGTGTCGGGCTGGGCACAGCCCCATGCTCAGCTTTCTTCTTGTTTTTGCTTTGGGAGATGCTGTCGATGGGGGTCGGGCATGCCACGTTTGTTCCTTTTCTTGTATTTATGCTAGATTTAGCTGCCTTTTTGCTTCTTTTGTTAATTTGAGCTCATTTAATCCTGAAAATACAAAAGGAAGACAAAAGCACACTTTTTCCAACATTGGTACTAAAAAAGGGTTAGTTTTATGCCACAATTGATGTAATTTATATGTTGCATTTTGCACACATCAAATACCCCCACACTTGAATCTTTGCTTGTCCTCAAGCAAAACTCTTTATAATGTGGCTTTACACTCCCAATTGGAATGGGTAGAAGAGAAGGTTTTTGGGCTTGTCATAGAGTGTCGGGATTTCCAAGATTCTTTATTAAGTTTTATTTTTATTTATTTACAATCCTATTCGTCATGATTTATTTAAAACTTTTCATAAGAAAAATTACTTATTAGGGCATAACATGCCTTTTTAAAATTCCATTTATATACAAGTTCACATACCTCACGGGAGAAATCACTCACACTCGACCGAAGGTGTATTTTTTAGTGAAACACTCGAGAGCGGCATGGAACTTACTCATACCATAAGCTTGCCAAGCAATCAATCCTCCTTTTTAACTATACACCTTTGTAAATATCAAGAGGACTTTTGGGGTGAAGGGTTTGGCTTGGGCTAAAGGTAGGTGGTTGGGTTAGTGGTTAGTAAAAGGGCGAAAGGCGTAAAAAACATCGGTTTTCGTAAGACCTGTTTTTTTTTTTTTTTTTTTTTTGATGAAGCCACTATTCAAACAAAGTTATTTTTGATAAACTTGTTTGTTTATTTCTCTTTTGCTTCATCATCATCATCATCTTTTTTTTTTTTTTTTTTTTTTTTTTTTTTGAAAGTCATAAGAAAAACCGAGCTTGTTACTAAAACAAAGGGTTAAAAATAAAAAGGTTTTGGTGGGTGAAAGGGTTTTTGTTTTGAGTTATGAAATGAAAAGGTTTAGGCTCAAAGGGGTTAACTAGGGGGATTTTGGGTAGGTGGTAAAAAAGAAAAAGAAAATAATGGTGTAGAAATAAAAAGGGTTAGTCCTAATGCCTCCATCATTTACTTACTCGGGTTTAAGTTGGTAAGGACCGGGAATGTATCGTCGTGGCAAGTTCTAGAGTTGTAAGAACCGAGCGGCTATTCACACAAGAAACGAAAAATGAGCATTTAATTCTAATGATATGTAATTGTATGCTCAATAAAGGCTCAAAACTCACTTTTGTGGGAATGGGTTTTTATGTGATCAAGTATATATAATTAAATTTTAACTAAGCTTGTCATGCCTTTTCATAATTTTCTTATGTTGGTTCTTTTTATCACGACGCTATCGGTTGTAAATTTGTAAAAATATAACCTTTTTGAGAACTTGAATTTCCCGAGTTAAACCTAGACAAGTAAAAAAAAATGAAAATTTTTGAAAAAATTTGGGGTGATTAGCGGTTCCAATAGAGTTTTGTGTAAGGCTTGTATTTAGGACTTGCAAGATTCAAGGTTTTAGCATCCCCCCCACACTTAAATTACACATTGTCCTCAATGTGTCCCAAAAATAAGTTTTTCGGTTGATTAAAATGTGTAAAAGTGGGTTAAAAACAAGATTTTATGGTACTGGGTAGCTGAACACGGGGTGGTGTTGGCTGAGCACGGCCCAGTGTCCAGACTGCCAGTACCAAAAGTAAACAGAAGGCTGGGCACGGGGGCGTGTCCAGGTACCTGAACTGGGCATTTTCTACAGAACCTTGGGCACGGGGCGTGTTGGGGTGAGCACGGCCCTGTGCTGAACTTGCTGTAATGAAGAAAAATCATCGGGAGGCTCTGTTTTTGTGTATGGGGTGTTGGTTCAAGCTTCCCTTATCATCCTTCACCATCCCGAGTGTGTTTTATTCCTGAAAATTAAAAACTAAACTAGAAAATATAAAAGTTAAACTAATCTAAACTAAGGATAGTTCCGTGGAATGCCTCCGTGGTGCGCCACGTTTATAAGGGTCCTTGGCTAGACCCACCTTATCGGGTGGTTCTGGCTCATCTTCAATTAGGGGGTCGTCATTGCCGAATGGATATTTCATTGATCGCTCAAGATCGACACTTCTTTTAAATGCCCCTAATTGAAGAGGTAGATTGTTGAACTTCCGGTTTTTCAAAGCTTCGTGAGTTTTTACAAATGGCCGTCCCAACACTAGAGGAGTGTCATCGAGGATGACAAAATCGGTCGGGATTACCATTTGATTTGTTTGAACCAATACATCCTCAACTATACCGATTGATTTTATTACTTTCCGATTGGATAGAAAAATGGGTATTTGAAGTGGAGAAAAATCACTAATACTTAATTTTTCGAAAATGTAGTTAGGCATTATGTTAACACAAAGATCTTTATCGATTGTGACATTACTAATAAACGAATTTTGAAAGAAACATGGAACCGGTGTAATGTTAATTTCAAATGGGTCTTCTTTTATTAGTGAGGTTTGATCATTAGTTAACTTAACACTTACCGTTTCATCAATTTTAGTGTTAGTGTTTAACTCTTTTAAAAACTTAGCATGAGTGGGCACTAAACAATGATTTTCGAAAGAAGGTGACAAGAGATTAATTTCTTCAAAATTAGACTCTTCTTGAATTTTAACGTTGTCGGACTCACCTTTTCCGTTGTTTAACTCATGTGTCGGTTTTTCACTTATTTGTTCTTCCATTTTTACACTTTCAGTTATCTCTTCCCTTTTTAATTCTTCTCTTGCGCGGGACTCCTCTTCCCTTGCGCGAGCTTCTTTTATACATCGATCGATAACTCTAATGTGTTCTAATATCCTATCGGTCACTTCGGTTATAGAAAAAGAGTCATTATTTCCTAAGCTTGAATCCGGTTGTTCGACCCTTTGTTCCTCATAATACCCATATGAAGTTGATGGTTCACACCATTGTCCTTCATTGTAAGCATATGATGGATAAGGTTCGTAATTTTGTTCTTCATAATACTCATATGAGGTGGGTTGTTCACGCCATGGTTCCTCATAATAAGCATATGAAGGTGGTTGCTCATATCTTGGTTCCTCAAAGTATGAGTATGAAGGCTCATACCTTGGTTCATCAAAATATGAGTATGAGGGAGGAGGTTCATACCTTTGGTCTTCATAGGATGTGTATGAAGTTGATGGCTCGTACCTGGGCTCCTCATAATAGGTGTATGAATTGGATGGTTGATATGAGCGATTATTTTGAACTGATCGTGCGTTACGACAATTAGTGCAATAATTACCCCTATAATCATCCTCCTCATAGGTGTAGTCATAACCTCCTGAGTATTGATCCATAAGAATCACTCAGCAGACCACAACTGAGTCTCGAGATCAGAAAACAAAAATAAAAACGGAAACAGAGGCTGGACACGGCCCCGTGTTCAGTGGACACAGCCCCGTGTTCAGGATCTGTATCTGGGCGTTTTAATTAAATTTACTGATTTCGTTGAGCACGGGGCGTGTTCAGTGAGCACGGCCCGTGTTCAACCTACTGTAAATGCAAAACTAAACTAAAATGCAGAAAAATGTGGGCCCGTTTTGAAAAGGTTTTGAAAAACAGATTAGACCGTCGATTTTAAGCTTTCCTAAAATCCTTGTGTCCCCGGCAGCGGCGCCAAAAACTTGATGTGCGATAAAGTGTCGTATATATTAGGTGTATATTTTAAGCCCTTTTTAACACTTATTTTAGCCAAGTTTTAAATTTATAAAACACGATATTTCACTAACACTAAACACACATATGGGCAAGTGCACCCATCGTTGAGTGTAGTATAGCGTTGGTAAGATACCAAGGTCGTCCAAGGACACAAGAGCTTTTAGTACCGGTTTATCCTCAACGTCTAACCAAAATAAAAGTTTAGAAAAATGTTTTAAACTAAGAAAAATAAAACTAACTAAAATGCTGAAAATAAAAATAAAAGAAAAACAGATAGACAAGATGAATCACTTGGTTCCGACTCGTATCTAGTATAACCTTTGATTATTTCCGCACTTTTGCACATAATTAAGAGATTATCTTAGTTATTGTAGTAGGCCCCTCTTTTGAAGGCGACGTTACCCTCACCCCAGTAGTTTGAGTCAGCAGGGATACAATCCTAAAAGGGTGGATTATTGGAAGATAATGAATTAAGTTATTAATGCAGTATTGTGGTAGGCCCCGCTTTTGGCGGTGACGTTAACCTCGGCTAAGTAGTCTGAGTCAGCAGGGATACAGTCCTAAATAGCCGGGTTATAGTATTAATAGTAGTTAACTTATGAGGGGATCAAAGAGTTTGGACCCCCGCCATCCAATACCGTGAAGTATTGAAGGAGGTCCTACTAAATTTGACCCAGGTCCATTGCAGGACCTCTAAACGCTGAACAATGGCAAGACCTTTACCAAACCGTTCCCTTAACCCCCTACCAGGTAGCCAACATATCTCCATATAGACCGTGGAGATATGAATGGTGAAAATCCTTTATTTTATATAGACAGTAAAATAATGCCAAGACACCACGGACAAACGATAAGGAAAGATCACCTTCAACATAAGTAACTAGTTATTAAAGTCATTAATACAAAACCAAATAAAAAGTGCAAAAGATTAGAAATAAAAAGTATTATACTAGACACTTTGTCTTCACCAAGTGATGTAAGAGATTTAGGCAAACATGTCCTTGATTGTCAAGAACTCTTACGATCAATCTTGGATCCCGAGACGACTCACACACTCTACGATGGACAATGGATGATGGTGGTGGATGATGGTGTTGTGATGGTGGTGGGTGGTGGATGAAGTGTGAGAGAGGTGGTGTGCCAAGGGATGAGTTGAAATGAAACCAAGCACTCCTATTTATAGGCTGAACAGAAGCCTGGACACGGCCCCGTGTCCACCCTTTTCTCTTTCTTCATTAATACAGTTTGTCTTTATTAGCTCCACACGCCCCCGTGTCCGCTGGGCACGCCCCCGTGCTTGTCTGACATTCTCTCTCTTCATTAATTGTAATTCACAATTACAATTAATGCGCCTGCTGTACTTTCGCCACGCCCCCGTGTTCACTGGACACGGCCCCGTGGTGGGCAATAGAAGCTTCTAGAGGTTTGTCTTTTATGCCATGGCTGACCATTCTGGACACGGCCCCGTGCTGAGCTGGGCACGCCCCGTGTCGAGCTGGGCACGCCCCGTGTCGGGCTGGGCACAGCCCCATGCTCAGCTTTCTTCTTGTTTTTGCTTTGGGAGATGCTGTCGATGGGGGTCGGGCATGCCATGTTTGTTCCTTTTCTTGTACTTATGCTAGATTTAGCTGCCTTTTTGCTTCTTTTGTTAATTTGAGCTCATTTAATCCTGAAAATACAAAAGGAAGACAAAAGCACACCTTTTCCAACATTGGTACTAAAAAAGGGTTAGTTTTATGCCACAATTGATGTAATTTATATGTTGCATTTTGCACACATCAATGCACAGGTAACACGTAAGGCACACACACACGTATAATACAAGTAAAATACACAGTTCGAGTTACGGTTCGATGTCGTTTCGATTAGCATAGCTTGATTAACTTTATCGCATTGTTACTTCCTATCATTCCCAGTCGTAGGTCGATTGAAATATGGTTAATACGATTCGATTATTGTAATGAACGACACTTACTCCACATAATATAAATAAAATAAAAACATTTCTACGAGTCAAGTCGCGCGAAATCGGTCGTTGACTTTGACCTTGACTTTGACTTTCACTTGTGAAAACGCGGGGTGTTACAGCCTCCCCTTGTTTAGGGAATTTCGTCCCAAAATTAAGCTGAAAGCCGTAACTAACCGTGGATCACATGTGAGAGTTCTTCGTTTGGACTACTGAAAATCGTCAAATTAATCGACTTTTTGCTGATTTTTGGATATGATATGCGAAATTTTCTGATCTATAAGTCTACAAAGTTTCAAGTCTTAACTCGAAGTCATTTGTGAGAAATTTGTGTTTTGTTAAAAATGTGGAATATTGCTGTTGATGTTCCCCGTACGGATGGCAATCCGTGCGGATAACATATTCGTATTGACTTTTGTTGACTAGCTTATTCGCTTTGTCTTTGAGTCGTGCGGAATTCGTGAACGCGTGTGACTAAACATAATCGTAACGGAGTCAAAACCGATCTTACAAGTGGTATCTGAGCAGGTGCTCGATTGCGCGGATCAAATATACTAGAATGTAACAAAATCGATGGTTCTATCGATAAATCTGAAATCGTACAAGCACTTGAATCACGCGAATGCCAAAGAGCAAAAGTCCCTAATTGAAACCGTAGGGCTCCTATTTATAGGCCAAGGGAATAAGGAATCTTTCTTTATTTACAATTATGCCACCTTGCCTTTCTTAGCCAGACATTACTCACTCGTTGAACAACTGTGGATACTTTGCCTTCATGTCGCTTTCGAGTTCCCAAGTGAACTCCGCGCCTCGTTTGCCTTCCCACCGGACCTTCACAATAGGAATGCGTGAGCGCCTGAGTTCTTTGGTTTGGCGATCCATGATTTCGACAGGCTTCTCCACGAAGTGTAATGTTTCGTTCACTTGTAGATCGTCTAAAGGAACATGTAAGTCGTGGTCGGCGATGCACTTTCGGAGGTTTGACACGTGGAAAGTCAGGTGGACATTGCTAAGTTCCTCTGGTAATTCGAGTCTGTAGGCGACTTTTCTGATCCTTTCCAGAATCTTAAAAGGTCCCACATATCGAGGCGCGAGTTTCCCCTTCTTGCCGAATCGGACCACACCCTTCCAAGGTGATACCTTTAGGAGTACGTAGTCACCAACGCCATATTCACGGGGTTTGCGCTTTTTATCGGCGTAAACTTTCTGTCGATCCCGAGCTTTCTCTAAGTTGTCTCGAATTTGGAAAATTTTGTCTGTCGTTTCTTGTAGCAGCTCCGGACCAGTTAGTTGCGAGTGACCGATCTCGTGCCACACAATAGGCGATCGACATCTTCTTCCGTACAAGGCCTCGAAAGGTGCCATCTGGATGCTAGCCTGGTAGCTGTTGTTATATGAGAATTCGACTAACGGAAGGTGTCTATCCTAATTACAACCGAAGTCTAGAACACACGAACGGAGCATGTCTTCAAGAGTACGAATCGTTCTTTCAGTCTGACCGTCGGTTTGTGGGTGGAACGCAGTACTTAGATTAAGCGTTGTACCGAGTGCCGTTTGAAATGTTTCCCACAATCGTGAAGTAAACCGAGCATCGCGATCAGAGATGATGTCACGAGGCGTCCCATGTCGACAAATGATCTCGTCGGTGTAGATTCGGGCTAATCGTTCTACCTTGTAGTCTTCTCGTATTGGCAGAAAGTGTGCTGATTTAGTCAAACGGTCAATAATAACCCAAATGCTGTCGTGACCTGATGACGTGGTTGGAAGCTTGGTTACGAAATCCATAGCTATGCTCTCCCACTTCCACATGGGAATTGGTGGTTGTTCGAGCAAGCCAAAGGGTCTTTGATGTTCAGCCTTGATTCTAGCACAGGTTAGGCATTTTCCGACGTAGAGGGCGATATCCCGTTTCATACCCGGCCACCAGTACCTATAGCGAAGATCATGGTACATTTTGTCAGCACCGGGATGGATAGAGTACCGGGATTTGTGGGCTTCATCCATGATAATCTGTCGCAAATTGGTTCGCTTGGGAATCCAAATTCGATCTAAGAAGTGGAATATCCCATTCGATTTGCTCACAAGCTGGGCTCCATCGTGGTAGATTCTTTCTTTCTTCAGGGTGCGTTCGTTGAAACATGCATGCTGGGCGTCGCGGATGAGAGCTTCGAGGTTGTGCTGGGCTTGAACATTACGAGTGCTAAGCAGATAGCTCCGTCTGCTAAGTGCGTCGGCAACAACATTTGCCTTGCCTGGGTGATAACGAATCTCACAGTCGTAATCGTTGAGAAGTTCTACCCATCGGCGTTGACGCATATTTAGTTCCCTCTGATTAAAGATGTGTTGTAGGCTCTTATGATCGGTGAAGATCGTACACTTTGTACCATACAGGTAGTGTCGCCAAATCTTTAATGCAAAAACAACTGCGCTTAGCTCGAGATCATGGGTTGTATAGTTATTCTCGTGGACCTTGAGCTGACGAGATGCGTAAGCTATGACCTTGTCTCGTTGCATTAGGACACAACCGAGACCAAAATTAGAAGCATCACAGTAGACAATGAAATTATCATTTCCGTCGGGTAGTGTGAGAACAGGAGCATTGCAAAGCATGTGTTTGAGGGTTCGAAAGGCAGACTCTTGTTTGGTTCCCCAGACAAAAGACTGGTCCTTATGCGTGAGAGAGGTAAGTGGTACAGAAATCTTCGAGAATCCTTCGATAAATCGTCGATAATAGCCCACTAGCCCGAGAAAGGAGCGGACTTCAGACAGGTTCTTAGGCGTAACCCAGCTCTTAACAGCTTCTATCTTCGCAGGATCGACGTGAATACCCTGACTATTTACGATGTGACCCAGAAACTAAACCTTCCCCAACCAAAACTCGCATTTGGAGAATTTGGCGTAGAGTTGGTTCCCCTGGAGTAACTCGAGAACCAAACGTAGATGTTGCGCGTGTTCGGCTCTCATTTTGGAATAGATCAAGACATCGTCGATGAACACGATGATGAAACGGTCAAGATATGGTTTACACACTCGATTCATCAGATCCATGAAAACTGCTGGTGCGTTTGTTAGGCCAAAAGGCATGACAACGAATTCGTAATGGCCGTAACGGGTTCGGAATGTGGTTTTGGGTATATCCTCCTCTTGTATACGCAGCTGATGATATCCGGAACGTAGGTCAATCTTCGAGAAACACGTAGCGCCTTGTAGTTGGTCAAACAAATCGTCGATTC
The DNA here is from genome assembly GCA_030545235.1 of Helianthus tuberosus. Classification (NCBI taxonomy): domain Eukaryota; kingdom Viridiplantae; phylum Streptophyta; class Magnoliopsida; order Asterales; family Asteraceae; genus Helianthus; species Helianthus tuberosus. The sequence goes on from CM060430.1 coordinate 65,599,524, forward strand.
GAGGCAGAGGATAGCGGTTCTTGATAGTCAACTTATTCAATTCCCGGTAGTCGATGCACATCCGGAACGACCCGTCCTTCTTTTTGACGAAAAGGACTGGTGCGCCCCAAGGAGAGGTGCTCGGGCGAATAAAGCCTTTCTCAAGTAATTCCTGGAGTTGGGTTGAGAGTTCGCGCATTTCGGACGACGCGAGTCGATAAGGAGCTCTGGCGATAGGATTAGCTCCAGGAATGAGATCAATGCGAAAATCAATATCGCGCTTTGGAGGTAGTCCGGAAAGATCCTCTGGAAAAACATTAGGAAATTCTCGAACCACGGGTACGTCTTTCACTTCCTTCTTCTCTTTCTTTTCCTTCTCCGCTGCTACGACGTTAGCCAAGAAAGCCCTGTATTCCTTGCGGAGATACTTGCTAGCTTGTAGGCATGACATAAGCTTGAGACCCTTCGAAGTAGTATCACCATAAACACACAATGAATCACCGTTTGCGAGCGAAAAACGAATCATCTTATCGAAGCACACAACTTCGGCATGGTTTTCGCGAAGAAAGTCCATGCCTACTATGACGTCAAAGCTTCCGAGTTGCATCGGAATGAGATCAATTGAGAAGATGTGATTGTTGAGCTCGAGAGTGCAATCACGAATAACAGAGTTTACAGCGACGGTTCTTCCGGTAGCGACTTCGACATCGAATGCAGAGGAGAGTCGGGAACGTTTACGACTAAGGAGTTTCTCAAATTCGAGTGACACAAAGCAATTATCGGCTCCAGTATCAAACAAACATGAAGCATAAATACCATTCACAAGGAACGTACCATTGACCACGTTGTTGTCGGCCTGGGCTTGACGCACATTGAGATTGAAAGTTCTGGCGCGTGCGGCCTGTTGTTGTTGCTGCTGTTGTTGTTGTGGTTGCAGCTGTTGCGGTTCTTGTTTCACTACCCTGTTCGGGCACATGTTGGCGAAATGATTCGGGTCGCCACACGTGAAGCATGCTCTGGCTTTGACTGCGGGTGCCGGAGGAGCTTGTTGACCCTGTGGGGCGGCGAGTAGAGCTTGATTGGCAGGAGCTTGGCGAATACGGCAGTTGGCAGTAAAGTGGCCGTATACATTGCAGTGAGCACATAAGCGGCATTGAATAGCAGTAGGGTGATGATAGGTGCAAGTAGGGCAGAGCGGGTGTGGTCCAGTACATGCACGCTTTGCAGGCGGTGCTTTGGCCACAGGCGCCGCTACTTGACGCTGTTGGGCAGGTACAGCTTGGATCGGTGCAGCAGTAATCGCACAGTTCTTGTTGGTGGAGCTGTTCTTTCTCTTGTTCTTTCTCTTGTTGCTTGACGAGGTGGTTTCAACAGTTGGTGCAGTGGCGGTAGCTTGATGCAGATGCTTGGAGGTCTTCTCCCACACCCCAGCCTTAACCCTTTTGTCATTGATTTCAGCGGCTAGCAGATAGGTTTCCTCGATCGTGGTAGTCTTAGCCGCTTGCACAAAATCAGCAACGCAGTCGGGCAAAGCTCGGATGTACTTCTTGATGGTCATCTCAGGGGTCTTGACCTGGTCGGGACAAATAATGCTGAGCTGTTTGAAGCGAGCAGTAAGGACAGCATTGTCTCCATCCTTCTGATGTATGTGCCAAAATTCATCTTCAAGCTTTTGACGCTCGTGAGGAGGGCAGAATTCCTCTAGCATGACTTCCTAGAGCTCGTCCCACGACAAACCGTAGGCTGCATCATTCCCTCTCTTGTTCCTCTCGGCCGTCCACCAGTCCAAAGCACGGGACTGAAAGACGCCGGTAGCGTTCAGAGTTCGAAGGTCATCAGGGCAACCACTTTGTCGCAGAGTAACCTCGATAGAGTCAAACCAATGGAATAGTGCAGTAGGACCTCCTTTGCCTGTGAATTCTTTCGGCCCACATGACTTGAATTGTTTGAAACTGAAAGGTCTTGCGACAGCTTTAGGACCTTCAGTCCTCGACTCCTCGGATGATTTGCTGGCATTCTCATAGGCATCACTCACAGCTTTTGCCACACTCTTCGCGATGATCGAAGCAAGACGTCTGTCCCTCTTTTCCTGACGAGTGAGTGTATGACGAGATCCAGACGACATTGTCTGCAATAGACATCGCCATGGAACTCAGCACATGTATTCGAATCTCACCTCACACGTTTATTACTTACTAAAGCTCAGTAACACGTACTATGTAAACGCATATAGTCACAAAATCACAGAATTGCACGAAATCACATAAACACATAGAGCACATAATCACAGTATTCCTAAACATATAAGCACAATAGCAAAACACACATATGCTCCTAGTCACTAAGGTATATACGAGCATACAAAGCATTCTGAATGCCTCTGTTGTCGATTTGTTAGCGATGAGTTGTGTGGGTTTTGTGTTTTAGAAGCAATAGTGTTGGGTCGAAACCAATAGTACCTCGAAACGTTAACAAATAAGCAGAAAATACATAAAATCTTCATAAAGGTCGATAAATCAAAGGTAGATTGTCTGCGGCTAATAGACTTCGACTAACCAAAGTGACTCGACTATTCGCAAGGATCCTGTGTGCACAATTACCTCCAGGACTATGCCTTTGCCTCGATTCTTGGGCGTCGGCGCAATTCCCATTGGTTATATTGTGTCTTTAGATCGTTGGAGGCCATCGAAACTTTGGTGGGAGTTTTTGTATAAAAGCAGGACGAGTTGCCAAGGTTAGGGTTTCACCCCTATCTTGCAACTTCCGTCCCTGTTTTTGATAAAATTCGAGGAGATTATTCATCAAAATATGGACTTCACTCCTAATTTGGTATGATTCTCCTCGTTTGTAGCTAAAATGCAAGCTGATTAGGCAACTTTAGTCGAGAGTTTGCGGTTTTCACACCTATTCTCGGCCTTATTACCTGTTCATAACTTGAAAAATCGAGTGCAGTGATAGAAAAGAGCGAGTGATAGTGGCGAGTTTACGCATACGCGTGAGTTGGTCTGTTGGTTCTTAACTATAGACTAGGTCTCTAAGACTTCGACCCGGACTAGGTCGAGTCTTGCCTAATTTCCTATAGTTATGGCTCTGATACCAATCTGTCACACCCCAACCGATGGCGGAATCATCGGGGTATGACACTGAGCGAAACAGATTGTCCAGAAGTTTCCATAACAACTATCATTACCATTCAATTAAAGCAATACGTCCCATACCGTATCTTAAATAGTCAGACAAGTTATTACAGATAACATCAAAACAAATATTCTGTTCCGACAACTCAGATTTAAACATAACTAGTTTATTCGTTGGTTTCTAGACTCCAGTTCCTAGCTTCAAGTTCATCACAGCCCGAGAAGCATATAAACAACCTAGGCACCTGTCACATACGTTAAAATAAAGTCAATACATAAAATGTAAAGGTGAGCATACAAGTTTGATAATAGCATATAGAGTTCGAATTCGTTTACGCATAACCAGCACGTACACATAGTGAAATGAAGCACGTTAGTTATCGACATAGATCCATCGATACCAATGACTGCGGGTTGACTGCCCGAGGCAGTTCGCAATACATGATTACCACCATAATCCATGCAAGTAAAAGATCCTTAACAACCCCCGTGTGAACGGGTGCTGAGTCCAAACTATAGTACTATCATTGCTAAGGCAGGTAGACAGCATTCCATGTGTAAACATAACAAACAAGCATTCATAAGCCACGTATAACATGCATAAAAGGTTTAGCGTTAAAAATAGCTTGAGTAGTGTGATTGTTGTAGTTTGAATATTCGTAACGTATGTAACACCCAAAAGTGCTAAAAGCAAAAAGGGTTCGAGTATACTCACAGCGATTATGGATTGAAGGGAGCGCTTTTCAGCGAGTACGGTTAGCCTGAATAGATTCGATAACGTAATGATAAGTGGCGCGTAAAACATTACAAAGTGAGAGTGGGTAGGATAACTGATCGTGCGGGGCAGCTATCCGTGAGAGGAAGTCATCCGTGCGCGTGAACTATCCGTGCGGATGGTGATGCGTGCGGATGGTGATCCATCCGGATAAGCTATCCGTGCGTGCGAGCTGTCCGTGCGGATGGTAATCCGTGCGGATTTGTCGCGCGTGCGGATTGCTTATCCGTACGGACAAATTGTTCGTGCGGATAACGTTCAAGTGGATTGTTTCTTCCTAAGTTAAGGATGTGTTTGTGTATGATGGCTTGTGCTTTTGAGTTTTCGTTGTAGCATTTAGAAAACATTTAAGTGTTTCTACCTTTCAAGTCGGCCGCGCGGACAACAATCCGTACGGATGGTAGTCCGTGCGGACAATGGTAATCCGTGCGGACAGTCTGTGCGCGCGGGCAGAGACAATCCGTCCGGATAGCTTGTCCGTGCGGACGACTTGGCCGTGCGGATGAACACTGTTTGAATTTATTTTAAGGCCTTAGTATCTCATGATCCGAAGAGTAATTCATTCAGAGGTTGTCCGTCCGGATTGCTCATTCGTCGATACTCAAACCTTGTTTGGAAAGTGGGTCCCAAGGGTAGCTCGTCCGGGTGACAACCCGTCCGTATAGCCTGTCCGTGCGGACAACTGGTCTGATTGTTCCGTTCGTCTACTCTTGGTTTCTGTTGTCGTTTATCGAGACGTTCTGATTACGTGGCAACCACTTGGAATCGTATTCTTACCCGCACGACTAAGCCGGCCAGGAACCACCCTGACTCGACATGTCGGTGACTCAGAACGGTTATTCCGGTTGACCCCGAAATCAGGTGTCTTGCGGTAGGGTTCCAGATCTAGGACTAGTGCATCACTATTATCGAGTAGAGACTAGAACCGATCAGATTCATACCGATCTTAAGGGTAAAAGAAGGAGAGAGAGCTTAGGTTGAAATATTAACTCTTTTATCCTTAGAAAAGTTTAGATTTAGGTGATGTTGTTGTGAAATCTTGTGGAAATCATTTAGATCTGAGTTATTCTTGGTGGAATGAAGTCAAGCTTGAAGTTCATAAGAACTTCATGATGACGTCACTCAAGAATACCTCAAATCTTGATGATTTCATGGTTAAAAGTGGAGATTTGAAAGATAGAAAGGTGTAGAATTGTGTAGTGATCAAGAATGTACAAGAATTAGTGCAAGATCTTACCTGGATTGAGAGAAATCTGAGAAAAAGTGAAGAATGCGTGTGGTTCGGACGTCACTTGCCAAAAGTGGAAAAGTTGGAGAGTGACCCGTGTATTTATAGGATGCTAAAAAGGGAAAGGGTGAGCCGTGCAGATGGCACGTAACCCGGATAGGCTATCCGTCCGGATTGGTCATCCGTGCAGATTGGCAATCCGTGCGGATTGACCATCCGTGCGGATGTAGCCTGATTTGGTGCGTTCGGCGTGATGTTGCTTCGGTTTCGATTTTCGAGCGATTCGATAGGGTTTCCTAGTCAAATTACTTTCAGTCCCAACTACTTCTTATATGGTTCGACTCGGAATTCGGGTTCGGGTTCGTTTACATTCAAGTTAGACTTCGAGTTCGATTGAGTTCGCTTGATTATCACAACATAACATAAATATGCATGCACAGGTAACACGTAAGGCACACACTCACGTATAATACAAGTAAAATACACAGTTCGAGTTACGGTTCGATGTCGTTTCGATTAGCATAGCTTGATTAACTTTATCGCATTGTTACTTCCTATCATTCCCAGTCGTAGGTCGATTGAAATATAGTTAATACGATTCGATTATTGTAATGAACGACACTTACTCCACATAATATAAATAAAATAAAAACATTTCTACGAGTCAAGTCGCGCGAAATCGGTCGTTGACTTTGACCTTGACTTTCACTTGTGAAAACGCGGGGTGTTACACCCGAATCAGCCTATATAAGGGGGGCTCAAGCTCATTTGAATCCTCGTTCATTTTCTGAATTCTCTCTCAACTTCTTTATAGTAGAAACTCTGCTCAGACATAATACCCACTATATAGCGAAGCGCTGCCTCGTTGTAAGTACTATAACCCTGCTATTACCCTACATGATTGATTTAGGATTCCGTAATGCATGTCGGCTCTGTCCGACTCAGTCATTGGAATTCTGTCTCGTGTGTACACCCGATTGATTTAGAATTTCCGTAATGCATGTCGGCTCTGCCCGACTCAGTCATTGGAATTCTGTCTCGAGTGTACGGTTAAATTGAACTGGGTTATTTTACTAACACGTGTGCATTATTTGATTTAATAGATAGTAACCAGGAAGTCACAGGGAAAATACCTAAAATAGCAATGTGAGTGATTCCTCTTTTCACAAAGTGTTTTTACAAAACTTCAACTATTTTAAATTATATTCAACAGTGATTGAGTATTTGTATTCTACAATTATCGTCGGTATGTTGGGGTTTTGTATACAAAATTTGTTACTACACTGTGAGTAGTAACATTACCACAAGTTGGGTTGACAGTACCGTGGGTGGTAATTAAAGTAGAAATATAAACAAATGTAATTGCGAGATCGCCCTCAATGCTGTAAAATGATAAAACCTATTTTGATTAAAATGGGATTCACTCACCAGTATTTCTTGCTGACAAAATATTTTAAAAACGCGTTTCAGGTAACATAATGTGAAAGCCCAATAGAAGCCAGCTGGAGAGCACTGAAGGCTTGGATTAGTGGCTATAAAAGTTACCTAAATAAACAAGACATTTTGATTTCAATAATTAGGGTTTATCCCTATCAATGTATTATCAAATGAACTTAGGTTTTATCCCCATGAATTATTCTTATAAAAGTTTGGTATTTTACTCTGATAAAAATATTTCCTAACTACGGTCCTGATGTTTTCCGCTGCCAAATTAATAAATACCGATACCACCCGCTCTGAGTAGCTCCAAGTCACACTGAACCAAGTCACAGTGTAAATAATGACAATGGACCTATTATCCAAGCTCCAATTCCTAAAAGAAGAAGAACCGCTCCATACGGTTGTTCTTTTAAAGAATTCTTGGCCATCAAACCAATAGAATTCTCAGGCAATGAAGAAGCCATAGCAACCTTACGTTGGATAGAAAAGACGGAAGCAGTCATAAAAATAAGTAAATGCGCAGACGAAGATAAGATTATGTTTGCTTCTAATCTTTTCAAAAATGCAGCCTTAGAATGGTGGAATACTATTCTCCAGTCTAGAGGAAGTGACAGAGTTTATAATATGGAATGGATCAACTTTAAGGAAATGGTTGAAAGAAAATTTTGTCCTCCTAATGAGAAGGAACAAATAGCCAATAAGTTCCTAAGTCACAGAATGACTGGAATAGACTGCAAGGGTTACACTACCATATTCTTCGAATATGCTAAGATAGTACCATCCTTAGCCTCACCCGAACCAGTATTAATCTCCCATTATATTTGGGGATTAATTAGTGAGATTAGACATGTAGTCAAGGCAGCTAGACCGCAAACCATAGAAGAAGCAGTAGAATTAGCCAATACCTTGACTGACGAACTGGTACGTACACAAGAAGAAAACCAGAGGGAGAACCTAGCTCAAAAGCTTACGCTGGAATTCCGTTCTAGTAATTCCTACCATGGGAAGGGAACAGGTTCTTCTGCACCCTACTGTGAGAATTCCAAAAGAAAGTATTTTGGAAAATTTTCTACATATTACAACTTTTGCAAAATCTCTGGACACAAGGAAGAAGACTGTAGAAAGAAACCCAACAATGGAGTATGCTTTAATTGTGGAGAAAAAGGACACATTAGACCAAACTGTCCGAAACTAGCTCTAGCCATGCCCAACAAGACTAAGACAACATAAGCACCCAAGAAGAATGCCAGAGCCTTTGTTCTGATAGCTGATGAAGCCAAGATGATTTCGGATGTGATCGCCGGTACGTTTTTAGTTAATGACATATTTGCCAAGGTATTGTTTGACTCTGGTGCTAACCAAAGTTTTATCAATACTTCTTTCTATCAATTTCTTGACCAACCCTTAGTCAAACTTCAACAAGACTGTCTGGTAGAAACGGCCAATGGAGAATCTGTTAAGATAAGTGAAATCTTGCTGGGAGCAAGAATAGAAATCCTAAACCATCGTTTCTTTGCTAACCTTTACCCAATGAATCTGGCTGGTTTCGATGTTGTATTAGGAATGGATTGGTTGGTAGCCAATCGTACCAGTATTTTATATGATCAAAAGTTAGTACAAGTAAGTACACTAAGCGGTGAAAAGATCACAATTAAAGGAGATAAGCCAACTAGATCGACGAAATTCATCTCTGTGATGAAAGCTGCAAGTTATGAAAGGAAGGGAGGAATAGTATATATGATTTCTGTAATCATTAATACTAAAGGAAAAGAATTAAAAGATATTCCTGTAATATCTAAATTCGCAGACGTTTTTTCCAGAAGAGTTACTTGGATTACCGCCTGATAGAGAGGTTGAATTTAGAATTCACCTAATACCGGGGATGACGCCGATTGCCAAAGCACCATATCGATTAGCACCAACGGAAATGTAGGAACTGAAGAATCAATTGGACGAACTTCTTAACAAAGGTTTTATACAACCAAGTTCATCCCCGCGCGGAGCACCGGTGTTGTTCCTTAAGAAGAAAGATGGATCGATGCGTATGTGCATTGACTATCGAGAATTGAACAAAGTCACGATTAAGAATCGGTACCCACTACCGAGAATCGATGATCTGTTCGATCAACTTCAAGGAGCTCGATTCTTTTCTAAAATCGATTTACGCTCTGGATATCATCAATCTGAAGGTACAGGAAAAGGATATTCCTAAAACTGCTTTCAGAACGAGATACGGTCATTATGAATTTACTGTCATGCCATTTGGTTTAACCAATGCCCCAGCCGCATTTATGGACATGATGAACAGGATATGTAAACCATACCTGGATAAATTCATAATTGTCTTTATAGATGATATTCTAATTTACTCTAAGAGTAAAGAGGACCATGCAGCCCATCTGCATACGCTCCTCACATTGTTGAGAAAAGAGAAGCTTTATGCTAAATTCTAAAAATGTGAATTTTGGTTACAAGAAGTACAATTCCTAGGACATCTGGTTAATCATGAAGGAATTCATGTGGATCCCACAAAGATCGAGACAATTACTAAATGGAAAGTCCCTGAATCACCAACAGACGTACGAAGTTTTCTTGGACTGGTAGGATATTATAGACGGTTTATCCGCGATTTCTCTAGAATAGCCATTCCATTAACTAAACTGACCTGCAAATCAGTTAAGTTTGAATGGAGACCAAAATAGGAGGAAGCTTTTAAGATTCTTCAGCAGAGGTTAACTAACGCACCCATACTTGCATTACCAGAAGGAGCTGAAGACTTTATAGTCTATTGTGATGCATCTAAGTTAGGATATGGATGTGTGTTGAAGCAACGTCAAAAGGTTATAGCCTATGCCTCTAGACAACTTAAGAAACATGAAGAGTATTACACAACCCATGACCTAGAATTAGGAGCCATAGTTTTTGCCCTTAAGATTTGGAGACACTATTTATATGGAAATAAATTTATTGTCTTCACTGATCATAAGAGTTTAAAATATATTTTCGGGCAAAAGGAATTAAATATGAGACAGAGACTCTGGATGGAAGTTCTTAGTGATTATGATTGTGATATCCAGTATCATTCTGGGAAAGCCAATGTAGTAGCTGATGCTTTAAGTCGAAAGTATCATGAAAAACCAAAGCGAGTACGTTCTCTCAGATTAAATCTACAAGTTGATTTAAATGAACAGATTAGAGAAGTACAGGAATCAGCAATCAAGGATGATGCTGAAAAATTGAAAGGAATGATTAAGGAATTAGAACAAGGAACAGATGGAATTTGAAAGTTCCATAAGAAAAGAATATGGATACCTAAACAAGGAAACCTACGACATAGAATTCTAGAAGAAGCTAATAAATCTAAGTATACAATACATCCTGGAAGTGATAAGATGTATCAAAATCTAAGAAAGAATTTCTGGTGGATAGGAATGAAGAAGGATATAACTAATTATGTGGCTAAATGTCTAACTTGTTCTCAAGTTAAAGCTGGGCATCAGAAACCCTCTGGATTATTGCAACAGTTAGAAATGCCCATATGGAAATGGGAATTGATAACAATGGATTTTGTTACCAAATTACCCAAAACAAGAAAAGGAAATGATACAATCTGGGTGATTGTAGACAGATTGACTAAATCTGCTCATTTCTTACCCATGAAGGAAACTTTCAGTATAAACAATTAGCCAAGCTATATGTAAATGAAGTAGTTTCATTACATGGAATTCCTTTATTTATCGTATCCAATAGAGATAGCCGTTTTACTTCACATTTTTGGACAAGTTTCCAAAAAGCAATGGGAACCAAGTTTAATCTAAGCACAACTTATCATCCACAGACGGACGGACAAAGCGAAAGGACAATTCAGACTATGGAAGATATGCTTAGAGCTCGTGTAATTGATTTTGGAGGAAATTGGGACGATCATTTGCCATTAATAGATTTTTCCTACAATAATAGCTATCATACTAGTATTAATGCTGCACCATTTGAAGCACTTTATGGACTAAAGTGCAGAACTCTAGTCTGCTGGGCAGAGATTGGAGAAAAACAATTATCCGAACAAGAAATAGTGCAGGAAACAACAGATAAGATAATTCAAGTCAAGGAAAGACTAAAAGCAGCCCGGGATCGTCAAAAGAGTTATGCTGACAATAGACGAAAACCATTGGAATTTCAAGTAAGAGATAAAGTATTGTTAAAAGTTTCTCCTTGGAAAGGAGTAGTCAGATTCGTTAAGAGAGGAAAGCTAAGCCCTAGATATGTTGGACCTTTTGAGATTATTAGAAGAATAGGACCTGTAGCCTATCAGCTACAATTGCCAGAAGAAATGGCAGGAATACATGATGTATTTCATGTATGTAATCTTAAAAAGTGTTTAGCAGACGAATCTATAGTGATGCCTCTTAAGGACATAGAGGTAAATGAGAAACTCAAGTTTATCGAGAAACCCATTTAGATTGAAGATAGAAAGATTAAGAATCTCAAACATAAGAGATTAGTTCTGGTCAAAGTGAAATGGGATTCCAAAAGAGGACCAGAATACACTTGGTGTCACACCCCCAAAATCCACAAGCGGAGTATCACCGCAGGGGGGCGTGACTGACCAGGATCCAACCACCAATCATATTGAACATTATAAACAAATAAATAAAATCCAAACCAAACACTATAATTAGTGTCAAAACAATTTAACAAAGTTTAAGTTATCAGTGGAAACATTAAGTTCAAAACCGGAACATAAGATTAAAGTTCATAAGTTTATCATGAACACACAACTGTCCATGTTCCACAACGACTCCTCCCATGCAAGCTCCTGCTAAGTACCTAACGACCTGCAATGCATGTAACAACGAATCAACAACAAAGTTGAGTGAGTTCACAGTTGATTGTCCATTTTAATGTTGTTCCAAAAACCATAAGTTATTTCGAAAACCACGAGTTAACCAGTTCCTTGTTTCCCAAACCATAACCAATGGGGGCTACCCCATGTTGTAAACCACTAGACCCGTTACCACATCGACTACTGACTTTAGTCATGTTTATGCGCCCTGCGTCAATGTCTATCATCATTGACTAAGTGCCCAAGTACATTAGTCCACTCCTGTCCTCTGCGGCACGGTGTGAGGCTTATCAGACCTAATAGCGCTATTTAACTAATGACCCGTTTGCCATTGGCTTGGCCTATTAAGTCGATATAAAAATGAGGGACTTCATGATAGAGTTTTGTCTAGTAAGTTATATGTTGACATCCTTCCTACGGAGGATAGAGGTACGTATTCTACCCAAGGAGAATACGCAGGATTTAATGTTGTCATCCTTCCCATGGATGATGGAAGTACGTATCCTACCCAAGGAGGATACGCATGTTTCATTATAGTTCCTTAACCCATTCCCAAACCACCGGGAATCCCATGCCTTGTAGAAAGTGTGAACTCACCTTAGATTAGCTCGGCAGATAAATAGAAGGTCACTTGAGCTAATTGGGGTCAACCACGTCCTAACATGGTTACCATACAAGTCAGGTCTATGTTCAAGTAATTCACATAGGTTTCACACATATTCCAGCAAGTTACATACACAGAATGATCATGGCATACACATTGTATCATGGCAATTCAACTTCAATACTTAACAAGTTCAGCAGTGACATTTGCATATGTAAACCTAGATGTGTGATCTAAGTGATTGGGCTAATGAAGATGTGCAAGCCCAACAGTGTTGTGCGAGTCTACCTTGTACAACCCAATGGGTGCCCGACCCACAATCAAGGATGTGCGATTCATCCTTGCTTGTGCGATCCGAGTTGTGCGATCCAATCATTAACCCAGCCCAATAAAGATATGTGGCCCAATAAACATCAAACAGTCCAATTACTTTTGCGGCCCAGCATGTTGTGCGATCAGCACTGATTTGTGCGATCCACACCATGTTGTGCGGTCCTGCATAAAGGGGCTGTATAGTGTGCTTCAACAGTGGTACTACATGCAATCCTAGCTTGTGCGATTGGGCTTGTGCGATCAGTTATTGGTGCCATAAATTTAGGAAATCAGTTACCCCATTCAAACAGTTTCTATCTTTGCATTTAATCGATCAACTCATGAAATTATCAATTAATTCTTATGAACCCTAATTAACATCAAATCATAAACAACAACCTATCATAACCTTCAATCATATCATCAGATTAATGATTCTTGAATACTAACATGCAACCTAAATCACCAACTCAACAACACAACACCTATTCGCTAATCATAATTCCAATAGCATGTACCCGATCCTAACATACAAAGCATATCAAAATTAAGTCATGCGATTATCATATCCCCTAAGTTTATTCCTTCTAATATGCGATTCAAATCATCAATACGAGGACAGTTTCATCATCTATATATCGAAACCAAACTTCATGATCACACTTTATTAATATATCTTCTAACATGAAACCCTAGTCAATCACATGATAACAAGACACCAAAGATCATATAACAAAACAATAACAAAAACACTAACCGGAAGTGTGCGATGTGATGCTAGACAAGGGAGACCTCGTTGCAAAGAGGAAAAGGGCTTCGAGTATGGGGAAGGGGCTGCCGTCGAACAAGAGAGAGGAAAAGAGAGCTTAGGGTTTTGTGTGTTCTTGTTTTGCAAATTATGAGGAGTATACCCTCTTCCTCATGATGTTATGCGCATAAGGGGAGTGGGCCGAATCCATTCTTGGGCTGCCCTTTGATCTCGAGTACAAGACAAGCAACATTCAGCCGAGAAGGGTGTGTGTGACAAAGGACAAGGTGTGTGGCCCAAAGGGTTTGTGCGATCGGACTCATTTTGTGCAACTAAACTTTGTTATACACACATACTCATAACACAATCACATAACACGTAACATTCAAACTCATAACATTCCATTAAAATCAAATATATCAATTAGTCACGTAGTGTTCATACATGATACATCAAACACAATGAAAATGTTCTAAAATACGAGTTGTCATACTTGGGAACTCGAATCAGAAATGCAAAGGAAACACCCACACTTGTTCCAGTAGATCTCGAGGACGAGATCCAAAACAAGGTGGGGAGGATATAACAACCCTCCTAAAAATATTTTGGACACCCTAAATGTCCTAAAATATACCCCGTACGTGAGAACCGGACCCGGAATGACCCTATACTTAGAAAAAAACAGCAAAAACCATGTTTGGCAGTCGCTCGCGGGCCGCGACGGAGACCATTTGGTCTGTCGCGGGGCGCGACGGCCTGGTTCTTATCCGGACACGTGGCGTGCCACATGGTACTGACTCAGCAAGGCTACATGCTGACTCGACATAGCTATGGCCGCCTTTCAGGCTCTCGCGGGCCATGAAAGCCTAGGCTTTGGCTGTCGCGGGGCGCGACAGACCCCCGAATCAGCCTATATAAGGGGGGCTCGAGCTCATTTGAATCCTCGTTCATTTTCTGAATTCTCTCTCAACTTCTTTATAGTAGAAACTCTGCTCAGACATAATACCCACTATATAGCAAAGCTCTGCCTCGTTGTAAGTACTATAACCCTGCTATTACCCTACACGATTGATTTAGGATTCCGTAATGCATGTCGGCTCTGCCCGACTCAGTCATTCTGTCTCGTGTGTACACCCGATTGATTTAGAATTTCCGTAATGCATGTCGGCTCTGCCCGACTCAGTCATTGGAATTCTGTCTCGAGTGTACGGTTAAATTGAATTGGGTTATTTTACTAACACGTGTGCATTATTTGATTTAATAGATAGTAACCAGGAAGTCATAGGGAAAATACCTAAAATAGCAATGTGAGTGATTCCTCTTTTCACAAAGTGTTTTTACAAAACCTTAATTGTTTTAAATTATATTCAACAGTGATTGAGTATTTGTATTCTACAATTATCGTCGGTATGTTGGGGGTTTTGTATACAAAATTTGTTACTACACTATGAGTAGTAACATTACAACAAGTCGGGTTGACAGTATCGTGGGTGGTAATTAAAGTAGAAATAGAAACAAATGTAATTGCGAGATCGCCCTCAATGCTGTAAAATGTTAAAACCTATTTTGATTAAACTGGGATTCACTCACCAGTATTTCTTGCTGACAAAATATTTTAAAAATGCGTTTCACGTAACATAATGTGAAAGACCAATAGAAGCCAGCTGGAGAGCACTGAAGGCTTGGAGTAGTGGCTATAAAAGTTACCTAAATAAACAAGACATTTTGATTTCAAAAATTAGGGTTTATCCCTATCAATGTATTATCAAATGAACTTGGGTTTTATCCCCATGAATTATTCTTATAAAAGTTTTGTGTTTTACTCTGATAAAAATATTTCCTAACTACGGTCCTGATGTTTTCCGCTGCCAAATTAGTAAACACCGATACCACCCGCTCTAAGTAGCTCGCGGCGGCCCGCTCCCGGGCAGGGGTCGGGGGTTGCGACAGAAGGTGGTATCAGAGCTACAACCACTTATTTAAGCCAAAGAAGTGTTCTACTGACACTAAAATTTCAAATTCTGTGTTAGGAAATAAATTATGTGATTATGTGTTATGTGTTATTTGACTATTTGTTAGTTTACAATATGAGTGATCAAGGAACATCGGACGCTTATCGTCATTTAGATAGTTCACAGAAAAATGAGGGAACATCATCTCAACCTGACCCCTCAGGATATTCAGCAAATACAGAAGAGGGAATATTTATATTTAAGGCACAATCAGAGGAACCTTTTACTACTAAGAAAAGAGGTTGGTTTAATAGTGGAGCTCATGAAAGGAGAAAAAGGATGAAAAAGTTACAGCAACAGAGAGCAATAGCCAGGGCCAATAGGGAGGCGGATGCACAAATCCAGGAAGTAACCAGTAGACCACCTTGGGAGGAAGAATTAGATAGACAGTTGGCTAATTTTCACATGTTAGCCACTATAGCCGTAGATAATAACCAAAACCAAGTAGCCGAACCTCCACTGTTACCTTTATTACCAGACCAACAGATGCAAGAACCTGACCAAGAAGATCCATTTCCTGATGTAGACCCTTACGAGATTCCCATGATTCCCCCACCAAACCCCATAGCCCAGTACACTGACCTTAACTCTTTAGACCCATTTTGGAGTAGCGAATGGTGGACACAGAGTGTAATAAGAAACCCATACCCTTACGGTCAACCTATCCCTCGACACCCTGATCCTGTACCAGCACCCATGCCACCTATGAGCCAGGAAAATTTGGAGGAACTTCGCTCATTAGGTGATGAATTAGTAGAAGAATGAGATAGAATACAAATAATAGGAGAGAAACTTATCTGGAAACAGGTCGTACGTGACATACATGACTGGATACATAACTAGATATACGTGTAATTCTGAGTAGCTCGCGGCCGCCCGCTCCCGGGCAGGGGTCGGGGTTTGCGACAGGGATCGGGCATGTCACGTTTATTTCTTTTCTTTGTATTTATGTTGGTTTTGGCTGTATATTTGTTCTTTTTTCTCATTTAAGCTCATTTGGTCCTGTAAATTCAAAAGGAAGAAAAAAAAAACCACACTTTTTCCAACATTAGTACTAAAAAGGGTTATGTCTCATTTGATGTAATTTATATGTTACATTTTGCACACATCAAATACCCCCACACTTGAATCCTTGCTTGTCCTCAAGCAAAACTCTTTAATATGTTGACACCCAAATGGAAGAGGTAGAACAGAAGTTAAATGCCATTTTAGTCCCTGTGGTTTGGGCCATTTTGCTAGTTTTGTCCAAATGTTTCATTTTTCACCCGTGGGTCCAAAAAGGTTTCACCCTTGCCATTTTAGTCCACTGGATTAACTTCATCCATTATTTATGTCAACCAGAAGGACAATTCGGTCATTTTATATGGCCGAATTGCTCTCCTAGTTAACAAAATTACATATAAAATGACCGAATTGCCCTTCTCGTTAACAGAAAAAATGGATGAAGTTAACCCAGTTGACTAAAATGGCAACGGTGAAACCTTTTTGGACCCATATGCGAAAAATGAAACATTTGGACTAAACTAGCAAAATGGCCCAAACCACAGGGACTAAAATGGCATTTAGCTCTATACAAATAAGTAATTCACCAAATAAGCTAAATATAATTAATGGTATCATAATTACTACGTTACATGACTTGTATCCATATAAATAACCTATCGTATTAAGCTCCCCGCGTTACGGTTGGGGCGTAACACCGTGACAAATAGCACCAATGTCACACTATAGCCAACGACCACCAACGTTGAAGTTGCGGCGTCTTAACGTGGAAAAATTAGACCGAAATATAAAACATAGAAAATAATAACTAACTCGATTTAGGACTCGCGCGTTGTGACAAACTTATTAAACGGGAAAAAATAGACGACGTAAACACACTGAATCACACACGTACGTTGGCCCATGTTAGCTTGCAAAATTTAGAACGAAGTGTATAACAAATCGTAAAATCATTGAACCACACACACACATTGTGTCGTGTTAAGCCGCAAAATTTAGATCTAAAAGTAAAACGAAAATGTTTGAAAAATATAAAAAAACATAGGGGATCAAAGTTGAAAGTAAAAAGGTTGTGAGGTTAAATTGGAAAAACTAAAAACTTTTGGGTTAAAACTTTATTAAAAACTAAACTACAAGATTTTAAGCTTTTAAGTAATGCAACTTTTAAAACACATGATACAATCCCCTAAAACATATTGTTGACTTTTAAACTATTTACCCCTGCGATTTTAAACAATGATAACTTTTATACATTAATATTATAAAAACAAAAACACCATTTGTTGACGTTTAAACTAACTACTTCTACGATTTTTAATCAGCGATAACTTTTTTCATACGTATTGTAAAAACAAATACACCATATAAACAATTGTTTTATTTTCTTTTATTGGAGTATGGTATTGTGTATATATATATATATATATATATATATTTAAATTTAAAAACATATTATATGAATAATAATATTTCTATTTTCTCTCCTTTGCGCATCACGCAAGCACCCCTCTCATGTGTGTGTGAGGGAGTTATCTTATCTATTAACTAATCAATGAACGTGTGTTCGCAAAGAGTTAATATGTAGCGAAGATCAAGCTAAATAAAGACACAAAATGTTTTGAGGGAGGTTGCAATTGTATCAACACTAATGCATCGGATCTCATTAGAACTTCGCAGTTAAGCGTGTTTGGGCGAGAACAATACTAGGATGGGTGACTCTCCGAGAAGTCCTCGTGTTGTAACCCTTGTCAACACGGAACTAGCCTATTTAGTAGAGACATTTGGCTTTTGAGGTGGGCAAGACGAATATTTTGTGTAATGTAGAATGAGTAATGTTTTCATTTAAAAAAAAGGAAAGAAAAAAAAGGTTATATTTTCTTTGATCTCAAGAAAACCAAAATTTTATTTGTGCATCCAAAGTTTCAATCAAGCCATCTTTTGTTGTTTTTCAATGATACAACTGAAAATTTTGAAATAATATATTATAATCCCAAACACTTTAATTTTTGTAAACTGTTATTTAAAAAAAAAAAATCTCATGTTATAAAAAAGTGTAGTAAACAATGTTTTACAATCCATAAAATGTGATTTATCGTATGAGAAGTGACCTTTTTACGAAAAAATTGATGAGTGTTTAATAATAGGCTCATTCTATTTACACCCCCTATTTACAAATTACACCCCCCTATCAAAAACATCACATCCAACAATCATTTGCTTTTTGTTTTTAGTCTTTTTTGTCTTTTTGTTGTCTTTTTTTATTCTTTTATTTAATTATTAGTAATTTGTTATTTGTTTATTATTTACTAGGTTTTTACCCGGGATTGCTTCCCGGGCTCGATAAAATTACTTTAATCAAAATCTATTTATGATTAATATATAGTTAAAATCATACAAAAATAAAATCTTCGCGAAAGAAAAAGAGGTACATGATCAAAGTGCAAATGCGACATGGTTATAATATAAGCATTAAAATGAGCAATGTAAACCTCAAAAGTAAGGTACACATAAGCCATTACGTTATCCTAAAAAACGTCAAATGTAAGGTACACATAAGCCATTACGTTATCCTAAAAAGATCCTAGTGTAAGGTTATGTGTCCAAATGGATGGATCGTGATTGATAATAGTGATATATACGCAAATTCCTAGAGGTCACGATCACATCAAGAAAGCCTCATCTTCTAAGATGTTTTCACACATCTTGATTCTAAAGGCTGGCTTAGTCTCAGGCTAAACTTAAGACAAACTCTCGAAAGTTTATTGCAATTAATTAGCGGGCTAAGATTAATAGATACACATAAAACTTACAGGATTACAACATACCGGGGGTAGTTAAGGTAGTAATTATTTATATAATGTGTTCTAAAACTTTTGACAATAGTAAGTGTTTTGGGTCAATCCAAACTATACCAAAGCACCCGTTGATGAAGCAGGTTTGCGTTCTGAACTGTATCCTATCCCCAAACCAAAATCCATTCCCACGCACACCTCGATTGCCACCTCCCCTTCCTTTTGCTCTTTTCCCACCTGCACAAATATGAAACAAATTGAATGATGATAATGACTTCACCCAATAAAAAGTGAAAATGTATGCATGCAGTTCGGCCATGTAGATTCGACTTTGCATAGGTTGTCCTTATGCGCAGATCATTAGAAAATGGGCAGAATTCTAGATCACTCATAAAATCAGAGAAAAATACAATTGAAACTGTATAAACAATGTACAGATTTTGTTCATTTTCTCGATCGCTGAAAATCATTTCTGTAACCTGTAATGCGGTGATACTGGAATAAGATGAAGCCATACATATTAAAGTACTGAAATGCCGTGATACTGGAATAAAACAAAACCATACCATATTGAAGTATTTTGACAACTACCTAACAAACTATCCCCAGTAACCAAGCTGTCAGATAAATATAAATTGTAAGTGGCAACTACATATGTGAAACCAAAAGGTTGTAGATAAACAATAAAATGTGTTAAGTCACATAACATACAAGCTTAATGTTAGGATCTGAGGCTTTCATGATTGTGTTTGTTTGTTAGATTTAAACAAATCAAATAGATATGAACAGTTTTAAGTGCAGCGGAAATGAATAACAAACTTTGTAAACACAATCAATAGGAGAAGATAGTTTGATAAACAATTACTTTTCATAGAGTCGAATGATTTACAATTCAAAAGCAAAAGATTACAGTGAAAGCTTACAAACTAAACTCCCCCTCAGCCTGATGCCTCAAGGTTGGTTGCACAAGATGAAAGGATTAGACATGAGGAGAAGAACCCGCTCAGTCAATCAAATGTAACAGTACAGGATACTGTTACATTTATAGGCAAACCAAACCACTGGGGTATTTCAGCTGACGTCACCATGAAAGCGACGTCTAACAGCCTAACAACCTGTATCTACTGTCCTTTTACAAATACTGCTATACCTAACCACTGACTATACATAAAACAAATAATTCACTAAACAGCTGCTCTCTCTTTACATCAGTGCTTTCCTCAAGGTTGATCAGTCCTTGATTGGGCAGAGCTTTGTCATCAGCAGATTGTACCAGCAGTGCTTAGTGTCCAGCAGTCTTCTAAGCTTCATCAGTAGTTATGCAGAACAGCAGCAGTTGTATCCGGTCAGTGGATGCAAGACCATCAGTTGTTATAAATCATTTTCAAGGGGGAAGCTTAATGTAAACCGCTGCTTATTGTGGATCCACTGTTGTGACCAGGTTTTGGCTTTACATTATCTGTTCCTCTGGTAGGGTTCAATCCCAACAATCTCCCCCTGGAACAGATAATGCCAAAAACCTGTCATTATTCTGGATCTTTATTACTCATCAAAAGTTCCCTTGCTTTTCTTTTAAATTCTTCTTCAAATGCTTTGGAGCTTGTATCATCTTCATCCCGGCACAGTGTAAGTTCAAGGAGATCCTGCAAATCTTGAACACTAAGGCCTAGTGCTTCTTTCCTTGATATATACTTCACCTCTCCATTGGATCTGACCAGAGTCAATACGTGGGTCTTTTGATCAGAGAGCCACTTTAGTATTTTTAAACCCAATGGATTTCTTGGGAGAGATTTATTTGATGATGAGCTTTGAGATATTGGCCTTGAGAAGACTTGCAGACTTTCAGACATTCTTTTGAAAGCCATTTCTATGACATCATTTGCTGCAGCTATATCTTCTGCAGTTTCTCTTTCAATCAGCTCCTGCCTTTCAATGTCTGTCATGTCTGTTGAAGTGTTTGGTGATGCAGGTTTGGTTAACATCCTTTTAAAAAGGTTTTGAAGTTTTTCTGAGTTTTCTTCTTTTAGACCCATTTTCATGATGGATTCTGTGAAGTACTCAACCTCCTTTTCTTTCACCTCTTCACTGGTCAACTGTTCTTTTTCTTCTTGATTTGTCACAAAAGTAGACCGGAACAGTGTTTTGAGGTTTTCTATCTGCTGTTCAAGCTTCATTCTTTGTTCATGCTTCTTTGAGGTGCTTGATACAGTTATCTTTCTTTTCTTCAGCCTTTCATAGGCTTCATCAGTCTGCTGTTTTGACCATTTTGATATGGCTTCAGCAGTATCCATTTTTGCATCCACCAGCTCCTTTTTCTTTCTCTTATACTCAGCAGTTAGGTCAGCAATGAGCCTTTTGTATTTGCTCCAGTTTGGAGCATTCTTCTTCTTTGTAGGATCATTCTTGATTTTCTCAATCCTTTCTGCCTCATGCTTTAGAGCGATTATTGGCCATTCTTCGAACTGTTGTTCTTCAGCAGGATAGAATTTCTCTTTCATGATGTAGGCTAGATATTGTTTTCTTAACTTTTTCCTTTGATCAGCCTTTTCTTTGTTTAGGTCTTGTGCAAACTCTTCTATCTGCTTTACTTTTGTGAAGTAGAACTCCAGTCTTTTAGCAATGCCATCTTCGCTTAAACGTTCACGTTCACTCTCAACTTTAGCTCTTAGTTTAGCTTGCCTTGCCTTGACTTTGAGGTAATCATCCATATCATCTGGTGGCATGTAGCCTATGAGTGAGGAGAATCTTCTTTTTTAAGGATCTTCTTCTGTATAGAATTGCCTCATCTCATTTTTGATAGCTTCAAGTTCCAGTGGATGTTGTGCAGCATTAGGATCATGTATACCCTCATCGGCAGAGATTGGCTTTCTTTTTCTGTTGAAGAGCTTTGGTTGTGATGTAGAGAAGGTGAGAGCAGTGGTGGATGATTGACTAACAGTTGTTGAAACAACTGGTGTCTCAACATCTGTTGTCATTACAACTGCTGATATGTCAGCAGTTGTCTTATGCTTTTGAGCAGGGGATGGAAGTGGTGAGGTAGTTTTTGATGGTGGTGATGGTGGTGGTGAATCATCATCTGATATGAGATTCCTTCTCCTTTTTAATGAAGAAGGGGCAGATGATGTTTTGGGTGAATCAGTGGTTTAAATGATGGGGAGTGTCTGACAAACAACTGTTGAAACAACTGGTGCTTCAACCGCTGCTGTCATTACAACAGATGTTGTAACATCTGTTGTCTTCTGTTTTATGACAGGAGGCAGTGGTGATGGTGTGATTGTAGATGATGGTGGTAGAGCAGTAATTGCAGTGGTGTGTGGTAGAGTGGTGTGTGTTGAAGATGTGTGTGTTGATGACATGGCAGCTGTTTGGCTACTGACAACAGTTTTTGTAACTACTGCTGTATCAGCTGTTTGACTAACAGGTTTTGATACCTGCTTTTCTTTTTCTTTTTCAGGCTCAATATAAAGGCCATGTTCTATTCCCATCTTATTCATTTGTCTCAACAGCTTGATATTCTCCCCCTTTTTGGCATTATCTGAAGGAGGGTTATCAAGAAAGGATAGGGAAGAAGGAACTTTGCCAGAGACACTTTGAATGCTAGCCTTTATAGCCTTGATATCTGCTTGAGTATCTTTGAACCTTGATTCCACCATGTTGGTCAGCATTTGTACATGAGTAGCATGCTTTTGATCAGCCATTTGTTGCTGTTTTTCAAGCATGGGTTGAAAGATATTCCAGAGCTCATTTGCAGCAACTGCATGTTGTGCAGATGCTTGAGTAGGAACAGATGCTTGTGGTGGGGCAGCAGTAGACTGTGCTTTTTGAGCTTTTAAAATCTCTTGCACCATCTCCTTTATTTCAGCAACTGAATCTTCAAGTTTGTCAACTCTGTTCGTCAATTCCTGATATTTTGAATCATCACCTACTTTAGTAGGATCATCTGAATCCCCACCAGCAGTGGTTATATCAATGTGTGACTTAGGAACAGAGTCCCAAAAATCACCCATTGATGCCCCTTGTTCTTGGTACTAGGGACTTCTTTCTTCAGCACTCGATAAACCTTTGATGGTACCAATGGTTAGATCTAACTCACTGGTGGTTACCGAAGTTGCCATGGAAGAAATTGCCTTCAAGGGAGTCTTACTTATGAAACAACTGTCCAACTGAAGATCTGTTGATCCACCAGTTGTAGTTGCTGCTCCACTTGAACTACCACCGAGAGTTACTTGTAACTCAGGGGGTGTAACCTCCTCAATTGTTGCTGGGATAGCAGAAGTAGTAGCATCAGACCCAGTCTCTTGTGGGGGTATACTCTCAGTGATAGGTGATAGAGAGGAACTGGTTTGTGTCTGAGCTATAGCAGCTGCATGCAACAAGGGTAGCATGGATTGTGGCATTATGATTGGTGAGGGTATAGGTGTTGAAAGAGACATGTCCTTGGGATCAGGACTGTGGAAGATAGAGCCAAGTGGATCTAGAGCTTCATAATTTGGTGTCCCTGTGATTACAATGTAACAACTGTGCTTGTAATCATTGTGAACAGTTCTATTATCAATAAAACAATGTTATTTGATCCCAATGTTTGTTTTGTTATGTTTTACATTTTTCATGTTTTGACTTTTGTGTAATTTCAAACTCTACATCGCTTTTTGGAGATTTATACGCAAACTGGTGCGTAAACGTAATCAGTTTGATGCGAAAAATACTCCAGAACATCAACATATACTTAACATACCTTAAATAACCTTCACATAACTTAGAAATAAGTTTTGAAGGCTTTGGTATGGCAAAAACAAGATTTATTCGTCTACAGGGACTAAACTTGACAAACTGCGAAAGTATGCCAATTTGAACGGTAACGAACATTCCGGAACATGACCATAAGTTAAACACACCTTAAATATCCTTTACATAGCTTAGGAATAGGCTTTAAGGGGTTCGGTGCGCTAAAATAAACTTTTGGGTCATTCAGGGACTAAAAGTGTCAAAAAGTGCACAAGTTTGCACTTTTGCGCATAACTCACGTTCTGAATACATCTGGACATCCAAAAATTTATGTAAGCACTATAATATTTTATTTTAGTGTTTGGCATGAGAAAAATCCATTCGTCACGCAATTTGGATCGTTTTTCACGCTTATGCGCATTCCGTCGTAATTAACCGAACAACGCGATTGTACGGCTAAACGAACCGACATCCGGCATATTTTTGAGCATGTTTCATGTTCCCTATACTTTAACATCCTTGTGAAGCTTAAAAATGGGCTTGACGGGTGTTAGAAGTGCCAAAACACGACGATACGCGCTCAGGAACCAAAACTGCAAAACTGCAAAAAAAAAAATATAAAAAATAAATAAATAAATAAAAAAATGCAGCAAAAAGCCATTTTAAACATAAGTTAGCAGCCCCTAACACTTCCCAAAGGTCAAGTGCCACATGTTAATCTCCTATGGTGGCCAAAATTAGTTACCACAACATTTTGACAAGTGTACGGCCTAGATCGTGCCCCCTTTTCCAAGAAACGATCCTAACGGTTGTGGGTTTACTATAAATACCCAACCCATTTTCACTCATTCCTCACTAGAATCTGATCTAAAAGACTCTAAGTTGAAACCATTGTTTCATACCTGAGTTATTTGGATCTAGATTAGCATTCGGGGACCTTTCGTAAGTATTCTTTCGTTCTTTTATGGCTTTTCGAGTCTTTTCGAGTCTGAAAGTCAAACTTTGTTTGACTTTCTGCATTGACCAGTTTATGGTCAATGCGAAGTTCGTTTGAACTTCGCAACGTGATTGTAATCACGATGGTTATAGTCCCTTGTGACTATGCCTACTGATTTCCACGTTGTATGGTCGAAAGGATAAGCGATCTAATAAATCGCTTATACCTTCGAACCCGACCCGTTTGGTCGATCATTAGGATCCGACCAAGCACATTAGGTGACCATAGTATATAGGGAATAACCTTACGAGGTTATACCTTATGGTCGCTTCGTTTAAGTAGTTGTATGATAGGTAGTTTATATGCCTTAGGTAGATTACCAAAATACCCCTTTGATGCCAAAATTCATTTTAAACATATGTAACATAACTTTTGACATCTAAACTGATTTGACAACCATATTAGACATGATAAGGCATATATTACTTGTCATAGGACTAGTTAGGCGGTCCGAACGCGTTTCACGCGAGCGACGCGTTAAAGTAGCATAAGCTACCTAAACGGGTCGTAATGGGTCACAAGCACTTAGGTTAGGTTTCATTTAGTATGTAGGCTTTGTTAAACCATACTACATGAGTTCCCATACTCATTTGGTTTACGAACCCTCATTCTATCCGATCTTCCGATTTAGGTCCGGTTTATTAATGTAGTTACCTATATTAGGTGCCGTTTGATATTCCGAGATCTCTAGCATTGCTTGGTGGTTATCTTAGGACTTCTGAGCAATCTCAAGTGAGTACATAGACCCCTCTTTTACTGTTTTTCCAAACATTTTGGGGGTGGAACACATGTGCCTACTTGTTACTTTCGTGCTTTCCTGTTTTCACATCATATACCTGCTATGTTTGTTAGTACATTATAGTACATGATTTCATTACATTTCATGCTATGTATGTCCATTGTGTGCATACTTAGTACATTGTTTTACATTACATTTCTGCTATGTATGTTAACTGATAGCATGCTAGCACATTGATTTACATGACTTTTCTGCTTTGTATGTTAACTTAGCATACTTAGTACATTGTTTTCATATAACATGTTCACTTTTGCTATGACATTTGGTTTGCACAACGAGACTATTATACGTTCATTAACATTAGCTACGCCGCTCGGTAGTAAGTACTGGTACCATAGGACTTGACAAACCCCATTCCTGACATCCCGGGTTTGTTTGGATGTAAGGAATGACTGAATCCGAATACAATTCTTTTGATAACCTTGACTGAAAGGGTTATCCGACTGTCTCAAGGCTTGAATGTATCCGTTAACTTACCACATAAATGTTTGTATCAATGTAACATGTATTACTTTGCGAAACATAACTTTTTGATACATTCAAAATACTTTGTTTTGTACATTTCTACATTTGGACTATTTGACAATACTTTACTTACAAGACATAACATTTGTTACACATTACTTGACTACTTTTGGACTATCAACATTTGACATGGTTTATACAAGGACTTTTGACAATTAGTTTAAACATAGACATTATACATTGTTGGTTGGTTAAGTGACTTAAGTAACGAAATGTGAGTAATATAATACAAGCATGGTGGATACGCCGCTGGTACTTCCTATATATAAGTGTTTGTATTATATTACATATCATAGCGTTATTTAAATCATTTATTTTGGACTTATACATTTTACACAAGTAACATGTTTTCACAAGACTTTGTTTTACAATACGGTTTATTTTATACAACTCATTTTACATGGTTATTCATTTAACCATACCTTATTCTTTTACTTATACATATCATCTTAACTTATTGTTTTTCAAACGATTTACAAAACAAATCAAATTACAAGGTTCATGACTTTTGATAAACAACTTTTTCTAAACTTATAAGTCATGAATCCTATTTTCACAAACCTATGTATCTCACAGGCATTTTTATGCTGACGTACCTATTTTCACATGTGTTTTCAGGAGCTTTTCCGTAGGATGACGATCATGACACTAGGGCGGACCTGTGCCTTAGAGATTTAAAACGAAGATAGACTATGTTTAATTATGTTAAAAACTCTTTGATTCCTGTTTAAAACAATGAAACTCTTGTGTTGATAAATAAATACAACTTTGTATGCCATGGTTATGAAACAATTAATTCTGTTACAACACTCCCCGACGTTTTCCGCCACGTCTTGTATGTTATACGTGGTCGGGGTGTGACAGAAGAGTTCGTATCAGAGCCAATGGTTATAGGGAATTAGGTTATTAGTAATGCTTTGACCTAGACTATAACCTTTCTAGGACCCTAACACAAGTTGTCTTGTGTTTAGATTTTAAAACATGTACATCACCTATCCTTAGGTGATTATCAAAACAAGAAACCAAATTTTTCGAAACGATTTTTGAAAAAACAATCTTCTGTTTTTGAATGATTTATTATAAGGTTTTGAACCCTTCCAGTTTGACTAAATTTTTGGCCTTGTGCCTTCAAATTTTCAAAATCTCGTCAACGTTTTGGGTTTTAAATAATGTGAACACGTGCAAACTGGAAGAGTGAATGCCTGTATTCTGGGTTTTCTGTCTAGGCAAGCACTTCGTATACATCTCATCAGACGCGAGACCAGTTGTGCTTACCTGGGAATTCTTGGGATGAGTGTTCACTTATAGGCGAGCATGTCTTCGTGATACATTATTTTTGATCCATTTACTTTGATTAGTCACTGCGCGTCGTTTGTTTGCTTGGTAATGCGGACAAATGACCACCATCTTTGCTTTTATTAATTTTGTTTCATCTCATTCTTTTCATCCAATCATCTCACTCGTTTCCTTTCATGTTTTCCTCTTTTAGAATGCCTCCTCGACGCGACAATCTGATAGCGACTGCCGAACTGGCAGAAATCATTGCGCAGCAGATGGCTGCTCAATTCCCAAATCTCTTTGCTCAATGGCAACAAGCCAACAACAACAACAATGCTCCATGCAAATACAAGGACTTTAGCTCGGCTAAACCACTCAAGTTTAGTGGTTCTGAAGGAGCGACTGGGCTTCTTCAATGGTTTGAGAGCATTGAGAATACTTTCCGCCACGTGCAGTGTCCGGATAATCGCAAAGTCGAGTTTACTTCAAGCGTATTTCAGAAGAGGGCTTTGAAATGGTGGAACGGGGTTATGAGAGATAGGGGTGCAGAAGTTGCTCTCGCACAGACATGGGCTGAACTTAGAGCCCTTATGATGAGGGAATTCTGTCCTCGTCATGAACAGCGAGCGTTGGAGAAAGAGTTTGAGGACTTGAAACAAGACAGTGGCGAGCACAGGGCTTATACTGATAGATTTGAAGAGTTGAGTCTGCTTTGCCCAACTATGGTTACCCCACTCGACAAGGCTATCGAAAGACACATCGACGGCCTACCTGACTAGGTACAAGACATCATTACTGGTAGCAACCCTACCACACTCCGTCAGGCGATCGAGTTATCAGCGACATTGACTGAGTCGCAGATTCGAAAGGGGAAGCTGCACAAAAAGGGTGACAAGGGTAAGAAGCAGGTGTCTGATAAGGAAGATAGCAAGAAAGGTCAAAACAAGAAGGGAAAGAATTCTGGAGGGTCTAGGAAGCGGAAGGCTTCCCAAAACTATGCCGTTACTGCACAGGCTTAAGCTGCACCAAATCAGCCTGCGCAACCACTAGCCAAGAAGCCTTATCTTGGCAATGCACCTTTGTGCAACAGGTGTAACGGCCATCATCAACCACACCTCCAGTGTCGTCAGTGCACCAACTGCGGAAGGCCTGGTCATCTTGCTGCCACCTGCCTCATTCCTGTTAACCAGAACCAGGCAGTTCAGAACCCGGCTCAACAGGTTGCTCAGCCTCTTGCTCAGCAACAAGGTCAAGCTGCACGACCTCATTATCCTCCTGGTTCATGCTACAATTGTGGGGATCTGACCCACTACAGGAACCGGTGCCCAAGACTAGCCAACCAGAATCAGAATGTGAACCCGAATCAGGCTCAGGCTCGAGGACGAGCTTTTAACTTGAATGCCCAAGAGGCGCAGGCGGATGATAACGTGGTGAACGGTACGTTCTTTATTAATAATCAGCCTGCATCTGTTCTTTTCGATTCTGGTGCCGACAAGAGTTTTGTGTCATTGTCTTTTGAGCCTATGCTTCGCGTGTCTAGAACGAAACTAGGTAAACCTTTGACAGTAGAAGTTGCTAGTGGTGAACCCATTGTTCTTGATTCTGTTCTTCACAACTGCCAGTTGAACCTTAACGATCATCTTTTTCCTATTAACCTCACGCCTATGCAACTTGGAAGCTTCGACGTCATTGTGGGTATGGATTGGTTATCCAAGCATCACGCTGAGATAGTTTGTTCTGAGAAGATTGTTCGTGTGCCGCTTTCGACAGGCGAGATCCTACAGGTTCAAGGTGAGAAACCTGCCGGTGGTCTCAAACTCATGTCTTGTTATAAAGCTCGAAAGTATCTGCGAAAGAACTATGTGGCCTTCTTGGCACATGTTACAGCAGATAAAGGCAAGGGTAAGTCTATTTCAGATATTCCTGTCGTTCGGGATTATTCTGAAGTTTTCCCTGAAGAGTTACCTGGTCTACCCCCAGCACGCCAAGTCGAGTTCCGCATTGATCTCGTACCTGGTGCAAATCCCATTGCCAGAGCTCCATATCGTCTTGCACCATCTGAGATGCAAGAGTTGTCTAAGCAGCTTCAGGAACTCTCTGACAAAGGTTTTATCCGTCCTAGCTTTTCACCTTGGGGTGCTCCCGTTCTTTTTGTCAAGAAGAAGGATGGATCCTTTAGGATGTGTATCGATTATCGTGAGCTTAACAAGCTTACTATCAAGAATCGATATCCCCTACCTCGCATCGATGATCTCTTTGATCAATTACAGGGCGCTTCTTATTTTTCGAAGATTGATCTACGTTCCGGATATCATCAACTTCGTGTGCATGAAGAAGATATTCCCAAGACGGCGTTTCGCACTCGGTATGGGCATTACGAGTTCACAGTCATGCCATTCGGTTTGACTAATGCTCCTGCTGTTTTCATGGACTTAATGAATAGGGTCTGCAAACCTTATTTGGATCAGTTCGTCATTGTTTTTATTGACGATATCTTGATTTATTCTAAGACGCGAGATGATCATGAGCAACATCTTCGTCTTACTCTGGAACTCCTAAAGAAAGAGCAACTTTTCGCCAAATTCTCCAAGTGTGAATTCTGGCTTAAGGAAGTTCAATTTTTGGGGCATATCATCAACGAACAAGGTATTCATGTAGATCCCTCCAAGATCAGTGCGATTAAGGATTGGGATACGCCTACTACTCCCACTGAGGTTCGTTCTTTTCTTGGTCTAGCGGGTTATTACCGCCGCTTCATTGAGAACTTCTCAAAGATTGCAGTTCCTCTAACTGCTCTAACTCAGAAGAATAAACCCTTTGATTGGGGATTCAAGCAAGAGGAAGCTTTTCAACACTTGAAGCAAAAGCTTTGCGACGCGCCTGTTCTGACGTTGCCTGAGGGCAATGATGATTTCGTTGTTTACTGCGATGCATCTAAATTGGGTCTTGGCTGTGTCCTGATGCAAAGGAACAAAGTCATAGCATATGCATCGAGGCAGTTGAAGATACATGAGAAGAACTACACCACTCATGATCTTGAGTTGGGTGCAGTTGTCTTCGCTCTTAAGATCTGGAGACACTATTTGTACGGTATAAAATGTGTGGTTTTCACGGACCACAAAAGTCTTCAGCATATCTTCAACCAGAAAGAACTCAACATGAGGCAACGACGTTGGGTTGAACTTTTAAACGACTATGACTGCGAAATTCGCTACCATCCTGGTAAGGCGAATGTCGTGGCTGATGCATTGAGTCGTAAGGAACGTACTAAGCTTCATTGTGTTCGTGTTCAATCTGTTATTCAAGCTCGATCCGATATCCAAGCCCGCATTTCTCAGGCTCAACAATCTTGTGTTGCACAAGGTTTGATGGATAAGGAATTTCCCTATCACATAACACCTGCTCTGGAACTGAAGGACAATTGATCGTATTACTTCATGGACCGCTTGTGGGTCCCAAGCCAGGATGATCTTCGTACCTTACTTATGGATGAAGCCCATAAGTCTCGTTATTCTGTTCATCCGGGCTCAGATAAGATGTATAAGGATCTTCGTATTCATTATTGGTGGCCTGGTATGAAGAAAGACATTGCCTTATACGTATCAAAATGCCTTACTTGTCTTAAGGTTAAGGCTGAACATCAGCGTCCTTCTGGTTTATTGGAGCAACCAGAGATCCCAGTTTGGAAATGGGAAAACATTACTATGGATCTTGTTACTAAACTTCCGCGCACAAAGAAAGGTCATGATGCCATCTGGGTAGTTGTTGATCGTCTTACTAAGTCAGCGCATTTCTTGCCAATCCGTGAGGATTTTCCTGCTGACAGACTTGCTCAAATCTATGTGGATGAAATTGTAGCTCGACATGGTGTTCCTTTGAACATCATTTCTGACAGAGATGCTCGTTTCACTTCTCATTTTTGGAGAACCATGCAATCTGCTATGGGGACCCAACTTAATCTGAGCACAGCTTATCATCCGCAAACGGATGGTCAATCTGAAAGAACAATCCAGACTCTGGAGGATATGCTAAGAGCTTGTGTGATCGATTTTGGTGGTAGTTGGGATTCACATCTTAAGTTGATTGAATTCTCCTACAACAACAGTTATCACACCAGCATCAAAATGGCTCCTTTCGAGGCTCTCTATGGTCGAAAATGTCGTTCACCAGTCTGCTGGAATGAGATCGGCGAGGCTCAACTTACTGGGCCTGCCCTCATTTTAGAGACTACTGACAAGATCAAGAAAGTTCGTGATAACCTTCAGGCAGCTAGAAGCCGTCAGAAGAGTTACGCGGACCCAAAACGCAAGGCCTTGGAATTTCAAGTCGGTGATCGAGTATTACTGAAGGTCTCACCTTGGAAAGGTGTGATCAGATTTGGAAAGAAAGGAAAACTTGCACCTAGATACGTTGGACCATTCAAGATCGTCGAAAGAATCGGTAAGGTAGCCTACAGACTTGAGTTACCTCCTGAACTTGGAAATGTTCATCCAACTTTTCACGTGTCCAATCTCAAGAGGTGTTTAGCTGATGAGAACCTTCACATACCGCTTGACGAAATTCGTGTTGGCAAAACACTGAAATTTGTTGAGAAACCTGTGGAAATCATGGAACGTGAAGTCAAGTGGCTCAAACGCAAGCGCATTCCTTTGGTCAAAGTTCGCTGGGAAGCTAAACGTGGACCCGAGTTTACTTGGGAACGCGAAGATCAAATGAAGGCAAAATATCCGCATCTTTTCCCACGAGTTTCCTCTAAATAAATTTCGGGACGAAATTTCCACAAGTAGGGGAGACTGTAACAACTGTGCTTGTAATCATTGTGAACAGTTCTATTATCAATAAAACAATGTTATTTGATCCCAATGTTTGTTTTGTTATGTTTTACATTTTTCATGTTTTGACTTTTGTGTAATTTCAAACTCTACATCGCTTTTTGGAGATTTATACGCAAAATGGTGCGTAAACGTAATCACTTTGATGCGAAAAATACTCCAGAACATCAACATATACTTAACATACCTTAAATAACCTTCACATAACTTAGAAATAAGTTTTGAAGGCTTTGGTATGGCAAAAACAAGATTTATTCGTCTACAGGGACTAAACTTGACAAACTGCGAAAGTATGCCAATTTGAACTGTAAAGAACATTCCGGAACATGACCATAAGTTAAACACACCTTAAATATCCTTTACATAGCTTAGGAATAGGCTTTAAGGGGTTCGGTGCGCTAAAATAAACTTTTGGGTCATTCAGGGACTAAAAGTGTCAAAAAGTGCACAAGTTTGCACTTTTGCGCATAACTCACGTTCTGAATACATCTGGACATCCAAAAATTTATGTAAGCACTATAATATTTTATTTTAGTGTTTGGCATGAGAAAAATCCATTCGTCACGCAATTTGGATCGTTTTTCACGCTTATGCGCATTCCGTCGTAATTAACCGAACAACGCGATTGTACGGCTAAACGAACCGACATCCGGCATATTTTTGAGCATGTTTCATGTTCCCTATACTTTAACATCCTTGTGAAGCTTAAAAATGGGCTTGACGGGTGTTAGAAGTGCCAAAACACGACGATACGCGCTCAGGAACCAAAACTGCAAAAAAAAAATATAAAAAAAAAATAAATAAATAAAAAAATGCAGCAAAAAGCCATTTTAAACATAAGTTAGCAGCCCCTAACACTTCCCAAAGGTCAAGTGCCACATGTTAATCTCCTATGGTGGCCAAAATTAGTTACCACAACATTTTGACAAGTGTACGGCCTAGATCGTGCCCCCTTTTCCAAGAAACGATCCTAACGGTTGTGGGTTTACTATAAATACCCAACCCATTTTCACTCATTCCTCACTAGAATCTGATCTAAAAGACTCTAAGTTGAAACCATTGTTTCATACCTGAGTTATTTGGATCTAGATTAGCATTCGGGGACCTTTCGTAAGTATTCTTTCGTTCTTTTATGGCTTTTCGAGTCTTTTCGAGTCTGAAAGTCAAACTTTGTTTGACTTTCTGCATTGACCAGTTTATGGTCAATGCGAAGTTCGTTTGAACTTCGCAACATGATTGTAATCATGATGGTTATAGTCCCTTGTGACTATGCCTACTGATTACCACGTTGTAGGGTCGAAAGGATAAGCGATCTAATAAATCGCTTATACCTTCGAACCCGACCCGTTTGGTCGATCATTAGGATCCGACCAAGCACATTAGGTGACCATAGTATATAGGGAATAACCTTACGAGGTTATACCTTATGGTCGCTTCGTTTAAGTAGGTGTATGATAGGTAGTTTATATGCCTTAGGTAGATTACCAAAATACCCCTTTGATGCCAAAATTCATTTTAAACATATGTAACATAACTTTTGACATCTAAACTGATTTGACAACCATATTAGACATGATAAGGCATATATTACTTGTCATAGGACTAGTTAGGCGGTCCGAACGCGTTTCACGCGAGCGACGCGTTAAAGTAGCATAAGCTACCTAAACGGGTCGTAATGGGTCACAAGCACTTAGGTTAGGTTTCATTTAGTATGTAGGCTTTGTTAAACCATACTACATGAGTTCCCATACTCATTTGGTTTACGAACCCTCATTCTATCCGATCTTCCGATTTAGGTCCGGTTTATTAATGTAGTTACCTATATTAGGTGCCGTTTGATATTCCGAGATCTCTAGCATTGCTTGGTGGTTATCTTAGGACTTCTGAGCAATCTCAAGTGAGTACATAGACCCCTCTTTTACTGTTTTTCCAAACATTTTGGGGTGGAACACATGTGCCTACTTGTTACTTTCGTGCTTTCCTGTTTTCACATCATATACCTGCTATGTTTGTTAGTACATTATAGTACATGATTTCATTACATTTCATGCTATGTATGTCCATTGTGTGCATACTTAGTACATTGTTTTACATTACATTTCTGCTATGTATGTTAACTGATAGCATGCTAGCACATTGATTTACATGACTTTTCTGCTTTGTATGTTAACTTAGCATACTTAGTACATTGTTTTCATATAACATGTTCACTTTTGCTATGACATTTGGTTTGCACAACGAGACTATTATACGTTCATTAACATTAGCTACGCCGCTCGGTAGTAAGTACTGGTACCATAGGACTTGACAAACCCCATTCCTGACATCCCGGGTTTGTTTGGATGTAAGGAATGACTGAATCCGAATACAATTCTTTTGATAACCTTGACTGAAAGGGTTATCCGACTGTCTCAAGGCTTGAATGTATGCGTTAACTTACCACATAAATGTTTGTATCAATGTAACATGTATTACTTTGCGAAACATAACTTTTTGATACATTCAAAATACTTTGTTTTGTACATTTCTACATTTGGACTATTTGACAATACTTTACTTACAAGACATAACATTTGTTACACATTACTTGACTACTTTTGGACTATCAACATTTGACATGGTTTATACAAGGACTTTTGACAATTAGTTTAAACATAGACATTATACATTGTTGGTTGGTTAAGTGACTTAAGTAACGAAATGTGAGTAATATGATACAAGCATGGTGGATACGCCGCTGGTACTTCCTATATATAAGTGTTTGTATTATATTACATATCATAGCGTTATTTAAATCATTTATTTTGGACTTATACATTTTACACAAGTAACATGTTTTCACAAGACTTTGTTTTACAATACGGTTTATTTTATACAACTCATTTTACATGGTTATTCATTTAACCATACCTTATTCTTTTACTTATACATATCATCTGAACTTATTGTTTTTCAAACGATTTACAAAACAAATCAAATTACAAGGTTCATGACTTTTGATAAACAACTTTTTCTAAACTTATAAGTCATGAATCCTATTTTCACAAACCTATGTATCTCACAGGCATTTTTATGCTGACGTACCTATTTTCACATGTGTTTTCAGGAGCTTTTCCGTAGGATGACGATCATAACACTTGGGGGAACCTGTGCCTTAGAGATTTAAAACGAAGATAGACTATGTTTAATTATGTTAAAAACTCTTTGATTCCTGTTTAAAACAATGAAACTCTTGTGTTGATAAATAAATACAACTTTGTATGCCATGGTTATGAAACAATTAATTCTGTTACAACACTCCCCGACGTTTTCCGCCACGTCTTGTATGTTATACGTGGTCGGGGTGTGACATACAACCTGATCCTTTTGTGAGGATGCAGGAGGAGTTTCAGGCATGGGTTGAGATCTTTCTTCCAACTGCTGTGAGGAAGTAGCAGCAGTGGTTTGTGGTGACTTTTGTGTTGTCACAGGCATTTCCTCTGGGATCTCATCTTCCAGAGTTGCCTTTGTTTTGGGTTTGGTGGGTTTTCTGGATGTTTTTATTTTGGTCTTTTTGGTGATATCAGGTGTGGGTTTCAAAGCAGTGGTTGTGTTGCTTTGATCACCTGGAGCAGTGGGCTCAGCAGCTGATACCTGAGGAGCAGTTGTAACCGCTAAAATCTGCTCAGGTACCCCTGCTTTTGTTTTTATTGGTGCCAACATTCTAGTGAATGTTTCAGGTGTCAAGCTTTTTATTTGAAAATAGACACCTTGTTTAAGCAAATTTTCATTTTTCTTATCAAATTTTTGTGTAAAATAATAACTCAAAAATCTTGGAAACAACAAAAATGCTTTACTTTCAACGTTTTTCACCATGTCATTGAAAATCTCCTGGGAGTAGTTGTAGTCTTTATTATTCAAAATAGCGTAACCCAGGCATTGAATTTTTAATGGTATTTCGTTAAAAGATGTTGTTTTATTCGAAGCACACATCAGAAGTGTGTGAAATAAAAATCTGGGTGCAGATGGAAAATAACCCTTTTGTAGGGTATCTACCTTTGACTGTTCTGCATAGCCCCTTTTCAGAAAATCAGCTTTTAACTCGTTTTTGTCAAAAGAAGCTTTACCTTTCTGATCATCGAGTTTGAATATTTCTGATAATGATTGCGGAGTGATTTGAATCTCAGTACCCTGTATCGAGGAGTTAATGGCTACTACTTTATCATCTTGTTTTTCAAGCGTAGCATTTTTCCAGAACTCTCTCTGGGTTTGCAGATATATGGGGGCGTCTACTGTCAACAAAGTTTTGTACTTTGATGTAGATATGGTGTCGAGAATGGAATCAAAGGTATGATTGTTTGTGGGTTTTGTGAGTAAACCCAAATAGTTGTGAGATTGTTTGTATGGTATCTCATTGGATTCTTCGGCCGTTTGAGCGACTTCATTTGAAGGTGGTGGTGATTTAGGTTTTGATTTTGATTTTGACTTTGATTTTGTCATTTTTGCGGAGAAGAACGAAGAAGGATTTTGGAGATTTTGAGAAGAAGGGTTGGAAACTGCTATGAGAAGAGAATTTTGGAATTCAATTCGACAGTGTAAAACCCTGTTTGGGGTTTAGGGCAGGGTTTTATTTAGGAAAAAATGATCGCTGATGTGGCAGCGGTTATTATGATCTGAAGGCTAAAGACTGACCACGTGTCAAACACTGATGAAATGGATGAAGGATGGAAAACAGTTGTTTTAAGGGCCACTGACGTATCAAGCATCAGTGGTTACAACGGTAAAAATTGTGGGCAGTGGATGATTTTTACTATCAGTGGATAGCATATCAGTGGATAGGACACTGATTTTGAACATCAGTGCTTGTCAAGAAAATGAGGGATCAGTGGTTAACTTTCAGCAGTGGACAGTGTTTAGAGATCAGACGTTGGAACAAAACAGTGGTTATGGTAAATGGTACAGATCTTAAGGACAAGTATTCCAGCAACAGTTTTGAGAATTTTCATTCAAGGTTTTGCCACATGTCAATTTTGAAAGACAGTGGTTTAGTACCCCAGATGATGAAAACTTTTTGCTAAGGCAACTCATTTTCGTTTAATACTCAATTAAAACATGAGTACCCTAGTAATTCAAAAACTGATACATAAATACTAAAGTTGAATCCGCTGTAGAAGCTGTTATAACTACACCATAAGTGCTAGTCTTTAACAGGACTTCGCCTTCAACAGTGCATAGCCCTCATGAGACAATAAGCCCATCAGTCTTTATATGGAGCAGGAATTAATTATAACAGTCCTTAGCATGATCAGCTGTTATAACCACACCACCCTTTCAGAGTTGGACCATTAAACAAATCCTTGACACTATTAATCCTCTGTTGACTTACCAAACAGATCTACAGACACAATTCAACATCAACATAATCTAAATATTACTGAAACAATAAATAATAAGTAAAAATAAAACACAACAAAGATTCATAAAATTATATTTAATCATTTATTCAGGACCTTAAAACTAAAAGTCCAATAATTACATGACATACTGAACAATATTCAAGTTCAAATCTAAGAATAACAGCAAGAACTAATAAACTTTAGTTTCCACTACATCTATTGCTGAACCTCTTGATGTATGTCCTTCAGCATCACCATAAACTGCACGTCTCTATCACCACACTCCATATTACTGACAACACAAATAAGAATAAGGAACTAATCTAAAATTCAAACGTGTCTTTTTCATTTTTATTGCACATCTGAGTTTTCACGAGCTTTGGACGAATGTATACTTTCTTTAAAAGAAGAAAATCTTCCTGGAGCAAGAAAACGTGACTTTGGATTTAACGGAAATAAAAAAAATGGCACATGTAACTTTAAAGTTGCATCTCTGCCATCAAAAAAGGTAACACATGCAACTTTTCACGATGTTGCAACAATGATATTGCAGCATCGATATTGAAAGGTTGATGTGGGATGCGAATTTACATTGAAACAACGATGTTGGAACAATGATACAGGAACGATAACATGTAAACATTATCAACAAACATTCGAACAAAGAAGTGTAATGGAAAATTAGCTGCTAAATCACAAGAAAGATGCATTTGAGAGAGAAAGATACCGTCACATATATGAGCGAGCGAGATTTGAATGTGAAACCAGATAATTGTATCTTATTTATAGAATAATAAAAATATATATGGTTTGAAATTTGAATTTCAAAATTACTAATATTAATTAGTAATTACTGATTTGATTTGAAAGCAATTGTTATGATGTTTTTTGGGAACTGAAATATGCAAAGTAGGAAAAAATAAAAGAGAACGTCAATTTTAAATTACCTTTTACATATTTTTTATTTCAAAATTTCATGATTACTGAGAGATAATAACCGTCAGTTTGAAATTCTAGTTTTGCATATTTTAAAAGTCCAAAGCTCAAGAAATTACAATTAATTATTATTGATTAGATTTGCAACAAATAGTCAAAAAGTATTTTTTTTATTTTTTAATTTAACATTAAGGATAAAAATATATACGGTTTGAATTTTGAATTTCAAAATTACTGATATTATTAGTAATTACTGATTTGATTTGACCGCAATTGTGATGATGTTTATTGGGAACTGATGTTTATTGGGAACTGAAAGGTAAGTAGTGTATATCTTTATATC
The DNA here is from genome assembly GCA_030545235.1 of Helianthus tuberosus. Taxonomy (NCBI): domain Eukaryota; kingdom Viridiplantae; phylum Streptophyta; class Magnoliopsida; order Asterales; family Asteraceae; genus Helianthus; species Helianthus tuberosus. The sequence goes on from CM060430.1 coordinate 65,638,206, forward strand.
CCTCCTTATTAAAGTAAATAAATATTAGTAATCATATGCAAAGTAGGGGAAAAAAAAAGAGAACGTCAATTCTAAATTACCATCTTGCATAAATTTAATTTCAAATTTTCAAAATTACTGATATTATCTGTGATCTGATTTGAAAGCAATTGTGATGTTGACTTTTCTAATATTTATTTTAACTTTAATTAAGAGATAATAACCGTCAGTTTGAAATTCATATTTTGCATATTTTAAAAGTCCAAAGCTGAAGAAATTACCATTAGTTAGTGATTTGATTTGCAACAAATACCCATCAAGTATTTTTTTTTATTTTTTAATTTAACATTAAATTTCATCAGGAAAACAATATTGAAGGAACACTTATCTCATTGCAATGTAACGATTAGGTAAAATGGTAATTTCATTTTAATTGTAGTTTTTATTTGATAATTTCAATATATCACTAATTAACACCATGGATGGTAAATATCAATGGATGTCAAGAATAAAAAAGTGACCAGTGGCTATTTTTTCCTATCAGTAGATACCGAACGTCAATTGTCATTATGACTTTTCTGTAATTACTGATATTATCAGTAATTACTGATGATGATTTGAAAGCAACTGTCATTGTCATGATGACTTTTCTAATTTTTAAACCGTGAGTTTGAAATTCCCATTTTGCATGTTTTAAATGTCCAAAGCTCAAGAAATTAGCATTAATTACTGATTTGATTTCCAACAAATAGTTATAAAGAATTTTTTAAATTGTATGATCAAAACAATGTTGGAGGAAATCTTACCTCATTGGTATGTAAAGACGAGGTAAAATGGTAATTTCATTGTAATTTTAGTTTTTATTTGATAATTTCAATCTATCACTAATTAACACCATCAATAACAAAAAAGTGAGCAGTGGCTGTTTTTTAGGAAAACAACTGATGGTCAATATCAATAGATGCCAACAATAAAAAAAGTGAGCAGTGGCTATTTTTCCTATCAGTGGATACCCAACAGTTTTTTAAACACTGATGTTTGGTCAGTCAATGGTCAACAGATTTTGAAGAAACATATGTTTCGCCTTAAACAGAAGTTTGCTCATAAACAGAAGTTTGACCATAAACAGGTGTTTGCACATAAAGAGATGTTTATCTGGTGGTTTAAAACCAATGTTGGGTCAAACAAATTTCACAACAGGACCAATACTCAAATAGATGTTGACCTTAAACAGATGTTTGGTTTAGAGCCGAACATCTGTTAAACCCCAAACATCTGTTTAACCCTGAACAGATGTTTAAGTTAATAACATCTACTGTTCAACCTAACAGGGGTTTCCATTAACTATTGACCAAATTGCAAACAGATGTTAAAACCACTGTTTGTTATTGTACTTCTTTACAAAATTACATAGAATTCAAGAAAACGAAACAAACACTTAAAGAACTATAATTTAACACATAATCTAATCGGGCAAAGCAATCTATTATCTAAGAATTCATTGATTCTTACAACATGAAACAAACTCATAATGAAATACTAAAGTTACATAAGAACCACTGATAATTAAATACTAAATTTGAATCCGTTGTAGATGCTGAACCACTGCTGATACTAAACAGTCGTTTTCCTTTGATTAATCAAACTCTAGGTACATAAAGTGCAAACAGTCGTTTTCCTGAACAGATGTTTAAGTTAATAACATCTACTGTTCAACCTAACAGGGGTTTCCATTAACTATTGACCAAATTGCAAACAGATGTTAAAACCACTTTTTGTTATTGTACTTCTTTACAAAATTACATAGAATTCAAGAAAACGAAACAATCACTTAAAGAACTATAATTTAACACATAATCTAATCCGGCAAAGCAATCTATTATCTGAGAATTCACTGATTCTTACAACATGAAACAAACTCATAATGAAATACTAAAGTTACATAAGAACCACTGATAATTAAATACTAAATTTGAATCCGTTGTAGATGCTGAACCACTGCTGATACTAAACAGTCATTTTCCTTTGATTAATCAAACTCAAATACATAAAGTGCTTGTCTTTAACAGGACCTTGTCTTCAACAGTGGATAGGCCTCATCAGTCTTTGTTCATAAAGAGCTCCTTTAAAACAAACTTTATGCTTCTTTTAATACAAAAAAAGTGGGAAACACCATTACTCTAGACTCTCTAGTAACATAAAATCTTATCTTACAACAATAGCAGATCCTTTCTTGCGTTTAGTAGGAACTACTGTGGGTTCTCCATCATCATCTTCTGCACAAGTCAATTATAATCATCATCATCATTTAGACATAAGCAAGTAAACTATAAATTTAATAATCTTTCTTTGTGTTTAATTAAACTTTATGCTTCTTTGAATACAAACCTATAATAACCCGCAGCAGATTGTATGAATTTCAAACAACTGTGATTAGACTGAAATATAAACCGAGAATTAGAGTATATCACTTCAAAATAAAAAACTCAAAATTGAAAATCAGAGTAGCAAAAAACACATACTTTAAACGATGTTGGAACAATAATACTGGAAACAACCGTGGAACAATCATCATCATTATATGAGAATACCCTTAATTTATGGAACCTGTAGAATGAAATGCTCCACTGTTGGGTTATTAACTTTCAACCTCACTTTCCCTAAATTTATCAATTCTAATTTTCAACAGGATGTAATACAATTATTACCTTAATTAAGATATCTTCAACTGCAAACAACAATAGCAAACCACATCAAACAACAATAGCAAACAACATCAGACAATAATAGCAAACAACATCAAACAATAATAGCAAACACCTGATGTTGAATCCACTGTAGATGCTGAACCACTGCTGTTACAAACAGATAATACCTCGAGAACTGGAAATGAAACTCTAATTTCAGAAAGAATAATGGCTGAACATACTCAAACATCAATAATCAACAGATGTTATACTCATATCATCACCATCTAGAAAAAAACGCTAATTTCAAAACATATTCAAACATACCAGCTTATGGCAGAAATCTATCCGCAGCTAAGCGGATTTCAACTTTGATGACAACAACCCTGGAACCATATGATTAGATTACGAGTAGAAATTAGGATTAGTGTAAATAAGAGGAAATCATGAAAGTATTTCAACTAAAAAAAAGAACAAACCTTTTGATGAAGTAATCGATGAACAAAAGAAGATTTTATGGTGGCGTCTGAAGAAGATTAAGGTTTGGATGGAAAGAATTATCTCAATAATTTGCAGGGTTTGTGAAATTTGAATTTGAATCGCCTGAATATAGAGAGAGAAAGAACCCTAGGCGTTTGTAAAGAAAGATCAGAAGTGAGAAGAGGGGTTATATAAGGAAAAGGGGATGACACTGTTGGGCGGGAAAATAGAACTGAGGATGCCCTAATCAAGTGACACGTGGCCCAAATAACTTTCATTTATTATATATAATAGATTTAGTTAGTATTATTATTATTATCATTATTATCATTATTATTATTATTATTATTATTATTATTATTATTATTATTATTATTATTATTATTAGTAATGATATATTATTTGTTATTAGTTTTTATTGTTATAATTTATCAAATTATATTTATAGCTGTAACAAAAGCTATATAAAAATAAGTACTTTTTTACAAAATTATTATCGAGGTTTAATAATTTACATACCGAGGTTTAATCTATACACCCCCCAAATATAGCAGGTTGGGCTATCCAAGAATTATACATATTTTGACGTGATTCAAATATATTCTCCCAGCCAGCTGCATCATTTTCTCTCGATAATTTCCATAGGTTGGTTGTGCCGGCAATTGGATGCTCTCCTTGCAATTCTACCATTATAAAATGGTTACCATTCACGTGTGCAATTGTAATTTTTTTTTTCTGGGAACCGGTGAGGGCCTCTCCAAAGCGAAAAACAAGTCGAACTGTTTCTTTTTTCTTGAGATAAAAAATGAACGATTACATTAAATTTGTTCGCAATCAAGAATCCTGTCTCTGGCATAATCATCCAGTGTTTTTCTGGTGCAACCCCCGATCCTGACCAATCCAAGGACGTTAACACATCTTCAAATGAGCCTAAGAAAGCCTTAGTGTACTTATTTCTAAACTCGAGTAGCTCTTCCATCAGTGACCTCCGGATAAATAACCATTCATCTTCACCGTACCCGAGAGCAGAAGCTGTCGCCCGAAACCCACAATTTCCATCACCTAACACGTTATGTATGCGTGTAACATACGCATGGAAGATTTTTGGAATTAGATGAATATAGTTGTGTATCACCTGTGATGCTTGATCTTGGTTCAACCCCATGAAGTCATAGCCTGGCGCACTTGTAGAGTTGGCGAAAGAACTTTGTCCGACAATATCTTGGTTCAACCCCATGAAATCATATCCCGGTGTGTTTAAAAGGTTGGCAAAAAAACCTTGTCTGTCTGTATCTTGTGTCATGAACGGACTTGGTTCACCAGGAACTTGGCAGTTTACAAATGGACTGGCGTAGTAGCCCATATTATCATCATAGTCCTTGAATGGTTTTTTTTCCGTAAATATCTTGATTTATGAACGGACTTGTTTCACCAGGCACTTGATAGTTCACGTCTGGACTGATGTAACCAACATAATCATCAGTCTCTAGATACCCGAATGAACTATGTCTCCAAGGCTCTTGAGTGTAATCCTGCTCTTGATAGTTCGTAAATGAACTGTGCCTTACAGGCTCTTGAGTGTAATAATGATCTTGGGAGTTCCCAAACGGACTGTGCCTTGGAGGCTTCTGAGAGTAGCTTCGTTGAAGGGGCGGTTTAGCAATTGCAGGGTTCGGTATTTTTTGTTGTTTGGATTTTGTAGTTGGTCGTCCACGAGTATTTTTTTTAACATCAGGTTCTTCAACAAAAGGTATACTTGGATTGGTTAATGCTTTTAACTTTTGTAGTAAACTTTTCTTTCCAGGCTTGGATCGATTATCGAAGGCTTTTTTTAAACTTTCCAACTCGACGTCACAAGTAATATCCTCACAATATACTGGTAACTCGAGTTTCCTCCAAAATTCATTATTATATTATGCACCAATAATATGCTCTCCTTTTTATTATATAATGCACCAATAATATGATGTCTTTGATTTTCATTATTATATTATGCACCAATAATATGCTCTCCTTTTTACCTAATAGGTAAAAAAATAAAAAGATGTCTTTGAATTACACTTGGTACACGAAACATAGATAAAAAAAATTGTGGGACATGAAACCTTGGACACGAAACATAGATAAAAAAAAGAAAATTGTGGGACATGAAACATGGTACACGAAACATAGATAAAAAAATACACTTGGACCACTCAAACATTGGTCAGTCAAACATGTCATACTCAAACCTTTGTAACCTTCAGCATTTTATTTAAAACGCCAAAAACATTTTTTTTTCAAAAAAAAAAACGCCTAAACACGCCTAGTGTAATGGGGTGGGGGGCGTTTTACGGTGTTTTTTTCAATTTTTTTTAAATACCGCCCCACTACGGGTGGTCTAAGTAATAAGCTTAATAATAATAATAATAATAATAACAAAAAGACAATAAAATATAATAAAAAAAGACAACAAAAAGACAAAAAAGACTAAAAACAAAAAGCAAATGATGGATGGATGTGATGTTTTTAATAGGGGGGTGTAATTAGTAAATAGGGGGTGTAAATAGTATCACCCTAATAATAACTAGAGGGATGTCCTTATGATACAGATGTGAACATGGACATTGTTAATCATGTAACATGTAAAAAAATTAACTAAAAAGAAATATCACAATATCATACTTAAACTAAAGAGAATAAAATATTCGTTCCTATAATATAAACTTTTTTATAATCTATTTATGTATGAAAAAATTCTGACGGTTAGTCCCTGTGGTTTGAACAGAGTAACATACTTAGATACTAATAGTTTAAAATCATATTCTATGGTATTAACTTTTCGTTTTATAACGTTTGGAGGTATTAACGTTATTTGTAGGTTTAAAACCATATTCTATTAGTACCTAAATATGTTATTTTGTGCAAATCACATGGACTAACTATGTTAATATCTCCAAACGTTACAAAATGAAAAGTTAATACACTAGAAGGTGATTTTAAACTATTAGTATCTAAGTATGTTATTTTGTGCAAACAACAGAGACTAACTATGTAATTAACTCTTGATTTAAAAGTCAACACTATATTAAATATGTTTTAAAAGACATTACTTAAAATCTTAAAATTTCTATTTTTTGTCTTTCTTATAATAAAATATAGTATTAGATAAGCGTGTGTGTAATAAAATGTTTTAAATAAGAAAAAACAATCATAAAAACTCAGAAAAGCAAATTATAACTGTTTAAAATTTAAATAATATCATATAAGTACTCAAAATAAAACGCGTTGCTTTTTTCTAAAAAGAACCTCCCAAAATAAAATAAAATAAAATTAATAAGATTAGTATTATTTTCTGAATCGATGCTCATTCTCATTGATAATCGCAAATATATAATACAGGATATAAAGTTGAGAATGGAAACTAAATCACCTAATCAAAAGGCTATATCTATACATAAATACATATACAATATATTTACTAACAGACCCCCGCAGTTTGAGCCGTAGCCGGACGAAGGCACAAACTGGATCTGAAATGTGTAAACAGCTGCTTTGACAGACCTTTTGTGAAAATGTCGGCGTACTGATAATCAGCAGGAACGTGAAGGACGCGGACTTCACCGATACGAACCTTGTCACGGACAAAATGGATGTCAAGTTCAACGTGTTTAGTGCGTTGATGTTGAACAGGATTCTGTGTGAGATAAACAGCAGAGATGTTGTCGCAGTAAACTACAGTGGCTTGCTTGACTTGTAAACCGAGTTCAAGTAAAAGGTTGCGAATCCAACTAGCTTCAGCAACCGCATTCGCGACGCCACGATATTCAGCTTCAGCACTTGAATGAGCGATTGTTTGCTGACGCTTTGAGCTCCACGAGACAAGATTGTCCCCCAAGTATATTCAGTAACCAGAAGTGGAGCGCCCCGAATCTGGGCACCCGCCCCAATCCGCATCAGAGTAAGCGGTTAGTGAAAGAGATCGAGACGGGTTGATGTGCAGGCCGTAATCAAGTGTCCCTTTGATGTAACGAAGAATGCGCTTAAGGAACTGAAAATGCGGTTCCCGTGGATCATGCATAAAGAGGCAAACCTGTTGGACCGCGTACGAGATATCCGGACGGGTAATTGTCAAATACTGTAATGTGCCAGCGAGACTGCGGTAGAGAGTGCCATCTACAACTGGAGAACCAGAGGAGGCGCTGAGTTTGGAGCCGACCTCAACAGGTGTAGTGCAAGGTTTGCAATTCACCATGTTTGCCCTGTGTAAGATGTCATTCGCATAAGTAGACTGCGAGAGAATGAGACCCCCGTTCTTGTGCTCGACCTTGATACTGAGGAAGTGATGAAGCGCCCCAAGGTCGGTCATAGCAAATTCCGCCTTGAGGGTAGTAATAATATTCTGAAGCAAAGCGGAATCATAGGCCGTTAGAAGAATGTCGTCAACATATAGCAAAAGATAAGCCTTTTGACTCCCTTTGTTAAACACAAAAAGAGAAGTGTCGCACACGCTGCTTTTGAAACCGCACTTAATAATAAAGTTTGAAAACCGTTGATACCACGCCGGTGGCGCCTGTTTCACACCATATAGTGACTTCTTCAACCTGCACACAAAACCTGGATTATTCCGATCAACAAAGCCCGGGGGCTGATGCATGTAAACAGTTTCATTCAGATGACCATGAAGGAAGGCGTTTTTCAAATCAAGCTGGTGAACGGGCCAGGATTTAGAGACGGCGAGACTTAACACAGTCCGAATGGTGGTCGGTTTGACCACTGGGCTAAAGGTCTCGTCACAGTCAATACCAACTGTTTGGCTTTTACCATTCACAACAAGTTGGGCCTTATAGCGTTCCAACTGACCAGATGCCAAAAATTTGTGTTTGTAGAGCCACATGCACCGAATTATGGGCGCAGAGGTAGGTCTCGGCACTAAGTCCCACGTTTGATTCTCCAATAAAGCTTTGTATTCGGCGGCCATGGCCGCGTTCCAGTTTGGATCCTTAAGGGCATGTAGGTGAGATTTTGGTAGCGGGGAAATGGACGGGGTGACGGTCGACAGGTTGAGAGGGATACGAGGCTTGACAATGCCGGCACGGCTACGTGTCATCATGGGATGGGTTGGGTGGTTATTGGGTGGTGGGTCGGTGGTTTGGGCCGGTGTGGAGGAGACGGGTTGGGTCGGAGATTCGGGCGATGTTGGGAATGGGCCGAATTGGGGAGGAATTGGTAGGTCGGATGCTGCCGGTTGGGTAACGGGCTGCTGGGAGTTGGGCTCGGGTGTGGGATGGGATGGAGATGGGCCGAAGCCTGGTGGGCCGGGAGGAGGGGGTCCAAAACCGGGAGGGAAGAATGGGTAAATAGAGGGCTGGTCATCGCAGAAGGATGAAGACGGTTTGGGCTCAGGGGAATCGGAAAGAGGAAACATGGTTTCGGAAAAGGTCGCGTGTCTAGAGAAAATGGTTTTGCCGGTAGAGAGCTCGAGACACCGGTAACCACGATAATTAGCAGGATAGCCCAAAAAAACACACAAAGAGGATTTGGGGTGTAGTTTGTGAGGACGAGTGGCGGACTCATTGGGATAGCATGCGCAGCCAAAGACACGAAGGTGTTTATATGAGGGATGTCGACGGTAGAGGGCCGCACATGGAGTGAGGTTATGTAAGGTTTTGGTGGGTAGGATATTGTGCAGATAGCAAGCGGTGTGGATGGCCTCAACCCAAAATTTTGAAGGTAGTGAGGCATGAACAAGAAGGGAGAGCATGATGTCGTTGAGACGGCGAATCATACGCTCCGACTTCCCATTTTGTTGGGACGTGTGAGGACATGAAAAACGAAATTGTATTCCGTGAGTATTGGCGAACTCAAGGAATTTGTGGTTATTAAACTCCCCCCCCCCCATATCACACTGAAACTGTTGGATTTTTAGTTTAAATTGAGTTTGTACAAACGCATGAAAGTTAGAAAATTTGGTAAACACTTCCGATTTGTATTTCAATGGATACACCCAAGCGTATTGAGTGAAATCATCGATAAGCACCATATAGTACTTGTAACCTGCGGTACTAGCAACCGGTGAAGTCCATAAGTCACAATGAACAACAGAAAAAGGCATAGATGTACTAGTGATAGAATCAACAAAAGGAAGTCTTTTATTTTTAGCTAACTGGCACGCATGACAAACAAAAGAAACATCAAGTTTATTACAAGGTAAAAACTTATGAGAACTAAGAAAATCCATAACATGACGACCCGGGTGGCCGAGTCGGTCATGCCAAGACTGAGGGGAAGAGGCGGAGACAAAAGCAGTTGCCAGCGAATTCTTGGTGAAGGAATAGAGACCACTCGAGCTATTGTGGCGGCTTAGGGGCGTGCCATCCTTGTAATCCTTCACAGAAAAACCAAAGGGGTCAAATTCAACTGAAACGCAATTGTCAATGGTAAACTGTCTAACCGAAATAAGGTTTTTAATAAAGTGAGGGTTATAAAGGACATTTTTCAAATGGAAGGTTTTATTTGGAGTGTGAAGGGTAGTGTCACCGGATCCAAGAACTGGTAAGCGGTTCCCATTACCAACCAATACGGACTTTATGTGAGAAAACGGAGACATAGTAGAGATCATACCTTGGTCAAGAGTGACATGAGATGTGGCGCCCGTATCCATGTCCCAATTCTCATCCTCTGGGTCAAGAGACACCGCCTAGAAAGCCTGTGCAATCTGAGTAGGGTCTAAGGGATCAAAGTCATTGAAATATGCCTGTGCTTGCGAACCCTGTGATGGTGCCGGTGGTGTTTGGGTCTGAGTCGGGTGCTGCTGAGTTGGGGCAGGGACAGTTGGACCGAAGGGAGCCCAAGGTTGGTTCCAGGCAGAGGTGGTTGGGTAAGGACAAGGGGGAGGTGTCCAGTAGGGTGGAGTAGGCCAGTAGGGATAGTGCGATGGTGGAGTGGGGTAGGAGGAGTAGCGGTTTGGGTGGGTGTTGTGGGGAGGGTTGTCACACCCCGAATTCCACGTGTCACCGGTGGGCCCGGTGGGGAGTATCATGACGTGGTTGGCAACATAATAGTCAAACAACACAATATTTAATATGCACAGCGGAAGCAATTGAAAGATATAATTCAACCGAATATAATATTGTAATATCAAGTATCACAACAGTCGATTGTTTATCCACAGACGGATCGAAAATAAAATGGAAATAGTAGTTCAACAGACGATAGGCATCTTAAGCTTGCGAGACTCTTTATTGATGCTAAGGAGAAAATCCAGCCTATTACGCTTAGTACCTGCATTTAATATTTTTGGGAAAATACGTCAGTTTACACTGGTAAATACAATCAACTGACTCATTTTAAAAATGATTAAAAATTGATTTGGATGCACGTGGCATAAACATTTTATAACTTGGGATAATTATTTAAATATATAATCTTGTGAATGAATTACATGTTCCTTATGCGTTCAGTAGCCCGGAGCGTGTCGGGTTAAAGATCAATAGACACACCACATCAACTATTTATGCACTGACGAGTGTACGCCTACACTCCGCGCTTAGGTCGTGGCCATTTCGTAAAATAATGCCAAGGATATCCGGGACATGGTCATTAACCCCCCAAAGGCTTTAAGTAAACAAGACGATTTAAACGGGCCGATCAAATTATTCAATTAACCACCAAACGATGGAAGATTTGATGCCCGACCAAGCGGTATTTTATATACCGTAACCCAAGCCCGTATAGGGAAAATAAGTTAAAAGTATTTACCTGAGTAAAGTAATAATCACAATAAGCAAATGCAAGTAGCTTTTACTGGTCCTCCTAATCTGGAACGAAGGTTTATAATAACCTATTAGAATCCTAACGGGTCTTTAATTAAGCTAAAGCTTAGACCGGTTAGTTTCAAAGATACGGTTCGTACGCACGATTAAGCGAAGACCGGATAGAATGTGATTTAGACCCGACAAGTTTGAAGATTTGCTTAATATGGGTATTTCATACACATTCTGTATTTTGAGATAAAACCGATAAGGTTTGACCCGTTTCGGCTAATTTATGCAAACTAGTTACCTAAACCGAACGCGTAATAAGCGTAACGGGTGAACGTAAGAGCCATATACAGGTTTCATAAGTTAATATGCTTCAAATATGTTGTGACATCAGTAAGATGTCTTCTATTATGCCCGAAACGAATGTAAACACAAACTATGCCCCGTAGGGGTAGTTTGGTCATTTACAAGGTTATAAAAGAGTTTAAGTATCAACCTGAGTTACAGGTCTGATATGTACAGCAAAAATACTTAGTTTACCAAGTTATAACAATAGGGTAAAGTATATATGTGAAATTTATCAATTATAACCAAACTATGCACCGTAGGGGCATTTTGGTAATTTCACATAAGCCGTAAAGCTCAAAACTGAAGTCTGAGTTAAAAAACCTTTGCTTACTGTTAAAATATTATAATTTTCCTAAAATATCAGTAGGTATCACCCTTGTATGTCTAAAATAGTTTTAGAACATATTATGCGTTAAAAACGCTTAAAAAGGCGATTAAGAGCCGTTTCCGGGTTCTACATACAAAGCTGGTATTTTTATTATTCCGGAAGATTTAAAATAATTTATTTATCATATGTAATCAGTAGCAAAAGTTTTGGAGTCAATTAGATATGTAAAACTCATTTTGTAGCCCGTAAGGGCAAAACCGACAATTACCGGATTAAGCCTACGACTATAAGTTATGCTCAGCCTAAAATTAATTAAAAATCTTCAAAAATCCCAAAATAATATATTACATCAGTGGGTAATAAGTTTGATATCAAAAAGTAGGCTTAACTAGGCTATACGCTAATTACGCCGTTTAATTAACATAAAGCTTTCAATTTACGCTAATGAGCATAACTCTCAATCTACACCTCAAACTGATGTCAAATTTTGGGTACAAGTTTATATATCAGTAATTAAGGTTTCTACTCTTTTACATTTTCAAAAATCACATTTTATGGTGAAATGGGCATAATGGTCAACATATGAGCAATTAACGGAAACATGCATATTAATTGGATAACTAATGAACCAAGTTGTATAATCACAGAGAGTTTTACTAGCATGTAACCTAGTCCAATTAAAGCTCTGAGGCATTTCTAAAACATGCCCAAACGGGTCAGAACTGAAGTCAAAGCAAAAGTTAAAGCTTTGCGACTTTCGGTTCCGAACCGGGTCTAAACATAAAATTGTCGGGTTGAACATGTTTAGACATGTTCTTACACTAATTACCAAGTTATATTAATGATCAAACAGGTTGTATGTGTTCTACAATGCAAATTATGCATAAATTAGAAAATAAGTATCCTGTTGACTTTTTAATAACAAGTTTGACCCGACATTTGACCTAGTTAGAGTGGGAATCAGGGGGAACCCTTTTAAGGGTTTATTACCCACATAATTACCAACTTATAACTACTTTCAATTCGACTAATCACTGGACCATTAGTGATTAATCGTTAAGTCAACCGTTAATTACGACGGTTTGACTTTTAAGCTTAAACTAAGCAAAAACTTAACTAAGAAAGGTTAAGCAAACTTACTGAAGTCCTATGCACGATTTGTGAAGCTTAGAGAGAAGTCCTTAGCTCCAGAAATGCTCCAATGTGCAGATGGAAGGTGTGAAGAACTTGTTGCAACTTAGTGGCCTTTTATAGTGCTCATAAGCTCTTAGATCATTGACAACAAGTGCTATCAAGGGCCATGGATCATCAACAGATGTCCCTAAGTGTCTAGGGGTTGTTTAGGGGTCGTCCAATATGAGGAAAATCGGATAAAAGTCGATTGCAAAGCACCTAGCAGACCAAAACCCAAGAATTTCGGATCAGATAGACCCTCGCGGCACGCGTAGACCCCCCCCCTGGGGCTTCGCGTGGCGATACGCCCTTGCTGAACAAATCTGAATTTTTTATTTTTATGTTTTGATCCTTGGCTCTTCAAAACTTTGCTTAGACTTCATTTCTTGCATTATGAACCCTCCTAATTGACATATAAGGGCTTTAAGACATATACCCACTTTGTTTAGTCCTCGGTTAACTTTATTGTTACCTGAAAAGTCCTAAACTTCAACGTTGACGCTTTTAACCCCTCGCATACGAATTTGATCATAACTTACTCATACGATAACGAAACTTTATGAAATTCATATCGTTCATTCTTGTGAGCATGATTAACCGTTACAAAGCTTCGGGTTTGTCAAAAGATCACTCAGAGGTATAACTTAAACATGTTGACACATTTGACCCCTGTAGTTTGTAATCTCTCACTTTCTTTCATATTTAGCTTCGTATGACCTATGATTTATTAGTTTGAAGGTATGAGAATCATGTAGGGTTAATGTACAATATATTTATTCACTGTTGACATTTAGAACTCGTATATTCACATACTTTCTATAATTGTCAACTTTAATCCTTTTATAACGTTCTTTCACACGTTCAAACATATGACACGTGTCAACACATTATAGGACGTGAATTTGTCGAGGTGTTACATCCTCACCCCCTTAAAAGAAATATCGACCTCGAGATTTACTGAAATAAATAAGGGTACTTTTCTTTCATCGTGGATTCAACTTCCCACGTATATTCAGGACCTCTACGGGCATCCCATTTGACCTTTACAATAGGCACATGCTTCCTTCGAAGCTTCTTGACCTGTCGATCTTCAATCGACAATGGTTTTTCCACAAATTTCAAGCTCTCATCTATATGCACATCTGTGTGTGGTATGACCAGTGATTCGTCAGCGAAACACTTCTTCAGATTGCAGATGTGGAATACATTATGAATACCAGTGAGCTCTTCAGGTAAGTTTAGCTTATAGGCAACTGATCTGACACGTTCGATAACCTCGAAAGGTCCTATGTATCTCAGGCTTAGCTTGCCTTTCTTACCAAATCGCATCACTCCCTTCCAGGGTGATACTTTAAGCAACACTTTGTCACCTACTTCGAAGTGAAAAGATTTACGCTTTGGATCTGCGTAGCTCTTCTGCCTATCTCGGGCAGCTTTGAGACGGTCACGAATCTGGACAATCTTGTCCGTCGTTTCAAAGACTATCTCTGGTCCTGATAATTAGACATCTCCAACTTCCGCCCAACAAACGGGCGTTCTACACTTTCTACCGTATAAAGCCTCGAAAGGCACAGCCTTGATGCTGGTATGGTAGCTATTGTTATAAGAGAACTCAATCAATGGTAGGTGGTTATCCCAACTACCACCTAAATCAATTACACATGCACGTAGCATGTCTTCCAATGTTTGGATAGTACACTCACTCTGTCCGTCAGTCTGAGGGTGGTAAGCCGTACTGAAGTTTAAGCGCGTGCCCAAAGATTGTTGGAAGCTTTTCCAAAAATGTGACGTGTATCTAGTATCTCGGTCAGAGATAATAGACACAGGTATGCCATGTAAGGCTACAATCTTATCCATGTATAACTGGGCTAACATGTCGGAGCTATAAGTCTCCTTAATGGGCAGGAAATGTGCTGACTTAGTCAGTCTATCAACTATAACCCATATCGTATCATTTCCTTTCTGTGACAACTCGAAATTTAGAACCTTTCGTTGTATTTTGATGTAACATGCTTGAAACGTTATGTGACTAGTTAACTTGTTGGTTTAATGATATAAGTGAACATCCTATGTGATTATGTGTTATGTTTATATGTATGCTTGTATGTATGCGAACCGAGACACAAGAACCCGACTCGAGACCATGCGGTCTCGAGTGAACAGTGTAACTATTTGGGCCGATTGGGCCATTTAATCCCTCCGAAACCCATTAGGGTGCACCAACTTAAGAGCTAGTATATAACTCATGCTCCTAGTCACTTTTGCCATTTCTTTGGACAACACACACTCCCCTACACTCTCTCTCTAGAAAACCTTAAACCCTAAAGATCAAACATCACCTCTCCTCTCCTCCCTCTCTCTCGGATTAAATCGGCATCAACAAGGAGACTCGGTCAAGCTCATCATCAACACTCGGACACTCCATCTTATTCATCTTCTTTACTATCTCGGTGCCTTTTCACAACCGGTTAGTGATTCACGCTATGTGCTTCTATTTCGGCTTGATGATGATGTATGATAAGGTTATGTGATAATATGTTTGCTTGTTAAGTTTGATGCATGATGAACATATCTTTCTTGAATGGTCAATATTAAGATTGTTGTTTAATCTATGATGAAGGTGTTGTGTGATAAATGAGGTTTATTTATTGAAAGATGCACATGTTCTTGTATAACACACATACTCTTAGGTGGTTAGGAAGATTGAGGTGAATTAGTGATAATCATGCTAACTTGACAATTAAGTTGTGTAAAGAAATGAATAGGGTATGTAAACATGTTCTGGAATAATCGAATGATGAGGCACTAAGCTATGTACGGCATGTTTGGATAATTTGTTTAAAGTATGTGTTTTGAATATGATAAAAACCCTAATGGACATGAACTATTTGAATGCAACATGAACATGATATGAAGATTTGAATTATGTGTTTTGATCCATTCTATTTGAGTATTAGACAACAAAACATGTTTGTGCATTATCATTGGATAGTACATAATATCATGAAATGGAAATTCTATTGGCTAGTACATTGAGGTTCTAGAAGGATCTCCAAATCAGACAAACAAGACGAGACACCCCGTCTCGACTCGAGACCAACCCAGGACAACTCGAGACCACGGTTACAACATAGGTTGCGAGTCGAGAACCCCTAGTCTCAACTCGAGATCACGGTTGCGAGTCCGGTTGCGACTCGAGACCGTCTGATCTCGGCTATTACATGCATGACCCGAGACCTCCAAGGTTGCGACTCGAGAACTCATAGGCACAACTCGAGACCGCACAGTCTCGACTCGAGACCATGACACCCGTACACAATGTTTGGACTTGCACACTGTTATGGGCCTAAGTAGTTAGGCCACACACTTAGCCTTTGGTTGTTACATGAATGTTACTATGGAACTTGTTACGAACTGTTGATTTAAACTGCCATGCTAGACCTGTATGCCATGATCGTTACTTGTGTACAATACGTGTAGAACATACGTGCACTACTTGGATATGAACCTAACTAGAATGGTATCTATGTTAGGACGTAGTTGACCACTCACAACTTGATTGACCTTTCTGTGTATCTGCCGAGCAAACCAAGATGAGTTCACACCCTCTACAAAGCATGGGATTCCCAGGGGTTGGGAACGGGGTTAAGGAACGTGGGTTCCTCGTCCTCCTTGGGTAGGACAGCATTGGTTCAGGAATGTAATTCCTCGTCCCCATGGACAGATAACTCGTACTAGACCAAAACTCTATCATGAAGTCCCTCCTTTTTATATCGACTTAATCGCCAGGCCAATGGCGAGCGGGTCATTAGTTAGATAGCGCTATTTAGGTCTGACAAACCTCACACCGTGCCGCAGAGGACAGGCGTGAACTAATGGATCTGGGGCACGTCAATGATGATAGACATTGACAGTTTCAGGGCACATAAACATGACTACAGTCAGCAGTCGATATGGTAACGAGTCTAGTGTATACATGGGGTAGCCCCCACGGCCGAAATGCCAGATAACTAACATGGGGTGGCCCCCACGGCCGGAGTGCCAGAGTAACCGGGAATAAACAAGTCACGTTTTTCAACTATGAGGTAACCCCCACGGCATGATGCCAGATAAAGGAAACTGTTTTCGAAACAACTTAAAACGAACACCCACTGTGAACTCACTCAACTTGTTGTTGACTCGTTACTACATGCTTTGCAGGTCTTTAGGTACTTAGCTGGAGCTTGCATGGAAGAGGGTCGTTGTGGGACATGGACAGCTGCGTGCCATGTTAAACTTTGAATAATTGAACTCATGTTTTGGTTTTAAACATTATGCTTCCGCTTGCAACTTAAACTATGTTTTGTTTGGACACCAATTGTATTGGTTGGATTTTTATAACTACTTATATGCTTGTTCAATATGATTGGTGGCTGGATCCTGGTCAGTCACGCCTCCAGGCGGTAGAACTCCGCAGGTGGATTTTGGGGGTGTGACACTTTCCTTGTCTTGGGTAACTTGGTGATAAAATCCATAGTTACCATTTCCCACTTCCACGTAGGAAGTTCAGGCTGTTGTAGCAAACCTGACGGCTTCTGATGTTCTGCTTTGACTTGCGCACACATCAAGCATTTAGCTACATAGGTAGCTATAGACTTCTTTAAGCCTATCCACCAATAGTTTGCCCTTAGATCCTGGTACATCTTATCAACTCCAGGATGAACAAAATATTTAGAGTTGTGGGCTTCCTGGAGGATAACATCCCGAAGTCCTCCATAAATTGGAACCCATATTCGTCCATTCAATCTCAGAATTACATCCTTGCCAAGAGATAACTGCTCCTCAGTTACTCCTAGCTTTTCGCTAGGATAGTTAGCTTCCAACACAGCTTCCTTCTGTGCAGCTAACAACCTTTCATTCAAACTGTTCTTTATTTCAATGCTCTTGGCATTGATTCTGATGGGTTTCACCCTTTCCTTTCTGCTCAAGGCGTCAGCGACTACATTCGCCTTGCCGGGATGATATCTGATTTCACAATCATAATCATTTAAAGTCTCCATCCAACGACGCTGCCTCATGTTTAAATCCTCCTGATTAAATAGATGTTGAAGGCTCTTGTGATCAGAATAGATCACACACTTGATACCATACAAATAATGCCTCCACAGTTTTAGTGCGAATACAACGGCACCCAACTCCAAGTCATGGGTGGTGTAATTCTTTTCATGCACCTTTAACTGCCGTGATGCATAGGCAATAACTTTGCCTTTCTGCATAAGCACACACCCCATGCCAGTGTGCGATGCATCGCAGTAAACCACAAAATCTTCTATTCCATCTGGCAATGTCAGTACTGGGGCGTTGCTCAACTTTTGCTTTAGGATATCAAAGGACTCTTGCTGCTTAGGGCCCCAAACGAACTTTACTTTCTTCTTAGTCAAGGAAGTTAGGGGTGCAGCAATCCTTGAAAAATTTTCAATGAAACGCCTGTAATATCCTGCCAATCCCAGGAAGCTACGAATCTCTGTAGGCGTCTTTGGCTCCTTCCAGTTCATAACTGCTTCTACCTTAGTGGGATCCACTTGGATACCACGCTCACTCACCACATGTCCAAGGAATTGGACTTCTCGAAGCCAAAACTCGCACTTGGAAAATTTGGCGTAGAGTTTCTCATGATGAAAACGATGACGAATTTGTCCAAGTATGAGAATACAGCGAAGGTATTTCTCATGGTCAGCTTGGTTCTTCGAGTAAATAAGAATGTCGTCGATGAAAACGATGACGAATTTGTCCAAGTATGGCTTGCAAACGCGATTCATGAGATCCATGAACGCGGCAGGTGCATTAGTGAGCCCAAAAGGCATCACTAGGAACTCGTAATGACCATAACGAGTTCTAAATGCAGTTTTGTGTACGTCTTCATCTCTAACCTTCAGTTGGTGGTAGCCTGACCTCAAGTCAATCTTCGAGAAATAACTTGCCCCTTGCAATTGATCGAACAAATCGTCGATCCTGGGCAATGGGTATCTATTCTTGATCATGACCTTATTAAGCTCACGATAATCGATGCACAGACTCATCGATCCATCCTTCTTCTTGACAAACAAGACTGGTGCTCCCCAAGGAGACGAACTAGGTTTAATGAAACCTTTAGCTAGCAATTCATCCCGTTGTGTTCTCAATTCACTCATTTCTGTTGGTGCCAGCCTATAAGGTGCTCTAGCAACTGGTACTGCTCCAGGGATGATGTCAATTCTGAATTCGACTTGTCTATCTGGTGGTAAACCAGGTAGTTCTTCAGGAAAAACTTCAGGGTATTCAGAAATGACGGGGATATCTTCTATCTTCGGTTTAGGCTCATCAATAATCACTTATGCCATGTAGATGACACAACCCTTCTTTAAACACTTGGAAGCCTTGAGCATAGTTACCTGCTCAGGCAGTCCATACTGGGTATCTCCCCGAATGGTAAGTGATTCACCAGACGGAGTCTTAATCACCACTTGTTTCTTGTTGCAGACAATTTGGGCCTGGTTATGTGATAACCAGTCCATACCCAAAACTATGTCAAAACCGGCTAACTTAAAGGGAAGTAAGGACAGAGAAAAAGAGTGGTTCTTAATGGATATTACACATCCATCTAACACAGTTGAGACGATTTCTATAGTGCCATCTGCTAACTCCACCTCATAATTCTCACTTAAGGTTTTGACAGGTAAATTCAGCAATTTGCAAAACTTATTATCTACGAAAGACTTATCAGCGCCTGAATCAAAAAGTACTCTTGCATAGACATCATTTACAAGGAAAGTACCTGTAATCACATTGTCGTCTAGAACCGCTTCCTTTGCATCCATTCTAAAGACCCTAGCATTGGTCTTCTTGGCCTCTTCAGGCTTCTTGGCGTATTTAGGGCAGTTGGTTTTAATGTGCCCTTTCTCATTACAGCTGTAGCAAGTTGCATCCTTCAGCTTTTTGCAATCCAAGGTCTTGTGTTCCTTGGACTTGCATATCCCGCAAGCAAACGTTCTTGACTAAGTTTGCGAGTTTGATTCGAGTCTGCACTTTCCAAAGTGTTGTTTCTTGCAAATCTTGCATTTGGGCTTCTCACCAGACTGATGCCCATCTTTCCTTGGCTCAGATCCCTTCTTGTTGTCATCGTTTCCTCGGTGCTTCTTGTTCGACCTCCGTGAATTATCATCTTCACGTTTTCTCTTCTCAGCATCTTTGTTCCTCAGCGATCTTTGTCTGACCACATCCAGAGTGAGGGATAAAGATATGTCAGCTACAGATCTGAAAGTAGCTGGCCGAGAGGCCTTCACGCTTGCCTTTATTTCCGGGGCTAAACCACCGATAAAACGAGCTATTCTTTTTTGGTTCTGGGGTCACCAGATACGGAACCAACCGGGACATTGTGTTGAAGCTCGTGAGGTAAGCTTGACAGTCAAGGTTTGTCATTACCAATGATAGAAAATCAGACTCTATCTTCTCCACCTCATGCTGGGGGCAGTAATTTTCCCTGATGAGGGCAACGAATTGCTCCCATGACATGTTGTACAATGGGATTTTCCCAGTGGCTTGAATCAGTGATCTCCACCAGGCTAAAGCTTCACCCTTAAATGATTGCGACACAAACTTGACTATATCCCTCTCAGCGCATCCGCTGATATCCACAACTGTGTCCATCTCATCTAAGCATGTCATGCAGTCAATGGCTCCCTTTTCCACAGTGAAATCCCTGGGCTTGCATGAAACAAAGTATTTATAGGAGCAACCCTTGTTACGGGGTTCTTGATTTAGTACAATCTGCTGAGATGGAGCACTGTGGTGGTTTGAGGAGAGTCTATCATCATCTTTCTTGGGTTCTTCCTTCTTGGAAGGAGGCTTCGAATGCGGCGTAGATATGGTCCTACTTCGAGTCCCACTATACTCTTCGTACTGCCACTCCAAGGCCTTTGTAACTGTGTCATCTACTAACGCTTTCAGTTCAGCACACGTTAGATTAATCCGGGCGTTATCAGTATTTTCCCTTGGGTGGCTATTTATTTCATCTGAGCCAGCCATTTAATTGAACTGTTAGATAAAACAAGGACAATAGTTTACTTGGGAGTTTATTATGGAATTATCTTTTATGGCAATTCATTAACCATGGTAACAGAGACCATATTTGGTTAATTTATTAATCACATTTATTTAGGATTTCTATTATAATTTATCCTAATTATAAAACAATAATAGTTTTATTAGTGGCACATAAAGGCCTAGTCACAAGGACATTTATAAGTTATAAGCTATGATTTCAGAGAATCAAAGCTTTTAAGGTTTGAACATAGTTCATTACCTTTTTCGGACAGGAAGTCATAGCTACCACTGTCTTTTGGCTCATATGGAAATGAGCAGGCCCGTAGGCACTATATTACCAATGTATGGTCAAAATATGATCATCTTAATTGATGACCTAAACCCATGATTCAGAGATCATTAAATTGGGTTAGGAATCTTTTGAAGAATCCTTATATAAGAATGACGTGTGTGATTTTAATGAATCACGTCTGCCAGGAGCGTTAACATGTTTACAGATTTTAACCAGGATTTGAATCTTTTAAACAGGTCTTACCATCATGGCCAGGTCTTCATAACGACACTCAGGCTAGGTTTCACTCTTAAGATTCTTATTCAATATTTAATAGGCGGATTATTATCAAAAGGAATGATTTTGATTTATTTATTTCATATATAATATTTATGCATATAATGGCAAAAATGAAATTTATAATTTAAACATTCCATTAATTATTAATAGGTTACACGTCGCCCTAAACGGGACTTTTTAATAAAGCAACATACCCACGCAGGGGTCAAACAACATACTAGTCCACGCAGGGACTTAAACAACATCATACCCTCGTAGGGGTTAACAGAAAGATAGACCCACGCAGGGGTCAAAACAAACAGACATACATACCCACGAAGGGGCTAATACAGCAAGACAGGCCCACGCAGGGGCTCAAATGATACAAGGAAATTACAACAACAGTGGAAGGATTCAATGGTCCTTCTTGCTCTTCCCTTTTATTAGGCTTGTCAATCCTTGGAAGAAGGTATGTCGCTCCCTGCGATCTCGGTGAAAGTCTCGCTCAACCTGGTCCAGTCTCTGAAGAATTTCCTCCCGTTCTGGGGGAGAAAACCGTGGCGGCTGTGATTGTGTCCGTATAATAGGTCTGGCAGGTATCTGGTACCCATGAGTTGGGTACCCTGCTCCCCAAGGAGCTCCATACGGTCCTTCCGGGTTAAAAGCGTTGTAATTGGCCACTACCATGTATGGGTCGGCTTCAGCGTAACCATAGTTGGTGTGAGCCGGCTGCTCAAACGGGTTGTACGCCATCGAACCCGTGTATGCTGGTATCGGGTTATGAAAACCCATCGGTGGTGGTTGCGGTGCAACTGGGTGTGAAGGTCCACCCATTTGTGGATCTTCTGGAAGTGGCGGATAATGACTGCCACTTGATTGTCGAGGGGAGCTAAAATGAAAATCTCCACCTCGCGCGGACATCCGCGCTCCGGTTCTCCTATGCCTCGGCGGTTGTGGAGGTGCCGGCTGAACTGGTGGCGGTGGAGGCGGTGGCGTGACTGCCACAAATCGGGAATCCTCAGAGGGATCCTGCTGCTGCTGGTGAGGCGACGAATGATGCGAGGGTGTAAAATACCACTCTTGTTGATTAAATCATGCCTAATAACTGTCCGGACCATGGTAGGGTGATCCGTGAAAAGATGAACCATCCGAGACCTCGATGGGATGGTTGGGAGTTTCGGTTGCGGGCTCGACGGGATCGGTGTCCTCGTCCATATCCTCAGCATGATCGCCGGAGTAATGATCCTCTGGCCCCAATGGGTTAAAACCCACTGGTTCTTGTATGTAATTGGCCGGGTTAAACCGGCCCCTAAAAACAGGTGTAGGGTCACCAAAGGAGTGGTGCGATAAAGATCGCTGTAGAGGGATGTAAGAAGGTTGAGGGTTATCGGGCTCGTTTTCTGACTGTGGCCCGTAAGAGTTATGAAAAGGAGGCGTCGAACTATGCGGTACAGATCGTTTAGCCGGGTCAAAGAGGTTCCTCCGGTTTTTCTAGGGTCGGCACTTGCAGTGGTGGTAGGAGCTCGCGTGTGCGAAGGTCCTGCCTCGTCGTCATTGGGGGCGGTGATTGGCCCCTTGCCTCGTCCTCTTCGTCGAAAGAATCTTGGTGGCATAATTAATCCTGTCAATACAACATGAGATAACGACAAGAATATATAAAATAAAGGACAAAACAAAACAAAACAAAACAAAGTAGAATTTGTCCTAGGTTATTTGTCTAGACTCGAAAGTTTTTTAAATGTGCAATTGTGTAACTGAGATTAAACACAAAAGGCTAGTGTTTAATTCACTCAGCGTTGGCTCTGATACCAACCTGTCACACCCCGAATTCCACGTGTCACCGGTGGGCCCGGTGGGGAGTATCGTGACGTGGTTGGCAACATAATAGTCAAACAACACAATATTTAATATGCACAGCGGAAGCAATTGAAAGATATAATTCAACCGAATATAATATTGTAATATCAAGTATCACAACAGTCGATTGTTTATCCACAGACGGATCGAAAATAAAATGGAAATAGTAGTTCAACAGACGATAGGCATCTTAAGCTTGCGAGACTCTTTATTGATGCTAAGGAGAAAATCCAGCCTATTACGCTTAGTACCTGCATTTAATCTTTTTGGGAAAATACGTCAGTTTACACTGGTAAATACAATCAACTGACTCATTTTAAAAATGATTAAAAATTGATTTGGATGCACGTGGCATAAACATTTTATAACGTGGGATAATTATTTAAATATATAATCTTGTGAATGAATTACATGTTCCTTATGCGTTCAGTAGCCCGGAGCGTGCCGGGTTAAAGATCAATAGACACACCACATCAACTATTTATGCACTGACGAGTGTACGCCTACACTCCGCGCTTAGGTCGTGGCCATTTCGTAAAATGATGCCAAGGATATCCGGGACATGGTCATTAACCCCCCAAAGGCTTTAAGTAAACAAGACGATTTAAACGGGCCGATCAAATTATTCAATTAACCACCAAACGATGGAAGATTTGATGCCCGACCAAGCGGTATTTTATATACCGTAACCCAAGCCCGTATAGGGAAAATAAGTTAAAAGTATTTACCTGAGTAAAGTAATAATCACAATAAACAAATGCAAGTAGCTTTTACTGGTCCTCCTAATCTGGAACGAAGGTTTATAATAACCTATTAGAATCCTAACGGGTCTTTAATTAAGCTAAAGCTTAGACCGGTTAGTTTCAAAGATACGGTTCGTACGCACGATTAAGCGAAGACCGGATAGAATATGATTTAGACCCGAAAAGTTTGAAGATTTTCTTAATATGGGTATTTCATACACATTCTGGATTTTGAGATAAAACCGATAAGGTTTGACCCGTTTCGGCTAATTTATGCAAACTAGTTACATAAACCGAACCGAACGCGTAATAAGCGTAACGGGTGAACGTAAGAGCCATATACAGGTTTCCTAAGTTAATATGCTTCAAATATGTTGTGACATCAGTAAGATGTCTTCTATTATGCCCGAAACGAATGTAAACACAAACTATGCCCCGTAGGGGTAGTTTGGTCATTTACAAGGTTATAAAAGAGTTTAAGTATCAACCTGAGTTACAGGTCTGATATGTACAGCAAAAATACTTAGTTTACCAAGTTATAACAGTAGGGTAAAGTATATATGTGAAATTTATCAATTATAACCAAACTATGCACCGTAGGGGCATTTTGGTAATTTCACATAAGCCGTAAAGCTCAAAACTGAAGTCTGAGTTAAACAACCTTTGCTTACTGTTAAAATATTATAATTTTCCTAAAATATCAGTAGGTATCACCCTTGTATGTCTAAAATAGTTTTAGAACATACTATGCGTTAAAAACGCTTAAAAAGGCGATTAAGAGCCGTTTCCGGGTTCTACATACAAAGCTGATATTTTTATTATTCCGGAAGGTTTAAAATAATTTATTTATCATATGTAATCAGTAGCAAAAGGTTTGAAGTCAATTAGATATGTAAAACTCATTTTGTAGCCTGTAAGGGCAAAACCGACAATTACCGGATTAAGCCTAGGACTATAAGTTATGCTCAGCCTAAAATTAATTAAAAATCTTCAAAAATCCCAAAATAATATATTACATCAGTGGGTAATAATTTTGATATCAAAAGGTAGGCTTAACTAGGCTATACGCTAATTACGCCGTTTAATTAACATAAAGCTTTCAATTTACGCTAATGAGCATAACTCTCAATCTACACCTCAAACTGATGTCAAATTTTGGGTACAAGTTTATATATCAGTAATTAAGGTTTCTACTCTTTTACATTTTTAAAAAATCATGTTTTATGGTGAAAAGGGCATAATGGTCAACATATGAGCAATTAACGGAAACATGCATATTAATTGGATAACTAATGAACCAAGGTGTATAATCACAGAGAGTTTTACTAGCATGTAACCTAGTCCAATTAAAGCTCTGAGGCATTTCTAAAACATGCCCAAACGGGTCAGAACTGAAGTCAAAGCAAAAGTCAAAGCTTTGCGACTTTCGGTTCCGAACCGGGTCTAAACATAAAATTGTCGGGTTGAACATGTTTAGACATGTTCTTACACTAATTACAAAGTTATATTAATGATCAAACAGGTTGTATGTGTTCTACAATGCTAATTATGCATAAATTAGAAAATAAGTATTATGTTGACTTTTTAATAACAAGTTTGACCCGACATTTGACCAAGTTAGAGTGGGAATCAGGGGGAACCCTTTTAAGGGCTTATTACCCACATAATTACCAACTTATAACTACTTTCAATTCGACTAATCACTGGACCATTAGTGATTAATCGTTAAGTCAACCGTTAATTACGACGGTTTGACTTTTAAGCTTAAACTAAGCAAAAACTTAACTAAGAAAGGTTAAGCAAACTTACTGAAGTCCTATGCACGATTGGTGAAGCTTAGAGAGAAGTCCTTAGCTCCAGAAATGCTCCAATGTGCAGATGGAAGGTTTGAAGAACTTGTTGCAACTTAGTGGCCTTTTATAGTGCTCATAAGCTCTTAGATCATTGACAACAAGTGCTATCAAGGGCCATGGATCATCAACAGATGTCCCTAAGTGTCTAGGGGTTGTTTAGGGGTCGTCCAATATGAGGAAAATCGGATAAAAGTCGATTGCAAAGCACCTAGCAGACCAAAACCCAAGAATTTCGGATCAGATAGACCCTCGCGGCACGCGTAGACCCCCCCCCCCCCTGGGGCTTCGCGTGGCGCGACGCCCTTGCTGAACAAATCTGAATTTTTGATTTTTATGTTTTGATTTAGGGCTGGCAATTGGGTACCTGTTAAGACACGATTAGACCTGTTTGACTGAAAAATACATCCTTTGACTTTTTTAATTTTTAAAATAATTAAAATTACAATGTTAGGATCTATCATTTATTCATCTTTGTACATAAAACATAAAACTGTTTTATAAACTTGAGGTAGAAAGTAGTTAAACGAGTCGTAATCATGTTTGAAACTTATGTTGTGCGCGCCGTCAGAAACTTGTTAAACCTGTTAAGACACGATTTGCCAGCCTTATTTTGATCCTTGGCTCTTCAAAACTTTGCTTAGACTTCATTTCTTGCATTATGAACCCTCCAAATTGACATATAAGGGCTTTAAGACATATACCCACTTTGTTTAGTCCTCGGTTAACTTTATTGTTTCCCGAAAAGTTCTAAACTTCAACGTTTACGCTTTTAACCCCTCGCATACGAATTTGATCATAACTTCCTCATACGATAACGAAACTTTATGAAATTTATATCGTGCATTCTTGTGAGCATGATTAACCGTTACAAAGCTTCGGGTTTGTCAAAAGATCACTCAGAGGTATAACTTAAACATGTTGACACATTTGACCCCTGTAGTTTGTAATCTCTCACTTTCTTTCATATTTAGCTTCGTATGACATATTATTTATTCGTTTGAAGGTATGAGCATCATGTAGGGTTAATGTACAATATATTTATTCACTGTTGACATTTAGAACTCGTATATTCACATACTTTCTATGATTGTCAACTTTAATCCTTTTATAACGTTCTTTCACACATTCAAACATATGACACGTGTCAACACATTATAGGACGTGAATTTGTCGAGGTGTTACAAGGGTTCCGAGGGCCAGAAGCACGGTCGCGTCCCCTGTTCCGAGACGTATTGGGCCGGCCCCTAGAGTCCCGAGAACCATCTCTGGTTGGGTCACGAGGTGGGGGTGCAGGGGCGGAAGCGGGTGGTGGTGTGGGTGTTGTCTGGGCTGCGGCAACCACAGGGGAACCATCCATTAATTCACGAGCAGCACGACGACGTTGATCGTTCAACAGCATCTCGCACGCCTCTGGCCAAGGGGGCAGCGATTGGTTAACCAGAGAGCCCATGGTATCGAATTCTTTGGGAAGTCCACGGACCATCTGAAGAACCAACCGTTTGTCATCAATAGGCGTGTCGAGCAGATCGTTCAACTGATCAGCTAATTCCCGTAGTTTCTGAAAATAGGCTTCCAAGGACGGGTGATTTTTGAGTGCCATATTGGCAAACTCATGTTCTAAGGCGGCAATTCGAACGCCTTTATTGTTATGAAACTGGTTCTGGATACGAATCCAAGCTTGATGAGCAGTGGAGTCGTCGGTAAGCACCTGTTTAAGCAGGTCATCAAACAAGGTACTGTAAATCCACTGGAGGACGATTGAATCAATCTCCAACCAGGAATCATAGGTGGGATCGGTTTTTGCGGGTGGCAGCGTACCGTCAATATGAGCAAGAACCCGATAGCCGCGAGCATGTAAAGTAAATAAGCGAACCCATGAAGTATACGAAACCTTCACGCCATCAAGAACGCGAACCTTCTACTGGATATTGGTGACTGCATAAACAGGGTGGAGTTGGGTTTGGGATGATTTCGGTGGTGGTGGGTTGGCGTCAGTGGTGGTGATGGGTGCA
The DNA here is from genome assembly GCA_030545235.1 of Helianthus tuberosus. Classification (NCBI taxonomy): domain Eukaryota; kingdom Viridiplantae; phylum Streptophyta; class Magnoliopsida; order Asterales; family Asteraceae; genus Helianthus; species Helianthus tuberosus. The sequence continues at coordinate 65,666,019 of CM060430.1, forward strand.
TCAGGGCTGGTCATGATGTGGCTGGGTTGGGAGACTGACTGGCAGAAAACACCAAGACAGGAAACAAGAAGAAATGAGAACTGCAAGTATCCGGCCGAAGTCGGAGATGCAGAGGGGGACGACCGAGGTCGATTGTGTGGTGGCGGCTAGGGTTCAGAGCAAATTTTGCTCTGATACCATATTATTTTCTGAATCGATGCTCATTCACATTGATAATCGCAAATATATAATACAGGATATAAAGTTGAGAATGGAAACTAAATCACCTAATCAAAAGGCTATATCTATACATAAATACATATACAATATATTTACTACCAATTACTAGTCCAAAAAGAACAACTCAAAATAAAAATAAAACAAAAATAAAATAAAAAAGATTAGTAGTCATTTTGAAGCCTTGTACCATGTATTGTTTACACTTCAATTTGTTAATTTATAGAAACTGATATACGTTTTAATGTTTTACTTGTAATTGAATCTTATACAAGTACTAGTGGCACCGCTTTACAAAGGGTACACACATTTGGTGGGCCTTCGCATATATATGGTTGGTTACTTCAGAAGCTATCGGACTTTATGCGTGTCTCGTAAAAAAAATGTGTTTCCAGTTACACAAAGTTGACGAAACGTTGTATGCCTTACACGTACCGTGTATAGGGTTGCACGTGCACCATAGTTAGACGCATCATGTAAATGGTACTTGATGCACCGTTGTACGCGTTAGTCAATAAACACTTTAAAAAATTAAACAAATATAGCAATAGCATATTCAAGTTATATATTAAAAATGCCAAATTTTACTCTATAATTAAAACAAACATGATAAAGTATATAAAAGTAGACAAAAGATCAAATACAAATACGCTTATCTTAAAAAAAACGTACGAAAAGCGTAAAAAAAAAAAAAAAAAAAAAAACGCGATGGCATTTAGGTAAAAGTTAAGCCTAATTGGTTTTGTTATGATCTAATAACCGTTCGTTAAAACTTAAAATTAAAAACCTTTTGAGTTTGACATGGTTATTATACCTTTTAGGTGACGATTCAATGTATACAAGGAAAGATCAAGCTAGATACTTCTATGTTTGTTGAGTACAATCAAATACTAAATGAAAGAATAAAAGTGTTAGTTACATTTTTAGGCGTATTTTATCATGCTCTTACTATCTATTATCATTGTATTTTAGGCATTTAAATCTTAGATATCTCATTTTTATGGGAAACGCATGTTTTTTGGAACGGAATCTACTTTGAACGTTTTTAATGATTTTGTAGGCGTGGAGCGGTTGCAAAGAATGAGGGTGTTCCGCGTTTGAAGAATGAGAGTAATGCAAAATACGAATTTGTGAAGTGATGGACAAAACAAGTCAGACGCGAGACGAATTTGCGATTTTTTTTAATTTGAGTTATGGGCTTCAAAAAGCATTGGTGAATTACTGGGTTGTTGGGCTAGAAATTGGTTGCAAGTGGAGCTCACCTAAAAATTGGGGGATTGGTTTTGGAGATGAGATAGACTTGAAAAAAAAACAACAATTATCACCAACATTCACATCATCATCTTGGATGGCTGCAGTTCGAAGGGGACAGGAGATTTATAACTATATTTTGGTGTTCTAGAACATTGGTATTTTTTGTTTCGTAAGTTCGAATTTTTGATGTTTTGTTTAGTATCGGAAGGGTATGGTCTTAAATCCTGCTCTGGCCATATGAGTTAACCTTAGGTCGCGCGTGAGACCATACCCAAAATAAACCAAAGTGTTGGCTTCCTCGACCTTGCGCCGGCTACAAGGGTATGCCCCAGCCGCGCATGAGGTCGGGACCAAGATAGAACCAATTCTGACACTTAGTTCCTTTAACAAAAGACCTAGCTCTCTTGACCTTGCGCCGACTACTCAGGATTAACCCATGTTGCGCGGACAAAAAGCGAAGGGTAACGTCGGGCAGTTAGAAAGTACGATTGGCAGAGTAGTGGACAAATAAGCTCTCAACAGGTTGTATTCTATTTGTGCTGCACGATGAGCAATCGTGCAGAAATAAGAAGCACACAAGGACACATATGTGGCATGAATCAGCTTGTGCCGACCACTGCTCCATGATCTCCACTTAACTGCTGATGACAGACCAGACAATAAGGACAACCGTCAGGGCACGTGGATCCATTCAGTATGCGCCAACTACCCTCTCGCCTGGAATCACTAACGGTCGTGACAGAGGAGGCAGAATGGATATTCCTAGTTGTCGATCAGGCCCAAGGCCCATCAGCCACAATTCACCTCGGCTATAAATAGAGAACTTTACCTCCAGGTTTAAGCATCGCTCTCTCACTTAATACACACATCTTTCTCCTCAAAGCAAGTTCTTATTCTCACGCCGGATGGTGGTTACAATGAGAACCCCTTGTTATCTGCCTTGTAACGAGCTTCACGGTGTGTTGATTGTTTTGCAAGATTGACGTAGCTGTTTATCGAGTTCAAAAGAAGATTAACCTTATTTGGACGAGACATAAACCACAAGCTAATCTCCGGATTAACTTGGTGTTTCTTCATTGGCGTCCACCGATTTTTACAATCACTTTTTCATCTTCTTTCTGAGTTGTTACTCTGAATCAATGGCTGATCAGGGTACTCCTTTTCCTCCTCTCGGCTCACGCTCTCAAATGGGTACGGCAGAAGACAACGCGCAAGTCCAAAACCAACCCATTGACGAATACACCAAAGGAGACTTCACAGAGGTTGGTGCATGCACGCAAGGGGTACTCGTACCGCCCAAACTGTGACCCCAGCAAATCAAGGCGCTGGTCCTTCAGCACCTGCCTCATCAGTATTACCAGAGGGAGAGACTCCCATATCTTGGTTTGTAATAAGTCAACCGACGTTGAACACCATTTACGCACAATTGTGCTCGCAACAAGGGATGGTCCAAGCACAAACGCTCACACCATGCTAACACTTACGACGAAACAGGGAGCTACTACGATACCCATACTCAGTCCCATCGTTAAGTAGCCGGCTCGGGCCACGCAACATAAAGGAAGAATAGGATACAAACACAGGCGAGTTTGATCCAACTTATCAGCAAGAAGAAACTTCGTCAGTTTTCAGCCGTCTCCCGAAGCATCATGAACCTTACAAGCCACAGACGCACACATCGTACAATACGTAGGGCTGAGCATGATACAGTCTGACCTATAGACCAGCAGCAGAGCATTCAAAGTTTATCTGAGAGATTGCTCTCGCGCCTTAGAAAAGGCCAAACTTCCACAAGTTGTCGGTAAGTTTAATGGCTTAACCGATCCAGATCATGTATAGCTGTTTACAAGCGTTGGTGTATTCGGGGGACGGACCATGCCAATGTGGTTCCATTTTTCGTACAAACCCTGATAGGGGCGGCTCGCGCATGGTTCAACAACCTCACTGCACGTCGACTGAAATCTTGGCCAGATTTCCAAGAGAAGTTCCTTGCTCACTTCAGCCAGCAGAGGCGTTACAAGCGCGACACCTCAGAAGTGATGAACATCTTGAGGCAAGAGAAAGAAGGTTTGGAGGAATTTCATCACTTGTTTTAACAAGGAGTGTCTTGAAATAGGGAATTTTAGCAAATTTCTCATGCGCGCTCATTTCAAGAATTCAATATGATGTGATAGCTTAATCAGGACTATCACATGGAAAGATGGGATGCCAGAAGAGTGTGATAAGTTGATGGTGGCAGCAAAAATTTTCGCGTAGACAAAACAAAAATTCGTAGACAGTTTTTGATCTCCTACTTCCTGGTTCAGACAATTCACAGACAAAACATACCCTGGTTCAATGCATTTTAGAAAAACACATTTTGAAGTGTTTTTAGTCCATTATGTTTTAGGTAAAACACATTTTTATGTGTTTTCAGTCCATTGCGTTTTAGAGAGAACATTTTTTTGTGTTTTTAGGCCATTGTGTTTTAGAAAAAAGACATTTTTATGTGTTTTTGGTCCATTACGTTTTAGAAAAACACATTATGAAGTGTTTTTAGTCCATTGCGTTTTAGGTAAAACACATTTTTATGTGTTTTCAGTCCATTGCGTTTTAGAAAGAACACTTTCTTTTATGTTTTTTAGGTCATTGCGTTTTAGAAGTAAGACATTTTTTTGTATTTTCTAGCCATTGCGTGTTTGAACTAAGATATTTCTTTGTGTTTTTGGTCCATTGCGTTTTAGAAAAAAGTCACTTTTAACCCTTTTGGTCCATTGCGTTTTACGCAACTTGGTTTTCGAAAAAAAAATCGAAAATATAGCAATAGTATACTCGTTTTAAAGATTAAAAAACGCTCATTTTTCGTGCAATTTTTATAAAAAGGGCTTTTTACATATTTCTCCCTCCTAAGCTGCTTTATTACATATTTACCCAAACCATAAAATCAATTACATATTTCCCCTCCCTAACTGATATATATTACATATTTCCCCTTTTCATTAAAGTGACCCTTATTTATGACTATTTTACCCTTAATGAACTACTAAATGAATATTTACATATTTCCCCACTCTAATATGTAAAATCAATTACATATTTACCCAATTTATGTATTATCACCCCAATTCTTCTATACTTCGCCCCTGTTTACAATGATAAAAACATAAAACCAAAAAGTACAAAACATAATTTCCGTTCATAATAATAAAAACATAAATTCCCTTCATAATAATTTTTGTTCAAAAAACATAAATACGATACCAAAAATTCGAAATCAACCGCTCATCTTTGACTAATTACTTTCACGTCTTTTTTGTACTTTTTCCTCGTGCCCTTTTACTTGATGAGGCTTGTTGTTGAGTAGGATCTTCATGTGCTGAGTTTTTGCATCTCTTTTCACGGTGTCCATACTCACCACATCTTTTCACGGTGGTTCGACCAATTTCTTAACCTACATAATTTTAATAAAGCGTACATTTTATTAAAAATATTATTAGATTCTAATTTTAAAATTAGTTACATCAATACACTTACCTCAAATGAAATTCCGTCTTGCATAACAGAAGCATGTATCCTCCATTTGCATTGCAAGTCACTACACCTTGCTGTGACCCGTGTAGGTTCACTTTTCTCAGTAAAGTATGCAAATTCATTCATGATTGCATAATGGGACAACGCTCGTCTAAACTCTACAACATTTTCAAACGTGGAGTTAACTTTAATAGTTCCATTCTTGCTGCTAACAGTTACCGGTTCGGAATTTGCATGCCCAACTTCATCGTCTGTACTAAAAGTTACTGATTCATCCTCCTCATCTTCTTCATCATGAGCATCATCCGATTCCCTATAAAAAACATATTTAAAATGTATCTAAACCAATATTTACCTTTCTTGCACCGAGCTTGTCTCGACATTATTATTCATTGTTGTTGGTGCATTTATGTCTATCGCCTCCGTCAAGACAGATCGTAGCAGAAACAGTTTAATTCTAGACTTTATATTGTAACATTTAGGGAAAAGGCAAGGTGACATTTATGTAATTAATGAGAAATCTCATTAATCCCCTTGACCTATAAATAGAACCCTTATGGTTAGCTGTAGGAACTTTTGAACTTTTGAACTTTTGCCATTTTGCATCTTAGAGATCTAGAGCTAGAGAGAGAAAGCGACGTCATGATTCAGGTGCTTGTACGTTTTCAAATTTATCAATAGAATCACAGATTATATTACATCGTGTGTGTCCGGTCAAGTTCGTGTACGGATTCCGCACGTTACACGAGTCGGTTTGCAATCATTTCGGAGTTGAAAATCGGTCGTACAAGTGGTATCAGAGCACAAGCTCGATTGCACGGATCAATCACACAGATTCGCACAAGATCTCATCAGTTTCAGATCAAAATCCATCCAGATTTGTTAAATTTCTTCACTTTTTCTATTTTCGACAGTTTTAGACAGAAAATTGCAAAATTAACATGGCTTTTACGGTTAAAATTGGCTGATTTTTGGATATTATGTGCGAAAATCATTGATCTATAAGCCTATAAAATTTCAGATCTAAACTCCAAGTAATTTGTGAGAAATCAGGATTTTTCTGTCCGATTCGCTAAAAATGTTCGTCATTGTTCTTGGTGATGTTCACCGATCGGATTGCAATCCGATCGGATTGCAATCCGATCGGATGACCACCCGATCCGTTGTACATTGATTTGTTAAAACACATAAGTGTCAAGTCTCAGATTGCGACCCGATCGGATCACCACCCGATCCATTGCAATTCATTAAAAGTTTGACTTTGTTGAGTGCTACTCGATCGGATCACCATCCGATCCACAACACTTTGTTAATTCAAGTTTTAAAGTTTAAGTGTCGAGTGGCAATCCGAACTGATTGCCATCTGATTTTAAACATTTCATTTGTTTGTGATTCAGGTCAAAGTGTCAGATACCCACTCGATCGGATCCCCACCCGATCATCAACACAAGAGGGTCAAGTATCGGATGCCCACTCTATCGGGTCACCATCCGATTCAAAGCATATTGCCAAGCGTCGGATCCCCACTCGATCGGATCACCATCCGATAGTTGGTTGGTGTCACTTGATCGGATCACCACCCGATCCAAAGCATAGTGTCAAGTATCGGATCGTCACTCGATCGGATCACCACCCGATCCAAAGCATAGTGTCAATTGTCGAATCGTCACTCGATCGGATCACCATCCGATCCACTGCCACCCGATCTTTGTTACTGTTGACTTTTGTTGACCTCACTCGATCGGATACCCATCCGATCCAGTTGTTTGATAAATTTTTAAACTGATCGTGTTTGTTCGTATTCAGGTGATTCAAGTTGACAAACAAGAAGCATCATGGGTGAAGAATTCTACAACACGTTTTACAAAGAGTTCACATCAGAATCTTCGGAAACTTCAACCGTTACTCCAAAAACATAACAAAAGCAATCAATGATAATATAAAACATGATAATTTCTATGGGACATATTCGAAACCACCTAAACTTGACAACATAGAAGATTACACATGGTGGAAAGAGAGGTTTCTGAACTGGACAAAGGCATACGCTCACGAGAGTTGGTTCTGTTTGGAGTTTGGATATAGCCGACCAATAAACGATAAAAATGAAGAAATTCATCTCAATGATCTTTCCGATGAGGACAAAAGAAAATTTTCATACGAACAGAAAATGATTGCATTGATTCAGCAATCTATCAGAAATGATATTTTCTCTTTGTTAACACATGATGGTTCTTCAAAATCGGTTTGGGAAGCTTTTAGGTTTAAAGTTAAAGGGGGAAAACAGATTAAAAAGAATAAAATTGCTTGACTAAAAAAAGAATTTGATCTGTTTGACAGTTTAAAAGGAGAGTCGGTGAGACAAATGATTGAGCGATTTTGTCATTTAAAAATTGAGCTTGATAGGTTGGGGATAGTAAAAACTCGAGAGGAAATAGTTGATAAAATCATTGAAGTGTTACCACGAGTTGATCAGTGGCAAACATTTTTAATTTTTTTTTGAAAAATGATGTGTTATATGAAACAATTACTCTTGATGTGTTAATTGAAAATATTGAAACTCATGAGCTTGAATTGCAGAAACAGAACAAGATGAGTAGCGCCCACACCATGCTAACACTTACGACGAAACAGGGAGCTACTACGATACCCATACTCTGTCCCATCGTTAAGTAGCCGGCTCGAGCCACGCAACATAAAGGAAGAATAGGATACAAACACAGGCAAGTTTGATCCAACTTATCAGCAAGAAGAAACTTCGTCAGTTTTCAGCCGTCTCCCGAAGCATCATGAAGCCTACAAGCCACGGACGCGCACAACGTACAATACGTAAGGCTGAGCATGATACAGTATGACCTACAGACCAGCAGCAGAGCATTCAAAGTTTATCCGAGAGATTGCTCTCGCGCCTTAGAAAAGGCCAAACTTCCACAAGTTGTCGGTAAGTTTAATGGCTTAACCGATCCAGATCATGTATAACTGTTTACAAGCGTTGGTGTAGTCGGGGGACGGACCATGCCTATGTGGTTCCATTTTTCGTACAAACCCTGATAGGGGCGGCTCGCGCATGGTTCAATAACCTCACTGCACGTCGACTGAAATCTTGGCCAGATTTCCAAGAGAAGTTCCTTGCTCACTTCAGCCAGCAGAGGCGTTACAAGCGCGACACCTCAGAAGTGATGAACATCTTGAGGCAAGAGAAAGAAGGTTTGGAGGAATTTCATCACTTGTTTTAACAAGGAGTGTCTTGAAATAGGGAATTTTAGCAAATTTCTCATGCGCACTCATTTCAAGAATTCAATATGATGTGATAGCTTAATCAGGACTATCACATGGAAAGATGGGATGCCAGAAGAGTGTGATAAGTTGATGGTGGCAGCAAAAATTATCGCGTAGACAAAACAAAAATTCGTAGACAATTTTTGATCTCCTACTTCCTGGTTCAGACAATTCACAGACAAAACATACCCTGGTTCAATGCATTTTAGAAAAACACATTTTGAAGTGTTTTTAGTCCATTATGTTTTAGGTAAAACACATTTTTATGTGTTTTCAGTCCATTGCGTTTTAGAGAGAACACTTTTTTGTGTTTTTAGGCCATTGTGTTTTAGAAAAAAGACATTTTTATGTGTTTTTGGTCCATTACGTTTTAGAAAAACACATTATGAAGTGTTTTTAGTCCATTGCGTTTTAGGTAAAACACATTTTTATGTGTTTTCAATCCATTGCGTTTTAGAAAGAACACTTTCTTTTATGTTTTTAGGTCATTGCGTTTTAGAAGTAAGACATTTTTTTGTGTTTTCTAGCCATTGCGTGTTAGAACTAAGACATTTCTTTGTGTTTTTTGTCCATTGCGTTTTAGAAAAAAGTCACTTTTAACCCTTTTGGTCCATTGCGTTTTACGCAACTGGGTTTTCGAAAAAAAAATCGAAAATATAGCAATAGTATACTCGTTTTAGAGATTAAAAACGCTCATTTTTTGTGCAATTTTTATAAAAAAGGGGTTTTTACATATTTCTCCCTCCTAAGCTGCTTTATTACATATTTACCCAAACCATAAAATCAATTACATATTTCGCCTCCCTAACTGATATATATTACATATTTCCCCTTTTCATTAAAGTGACCCTTATTTATGACTATTTTACCCTTAATGAACTAGTAAATGAATATTTACATATTTCCCCACTCTAATATGTAAAATCAATTACATATTTACCCAATTTATGTATTATCACCCCAATTCTTCTATACTTCGCCCCTGTTTACAATGATAAAAACATAAAACCAAAAAGTACAAAACATAATTTCCGTTCATAATAATAAAAACATAAATTCCCTTCATAATAATTTTTGTTCAAAAAACATAAATACGATACCAAAAATTCGAAATCAACCGCTCATCTTTGACTAATTACTTTCACGTCTTTTTTGTACTTTTTCCTCGTGCCCTTTTACTTGATGAGGCTTGTTGTTGAGTAGGATCTTCATGTGCTGAGTTTTTGCATCTCTTTTCACGGTGTCCATACTCACCACATCTTTTCACGGTGGTTCGACCAATTTCTTAACCTACATAATTTTAATAAAGCGTACATTTTATTAAAAATATTATTAGATTCTAATTTTAAAATTAGTTACATCAATACACTTACCTCAAATGAAATTCCGTCTTGCATAACAGAAGCATGTATCCTCCATTTGCATTGCAAGTCACTACACCTTGCTGTGACCCGTGTAGGTTCACTTTTCTCAGTAAAGTATGCAAATTCATTCATGATTGCATAATGGGACAACGCTCGTCTAAACTCTACAACATTTTCAAACGTGGAGTTAACTTTAATAGTTCCATTCTTGCTGCTAACAGTTACCGGTTCGGAATTTGCATGCCCAACTTCATCGTCTGTACTAAAAGTTACTGATTCATCCTCCTCATCTTCTTCATCATGAGCATCATCCGATTCCCTATAAAAACATATTTAAAATGTATCTAAACCAATATTTACCTTTCTTGCACCGAGCTTGTCTCGACATTATTATTCATTGTTGTTGGTGCATTTATGTCTATCGCCTCCGTCAAGACAGATCGTAGCAGAAACAGTTTAATTCTAGACTTTATATTGTAACATTTAGGGAAAAGGCAAGGAGACATTTATGTAATTAATGAGAAATCTCATTAATCCCCTTGACCTATAAATAGAACCCTTATGGTTAGCTGTAGGAACTTTTGAACTTTTGCCATTTTGCATCTTAGAGATCTAGAGCTAGAGAGAGAAAGCGACGTCATGATTCAGGTGCTTGTACGTTTTCAAATTTATCAATAGAATCACAGATTATATTACATCGTGTGTGTCCGGTCAAGTTCGTGTACGGATTCCGCACGTTACACGAGTCGGTTTGCAATCGTTTCGGAGTTGAAAATCGGTCGTACAAGTGGTATCAGAGCACAAGCTCGATTGCACGGATCAATCACACAGATTCGCACAAGATCTCATCAGTTTCAGATCAAAATCCATCCAGATTTGTTAAATTTCTTCACTTTTTCTATTTTCGACAGTTTTAGACAGAAAATTGCAAAATTAACATGGCTTTTACGGTTAAAATTGGCTGATTTTTGGATATTATGTGCGAAAATCATTGATCTATAAGCCTATAAAATTTCAGATCTAAACTCCAAGTAATTTGTGAGAAATCAGGATTTTTCTGTCCGATTCGCTAAAAATGTTCGTCATTGTTCTTGGTGATGTTCACCGATCGGATTGCAATCCGATCGGATTGCAATCCGATCGGATGACCACCCGATCCGTTGTACATTGATTTGTTAAAACACATAAGTGTCAAGTCTCAGATTGCGACCCGATCGGATCACCACCCGATCCATTGCAATTCATTAAAAGTTTGACTTTGTTGAGTGCTACTCGATCGGATCACCATCCGATCCACAACACTTTGTTAATTCAAGTTTTAAAGTTTAAGTGTCGAGTGGCAATCCGAACTGATTGCCATCTGATTTTAAACATTTCATTTGTTTGTGATTCAGGTCAAAGTGTCAGATACCCACTCGATCGGATCCCCACCCGATCATCAACACAAGAGGGTCAAGTATCGGATGCCCACTCTATCGGGTCACCATCCGATTCAAAGCATATTGCCAAGCGTCGGATCCCCACTCGATCGGATCACCATCCGATAGTTGGTTGGTGTCACTTGATCGGATCACCACCCGATCCAAAGCATAGTGTCAAGTATCGGATCGTCACTCGATCGGATCACCACCCGATCCAAAGCATAGTGTCAATTGTCGAATCGTCACTCGATCGGATCACCATCCGATCCACTGCCACCCGATCTTTGTTACTGTTGACTTTTGTTGACCTCACTCGATCGGATACCCATCCGATCCAGTTGTTTGATAAATTTTTAAACTGATCGTGTTTGTTCGTATTCAGGTGATTCGAGTTGACAAACAAGAAGCATCATGGGTGAAGAATTCTACAACACGTTTTACAAAGAGTTCACATCAGAATCTTCGGAAACTTCAACCGTTACTCCAAAAACATAACAAAAGCAATCAATGATAATATAAAACATGATAATTTCTATGGGACATATTCGAAACCACCTAAACTTGACAACATAGAAGATTACACATGGTGGAAAGAGAGGTTTCTGAACTGGACAAAGGCATACGCTCACGAGAGTTGGTTCTGTTTGGAGTTTGGATATAGCCGACCAATAAACGATAAAAATGAAGAAATTCATCTCAATGATCTTTCCGATGAGGACAAAAGAAAATTTTCATACGAACAGAAAATGATTGCATTGATTCAGCAATCTATCAGAAATGATATTTTCTCTTTGTTAACACATGATGGTTCTTCAAAATCGGTTTGGGAAGCTTTTAGGTTTAAAGTTAAAGGGGGAAAACAGATTAAAAAGAATAAAATTGCTTGACTAAAAAAAGAATTTGATCTGTTTGACAGTTTAAAAGGAGAGTCGGTGAGACAAATGATTGAGCGATTTTGTCATTTAAAAATTGAGCTTGATAGGTTGGGGATAGTAAAAACTCGAGAGGAAATAGTTGATAAAATCATTGAAGTGTTACCACGAGTTGATCAGTGGCAAACATTTTTTTTTTTTTTTTGAAAAATGATGTGTTATATGAAACAATTACTCTTGATGTGCTAATTGAAAATATTGAAACTCATGAGCTTGAATTGCAGAAACAGAACAAGATGAGTAGCGCCCACACCATGCTAACACTTACGACGAAACAGGGAGCTACTACGATACCCATACTCTGTCCCATCGTTAAGTAGCCGGCTCGAGCCACGCAATATAAAGGAAGAATAGGATACAAACACAGGCAAGTTTGATCCAACTTATCAGCAAGAAGAAACTTCGTCAGTTTTCAGCCGTCTCCCGAAGCATCATGAAGCCTACAAGCCACGGACGCGCACAACGTACAATACGTAAGGCTGAGCATGATACAGTATGACCTACAGACCAGCAGCATAGCATTCAAAGTTTATCCGAGAGATTGCTCTCGCGCCTTAGAAAAGGCCAAACTTCCACAAGTTGTCGGTAAGTTTAATGGCTTAACCGATCCAGATCATGTATAACTATTTACAAGCGTTGGTGTAGTCGGGGGACGGACCATGCCTATGTGGTTCCATTTTTCGTACAAACCCTGATAGGGGCGGCTCGCGCATGGTTCAATAACCTCACTGCACGTCGACTGAAATCTTGGCCAGATTTCCAAGAGAAGTTCCTTGCTCACTTCAGCCAGCAGAGGCGTTACAAGCGCGACACCTCAGAAGTGATGAACATCTTGAGGCAAGAGAAAGAAGGTTTGGAGGAATTTCATCACTTGTTTTAACAAGGAGTGTCTTGAAATAGGGAATTTTAGCAAATTTCTCATGCGCGCTCATTTCAAGAATTCAATATGATGTGATAGCTTAATCAGGACTATCACATGGAAAGATGGGATGCCAGAAGAGTGTGATAAGTTGATGGTGGCTGCAAAAATTGTCGCGTAGACAAAACAAAAATTCGTAGACAGTTTTTGATCTCCTACTTCCTGGTTCAGACAATTCACAGACAAAACATACCCTGGTTCAATGCATTTTAGAAAAACACATTTTGAAGTGTTTTTAGTCCATTATGTTTTAGGTAAAACACATTTTTATGTGTTTTCAGTCCATTGCGTTTTAGAGAGAACACTTTTTTGTGATTTTAGGCCATTGTGTTTTAGAAAAAAGACATTTTTATGTGTTTTTGGTCCATTACGTTTTAGAAAAACACATTATGAAGTGTTTTTAGTCCATTGCGTTTTAGGTAAAACACATTTTTATGTGTTTTCAATCCATTGCGTTTTAGAAAGAACACTTTCTTTTATGTTTTTAGGTCATTGCGTTTTAGAAGTAAGACATTTTTTTGTGTTTTCTAGCCATTGCGTGTTAGAACTAAGACATTTCTTTGTGTTTTTTGTCCATTGCGTTTTAGAAAAAAGTCACTTTTAACCCTTTTGGTCCATTGCGTTTTACGCAACTGGGTTTTCGAAAAAAAAATCGAAAATATAGCAATAGTATACTCGTTTTAGAGATTAAAAACGCTCATTTTTTGTGCAATTTTTATAAAAAAGGGGTTTTTACATATTTCTCCCTCCTAAGCTGCTTTATTACATATTTACCCAAACCATAAAATCAATTACATATTTCGCCTCCCTAACTGATATATATTACATATTTCCCCTTTTCATTAAAGTGACCCTTATTTATGACTATTTTACCCTTAATGAACTAGTAAATGAATATTTACATATTTCCCCACTCTAATATGTAAAATCAATTACATATTTACCCAATTTATGTATTATCACCCCAATTCTTCTATACTTCGCCCCTGTTTACAATGATAAAAACATAAAACGGATTCCGCACGTTACACGAGTGTGTTCGATCACGTTCGTGTACGGATTCCGCACGTTACACGAGTCGGTTCGCAATAGTTTCGGAGTTGAAAACCGGTCCTACAAGTGGTATCAGAGCACGAGCTCGATTGCACGGATCAATCACACAGATTCGCACAAGATCTCATCAGTTTCAGATCAAAATCCATCCAGATTTGTTAAATTTCTTCACTTTTCTATTTTCGACACTTTTAGACTGAAATTGCAAAATTAACATGGCTTTTACGGCTAGAATTGGCTGATTTTTGGATATTATGTGCGAAAATCATTGATCTATAAGCCTATAAAATTTCAGATCTAAACTCCATGTAATTTGTGAGAAATCGGGATTTTTCTGTCCGACTCGCTAAAAATGTTCGTCATTGTTCTTGGTGATGTTCACCGATCGGATGGCAATCCAATCGGATGACCACCCGATCCGTTGTACATTGATTTGTTAAAACACATAAGTGTCAAGTCTCGGATTGTGACCCGATCGGATCACCACCCGATCCATTGCAATTCATTAAAAGTTTGACTTTGTTGAGTGATACTCGATAGGATCACCATCCGATCCACAACACTTTGTTAATTTAAGTTTTAAGGTTTAAGTGTCGAGTGGCAATCCGAACTGATTGCCATCCGATTTTAAACATTTCATTTGTTTGTGATTCAGGTCAAAGTGTCGGATACCCACTCGATCGGATCCCCTCCCGATCATCAACACAAGAGGGTCAAGTATCGGATGCCCACTCGATCGGGTCACCATCCGATTCAAAGCATATTGCCAAGTGTCGGATCACCATCCGATAGTTGGTTGGTGTCACTCGATCGGATCACCACCCGATCCAAATCATAGTGTCAAGTATCGGATCGTCACTCGATCGGATCACCACCCGATCCAAAGCATAGTGTCAATTGTCGAATCGTCACTCGATCGGATCACCATCCGATCCACTGCCACCCGATCTTTGTTACTGTTGACTTTTGTTGACCTCACTCGATCAGATACCCATCCGATCCAGTTGTTTGATAAATTTTTAAACTGATCGTGTTTGTTCGTATTCAGGTGATTCGAGTTGACAAACAAGAAGCATCATGGGTGAAGAATTCTACAACACGTTTTACAAAGAGTTCACATCAGAATCTTCAGAAACTTCAACCGTTACTCCAAAAACATAACAAAAGCAATCAATGATAATATAAAACATGATAATTTCTATGGGACATATTCGAAACCACCTAAACTTGACAACATAGAAGATTACACATGGTGGAAAGAGAGGTTTCTGAACTGGACAAAGGCATACGCTCACGAGAGTTGGTTCTGTTTGGAGTTTGGATATAGCCGACCAATAAACGATAAAAATGAAGAAATTCATCTCAAAGATCTTTCCGATGAGGACAAAAGAAAATTTTCATACGAGCAGAAAATGATTGCATTGATTCAGCAATCTATCAGAAATGATATTTTCTCTTTGTTAACACATGATGGTTCTTCAAAATCGGTTTGGGAAGCTTTGAGGTTTAAAGCTAAAGGGGGAAAACAGATTAAAAAGAATAAAATTGCTTTACCAAAAAAAGAATTTGATCTGTTTGACAGTTTAAAAGGAGAGTTGGTGAGACAAATGATTGAGCGATTTTGTCATTTAAAAATTGAGCTTAATAGGTTTGGGATAGTAAAAACTCGAGAGGAAATAGTTGATAAAATCATTGAAGAGTTACCACGAGTTGATCAGTGGCAAACATTTGTTTTTATTTTGAAAAATGGTGTGTTATATGAAACAATTACTCTTGATGTGCTGATTGAAAATATTGAAACTCATGAGCT
Source organism: Helianthus tuberosus (assembly GCA_030545235.1). NCBI lineage: Eukaryota > Viridiplantae > Streptophyta > Magnoliopsida > Asterales > Asteraceae > Helianthus > Helianthus tuberosus. Next base: position 65,681,777 of record CM060430.1, read on the forward strand.
TGAATTACAGAAACAGAACAAGATGAGTAGCTCCTCGCATCAACAGAATGTCGGTCTTTACTACAAGGGTAATGTACCTCAGGTGACTGTAAATGAATCATCAAAGACGGTATTCAGTGTTGAAAAGTCAAAAGAACCACAAAAAGGCTCATCAAGTTACGATCCAGGATATCATTCATCATCAACACCATCAAACTCTGAAGAACCTGAAGAGATTCTCTGCAACATTGCTTTAACGTTAAAGAAGTCTCCGACAATGGACATCAACGCTGCTAAACAACAAATGAGTCTTCTGGGATCAATTCTAGAATCTTACGAAGATCTGGTAGCTGGAAAAATTGGAAATTCCGAACTGACAAAGGAAGATTACGACTAGATCGATCCAGAGGAGATGGAGCTCATTGATCTGAGATGGTGTTTAGCAAGCTGCATTCGACGTGCTCAGTGGTTCATGGATATTACTGGCAGACAATCAATTTGTGGACCATCAACAAAGCTGGGATTCAACAAATCAAAAGTGACCTATTTCAAATGCAAGCAAAAGGCTCATTTCAAAAGAGAATGCAGAAACTCTGAAGTTGAAGAAAGAGCTAATCCGTTTAAAGAAGATTACTATCAAAAAGCAATCTATCACAAGAACAGAGAGGAATCTCCAAGGTTGAAACAAATTGAAGATAATCCTGAAAAGGAGAAATCAAGAGCTTGTGTTGTGATTCAAAATGATGAAGGGTTTGACTGGAGCGAATTTCTTCCAGAAGATGATCTTGTTGATGATCGATTCACAGCTCATGGCAGAACTATATCAAAGAATAAACATCGTGCTTTTGTTGCTGAGATAAAGGAAAGAAGTCGAGAAGAAATTTTGAAAGAAAAGACTGAAAGAGAAAGATTCTTTGCTGGTTGTCGAATTGAGAAAATGCATGAAGAGTATGAGGAAGCAAAGTACTATGGGAGATACGACAAGAAAAGAGATTGTTATGTCAACAATAATGGCAATCCTGTCGTTCATCGAAAATAAGTGGTATTTGATGATGTTCTTGCAGTAATCCCTTTGTCTGGCGAATATTACTCAAATGTAGCAAAAGATAAAACTTATCTGAAAAGGCTGGACAATATAATTCGTGACGTGATGACCGCGAGTTTGAAAAAAGGGGATGAAGAAAGAATGAAAAAATAATGTTGAAGTTTTGATTGATGATTTGAAGAAGGTTGCTGAGGAAGTCAAAGTTGAAGCTATTAAAGAGGAAGATATGAAGATAGCTGAGGAAGAAAAAGAAAAGAAAGACGAAGCAGTTGGTGAAGAAGTTGTTACTAAAGAACAGCAGGTGAGTGAAGAAGAGATGAAGAAGAAAGAAGAAGAAGAAGTGAAGATAGAAAGATTGGATGCTGATGTTGGTGGTGATGCTGGTACTGGAGAAGAAAAACAGAAGAAAGATGCTGATCAGACAGAGACAGCAGAAAAAGTCCAAGTACCAATCACTAAGGTAAAATCTGATTCTGAAGTCTTAAACAAAAATGTTGAACAGTGCAAGAAATGCATGGAAACATGTAGTGCTTGTACTGAAAAAGACGAAAAGTTCAGAACAAGAGATCTAGAATTCACTAAAATCGAAGAAGTTTTCAAAAATAAATGCAAAGAGATGTTAGAAAACGAAAAAGTTTTGAAAGAAAATGACGAAAAACTCACACAAAAATGCAAAAGTTTAGAAAAAGAAAATGTTTCAAAAATGACAGAAGAGTGTTTGGAAAAAGAAAATGCTTTTCAAGAAATGAAGAAAGGGTATCATTCAATAAAACTTGCATATCATATTACAAAAGAATCATATGAAGACGTGAAGAGTCAAATGAAACTTGTTCAATTGAGACTGAAATATTATTCTGAAACAACTGATACGCTGAAGCGACAATATTCAATAAAGCAACAAGTTGTCAATTCTTATATTGAGGATGTTGCTAAGCTAAAGCGTCAAATAGCTGATTTAGAATAGGATAACAACAAGTTACATAGTTATCATGCATCATCATATGTGCTTGAAAGAATTGTCAACATAAAACCGGGTGATGATGATTCTGAGAAAAACAAAAAAGGCATTGGCTCAGAGTATCATCAAGTTCCTCCACCGGAAAAGTTTGCATTTTATGATGATGAGAAAGTAGAAAAAGATTTCAACATGGTTGATCAGTTGCCAGAAAACATTGACATAACCTATTCCAAATCTGATGATTCTAGTGATTCAGAGGTGGTAGGTAAGGTCGTTGAAAGTGTTTTGAAAGAAGAGTCGGTTGATACAGGTAAATCTGAATCACTGGATGAAAATGAAGGTAGTTTTCATGAAGGTTATCTGAAAAACTCAAAATATGAGAAAAAGGTGAATGATGATTCAAAAGGATTGGTTTATACCATGATTGGATCGGACAAATTATTCTCGGATCTTGAAGTCCCGATTCAAAATGTGATTTCACAAAAAATTGACAAAGTTTTCAAAATGGTTGAAATTGAAAAATCTAAGATTCCAAAGTTTGCTGGAAAGAGTCACAAATTTTTTTATAGCAAACCTGGTTACAAAAAGAAAAACATGAAGGCTAGGTTGGGTTATAAAAAGAAACAAAATTGGAAAAGAAATGAAACGCCAAATTATCAACAAAAAATGAATTTAGTTCACGGAACAAGTTCTGAAGAAAAGAAAGAACTCAAATTTAGACGACAGTCTAATGAAGAGTTCTATGCTCAGAAAAAACAACAACAACAAGTCACAGATGTCTCAAAGAGAACATGCTTTAAATGTGATCAAACTAGACATCTTGCACGCAAATGTCCAAATCCGAAACCTGTTGGTGTTGAGACGAAAAAGAAGTCTGATGTTGTGAATCAGAAGTCAATCAAGTTTGATTCAAAGCAAACTTGGAAGCCGAAAATGTCAAAGGCTGACTCACAACAAACATTGAAATCTGTGACACCCAAGTTAAGAACAACACAAAGTTGGAATACAACTGTTGATGCAACTAAACCAAACCAGTTTTGGAAACCAAAAGTTGTTGTTCAAAATCAAAATATTCAAAATGAATCACGTTTTTACAAGAGAAGTGCTTCAAAAGGACAAGGTTGGGTGGTTAAGACACAACCTGTTTCTAAACAGAAAACTGATGAAGTAAAAGATGAAAAGTTGTTTGTTCAAAACGATGATAATTTTCCGAAGTTGAATGAATCATATTGTGTCGAAATGCCTAAGGTCAAACAGACCTGGGCTAACTTGTTCAAGTAATTGAGTAATTTGAATATGCAGGTGCTTCAGAAAAAGGATGAAAGTCAAACCAACGAAGGAAGCAGCCTGGCACGAGGAGAGGTGGCTGATGGATGGTCCCTGCGTCTGAATCAGGGAGTTTGTTTGATTTCTGTACATAAATAAACAATATTTTAAAATCCTAAAAATTGAAAAATTTTAAAACCAAAAATATGTTTTTATTTTGTCAAAATTTTGAAAAATCAAAAATATGTTTGTTTTTAAATTTGTCAAAAATAAAAAATTTCAAAAAATATGTTACTTGAATACGCCGAAACCCTCACGGCTGAACAAACATGATTAATTTCACAAGATTGAAAAACGGTTTTCAAACTGTAAAAAATCAATGTGTTGTAAATCATGGGGGTACTTACTGCTTTACATGTTATATTTTCTGCAAAACAGAGCATGAGATGCAGAAAATGGATGGCGAGACAAAGCTATCTACATCGGTTAACAAATTTTCTTTAAAAAGTTTTGAATTTTAGGGGGAGTAAGAAAATTTCAGAAAATATTATAAAATTTGAAAAAGCCAAAAACATGATAAAATTCAAAAATGAGTTTTGTGTAAAAAGAGGAAATGATAGTACATCAGTAGAAAATCACAGTACGTTAAGGAAATGGAAAGTTAAAATGTGATAAACAAATCTCACTAATGATATGCCAGTAGGTTTTTACACGCTTAGTAGATTGTTTTTGAGATATAATACTAAATATCAAATACTTACTTATCTCGTGGGGAACATCTCTCGGATATATGGGTAACCCCCGAAATCTTGTTTGAGAGATTGCCTGATTCTGAGATACTAGGTCTTTATATTGTTTGATATATGGGGTATTATACCTGGTCTTCTGATATTGCGGAAGCAATGGCCTAGACCTCGTATAATACTTTATGCGCTTTAAAAAGCTTACCCTCTGCACAAAAATTGAAAAATATCGAAAGATATGAATCAATTGCAGTTGAAGAAAAGATTCCCTAAAGGGAACACACCTAAAGTCGAGCCTTCATCTCTTTGACTGAACGGAAGTTCATACCTGAGCTCTCAAGGACTCGCACTAACCCAGATACAGATATCAGATTGGTATACTCACCTGTAAGACTGAATCTAGGGAATTTTGATACAGGAGTATATTCTGAGGTGGGACACGCGAATAAGTTTAAGTCCTTAAAACACTTATATGTATCTCGAATCAATTGAACTTTGTGTGAAAATTTAAGTGGATCGGTATACTGACAATCTAAGTGAATCGTTTAGAACTTAAAGTGTTTAAAGCTCAACGGTACTAGTGATTTGTCATAAACTGATATGATCCTCTGACACGAACTCAAACAAAAATATTGTCTGTAAATATTTCTTTACTGCATTGCATTTCAGAAAAATACAAAAAAGATTTTGATTTCGTTTTATTTTCGACAACCGATGTCTAAAAGCTGATTTTCAAAATCTAAGTATGTTGATCGTGTTTCTGAAAATAAAACAAGTTTATTAATTTGAAACTTGAATTTTTTAAAATCAAAAATCAAAAACAGTTTGTGAAATCTCCAAGGTCATTAATTTGGACTTTGATGATTAACTGTGAGGGATTTGGACGCTTAAATTGTTAAAATCTGTTGTAAAGAGATAGGTTTCGATCTTGGTTACTTAATATTGCCAAATCTATGAAGATTGTTGATAGGGGGAGAATCAAGAATTCCTGGATATATTCATATTATTATTTTTTAGAGCCAGTACCTTGATTAAAAGTGTTTGAGAACCAGGTCACGATTCCTGGAAAATCGAAAAAGCTTTCACTGTCGCATATTTGAAATATTTTAGCTTATGCTAAGAGAGCCAGGGTTTTCAATCCTGTAAGTTCAAAATGTTTTACTTATAAATGTTTGAGATTTGCAGATAAAAGTTCCAGATTACGATCCTGATAGCCGAGTCTAAGGGGGAGTCTGAAGACGAGCTCAACGCAAGGGGGAGCGTACATACAAGGAGCCAGGTAACTATCCTAGAGGAGCTTGTAACCGGAAATCCGGGTGTCGATCCCAAAAGCACGGAAGCTTGACGAAAGGGGGAGCCTGAAGAAAGAGTCTACTGAAAGGGGGAGCCGAAGCTGAAGACAGATCCACGGGGATTCTGTTTAAGCAAGAGGGAGTCTGTGGATGCTGAAGATGATAATGTTTCAAGAAGACTCAGAGAGAGAGAAAGACAAGACGCTACGAGATTGACTGCGGCAATATCCAAGGGGGAGTCTGTTGGTGCATTATGTCTATCGCCTCCGTCAAGACAGATCGTAGCAGAAACAGTTTAATTCTAGACTTTATATTGTAACATTTAGGGAAAAGGCAAGGTGCATTTATGTAATTAATGAGAAATCTCATTAAGCCCCTTGACCTATAAATAGAACCCTTAGGGTTAGCTTTAGGAACTTTTGAACTTTTGCCATTTTGCATCTTAGTGATCTAGAGCTAGAAAGAGAAAGTCTAGAGAGAGAAAGTGACGTCGTGATTCAGGTGCTTGTACGTTTTCAAATTTATCAATAGAATCACAGATTATATTACATCGTGTGTGTTCGGTCACGTTCGTGTACGGATTCCGCACGTTACACGAGTCGGTTCGCAATCATTTCGGAGTTGAAAACCGGTCCTACAATTGTCACATAAATGGTTAATTCTTTCTCAACTTCGTACATACTAAGCATGAATTTAAATTTGTCATGAGAATCAACCTTCACAAATTTTTGCTTAGTAGCGTATTTGTCGATATAAAAAACTGAAAAGGATAGCTCCGGATCCGGAGGATAATGAGTGGCAGCCTCTTCATTCAAATCATCAAAGTCGTATATGCAAGTGTCCATGTTAAGACATTTTTGAAAGCCAAAACAATAACGTTTTTTGTATGAGTTCTTAGCTAACCGAAAGTAACCTCCATATTTTAATTTTATCTTGTACTTAGTTGATCCTTGGCCAACAACATGCTCAAGCAATATTGGTGATTCTGCCCCATTCTCCCAAGTTGGTGTAAATGAATTATTTTCCATATCATCTTCCATACAAAGCACCTGATTCATATACAAGAAGACTTTAATTTCAGACATAAACACCACCATTAACAGTGAACTATCAAGCATCGAACCAGTAATATCAGACATAAAATGAATAAAATCGATGAAGAAAAAAAACACACAAGCATCGAACCAGTAATATCAGAGACATAAACACACAAGCATCGAACCAGTAATATCAGACATGAACAGTTATAATCGATTATGATCGATGAACAGTTATAATCGATGAACAGTTATAATCGAACCAGTTATATTTGATTTGAATACGCAACAATTATAATCGATTATGATCGAACCAGTTAAACACACAAGTTATAATCGATGAACATCACCAGTTACAGTTCATCGATGAACAGATGAACATCACCAGTTACAGTCCGAAAAAAAAAACACACACACAATCGATGAAGAAGATGAACGATTTTGAACAAACGTACAGCCTATAGATGAACAATCGATGAAGAAGATGAACGATTTTGAACAAACCTGATGAAGATGAACGTCGTCTTGTGGGGGACAAGAAACGTCTTTGGTGTAGGGGTTTGGATGCGTTCAGTATACGAATGGGGATATAAACGCATGATTAATTTGAGGGTAGTTAGGTAATTTCTGAAAAAAAGGGAAATATGTAATTGATTTTTTGGTTTGGGTAAATACGTAATAAGGAGGCTTAGGAGAGGGAAATATGTAAAAATCCCTAAAAAAATAATGTCGTATGAAAGAGTTATTAACGTTTTAAAAGAAGGGTAACTAGAGGAGAGATAAACTATTGTCCTGTATTAACTAAAATGCCCCTACACAAATTCACACGCCTCTTTTTTTCTTCTTCAATTTTACTCATTTAATCTTAGCAATTGATTAACTCAATTGATGGACAAGATTAGTTCATAGAAAAAAAAACTTCCTATTATAACCTGACACAATAATTCAATTCAATTACACTGAGGAAACCAAATCCATATACACTGCTCTATAGTATGGATTATTTTGTCTGTGCCCATTACAAAACAGAGAAAACCAAACCAAAGAATCTGAAATTCAAACCGATGAACACCGATTTTGTTAAAATCACAGGAACCCGAAACCTAACAGATAATAAACACAATCAAAACAAAATATATGTGAAACATAATCACACCCTTAGACATTAATAGTTAACATTACATTGTTGATACCATAACATGCAACTCTAAGAGAGAATTCACATGTTACAATTAAATAACATTAAAATCAAATTTCACCTTTCAACTCCATAAACGATGAACATATGCTTTCAAGATCTACAACCATCTTTTCAAACCACCCTCCGCTTGTTTCTTCAACCATATTACTCACTTTCTGCATACAAACACTTCTTTCCAACTCTAATTCTTCCAATCTTCTTATACCCATCTCCATTTCTTCACTTAAAATCGTCATCTCTTCATCTTTTAATTTTCGTTTGAACATAGTTTCTTGAAACTCAATGAACAGATCGTTGAATTCGGTTATTCCACTTTCTTTCATATCCAACAGTATCTGCTTCTCTTGACTGATGCTTTGGAGCTTGGTTTCAATCTCCTCCATTGACGTTGACCATTTCTGGATTTCCAATTCGATCGCCTGCTGTTCTTGATCCAAATCATGTGACTTTCTCATCATTTTTTCAGATTCTGCTTTGACAATCACGAGTTTTTCTTGATCTTGATTCATTTGAAGCTGCAGCTTTGTCTTTTCTTCTTCAGCTTTAAGTAATTCGGTTGCTTTGCCTGCTAACTGCCAATTGACGTTATCAATAGCAAGAAGAACTTTGTCATTTTCACGCTTCTTGTTCTCTTCCTCAGTCTTTAGCTTTAATGTGGCTATATGGTTCTTTAACTCAGTTTCTGATTGTTTAATCTTTGACAATGCGCGTTCATTTTCATCCTTGATAGCCAAAACTCGGGTCAACTTGTTCTTCTTTGACTCTAGATGGGATGATGCAGCGTGTGATTTGGCCCAGGCTTGAGCTTCTCGTTGTTCGAAGTAACTGAGAGATTTTGAGAAGTTTGACATTGAATGTTTTACTGCCGTTAGCTTTCTTTCAATAGTGTTTTCGCGTTCTTTGAGATCAGAAATGTGGAGATTTGTTGACGTGTGATCTTTCTGTTTGACCAAAACATCATCTTTGACTTCTTGTATGTTTCTTGAGAGCCTGTCTATGTCGATAATCTCTCTTTCAAGTGAAGTAAATAAGCTGACATTCTCAGAAGATTTTGAAAGCATTTCCTGTACTTTATCCAACTTTTCCTGAAGATTATTGTTTTTTATAAAATCAACTTGTTTGCTTTCATCACAAAAAGTCAACTTTTCAACCATTTGTTCATCTGGATCAAGAAATTCACTTGTTTGGTTCGAGCATTGACTGCGCTCATCGTTCACATTGACTTCCACGACATTATCTTCAAGTAAATCATTCATCTGAACTTCATTTCCTTCAAAAACAGGCGTATTCTGTCCACCTGATGAGAAACGTCTTTTTAATTCATCTCTTTCTTGCATTGCCTTTTCATACAGTCCAAGTAATCTATCATTCTCTTCATGCAGTTCTGTTAACTGATGCTCTAAATTCTCATTTAGTCTTCTCAATTCGGTTTCCTTTTGAGCAAACTCAGTTTGGTCAACGTCGTTCTTTTGACTTTCTTCAATCTGGCTTAACTGATCTCTTTCTTGCATTGCCTTTTCATACAATCCAAGTAATTTATCATTCTCTTCATGAAGTTCCGCCAACTGATGCTCTAGATTCTCAATCAGGCTTCTCAATTCAGTTTCCTTTTGAGCAAACTCGGTTTGGTCAACATTGTTCTTTTGACTTTCTCCAACTCGGCTTAACTCATCTCTTTCTCGCATCGCCTTTTCGTACAATCCAAGTAACTTATCATTCTCTTCATGCATTTCCGCTAACTGACGCTCTAAATTCTCGTTTACTCTTCTCAATTCGGTTTCCTTTTGAGCAAACTCAGTTTGGTCAACATGGTTCTTTTGACTTTCTTCAACTTGGCTAATTTTCTGCTGATTGTCTGCAACTGCATGATCATAAAGTTCAATGAGTTTATTGTTGTCATCGATTAACATCTTGAGCTTCGCTCTTAATTCGTCATTTTCTTTAGATAAAATGATTGCTGTTTCATGAGCCTCGGCTTCTCTTTGACTTGCAGCTGCAATAGCATCCACCATCGTTTGTAGCTCTCTTTGATCACTTACATGAGTAACATTGGGCGTAGTTACTAAGGGGAACTCAAACTGTGTTTTCTGAGGAGTTACCGGGTCCTACAATAATAGCACAGATTTCTACACATTAAAAAAAAAAGAAAAAAAAAACATTATACAAATAAGTGAAATAGGTTTACCTTAAGACTGAAAAAGTCACCGTCTCTTTGGCTGTCCAAAACGTTAAAACTTGGTTTCTGGTACATTAGATACAAAGATAATAATATCAGAAAAACGAACAAAAGGAAAGATGAACCAAGCTTAGCATATTGCATTTTCTTCGTAGAGAAGATAACATATGATCAAAATAGTTATGGTTTAAATATATACCTTATCAGGTGAAGGCTGTGTTTCATGCATAAGTTTCCAGTCAAGTGCCTCAAGCAACTGCATTTTATGCAATAGCGTTAAAAAGAGTGTAAAAGGATATTAAAAAGCGATTGTAAGTAATGTCAGCATAAATTAAATGCTAGCCAGACCTTATTCTCGAGTATCATGATCTGTTCATTCATCCTTTCCTGCTCCCCTTCCTCATAAAATGATTTTAATCTGTATTGCAAAACATTAATCAGTGTATAAGTAATATGAAATCAAAGAAATGTTTGTTAAAGAGTGTTTGAAAGTAAGAAGCAAAGATGCCTTCTGATCTCTTCTTTTAGTCTCAGATTTTCCATTGCAAATCTTGTGACTTCTTGGTTTCTATCAACTTGCGAGCGTAGGACTTCAAGCTCCTTTAAAAGTTCTTCTTTTTCTTTTAACAAGTGTGTCTCAGCAGATATCTTCGCAGATGCAACACCCTCCAGCCTTTTTATTGCAGCCTCTCGGAACCTTAATCTCATTTTTAAACCCTGAATCTCATCTTCCCTTTGTTTTGCCTACTCATCCCAAATAAAAAAATTATTAGATATTTAATTGAAAATAATTAACTGAACCACAAAAGTGACAAATGGGTTGTCAGGGTTAGTTTTAACACAATGCCTTTTTTTGTCCAAAAAAATGAAATTATAAAGTAGATTAAATTATCAAATATGAAGTTTTGCAGTTTAAGAAAGATAACAATATAGTTAGTTTCAAAAAATGATTTAGGTGGTTTTACACATTAGAAATAGTAGTGTGGAGACTTTCAATCCATTAAAACCCATTTGATTGGTTGGAAATTAAAATAACCAAATTCACTAATTTACAAGTAACGGGTCGAAAATCGCTACCTCAGCGAAAATCAGATTCTAGCAGTAACATACCAATTGTAGAGCAGCCTGGCTTTCAGCGGTAACTGCCTGCAAGGTGATGTCCTTATCTTTTCCCCTTCTAAAAGCACCAACAAGGGCTACTTCATACTCTTTTTTCTGCATTAATAGAATAAGATACAAGTTCATAGCTATTTTTAATGATAAAATATTGCTTCACTATACAGGAATGAATAAGTACATTTGACATTCGTTTAACAGCAGTCACTGGACTAAATGATCCGTGCATCCCCTCCCACTTGAAAGACCCTGGAGATCCGGCAAAAGACACAGTCAAAGCATCATCTCCATTGCTCCCAGTTCCTCCATTAATCACATTTTGCAAACGAGATACTTCGTTCTGATAATGAAGAAAACTCTAATTAGAACCAATAGCATTATCGTTGACATTTTTTTAATTCAAAACCAATAAAGATTGACTTTGTAGTGTACTATTTGCAATCAAAATAGAATAGATGAAAATGTCCGGTATTACTTTACTTGAGATGGTATAATATTTCATGCAAGTTTATGGAGAACATGATATAATGTCATCAAAAATGCCAAAAAAAAGTTCAGGTAAGACCTTAAGCTGTTGAATCTGCATCCTCATAGCAAGAACATCTCCAGATGCATCTTCGTTTATGGTAGCCTGAAGTGATAAAGTTATAGCACCTCAGATATATCAGTAACCACAATGGAAGATAATTTATTATGATACAATGTAGCCTTTTTTTTGCAAAGATTGAAGTAACAATCTGTTTTTATTCACATGACAGGTATGCTGTCTGAAACAAAAACGAAGGAATGAACATACATGATTTTTGATGAACTTTGCACGTTGAGCGAACTTGAGTGTGCTCAGTGTCTCCAATGAATTGCTGCAGCATCATACGCAGGTTACTCCATTATGTACTTAATAAATACAATATTTAAGGACAGCAGAAAAATCTCATGTACATTTTGCTTTTGTGACAATGAACCTTTTGAAAGTCATCATGTTAGGAACTAGAAAATCAAAGGCTGGTTTTATTGAAAAACTAAGAGAGTCGGCCCAATTTGAGAGGGGCTAGTCTACGATACAAAAACACTGATAATCAGAATAAACAAGTCATAGAGAACTAGAACATGAAATAATACTAAAATGAAAAGTAAAAGAGTTACTTCCTAAACTTCAGCCCCTAAATTCAGCCTTTTGAGAGTTTTGACTTCGACTCTCATAAAATTCAGCCCATCCAGATTTTAATTAGCAGGTTTGTATCACATCACTTTATGGTAATTATTAGAAACACTTGTAGTAATTGTTTACAGTTGAAACAAAACCATCTGATAATGAAGTTTGATGTATTAGGAGATGCATTTAAACTGTGTTCTTTACTTCTTTTAGTTCATTCTCACTTCACACTCTACATATTAATTATAAAAACAATAAGTGGAACTATGTAAAGTACGAGAGTGTTCTAGATGCACTCACCAACTAGATGGGCTGATATTTGCAATTATTGTAGTTTTTGAATTTCCACCCAGAGAATCCTGAAATTCATGCAACATATACAACTCATATTATGTCCTCATGGCAATTCATTATACCATTTCATCACATATTAAAAATAAGTTCAGAGTTCAATAACCAAAAACACTAATGATAAAGAAAATTATTTGCAATTTTGCATGAATATATTAAGGAAGCGGAAAAAACCTGAAGTAAAAATGTGAGCTTGGAATCCCTATATGGAACATGAAGAGATTTCCCACTTGATACATTGACAAGATTCATGATAACAAGGCTGCATATGCAGTAGAAAAACAATTAAATTTAATACAATCAGTCAACTGAGAAATTTATATTTTATCAACTCAAAGATGGGCATAACAGAAAATATATACAAAATACCCTAAAGTTGAAAGTGATTTATTTATATTGGTGGCTTCTTTTAGACGTTCTCCTTCAGCACCAGAACTTTTTTGCCTGCATTATGGTATATTATCTTTCAGAATATAGTCTAGCTCCTTAATATCAGTTGAAGAACATAAAATGTTTATATTCTATATTCTACCTACCTCTCAGAGCCTGCCAAATCCACAAGATTGAGACGAGCAAATCGATGATGTGTCACACCTTGAGAGACCCACTATAGGCAAAGAACTTGGTTAGAACTAAAACAACAAACGAATGACAACAATAAACGTCTCGGATTTTATCATGATGGTGATACTGAAAAAAGATGCTCACTTTGCTTTCTATTATGCATGTAAATACACTATGAGAACGACTGCTTGCACAATTCATGTTTGTGGAGGCAACCTTTCTGTTTGCTGCACCCTGAAATGCATTTAAAAAGAAGATAAACTTACAAAGGAAGCCATATATATAGTCAAATACATGTTGTGCACATGCATATAGACTGTTCACGCTTCACTGATGCAAATGGTGATCATATTTATATACATACAAGTGAGAAACCTGTTATTAGAAACATGAAGTATGAATATTGAGAACGTAATGGAACAAATGAGATGTAAGTTGGAGCTTAGAATAAACCTGAATAAGTTGTTGAATAACATCTCTGGCACTAGTAACCTCAACCTCCTTGAGATTATCAACATACACCCCTTTCTTAGTGTCTTCTCTTATCTGGAGATAAACAACACTTTAAACTACTTTTTGTAATATAATAAAAAATGAAACTTGATACCATACTTATCCATTGCCAAGTGAATAACAAAAGAATTTTATAAGGCTGGCAAATCGTGTCTTAACAGGTTTCTGACGGCGCGCACAACATAAGTTTCAAACATGATTATGACTCGTTTAACTACTTTCTACCTCATGTTTATAAAACAGTTTTATGTTTTATGTACAAAGATTAATAAATGATAGATCCTAACATTGTAATTTTAATTATTTTAAAAAATAAAAAAAGTCAAAGGGTGTATTTTTCAGTCAAACAGGTCTAATCGTGTCTTAACAGGTACCCAATTGCCAGCCCTAGAATTTTACGCCAGTACAGATATATTGCAAGTTAACTGTGTTATGTCATAAAAGTAATAAACTAAATGAAACTAAATCAATGTGAATGGTAGAGAAATAAAATTAAGGTATGTGTAACCTGCAAGTTGATGGATGATGGATCTAACAGGTCAAGTATTTGCTCATTGTATATCTCCAAGAAAGAGCATTTACAAGTATATTGTATCTTTTCTTCCCTTCGAGCCTCCCTTTCCTGCAACACGTTGGTTGGACAAGCAAAGCTATGGTTATGGCAGGCAAAAATAACTCATGTGAAACATTTAAAACAAGTCAATTACATATATAGATGAATATATAACTAATTACCTTTTGAATCCGTGTAAAGAGGTACTCAAAAACCCTGGGTGTCATCCCTGAATTCACACTGTGTCTTCTGGATCCCCCATCGATGTCCCCAAGCATTGTATGGGTCTTTCCACTACCAGTCTGTACTTATACAGTTAAAATAAAGTTACAAAATACTCAATAAATGAACACAATAGAATTCACTTGAGATGAGAATAAACTCACTTGACCATAAGCAAACATGCAACTGTTGTAACCTCCCATGCAGTTTTCCACCATGGGTACACCAGCAACTTTAAATAGCATTTCCTGCAACATTTTCGGTTAAGAAATAAAGCACACACAAATATTATTGTACTCCTAAGTAGTTAAGAATTGATGTATACCTGGCTAACATGTTCATCAGCGACATGGTCAAAGGTAAAGCGAGCTTCTGGCGGCCCAATCCATGTAATTGTCTGACTACTTCCCTGCTTGACACATCTGTTCGGTCCTTGTACGGCTATCTCAGAACTGCTGAGAGGCCGTACTCGTATAATAACCTGCATTCAAAAACATTTAAACAGGTAAAACCGCTTAAACTTGGTCTTCGGAAATTTGAATTGAACAACTTGTTTTCCAATCTCATATGGCCATTATTATAAACGTGTAAATAAAAAAAGACCTATAGTAAAAAGTAACTGATGATAAATTAGCAACGAAGGCCATGCTCCCCTATCAAACAATATTTAACCTAATTACTCAAATCAAAACCCTAACATTACTAACACCTAAACAAAACCGTTACTACTATCATCATCCGTTGACCTAACGGCTCAAATCGAAACCCTAAAGCAAGAAATCATGGAACCGTACCTGAACATTGTGATCTTTCCAAAAAGCAGGATCTTCTCGGAACTCAAAACTATCGTTGAGATTAACAGCGAGGGAAGAACAGTCTCCTCGATCTCTGAAAGTAGAAACGGCGGATTGATTAAACGGAGTTTCCTTTAGTACAGATTTTAGGAGATCCGGCGTGTTTCTGACCGACGGTTGTGACGATTCCGACGGCCGGCAGTGGTCTTGGAAGCCAAATCTGGTTTTGAAATCGGTCGGAGTTTCGGAGATGTGTGGCATTGTGAGCTCGTGAAGATGAAGATGATGAGAGAGAGAGAGAGAGAGAGAGAGAGAGTTTGGATTCAATTGGAGTTGAACGTTTGGGGGGTTTTTGAAGATTTGAAAATTTTGAAATGTCGAGACCGCGTGCTTGCTTCTACTGGGGTTTAGAATGTACATGTTTAGTCCTTGACTCTTGAGTTAGTCACTATTTCCCCTTTATGTTTTTCCTAATTTGGGAATTTATAAATGCAAGTAGGAGTGTTAATTACTTGCACACTGGATGAGAAATGAAGATTCCGGTTGAAGGCTATAGGTCTCAAGTTTGAATTTGATTCTAATCAAGTTTTATCATAATGAATTTTTGGCGGCGGGTTTTCCCTACAACTGGAGATGGTGGGCTTGGGCTATCTGGTATTATTTGCAATCGCGAGCGTATGAGGTCATCTTTTGTCATTGGGTTATCCCGTATAGTCGAATTTTTATTCGTTAGTCATTCCAATTTATGAGAGTGTTAATTACTTAGTTATATCTTAACTAAATATATAGACCATTCTACTCTTTAAGTAATTATATGTTATACTTATATTGTATTGTAATACTATGAGTTAGTAACAATTATAGGCATATTAGTGTTGTACATTAAGTTTAGCAAGTGTTTTATGCATGAGATTGCTTGTACTCTTGGCTTTGGGTTGTACTTACGTTTGGGGATAAAACACCACACCTATCTTTTTAATACTTATGTCTTTTGTGTGTAAGCTTAAGGTTTGTATTTTGATACGGTAGTTTAGGCTAATGCTCGTTTAAAAATTTATGGTTCGTGTTTGGTTTGTATAACTACAAGGGGCATTTTGGCCAAAAATTTACGGTATGAAAGTTTAAGTTTTATGACGTTTTGACCTTTTGACGAAATGGGTGTTACAAGTTGGTATCAAAGCCTAGGTTTGAGGGATTCGAGCACGAGTTAGAGTGCTCGGACTCAAACCGAAAGCTCGCAAGAAAGTGTGTGTTCGCTCCAAGACGCAAGAAGAGGTAAGCGTTTAAGAATTCTTTTATAAATTATGATACGAATGGATGATGTTATGGGAAGGCTTGTATAAAATTGAAAACAAATAAGAATTTAGAAAGGGTGTTTAGGAAGTATCGGGGCAGGTCGGATCGATGTGAAACTCGAAATAGGCTGCACAATAAACAGCAGCAGCTGGCCGTAAGCTATGGCTGCTGGTCGTAACTTACGGTAGGTGAAATCTGCCTCGGCATAAAGTCCTTGCCGTAAGCCACGGCAGGCGAGCCGTAACTTACAGCGGGATCAAGAGGTGCATGATGAGCTTGTTGTAAGCTATGGCAATTAGCCGTAACTTACGGCTGATGGTTTCTTTTTTGGCCAGTGTTGTCTACCGTAAGCTAGGTCATGCAATAAACCAAAACCATAATTTTATCCCCTAATGCCTATTTAATAGCTCGGTTAAACTTCCGAAAATGCACCATATGGTAATTAGGACTCGTAAAGGTTATCTGGGTTATATCAAAATGTTTTGAAATGAGAACGTGTATGATTTGAAAGTTATGAATGAAGTTCTTGTCGGGTTCATTAACCCTGTGATGAAAAGTAAGTGGTGTGGTCATAAAGGACCATTAACACCTAGAATGGACGGAAGAAAAGTATGAAAGTTAAAAATGTTAGAATGAGTTATGCATGTTAAAAGAATGAGATTTATTATTGATCTAGAATGTTATTGTAGATGGCTGACGAGAATGAAGCAAATGCTAATGAATTAGCACGACAAGAGGAACTTAATGCAAAGGTTGCGGAAGAAGTGGGGAGGGCTATACAAGCCAACATGCCCCAAATGACTCAAGAAGTGGAGAGTCGAGTGTTGGAAGTGGTTGAAACCATGATGACAAGCAAGATTGAAGAGCTGAAGGAATTGATAAGTGAAGTTCAAAGCAAGAAGGGATCTCGAAGATGTACCTATAAAAACTTCATGGCGTGTAATCCATTGCCATACAAAGGGGAGATTGATCCCATAGCGTGTCAAAGGTGGATTTCGAATATACAAGGGGTATTTACTAGAAGTAAATGTAAAAAAGAAGACCAAGTGATGTTTGCCACGAGCCTATTACAACGCCAGGCCAAAGATTGGTGGGATGTGTATAGTAAGGAAATGGTTGAAGACAAACTCCAGTCCTTGACATGGCAAGAGTTCAAGGAACCCTTTTTGAAATATCATTGCCTGTAATCAGCAATTGATAGGATCCAAGAAGACTTCCTACGTCTTCGACAAAAGGGGGAGACCATAGACGAAATCACCAACATTTTCCTTGACAAAATGAAGTTCTGTCAAGAGTTAACAAGAACTGAACGGCTGAAGATCAATCGGTACCATGATATGTTGAAAGCCGAATATAGGGAGTTCATCACTCCCTCAAAATGTGAAATGTTAAATGAATTAATCAATTGGGCTAGAGACCGGGAGATCGAACTGAAGCGACAAGAAGAAAGAGGAGAGAAGAGAAGCATGGAGAAAAGTACCCACCCAAGCCCGTCAAAGAAACCAAGAACACATGATCACAGAAAGAAAGACAATGCAAAGGGTGGAGTCTCCCAATGTAAGACTTACGGGAAGCTCCACTCGGGTGAGTGTTTATTGGGAAAGAAAGGGTGCTATAGTTGTGGACAAGAGGGGCATCCGTATTATAAGTGCCCCAACCCCTAAAAAACGTGATTTAACTGTTTCCAAGTGGGACACATAAAGGCAGATTGCCCAAGCTTCAACAAGGGGCAAGCAAAGAAGGAAGGAAGGATGAGAAACCAAAGGCTCACGGAAGAATGTTTCAAATAACCTCCAAGGAAGCCAAGGTCCACCCGAATGTTGTTTCAGGTATATTCCTGTTAAATTCGATGCCTACTTATGTACTATTTGACACCAGGGCTAGTAAGTCATTTGTGTCGAGTGATATTATATGCCATCCCTCATTTAGAATAGAAAAGATGCCAGTACCTTTAGAGGTAGAAATAGCCGATAGCAAAAGCTATCTGTTACATTAAATATGTAGGGGTTGCAAGATAATGATAGAAGACGAAGAATTTGATATTGACCCTGTTCCCATGATCTTGGGGGAATTCAAGGTAGTGGTAGGTATGGATTGGTTAGCCCGGCATCATGCTGAAATCCAATGTGAAAACAAGAACATTCACGTGTTGACGCCTAGTGGCAAACAAGTAACTATATATGGGAAAAGGGAAGTTAAACCTACATTGTGCACCCTTGTACAAGCGGTCAAGTACGTCCGAAACGGGAGTAAGGCATTCTTAGCCTACGTGGTGGATACCCACCATGGGGCCCCAAGGTTGGAAGATGTGAAAATCGTTAATGAATATCCGAAGGTGTTTTCGGACGATCTACCATGGCTTCCACCCAAGCGCGAAGTAGAATTTCGGATTGAATTAAATCCGGGTGCAAAGCCAGTGGCTAAAGCACCTTATCGGTTAGCTCCTACCAAGATGCGGGAGTGTATCACCATGGAGAGCACTCGTTCTTTTTGTGAAGAAGAAGGATGGCGCGATGCGCATGTGCATTGATTATCGAGAATTAAACAAATTAACGGTCAAGAACTGTAAGTCCCGAAACCGAGATCACAATGATATCGCACTAACTTGTAAGGTAGCCGAATCACATAAACAAGTTAAGAAAGAAACAAAAGGGATGAAAAGAAAGATTCTTTGATTTAAATGATTGCTTAAACTTGCATACAAAAGGTGTTTGTCTAATATAAGTAAGCTAATTCTCCAACCATGCTCCTAATGACATACTACTACGATTTATAGCAAGTGTTTAGGGAGGAGGCTCCCTAAACCCTAGGCCCATGTTTACCCAAAAATCCCAATTACATCATTAACCCCAGTTTCCCACTAATCCACTATGCTACTTATCCATAAACCTTCAAGTGCCCAACAATCTCCCCCTAGGTTTACTGGATTAGTAGCTGCATCAGACCTGAGGACCGCCTTGTTCTTGATCAGGAGCAAACAGATGATACATTAGGATGTTGGCAGCAACACTTGTCCAAGCTTTGGCACATTCTTCATACTTTTCATTGGTGCGGATTTGGTGGTTTGTGAGAATTATAACATCTTCCTCATGAAAACTCATCAGGTCGTATGAGTTGGGGATCCTGATGGATTGCTCCTCAGTGATAATAACAGCTTCAGCCATCTTAGGATCAAAGGCCCAGAAGTTGAAGTTCTTCAGATTCCTCTTTCAAACTTCTTTGCAAGTGGAATGATCTTCTCTTTGTCGGTTGCAGGCCAGATAATGGATTTGACAGTGCGCTTGGTATGAGGATCACGAACTCCAGGATTTCTCTTGAAGGTTGGTTCAGTTGTCTTCATCGTGGCAAAATTGGTCTTTACTTCCCTCTCTAACCTTGAGTGGAATGCCCACCCTCTTCCTCTTTGATTCAGATCTGGATCATAATAGGGGGCACGTAACAGTCTCTTCAAGTCAATCTTGGTCCATGATTCAATTTGAGATTCCTTGCCATAATACTCTCGATGCCCACTCTTTCGAGTAATCAACCACATTTGTTTGTCATGCTCATACATCCAACATGCAACCTCAGACTTGTTCCCAACCTCATCATAGTGAGAATATCCTAATTCCATCACAAGTCTGTCGAGCCTCTTTGTGGGATCCTTCAACTGAAAGTTCTCGTCGAGAGGATTCGTATCTTGATTCTTCATCACCAATAATTGTTTGCTGCTATGTTTCTCCTCTTTCTTCTTCTTGGACTTTCTGCTTCTTTTCTTTGGTTTTGCAGCAAGATAAGCTTCTAATGCAGCTGTACGTTCTGCTTCTGCTGCTGCTCTCTGTTCAGGTGTTTGTTCAAATCTGCCAACATAGAATTGTTCATCTTCTTTGTCAACAAACTCATTTCCAAATTTCTTCTCTAACTTCGCCTTTAGATCATACACAGTGGACATCAGCATCCCCACATCACCTTGTAACTGATCAATTATGAGATCTCTGTTAGTGAGTTATGACTGCAGTGAGGAGATCTGGGCTTCCTTTAAAGCAGCATCTTGTTGAAGAGATGTGATTTGAGCATTCTTCAGTTCTGCATCTTGTTCTAATACAATCATACGTCTTTTCAACCGTTTGACGTAAGCATCTTCATCACTGTCACTATCACTCTCATAAACTTGTCTTTTCTCAGTCGCATAACGGAAAGCTGCTTCATCATGCTCAGTATCACCTGCTCCATTGGAACTCACTACTTCGAATCGAACACCACTTGAACTGCCTGGCTGAGAGGGAGTGGATTCAAAATCAAAATTGAAGTCATACAGATCTGGATCTTCAGTGCCTTTCTTCTTTGATGCATCTTCTGTTTGTGGATCAGGCTGAGGGTCAATGATTGGAGTGGACTCAGGGGCAGTTGATGGGCCAGAGAGAATGTCATCAGGTGCGGAGTCGATTCTTTATTTCTTTCTAGCTGATTCTTCAGCATTATCAGCAATTGCTTTGATTTCCGTTTCAATTTACGATGTGGTAGCAACATCTTGGACACCAGTAGTGGAGACAGATGGAGGGTTTCCATCACCACCCTGTAAACTCAAAAGTAACGCTGCTAAATTCTCACTAGTCATTGGCACAGGCTTATGAACAACAACATCCTCTTCCTTGTCAGACATGACTATCTCCACCTCGCTTTCAGAATCGGTTTCTTCACTAGAGCCTGTCTCTGATTCTGAATCAACAATTTCAATCTCATCTTCATTTCCAGCCACTTGTTGTGCTTGTTGCATGAGTTATACACTTGCTCTTCAGCAATTTGTGCGTTGATTGGTGGTGGAACTGGAGCAACTGGGGTAACTGGAGGAACTGGGGAAACAGGAGCCCCTTGCACAACATCTGCAAATCTTCCATGCTTTTCAAGAGAAAACTTTCCTTCAAAGTTGTGATGTTTAGCTCTTTTGTTTCTACAAGCATTCTCAAAGCAACTTGGCCCCATAAGATTTAGATTGATGTAGTTTGGGCCAACGCTGGGTATCTGTCATCAAGAATCATCTGGATGAACCTTGGATACAGCATGAATATCTTCTTATTCGGATCTTCAAGCATCTTCTTCATATTATCGAAAATAAAAGCAGAAAAGTTGAACTCACATTCATTCACCAATGCCACAATTGCTGATGTTTGTGTTTTGTTGAGTTGATCAAACCCGCCTTTGCTTTCAGCAATGCATTGTAGGAAGAAGTGTACCAGCAGCCTCCAGTATGATGGAAATAGTTTCTATAGAACTGTCGGATAACTCCCTTCATAGCTCATTCTTCGAAGTGCAGCGAGAACTCTGGTGTAACACCCCGGAAACGGGTTTGATAATCAAACCCCGTTAATACTAAAAGATGGGTAAAATACCATTAGTGGTAAAAATTAACCTGGTAAATATTAGGACTTAAATAAATAAACCTAATATTAAATAAAATGTGAGTAAAAGTTTCCGAGGAAATAAAGTTTATAAGAGGCCCGAGTTAACGGGACTTAAAATAAGACTTGGTCATAATTTCCTCGAACCCACCAAGTTAACTAGGAATATTTAACCTAGATAATAAGTAGGAATATTGTTAAAAATAAGTAGGATGTGGCCTACTTAATAACGAACCAAACACGAGGGGTTAAATTGGGATAACTTAACAAGGTTATTTAATAAAAGAAAATCAAAACAAAACACACACTTGAAGTGTGTGTTCTGTGATCGAGCAGGGGCGACACCCCAGGAGCCAAACCCTAAACTCCAACATAATCATCAAATCGGAAGATCAAATGAAGTCCAAATTCACAACTGAATGTGAATTAATGATCACCCAACCTAGGGGATCATAAGGTATGTAAAAATTTGATGATTCGTGAAGTTGCAAAATTTGAGTTAGCATCATAATTCGCGAATTATGTAAGGATTAGAGAAGCTATGGCTAAATTGGTGATGTATACATGCTTATGAACTAAACCCTAAGTGACAATCATACATATGATGCTATGACTTGAATGATTTGGCGATTACCTATATGTGTGCTAAGTGGGTTTTATATTATTGTAATGAACATATGATTATGTTAAATTATGAGAAAACAGATGTTATGATGTAAGATAGTGATAGTGTTCACGAATACTAGACCGAGGGCTTGATTTTGATAATATAAATTGGGTTAAAAGCTAGTAATGAACTGGATAAAAGTAGTATAACAATCTTGCCCGTCAGGTGTTTGTTAAAATGCCTAAACGAATATTCATATGTTGAAATTGTGAATGAAACGCGTGATTGCCTAATTTGATTTATCCCGTGTGATTTGGGGTAATAGGAGTTCTAATCATGATGTTGATTTAATTTAAATGGTGCTTGTCATATGAATAACGGTAGTTAACTTTTAGAAAGTTAAACTAACCAATGATGAAGTTGAATAGTAGATTCGACATAAAATCTGTAAGACGGAATAGTCATAGCTAATGATGACTAAACTAACCGTCTTACGAATTATGATGATAGTTTGACTCTTGACAAGCTAGATGGAGGCTTGGGAGGAAGCGGGTCAAACGAATTAAGTACGAAAAGAAAACGTTGCTTGGATGCGAGGTAAGTGAAACTTAAACCTTTTTGTAGAATACTTATTTATTTTATAAGTTATAAACTCGATAAAGATAATATTGGAAATATGGATTCCGACGCGATTGATACGAGTCGGAACATATACAAAATTGATGAAAACCATGGTTTATGGTAAAAGGGGCGAAACGGTAATTCAGTCATGTAATGACTAAGAAATGAGGAAAATTTCGTTAAGGTTACCTTATAGTGTAACTAATAATGAGAAAAGGGGCAAAAATGGAAATTTAGTCAAATGTCAACTAATGTAAACCGAAGCTAAAAGGATACCCATGGCGTAAGCCAAAATGGGCTAAATAAGTAAGAAAAGAGATCTATTGAAAGAAAAATCCGAAATGGGTCGGTTGTGCAAATTGGTAATTAAAAACCATGGTTTTGATACATAAGTAAATGTTTGGTCATATAGGCCAAACGGGTCAAATGGTGGTGATAACGCCATTTGACAAAATCGACTAATGTGGTTGTTAAGTCTTATGTCAACTAGAGCGATTAGCAATTCAGATAATTGCGTCGCCATAGAATATGGGATAATTAAAGCAAGGTATAAATCGGGTCTATATGTTGACCCGAGCCAGGTACGCATAAATAGGTTTATAGTTATGAGTGAATTTTTGGTCAAATAATTAGTGAGTCCCTTGTAGTAAATGAAGAGCTGAAAGTTGACCAAAAAGCCCTTAAAGGGCGAACCGGGTAAACGACCCTTAGAGGTTGTTTAGGAACTCGTTTATTGATTATGAAATCCTTATATACATATAAAAGTTATAGGCAAAAACCTTTGTGGGTCGAATGTCTAGAAATGGGTCATTTGCGTAAAATGACTAGTCGAAGGGTAAAATTGGGATTTTGGGTTCCTTACATTAAATCCACCACAAAAATAGTTGTGGTGGAAGCTAATTAGTTAATTAGTATGGAAATGCGAGGTACGAAAGGAAAATAGCGAGTTTGATGCTTAATGCTTAAAAGTCCACTAAATGGGTCAAAACAAATTAAGAAGTTAAATGCGGATTAAGTGATTAGAAAGATACACATAAATCGGTGAATGTAAATGCGTACGCGAACCCCGTAATGGGAGTGAAAATGATATGGCTTGATAAGCCTGGGATGGGTAGGAAATGTTAGAAACGACATCTTGTTAACATTATCGCAATGTAACTTCAAACGGGTCGAATAATAGGAAAAGGGATTTATAGACAAGTTGCCTATAAACCTGTTTTTAATACGAACAACGATGGTAAACGGGTCGGTATTTTAATTACGGACACGTAGGAAAATGAATCAGGTAAAACGGACATCTGGATCGAAAGATATGCGCGTTTTTGTAAATTATAAGTTTTAGTAATTGAGCTGGGAATCTGTAGCTCAAAAGTAAATAACTTACTGTCAAAACCAGGGCGTCGCGTCGTGCGACACCCCCATGCTGATATCGTCGCGTCACGCGACAGAAGTCGCGGCCCGCGACGGCTTGAGGGCGACTTCGTCGCGGCCCGCAAGGATCCAAAAAGCTGGCAAACATGTTATTTGTTGTTCGATTTGATTTATGGACATGTTTAGACAGGTTATAAGCATAATATAACTAAAATCATTTCATGATTATGAAATGTAGGTACATCTTGGATGCCGAAAGATGATCAAGCTCAATGAAGGACCGAACGCGATCAAGATACAAGCTTCCGCACACCGTTTCGTTGTTACTTTTAAATGACAAATTTAATTACATTATGTTGTAAAATTTTAAATTGTAAAAGTTTTAATTACATTATGTCGAAATTACTAATTTTTGTAAATATTTTAATTGAAGGATACTCGCATCTGAAGATGGCGAGGGTGTAACAAGTGACAAATGCGACTGAGGAACGGTCCGAAGTATGACAAGTAGAGCATGCTCACCAAGGACCAAATCGCGTAACAATCGCGAATAAGAGTAATGGCAAGGAAAGCCCGTCGGGGCAAGCAATTACAGGTGCACATTTTTAATTTATGTTTATTGCACGAATAATAATATGCAACAAATACGTAGAGACTGACCATTACATATGTAAAATAAAAACTTGGGAAAACATGAATAGAACACCTATCCAGGATATTATTTCCAAGAAAACTAAATAGAGGTGTTACTCACATGGGGTGTAATGTGAAAATTATAAAAGGTCATGTATATCAGGTGTTGATCGCTTACTCTGGCCAAGTAAGTAGTGAACACGTGGTACCATGAACTTTTATGATGGACAT
This sequence comes from Helianthus tuberosus, assembly GCA_030545235.1. Classification (NCBI taxonomy): domain Eukaryota; kingdom Viridiplantae; phylum Streptophyta; class Magnoliopsida; order Asterales; family Asteraceae; genus Helianthus; species Helianthus tuberosus. The sequence goes on from CM060430.1 coordinate 65,706,877, forward strand.
GCTTACATCCGATGTAGTAAGGACGGGGTGAGTGTGACAAATTAAAAAGTACCCAGATGAATTAAATGAGCAAAATATTTGATAATAATGTAAACGCACAGCCGGGTGACGGAAGCGTATTACATTAGGATAATGAGCCCGAGAGAAGGGACAAAGATTAATGTAAATGATAATATAAATGAATGACTTAAGGAAAATTCACGAAAATAAGTCATTTTGGACGAAAGAGCCAGGGTTGACAAAAATGGGCAAGTAAAACCAAAGTATAGATGATACACAGGGTCATAAAAACGAAGGCATTGCCTACACGAAAAAGATAATCAAGGTTGTTAACTTTGGTCGTAGTAAAGAAAGGATGACGATGATAATCGTCACTCATAATCTATAAGGCCGTCAAGGATGGTCACATAAAGAATAAAATACATGGTCGAATAAAAGTGATGGATTTCGCTAAGACAACCAAATAAATCAAAGCGAAGTCTTAATGCATACCGGAAGGGTTGCAATGATAACGACTTCGGTAAAACACTCGGTTGATGGGTAAGGATTTAAACACATGCATAGACCGAGAAATGAGAACTCGGATGGAAAGTCAAAAGACTCGGGTTTCGAGTCATGACTAAAAGACGATAAGATACTGTAAATATAAATTTTGATAAATTACGTTCAACTATTTTAAAGTTGAATGGGTCGAACAAAGAATGAAGTTTGACATTCATAAGTGATAAAATTTCACATGAACAAGTCAAACGAATTAAATAAAGAATAACGCTTGCTAATGTAAGTAAGCACGAACCAAAGAAATAAAAGCGCGAAATATTAATAAACCTATGCAAAGGGGATATAGGCGTTAAAAACAATAAAATAAAAGAACTCGGGTAATGGGTCGTATAGAAGCATAGGTAAAGACCGAGTAACAGTAAGTGCAGGACAAACCGACGTGTAAATGACGTTAGAAGTCATAAAGTCGGAAAGATAATTCGAAAGAAAACAAATGTAGCCTTAGACTACGGTCAAGGTCGAATGAAATCCAAAAAGCAAAAGGTAAATAATTCTAAACATAAAAAAGGTGCCTTGACGCCATATATATACAGTTGAATAAAGACTCGAATAGAAGATGATCTACGAGATCATCATAAACTACGGGATTATAATTAAGGATTAAGTCTACGGGACCAAAAAGACCCTCGGGTCATGAATTGAAAGAAACAATTTTTGACGCTAATAGGTGTGAAATGATAAATTCGAAAGGAAAGTTTTGAAAACAACAAGGTTGTTGCGAACTTAAACATAACATAAAGCATGACCCCCTCTTTGCATGAGCTACGTGATTAGGGGTCATAAATTCTTGTAAGCTTCGGAGAAAGGCAATGTTAGCATACCCGAGCAGTGGTGTATAAGGTAGCCGGGGACTAGCAAGTCTAACCGGAAAGGTCATTTAAGATCAAAATGGTAGTTATAACTAGTAAAACGTGCTTATCTTATTGAGACTAGCGTGGGATAAATGTAGATTGCATCAGAAAACCGAGTGGCCAAGAAGGTGACTCGTTATAGTAAGCAATAAAGGCGTGGAATAATTGATGAAACTAACGGGCCATGAGGCCTTACACATGAAAGAAGCATAAGTCACGTAATCAAAAAGACATTACCGTACTTTCCTGGTGATACTAATAAATTGTTAAAATATGAGCAATGCTCAAGTAATTTCCGGAACAAAGTTCATGGGGTTAACCCAAGGAACTACGTAAGGAAAGGTTTCAAGGACGAAACTTCTTTAAGGGGGGGTAGACTTGTCACACCCCGGAAACGGGTTTGATAATCAAACCCCGTTAATACTAAAAGATGGGTAAAGGACCGTTAGTGGTAAAAATTAACCCGGTAAATATTAGGACTTAAATAAATAAACCTAATATTAAATAAAATGTGAGTAAAAGCTTCTGAGGAAATAAAGTTTATAAGAGGCCCGAGTTAATCGGACTTAAAATAAAACTTGGTCATAATTTCCCTGAACCCACCAAGTTAACTAGGAATATTTAAAGTAACACCTCGCAAAATCATGTCCAATATAATAAAGACACGTGTCATGAACTCTAAACGTGTAATGAATTGAGATATGGCCACTACGAATTCTTAGTGATGCCTTTCGGGCTCACTAATGCACCTGCAGCATTCATGGATCTCATGAATCGCGTTTGCAAGCCGTATCTAGATAAGTTTGTCATTGTTTTTATTGATGACATACTTATTTATTCAAAGAGTCAAGCCGATCATGAAAAGCATATCCGGTGTATTCTCAAACTTCTACAACAAGAGAAGCTCTATGTGAAATTCTCTAAATGTGAATTCTGGCTCTGAGAAGTCCAATTTCTTGGACATGTGGTGAGTGAGCGTGGTATCCAGGTTGATCCCGCTAAGATTGAAGCGATTATGAATTGGCAAGCACCAAAAACACCTACAGAGATTCGCAGCTTTTTGGGTCTAGCAGGATACTACAAACGTTTCATTGAAAACTTTTCTAGGATTGCTGCACCTCTAACTTCGTTAACTCACAAGAACGTAAACTTTGACTGGGGTCCTAAGCAACAAGAATCTTTTGAGATCCTCAAGCAGAAATTAAGCAATGCTCCTGTGTAGATATTGCAAGAAGGGATTGAAGAGTTTGTTGTTTACTGCGATGCATCGCACACAGGTATGGGTTGTGTGCTTATGCAGAGAGGCAAGGTTATTGCCTATGCTTCACAACAATTAAAAGTGCACGAAAAGAACTACACCACCCATGATTTGGAATTGGGTGCCGTTGTATTTGCACTAAAGCTTTGGAGGCATTATCTATATGGAACCAAGCGTGTAATCTATTCGGATCATAAAAGCCTTCAACATCTATTTAACCAGAAAGATCTTAACATGAGGCAGCGTCGTTGGATGGAGACACTAAATGATTATGATTGCGAAATTCGCTACCATCGGGCAAAGCGAATGTTGTTGCTGACGCTTTGAGCAGAAAGGAAAGGATTAAACCAATAAGGATCAACGCCAAAAGCATTGAACTAAAGAACAGCTTGAATGAAAGGTTGTTAGCTGCTCAGAAGGAAGTTGTTTTGGAAACTAACTTTCCGAATGAGAAGTTAGGCGTAACTGCTGATCAATTGTCATATGGCAAGGATGGAATCCTTAGATTAAATGGTCGAATCTGGGTTCCAATCCATGGAGGACTTAGAGATGTGATCCTCCAAGAAGCTCATAGTTCAAAATATTCAGTCCATCCAGGCAGTGATAAGATGTACCATGATTTAAAGGTAAATTATTGGTGGATAGGTTTGAAGAAATCTATAGCCACTTATGTGGCTAAATGTTTGACGTGTGCACAGGTTAAAGCCGAGCACCAAAAGTCGTCAGGTTTACTGCAACAGCCTGAACTTCCCACGTGGAAGTGGGAAATGGTAACTATGGATTTTATCACTAAGTTACCAAGGACGAAGCATGGGAATGATACTATTTGGGTTATAGTCGACAGCCAAGTCAGCTCACTTCTTGCCTATTAAAGAAACGCACAGCTCCGATAAGCTAGCTCAACTGTACGTGGATGAGATAGTATCTCTCCAAAGAGTGTCGGTATCTATTATCTCTGATAGGGATACTAGGTACACATCTCATTTTTGGAAAAGCTTTCAGCATTCTTTAGGCACTCGTTTAAATTTCAGCACTGCTTATCATCCTCAGACGGATGGGCAAAGCGAGCGTACGATTTAAACGCTTGAGGATATGCTCAGTGCTTGTGTTATTGACTTGGGAGGAAGTTGGGATGACCATTTTCCTTTGATTGAATTTTCATACAATAATAGTTATCCTTCGAGTATCCAAGCCGCGCCTTTTGAGGCCTTGTATGGAAGAAAGTGCAGAACGCCAATTTGTTGGGCGGAAGTTGGAGAAACCCAACTGTCAGGACCTGATATAGTCCTCGAGACGACGGATAAGATTGTTCAAATATGTGACCGTCTCAAAGATGCCAGAGATAGGCAGAAAAGCTACGCGGATAAAAGGCGTAAACCTCTGAAATTCGAGGTGGGTGATAAAGTGCTACTCAAGGTGTCACCCTGGAAAGGGGTGATGCGTTTTGGCAAAAAGGGCAAGCTGAGCCCAAGATATATAGGACCATTCGAGATCATCGAATGTGTCGGAACTGTGGCTTACAAGCTAAATCTACCAGAAGAGCTTAGTGGAATTCATAATGTATTCCACATCTGCAATTTAAAGAAATGTCTAGCCAATGAATCGCTAGCAATGTCGCATAAGGACGTGCATATTGACGAAAGCTTGAAGTTTATCAAAAAACCTTTGTCGATCGAGGATCGACAGGTTAAAAAGCTTCGAAGAAAGAGTGTGCCAATTGTGAAAGTAAAATGGGATGCCTGTAGAGGCCCAGAATACACGTGGGAGGTTGAATCCACGATGAAACAGAAATACCCTCAATTATTTCAGTAAATCTCGAGGTCGAGATTTCTTTTAAGGGGGTGAGGATGTAACACCTCGCAAAATCATGTCCAATATAATAAAGACGCGTGTCATGAACTCTAAACGTGTAATGAATTGATTTCGAGGGACTAAAGTTGACAAACAAAGAAAGTATATGTGTGGAAGGACCAAAAGTGTCAACATTTGAAAACTATGCCTTTCAACAACCCTACACGATGTTTATACTCTTAAACGAATAAATTGTGAAACGTATGAAGCCGTTCGCGAAAGAAAATGAAAGTTTACAAGACACGGGGGTTAAACGTGTCAACATGTTAAACTACTACCTCTGAGTGACCTTTTAACGAACCTGAGGCTTTATAACGATTAATTACACTCTCAAGAATAAGTGACGAAAAATTCACGAGGTTTCAATATCGTTTGATATTAAATACGTTAACTTTCGTGAATAAAGGGTTAAAAGCGTCAACGAGGCAAAACTAGTGTTTTCGGTTATCGTTCAATGAAACCGGACCTAACGATGTTTGGTTATATCCTAAAGATCATCCAAATATAAACTTTATGGGTTAAAAGTGCCTAAAATAGGTGTTATTACGTTTTAAAAGGTCCAGGGGCTGATTCTGTCAAGTTTGAAACTTGATATGCTAGTCCACCTAGGGGTCGCGCTGTGTGACACCAACACCCCACTGCTGCCGCGCGACGCGACGGCCTGAATTTGGCAGAATGCATGCATAGGTGCAGGTCCTGTGCAATTCTTCACCATTTTCAGCTTTAATCACTTAAAATTCGAAACTATGGACTGTTTGCTGGTTTCTAATACCACCTAGGACACTTGTTATCATCTAAATACAACAAAGAACACCTGGGAAGATCTGGTGATGGCCTCTTGTAGTATAAATAGGGGCTTGGTGTTGCATCATTAATTGCTCAAGTTCAAATTTCTTACTCTCACAATTTCTAAAGCTCTCAAACACTTCTCTGGAGCATCCTGGTTATCTAGGAAGCTTTCTCAACTTTAATCTTCGTGCTAAGGACCATTGTAAGTGTTCTTAGCTTCTATAGTTAAGGTTTTATTAGCTTAATGACCTAAAGTTAAATATATCGTAATTAAACTTTGACTTGGTGATTAATCACTAACGATCCAACCATTATTCGAATTAAAAGTGGCTATGTGTTGGTAATTAATGTCACACCCCAACCGATGGCGGAAACATCGGGGTATGGCACTGAGCGAAACAGATTGTCCAGAAGTTTCCATAACAACTATATTTACCAAATATTTAAAGCAACATGTCCCATACCATGTCATAAGTGATAATATAATTATTACAGACAAAATCTAGTCAAGTAGTTCTGTTCCGACAACTCAGATTTATACATAGATAGTTTATTTATTGGTTTCTAGGACCTCTTTTCCTAGCTTGGATTTCATCACAGCACATAGAGCATCCTAGACCTTTCCTTGCCTCAAGTTCACAGCAAGCTAAGCATAAAAACAACTTAAGCACATGTCACATACGTTAAAGTAACAGTCAATACACATAGTGTAAAGGTGAGCATACAAGTTTGATAATAGCATATAGAGTTCGAAAGCGTTACGCATAACCAGCACGTACACAGAGTGAAATGAGGCATGTTAGTTATCGACATGAACCTATCGATACCAATGACTGCGGGTTGACTGCCCAAGGCAGTTCGCGATACATTCTCACCACTGTGAGCCATGTAGGTAATTGTCCTTAACAACCCCCGAGTGAACGGGTGCTGAGTCCAAACTAATAGTATTACCGTTTCTAAGGCAGGTAGACAGCATTCCATGTGTAAACATAACAAACAAGGATTCATTAAATCACGTATAACATGCGGTAACGGTTAGCGTTTAAAGTATTGCGTAGTGTATTCGATGTGATTTTGTATAAGTAACGTATGTAACACCCAAAAGTGCGTAAAGCAAAAAGGGATCTAGTATACTCATAGCGATTGATGAATTGAAGGGAGCGCTAGAGAGTAGGGTTAGCCTGAACAAATTGATAGTATAATGATAAGTGACGCGTAAAACGGTGCAAAGTACAAGCGGTTCGGATAGCAGTCCGTTCGGATGGTAGTCCGATCGGACAGCCAGTCGTGCGGGTGGAAGTCCGTTCGGACGGTCGTCCGGTCGGATGACTGTTCGAGTGGATTGTTTCTTCCTTTAGGAAGGATGTGTTTGTGTATGATGGCTTGTCTTTTGAAGTTTTCGTTGTAGCATTTTGAAAACATTGAAGTGTCTCTACCTTTCAGGTCGGTCGATCGGACGGTCGTTCGATCGGAAGGCAACCCGTTCGGTTGGCACTTCAGTGAGAACAAGTTCACAGCAGGGTGTCACTCGATCGGACGGTTGTTCGATCGGGTGGCATCCTTTGTGCATTGAACATGTTGAAAATTGTTTAAGTGTTGAAGTTCGAATGTCTCATGATTAGGTTAGCAGTTCGATCGGATGGTAATCCGATCGGACAACAATTCGTTCAACATTCAGACTTCAAGTGTTGGCAAAAATGGTTAAGTGTGGGACCAAGGTGCAAGTCGTACGGGTGGCCAGTCGTACGGTTTGGCTGTCCGTTCGGACAGCAGTCCGTTCGGACGGCACTCCGTCCTGGTTAACCTGTTCGTCTTACACTTGGTTGTTTTTGATAGTTTGTCGTTTTATCGAGATATTTTGATAACGTGTTAAGCAACAGAAACCTCGTCAATACTTGGTGCTCCTGATCGGACAGGAATCACCCAAACCCGATCAGTGGACGGTTCGAGCGACGTTCCACGTTTAACCCAGAATCAATAATCTCGTGGATAGAATACGAATCTTGAATCAACACAACCACAATAATGAGTAGTAAGCCGGCACAAGTTCCGATCCTATCGGTTTTGAGTGCATTGAGTGTAAAAGAGTTGAAAGAAAGTTGAAAACCATCTTTCACTCCTTTTCATTGTGAATATGTTTAGATCTATGAAAAATCTTTGTTTGTTTATGTGGAAATCGGTTAGATCTAAGTTGTTCTTGGTGGTTTGAGGCTAAAACATGAAGTTCTTCAAGAACACATGATGACGTCATCCTAGAACACCTTGAATCTTGTTGATTTCACGGTTAAAAGTTAAGATTCAAAAGATAGAAAGGTGTAGGAGTGCGTGTAGATTAAGGAAGTACGAGATTTAGGACGAGATCTTACCGGGATCGTGAGAAATCTGAAGAAAAGTGAGGAAACCGAGCTGGTCGGACGTCAGTTGCCAAAAGTAGAAAGTATGAAAGTGACAAGGGGTATTTATAGGGTTACCTAAAGAGGAAAGGGCTGGTCGATCCGCTAGGCAGCCCGTGCGGACAGCCTGTCCGATCGGACGGCAGTCCGATCGGTCGGCTGGTCGAACGGCTGGTCGCCTGGTCGATCAGTCACCTCGTTCGAGTGTTCGGCGCGACGAGTTTTGATGTTTCGATTGCGATTGCGATTGCGAGCGTTGCGATGCGATAGATTTTCCTAGTCAAATCACTTTTAATCCCAACTACACATATCTCGCACTATCTTTTTTCCACCAATTATCATACCATTTCGATTGCAATTGAGTTCGATTGCGATTGAGTTTCGATTGCGATTCGATTGATTACCACACATAACATAAAAAAACATGCACAAGTAACACATAAAGCACACACACGTATAACAATAACCAAAATGCGTAATTCGAGTTGCGATTGCAATAGCGATAAAGTGATTAGACATGCGATAAATAGCGATTACCATGCGATTATTAATAGATACTCCACATAATACAACTAAAGCGATAAGTAAAATAGACTAATTACAAGTCAAAGAAGTCAAAACAGGAATTGAGCAAGGAGAGACAGATCGCAATTAGCAATCTTGTATTCCTTTGACTTCAATCTTGACTTTGACTTTGACTTTCGAAACACGGGGTGTTACAGCGTCACACCCCGATATTTCCATGTATTACCGGTGGGCCCGGTGGGGAGTATCGTGACGTAGTTGATATTGTCATAGTCGAACAACACAATTTAATGCATAGCCTAAAAATAAATAAAAATCTTCAAAAATCCCAAAATATTGTTTTACATCAGTGGGTAAAAAGTTTGGTATCAAAAATTGGGTTTAGATAGGCTATATGCTAATTATGGCGTTTAATTAACAAAAAGCTTTTCATTTACGCTAATGAGCATAACTCCTAATCTAGACCTCAAACTGATGTCAAATTTTAGGGAAAAGTTTATAAATCAGTAATGAAGGTTTCTATCCTCTCACATTTTCAAAAATTTCGTTTTAAGGTTAAAAGGGCATAATGGTCAACATTTAGGCATTTAACGGAAACATGCAAACGAATCGGATAACTTAGGATCCAAGTTGTATAACCTCATAGGGTTATACTAACCTATAACATGGTCCTAAAGGAATCCTAAGGCATATCTAAACTAAGCTAAATCGGGTCAGAACTGAAAGTCAAAGCAAAAGTTAACTTTTGCGACTTTCGGTTCCGAACCGAGCCTAAACTTAGAATTGTCGGGTTGAACATGCTTAGACATGTTCAACTAATATTTACCAAGTTATTAAAGTGAGAAAACTGATTTTATGGCTTCTATATTAATAGTTATGAATTTTATTTAAAACTAACCCGTTTGACTTTTATTTGACCCGACAATTTAACTAAGTAAACGTGGTAATTAGGAGGTGCCCTTTTGAGGGTTTAACACATACCTAATTACGGTCACGTAGCCATGTTCGTTGTGAACAATGGCTCAACCGTTTAAAAGTCAAAGCATTTATAAAAAACGCTTGACTTTTTGGTTTAAAACGCTAAATAATTTAAACTAAGCACGAAAGGATACTTACAAGAGGTCCTATGGACAGAAGGAGGTTCTCAAGAAGCTCAAGATCCTCCAAGAATTCAGAGAGCAAGCATAAATGAAATGTGGTGCCAAAGAAAACCAAAATCAATGGGGTATTTATAGGATTTAGAGGACCGTTAGGATCGTTCCTCGATAAACGTGATTAAATCTGGACCGTACACATCCTACCCATTGTTTTTTCAATACTATGGGTGCCCACAACAGCCCCTAGATTGTTAATTGTGAGTATGGAAACCAGTTTTCATCAAAACCAGCAACCAGAACCTGTTTTCTGCTTCTGATCACCTCACGCGGCCCGCGTAGGGGTCCTAGGCAGCTTACGCGGCCCGCCTGCAAGTCCAAACCAGCAAACATAGTTCCAGAAATTACAGAATTGGTCCCTGTGAGCAATTGAGGTCATTTTAGGCACGTTTAAGGCCCGTTAAGCCATTCCCAAGGCTCTACAATGATGCCTAGATATGAGGGACATGAAACATGCTCAAAAACATGTCGGATGTCGGTTCGTTTGGCCGTACGGTCACGTTGTTCGTCTAATTACGACGAAACACGAACGAACGCGAAAAACGACCCAAATTACGTGACGAATGGAATTTTATCATGCCGAACACTAAAATAAAGTATTTTAGTGGTTACATAAATTTTTGGATGCCCGGATACATTCAGAACGTAAGATATGCGCGAAAATGCAAACTTGTGCACTTTTTGACACTTTTAGTCCCTGTTTGACTTAAAAGTTTATTTTTTCGCACGAAACACCTCTAAGCCTATTTATAAGATATGTAATGGATATTTAGAGTATGTTTAACTTATGATCATATTCTGGAAGGTTCGATACCATACGAATCGACATACTTTTGCAGTTTGACGCAAATAGTCCTTTAATCGCACAAAGTAGCGCAAAATGTCATTTAATGATATCCAAGCCTTCCATGGCCCATAATGGGCATTCCCAATCATGGGTTTAATTATTTCTACGCTCTCGATCGCTTAATGGTCACCAAAAGGCGTAGATTCAAAAGTTGATGCTTTAGGTCCCTCTAATGCGCAAACTTGCGCATTTCATTGTTTAATAGCATCGAAGCCTCATCTAATCCATATTAGGCATTCTTGAGAGTATTATTAAACATCACGATGCTTCGGGTTCGCTAAAAGGTCATTCAGATGTATAATTAAACATATTGACACTTTTAGTCCCTCTAACTTGCAAAGTTGCGCGCATCTTTTCTTATAGGCATAAAAACCTTAGACGGCCAATAATTTGCATTCCCGAGAGTATAATCAAATACCATGAAGCTCCCGGTTTGTTAAGAGGTTACTCAGAGGTAAGAATTAACATGTTGACGCTTTTAACCCTTCACTACGCAAACTTTCAATTAATTACGCAAACGGCTACACTCGATCATCAAGTGGCTGATTTGTGAATATAAATATAGTAAGAGGTTATTTAGAAACTTATTTTAGGTATGCTAATAGTTCCAGTCCTTTCATAATCAAAGTTTTCGATTTTTCAAAAAAATAGTCCCTTAAATTCAATGTTTGACTTCATTAGGTTTTATTACACGTGTCAATACATCATTGGACGTGATTTTACGAGATGTTACATCCTCACCCCCCTTAAAAGAAATCTAGACCTCGAGATTTGATAAAGTAATTGATGTACTTTCTGTCGGACAATGGATTTAACTTCCACAATCTATTTGGGCCTCTAAAGGCATCCCAAATGACCTTTATTATAGGTTCATGTTTTCTTTTATAGTTTCTAATCCTGCCGATCCTTAATTGATACTGGTTTCAAACCAAAATTTTCATTAATCTGCATATCATTAGGTTATAATGCTTCACAACTTATCGGCGAAACATATCCTTAATCACTAGTGTAGGTCACATTGATTTTCATCAAGCTCCTCAAGTAAGTTTTAACTTATAAGCTACTTGATCTTGATATATTCGATTTCCTCGAATGATTCTATATATTCAAAGCTTAACTAGCCTGATAATTAACAACTTAGCACACCCTTCCAGGGTGATACCTTCTGTTTAATCTTATTCCTTATTAAGGACTTAAGAGGGTTGCGACTTTCATTAATCCTTGATTTTCTGCCGATTACTGGCAACTTACAGTTGATTACTAATTCGAATGATCTTAATCGTTGTTTCCAAGGAAATTTTAGGTCCAGATAATTGGACTTACCAATCTTATATCTAACAATAAATGTTTAACGTTTCATCTATACAAGGTCTCCAAAGGAGCAGCCTTGATACTTACATAACAACTATTATAGAAAAGCTTATTTTAAGGTGAGATGGTTATTCCAATCCAATGCTTAAAACTAATATCAAGGAATAGCTAATCCTTACAGCTAGTCGAACAAATCGACGATCCTGGGCAGCTGATGGCGATGCTTAATTGTTGCCTAAATAGGGTTGCAGTAATCAATGCATAAGCAAAATGAACCGTCTTACTTAATTAATAATACCGGATTCTCAGAATATTTTGTTAGGCTTTATGAACCTATATCTTAAAACTTACTTAATCAGGGATTTGATTATTCCATAATCAACATGGAGTTTTCACAATACTGAAGCCCTAAGCGGGATGTTAATCTTAACTCTACTTGCCTCCCAGGAGGTAAACAGGGTAATCTTTGGAAAAGATAACTAAGACACAAGGAGGTTACAGAGATTTTCCAAATCTCAGGCTCCAGTTCATCCATCATTGCCTGTGTCAGATAAGTGACACATTCACGTTACGAGCCCACGGATTCCTTAATCAGAGATATTTACTTGGATAATTCCATTCTAGATATCTCCTTTGAATACCATTAGCTGACTTTAATACCATATGACCATTGGAATATCTTTGTGGTTCCATGCATTAAACCTCCATACTGATCAGGCATGGAAGTAATCTATGGAGCATATTAAGATACACCAATCCTCATATGGCGCTTTTGACATACCATTTGGTATTCGTAATCAATAGAGATCAAAGAGATATCAATTACATATGATGATGCATTTTATCTGGAGAGTGGGTACATTGGAATTTCACGATTGAAGATTTCTGACAGGAACAGAAGGAATGGTTCCAATGATTTTTGCCTGTAAGTTTTACCTTACACTTAATATCTAGGGTTCTTATGGAAGATTTTAGAAATTTACTATACTTATAATTTTATGAAGGATTTATTGGTATCTGAATTAAAACAAAACTCTTAGCATTTATATTCCAATAAATGTTAAAGAACGTATATAACATCATTATTGATATGAACTACTTCTGGCACTCTTTAGGAGAGTTTAAGCGCTTTCATTCTTAGGCTTTCCTTCCCTAGTCGCACTTCCTTTGACAGATGCAGGGCATGTAGTCTTGATGTGGTCTTTCTCACCACAGCCGAAACACACTGCATTCGCCATGTCCTTGCAATCCAACGTTTTATGCTCCCTTGATTTGCAGATCCCACAAGCCCTAGGCTGCGATTGGGATTTTGGTTCGAACCTGCACTTCCCTAGATGGCGCTTCTTGTAGGTCTTGCATACAGGTTTCTTGTTGGACTCTTGCTTGTTCTTTTTCTTAGAACTCTGGGAGTTATCTTCCTCCCTTTTCCTCTTTAGTTCATCCTTTGCATTAGAGGCATGAACAAGATCCTTCTTGTGAGTAAGGAAGTGTGGTCTTGGATGAGATTTGGAGCAAGTAGCATTGGGCTCCTTGAACTTTTTCACGGCCTTCTTCACAGCTTTTCCAACAACTGCATCTATCATAGCCTGAAGAACATCTTTGGAGATTCTGAGGTTCACAATTGTAGCATCGTTAGCATGTGTCACATCATCCATAACACGATCAACGACTGTCTTATTCGAGTTTGTCATGCTCGATATTTGGTTCCTAACACCAAATAAAACAATTATTTAGTTGCAATCCAACAACCGCTATTCATCATCCTGATGACCTAATATATACTAACCATGGTATCGTTAAACCATACAGGCTAATATAGTACGAACATTCTCAATGAACGTCATTTAGATATGTATATATATATCAATTATACTTAGCCTAGGCCATAAAAGACCATTAATGACAATTAAGGTTTGGACCAAGTCCATCACCTTTTTGACAGGGGATCAAATGTCACATCTGTCTTGATCATATTGATGATTTTGGATAGCTTGAAAGCTTGACATTAGGATATTGGATAAGAGTGATTCCTAATGGATATAAAGCATCCATCTAAGGTTGTCGAAACAGTCTCTAAATGTTATCAGCTAATTCTACCTCGCGTCATAAGCCTAAGGTCCTAATAGGTGGATACTACAGCTTATGACATTTATTGTCCACAATAGACTTTTCTGCGCCTTAATCAAGTAATTCTCGCATACACATCATTGATAAGGAAAGGTACCTGATACGTCGTCATCATTCTGCACCATCTCCTGGGTGTTCATTTGAAAGACCCGAGCATTGATCTTCTTAGCCTCTTCATGCTTCTTCTGATTCCTAGGGCAGTTGGTCTTGATATGCCCTTTCTCGTTACAACCATAACAGGTCGCATCTTTCAACTTCTTGCAATCCAAGGTCTTATGCTCCTTGGACTTGCAGATTCCACAAGGTAGAGGCAGAGTTTCAAATCTGCATTTCCCGAGGTGGTATTTCCTACTGGTTTTGCACCTAGTCTTTTCACCCGACTGCTGGTTGCCCTTTTTAGACCCGGAACTCTTCTTATGATCATAGTTCCCCTTTTTCTTCTTATCAGAGCGATGAGAATCCTCATCCTCCTTTTTACGCTTTCCATCATTAGAAGCTTTGGCAGCCTTGTTTCTGACAACATCGAGTGTGAGAGATAGTGACAGGTCTGCCGCGGACCTGAATGTAGTTGGCCTCGATGCTTTCACACTTGCCTTAATTTCTGGGGCTAGACCCCCAATAAAGCGAGCTATACGCTTCGATTATGGTGTGATCAAGTAAGGAACCAATCGAGACATGGTATTGAAGCTTGTAAGATATGCCTAACAGTCTAGGTCCTTCATGACCAATGCCAAGAAATCAGTTTCAATTTTCTCAACTTCATGTTGAGGACAATAATTTTCCTTAATAAGAGCAACAAACTGATCCCATGTCAGATTATACAACGGGATCTTCCCTGTAGCTTGGATTAGTGCCCTCCACCAAGCTAGAGCTTCTCCTTGAAAAGATTGTGAAACAAACTTCACAATGTCTTGCTCTGCACATCCACTAATATCAACAACGGTGTCCATCTCATCAAGCCACGTCATGCAATCGATGGCTCCCTTTTCTCCTGTGAAGTCTCTGGGCTTGCAGGAGACAACATATTTATATGAACAGGTTTTAACCCGAGGCTCTTGATTGAGCACAACCTGCCTAGACGGCACACTCCTTTGATTCGAAGAATGATGAGAATCGCTTTTGCGAGTCGTATGAGTCTTAGAGGGTGGTTTTGAATGAGGTTCTGATTGAGTTCTGACGCGAGTATCACTCGATTCATTATCTTGTTTGTCCAGAGCTCGAGTAACGACATTGTCTATTAATGCCTGCAGTTCCTCAGCAGTTATATTAACTCTGGTAGTATCATTGTTCTCCCTCGGGTGGCTGTTAACCTCCTCTGATCCAGCCATGTAGCTTGATTGCTACATAAATATTAACAATGATTTATCCAGAGGTTATTATGGAATCATCATTTCTGATGATTCATCAACCATGGTAATATAAACCATATTGGTTAATTTGTTAGTTATATTTAATTAATATTTTCATTATAATTTATCCTAGTTATAAAACATTAAGGATATTAAAGTGGCGCAAAAGGCTTAGTCACAAGGACAGTTTTAAATTTATAAGCCATGATTTCAGAGAATCGAGGCATTAAGGTTTGAACGCAGTTCATTATCTTTCTTGGCGGAGAGTCAAAGACTACAACTGTCTTTTAGGATAGTAGCTATAGCCCGTAGGCGTTTCACCACTAATGGATGTTTGAAAAAAATGATCATCTTAATGTGATGATTTAAGCCATGATTTCTAAATCACTAGGCTAGATAAGGGGTTGGAAATTCCCATTATAAAGATGACAAGTGTGATTTTATCGCATCACTGTTGTCAGGAGTGTTAACATGTTTTTAGATGTTAACAAGGATCTGAATCTCTTTTAAACAGGTTTTACCATCATAGCTAGGTCCTTAATGACATACAAGCTAGGTTATACCCTTTAAGATTCTTTTCATTATATAGGTTGATAAAAGAAGGAAATTATGATTTATAATATATTCATTTATAAATATCGGTAATGAATTTTGAATCATTAAATGAAAGGAGTACATAGATGCCCTAAACGGGACTTCTAGTCAGAATTTGTCCACGAAGGGACTAAAAGATAAATATGTCCTTATAAGGACTAATGAAGAAATGAAAAACAACGAAAGAGTTTCTTCTTTACTTTATTTCTGGAAATTTTCTCCTTGGTTTTTCTGCGTGAGGTATGAATACCGAAGGTTTTGGTGGGTAATCCAAATTTTCTATTTTAGGAATCTTTGCAAAAGTGGAATCCAAGGATTTTATGGGTAATCAACAATATGGATCATGAATAAGATCAGGATTGGTTTATTCCAAGTCTGGGATTCCAAGACTTGGAGGTAAGAAGTACGAGTCCTTTAATTTCATTGGTATTATCTTTAGAATAGGATTTTCAAGGACAGCAGGTATGAACTCCTCCGATGTTGGCTCCTCATTTGAAGTTTCAAAAGTCTTGGGTAAGAATTTGAAATATGATTTATGGGTTTAAAAGGTCATTCCTCCATACAGGTCGTGTGCTAATTTGAGCTATAGTACGAAGCTTCAGATTCTTAAACTTCGGATTTGGAGAGCCTCCACCAACGGCAGCTTTGCTCGGCGACACGATCCGGAGATACAGAAATATTGAAAATAATGCATATAACAGGGATGGGATCATTCCTAGTTCAAGTCTAGACTCGGAAGTTAAGGAATGTGCTACTGTGTCATTGAGATTAAACACAAAAGGCTAGTGTTTAATTCACTCAATGTTGGCTCTGATACCAACCTGTCACACCCCGATATTTCCACGTATTACCGGTGGGCCCGGTGGGGAGTATCGTGACGTAGTTGATATCGTCATAGTCGAACAACACAATTTAATGCACAGCCTAAAAATAAATAAAAATCTTCAAAAATCCCAAAACATTGTTTTACATCAGTGGGTAAAAAGTTTGGTATCAAAAATTGGGTTTAGATAGGCTATATGCTAATTATGGCGTTTAATTAACAAAAAGCTTTTCATTTACGCTAATGAGCATAACTCCTAATCTAGACCTCAAACTGATGTCAAATTTTAGGGAAAAGTTTATAAATCAGTAATGAAGGTTTCTATCCTCTCACATTTTCAAAAATTTCGTTTTAAGGTTAAAAGGGCATAATGGTCAACATTTAGGCATTTAACGGAAACATGCAAACGAATCGGATAACTTAGGATCCAAGTTGTATAACCTCAGAGGGTTATACTAACCTATAACATGGTCCTAAAGGAATCCTAAGGCATATCTAAACTAAGCTAAATCGGGTCAGAACTGAAAGTCAAAGCAAAAGTCAACTTTTGCGACTTTCGGTTCCGAACCGAGCCTAAACTTAGAATTGTCGGGTTGAACATGCTTAGACATGTTCAACTAATATTTACCAAGTTATTAAAGTGAGAAAACTGATTTTATGGCTTCTATATTTGTCGCAGCCCCCGATCCCTTGTTCCCGGGAACGGGCGGCCGCGAGTCAGTTTCGGTGGTATCGTGGTATTAGTCTAATTTGGCAGCGGAATATATTTTTTTTCATCAGGACCGTAGTTAGGAAATGTTTATCAGAGTAAAACCACCATAATTTATAATATTAAACAAATGGGATAAAACCCAAGTTCATAGTACACACGTTTTCATATGAATAAATCCTATTTTATTTAATAAAAACATCTATTTTATTTTAGGTAACTTTATTGCCACTTTTCCAAGCCTTCAGTGCTGTCCAGCTAGCTTCTATTTGGCTTTCACATTTTGTTACCTGAAACACGTTTTAAAAACATTTGTCAGTGGGAAATACTGGTGAGTGAATCCCAATTTAATCAAGTTTAAATAAAAAGTCACAGTGTACAGTATTGAGGGCACATCCGCAATTACATTTGTTTCCAAGATATAACAATTAACATCAGTGGTACTGTCATACTCAACTTGTGGAAATGTTACTCCTTGACTAGGTGGTAACAAATTTTGTATACAAAATCCCAACATACCCACTATAATTGTATTCTTACAAATACTCAATACGGTTATTCGCATGGAAAGATATTTAAGGTTTTGTAAAACAGTTCACAAAAAGGTTTACAAAAAGTGGATCAACTCACATTGTTGTTTTAGGGTTTTCAGTAAGGATTTCCTGGGAATAATCTATAAATTACACAAAAGCACATGTGTTAGTATAATAACCCAATTTAACATTAGCAATACCCTCCCCGAGACGGCATTCCAACGACTACGTCGGGCAGAACCACGACAGCCGTTACGGAACCCTAGATCAATCGGGCAGAGTATCTAATACGTCTCCAGGGGTTATAATACTTACAACTGAGCAGAACTTCGCTATTAGGGGGGATATAATACCCGATTATAATAAGCCTACTGCAGAATTTTGAGATTGAGAATGAAATTGTGAGCGACGGAAAACGAAAACCCGTTGCTTTCTTATATAGTGCTGATATTGGACTCCCACGCGGCCCGCGTGAAAGACAAGGGTCGCTTACGCGGCCCGCGTCAACCCTGGTCAACAGGGTAGCTTGTCCCGGTCATCTACTAGGCTTGACACGATGACGACACGTGTCAGCTCAGGGTGTCTCCGCGTTGTTGATCTATCGCGGCCCGCGTACACTTAAACGGGGTCTTACGCGGCCCGCTTTAACTAAAGGAATCAAAGGAATCCGGTATCCACCTTGATACCGCCCGCGTAAATGGTTGGGGTGGGTCTACGCGGCCCGCCTCAACTTAAATAAACTTGTTTTTAATTTATTTTTAATACTATATTGTATTTCGAGCTCGGTTTTCACATACGGGTATATTTTAGGACATATTGGGTGTTTTAAAATATATTAAAGTATCGGGAAAAATAATCAAGGGTGTCGGTTAATTAGGATTGTTACATCCTCCCCACCTTACTTTAGAGCACGTCCTCGAGATCTACTGGAACAAGTGTGGATATTTCTTTTTCATTTCAGATTCAAGCTCCCATGTATACTCAGGTCCTCTTTTGGAGTCCCACTTCACTTTGACCAGAACTAATCTCTTATGCTTGAGGTTTTTGACTTTTCTGTCTTCGATTTGTAGGGGCCTTTCTACAAATTTAAGTTGTTCATTTACCTCTATATCCTTGAGAGGTACTACTAGTGATTCATCAACTAAACACTTTTTAAGATTAGATACATGAAATACATCATGTATTCCTGCCATTTCCTCTGACAGTTGTAGCTGATAGGCTACAGGTCCTATTTTTCTAATCATCTTAAAAGGTCCAATATACCTGGGACTTAGCTTTCCTCGTTTGATGAATCTTACTACTCCTTTCCAAGGAGAGACTCTTAACAATACTTTATCTCTTACTTGAAATTCCAATGGCTTGCGTCGATTATCGGCATAGCTCTTTTATCGATCACGTGCGGCTTTCAGTCGTTCCTTGACTTGAATGATTTTGTCGGTTGTTTCTTGTACTATTTCAGGTCCAGATGATTGCTTTTCCCCAATTTCTGCCCAACAGACTGGGGTTTGGCACTTTCGTCCGTAAAGTGCTTCGAATGGCGCAGCATTGATACTTGTGTGATAACTATTATTATAAGAAAATTCTATTAAAGGTAAGTGTTCGTCCCAGTTACCTCCGAAATCAATTACACAAGCTCTAAGCATGTCTTCCATCGTCTGGATGGTCCTTTCGCTTTGTCCGTCCGTTTGAGGATGATAAGTTGTACTCAGTTTTAATTTAGTTCCCATTGCCTTTTGGAAACTTGACCAAAAATGAGAGGTAAATCGGCTATCCCTATCAGAAACAATTGATAAAGGAATTCCATGTAAAGAAACAATTTCATTTACATACAATTTAGCTAATTGTTCCATACTAAAAGTTTCCTTAATTGGTAGGAAATGAGCTGACTTGGTTAGCCTATCTACAATCACCCAGATTGTATCATTACCTTTCTTGGTTTTGGGTAATTTAGTAACAAAATCCATTGTTATTAATTCCCACTTCCACACTGGCATTTCTAATTTCTGTAACAAACCTGAGGGTTTCTGATGTTCAGCTTTAACTTGTGAGCAAGTTAAACATTTAGAAACATAAGCTGCTATGTCCTTTTTCATTCCTATCCACCAAAAATTCTTCCTTAAATCTTGGTACATTTTATCATTACCTGGATGCATCGTATACTTAGATTTATATGCTTCTTCTAATATACGATGGCGTAGGTTTCCTAATTTAGGTATCCACATTCTCTTTTTATGGAATCTCCAAATTCCATATGTTCCTTGTTCTAATTCTTTTAGCATACCTTTTAATTTTTCAGTATCATCCTTGATTACTGATTCTTGTGCTTCTCTTATCTGATCATTTAAATCTACTTGTAGATTTAACTTAAGAGAACGTACCCTTTTTGGCTTTTCATGATACTTTCGGCTTAAAGCATCTGCCACTACATTTGCTTTTCCTTCATGATACTGGATATCACAATCATAATCACTAAGCAATTCCATCCAACGTCTTTGTCTCATATTCAATTCTTTTTGCCCAAAAACATACCTTAAACTTTTGTGATCAGTAAATATGGTAAACTTACTACCATAAAGGTAATGTCTCCAAATCTTAAGGGCAAAAATTATAGCCCCTAGTTCTAAATCATGGGTAGAATAATTCTCTTCATGACTCTTAAGTTGTCTGGATGCATAAGCTATAACTTTTTGACGTTGCATTAATACACATCCATAACCTAACTTAGATGCGTCACAATAGACTACAAAGTCTTCAGTTCCTTCTAGTAACGCTAGTATGGGTGTATTAGTTAATCTTTTCTTAAGAATTCTAAATGCTTCTTCTTGTTTTGGTCCCCATTCAAACTTAATGGATTTACAGGTTAACTTAGTCAAAGGAATGGCTATTCTAGAGAAATCTTTAATAAATCTTCTATAATAACCGGCTAATCCTAAGAAACTTCTAACTTCGGTTGGTGACTCGAGGGTTTTCCATTTGGTAATAGCTTCGATTTTTGTTGGGTCTACATGAATTCCTTCATGATTGACTAAGTGTCTGAGAAATTGTACTTGTTCTAACCAAAATTCGCACTTTGAAAACTTAGCATAAAGTTTTTCCTTTCGTAGTAAACTTAAAAGTGCGTGCAAATGTCTTGCGTGATCTTCTTTACTCTTAGAGTAAATTAGAATATCATCTATAAATACAATTATGAATTTATCCAAATATGGCTTACATATTCGGTTCATCATGTCCATAAATGCAGCTGGGGCATTGGTTAAACCAAATGGCATGACAGTAAATTCATAATGACCATACCTTGTTCTGAATGCGGTTTTAGGAATATCCTCTTCCTGTACCTTTAATTGATGATATCCCGACCTTAAATCGATTTTTGAGAAAAATCGAGCTCCTTGCAGTTGATCAAACAGATCATCGATTCTCGGTAATGGGTACCGATTCTTAATCGTAACCTTGTTTAATTCACGGTAGTCAATGCACATACGCATTGATCCGTCCTTCTTTTTAACAAATAAGATTGGCGCTCCCCATAGCGATGAGCTTGGTTGTATGAATCCTTTTTCTAGCAATTCATCTAATTGTTTCTTCAGTTCCTGCATTTCAGCGGGTGCCAAACGGTAAGGTGCTTTGGCAATTGGTGCTGTTCCTGGTAGCAGGTGAATTCTGAATTCAACTTCTCTGTCTGGAGGTAGTCCTGGTAATTCTTCTGGAAAGACATCTGAAAACTGAGACACTACTGGAATGTCTTTTAGTTCTTTTCCTTTAGTGTTAGTGATTATAGAAATCAAATACACTATAGAACCTTTTCTTATAGAACTTGCAGTTTTCATCACAGAGATGAATTTTGTGGATCTAGATGGCTTATTTCCTTTAATTGTGATCGTTTTACCTTTAGATGAATTTACTTGAATTGACTTTTGATCACATAAAATACTGGCTTTATTGGCTATTAACCAATCCATTCCTAAAACAACATCAAATCCTGCCAGATTCATTGGATAAAGGTTTGCCCTAAATGTTTGGTTTAAAATTTATATTCTTGCTCCCTGCAAGATTTCAGAAATCCTAATAGTTTCTCCGTTAGCTGTCTCTACTAGACATTCTTGTGGTAGTTTAGTTAATGGCTGATTTAGAATTTTGCAAAACGAAGTATTAATAAAACTTTGGTTTGCACCAGAGTCAAATAATACTTTAGCAAATACATCATTAACTAAAAACGTACCAGCTATAACGTCTGGGATCATCTTGGCTTCTTCTGCAGTTAGAACAAATGCTCTAGCATTTTTAGTGTTCTTGTTGTTCGCAACTGGAGCCAGTTTTGGACAGTTTGGCTTGATATGACCTTTTTCTCCACAGTTGAAGCACAATCCATTACTGGATTTCCTCCTGCAGGTCTCTTCCTTATGTCCCGGAGCTTTGCAGAAATTGCAGTAAATGGAGCATTTTCCAGAATGCTTTTTTTTTTGCAGATCCTGCAGTACGGTGCAGAGGTAGAACCTACGTTTCTACGGTTGAAATTTCCAGAACGAAATTCTTGGGTAAGCCTTTGAGTCAAGTTTCTCCTCTGATCTTCTTCTCTAGTACGAACTAGTTCATCAGTCAAGGTATTGGCTAGTTCTACGGCTTCTTCTATGGTTTGGGGTCTAGCTGCTTTGAGTACATGTCTAATTTCTCCAATTAATCCCCAGATGTAACGGGATATTAATACCGGTTCGGGTGATGCAAGGGTTGGCACTATCCTAGCATATTCAAAGAATGTAGTAGTGTATCCCTTACTATCCACTCCATTCATCCTAAGATTTAGGAATTTGTTTGCTATTTGCTCTTTTTCATTAGGAGGGCAAAATTTCCTTTCCACTGTATTCCTAAATTCTTCACATTCCATATTATAAACCTTATCACTTCCTCTAGACTGGAGGATAGTATTTCACCATTCTAAGGCTGAATTCTTGAATAGATTGGAAGCAAACATTATCTTATCCTCTTCCGCACATTTACTTATTTTTAGAACAGCCTCAGTCTTTTCTATCCTGCGTAGAGCTGCAATAGGTTCTTCATTGCCCGAGAGTTCTATTGGTTTACAAGACCAGAATTCCTTGTAAGAACAACCGTTAGGCACAATTCTTCTTCTTTTGGGGATGGGCATCTGAAGTACAGGGCCAT
The DNA here is from genome assembly GCA_030545235.1 of Helianthus tuberosus. Lineage (NCBI taxonomy): Eukaryota > Viridiplantae > Streptophyta > Magnoliopsida > Asterales > Asteraceae > Helianthus > Helianthus tuberosus. Next base: position 65,729,712 of record CM060430.1, read on the forward strand.
TGTTCACACTGTGTTCTGGTTCACTTGGTCGCTTACTGCTATGTTTACTTTTATTATTCGATTCTTGAACCGTTTGAATAATAAATGGCATTGCATCTATAATTCCTTGTGCCACAATGTGTTGAACGACACTATTATCCATTTGGTTTCCATGGTTGTTGTCGCTTGGATTCTCATTAACCACGTTAATGTTACTCTGGTTATCGTTATTTAGATTATCTTGATGTCCTTCGTTGGCCATCTTAATTTTAAACATTTACCCCGTATTAATATTACAAAATAATGTTTAACATAGTCAATCACATGACATGCAATTTAACCAAAAGCGTCGATCATTGCGACTTACTCTATTCATATACTATGCGTCTATTACACACTAGTACTGAAATAAAAATTACAATACCATCTGAAAGAAAATTACACTAATAATAGTAGGCATCTATACACACATATTTTATTTTTATGGTATTATTATATTATTATTACTACTACTGTTTCTTTCCTTCACATTCCCTGATATGGATTCATCCAGAAATCCATATTGCGTTCGTCATACTTCCAGACGAGACGCTCTCCCACCTGTCGCATTCTCTCACTGCTTTCTAAAATTTCCTCACCGAAAGTCCTAAGTTCTTGGACGTTTTCTGCACTCATTGGGGGTGCAGGTTCTAGGACTGGGTTTGGAATCTGGGGTGCAGGTTCCTAATATGTAGGTGTATGAGTTCGGAGATGGTAAGGATCTTCTAGAATCTCCCTAATGTATTCATCGTGGTAATAAGGGTCTAAAGGATCCATACCTGGGTAGTCTCCTAGGGTTGGCATAGGCATGTCTTCGTGCATTTGGTAACGTGGCACATAATCCCTATTATTGTCCCACCAGGGGTCATAATTTGGGTCTAGGGGGTTTGGTGCTGCTACCCTCGGTATTTCCTCCGGGTTGAAGTCATGCATCTCTACTTGGTTTTCAGGGATTTCTAGCTCCATGGGTTGGTCAGGTAATTGTGGTTGGGGTGCTATTATTTGTTCTAGGTTAGGGTCAGCTGCAATGATTGCTAATATGTGGATGTTGGCTATACCCCTAGTGATCATATCTTGGGCATAGGCATCTGTCTCTCTCTTGGCTGCTGCTAATACCCTCTGTTCCTGTAACTTTTTCATACGTTTTCTACGCTCATGCGCCCCTCGACTGAACCATCCCCTTTTCTTTTGTAGAAATGGTTCCTCGGATTGAGCCTTAAACACAAAGATTCCTTCTTCCGTGTCAGCAGAGTACCCAGAGAGGGCATGCTGAGAAGAGGAGGTGCCTTCGCTTCTAGGCGAACCAGACAATTGACGATACGCGTCAGATGGTCCTTGGTCGCTCATATTGTAAACTAACAGATAGTCAAATAACACATAACAAATAATTACAGTTATACACGTACTTCCATAATTTATTTCCTAACACTTTGCATTTTGATATCAGCAGAACACCTCTGTCGCTGAATCAGTGGCTTAGCTCTAATACCACCTTCTGTCGCAGCCCTCGATCCCTTGTTCCCGGGAACGGGCGGCCGCAAGTCAGTTTCGGTGGTATCGTGGTATTAGTCTAATTTGGCAGCGGAATATTTTTTTTCATCAGGACCGTAGTTAGGAAATGTTTATCAGAGTAAAACCACCATAATTTATAATATTAAACAAATGGGAGAAAACCCAAGTTCATAGTACACACGTTTTCATAGGAATAAATCCTATTTTATTTAATAAAAACATCTATTTTATTTTAGGTAACTTTATTGCCACTTTTCCAAGCCTTCAGTGCTGTCCAGCTGGCTTCTATTTGGCTTTCACATTTTGTTACCTGAAACGCGTTTTAAAAACATTTGTCAGTGGGAAATACTGGTGAGTGAATCCCAATTTAATCAAGTTTAAATAAAAAGTCACAGTGTACAGTATTGAGGGCACATCCGCAATTACATTTGTTTCCAAGATATAACAATTAACATCAGTGGTACTGTCATACTCAACTTGTGGAAATGTTACTCCATGACCAGGTGGTAACAAATTTTGTATACAAAATCCCAACATACCCACTATAATTGTATTCTTACAAATACTCAATACGGTTATTCGCATGGAAAGATATTTAAGGTTTTGTAAAACAGTTCACAAAAAGGTTTACAAAAAGTGGATCAACTCACATTGTTGTTTTAGGGTTTTCAGTAAGGATTTCCTGGGAATAATCTATAAATTACACAAAAGCACATGTGTTAGTATAATAACCCAATTTAACATTAGCAATACCCTCCCCGAGACGGCATTCCAATGACTACGTCGGGCAGAACCACGACAGCCGTTACGGAACCCTAGATCAATTGGGCAGAGTATCTAATACGTCTCCAGGGGTTATAATACTTACAACTGAGCAGAACTTCGATATTAGGGGGATATAATACCCGACTATAATAAGCCTACTACAGAATTTTGAGATTGAGAATGAAATTGCGAGCGACGGAAAACGAAAACCCGTTGCTTTCTTATATAGTGCTGATATTGGACTCTCACGCGGCCCGCGTGAAAGACAAGGGTCGCTTACGCGGCCCGCGTCAACCCTGGTCAACATGGTAGCTTGTCCATGTCATCTACTAGGCTTGACACGATGAAGACACGTGTCAGCTCAGGGTGTCTCCGCGTTGTTGATCTACCGCGGCCTGCGTACACTTAAACGGGGTCTTACGCGGCCCGCTTTAACTAAAGGAATCAAAGGAATCCGGTATCCACCTTGATACCGCCCGCGTAAATGGTTGGGGTGGGTCTACGCGACCCACCTCAACTTAAATAAACTTGTTTTTAATCAATTTTTAATACTATATTGTATTTCGAGCTCGGTTTTCACATACAGGTATATTTTAGGACATATTGGGTGTTTTAAAATATATTAAAGTATCGGGAAAAATAACCAAGGGTGTCGGTTAATTAGGATTGTCACAATATTAATAGTTATGAATTTTATTTAAAACTAACCCGTTTGACTTTTATTTGACTCGACAATTTAACTAAGTAAACGTGGTAATTAGGAGGTGCCCTTTTGAGGGTTTAACACCTACTTAATTACGGTCACGTAGCCATGTTCGTTGCGAACAATGGCTCAGCCGTTTAAAAGTCAAAGCGTTTATCGAAAACGCTTGACTTTTCGGTTTAAAACGGTAAATAATTTAAACTAAGCACGAAAGGATACTTACAAGAGGTCCTATGGACAGAAGGAGGTTCTCAAGAAGCTCAAGATCCTCCAAGAATTCAGAGAGCAAGCAGAAATGAAATGTGGTGCCAAAGAAAACCAAAATCAATGGGGTATTTATAGGATTTAGAGGACCGTTAGGATCGTTCCTCGATAAACGTGATTAAATCTGGACCGTACACATCCTACACATTGTTTTTTCAATACTATGGGTGCCCACAACAGCCCCTAGATTGTTAATTGTGAGTATGGAAACCAGTTTTCATCAAAACCAGCAACCAGAACCTGTTTTCTGCTTTTGATCACCTCACGCGGCCCGCGTAGGGGACCTAGGCAGCTTACGCGGCCTGCCTGCAAGTCCAAACCAGCAAACATAGTTCCAGAAATTACAGAATTGGTCCCTGTGAGCAATTGAGGTCATTTTAGGCACGTTTAAGGCCCGTTAAGCCATTCCCAAGGCTCTACAATGATGCCTAGATATGAGGGACATGAAACATGCTCAAAAACATGTCGGATGTCGGTTCGTTTGGTCGTACGGTCACGTTGTTCGTCTAATTACGACGAAACATGAACGGACGCGAAAAACGACCCAAATTACGCGACGAATGGAATTTTATCATGCCGAACACTAAAATAAAATATTTTAGTGGTTACATAAATTTTTGGATGCCCGGATACATTCAGAACGTAAGATATGCGCGAAAATGCAAACTTGTGCACTTTTTGACACTTTTAGTCCCTGCTTGACTTAAAAGTTTATTTTTGCGCACAAAACACCTCTAAGACTATTTCTAAGCTATGTAAGGGATATTTAGGGTATGTTTAACTTATGATCATATTCTGGAAGGTTCGATACAATACGAATCGACATACTTTTGCTGTTTGACGCAAATAGTCCTTTAATCGCACAAAGTAGCGCGAAATGTCATTTAATGATATCCAGGCCTTCCATGGCCCATAATGGGCATTCCCAAGCATGGGTTTAATTATTGCTATGCTCTCGATCGCTTAATGGTCACCAAAAGGCGTAGATTCAAAAGTTGACGCTTTAGGTCCCTCTAATGCGCAAACTTGCGCATTTCATTGTTTAATAGCATCGAAGCCTCATCTAATCCATATTAGGCATTATTGAGAGTATAATTAAACATCACGATGCTTCGGGTTCGCTAAAAGGTCATTCAGAGGTATAATTAAACATATTGACACTTTTAGTTCCTCTAACTTGCAAAGTTGCGCGCATCTTTTCTTATAGGCATAAAAACCTTAGACGACCAATAATTGGCATTCCCGAGAGTATAATCAAATACCATGAAGCTCCTAGTTTGTTAAGAGGTTACTCAGAGGTAAGAATTAACATGTTGACGCTTTTAATCCTTCACTGCGCAAACTTTCAATTTATTACGCAAACGACTACACTCGATCATCAAGTGGCTCATTTGTGAATATAAGTATCATAAGAGGTTATTTAGAAACTTATTTTAGGTATGCTAACACTTCCAGTCCTTTCATAATCAAAGTTTTCGATTTTTCAAAAAAATTAGTCTCTTAAATTCAATGTTTGACTTCATTAGGGTTTATTACACGTGTCAATACATCATTGGACGTGATTTTACGAGGTGTTACATACAGCCACCCCTAGTTGAGAGAATTTCGTCCCGAAATTAGGCCGAAGCCATAACAAACAATTGCGGGTACTTCGCATTCATGTCGCTTTCGAGTTCCCAAGTGAACTCTGCGCCTCGTTTGCCTTCCCATCGGACTTTCACAATAGGAATGCGCGAGCGTCTGAGCTGCTTGGTTTGGTAATCTATAATTTCGATAGGCTTCTCCACAAAGTGTAGTGTTTCGTTTACTTAGAGATCATCGAGAGGTACAATTAAATCATGCTCAGCCAGGCACTTTCGGAGGTTTGACACATGGAAAGTCGGGTGGACGTTACTAAGTTCCTCCGGTAGTTCGAGTCTGTAGGCGACTTTTCCGATCCTTTCCAAAATCTTAAAAGGTCCAACATATCAAGGCGCTAGTTTCCCTTTCTTGCCGAATCTGACCACACCCTTCCAAGGTGATACCTTTAGAAGTACGTAGTCGCCAACGTCAAATTCAAGGGGATTGCGTCGTCTATCGGCGTAACTTTTATGTCGACTTCGAGCTTTCAACAAGTTGTCTCGAATTTGGAGGATTTTGTCAGTCGTTTCTTGCAATAGCTCGGGACCGGTTAGTTGTGAGTGACCGATCTCGTGCCACACAATAGGCGATCGACATCTTCTTCCATATATGGCCTCGAATGGTGCCATTTGAATGTTGGAATGATAACTGTTGTTGTACGAGAATTCGACTAACGGCAGGTATGCATCCCAATTACCACCGAAATCTATGACACACGAACGGAGCATGTCTTCAAGAGTACGAATCGTTCTTTCAGTCTGACCGTCGGTTTGAGGGTGGAAAGCGGTACTTAGATTAAGCGATGTACCGAGAGCCGTTTGAAACGTTTCCCACAGTCGCGAGGTAAACATAGCATCACGGTCAGAGATGATGTCGCGAGGCGTCCCATGTTGACAAATGATCTCGTTGGTGTAGATTCGGGCTAATCGTTCTACCTTGTAGTCTTCCCGTATTGGCAAAAAGTGAGCTGATTTGGTCAAACGGTCAACAACAACCCAAATGCTGTCGTGAGCTGATGACGTGTGCGGAAGCTTTGTTATGAAATCCATAGCTATACTTTCCCACTTCCATATAGGGATTGGAGGTTGTTCGAGTAAGCCAGAGGGTCTTTGGTGTTCAGCCTTGACCTTTGCACAAGTCAGGCACTTTCCAACGTAGAGAGCAATACCCCTTTTCATGCCCAGCCACCAGTAGTTGTAGTGAAGGTCCTGGTACATTTTATCGGCACCGAGATGAATAGAATACCGGGATTTGGGGGCTTCGTCCATCAAAATCTGTCGCAAATCGGTCCGTTTAGGGATCCAAATAATGGAATATCCCATTCGGCTTATTCACAAGTTGAGCTCCGTCGTGATAGATTCGTTCCTTCTTCAGAGTGCGTTCATTAAAACAGGCATGCTGGGCTTCACGGATGAGGGTTTCGAGGTCGTACTGGGCTTGGACGTTACGAATGCTGAGCAGATAGCTCCGTCTGCTGAGAGCGTCGGCAACGACATTTGCTTTGCCTGGGTGATAACGAATCTCATAGTCGTAATCGTTGAGAAGTTCTACCCATCGGCGTTGACGCATATTAAGTTCTTTCTGATCAAAGATATGTTGTAGGCTCCTATGACCGGTGAAGATCGTACACTTGGTACCATACAGGTAGTGTCGCCAAATCTTTATCGCAAAAACAACTGCACCTAGCTCGAGATCATGGGTTGTATAGTTCTTTTCGTGGATTTTGAGCTGACAAGATGCGTAACCTTGTCCCGTTGCATAAGGACACAACCAAGACCAAGGTTGGAAGCATCACAATAGACAATGAAGTAGTCGTTTCTGTCGAGCAATGTGAGAACAAGAGCATTGCAAAGCATGTGCTTGAGTGTTTGGAAAGCAGACTCTTGTTCGGTTCCCCAAACAAAAGGCTTATCTTTATGCATGAGAGCGGTAAGCGGCACAACGATCTTTGAGAATCCTTCGATAAATCATTGATAATAGCCCGCTAATTCGAGAAAAGAACGGACTTAGGACAGGTTCTTAGGTGTAATCAACCTCATAACGGCTTCAATCTTCGCGGGATCGACGTGAATACCTTGACTATTTACGATGTGACCCAGAAACTAAACCTCCTCCAGCCAAAATTCACACTTGGAGAACTTGGCATAGAGTTGATTCCCTTGGAGTAACTCGAGAACCAAATGTAGATGCTGCGCGTGTTCGGCTTTCGACTTGGAATAGATCAAGACAATGTCGATGAACACGATGACGAAACGGTCGAGATATGGTTTACACACGTGATTCATCAGATCCATGAAAACCATGGGTGCGTTGGTTAAACCAAAAGGCATAACAACGAATTCTTAGTGGCCGTATCGAGTGCAAAACGCGGTTTTGGGTATATCCTTATCTTGAATGCGTAGTTGGTGATAACCTGAGCGTAGATCGATCTTCGAGAAACACGTAGCACCTTGTAGCTGGTCAAACAAATCATCAATGCGGGGTAGGGGATAACGATTTTTGATAGTTAACTTATTCAGTTCCCGATAGTCGATGCACATCCTGAACGACCCATCCTTCTTTTTTGACGAAAAGGACTTGCGCGCCCCAAGGAGAGGTGCTCGGGCGAATGAAGCCTTTCTCAAGTAATTCCTGGAGTTGGTTCGAGAGTTCACGCATTTCGGACGGTGCGAGTCGGTAAGGAGCTTTGGCAATAGGGTTGGCTCCAGGAATGAGGTCGATACAAAAGTCGATATCACGACTTGGCGGTAGTCCGGGAAGATCCTCAGGAAAAACGTTAGGAAATTCTCGAACCACTGGGACATCGTTTACACCTGGTCTTCCTTTCTTTTCCTTCTCCGCTACTGCAATGTTTGCCAAGAAGGTTCTGTATTCCTTGCAGAGATACTTGCTATCTTGGACACATGACATGAGCTTGAGACACTTTGAAGCAGTTTCGCCATAAACACACAATAAATCACCATTCGCGAGCGAGAATCGAATCATCTTATTGAAACACACAACTTCAGCATGGTTTTCGTGAAGAAAGTCCATGCCTACTATGACGTCAAAACTTCCGAGTTGCATCGGGATAAGGTCGATTGGGAAGATGTGATTGTTGAGCTCAAGAGTACAATCACGAAGAACAGAATTAACGGCCACAGTTCTTCCGGTAGCGACTTCAACATCGAACGTCGAGGGGAGATGAGAGCGCTTACGACTAAGGAGTTTCTCAAATTCGAACAACACAAAGCAATTATCGGCTCCAATATCAAACAAACACGAAGCATAAATACCATTCACAAGGAACTTACCATTAACCACGTTGTTGTCAGCCTGGGCTTGGCATACATTGATGTTGAAAGTTCTGGCGCGTGCGGCTTGTTGCTGCTGCTGATGTTGTTGCTGCTGCTGCTGGGGCTCTTGTTTCACCACCCTATTCGGGCACATGTTCACAAAGTTGTTGGGATCACCACATGCGAAGCAGACTCGGGCGTTGATCGCGGGTGCCTGAGCCGCTTGTTGGCCTTGCGGGGCTGGGAGCAGAGCTTGATGAGCAGGGGCTTGAGCTGGCGCTTGACGGGGACCAGTGCGGCAATTAGCAGTGAAGTGGCCGTACATGTTGCAGTGAGCGCAGAAACGACAGGCTAGACCCACCGGGTGATGTTAAGAACATGTCGGACAAGTCGGGTAGGGGCCTGTGTATGCACACTTTGCAGGCGGTGCATAAGTAACTGGTGCTGGTCGGTGATGGGGCTGCTGCTGGGCCGGTACGACTTGAAGTGGAGCAGCAGTGGTAGTGACAGCACAGTTCTTGTTGCTGGAGCTGCTGTTGTTGTTCTTCTTCTTGCAGCGTGAGGACTTGGACGATTGAGCGGCGGTGGTTTCGACGGTTGGTGCGGCGATGACTTGATGCAGGTTCTTCGAAGCTTTATCCCAAAAACCAGCTTTTACTCGCTTGTCGTTGATTTCAGCGGCAAGCAAGTAAGTTTCTTCGATCGTTGTTGTCTTTGCGGCATGCATAAAATCCACAACACAGTCGGGTAGAGCTCGGATGTACTTCTTGATTGCCATGTCAGGCGTCTTTACTTGATCGGGACAGATGATGCTGAGCTGCTTAAAGCGAGCAGTCAGGGCAGCGTTGTCACCTTCTCTCTGCTTGATATTCCAGAATTCGTCCTCTAGCTTTTGGCGTTCATGGGGAGGACATAACTCATACATCATGATGGCCTTTAACTCTTCCCATGTCAGCTCATAAGCTGCATCGTTCCCACGTTTGTTCCTCTCGGCCGTCCACCAGTCTAATGCGCGGGACTGGAAGACGCCGGTAGCGTTCAGAGTGCGGAGATTTTCCGGACATCCACTCTGGCGCAGAGTGACTTCGATGGAATCGAACCATTGAAACATAGCCGTCGGGCCATCTTCTCCAGTGAATTCCTTCGGACCGCAAGCCTTGAACTGCTTGAAGCTGAAAGCAGTCTTAGTAGCAACTTTAGGAGCTTCGGTTCTGGACTCTTCAGATGATTTGCTAACGTTCTCGTAAATCTCACTCATGATTTGAGGCACAACCTTGGCCACTTGTTTAGCGAGGATGGCAGCAAGGCGTTTGTCCCTTTGTTCTTGGCGAGAAAGTCGTGGGTGACGGTATCCAGATGATGGTCCAGTTGACATTGTCTACAACAGACATCGTCATAGGTCTCAGACACGTCATGATCGAATCTCACCTCACATGTCTACTACTTCTAAAGCTCAGGAACATGTGAAACTTGTATCACATAAACACATAGGCACATAATCACAGATTCACATAAACACAGAGGCACATAATCACATAAGCACGTAGAGCACAGAACACACAGAAGCACATAATCACCAAATGCATATAGGGACACGGGGAGTATTCTGACTGCATCTATCATCTAAGGTCTATGCGCGTTCAAGAATTGCGATCGCGATTAATACATCGAGTATAGTATAAGCGTATAACATAGCATAAGGTCGTCCATAATTTAGCGATTTGTCAGCGTTTTGAGATAGAAATGCAGTGCGAGTCGTGCGTGTCGATCGAAGTGAAAGAAAAAATCGAATAATTCTCCAAAAAGTACACATAAACAGATAAATACACACATAAAATCAACGAATCATTAGAGTCAGCAATTGCGGGCTCAGAATCAAAACACATAAAAATCGGGAAATAGATCGTCTGCGGCTATTAGACATTAACTATCCAAAGTGATTCGACTATTCTCAAGGACTTGTTGTACACACTTTGACCTTCAGGACTGTGCCTTTGCCTCGATTCTTGGGCATCTGGCACGTATCCTTTCAGTCTCTGAGTGGTCTTCAGTCGTTGGAGTCCGTCGAAACTTTGGTGGGAGTTTTGTAAAACTAAATAAAGATCGGAACAAATCGTCAAGGTTAGGGTTTCACCCCTAGCTTAATAACTTCATTCCTGTTTTAATAAAATAAAAGAGAATTATGCGTCAAAGTATGGATTTCACTACTGGTTCAACGCAAGTTCTCATGTTTATAGATGAGATTTGGGTTGATCAAGCAATTCAGTCGAGAGTTTGCAGTTTTCACACCTAATCTCAACTTAATCGCTCATTCATATTTGGAAATTCGAGTGCAGTGATAGTGTAGCGTAGGCGTGAATTGCGAGAAATAGTAGTAAGCTCATACATAATCCCTACAGGACATGTACGAGTCGGTCTGTTGGTTCCTAACTATAGACTAGGTATCTAAGACTTCGACCCGGACTAGGTCGAGTCTTGCCTAATTCCCTATAGTTATGGCTCTGATACCAATCTGTCACACCCCAACCGATGGTGGAAACATCGGGGTATGGCACTGAGCGAAACAGATTGTCCAGAAGTTTCCATAACAATTATATTTACCAAATATTTAAAGCAACATGTCCCATACCATGTCATAAGTGATAATATAATTATTATAGACAAAATCTAGTCAAGTAGTTCTGTTCTGACAACTCAGATTTATACATGGATAGTTTATTTATTGGTTTCTAGGACCTTTTTTCCTAGTTTGGATTTCATCACAGCACAGAGAGCATCCTAGACCTTTCCTTGCCTCAAGTTCACAGCAAGCTAAGCATAAAAACAACTTAAGCACCTGTCACATATGTTAAAGTAACAGTCAATACACATAGTGTAAAGGTGAGCATATAAGTTTGATAATAGCATATAGAGTTCAAAAGCATTACGCATAACCAGCACGTACACAGAGTGAAATGAGGCACGTTAGTTATCCACATGAACCTATCGATACCAATGACTGCGGGTTGACTGCCCAAGGCAGTTCGCGATACATTCTCACCATTGTGAGCCATGTAGGTAATTGTCCTTAACAACCCCCGAGTGAACGGGTGCTGAGTCCAAACTAATAGTACTACCGTTGCTAAGGCAGGTAGACAACATTCCATGTGTAAACATAACAAACAAGCATTCATTAAATCACGTATAACATGCGGTAATGGTTAGCGTTTAAAGTATTGCGTAGTGTGTTCGATGTGATTTTGTATAAGTAACGTATGTAACACCCAAAAGTGTGTAAAGCAAAACGGGATCGAGTATACTCACATAGATTGATGGATTGAAGGGAGCGCTAGAGAGTAGGGTTGGCCTGAACAGATTGATAGTATACCGATAAGTGACGCGTAAAACGGTGCAAAGTACAAGTGGTTCGGACAGCAGTCCGTTCGGATGGTAGTCCGATCGGGCAGCCAGTCGTGCGGGTGGTAGTCCGTTCGGACGGTCGTCCGGTCGGATGACTATTCGAGTGGATTGTTTCTTCCTTTGGGAAGGATGTGTTTGTGTATGGTGGCTTGTCTTTTGAAGTTTTCGTTGTAGCATTTTGAAAACATTGAAGTGTCTCTACCTTTCAGGTCGGTCGATCAGACGGTCGTTCGATCGGACGGCAACCTGTTCGGTTGGCACTTAAGTGAGAATAAGTTCACAGCAGGGTGTCACTCGATCGGATGGTTGTTCCATCGGGTGGCATCCTTTGTGCATTGAACATGTTGAAAATTGTTTAAGTGTTGAAGTTCGAATGTCTCATGATTCGGTTGGCAGTTCGATCGGATGGTAGTCCGATTGGACATCAATTCGTTCAACATTCAGACTTCAAGTGTTGGAAAAAATGGTTAAGTGTGGGACAAAGGTGCAAGTCGTACGGGTGGCCAGTCGTACGGTTTGGCTGTCTGTTCGGACAGCAGTCCGTTCGGACGGCACTCTGTCCTGGTTAACCTGTTCGTCTTACACTTGGTTGTTTTTGATAGTTTGTCATTTTATCGAGATATTTTGATAACGTTGTCACACCCCGACCACGTGTAACATACAAAACGTGGCGGAAACGTCGGGGAGTGTTGTAACAGAATTAATGTTTCATAACCATGGATACCAAAAAGTGTTTCGTTTTATTAAACATTGAATAATTACATCGTCTGGAAATCTAAATACACAATTTAAACATAGTCTATCATTGTTATTGAGTCACTAAGGCCTTGTCCAGTCCTATGTGAGCATGCGTTCTATCAATCGATATCTTTCAACAATACCTGAAACACATGTGAAAACGAGGTCAGCAAAGAAATGCTGGCGAGTACATAGGTTTTGTGAAAATAAGATTCATGACTTCTGTTTAAGAAAATGTTTAGTCATGAACCTTTTAATTTGCTTTGTTTTTGTAAATCATTTGAAAAATAATAAGTTCAGATGATATGTATAAATAAGAGAATAATGCATGATTAAATGAATAACCATGTAAAATGAGTTTGTATAAGTTAAGTTGTTTGTACAACAATGTATTGTGAAAAGTATGTTATTTGTATAAAATGTTATATGTTTAAATTGAAATGATTTAAACAATGCTACGATATGTAATACCATATAAGCACTTATATATAGGAAGTACCAGCGGCGTATCCACCATGCTTATATCATATTACACACACCTCGTTACTTAAATCACTTACTCAAACCAAACCAACAATGTAAGATGTCTATGTGTAAACCAACTGCCAAATGTATTGGAATAATATGTCAAAATGTTCATGTCAAGATGTAAATCATGTTATGTATAACCAATGTCAAAAGTATTTGTGTCAAATGTAAACCATGTAATGTGTAACCAAAATGATACGTCTAGCGAAATGCATCAACTAAACCATAGGTGAAACGCACAAAACAAAGTATTGGAGTAAAACTTGGTTTAAATCAATACTATGTTTCGTGGAAATGCATAATCAAATGTAAATCATGTCCAAATGTTTACCCAATCGTTAAAACATTTTGTGAAATCGTTCAAATCGTTCTTGTTGTTTTTAATCGTTCAAATCGTTCTTGTTTTAATTGTGAAACTACTTTATGGTCGATTTTCTAATAACATTCAAACCTTCTTGACTCGTTCATCGTTCCAACTCGTTCTCGTTCTTAACAAACCCTTACCAAAGGGTAAATTAATAATTACAGATTCAGTCGTTACCCAAAATACCCACACATAACCATGGGTATAGAGAATAACGGGATTTGTCAGATCCTATGGTACCATAACCTAATACTGGTCGGCTTGATCATTGCTAATGAATGTCATTGGTTATGTAACTACAACCAACAAGTTTGTTCACTTTATTGAAATCGTTCTTGAAACCATTGTAATTGTTTTTGAAACCATTGTAATCGTTCTTGAAACCATTGTTATCGTTCTTGAAACCACATTGTAATTGTTTTTGAAACCATTGTAATCGTTCTTGAAATCATTGTTAAGACATTTAGCACATATGAGTCACCCCAAAACAGTTGAAAACAGTAAAAGAGGGGAATAATGTACTCGCCTGAGAATGCTTAGAGGTCTTGAACAACAACCAAACAAAGCTAGAGGGAGCACGGAATCAGTCGGCAATCTAAAACTATATAAATAAACCGGACTTAAATCGGGAGATCGGATAGGATGAGGGCTTGTAGACCAAGTGAGTATGGGAACTCATGTAATATGGTTTAACAAAGCCTACATACTAAATGAAACCTAACCTAAGTGCTTACGACCCATTACGACCCGTTTAGGTAGCTTATGCTACTTTAACGCGTCGTTTGCGTAAAACGCGTTCGGACCGCCTAACTAGTCCTATGACAATAATATATGCCTTAACATGCCTAATATAGTTGTCAAATCAGTTTAGATGTCAAAAGTTATGTTACATATGATTAAAACGAATTTTGGCATCAAAGGGGTATTTTGGTAATTTACCTAAGGCATATAAACTACCTATCATACAACTACTTAAACGAAGCGACCATAAGGTATAACCTCGGAAGGTTATTCCCTATATACTATGGTCACCTAATGTGCTTGGTCGGATCCTAATGATCGACCAAACGGGTCGGGTTCGAAAGTATAAGCGATTGATTAGAACGTTTGCCTTTACGACCCTAGACAAGCCCAAAACTAAAAGTGACGAGCTAAGCATGCTAAAACATGATTAACTAAGTTTAGAAAACATGTTTGGTATCAAAACAAACGGTTTTGATACCCATAAGTAGTTTGGTTACAAAATACGTAAGAATACGTATTCTGACCGAAACTACGGCTCGTCACTGAGCCTAGATAACGTGGTAATCAGTAGGTATAGTCACTAGGGACTATAACCATCGTGATCACGCTCATGTTATGAAGTTCAAACGAACTTCGCATCGACCATAAACTGGTCAATGCAGAAAGTCAAACAAAGTTTGACTTTCGGACTCGAAAAGCGATAAAAGAACGAAGGAACACTTACGAAGGGTCCCCGAATGCTAATCTAGATCAAAATAGCTCAGGTATGAAACAAAGGTTTCAACTTAGAGCACAAATGATCAGATTCTTGTGAGAAATGAAGTGAAATGGGTTGGGTATTTATAGTTTTCGGTCCACCGTTAGGATCGTTTCTTGGAAAAGAGGGAATGATCTAGCCCGTACACTTGTTGCAATGTTGTGGTGACTGATTTTTTGCCACCATAAGAGTTTAACAAGTGGCACTTGACCTTTGGAGAATGTTTAGGGGCAGATAACAGCAGCCAAAAACGATTTGCTGCATCTGGACACTGCTTGCGCACCGTAACAAATAACCCTTACGGTGCGCAAGGGCCAAGTTTGGCAGATTTACCATTTTGGTCCCTGTTGTGCTATAAGGTCATTTCTGACGCGTTTAAGGCCCGTTAACCCCATTTCAAAGCTCAAAAATGAAGTTAAAGTATAGGGAACTTAAAATGTGCTCAAAATATCTCGGATGTCGGTTCGTTTAGCCGTACGATTGCGTTGTTCGGTTAATTACGACGGAATGCGCATAAGCGCGAAAAACGATCCAAATGGCGTGACGAATGGATTTTTCTTATGCCAAACACTAAAATAAAATATTTTAGTGCTTACATAAATTTTTGGATGTCCGGATGTATTCAGAACGTGAGTTATGCGTGAAAGTGCAAACTTGTGCACTTTTTTGACACTTTTAGTCCCTGAATGAGCCAAAAGTTTATTTTAGCACACCGAACCCCTCAAAGCCTATTTCTAAGCTATTTAAAGGATATTTATGGTATGTTTAACTTATGGTCATGTTCCGGAATGTCTGTTACAGTTCAAATTGGCATACTTTCGCAGTTTGTCAATTTTAGTCCCTGTAAGCGAATTAACTTATTTTTGCCATACCAAAGCCTTCGAAACTTATTTCTAAGTTATGTAAAGGTTATTTAAGGTATGTTAAGCCTATTTCACTATTCCGGAGTGTTCGTTGCATTAAACTAGTTATATTTACGCATCGGTGTGCGTATAACCTTCCAGAAAGCGATTTAGAGTTTGGAATTGAACAAAATTTGATATGTGCAAGTGATACACATATTTATACAAATCCCAAGTATGAAATACAATATTTCATTGGTTTGGTATTTGTTTGATGGCCGTGGAGGCACAGGTGTAACAAACGTGTTAAGCAACAGAAACCTCGTCAATACTTGGTGCTCCTGATCGGACAGGAATCACCCAAACCCGATCAGTGGACGGTTCGAGCGACGTTCCACGTTTAACCCGGAATCAATAATCTCGTGGATAGAATACGAATCTTGAATCAACACAACCACAATAATGAGTAGTAAGCCGGCACAAGTTCCGATCCTATCGGTTTTGAGTGCATTGAGTGTAAAAGAGTTGAAAGAAAGTTGAAAACCATCTTTCACTCCTTTTCATTGTGAATATGTTTAGATCTATGAAAGAAATTTGTTTGTTTATATGGAAATCGATTAGATCTAAGTTGTTCTTGGTGGTTTGAGGCCAAAACATGAAGTTCTTCAAGAACACATGATGACGTCATCCTAGAACACCTTGAATCTTGATGATTTCATGGTTAAAAGTTAAGATTCAAAAGATAGAAAGGTGTAGGAGTGCGTGTAGATTAAGGAAGTACAAGATTTAGGATGAGATCTTACCGAAATCATGAGAAATCTGAAGAAAAGTGAGGAAAACGAGCTGGTCGGACGTCAGTTACCAAAAGTAGAAAGTATGAAAGTGACAAGGGGTATTTATAGGGTTACCCAACGAGGAAAGGGCTGGTTGATCAGCTAGGCAGCCCGTGCTGACAGCTTGTCCGATCGGTCGGCTGGTCGAACGGCTGGTCGCCTGGTCGATCAGTCACCTCGTTCGAGTGTTTGGCGCGACGAGTTTTGATGTTTCGATTGCGATTGTGAGCATTGCGATGCGATATATTTTCCTAGTCAAATTACTTTTAATCCCAACTACTCATATCTCGCACTATCTCTTTTCCACCAATTATCTTACCATTTCGATTGCGATTGAGTTTCGATTGCGATTCGATTGATTACCACACATAACATAAATAAACATGCACAAGTAACACATAAAGCACACACACACACGTATAACAATAACCAAAATGCGTAATTCGAGTTGCGATAGCGATAAAGCGATTAGATATGCGATAAATAGCGATTACCATTTGATTATTAATAGATACTCTACATAATACAACTAAAGCAATAAGTAAAATAGACTAATTACAAGTCAAAGAAGTCAAAACAGGAATTGAGCAAGGAGAGACAGATCGCAATTAGCAATCTTGTCTTCCTTTGACTTCAATCTTGACTTTGACTTTCGAAACACGGTGTGTTACAATTAAGAAGGTGATAAACCCTTAAAAGGGCACCTATTAGTTATCACGTTATCTCAGTCAATTGTCGGGTCAAAGTACTTAACAGAAAAGTCAAACGAGTCAATTTTTATAAAATAATTCATAACTGATAATGTAGAAGCTATAAAATATGTTTTATCACTTAAATAACTTGGTAAATAATATAAGAACATGTTTAGGCATGTTCAACCTGACAATTCTGAGTATTAGGCTCGGTTCGCAACCGAAAGTCGCAAAAGTAGACGTTTGCTTTGACTTTCAGTTCTGACCCGAACTAGCTTAGTTTAGTTATGCCTTAGGGTTCCTTTGTGACCATATTATATGTTAGTATAACCCTCTGAGGTCATACTATATGGTCCTTAGAAACCAGAGATCATTTGCATGTTTCCGTTAAATGCTTAAAAATTGACCATTATGCCCTTATGTTATAAAAACAAGATTTTTGAAAATGTGAGAGAACAAAAAGCTTTATTACTGATATATAAGTATGTCATAAAAAATTGACATCCGTTTCTGGTCTCAAATAAAAGTTATGCAAGATATCGTAAAACAAAACTTTTTGTTAATTAAATTTCGTTTTTGGCATAAATCATATTTAAACCCAATTTTTGGCACCAAACTTGCTACCCACTGTTATGATATAATATTTAGGGATTTTTGGAAATTTTATACTAACCATAACATAGAGTTCTAGCATGAATTCGGTAATTGACGATAATGCCCTTTTCATTAATAAAATGAGATTTACATATCTTTTATATGCCAAACCTTTTCCTACTGATGTCATATGTTAAATAAAATATTTCTAACATTCAAGTCTGATCAAAACTTCAAAATTTTATAAACATCTCAAATATCGTCAAATACTGACTTTTACGCTAATTAGGCGCATAGTATGGTTTAAAACCATATTTAACGCCTAAGACTTGTTACCTACTGATTTATAAATAAATTTTTATACATTAACAGTAAGTATAAGTCTTGAACTCAGACTTCTGAATTTGACCTTAAAAGCATATGTGAAATGACCAAAATGCCCCTACGGTGCATAGTTTGGCCATAAAAGATAAACCTCACATATGTATGATATCTTACTGATGTAACTTGATAAAATAAATTTTTTTACTGAATATTTTAGACCAGAACCTCAGTTTGCTATTAAACCTTTTTTATAAACTTTAAAATGACTAAAATACCCTTACGGGGGCTTAAATTGGTTTTAAATTCGTTTTGGGCATAATGGAAGATATCCTACTGATATCACAACATATTTTAAGCATAATAACTTATGGAACTTGTACATGACTCATTCGGTTACCCGTAATGCATATACGCGTTCGGTACGGTTTATGTAACTAGTTTGTATAAATTAGCCGAAACGGGTCAAACCTTATCATTTTTACTTCAAAATCCAGAATGTATTTAGTTTACCCATTTCATACAAGTCTTCATACTTGTTGGGACTAAATCACATTCCAATCCGGTCATCGCTTAATCTCGCGTTTCGTGCCGTAAACCTTTCTTTAAAACTAACCGGTCTAAGTTAAAACTTAAATAAGACCCGTTAGGAATCTAATAGGTTATTAAAACCTTCGTTCCAGATTAGGAGCCCAGTAAAATCTATCTGCACCTTGGTTTTAAAAAGCGCGCCTGAGGCGCGCCTAGGCGCGAGGCGACCTCAGGCGCAAGTTACTGCGCCTTATGTGACATGAGGGCGAGTGTTTTCCATGAATCGCACGCTTTAGCGCTTTTCTGGTCAAGCGATGAAGCCATGAAGTGATCACTTTAAGGACAAAGAGCGCATATTAGGGTTTGCTTAAGAAAAAAATGACAACTTTAAGAAAGTAAAAGGAATTAGAGCTTATATGTGATGAAAGAAGAGAAACGAAGATGAAATGGTGGCTAATCGACACTTACCTGCTGAAGTGTTGGTAGAGATAAGGATCTGATGGCTGAACTTTTAGGTTTGGATGGACATACCAAGGAGAGAGACGAGAGCTGTTGTTGGTGACGGCTGATTGTTAGGGTTTAAAAGATATTTACTCTTTTCTTTTACCCTTTTAACCTCTCCTTTTTAACTAAATTACAATTTTCATCCTCCAATTATAGTTTTTATTAAAATTATCTATAAACTTTTACATGTTAGTGCATCAAGATGTTGTAAATTATATAAGTTATTAATATATTAAATCATAAATAATGCTCATTTATAGCTAAATTTTAAGTAACTGATTCTAAAAACCTATGAGAATTAATAAAAAAATATTATATAAATGAAGGGCGCCTCGCGTACGAAAAGCGGTGCGCTTTTGCGCTCTACGCTTTGCGCCTCGGTTTTTAACCTTGTCTCTTTAGTGCGCTTCTCGCTTTTTAAAACCAAGATCTGCACTTGCTGATTAGAATATACAACTGAGTATAATTTACATTTTTAGCTCAGGTAAATACTTTTAACTTATTTTCACTTATACGGGCTTGGGATACGGTAAATTATTACCGATTGGTCGTGTGTTGAATATTTAATCGATTAGTGGTTAAATCATTGAGATAACCCGTTTTAATCTGTTTTGTTTGATACAAAGCATTTGGGGGTTAATATGACAGTGTCCTGGATATCCTCGGCTCATTCATTTGAAATGGCCACGACTTAAGCACGGGGTTTAGGCATACACCTGATAGTTGGGTATGTAAAACGGTATCTCACTCGTGAGGAATCTTCTTGTGGGCTTATACTAGTGGTGTGTCTATTAATCTTGTCCCGACTCTTCTATTCCGGGCCCTGAACGTATGACAAACATATAATTCTGTATACAAGATTATTTTATATGATTGTCCCAAGTTATAAAAGATTTTATGCCTTGTGCATCCAAACCAATTTATAAACACTTTTCAAAAGAGTCAGTTAATTGTATTTATCAATGTAAACTGACGTATTTTCCAAAAAGATTAAGTGCAAGTACTACGCGAAATGGGCTGGAAGCTCCTGAGTATTAGTTAAAGAGTCTTGCAAGCTCTTAATACTTAAAGTCTGTTGAACAATATTTTACTTTATGTTTTAGATCCGCCTGTGGATCCACATACAACCGCTTGTATAATATTTAATTATACTTTCATTTCGGTTTGTATTATTATTTTCATTCTAGACTTTCGCTGTGCATTAAACTGTGATTATTTGACTATGATGATATCAACTACTTCACGATACTCCCCACCGGGCCCACCAGTAATACGTGGAAATATCGGGGTGTGACATTTAACCTAGTTAATAAGTGGGAATATTGTTAAAAATAAGTAGGATGCGGCCTACTTAATAACGAACCAAACACGAGGGGTTAAATTGGGATAACTTAACTAGGTTATTTAATAAAAGAAAATCAAAACAAAACACACACTTGAAGTGTGTGTTCTGTGATCGAGCAGGGGCGACACCCCAGGAGCCAAACCCTAAACTCCAACATAATCATCAAATCGGAAGATCAAATGAAGTCCAAATTCACAACCGAACGTGAATTAATGATCACCCAACCTAGGGGATCATAAGGTATGTAAAAATTTGATGATTCGTGAAGTTGCAAAATTTGAGTTAGCATCATAATTCACGAATTATGTAAGGATTAGAGAAGCTATGGCTAAACTGGTGATGTATACATGCTTAGGAACTAAACCCTAAGTGACAATCATACATATGATGCTATGACTTGAATGATTTGGTGATTACCTATATGTGTGCTAAGTGGGTTTTATATTATTGTAATGAACATATGATTATGTATGTTAAATTGTGAGAAAACTGATGTTATGATGTAAGATAGTGATAGTGTTCACGAATACTGGACCGAGGGCTTGATTTTGATAATATAAATTGGGTTAAAAGCTAGTAATGAACTAGATAAAAGTAGTATAACAATCTTGCCCGTCAGGTGTTTGTTAAAATGCCTAAACGAATATTCATATGTTGAAATTGTGAATGAAACGCGTGATTGCCTAATTTGATTTATCCTGTGTGATTTGGGGTAATAGGAGTTCTAATCATGATGCTGATTTAATTTAAATGGTGCTTGTCATATGAATAACGGTAGTTAACTTTTAGAAAGTTAAACTAACCAATGATGAAGTTGAATAGTAGATTCGACATAAAATCTGTAAGACGGAATAGTCGTAGCTAATGATGACTAAACTAACCGTCTTATGAATTATGATGATAGTTTGACTCTTGACAAGCTAGATGGAGGCTTGGGAGGAAGCGGGTCAAACGGATTAAGTACGAAAAGAAAACGTTGCTTGTATGCGAGGTAAGTGAAACTTACACCTTTTTGTAGAATACTTATTTATTTTATAAGTTATAAACTCGATAAAGATAATATTGGAAATATGGATTCCGACGCGATTGATACGAGTCAGAACATATACAAAATTGATGAAAACCATGGTTTATGGTAAATGGGGCGAAACGGTAATTCAGTCATGTAATGACTAAGAAATGATAAAATTTCGTTAAGGTTGCCTTATAGTGTAACTAATAATGAGAAAAGGGGTAAAATGGAAATTTAGTCAAGTGTCAACTAATGTAAACCGAAGCTAGAAGGATACCCATGGCGTAAGCCAAAATGGGCTAAATAAGTAAGAAAAGGGATCTATTGAAAGAAAATTTTGAAATGGGTCGGATGGGCAAATTGGTAATTAAAAACCATGGTTTTGATACATAAGTAAATGTTTGGTCATATAGGCCAAACGGGTCAAATGGTGGTGATAACGCCATTTGACAAAATCGACTAATGTGGTTGTTAAGTCTTATGTCAACTGGAGCGATTAGCAATTCAGATAATTGCGTCGCCATAGAATATGGGATAATTAAAGCGAGGTATAAATCGGGTCTATATGTTGACCCGAGCCAGGTACGCATAAATAGGTTTATAGTTATGAGTGAATTTTGGTCAAATAATTAGTGAGTCCCTTGTAGTAAATGAAGGGCAGAAAGTTGACCAAAAAGCCCTTAATGGGCGAACCGGGTAAACGACCCGTAGAGGTTGTTTAGGAACTCGTTTATTGATTATGAAATCCTTAGATACATATAAAAGTTATAGGAGAAAACCTTTGTGGGTCGAATGTCTAGAAATGGGCCATTTGTGTAAAATGACTAGTCGAAGGGTAAAATTGGGATTTTGGGTTCCTTACGTTAAATCCACCACAAAAATAGTTGTAGTGGAAGCTAATTAGTTAATTAGGATGGAAATGCGAGGTACGAAAGGAAAATAACGAGTTTGATGCTCAATGCTTAAAAGTCCACTAAACGGGTCAAAATAAATTAAGAAGTTAAATGTGGATTAAGTGATTAGAAAGATACACATAAATCGGTGAATGTAAATGCGTACGTGAACCCCGTAATGGGAGTGAAAATGATATGGCTTGATAAGCCCGGGATGGGTAGAAAATGTTAGAAACGACATCTTGTTAACATTATCTCAATGTAACTTCAAACGGGTCGAATAATAGGAAAAGGGATTTATAGACAAGTTGCCTATAAACCGGTTTTTAATATGAACAACGTTGGTAAACGGGTCCGTGTTTTAATTACGGACACGTAGGAAAAAGAATCAGGTAAAACGGACATCTGGATCGAAAGATATGCGCGTTTTTGTAAATTATAAGTTTGAGTAATTGAGCTGGGAATCTGCAGCTCAAAGGAAAATAACTTACTATTGAAACCAGGGCGTCGCGTCATGTGACACCCCCATGCTGATATCGTCGCATCACACGACAGAAGTCGCGGCCCACGACGGCTTGAGGGCGACTTCGTCGCGGCCCGCGAGGACCCAAAAAGCTGGCAAACGTGTTATTTGTTGTTCGATTTGATTTATGGTCATGTTTAGACAGGTTATAAGCATAATATAACTAAAATCATTTCATGATTATGAAATGTAGGTACATCTTGGATGTCGAAAGACGATCAAGCTCAATGAAGGACCGAACGCGATCAAGATACAAGCTTCCGCACACCGTTTCGTTGTTACTTTTAAATGACGAATTTAATTACATTATGTTGTAAACTTTTAAATTGTAAAAGTTTTAATTAACCAGTATTTTTCAATATACATGTAATCCTAATTACACGTTCATTTTCGTAAATTAAACGAAAACCGCTTATTAATAGCATGGGTGTTACATCTGGTTTGATTGTAAGATGTTGGATGATGTGGCTGATCTCCCAACCTTAAAACTTCTCGTACTATCGCTTCGGACACTATAATCTTCTTCTTTTGAATGGTAGCTTCGATTGTTCCAGCTCCTTCTGCTCCTTGTCTGATCTTTGCCGTGTTCCAGAAGGTGTTTATACAACTATTGCATATAGCTGGCTCTGCTCGTAAAGCATGTGTGATGGGGCTATTGTTTAGACCCCGTATGAGCGATCCAAACAACTCCATGTGTCCTGCTGGAGGATCCGTCAGGTAGCCCGCTTGATTATGAAAAAGCTCCACTTCTAATTGTCTTTGATTTTTCTCTTGCATCATAGCGCCAACCATTTTCTGCATTAAACTTTTAAACGTTAGATCCTTTTAAAAACATGTTAACTTATATTTGAATATTCGATGAATCAACAGAGTCAACACGTCAAACAGGTCAAACGTTAGCCAACATGTCAAGAAGAAGGTTCAAAAGCAGTCCAGATTAGCAGGTCAAAGGTTCAAGTCAAAAGGGTTGAGGTCAAAAGGGTTCAGGTCAACCCTGGTCAAGGTCCAGAATGATGAAGGTTCATCTCGGATGGACCTCTTCATCCGGAATGACATAGTCAATTCATCCGAGATGGTGATATACTAGTCCGAGATCATCCATGATGATGATCTCCTAGTCCGAGATCATTCGAGATGCTCCTTTTTTGTCCGGAATGATATACCTTCAATCCGAGATGAGTCCGAGATCGTCCGAGATGGAAATATTGAGAGAGAATTCTTGATAAGTAGTCCGAGATGGTTCGAAATTGTGTCTCGGACCTTTGTCCTTTTAGTATTTAATGATCTCGAATGGGTAATGGGCCAGGCCCATCTCAGATGATTGGTCCGAGATGATGGGCCTGTTCAGACTTTGACTTGGTCAAAGCAGATGGGTCCCATCCGAGATAGTGGGCCATACCAGATTAATATTTTTTTATTATTTTATCAAGCTTTTTCAAGAATAGCAAAATACCCCCTTCAAAATCAACGAATCAACCCACCAAGCAACTAATTAAAATAATAATATAAAAATATATGAAATACTAACACTGGGGTAATTTTGGGAAGACTGCCACATGATCAAATTGTTTTCGAACTGATTAAGGAACACTTTTCAGCTATTCGTTTACTTGGACTGGTCCACGCGATTGTTAGTATGCTTGTCCTCTTAAATCTAACGCTCAATCTTCAACTTTTAGCTTTGTGATACGCTTTAGGTAGAATTATACTGTAACATCCGTGTGTCCCATTCCAATGCATACCCCCACGATCAAGGTAAGCACAACAGTTCATCGTAGCAGGTGAGTATACTGAGATCATCCTTAAGTTTTTCAATGCCAGACTTCCTGGTGAATAGGTCAGTACTTCCGTACAGCAGAGAGACCAGAGAAGTTCTGACGAGGGCGAGACAAATACCTTTAACGGTACGGATTTGGCCTTAGTAAGCTCACGGAGTACTCTTTTATGAGATTTTCCTCCGTTTTCAGGTTTTGGCCCTTTTGTGGCTCTTTTTCAAGATATCCTGATTGTGATCAGGTCTGCATATAGTCTGGAAGCAACAAAGGGACAGCCCTGATATCCCGGATGATTCATCAGCATAAAGACCCAAAACCTCAGACGTTGGCTATCTATCAACGCAGGATTTAAGACCATGAAATCATACACCGTTGGTCTGTTACCCACGAGATGTCCAGTCCATTATGTTTGTATCAATCATTCACTTGGCGTCTTTCTGCTTTTCGAGCGTTAGACCTATCAACACATCACACTGGATCCTAGCCTGTTCAACATTGAAACCTTACATGTGTTAATCAAATTTTTTAACACGAAAATTCATTTCATTTCCCAGCAACTTTTCTCCCCCTAAATTTGTGCAAAAGTAGAATACTTTATGCCCAAATTTACCGCATGAGATACCGTTATTCATAAAACCCCCTTTTTTATTATGAGCTCAGTCGGTGAAACGTATCATTTTCAAGAGGTCTACAAGCACATTGAACCTTGAGATGCTGACAGGTTTTGTAAAAAGATCCGTTGTGTTAGCATCAGTATGGATCTGCTCAAGTTTAATTAAACCTCTGTCAAAGCAGTCTTGTATAAAATGAATTTTGATATCAATGTGATTGGTTTTGGAGTGAAAAACAGGGTTTTTTGTGATCTGGATAGGGGCATCATTATCGAAATATATAGTTGTATCAAGATAAGTCAAACCGTAATCCTCCAGCTGATGTTGCATCCAAAGAACCTGGGAGCAGCAGGCAGATGCTGCAACATACTCTGCTTCCGCTGTGGAGAGAGACACAGTTTGCTGCTTCTTACACTGCCAAGAGATGATGAGTCTATCTCCCAAGAACTGACATCCAGCTGACGTAGATTTTCTATCCCTGTCTGTCCCTCCAAAGTTGCTATCTGAAAAAGCAAACAAATCAAAGTTCAAATCTCTGGGATACCAGAGTCCGAGTTTAGGAGCTCCCTTCAGATATCTAAAAATTCTTTTAATAGTAGTTAGATGAGAGAGTTTAGGGTTAGCCTGATATCGAGCACACTAGCAGAAGTCGTACATAATGTCTGGCCGACTAGCAGTTAAGTACATCAGTGAGCTGATCATAGATCGATACAATGTTTGATTAACAAGACCCCCCTCTGGATTCTCAGTCAACAACGACCGTTCTGCAATTGGGGAGTCTATTGGCTTTGAATCTGTCATGCTGAACTTTGCAAGAACGTCGTGTACGTATTTACTCTGATGAATCAAGATTCCTTGATTATTCTGACAAACTTGCAGACCCAAAAACATTGTCATCTCTCCTAAAGAACTCATCTCGAACTTTCTCTTCATGTCCTCTTCAAACTCCTTGCAAAGCACATCATTTGTGGACCCGAAAATGATGTCATCAACGTATATTTGAACTAGGATGATATCCTTGTCGACACGTTTAATGAACAATGTTTGATCGATTGTCCCTCGAGTGTACCCATGAGCGAGCAAATGTTCTATTAGGGTAGCATACCATGCACGGGGTGCTTGGTGCAAACCATACAGAGCCTTGTCTGGCTTGTAGGCATAACCTTCTTTCTTTTGATCAACAAAGCCCAGGGGTTGAGCAACATAAATCTCCTCCTTGACCTTCCCATAAAGAAATGCCGTATTTACATCCATTTGATAGACTGTAAAGCCCATAAAGGATGCATATGCCAGGAAAATACGGATAGCTTCAA
The DNA here is from genome assembly GCA_030545235.1 of Helianthus tuberosus. Classification (NCBI taxonomy): domain Eukaryota; kingdom Viridiplantae; phylum Streptophyta; class Magnoliopsida; order Asterales; family Asteraceae; genus Helianthus; species Helianthus tuberosus. Next base: position 65,756,188 of record CM060430.1, read on the forward strand.
GACTGTTGGTGCACACATCTGTCGTCTTCGTCTTATATCGAGTCTCGGGTTCGTTGCGGATTTGATCAAGCATGATGTCATCATATTTAATGATGACATCATAATAGTGACATCATCATGTTACATCACGTGAAATATAATATGCATGCACAAATCAGATTTTGTATTTTATGTGATTCGCTTGAAAGTCAACTTGGGGGTTTCGCTTGAACAGTTCGCTTGAATAGGTCATGTTCATTTCAAGCGAAACATGATTAGTATAAATAGGCATGTTGTCATTTCATTTGGAACAGATTTCAGATTTGATACCGAAGTGCTGCCGGTATTTTTCGTGAATGTAATAGTTGTTAAATCAATACACAAAAGGTTTAAAGTGATAACCAAGCTGTTTCGACGTCAGTTTCTTATTTTCCGCATCTGAAACTGATAAAATCTCTTCTGAACGACTCGCTTGGGTCGCAAACCGATCCTACAAGTGGTATCAGAGCTCAGGAGGAAGAGATCTTGCCAAAACAGCCTGTTTTCGTCACTTTTTCTGATTTCTACACCATTCTTTTTCAAAATTAAAAAAAATTTCACGGTTAAAATCGGCTCAAATTCACACATATTATGCGCAATCATGTTTTAACCAACCCTTGAGAATATCAGCTTAAAATTCGAAGTAAATCTAGTAAAAATGGACTGAAAACCACCTTTCGCTTGAACGAACAGTTGACGTTTCGCTTGAAAAAGTGTGTAGTTTGAAGTGAAACAAGGTCTTTCGCTTGAATAGTTCAGGTCTCGCTTGAAATACGTGTCGAGTCCGCTTGAATCTGGCCTCTCGCTTGAAAATACACTTTGGTCTGAGTCCGCTTGAAAACAACGACCGCTTGAAAACGATGACCGCTTGAATTATATTTCGGGTGATAAAGTGCATCGAGTTGTGTGATTCTTTAATCAAAGTTGTCAGTTGGTCACATGATTGTTTCATTCAAGAATAGCATGTGATAATATCATTAGGTATTTGGTCCGTTCAAGGCTGCATGTGAACAAATCGGTTCGCCCATGTGAATATATCAGTTTGCATGTGTTCATTAAGTTCAAGTACTGTGAGGCCTAATCAAGAATTGAACATTATATTTTAACAATTGTCGGCTAAGTGGATTTGTGTCAGTCATAAAGCGGCCCAATCAGTTTTATGAACACATTAATTGATTTGATTAAATCCATGTGACTTTAAACTATCGGCCCAATCAGAAATTTGAAATTTCTTTGGCATAAATCATTTGCAAGCCCATTCATTTAGTTTGAGGATTACGTTTATCGAGTTCACGAATCATCGACACGAGTTCTAGATCGATTCAAACGACACACACATTCACATATTCAATTCATTTAAACTGATCGTTTGCTTGTTGGTTTCAGGTGTTTCACGAGGTGAATCATTTTGTTTGAAAGGAGATCTAGTTTGAATTTGATATTTCATTTTAACTGACTGTTTTTGATAAACGTGTTTCCGTATCATGGATATAAATTTCTTTAATATGAATAGTGAAACAATTAATAGAATAAATGTATTAAAGAAAGAGTTTGACTTGTTTTCAGGGTGTCCAGGAGAAAATACAAAGAGTATCATTGAGAGGTATAGCCATCTTGTTCGCTCAATGTCTGAGAAGGGTATTAAGAAAAGTCCAAATGAATGGGTTGATAAATTAGCCAATGCCTTACCTCAACAAGAATGGGGTACATATCTTTTGGATTTAAAAAGAACTGGAGAATACTCTGGATTGGCAATTTGTCAATTCATTAAGAAACTTGAAGAACAGATGGAGGGAAATGCTGAGAAGAAGAAAAGTCAAAATGGAAAATCAATACTAAAAAGAAGCAGGAGTAAAGGTGTCCAAGTGGGAGAGGAGCAGACTGAAGAAATTTCAGTTTTGAAAGACGAGAAGAAATCTGAGGATAAACAGATTTTTGATTTAAAGGAAAATTGTGAGAAGTTGAAATCAGAAAATGACAAACTGTTAAGTAATTTGAACAGTTTGACATTAGAAAACAAAAGTTTGAAAGAAAATGCAAAATTTTTTGAAGATAAAATTAAAAGTTTTGAAAATAAAAAATCGAAAATTGAAAAAGATTTTCAAAGTCAAATGAAGATTTTAGAAGATGAGAAATCTGCTATTTTTAAAAATAATCTTGAAAAACAGATTGAAATAAACTCTCATCTTCAGAAAATCATTCGGCTTGAAAATGAAGCTGAAAAAGCTCGGATTAAAATCAAAGAGCTTGAAGAGAAATTGAAAGGTTTTGAGACTTCGTCATCAACACCAGATTATCCATGTCCAAAACCGATCAATTCTGTTCCAATAAGTGACAATGTCACAAATTTTGACAAAGTCAAAATTGAAGATTGTGATGATAAATCTGATGTTGAAAAAGAAAAAGAAGAAAAAAGAAAAACATTTTTGAAATTAAATGAAATGTTTAAAAATACTGTTTTACATTCTACTGAAAAGGGAGAATGCTCTAAGCAAAAACCCTTGAAGAAGAAAGTGGAACAGAAACAAAAAGTTAAAAATGAGAAAATTGTGAAAAAAGAAAATAAAAGTTCACCAGATCAATCATCCAATCGCAATAAAAAATTACAAAAATTAAAAATGAAAACTCAAAAATTGTTGGCAATGAGTGGTGCAGGTTTGACCACAGTGCTTCAAAGCCAAATCTAGCTTTTAGGAGGAGTGATGATTACCACAAAGCCAAACAGTGCTATGATCTAAATGTTTGGATTGAAGGTGGTACATGGTACGATAACAGAGTGTGTTATACTTGTGGTGTGGGAGGACACATTGCTGTTAACTGCCAGAATTGGAGTTATGAGACGAGAAGATGCTATAACTGCCAAATCAGAGGACACATTGCCAGAGATTGCCCAATGAGACCAAAGGGAAGATCGAGGGCTGAATCTCAGAAAATGGCAAAGAAACCAGTCAAGGTCAAAGCAAAGCCCAAGGAACAGAAAGTTCAAGAACCTAAAGTTCAAGAACAGAAAGTTCTAAAACCGAAAGTGAAGCTTTCGTAGGGGCAGAAAGACAGACTAAGGAAGAAGAGAAAGAAAGCAAGAGAGTATCTCAAAAGGATTTTGTCCTCGGATTCAGCCGTCAAAGCGGATAAAAGTTCTGTTAAATCGTCTTTCTCTCCAAAGAATGACAAGTCTAGCAAAACGGATTCATCAGATACAAATCTGAGGACGAAAGGGAAACAAAAGAAAGTGGAGAATCCACTTCCTGGTGATGAATTTGTTTCTCCGGAAACAAAGGAGCCAGTTGTTGGCAATGAATCTGACTTGTTAAAGTCAGACAAGCCACGATCAGGCGATGAATCTGGTGTGGTAAAGCTAGAAGAGCCATGTGTTGAGGTAAAAGTTGAGAATTCTGGTCTAACAATGGATGATGCAAATTTTCCACCATTGTTGAACAAGAATTCAAAATCACCCAAGGACAGTCAGGCTTGGGTGAATCTGTTTAAATAGAAAAACCTGACTTGCCGGAGATCCCAAGTTTGTAATCGTGGATCAGGAATCGGCATCTTTCTTGATAATTGATGATTGTAAATGAATCTTATAAAGGTTAAATTTTTACAGGTTAAGTGTGAATTGCCGGAGCTTCCAGGTTGCTAAGTGTGAAGCAGGAATCGGCATCTTTGTTGGTAAAATGAATTTGTGTAGATGTGGTATTCCTACTAGTTGGTTGATGAAGGTTTTACACCTACAAGTGGTAAATCAAGGACATTAATTTGTACTTGTTTTTCCTACAAGTGGTTAATCAAGGTCATTAGGTTGAACTTGATTGGACCATACTTACAAGTGGTATTTGTAGGACAATATGATGAACCAAACCCTTAACCTACAAGTGGTAAAATTAACAAAACTTATTTTCCGGAAAAAATCATTTTGGTTAAAACAAACTTAAGTGTTTTGAAATCATAATGAGAAAATAGTTTTGTGAAAGGGGGAGTTCTGATTGTTTATGCCAAGTGGATGGCGATTTGAAGCGATTCGATATCGGTTGTCAATTTTATTGTATAATTTGTTTTCAAATTTCCTGTAATGTGTTTGCATTTTAGGGGGGGGGGTAGAAATTTCTGAAAATCCAAAAACATTTGAAAATTTGAAAAAGACAAAAACATGATAAAATCAAAAATGAGTTTATGTGTCAAAGAAGAGGAAATGATAGTACATCAGTAGACAGTTACAGTATGCTAAAGAATTGTATTGTTTAAATAGCGTTAAACAGTCTCACTGATGATATGCCGATAGGTTTTTACACATTTAGTAAGCTTTTTCGGGATATAAACTTAAATTCAAACTTGCTTATTTTGTGGGGAACACTACTTGGATATATAGGTAACCCCTGAAATCCCATTTGAAAGGTCCCTCTTTCTGAGATACTAGGTCTTTATGCTCAGTGATATCTGGGGTATTTTCCCGGGACTTCTGATTTTGCGGAAGCAATGGCCTAGTCCCCGGAGAATACTTTCCGCTTGCTTGAAACATAGCGCCGCCCTCAGCATAAATGATAAGACAACAAAATTGCTAATCAATGCTGTTGTAAAAAAGATCCTCTAAAGGGGACACACCAAAAGTCGAGTCATGATCTCTCTGCTGAATGGTAGTTCTGACCTGAGCTCTCATGATTCTTCATAATTTATAACCCCTTACAGATATCATCTGTGGTATACTCACCTGTAAGACTGAATATTGGGATCTGGATACGGGAGTATATTCAAGAGGTGGGACACATGAATGAGTTTAAGTTCTTAAAACATCTAACTCATATCCTGAATCAGTTGAAATTTGTGTGAAAATTTAAGTGGATCAGTATATCGGCAATCTAAGTGAATTATTTAATTCTTAATGTGTAACTAAGCTCAACGGTACTTGTGACTTGTCATAAACTGATATGATCCTCTTACACAAATCTCACAAAAATATTGTCTGTAAATATTTCTTTACTGCATTTCTTAATATCTCAAAATTCCAAAAAGATTTTCAATGTGTTTTAGCATAATTTTTGAAAAATTCAAAAAGATTTTCGACAACTGATGTTGGAGAGCTGATTTTCAAAATTCTAAGTGCTAGACATGATGAACAAATGGTTTGGGAGAATGTGTTTTGAAAAGAAAAATGATTACTTTTTTTTCAAAAGGTTCATCAGAATTTATCATTGATAAATCATTATGGTTTAATTTGAGAGAGAATCTAGGTTTATAAATTTGTTAAATGTTAAATTTGTGAAATTTATTTCTGGGTTAAGAATGTGCAGGTGTCGCCAGGTTTCGATCTTGAACCTGATGATAGAGAGACAGGTTCCGATACCTGAGGAATGCCAGACTGCGATCCCAGCATATCGAAAGGGGGAGTCTGAAGACATATGAGTAGAGATTGTTCGTTGAGAGTTTGCTAGAGAGAAAAGGATTTGGAGTGAGTCAAGAGCTAGGACAAGATTTTGGAAGTTCAAAGACTGATAAAGACTAAAGATTGTGCAGACTCGACATTTAAGACTCGTCAACATCTGAGGGGGAGTCTGTTGGTGCACACATCTGTCGTCTTCGTCTTATATCGAGTCTCGGGTTCGTTGCGGATTTGATCAAGCATGATGTCATCATATTTAATGATGACATCATAATAGTGACATCATCATGTTACATCACGTGAAATATAATATGCATGCACAAATCAGATTTTGTATTTTATGTGATTCGCTTGAAAGTCAACTTGGGGGTTTCGCTTGAACAGTTCGCTTGAATAGGTCATGTTCATTTCAAGCGAAACATGATTAGTATAAATAGGCATGTTGTCATTTCATTTGGAACAGATTTCAGATTTGATACCGAAGTGCTGTCGGTATTTTTCGTGAATGTAATAGCTGTTAAATCAACACACAAGAGGTTTAAAGTGATAACCAAGCTGTTTCGACGTCAGTTTCTTATTTTCCGCATCTGAAACTGATAAAATCTCTTCTGAACGACTCGTTTGGGTCGCAAACCGATCCTACAAAGACGTGCTACTGGAGCATATACTTCATCATAATCTAAATCCTCGACCTGACTGAAGCCTTGCACTACTAATCTAGCCTTGTTCCTTACGATTATTCCAGAATCGTCTTGCTTGTTACAAAACACCCATCGTGTGGCAAGAGCTCGCTTTCCTTGAGGCAGTTTCTCAAGCTTCCATACTCCAAGCCTTTCGAACTGATTGAGCTCTTCATGCATTGCATCAACCCATCCAGGTTCCTGCAAAGCAACATTAATGTTTTTAGGCTCAATCTGTGATATGAAGCAAGAGTATAAGCATGAATTGATGTCTCCAGATTTGCTGCGGGTCTGAACACCAGCAGATACTGGGCCAATGGCATTCGTGATTGGGTGACTTTTCTGAACACGCTGTGGAATTGTTGTGGCAAGGACTTGCAGGTTCAGTTGCAAATTTGAAAAGCTTCTTGATGCTATTCCGGATGGCTCCCCCTCATTTGGTGCAGCGGTGTTGATCATGTGAGGATCTACAGTGCAATCCGATGGAATTGCTTCTTGAAACAGAGAAGCTCCTTAGACGTTTGAGGGTCCAGCAGAGGCTTCAGTGTTGCTAGCTTCACCATCAGGGATAGCTGCCGAAGGTTCAGGAGTCGGCTCCTGAGTAGTAGAGTAGTGAAATTGTGCTGCAGTATCCCTGTGAAATCCCGATGGATCCACAGTGAGTTTCTTGATCATATTTTGCAAGGGCACATCCTCATCTTCATCTTCGATGGGAATAGGTATCTCTGCAGTTGAGACTCCTGCATCAACAATTTCATAAGACAAAATAGGAAATGATTTAAACAAGGAGGAATAATCATATAGCCAATCAGGTCCAATGCGAGCATCTTTTGGATTCCCTTCCAGCCAATCCACATGATATGCTTCCACAATCTACTTCTTGACCTTGTTGTACACACGATAAGAAGTATTTTTAGCGTATCCAATGAAATAGCATGGATCTCCTCGAGCTTCAAATTTTACTCTGGAATCCATGAGAAGAAGTACACACGGACAGCCGAAAGTACAAAAGTGTTGCACTGAGGGTTTTTAACCTTCCACTATCTCATAAGGAGTTTTCATGTGACGTTTGTTGATCAAGGCATGATTCTGAACGTAGCAAGCCGTGTTTACTGCTTCTGCCCAGAATATTAGTGGAAGACCCGAGTCTATCAGCATCGTGCGAGCAGCTTCAATAAGAGTACAATTGCATCTTTCTTCAACTCCATTCTGTTGAGGAGATCTTGCTGTACTGTATTGACGGTCGATTCCTTTTAGGGCACAAAATTCATTCAGCTCGGCATTCTTGAATTCTGTCCCGTTGTTACAACGGATAATCTTTACACATTCATTTGCTTGATTCTCCATGAGTATTACAAATTTCTTGATTAAACCAGCTGTCTCACTTTTCTGCTCCAAGAAGAATACCCAAGTGAAACGAGAAAAATCATCTGTGATGACCAAACAGTAAGCCTTTCCTCCGATACTGAGTACATTGACTGGGCCGAATAAATCCATATGCAGCAGTTCCAAAACCTTGGAAGTGGTGTGAACAGGTTTGGACTTATGAGGCCTTCGATGCTGCTTTCCTCGAGCGTACCTGAAGAGACCTCCTTTTGCTAGCCAATTCAAATTTTTCGTGTTCAGGTGACCCAACCGACGGTGCCACAACATAGCATCGTGCTCAGCAATTTCTGAAAACAAACAAGTAACTTGATCAGTGGGTGCTTTGTTCATATCAATCACATAAGCATCTCCTCTTCGTTCAACTTCAATTAGAAAACCAGTCTTCAGGTATAATAATTCCTGGTTTCAAGATAACGCAACCACTCTTGGTGAAGAGAACTTCCATTCCTTTGTCGCACATCTGTGATACGCTCAGTAGACTATGCTTTAGCTCAAGGATATAGTTAACATCTGAAAAGGTAAGGACGCCATTTTTGACTGTGCCTTTCATGGTGATTCTCCCCGATTCTCCTCCAACGAAGTTGACACATCCTCCGTCGAATATTTTGATGTCATTCAACTGGGATATGTCTCCCGTCATGTGTCTAGAACAACCATTATCAATAACCCAGAGTCTAAAGATAGCCCTCCATAGTCATTCCTGCACATTTAAGGGAATAAGTTAGAGACTGGAACCCAGGCCATAGTGGACCTGAGTTGACCATCGCTATCTGTGTAAGTAACTTCGCGAAAGATCATATTGCTTTTAACATCGCTTGTGGTTTTTGGTGACGAGGTAGAAGTTGATGGTTGCGAACACAGAGACTGGGATCCAACAGGAGTTTTAGGTTTCCAATTTTTGGTGTCTGAAACACTTCCATTTGTTGGAAAAACTTTCGTTTTTCTTTGAAGCCTGTTTATGTTTGAAAATTTTTTATTTTCCTGTTTAGTAAGATTCCAGTCTCTGTCAGAAGGCTTTGCTTTGGGAGGTCCATTTTTGGTAAAGTGATAGTGCATAGCCTTCTGATGATACATGTTCCTAGAGTAGTAGGGACGATGAACACAATTTCTTGCAATGTGTCCCGGAATTCCACAATTAAAACACGCTTGCCTTTTTGAGAAAAAGACATTTAGTTCAGCTTGTGTTATTCTCGAGAATAAATCACGTCTTTTCTTTTCATTTGACGCTGAGTGCTTGCGAGGATGCTTGATCTTGGATGAACCCGGCTCACAGCTGTCAGCACAAGAGTAAGTATCTGCAACCTTACCCTTGAGTTTGGGTTCTGTTTGCTTGAGATTTGGGTTTTCCCTTTGAACATTCTTTTTCTTTGGCATTCTGTTTCTACGTGATCGCTTCCTTTTAGAGGGAATAGATTCAGTTGATTCTGTATTGTTAAGGTTACCTTTGGGGTCGATAGTTGAACTGTATGTGGAAATGACTTTCACAGATCCCCTTTCCTCAGAGACCATGTTTTCAGGAGTTTATGCAGAGAAGGTTTCCATAATAATTTCTTCTACAGTTTCATCATCTGATTCAACTGTGAAATTAATTTCCATGAATTCCTTCTCCATAGGTTTCATGTTTCCATGGGTTTCTGCAGAATTGGACTCTATGGATGTCTCTTTTTCAGCCCGATCAACCTCCGAGTTTGTAGGATCGTGTACGGACCCGAAACGAGTCAATCAGAGGTGTTCTACACAATATGAAAGGCGGAAACATACATATTGAGTTGGATTCAGCAAGAATATCACTTTAAATGTCTTTCTGATTAATCTGACAAAGTTTTACAGCAAGACGAGACTTCGGCAGCACTTCGGCTCCGGAAACACACATACACTACTGACTCAAACGAAATCACAACACCTCTATATATAGGCAGCCTAATTCCGTTTGAACCTGCTCAAACGGAATCAGCTTCATACGGAATTACCATTCAAACGGAATTAGCAGTTTCAAGCGGAATTAACATAGTGATTCCGTTTGAAATGTCATGTTCATTTCAAACGGATGCATGCACCAACAGACTCCCCCTCGAATGTTGACGAGTCTTAAGTGTCGAGTCTTCAACGTCTTCAGTCTTTATCAGTCTGATCGCTCTCTGAAGTATCTTGAAAGAATAAAACTTCTTCAATCTTCTCTCTTCTCTTTTCATTATCATCAACATGCTCCCCTTGAACAAATAATCTTTCCTCGGATGTTGATCGCAATTTGTCTTTCACAGGATCAGGATCGTGTCCTGGCTCTATACTTAGACTCATAATCCAGGCTATCCTGCACATCCTCTACCTCACAATAAATTTCACAAATTTAACATTTGACAAATTTATATAACCAGACTCTCTCTCAAATTTAACCAGAATGATTTAACATTTTAAAAAATTCTGATGGCACATATTCAAAATCTTTTCTCATTTAAAAACACACTCCCCCTCACGAAATGCTCATCATGTTTAGCATTTGGAATTTTGAAAATCAGCTTTCCAACATCAGTTGTCAAAAATCTTTTTGGATTTTTCAAAATTTATGCTAAAACACACTAAAAATCTTTTTGTATTTTTTTTTTGAAAAAAATAAGAATGTAGTAAAGAAATATTTACAGACACTATTTTTGAGAGTTTGTGTAAGAGGATAATATCAGTTTTTGACAAGTCACAAGTACCGTTGAGCTTAGTTACACATTAAGAATTAAACAATTCACTTAGATTGCCGATATACTGATCCACTTAAATTCTCACACAAATTTCAACTGATTCAGGATATGAATTAGGTGTATTAAGAACTTAAACTCATTCATGTGTCCCACCTCTTGAATATACTCCCGTATCCAGATCCCAATATTCAGTCTTACAGGTGAGTATACCACAGATGATATCTGTAAGGGGTTAGATGCGAAAACCGTGAGAGCTCAGGTCAGAACTTCCTTTCAGCAGAGAGATGACGGCTTCGAATTTTGGTGGGTCCCCTTTAGAGGATCTTTTTTTACAACAGCACATGATTTGCATTTTTCAATGTTTCATCATTTTTTATGCTGAGGGCAGACTTTTATTTCAAGCAAGCGTAAAGTATTCTCCGGGGACTAGGCCATTGCTTCCGCAAAATCAGAAGTCCCCGGATAATACCCCAGATATCACTGAGCATAAAGATCTAGTATCTCAGAAAGAGGGATCCTTCAAATGAAATTTCAGGGGTTACCTATATATCCAAGTAGTGTTCCCCACGAAATAAGCAAGTTTGAATTTAAGTTTATATCCCGAAAAAGCTTACTAAATGTGTAAAAACCTATCGGCATATCATCAGTGAGACCGTTTAAAACTATTTAATCATCACATTTCTTTAGCATACTGTAACTGTCTACTGATGTACTATCATTTCCTCTTTTTCACAACAAAACTCTTTTTGTATTTTATCATGTTTTTGTCTTTTTCAAATTTTCAAATGTTTTTGGATTTTCTGAAAAATCTTACTCCCCCTAAAATTCAAAATCATTTAAGGAAATTTGAAAACAAACTGTACAAGTAAATTGGCAACCGATATCGAATCACTTCAATTCGCCATCCACTTGGCATAAACAATCAGAACTCCCCCTTTCAACAAACTATTTTCTCATTATGATTTCAAAACACTTAAGTTTGTTTTAATCAAAATGACTTTTCCGGAAAATAAGTTTTGTTGGTTTTACCACTTGTAAAATTGGGATTTCATCACATTGTTCTTTCAACCACTTGAAAAATGTAACAATTTTAAGTTCAAACACCAAATATCAATTGTAGAAAATCAAGTACAAATTAGTATCCCTGATTTACCACTTGTAAATCGAAATATCATCAGAGTGAATTTCTCAAGAAAGATGCCGATACCTGCTTCACACTTACCAACCTGGAAGCTCCGGCAAGTCATACTTATCACATATGAGAAACAGACATCCAAGCTTCACCAAACTTGGATGTTTCCTCCTCAACTTCACTTGGGTAAAAAGTTGCTTCCTTTGTTTCATAAAAATCCTTTACCCCTTTGGCCTTTCCCTCTACCATTTTTCCAAAAATCTTTTTAACATTTCCATTAAAAACTTTTTCGACATCAAATTCTATCTTCTCAGAATAGAATTGATTCGAGATCTCAACCTTTCCAACTTTTGATTTAAAATTCTCAGCCCTCAATGGTGGAAAATTAACATCATCCATTGGAGGCACTGAGTTATCTTCTTTTACCTCAACCTGTGGCTCCTCTGACTTTGTAGAATCAGATTCATCGCCATGTTTCTCATAAAACTTCTTAACAACCCACATTTGGTTATCATGTTCAGCTCTCTTTTTATAAAACCTTGTCTTTGAACACTCACCAACTTCATATGTTGAATTTTCAAAAATTTTAAATTTTTCAGTTGGTGGTTCAGTTTTATCAACAACTATGTCTTTCAATTTAACAGAAACTTCTTGTTTAGTTTTTGTAGCTGACGGACAATTCCATGCAATGTGACCAACTTCATTGCATTTGTAACAAGTTCTTGCCTCCTTTCTTTGATAATCTCCATTCTTCACTTTTTCTTGCTTCTGGGCAAAAAATTCTCTATTTGATTGCTTCCAGAATGAGCTTTTTGATTCCTCTTCACAGCTTGTCCCTGGAACAAATTTTGTATTTGTTTTAGAAGTTTTTTCATGTTTATAATTTTCAGGTGGAATAAATCCAAGACCTTTCTTTTTGAAATTACCGTTATGGTTAGGTTTCTTGTGAAAACCAGAACCAGAACTGTAACCTTTTTTCTTGTTTAACCGTTGTTGAACTCTTGAAGTGTATTTTTTAGGTTTTTCAATAAGATTTACATCTTTTATTTCAGAAATATTTATTTATTTATGTTAGTTTGAAAACCTTTTTAATCTTTTCAACTCGAACACTTCTTATTGGAAATTCCTCATCAGAATATAATTTGTCTGAATCAATCAATGTATATACCACTTTGATTGGTTCGTCATTCAAATTAGATTTTGATAACAGGAATTCTTTATTATAAACCCGTTTAACCGACGATTTTGAACTGTCAACTGATGATGATCTCGGACTTTCAGACTCAGACTTTGACTCCGACTCCTCATCTGTTTCCAACACATGATCGACCACCTTTTTTATTAACTCAGACTCATGATCAGTGTCAGACGATGTGAACGTGACGTCAATGTTTTCTGGTAACTCATCAGTTGTTTCAGATTTTAACGCTATATTGACAGCCTTTTTGACTTGCTCCTCATTTGGTTTTCTGGGAGAATAACCTTCCCAAATCGGAGGCGGACACTTGTTATAATTCACACTATGTTTCTTACCAGTATCCTTCTTGTCAGTCTTTTTGTCTTGAAAAGCTTCCATACCTGCAACAGTTGGATAAATTCTATCAATCAAATAATCAGAACTTGAATAACTTTGCAGTAAACACCTGATTCTTTCATTTTCTATCTTTTCTGTTTCCAACTCCTGCTTTAACTTGGCACATTCTTCAATGTAATGATTAATGGCTTTTTGCTTCGACATCATTACAACATTCATCATTGTTAGTGCATCTTCTCTTTCAGAATTTGTCTTTTGTAGACCAGTTACTGTTAGTTCAAAATGTCATACGACTCTTTTACATAATTGAGATTGAACCGTAATTGTTCTTTCATTTTATCTTGCTCACTCAGCTTCTCATCCTTCTCTGCACACTGCTTGCAAGATTCTAAACATTTTAAGCAAGGCTTGATAACTTCCACAATCTTTTCTATTTCAACAATCTTCTCCACTTCAACAACTTTTTTAACTTCACTCACCTTCTCCTTTTCAACAATCTTCTCAGCAATTTTAACCTCTTCATTTTGAACAATCTCTTCATTTTGATCTTTGCTTTCACATTCCTTCTTTTTCAGTTCTTTTGCTGCACATCTCTTCTTCAATTTCTCCAAGCGATCGGCAAAATAAAATTGAAAACTTTCAAGAGATAAATGAGTTTTTGCAATATTGATATGCATTTCTTCCTCATCATCACCACTGTCATCAGTTGGTGATTGATCAAAAACTGTTGTTCTTTCCGAACTTTCATTAGATGAAACAGACTCTTCATCTTGATTCTTCTCATTAATACCAACCACTTTCATCCATTCTGTAAATAAATCTGGTTCTTTAACAATTTTTGCAATAAGTGCTACTGTTTTTGAATCAGGTGGAATGTATTTATCCCAACTGAATCCTTCTGCCACTTTTTAATCATCTTGATCAATGATACCATAATAAGCTTTCTTATTTGCATCTTCGATCATTCTTGCATGTGTAGTTTGTGGTTCCTTTTGTTGATGCGGTTGATGAGCAACTTGTTGATATATAGCTTTCCGATAGTAGTCATCTTTTCCAAAAGTATTCTTTGCTCCACTAGCCTCTTGATTTTTGCATTCTCTCTTGAAATGACCTTTCTCCCTGCATCGAAAACAAGTAACTTTAGATTTATCAAAACCCAAAGTAGACACATGTGCATCCAAAAAATCATTTCTTCCTGTAATCATTTTAAACTTTTCTGCTCTTCTCAAAACACTTGCTAGACACCATTTGATGTCCATGAGCTCCATCTCTTCAGCGTCCCAAATTGAACGAGAAGTCTTATCATGTTGAAGTAATATAAAGATGTCTTCTTTAATAGCTTGCTGGAGTAAACTTATCATCATCTTTTCTCTGCTTTGTACATGTCTCGTTCCTTATCTATAAATCAAAAATCTTTTTATCAACTCCCAGCTCAGTACGTGGTAGCACATACTTTTTTCTCAACACACTCCCAAGATCTCAAGCGATTTGCCTGAACCCAATTTTCGAATCTATCTTTCCAACCATAATACTCCTCAATTCCCATTAGCTTCGGGGGTTTTTGCATTGTTCTGGTTTCGTTTTCCATGTTCATGCTTTGAGCAATGACAGCCGGAGTAGTCGGGGATGTGGCGAATGCGTTGTAAAACTCTTCTTCCATGATTCGATAATCAAAATTTCAAACACAGATCTTTTCAAGCGATATCACAACTCAAGCATAATACCTACTTCAAGCGGAATACCAAGTTCAAACGGAATCCCTTGCACAACAACTTCAAGCAAAATACTAACTCAGCAGTTTCAAACGGAATAACCAGTTCAAGCGGAATACCCACTCAAACAGAATTACACTTTGAAGCGAAATCACTTTTCAAACGAGATCACTCAAGCGAAATTACTAATTTCGTTTGAACTTTCAAACGGAATACCACCTTGAAACGGAATAGTGATTTCAAACGGAATCAGCCAAACGAAACAACGTTTTCAAACAGAATTAACACCAATTTTCAAACGAAATTAAGCTGATGTCATCATTTCGGTCCAACTTTTGTCAATTTGATAAGGTTTTAGCTAGATTTTAGATCTGAAACTATCAAGGGTTTGTTAAAACACCATTTCACATGTAATGTGAGAAACTTAGCCGATTTTAACCGTAAAAAGTTGTTCAATTTTGAAAAGAAGGTGTAGAAGATAGAAATCAAGATGAAATCAAGTTGAAAATGGTAGAAATCCTCCTCCTGAGCTCTGATACCACAAGTAGGATCGTGTACGGACCCGAAACGAGTCAATCAGAGGTGTTCTACACAATATGAAAGGCAGAAACATACATATTGAGTTGGATTCAGCAAGAATATCACTTTAAATGTCTTTCTGATTAATCCGACAAAGTTTTACAGCAAGACGAGACTTCGGCAGCACTTCAGCTCTGAAAACATACATACACTACTGACTCAAACGAAATCACAACACCTCTATATATAGGCAGCCTAATTCCGTTTGAACCTGCTCAAACGGAATCAGCTTCATACGGAATTACCATTCAAACGGAATTAGCAGTTTCAAGCGGAATTAACATAGTGATTCCGTTTGAAATGTCATGTTCATTTCAAATGGAATTACACTTCGTAATTTCGTTTGAACTTACCAGTTAACCTATTTTCTCGTATTCCGTGCCCTGATTTATCTATACATATACAAGACTCGATACAAGACGAAGTCGACAGACGCATGCACCAACAGAGTTCTCAACATTAGATGATTCCAGTAAGTCAGATGATGAGCACATTAGATCAACCTCGTTCATAATGCTGCTAGATTCTGACTGCTCATCACAATCGGAACCTTTGGAAGACTTGAGCTCATTATCTGAGATTCCTGAATCCTCTGTTTAACCGCCAAGATCGTCAGATGACCCCTGTTCAACAACAATTTCTTCATTATCACAACCAAAAATATCAAGTTTTTCATCATTGTAGGGAGCTTCTGATGTATCATTCGATGTTTTAGGCATACTAGCACAATTTCCTGAATCATCAGAATTGATTTCTGAGTTACTTGAAACAGATGTCTCAAGTTCCTCAGTCAACACATCAGGCTCTCCTGTCAAAACATCTTCAACATTTTCAACATGGTCATTTTTATCACAAGCATAATCTAGAATAATAGAACCAGATTCATCAGTCTTAGTGGGAACACCCCAAGTCTCAGCAAACCAAGAAAAAACATAATTCCAAGCATAAAGGTCACTTTTATCAGAAATAACTTTATCAGCAGCACTTTGATGTGATTCATCATCCTCTTTAGACTTCTCTTCTGTTTTTACTGACTCTGCACATGAACTAGAACAATTAGAATTTTTAACAGAATCAGAATTTTGTGAACTTTCCTTCATCTCCTCTGCGGATGTGTTAACTGGTTCCGTTTTTGTTTCAGTTTCTGCTTCTGTATTTGTTACTGTTTCATTTTCGCGATCGGACTTATCCGCTGATTCACTTTGAACATTTTTATTTGTGACAAAATTCATTGGTTTCTTGAAATCAGCTGGTTGATCATTTTTAAACTTTGATGGTTCATATGGAGCATAATCACTAGGCTTGCCATACATCATTTTGTCATAATTTTCCATCTCCTACTAAGTGATAGGTAGTCTGGAATAATTATGATTATATGGTGGTGGAACCTGTGTGAATCCCAATCCTTTTCCCTTATTTTCTTTATAAGCAAGTTGCACATTACACAGATTACGAACCGTGTCACTGGAAGTATCAAACTTTTTGATGTTTAACTCATTTTGTTTGTACTTTCCTGTGAGGAGCTCTAGCTTAGCCTTCACAGAGTCACATTCAAGAGTTTTAACTGTGAGTCTATGTTTGTAGTCGTGAACCCAACATTGCTGTTGATTTACATCTCTGTGAAGTTGAGCTATGTCCTTCTTAAGTGCTTCAATCTTTTCATAGAGAATTTTATTATTCTCTCGAAGACTGATGTACTTTCCCATCACAGTGTTGTAATCGGTGATTAATGCTGAGTTTTGAGATCTCAGCAATGCAACTTTCTTTCTACAGTGTTCAGTACATAAAAGGGAATTTACCGTCTCAGATAGTGATTTTGGTTCCTCGGTCATTGCCATCAAGCACTGATGAACTCTTTCCACAGCAGCAGTTTCAGACAGCTTCATTGATTCCACTTGAGCAACTGCATCAGCCCAATTGAATCCATTCTGCTCCTGTGCGATCAATGCCCTTCCAGTTCTAGAGTTTCCATGTCCAGTTGAAGTCGAAGTCTTAACAAGCGTGACAAGAACCATAGACCTTTCCTTGTTCCTTGTTCCTTGCTGTAGCTGCTTGAGTAGCTTCATATCCTGCTGGTGCCTTCTTGCAATCCTTAGCAAAGTGTCCCGGTTCATAACACCTGTAGCACCTCAGCCTGTCTCTCAGCACTCCAGGACGAGCATTCATAGGACGACACCCATATCTCTTAGCAAACTTTTCTGCCTTAAATGCTGACATAGCCATATTCCAAGCCACATCCAGTTCATCCAAGTCTTCTTCCACAACTTGATTCACATCTGGTGTTATCTCACCTAAGGGCATGAGATCCCAAGCTAAAAAGGCATTGAAACTGGAGATCATAGAAGCTGGGAGAGCAAGTTTTTCATCATTTTAAGAAAGCTATGTGTTCCACTAAAGGTGATGATGGGGTATTGATGCGTGTGAAGTGTTATATATATTAGGTGTATATTTTAAGCCCATTTAACACTTATTTTAGCCAAGTTTTAAATTTATAAAACACGATATTTTACTAACACTAAACACACATATGGGCAAGTGCACCCATCGTGAGCGTAGTATAGCGTTGGTAAGATACCGAGGTCGTCCAAGGACACAAGAGTTTTTAATACTGGTTTATCCTCAACGTCTAATCAAAATAAAAAGTTTAGAAAAATGTTTTAAACTAAGAAAAATAAAAACTAACTAAAATGCTGAAAATAAAAATAAAAATAAAAACAGATAGACAAGATGAATCACTTGGTTCCGAATCGTATCTAGTGTAACCTTTGATTATTTCCGCACTTTTGCACATAATTAAGAAATTATCTTAGTTATTGTAGTAGGCCCCTCTTTTGAAGGTGACGTTACCCTCACCCCAGTAGTTTGAGTCAGCAAGGATACAATCCTAAAAGGGTGGATTATTGGAAGATAATTAATTAAGTTATTAATGCAATATTGTGGTAGGCCCCTCTTTTGGAGGTGACGTTACCCTCGACTAAGTAGTCTGAGTCAGCAGGGATACAGTCCTAAATAGCCGGGTTATAGTATTAATAGTAGTTAACTTATGAGGGGATCAAAGAGTTTGGACCCCCGCCATCCAATACCGTGAAGTATTGAAGGAGGTCCTACTAAATTTGACCCAGGTCCATTGCAGGACCTCTAAACGCTGAACAATGGCAAGACCTTTACCAAACCGTTCCCTTAACCCCCGACCAGGTAGCCAACATACCTCCATATAGATCGTGGAGATATGAATGGTGAAAATCTTTTATTTTATATAGACAGTAAAATAATTTCAAGACACCACGGACAAACGATAAAGAAAGATCACCTTCAACATAAGCAACTAGTTATTAAAGTCATTAATACGAAACCAAATAAAAAGTGCAAAAGATTATAAATAAAAAGTATTACACTAGACACTTTGTCTTCACCAAGTGATGTAAGAGACTTAGGCAAACATGGCCTTGATTGTCAAGAACTCTTACGATCAATCTTGGATCCCGAGACGACTCACACACTCTATGATGGACAATGGATGATGATGGTGGATGATGGTGTTATGGTGGTGGGTGAAGTGTGAGAGAGGTGGTGTGCCAAGGGATCGTTTGAGCTTGAGCCAAGCACTTCTATTTATAGGCTGAACAGAAGCTCGGGCACGGCCCCGTGTCCAGTGGGCACGGCCCCGTGTCCACGTCCTCTCTTTCTTCATTAAATGCAGCTTTGTCTTATTAGTTGAGCACGCCCCCGTGTCCGCTGAGCACGACCCCGTGGTGCAGAAGAATCTTTGTACTATGCAGATTTGCTGGATTGTGCGAATCTTATAGTTGACCACGGCCCCGTGTCCGCTGAGCACGGCCCCGTGGTGGGCAGTAGAAGCTTCTACCACTTTGTCTTTTCTGCTGACACTTGAGCACGCCCCCGTGCTGGCTGAGCACGGGGCGTGTTCAGGCCTCTGATCTCTTGTTTTGCTTGGGAAGATGCTGTAGTGGGGTCGGGCATGCCACGTCTTGTTCCTTTTCTTGTATTTATGTTAGATTTTGATGTCTTTTTTGCTTCTTTTGTTAATTTGAGCTCATTTAATCCTGAAAATACAAAAGGAAGACAAAAGCACACTTTTTCCAACATTAGTACTAAAAAAGGGTTAGTTTTATGCCTCATTTGATGAAATTTATATGTTAATATTTGAACACATCAAATACCCCCACACTTGAATCTTTGCTTGTCCTCAAGCAAAACTCTTTAATATGTGGCTATTTACACTCCCAAATGGAATGGGTAGAAAAGAAGGTTTTGGGCTTGTCATAGAGTGTCGGGATTTCCAAGATTCTTTATTTAGTTTTATTTTTATTTATTTACAATCCTATTCGTCATGATTTATTTAAAACTTTTCATAAGATAAATTACTTATTAGGGCATAACATGCCTTTGTAAAATTCTATTTATATACAAGTTCACATACCTCACGGGGATCACTCAACACTCGGCCAAAATGTATTTTTGTGGATCACTCGAGAGCGGCATGGAACTTACTCCTACCATAGGCTTGCCAAGCAATCAATCCTCCTCCTTTTTAACTTATATACCTTTGTAAATATCAAGAGGACTTTGTGGGTTAAGGGTTAGGCTTGAGTTAAAGGTAGGTGGTTGGGTTGGTGGTTAGTGGTTAGTAGAAAAAAGGGCGAAAAGCGTAACAAGTGTCGGTTTTCGTATGACTTTCTATTTTTGCAATTTTTATTTTGATGAAGCTATTTATTCAAACAAAGTTATTTTTGATGAACTTGTTTGTTTATTTTCTTTTGCTTCATCATCAACACCCATAACGGTTTTTTTTTTTTTTTTGAAAAGTCATATGAAGAACCGAACTTGTTACTAAAACAAAGGGTTAAAAATGAAAAAGGTTTTGGTGGGTAAAAAGGGTGTTTGGTTTGGGTTATGAAATGAAAAGGTTTAGGCTCAAAGGGGCAAACTAGGGGGATTTTGGGTAGGTGGTAAAAAAAAAATAATGGTGTAGAAATAAATAGGGTTAGTCCTAATGCCTCCATCATTTACTTACTCGGGTTTAAGTTGGTAAGGACCGGGAATGTATCGTCATGGCAAGTTCTAGAGTCGTAAGAACCAGGCGGCTATTCACACAAGAAACGAAAAATGAGCAATTAGTTCTAATGATATGTAATTGTATGCTCAATAAAGGCTCAAAACTCACTTTTGTGGGAATGGGTTTTTATGTGATCAAGTATATATAATTAAATTTTAACTAAGCTTGTCATGCCTTTTCATAATTTTCTTATGTTGGTTCTTTTTATCACGACGCTATCGGTTGTAAATTCTTAAAAATATAACCTTTTTAAGAACTTGAATTTCCCGAGTTAAACCTAGACAAGTAAAAAAAAATGAAAATTTTTGAAAATTTTTTTTGGGGTGATTAGCGATTCCAATAGAGTTTTGTGTAAGGCTTGTATTTAGGACTTGCAAGATTCAAGGTTTTAGCATCCCCCCCACACTTAAATTACACATTGTCCTCAATGTGTCCCAAAAATAAGTTTTTAGGTTGATTGAATGTGTAAAAAGGTGTAAAAAGCAAAAATTTTGTGTTACTGGTTACCTGGACACGGCCTCGTGTTGAATGAACACGACCCCGTGTTCAGGTGCCAGTAACGAAAACTTACAGAAGGTGAACACGGGGGCGTGTTGAGTGGACACGACCCCGTGTCTGTCAAGGTCTGCAGAATTTAAACAAATAGCAGGTTCAGGGGAATGGGCACGGGGGCGTGTCGGATGGACACGGCCCCGTGTGGACAGTCTGCAAAGCTGAAAAACAGGTTTCTGTCGTCGGTTTTCCTGTCCTGGCTTTAGTAGTACTAAAGTTTAGCACTCTAAGCCTCGTATGTACCTGCTTAATCAATAAACACCATACCATACCATAGCAAACATCCCACTTTTACCAAAGTTAACATCCATGTCAAAGTTAAAAGGAAAATAAATGCAGAAAATAAAAGAAGTTAGGAAAAGTAAATTGTTCAACACTTGGCACGCAGGCCATTAATTGTTCAAAAGTGGAAAAGGGTTAACCTGTGAAATCATCAACCAACCGCTTCCTCCTCCGCTCCTATCGCCTACTCCATAGCATCGTCATCATCCCCTCCATGGCGTGCAATGTGGTCTCGTATATATCCAACATCGTCTTGGATCTCGGATAGGTTTCTTTCGATAGCTCCGACCCGGTGGTAGGTGTTGCTCGCCATGTTATAGGTGTTCTTAGTGCACATAAGGTTTTCCTGCAACAAATCATGCAAACTTTGAAAGTTAGGAAAACCGCCTCCCGAGGAGGATGATTGGCCCGGATCACCGTGGGGTTGGTATTGGTATTGATGATGTTGCGGAGCTTGGAGGACAAGCGCTTCTTGCGGGTTCCATGCATGACCTTGCATCCTTTGAAAGGTTACCGTCCCGTCTTCTGCCTCATAAATCAGGTTCATGGAGCGGCATATGTGAATATCCACCGTACCCGACCATGGGCTCCTCTCAAACGACCTAGGTACGAAGTGCTTGAAGAGACGGTACACCCATCCCCCAAAGAAAATAGGAGTCGGTGCACTAGCAAGGCGGTTGTGATGCATGTTTCGGAGCATGAGGAACGGAACGTCGAGCGGCCTGCGGTTGTGGATGCCGTGGAGGACAATCAAATCTCTTAACCCAACGACGCCACTACTGTCATGCCTTTGGCTAAGAGAGTAGCCGAGGAGCCTATGAATGTATCTGTATAGCGGATCCCTCAACTTCGTACTCTTAGTGCTGCTCGGATTGTAGTACCCTTCTCCAATCTGAGCCCACATGGCTTGGCGTTCGTTGTCACCTATCTCTCTTATTCCCCCAGTATTTTCTTCGTTTCCCGCATCCTCTTCCGCATACAACCCGACAATCGACCCAAATTGTGCCATAGAGATCGAGTACCTTGTTCCGCCACATCGAAATGACACCCCGTCATTGTCGAACGGGTCGCACCTTGAGTTGAATGCGAAGGTGCTATAGAACTCTAACGTGCATTCATGGACGGAACGGAGTTGAGTTGTTAGGGCGACTCTAAGTGGTCCCGTGACAATGTTGTTGAAGCGGTCGATTTGATTCACCAAGGTTAGCAAGTCCGTGCATGCTTGCCTCGGGTATTCCTCCGGCCTCGTTTGAAGTATCTCGTATCGAGCTCTAGCATCGAGCTCATTGGCGTTGAATCTTGTGAACTTCCTAGCCATCTGAAAGAATACATCAAAAGTTAGCACGAAACAGAAATATTTTCGGACAAAACTGCAAACAGTGGGCTGGACACGACCCCGTGTTCAGCGGACACGGCCCCGTGTCCAGGCGTCTGTTACTCAAAAATTTCATTTTTCGTCCCGGTTTTGAAAACTTGAAAATTTTTGGTCCAATAGGTGCGGTTTCCCCCGAAAATGAAACCCTAAGTGCCATTTTTCCCAAAATATCCCGTTTACCCTATCACTTTTATCTTTTTCGGTTCAAGAACAAGGGTTTGGGGTTTTTTGTGAGAAATCGGGTAAATCTATGAACAATACAACTGTATTTACTTCCCATAACACTAATCTAACTAAATGCAAACAGATCTAAACAAAAATTTGAGGTTCGATTCGGATGAACTTCAAGAACCCTAGATTTTTCCCCAAATTTTTGGTGTTTTAACTACATGCAAGTAACTAATTTAACTACTGAAAGTGATAGAATAATACCTTGATGTTGTTAGAGCGATAGGAGACGTTGAAATTCTGCAAAAAATCGCCTGGAACCAGAGCTTTTTCGGGGAAACGGGGCGTGTGGAATGAAGTAACTGTTTTGAAAAAGCGGATTTATCCCGACTGCAGCGCGGACACGGCCCCGTGTCCAGCGGACACGGCCTCGTGCCGAGCAAAGTTTGAATTTTTTTTTTAGTGCTCGTGTGAGTGCCCTTGTTTCCCATAAGCTTTGGTTAGATAACTTACCGCTTTATTTGTTGTCTCAATCGTTCGTAACTTACCAGGTATGATGTTTCATTCTTCCATCGTTTGAAGCGAGATCTCTTCTTCTTCATCCTCAATGAATCCTTGATAGAGTTTTAGCCGTTGGCCATTGACTTTAAATGGAGGCCCATTTCGAGATTTAATTTCTACTGCACCGTGTGGGAAAATATGGGTGATGGAAAAAGGTCCTGACCACCTAGACTTTAATTTACCAGGAAATAATCGAAGTCGCGAATTAAACAAAAGAACTAGATCTCCTACCCGAAATTCATTGGGTTTAATATGTTTATCATGCAAATTTTTCATTCTTTCCTTATAAATTTCAGAGTTTGAGTATGCATAATTCCTAAGTTCGTCTAATTCATTTAATTGACAAAATCGATTTTTACCAGCAAATTCTAAATCTAAGTTTACATTTTTAATTGCCCAGTAGGCTTTGTGTGCAATTTCTACTAGCAAGTGACAACTTTTTCCATAGACTAGCTTATACGGGGTTGTACCTATTGTTGTTTTATAAGCAGTTCGAAAAGCCCATAAAGCATCATCTAATTTATCTGCCCATTCCTTTTTATTTAACCCTACGGTTTTTTCGAGTATTCGTTTTAAACCTCTATTAGTCACTTCGGGCTTGTCCGTTTGTTTGAGGGTGATATGCTGTTGAGACCCGGTGATAGACCCCATATCTTGTTAAAAAAATTTCGAGTTGATGGTTGCAAAAATGGGTACCTCTATCACTTATTAATGCTTTAGGTGTGCCAAAACGAGAGAATAGTTTTTTCAGAAATCTTACCACGACTCTTCCATCATTTGTTGGAAGTGCCTCGGCCTCGGCCCATTTAGACAAATAGTCTACTGCCACAAGTATATATTTGTTTCCTTTCGATGGTGGGAAAGGTCCCATAAAGTCGAGTCCCCACACATCAAAAATTTCACAAACAAGAATGCCATTTTGTGGCATTTCGTTTTTGGAAGAAATATTACCTGTTCTTTGGCAAGCATCACATGTTTTGACAAGACTTTGGGCGTCTTTGTAAATGGTTGGCCAATAAAATCCTGAATCAAATACCTTTTGTGCGGTACTAGCGGCACCATGATGCCCTCCGTATGGACCTTCATGACAATGGCGGAGAATTCTTCGTGCTTCATTACCATGTACGCATCGTCGGACGAGTTGGTCGGTACACATTTTGAAAAGATATGGGTCTTCCAAAAAATAGTGTTTCACATTGGCAACGAATTTCTTTCTTTGATAATGTGACCATCCTCTTGTGACTGTACCGCTAGCTAGGTAGTTAGCATAGTCGGCGTACCATGGTTCTTCCTTATATTCCACCATTTCCAGGGACTCTGTTGGAAATTTTTCGTTGATTTGCTCGTCCCTGGTCGCCTCCAAAGCTGGGTCTTCTAAGCGCGAAAGATGATCTGCTGCAGTGTTTTCTGCTCCTCTTTTGTCTCTGATTTCAATGTCGAATTCTTGGAGGAGTAGAATCCACCTAATCAAACGCGGTTTTGCGTCCTGCTTCTTAAAGAGATATCGAATGGCTGCATGATCTGTATAGACTATAGTTTTAGAAAGAACAAGATAAGAACGAAATTTATCAAAAGCAAATACCACAGCTAGTAATTCTTTTTCAGTTGTTGTGTAATTTTCTTGTGCATCATTAAGTGTCTTACTAGCATAATAAATTGGGTGGAAATGCTTTTCTTTTCTTTGTCCCAAGACAGCTCCAACTGTAAAGTCACTAGCATCACACATGATTTCGAAAGGAAATTTCCAATCAGGCGCTATCATGATAGGTGCATTGACTAACATTTCCTTTAGGGTTAGAAATGCTTGATTGCAATCCTTGTCAAAGATGAAAGGGGCATCTTTTTCAAGTAATTTTGTTAGAGGCCTTGAGATTTTTGAAAAGTCTTTGATAAACCGTCTATAAAATCCGGCATGCCCTAGGAAACTTCTGATAGCTCTTACGGAGGATGGAGGTGGTAATCTAGAAATGGTATCTATTTTGGCTCGATCCACCTCCATTCCTTCGCTTGAGATCTTGTGACCGAGTACTATTCCCTCCGTTACCATGAAATGGCATTTTTCCCAATTAAGGGCGAGGTTAGTTTCCTCACATCGGGATAGCATTCGTTCAAGGTTATCGAGGCATTGGTCGTATGAATCCCCAAAGATAGAAAAGTCGTCCATGAAGACTTCCATTGTCTTTTCTATCATGTCATGGAAGATGGCTACCATGCAACGTTGGAACGTTGCTGGGGCATTACATAGACCAAACGGCATGCGTCGATAAGCAAAAGTTCCATAGGGACATGTGAAAGTTGTCTTTTCTTGGTCTTCGGGTGCTATCGGGATTTGAAAGTAACCTGAAAAACCATCCAAGAAACAATAAAATTTATGACCGGATAATCTTTCTAGCATTTGATCAATGAAGGGCAAAGGAAAGTGGTCTTTTCTTGTTGCTTCATTTAATCGTCTATAATCTATACATACTCTCCATCCTGTGACGGTTCTTGTTGGTATTAATTCATTTTTTTCGTTAGTTATCACCGTCATACCTCCTTTCTTTGGAACTACTTGGACGGGACTCACCCAAGGACTATCGGAGATAGGGTAGATAAGTTCGGCGTCAAGTAGTTTGATGACCTCGTTTTTAACCACTTCTTGAACATTTGGATTCACTCGACGTTGTGGTTGTATGACCGATTTGTAGTCATCATTCATCAAAATTTTGTGTGTGCACATAGAAGGACTAATTCCTTTTATGTCTACCAGTTTCCAAGCTATTGCATTTTTATGTTTTTTCAAAAGGCTAATTAATTTTTCTTTTTCTAAACTATCTAATTTAGACGAAATAATTACAGGTAAATTACCCTCTTTGTCTAGAAAAGCATATTCCAAACCTTTTGGAAGTTCTTTGAGCTCAAGTGGTGGGTCTTTAGGAGACTCCTTATTTGGTTGCTCATTTCGATCAAGAACTTTAAAAGTTTGTTCTATGGCGACCTCTTCTTCAACAAAGTGGTCAATCTCTTCACTTGTATCGGGTGGTTCATCTTCATCTTCAATTAGGGGGTCATTATTGCCGAATGGATATTTCATTGACCGTTCGAGATCGACACTTCTTTTAAATGCCCCTAATTGAAGAGGTAGATTGTTGAACTTCCGGTTTTTCAAAGCTTCGTGAGTTTTTACAAATGGTCGCCCCAACACTAGAGGAGCGTCATCGAGGATGACAAAGTCGGTCGGGATTACCATTTGATTTGTTTGAACCAAGACATCTTCAACTATACCGATTGATTTTATTACTCTCCGATTGGATAGAAAAATGGGTATTTGATGTGGAGAAAAATCACTAATACTTAATTTCTCGAAAATGTAGTTAGGCATTATGTTAACACAAAGATCTTTATCGATTGTGACATTACTAATAAATGAATTTTGAAAAAAACAAGGAACCGGTGTAATGTTAATTTCAAATGGGTCTTCTTTTATTAGTGACGTTTGATCATTAGTTAACTTAACACTTACTGTTTCGTCAATTTTAGTGTTAGTGTTTAACTCTTTTAAAAACTTAGCATGAGTGGGTACTAAACAATAATTTTCAAAAGAAGGTGACAAGAGATTAATTTCTTCAAAATTAGACTCTTCTTGTATTTTAACGTTGTCGGACTCACCTATTTCGTTGTTTAACTCATGTGTCGGTTTTTCACTTATTTGTTCTTCCATTTTTACACTTTCAGTTATCTCTTCTTTTTTTAATTCCTCTCTTGCGCGGGACTCCTCTTCCCTTGCGCGAGATTCTCTTATACAATGATCGATAACTCTAATGTGTTCTAATATCCTATCGGTTACTTCGGTTATAGAAAAAGAATCGGGATTTTCTAAGCTTGAATCCGGTTGTTCGATCCTTTGTTCCTCATAATACCCATATGAAGTAGATGGTTCGCACCATTGTTCTTCATTATAAGCATATGATGGATAAGGTTCGTAATTTTGTTCTTCATGATACTCATATGAGGTGGGTTGTTCACGCCATGGTTCCTCATAATAAGCATATGAAGGTGGTGGCTCATATCTTGATTCCTCAAAGTATGAGTATGAAGGCTCGTACCTGGGCTCCTCATAGTAGGTGTATGAATTGGATGGTTGATATGAGTGATTATTTTGAACCGAGCGTGCGTTACGACAATTAGTGCAATAATTACCCCTATAATCATCCTCCTCATAGGTGTAGTTGTAACCTCCTGAGTATTGATCCATAAAAATCACTCAGCAGACCACAACCGAGTCTCGAGATCAGAAAACAAAAATAAAAACGGAAAGAGAGGCTGGACACGGCCCCGTGTTCAGTGGACACGGCCCCGTGTTCAGTGGACACGGCCCCGTGTTCAGGAACTGTATCTGGGGGTTTTAATTAAATTTACTGATTTCGTTGAGCACGGGGCGTGTTCAGTGAGCACGGCCCGTGTTCAAGCTACTGTTACTGGGTGTTTTTATGAAAATGTGCAGCACGGCCCCGTGTTCAGTGAACACGGCCCCGTGTACAGGCTACTGTAAATGCAAATCTAAACTAAAATGCAGAAAAATGTGCGCGCGTTTTAAAAAAAAAATTTGAAAAACAGATTAGGCCGTCGATTTTAAGCTTTCTTAAAATCCTTGTGTCCCCGGCAACGGCGCCAAAAACTTGATGCGTGTGAAGTGTTATATATATTAGGTGTATATTTTAAGCCCCTTTAACACATATTTTAGCCAAGTTTTAAATTTATAAAACACGATATTTTACTAACACTAAACACACATATGGGCAAGTGCACCCATCGTGAGCGTAGTATAGCGTTGGTAAGATACCGAGGTCGTCCAAGGACACAAGAGCTTTTAATACCGGTTTATCCTCAACGTCTAATCAAAATAAAAAGTTTAGAAAAATGTTTTAAACTAAGAAAAATAAAAACTAACTAAAATGCTGAAAATAAAAATAAAAACAGATAGACAAGATGAATCACTTGGTTCCGACTCGTATCTAGTGTAACCTTTGATTATTTCCGCACTTTTGCACATAATTAAGAGATTGTCTTAGTTATTGTAGTAGGCCCCTCTTTTGAAGGTGACGTTACCCTCACCCCAGTAGTTTGAGTCAGCAAGGATACAATCCTAAAAGGGTGGATTATTGGAAGATAATTAATTAAGTTATTAATGCAATATTGTGGTAGGCCCCTCTTTTCGAGGTGACGTTACCCACGACTAAGTAGTCTGAGTCAGCAGGGATACAGTCCTAAATAGCCGGGTTATAGTATTAATAGTAGTTAACTTATGAGGGGATCAAAGAGTTTGGACCCCCGCCATCCAATACCGTGAAGTATTGAAGGAGGTCCTACTAAATTTGACCCAGGTCCATTGCAGGACCTCTAAACGCTGAACAATGGCAAGACCTTTACCAAACCGTTCCCTTAACCCCCGACCAGGTAGCCAACATACCTCCATATAGACCGTGGAGATATGAATGGTGAAAATCTTTTATTTTATATAGACAGTAAAATAATTTCAAGACACCACGGACAAACGATAAAGAAAGATCACCTTCAACATAAGCAACTAGTTATTAAAGTCATTAATACGAAACCAAATAAAAAGTGCAAAAGATTAGAAATAAAAAGTATTACACTAGACACTTTGTCTTCACCAAGTGATGTAAGAGACTTAGGCAAACATGGCCTTGATTGTCAAGAACTCTTACGATCAATCTTGGATCCCGAGACGACTCACACACTCTATGATGGACAATGGATGATGGTGGTGGATGATGGTGTTATGGTGGTGGTGGGTGGTGGGTGAAGTGTGAGAGAGGTGGTGTGCCAAGGGATCGTTTGAGCTTGAGCCAAGCACTTCTATTTATAGGCTGAACAGAAGCTCGGGCACGGCCCCGTGTCCACGTCCTCTCTTTCTTCATTAAATGCAGCTTTGTCTTATTAGTTGACCACGCCCCCGTGTCCGCTGAGCACGACCCCGTGGTGCAGAAGAATCTTTGTACTATGCAGATTTGCTGGATTATGCAAATCTTATAGTTGACCACGGCCCCGTGTCCGCTGAGCACGGCCCCGTGGTGGGCAGTAGAAGCTTCTACCACTTTGTCTTTTCTGCTGACACTTGGGCACGCCCCCGTGCTGGCTGAGCACGGGGCGTGTTCAGGCCTCTGATCTCTTGTTTTGCTTGGGAAGATGCTGTAGTGGGGTCGGGCATGCCACGTCTTGTTCCTTTTCTTGTATTTATGTTAGATTTTGATGTCTTTTTGCTTCTTTTGTTAATTTGAGCTCATTTAATCCTGAAAATACAAAAGGAAGACAAAAGCACACTTTTTCCAACATTAGTACTAAAAAAGGGTTAGTTTTATGCCTCATTTGATGAAATTTATATGTTAATATTTGAACACATCAAATACCCCCACACTTGAATCTTTGCTTGTCCTCAAGCAAAACTCTTTAATATGTGGCTATTTACACTCCCAAATGGAATGGGTAGAAAAGAAGGTTTTGGGCTTGTCATAGAGTGTCGGGATTTCCAAGATTCTTTATTTAGTTTTATTTTTATTTATTTACAATCCTATTCGTCATGATTTATTTAAAACTTTTCATAAGATAAATTACTTATTAGGGCATAACATGCCTTTGTAAAATTCTATTTATATACAAGTTCACATACCTCACGGGGATCACTCAACACTCGGCCGAAAATGTATTTTTGTGGATCACTCGAGAGCGGCATGGAACTTACTCCTACCATAGGCTTGCCAAGCAATCAATCCTCATCCTTTTTAACTTATATACCTTTGTAAATATCAAGAGGACTTTGTGGGTTAAGGGTTAGGCTTGAGTTAAAGGTAGGTGGTTGGGTTGGTGGTTAGTGGTTAGTAGAAAAAGGGCGAAAAGCGTAACAAGTGTCGGTTTTCGTATGACTTTCTATTTTTGCAATTTTTATTTTGATGAAGCTATTTATTCAAACAAAGTTATTTTTGATGAACTTGTTTGTTTATTTTCTTTTGCTTCATCATCAACACCCATAAGGGTTTTTTTTTTTTTTTTTGAAAAGTCATATGAAGAACCGAACTTGTTACTAAAACAAAGGGTTAAAAATGAAAAAGGTTTTGGTGGGTAAAAAGGGTGTTTGGTTTGGGTTATGAAATGAAAAGGTTTAGGCTCAAAGGGGCAAACTAGGGGGATTTTGGGTAGGTGGTAAAAAAAAAATGGTGTAGAAATAAAAAGGGTTAGTCCTAATGCCTCCATCATTTACTTACTCGGGTTTAAGTTGGTAAGGACCGGGAATGTATCGTCATGGCAAGTTCTAGAGTCGTAAGAACCAGGCGGCTATTCACACAAGAAACGAAAAATGAGCAATTAGTTCTAATGATATGTAATTGTATGCTCAATAAAGGCTCAAAACTCACTTTTGTGGGAATGGGTTTTTATGTGATCAAGTATATATAATTAAATTTTAACTAAGCTTGTCATGCCTTTTCATAATTTTCTTATGTTGGTTCTTTTTATCACGACGCTATCGGTTGTAAATTCGTAAAATTATAACCTTTTAAGAACTTGAATTTCCCGAGTTAAACCTAGACAAGTAAAAAAAAATGAAAATTTTTGAAAAAAAAATTTGGGGTGATTAGCGATTCCAATAGAGTTTTGTGTAAGGCTTGTATTTAGGACTTGCAAGATTCAAGGTTTTAGCATCCCCCCCACACTTAAATTACACATTGTCCTCAATGTGTCCCAAAAATAAGTTTTTAGGTTGATTGAATGTGTAAAAAGGTGTAAAAAGCAAAAATTTTGTGTTACTGGTTACCTGGACACGGCCTCGTGTTGAATGAACACGACCCCGTGTTCAGGTGCCAGTAACGAAAACTTACAGAAGGTGAACACGGGGGCGTGTTGAGTGGACACGACCCCGTGTCTGTCAAGGTCTACAGAATTTAAACAAACAGCAGGTTCAGGGGAATGGGCACGGGGGCGTGTCAGATGGACACGGCCCCGTGTGGACAGTCTGCAAAGTTGAAAAACAGGTTTCTGTCGTCGGTTTTCCTGTCCTGGCTTTAGTAGTACTAAAGTTTAGCACTCTAAGCCTCGTATGTACCTGCTTAATCAATAAACACCATACCATAGCAAACATCCTACTTTTACCTAGACTTTAATTTACCAGGAAATAATCGAAGTCGTGAATTAAACAAAAGAACTAGATCTCCTTCCCGAAATTCATTGGGTTTAATATGTTTATCATGCAAATTTTTCATTCTTTCCTTATAAATTTCAGAGTTTGAGTATGCATAATTCCTAAGTTCGTCTAATTCATTTAATTGACAAAATCGATTTTTACCAGCAAATTCTAAATCTAAGTTTACATTTTTAATTGCCCAGGAGGCTTTGTGTGCAATTTCTACTGGCAAGTGACAACTTTTTCCATAGACTAGCTTATACGGGGTTGTACCTATTGTTGTTTTATAAGCAGTTCGAAAAGCCCATAAAGCATCATCTAATTTATCTGCCCATTCCTTTTTATTTAACCCTACGGTTTTTTCGAGTATTCGTTTTAAACCTCTATTAGTCACTTCGGCTTGTCCGTTTGTTTGAGGGTGATATGCTGTTGAGACCCGGTGATAGACCCCATATCTTGTTAAAAAAATTTCGAGTTGATGGTTGCAAAAATGGGTACCTCTATCACTTATTAATGCTTTAGGTGTGCCAAAACGAGAGAATAGTTTTTTCAGAAATCTTACCACGACTCTTCCATCATTTGTTGGAAGTGCCTCGGCCTCGGCCTTAGACAAATAGTCTACTGCCACAAGTATATATTTGTTTCCTTTCGATGGTGGGAAAGGTCCCATAAAGTCGAGTCCCCACACATCAAAAATTTCACAAACAAGAATGCCATTTTGTGGCATTTCGTTTTTGGAAGAAATATTACCTGTTCTTTGGCAAGCATCACATGTTTTGACAAGACTTTGGGCGTCTTTGTAAATGGTTGGCCAATAAAATCCTGAATCAAATACCTTTTGTGCGGTACTAGCGGCACCATGATGCCCTCCGTATGGACCTTCATGACAATGGCGGAGAATTCTTCGTGCTTCATTACCATGTACGCATCGTCGGACGAGTTGGTCGGCACACATTTTGAAAAGATATGGGTCTTCCCAAAAATAGTGTTTCACATTGGCAACGAATTTCTTTCTTTGATAATGTGACCATCCTCTTGTGACTGTACCGCTAGCTAGGTAGTTAGCATAGTCGGCGTACCATGGTTCTTCCTTATATTCCACCATTTCCAGGGACTCTGTTGGAAATTTTTCGTTGATTTGCTCGTCCCTGGTCGCCTCCAAAGCTGGGTCTTCTAAGCGTGAAAGATGATCTGCTGCAGTGTTTTCTGCTCCTCTTTTGTCTCTGATTTCAATGTCGAATTCTTGGAGGAGTAGAATCCACCTAATCAAACGCGGTTTTGCGTCCTGCTTCTTGAAGAGATATCGAATGGCTGCATGATCTGTATAGACTATAGTTTTAGAAAGAACAAGATAAGAACGAAATTTATCAAAAGCAAATACCACAGCTAGTAATTCTTTTTCAGTTGTTGTGTAATTTTCTTGTGCATCATTAAGTGTCTTACTAGCATAATAAATTGGGTGGAAATGCTTTTCTTTTCTTTGTCCCAAGACAGCTCCAACTGCAAAGTCACTAGCATCACACATGATTTCGAAAGGAAATTTCCAATCAGGCGCTATCATGATAGGTGCATTGACTAACATTTCCTTTAGGGTTAGAAATGCTTGATTGCAATCCTTGTCAAAGATGAAAGGGGCATCTTTTTCAAGTAATTTTGTTAGAGGCCTTGAGATTTTTGAAAAGTCTTTGATGAACCGTCTATAAAATCCGGCATACCCTAGGAAACTTCTGATAGCTCTTACGGAGGATGGAGGTGGTAATCTAGAAATGGTATCTATTTTGGCTCGATCCACCTCCATTCCTTCGCTTGAGATCTTGTGACCGAGTACTATTCCCTCCGTTACCATGAAATGGCATTTTTCCCAATTAAGGGCGAGGTTAGTTTCCTCACATCGGGATAGCATTCGTTCAAGGTTATCGAGGCATTGGTCGTATGAATCCCCAAAGATAGAAAAGTTGTCCATGAAGACTTCCATTGTCTTTTCTATCATGTCATGGAAGATGGCTACCATGCAACGTTGGAATGTTGCTGGGGCATTACATAGACCAAACGGCATGCGTCGATAAGCAAAAGTTCCATAGGGACATGTGAAAGTTGTCTTTTCTTGGTCTTCGGGTGCTATCGGGATTTGAAAGTAACCTGAAAAACCATCCAAGAAACAATAAAATTTATGACCGGATAATCTTTCTAGCATTTGATCAATGAAGGGCAAAGGAAAGTGGTCTTTTCTTGTTGCTTCATTTAATCGTCTATAATCTATACATACTCTCCATCCTGTGACGGTTCTTGTTGGTATTAATTCATTTTTTTCGTTAGTTATCACCGTCATACCTCCTTTCTTTGGAACTACTTGGACGGGTGATGTGTGCAAAATGCAACATATAAATTACATCAAACAAGGCATAAAACTAACCCTTTTTAAGTACTAATATTGGAAAAAGAGTGTTTTTGTCTTCCTTTTGTATTTTCAGGATTAAATGAGCTCAAAAACACAAAAGAAGCAAAAAGACAGCTAAATCCAACATAAATACAAGGAAAGGAACATTAGTGGACTGCCCGACCCCTCAACGGCACCTTCCAAAGCAAATTAGAGAAGTCAGAAGACTGAACACGCCCCGTGCTCAGCCAGCACGGGGGCGTGCCCATGAAGCAGCAGAAAAGACAAATCTATAGAAGCTTCTATTGCCCACCACGGGGCCGTGCCCAGCGGACACGGGGGCGTGTCGAAAGTACAGCAGGCGCATTTATTGTAATTGCGAATTACAATTAATGAGGAGAGAGAGTGTCAGACAGGCACGGGGCCGTGTCCAGCGGACACGGGGCCGTGTCCAGCTCTCTGTTCAGCCTATAAATAGGAGTGCTTGGATTCATTTCATCTCATCCCTTGGCACACCACCTCTCTCACACTTCATCCACCACCCACCACCATCACAACACCATCATCCACCACCATCATCCATTGTCCATCGTAGAGTGTGTGAGTCGTCTCGGGATCCAAGATTGATCGTAAGAGATCTTGACAATCAAGGCCATGTTTGCCTAAGTCTCTTACATCACTTGGTGAAGACAAAGTGTCTAGTATAATACTTTTTATTTCTAATCTTTTGCACTTTTTATTTGGTTTTGTATTAATGACTTTAATAACTAGTTACTTATGTTGAAGGTGATCTTTCCTTATCGTTTGTCCGTGGTGTCTTGGCATTATTTTACTGTCTATATAAAATAAAAGATTTTCACCATTCATATCTCCACGGTCTATATGGAGGTATGTTGGCTACCTGGTCGGGGGTTAAGGGAACGGTTTGGTAAAGGTCTTGCCATTGTTCAGCGTTTAGAGGTCCTGCAATGGACCTGGGTCAAATTTAGTAGGACCTCCTTCAATGCTTCACGGTATTGGATGGCGGGGGTCCAAACTCTTTGATCCCCTCATAAGTTAACTACTATTAATACTATAACCCGGCTACTTAGGACTGTATCCCTGCTGACTCAGACTACTTAGCCGAGGGTAACGTCACCGCCAAAAGCGGGGCCTACCACAATACTGCATTAATAACTTAATTCATTATCTTCCAATAATCCACCCTTTTAGGATTGTATCCTTGCTGACTCAAACTACTAGGGTGAGGGTAACGTCACCTTCAAAAGAGGGGCCTACTACAATAACTAAGATAATCTCTTAATTATGTGCAAAAGTGCGGAAATAATCAAAGGTTATACTAGATACGAGTCAGAACCAAGTGATTCATCTTGTCTATCTGTTTTTCTTTTATTTTTATTTTCAGCATTTTAGTTAGTTTTTATTTTTCTTAGTTTAAAACCTTTTTCTAAAACTTTTATTTTGATTAGACGTTGAGGATAAACCGGTACTAAAAGCTCTTGTGTCCTTGGACGACCTCGGTATCTTACCAACGCTATACTACACTCAACGATGGGTGCACTTGCCCATATGTGTGTTTAGTGTTAGTGAAATATCGTGTTTTATAAATTTAAAACTTGGCTAAAATAAGTGTTAAAAAGGGATTAAAATATACACCTAATATAAATAACACTTCACACGCATCAAGTTTTTGGCGCCGTTGCCGGGGACACAAGGATTTTAAGAAAGTTAGGAATCAACGGCCTAATCATCTTTTATTTTTTCTTTTTCTTTTTTTAGGATTTTCTTAGTTTTTCAGCTTCTGCAGCGCTCAGCACGGGCCGTGCCCGGTCAGACACGGGCCGTGCCCAGCATCATCACTGGCAGTTTTTATTTTCTGAGTTACAGAGAGCTGAACACGGGGCCGTGTCGGTGCAACACGGGGTCGTGTCCAACTCCCAGTAACAGGGATCCAGAAATCAATTACTGTGCCTCTGAACACGGGCCGTGTTCACTGAGCACGGGGCCGTGGTGAATGTTCTGACCAAACGTTCTTTTCTGTTTTTATTGCAGGACTTGGAACCTAGGCGCCACGTCTGACCCTCCTACGTAGTGCATGAGCTCCAGTTCTAGTAGAGACATAAAAGAACCTCTAGAAGAACCCGAACGCTTTCTCAGAAAAAGACTTAAAGCCAAAAATCAAGAGAAAGTTTCGGGGAACCCACTTCCAATGGCGGACCAACGTACCCTCATGGATTACCTACGGCCCACCGTAGGCAATCTCGGCGCCGCTATCAATGCACCGAATGTCGAAGCCAATAACTTCGAACTTCGGCCGCATTTGATACAAATGCTCCAAAACTCCGCAACCTTCCACGGGCTTGCGGACGAGGATCCCCATCTACATATTACTAACTTCTTAGAAATATGCGATACCTTTCGGATCAATGGAGCATCAAATGACGCCATCCGCCTTCGAATGTTTCCATTTTCACTAAAAGACCGAGCTAAGGCTTGGCTTAACACCCTCCCAGTTGGATCGGTAAACACTTGGGATGAACTTGCCCAAAAGTTTCTATATAAGTATTTCCCTCCTGCTAAAACGGCTAAATTAATGACTGAAATTAATACATACTCACAAGAGGATGGGGAATCCTTATATGAAACTTGGGAAAGGTTCAAGGAGCTTCTAAGAAAGTGTCCTCATCACGGTCTAGCGGTGTGGCAACAAGTATCCACTTTCTACAATGGGTTGTTGCCACACACAAGACAAACACTTGATTCAAGCTCCGGGGGACTTTTAGGTAATCGTCGCCCAAATGAAATATATAACCAAATTGAGGAAATTGCTCAAACCAATTTTCAATGGCACACTCCCCGAGGTAATAAATCTATTGCCCCGGGCGCCCATAAGGTTGATGAAAGCACCTCTTTACAAGCCCAGATCGAGGCCCTCTCTTCAAAAATCAAAAAGCTAGAAATGACAAAAGTGGCCTCGGTTATGGCTTGTGAAGGGTGTGGTGGGTCACATGAAAATTGGAGTTGTATGAAAGAATTAGATGAACAAACAGAAACGGTAAACTACATGGATAATAGACCTAGGCCGTCGGGTCCTCCAACGGGTACCTACAACCAAGGATGGCGTAACCACCCAAATCTTGGTTGGAGAGATCCCGGTAATAGTAGTAACCAACAAAACCAACGAACTAATTTTCAACAACCACAAAATTTCTCTCAACAACAAGGTGGAAGAGAAAGGCTTGAAGATACTGTATCTCGCCTCGTCTCTGACACTGAAAAGAAAAACTCGGATCGATTTCAACAATTGGAATCGAATTTCAGAAATCAACAAGCTAGCATTCAAAACGTTGAAAAACAATTAAATCAACTAGCTCAAAATTTCTCCGAGAGACCACAAGGCGCGTTACCTAGTAATACCGAAACGAACCCGAAGGCACAAGTACATCTCATCACATTAAGAAATCGAACCGTGGGTCCCGAGGATGCTCCATTGCCGCCAAATGAAGGAAGCCATTCTAGCCAGCCGATGACTCCTCCTGCGCCAGAAAAGGCTTCTACACCAAATCAAGAGGCCACCAAGACTCCTCCAATTCCGTACCCCGGTAGGTTAAATCGTCAAAAGGCCGATGAGCAATTCGCAAAGTTCGAGAGTTTACTAAAACAATTGCATGTTAATATTCCTTTTATTGAGGTCCTAACCCAAATGCCTAAATATGCAAAATTCATGAGGGATTTCCTCACTCACAAAAGGAAAATTGAATCATTGCAATTAGTTAACTTAGGCGAAGAATGCTCAGCTTTAGTACTCAACAAACTTCCACAAAAGAAAATCGACCCCGGGAGCTTCACAATCCCTTGTTCGATTGGGAAGTCTCCCGTCCGAAATGCTTTAGCCGATCTTGGGGCTAGCATCAACCTCATGCCCACATCAATGTTCAAGCGACTCGGCCTAGGAACAACAAGCCCTACAAAGATGAGCATACAACTCGCCGACAGGTCCGTCAAATTCCCACAAGGTGTTGCCGAGAATCTGCTAGTCAAGGTTGACAAATTCGTCTTTCCAACCGACTTTGTCATCCTAGACATGGAAGAAGACACCGATGTCCCTCTCATCCTCGGGAGGCCATTTCTAGCCACCGCCCAAGCATTGGTGGATATGAATGACGGAACTCTAACCTTGAAGTTTGGGGATGAGGAAGTGAAATTTGAATGTGGAAAGCGAGTAGAGGAAGAAGATCCGGTCAACTACATGAAGGTCATAGACTCAAGCTTGGATGACGCTCTCCGACGGTGTAACATGGGATGCAACACATCCCACTTGGGTAACATATGACCAGGCTTCGGGTCTAGCCAAGGACCCTTATAAACGTGGCGCACCATGGAGGCATTCCACGGAACTATCCTTAGTTAATTTAGATTAATTTTTATGTTTTCTAGTTAGTTTTAATTTTCAGGAATAAAACACACTCATGGTGGTAAAGGATGAAAAGGGGAACGAGAAAAATGAACTCATGCACAAGAACAAGGTAACCCGACAATTCTCTCCATTTCAGAAGGTTCAACACGGGCCGTGCCCAACCAACACGGCCCCGTGCTGAACCACCTGCAGAAAAACGCCCAGTTCAGGTACCTGGACACGGGCCGTGTTCACCCAACACGCCCCCGTGTCCAGACTTCTGTCTCTCTTATTTTAATTTTGTTACTGGCACTTGAACACGGGGCCGTGCCCGGATAACACGGGGCCGTGTTCAGTGCCCAGTAACACAAATTTTTGCTTTTTAAAACACTATTTTACACATCTAATCAACCTAAAAATTTATTTTTGGGACACATTGAGGACAATGTGTAATTTAAGTGTGGGGGGAATGCTAAAACCTTGAATTTTGCAAGTCCTAAATACAAGCCTTACACAAAACTCTATTGGAACCGCTAATCACCCCGAATTTTTTCAAAAATTTCATTTTTTTTTTACT
Organism: Helianthus tuberosus; assembly: GCA_030545235.1. Taxonomy (NCBI): domain Eukaryota; kingdom Viridiplantae; phylum Streptophyta; class Magnoliopsida; order Asterales; family Asteraceae; genus Helianthus; species Helianthus tuberosus. The sequence goes on from CM060430.1 coordinate 65,794,831, forward strand.
TGTCTAGGTTTAACTCGGGAAATTCAAGTTCTCAAAAAGGTTATATTTTTAAGAATTTACAACCAATAGCGTAGTGATAAAAAAAGAACCAACATAAGAAAATTATGAAAAGGCATGACAAACTTAGTTAAAATTTGATTATATATACTTGATCACATAAAAACCCATTCCCACAAAAAGTGAGTTTTGAGCCTTTATTGAGCATACAAATTTACATCTTTAGATTAAAAGCTCATTTTTCGTTTCTTGTGTGAATAGCCGCTTGGTTCTTACGACTCTAGAACTTGCCATGACGATGCATTCCCGGTCCTTATCAACTTAAACCCGAGTAAGTAAATGATGGAGGCATTAGGACTAACCCTTTTTATTTCTACACCATTATTTTTCTTTTTCTTTTACCACCTACCCAAAAATCCCCCTAGTTAACCCCTTTGAGCCTAAACCTTTTCATTTCATCACCCAAACCAAAAAACCCTTTTACCCACCAAAACCTTTTTCATTTTTAACCCTTTGTTTTAGTAACAAGTTCGGTTTTTCGTATGATCGAAAAAAAAAAAAATTGATGATGAAGCAAAAAAGAAAATAAACAAACAAGTTTATCAAAAATAACCTTGTTTGAATAAAAGCTTCATCAAAATAAAAGTTGCAAAAATAGAAAATCTTACGAAAACCGACACTTGTTACGCCTTTTCGCCCTTTTTCTACTAACCACTAACCACTTTCCCAACCACCTACCTTTAACCCAAGCCTAACCCTTAACCCACAAAGTCCTCTTGATATTTACAACGGTATAAAAGTTAAAAAGGAGGAGGATTGATTGCTTGGCAAGCCTATGGTAGGAATAAGTTCCATGCCGCTCTCGAGTGATTCACTAAAAATACACCTTCGGCCGAGTGTGAGTGATTTCTCCCGTGAGGTATGTGAACTTGTATATAAATGGAATTTTAAAAAGGCATGTTATGCCCAAATAAGTAATTTCTCCTATGAAAAGTTCTAAATAAATCATTACGAATAGGAGTGTAAATAAATAAAAATAAAACCCAAAAAGATATTGGACATCCCGACACTCTACGACAAGCCCAAAAACCTTCTCTTCTACCTATTCCATTTGGGAGTGTAAGCCACATATTAAAGAGTTTTGCTTGAGGATAAGCAAAAGTTCAAGTGTGGGGGTATTTGATGTGTGCAAAATGCAACATATAAATTACATCAAACAAGGCATAAAACTAACCCTTTTTAAGTACTAATATTGGAAAAAGAGTGTTTTTGTCTTCCTTTTGTATTTTCAGGATTAAATGAGCTCAAAAACACAAAAGAAGCAAAAAGACAGCTAAATCCAACATAAATACAAGGAAAGGAACATTAGTGGACTGCCCGACCCCTCAACGGCACCTTCCAAAGCAAATTAGAGAAGTCAGAAGACTGAACACGCCCCGTGCTCAGCCAGCACGGGGGCGTGCCCATGAAGCAGCAGAAAAGACAAATCTATAGAAGCTTCTATTGCCCACCACGGGGCCGTGCCCAGCGGACACGGGGGCGTGTCGAAAGTACAGCAGGCGCATTTATTGTAATTGCGAATTACAATTAATGAGGAGAGAGAGTGTCAGACAGGCACGGGGCCGTGTCCAGCGGACACGGGGCCGTGTCCAGCTCTCTGTTCAGCCTATAAATAGGAGTGCTTGGATTCATTTCATCTCATCCCTTGGCACACCACCTCTCTCACACTTCATCCACCACCCACCACCATCACAACACCATCATCCACCACCATCATCCATTGTCCATCGTAGAGTGTGTGAGTCGTCTCGGGATCCAAGATTGATCGTAAGAGATCTTGACAATCAAGGCCATGTTTGCCTAAGTCTCTTACATCACTTGGTGAAGACAAAGTGTCTAGTATAATACTTTTTATTTCTAATCTTTTGCACTTTTTATTTGGTTTTGTATTAATGACTTTAATAACTAGTTACTTATGTTGAAGGTGATCTTTCCTTATCGTTTGTCCGTGGTGTCTTGGCATTATTTTACTGTCTATATAAAATAAAGGATTTTCACCATTCATATCTCCACGGTCTATATGGAGGTATGTTGGCTACCTGGTCGGGGGTTAAGGGAACGGTTTGGTAAAGGTCTTGCCATTGTTCAGCGTTTAGAGGTCCTGCAATGGACCTGGGTCAAATTTAGTAGGACCTCCTTCAATGCTTCACGGTATTGGATGGCGGGGGTCCAAACTCTTTGATCCCCTCATAAGTTAACTACTATTAATACTATAACCCGGCTACTTAGGACTGTATCCCTGCTGACTCAGACTACTTAGCCGAGGGTAACGTCACCGCCAAAAGCGGGGCCTACCACAATACTGCATTAATAACTTAATTCATTATCTTCCAATAATCCACCCTTTTAAGATTGTATCCTTGCTGACTCAAACTACTAGGGTGAGGGTAACGTCACCTTCAAAAGAGGGGCCTACTACAATAACTAAGATAATCTCTTAATTATGTGCAAAAGTGCGGAAATAATCAAAGGTTATACTAGATACGAGTCAGAACCAAGTGATTCATCTTGTCTATCTGTTTTTCTTTTATTTTTATTTTCAGCATTTTAGTTAGTTTTTATTTTTCTTAGTTTAAAACCTTTTTCTAAAACTTTTATTTTGATTAGACGTTGAGGATAAACCGGTACTAAAAGCTCTTGTGTCCTTGGACGACCTCGGTATCTTACCAACGCTATACTACACTCAACGATGGGTGCACTTGCCCATATGTGTGTTTAGTGTTAGTGAAATATCGTGTTTTATAAATTTAAAACTTGGCTAAAATAAGTGTTAAAAAGGGATTAAAATATACACCTAATATAAATAACACTTCACACGCATCAAGTTTTTGGCGCCGTTGCCGGGGACACAAGGATTTTAAGAAAGTTAGGAATCAACGGCCTAATCATCTTTTATTTTTTCTTTTTCTTTTTTTAGGATTTTCTTAGTTTTTCAGCTTCTGCAGCGCTCAGCACGGGCCGTGCCCGGTCAGACACGGGCCGTGCCCAGCATCATCACTGGCAGTTTTTATTTTCTGAGTTACAGAGAGCTGAACACGGGGCCGTGTCGGTGCAACACGGGGTCGTGTCCAACTCCCAGTAACAGGGATCCAGAAATCAATTACTGTGCCTCTGAACACGGGCCGTGTTCACTGAGCACGGGGCCGTGGTGAATGTTCTGACCAAACGTTCTTTTCTGTTTTTATTGCAGGACTTGGAACCTAGGCGCCACGTCTGAACCTCCTACGTAGTGCATGAGCTCCAGTTCTAGTAGAGACATAAAAGAACCTCTAGAAGAACCCGAACGCTTTCTCAGAAAAAGACTTAAAGCCAAAAATCAAGAGAAAGTTTCGGGGAACCCACTTCCAATGGCGGACCAACGTACCCTCATGGATTACCTACGGCCCACCGTAGGCAATCTCGGCGCCGCTATCAATGCACCGAATGTCGAAGCCAATAACTTCGAACTTCGGCCGCATTTGATACAAATGCTCCAAAACTCCGCAACCTTCCACGGGCTTGCGGACGAGGATCCCCATCTACATATTACTAACTTCTTAGAAATATGCGATACCTTTCGGATCAATGGAGCATCAAATGACGCCATCCGCCTTCGAATGTTTCCATTTTCACTAAAAGACCGAGCTAAGGCTTGGCTTAACACCCTCCCAGTTGGATCGGTAAACACTTGGGATGAACTTGCCCAAAAGTTTCTATATAAGTATTTCCCTCCTGCTAAAACGGCTAAATTAATGACTGAAATTAATACATACTCACAAGAGGATGGGGAATCCTTATATGAAACTTGGGAAAGGTTCAAGGAGCTTCTAAGAAAGTGTCCTCATCACGGTCTAGCGGTGTGGCAACAAGTATCCACTTTCTACAATGGGTTGTTGCCACACACAAGACAAACACTTGATTCAAGCTCCGGGGGACTTTTAGGTAATCGTCGCCCAAATGAAATATATAACCAAATTGAGGAAATTGCTCAAACCAATTTTCAATGGCACACTCCCCGAGGTAATAAATCTATTGCCCCGGGCGCCCATAAGGTTGATGAAAGCACCTCTTTACAAGCCCAGATCGAGGCCCTCTCTTCAAAAATCAAAAAGCTAGAAATGACAAAAGTGGCCTCGGTTATGGCTTGTGAAGGGTGTGGTGGGTCACATGAAAATTGGAGTTGTATGAAAGAATTAGATGAACAAACAGAAACGGTAAACTACATGGATAATAGACCTAGGCCGTCGGGTCCTCCAACGGGTACCTACAACCAAGGATGGCGTAACCACCCAAATCTTGGTTGGAGAGATCCCGGTAATAGTAGTAACCAACAAAACCAACGAACTAATTTTCAACAACCACAAAATTTCTCTCAACAACAAGGTGGAAGAGAAAGGCTTGAAGATACTGTATCTCGCCTCGTCTCTGACACTGAAAAGAAAAACTCGGATCGATTTCAACAATTGGAATCGAATTTCAGAAATCAACAAGCTAGCATTCAAAACGTTGAAAAACAATTAAATCAACTAGCTCAAAATTTCTCCGAGAGACCACAAGGCGCGTTACCTAGTAATACCGAAACGAACCCGAAGGCACAAGTACATCTCATCACATTAAGAAATCGAACCGTGGGTCCCGAGGATGCTCCATTGCCGCCAAATGAAGGAAGCCATTCTAGCCAGCCGATGACTCCTCCTGCGCCAGAAAAGGCTTCTACACCAAATCAAGAGGCCACCAAGACTCCTCCAATTCCGTACCCCGGTAGGTTAAATCGTCAAAAGGCCGATGAGCAATTCGCAAAGTTCGAGAGTTTACTAAAACAATTGCATGTTAATATTCCTTTTATTGAGGTCCTAACCCAAATGCCTAAATATGCAAAATTCATGAGGGATTTCCTCACTCACAAAAGGAAAATTGAATCATTGCAATTAGTTAACTTAGGCGAAGAATGCTCAGCTTTAGTACTCAACAAACTTCCACAAAAGAAAATCGACCCCGGGAGCTTCACAATCCCTTGTTCGATTGGGAAGTCTCCCGTCCGAAATGCTTTAGCCGATCTTGGGGCTAGCATCAACCTCATGCCCACATCAATGTTCAAGCGACTCGGCCTAGGAACAACAAGCCCTACAAAGATGAGCATACAACTCGCCGACAGGTCCGTCAAATTCCCACAAGGTGTTGCCGAGAATCTGCTAGTCAAGGTTGACAAATTCGTCTTTCCAACCGACTTTGTCATCCTAGACATGGAAGAAGACACCGATGTCCCTCTCATCCTCGGGAGGCCATTTCTAGCCACCGCCCAAGCATTGGTGGATATGAATGACGGAACTCTAACCTTGAAGTTTGGGGATGAGGAAGTGAAATTTGAATGTGGAAAGCGAGTAGAGGAAGAAGATCCGGTCAACTACATGAAGGTCATAGACTCAAGCTTGGATGACGCTCTCCGACGGTGTAACATGGGATGCAACACATCCCACTTGGGTAACATATGACCAGGCTTCGGGTCTAGCCAAGGACCCTTATAAACGTGGCGCACCATGGAGGCATTCCACGGAACTATCCTTAGTTAATTTAGATTAATTTTTATGTTTTCTAGTTAGTTTTAATTTTCAGGAATAAAACACACTCATGGTGGTAAAGGATGAAAAGGGGAACGAGAAAAATGAACTCATGCACAAGAACAAGGCAACCCGACAATTCTCTCCATTTCAGAAGGTTCAACACGGGCCGTGCCCAACCAACACGGCCCCGTGCTGAACCACCTGCAGAAAAACGCCCAGTTCAGGTACCTGGACACGGGCCGTGTTCACCCAACACGCCCCCGTGTCCAGACTTCTGTCTCTCTTATTTTAATTTTGTTACTGGCACTTGAACACGGGGCCGTGCCCGGATAACACGGGGCCGTGTTCAGTGCCCAGTAACACAAATTTTTGCTTTTTAAAACACTATTTTACACATCTAATCAACCTAAAAATTTATTTTTGGGACACATTGAGGACAATGTGTAATTTAAGTGTGGGGGGAATGCTAAAACCTTGAATTTTGCAAGTCCTAAATACAAGCCTTACACAAAACTCTATTGGAACCGCTAATCACCCCGAATTTTTTCAAAAATTTCATTTTTTTTTTACTTGTCTAGGTTTAACTCGGGAAATTCAAGTTCTCAAAAAGGTTATATTTTTAAGAATTTACAACCAATAGCGTAGTGATAAAAAAAGAACCAACATAAGAAAATTATGAAAAGGCATGACAAACTTAGTTAAAATTTGATTATATATACTTGATCACATAAAAACCCATTCCCACAAAAAGTGAGTTTTGAGCCTTTATTGAGCATACAAATTTACATCTTTAGATTAAAAGCTCATTTTTCGTTTCTTGTGTGAATAGCCGCTTGGTTCTTACGACTCTAGAACTTGCCATGACGATGCATTCCCGGTCCTTATCAACTTAAACCCGAGTAAGTAAATGATGGAGGCATTAGGACTAACCCTTTTTATTTCTACACCATTATTTTTCTTTTTCTTTTACCACCTACCCAAAAATCCCCCTAGTTAACCCCTTTGAGCCTAAACCTTTTCATTTCATCACCCAAACCAAAAAACCCTTTTACCCACCAAAACCTTTTTCATTTTTAACCCTTTGTTTTAGTAACAAGTTCGGTTTTTCGTATGATCGAAAAAAAAAAAAAAATTGATGATGAAGCAAAAAAGAAAATAAACAAACAAGTTTATCAAAAATAACCTTGTTTGAATAAAAGCTTCATCAAAATAAAAGTTGCAAAAATAGAAAATCTTACGAAAACCGACACTTGTTACGCCTTTTCGCCCTTTTTCTACTAACCACTAACCACTTTCCCAACCACCTACCTTTAACCCAAGCCTAACCCTTAACCCACAAAGTCCTCTTGATATTTACAACGGTATAAAAGTTAAAAAGGAGGAGGATTGATTGCTTGGCAAGCCTATGGTAGGAATAAGTTCCATGCCGCTCTCGAGTGATTCACTAAAAATACACCTTCGGCCGAGTGTGAGTGATTTCTCCCGTGAGGTATGTGAACTTGTATATAAATGGAATTTTAAAAAGGCATGTTATGCCCAAATAAGTAATTTCTCCTATGAAAAGTTCTAAATAAATCATTACGAATAGGAGTGTAAATAAATAAAAATAAAACCCAAAAAGATATTGGACATCCCGACACTCTACGACAAGCCCAAAAACCTTCTCTTCTACCTATTCCATTTGGGAGTGTAAGCCACATATTAAAGAGTTCTTTGAGCTCAAGTGGTGGGTCTTTAGGAGACTCCTTATTTGGTTGCTCATTTCGATCAAGAACTTTAAAAGTTTGTTCTATGGCGACCTCTTCTTCAACAAAATGGTCAATCTCTTCACTTGTATCGGGTGGTTCATCTTCATCTTCAATTAGGGGGTCATTATTGCCGAATGGATATTTCATTGACCGTTCGAGATCGACACTTCTTTTAAATGCCCCTAATTGAAGAGGTAGATTGTTGAACTTCCGGTTTTTCAAAGCTTCGTGAGTTTTTACAAATGGTCGCCCCAACACTAGAGGAGCGTCATCGAGGATGACAAAGTCGGTCGGGATTACCATTTGGTTTGTTTGAACCAAGACATCTTCAACTATACCGATTGATTTTATTACTCACCGATTGGATAGAAAAATGAGTATTTGAAGTGGTGAAAAATCACTAATACTTAATTTCTCGAAAATGTAGTTAGGCATTATGTTAACACAAAGATCTTTATCGATTGTGACATTACTAATAAATGAATTTTGAAAAAAACAAGGAACCGGTGTAATGTTAATTTCAAATGGGTCTTCTTTTATTAGTGACGTTTGATCATTAGTTAACTTAACACTTACTGTTTCGTCAATTTTAGTGTTAGTGTTTAACTCTTTTAAAAACTTAGCATGAGTGGGTACTAAACAATAATTTTCAAAAGAAGGTGACAAGAGAATAATTTCTTCAAAATTAGACTCTTCTTGTATTTTAACATTGTCGGACTCACCTATTTCGTTGTTTAACTCATGTGTCGGTTTTTCACTTATTTGTTCTTCCATTTTTACACTTTCAGTTATCTCTTCTTTTTTTTAATTCCTCTCTTGCGCGGGACTCCTCTTCCCTTGCGCGAGATTCTCTTATACAACGATCGATAACTCTAATGTGTTCTAATATCCTATCGGTTACTTCGGTTATAGAAAAAGAATAGGGATTTTCTAAGCTTGAATCTGGTTGTTCGATCCTTTGTTCCTCATAATACCCATATGAAGTAGATGGTTCGCACCATTGTTCTTCATTGTAAGCATATGATGGATAAGGTTCGTAATTTTGTTCTTCATAATACTCATATGAGGTGGGTTGTTCACGCCATGGTTCCTCATAATAAGCATATGAAGGTGGTGGCTCATATCTTGATTCCTCAAAGTATGAGTATGAAGGCTCATACCTTGGTTTGTCAAAATATGAGTATGAGGGAGGAGGTTCATACCTTTGGTCTTCATAGGATGTGTATGAAGTTGATGGCTCGTACCTGGGCTCCTCATAGTAGGTGTATGAATTGGATGGTTGATATGAGTGATTATTTTGAACCGAGCGTGCGTTACGACAATTAGTGCAATAATTACCCCTATAATCATCCTCCTCATAGGTGTAGTTGTAACCTCCTGAGTATTGATCCATAAGAATCACTCAGCAGACCACAACCGAGTCTCGAGATCAGAAAACAAAAATAAAAACGGAAACAGAGGCTGGATACGGCCCCGTGTTGAGTGGACACGGCCCCGTGTTGAGTGGACACGGCCCCGTGTTCAGTGGACACGGCCCCGTGTTCAGGAACTGTATCTGGGCGTTTTAATTAAATTTACTGATTTCGTTGAGCACGGGGCGTGTTCAGTGAGCACGGCCCGTGTTCAAGCTACTGTTACTGGGTGTTTTTATGAAAATGTGCAGCACGGCCCCGTGTTCAGTGAACAAGGCCCCGTGTATAGACTACTGTAAATGCAAATCTAAACTAAAATGCTGAAAAATGTGCGCGCGTTTTAAATTTTTTTTTTTTGAAAAACAGATTAGGCCGTCGATTTTAAGCTTTCTTAAAATCCTTGTGTCCCCGGCAACGGCGCCAAAAACTTGATGCGTGTGAAGTGTTATATATATTAGGTGTATATTTTAAGCCCCTTTAACACTTATTTTAGCCAAGTTTTAAATTTATAAAACACGATATTTTACTAACACTAAACACACATATGGGCAAGTGCACCCATCGTGAGCGTAGTATAGCGTTGGTAAGATACCGAGGTCGTCCAAGGACACAAGAGCTTTTAATACCGGTTTATCCTCAACGTCTAATCAAATTAAAAAAGTTTAGAAAAATGTTTTAAACTAAGAAAAATAAAAACTAACTAAAATGCTGAAAATAAAAATAAAAATAAAAACAGATAGACAAGATGAATCACTTGGTTCCGACTCGTATCTAGTGTAACCTTTGATTATTTCCGCACTTTTGCACATAATTAAGAGATTATCTTAGTTATTGTAGTAGGCCCCTCTTTTGAAGGTGACGTTACCCTCACCCCAGTAGTTTGAGTCAGCAGGATACAATCCTAAAAGGGTGGATTATTGGAAGATAATTAATTAAGTTATTAATGCAATATTGTGGTAGGCCCCTCTTTTGGAGGTGACGTTACCCTCGACTAAGTAGTCTGAGTCAGCAGGGATACAGTCCTAAATAGCCGGGTTATAGTATTAATAGTAGTTAACTTATGAGGGGATCAAAGAGTTTGGACCCCCGCCATCCAATACCGTGAAGTATTGAAGGAGGTCCTACTAAATTTGACCCAGGTCCATTGCAGGACCTCTAAACGCTGAACAATGGCAAGACCTTTACCAAACCGTTCCCTTAACCCCCGACCAGGTAGCCAACATACCTCCATATAGACCGTGGAGATATGAATGGTGAAAATCTTTTATTTTATATAGACAGTAAAATAATTTCAAGACACCACGGACAAACGATAAAGAAAGATCACCTTCAACATAAGCAACTAGTTATTAAAGTCATTAATACGAAACCAAATAAAAAGTGCAAAAGATTATAAATAAAAAGTATTACACTAGACACTTTGTCTTCACCAAGTGATGTAAGAGACTTAGGCAAACATGGCCTTGATTGTCAAGAACTCTTACGATCAATCTTGGATCCCGAGACGACTCACACACTCTATGATGGACAATGGATGATGATGGTGGATGATGGTGTTATGGTGGTGGTGGGTGGTGGGTGAAGTGTGAGAGAGGTGGTGTGCCAAGGGATCGTTTGATCTTGAGCCAAGCACTTCTATTTATAGGCTGAACAGAAGCTCGGGCACGGCCCCGTGTCCAGTGGGCACGGCCCGGTGTCCACGTCCTCTCTTTCTTCATTAAATGCAGCTTTGTCTTATTAGTTGACCACGCCCCCGTGTCCGCTGAGCACGACCCCGTGGTGCAGAAGAATCTTTGTACTATGCAGATTTGCTGGATTGTGCGAATCTTATAGTTGACCACGGCCCCGTGTCTGCTGAGCACGGCCCCGTGGTGGGCAGTAGAAGCTTCTACCACTTTGTCTTTTCTGCTGACACTTGGGCACGCCCCCGTGCTGGCTGAGCACGGGGCGTGTTCAGGCCTCTGATCTCTTGTTTTGCTTGGGAAGATGCTGTAGTGGGGTCGGGCATGCCACGTCTTGTTCCTTTTCTTTTATTTATGTTAGATTTTGATGTCTTTTTGCTTTTTTTGTTAATTTGAGCTCATTTAATCCTGAAAATACAAAAGGAAGACAAAAGCACACTTTTTCCAACATTAGTACTAAAAAAAGGTTAGTTTTATTCCTCATTTGATGAAATTTATATGTTAATATTTGAACACATCAGGTATTCTGAGGTGCAGACTGGGTGGTCAAACCAAAAGCAACATTAGCATGTTGTGGCTGAGGCTGAGATTGCGGTTGCACATTTGTGGTGTTGACAGCAGGAGCTTGAGAAGTAGGAAGAGACATTCCATACACATAGTTGGATTTTGGTGCAGCAACAGGACTGAAAACAATGTTTGGGTTGTGATTCATAACTCCATGAACAGGACTGAAAACCAGATTTGGATGAGCTTGAGACATCAACGCTGCGTTGTTGGGGCTAGTCATTCCAGCAGCCATCAGTGTGTTCTTGTGATTCATTTCTCTCTGCTGATTGTCGATCTCACAAGACTTGATAGTAGCAATCAGTTCTGTAAGTGTCATTTCATTCAGATCCTTAGTACGCTTAATCATAGAAACCTCAGCATCCCATCCTTTAGGCAGAGAGTTAAGCAGTTGACGATTCATTCCACTGTTTGAAATGTTGATTCCAGCACTCACCATCTGAGACACGAGTTTGATAAACCTCCTAATCTGATTCTCAACAGTTTCCCCATAGATGTGATTAAATGAACTGAACTGTTGGTTCATCATGTTGACTCTGCTAGCTTTCATGTCAGCATTTCCTTCAAACAAGTGTGTTAGTTGATCCCAAATTTCCTTTGCACTTTTGCAGTTTCGAACTCCAATTGAGATGTCTGGAGCAAGATCCATTGAGAGAGCTCTATAAGCAGCTTCATCCTCAGCAACAACCTTTTTGTCTTCCTTAGTGTAAATGCCTTTGGGTTTTGGAATATGGGTCTGAGGGTCATCTTCAGTAGAGTACATGATAGTGCGTGGTCCATTCTTGATGCTTCTCCAAACATAAGGTTCCTTCGCCTTACAGTATTGCTCAAACCTAAACTTCCACTCATAGTAGTCGTCGCCGTACAAAAACCTTGGAACTTTGGTAGACGTGCCAATAACTTGGTCAAGTTCTTGATGGAAAGCCAAAGACTGAGTCTGAATGGCAGCAAGGGTAGCATTGGCGAGATCAGCTGCGGTCACAACGCCGTTCATAATACCGGTTAGGTTCAACATGATGTTTGTTTAATCTGAACAGTAGTCCGAGATGAAGAGTCCGAAATGGTGAGTCCGAGATGAATACTGATCTGAGATGATAGATTCCGAGATGAACAGTAGTCCGAGATGGGTTCTATCCGAGATGATATGAGTCCGAGATGAAGTACAAGGCAATCTTCAAGTACAAATGATCCGAGATGGTTAAACGCGTTCCGGAATCTGATAAACTCTATCTGTGATCTGATGATGATGATCCGTGATCTGATGATGATGGTCCGAGATGGGATGATGATGATCCGAGATGGGATGATGATGATCCGAGATGGTGTGATGATGATTCGAGATGGGATGATGATGATCCGAGATGGCTTGAAGATGATCCGAGATTAGACAATCTACAAGTCCGAGATGACTAATGATGATCCGAGATGATCCGAAATGGTATGAAGACAGTCCGAGATCAGATGAAGATAGTCCGAAGTGAGCTGAAACAGTCCAGAAACAACAGAAAGCCGAAACAGTAACACAAAACCGGAACAGTAACAGCAACCAGAAACACGATATCAGATCCGAGCATGGAAATCAATATGGCAAGGCTCTGATACCAATTGTAAGTCCCGAAACCAAGATCACAATGATATCGCACTAACTTGTAAGGTGGCGGAATCACACAAACAAGTTAAGAAAGAAACAAAATGGATGAAAAGAAAGATTCTTTGATTCAAATGATTGCTTGAACTTGCATACAAAAGGTGTTTGTCTAATACAAGTAAGCTAATTCTCCAACCATGCTCCTAATGACATACTACTACTATTTATAGTAAGTGTTTAGGGAGGAGGCTCCCTAAACCCTAGGCCCATGTTTACCCAAAATGCCCAATTACATCATTAACCCCAATTTCCCACTAATCCAATATGCTACTTATCCATAAACCTTCAAGGGCCCAACAAGAACCGTTATCCCTTGCCTAGAATTGACAATTTTTTTATCAGTTGCAAGGAGCGAGTTGGTTTTCGAAAATCGATTTACGATCGGGATATCACCAACTTCGGGTACGAGAGGAAGATGTAACCAAGACCACGTTTAGAACCCGCCATGGACATTACAAGTTCTTGATAATGTCCTTTGGGTTGATGAATGCACCAGCCGCGTTCATGGATTTAATGAATCGAGTATGTTGAAATATGTTAGACAAATCCGTGATAGTCTTCATAGACGATATATTGGTATACTCCTGAAGCGAATCCGATCATGGTTGCCATTTGCGTGAAGTGTTAGAAACACTTCGTAAAGAAAAGTTGTATGCTAAATTTTCCAGGTGCGCATTCTAGCTGAGAGAAGTGCAATTTCTCGGCCATGTGATAAATGAGGAGGTGTTGTCACAAAATATGCAAAGACCTAACTATTACGCTGTTGTCACAAAATATGCACCAATAAGAACGATAACACACAATGAAGAAGAAGGATGATCGCATACGTTTATAAAACAAATCGAATTTTGTATTTTGACTCATGATCTCCGCTGAAGAAGGAAATAACGAATTTCGTGGGGAAGTATGTTGATTGCGGTTGTTTGAAATGTGAGAAATGGAGTAGGGGTGTGGTGGCGTTAGGTTTATAGGAGGAAAGAAAGGGTTTGAAGTTTCTTGTAAAGTGATGTTCAAATAGGGTTCCACTTTTTTTAACATTTAACAAATAAATTAGGAAAATACTATAAATTCTTGGACTAAACGATTATAGTCGCACATTTACCTCAGTCTCGCACACCACTATAAATTCTTGGACTGAACACACCACACACACCCGTTGAGGCCCAGCAGCAAAGGCCCAATCCTTAACTTGTTGCCCTAAGCAGGTCGCACAAATTGAAGGGTGAATTGATACAAGTGTGCGATTAAATTATTTTTTTTGCAAAGGAAACATAATTGAAAAGGGGTGGATTTTGTCTTTTAGCGACCGTCGCCAACGTCCAACACTTGACGGTGAGGACGAGAACGGGGTGGGGTGGGGTGGGGCGGGATGGTGTACGGTCCGTCGATGGGGCTGGACGGGTGGGGGACGATCCCCATACCGTCTAGCCTAACCCATATAAACAACATGCTATCATCGTGCACAAAATACAAGGGCAAACATGCTTATTAGATTGGTCAACAAGCAACAAGGCATGGTTTTCTTGGCCTTGGGAAGAACATTCGACCGTAATGGCCATAAGGTGGTCTAGGGTGGTTGAAAAAATCGTGAACAAAATACAAGGGCAAACATGCTTACTAGATTGGTCAACAAGCAACAAGGCATGGTTTTCTTGGCCTTGGGAAGAACATTCGACCGTAATGGCCATGAGGCTTTCTGAGCTTCGTAATGATCGTCTAAGTCCTGCAAAACAGAACACCGTTACTCGTTAAGAGGGGAATGTGGGGGTTTCCCTCTTAACCGGGCTCCGGCGTGAGAATAAGCGACTGCTTTGGGGAGATAATTAAGTATTAAGAGTGAGAGTAGAGGGAATGGAATGATTAACCTGTGAAGTGAGGTCCCTATTTATAGTCGGAGAGGTGTAAGAGGATGTGGGCTGATGGGCCTTGGGCCTGAAGGCGACAACATAAGGGATATGCTCCTTGTCTCACTGGTGTCGACCGTTAGTGGTTGGCAGGAGCTCTTGGGAGTTGGCGCAATGTGATTGGAGCCACGTGTCACTGTTGTCGGCCTGGCTGCCCTTCTGCCATCAGCAGGTAAGTGGAGATCGTGGGGCAGTTGTCTCTGCCCTGTGATTGGTGCCATGTAGGCGTCCTTAAGTACTTTTTGTCTCCTGCATGTCAGATGATCGTGGAGCACGATTGAGCAGGGCCAGGAGGACGCTGATTGGCCCTTTTCTTCTGCCACTTGTACCTTGTGTACTATCTGAAACAGCCTTGCGCTGCTGCCCTGCGCGATTCTTGATGGGCACGTAACTAACTTGCGCAGGGTTTGGATGACTGAGTGCTCTTTCAGAATGCTAAGTGTTGTAATTGGAGTTTCTTATCGTCCAGACCTCGCGCCGGTTAAAATAGAGTGTGCTATAGCCCGTGCGAGGTTGGCAATAAGAAATTTGCTGGATATGGAGTATGGTCTCGCGCGCGATCCTGATGGAGGTTTGCGCGACTTTTTGGGACCATACCCCTTCAAGTCCCCCCAGTCCAGTGCTGCACCATGCGCGAGGCAAGTGGTTGGAGCTCTGGACTTAGAAAAAATAAAGTTATAGAAAATGCTTCCTAGACTCGGGTAAACGGCGTGCGTGTAAGCTTTGTTGGTTACTACGGCGCGGCTACCAGGTATGGCTTCAGGTGGTTCACTGCCTCTGGTTGTAGACGCGCAGGATTATCGGGTCGCTCTTAATACTGCGCGACCCTGGTAGCTTCTACATGAATCTTTGTAGTAATTTTGGGCGGGAAACCCTCGAAATTTGAATTCTGACAAGTTGGTGAGAAACGTCGTTGATGGTGACGTTTGAGTTGACCACTTATACGGCTGTCATCAAGTTGTCTCTGACGATTGGTCATTCCATCAGGAGAGTGAGCTCCACGCGCGTGTGGTAACCGTCACTCCGGGATTCTCGCCTTACGTGTCATCCTCTGATTGGTCACGTGCGCGGCGATCTCGGCACGTTTACCCATCGCATTAAATGCGATGGGTATATATATCCGATGAGACGGAGAGAAGAAACCACTTCTCTTCTTCTGTTGTATTCTCTTCCCTATTTGCTCTCAAATTCCTTTGAATCTTCAAACCTTTGAAGAACATTGTAGCAGATCTTCAAATTCTTGAAGAAATACTCAAAACTTTCTTTGACATCCATGGCTGAAGAACGTCAAGAAGGAAATCCCGGAGAAGAAGGCCATGTTCCCGTTCTCAGGTGGGACTTGGGCCTCTTTGAGCAGATAGACGGAGTTTCCGGTTCCCACTGAAATGGGATGCCAGGTACCCCGGTCAGGGCCAGACAGCCGCCGACGCTCCACCGGGGTATATTACGTTATTCGAAGACTTCTTTCATCAGGGTAATTTCCGGTTGCCGGCGACGAATTTTATGGCACATATTTTGCAGTTCTATGGGTTTCACATCTCCCAGTTGAGTCCTCCTGGGATGGTTAGGGTTCGGCACTTCGAGTTTCTCTGTCGATCCCATGGCATAGAGCCAACTGTGGAGAGATTTAGAGCGTTTTATCAGTTGATTCGAAACATGGGGTTTTATTCGTTTGCCAGCCGAGGAGCTGCAAAGAAGATCCTTCTTAACCCTCCCAAGAGTTTCCATGACTGGAAACCGAAATTCTTTTATATTCGCGAGGAGGTGATTCCGATCGCCATGACGTTTCGCGCCTGGACTGAAGCGATTGTTAAAGAAGATCTGGCAATCCCCAAGACTGAGGCTTGGTATAGGACGCTTACTGCCACCCCAAACCGAGTGTTTGGTGAGAACATCTTGGTGGCGGCGCGTATGAGTGATCAATGGCTGCCTGACAGCGAGGAAGTTCCTATTCTGATGATCGACAATAGAGGTTAGTAATTCTCTTAGTTTTGTTCACTTCCTGTTTCGTACTTGTGTTTATTTTATAATTTGTCGTGTAGAGGTGCATCTTTATCAAGCTGCCTTCCCCACCTTTGGTGGTTCCATGGGCGTGCGCCCGCTCCAGGCTGGAGAAGAATACTGGTACGACCAGATCAAGGGTAACTTTATGTACCCCGTTGCTGATGCATTTGCCGCTCCGCCTACTGCAACTGAAGGTGCACATATACCTAACCCTCATCCCTTGTTCTCTGTGACTTCTGCTGGGAAAGAGGTTGTCTATCTTTCCAGTGAGGAGTCTGTGGGATCATCAAATGGAGAGCTAAGTTCGTGGTCTAACATCTTTGCAGGTGTGTTGCGCGACTTGGGGATTGACCCTGAAGAAAAGAAGAAGAATCCTGTGAGGAAGAAGAGGGTTATCACCTTGGATCCTGAGGTGACCAGCAAGGGAGCTGGGAGTAGTCGCGCAACCGCTAGCGCTGCTGACAAAGGTACTTTCCACCTTCGTCAAAGTAACTTGGAGGATTAAATTATTATCAGTGATTCATTTGAAGGTTTGTCGCGTATAGGCGAGAAGAAACCTGGAGGAGCTGGTTCGAAGAGCTCCGGAAGCGCGGGTTCTCGCAACCCGGATGCTGGTGCTACTCCTTCCTCTGTTGCGCATGAGGAAGAGGAAGAAGAAGAGGAGGAGGAGGCTGCTGAAAAGTTGATCAGCAGGAAAAGAAATAGAAGCGAGACCACCGCTGGTGTAGTTGCTGCGCCGAAAGCTGGTGCGATTCCCTTGATCGGGAAAACGAGCAACTTGCGCTCCCTTTATCGGTTTTCTCCTGGTTAGTTTTCCTTAGCTTCTCATTCTTTGTTTCCTCTTTTTGACACTTCTTATCTTCTGCAAAGGCCAAGAAGAAAACGCCCGAAAAGAAAGGTGTTGTGTTGATGGAGCCTTCAGAGCCGGAGCCAAAGAGGCCTAAGATTACCGTTAAATCTTCAAAGACTGCTGGAGTGGAGTCTGAGAAGGGAAAACAGGCTGTTGTGGGGGATAAGGAGAAGGTTGGTGAAGAGAAGAAGAAGGCTGAGGAAAAGAAAGCCGAGGAAGACAAGAGGAAGAAGGCTGCTGAGGAGCGCCAGAAGAAAGTTGAGGAGGATAAGAAGAAAAGAGCTGATGAGGAGAAGGAGAGGCGGGCTGAGCATGAGAGAGAGAAACGGGCTGTTGAAAAGCCTATTGCTGATGTTGAGAAGGAGAAGGAAAAGAAAAAGGCTTCTGAAGAGCCTATTGATGATGCTCTGAAGTATACCGGTGCTGCCTCTATCACTGCTCAGGAAGAGACGAGGAAGGAACTTGGGGTGGATAAGCCTACCCACCCTGCGCGGCCTGATGCCTCCCATCGCTCCTAGGGAACTACTGGGGGATCAGGTCCGTACGTTTCTGGTGGCGTGAGCTCTGGTGGCGCTGGGGGTTACAACCCACAAGTTATCAGGGCGAAGGATACTCTTGGTGACATCTATTATAAAAGTTATACTGAAGAGGAACGTGGTAATGCCCCCCACCAAGCTCCCTGGGGTTTGAAGCAGAAAGACACCTTTCAAGAGTTTGGCCCTTGCCGCGATTGGTTCGTAAATTCCTTCCCTCCTGGTGAGGTTAATCGGCAGAGGGCTAAGACTCATGATGGGCTGTATCGCACTTATGTGATCGGGGAGGCCAATACTCGCGCCGCCAACCACCAAATCGTTCGCGAATGGCGAACGATGGTTAGGGAGCGGGTCGATTGGGAGAAATACCGCGAGCGCCTTGTGCGGAAAGTTAAGGAGTTTGAGAAGGCTAATGCCAAGTTTGAGGAAGAGAGATCCAAGTTTGAGGCTAATAGGAAAGCGGAGGAGTGGGGGCGCGAGGGCCTGAAGGGCAAGCTTCGAGCTGCCGAGGATCTGTTGGCAAAGGAGAAAGCTGAATGGAAGAAGATCTGCGAGAAGGACAACCAGCGCGCTTATGCTGCTCGCACTAAAATTACTGAGCTCGAAGGCAAGGTTGCTGAGTTGACAACGCAAGTTGAGGATGCGCAGGCTGTGCGTGCTGCTAAGGAGCAAGCTGAGGTTTGGGAGACTTCTCTTTTCAATTTATGCTTTTGTTAGCAGAGTTAAGTGAATCTTTTATCCCTTGCAGGTTGAGCTGGGTGAGGTGAAGGTGCGGCTGTCAAGCAAAGACAAGGATCTGACGGCCAAGGATGTCGAGATTGCTGAACTGAAACGTCGCCTGAACGAGCAGGTTTACAAATGCGAATCCTTGGAAATCGATCTTGAGGCAGAGAAAGTTAAGGCCGTAACTGCTGAGGAGGCCAAGCAGAGAGCTGAAGAAGCGCGTGATGTTAGTACCGCGGCCTTCAATGTAGCGCAGACTAACTATTCTGAGGCTCAGGGCATTGTTGATACTCTTGTCTCTGAGGCCGAGTGGATGCGCGACCGCGGAGTAGTTCTGGTATGCTATTCTTTTCCCTTAAAAGCTTTGTTTGTTAAAAGTTGTTTTTAATACACAGTCTTCGCTATAGGTTGCTAACTCTGTCCTTAACGCTGGAGAACTGGATCGTGCTGTTGCTGCTCTGACAGATGCCGCGCGCGCAGTTGGTCATTGTGGAGGCTATCTGGAATGTGCGCAGCACGTTGAGGTATTCGGACAGGAGTTTGACACTAGTCATTGCTCTGTGACTGGCCAGGCCAATGCCGTGTTGACACGTGCTGAAAATGCTTATGATCACTTATCACTGCCCGTGATGGACTTGGTTACTGAAGCGTTGAAGCATGATGATTGGTGTCATCGGTTAAAGGCCATCCTTGATCCACCAGAAACCGTTGAATTATCAGATGAAAAGGAAATTGCTGGTGATGATGGCGATGGTGAAGGCGATAAGCACGACGATGGTGATGGTGGTGATGGATTCGAATAGATAAGTGTTTTCAGGCTTTGTGCCTTGTAATTTTTAGGCTTTTATAACATTTGCGCGGTCGCGCTTGTTTTGGATCAGATGAATGATCATTGGTTTCTATGTAATCGTTGCGCGCTTATTAAATATAATTTTCATGTTTATTCTTGTCATGTTACAATTATTGCACTGTTGTTAGAAACTTTGGTTAAGTTAGCACGAATAAATGTAAGTGTGGCTCTTAAGCGAGTGTAGTTGCTTGGTCTCGCGCTTTGTTCGCGGAGGACCTCGAAGGTGTGAGCTTGTAACTCACTGGAGTGTTTTCGTGCTAATCAAAAGTTTAACATGCATTTGTAACTCAAGAAGCAATATAGAAAACATGTCGTATGCTTTCATTGACTTGGAAACAGGCGCTTAGGCCAACATACATTGCTTGTAACGTAAAGGGCGTTTAGCCTACATAGGAAAGTAAAAAGGCACGTGGCCGACATTAATGAGTAGGTGCGCAAGACCGAGAGCGATTACATATAGCATTTGCGCAGTTGTTGCGCATTCCATGTGCGTGGGATGATGTGTCCATCCAGGGTGCGCAGTTTGTATGCCCCTTTTCCTAGCACTTCATGTACTAAGTATGGGCCTTCCCATTTGGGTGCTAGCTTTCCTGGGCGCTCTGCGTTTGAAGCCTCGTTGTCTCGAAAGACGTATTCTCCTGGAGTGAAGGTACAAATGCGGACTCTCGCATTGTAGTACCTTTCCAGTTGTGTCTTGTATTTCGCTTCTTTGAAGCGCGCAATCTCGTGTCGTTCTTCCAGCAAATCCAAATCGAGACGGCGCTCTGCTTCATTATTAACCGTGTTAACTGCAGTCAAGCGCGGTGAGAAGAGTCCAACTTCCGCCGGGATAACTGCCTCCGAGCCATATACTAGGCTGAAAGGAGTTTCGCCAGTGCTTGTCTTCGGCATGGTTCGATGAGCCCACAGGATGCTTGGGAGCTCATCTACCCAGCCTCTTCTCTTTGTGCCCAGTCGGGCTTTTATCCCCTCGACGATACTTTTGTTGACGCTTTCCACTTGGCCGTTGCCTTGAGGATGCGCAACGGAGGAGAAGGTATGCTCAATCTTCATTTCCTTCATCCACTTCTGGAGGTCTTCAGAAGCAAAGTTAGTACCATTGTCTGTGACAATTTTGAGTGGCAGACCAAATCTGCAAATGATGTGTTCCCAAATAAACTTGCGCACCATCATTGTAGTGGTTGAAGCGAGAGCTTTGGCCTCCACCCACTTAGTGAAATAATCAACGGCCACGATTATGAACTTCATGGCTCCAGGAGCGTCTGGGAAGGGTCCCACCATATCAATCCCCCACTGCTGAAAAGGTCAGGCAGTGGATACGGGAATGAGATCATTCTTTGGGCGCAGGGTTTTTGGAGAGTGCCGCTGACAGGAGTCGCATTTGCGCAGCTCCTTCAGGGCGTCGACATGCATCCCTGGCCAATAATATCCAGCGTTCATAATTTTTGCGACAACCATGCGCGGTCCTGCATGGATGCCACAGATTCCTTCGTAAATCTCTCTTATCAAGTAATTGGCGTCCTGGGGGTCCACGCAGCGCAATAAAGGCCCCAAGAAGGACTTTCGGTATAGGATACCACCGTTCATCTCATAATGCAGGGCCTTGTTTTGAATCTTCCTTACCTCTGCTTTGCTCTCCGGGAGTACCCATTCCTGCAGGTATTGAATTATAGGGGTCATCCAAGATGGCTGCCCTACTTCGATCACATTTACCTGGCGCAGCAGGACTGATGGATTTTTGAGAACTTCAATCCTTACATCTTTTGCTAAATGTTGAAAGGAAGTTGAAGCAAGCTTGCTCAAAGCGTCTGCTGGTTTGTTTTCAGAGCGGTTGATGTGAACTACCTTGTAGGACTTGAATTTTTGGAGCAACTCTTTCGCCTGATCCAAATATAGGGCCATGACTTCGCCCCTTGCATCGTATATACCGTTAATTTGGCTGGCTATCAAGAGTGAATCGACGTGTGCTTGAAGATTTTTAGCTCCCATTTTTATGGCGAGGCGTAAGCCAGGCAGAAATGCCTCGTACTCCGCCTCGTTGTTGGTGTTTTTAAAATCCAACTTGATGGCGTAGGTAAATTCATGATTTTCGGGGCTCACAAGGCGCAATCCATCTCCCGCGCCATCTTCGTTTGAGGCACCATCAGTGTATAACATCCATAACTCGTCGGTCGTGTCTTTCAAGGGAGTCTCGACAAGCTCACAATCTTTGATTTTTTCCGCTGGGACTTCTGTGATAAAGTCTGCAAGGACCTGGCCCTTGATGGCTGGGCGTGGCCTGTATAAAATGTTGTGGCCCCCCAGCTCGATCGCCCATTTTGCTAGTCGCCCAGATGTTTCTGGCTTTTGCAATATCGTTCCGATGTGAAAGTTGGTAAGTACTGTGATTACGTGCCCCGTAAAGTATCTGCGCAACCTTCTAGAAGCATGGAGTAATGCCAGTACCAACTTCTCCATTGTTGAATATCTCGTTTCTGGGTCAGTGAGTACCCTGCTGACGTAATAAATTGGAGTTTGGACTCCATTTCTCTCCACCAGTAATACCGACCCTACTGCCTTATCCGAAGAAGATAAGTACAGTACGAGTGGCTCTTTTTCAAACGGTGCAGTCAGGGTAGGGAGTTCGATCAAACACTCCTTCATTTGCTGAAAAGCTTTCTCTACTTCAGGGGTCCACCTGAACTCTTGTTTCTTCACACAGTTGCGCAGAGTGCTGATAAAAGGGTACGACTTTGCGGCGTGATTTGACAAAAAACAGTTAAGCGCGGCTAGGCGGCCGGCTAACCTTTGCATCTCTTTGATTGTTCGTGGTGATGGCATTCGCTCTATTGCCTGGACCTTCTCTGGATTCACTTTAAAGCCGCCATTTGTGACTATAAATCCTAAGAACTTCCCTTCTTCCATGCCAAAGAACACTTGGCTGGATTCAACTTCATATTCACGCTGCGCAATGAGTTGAATGTTTTTTCGATGTCCTTCAGCATTTGGTCCTCTTCGGGACTTTTGATCACCAGGTCATCGATGTAAACCTCGATATGCTTCCCGATATCTCTAGCGAAGGTCTTATCCATCAGGCGTTGATACGTTGCGCCAACATTTTTTAAGCCGAAGGCATCTTTGTGTAGCAGAAGATCCCTAGATCGGTTCGAAAAGCTGTCTTGTCTTCGTCTTCTAGCTTCATTTGAACCTGATGGTATCCTTTATAGCAATCTAAGAAGCATTTCCATCTGTATGGCGCGAGAGAGTCTATCTTTTTGTCGATCTCAGGCAAAGAGTAGCAATCTTTAGGGCATGCCTTGTTGAGATCGGTATAGTCAACACACATTCGCCATCCTCCACCAGACTTCTCTACCATCACGGGGTTCGCAACCCAACTCGCAACCCAACTTTGATAACGGACCTCCTGCAAGATTCCCGCTTTGAGTAGTTCGCATACTTTCTCATTCATTGCTTTGGTTTTGTCTGCCCCTAAGTTGCGCCTTCTTTGAACTTTCGGCTCAACAGAGGGGTATGTGTTTAAACAATGCTCGGTGATGTCGCGCGGGACACCGGTCATGTCGGCCGGGGTCCAGGCGAAGAAATCCATATTCTTGAACAGGAGCTTCTTGAGATGAGTTCTGATGTTTGGTGAGATTGCGTGGCCTATCGTCACCGTTTGCTCCGGGTACTTGCGGTTTAAAACCCATTTTTCTGGCTCGGTTGTTGAAACCTTGGCCGCTTTTGTTGGGCGCATCTCTTCTGTCGCCATTACTTCTTTCTTAGCATAGATGATCGCCACCCCCGTTTTGGTTGGAAACCCTATCACTGAGTGGGGTGTGGAAGTTACCATGTTTAGTTCGCCTTGGGTTTCTCTCCCAATCACCACATAATGCGTCGATTTGATAGGCATCACCATGAAGTTTACATTTGTTGTTCTTGAGTGCTTTCCCTTCAGAGAGCGTGACGGGGAAGCTGATTTGGCCTAGCGGGAAGACCATTTCGTTGCAAAATCCAGACAGTGGATAATCAACTGGCTCAAGTCTCGCTTTGTCATCCTCATCAAACTGATTAAAACAATGCTCATAGATGATATCGGCCGTACTTCCTGGTCAATGAAGACATACTCCGTTTCATAATGGCCGATAATACCGGTAATGACAACGGGTCGAGTGGCGCGAGGGCCCCCGCGTACTACCGGAAAAATGACCTGTTGCTCTTACCATGAGGGTTCGTACGGGCGCTTGCCTTTCTCTTTTGCGTTGTATCTTGGTCCGTTGACCATATGGGTTTCTAGGCGTCTGACTTTCTTGTGATTCCCCTCATCGTGGTGTTGGAGCTGTCGAGTTTCTTTGCGCACGTTTTTCACCAGGTGGCTTAGTTTCCCGCTTTTTAATGCTCTTTCGATCTCCTGACGTAAACTGTAACAGTCGTCTGTCAGGTATCCTGTATCTTTATGGAAGTCGCAGTACAGGTTGGGGTCTTGCCCCTTTTTGTTTGTCATAGGCCTTGGCGCCTTGTAATCATGATTCTCCGTCATCAGCACCTCTTTTGGTGTTTTTATGAGCGGAGTCCAGTGCTTGTCTCGGTTGTCATCCCTGACTGCCTTTCGATACCCAATTCGATCAATAGTGTCTCGCGCATCTTCTCTGTAGCACGACCGTTCTTCATAACGAGGTCGTTCACTATAACCGCTGGGGTGGTTGGCTTTCCACCCAGGGTTCTTGCCTTTGTTTCGTTTGTTGTCGTCGCGCGAATGGCCCCCTTTAGAAAATCGATCTTCGGTACGATAACTCTTGTTTCTGGCGAGTGACTCCTCAGTTTGCGCGACTATCTTCGCGGCTTCCATGAGCTTATCCCATTCTTTAGGCATTCCGTCTTTCCCAGTGATGGTTCTGATGAGACTATCACAGCGAATGGCTTTCTTGAAGTGGCAGCGCATGAGTTGTTCACTTACGCCACCGATTTCCAAGCTCTCCTTGTTGAAGCGAGTGATGAAATCTTCGAGACCCTCGTTATCTCTGCGCCAGATGTCCTCTACCTCGGCTGTGTCGCGCTGGTAACGTCTCTGTTGACTGAAGTGACTCAAAAACTGTGTCCTGAAATCCACCCATGATTTGATTTTTCCAGGAGGAAGGCTGTCGAACCAGGCGCGAGCAGCCCCGGTAAGCGTTTGAATAAACAGATGGCACCACATGGGCATATTCCATCCTCCCATGCAACCTACGCTTGTGAAAACTCTGACGTGATCATCGAGATCAGTCAATCCGTTAAACTTTCCGACTGTCGGAGGTAACTTCTCTCTTTTAAGCGGCGCCAGTGCGATTTTTGGAATGAACTTTGAATGTTCTACAGCTTCAGCTGGTCGATAGGCGAGGCGAAAGTCTTGCTCTGCCTCTTCGGTGTACCCCACATGTTGTCTTGGTTTGTAGTATTCATGGTTCCTTTGCAAGCGATTGAAGACTGACGAACCCTCATCATCTTGCCAAGTTGGGTCATTCAGGTCAGTATCTTCCCATTCATTGTTCATGTTGCGCGGCGTGAGCCGGCTATGAACTGGGCCTCTTTGGACGTTTGACGGACAGTCATAATAGCTTTCTGTTTATCCCCGTGTATCGCGCGTGTCCTGCACGCTTAGTCTTCGGGTAGGGGGAGGTCTGTTAGCTCTTCCTTGGATGTTTTGCGTTGGTGGTATCTGGCGCGCCCCGTGACTGGGGCCGGTTGGTGTAACCAAGGACGGTTCTGCCATTAAGACTGCTTGCTGTGCGCTCAAAGATTGATATGCCTCGTTAATGGTGGCAAGTTGCTTGGCGTACCATGAGGCTGGGGTTTCGCCCTCTGGTAGCCCTAGTAGCGCCGAAATGTTCTAAGGTGGAGCTGGGTTTGAAGGTCCAGCGCCGTTGTTTCCTGGGGTTACCGTTTGAGTGATGCGGGTGATGCTCCCGCGCGGTCCCCCAGTGTTGGTTACTTCGATTTCGCCAATTTCTTCGATGTGTTGAGGTTGGGTGTTTTGATTACCCTCCCCCAACGCTGCATTAGAGTTTGCTCCGAAACCAACAAACTCAGGAATGATTCCTTGACCAGCCATGATCGAAGGAAGAAAAAACCCCGAAAACTCAGAAAAAGAAGATGAAAGTGATTTGTAGAAAACCGGTGGGCGCCAATGAAGAAACACGGAACTAATTAGGGTACTAATCAGTTTGGTTTATGTTCCTACCATAGTGGTTAATCTTCTAATGGCTTTCTGAGCTTCGTAATGATCGTCTAAGTCCTGCAAAACAGAACACCGTTACTCGTTAAGAGGGGAATGTGGGGGTTTCCCTCTTAACCGGGCTCCGGCGTGAGAATAAGCGACTGCTTTGGGGAGATAATTAAGTATTAAGAGTGAGAGTAGAGGGAATGGAATGATTAACCTGTGAAGTGAGGTCCCTATTTATAGCCGGAGAGGTGTAAGAGGATGTGGGCTGATGGGCCTTGGGTCTGAAGGCGACAACATAAGGGATATGCTCCTTGTCTCACTGGTGTCGACCGTTAGTGGTTGGCAGGAGCTCTTGGGAGTTGGCGCAATGTGATTGGAGCCACGTGTCACTGTTGTCGGCCTGGCTGCCCTTCTGCCATCAGCAGGTAAGTGGAGATCGTGGGGCAGTTGTCTCTGCCCTGTGATTGGTGCCATGTAGGCGTCCTTAAGTACTTTTTGTCTCCTGCATGTCAGATGATCGTGGAGCACGATTGAGCAGGGCCAGGAGGACGCTGATTGGCCCTTTTCTTCTGCCACTTGTACCTTGTGTACTATCTGAAACAGCCTTGCGCTGCTGCCCTGCGCGATTCTTGATGGGCACGTAACTAACTCGCGCAGGGTTTGGATGACTGAGTGCTCTTTCAGAATGCTAAGTGTTGTAATTGGAGTTTCTTATCGTCCAGACCTCGCGCCGGTTAAAATAGAGTGTGCTATAGCCCGCGCGAGTTTGGCAATAAGAAATTTGTTGGATATGGAGTATGGTCTCGCGAGCGATTCTGATTGAGATTTGCGCGGCTTTTTAGGACCATACCCCTTCAGGTGGTTGAAAAAGTTTGATTATTTTTAATCAAATAATGTTCCCTAATCTCCAACATGCAATTTGGTTGCATTTCAAGTTTATTTCATGTATAGTTAGGCCATTTTGTAGTAGTTTAGGGTAATTAATACACTAGTCATGAAATACCCACTAAAAATTACATTGTTTGGTGAAAAATTACTAATGTTGATGTTGAAATGTGACCAAAATAACATATACGTGATAAAACCAGAAAATACGATACTTTTATATTCGTATTACGTTTTTATCTATTTTTCACACCACCCAACACATAATAATGCAACTTGTGATAAAGTTATATCTAATACGGTCATCAAATGCAATCTTGATGTAGCTATTGTGGGCTAATAAAAAATACGCATTTTGTGACTTAAATACCTATGAAAGTATGGGTAAGTAAGGTCACCTCTAGGGAATTTGTGGTCAATATTTAGTAGAATTATCTATTTAGTTAACTACTCAACTTAGTTTGGGGTTTAATTGATTTGAAAGAAACTGAAAAATTATTTGAGAAAGTGTTATTAGATTAATGAAGAGTAACTCCCACCCAAGATTCAGGTTATCAATTTCACACAAAACTTTGTTTGATTATTAAAACACACATGGACATGGCTTGGGATTTCTGAATTCTCCTATATATTAATTTTAGAACTTAATGAACCGTAAGTTCATTAGGGGATTAACTAATAGTATTGGGTACCAGTACTGGTACCCGCTTTTACCAAATCGGGTGTATTTTTGGTACTGGTTCGGCACCGGTACTCACCGATTTTTACCCTTAAATACCGGTGCCGTACCAGTACCGACCTGTACCGAGCCGTACCGTACCAGGTATATTCGGTACCGGTACACACTTTTGGAGATTTCGGTAACGGTATTTTCGGTATCGGTTGGTACCGAGCTCAGTAAATCCTGTAGCAATGTAGCAATGCAAGTAATTGCACCGTTTAGATTATTTTTCATACACACAGTAACTTCATTAAGGGATGAACAAATAGTATTGGGTACCGGTACCCGCTTTTACCAAATCGGGTGTATTTTTGGTACCGGTATTCACCGATTTTTACCCTCAAATACCGGTGTCGTATCAGTACCGACCGGTACCGAGCCGTACCGTACTGTACCAGGTATATTCGGTACCGGTACACACTTTTGGAGATTTCGGTTACGGTATTTTCGGTAACGGTATTTTTGGTACCGGTTGGTACCGAGCTCATCAAATCCTGTAGCAACGTAGCAATGCAAGTAATTGCACCGTTTAGATTACTTTTCATACACACAGTAAGTAAACTGTATTTTGTTTGATTGAGATTTTATATACACAACAATTTATTTTGCTTTCTTTTTTGCCTTTTTTCTGTAATGAATGAATTGTAGCATGTAAAATTAACTTGGATATTTAGATCATTGATGAGCAAATCGTATCAAATCCTGTAATCAAACCGATATCGTATCGGTACCAAATTTACTATTACCATATCATTTTCGTTACTAATTTGGTACCCACCTTTTGGCGTTTTCAGAATCGTTACTTTCGGTTCGACACCGGTCTAGCACCATACCTGTATTTATTGATTTTTACCTTCAAATACCATACCGTTTTGTACCGAGCATTTTCGGTGCCGTTACCGGTACCGAGCTCATCTATATTTTAACGTGTTAGCACCGTAATAACTAAATTGAAAACAACCGAATTTTCAACGTGTAGGACGTGTGGGTCCTATTATTATATATTAGGTTATTTAAAATCGTTTTTTTAGGACGGAGTGACCATCCTTACCACGTCATTTTTATTTATGTTTTGATATTCGGCATCTGCTGCTGATACGCGTTTTACAGACATTAGGTCCCCGCCGCAACACGCGGGCGGAAAATCAACTAATTGAAATAATAACTAAAAGCATTTTTTGATAGTAACTGTATGATTTAATTGCTCAATCATAAATATCAATTACCTACCTAGTTACCCACCCGCCAATGTGGTACAATATTTTTTTTTTGTCTTTTTATGTTTTTTATTGTTTCAACTTTCAAATTCAGCCATTGCACTATAAATAATATCTTCCTTTAATCTAATAGTTTTATTTTCTTTTATAACCTTCGCTCGTTAGTTTTTTTTTTAATTACAAAAGCTAAATAAGTGATATATTTTTTCATGAAAACGGACAGATCGAGCCAGTACCCACCGAAAAACATTGGAACTGGTACTATTAGAACTGTTATCTGTATTTGTTTATTATGGTTTTCAATTGATGTAAAACACGTGTCGACATCTTTTTGGACTTATCATGACTTTATTTTTTAAGTTTTCTCTTTCGGTTTCTATATCGAATACTGGTACCATATTAATACCGTAATAAACCGAACCAATATAAACCGGATACCCGCTCGGATCGCCTCAGCCGTAGATTCTGTCTTTTCCAAAATACTGGTTTGATATACCAATAACGCGTGTTAACGTTTTTAGCACAAAACATAAAAAGTACACAAAATCCACAACCAAAACGGATCAAGTCAACAAACGGCAATTACTTACAAACTCGCCTATTTTGGTAGGCGGTTGGTAACCATAAATTCCCAAATTTCACAAATCAAGCCCTAGAATTCATTCAATAAAATCAAAATTCTGCAATTCCTCTCCATATTCTCGCGATTCCTCTGAATTAGACCTTCAAACTCTTCAATTCACCGCTACAGATCGAAAGATCGGATACAATATCGCACTCTACGGTGTCGAATTCACTTTTTTCTTCAGAATTTTTTTAGATTTTGAAAGAATGTTTCCTGGAATGATGGATCCGGAGATGATGCGGCTTGCTCAAGAGCAGATGAGTCGTATGTCACCGGCGGATTTAGCTAGGATCCAACAACAGGTCAGTAATTACTTCCATTATTTAACTGATTTATCGTTTGATACAGAAACGAATATTTAATTAGGTTTTGAAGAATTTGAGGTAGAATATAATAAAATATAGAAGCAATTTTGAATGATGTGATTGTTTTTTTTGTATATCCTAAGTGACCGGGTACCTTTTAGATTACGATTTAGGTTGATATTGTTTATGATGTACGTTATCCTACGAGATTTGCGGAATCGAAGGCCTGATCATTGAATATTATTCGAGAATTTATACGTTTTATGCCAACTGAAATTGTGAATGACAATGTGTAGAGCAAACTTGGTGTACAAAGAATCCTCACCCTTGGTTTGGTATCTGTGACCTTTCTGTAATTAAAGAGGGATCGTACCGGTTGCTGTGAGACCTTTGATTAAGATCAGTGTTTTGTTGCTTAGATGTTTTTTTTTTGGGAAACTGAGTGGGGGCAAAGTAATCTGGTTCGGTTTGTTTTTTTGCAATTGAATAGAGTCCTTTGTGTTTGTGATGCATTTTGCACTAATAAGGAGGTTTATAGGATGTATTTTAGTCTACTAATCTCTCATTTTTTCTGAAAATTATCTTGATGTAATTGCAGAAGCCCCTTTTTAGGTAATAAAAAAAGTCTCAGATGACAAACACACACAATTTTTAGCACTTAAGATGATGGTTGTACATGGAAAATATATGATTCAACCATTTGATCATTTAGAAATCTAGAATGAGCTTATCTTAAGGATGCAAAGTTCAGAATGAACCTTATGATTTATCTTTATGACGTAGGAAACCTATAAAATCTATGATGTAGGGTAGGTGCATGATAATCTTTGACTGACTGATTGAAGTTTATGCAGAAGCATGTGGAAAAAAGTGGAAGTCTTTTCTAAATTCTAAAGGCCCTAAGCCATTAGGACTTTTTACATTCTGGGATATGTGATCGAACATGAACAAATATTATAGAAATTACGTATCTACATCGGATACACAATATTCAAAGATGTTTCATATACTAAGAATATTTGAGAATAAAACAATAATTGGAAGTCTGAATACGTTCGTTTCTAAAAGCTTTAGCACTTGCTAATCTATCTAGCCATCATTGCTCTTTCTTTTCTTATTGATAATTATCATTATACTGATTGTTATTGCGATTTTAAAAGTGCCAAATGCTATAATTTATGTTTATTTGTAATTGCAGATGATGTCCAATCCTGATCTGGTGAGAATGGCCACGGATAGCATGAAACATATGAAACCTGAGGACTTACGGTATGCTGCAGAACAGTTAAAGTCTACTAGACCAGATGAGATGGCAGAGATTGGTGAGAAGATGGCCAATGCAACACCAGAAGAGCTAGCTGCTATGCGTTCTCGAGTAGATGCACAGATAAGTTATGAATTGAATGCAGCTCAGATGCTGAAAAAGCAGGTAACTTAAAATTCATCAAATGCAACCGTTTTCTAGGCTAACCTGGTGCACGAGGCTCTTGCATGCGCGGGGTCCAGGGGTGTTTTGGGCCTGATGTACGCATCCTTACCCTGCACTACTGCAAGAGGCTGCGTTTCATTCATGGGTTACTGTCATAAAGTAGGAACATACTTCTCTCAGTGTTTCATGGCAATTTAGTCTTTAACTTATTAAATGTTTCATTTTCATCATTCTTGATGCAAAAAGATAGTATCACACTTTCTCAAATATATAATTCTTAAATACATGATGGAAACTAAATATTATACAAGTTTAATTATTAAATTGGTACGGATCAACATAAAATGACCAATGTAGAACACAAGGATAAGCATGCTGCTAGTTTATGACGTTAGTCTTTAATTCTTTGCAGTCACAAATACATAAAGAGTATAAGACATGCATATCCTTACATACACAAATACCATGTGTGTTTCTAAGCCATCATGGCAACACACTTAAAACAAACGAGGCTGGACTCTTTCAAAGTGGTTTTGTACTTTAGCTGAAGCTCATGTGACTAATGATTTTTAATTTATACGATAGTGTTTTCAAGTATAAAACTTGAAAATTGAATCTAGACTAGTAAGATACAAGCAAGTAGGCTATCTTAATAACTCTATTCAAATTCGGTGTTATCTTAATAGTTTGTTGGTGTAAATTATTGCCACATCCTGAACAATAAATTACAATTTTTGTGTAAATTATTGCCATATCCTGAACAATAAATACATAAGAGTATAAGACATGTATATCCTTACATACACAAATACCATGTGTGTTTCTAAGTCATCATGACAACATACTTAAAACATACGGGGCTGGACTCTTTCAACGTGGTTTTGTAGTTTAGCTGAAGCTCATGTGACTAATGATTTTTAATTTATACGATGGCGTTTTCAAATATAAAACTTGAAAATTGAATCTAGACTAGTAAGATACAAGCAAGTAGGCTATCTTAATAACTCTATTCAAATTCGGTGTTATCTTAATAGTTTGTTGGTGTAAATTATTGCCTGAACAATAAATTACAATTTTTGTTTTCATTTTGACAGGGGAATGAATTTCACAGTCAGGGAAGGTATAAAGATGCCTTGGAGAAGTACATGCGGGCAAGTCTAGCTTTTAAATTTCTCAATTTGTTTGGATTTTGTTTTTGGACTTCTGCTTATTTAGTTTCCTCAGAACTAACTTCTTTTAGTCTATCAGGCGAAAAATAACCTAAAAGGTGTTCCGGCGGCTAAAGGCGGAACTATCCTCTTGGCATGTTCTCTTAATCTGATGTCATGTTACTTGAAAACAGGACAGTATGATGAGTGCATAAATGAAGGCACTGAGGTACGTTAACGTACAGGTGTAGGCCACTCAAATTGTATCTTGGTTTGATTTTCATATTTTATTTTACAGACAAAAGTATTTGACTTGTGTTTTTATTTCAAATCATTTGAGTAGTTAATTTATCATCAAAGTACAACTCTTGAAGGCCGGAAGTGGGAAAATATCATTTCCTTACCCGTCCTTCCATTGTCCATACACACACACACACTCTCTTCTTTTATATAATTTATGGTATTGAATGAAAGTATTAAAATTTGGAAGTAATATAATGAATTAGCTCATTGATTTAAAAATCATTCAGGTATTGGCAAATGATGCTAGAAATGTTAAAGCTCTTTATCGGAGAGGTCAAGCATATAAATATTTAGGGCAACTGCAAGTGAGTTATCTTTTTTAATTTATGTCTTTCTTAATTTAGGTTGAAAGATTATGTCTCCATTGTTAAACATATACAAGGATCTGATCAACTTTGTAAAATTTTTAGAAAGCAGTGTCTGACTTGTCCAAAGCACTTGAACTTTCTCCTGATGATGAAACCATTGCAGATGTTTTAAGGTATAATGTTTTTTTATCACTTGTGTGGTTTCATTTTTTAAATCTTTTATTTATTTATATAGGGATACCCGAGATAAATTAACTGAACAAGGTGATGAGGATGCACCAGGAGGTATTTTGTTTTTTATTTATGTCAAATTTCACCAACCAACTCATGTTCTTATGTCGTTTCAACTTTTATGTATTTCTATTAGGAATTAGAATCGAGGAAATTATCGATGAGGTGCCAACGCTATTACCAGAAAAGGATCAAGCTTCATCATCTAAATCTTCTGAGCAGAAAAAAGATAGTAAACAAGTGAGCAGCACTGCTGGTTTTCCTAATGATGACAAAGAATCTGTCAGGTTTGTTTTAGACTTTTAGTTCTAAGCAGGCCGCATTAGGGGTGTGCACAGTTCGGTTCGGTTCGATTTATGGTAAAAACGGAACCGTAACCGAAATGTTCGGTTTTTGGAACAAAGTTACATAAGATTCAAGAAAGAAGTATAATCCAAAGTTTAAGAATCTTTCTTAGATGTTTATATTTAAGTTATTATATTTAACCTTTTTAATTAATATTGTTCACATAAACCTAACCACCTAATCTATTTTTATGTTTCTCCAAAGTTTTATCAAGACATTTCATCATAATACTTTGAAAATCATTTAATTTTTACGTTTATTTTTGTTATTTCTTGTAGTCGATAGATAAATCTTTCAAAGATAGATAAACATGTTTATTTTTGTTATTTCTTGTAGGCAATATATAATACTTGACATTCAAGAGTAAAATTAATAATTCCTAAATTAATCTATAACAAACATTAAAAAAAATGATTTATAGGTTATTCGGTTCGGTTTTTTTAGGTTTTCATAATATGCAAAATTGTAACCGAACCGTAAGTGTCGGTTCGACTTTTTCGGTTTGGTTTTTTTCGGTTTGGTTAAATCGGTTTTTTCGGTATTCTGCTCACCCCTAGGCCGCATGATCAGCTTATTTTGGAAAATCCAAATATTTATTATTATTATATTTTTTTAATAGATCATTCCAGAACTTCTTGTCGCAAACCGATCCAGAAACCATAGCATCTTTGGGTGGAGGAAAATTTGAAAACTTGTCTCCTGATATGGTGAAAACCGCTTCAAACATGATTAGCAAGATGCCACCTGAAGAATTTCAAAAAATGCTCGAGATGGCGACCTCCTTTAATGGGGGAAACGGCAACCCGTTGCTGAATAGGAATAATAACAATGAGTCAGGCATGCCGAATCTCACACCCGACATGATTAAATCAGCATCTGAAATGATGAGTAAGATGCCACCAGAAGAGATGCAAAAGATGTTTGAAATGGCATCATCTTTGAATGGAGGTTCACAATCAAATAGTAATAACAATAATAATAATTCAGAAGGGCAAGAAAGTCATACAAGTTCAAGAGATTATGGAACTAATGGTGAGAGCGGTCCTTCTAGAGGCTTTTTAAATTCAACAAGTGCACCGCAACCAAGCTTCCCCAGCTCTAGCTCTGATATTAGAAACCAGTTAAAGAATCCTGCCATGCGTGAGGTATGTATACTTAGATATTTGTTTCTCATTTGTGTCTGTTTTCTAGATCGTTTGTTCTCTCTCCACACACACACATATGTGTGTGTGTGCGCGTTTGCGTGTACGCGTGCGCATGTGTGTGTGTGTGTAGGATCGAGCTAGGTGTCTCACTGGAAGCAGCATCTCTATTCCTACGGGGTAGAGTTAAGGCTGTCTACATCTTACCCTAGGATAGAGATCAAGAGAAAACCCTCTTGAGTTGTGAGAACCTCGAGAACTCCTACTTCCCGTGCAAGTTTTGCCACATTTTTTGCGCAAACGTAGATGAACATGTTACAAACGCACCTGTAAAAAAACAAATATATATAAAAATTTGCCAACCCGTGTTTTACGCCATTTACGCCACTATAAAAAAGCTGCTGACATCAACATTTAACCCGTTGTTAAGGTTTTTTACGCTAGTGTAAATCAACACATACTATTTTTTTTGGAAAAGTTGATTTTTTAAGGATTTTTGGAAAAAAAAAATGAAGAAACTTTTTTTCCCCGAGTTCTTGAGGTTCTTACAACTCAAGGGAGTTTTCATTTTACCCTAACCCTTTGTATGTATGTATATATGTGTTACCCAATTTGCCCCTTTTGAGTATAAACAGGTTGTGTTTGGGTTGACATGTCTTTTAAACTAAACAGGTTGACCCTCCAACCTGTGTAATTAAGGTTGACCCACGAATTTGATTTTTACCCGTTTAACCCATTTTTTTACAACCTACCAACCCGATTAACACGTTAACAACTTGATTACTACCCGCCATCCTGTCAACCCGTTTGGCACGTTTAGTTAAATGGGTCGTGTTCGGGTTATACGATTTTGAGTGTGTACTGCGGGTTAGGGTTGATGTTTTTTACTCAAATAAAAATACGGGTCGTGTTCGGGTTGAGCACTTCAACCTGCCAACCCAAAACTTACCAGCACAACACAACTGACACCCGGTATTACACAAATTTCAGGGTTCTCTCAATGTTCGCATCATATCCTAATGTACCTAGTGTTCAACTTTTGCATATTGAAAACGTGTTAATTGCGTATAGTATTTAAATTCATAATGGATTCATTGATTGCCAGATGATGTCATCAATGATGAAAAATATGAGCCCGGACATGATGGCAAACATGAGTGAACAATTTGGAGTTAAACTCTCTCGAGAGGATGCAGAAAGAGCTCAACAAGCCATGTCGTCATTGTCACCAGAGAACCTCGATAGACTCGTAAACTCTTAACCTGTTTTATTAACAAAAATCTTAAATCGGTAATTTGATAATTCATTTCACATCATCATATCGGTATTTGTTTGGTGGCTTTACAGATGAAGTGGGCAGATCGAATACAACGAGTCTGTGAAAATGCTGTAAAAACAAAGAACTGGGTGCTGGGTCGACAAGGATTGGTTTTAGCAATATGTATGCTCGTTTTCGCGATGTTCCTCCATTGGCTGGGCTACATTGGCAGTTAAGTGCAGCCATTGACCGGCGCCTTTGACCTAACTCGGGGCTGGAAGTATGAACCCGAATGCACAGATTCCTAGGTTGCGGGATTGTGAGATGGAGCATGTTTTTGTTCTTGAGGTGAAATGTGTAACACCATAAATTGTTCTTTTTGCATCTTAGTTTATAAACTATCTAATATGAAACAGAAACTGAGCAACGGTTGGGACATGTTTGTAAGTTTTAAGAATCATTCATTTATTGTTAAAACAATTATCAAACACAGTTATTGTTAAAACAATCATCAAACACATCCGAGTTGATGTTCAAAGAAATTATTATTTTAAGGATTTGTTAATTGTTTTAACTGTAACAGAAATGTATATAACTTGACACGTACTGCAATTACGTAACCAAAACCACGTATTGTAATTATGTATATTAAACTAAAACCTCTTCTTTAGGATGTAATGAAGGGATAAAACGTAACGTTTAGTGTATTGGTGACGACCATAAGAGAAGGTCAATTGTCATTATGTAAATATTTTAAGATCGGGCTGATTGTGTGGTAGACAAATCATCAAAGTCAATAGTGTTTGAGTGCTCGGGGTTGTGTCATGAAGATAAAAAGTGATGTTTAAGGGTGCTATTGACACAATCCTAACATTGGTCGGGGCCCATGCGGGTAGCTCGTCTACACCTAACGTGGTCGTGGCTCACGCGGGTCGCTCATCTACACCATAGCAAGCCCCAACCCGCTTGGAACAAGGTATCCCAAACGGGTATTGAAAGCTGCTAACGACTAGTTGATTTGCGAGTGTGTTTTGACCGTTGGGACTTGGCATGCTGGAGGCTTGGAAATAGTCGCATGATTTTTGAATATTTTTTAGGGATTTTTACATATTTCCCTCTCCTAATTTTCAGAAGGGGATGACGGTTTTCTTCCTCTCGAACTATTAGTTATTCTTTTCTTTTTTGAAAACGATCGAAGACTTGTTGTGTATTGGTTGTGAGCTGAGACCCATTTTCAGTTTTGGCGTAAGATTCTTGGTGAGATTTTTTTTATGTGTATTCAGAATGTTTTAGATGCCATGTGTGAAATCAACCAATTGCCAATTGCTTATTATGAGGTAACGAGGTCATCTACGATTACTTCCATAGTTCCATATGTTCCAATTCTTCGTTGATCTTAATAATTAATCTTAATACTCATGATATTCTGCATCGCTTTTTTAAATATAGTTTTCCATGTCGGGAAATTATCCTTATCTTAAAGCTTGCTACAAGGAGCACTATTAGCCATGGTTGCAAAAGTCGCTAGACGCTCCCTAGTCGGATTTGAGAGTATACGGGAGTATTCGGGAAGTACTTGGCCTATGCGGAGATTACTCGAGTAATCAGCCTAGGCGAACAGTATTCTTGTATTTATGTTAGTCTTTTTGATTTTCCGGTTTGGCACTTGTATTGACAGTATCACACTCACTCGTCCACTTAAAGATGGAGATATTTTGGTCTCTAATGGAGAAACTTTTGCTCTTGGATTTTTTTTGTCCCACAAGGATTGCAATTTTTAAAGTTTGTGTTTTTTTTTATTATGAGTATTATGTTATTGTTTGGGGAAATACTATATGAATTGGGAAAATATATAATTGATAAGATTAGAAAAAGGAAATGTAACACCCCGACCGTGTATATAAACAACCCGCGGCGGAATCGTTGGGGAGTCATGTTACAAATTGCTCACGACACATTGTACTAAAATGTTTCATTATATTAACAACATTGTTTTACAACACAAGTATACAAGTAATTGTTTTTAAGTTTAGAAGACTAAGGCCCGGGTCCGTTCCTATGTGTAGCATACTTGAATAATCATTTGCGTATAATAGCACCTGAGTACATAGGTTTTGTTGGCCAAATTAATGGCAAAATGTTTAGTATTGCAATGCTTTGACAACTACGCGAGTTGTCAAATAAAAATAGAATCTTTGAAACCAATAAATGACAAAAAATTTAGTATTGCAATACATTGACTTGATAATAAAACTTGTGGCAAAAGTGTTTTGTGATTAATACTAAGTAATTTTTATGCCATTGAAAAGTGTACTTTGTTCTTTGTTTCTCTTGTACTTTGTTTCGTTATAACATTGAATTCGGTCAAGGACTTCTGGGAGTAGTTTTAGAAATCCAATTAAGAATTTATAATAGTACTTTGGGTATGCTTCTAAGAATCTAACATATTTAAAATAGGAAGACTCTACAAAGATTTGGCAATTGAACATTGTTTCATCTAAACACAAAATCCTAAAGTGATTTGGATAACGCCACGAAGGGTAATACAATAAGATCATTTATATATAGGAAGTACCGGCGGCGTATCCACAATGCTCTTATTGTATTACACTCGTTTCGTTATCTAAATCACTTACACTACTAAACACATAATCACACATTCATTGACTTGTCTCATACGCTGAAAAGTACTTTAAGAAATCCAATCAAGGATTTAAAATTGTACTTTAAATATCCTTTAAGAATCTAACTATTAAGATAGAAAGATTCTATAAGGATTCGGCTTGTGTCTCATTGTCTTGTCTCATACATTATAAAGTACTCATAGAAATCCAATCAATGAATTGAATTAGTACTTTAAATATCCTATAAGAATCTAACTATTAAGATAGAAAGATCCTATAAGGATTTGGCTTGTGTCATTGTCTTGTCTCATGAAAACCTAAAATCCTAAAGTGATCTGGATAACGCTACGAATGGTAATACAATAAGAACACTTATATATAGGAAGTATCAGCGACGTATCTACAATGCTCTTATTGTATTACACTCGTTTCGTTATCTAAACCACCTACACTACTCTACACATAAATACTCGTTCATCGTCTTGTCCAAACGTTGAAAAGTACTCTTAGAAATCCAAACAAAGATTTAAAATAGTACTTTAAATATCCTATAAGAATCTAACTATTAAGATAGAAAGATCATACAAGGATTTGGCTTATGTATCTTGTTTTGCTTCATAAGAATAATATACAAAAACAGTTAGTAAACACATATGCCAGACATTTGAAAAATCGGTTTAACACATATGAATCACCCCAAAACATTTGAAAAGGTAAAAGAGGGGAACTATGTACTCACAGGTTTGCATAGATGTCTTGTGTAAACAAAGCTCAGGTGTTCAAGTGGTTCCTAATGTATCGGATAACTACGTGTGAAGAAACAGTGATCAGAATGAGGTTTATAAACCAAACAAGTGAAGGGTCTCCTGTAATATGGTTCATAATACCTTATATTCTTATTTGGAAGTGTTTCAAAGTGTTTTGACTTGTTACGACTTGTTAAAGTGGTTTTACGCCACTTTTTTTTGGTAAAGGGTTACCCCAGTGAATTTTTATAAATCAACCAAATAAGTACAAGGGTGTGCCTAATGGGACACACGTAAGCGTAACTATGGGTTCAGATGGTTAAATAAGTAATATGACGAGTCCAATATGTCAAAACTAGTTTAAGTATGTTGTAACATCAGTTTAGATGTCAAAACAATGGTCATATATGTTTAGAACCATTTTATGCGCAAAAAGGGCGTTTTCGGTATTTTATGCGCAAACGATACGACCATAAGGTATAACCTCAGAAGGTTATTCCCTATAATACTATATGGTCATAATAATGGGCTTGGTCGGATCCTAAAGTTGACCAAACTGGCCAGATTCGAAAGTCAAAGCGGTAGTCAAACCGCTCGACTTTCGACTAAGGAAATAGCACTAAACTAGAAATGACGAGTTAGACATGTTTGAACATGTCTAATAATGTTATAAAACTGATTTGGTGTCAAAACTTTAAGTTTTAATACCCGAAAACACTTTCGTCGTAAAATGCACTTTTATGCATTTTTACTTTTATTTCGTAAAAGTTTGACACGTCATTTTGCCTACTAAACGTGATAACCATAAGGTGCAAACGCAAGGGATTAATAACTTCGTGATTACGATCATGTTGTAAAGTTCAATTTGAACTTTGACTTGACCAAAATGGTCAGAACCGAAAGTTAAACAGAAAGTCAAACTATTTGGCTTTTGGCTCATAAATAGCCAATATAAAGAAAAAGACTACGGAAGAACACTTACTTGTGTTCTAGGAATGCTTAGAACTCAGTAGGAGGCCTCTAAAGAGAATCAAGCTCCAGCTATGAGTGATTAGAGAGGAAATAAGTGAATGAGCAAGGCATGAGGTTGAAATGGAAGGCTATTTATACTTGAAATGTGATCATAGGATGTTGCCAAGTGTTGGCATATGTTCTAGGATGATCACAAGTGTCTACTGAGGTGTTAGAACTAGAAGGAATGTGGCAATCTCATGCTAGGTGTCAAGAAATGAGAGATGTTGGCAGAAATTGGAAGCCAAGACAAAAATCTGCAATTGGGAGGTCCTTACGGACCGTATGGGTGTTTGACCTTACGGTCCATAAGCCCCTCTGACGGGCAGATTTTTGCATTTTGACAACTTTGGCCCCTGTACTTTTAATATCGTTTTTTTGTCATTTCTGACCCCTCAAAACTTATATTTAAGTTATGTAAAGGGTATTTAGGGTATGTGTAACTTATATCCTTGTCTCGGAATGTACATTACGTTAAACTGATTACGTTTAATTGTTGATTAACGAATTTTTTCCAAAAGAAAAAGTTTTTGAAACTTCGACATGAAATTGTTGATTAGGGTATGTGAGTTCTTTAAATATATGCCATGAAATCATGCACATCAGAAGTTCAAAATACACAACCATATAATATAAAACACTGTTCACATTGTACGGAAATTACACGAAAGTGCCAATTGTCACACGACATTTGGTCACTTCCGACACGAAAATATATATATTCGGTTACTACGACGAAACATTAAAAATAATATAATTTTTAGACTCAATAATATATATTTTCAAAACAACAAGATTCCGGAAAGTATAAGGTGAAATTTACTAAGTGTAACATATGGAATATAAGAAATTGAACAAGTATATGAATACGTATAAAAATACGCACAAGTATACACTTGGTGGAAATTGCAAAAATACAAGAATTGTACATGTATACAAGTACGTATAAAATACGTACATAAATACCAATGATGAAATGTACAAGTACACGTATACACACGGTATACGTACACGTATAAATACAACATAAATACCAATGATGGAATGTACAAATACAAGTATAAATACAGTATACGTATAAATACGACATAAATATCAATCATGTAATGTACTAATACAAGTATAAATACGGTATACGTATAAAATACGCAAGTACATAGTGATGTACTCAAATACATTTGTTGAAGTGTACACTCACAAAGAATACCGTACATGTACATTAATGTAAATACTATGTTAAAAATAAATATTTTTAACAATTATATCTTGAAAAGATATACATATATATTTGTGAAACAAATATACGCAAACAAGCCGAACATACATGTACATGTGAACGAGGTTTACCGAACTTAAAAATATATATATTTGAAGAATATATATTACACAAACGAACTTAAGCCCGTGCGCGGCACGGAGAACCTTTTGGGCTAGGCCCACTTATATCATGTGAGACACGGGAACTCAAATGGGTTAGGCCCATTCTTATTTGTGCAAGGCACAAAGACATTCATGGGCTAGGCCTACATATACAGTGCGAGACACGTAAACTCAAATGGGCTAGGCCCATTCTTACATGTTCGAGGCACAAGGACTTTCATGGGCTAGGCCCACATATGCTCGTGAGAGGCACGAAGACTCACGAAGGGCGAGGCCCGATCGTATACATTATGAATGCAATATATATATATATATATAGGGAGAAGATCATGCGAGAACCACCTCTTATTGCGAGAACCGTGAGAACCAATGTGAACACAACCAAAAATGCCTAAAAATAGCTAAAAATCACACAATTTTTTTTTAATATTTTTTATATAAAAATCGCTACTTTTCGAAGCAAAAAAAAAAAAAAACTTTTTTGGCCACTAAAAGTAGCGATTTGAGCATAAAAAATATTAAAAAAAAATTTAGATTTTTTTAGATTTTTTAGGTTTTTTGGCGGTTTAGTTTTTAGCATTTTAGCTTTGGGGGGGGGGGGGAGTTTAGGTTTTTGGGGGGGTGGGGGAGGGGGGTTTAGGTTTTTTTTTTTTTTTTGGGGGGGGGGGGGGGTTAGGTTTTTTTTAGGTTTTTTGGGGGTTTTAGTTTTTAGCATTTAGCTTGGGGGGGGGGGGGGTTAGGTTTTTTTTGGGGGGGGGGGGGGGTTAGGTTTTTTTAGCTATTTTAGGTTGTGTTCACATTGGTTCTCGCGGTTCTCGCAATAAGGGTGGTTCTCGCATGAACTCCTCCCTATATATATATATATATATTAAAACAAACAGAAGAAACAAATGCCAACATTATCTAAAATACACAAAGGTTCCAAATACATAACAAATACTATAACGTTCAAGACGAGCAACGTGTACACGATTTAACATAAACCCAAGTGTCTAATGAGTTAGAGCACTTGTAGGTTGTTATGCGCTTTTGGATACCCGATTTGCTAGCACATATTACGGACGCAAACTTGTGAGTTCATCTCCCCCTTTTCTTTTAAACGTTTTAGGTTTTATAACTCTCGGGGGAAATACACGTTTACCATGGTATGGTTT
This sequence comes from Helianthus tuberosus, assembly GCA_030545235.1. Taxonomy (NCBI): domain Eukaryota; kingdom Viridiplantae; phylum Streptophyta; class Magnoliopsida; order Asterales; family Asteraceae; genus Helianthus; species Helianthus tuberosus. Next base: position 65,837,353 of record CM060430.1, read on the forward strand.
AGCTATGGAATGAAATAGATAGTCATGTGCGAATAGGCGCGAACTTAGGCACCATTAATCCTGTTGAGGACCAAGGAACACAAGGGGTAGATCTATCGGGTACGGACGAGCCCCACTCACGAGTCCATGTGGGACCACTTGGAGTGATTTTGTGTCCCAGTCAAGGGTAATCGGAACTAAATCGTCTATGGGTTGAGTGCTTCCTATGTCGACACACAGATTAATGTCCTAGCTACATATTAATGATCAACAAGTTCATTGACGCTTTACATACCAGTTTTTGATACTTGAACTTTCATATGTTTTTAAGATTCATTTGATGCGAAACTAAAACGCATGAACTCGCCAACTTTTGTTGATGTTTTAAACTTACATGTATTTCAGGAAATTAAGTGGATCTTGGTGCAGAAGGTTTCAAATTTCAATTTGTCAAGAAGTCGATGTCATCCACATTTTTGAAGGGTTTGGTCCATATATCCTGTCTTCGAATAGGACATAAGATGCAAAGCCTTGTTGTGTAAAAACGGTATTTTGAACAAGTTTATTTTGTAAAACTTATTAACTTATGTTGTCTTTGCGATCAAACAACTTATGACTTGTAACTTTATTATGGTAATGGATGAAGATCGTGCATGTTTTATTTCATATAGTTTGTTTACTTACATCGTATGCAATGAAAGCCGATCAAGTCACATCGTGCACTTCCGCCTCTGATGCGGGTGTGACACCAATTTTGGTTTTGCTACAGATTTGAGTTGATATATATAAGATCTGGTTCCGATTGATTTTGTGTTGATTAACATCTGTAATCAAGATCTTATGTTTGTGATTCGTGTTCCAATCAAGATTAGTATATGCATTTGAGTTCCAATTTTGGTTTTGCTACGGATTTGAGTTGATATATATACGATCTGGTTCCGATCGATTTTGTGTTGATTAACATTTTCCAATATTCTCCTCTCCTGATCTGCAATCAAGATCTTAAGTTTGTGATTCATGTATTTTTTTTTCACTTTACGTTGATGTATATCTTCGTAACATTCATGTGTTGACCAATCAGGTTTTTTTTTTTATCATTTTCTTATTGTGGGTGCAATCAAGGTTAGCATACTTTTGTATTCCCTTTTTTATCATTATAATTCTTAATATTCGTTTATATTCGTTCATATTGCTGCAACCAAGTTTTTCGATTCCTTTTGTTTGTCAATACGGTTGTGTTGTGGAGATGTAACGAGTTAAAATATAGAGATGCTTCGTTTAAATTTCTATATTTTGACCCTTTACACCTCTACTCGCTGTATTTTGATCAAATTAACCCGTTTCTCTATGGTATCTATATTTTGACCCGTCTCATATTTATTTATTAACTAAACAATACTCAATGTTAATCCACTTCACTTTATCATCAACTAATATCATTACTAGCTTACCAAGTTTATCAATCACTTATATATTAAGATTTAAAAAAATGTGTTGTTATTAAGAAGATTGTTGCAACTATTTATGTACACACATCCCTTTAGTAGATAACAACTATTTCCTTTGCACGTGTACAAGAAAGCAAGTCTTTTTAGTGGTTTGTATAAGCACATAATGGCCTAATGTCCCTGGTGGGTTTTGTTGGCTTGGTTAAGATAAGTGTAATTAGAAGAAACTATAAAGAGTTTCTTAAATTCAAGTGCTACAGTTACATAATTCTTGGTTGTATTAGTGGCGGAACGGGTCAAAATAGGTCAATTGTACATGTCGGGTCAGGCCCAAACGCCTTGCATCCTGGATTTGTATTCCTTTTTTTATTATTATAATTCTTAATATTCGTTTATATTCGTTCATATTGCTGAAACCAAGGTTTTTGATTCCTTTTGTGTCACACCCCAACCGATGGCGGAATCATCGGGGCATGGCACAGAGCGAAACAGATTGTTCAAGAGAAATTCCATAACAACTACATTACCAGATAGTTAATATTATGTCCCATACCATAACCCATCGAGCAAATTAAGTTATTACAGACAGCGATGACTTAAAAACAATTAACATGTCTCGACAACTCAGATTTAAATAAATTGTTCGTTTGTTTCTAGACTCTTCCTAACTTGATTCCACAAAGCAAGCATCCTAGCAGATAGCATCCTAAACACCTGTCACATACGTTAAAATACGGTTCAATACACATAGTGTAAAGGTGAGCATACAAGTTTGATAATAGCATAATGGAGTTCGAAATAGTTTACGCGTAACCAGCATGTAACATGTACAAAGTGAAGGCAAGTAGGTTATCAACACAGAAATATGCACAGACGTGACTGCGAGTTGTAGAATGCGCAACACATACCCCCACTGGGACACGTGAAGTAAAGCCCTTAACTACCCCTGTCCACGACAGGTGCTGAGTCCAAACTATAGTACTATCATTGCTAAGGTGTCAGGCAACAATCACTGTGTTAACATAACATACAAGCATTCATCGAATAACACATAGCATGCAATAACGGTCAGCGTATAAATAGTGTTTGCGTTGTGTGTCGATTGTGGTTTGAATATAGATAACGTATGTAACACCCAAAAGTGCATAAAGCAAAAAGGGATTGAGTATACTCACAGATTGTGTTTAACAAGTAAACACGCTCTTGGATTGAAGGGAGCGCTGAGAGAGATTAGCCTGAATAGTTAACGGTAGCATAAACGATAAGCGGCGCGTAAAACGGTGCAAAGTGATAAGTGTCAGATGGTAATCCGATCGGATGGCAATCCGATCGGATGGTCAGTCGATCGGATGTCAATCCGTTTGGATGGTCATCCGATCGGATGGCCATTCGATTGGATTGACATCTTGATGTGTTTGTGTATGATGGTTTGTCTTTTGAAGTTTTCATTGTAGCATTTTGAAAACATAGAAGTATCTCTACCCTTCAGGTCGATCGATCGAACGGCAGCTCGATCGGGTAACAATCTGATTGGTAGGACACTTGATGAGAACAAGTTCACAGCAGTTTATCACTCGATCGGATAGCAATCCGATCGGGTGACAATCCGTTGATCACTGTTCATGCATTGAACATGTTGAAAATTGTTTAAGTGTTGAAGTCCAAACATCACATGGTCGGATGGTCGTTCGATCAGATGGCAATCCGTTCGACGTTTAAACTTTTAAAACGTTGAAATAGTGTTTAATTGTGGAACCAAGTGCAAGCCGATCGGACGGCTGTCCGATCGGATGACAATCCGACCGGATGGTAATCCGATCGGACGGCAATCCGTTCCAACGGCCTGATCGTCTTGACACTTGATTGTTTTGATAGTTGGTAGTTTTGATCGAGACGATGTGATAACGTGCCAAACAACAGAAACCTCGTCAAGACTCAAGTGACCCGATCGGATAGGAACCACCCTAGTCCGACCAGTTAACCGTTCATGATGGTGTTTCATGTTTAACCCGAAATCGGTAGTCTCTTGGATAGAATCCAGATCTTGATCCAACATATCAACAAGAAGGAGTAGAAGACCAGAACAAGCTTCGGTTCTATCGGTTTTGAGTGCATTGAGTGTAAAAGAGTTGAAAGAAAGTTAGAAAACCATCTTTCAATCCTTTTCACCACGAATATGTTCAGATCTTTGCAAGATCTTTGTTTATTCATGTGGAAATCGTCCAAATCTAAGTTGTTCTTGGTGGATTGAAGCCAAAACATGAAGTTCATAAGAACTCCATGATGACATCATCCTAGAACACCTCAAATCCGTTGATTTCACGGTTAAAAGTTAAGATTCAAAAGATAGAATGGTGAAGAAGTGCATGTAGATCATAGAAGTACAAGATTTAGGTTGAAAACCTACAAGAATCGCGAGAAATCGAGAGAAAGAAGCTTGAGTGCGGTAGGGTCGAGTGAGAGTGCTATCACATCACAAATAATGTGACAGGTAGGTATTTATAGGGTTTCCCAAAAAGGAAACTGCAAGGGATCGAGTGGGTCACCGATCAGATGGCTGTCCGATCGGGTGGCAATCCAATCGGATGGCAATCCGATCGAGCAGTCACTCGATCGAGTGGCTCTGACGATTTGAGTTTCGGCGTTTCGTTTTGTGCGTTGAGTTTTGCGATGCAATAGTATTACCCATTAGTTACACATTAATCCCAACTACTATATCGAACATACAATCACTATAATTAACTTGCGTTTAGCGTCTGCGGTTCGATTGCGATAGAGTTGCGATTGCGTTTCGATTAATCACCACAACATAAACATAAATAAACATGCACAAGTAACACATAGATAGCACACACACGTAAAACCATAACCAGAATGCATAAAACCGGTTGCGAATGCGATTGCGATGCGATAAGCGATAAAGCGATTAAACCATGCGATAAATAGCGATAAATCTCGATTATTAATAAGTACTCCACATAATACAACTACTGCGATAAAATAAATAGATTATCTACAAGTCAAAGAAGTCAAAACAGGAGTTGAGCAAGGAGTGGCAGATCACAATTAGCAATCTTTTATTCCTTTGACTTCAATCTTGACTTTGACTTTCGAAACACGGGTGTTACAGCCTCCCCTAGTTGAGGGAATTTCGTCCCGAAATTAGGCTTTAGCCGTAACAAACAACTGCGTGTACTTCGCCTTCATGTCGCTTTTGAGTTCCCAAGTGAACTCTGCGCCTCGTTTACCTTCCCATCGGACTTTCACAATGGGAATGCGTGAGCGCCTGAGCTGCTTGGTTTGTTAGTCCATGATCTCGACAGGCTTCTCCACGAAGTGTAGTGTTTCGTTTACTTGAAGATCTTCAAGTGGTACGTACAAATCATGCTCAGCCAGGCACTTTCTGAGGTTCAAAACATGGAAAGTCGGGTGGACGTTGCTAAGTTCCTCCGGTAGTTCGAGTCTGTAGGCCACTTTCCCGATCCTTTCCAGGATCTTAAAGGGTCTAATGTATCGAGGTGCGAGCTTTCCTTTCTTGCCGAATCTGACCACACCCTTCCAAGGTGATACCTTTAGGAGTACATGGTCGCCAACGTCAAATTCATGGGGCTTGCGTCGTCTATCGGCGTAACTTTTCTGACGACTCCGAGCTTTCAGCAGATTGTCTCGAATTTGGAGGATTTTGTCAGTCGTTTCTTGCAACAGCTCAGGACTGGTTATTTGCGAGTCACCGATCTCGTGCCATACAATAGGCGATCGACATTTTCTTCCGTATAATGCCTCAAACGGTGCCATTTGAATGCTGGAATGATAACTGTTATTGTACAAGAATTCGACTGAAGGTAAGTATGTGTCCCAATTACCACCGAAATCTATGACACACGAACGGAGCATGTCTTCAAGGGTACGAATCGTTCTTTCAGTCTGACCGTCGGTTTGGGGATGGAAAGTGGTACTTAGATTAAGCGTAGTACCAAGAGCAGATTGAAACGTTTCCCAAAGACGCGAGGTAAACCGACCATCGCGGTCAGAGATGATGTTGCGAGGCGTCCCATGTCGATAAATGATCTCGTTAGTGTAGATTCAGGCTAATTTTTCTACCTTGTAGTCTTCTCGAATTGGCAAAAAATGAGCAGATTTAGTCAAGCGGTCAACGACAACCCAGATGCTGTCGTGACCTAATGGCGTGCACGGAAGTTTCGTTATGAAGTCGATGGCAATACCCTCCCATTTCCACATAGGAATCTCGGGTTGAACGAGCAATCCAGAGGGTCTTTGATGCTCGGCCTTGACTTTCGAGCAAGTCAGGCACTTCGAAACATAGAGAGCGATATCTTTCTTCATGTCCGGCCACCAGTACTTGTAGCGAAAGTCCTGGTACATTTTATCGGCACCGGGATGAATAGAATATCGGGATTTGTGGGCTTCGTCCATTAGAATCTGTCATAAATTGGTCCGCTTAGGGATCCAAATTTGGTCCAGATAATGGAATATCCCATTCGACTTATTCACTAGCTGGGCTCCATCATTGAGAATCCTTTCCTTCTTCAAAGTGCGCTCGGTAAAGCAAGCATGTTGGGCTTCGCGGATAAGAGTTTCGAGATTATGTTGGGCGTGAACATTACGAACGCTATGCAAATAGCTCCGTCTGCTGAGGGCATCGGCAACGACATTTGCTTTGCCAGGATGATAACGAATCTCACAGTCGTAATCGTTGAGAAGTTCCACCCATCGGCGTTGACGCATATTAAGTTCTTTTTGGCTGAAGATGTGTTGTAGGCTCCTATGGTCGGTGAAGACCGTACACTTTGTACCATAAAGGTAGTGTCGCCAGATCTTCAACGCAAAAACAACTGCGCCTAGCTCGAGGTCATGGGTTGTATAGTTCTTCTCGTGGATCTTGAGCTGACGAGATGCGTAAGCGATAACCTTGTCTCGTTGCATGAGAACACAACCTAACCCAAGGTTCGAGGCATCACAATAGACAACAAAGTCATCGTTTCCGTCGGGTAAAGCAAGGACGGGAGCATTGCTGTCACACCCCGATTTGCAGCGGAAGAAAAAACGTGGGATGCAACAGACACCTCTGGTACAAGCACATTGTTTATAAAGACACTACATTTTATTAATTACAAAATGTTGATTACATACTACATGTATGTTACAACTGCGTGTTCCCATGAACCACATAAGTCTTCTAAGTCGCATGCGTCTATCTCAATATTTGCCAATAAACACGTCTTGAATAACATACCCGGATCACATCAGTCTCAAGTTACCTGAAATGCATGTTAGTTTTAAAAGGGGTCAGCTAAACGTTGCTGGTGAGTTCCACTAGTTTGGTTGTTTCGTTTCAAAACGTATCAACATGATTAATTGCACATATTACGGTTCATAGATGGAATTACACGAGTGTCACAAGTGAAACCTAGACTGTTCTAATCGTACCGTGTCACACAGACACGTACTCGCACCACCTGCAACTCATGAAGTTCAATGCCCTCGGGTAGTTATGTCTAACAACATAACCTGGTTACAGACGAGTGCAGACCTTGTTGCCGACATTCTGTCGGGCGTGGCCTGGGTTTGTCAAACCAATAGTACTATCCACTGCCCATGGCTTACGTTAATCACTTGTATCGGGGCTAATATCGTGTGTTAGATAATTCACATCATTCAGTTTGAGCAATTAACACAGTTTGTAACATGCAATTCACCCCAGAAAACAGGAAAACAGTTTAAAAGTGGGGGAAGGGAAATCACAGTGTATGTCGTAGTTTCACACAGGATGTAAACAAGCAACAGAGTCAACTTCCAGAATCACGTATGCAAATATGGGCTCACGTCAGTATCTAAGTCAGTAATGGTTATAACTTGGATTTGGTCAGGAGTTTTCACCCCGGATTGAGTCTATAGAACATAGGTATGGTGATGGAGGTCAGGGTAGTATTAGTTTTTAGTTTGACTTCGGGCACCGGTTCGCGTGCCATCCAATGTCAGTAGTTTAACGTGTTCGGATAATGGTATGGGAATACCAATAGTGCCAATACGTTGTTATTTAAGAATGATTAACTTCTCATTAAGGGAGTTTGGGTGTTTTGGGAGTCCAGGTTGCTCAATTTTGAGTTTCCGTTTCCACCGTCGGGAATTTTCCCGAACTGGTATTGGACACACTCCAAGTGTCCACTCCGCTCTAGAATCTCCCAGAATATTCACCATGTTCCAATTATAGTATTTGTCGGGTTGGGTCAGTTCCCAGTTCCGGCAGGTTCGTTACACGGTAAACTGCCGTATTTGATTTAAAATAACCCATTTTTAATTACAAAAATTCCCATTTTATCTATAATTTGAATAAAATTATGAAAATTTTTATATAACTCAGTAAAAATCTGTAGAATATGGGAAAATTTCTGGGAATTTATTTTGGCATTTTACTTGTCTAAATAAATTATTTATAAAACCATATTTAACCACATAATTAACATTAATTATTAACAGTGATCCAAAAATTCCCAAAAATTTCCTGGACCTTCCTTATGTTTCCAGAAACATCTCCAAAAATTTTAAGATTTTTCTGATTTAGTTTCTGTGCGTTTCCAGCTACCGAAAATTCGCAAAAACGCGGATTTTTAACCCAAATCAAAACTCAACCATTGGACTCCTAATTTTCCCAGAAAATTCCACATATGTTCCGTAGTGTCTCTGTAATATTTGGTGATTTATTGAATCCATTTGGTATTTTTTCCAGAATTCTTTTTTTAAAATAGTCACAATTTCACCAAAAATCGTAGAAAATTACAAAAAATTCTAAAATTTTACGTGGACCTTCCTGACACTACCCTTCATCAGCACACCAAATTTCAGCTCAATAAAATTATCACGAACCAAGTTATAGTCTAAATAATATTCTGCCTATGCTAGTTTCGAGTTTCGAGTGATATACCTAGCGATTCCTTCGATTCCGAGCGTTCCTTGTGAGTCCAGAAGTATGTTTGGGCTATATTCAGTACCTAAACATTAATTACAATACAAATATGCTAGAACTTAGATCAATCAAGCTTTATTTCATTGTTTTTCGGTTAATCGAATAGTTATGCGATTTTTGTCGAACAGGTGATGATTACGGTATCAAAACCCAAAGATTTGTAACCATGGCTGCCATATACCACCAGGGTATTCATATGGTGTTCATATTCAGCCCTTAAACTTGTTTAAAACTCCAAAATTCATGGATTAAAAAGGGTTTTCATGGCCTAAACCATGTTTAATCAAGAAACCATGCTTAAAACCTTATGGATTTGAGTTAATACCTTTGATTTGTTGAGGTTTCTTGTGTAATCAGCTGGTTGTTCTTGAGAGAAACCAGAATTTTGAGAAGTATTTTGGTGTTAAAATGAAATAAGAAAAGGAAAAAATGAACTTTTTTAGTAAATAAAGGGGGGTGGGGGCGGTTTGGGTGTGGGTCCCACAAGGGACACCTCGTGCTCCGTTACGTGTGCTAAAAGATGATGTTTATCTTTCGTTGAGTGGCTAGGTTCGTTTACGGGTCCCGGATGCGTTCTCGATTTGTGTGACGGACTCCGTTTCGTGCGCAATTAATGTCAAAAGACTCGGTTTTAAAAATCATGCCTAACCGTCTTGAAATCCGAACCTAGTTACATTTTAATTATAAAAGACTCGTATTAAAGTGATTTAAGTGTTTTTAAGCTTGATCGATCGTTCCTTGCACTTTTGATTGCCTTATGTTATGCCTAAAACGAAGTGGTTTCCCTAACCGGGCAGCTGCTTCGATTTGCGTGCCCGATCTCTGACTGGCCTCAAACCTTATGTCACAGTCTATGGCACAAAATTAAGATGTTCCTGGAACTCGGAATCTTAAATAATGCCACGAATAACCTAATAATCAATGTCAAAGGTTTAAAGCGCTGTTAAACGGAACACTCCTGTTTAACACGTGTTTCAAGGCTAAGGACACCAACTTCACACTGTTGGCCCTTATTAGTGTCATGTTAGTCATAACGTGTTCTCGGATTCCTCCGAGGCATAACAGATATCATTTAATCAAGCATATACGTCACACATGTTTTCAGGGTTTTCACGAACTTAAAGTGTTAAGTGTGCTTTACAGTTTTGGACCGTTTAGGGTGCACCTGGTTTCGTCATGGGTGTCACAATCTCCCCTGGTTTAGAAATTTTGTCCCCGAAATTCAATTCGTCTAGTTAGGGAAGAGATGTGGGTATTTTCTACGGAACTCATCCTTCCGTTCCCAGGTATGTTCAAGTCCTTGGTTCGAGTTCCACAAGACTTTCACCAGCGAGGTTTTGTTATAACGTAGTTGTTTGGTCTTTCCGTCTACTATTTCTACTGGTTCCTCCACAAAGTGGAGTTTGTCATCAATGTGCACATCTTCTAACGGTATAATAGTTGCTTCATCCGTGAGACATTTCTTTAAGTTGGATACGTGGAAGACATCGTGAATTGTGCTCAGTTCATCTGGTAATTTCAGTCGGTATGCTACAGATCCAACCTTAGCAATAATTTCATACGGCCCAATGTATCTCGGAGCCAACTTTCCTGTCTTGCCAAACCTGATCACTCCCTTCCACGGTGACACTTTTAAGAGTACTTTGTCACCTACTTCAAACGACAACGGTTTCCTGCGAACATCGGCGTAACTTTTCTGCCGATCTCGGGCCGCTTCAGTCTACTTTGGATCTTATGCACCTTGTCTGTCATCTCTTGAATTAGTTCAGACACCGTGAGTTGAGTATCGCCCACTTCAGCCCAACAAAGTGGCGATCTGCACTTCCAGCCATATAGTGCTTCGTACGGTGCAACTTGTATGCTACTACGATAGCTGTTATTGTAAGAGAATTTAATTAGGGGAAGGTGCTTATCCCAACTTCCTCCAAAGTCTAGGGTGCAAGCACGAAGCAGATCCTCTAATGTCTGGATAGTTCGTTCTGATTGGTCGTCAGTTTGTGGATGGTAAGCAGTACTCAGGTCTATTCTGGACCCCAAAGCTTCTTGTAACTGTTGCCAATAGTGTGAAGTGAAATGACTATCACGGTCTGAAATGATTGCAACTGGTACCTCGTGTCTAGCCACAATTTCATTCGTGTAGATATCGGCCAATTTCTCGGTGTTGTAGGTAGTACGAATCGGAATAAAGTGCGCTGATTTGGTTAGTCTATCTACTACTACCCAAATCGCATCATGACCTCGGGGTGTTTTTGGAAGGTGGGTCACGAAATCCATCGCGATTTGCTCCCATTCCCATTGAGGTATTTCGGGTTGCTGTAACATTCTTGAGGGTTTCTGGTATTCTGCCTTAACCCGGGCCTAAGTCAAGTATTTGCTCACGTACTCTGCTACATCCTTTTTCATACATGGCCACCAATAAAATTCCTTAAGGTCATGGTACATCTTGTCTGTACCGGGTGAATAGAGTACTTAGATTTATGAGCCTCATCCATAACCAGTTGACGTAGGTCATGGAGAGTAGGAATCCATACCCTATTTTTGAAATACAACACTTCATCCGGTTTCCTCACAAAATTCCCTTCATTTCATTGTAAGTTTTCGCTATTTAGTTGGCCTTCCTCCAAAGCTTCCATTTGAGCATTACGAATCTGCTCTTTAAGACTGGTTTAAACAATCATCCCAAAAGCTCACACTCTGAGTGGCTTTACTCGGTCTTTTCTACTCAAGGCATCGGCTACTACGTTAGCCTTACATGGATGGTATTTTATTTCACAGTCGTAATCGTTCAATAGCTCCACCCATCTACGTTGTCTCATGTTTCGCTCTTTTTGATCGAATATATGTTGGAGGCTCTTGTGATCTGTATAAATTGTAAATTTCGTGCCGTACAAGTACTGCCTCCAGATCTTAAGTGCAAAAATCACTGCGCCCAGCTCTAAATCATGCGTCGTGTGATTCTTCTCATGCACTTTTAGCTGTCTAGACGCGTAAGCAATGACCTTGCTTCTTTGCATTAGGACACATTCGAGCCCTTGCCGAGATGCGTCACAATATACGATGAAATCATCGGCGATAATAGCCCGCTAGTCCGAGAAAAGAACGGATTTCAGACGGGTTCTTAGGTGTAACCCAACTCTTAACAGCTTCAATCTTCGCGGGATCGACATGAATACCTTGACTATTGACGATATGACCAAGGAATTGAACCTCCTCTAGCCAAAATTCGCACTTGGAGAACTTGGCATAGAGTTGATTCCCATGGAGTAGCTCGAGAACCAAACGTAGATGTTGCGTGTGTTCGGCTTTCGACTTGGAATAGATCAGGATATCATTGATGAACACGATGACGAAGCGGTCAAGAAACGGTTTACACACGCGATTCATCAGATCCATGAAAACCGCGGGTGCGTTGGTTAAACCAAATGGCATAACAATGAACTCATGGTGGCGGTATCGAGTGCGAAAGGTGGTTTTGGGTATATCCTCCTCTTGAATGCGTAATTGGTGATATCCTGAGCGTAGATCGATCTTCAAGAAACACATAGCACCTTGTAACTGATCAAACAAATCATCGATTCGAGGCAGGGGATAGCAATTCTTGATGGTCAGCTTATTCAATTTCCTGTAGTCGTTGCACATCCGGAACAACCCATCCTTCTTTTTGAAGAAAAGGACTGGTGCACCCCAAGGAGAGGTGCTAGGGCGAATGAAGCCTTTATCAAGCAATTCCTGGAGCTGACTCGAAAGTTCGCGCATTTCAGACAGTTCGAGTCAGTAAGGAGCTCTAGCAACAGGGTTTGCTTCAGGAATGAGGTCAATGCGAAAGTCGATATCACGACTTGGGGGTAAACCGGGTAACTCATCGGGAAAGACGTTAGGGAATTCACAGACAACGGGGACATCTTTCACTCCAGGATTACCTTTCTTTTCCTTCTCCGCTACTACAATGTGTGCCAAGAAAGCTTGGTATTCCTTGTGGAGATACTTGCTAGCCTGGACACACGACATGAGTTGGAGTTTCTTCGACGCGACTTCACCATAGACACACAATAAATCACCATTAGCGAGCGAGAATCGAATCATCTTATCGAAGCAAACAACCTCAGCATGGTTTTCACGAAGGAAGTCCATGCCTACTATGACGTCAAAACTACCGAGCTGCATTGGAATAAGGTCGATTGGAAATATGTGATTGTTGAGTTCGAGAGTACAATCACGAAGAACAGAATTGACAGCGACGGTTCTTCCAATGGCAACTTCAACATCGAATGACGAGGGGAGATGGGCGCGCTTACGATTAAGGAGCTTTTCGAATTCAAACGACACAAAACAGTTATCGGCTCCAGTATCAAACAAACACGAAGCATATATACCATTCACAAGGAACGTACCATTGACCACGTTGTTATCAGCCTGAGCCTGGCGCGCATTGATGTTGAAGGTTCGGGCGCGTGCTGCTTGCTGTTGCTGCTGTTGGGGTTCTTGCTTCACCACCCTGTTCGGGCACATGTTCACGAAGTGGTTGGGATCACCACACGCGAAGCAAGCTATAGCATGGATCGCGGGTGCAGGAGTCGCTTGCTGGCCTTGAGGAGTGGGAAGTAGAGCTTGTTGAGCAGTAGCTGGAGTTGTAGCTTGACGAGGACCCGTACGACAGTTTGCGGTGAAGTGGTCGTACATGTTGCAGTGTACGCAGTATCGATAGGCGATTCCCACCGGATGATGATAGGTACATGTTGGGCAAGAAGGGTGAGGACCAGTATATGCACGCTTTGCCGGCGGTGCATAGGTAACTGGTGCTGCAGCTGGTCGGTGTTGTGGTTGCTGCTGAGCTGGTACAGCTTGGAGCGGGGCAACAGTAGTGACAGCACAGTTCTTGTTGTTGTTCTTCCTCTTGCGACGAGAGGACTTTGACGATTGCGGGGCGGCGGTGGTTTCAGCGGTTGCGGCGATTGTAGCTTGATGTAGATTCTTTGTGGCTTTGTCCCAGACACCAGCCTTGACCCGTTTATCATTGATTTCAGCAGCGAGCAGAAAAGTCTCCTCGATGGTCGTTGTCTTGGCAGCTTGAACGAAATCAGCCACACAATCCGGCAGAGCACGGATGTATTTCTTGATGGTGATCTCGGGCGTCTTCACTTGGTCAGGACAAATAATACTGAGCTGCTTGAAGCGAGCAGTTAGAGCTGCGTTATCCCCATCCATCTGCTTCAGATGCCAGAACTCGTCCTCAATCTTTTGGAGTTCATGGGGAGGGCAGAACTCTTTCATCATCAGTTCCTTCAGCTCATCCCACGTTAAACCATAAGCTGCGTCGTTTCCCCTCATGTTTCTCTCGGCCGTCCACCAGTCTAAAGCGCGGGACTGGAAGACGCCGGTGGCGTTAACAGTTCGGAGGTTTTCAGGACAGTTGCTCTGACGTAGAGTGACTTCAATGGAATCAAACCATTGAAACATGGCCGTAGGACCATCTTCGCCGGTAAATTCCTTTGGACCGCAAGCTTTGAACTGTTTGAAGCTAAAACCAGACTTTGGCGAATCGGTCCTGGACTCTTCGGACGACTTGCTAGTGTTTTCGTTCAACTCACTGACGATCTAAGGGATGACCTTCGCCATTTGCTTAGCGACAATGGTGGCGATGCGTTTGTCATCGTGGTTGCGGCGTGCTGATCGTGAGTGAAAGGATCCAAATGACGACATTGTCTGCAATAGACAGCGTCATAGGATTCAAAACACTATTTCGATTAAGCCTATGATAGTCTAGCAAAACACCAAAAGCTACCTTATATAAAGCACACGAACACGTCTACCATACAAGCACATAATCACAAAATCACATAATCATAGAACACATAAGCACGTAGGGTACATAGGGCACATAGAAGCACATAGAAGCAGTCAAAATACAGAAACCTATCATTCAAGGTTCGCGCACGTTCGAGAATAGCGATCGCGATTAGTGAGTACACAGTGAGTAGTATAGCATGCGATCATCCATAAGTAGCATCAATTTGTTAGCGTATTGGGGTAAATGTGCAGTGCGATGTGTGTGTGTCGATCAAAGCGAGGGGGAAAGGCGAATACATTACCAAAAATCGAACACATGAACAGATAAAATCACATAAAACACATAAAATCCACATAAAACAACAAATTATCAGAGTCAACTGCGGCGAAATCCAGAATCGAAACACATAAAATCGGGAAATAGATTGTCTAAGGCTCGATAGACGTCGACTACCCAAAGTGATTCGACTATTCATAAGGACTCTTGGTACACACTTTGGCTTTCGGGAATATGTTCTCGCCTCGATTTGGGCTCAAGGCCCAAACGCCTTGCTTCCTGGATTTGTATTCCTTTTTTTTATTATTATAATTCTTAATATTCGTTCATATTGCTGCAACCAAGGTTTTTGATTCCTTTTGTGTCACACCCCAACCGATGGCGGAATCATCGGGGCATGGCACTGAGCGAAACAGATTGTTCAAGGGAAATTCCATAACAACTACATTACCAGATAGTTAATATTATGTCCCATACCATAACCCATCAAGCAAATTAAGTTATTACAGACAGCGATGATTCAAAAACAATTAACACGTCTCGACAACTCAGATTTAAATAAATTGTTCGTTTGTTTCTAGACTCTTCCTCACTTGATTCCACAAAGCAAGCATCCTAGCAGATAGCATCCTAAACACCTATCACATACGTTAAAATACGGGTCAATACACATAGTGTAAAGGTGAGCATACAAGTTTGATAATAGCATAATGGAGTTCGAAATAGTTTACGCGTAACCAGCATGTAACATGTACAAAGTGAAGGCAAGTAGGTTATCGACAGAGAAATATGCACAGTGTGACTACGAGTTATAGAATGCGCAACACATACCCCCACTGGGACACGTGAAGTAAAGCCCTTAACAACCCCTGTCCACGACAGGTGCTGAGTCCAAACTATAGTACTATCATTGCTAAGGTGTCAGGCAACAACCACTGTGTTAACATAACATACAAGCATTCATCGAATAACACGTAGCATGCAATAACGGTCAGCGCATAAATAGTGTGTGCGTTGTGTGTCGATTGTGGTTTGAATATATATAGCGTATGTAACACCCAAAAGTGCGTAAAGCAAAAAGGGATCGAGTATACTCACAGATTGTGTTTAACAAGTAAACAAGCTCTTGGATTGAAGGGAGCGCTGAGAGAGATTAGCCTGAACAGTTAACAGTAGCATAAACGATAAGCGGCGCGTAAAACGGTGCAAAGTGATAAGTGTCGGATGGTAATCCGATCAGATGGCAATCCGATCGGATGGTCAGTCGATCGGATGTCAATCCGTTCGGATGGTCATCCGATCGAATGGCCATTCGATTGGATTGACATCTTGATGTGTTTGTGTATGATGGTTTGTCTTTTGAAGTTTTCGTTGTATCATTTTGAAAACAGAGAAGTATCTCTACCCTTCAGGTCGATCGATCGAACGGTGGCTGATGTGCAAATTATGGTCTATAAAAACTACTAACCGAATCTAGACACCCTAGTTTTAAATTTATAAACTAAGACTCTCTAATGCTAGACCACTGACAGGCAAGTGTACCTATCGTACATAGTAAAGCCTAATGAAGTCCGAGTATCGAACCAACGAGACACTAGCGACACTAAACTAGACTCTGACTCAACTGGTTTTAATTTGTGTTTTTAGGATTTGAGGTTTTAACTAATTAAACTAAATGACTAAGAAGATGGCAGACACGACAAACAACGTGAAACAAACACGAACACGAGAGCAAAGTTTGATCAAATATATATGAGACAAGGACTACTTAGGTGTCGAATCCCTAGAATCATGCAATGCTACTCTGACAGTGACAATGGTTAAATATCCTACTCCCTCGATTAACCCCCCGCTAGAGATGTATCAAACGAAAGATAAAGACGAAATGTGAAGTGCTAGAACAAACCGGCTCGACCTATCGATACCAAATCCTACAAGAATCAAGCAATGAAAGTAACTCTACCCCCAAAACTCTCAAAACGCAAAGCAAACCAAACCTTGAAGATTGAAATCCTAGGAAACCTAAACCACGATGTAATAAACGAGCCCGAGCTATCGGTCACCCAATCTACCCACCAATGATTAGCTAATAACCTAGCTCTCCTTAATCGTCTTTCGAGTCACAAGATGAGGATGCAAGTTTTAGTATATTGATTTTAATTATTAATCGAATTGGTCAATTTCTCAACTCAATATTCAACCCGAAAACCCTAAGATCAACTATTCAAATTAAACTCTAAGTCTAGGGGATATTTGTTACACCCTGGCTTTGCGGAAGCGTGGGTTTATTTTGGTGTGACTTCTTAATACCATAGCACATATCATAACCATGCTATATGCAAATAAAACCATGATGTTCATCCATTAGGTAAGTTTTAAAAGTAAACACAACAACATTGTTTAAAAGTCGATACATGAAACAAAATACAACCACAACATACTTAGAACTTGTTCACAAGACACAACTAAAAGACTTGAATAGAAACACAGTTTAAGACTTGTGACCCGTCCAGGCAAAGATCACATTTCCTAAACTCGGATGACATCATTACTCCTACGCAGCTTAACACTCTTGCATACTTGGCCAGATCCATTAATTTCCTGAAATACATGTAAGTTGAAAAATCAACATAAAGTTGAGCGAGTTCATGTAAAAGTGAGTATGTAAACCTTTGTAATATATTTGTATGTATGAAAAATCCCTGGTATGTAGCAAATAAGGAAAAAGAGATCACCATTGGGTTGCAAAGCCAATGATATGTGTGAAGTGCTGTAGGAAGACTCAAACCTAGCAGATTTTTGCGTCAGGCTCAAAGTCACCCCGAGGTCCGTACAGTGGGCCTGGAGTTGGGCTCGCTACACCCAGATAGATCTACCGCTAATGACCCTCGGTCCTACAATGAGGATTAATGGCCTCTAGTTCCAGCCTACCCACTCACATGATCTTAGTAGTAAACCCTCCTTAAGCTAACCATACCATGTATAAAAGTATCCATAATTACTGTAACATGTATTCCACCCCCGAAGTAATAAAACTGAAAACAATTAAGAGAAAAGGGGGACATGAACTCACTGAAGTGCGTCTCGAAATAGTCAATCCCAAATCAATCCGCTGCGTGACGACCTACACGTACTAATTGCTATTAGACGGATGAGCCGTGCCTTGGCTTAAGGTTTAACGTTTGATTGGAGAAATAGTTAGGTAACTATTCCGTATTCACACTTCTTATTTATTTTATAAGTATATTCCTTCCCAAGGATGGAGGTTTTTAATACATGTATGCTTTATAATTCCGAAAATATATTTTAAAAGTCTCACTTGAAAAATATATTTTAATCACTTGTCTAAAATATTTTTAACTCCCAAAATATACATATTTTTCCCAAAAATATTATATTTTACTTTATATATTTTCCAAAATAATACTTATCAAAATATACATTTAAGAGTATTTTCCGAAAATACATAAGTTACGTTTTAAAGTTCGCGTTGTAATAACAATACCGGCGTAACTTAAATATTTATTTGTGATAGCGTTGGTATTATTTTGGAGTCGAAACTTTGTAATATTTTCAAGTTATATTATTTTTATCCTAAAAATAATATATCTAGTTCACAAAATAATCACATAATCACACAAGCGTTTTATTATGAAATATATATTCTAAATATATATTTAACAAGTTTTATTTACGAAAATCCACCTCCGACACTTGGTAATTTTTGTAATAAAATCATGGCGAAGTTTATTTTGAAAACCAAGTTAAAAATATATTTATAAATATTTGTTACAAAAATATTTCTAAGTGTTATATTTCTGGAAAAATTTCGCCAGAGTTCCCTTTGTAACTGGAGGTGTCCATGCTTACAAGCGTATCATTTTCTTTTCAAAATTCACTCAAACAATTTAACAATCATCAACGTACAATATTTATTCGTCTAACTTGACAAAATATGAATAAATCATAAACTCATGAACTTGAAGGTTTTGCAAAAATATGTAATAAATCACCAATACATTTAGTAGGTCTTGTTAACTTTAAAAACATGATTAATTTCTTGTAAACTTTATTTTTAAAGAACTTGAAGTTTCACAACTTCTTGTCATAATTTACAAAAATGCTTTCTTGTTAAATTTCTTGTTACACAAGTGTTTACACACTTGTTTATTTACCAAATATGCTTCTAGTTCATAAATTATCCGGGTTTTAACAAGACTTGCATCTTTCACTTGGTTCTTTCGAAAAATCACTTGTAGATCTTTAGATCTACATGTTTAGAGTCTTATTTTACAAGAAAAAAATTATTTACTCAAGTTCATGTCTCATGGATGGAAAGTTTCATCATCTTTCATAACTTTAACACTAACATACTACTAGTTCATGTTCTTGAACATGATCTAGTATGGTTGGATGATGATCCATCCCAGTTCTAGTAACAAACAACATCAAATAATCACAACTAGACAAGTTTCACAAGATTTACACAACTAGTTTCTCTTTATCCACCTTATTCATCTTATGTTCAAGACTTTATGTTATGTTATTTAGTGTTCTTAATTTTTAACCATTAAATCACCTATTAACCACCATAAACAAGATCAAGATGATGATTAGAAACACTTACTACTAGCTCAAGGCTAGGGAAGAAACAAGGTGTAAATGTGGTGGATAAAAGAAATCTAGAGAGGTTCTTGAGCTTCCGAGTGCACTGAGCCTTCTTGTGTGTCACCTTGCACCTTTGTATGTATGAAAAATGGCTAGACAAGACTTGAATGGTGGGTGTATGATGGTTGGTGGTTTCGGCCGAACTCAAACAAAGGGGGAAAGAGGAGAGCTTTGATGTTGAGTGTGGAATGAAAGAGATTGGGTGTCTAAGAGTCTTATTTATAAACCATGTCTTCACTTTACCCATCATACATTATGTCCACTAGATAATCAACACTTAACCATTAAAATAATCAAGAAACAAGGGTGTGTCCCCACCCATGGGGGACCGTCGCAAGAGAGGGGGGGGGGGTAAGGTTGGTTTGTGATGATATAGTTAGTGATTAGTTGAAATAAAATGGCACTTTGCTAGGCTATTTGTGTGTGTTATTTAATATAACGGGTGTTAGGGTATTCGGGGACCCTAACTAGCTCAGAAAAGTATAAACAATGTATTTGGCAATATTTTATGTTCCGGGTAAAGTCCGGTTGTTCGGTTGGATATTGATCCGTTAAAGTGTCAAGTAAAGCCTTAAAGTGTCTTTTATAGTGTTTTTAGTGACACGGTAAATTCCCGACACTTTGGAAAGTGTCTAGTATTATTTTACCAAGTTTTTGCACTTTACTAGTTATGTTAAATGCTGAATTTTTGCTTAAAGTGCAGAATTTTGTAATTAAAGTATGTTTTAGGCACTTCCGGTCACTATAACTTTCACCTAGTGACACAGTTTTATAATCCTCACCTCCCTACACTCCCTACTAGTGTAGTAATCTATTCCCGGCTCATACTGGCCTCAGAGACAATGTCTGTCTAGTGCTGGCAATGTCAGCATGTTTACTGGGTTATCCATTTAGTGTGCTCACTGTGCTTTTGTGCATCAAGGTTGTCACTAATGTTTGTGTGTAAATAATAGAGTGACAGTATAAATGTGATGCATGAGTATGTATGTATCAAAAATCAAGAAATAGTTTAACCACAATTGTAAGCAAGCACAGTAATTAAGCATTAATTAAATATTAATTAATTATACGGATACCTGGTTTTGTGAGGGTTGTCACATTCTCCCCCCGTTAGAGAAATTTCGTCCCAAAATTTTAGACTCTGCTTCTAGTTGCAGGGGTCTTAGGAAATAAATGGGGGTATTTCTCTTTTATACGATCCTCACGTTCCCACGTGAATTCCGGCCCATGCCTTGCATTCCATCGAACTTTGACGAGTTTGACACTGCTCCTGCGCGTTTTGTTAACTTTCCAATCCGTAACCTCAACGGGTTCTTCGGTAAAGTGGAGTGTGTCTTCGATATGAACCTCGTCAGCAGGAATGATTACTGTCTCCTGTGTTGTACTCTTCCTCAGATTTGATACATGGAATGTATCGTGAACACCATTGAGTTCAGCAGGTAGGTCCAACTTGTAGGCTACAAGCCCAATCCTTTGCAGTATTCTGAAAGGGCCAATGTAACGCGGATTCAACTTCCCACGCCTTCCGAAGCGTGCCACACCCTTCCAGGGTGAAACTTTTAATAAAACCATATCCCCAACTTGAAACTCCAAAGGTTTCCTCTTTGGATTTGCATAGGCTTTCTGTCTGTCGCGAGCTGCCTCGATGCGCTTTCGAATCTGTGCAATCTTGTCTGTCGTCTCTTGGACTATTTCGGGACCAACAAGCTGCCTATCACCTGCATCAGCCTAGCATAGTGGTGATCGACACTTGCGTCCGTAAAGAGCTTCAAATGGCGCGGCTCCAATGCTTGTGTAGTAGCTATTGTTGTACGAAAACTCGACCAATGGTAAATGATTATCCCAGCTACCACCCAAATCCATTACACATGCTCTCAACATATCCTCCAAAGTCTGAATTGTTCGTTCACTTTGGCCATCAGTTTGTGGATGAAATGCAGTGCTCAGGTTCCACTGTGAGCCAAAAGCTTCTTGGAAGGATTGCCAAATCCTTGATATGAAGCGTCCATATCTATCAGAGATGATCGAGAGAGGCACTCCATGACGTGCAACAATCTCTCGCATGTATATTTCCGCAAGTTTACTAGTGTTATCCTTCTCTTTGATCGGCAAGAAGTGCGCGGATTTTGTTAGACGGTCCACTATCACCCAAATTGTATCATGGCCTCTAGGCGTCTTCCGCAATTTTGTTATGAAATCCATTAAGGTCTTGGTACATCTTATCCGCTCTGGGATGAATTGAGTACCACGACTTGTGGGCTTCATCAAAAATAACCTTCCTCAAACCACCAAACAGAGGAACCCAAATCCGTTTCATGAAGCATAAAGTCCCTTCCTCGTTTGGTATCAACTACTTTTCCATCCCACGGAGATACTAGTCCTCAATATTTCTTTCTTTCAAGGCTTCTCTTTGTGCGGCACGAATGCGCAAAGAGAGGTCTGTCTGGACAATCATCTCCAAAGCCCTAACCCTTATGGGCTTGATCCTCTCTTTTCGACTCAGGGCATCAGCGACCACATTTGCTTTCCCTGGGTGGTATTTGATCTCGCAATCATAATCATTCAACACTTCTACCCAGCGTCTTTGTCTCATGTTGAGTTCCTTCTGATCGAATATGTGTTGTAAGCTTTTGTGATCAGTATAAATTGTACATCGCGTACCATACAAATAGTGTCGCCAAATCTTCAACGCAAATACCACTGCGCCTAACTCCAAGTCATGCGTGGTATAGTTTCTCTCGTGAATCTTCAACTGGCGTGACGCATAAGCTATAACCATCAGCACGCAACCCAAACCTTGACGCGAGGCGTCCAATATACCACGAAGTCTTCTGTTCCTTCGGGTAGTGATAGTATCGGTGCGCCACAAAGTTTGTTCTTCAACAACTGAAACGCTTCTTCTTGCTTGTCACTCCAATCAAACTTTTTGTCTTTCTGTGTGAGCGCGGTCAGGGGTTGAGCGATTTTGGAGAAATCCTCAATGAATCTTCGATAATAACCAGCCAAACCCAAGAATTTTCGGATCTCGGTTGGCGTCTTTGGAGTCTCCCAATTTTTGATCGCCTCGATCTTTGTTGGATCCACATGGATTCCATTTCCATTAACCACGTGTCCAAGGAATTGGACTTCACGCAGCCAGAACTCGCACTTCGAGAACTTGGCGTATAATCTTTCCTTCTTGAGTAGCTCTAGAATAGCTCTTAAATGTTGTTCGTGCTCGTCCTTCGTCTTCGAGTAGATTAGAATGTCATCAATAAACACGATTGCGAACTTGTCGAGGTATGGCTTGTAAACTCGATTCATTAGGTCCATGAAAACTGCTGGGGCATTTGTCAGCCCAAACGGCATAACTAGGAACTCGTAATGTCTGTAACGAGTCCTAAAGGCCGCTTTCGGAATACTTTCCTCTTGTATCCTTAGTTGATGATATCCTGATCGAAGGTCTATTTTTGAATAAAAGCTCGAACATTGCAGTTGATCAAACAGGTCATCGGTTCTCGGCAGGGGATATCTATTTTTGATAGTCAACTTATTAAGCTCGCGGTAGTCGATGCACATACGGAAACTACCGTCCTTCTTTTTAACAAACAGAACTGGAGCTCCCCAAGGTGAGAAGCTTGGCCTGATGAATCCTTTATCCAACAGCTCCTAGAGTTGTGTCGACAACTCCTGCATTTCCGAGGGCGCAAGTCTATAGGGTGCCTTGGCTACAGGTGCGGCGCCTGGAACCAAGTCAATGTGGAACTCGACCTGTCGCTGTGGCGGTAACCCCGGCAAGTCTTCTGGAAAGACTTCAGGGTATTCTTTCACAACTGGAATGTCTTCGATCTTCGGTTCCGCAGCTTCCTTGTCCACGATGTGTGCCAAGAATGCAACACATCCCATCTGCAAACACTTTCTAGCTTTCAGACAGCTAATAATCCTCAGCGGCGTATCCTGCTTCTCTCCGTGCACTACGATTGTTTCTTCATCCGACACAGGGATGTGGATGGTCTTCTCATGGCAAACGATCTCGGCCTTGTTGCTGGACAACCAATCCATTCCCACTACCACATCAAAGCTTCCCAACTCGACAGGTAGCAGGTCTAGCATAAATTCGTGTCCTCCCAATTCTATCACGCATCCTCTTATAACTTCACCCGTTTCAACTAGTTTCCCATTCGCCAATTCAATCGAGTATGGAATGTCTAACTTACTAGGTGTCAACCCAAGTATCTTATTAAATTCTAGTGATACGAAACTATAATCGGCACCAGTATCGAAAAGAACAGATGCAAAACGTTGGTTTACAGGGAACGTACCGGTGACAACGTTTGGATCTTGGCGCGCTTCCCTTGCGCCGATGTTAAACACTCTTCCACAGGCTTGATTCAGCTTTGGGCATTCCTTCTTAAAGTGCCCAACATCTCCACAATTAAAGCACCCTGGCCCTTGGCCATTTCCATTCCCAGCTTGAGTGTTGTTTTGGTTGCGATTTCCATTACCAGCTTGATTCGCAACGTTCCCACGGTTTCCATTACCGCCATTATTCCCTTGCGGACGGTTCCTATTACCACCACGGTTGTTGTTATTGAAACCCCTCTGGCCACCCTGGCCAGCACTAACCCAACAAGTCTCCTTCAAGTGGCCAATTTTCCCACAAGCTTCACATGTCTTTGGTCCGCACCGACCAGTATGATGGCGCTGGCAGGTGTTACACTTGTGCAGAGTGCCCATATAACATTTTCCTTTGTTTTCAGCACCGGTTGCAGCTCTAGCCGGTGTGCTCGATTCACCCTTCTTGCTCACACTTGAGGTACCTTGCTTGAAATTGGAAAACTTTCGCTTGTTTTCCCCAGACGACTCCACGTGAGTCTCTTTCTTCTTTGGTTCAGAGATGGAGAATTTGTTCAACCTAATGGCCTCTTCAGTGAGCGCCACACTTAGGTCGATGGCTTCTGTGATAGTCGCGGGCATGGACGTGGTAACCATACTCATTATTTGGGGAGCCAATCCCCAGATGAACCTCTCAACACGTTTAAACTCTGGTGTGACCATGTACGGCACAACGTGGGATAAATCATGAAATCTTTGAACATATTCTGCTATCTTGGGACCATCCATCCTTAAATGCCAGAACTCAGTCTCTAACCTTTGTATCTCAGCAAGAGAGCAATACTTCCTTTGCATTAACTCTTTTAACTCAGCCCATGTCAACGCGTAAGCATCAGCTTCTCCTAAAGTCTGCACTTGTAAGTTCCACCACGATAGGGCTCCATCCAGAAACAGCCCTGAGATGTAAGTCACTTGTTGATTGGAGCGCATTTGCTCATTCTTAAGACAGAGTCTGTCTTTTCAGCCCACCTAACAAACGCAACAGCACCTCCGGTGCCGTCGAAGTTAACGGGCTTGCAATCGAGGAACTGCTTGTAAGTGCACCCTGCACATACGTTTGAATATACAAATGGTATTAGCAGACATGCTACAAATATCCAAATGTATCGTAATAAGTCTTAAACGACTTAACATTACCATGTGGTGGATTGTTATTGTCGTTATTGTTTGAATTGCTCCCGCTGGTTCCTCCTAGTGAGGCTGCATACTGCGCTATGGCGGCAACAATGATTCCTTGGAGTTCTGCCTCCGAAGTGGGCATGCGCATCTCGCGTCTTGGTGGCATCTTCTAAAAGATACGCGTACGTAATAACATTCATTCATCACATGTTATAAATTAATCAAGCACATAACATCTCATGTTATAAAATTGAAACAATCAATCCAACATCACATATAATGAGAATACTGCGATTGCGCTATCATAAATTGAGACCACATTACAATGTTTAACAAGTTTCATAACTGTATCGTACAACACAAGTGGCTAAGGGCCACATCGCCCTTGTTTGAACTAGCTAGTCATATACAACAACCAAAAACTAACTATCAAAAGTCATGCCATCAAAATGCGGTCTCCAAAATACTGTATAGTCGGCACAATCGTAATCTTCTCACCAAAAGTCTACCTGCATAAAACCAAAAATATGCCTATGCTGATGGCGGCGGAGGAGGAGGAAAATGAGAATAGAGTAAGCGACGCATATGTAACCAGTCCTCCTCTATAGCGCGATAGGCGCGCAACAAGTATGCTATCTGCTGCTCAGGAGTCCAAAAGCGAGCGGCAGAATCGAGGGATAGTGGGTGTGGAGGGTGCGGTGCTGCAAATGGTGCCTGACAATAACAAGATGGACGTGGTGCACTCTCCAAAACCTGAATACGACGCGTCAATGCGTCCTGCTGTACCATCAAAGAAACGAGGATGTCCTCCGTAGAGTGCCCAACATGGTACGGGTGGTATGGATCAGAAAGTGGCATGATAAGGGGCGTAGTCCATAAAAATGGCTCGCTAGACAGCATGTAAGATGGTGCAGTGGGTGGTGCAATAGAAGAAAATTGTGACGTGAATGGTAAGGATGATGGCAGCACAAGGGGAACAAAAGTAGGATGAGAAACCTGGGGTACAAACTGGCCTCCTCCTGACATGAAAGGTGTATGACCAAACGGCTGTCGTGATGAACCCTCCCCAGGGCGTGGTGGAGGGATGTCCTGGAGATAGGTGATCGGGAGATCTGTGCGGTGTGCATCTGTGGTGTGTGGGGAAATCAAGGGAATATCAGTGTGTGTAGAAACAGGTGTGACGGGTACCACATGTGGTGGGTAATCGTCATCGTCATCAATCCACCCATTGTGGGTGTCGGCATAACGTGGATCTACATAAGCAGCAAAAGGGGCACGGTCAAGCAGTACCGACATAGGATCAGGAAAGGGTGCAACAACAGGATCCTCTATCAAGAGTGGAGCATCAACAGCAGCGTCAGCAACATGATCATCCTTTAACAGTGGAGCAACAACAGGATGATCGATAATAGGTATGTCATCAACAAAAGGGGCAACAGCGGGTGCATCGTCATGAACAGGGTCATGCTCTAATGCAGGATCAGGAGCGACGGCTGGCTCAGGGGCCACGACAGGCTCCGGGTCGACCAAATCCTTGTCAAAGTCAGCGGGATCATCAAACAAAGGATCGATAGGGGCTACAGGCTCCTCTAGGGGCTGGTCTAAGTGAATGAACTCAATATCCTGGTCAGGATCAAAACTAGGGGGAAAATGGGGTCTAAATCATCGTCAATATCGTGATCAAACTCAAAGTCGTGTGTGCGAGCAGGTGTAGCTGATAACGCCATGTCTGGGTCGGCGTCATGAGGGTGATGTTGCACTCCCTGAGTGTGCAAAGATGCGGACGCCACAGACTCAAAGGAATCTGGGACAGGTGAATCAGCAGGTGCCTCCTCAAAAGGGGCCTCAGCGATGGGAAGAATATCATCAGCAGCAATAGGGGCCCCGCCCTCATAGTCAGCCTCCGGCGGAACCTCCTCAAACAGATCGATGTCGTCGTCAGAAACGACATCGAGGGGCATATCAACAACTGGATAAACAACAAGTGGTATAGGAGCAGGGATCACCGCAAGTGGTAAGTCCCCGTCAGGAAGGCCATCAGCAGGCTCTACTCCAACGTCCGGCAGCGTGAAGGGCTGGAAATCGTCGTCATCGGTGTTGGTGGTATCTGAGGTATACACCTCTCGCTCAGATGGAACCTCGTCATCTGAAACAACTGCCATAGGATCTAAGGTATCTGAAACTCCCGTGTCTGATGAGGATGGCATGATATCTGTAACACAATCACACATATGCACAAATAATCAACATATGATCACATAAACATGTTAGTCACCAATAAGCAAACAAGTAATCATCCTAGTCTTGCTTGACTACCCTCCCAGTCTCTCAGACTGACTTCCTAGCCTCTCAGACTAACTCCCTGGTCTCTAAGACCAACTCCCTGGTCTCTAAGACCAACTCCATCAGTCTCTCTGACTGGACTTCCTCAGCCTCTAAGACTGAACTCCCTCAGTCTCTAGGACTGAACTCCCTCAGTCTCCCCGACTGAACTCCCTCAGTCTCTCCGACTGAACTCCCTCAGTCTCTCCGACTGAACTCCCTCAGTCTCTCCGACTGAACTCCCTCAGTCTCTCCGACTGAATTATAAATCTTTGAAAAGTGTACTTGTGCCCTTTTGTAAAAAAAAATATGTGTGTGCCCTGGATCTGGACGTTTAGTGTATGCAATGTAAAAATGTTTTCGTGAGAGCCCTAGTGATCATAGTCTAGACTCGAGGAGGAATCCTAGTTCGCTATGATCGATGCTCTGATACCAAGTTGTCACACCCTGGCTTTGCGGAAGCGTGGGTTTATTTTGGTGTGACTTCTTAATACCATAGCACATATCATAACCATGCTATATGCAAATAAAACCATGATGTTCATCCATTAGGTAAGTTTTAAAAGTAAACACGACAACATTGTTTAAAAGTCGATACGTGAAACAAAATACAACCACAACATACTTAGAACTTGTTCACAAGACACAACTAAAAGACTTGAATAGAAACACAGTTTAAGACTTGTGACCCGTCCAGGCAAAGATCACATTTCCTAAACTCGGATGACATCATTACTCCTACGCAGCTTAACACTCTTGCATACTTGGCCAGATCCATTAATTTCCTGAAATACATGTAAGTTGAAAAATCAACATAAAGTTGAGCGAGTTCATGTAAAAGTGAGTATGTAAACCTTTGTAATATATTTGTATGTATGAAAAATCCCTGGTATGTAGCAAATAAGGAAAAAGAGATCACCATTGGGTTGCAAAGCCAATGATATGTGTGAAGTGCTGTAGGAAGACTCAAACCTAGCAGATTTTTACGTCGGGCTCAAAGTCACCCCGAGGTCCGTACAGTGGGCCTGGAGTTGGGCTCGCTACACCCAGATAGATCTACCGCTAATGACCCTCGGTCCTACAATGAGGATTAATGGCCTCTAGTTCCAGCCTACCCACTCACATGATCTTAGTAGTAAACCCTCCTTAAGCTAACCATACCATGTATAAAAGTATCCATAATTACTGTAACATGTATTCCACCCCCGAAGTAATAAAACTGAAAACAATTAAGAGAAAAGGGGGACATGAACTCACTGAAGTGCGTCTCGAAATAGTCAATCCCAAATCAATCCGCTGCGTGACGACCTACACGTACTAATTGCTATTAGACGGATGAGCCGTGCCTTGGCTTAAGGTTTAACGTTTGATTGGAGAAATAGTTAGGTAACTATTCCGTATTCACACTTCTTATTTATTTTATAAGTATATTCCTTCCCAAGGATGGAGGTTTTTAATACATGTATGCTTTATAATTCCGAAAATATATTTTAAAAGTCTCACTTGAAAAATATATTTTAATCACTTGTCTAAAATATTTTTAACTCCCAAAATATACATATTTTTCCCAAAAATATTATATTTTACTTTATATATTTTCCAAAATAATACTTATCAAAATATACATTTAAGAGTATTTTCCGAAAATACATAAGTTACGTTTTAAAGTTCGCGTTGTAATAACAATACCGGCGTAACTTAAATATTTATTTGTGATAGCGTTGGTATTATTTTGGAGTCGAAACTTTGTAATATTTTCAAGTTATATTATTTTTATCCTAAAAATAATATATCTAGTTCACAAAATAATCACATAATCACACAAGCGTTTTATTATGAAATATATATTCTAAATATATATTTAACAAGTTTTATTTACGAAAATCCACCTCCGACACTTGGTAATTTTTGTAATAAAATCATGGCGAAGTTTATTTTGAAAACCAAGTTAAAAATATATTTATAAATATTTGTTACAAAAATATTTCTAAGTGTTATATTTCTGGAAAAATTTCGCCAGAGTTCCCTTTGTAACTGGAGGTGTCCACGCTTACAAGCGTATCATTTTCTTTTCAAAATTCACTCAAACAATTTAACAATCATCAACGTACAATATTTATTCGTCTAACTTGACAAAATATGAATAAATCATAAACTCATGAACTTGAAGGTTTTGTAAAAATATGTAATAAATCACCAATACATTTAGTAGGTCTTGTTAACTTTAAAAACATGATTAATTTCTTGTAAACTTTATTTTTAAAGAACTTGAAGTTTCACAGCTTCTTGTCATAATTTACAAAAATGCTTTCTTGTTAAATTTCTTGTTACACAAGTGTTTACACACTTGTTTATTTACCAAATATGCTTCTAGTTCATAAAATATCCGGGTTTTAACAAGACTTGCATCTTTCACTTGGTTCTTTCGAAAAATCACTTGTAGATCTTTAGATCTACATGTTTAGAGTCTTATTTTACAAGAAAAATTTTATTTACTCAAGTTCATGTCTCATGGATGGAAAGTTTCATCATCTTTCATAGCTTTAACACTAACATACTACTAGTTCATGTTCTTGAACATGATCTAGTATGGTTGGATGATGATCCATCCCACTTCTAGTAACAAACAACATCAAATAATCACAACTAGACAAGTTTCACAAGATTTACACAACTAGTTTCTCTTTATCCACCTTATTCATCTTATGTTCAAGACTTTATGTTATGTTATTTAGTGTTCTTAATTTTTAACCATTAAGTCACATATTAACCACCATAAACAAGATCAAGATGATGATTAGAAACACTTACTACTAGCTCAAGGCTAGGGAAGAAACAAGGTGTAAATGTGGTGGATAAAAGAAATCTAGAGAGGTTCTTGAGCTTCCGAGTGCACCGAGCCTTCTTGTGTGTCACCTTGCACCTTTGTATGTATGCAAAATGGCTAGACAAGACTTGAATGGTGGGTGTATGATGGTTGGTGGTTTCGGCCGAACTCAAACAAAGGGGGAAAGAGGAGAGCTTTGATGTTGAGTGTGGAATGAAAGAGATTGGATGTCTAAGAGTCTTATTTATAAACCATGTCTTCACTTTACCCATCATACATTATGTCCACTAGATAATCAACACTTAACCATTAAAATAATCAAGAAACAAGGGTGTGTCCCCACCCATGGGGGACCGTCGCAAGAGAGGGGGGGGGGGTAAGGGTTGGTTTGTGATGATATAGTTAGTGATTAGTTGAAATCAAATGGCACTTTGTTAGGATATTTGTGTGTGTTATTTAATATAACGGGTGTTAGGGTATTCGGGGACCCTAACTAGCTCAGAAAAGTATAAACAATGTATTTGGCAATATTTTATGTTCCGGGTAAAGTCCGGTTGTTCGGTTGGATATTGATCTGTTAAAGTGTCAAGTAAAGCCTTAAAGTGTCTTTTATAGTGTTTTTAGTGACACAGTAAATTCCCGACACTTTGGAAAGTGTCTAGTATTATTTTACCAAGTTTTTGCACTTTACTAGTTATGTTAAATGCTGAATTTTTGCTTAAAGTGCAGAATTTTGTAATTAAAGTATGTTTTAGGCACTTCCGGTCACTATAACTTTCACCTAGTGACACAGTTTTATAATCCTCACCTCCCTACATTCCCTACTAGTGTAGTAATCTATTCCCGGCTCATACTGGCCTCAGAGACAATGTCTGTCTAGTGCTGGCAATGTCAGCATGTTTACTGGGTTATCCGTTTAGTGTGCTCACTGTGCTTTTGTGCATCAAGGTTGTCACTAATGTTTGTGTGTAAATAATAGAGTGACAGTATAAATGTGATGCATGAGTATGTATGTATCAAAAATCAAGAAACAGTTTAACCACAATTGTAAGCAAGCACAGTAATTAAGCATTAATTAAATATTAATTAATTGTACGGATACCTGGTTTTGTGAGGGTTGTCACAATATTTCTATGTGCCTAAATCGTTGAATTCATCAACCAACAATCAATCAAAACACACCAACATGCAATATCAAGATCAATCACAAGGCAAAGTTATGTAAATCACATCAAATAACCATAATCATGTCAAAATCGCATTACAATCATCAAGTTCATCTAAACCCAGGTAGTTTAAACAAGGTAGCTACTCATAATACTCAACAAAATAACTGAACAAGGTCTGAAAACAATTGAAGTCATAGTTCAAAGCGAATAGAAACCGAAAAACTAATGTTTAACGAACCCAATATGCTCAAAACTCGAACCGAAAGCTTCCTAAACCTTCAATCAGCTCCAAAGTGCTCTCAGATCGTCCAAGAATGCTCCAATGTCGCCTGGTATTCTTGCGTGTGCCTTCTGTTTGTTGCTTTTGAAAATAATAATTATTATTCGCCTCCCCTTTTTTATTATGATATATATATATATATATATAATTGCCGTCTGCCTCCTGTTCCTTGTAGGGTTTCTTTTGTCTTCCACTAATTTCATGCCAAAAGCCTAAGAAGGAAAATAATTCCTCCACTGATTGTCGAGAGTTTGCATGGCTGGAGCTCAAGTTCTTTTAATACTTTTGGCGGCCCACTTCTCAAAGCGTCCAACTGCTTGCTTCACATCCAATATTGCATGCATCATCATTTAGCCCATTTAATTTCTTTGGCTTCCGTTTCCTATGAGGACCAAAATAAATAATTGTGAATAAATTAATGATCAATAACTTATTAGCATTCTATGTCCATTTAATGACAACAATTCATTGTTTTCTTTCAAATCATACGACAATTGAAACAATTAACAAGTTTTAATGATCATTCAACAATCTATTTATATATATTTACCATCAACTCCAAAAATTAGTTATAGCTCATTCATTATTGCTTGTTTTCTCTTTAAACCGTTAAAATCTAAATATGAACCAATTAAGAGTAACATTCAATAAAAACCACCCTCAAAACTATGTAAAGTGTAGGAATATTTATATAAAGATATGTATATTTTAGATCACATCAAATATCCCCACACTTAACCTTTTGCTTATCACTAAGCAAAATCCCAAGCAACATGTTCAACTTAAACACTTAACAATAACGCAAGTCTCGAACAAGTTATAACGCGAACTACGAAATCATCAGGCACAACGGTTTCGCAAGACTTACAACGTTCAAAAGGTTGACGAATCATAATATTTAAATGAAAACGAGCCTACCTAATCAAGTCTTTCTTACCTTCAAGCAATCAACTATGCACTGTCAACACCCCTCACAATGTCACTCATCTCTCGGCTAATATTATGTAATTTTGAGTGAACTCTCAAAACCGAACTATGAAGCATACTATCATAAGCTTGTACGTCAATCAGATTTCCACCTAAATGTTAAAACTTGGCACGGATCAAGAGGGCTTTAATGGGTAGGTAAAGGTTAAAGGTAGGTTTCTTTTTTTTTAATTTTTTTTTTGGGGGGGAAGAAGTGGCTAAACACGTAATCACACAATAAGCCGGATAAGCACGAAACAAACACTAACATATTGGTCATTTCGACCCACAACTTTTATTCTATTTTTTTCTTTTTCTTTTTCTTTTTCCTCTTTTTTTTTTCTTTTTTTTCATTTTTTTCTTTTTCTTTCTTTTTCTTTCTTCACAAATATAATAATCACGTAACACGATCCGGTTATCAAATCACAAACGGGTAACAAACGAATGGCTAGGCTCAAAGTGGTATCTAAGGGTAGTGGTGAAACAGGTCAAACACAAAGGCTACAAAAACAAGGTGATCCTAATGCCTCGATCATATCCATGTCAAATCCTAACCAAAGGTCTCAAACTGTATCAAAACGCACAAGTTCTAAAGTAATGCAACAAGTCGGTAAACACACATTTAACGAAAGTAGTCAACATATAAATATGAAACATGTAAAGGCTCAAATCTCACTATCATGTGGAAAATAAGGGCTACCGATATTGACAATGCACAACCAATTAACTCTCCGGCTCCATCCACTATCCTAGGCATCCCAAAACTTTTACTCCCAAAAACTGATTCAGTCAACCTACTATCCCGCAACTTAAAGAAACATGTGCCCTCGACTCGTAAATTCGACAATTAAACCGTTTTTGACCGACGTTTTGAAAAGTTTTTTTTTTTGTTTTCTATACCCTAAAGGACCGGGACTCGCAAAACCAACTCTTTTTTTTGTATTTTCAATTTTTTTTATTTTATTATTTTTTTTGACTCAAGACTCTAGTAACTAAATACAAACGATAGTTTCCCATCCCAGCACTTAAACTCTACATTGCCCTCAATGTAGGATGGAAACCGACTCAAAATACTAAAAATAAATAAGAATAAAAAGACTAAGGGCAAATTGGAAAGGACTTAGCTGGTAAAATAACGCGTAAGCTCCAAAACTCTCGTCCAATCCAGCTCAATCGTATAGCATTCCATTCGCGATCGGCTTTGACTCTAACTGGTATACTTGGAAAATTCCTTGAAATTTGCTAAGCAGCTCCAAAAACACCCGAATGGAGATTGAGTATGGGTGGTACATATCCAAACCAGCATTAACAAAAACAAGCAAAAACCAAAGCAATACCGACTCGAAACTACTAAATTAGACTCATAGTACAAAATAAATGACTCAATATACAAACTCTACTAACTACCAAAAATCCACCGAATAAATAAATTTAACAAACTCTACAAAACCTCCCCACACTTAAATTTAATCAGGAGGTTTTTCTTTGATCTGGACCCGGTCCAACCCGTTTAGTTCCACTCGTTCTTTATTGTTTATTAATATTTTTAGAATGGAATTTATAAACCATTTAAAATTCTCGAATGGGTCGGACCACCAATATTTAAACTTACCTGGACCAAACCCGATTCGAGGCATGTAATGAGAAGAGTGGTGTCGAGTAGACTTCAACGCTTCCATCTCCTTCTTCCTTCGGCACCATCCCCGAATCTCCGCGAAAGGTCTGTCCAGGCTCCTTTTCGCCTTCTCCCGTGTATTTGATCGTGGTGGGCATCCATCTCCTGGATTCTCCACGGGCCGGCTATCAAACTCCTCATCTGCTCGCTCCGCTGCTGAGTTTGGTGACTCTTTGAACTCCATAATCGGCTTCTCCATCAATAATGCTTCTAGTTCAGTCAAATTGCCGACTGGGTCAAATCGCTCTTCATCTACGAGAGTTGGTAAACCACCCAACTCGTCACCAAACTCCTCCTCCCATGATAGAGTATGATCATCCCCCACTTCTGATGTGTCAGACATGTCCCATATCGGGTTAGTGGGATAACAACCATCCTCATAATCGTCCATACTATCGGGAGGCTGCGCTCCTTCTTCCATCGGGGCGGTGTAGTCAGCCATCTCTAACTCGGCCTCTTCTACTACCCCCTCATCATCACTCCAGAAGCTATCGTCGATATTCCATGGCGTGGGACACCAATGGCTGGAATTAGCGACCTGTTGAACCGGAGGTGGGACTTCAATGTCCGTTATTGTTTCCGACTCTATATCCGATAGCTCTGGGTCGCCTTGAAGCTCTTCAACTGCTTCATCATCCTCTTCTTCTCTTCCACCGCTTTCTTCACCCTCCAACGGCGTCTCCTTGTCAGTAGGCTCGATGGTATATATCATCTCGTCATTCGTGAACCACACCAAATCTTCCGGCCAATATGTAGTATCGGCCATTACCCATCGAAAGGCGATCGGACAATCTTCATACTGATGCGGTCCACCGCAGCCCTGACACTCCGAATCCACTTGCTGAATCCTGCAATTCTCCGCCAATAGCTGCAGTAACACGAGCGCTTGCTCAGAAAAGGCGAGCATGTCGGGAAATCTCTGATCCCCTTACTCTTTTGCCGTTTTAGTTTTTTGAACGAAGCCTGTAATTGCATCGGCAAACTTCGTAACACAGGGAGGGTACCCCGTTCGAATTGGGAAATATTTAGTGTAATGGTCCCCTCCACAAATTAAACACATGATATTAAAACTAAACGATCAACAAAAAAGAAAAACGAAAGAAAAAAAATATATCTAAAAAAACGACTAGACACACTAACCTACGACTCAATATACAAAAAGACCAATTAAACAAATAAGACCAGTCAAAGCTAATAACGCAATCGCCTAAGTGTCCCCGGCAACGGCGCCAAAAACTTGATGCGCAAATTATGGTCTATAAAAACTACTAACCTAATCTAGACACCCTAGTTTTAAATTTATAAACTAAGACCCTCTAATGCTAGACCACTGACAGGCAAGTGTACCTATCGTACGTACTAAAGCCTAATGAAGTCCGAGTATCGAACCCACGAGACACTAGCGACACTAAACAAGACTCTGACTCAACTAATTACTTAACTGGTTTTAATTTGTGTTTTTAGGATTTGAGGTTTTAACTAATTAAACTAAATGACTAAGAAGATGACAGACACGACAAACAACGTGAAACAAACACGAACACGAGAGCAAAGTTTGATCAAATATATATGAGACAAGGACTACTTAGGTGTCGAATCCCTAGAATCATGCAATGCTACCCTGACAGTGACAATGGTTAAATATCCTACTCCCTCGATTAACCCCCCGCTAGAGATGTATCAAACGAAAGATAAAGACGAAATGTGAAGTGCTAGAACAAACCGGCTCGACCTATCGATACCAAATCCTATGAGAATCAAGCAATGAAAGTAACTCTACCCCCAAAACTCTCAAAACGCAAAGCAAACCAAACCTTGAAGATTGAAATCCTAGGAAACCTTAACCACGATGTAATAAACGAGCCCGAGCTATCGGTCACCCAATCTACCCACCAATGATTAGCTAATAACCTAGCTCACCTTAATCGTCTTTCGAGTCACAAGATGAGGATGCAAGTTTTAGTATATTGATTTTAATTATTAATCGAATTGGTCAATTTCTCAACTCAATATTCAAACCGAAAACCCTAAGATCAACTATTCAAATTAAACTCTAAGTCTAGGGGATATTTCTATGTGCCTAAACCGCTGAATTCATCAACCAATAATCAATCAAAACACACCAACATGCAATATCAAGATCAATCACAAGGCAAAGTTATGTAAATCACATCAAATAACCATAATCATGTCAAAATCGCATTACAATCATCAAGTTCATCTAAACCCAGGTAGTTTAAACAAGTTAGCTACTTATAATATTCAACAAAATAACTGAACAAGGTCTGAAAACAATTGAATTCATAGTTCAAAGCAAATAGAAACCGAAAAACTAATGTTTAACGAACCCAATATGCTCAAAACTCGAACCGGAAGCTTCCTAAACCTTCAATCAGCTCCAAAGTGCTCTCAGATCGTCCAAGAATGCTCCAATGTCGCCTGGTATTCTTGTGTGTGCCTTCTGTTTGTTGCTTTCAAAAATAATAATTATTATTCGCCTCCCCTTTTTTTATTGTGATGATATATATATATATATATATAATTGCCATATGCCTCCTGTTCCTTGTAGGGTTTCTTTTGTCTTCCACTAATTTCATGACAAAAGCCCAAGAAGGAAAATAATTCCTCCACTGATTGTCGAGAGTTTGCATGGCTGGATCTCAAGTTCTTTTAATACTTTTGGCGGCCCACTTCTCAAAACGTCCAACTGCTTGCTTCACATCCAATATTGCATGCATCATCATTTAGCCCATTTAATTTCTTTGGCTTCCGTTTCCTATGAGGACCAAAATAAATAATTGTGAATAAATTAATGATCAATAACTTATTAGCATTCAGTGATGACAACAATTCATTGTTTTCTTTCAAATCATACGACAATTGAAACAATTAACAAGTTTTAATGATCAATCAACAATCTATTTATATATATTTACCATCAACTCTAAAAATTAGTTATAGCTCATTCATTATTGCATGTTTTCTCTTTAAACCGTTAAAATCTAAATATGAACCAATTAAGAGTAACATTCAATAAAAACCACCCTCAAAACTATGTAAAGTGTACGAATATTTATATAAAGATATGTATATTTTAGATCACATCAGCGGTTCGATCGGGTAACGATCCGATTGGTAGGACACTTGATGAGAACAAGTTCACAGCAGTTTATCATTTGATCAGATAGCAATCCGATCGGGTGACAATCCGTTGATCATTGTTCATGCATTGAACATGTTGAAAAGTGTTTAAGTTTTGAAGTCCAAACATCACATGGTCGGATGGTCGTTCGATCGGATGGCAATCTGTTCGACGTTCAAACTTTTAAAACGTTGAAATAGTGTTTAAGTGTGGAACCAAGTGCAAGCCAATTGGACGGCTGTCCGATCGGATGATAATCCGATCGGATGGTAATCCGATCGGACGGCAATCCGTTCCAACGGCCTGATCGTCTTAACACTTGATTGTTTTGATAGTTTGTAGTTTTGATCGACATGATGTGATAACGTGCCAAACAACAGAAACCTCGTCAAGACTCAAGTGACCCGATCGGACACGAACCACCCTAGTCCGACCAGTTAACCGTTCGTGACGGTGTTTCATGTTTAACCTGAAATCGGTAGTCTCTTGGATAGAATCCAGATCTTGATCCAACACATCAACAAGAAGGAGTAGAAGATCAGAACAAGCTCTGGTTCTATTGGTTTTGAGTGCATTGAGTGTAAAAGAGTTGAAAGAAAGTTAGAAAACCATCTTTCAATCCTTTTCACCACGAATATGTTCAGATCTATGCAAGATCTTTGTTTATTCATGTGGAAATCGTGCAGATCTAAGTTGTTCTTGGTGGATTGAAGCCAAAACATGAAGTTCATAAGAACTCCATGATGACATCATCCTAGAACACCTCAAATCCATTGATTTCACGGTTAAAAGTTAAGATTCAAAAGAGAGAATGGTGAAGAAGTGCGTGTAGATCATAGAAGTACAAGATTTAGGTTGAAAACTTACAAGAATCGTTAGAAATCGAGAGAAAGAAGTTTGAGTGCGGCTGGGTCGAGTAAGAGTGCTGTCACATCACAAATGATGTGACAGGTAGGTATTTATAGGGTTTCCCAAAAAGGAAAGTGCAAGGGATCGAGTGGGTCACCGATCGGATGGCTGTCCGATCGGGTGGCAATCCGATCGATTGACCATCCGATCGAGCAGCCACTCGGTCGAGTGGCTCCGACGATTTGAGTTTCGGCATTTCGTTTTGTGCGTTGAGTTTTGCGATGCGATAGTATTAACCATTAGTTACACATTAATCCCAACTACTATATCTAACATACAATTACTATAATTAACTTGCGTTTAGTGTCTGCGGTTCGATTGCGATAGAGTTGCGATTGCGTTTCGATTAATCACCACAACATAAACATAAATAAACATGCACAAGTAACACATAAATAGCACACACACGTAAAACCATAACCAGAACGCATAAATCGGGTTGCGAATGCGATTGCGATGCGATAAGCGATAAAGCGATTAAACCATGCGATAAATAGCGATAAATCTCGATTATTAATAAGTACTCCACATAATACAACTAATGCGATAAAATAAATAGATTATCTACAAGTCAAAGAAGTCAAAACAGGAGTTGAGCAAGGAGTGGCAGATCGCAATTAGCAATCTTTTCTTCCTTTGACTTCAATCTTGACTTTGACTTTCGAAACACGGGGTGTTACAGCCTCCCCTAGTTGAGGGAATTTCATCCTGAAATGAGGCTTTAGCCGTAACAAACAACTGCGGGTACTTCGCCTTCATGTCGCTTTCGAGTTCCCAAGTGAACTTTACGCCTCGTTTACCTTCCCGTCGGACTTTCACAATGGGAATGTGTGAGCGCCTGAGCTGCTTGGTTTGTCGGCCCATGATCTCGACAGGCTTCTCCACGAAGTGTAGTATTTTGTTTACTTGAATATCTTCAAGTGGTACATACAAATCATGCTCAGCCAGGCACTTTCTGAGGTTCGAAACATGGAAAGTCGGGTGGACGTTGCTAAGTTCCTCTGGTAGTTCGAGTCTGTAGGCCACTTTCCCGATCCTTTCCAGGATCTTAAAGGGTCCAACGTATCGAGGCGCGAGCTTTCCTTTCTTGCCGAATCTGACCACACCCTTCCAAGGTGATACCTTTAGGAGTACATGGTCGCCAACGTCAAATTTAAGGGGCTTGCGTCGTCTATCGGCGTAACTATTCTGACGACTCCGAGCTTTCAGCAGATTATCTCGAATTTGGAAGATTTTGTCACTCGTTTCTTGCAACAGCTCAGGACCGGTTATTTGCGAGTCACCGATCTCGTGCCATACAATAGGCGATCGACATTTTCTTCCGTATAATGCCTCAAATGGTGCCATTTGAATGTTGGAATGATAACTGTTATTGTACAAGAATTCGACTAAAGGTAAGTATGCGTCCTAATTACCACCGAAATCTATGACACGCGAACGGAGCATGTCTTCAAGGGTACGAATCGTTCTTTCAGTCTGACCATCGGTTTGGGGATGGAAAGCGGTACTTAGATTAAGCGTAGTACCGAGAGCAGATTGAAATGTTTCCCAAATACGCGAGGTAAACCGACCATCGCGGTCAGAGATGATGTCGCGAGGCATCCCATGTCGACAAATGATCTCGTTGGTGTAGATTCGGGCTAATTTTTCTACCTTGTAGTCTTCTCGAATTGGCAGAAAATGAGCAGATTTAGTCAAGCGGTCAACGACAACCCAGATGCTGTCGTGACCTAATGGCGTGCGCGAAATTTTCGTTATGAAGTCCATGGCAATACCCTCCCATTTCCACATAGGAATCTCAGGTTGAACGAGCAAGCCAGAGGGTCTTTGATGCTCGGCCTTGACTTTCAAGCAAGTCAGGCACTTCGAAACATAGAGAGCGATATCTTTCTTCATGCCCGGCCACCAGTACTTGTAGCGAAGGTCCTGGTACATTTTATCGGCACCGGGATGAATAGAATATCGGGATTTGTGGGCTTCGTCCATTAGAATCTGTCGTAAATCGATCCGCTTAGGGATCCAAATTCCGTCCAGATAAT
Organism: Helianthus tuberosus; assembly: GCA_030545235.1. Lineage (NCBI taxonomy): Eukaryota > Viridiplantae > Streptophyta > Magnoliopsida > Asterales > Asteraceae > Helianthus > Helianthus tuberosus. The sequence goes on from CM060430.1 coordinate 65,877,319, forward strand.
GGAATATCCCATTCGACTTATTCACTAGCTGGGCTCCATCATTGAGAATCCTTTCCTTCTTCAAAGTGCGCTCGGTAAAGCAAGCATGTTGGGCTTCGCGGATAAGAGTTTCGAGATGATGTTGGGCGTGAACATTACGAACGCTATGCAAATAGCTTCGTCTGCTGAGGGCATCGGTAACGACATTTGCTTTGCCAGGATGATAACGAATCTCACAGTCGTAATCGTTGAGAAGTTCCACCCATCGGCGTTGACGCATATTAAGTTCTTTTTGGCTGAAGATGTGTTGTAGGCTCCTATGGTCGGTGAAGACCATACACTTTGTAAAGGTAGTGTCGCCAGATCTTCAACGCAAAAACAACTGCGCCTAGCTCGAGGTCATGGGTTGTATAGTTCTTCTCGTGGATCTTGAGCTGACGAGATGCGTAAGCGATAACCTTGTCTCGTTGCATGAGAACACAACCTAACCCAAGGTTCGAGGCATCACAATAGACAATAAAGTTATCGTTTCCGTAGGGTAAAGCAAGGACGGGAGCATTGCAAAGCATATGCTTGAGGGTTTGGAAGGCAGACTCTTGTTCAGTTCTCCAAACAAAAGGTCTGTCTTTATGCGTGAGAGAAGTAAGCGGCACGACGATTTTAGAGAGTCCTTTGATAAATCGGCGATAATATCCCGCTAGTCCGAGAAAAGAACGGTCTTCAGACGGGTTCTTAGGTGTAACCCAACTCTTAACAGCTTCAATCTTCACGGGATCGAAATGAATACCTTGATTGTTGACAGTATGACCGAGGTATGAACCTCCTCTAGCCAAAATTCGCACTTGGAGAACTTGGCATCTCGGATATGTTTCTGATCATCTCGAACCTTATTACACGCATCTCGGATAACCTTCATAGCATCTCGAATGATCTCGGATAGACACCAAACATCTCGGACTTGAAGATTGTCTTCATCTCGGATAATCATCATCCCATCTCGGATAAACCTCAAGTCGTCTTGGACAAACATCATATCATCCCAGACAAACATCATATCATCCCGGATTGCATTCAAATCATCTCGGATTATCATAAGTCATCTCAGATAACACTTGTTGAGGATAGTCATCATCTTGAACAAAAGTCAAAGCATCTCGGACAATATTCAAGCATCTCAGATCAAACTGTTTGAATTTTGTTTTTCATCTCGGACACTGTTAATTGCATCTCGGACGAACCTTAAAATCTCGGACACACTGTTCATCTTGAACCTCATCTCGGACAATCTATCATCTCGAATCAATCATCATCTCGGATCACTGTTCACCATCTAGGACCACAATGTCATATAGGAAATGGGTTCATACGATTGGGACTTGTTTGAGTTAGCGAGCTTATAGGTTATTGTTTGGGCAAACGATGAATTCTCCAAGTATCGATCCTCAACGTCAGTTGCTCTGGGAACAAGTCTATAATTTCGGTTTCATTGAGGGTGAAAGCGTAGAAGACGTGATCAGAAGGTTTACACAACTGCTTTCTGAAATTGAAAAGAGCGGACTGAATGTGACACTTAGTAGGATTAACAGGGCTCTTCTATACGGTTTGCCGCGTAGCAAGACATGGGACTATCATGTTGCAGTGATCATGGGAACATGCAATTATTCTACAACGGAAACAAGAGATGTGATTTCCTTAGTCAACGAATATGTTCAGGAGGACAAGCAGAGGAGTCAGAATCTCGCTAACACGTCATCTTTGTCTAACTGTCAGAAGGCCGTTGCTACTTCACCACTTGTTACAGATCCCAACGCCGCTCAGACTGCTGCATCATCTGATGAGAAGGTCCCACAATCAATAGGATCTCATCCCGATGAAGTGGCCCAAATTGAAGAACCGAAATCTCTTTCTGAAACTCTAAATTCTCTTTTATGTTCTGAGCACTGCAGAAAGAAAGTTGCACTTCTGAGGTCACAGGTCTCAACATTGATCACCGATTACAACAATGCTATGGGAAAGTGCATCAGTCTTCGAGAGAACAATAAAATTCTCTATGAAAAGATTGAAACACTTAAGAAGGGCATAGCTCAACTTCACAGAGACGTGAATCAACAACAATGTTGGGTTCACGACTACAAACATAGACTCACAGTAAAAACCCTTGAATGTGACTCTGTGAAGGCTGAGCTGGAACTTCTCACTGGAAAGTACAAACAAAATGAGTTAAAAATCAAAAAATTTTGATACCTCCAGTGACATTGTTCGTCATCTATGCAATGTGCAACTTGCTTTTAAAGAAAACAAGGGAAAGGGTTTGGGATATACACGGGTTCCGCCACCATATAATCATAACTACTCCAGACTACCCACTACTGAACAAGAGATGGAGAATTATGATAAAATAATGTATGGTAAACCAGTGACTATGTTCCATGGGAATCCTCAAAATCTAAAAATGGTCAAAATAAATCAGCAGATAAATTCGAATATGTAAATGAAATAGTAACGAAAACAGAAACAGAAATAGAAACAAAACCAGTTGACACATCCATAGATGAGATAGCGGAAAGTTCACAAAATTCTGATTCTGTTGACAACACTAATTGTTCTAGTTCATGTGCAGAGTCAGTAAGAACAGAAGATAAGTCTAAAGAGTATGATGAATCACATCAACGTGCTGCTGATAATGCTATTTCTGATAAAAATGACCTTTATGCTTGGAACTATGTATTATCTTGGTTTGCTTAGACTTGGGGTGCTCCCACTAAAACTAATGAATCTGGTGCCATTATTCTAGACTATGGTTGTGATAAAAATGGTTGTGTTGAAAATGTTAAAAATGTTGAAGATGTTTTGACAGGAGAGCCTGATGTGCCGACTGAGGAACTTGAAACATCTGTTTCATGTGACTAGGAAATCAATTCTGATGATTCAGGAAACCGGTTTGGTATACCTAAAACATCGAATGATACATCAGAAACTCTCAGTAATGATGAAAAACTTGATGATTTTGATTATGGTAATGAAGAAATTGTTGAACAAGGGTCATTTGACGAATCTGGCAATCAAACAGAAGATTCAGGAACCTCAGATAATGAGCACAAATCTTCCAAAGATTCTGATTGTGATGAACAATCAGAATCCAGCAGCATTGCGACAGAAGAAAGTCAAACTGTCTTAGACACAGACTGCTCATCATCTGACATACCAGAATCATCTACTGTCAATGACTCAGAGGTTGATAAAGCTGAAGAAGAGACATCCATAGAGTCTAATTCTGCAGAAATTCATGGGAAGACGGAAACGATAGAGAAGGGATCCATGGAAATTAATTGAACAGTTGAGTCAGATGATGAAACTGTAGAAGAAATTATTATGGAAACCTCCTCTACAGAAACTCCTGAGAACATGGTCTCTGAAGAGAGGGAATCTGCGGAAGTCACTTCAACAAACAACTCAACTCTTGACCCTAAAGGTTCAGATTCTGAAAAGGGTGATTTTAACAAAGCAGAATCAACTGAATCTGTTCCCTCTAAGAAGAAACGGTCATGTAGAAATAGAAGGCCATGGAAAAAGAATGTTCAAAAGGAAAACCTAAATCTCAAGCAAACAGAACCAAAGCTGAAGGGTAAAGTTGCGGATACTTACTCCTGTGCTGATAGCTGTGAGCAGGGTTCATCCAAGATCAAACATGCACGCAAGCACTCAGCGTCAAATGAAAAGAAAAGACGTGATCAGTTCTCGAGAATAACACAAGCAGAACTAAATGTCTTTTTCTCAAAATGGCAAACGCGTTTTAATTGTGGAATTCCGGGACACATTGCAAGAAACTGTGTTCATTGTCCATACTACTCTAGGAACATGTATCATCAGAAGGCTACAAACTCTCACTTTATCGAAAATTGACCTCCCAAAGCAAGGCCTTCTGACAGAGACTGTAATCTAGCAAAACAGGAAAATCATAAATTTTCAAATATGAACAGGTTTCAAGCAAAATCAAAAGTTACTCCATTAAAAGGAAAAACTTCAGACATCAAAAATTGGAAATCTAAAGCTCCTGCTAGATCCCAGTCTCCGTGTTCGCAATCGTTAACATCTACCTCATCCCCAAAAACCACAAGCGATGTTAAGAGTCATATGATCTTTTGCGAAGTCACTTACACAAATAGCGATGGTCAACTCAGGTCTACTATGGCCTGGGTTCCAGTCTCTAACTGATTCCGTTAAATGTGCAGGAACAACTGTGGAGGGCTATCTTTAGAATTTGGTTTATTGATAAGTGGTTGTTCTAGGCACATGACGGGAGACATGTCCCAGTTGAATGACATAAAATTATTCGATGAAGGATGTGTCAACTTCGCAGAAGGGAATCCAGAAGATTTACCATGAAGAGCACGGTCAAAAATGGAGTTCTCCCTATTTCAGACGTCAATTAGTTCCCAGAGCTGAAGGACAACCTGTTGAGCACATCACAAATGTATGACATAGGAATGGAGGTTCTCTTCCCCAAGAGTGACTCGCAATTTCGTTCTTCGACTAATTCAGAATTCGGTTTCTGAACCAGCGATAGCTATCCTTGATGTTGCAGTCCATAACACTGAAGTCTCCTCAGGACCCTCAAACGCTCAAGGAACTTCTCTGTTTCTGGGAGCAATTCCCTCAAATTGCATTGTAGATCCACTGGTGATCAACATTGCTACTGCATCAAATGAGGGGGAGCAATCTGGTATCACATCAAGAAGTTTCTCAATCACAAATATAATTGGCACAGTAGCTGAAGGTGTGCAATCCCGTAGCGAATCAGGGGACATCAACTCATGTCTATTCAGAAACAAACAAGATGACCCCGGCGTGATCGTGAGAAATAAGGCAGGATTGGCAGTTCAAGGTTTTGAGCAAATTGAAGGTCCGGATCATGGTGAGATACACACATTGATGGCATGTCTAAAGGCCATTCGTATTTTCGGATGATGAGAAAGAAGTTCGAAAAAAGCTCATTGGGAGAAGTGAAAATGTTTTTGCTTTTGGGCCTGCAAGTTCGTCAGAACAATCAAGGAATCTTGATTCACCAAAGTAAATACATTCATGACGTTCTTGTAAAGATCAGCATGATAGACTCAGGGTCGATAGACTCCAAAATTGCAGAATGGCCGTTGTTAATTGAGGATCCTAAAGGAAGCCATGTTAACCAGACTTTGTATCGATCTATGATCGATTCACTTATATACTTGACTGCATGCTGGCCAGACATCATGTCTGCCGTTTGTTAGTGTGCTCATTATCAGGCTAATCATTAACTCTCTTATCTAACTGTTGTTAAAAGAATATTTAGATATCTGAAGGGAGCTCCTAAACTTGAACTCTTGCATCCCAGAGATTCAAACTTTGATGTGTTTGCTTTTTCAGATAGCAACTTTGGAGGGACAGACAGGGATAGAAAATCTACATCAGCTGGGTGCCAATTCTTGGAAGATAGACTTATCTCTTGGCAGTGCAAGAAGCAGCAAACTATATCACTTTCCACAGCGGAAGCAAAGTATATTGCAGCATCTGCATGCTGCTTCCAGGCTCTTTGGATGCAACATCAGGTGAAGGATTACGGTTTGACTTATCTAAACTCTACTTCTTATGTTTGATAATGATGCCGTTATCCAGATTTTCAAAAACCCTATCTTTTACTCTAAAACCAAGCACATTGATATCAAGGTGCACTTTATTCGAGATAGCTATGACAGAGGATTATTTAAACTTAAACAGATCCACACTGATACTAATTCAGCGTATCTTTTACAAAACCTGTCAGCATCTCGAGATTCAATGTGCTTGTGGATCTTTTGAAAATGATGCGTTTTCACCGACTGAGTGAAAGGGGGGGGGGGTTCTATACTAACGTAAATAAATAAGTAAATTTGCGCATAAAGTGTGATGCACAAATTTAAAGGGGGAGAGGGACATATATGTACATACGCATTGTTTGAGGGGGAGAAATAGTTGCTGGGAAATGAAATGAATTTTCGTGTTAAAGAACTTGATTAACACATGTAAGGTTTCAATGCTGAACAGGCTAGGATCCACGGCGATGTGTTGATAGGTCTAACGCTTGAAAAGAAAAAAGATGCCAAGTGATATAAACACAATGACTGGACATCACGTGGGTAACAGACCAACGGTGTATGATTTCATGGTCTTAAATCCTGCGTTGATAGATAGCCAACATCTGAGGTTTTGGGTCTTTATCCTGATGAATCATCCGGGATATCAGGACTGCCCCTCTATTGCATCTAGATTATATGTAGACCTGGGCACAGTCAGGATATCTTGAAAAAGAGCCGCTTAAGGGCCAAAACCTGAAAAACAGAAGAAAATCTCATAAAAGAGAAATTCCGTGAGCTTACAAAAGCCAAATCCGTACCATTAAAGGTATTTGTCCAAGCCCTCGTCAGACTTCTCTGGTCTCTCTGCTGTATGAAAGTATTGACCTGTTCACTAGAAAGTATGGCATTGAAAAGTTTAAGGATGAACTCAGTATACTCACCGGCTACGATGAACTGTTGTGCTTACCTTGATCGCGAGGGTATGCCTTGGAATGGGACACACACAGATGTTACATTATAATTCTACCTTAAGCGTATCACAAGGCTAAAATTTGAAGATTGAGTGTTAGATTTAAGAGGACAAATATATTAACAATTGCGTGGACCAGTCTAAGTAAGCGAGAGCTGAAAAATGTTCCTTAATCAGTTCGAAAACGATTTGATCCAATGGCAATTCCTCCTTATATTACCTCTCCATTATTATTCTATTATTATTTTACTGTGTTATTATTATTCTTCTTATTTCTTTATTCAAAAAACGTTGCTCGGTTGGTTGGATCATTGATTTTGAGAAAGATGTTTTCTGTCTTGAAAAAGCAAAACACTAAAACTATAGTCTGGCCCACTGTTTCGGATTGGGGCCCACTGTTTCGGATAAAACGAATCAGATCCGGCCCATTGCTCTCGAATGTAATTCAGGCCATTGTTCTGAGTTGGGGCTTGGCCGTTTGATCTCAGGCCCAATCCGAAAAACTATTAATTGTCAGTCATTTCCTCTTTCGAGTCACATTCGGACTAATCTCATCTCCTAATCATTCCGGATTCTCTCATTATCTTCTCGGACCACTTGTTCGAATTACAAGGTTTGCAGGTTTCTGTACTTTTAAAACAAAAGCCTTTTGAATGCCATAGTTTCCAAAGAACGCGACGTGCAACATACACTTGTTGATGAGAAAGCTGAGACACTTGATTTAGATTCAAAATCAGACTCTAGTGAAGAAGAATCCGATTCCGACGGTGAAGTGGAAGTGATTGCGTCTGAGAAGGTCGAGGAAGCAGTTAGAGAACCAGATCTGACAACATCTGAGAACTTGATGGCCCTACTCTTGAGTTTGCAGGGTGGTGACGGAAACCCTCCATCCGTACCTACCACTGGTGATCGAGTTCAAACTGAAATTGACGTTACTACAAAAAATGACACAACAAACTAACACTGATCCTGATATTGATTCTATTTGTCCTATTCTTGATCCAGAGCCTACTATGACCTTTAATCCAGGGCCTGCTACTACAACAAAGGAAAACTGCACACAAGAGCTTGTCATTGACTTCGATTTTAACTTTGAATCGACTCCATCTCTCCTACAAAGCTCAAGCGGTGTTAGGTTTGAAGCAGGAAACTCTAGTGGTGCTAGGTTCACAAAATACGATGAAGCTGCGTTCGGTTATGCAACTGAGAAAATCCACGTCGTTGAACAAAGTAATAGTGATAATGATGGAAATGTGAATGTAGCAAGATTGCGACGACGAGTGGTTGTATTAGAACATGATGCTCCAATGAAGAAAGCTTAGATTTCATCGCTACAACAAGACTCTGCTTTGAAAGAAGCTCATATCTCCTCTCTTCAGGCTCAAATCTCTGAGCAGGGATCAAACAATAGATCAGCTGCATGAGCAAATTTCTGAAGAGAGAGCAGCAGCAGACGCAGAAGGTGAAGCCGCCTTGAATGACTATCTAGCTGCTAATCCAAAGAAGAAAAGTAACAAGAAGCGTGAAAGGAGACAATATAACAAGCAAGTGATTATGATGAAGAATCAGAATTTGAATCCTCTAGATGAAATCTTCCATCTCAAAGATCATACAAAGAGGCCAGATAGATTTGTGATAAAGTTAGGGTCTAGCCACTACGATCAAGTGGGAAACAAATTTGCGATCATCAGCTGGAGATTAGGCCATGCCAAGAATGTGTGGGTAATTCTGATCAAAACAAGAGAGGCAAAGGATGGATGTTCCATGCTAGACAGGAAGCCAATAACAACTCCCATTCCATGAAGACTGCTGAATCAAAGATCAGAAGAAAACCCTGGTGTTTGTGACCCTTTTTTTCACCGATAGAACAGTTAAAATCGTTCATCTAGCCTCCGACCGTTAAAGAAAAGGAAATTCCCATCTTTCGAAAGTTCGCTAAGGGAATTCTCAAGAATTCCAAGTTCTGGGCATATGATCCGAAGATGGCCAGAGCTGTTGTTGTTTCTGAAGAACATCGATTCACATACCAGATATGTTGGATCTAATGAGTTTTCACGAGGAAGATATCTTGGTTTTAAATCATCATCAAAAATCGTTGCAACGACAAATATAAAGAATGTGCGAAGTCCTGGACGAGCGCTGTTGCAAACATCGTCGGGAATTGCTTGTTTGCTGATCCTAATCCAGTTCTGGGCGGTCCTCAAGTTCGACGCAACAACTAATCCAGTAAACATAGGGGGATATTGTTAGATCCCTGTTAGGTTTATGGATTAGTAGCTAAGTGATTGAGAGGGCTTATGGGTTAGTGGATATTAGAGTGGGCTATTTTGGGTAAATGGGCCTAGGGTTTAGGGAGCCTCCTCCTTAAACACCTACTATAAATAGTAAGTCATGTATTAGGTCATGGGTTGGTGAAGTCATAAAGAATCTTGTATTTGACATAATCATATGTATGCAAAATATTAGTAATCATCAATCAAAGATCTTTCTTCTTCATCTCTTTTCTTGAATTATAGCTTGTTTGTATGATTCCGCCACCATTCAAGCTTGTGTGATATCATTGTGATCTCGTTACAGAACTTACAGCTATGGTGAAAAGGATCATAATGACTATTATTTACTTGACATTCTTGTGCATTTAAAGGCGAGAAACAGACTACATCGAGTTGGGTTGAGATACATGCTTAGCTACACAGGTCATTTTATAGTCTATTTAAAAGATTCTTGATTGGCCGATTCTTTTCATATAGTCTATTTAAGCTTCCTGATTGATTGAATTTTTTCAGGTTTTGTATAATGTTCTCAGAGAGCACTAGATTATGCCAATACCACTACTCATGACTTGAACACCTATTCAGACACCTTTACGGCCTTTGGGCATTGCTGTTTCGAATCCTTCTATGTATGTTCAATATGATGATTATCATGTACCTAATAGGTAATTTCATTTATCTTTATTTTTATGTCTTCCACAACTTAAATTGTTCAACCCGTGTTTTAAACATATAACTTTTTTTATTATTTGGTATACAAACTTACATTTATTCAACCCGTGTAATACACAATGTTTTTTTTTTTTTTTTTTGCATAATTAAAACAATGTATAAAGAGATTTTTTTGATAAATTTGTAAAGTCCATGGGTTTAAACATGTTAAAAAACACATAAATTCGACAATACTTACTGGCATTATGGGCATGCAACCAAAATTTGGGTGTAAAGTCTGATATGCATATTGTTGGCAATATCGAAATCCTTTAAAGTTATTGAGTTACAAGGTAAGTGATTATTATATCATATTATATTATCTATTCCATAAGTGATCAGTATATCATATTATATGATCTAACCTATAATGAGATAGTGTGAATATTATTGAGATGATTAATGATCCTAACACAAATCACTACTACATGGGTATGCAATTTCTTTTGCAGGAAAACAAAGACATTATGGAAGCGGGAAATCAGAGTAGAATTTGGTGTTTTATGTATGCGCTAAATTTTAAGCTTAGTTTTGTTTATGTAAATGTTATACATGTAATTCAACACGTATTTAATATGTTAAGATTATATACAGATACCTTCAGTAATATGTACTTTATTTGTATTTTTATTTATGTAAATGCTATACATGTAATTTTGACACATATATAACTAGGTTATCACCCGGGATTGCTTCCCGGGCTCGAGAAACTTTTATAAAAAGAATCTAATTAGCTTGTTCTCATATTCACTATAATCAAATATAAATATCTTAATTCTTTTAGATCAATCTATAATTTGAAATTTTATAAAAAGAATATAAAGGATCACTATATAAACACACTGTTTATGAGGATTAACAATTCAGACATATTATGCATCAAAATAAAGAAAAATCAGGTAGTTTTCAGATCCAGATCACAATCAATGGCAAAAACCTAGTATCGATCGAGACACATGAGAGCCGGAAACCTAAAACCAAATAAAAACAAATTGATACTTTATTAGACTAAACAAAAACAAATCAATCACAAATCGCAATCATTATATAAAAAAGCTTACATACCAGTAATGTTCTAATGGATCGCCTCGATTGCATTTCCACTGTGGCACGATGGATCTTCAAATCGATAACCTTGGCGAAGGACAGATCAAACCCTTGTTACGTCATTTAAACAGAGCAGTTATCGTGACTTCATCGATCGTAAACCCTTGTTTTAGCATATCACGTACGAGAACTACGCCTTCATCGTTCATTCCGTTTTGAACAAGAGACGAAATCATTGTGTTCCATGTAACAGTGTGATAGGAATCGTATGTTAGTTTTCACTTAAATAGTATTTTGCATTTGTGGGAGGGGGTATATGTAACTTTTATCTTTTGTAAATAAAGAGGTCTAGTGACTTGGGAAAGGGGAATAGAATTGGTTAGTTGTTAGGCTCATTGCTATGTGCATGAGAAGGGCATGGCCCTGGGACCACTTGTGGTTGTTATTGTAGATCCTTGTGATCATATCTTTCTATTCAATACAATTCGCAGTATTTGATTTCATCATCTTTGTTATACAATCAAACCCTATCACAGTGTCTTTTTCATTCATACTGTTGAAAATATTTGAGCTTTCTTGAATAGAGTTACACCGTGAATACATGATTATAAGTGCATTCATCGCAATCACAGCTAAAACGGGTACACTTTTTATAATATACGCGTGTATCTGTTTAGCAAGGTCTAGTTGCAGCAATTGTGAGGCTGCTGTTAAAACCGAGATCACAGTCACCTTATCGATACCAACATCATCTGATGAGTGTAGCGCTTGAAAGAAAAGATCAAATGCTTCAACCGGCATATTATTCTGTACGTATCCGCCAATCATAGTGTTCCAAACCTCTACGTTTTTGTCTAAACAATCATCTGAAACCAATAAAAACAGACATTATATGAAATTGTGTTCTTTAAAGTTAGTAGCTTAATTAAAAGGATGTGATTTAAATACTATCTCGTTTACTACATATAAAAAGTAAACTTTTATTTTTCGTCGAACCATAATTATGTGGTCTAAATTGAGTAAGAAAGATCGAGTGGTCAGTGGTGTACACATCATGCCCCTTGTTCTTATAACTACATGACTATATATTCTTTTATATATTTGATAGAACGATTGGTATCTATATAATACATGTACCTATTAACTATAACCGATTCATGGAGGGGTTCTTTGCCATTAACAACTTAGAAAGCAAGATTATATCTTTTAAAAGTCGTTTACTAAGTTGGTCAAAAGTCGTTTACTAAGTTGGTTAAAAGAAAATTACCTCTTCAAAAGTCGTTTACTAAGTTGGTCAAACTATTCAGAACTTACCAGATTTGGACCGCATAAGAGGCTACGAACTGATCAATTTCAAACCTACACCAGCCAAACAACTGTTTGACCAAAGTCAAACCACTGTTTGACTAAAGTCAAACAACTGTTTGCAAAAATATGATTCTTAGTGGTTCAAAAGTCTGTTTGACCAAAGTTAAAACACTGTTTGACCAAAGTTAAAACGCTGTTTGACCAAAGTCAAACTACTGTTTGGAAAAAAAGAACAACTGTTTTCTCCACAAAACACTGTTTTAACCCAACAGTGTTTTGAAACCACTGTTTAACCTAACAGTCGTTTCGAAACACTGTTTAACCCAACAGTGGTTTCAAACACTGTTTAACCTAACAATGGTTTCAAAACACTGTTTAACGGAACAGTCGTTTCAAAAGTGGTTTCAAAACACTGTTTTAACCCAACAGTCATTTCAAATGAGCTTAGGGTGTGAAGATCACTCGAATATATAAAATTGTACACTTAACAAATACCTTTATACGTCTAAAAGCTAATATTTGTGCTTTAAGAACATGCAGTTGCTGTCTTGTAAAATTCGAAGGTAGCTTCAGGTGTGAAGAAGATCGATTCATCTGCTGCATAGAACCTTGGTCTGTTTATGGCATTCAAGAATAAAAGATTAGGGTTGATCCAACTTCATACCGTTAACGTATGTTCCACTTTTTCCACTTCCGCAAGAAGACGAGCTTCATCTATGAATGGCAACTTTGCTATTCCCTAAAAACAATTACGAAACAGTTAAGGTTGTCAATTACATGAAAAGGATATAACAATAATCAACTGCAAACCGCTTGCCGTTCATGTTGACCTCAAAATCTGAAACAGAATTTATAAGAAATCACATAATGTAAAATATATTTGAGTAATACAATGGAAGGTCTGTTATAGTCAAAGCAGTGGCATTACCTGTTGGATAAAAATCAATAATGGGTGAATTTGGATCCGTCATTAATTTTCTGTAATGTCCAGGAAGAGCATGGGAACTGCAAAAAAAAAATAAAAAAAATCAATTAGAGATTTGAAACAGGGAAATAAATTGAAGGAAAAGAGTGTGGCATATTCAACCTTGCACCAGGAAACACGCCCATCAGCTGATTAAACAGTTTAAACGGTGAACCTAGTTCAAAACTAATATCTAGTTCTCCAAGATCCTTAAGATCAGAAGCAAACGGTGCATCATGGTACGGATAGAACCTGAAAGGACAATTATGAGTAATTTACATCAGTGAATTTTTATACCAAACAGAACACTTGACATGACATTCACATTTCTTCAGTTCTTCATAATTTCATTTAGGAACAAAAAATGCTTCAACAGGTTTCCAAATTCTTTTAGATGTTATATGGTGCTACCAACAATTTATTAAAATAGTGGCTAAATAAATAAAAAATAAGTTACCATTGCCAAGAACAGACACCTTCATAGTAATAGTGCATCACCCAACATAAGCCTTCAGTATATTTATGAACCTGTGAAAAGTGAATATATATATTTTTAGATTCCCTCTTGGTAGAAATTTACAAGAAGACTTTCAAGCAGTCAAATTAAATATATAAAACACGATTATGATTATAAAGCATATCACTAAAGCCACAAACAAAAAAAGAGGCCACAAAATCTACCAGCTGTATATAGCAACATCAACCAAGTGTTACAAGTTCACTCGTTTTTTCTCTCTTATGTTCCTTCTGTTTTAGTTTCTTTTTCTTTCTTTTTTTTTTACTTTTAAGAGAATTAGAGTCTAAGAAAGTTAAAATCTTACAACATCTCTCTCTATTTCCTCAAGTTCTTCTGGGGAATTTGCAGAAAACTTCTCTTCATAGTACCTCTCTTTCCAACCAGGCACTCCCAGTTTTATCTGACATCAAAAAACATGTTGAACATAAGAACATGAACACTAAACAGATTATTAGATCTTGATATTTGATTACAACTACGCATTTTTACGTTCTTATAAAAAATAAGTAATGCACTCATTGTAAGCAAAAAAAAAATTAGACTTTCTATGCATCTCTAATCACCTTATCCTCGTCAGGCTCGTCAGAATTAAAAGCATCAGATCTCATGAAGTATCTCCTTCAGTTTTGTTATCAAGTGGCTGAAAATTAGTAACAGTTAAGACAATAGAAAAAAACATGCACCACATATAAAAAGTTCTCCAGCAGGAAACATACATCATCTCTTTCAAGACTGCTCTCAGCTTCAACGATGGCAGCACCAACAGTAGACCCAGAAGACATGCGTGCAAGTTTTTGTGCTCGCGAGTCACCCTTAGATTGGTATGGTGATGGTGAAGGCCCAGAAGCAAGCCGTGACCCATGAAACCGCCCTACTGCAACTAATGATTCAGGTTCTAATTCTGGTCTAGCATCATCTCCTCTTGTTTTTTGAGCTTTTGCTTGAGCTTTGTCTCGTTTTATCCTTTCGGCTTGTCTCTAAACAAAACATTCAAAAAGTAGACATTAATATTTTTCGACTTTTTCTAAAATATTATTAATATATAAATCACATGTTTTAACCTGATGCAAACGGCTTCTTTTCTAAAAGATTTTATCTTCATATGAACCCACAACCTGAATAAACTGTTCCACTTTGCTAAGGTCTGGCTGAGAATGAATAAAAAAAAGTAATAAACAAATGTTGAACACTAAAAGACTTAAATGACTAAAAGGTAGAAGCCACAAAGAAATAGAATCAATATAAACCTATAACAAAATATAGTCACCTTGGCTGCTCTAAACCATCTAGAGCGCTGTTGATTCATTTTTGCTCTTGGGGTAACACCATCTATACCAAATTTTCAAATATTTTAAGAATTATAAGGTTTTGCGATAACTTATCAGTTCTAAAATAGCATTAAAAGGGGGTATTTTAGGGTCAATACTCACCAATAGCCATATAAAGCAGTTTACGTGGACGCACCATCACAAAAAGCCGATCTATGTAGTCAAACATGCATTGAAAAACCTCATTAAAAGAGGTTGGAGAAGGCTACATGCATGAAAATAATCAAATAAAGGTGCAACATCAAACATAAGATCAAACAAAACAATATCATAAAAACTTGAGATAAACTAATGATTCAGGTTCTAATTCCTGGTCTAGCATCATCTCCTCTTGTTTTTTGAGCTTTTGCTTGAGCTTTGTCTCGTTTTTATCCTTTCTGCTTGTCTCTAAACAAAACATTCAAAAAGTAGACACTAATATTTTTCGACTTTTTCTAAAATATTATTAATATATAAATCACATGTTTTAACCTGATGCAAACGACTTCTTTTCTGAAAGATTTGATCTTCATATGAACCCACAGCCTGAATAAACTCTTCCACTTTGCTAAGGTCTGGCTGAGAATGAATAAAAAAAAATAATAAACAAATGTTGAACACTAAAAGACTTAAATGACTAAAAGGTAGAAGCCACAAAGAAATAGAATCAATATAAACATATAACAAAAGATAGTCACCTTGGCTGCTCTAAACTGTCTAGAGCGCTGTTGATTCATTTTTGCTCTTGGGGCAACACCATCTATACCAAATTTTCAAATATTTTAAGGATTATAAGGTTTTGCGATAACTTATCAGTTCTAAAATAGCATTAAAAGGGGGTATTTTAGGGTCAATACTCACCAATAGCCATATAAAGCAGTTTACGTGGACGCACCATCACAAAAAGCCGATCTATGTAGTCAAACATGCATTGAAAAACCTCATTAAAAGAGGTTGGAGAAGGCTGCATGCATGAAAATAATCAAATAAAGCTGCAACATCAAACATAAGATCAAACAAAACAATATCATAAAAACTTGAGATAAACTAATGATTCAGGTTCTAATTCTGGTCTAGCATCATCTCCTCTTGTTTTTTGAGCTTTTGCTTGAGCTTTGTCTCGTTTTTATCCTTTCGGCTTGTCTCTAAACAAAACATTAAAAAAGTAGAAACTAATATTTTTCGACTTTTTCTTAAATATTATTAATATATAAATCACATGTTTTAACCTGATGCAAACAACTTCTTTTCTGAAAGATTTGATCTTCATATGAACCCATAGCCTGAATAACTGTTCCACTTTGCTAAGGTCTGGCTGAGAATGAATAAAAAAAAATAATAAACAAATGTTGAACACTAAAAGACTTAAATAACTAAAAGGTAGAAGCCACAAAGAAATAGAATCAATATAAACATATAACATATAACAAAAGATAGTCACCTTGGCTGCTCTAAACCGTCTAGAGCGCTGTTGATTCATTTTTGCTCTTGGGGCAACACCATCTATACCAAATTTTCAAATATTTTAAGAATTATAAGGTTTTTTTTTGTGGTTCAACCAGGATCTTTTATTAATATTATAAAAACAGAGACGATTACAGACTAATGGCAGGTAGACGAGCAACAAGTTGCGCCGCTACCCCCTTCTGAATAGCAAACCCTACCCTGCTAAACACAAAATTCTGCCCCTTAACATGCGCGGTGTTACTGCTTACCACCTGCTGAACCCGCTTGAGGAACCGCACCGCGTCAGGGGCGAGAGCGCCAAAAGTATCGAAAGCGAACGGGACGAACACGTGTTGATTCTCGATGCAAGCTTTTTCATGCTTAGCTACTCTGGCCGCCTCTACCTTAGTTATTGCTTGGCCCACCACAAACACGTGGTCCCTTAGCCCAACGAGGGGGGACACACCTGTTAAATCAACACACGCGTGTTTTCCTCCTTCCCATCCAAAAACAAGAATGTCAGCGGGCCGTAGGGTAGATCTCCCTTCTAATGGATCGGTCAAGAAGTTCACCGGAGCTTTCTTTTTTGAAACCGCGTTTAACGTGAGCATTAGTCTAGCTATCTATACTATCTATTAAGGGAGCTTAGATGATGACATCGAATTGCATACGTGTCAAGTTCTCAGGTATGCCACGTAAGATCTGCTGATGTCATAAATCTCAATTTAAAATGTTAATATAATCTATCTACTATATTTCAAAATTCAAAATAAAGACATGGTTTTTAATGGGCGCTCAAATATAAACTCCACATATATATCTGCACATCAAAAGGAGAGATTCAAAATTCAAATCAAATCTCCAAATTTTGGCTGTCATCCTCTCTCAAGAAACCACACTTTCCTAGAATCGGAAGAGCTCTTGATTCATATTTCTTTAAAAAGAAACCCTAAATCACAAAATCACCGGTGGTGCCACCGACGATCTTGCCGGACGCGGAGGAGGAAAAAACCCTAGAATCGGAAGAGATCAGTGATTTTTGTTCGTTCACGTAGTTCCTCATCTTCTTGGTTTCCTTCATATCATAAGTGCAAGTTTAATGTCAATTTCTATCTAAAATTAAGGTCAATTTCTCTCTAAAAATAGGTTTAATGTTGTTAATTATTGCGATTTTAGAGCCAATTTTGCCACTTACGATGTCATTGATGATGGCTGAATGGTTTTTGTATATTTTAGAGTTTTCGATAAGGCTATGATGAGTTGAAAGTTATGAGTAAATATTGTTGAATATGTCATCTTGGCTTGGCAGGGTTGAAGGATGGTAGATCTTCATCTGCAACCTCCTTTGCAGCCATTGTGCTTTCACTATTTTGTAAACTTTGAGCCTGAAAAGTTACGGAGATCTTGTTGTCTCAACATACAAAGTTGAAGAGTCAGATTTATGAAGAGGTAAGATTGGGTATCTGTAATATTCATACCGATTTATAGCTGTAGTCGGTATTGATTTTATACTTTTTATTTGTTTCATCGTCTCAGTTTTTCTAAAATTTTGACTGTTTCAGACGTACACACCTGCGGCAATTCTTGACATGTTGACTGTTCAACGTATTTGACGTGTTTTCTTTATAGTCAACCTTTTTGATGTAATGTTAGAGATTGAATATAACCTAAATCGACCAATTTATAAGTAAATGGATCAAGATGGCCACATCTATGAATACAAAAGGAAAAGAATTTAGCTGATTGTGATGATGATTCTGTCTACAGGTCATAAAACCCAAACTTGCAAGGCCCGGAGGATTCCCGTTACCACCTGCGCTTGGGATCGTAAAGGGAAGTCAGTTGAGGTGGTATTGGTTAAAGGTAGATTACATCTTAATTGTTGTTTGGTGATTTGAGGTTAAATTGTTATGGTTTAATTATCAAACAATGCTTTTATTTAAATGATGATTGAATTGATTAATTTGTAGCAAAAGCACAAGTTGAAGCATTGAGGGGGGATCCAGACTGAACTTATGGTTGTTGATAGAAACCTGAAGTGGCAGTAACTTGAGTCACTGGTGGAACCGGAGCCGATCAATCATGAAGCTAAAAAAACCCTATAAAATTACTCTGAGTAGTAGGTTGACCATTGGAACCCGGATAACCAGAGCCCATTTGAGATGGAAGACCACCAAGACCCGTGGTCTGACCACCATGGGGCAGAAAACCAGCCTTTGAGCTTTTCGAAGTCTATTTTCTACGTATTACTTTTTTAACAATGATTTTAATTTTTTTAGTAAAGTGACAGTCTTAAGTCTATTTTCTACGTAGGTACGTGATTCAGAGCTAATAGAAGTTAACAAGGCAGAATTCAAGACACCGTCTGCATTCATCTTTCTCTACGAGAAACAGTTGTTCTTGACGTTCAGAAACCGAACAGTGGCTGTTTGGAACTTTGAAGGTCAACTTGTGACTTCATTTGAGGATCATTTGTTGTGGCATCCTGATTGCAACACCAACTTGTGACTTCATTTGAGGATCATTTGTTGTGGATCTCATCGTTTCATATTGCAAATCTGGTTCTGATAATCAGTTTATTCATATCTGATATGTCTGTGTCTCTTAAACCGCATCGGTTAATCGGTTAATCTGTCTGAAAATGCTGCAGCCGCTGTGGTGTGGGAGGCCGGAAAACCGCTGGTGATCTAAGAATTGGAGGTGGCGCCACCGCAACTGTCCCCTAGGGAAACTGAGAATGATGTTCGCGATTTCTTTGCTTTTTACGGAATGATCAAACATATTGATCTTATCAGGTGGTTCCAAAATCTGATATCCTCATAAGCTTTGTGTTATTGTTAATTTCCGATTTGATTAAGTAATTGCTAATACTACTTCATTATGATGTACGCTAATTGCTAATTTTCGTCCAAGTTACTTAAAGTTATTGTCCTGGAGCATGTGGTGATTTCTTGTCAAGAACTCAAGATTCCATTTTTAAAGTATAGGTGTTGGGAACTTTTATAGTGGAGTGGGATGAAGGAAGAGCGTTTGTCAAGCAGTTTTTGGCGACAATGACAGATGCGAAGATGTATGCTGAGCGTTTCGCTGAGCTTGCTGATAAATTGGGCTTTGATGGGTGGTTGGTAATTCCATACATCATATGGTTAAAGATTTAACTTATAGAATTTGGAGTTAAGGTATGTAAAAAATCATCTGATCCATTTCATAATATTTATTTTATAGGACTAACTTGTATAAAAATTGGTTTGGCCATTTTCAGTGTTTTGAACGAGATATTTGAGATAGTGGACAAGCACATAGATGAGGGATCAGTGTTAATCCCGACGACCGGGCTTGATATGAGCGAACTGAATAGCCTCATTGTTCAGTTTGTTAAACTTATTGAGTATTTGGTAACATATTACTCTCTTTCAAACAATTTTAAAGCAAGTAATCCGACCTTTATAACTTCCCAGAGTAACTTTTGTTTTCTACATAAAAAAAATTATAAAGATGACAAGGATGAAGTTGTAATTGTGTTACTTAACATGTTGGAGGTGGTGACGAGAGACATAATAGTAAACGAGTTAATTTCTAGGTATACTGATGTAGTATCATGGATCTCTTTAGTTAATTAACATTTTTTAATGGAAATCTTTTTGTCCCTCATACACTTTAATGGAATCAACTCATGGTGGTGCTTATGGAAATGACAAAGGACCACAAGATAAACACTATCTATAATTCTTTGCAGCTCTTAATTTTCCAGTTACACAAAACGTAGAAGCATGGAAAGAGAAGTAAGTTCATGGTTTTTTAATTCCCAATCTTTACCTTATTATTATGTTCTTCCATAATTAATAAATAGCAAAACTTCCTCACTCCCTGTTAAAAAAGAAATATAATCCGTGTATATCAAAGTTGGTCAACGATTTCTTTTTTCAAGCATCCGAATATTTAAATCATGATCGTCATTTACTCCGGATAAGAAGGCTACATCTTTGCTGACTGAAAAAGAATCTGCTATGGATGTGCCATCAAACATAGAAGCCAGAAGGCGTATTTCTTTCTTCTCAAATTCACTGTTTATGGACATGCCTGCAGCACCCAAAGTTCGAAACGTGATATCTTTCTCGTAAGTTTGCATCTTTTATATGCATTTTCAGCCTGTATGAATATTTATAATCAAGCAATTTAATATAATTAGAAGTCAAAGAAAAAGGCAAAACTGTGTATTTAGGAAATGATGTGTCGGTTATTGTAGGGTTGTGTCAATTAGTTTAAATGGTACTATAAATAACCTTCATATGTACCATATTTAGTGTGTGCTTACATTGTTTCCTCCACCCTCTGTTCACCGTGGGTCCCTGCACAAGATTGTGCATACTATTAATTGTTCATCATGTGACGGCCATCCATAGTGGTGCATTTCTTTTATAAATACACTCCTTAAGTACACACTTCTGATGACGTTTATTTGAAACAAATCACAACATTTTATTTAAAAATTTACATGTCCATGATCTTTTGATCAAAACTAAGGTCTCTTCGTTTTGGTCATCTAACACTTGCACATTATGGGTCCCGAATAGTGTGAGAATAACGATGACGTGGTTATGGGGATGGGAACCGCAAAACTGAGAAGAAAGAGAAATGATACAAGTGAATGGAACCCAAGTTAATTAAATTATTAAATACAATATGTTATACAAAATAGCAATAAGTAGCGCAGGGTGTTTTTTGTGTGTAAATGATTGCATATGTGACATAGTAAATATATAACATCATTAAAATACCCATTTTGATGTCTGACATACGCTTTTGTGACACTTATCTAAGGGTTCTTACACCTTACTTCAATGAGGATGTTCTTTTCTCTATGGATGCCTTGGAAAAGCCAAATGAAGATGGGGTTTCCATCGTCTTTTACTTGCAAAAAATTTTCCCAGGTCATTTTTTAGCCTTTTCCTTTTTTAATCATTATTATGTGTTAATAATAATGATTAGTTATTTAAATATGTGATATCTTATGTTATATCTATATCTATATATATTAATAATCTAGATGATTTGGGCCATGTGGCATGTGATGGTGGAACAATTTTGCTTATGTTACATCCTATGGTGGAGTAGAGGGTGATTTTGGGAGGGAATCCATCTCAATTCTCTATACACGAACCAAAATTCTCAAAACACAAACAAAAAAATTGATTCGACTTTCGGGAATTTTTAGTTTTCTTTAGTAAGTTCGCAGTGCTAATCAATATCTTTGTGCAGTTTCTTCTTATTATTTTTTTGATCTTTTTATTTTTGTTTTTTTTTGTAGGTACGAGCATTCAAAAATCGCTTGATGATTTCAATCTACGCTCCATCACAGGGGCGCAAAGGAAGGGGATGGCGGTTTTGAAAGGGGATGGCGGTTTTGAAAGGCGATGGCGTCAGCGATTTCGCATAACTTTAGGTAAGCGATAATTTTAGGTAAGTTTTTTCAATTAGGGCACCTTCTTTCATTAGGGTTTGTGTCAAATGTTTGCATTTGATTTTTAATTATTGATGATGTGTAAATGTCAATGTGATTAATAAGTAGGTTTACAAACAACATAAATGAAGATGACTTCAGAGTGGGTGGATTTACTTAGCCTAATATGTTGGTTCTGTCCATTGTTACTACATTCGAAGACAAAATCCCCTTTTATTTTTTTCATCTATGTTCCAAGGGGAAAGCTTTCTGCATTACTCATGTTGGTGTAGGGTCTGATACTGCTGCTATTCATGAAGTAGTTGTTAAAGTCATGGAGCAGAAAATGGTTAGAAAAATCTACTTTATTTTCTAAATTTGTTTTCTTAATATTTTTTTAAAACACTTTTCGGTTTCTGGGCAGGGAATGGTGGTGATGGTTTTTAGTTCCGATTTAGAGTTAAACAAGGCCTTAGTTTGTGATGATGTGCTGGAAAAAGTGGTAAGAACAGCCGGTTGATTGTCTTGTGTTTTTAAAACCATAAGTTGAATGAATTTTTACATGATTAAATTGGCTGAAACTTAGGAACACCTTCTTTCTTAGGGTCTTTTTTGTTCAGATTTGTTACATCGATTTGTTCGTCCGTCTTCATCGTTCAATGATTCAGACTGGTCTTTGTTTCTTGATTGTTAATGAAATGTATATTTGATTTTTCTTTACAGATTCAACGATGCAGACGCTTGCGGGGTATATTTTTGTTTTTGGACAATCTGTAAATGGCGATGTACTCACCACCCGTTTGTAAGTACCAGCTTCTCTTCTCGAATGATACATGTATTGTTATTATTCGAATTCGACGATAACAAAATCTATTAATTAGTTTCAATGTTGAATATTTCTATCGTGCCTGAATGAAACCTAATTTCGTTTCACATGTTTATATATCTTTCTTAACAACCCTGCCTTCTACCCAAAAATCGAGAGATAACAGCTGAATATCTTCTAATTGCTAAAGTAGCAGCCGGAGGTTTATAATCCAGATTCCTTTGCATTCATATATACTATCTTCTATAAAATTTGAATATTAATGGGCTTTTGTGAAATTTGCAGCTTTACTTAAAGAAAAAAAGAGAAGAAAAATAGCAGGGTGGACAATAATGCTTACTTGCGTTGGAGCATTGCCTCTTACATATTCGGCCTCAAATCTTGGTATTCTTAGTTATCTTTGGTTGACCGTATGTGGAATTGGTGGCCTTCTGTTATTATTTGGTATAGGCGTGCCAATGTAAACGCCTATCGTCCAGGTACCTTCCGTGTGTCATTAATCAACAGTAAAATTCCAAAAAGAAAAGACTATTTACAGGATTTTTAGAATTATTACCTTTCTCTTACTCTCACTGGAAGCGATATTTAGAGTTACTGCTGCTATTCTTCATCTTGGCAATATTGAATTTACCAAAGGGAAAGAGGTTGATTCTTCAGTTTTAAAAGACGATAAAGCTAAATTTCACTTAAAAATGACTGTAGAACTTCTTAGGTATATCTTTTTCTCAAATGCTTTGAAATTTTTTGAGTTTTATAAATTTTTATAGAGTGGTAGTGAATCTATGAGTTCTTATGTTAGGTGTGGTTCTGTGGGTTTGGAAGATGCATTGTGTAAACGAGTGATGATTACTCCTGATGAAATTATAAAAAGAAGTCTTGATCCCATTAGTGCAGCAGTCTGCAGGGATGGATTAGCTAAAACAATATATTCCATGTTATTTATTAGAGGTTGACAAAATGGGTGGGTTAACCAGTTAACGGGTCAAACATGCTGTGGTCAACATGGGTATTTTTTGCTACATGGCGGGTCAGTTTTGTTGACCCTAAATTATTTTTGTCTTATTTTTTGGGTTTTTTTAATAAATATTGTGTCTAATAAAATTATAAAATTTATGTACACTAAAACAAACTGTCTTTAAAATTGTTTTATAAAGATATATAACTAAATGCAAATAATTTAAATGATATATTATAATCTGTTTTTTAGTATTTGATTTGGATCGTTATTAAACATACCCGTGTATTCACACGAGTGTTACAACTAGTTATATTATAATAAAATAATTTCTTTTTTCTTCCAGCAATTCAAAAAAGGTTTTGTTCACTAGACACTTCCACAGTTCTACTTCTTAATTTCCACAATAACAAGAGTGAAATTACCCTTCTAGCCCTAAGTTTTTACTGTGGTCGGCAAGATATTATTTTAACGCGTACTTTGGAATTTGGAAGAAAAAGAATAGTTGAAAAGGAACTTGGTCTTCTTCGCCTC
Organism: Helianthus tuberosus; assembly: GCA_030545235.1. Classification (NCBI taxonomy): domain Eukaryota; kingdom Viridiplantae; phylum Streptophyta; class Magnoliopsida; order Asterales; family Asteraceae; genus Helianthus; species Helianthus tuberosus. The sequence continues at coordinate 65,901,187 of CM060430.1, forward strand.
TCTCTCTCTCTTCTTTCTCTCTCTATCTTCATCCTTTGATCCTTGTCTCACCGATAAATTCAACCACCGAATCAATCTGCAGCTCCGTCAACGCAATCTCGATCGATCAAACTCCGATTCAACCCTATCTCCTGAACCGTTCAACTCCGGTAACGTTTTTCTTCTTTCAGGTTAACTTCGATTTCGATTCGTGTGTTTTGTATGAAGTTAGGGTTTAACTGTGTCTGATTGTTCTGTGGATGAAGCTGTGTAAGTTTGTGTGTTTAGATGCTGTTTGTATCGGTTTGTTTGGTAGCTATGTGCTCGGTGATTGTTGTTTCAGGTTAATTTTGATTTGTTCGTGATGTAAGAAGTTAGGTTTAAACTGTGTGTGATTGTTGTGTGGATGAAATTGTGTGTTCAGATGCTCTTTGTTCCGTAGTTATGTGCTCGGTGATTGTCGTTTCATGTTAACTTTGATTTTGAATCGTCGTTCTGTTAGAAGTTAGGTTTGAACTGTTGTGTGGATGAAGCTGTGTAAGTTTGTGCTTTCAGATGCTGTTTGTATTGATTTGTTTGGTGATTGTAGGTTTTGGTTGTATGAAAAGTTTTTGTTTGATTTGATTCGTGATATGTTGATTGATTGTGTTTGTTTTGGTTTTTATATATGAAGTTTGGAAATTTGGAGCTTTGTTGATTGTATCTGTGCTCCTAGATTTTCTCATTCTGTTGATAGGTTTTTGTTTTCAGTCTCTGTAATAATTGGAAGTTTTGACTATTTATCAAATAAGTACAAATTTCTGTGGAGCCAAATTATTACTATAGATTCGTTGTAATGATTTATGGACAAATAATTGTCTTTAACTTGAAATTGAAAAAAAAAGAAAGGAAAAAGAACAAAAACAAACTGAACCTTGCAATTTTCATTGAAATGAAGGAGAATTATGTTTTAAGTCTTTAGTTTTTAGTTTTGACTTCGATCTGGGCAGTTTTTGGGGTATGACTGTACGATATTTCATTTGTCTTGGAAAATTGATATGAGAAGTTGTTAGTTTACTGTTAGGTGAAAATTTGGGGTTTATCTGGGTGATGTTTGAGTATTAAATGGTTGTTGTCTCACTTTCTGTAACGTGATACGACTATACTAGTGGCCAACTGCAAGCGACAGCATATAAATCTATTTTGTTTTGGTGTTGAGAACTGAGAAATGGAATTGGTTTGAAGGTTTTTATTACTGCAATGGAGGAGAGCACCAAGTCTAAGGACCATTTGATATCAGCTGCAGCTTTTGTTGAAGCTGGAGCTCAAGATGCTTGTGACGATGCTTGCAGCATATGCCTTGAAGCATTCTCTGACAGTGATCCTCCCACGGTACGTTTTTGAGACTGCATTTTTTCCGTTAACTAACAGTATTCTTTCTTTCTACCAAGTAGTTATATTTTTTTGCTGCAGGTTACGGGTTGCAAGCACGAGTTTCATCTGCAGTGCATTCTTGAATGGTAATCTAAACTGCATTCTACTTTACTTATGCTGCTATGAATTGATTTATTCATCCACATTTGTTATATATAAACTTGTATCTCTTATTCTCATGCTTCAATAGCTCATATTGTGCATGTTTTTATTTATAATTTTAGTTGAATGCATACATAGTTACATACTAATTTTAAACCCAAACTATATGTCCAACTACTACTACTCATAATTTCAAAGGAGTGGTTGAAAGTTGTCTATTAGGATGATAAAGTGGAGCTTGTTGTTTAGTTCAATCTCTCTCATTAATTATTGAATAACCTTAGCAAAACCTAGCATCGAGTAGATTTGATATAGGTTAGGGAGGTGAAATATTAAACACCAGGTGCTTCATGCTAGCTCTATTGTTAACCTACTTCCAGATCTAACTATCATTCAATTTTTGTGGAAATACTCAGTGTTATAAATTGTGATAATAGGCACTATTACTATTTCCGTACGTGCTAATTTCTTGTTTGTAATCTTTTCCAATTACATAATTGGTGATGTTGTGAGAAGTTGGTGACTCTCTCTACCCTATGGCGACTTTCGGCGATTCCATTTATTTTTCATCCTAAATCTGTTCTTCATCTAATGATTACAGGTATTGTTAACTGATTATATTCTTCTTGATTATTTTCACGTACAATTCTCTATAATCACCAAGATCGGCCAGGTTTAGGGTTTTCGTTTTTCAATCGCTGTTGACTCTAGAATCTCTTGGATTTCCTGATTTATTACAAGGCTTGTTATTGATCGCGTTTAACTTTTGTTATATCAGCTAGATTGATACAACCTTTTAATCGATTAAGGGTTGAAAATTGGTTCTAGGGTTTAGTTAGGGTTTATCGGCGTCTTTGAGTTCTGTCTGGTTGCTGCATGGTGTTTGTTCTGATGTGCTGATGGAGAGAGGTGCTCAATATGAAGGGGTAGACTGCCCCATCATTGATAGTGTTCAACATTTTGGTTTGGAAGATTTGAAGGTGGATTGTGACACATCTCCTGGGTCTACTCCTGGGACAGCCCCTGTCCGAGGCATTGGACTAAGGGTTACCAACATTGAGGGCAATACGCTAATACCGAGACGGGGAATGTTTGCTACTAATAATGTTTCGATCCTGGATGGTTTGGAGGCCATATCCAAACCGGTTTCTCTGGATCATATGGCTGGGAACATAGGGGTTTCCCATGCAAAACCTAAGGAAAATCATGGCAATATGAGTAAAACGGACCAAGTTCCTAACCTGGAAAAGTTTCAAACTTATGCTGAGAAAGTGCAGAATTCTGCTAGGCCTAAAAGAGAGGTTAATTTCCGTCAACTTGAATCTACTGAAACAGTGGAAGAGGCTGATGTGGTTATTCCGAAGGAAGCAGTTCGACAGGTTCAAAAAAAGTTTGAGAATGTTCTTTATGGATATTTTCTAGGTGATAGATTGCCTTTTCCAGTCGTTGAGTATTATGTCAAGAATGTCTGGTCGAAGTATGGATTCGTAAAGCTGATGATGAATTCAGAAGGTTTCTTTTTCTTCAAATTTGAAACCAAGGAGGGTATGAACAAAGTTCTAGAGGGCGGTCCATGGTTGATCAGGAAGATGCCATTATTTCTGAATATATGGGGCCCCTCAGTTAGTCTAAAGAAGGATGGTATCAAAACGGTTCCAGTTTGGGTTAAGTTTCATAACGTCCCGCTTGCTGTTTACACAGATGATGGATTAAGTCTCCTTGCTTCAAAAGTTGGAGTTCCGAAGCGGCTAGATAGCTACACTGCTGATATGTGTATTGAAAATTGGGGTAGGACCAGCTATGCTCGAGCCATGGTAGAAATTAATGCAGACAAGGAGTTAAAAAACCATGTGGTGGTTGCAATTCCAAAAATGGATGAAGAGGGATATGTTACTGAAAGAATCACAGTGGAATATGAATGGAAACCGCACCGATGTGAAGTTTGCTGCTTATTTGGTCACAACAATTCAACATGCCCCAAGTCTCTTAATGTGAAAGCAAAGCAGGTTGTTATTGACGAGGAGGGTTTTATTACGTATAAGAGGAAAACAGCCAAACATGGTTTTCCCCAGAAAAAACAGAAGCCGAAATTCATATACAAGCCTAAAGCCAATTCGGAAGGGGCCAGTTCTTCGGGTGTAAAGGGCCATGTTGAGTCAAAAGGGGAGCCGAGTAATGTGAAAGTGCAAAACAAGTTTGAGGTCCTAGAAAATGTTTCGAACAGTGATACCTTAGGTAATGAGCAGCGTCCTCTGGAGGATCCTATTTATGAAAAAGTGGAGGGAGATGGGAACAAGTTATTATCTAAAAATGCAAATCAGGCTGATGAGAATAATACTGAGGACGAGGGTTTTATTGACCCTCTCCAAACTGAAATTTCAGCTTTTATGAATGCGGATACAAAGAAACGTGGTTCTGAGGGGGCAAGCACTCCCGTAGACATGGGTTTCTATGGATAGCATAGCATCTTGGAATATAAGAGGCTTGAACCGGCCCCTGAAACAAAGAGAGGTTCAGCAAATAGTTAGTGAAAATCATCTCAGTGTTTGTGCCATTTTGGAATCTCATGTGGAGGTCTCAAACCTTTCTAAGGTTTGCCGGGGTGTGTTTAAAAAGTGGGAGTGGACGTCTAACGGAGGGGTCTGTAATAGAGGAACCAGAATTATTGTAGGGTGGAACGAAGAGAATGTTGATCTTATGGTTTTAGCTCAGACGGATCAGGTGTTGCATGTCCAGACTAAGTCCAAGATTGACTCTAAATTCCTGCATGTTTCCTTTGTCTACGCAAAGAATACATACCAGGAAAGAAGACTGTTATGGCAAGACTTGTGCAAACATAAGCCGCTTACGAGGAATCAGCCGTGGATTGTTATGGGAGATTTTAATTCTGCCCTCTATCTGGATGATTATCTTCACGGCCCCTCTACACCTTCTATAGGTATGCGGGAATTTTTTGAATGTGTCCAACATAATGAGCTTTTAGATATTCCTGGCCACGGCCTTCATTTCACTTGGAATCAAAAGCCGAGGGAAGGGGTGGGCATCCTTAAGAAAATCGATCGGGTCATGGGGAATGTAAGTTTGTTAGATGAGTTTCCAAATGCTCATGTGTTTTTTCATCCATATCGTATATCGGATCATACTCCTTGTATCCTAAAAATGAGGGGTGATATCCGAGTGAAGTCAAAACCTTTTAAGTTTGCTAACTTTATTGCTGAAAAAGATGAATTTAAAGTTTGTGTGGCGACTGAATGGGGTAAAAAGGTGGAGGGCATCCCTATGTTTTCTGTAGTCAAAAAGCTTCGAAACTTGAAGTTCCCTTTGAGGAAGCTCCTTCACCAACAAGGTAATTTGCACAAAAACGTGAAAGAATTAAGGCACAAGTTGGATGGTATTCAAAAACAAATTGATTTGAACCCATTAGATACAGCTCTTCGGGAAATGGAGGCTGAGCTCATCAAGGATTTTCATACAGCAGCTTATGATGAGGAATCTTTCTTGAAGCAAAAGGCTAAGCTTGAATGGCTTTGTGCGGGAGATGGCAACACTACTTTTTTTCATAATTATGTTAAAAACAGGAATGCAAGGAGTAAAATTCATAGCATCAAGGATGCTAACGGCAATCAGTTTGAGGGATCAGGTGTTGAAGCTGCTCTAGTTGATCATTATGCGAATTTCCTGGGTAAAGAGGATAAGGTGGACGACTTGACCATGGAGAACCTGTTTACTAGTGTTGTGGGTAGGGATGCAGCTGTCCATATGGTCCGCCAGGTCACTCGAGAAGAAATCAAAGCGGCAATGTTCAGTATTGGTGAAAACAAGGCTCCTGGACCTGATGGTTATACGTCAGTATTTTTTAAGAAAGCTTGGGATATAGTTGGTGAGGAGGTGTCCGAAGCTATCCTGCAGTTTTTCGACAATGGGAAGCTTCTCCAACAAGTGAACCACACTATTATTACACTTGTTCCGAAAATCCCTACGCCGAGCTCGGTTCTTGAGTATAGACCTATCTCATGTTGCAATGTCATTTTTAAATGCATTAGCAAAATCTTGACAGATAGAATAAAAGGCAGTTTGGGTAACTTGGTTGATATAAATCAGTCTGCTTTTGTTCCTGGTCGGAAAATATCTGACAACATCCTTCTCACACAGGAACTAATGCATAATTATCATCTTAACAGAGGCAAACCAAGGTGTGCATTTAAAATTGATATTCAGAAAGCTTACGATACGGTTAGCTGGTCTTTTCTTAAATCTATCCTAATTGGCTTTGGTTTTCCACAAAAAATGGTTGATTGGATCATGACTTGTGTAACCTCTGTGTCTTATTCGCTATGTATTAACGGAAATCTGAGTGGATATTTCAAAGGTAAACGGGGATTAAGGCAAGGAGATCCTCTGTCCCCTTACCTTTTCACGTTAGTAATGGAAGTCCTCTCTTTGCTTTTACATCAAGCTGCTGATCTAAACCCGGCTTTCAGATACCATGCTCAGTGCAAGCATCAGAAGATAATTAATGTTTCTTTTGCCGATGATTTATTTTTGTTCGTGAATGCTGACTCGATCTCAGTAAAAATCATGAGGGACGCTTTGGATTTGTTCACGCGAGTTTCAGGTTTAACACCGAACCTTGCCAAGAGTACGGCGTATTTTGGTAGCGTGTCTAATCAGGATAAACAGGAAATTCTAACTCTTATGCCGTTCAAAGAGGGAGATCTTCCAGTTCGGTATCTAGGCGTTCCTTTAATCTCTTCCAAGCTTATGTCTAAAGATTGTAGAATTCTTGTGGATCGTGTGGATAAAAAGATTGATCATTGGATGAATAAGTCTCTATCATTCGCAGGGAGGCTTCAATTGATTAAATCTGTTATTTCGGCTATGCACATCTACTGGGCTTCTGTTTTTATGCTCCCGTCCCGTATTATAGGAGATATTGAAAAAAGAATGCGAAATTTTCTGTGGAGTGGAGGTCCGATCATGGTTGCCAAACCCAAAGTTGCTTGGAAAAATGTTTGTTTACCTAAATATGAAGGAGGATTGGGGATTAGAAGAGTTTCTGATGTTAACAAAGCGTTACTCGCGAATCATATTTGGAGTATCCTGGTTAAGAGAGAGTCTCTTTGGGTTAAATGGGTGCATTCTTACAGGATTAAGGGCAGGAATTTCTGGGACATCCCCTGTCGAGGTAGCGTAACTTGGGGATGGAGGAAAATCTTATCTATTCGAGACTCGGTTCGTCCTTTCATATGGTATTCTATTCGTGATGGTCGTAAAGCTAGTGCTTGGAATGATAACTGGTGTGCATGTAGTCCGCTTAGAAATTTCATCACTCCTAGACGCATACATAGTGCGGGATTTAATATGCAGTCTACTGTGTCAGAGCTTGTGGATGATCAGAACTCTTGGAAGTGGCCTGTTGCTTGGTATGATCTTTATCCGGTTCTGATTACCTTGATTCCTCCTATTCTTGACCAGAATGTTGCAGACAAGCTGATTTGGAAGGATAGCGAGGGTAATTCAAGGAATTTTAGTGCTGGTGAGGTTTGGGAAAATATCCGCTCGCGGGGTGATGAGGTTCAATGGGTGGATTTGGTGTGGTTTGGTCAATGCATTCCTAGACATTCTTTCCATATGTGGCTGGTTATCAACAATAAGCTGAAAACTCAGGATCGCATGGGTGTTTGGGATGTGGGAAGTGCAACTAATTTAAATCTTATGTGTTGTCCGCTCTGCCGATATGATAAAGACTCTCGCGACCATCTGTTTTTTCAATGTCCTTTCGCGATGCAAGTATGGAACCTCGTTAAAGACATGGCATACATGGATACAGTTGACGCTAGCTGGAACTCTATTATCACATGGTTAGGCCAACGTACTAGTTCAAAGTCTGCTGAAAGTGTGGTAAGTAAACTGGTCGTGGCAGCTTCTGCCTATTACATTTGGCAAGAGAGAAATAATAGGCTTTTCTCACATAATCATCGTAATGCCCCCACAATTGCCAATATTATTCTTCACACGGTGCGGCTTAAGTTGATGACTTTCAAGGCGGGGAGGAGTACAAAGAACCCCTTGCAGCTAGAAAGGTGGAAGACCCAAGTGAAGACTATAAGCATCGAACCGGGCTAGTGTTTTGAAGTCTAGGTGTTTTGTTTTATCGCCATTGTTTCGGCGTTGGGTTGTTCTTTTGGTTGTTTTTGTTGATTGTTTTGGAGTCGTTGTTTTGGTTTTGTCTAGTCTTGGTATGCCAAGTCTAGCTCTAGTGTGTCTCTCTGGCACACTCGTGTGATTCTTTTATTATTTATAATATTCACCGGGGTAACCCTTTACCCAAAAAAAAAAAAAAAAAAAAAATTGGTGATGTTGTGTAGATACTCCCTTTTTGTAGATATAATCTTCTCTTAATTAGAAAATAGTATAATTATGTATCCTTCTAATCTCAAATTCACTGAAGAAGTCACTCGTCAGAGTAACCATTCTAGGTTTATGAATAGAGAACTGTTAATCAGGTTTGATTTTTTAAAGACAATTGTGCAACATGTATGGTTTGTATGTAGAAAATCTTTTTCTAATAAAAAGTAAATCACTACTTGTATTACAAATAGGTTGTTGTCTTTTTTATGAGTAGGTTAGGTACAGTCACATAAAAAGATACTAACAGACGATTACCTACGCATAACAAAGACAACTTATTTGTTATACAAGAAGTGATTTATTTTTGGTAGATACTCTCTTGTGGTAGATAATTTTCATGTATTTAAATTATCTTTTTTTTTAAATCATAATCTTTCATAGTCACTATAAAGGCTTAAGGTAAAGGCCTTGTTGAATCAGATATAACATTTTTAAAGTTATTTGATGTTATTTTTCATTAGTATGTTAGATCTAGAGAGCTTGAGTTTGGGAGTAGGCTGTTTCTTGAATGAGACATGGTTCCTAAAGAAGTTCAGTTCTAAACAAACAAGATTTTAACGAGAAGGTTCCTGATCTGTAGGCTGTATATTAAAGAAATATCGACACAGTTATCATTTCACACTAGAATATAATAATTAAGAGATCGGAGATGGGGCCATAATTAGCCCTATCACGAGGCGTTCGTTGGCATCTATTTGTTTTGAGGTATTGGATGAAAACACAGATGATGACGGACTGACGTCGGATGAATAGGCACGTCCAATTAAGTATTAACACAATTAAATATACTCATGTACGAATAGGCAAGTGTGACGTAATGACCAAATTGATAGTAGCAAAGGTGATGGTAAGCAATTGGGTTGTGGAAGTCAAGGAATGATGTAAAAAAATCATAATACTCAAAAGTCTTTTATCACTTTCTAATCTAAAAAAAATCTAGAGTTTGAAAACATTAATTTGGAAGAAGAATAAATTGGAAATCCTAGAACTTTACGAAAAAACAATTTAAAGTTTAACAATAGAAAAAGTACTCACAAGATCAACCCAAACATAGTTAAATTTATCAACTTAATTATCTACTACTGTCTTGAAAATAATTATTTAACGCCAAGTTTTCATGTTGCCATATGCTAACTAATTCCAATTGTAAGATTAAAGCTCAGTAAATTATCAATTATGGTTATCAACTTTCTCTAACCTAACTTTAATTAGTGGAAAATTAACTTAGGGTTCTGTTACTAATCTCAAAATCATGCTGCAAAATTACTTTACACCAAAAGTTCTTTTGTATGCAATTACTCATTTGTATAGAATCAGTTGTCTAAAAACCTAATTTTAAGCACAAGTTCTCGTGTTAATGCATAACTTAATCATAGACGATTCTGTATTAACTACAATTATAATACGTAGATTCTATGTCTATTCACGACCAAAAAGAGTAATCATTTAGTTTGAACCGATCACCAAGACAAACAAGTGGAATTAATACCAAGTCTTGAAACGAATTAACCATATATAAAAATCATAGCTTTTAATAAAAAATAGTCACCTCTCAAGTGAACTACTTCATAATCATGGATTATGAAACAAAAATATAAAACTTCTAAAAAAGTAAATAAGAAAGTTGACAAAAACTAAAACAAAATTGAGAAAAGTTTGAATCTTGAATCTGCACATGTCAAATGCTGTTACTTCAGATCTGGAAGCTTGTCTTTAGCTACTTGAATGAAAAAGATGAAAAGTTGATCTATTTGGCTGCTTGAAAGCTCTGTCGAGTTCTTTAGTGGTGGGCAGCCACATGGTCAACAGTTTGACCTAGCTTTTATAGGCACTTCAGTCGTAAACCACACGCCTATGCGATTTGGATTCACATCGACGTGTAATCTGAAAAGTATACAGGAGCTTCAGGCCTTCAGCGGATTTATCTAGTTCACGGTTCTGTAAATGGTTCTACACATCCATGTGTTTCTGAATCAGGTTTCTCTTAAAAACAACAAAACGACACGGCTATGTGAATAGGTTTATGCGCACATTTGTTTTCTTCAACCTCAGGACTTCCACATACGCCTATGAAATGTTCTTCAAGGGGATATATTGCTATAGTGTCACACGACTATGTGATTTAGAATCACGTAGCAGTGTGATTTTAATTCTTCTTATTTTGTACAAGAATTCTTCACTATTCGCTTCTTTTAACATCCTGTCACCTGCCTGTTTTGAATTTAAGTTGCATAAGAACATGCAGAAAGAAAGGAACCAAAATTTTGTATTGTTGTTACGCCCCGCTTGCGGTATGCGCATATAATGTATATATGTGTGGGCCATCGGGGGGCAAAAGTGAAAGTGCACTAATTTTAACGTTATTTACTAATTTCGTGAAAATAACGTTAAAAGCTGAGGACGGTTAATCATGCATCATGTGGTGGCGTTGATAGCTGAAAGACAAAAGGGTACATGCACTAATCGGTCTGTCCTGATTGCTGAGTGTTATGTGCCTTATGTCCAAGGCTTGATGCAAAACAACTATCGAGCCGGGGGTCTCAATGGAAGCAGCCTCTCTATTCCTACGGGGTAGAGGTAAGGCTGTCTACATCTTACCCTCCTCAGACCCTACCTTTGCTTTGCTATTGGTGGGATTTACTGAGTATGATGATGATGATGATGATGATGTGCTGGCTATCAACTATTTAGAGTAAGACTGTTCTATATGCTATATATGACATAGGTGGCAAAATGTGCAGATTGGATAAACCCTACTTTTGCGGTACATGTCAAAATGGGTTGGGTTGACCAGAAGCACTTCTGTTTTTTTATCTGCTTTATAAATAATTAATATGTTAAATATGACCGCAAAGGATGTATTATAAGTTGTAAAACAAGGTTTCCAAGTCCGAGTATTCTCCGAGTAATCGCTCCAAGGTAGGTTGCCGAGGCGACTTTCTTCAACACCGCCTAATTACTCGGAATCGATCAAACGCGGTCAACCTCGGCCAGAATCGGATCTAGTTGGTCAACTCAGGCCAAGTTTGACTTTAAAAAATAAAACGTAACTTCTACGCTTATCATATTAAAGAATGAATATCATTTTCACGTATTTTGTTATAATTAGTAGTAAATTTATGCTTTTTTGACATATATTTAATTTTCGAAAACTAATTTCTTTATAATTTAGCATGTCCGAGTACTCCCCGGGTACTCTCCGCCTGGACCGAGTACTCTCAACTCCCCGCTCGACCAACTAGGGAGCGCTTAGCAACTTTTGCAACTATGATTATAACAATAATAATATAATGCTATTAAAATAAAGCAATTTAGAAGGTTAATGGCTTTTAATTACACTTTGGGCGCCTTCCAATCCATTTGATTTATTTTTATTTAAATACCTTTTAGAATTTTACCAACCTGACTCATTAAATATAACCCAAGTTAGCAGATTTAAACGTGTCAAAGTTATCGCCTCTAGGTTTTTTGCTATGGGATTCATCACTTGTAACTAAATTATGTTCAACTAAATATGTAGGTGTCAAAGGAGCTCCCAATGCCCAATGTGTTGGCAGTCTATAAGCTTGAAGGACCCAAGCAGGTTATGTTTATAAATTACCCATCTGTCATTTTCCTTGGTGTATATTTATATTTGTATCACCCTGTGCTTACATCGCGATATACTGATTGGCAGTCAGGAGTTGCTTGATGCAATAGAGCAGGAAAGAAGCATTGCAAACAACCCATCTATGAATACTACAATATTTCGTCATCCAACCTTTGGTGATTTTGAATTACAGCATGTACACATCTATCTCTATATTCTAGCATGTGCAATATTTTATTCCAATCAGTTTACATAATCACATGAATGATTATAATGATGCAGTTGCCTGTTAGTGCAACTGAGGCTGAGCTTGAGGAGCGTATTATACAACACTTGGCTGCTGCAGCAGCAATGGGCCGGGCTCGTCATATGGCGAGACGGGAGGGTCATAGAAGTCGAACATCAGCCCAGGCCCGCCCTCGATATTTGGGATTTTCTGCACAACCTAGTGTACCTTCCCCTACCCGACCCACTTCAACTGACGATGTTGAACCTACTACCCCTGCTAGTGGTGGACCCCCGTTAGTAACTGTGCATGAGGAACCACTAAGAGGGACTGCACCCTCATCATCATCGTCCTCTGTTCATGCTAGTGAACCGCCTTCTTCACCATTGACCCCAAGCATCATTCCTGCACGTCCACGTGAATCTCCCTCTACTGAAAGGTTCAGCGATTATTATAATAATATTTTGAGTAAAACGCCAATTTCGTCTCTAAGGTTTGGTCGGTTTTGCGACTTCGTCCAAAGGTTTGTTTTTTCGCATCTGGGTCCAAAAGGTTTGAAATCTTGCCGCCATTTTCATCCAGCTCGTTAACTCCATCCATTTTTCTCCGTTAAGGCTTGGATATTTTCCTCTATTTTTGTTAACTTTAAGGGCAATTCGGTTTTTTTCACTTAAGGACTCGTTTGTACATTATGCTAAATGCTTGTACATAAAGTGAAAATGACCGGATTGCTCTTTTAAGTTAACAAAAAAGATTAAAATACCCCCAACTTAAAAATACCATTAACTTAATGGAGAAATTGAATGGAATTAACAAGTCAGATGAAAATGGCAAGATTTTAAACCTTTTGAATCCAGATGCGGAAAAAAACCTTTGAACGGAAGTCGCAAAACTAGCCAAACCTCAGGGACGAAAATGGCATTTTACTCTTATCTTTTTTATGATTAAGAATATAATTTTATAATCACAGATTGATTATTCTTCATTTTTTAGTAGGTCGGTTATGCAGTCATCTCCGAACAACCAAGATAGAGCAGGACCCTCTGAACAGAACTCGTTTTCAGATTTCAAAACCCGAGTTAATGCAATATCTATGAGGTATAAGTATAACATATGTTTACATCTATTCGTCCGACGTATTTAATCGGCCTCATCATTAACTTATTTTTATTTTCAAAAAAGATATAAAGAATCGATTACAAAAACCACAAAGAATTGGAAGGAAAGATTATTCTCTCGCAGCAACAGTCCCACTGATCATGGTTCTAAGGACACCGGTGAGGGCAGTGCAGGAATCGCGACACTATCACGTATGATGGACCATCTGCAACACGATTTGTCACCCGTCTCAGATACCAGCGACTCTACTAACAATTCCGCCAACAATTCTGGAAGTCGGAATGAGATGATGGGCTCACGTGCGCCACCGCCGCCACCACCACCACCATCACCACCGGTGTAAGACATGTTATAGTTTATCTTGTTACTAATTTCATATAAACTACAAAAATTTGTAGTATTTGACTTAAGACTTGAGATCTATACGCTACTCGTATCGGATGCCGATTTATTTGTGTGTCCGCTTTTGAATCGCTTTGCGTCTATCAAGGTTGCATGCCAACCTTGTTAGCCCAGGGGTGTGGGTGTGTATCTGGTCAAAACCAAATTTAAACGAAAGATGATGGTTAGGATTTTTAAACTATATATGTACATTCTTCATGTGATTATTCATCTTGAGATTATATAGCCTGTTTGGCTGGATTATTTATTAGATAAATTATAAGATGTTTCTTTAGGGAGTTAAAAGAATAGATTACAGATTAATAATATATGATATTACTAAATAAGGTTTAGCTAGTAATGTTCTTGGATCTAGGGTTCTTGATGTTAGCTAGCCACGTAATCCAAGTGGATCGTTTGTTGATATATGCGGCATTAAGCTATAATTCGTGGATCTTTCAACTCTGCAGTGACAGGTGTAATTAGTATATCATGTAAAACAAAGTGTTAATTTTTGTTGTTTTGTAACGTGCCCCTGGCTTTGGGGATTTTTCACGTATATAAACTATATTACTATTAATACTGCATTTTGAAAAAAACTGATATATAGTTTATTCGATAGTGAATCAACAATATGTAGAACCATTAGTTGTTTGTTTGGTTGTTTCGCTCCAGTTTCTTGCTGGGTTTCTATATATATATATATATAGAAGTTTCGCCGTTAAAAAAAAATATATGTAGAACCATTAGCAACTATAGTGTATCCAATCGTGAATAAATGTATATACCATTGAAAGGAGTAATCATAAGGAACAAGTAGGATGTTAAGGAAGTTATATCTTCAATTTTTGAACCTCGTTAAAGATTACACGCTACACACACGTGTGTGTATAAGGTCGAGGCACGGCGTTTAATATGTAAAGACTACATCAATTTTGGTGGCGTTGAATGTGTCAAGTGGACGACATTTTGAATGTGCCCCTGCCTTTACATTACAACATCAAAACGAGCACATCAACTTCACTTGAAAACTTATAAGCGTAGGGAGCGCCAACCCCACTCCATCTCATCTTTAGCACCATCCAAACCATTACGGGTAGGCACCAAAATTAGTCAAGGCCCCTTCTCTGTTAAGCTGGTAACGGGCGTGAAAGCCTTTTTTAGCCAACCAAGAATTATACATCACTCTATTTAACTTGTATAATTAAATCATTACACACATGAAAGTTTAGTTAGTTAAAGTCCTACGTGTTTCACTTCTTAGTTAAACCACTACAAATTATCTTAAGGAAAAAACAAAATTTTTGACCTCTCTAGTCTCAAAGTTGTTATCATGAAACCACATGTAAGCAAATCTTTAAAATATGTAAGAATTTCTTTTGTACAAACATATCCGTCAACCAACTCTAAAAATATAGATTAAACTTGTGTATTATTTTTTCGTTTTTTTAATGTTGGATAAATATACATGATTCAAGTATAATTGCACAAACCTTACACGACATTAAATATTTATAAATGACACAAAAGATGAGAACCATTTATCAGAAAACTTATGGACCCTTTCAATAAGCAACCAACGGACCAGATGAATTGTAGTTTGTGTTGAGCTTGTGGTCTTCAAGAGGTCATGGTGGAAAACCAAAACCCATGGAAATAAGATTTGAACCGGTGACGTAGTTTGTTCACAATATACCACATGTAAATTATGTGTTCCGAATTAGTAAAAACAGTAACATCAATATGGTTGCTTACAATGTGCTTTAAGAACCCATTTGTAACAGTCAATACCACCACCATTAAGCAATGCCTACTCTGAAGTAGCACATTTATGCCGACTGTCAGACATAAGTGAAATAAATGCCATTCTGTATCTAAAAGAACGTGTTATGGAATTTTGATGATACTTTCGTGTAATTTTTTGACCAACACATTATTTTGTCGATTCTTAGGACACCTTAGTGTATTCATCGGTGAATTCACTATTTTTTGATTAATATGGAGTTTCGAATGTATACATAGGTGAATAAATGTATAAATCAAATAATACCATATATTGGATATTTTAGTATATTCATTGGTGAAAACACTATTCGTGGATTATGAGGATATATTAGTGTATTCATCGTTGATTACACGATTACTTATTTCGTTAGTCTAAAGCATTGCACTATTTTCCTCGGAAGTGCCGTAAGATATTGCATTAGGATTACCTCCGTTAGAGAAGCCCTTTGGTATGAAAAACGTTCACTTTGATAATAGTGTGATTCACTTGGAAAATAATAAAATATATGGCGCTTGCATGTACTCACAAGTGAACATGAACTATTTTTGTTGAACCATAAGGAAAGTGTATTGCTGATTACATGCACCAAATGTATATTCCAATGAATAATTTAGTTCTTTGATAACCTACAATATAAACTAAATCATACAAATTAACAAAAATAAAAATGATAATAGAAATAAATAATGATAAAGTAGTAACAGTAATAAATAATAATAATTATGAATAACTGTAGTTCTTTGATTACTTAAAATATAAACTAAATCATACCAATTAGTAAAAATAATAATAATATAATAATAAAAATAAATAATGATAAAGTAGTACTAGTAATAGATAATAACAATGGTAATAACAGTAGAAAATAACAATAATAATAATAATAATAATAATAAAGCAACTGATTTGATTATAAAAAAAGGTAAATGATCTGAAACAAATAACATCTAAACACTATTCCATCATCTGACCGGAAACATACCCTTCAAAACAAAGGCTAAAGATGAACCCTTAAGAGAACCGCATTCTAACAAACTAGTATGAAGGTGAAAACCGGCATCAATAATAGCGCGAACCAGAACCAGAACCAGAACCAGCACCAGAGCCATAACCCCGACCACCAGGGTACTGCCCTCCTCTGGGCTCAAACCCAGGGTCCCTAGAATCCCTTCCACCAAACCGCGGTCTGTCTCTGTAAGAATCAACATGAGGGATATTGCTGTTATTATTATTATAGGGTCTTTGCGACTCTCCTCCAGCAGCACTGTAACCATGATGAGGGTCACTGAACCCCATGGGGTTGGAGCTGTATTGGTGGTGTTCCATTGCCTGCTGGTACTGCTGCTGTCGTGCATGCGATTCGCGTCGCAAGAATTCATCTCTGCGGTTTGTGTGCCTAGCTCTAAGTGCTGCCAGTTGCTCCTCATATTGTGCATTGATTGCATTTACTCTCTGCATACATAGAAAACCAATTAGAATAAAAAAAAAGCACTCTACAACTTCCATTCAACTAAATGAAATTTACTTCTGATATCTCCATTTCCCACCCTATAATTCTTGAACAGAGTTAAAAACTGTAGAGAAACTATTTGCAGTCAAGTAACTATGGTTAAAAAAATAAAATTTTATTTAAAAAGAAAACATGAATTAATGAAGAAACTAGTGAAAACTCAAAATCATATTAGTTCTTCAATCACTTATATGTAGTGCTTTTTCTAGACGCGTGTGATCGAACATTCAAGCCAGAGAAAGCCACCCATGTTTAAATAAATAAATATTGTACAAACCTCTCGGTGGCGTGCATACTCGGCATCCTCTGCATCGTTTTGTTCTTTGGTGAGTTTCACAATGTCGTCATAAAATCTTTGCTCAAGAGCTTCAAAAGTCTGGCCTGCAACATTATCCTCATAACCTATCTCCATATTTTCCTCACGAGGAAGAGATCTCAGATCATTATTACCCTGTTTCTCAGAGACCGACCTTTGACCCTGGTTTTGGTAATATGATCTGGACGCATCAGCCCCTTGGCCTGGATTAAGTAACATATACCCAATTACAAGTCAAATACTTAATATCATAATGACCCAACTGAGTTTTAGAAACTAAAAAAAGTTGAAACTTTGACAAACTCAGACTTAACATATTTCACCTAATCCTAACTAATATATACAACAGAAAAATAATTAGATTTAGACATATAGTTCTTAAATTGCATGAATCGGAAGTGTTCAACGAGAAACACAATTACAAGACTACATGCTTAGATATATGTACATGCAGTCATGTTCTTTTATGTAAAATACAACTACATGAATCAACTTAATTTTATTTATATAAGAATAAGTCGACTCAGTTATGTTTTACTCCGAATGGATTAAAAACGTAACAAAATCAGGTAAAAAAGACATGGGTCGGAAGTCGCCCCACCATGCATTTTAATGCATGAAACCGCCAAAACGATTTTAGTTCGAAAATCATACTATTAATGAAAATATTGTAACTAACTAACTATATATATATATGAAGAAATTATTGAAAATTAAACTAAAATCTCCAGACAAAAACTGGACGTTTTAACCAATTACCCAAACCCGCCAATCAGTACATTGTGCCACGTCTACACAAGAATAACGTTTGGTTTAGAACCAGAGGTATATAAAAGGTGCATACCTTCATTGAACATGTG
Source organism: Helianthus tuberosus (assembly GCA_030545235.1). Classification (NCBI taxonomy): domain Eukaryota; kingdom Viridiplantae; phylum Streptophyta; class Magnoliopsida; order Asterales; family Asteraceae; genus Helianthus; species Helianthus tuberosus. Next base: position 65,918,879 of record CM060430.1, read on the forward strand.
TGATGATCCATCTCTCTCCCATCTCCATTGTCCCTCCCCTTTTGGAGCACCGTATGACTTGTCATTCTCAGATTTAAGGTGCCCTCCTTGGTAGTTATTGGATTTTTGCTCCATCCTCTGACCAGACATACGTTGCATTTCGTATACATGCCCACCAGAATCAACGTACTGCCCACCTTGCCTCATTTTTAACCCCTAACGAAAGATAATTAGTCAGCTTCACATACACAAATAAAAAAACAAAAAACAAAATTAACATAAGACGTCCCAAGAATATTACAATTACTGACTGTTCTTAGATATGCAACTTAAGTGAATTAATTATAATCTTTTGTTAAGCCAAAAATGTACCCAAATTAACACCATAACATTAACTCATTGTCTCATTCTAACAGTGGTTACAGGTGAATAAGTAAGCTTTAGGATAGAGACAAAACAAGATAACTAAGCTTGTCTCATTCTAACAGTGGTTACATGTTAAGTTAGGTCAAAAGGGTTTTCATTGTTGATGAGGGCAAAGCAACAAATTAAGGACCTTCATTATTGTGGTTTGCATTAAGAAATCTTCTTCAGCAATCAGCATGACCTTTCCTAAGCTTGGATTAAAAAAGCGTGCCCTAGGCGCAAAGCGACACAAGGCTCGGTCTCGGTGATTGTCGCTTTAGACTACATAAGGTGAGGGTTTGACAGGAATCGTAAGTGAGGCGCGGTTTTTGGGCACACAAATTGCGGGTAAAAAAGCGCGCTTGATGTACATGGCATTTTTGTGTAGCGGTATGTTGTACAACATTCTTTTTAGGTTGTACAAGTCATAGTTGTTAAAAGCTATCGCCTCTTGCGCCTAGGCCCAATTTCCTAGTGAGGCGAGGCAATTGCGCCTTAAGTCAAGGCAATTGCGCTTTAATTCTCCAAGTGATGGTTCATGCGCAAGTTCCGGCGAGATTCCTAGATTCTTGAGAGTTTCGGACAAATTCTCTAAATTCTTGCAAGATTCTAGCTAGATTTCTACTTTTATCTAACGAAACTACTTTTCTACACTAATAAACTAGCATTTTATAAATTTTGGTACTAAATAGACGATATTAAATGTTATATAATAGCTTTAGTTTATTTTATTTGAAGAATAGTATTAATTTTCTATTATATAAAAATATTTTATGTTTTCTTTTTCTCAGGCCAGCGCTTTTTTGCGCCTTGCGCCTAGGCCCCATGCGAGGTCTATGCGCCTTGAGTGCGCTTAACGCTTTTAATAACTATGGTACAAGTAAGTAATTTATATGTTAAAAACATATACAAAGCTTATTTCTGTCTAAATGATGCAAGAAACAACCTAAAATAAATACATATAACAAACTACACCTCGAGTACAAAAAGCGAGCGCTTTTTGTGCTTTACGCCTCCGTTTAGACCCTAGAAGTGATTACTGTTGTCTGGCTACACTTTAAATAACAAACCTATAAACATTAAAAAACCAAAAGTTCTAACACAAAGTTTTTTGTGTTTCATTTGGTTACAATATCTGAAACAACTGCTGTAAATTACAAACCTTTATATAAACCCTAACTAACTAACTAACTAAATCAAGAAAGAAAGAAATAATACATACATGATAATAGGGTTCACTTGACTATTCAAACAGAAACCCTAATTACACATATGGAGCGAGATTGGTATACGGAAAACAAGAGATATGTTATGAGATAATCGAAATTGGTTTGAAAACTGACCGTTAATCAACGAGACGAACCACAATCTGCACCTAATCTGCTGCTTTGTGTTGAAACAAAACTCTTCTTATTATTTAGAACAGTGATTTATGAAAATGGTACTCGGATTACTTCTCAATGCCAGATTTAGTCCTTAAAAAAGTAGTGCACTAAAAAAAAAAGAACTAATTATCTATATTACTACTGTACAAGGATCTATTTTCTATTGTAGTTTCAAAAAAAAAAAAAAAAAAAAAAAAAAAGAAATTTAAGACATCTAACATAGGTTTTGGGATCTATTTGTCATCTATTGTAATTTCATAATAAAATTTAAGACATCAAACATAAGTTTTGTGTAAGGTGCTGTTTGTTTTTTCAGATGTAAAATGTCTGTAGTCTGCGAACCACATCTGCAGGCATCTGCAAGAGAAGATGTGGCCTAAATGTCTGTAGTCTGCAAGGAGAAGAGGGTTTGTTTTTTTTCTTCAAAAACAACTTCAACCACACAACACACACACAAGCTCTCTCTCTGCTCTCTCTCTCTCTACAAACTCTCTCTCTCTCTACAACCACCACCACCACACCACCTCTGCCACCACCACCGCACCACCTCCGCCATCACACCACCGCCTCTCTCTCTCTCTCTACGGTCTCTCTCTCTCACAGAACACACACACACTCTCTCTCTCTCTACAACTACAACCACCACCACCACCGCCGCACCACCTCCGCCACCACCACTGCACCACCTCCGCCATCTCACAGGTCTCTCTCTCTCTCACAGATCTCTCTCTCTCTCACAGGTCTCTCTCTCTCACAGGTCTCTCTCTCTCTACGGTCTCTCTCTCTCACAGATGGGTTTGGTGGTGGTGGGTTTTGACGATGGTGGTGGAGGAGGTGGTGGCGGAGGTGGTGCGGTGGTGGTGGCGGAGGTGGTGGTGGCAGGGGAGAAGAGGAAGAAGAAGAAGGGTGTGTGTGAAGATCTGATCTGTTTTTGTGAAGCTATTGTCCATAGCTTTTTTTTAAGCTATTAAAAGCCATTTTAAGATCTTCTCTTTTTTTTTAAACAAACAGTCTTCAAGTGCTTATGTCTGCCCGCCCGCCCGCAGACATAAGCTCTTTACAGACAATATAAGCAAAAACAAACAGAACCTAAGATATCATCCGCTAAAAAGTAAAAAATGTGTGTTTTGTGATAAGTGTAAGAAAGAATCTATATCATTTAATCTATAATCTAATTGTTGAGATTATAATGACAAAATTGTAAATAGTGTTTACCATTAAAATAATTAATTTTCTATATTAAGGGTATAAAGGTAAATTTAATATTTTTAAATTAAAAAACTCAAATGCAATGCACATGCAAGTTCCCCCATCTTTTTAAAACGTCAATAACTTTTTACACGTAGCTTTTTTTTTCAAAAAAAAATTACACCATAATAACGAGTGTTTTTTATCTTTAATATGAGTGCCATATTGCTATACTTATATAGAGAAAAAAATTACGTTACGATCGTATGTTTTACTCCATGGTGTTTTGTCTATGTTGTTTTAATTGTATAGTGATTCAAGGCGTTGTATTTTACAGTAAAACACCATGAACGTATATAAGACACCATAACATTGCAAATACCATTTACATTCAATCTTGTTTTTTATGGTGTTTTATTTTACAAGACACCACAATCTGTTTTTGAATTCATAAAATAAAACACCATAGAAAACAAGACTGACAGATTGAATGTAAATGGTATTTGCAATGTTATGGTGTCTTATTTATGTTCATGGTGTTTTACTGTAAAACATAACACTTTGATCACTATACAATTAAAACAAAATAGAGAAAACATCATGGACTAAAACATCCGATTGAAACATATATTTTTTCTCTATATAAGTATAGCAATATGGTGCTTATATTAAAGATAAAAAACACTCGTTATTATGGTTTAATTTTTTTTTACAAGTTACGTATAAAAATTTATTGACGTTTAAAAAAGACGTGGGGGGGGGGGGGGGGGGGGGAACTTGCATGTGCATTGCATGTGCGTTTTTGAATTTTATCTTTAATTAGGTTTATTTATTAAATTACTTAATTGCCCTTATCCTAATAAATTAAATAATGACATGTATTCTCATCATGTTCTTTCTTATCCTTCTCACAAATTTCATCTTTTTTACAAGATCCTAAACTTCATCTATCTATACTATATTATAAAACAAATCTATATATCTATACTATATTATAAAACAAATCATATTGGGGCCACCTGGCACTTTGTAGGTGTTTGGGATTGCTTATTTTTAAGCTTCTTTTAACTTTTTAAAAGTTAATAAATCATTTTGTAGTGTTTGGCAAATGCTATAAGTCCTTTTATATTAACTTCTAAATTGTATTGAAAAAAATGAGTTTTGAGAAGTTAGAAATTATAACTACTCAAAAATTAAAAAAAAAAAGAACTTTTGTGATGAACTTCCCATTACACCCTTATCTAAGATCACCTCATCTACCCAACTCCATCATGTACTCCATCACCATTACTCCCCATCAACCATTACTCCATCATTTATCTAACATTACTCCCCATCTCTTACCCTTATATGCCGATTCATCCCCTATAATTGCCATCGCCTACCCGGCTGTAACATATCGTAAAATCGTGTCCAATAATGTGTTGACACGTGTCCCTAATCCTAATTATGTCAAACGTTGACTAGGAGGGACTATTATTGCCAAACAACGAAAACTTTGAATGTGCAAGGACTAAAAGTGTCAACATGCTTAAACTAAGCCTCTGAGTTACCTTATACGGTGATCATATTCTTTTAATAAGCCACTTGTTGGATAAACGAAACCGTTTGCAATATAATTCAAAAGTTGTACATCGAAGGGTTAAAAGTGTCAACATATTAATTCTTACATCTGAGTGACCTTTTAACAAACCCGGATATCATGATGTTCAATCATACTCTTGGGAATGCCTAATATTGGCCGTTTAGGGTTTTGATGCCGTTAAACGATAATACGCACAAGTTTGTGAGTTAAAAGGACTAAAAGCGTCAACGTGTAAATCTACACCTTTGAGAGACCTTTTAAATGAACCGGGAACTCCGTAATGCTCGGTAGTACTCCAGGTGTGCCTAAGATTGGCCACTGACGACTTTCGTACCTAATAATAACATTATAAAAGAAACTTGAAAGTAATGTGCCAAAAATGTTAAATGTTGAAAGTATAAATAGTCCTTAAAAGTTACAAGGGCTGATAATGACGAACCGCCAAACCTGTTTCTGGGGTGAGTCGCGGCTGCGACCGCTGAGCCGGTCTCCTTCGCGGGCCGCGAGCCTGCCAGAACTGCAGAATCATTGTTTTTTTATTTCTTTGCTTGTTCTCCAAACATACAACCTATACACACATGAATTCGATTCTAGGGGATCTTTAATGGTTTTAGAAACCTGCCATTATAAATAGGAGTGTTCATCCACCATTTTTCTTTGTACCTTTCATTTCTTTCTTTCTATCTCTTGTGGGAGTTCTTGAGCAATTGGGAGCATACCTTTGAGTCCTATTCAGTCCCTAGGACCACTGGTAAGTGTTCCTTTCGTGATTAGTTCGTTTATTAGGCTTTTAAAGACGAAAAGTCAAGCGTTTACAATAAACGCTTTGACTTTCAGTTAGACCTTAAATGGTCAAGCCATTGTACACAACGAACATGGCTACGTGATCGTAATTAGGTAGGTGTTAATCCCTCAAAAGGGCACCTCCTAAGAATCACATTTGCTTGGTCAATTGACGAGTCAACATATTAATGTTTTAAAAGTCAACGAGTTAGTTTTTAAAATAATTATGATATGAGTTTAGATGTCACACCCCAACCAATGGCGGAAACATCGGGGGGCGGCACTAAGCGAATCAGATTGCTCAAGAGATTCCACAACACTAATTGTTTCGATGAATGATTAATCAAGTTTCATAAAATGGTCTAAACATCAACCACAGTTTACAACCACAAAAGTATCAAATAACATAAACATTTAAGCATTGTTCGATTTCCTGAATTAACTAAGATGTGTTTCTAAGCATCATCCTAGCTTGTTTTCTTGAATCCCAACTACTATCAACCTGCAACATGTATTAAAATACTATCAACAAAAATGTTGGCGAGCATACAATTTTGAATATGTAGCATAATAGTTTAACAAAAACTCATATCCATCATGAAAACGTATAATAAGTTTCACCATGCTAGTTAACACAGTCCAAGTGATATCCCAAGTTTCCAATGCGTTAAATGCCATATGTCTCATCCTAACAATACCCCAAAGACTAATGGGGAGGTGCATTACCCCTATAGCGCTACCATTGTTAAGGCGGAACTACACACAAGGATTAAACGTTCATATAGCATAAAAGTCTCAAGTATCAAGTTTCAAGTTTCATGTTTAATAAAGATAGAGTATGTTTCAAATAAGTTTCAAGTGTCAAGTGTCTTGATATATAGAATACATGTTGCATCCCAAAAGTGTTTAAAACAAAAAGGGACCGAGTATACTCACAGTGGGTGCTTAAACCAAACACTGCTAAGATTAGATCGAAGGGAGCGCTGGATCAGCCTGCGTGCGGGGAACATAGCATAAGTCCTCTAAGTGCTGACCCGGTCGGGAACAGAGTGTCGAACGGTGCGAAAATCGAGTAAAAGTGTCTGATAGAATACTTGAGCGGAGGATGACCATTCGAACAGATGGACTCCATCCGATCGGATGGTCATCCGGACGGATGACTATTCGAACGGATGGCCATTCGAACAATGGGTGTTTGTTAACTATTAAAGTTTCAATTGTTGCGATCATAGTGTCTTGTAAAACAAACAAGTGTCATCGTAATCAGATCATCTGGACGAATGGTTATCCGATCGGATGACCATTCGGACAAATGGTCAGTGAGTGTAGTTTTGTGAAATTCTCTAAGTTTTGAGTTAACGGAGACGGTGTAACGACGCGCCAAACAACGGAAACGTTCCAAACCCAACTCGTTCAGTCGGCTAGGAACCACCCCTTCTTGAACCGACGAACTTTTTGTGGTTTCATGCTTGGACCCGTCAATCGGCCCGTTTTCCGGTGAAAATCAGTTTTCAAGCCGACTTTTGACTAATGAACGAGTCAATAGCCTATTTGGGTCCGATTCCACTACTGTTTTGTATAAAAATTGAGGAATAGTCTGAAAATAGGTTCTAAAACATGATGTTTATCAGATCTGAGTTAGAAACGTATGGAACTCCGTTAGATCTGATGTAAAAGTGTGAGATTTCCTTAGTTTTTGTATAAAAGTTGTGAAAATCCTTTAGATCTAGGGCCGATCTTGATTGAATGATGCTCCACCACAGTTTGTATCAACAACTGAGTGGAAACCATCTTCAAGAGACCCAAATCAGTCGATTTTCATGAAAAACTTGAAGTGTTTGTGTGATTTTGGTGAAGAATATTGTGTAGAAGTGATAAATGATGAAGGTTGTACAAAAATTTAGGAGAAATACTTACGGAATGAGCTTTAATCTTGCTTAAAGTTCCTGAGAGTGCGTGTGGTCGGATGGCACAGAGTGAAAGGTGAGAATGAGAGCTCAAGGGATGTATTTATCGGTGACAGTGACAGGTAAGGCGGTGCAAGTACAAGGATCGGATGGCTCTCCGGTCGAATGGCCATCTGATGTGTGTCAGAGTGATATATTTTTAGTTAAATTTTAAGCCCTTTTTAACACTTTAGTCAAGTTTTAAATTTATAAAACACGATATTTTACTAACACTAAACACACATATGAGCAAGTGCACCCATCGTGAGTATAGTATAGCGTTGGTAAGATACCGAGGTCGTCCAAGGACACAAGAGCTTTTAGTACCGGTTTATCCTCAACGTCTAATCAAATCAAAAGTTTAGAAAAACAATTTTTAAACATGAAAAATAAAAACTAAAAATGCTAAAAATAAAATAAAAACAGATAAACAAGATGAATCACTTGGATCCGACTCGCCTTTAGTGTAACCTTTGATGATTTCCGCACTTTTGCACTTTTTAAGAGATTATCTTAGTTATAGTAGGCCCCTCTTTTGAAGGTGACGTTACCCTCAACCCAGTAGTTTGAGTCAGCAAGGATACAATCCTAAATGGTCGGAATATTGAAAAATAATTAATTAAGTTATTAATGCGTAATGTGGTAGGCCCCTCTTTTGAAGGTGACGTTACCCTCGGCTAAGTGGTTTGAGTCAGCAGGGATACAATCCCAAGTAGCCGGGTTAATGTATTAAGGGCGTGTTTGGGATTCCTTTTCCACTTCTCCTTCTTCAAAAGTCCTTTTCAAAAGTCCTTTTCAAAACAATAAGCAAGAAATTCTTACTTCTCCATTTTGACTTATTGAAGGCATAATTGGAGCTAGAAGAACTTATTTTATGGTGTTTGGGATTCCTTTTCTCTTTAAAAGGACTTCTCAGTCCATGTTTGGGATTCCTTCTCCTTCTCAAAAGGACTTTTGGGGCTAAAAGGACTTTTGAAAAGGAATCCCAAACACCCACTAATATTAGTTTACATATGAGGGGATCAAGCCTCCAATACCAGTGGGTATTGAAGGAGGTTCTAGTAAGCTTGACCCAGGTCCTTGCAGGATCTATACACTGAACAAGGCAAGAACCTTACCAAACCATTCCCTTAACCCCCGACCAGGTAGCCAACATATCTCTATATAGACAATAGAGATATGAATGGTGTAAATCTTTTATTTTATATAGACAGTAAAATAACGCCAAGACACCAAGGACAAATGATAAGGAAGTTTCACCTTCAACATAAGAAACTAGTTATTAAAGTCATTAATACAAAACCAAATAAAAAGTGTGAAAAGATTAAAAATCAAAAGTATAACATGGCCTTTGATTATCAAGAACTCTTACTATCAATCTTGGATCCCGAGACTACTACACACACTCTATGATGTATGATGGATGATGGTGGTGGATGTGGGTTGTAGTGGTGGTGGAGTGTGGGTGAAGTGGGAGAGAGGTGGTTTTCCAAGGGATGCATTTGAAGTGAACCAAACACCTCTATTTATAGCCTGTACAGAAGCCCGGACACGAACCCGTGTCCATCCACTTTCTTTTCCTTCATTAATTGCACTTTGTCTGCATTAGCTCCACACGCCCCCGTGTCCGCTGGGCACGGCTCCGTGTGCAGAAGCGTATCTGTACTATCAAGATTTGCTTGGATTCTGCGAATCTTAGCATTGACCACGCCCCTTGTCGAGCTGGGCACGCCCCCGTGTCGGGAATAGAAGTTTCTATAGCTTTGTCCTTTCTGCAGACAACTGGCCACGCCCCCGTGTCCGCTAGGCACGGGGCCATGGTCAGCCTTCTGTTTTCTTGTTTTTGCTTGGGAAGATGCTGTCGAGGGGTCGGGCATGCCACGTTTGTTCCTTTTCTTGTATTTATGTTAGATTTTGCTGCATATTTGTTCCTTTTGTTCGTTTACGCTTATTTAATCCTGAAAATACAAAAGGAAGACAAAAGCACACTTTTTCCAACATTAGTACTAAAAAGGGGTTAGTTTTATGCCTCGTTTGATGTATTTTATTTGTTTTATTTTACACACATCACCATCCGATCGGATGGTCATCCGATTGGATGTCCATTTGGACAGCCGAGACCCGTTTGCTAGCACAAAAGTTTCCGTGTTTCAAGTCTGCGTTTAAGCTAGTATCCCGTTCAATAAGTATCAAGTATCAAAGTCTCTCGTTCAACAAAGAATCAAAGTTTCTCGTTCCATAAGTATCAAGTATCAAAGTCTCTTGTTTAATAAGTATCAAGCATAACAAGTGTCAAGTTTCAAGATTCGAGTTTCAAAGTATCACAGGAGTCTAGTATCACAAGAGTCAAGTATCACAAGAGTCAAGACTCATACTTGTTCATGCATAAAGTATCACAAAAGCATCGTAGAGTAAAAGTTTCACATAGTTTAACATAATTAAGTCTCAAATAAGTATCATTAAGTATTACAGGGACAAAACTTGCCAAAAATAAAAGTTTCGAAACGCAGGGCGTTGCAGTCTCCCCTCCTTTAGGAGATTTTGTCCCCGAAATCTAAGAGGAAGACAGCTCGAAGAGCTGTGGATACTTGGTTTTCATCTCACTCTCGAGTTCCCAAGTGAATTCGGCGCCACGCTTTCCTTCCCATCACACCTTAACTATGGAAATTTTGCTGCACCTCAGCCGCTTGGTTCCTCGGTCCATGATTTCGACCGGTTTCTCCACAAAATGAAGAGTCTCGTTTATTTGCAAGTCTTTGATGGGAACCTGAAGTTCCTTGTCTACTAAGCACTTCCGAAGATTAGATATGTGGAATGTCGGATGTACATTGCTAAGCTCTTGAGGTAAATCGAGTCAGTAAGCCACCTTTCCAATCCTTTCGAGTATCTTGAAAGGACCCACATAGCGAGGGGCAAGCTTTCCCTTTTTAACAAAACGTATAACTCCCTTCCAAGGAGATACTTTTAGCAGAACGTGATCTCTAACATTGAATTCCAGAGGCTTACGCCTTTTGTCAGCATAGCTCTTTTGTTTGCTCCTAACCTTGATCAAGTTATCGCGGAGTTGAAGAATCTTATCCGTCGTCTGTTGAATGATCTCAGGGCCACTAAGTTTCTTATCACCAATCTCATGCCAACTAAGAGGAGATCGGCACTTGCGACTGTATAAAGCTTCGAAAGGAGCCATCTGAATACTGGAATGATAGCTGTTGTTGTACGAGAACTCGATCAATGGTAAATATACATCCCAATTACCACCAAAGTCGATGACACAAGAACGGAGCATATCCTCTAGGGTTTGAATAGTGCGTTCAGTCTGTCCATCCGTTTGAGGATGTAAGGCTGTACTAAGATTCAAGTGAGAACCCATAGCGGACTGAAAAGTTTGTCAAAGACGTGAAGTAAAACGACCATCACGGTCATAGATTATGTCAATGGGTATACCATGACGACATATGATTTCATCTGTGTAGATTCGAGCAAGTTTCTCCACTTTGAAATCTTCACGAATGGGAAGAAAGTGGGCTGATTTGGTCAAACGGTCAATGATTACCCATATACTGTCATGACCGGTAGGTGTACGAGGTAGTTTAGTTATAAAGTCCATAGCGATACTACCCCATTTCCAAACAGGGATTTCAGGTTGTTCAAGAAGACCTGAAGGGCGTTGATGTTCGGCTTTGACCTTTGAGCAAGTAAGAAACTTCGAGACATACGCGGCGATATCCTTTTTCATACCAGGCCACCAATAAATCATACGCAAGTCATGGTACATCTTATCAGCACCAGGATGAATAGACTATCGGGATTTGTGAGCCACATTCATAATGAACTCACGAAGGTTGTCGCGATCTGGCACCAGATGCAATTGAGATAGTATTGAAGTCCATCAGACTTTGTTTTAAGTTGATCGGTAGAAGCACCTCGTATTTCAACTCTTAGACTACCTTCGTTGACTGACGAGTATTGTGCCTCACGAATACAGGCATGAAGATCGCTAGTGATCTGAGAACAGAGAATGCTACTAACATGAGCCTTACGACTAAGAGCGTCGGCCACGACATTCACCTTGCCAGGATGGTAGCGAATCTCGCAGTCATAGTCGTTAAGTAACTCCACCCATCGTCGCTGACGCATATTTAGTTCCTTCTGGTTAAAGATGTGCTGCTGGCTCTTATGGTCAGTGAAAACCACACACTTAGTACCATATAGGTAGTGTCGCCAAATCTTTAACGCAAAAACAACTGCGCGAAGCTCTAAATCATGGGTAGTATAGTTTTTCTCATGTATCTTAAGCTGTCAGGAGGCATAAGCGATGACCTTGTCCCGTTGCATGAGCACACAGCCTAGGCCACGGTTCGAGGCATCACAATATACCACAAAATCGTCATTCCCATCAGGGAGAGCAAGTACAGGAGCTTTACAAAGTAAATTCTTAAGAGTTTGAAAGGATTCCTCTTACTCAGGACCCCAAGCAAAAGGTTTCTCTTTCTGAGTCAACGAAGTGAGAGGGACGACGATCTTTTAAAAGTCCGAGATGAACCGGCGGTAATAACCCGCCAATCCCAAGAAGGAACGAAATTCAGATGCAGATTTAGGCGTACTCCAATTCTTCACAGCTTCGATCTTAGAAGGGTCAACATGAATTCCTTGTTTGCTTACGACGTGCCCGAGAAATTGTACTTCATTAATCCAAAATTCACACTTAGAAAACTTTGCGTATAAGCGTTCACCACGTAAAAGTTCTAATATGAGGCGTAAATGTCGTTCATGATCAGCTCGAGTTTTTGAATAAATAAGAATATCATCAATAAAGACTATCACAAAATGATCCAAATAAGGTTTACAAGCACGATTCATAAGATCCATGAACATGGCGGGTGCGTTGGTCAAACCAAAAGGCATAACCACGAACTCGTAGTGCCCATATCGAGTGCGAAATGCGGTTTTGGGGATATCTTCTTCGAGAACACGGAGCTGATGATAACTAGATCGAAGATCGATTTTAGAGAAACAGCTTACGCCTTGTAATTGATCAAATAGATCATCGATACAAGGGAGAGGATAATGATTCGTAACGGTGAGTTTATTAAGTTCACGGTAGTCGATGCACATACGAAACGAACCATCTTTCTTCTTGACGAATAGCACATGAGCACCCCAAGGAGAGGTACTTGGACGTCTAAAGCCTTTGTTGAGTAGTTCTTGCAATTGACTAGATAAGTCTTGCATCTCAGAGGGTGCAACTCGGTAAGGAGCTTTGGCGACAGGAGTCGAACCAGTCATAAGGTCAATACGAAAGTCAACAGATCGAGGAGGAGGAAGACCAGAAAGATCCTCAGGAAAGACGTCAGGGAAGTCACACACTACTGGAACGTCATTACTCTCTTTCCTTTGCCCTTTTGTTCCATTATGTGGGCCAAGAAGGCAAAGTACTGTTTACGTAAGCATTTGTTAGCTTGAGTGCATGACATAAACTTCAGTTCTCTAGAAGGTCGGTCTCCATAGACGTGCAAAGTATCACTAGATGGAAGAGGTAAACGAACGTACTTCTCGTGACAAGCGATTTCAGCATGGTTCTTACGCAACCAATCCATGCCGATTATGATATCGAAAATACCCAATTGCATGGGTATGAGGTCAATAGTAAAAACGTGATTGTTAAGAGTCAGAGAACAATCATGGAGGATCAAATCAACTAGAATAGACTTACCATCAACAATATCAACAGATAATGACTTAGGTAGTTTAGAACGTGCACAGTTTAACAAAGATTCAAATTCTACGGACACAAAGCTTCTACCGGCACCACTATCAAATAGTATCGAAGCGTAAAGATTATTGATGAGAAACATACCATTAACGGCGTCATTGTCGTTACGAGCTTGATTTGCATTTATGTTGAACGCTCGCCCTCGAGTGGCTTGCTGTGGCTCTTGGTTCAGCTGGGGACACTGGGGACGAAGATGAGTAGTGTCTCCACACTTGTAGCAGGCTTCTGCTGAGCTGGTTGAGCTGGCGGTGCTTGCTGGACCTGATTTGCTTGACGGCAGTAAGGAGTTGTGTGACTATAGCGATTGCAGTTGGTACACAGGCGGCAAGCAGAGTTGGCTGGGTGATGATAGTTACAAGTAGCACACTTGGGATGTATCCCAGTGTACGGATTTTTGGTGTTGTCCAGAGCAGGAGGGTTAGCAGCAGCAGGCACAATAGCATTGCCAGTAGGTTTGCATTTGCAATAGGGACAATTGCGTTGCAGCCAGAACCTTGAGACTTTTGTTTCTTGTTCTTGTTGTGTTGGTGCATACGTTTGTCGACTTCGTCTTGTATCGAGTCTTGTATGTGTATAGATAGATCAGGGCACGTTATACGAGAAAACTGTCAAAAATAGGTTAGAAGGTAATTTCGCACGAAATAACAGAGTGTAATTTCGTACGAAATTAACTAGTGATTTCACACGAAATCAACTGGTAATTTCGCACGGAGTAGTAATTTCGTGTGAATGTGATTTCGCATGAACCATTCTGTGCGAAATTAGCTAGCCTATAAATAGGTGCCTTGTGATTTCGTTTGAAGGGGTTCCAACTTTGCGATTCCAGAGCCGAAGTGCTGCTGAAGTGTCAACGTGCTGTAAATCTTTGTCAAATCAATAAAAAAGACAGTTAAAGTGAATATCTAGTTGAATCGAACTCGATACGTCTGTTTCCGCCTTTCGTATTGAGTAGAACGCCTCTGAACGACTCGTTTCGGTTGGTAAAACGTTCCTACATGTGGTATCAGAGCCCAAGAGGAGGAGTTCTACCGAATTTAGCTTGATTTCATCATTTTTTCTAACTTCTACACCTTCTTTTCAAAATTGTACAAGATTTTTTGGTTAAAATGGTTTGAATTTCACACATTATATGCGAAACAGTGTTTTAACAAAGCCTTGAGAAAATTGGACCTAAAATCGAGCTAAAACCTGATCGATTTGACAAAAGTTTGGCCGACATGATGACATCAGCAATATTTCGCATGGAATAGCCTCTTAATTTCATGCGAAATTACATTTTGTGATTAATTTCGTTTGAAATTGTTGCTAATTTCGCACGAAATAAGATTTCGTATGAGATATTTCATACGAAATCACTATTTCATTCCAAAGAGGCTGTTTTCGTTTGAATGCAAGTTAATTTCGCACGGAATCATATTTCGTTTGGTATTTTCGCACGAAAACACTTTTTCGTGTGAAACATCTGATTTCGTGTGAGTTATTATTTTGTTTGAAACTGTTTTGTAGGTTATTTCGCTTCAACAAGTTATTTCGTTTGAAGGAATTTCGTTTGAAAGAGTGTTGATTTCGCTTGAAAGTGTCTGGTTTTGAGAAATTTGTTACCGAATCATGGAAGAGGAATTCTATAACGCATTTGCTATAGCCCCGACTACTCCAGCTGCCATTGCTCAAAGCATGAACATGGAAAACGAAACTGGAACTTTACAAAAACCCCCGAAACTCTTGGGAATTGAGGAGTATTATGGTTGGAAAGACCGTTTCGAAAACTGGGTTCAAGCTAATCATTTGAGGTCTTGGGAATGTATCGAAAAGAAATATGTTAAACCTTGTACTGATTTGGGAGTTATTAAAGCTATTTCTGAACTGAATGATAAAGAACGAGACATGTACAAAGCAGAAAAGATGATGATCAGTCTGTTACATCAAGCTATAAAAGAAGACATCTTCATATTGCTTCAGCATGACAATACTTCACGATCGATCTGGGATGCACTTCGAATTAAGTTTGAAGGAAGTGAAAAGATGATCAGGAGCAAGAAAGCATTGCTAAAGAAAGAGTTTGATTTATTTTCAAGTTTGCCGGGTGAATCATCAAATAAGCTGATTGAAAGATATTGTCACTTAGTGCGATCTATGTCTTTGTTAGAAATTGTCAAAGATCAAGAAGAATGGGTCGATAAGTTAGCTGATGCATTACCTCAAAAAGAGTGGGGTACATACTTGATGATTTTAAAGAATACTGGAGAATATGACAAGTTGACTATTTCCCAGTTCATTGAAAAGATTGAGGGTCAAGATCTGGAACATCAAAAGATTGCAAGAATGAACAGTCCGAGTGGTCAACAAGATGTTAAAATGTATTACAAAGGAAGTGTTCAAGAGATTGAAACTAGTCCGAAAGTCCAAACTGCTTTCAGTGCTGAAAACTCATGTTAGGCCCTATAGGTTTATGGATTAGTAGATTAATTGCTAAATGGATCAAGTTCTAGATGGTGGGTATTAGAGTGGGCTTTAAGGGAATTATGGGCCTAGGGTTTTAGGGGAAACCCCTTACTATAAATAGAAGTTGGAAATTAGGAGTTTGGTTGGTTGATTTGTTTTTGAAACTTGTATTAGACAAGAAACCTTGTATTCAAGTTTAAGCATTCAATTCAACAATCTTTCTACTTGTTTTGATATTTCTTGAAGATCATCAAGTTTGGATTCCGCCCATCCTTGTTGATCGTTTGATATCGTTGTTTGATCCGGATTTCCGGGACTTACAATTGGTATCAGAGCCACTTTGATATCAAACTCTCAAGAAAAATTTGAATTTTGGTTGAAGATCTTCATAGTGTTCTTCGGGTTCTTCATCGTGTTCTTCGCGTTATTCCAAAAATCCTTATATTTTGCTATTTTGATTTTTTTAAAAAGGCTGTTAATAGTTCAAAGTTAAAAATCTTGTTTTGATTACTGACACCTTTTCATCATCATCGTACAAAAGAAAAATCATCATCATTATCTTCTGTCTTCTGTCAACAATACACCACGGATTGTCTGCTTGGATTTCGAACCATCTCGGACATTCATCATTCATCCGTAATCATCATTTCATCATCATCAGCAGCCGACAATCCGGAATCATCATCACGGATCAACAATCTACATCCGAAATCATCCGACATTGTTCTTCTTTTCATCCGGAATCATTTCATCTAATCCGAAATCATCAGGGATCATCATTTTGAACATTCATCATCATCCGCAATCAAACATCTTCATCCGAGATCATCTACCTTCATCATTGTCAACCTCTGTCATCTCTTCACCACTTCCTTCATCCTTGGTTATTCTCCGACGTTAGCCGGCAACCACGAGCAACCACCTTCTTCAACTCGATCATCTTCATCATTCCGACACACTCCGTCATCACCGCACACATCACGGTCATCTTCTCCGTCACCGTCAACCTTCATAAACCTCCATCACCACACAACTCCCTCTCTCTCTCTGTTTCATCGTTCATCTTCATCACCGGTCACCTTCTTCGATCATCATTCCTCTGAACCGAACACCGAACAACATCCTGCAACTACGTCTCTGTATACGTCCCTCTCCCCCCCTTTTTGACTGGCCTTTTTGAGGTGTAGTACAGGAAACCGGTTCATTCGTTTGTGAAGTGCTTGAGTTAGCGAGTTTTCGGGTTATTGCTTGGTCCAACGATGAATTCTCCAAGTATCGATTCTCAACGTCAGTTGCTCTCGGAACAATTCAATAGTTTCGGTTTCATTGAGGGTGAAAGTGTAGAAGACGTAATCAGAAGGTTTACACTGCTGCTTTCTAAAATCGAGAAGAGCGGATTATATGTGACACTTGGTAGGATTAACAGGGCTTTTCTGTACGGTTTGCCGCGTAGCAAGACATGGGACTATCGTGTTGCAGTTATCATGGGGACATACAATCATGCTACAATGGAAACAAAAGATGTGATATCCTTAGTCAATAAATACGTCTAGGAGGACAAGCAGAGGAGTCAGAATCTCGCAAACACATCGTCTTCTATGTCCAACTGTGGGAAGGCCGTTGCTAATTCGCCACTTGTTACCGATCTCAGCACTGCTCAGATTCCATCATCTTCACCTGTGACTGCTACATCATCTGATGTGAAAGCCCCACACTCAACAGGATCTCATCTAGATGAGGTGGCCAAACCAGCACCGCAAGCCCAAGACCAAACTCAGCCAGACAAACCAAGATCGCTCATCGACACTGTCAACTATCTGTTGTGTACTGAACCATGCAGGAATAGGGTTGCACAACTTAGGGCACTCAATTCTAAAATGATGGATGATTACAACAGTGTCATGGCAAAGTACATCAGTCTTCGAGAGAACAATAAAATTCTCTATGAAAAGATTGACGCACTTAAGAAGGATATATAGCTCAGCTTCACAGAGACGTGAATCAATAGCAATGTTGGGTTCACGACTACAAACATAGACTCACAGTTAAAACTCTTGAATGTGACTCTGTGAAGGGTGAGCTAGAGCTCCTCACTGGAAAGTATAAACAAAACGAGTTAAACATCAAAAAGTTTGATACTTCTAGTGACACTGTTCGTAATCTGTGCGATGTGCAACTTGTTTATAAAGAAAATAAGGGTAAGGGTTTGGGCTACAAATAGGTTCCACCGCCATATAATCATAATTACTCAAGAATGCCTACTACTGAGCAAGAACAAGAAAATTATGATACAATGATTTATGGTAAACCGAGTGATTATGTTCCATGGGAGCCTTTCAAACCAAAGAATGTCAGACCCGCTGATTTTCGAAAACCAATGAATTTTGTTAAAAATGCGAATCAAAATTGCTCAAATGAATTGGCTGGCGAGTCTGAAAAAGGAAATGAAACAGAACCAGTAAAAACGTCAACTGAGGAGCACCAAGAAATTATGTCAAGTTCTGATTCCGATTCTGTAGATAACATTAACTATTTTAGTACATGTGCAGAATTAGTGACAGTTGAAGAGCAGTCTATAGTGGATGATGAACCACATTCAATCGTTGCTGATGTTGCTGATGATTCAGATGCTACCAAACCCGATCATTACGATTGGAACTGTGTTATGTCTTGGTATGCTGAGAGTCGGGGTATTCCGTTTAAAACTGATGATTCAGGTGCTGTGGTTTTAGATTATGATCGTGACGAAAACGTTTTAACAGGGAAATCTGATGTATCGACTGATAAACTTGAAACACCTATTTCAAGTGACTCAGAAATGTGTTCTGGTGATTCAGACAACTATTCTAGTATGCCTGAAACATCAACCGATACATCAGAAACTCATGAACAAGAGAAAAATGAGAAAATTGATATGTTTGATTGTGTTAGTAAAGAAGTCGATGAACATGGATCATCTGATGAATCTGACATTCAAGTTGCAAATTATGGTACGTCAGATAATGAGCGTAGCACTTCTGGGAATTTTGAGTGTGACAAACACTCAGAACCAAGTAGTGCAACGCCCGAAGAGAGTCAAACATTTTCAAACATAGATTGCTCTTCGTCTGAGAAACCAGAATTAGCTGATGTCAGAAACTCAGAGGTTGATGAAGCTGAAGAAGAGATATTCGTAGAAACCAATTCTGAGGAAACTTATGAGATTTCGGAGCCTGAAGAAAAGGGATCCACGAAAATCAATTCAACAGTTGATTCGACTGATGAAACTGAAGAAGAGATATATGTGGAAGCCAATTCTGCAGAAACTCCTCAGAACGTAGTTTCTGAGGAAAAGGAATCTGTGGAAGTAAATTCAACAGATGATTCAACTCTTGATCCCAAAGGAACAGATTCTGAAGAAGGTGTTTCAAATGACGCAAAATCTGCTGAATCTGCTCCCTTAAAGAAAAGACGATCACGTAAAAACAGAAGACCACGGAAAAAGAAAGTTCAAAAGGAAAACCCGACTTTCAAGCAAACTGAACCTAAGCTGAAGGGTAAAGTTGTCGATACTTGCTCTTGTGCTGATAACTGTAAGCATGGTTCTTCAAAGACAAAACATACACACAAGCAGTCAACATCAAAAGAAAAGAAAGGACTTGATCAGTTCCCTGGAATAACACAAGCAGAGCTAAATGTCTTTTTCTCAAAGAGACAAACCTGTTTTAATTATGGAATTCTGGGGCACATTGCTAGAAATTGTGTTAATCGTCCTTACTACTCTAGTAACACACATCATCAGAAAGCTATCCATTATCGATCAGACGGAAATCGATTTTCTCAAGCTAAGCCTTCTGATGGAGACTGGAATCTAGCAAAAAGGAACCATCAAAGGTTTTCTAACACAAATGGGTTCCAAAGACAACAAATGGAGTCAAAAGTCTCATCTGTAAAGAAAAATGATTCAAACAACATCACTGACTCTAAGATTTGGAAGGCCACGGTTCTTGCTGGATCCTAGTCTCACTGTTCACAACCGTCAACATCGACGTCTTCACCTCAAACCTCAAATTCTACCAAAAATTATATGATCTTTCGTGAGGTTTCATATACAGATAGCGATGGTCAACTCAGGTCAACATTGGCCTGGGTTCCAGTTTCTAATTAATCTTGCTAAGTGTGCAGGAACGGCTATGGAGGGCAATCGTTAGACCTTGGTTTATCGATAGTAGTTGTTCCAGACACGTGATAGAAGACTTATCCCAGTTGAATAACAAAAAAAATATTCGATGGTGGATTTGTCAACTTCGCGGGAGAGGAAACTGGAAGAATTACCATGAAGGGCACTATCAGAAACGGGGTTCTCACCTTCTCAGACGTCAATTATGTCCCTGATCTGTAGCACAGCCTTTAAGCGTATCTCAGATGTGCGACAAAGGGATGGAGATTCTCTTCACCAAAAGAAAACAAGCTCTTGGAATGCGCTGGGTATTCTGAAACAAACAAGATGACCCTGGCGTGATTGTAAGGAATAAAGCACTATTGGCAGTTCAAGGTTTCGAACAAAGTGAAGGTCTGGATCATTATGAGATACACGCACCGGTGGCACGTTTGGAGGCCATTCGTATTTTCTTATGATGAGAAAGAAGTTCAAAATGCGCTCGTTGAGAGAAGTGAAAATGTTTCTGGGCTTGAAAGTTGAAAACATTAAAGGCCTATGGACTTTCATTGCGGAATGGCCCTTGCTCGACTGCTAGTCGGCCAAGCATCATGTTGCCGTCTGTTAATCAACATTGGAGGGATGGACAGGGATATGAAGTGTCATCAGCTGGATACCAATTCTTGGGGAGCAGTCTCATCTCATGGCAGTGTAAGAAGTAACAACTCACTTTTGCAGTGGAAGCAAAGTGCGTTACAGCATCTGCTACCTGCTGCTCTCAGGTTCTTTGGATACAACACCAGCTCAAGGATTACGGTTTGACTTATCTTAACTCTACTACTTATTTTGATAGTGATACCGTTATCCAGATTATCGAAAACCCTGTCTTTCAGTATAAAACCAAGCACATTGATATCAAGGTGCACTCTATTCGAGATTGCTATGACAAAGGATTGTTTAAACTTGAACAAATCCACACTGATTACAGCGGATCTTTTTACAAAACCTGTCAGCATCTCAAGATTCAATGTGCTTGTAGATCTTTTGAAAATGATACGTATCACCGACTGAGCAACGACAAAAAAAAACCCAGGGTTTATTTGCTTATGTAAATAAATAAGTAAATTTGCGCATAAAGTGTGATGCACAAATTTAGGGGGGGGGGGAGAGGGACGTATATGTACATATGCAAAAAAAACATATATGTACATATGCATTGTTTGAGGGGGAGAAAGGAAAAACAAAAATCGTGCCAAAGAATATGCATCGTTTGAGGGGGAGAAATAGTTGCCAGGGAAATGAAATTAGCTTTCGTGTTAAAGAACTTGATTAACACACGTAAGGTTTCAATGTTAAACATGTTAGGCTCCACTGCGATGTGTTGATAGGTCTGCCGCTCGAAAAGCAAAAGAAGCAAAAGTGATACAAACATAATGGACTGGACATCTCGTAGGTAACATACCAATGTTGTATGATTTCATGGTCTTAAATCCTGCGTTGATAGATAGCCAACATCTGAGGTTTCGGGTCTTTATACTGATGTTTCATCTGGGATATCAGGGTTGTCCCTCTGTTGCATCCAGATTATATGCAGACCTGGACACAGTCAGGATATCTTGCTAAAAGAGCCACAAAAAGGGCCAAAACCTGTCTCGCCCTCGTCAGATCTTCCTTGGTCTCTCTGCTTTACGGAAGTACTGACCTGTTCACCAGGAAGTCTGGCATTAAAAAAATAGAATAAAAGGGCCCTCGTCAGATCTTCCTTGGTCTCTATGCTGTACGGAAGTACTGACCTGTTCACCAAGAAGTATGGCGTTGAAAAAAATAGAATAAAAGGATGATCTCAGTATACTCACCTGCTACGATGAACCGTTGTGCTTACCTTGATCGCGGGGGTATGCCTTGGAATGGGACACACAGATGTCACAGTATAAAACTACCTAAAAGCGTATCACAAAGCAAAAAGTTGAAGTTTGAGCGGTGGATTTAAGAGGACAAACATATCAACAATTGCATGGACCGGCCCAAGTAAACGAAGGGCTGAAAAGTGTCCCTTAATCAGTTCGAGAACGATTTTGATCCCATGGCAGGTTCTCCCTATATTACTCCTCCATTAGTTTTCTATTATTAATTTGTTTTGTTTTGATTATCTCTTTGCTAAAAAAGGTTGCTCGGTTGGTTGGATCGTTGATTTTGAGAAAGATGTTTTCTGTCCTGAAAATGCAAAACATTAAAGTGATAGTCTGGCCCACTGTTTCGGATTGGGGCCCACTATTTTGGATAAAATGAATCAGATCCGACCCATTGCTCTCGAATGTAATTCGGACCATTGTTCCGTCTTGGGGCTTGGCCGTTTGATCTCAGGCCCAATCCGAAACACTATAAATTGTCAACCATTTCTCTTTCGAGTCGCATATTCGGACTAATTTTTCTTCTTTATAAGCATTTCGGATTCTCTCATTGTCTTCCCAGACCACTTATTCGAATTACAAGGTTTGCAGGTTCCTATACTTTTCAAACCAAAGCCTTTGAATGCCACAGTTGCCAAAGAACATGACGAGCAACTCATGAGTGTTGCTGCTAAAGCTGAGATAGAAGCTGAAGTGTTAGAAATGAATGAAAAATAATCTGACGACATCAGTGATGTGGAAGTGACTGTCTCTGAGAAAGCTGAAGAACCCGTTTGAAAATAAACGTAAATGACAACTGAAAACTTTCAAGTCCCGATCGAGTCTTTGAAGAATAGTGTCGGAAACCCTCCTTCCGTACCTATTCCTGAAAACAGAAGTTCGCTGCGAAGATGATTCAACAAATGATGCTGAACAAGCAGCTAGCAAGAAACGAAGAACCAAAACTGCTCCTGATTTTCATTCTACTGGCCCAAGCTCAGAAGCATAGCCTACTATGCTCACCGATTCACAAGTCACTGCTGCTACTCAAGAAACAAGCACACAAGATCTCGATTTCGATTTAAAATTCGATTTCGATCTCGATCTGCCTGAAACAACTCATTTGCAACCAGAAAGCTCAAGCGACATCAGGTTCAATGTAGGAAGTTCTAGTGGTGCCGATTTCTCTAAGCATGATAAAGCAGCCATGCGCTTTGCAGCCAACAAATTGGAATTTAATTGAAGAAAGAGATAGTGATGATGATATGGTTGTTGATGTAGCAAAGTTGCAGCGAAGAGTGATTGTGTTGGAACAAGATGCTGCCCTGAAAGAAGCTCAGATCTCATCTTTGCAAGCTCAAATAATCAAGCAAAGATCTGAGGATTGAGCAACTACAAAGCGATGCGGGTATGCTGATGTCTGTTGAAAGTTAAGCTGGAAAAGATGTTCAAGATCGTAATCAAGAATCGGTTGTTTGCTGATCCAGCTCCGTTGCTTGGTGGTCCTCCTAACGGATTCAGCAACTAATCCAGTAAACCTAGGGGGAGATTGTTAGGCCCTATAGGTTTATGGATTAGTAGATTAATTGCTAAATGGATCAAGTTCTAGATGGTGGGTATTATAGTGGGCTTTAAGGGAATTATGGGCCTAGGGTTTTAGGGGAAACCCCTTACTATAAATAGAAGTTGGAAATTAGGAGTTTGGTTGGTTGATTTGTTTTTGAAACTTGTATTAGACAAGAAACCTTGTATGCAAGTTAAAGCATTCAATTCAACAATATTTCTACTTGTTTTGATATTTCTTGAAGATCATCAAGTTTGGATTCCGCCCATCCTTGTTGATCGTTTGATATCATTGTTTGATCCGGATTTTCGGGACTTACAACTCATCTGAATCTGTTAATCAAAATTCAAGCAGCAACAGTGGATTTTCTTCGTACCCAAATGTGAATCCAAACAGTTCAGCTTCAAGTCATAAGTTTTAAAGTTCAAACAGCAGTAATGGTCAAGTGTTAAATTGCAACATCGCGTTGCATCTTTAGAATGGTCAAAATTTCTCTGAAGAGTTCGCTAAAAGTCACATGTCATTACTTGCTACTGTGTTGGAATCATATGAAGGATTGGTTGCTGGAAGGATCGGACATCCTATGCTGACGAAAGAGGATTACGATCAGATAGATGCAGAATGTCACACCCCGACCGCGTTAAAACAACAAAACCGCAGCGGAAACGTCGGGGAGTGTCGTGGCAGAATTATCGTTTCATAACCATGGATACAAAAAAGTGTTTCGTTTTATTTATAATATTAAACATTAACATTGTCTTAACACAAAACAAACAAGTTACATATCGACTAATATTGTTATTATGTCACTAAGGCCTCGTCCAGATCCTATGTGACGCATGCATCCTAGTAATCATCATCAAGCATCAATACCTGAAACATATGTAAAAACAAAGTCAGCAAAGAAATGCTGGCGAGTACATAGGTTTTATAGGAGTGTCGGATTCATGGCTAGTTTAAATGTTGCAATACTTATTAAAAACCTTGTTTTGAAAAGAGTATAGTATTGCAACTTAATTAACCAACTCAAATCAAGCGGGTTATAGTTTATAAAACCTCGTAGCCATGATTCTTAACCCAAAAACATTTGTTTTAGTAAAGCAATTTGTAAAACATCTCATATTAAATCGTTAATAAAACTAGTTAATAATCTCGTTAATAAAACTCGTATGGTTTATATCATTTCGAAAACCTCGTTTGTGTGACATCGTTTCAAAATCGTTTACCCAAGTGAACTAAATAACGCCACGGTATGTAATATGTTGAAAACACTTATATATAAGAAGTACCAGCGGCGTATCTACCATGTTTTCACCACATTACCCCCGTCCCGTTATCTAAACACTTAACCAAAAACCAATCGTTTATCCAACTCGTTTAATCTCGTATGAATCGTTCCCAAATCGTTAATTCGTTTAAATCGTTTAAATCATCCTCGTTTTAAGTGTGAAAACTATTTGTGGTCGCCTCGCTAATAACATTCAAACCTTCGTGACTCGAATACCTCGCTTCTTGTATTAATAAACCACCAAAGGGTAAATTAACATTCAGATTCAGTCATTACCCACCTAACCCACACATAACCATGGGTGCAGTACGATAATGGGATTTGTCAGATCCTATGGTACCATAACCTAATACTAGTCGGCTTGATCAATGCTAATGAATGCCATTCGTTATGTAATTACAACCAACTAGTTTATTCACTTTATTGAAATCGTTATTAGTTTAATATAAACCATCTTAATCGTTTTTGAAATCATCGTTATAATATCGAAAATCGTTTTGAAAACCATCGTCAAAACCTTGAAAACATTTAGCACATATGAATCACCCCAAAACAATTGAAAACAATAAAATAGGGGAACTATGTACTCACATGGAGTGCAAAGTATCCTCAATCAATAGAACTTCAACAAACTCGAGCAAACCAGAGAAATCAAACAACACCTAGTAATCGAATCACTAGTCAAACAATAGACGCCTAAATCGGAAGATCGGACAGAATGAGGTCTTGTAAACCAAATGAGTGTTAGAACTCACGTGATATGGTTTATCAAAGCCTACATCCTAAATTAAAACCTATCCTAAGTGCTTTCGACCCATCGTGACCCATTAAGGTAGCTTATGCTACTTTAACGCGTCGCGCGCGCAATTGCGCGTTCGAGACGTCTAACTAGTCCTATGACAAGTATTATATGCCAAAACATGTTTAAATATGTTACATAATCAGTTATGTGACAAAAGTTTAGGTTACATATGCTTAATTACCAATTATGCATGAAAAGGGTATTTTGGTAATTTACCTAAGGCATATAAACTACTTATCATACAACTACATTAAACTAGGTGACCATAAGTTATAACCTCGGAAGGTTATTCCCTATGAAAATATGGTCACTAACCATGTTTGATCGGATCCTAATGATCGACCAAACGGGTCGAGTTCGAAAGTCTAAGCTGGTGTTTAGTCCGTTTGACTTACGACTCTACACAAGCACCAAACTAAAAGTGACGAGCTAAACATGCTAGAACATGTTTAGTTAAGTTAGAAAACAGGTTTTGATATCAAAACAAACGGTTTTGATACCCTAGAGTAGTTTGGTTACAAAATACGCATAAACACGCATTTTGGCCGAAACTACGACTCATCACTACGCCTAGTCAACGTGGTAATCAGTAGGTATAGTCACAAGGGACTATAACCATCGTGATTACGCTCACGTTGCAAAGTTCAACGGAAATTTGTGTTGACCATTGACTTGGTCAAAGCTAAAAGTCAAACTTGTTTGACTTTCATGCTTGAAATATAAGAACAAGCAAGAAGAGGACTTACAAAGGGTCATGTTTGATCTAAAATAGCTCAGGTATGAAGTGCAAACACCCCAACTTAGAGCTGATTTCAGATTCAAGTGTGAGAAATGAGCAAGAGGGCCTTGCTATATATAGTAAGTTAGGAGTTCTAGGATCAATCCAGGTGTTGTGAAGCTCAAATCTTGGCCATACACTTGTTAATATATGGTTGGGCACTAGCAAAACAGGCAAACAAGTCCATAGATTGCAAAAACCATGTCTAAAACCAGTTGCAATAGCTGGAATGGAAGTTTCTGAATTCTGTGGTGCTGGAACAAGCTTACGGACCGTAAGGCTATGGTCCATACGGTCCGTAAGGGACCTGCAGACCAGACACTTTCACTTATTTACAGTTTAGCCCCTGCACCTTGTTTCGTTGCGTATCGGCACTTCTAACACCCGTCAAACCCATTTTCAAGCTCCACAATGATGTTAAAACATAGTGAACATGAAATATGCTTGAAAACATCTCGGGTGTCGGTTCGTTTGGCCGTACGGTTGCGTTGTTCGGTTAATTATGACGGAAGTCGTAACGAACGCAAAAACGATCCAAATTAAGCGACGAATGGATTTTTCTTATGCCAAACACTAAAATAAAATATTTTAATGCTTACATAAATTTTTGGATGTCTAGATATATTCAGAACGTAAGATATGCGCGAAAATGCAAACTTGTGCACTTTTTGACGCTTTTAGTCCCTATTGATCAATAAAGTTTATTTTAGCATACCGAACCCCTCAAAGCCTATTTCTAAGCTATGTAAAGGATATTTAGGGTATATTTAACTTATGATCAAGTTCCGGAGTGTTCATTACTACACAAATCGGTATAGTTTCGCAGTTTGACACAAATAGTCCCTGCGATCGAACAAAGTTGATTTCAACACACCAAATCATTCAAAACTTATTTCTAAGTTATGTGGAGGTTATTTAAGGTATGTTAAGCCTATGTCACTATTCCGGAGTGTTTGTCGAGTTATACTGACTGCGTTTACGCACCAGTTTGCGTATAACCTTCCAGAAAGCGATTTAAAGCTTGAAATTGGAGTCGAATCTAATTGAAAAATTCACCAAACACAAATACACACATAATAACATCAAAAAAACATATAGTAACACCAAATCATATTGCTTTATTAATAAACATCATTGTTTTTCATCGTACATCGATTACAGAGTACAGTTGTCACACATAAGATATGGAGCTTATGGACATCAAATGGTGTTTAGCTAGTGTTTTGAGGAGAGCTGAAAAGTTTAAGATAATTACAGGAAGAGATGATTTTAGGGATGCAAATGTTTCTACTTTGGGTTTTGATAAATCTAAAGTTACTTGTTTTCGATGCAGGGAGAAAGGTCATTTCAAGAGGGAATGTAAAAATCAAGAAGCAAGTGGAGCACATAATCCGTTTAGTGGCAATGATTACTATCGGAAAGCCATTTATCAACAAGTTGCTCATCAACCGTATCAACAAAAAGAACCACAAACTGCACATGATAAAATGATTGAAGAAGCAAATAAGAAAGCTTATCTTGGTATAATCGATCAAGATGATGAAAAAGTGGCAGAAGGTTTCAGTTGGGATAAATACATTCCACCTGATTCCAAAGTGGTAGCTCTCACTTCTCAAATCATTCAAGAGCCAGTTTTTGATCAATCATCATCTGATGACAGTGATGATGAAGAGGAGACACAAATAAATATTGGAAAATCTATGTTATCTCCTGAAAGTTTTCAATTTTATTTTGCAGATAGATTGGAGAAGCTGAAGGAAAGACGAGCAGCAAAAGAACAAAGGAAGATGAAATGTGAAAGCGTTGCTCAAAAAGAGAAATATGAACAAAGTGAAGAAGTTAAAATCGCTGAGAAAATAGTTAAATCAGAAAAAGTGGTTGAAATTGAGAAAGTTGTTGAAGTTGAAAAAATAGTAGAAATTGAAAAAATCGTTGAGGTGATTAAACAGTGTCTAAAGTGTTTGGAATCTTGCAAACAGTGTGAAGAGAAAGATGAAAAGTTGAGTGAGCAAGATAAGATGAAAGAAAAATTACTGTTCGATCTCAATTACGTGAAAGAATCTTATGATGTGTTGAACAGAACAGTAACTGGTCTGCAAAAGACAAATTCTGAAAGAGAAGATGCGTTGACAATGATGAATGCTGTAATGATGTCAAAGCAGAAAGCTATCAATTATTACATTGAAGAAAGTGCAAAGTGGAAGCAAGAGTTGGAGGCAGAAAAGATAGAAATGAAAGAATCAGACGGTTGTTACAGAGTTATTCTAGTTCTGATTATTTGATTGACATAATTTATTCAACTGTTGCAGGTCTTGAAGCTTTTCAAGATGAGAAGCCAAAAGAGAAGGATACTGGTAAGAAACAAAGTGCAAATTATAACAAGTGTTCGCCTCCGATCTGGGAAGGATATTCTCCTAGAAAACCGAATGAGGAGCAAGTCAAAAAGGCTGTCAATATAAAGTTAAAATCTGAAACAACTAATGAGGTACCAGAAAACATTGACGTCACACATTCACAACGTCTAACACTGATCATGAGTCTGAGTTAATAAAAAAGGTGGTCGATCAGGTGTTGGATAAAGATGAGGAGTTAGAGTCAAAGTCCGAATCAAAGAGTTCGAGATCATCAGTTGACAGTCCAAAGTCGTCGGTTAAACGAGTTTACAATAAAGAATTCTTGTTATCAAAATCTAATTTGAATGACGAACCAATCAAAGTGGCATATACTTTGAATGATTCAGACAAATTATATTCCGATGAGGAATTTCCAATAAGAGGTGTTAAACCAGAAATGATAAAAAAGGTTTTCAAATTAACAGAAATTAATATTTCTGAAATAAAAGATATAAATCTTGCTGAAAAACCTAAAACTTACACTTCAAGAGTTCAACAAAAATTAAACAAGAAAAAGGGTTACAGTTCTGGTTTTCAAAAGAAACCAAACCATAACAGTAATTTCAAAAAGAAAGGACTTGGTTTTATTCCACCGAAATATCATAAAAATGAGAAAACTTATAAACCAAAAACTGTATTTGTTTCAGGAGCAAGCTCAGAAGAGGAAGAAAAGAGCTCATTTTGGAAGCAATCAAACAGAGAATTTCCTGCTAAGAAGCAAGAAAGAATGAAGAATGGCGCATATCAAAGAAAGGAAACAAGAACCTGTTACAGGTGTCAAGAAGTTGGTCATATTGCTTGGAACTGTCCTAAAGTAACCAACATCAAACATGAAGTTGTTTCTAAACTTAAAGAAAAGATTGTTGAGAAAAATGAACCACCAACTGAAAAATTCAAAGTTTTTAAAAATTCAACATATGAAGTTGGTGAATGTTTGAAGAAAAGATTTTACAAAAGAAGAGTTAATCTTGACAACCAAATGTGGGTGGTTAAAAAATCTGAGATGAAATCTGGCGATGAATCTGATTCCACAAAATCAGAGGAGCCACAAGTTGAGGTAAAAGATGAGAAATCAGTTCCTCCAATGGATGATGTGAACTTTCCACCATTGAGGACTAAAAATTTAAAACAAAAGATTGGTAAAGCTGAAATCTCAAATCAATTCTATTCTGAGAAGAAAGTATTTGATGTTGAGAAAACATTCAATGGGAATGTTAAAAAGATTTTTGGGAAAATGGTCGAGGGGAAGGCCAAAGGGGTGAAAGAATTTTATGAAGAAAAAAGAAATGTTCAAACCCCAGGTGAAGTTGAGAAGGTTACACCCAAAGCTGGTCAGGCTTGGGTGTCTGTGTTTTTTACTTAAAAATTCTGACTTGCCGGAGCTCCCAAGTTGGTAATCGTGGAGCATGAATCGACATCATTATTAAAAAAAATTTGTACTTCTAAAATTGTTAAATTCTACAGGTGGTGGAATTGCCGGAATTCCCAGGTTGGTAAGTGTGGAGTAGGAATCGGCATTTTCCTGCAAGTGGTGTTTCAGTTTACAAGTGGTAGTTGTTCGTAAATTGTCATATTTTACTTTACAACTGGTAGATTTTCATCTACAAGTGGTTAATCAAGGTCATTAAGTTGAACTTGATTTAACTTTCATTCAAAGTTATTGATAAAACAATGTGATGAATGAATCCCCGGTTTTTTTAAGTAAAATCAACAAAACTAACTTTCAGGAAAAACCATTTTGATTAAAACAAACTTAAGTGTTTTAAAATCTTAATGGGAAAATAGTTTGTTGTAAGGGGGAGTTCTGATTGTTTATGCCAAGTGGATGGCGAATTGAAGCAATTCACATCATGTTGTCACTTTCTGTGTACAGTTTGTTTTCAAATTTGTTTAAATGCTTTTGCATTTTAGGGGGAGTAAGAATTTTCAGAAAATCAAAAAACATTTGAAAATTTGAAAAAGGCAAAAACATTGAAAATTCAAAACGAGTTTTGTTGTGAAAAAGAGGAAATGATAGTACATCAGTGGACTATCACAGCATGCTAAAGAATTGGAAAGTTAAAAAGTGATAAACGGTCTCACTGATGATGTGCCAGTAGGTTTTTGCACATTTAGTAGATTGTGTCGAGATATAAACCTAAATTTCAAACTTACTTATCTCGTGGGGAACATCTCTCGGATATATGGGTAACCCCCGAAATCTTGTTTGAAGGACCCCTCTTTCTGAGATACTAGGTCTTTATGCTTAGTGATATCTGGGGTATTATCCCGGGACTTCTGATTTTGCAGACGCAATGGCCTAGTCCCCGTATAATACTTTTCGCTTGCTTGAAATATAGCACCCCCCTCAGCATAAAAAATGATGAAACATTGCAAAATGCTAATCGTGTGCTGGTGAAGAAAAGATTCTCTAAAGGGAACACACCAAAAGTCGAAGCCATCATCTCTCTGATTTTGCGGAAGCAATAGCCTGAGCTCTCATGGCCCTCGCATTTAACCCTTTACAGATATCATCTAGGTATACTCACCTGTAAGACTTAATATTGGGATCTGGATAGGAGAGTATATTCTGAGGTGGAACACGCGTATAAGTTTAAGTCTCTAAAACATTAATCTCGTATCTCGAACCAGTTGAACTTTGTGTGAAAATTTAAGTGGATCAGTATACTGACAATCTAAGTGAATCGTTTAAAACTTAAAATGTTTAAAGCTTAACGGTGTTGGTGATTTGTCTTAGAAACTGATATGATCTTCTTACACAAACTCACAAAAATATTGTCTGTAAATATTTCTTTATTGCAATTCTTTAAGTTCAAAAATCCAAAAAGATTTTTAGTGTGTTTTACCATAAATTTTGAAAAATCCAAAAAGATTTTCGACAACTGATGTTGAAGAGCTGATTTTCAAAATTCCGAGTGCTAAATATGATGAACATTTCGTTAAGGGGAGTCTGTTTATAATGAATAAAAATAAATGTTTTGCCTACAAGTGGTTCATCAGATATTAACATTGTGAAATTTTTTGATTGATCATTACCTGCAAGTGGTATATAAATTTGTCAAATTTTAAATTTGTGAAATTTATTGTGAGGTAGAGATGTGTGCATGGTAGCCAGGTTCCTGATACTGAGCAGAATGTGAAGCCAGGTTACGATCTTGGTATTGCTGATGCTGATGAACTTAAGAAATCAAGAGATCTGATCAAGAGAAGATGGAGTCAGATTGAGATCATGGTAGAGAGAAGAAGAGAAAAGACTGAGGATGTTTTACACTGTCAGATACTTCAGGAAGAGTAAAAGACTGATAAAGACTGAAGACATTGAAGACTCGTCAACATCCGAGGGGGAGCCTGTTGGTGCATACGTCTGTCGACTTCGTCTTGTATCGAGTCTTGTATGTGTATAGATAGACCAGGGCACGTTATACGAGAAAACTGTCAAAAATAGGTTAGAAGGTAATTTCGCACGAAATAACAGAGTGTAATTTCGTACGAAATTAACTAGTGATTTCACACGAAATCAACTGGTAATTTCGCACGAAATAGTAATTTTGTGTGAATGTGATTTCGCATGAACCATTCCGTGCGAAATTAGCTAGCCTATAAATAGGTGCCTTGTGATTTCGTTTGAAGGGGTTCCAACTTTGTGATTCTAGAGCCGAAGTGCTGCTGAAGTGTCAACGTGCTGTAAATCTTTGTCAAATCAATAAAAAGACAGTTAAAGTGAATATCTAGTTGAATCGAACTCGATACGTCTGTTTCCGCCTTTCGTATTGAGTAGAATGCCTCTGAACGACTCGTTTCGGTTGGTAAAACGATCCTACATGTTGCCACTTGGCTTCTGGGTGATCTGGTTAGCAGGTTTCGATGGAGCAGAGTTTCCAAACTGTTTATCACGGACACGGTTGTTGTTCAAACTTGCTGCAAGACGGTAAACTTCTTCAATTGAGTCGAGCTGAGCTGCTTCAATGGCGTCACGCATAGCAGGAGGTAACCCATGAATTTACTTGGTGATCATGCGTTTAGGAGTGGACACCAAGTGTGGCACGATGATGCTGAGTTGTTTAAAACAGGTAGTATAAGCCAGATTGTCATCATTCACTTGTTTCAGATGCAAGAATTCATCCTCAAGTTTCTGTTGCTCATGCGGAGGGCAGAATTCAAGCATTATCATCTCCCTAACTTCAGCCCAAGGTAAAGCATAAGCTTCATCGTTGGAGCGGATGTTCCTCTCGTTTGTCCACCATTCTAGAGCTCTGCCTTGAAACAAGCCAGTTGCACTCTTAGTCTTTAAATGCTCAGGGCACTCAGTGTTGATGAAAGTAACTTCCATGCTGTCGAACCACTCCAGCATGGCAGACACTCCATCACTGCCCATGAAAGGCTTAGGGTTGCAAGAGACAAAGTGTTTGTAGTTGAAGCTCACAGGCTTAGGCTGGACAGCTTTCGAGTCCATAGGGGAGGGATGAGTGTTTGATCCCTGGATTTCAGATACAATCTTGGGAACAATGCGTGCAATCTGGTCGGCCATGAAATACATCATCTTTTTCTGAGTGTTGGCCTTTGACCTCTTGTGTGGGTTGGAGAGATGACTTGACGACATCTAAATAGTCAGAGTAAGAATTGGGTGAGACTCGATCACAATGTTTCATTTAAGTTATAGTTTCACAAACACATAGTATAGCGTAAAGTTTCACATGATTACATAAAGACTCAAGTTATTTCACATATCACAAAACGTTCAACAAGTTTCACATTCTTTAATCAGGTTGTCTCACATAGAATAAAACATTCAATTTGTTTCACATAGTTTAATCAAGATTCCCACGTACTATAACACAAATGATTAAAGCATCATAAATTTAGTCTGATCCTGAGAGATTGTTATTAATGTTTTAGATTGCGAAGATACGTGTGATTCGTGTAAAAGTTTCAGAACGAATAAAGCATCAAGTATAAAACCACATGTAAATCGAGATAACATAAAAAGATAGACTCATAAAACATAGGATTGTTTCGGTTAGAGAAACGTTGACTAACCAAAGTAAATCGAACCCCTTTCGAATTAAGGTAGCATGTGTTAGGATCTGGGGCTGTCATGATTGTGTTTGTTTGATAATAATGAACAAATGAATGAACATAAAACATGAATTAAATGTAGCGGAAATGGAAACAAACTTTATAACACAATCAAAGATAAATAGTTTTGATGAACACATGATTTTCATTAGTCATAAGATTACAAACAAATGATTACATACATGCTTACATACTAAACTCCCCCTCAGCCTGAGCTCAATGGTTGATCATACAAGATGAATGAATTGGAGGAGAAAACTCACTCGAATAGAACAGTACAAACTGTTCTGTTTATAGTACAGATCAAACCACTGAGAATCAAAGCTGAGGTCACCTAGACAGTGACATCTAACAAACTAACAAACTCTAAACACTGATATGATAAGTACTGTTACATATAAACACTGATGCAATCTGCTGTTGGTGCTGAAGCACTGTTGTTGTTGGGCAGTGGTTTACCTTTGGTTGATCAGGCCTTTGGTTCATCAGTGCTTGTCTTCAACAGGGCTTAGGTCTTCATCAGTGCTTTGGTGCCAACAGTGGATAGTCTTCATCAGTCTTTACAAGCAGCAGTTGTTAGGCAGATCAGTGCTTAGCTTTATAAGTCTGTTATATCCACTGTCATTGGAGGGAACTTTGATGGGCAGTGTTTATTATGGATCAATTGTTGGGATCCAGTTTTGGCTTTCCATATCATCTGTTCTTCAGGCTTGATTGCATGACCCAACAATCTCCCCCTAGAACAGATGATGCCAAAACTCTTCCTTATTCTTGATCTTTATTCTCTCATCAGCTTTTCCCTGATTTGCCCTTTGAATTGTAACTCAAAGTTCACAGAATCTTCATCATCCTCATCCCTACATAGTTGAAGCTCAAAGAGATCTTGTAGATCAGCTACACTCAGGCCTAGTGCATCCTCCCTTGATATGTGCTTAACTTCTCCACTGGACTTGAGCAAGGTCAATACATGGGTCTTTTGATCAGACTTCCACTTTAGTATCTTTGAGTTCAGTGGGTTTCTTGGGAGACCTTTTATTTTTGATGAGTTTGGTGATGGAGGCCTGCTCATGACTCTTTTGGCAATGTCTTGAAGCTTTCCTGAGTCAGGATTTTCTGCAATCATTTGCTGAAGAACCACTTTCAAAATATCAGCTTCTTGTGCCTTTTCTTCTTCTTCCATCTGTTTTTGCCCTTTTCTTTGATTTAAGACAATGATGGAGGTATCAGATGATGTGAACAAAGATTTCAAAGAGAGGGCCTGCTGCTGTGGCTCATCAGCTTTCTTGTCTCTGTATGCTGGTTTCTTTAGAACAGTGGGATCTGTTTCTCTTATCTTTTCAAGCTTTGCATATACCATATCAGTGTACTGCCTTGACCATTTTGATATGGATTTTGCTGTACCATATTTGGCTGCAACCAACTCTTTCTTCTTTCTTTTATATTCTAAGGTAAGATCTGCAATTTTCTTTTTATACTTACTCCAGTCTAGTGCAGATCTTTTCATACGTGGATCATTTCTGATTCTTTCAATTCTGCTTGCTTCAGCTTTAAGTGCAATGAGTGGCCAGTCTTTGAATTATTCAACCTTGGCAGGATAGAACTTGTCTCTCATGATCAGCTCCAAGAGGTATTGTCTCATCTCCTTTTGTAGGTTAGGATTAGGTGGTAAATTAGACATCTCTTTACTTAAGTCTCTTGCATAATCTTCCAATTTCTTGACTTTGCTTAGTAAAAGTTGCATTCGACTTGAGATGCTATCATCACTTTCTCCCTGACCTTCATACTTGGCTTGCAATTCAGCTTGCTTTGCTTTGAGTTTTAAATACTCATCCAAGTTTTTAGGAGGTCTGAAACCACAGAGAGATGGGAATTTTCTTTTGGCAGGGTCATCCACTGTGTAGAATTGCCTCATTTCATTTTTTACAGCAGGCAGTTCCAGTGGGTAGTTTGCTGCTAAAGGAACAACCCTTGCAGGATCATGTCCTTCAAGTATTGTTGGATCCTTGATTGGGTTGGCTAATTTTGGTGGAATGAATGGTAGGGGTTTTATTTGATTGTAGGGTCCAGATGAAATAGGATCAGGTGCTGGTATGTCATTATCATGCACCTGAAACTTTCTTTTTCTTGTATATACCTTTTTAGGAGAAGGTGTTTTTGTTTGATGTTTTGGAACAAAAAGGATTATGGCTTGGGAAGGAGTGTTTGAAGTGATGGGTGACTGACTAATAGTAGTTGAAACAACTGGTGTCTCAACCACTGTTGTCATTCCAACTGTTGATGTGTCAAGTGTTGTCTTCTGCTTTTTGGCAGGTGGTTTTTGTGATGGTAGTGTTGATTTGGGTTTAGTGGTGGTTGGGAAGGTGATGAGAGCATTGGTTGAAACAACATCTGTTGGTTTTATGGTTTGAGGTGAGGAAATTTTGGGGATTTCAGAGGTATGTTTAGTGGTTTTGGAAGGTGTGATTTTGGGTTGGCTGACCTTTCTGGTAGTATTTCTTCTATTTGAAGTACCCTGCACTTCCTTTGCCATCAAAACTTTCTTTTCCTCTGCCAATCTTTTAGAACCCTTTTGTTCCATTCTCTCTTTTCTATTGGCTTTTTGTTCAGCAAATAAGTTGAGAGTCACACCAACCTTCTTTGTACCATCTGGCCTAGGAATCTCTACAACAGGTTTAGCCTTTGGATCAGGCTCAAGGTGTAAACCTTCCTTTCCTTTCTTTCCTTTCTGGCATCATCAGGGTTTTCTACATAGATAATTGTAGGAGGAGAAGTACCAGTGGTTTGGAGTAAATGAGCTTTGATGGCTTTGATATCAGCTTGAGTATCCTTATACCTTGCATCCATCACATTTCTGAACATTTGAAACTAGATTTCATGTTGTTGATCAGCATATTTTCTTTGTTGATGAAGCAGAGGTTGTAGGAGTTGCCATAGCTCAGTTGTTGTGGTAGTAGATGATGAAGCAGTGGATTGAGACTTTGATGATTGTAACAACTGTTGCAGCATATTTTTGATATCTGCCACAGATGTTTCAAGATTTGTAACTCTCTCCGTCAAGTCCTGATATTTTAAACCATCACCCAAGTTAATGGGATCATCTGATTTCCCACTCGCAGTGGTTGTATCAGCAGTTGGACCAGAAGAAGTCTCCAATGGTTCATCCACTGATGCCCCTTTTTCTTGGTACTCAGGACTTCCCTCTGCATTAGCTATCTTATTTAACACACCAGTGGGTAAGTGAAACACACCAGTGGATAATTTGATAGCATCAGCAGTGGTTGCTTTCAAGGGAGGCTTACTGATGAAACTACTGGCCAGATGTAGATCAGTGGATCCAACACCTGTAGTAGCTGCTCCACTTGAACTACTGACAGGAATTTCATGAAACTCCTGCAATGTAACCTCCTCAACTGTTTGAGGGATAACCAATTGAATTGTTTCAGACACAGCCAAGGTTGTGGTTGTACTCTCAGTAATGTGTTAGTGAGAGGGGTTGTTTTGTATCTGAAGCTCAATAGCATCAAACATAGGTTTTATGGATGGTGGAATTTGAGATGTGGGGATGGGAGTTGAAAGAGAATTTGCCCCGGGAGCAGGGCTGTGGAAGATGGATTTAAGTGAATCCAGAGCTTCATAATTTGGTGTCCCTGTGTTTACAACTTGATCCTTTTGTGAGGATGCATGAGGAGTTTCAAGGTCAGGTTGAGATCTTTCTACCATCTGTTGTGAGGAAGTAGCAACAGTGGTTGTTAGTGACTTTTGTGATGTCACAGGAGTTACTTCTGGGATCTCATCTTCCAGAAGATCCTTTTTAGATGGGTTGGGGGGCTTTTTGGTAATTTTCTTTTTGGGCTTTTTGGTAGTTTTTGGTAGGGGTTGCACAGCAGTGGTTGTGCTGCTGTGGTCACCATGAGCAGTGGGCTCAACAGCAGAAACCTGAGGAGCAGATGTGGACTCATCCAAAGTTTTTCAGGTTCCTCTGTTTGTGTTTTCAAATCTTTTGACTCTGACAGCCTGGTAAAAGTTTCAGAGTAAAGACTGTTTATTTGACAAGAAGCACCTTGGATAAGCACTTGTGCACTATCCTTTGGGATTTTCTTTTATAAGTAATAGCTCAAAAATCTAGGAAACAACAAAAATGGTTTCTTCTTTTCTTTTATATTATTAACATTTTTAGCTAAATCATTGAAAATCTCTTGGGAGCAATTAAAATCAACTTCTGCCATGATAGCATATCCCAAGTATTGGATTTTCAATGGTATTTCATTGAAAGTTGTTGTTTTATTTGAAACACACATGAGTAGGGTATGAAATAAAAATTTCATGGGAGGTGGGAAATTTCCCTTTTGCGAAGTAGCTTTAGCCATTTGTCCTACATACCCTCTTTCAATCAGATCTGTCTGATACTCATCTTTAGGAAAATAATTTTTACCTATATGATCATTCAGCTCAAAAACTTCTGATATTGTCTGTGGTGTGATTGAAACAAGAATTTCTCCTACTTTTGATGTGATAGCCCAAGGCTTTTTGTCCTGACTTTCGACTTTGGCATGTTTCCAGAACTCACGTAGGGTTTCTTGATAGATAGGTGCGTTGCAAGTTAACAAAGTTTTGTACTTTGAAGATGAAAGAGCATCGATGATTGAGTGAAAATCTATGTTTTTACTTGTTTTCTCAAGGGTACACAGATAGTTATGGGGATTTTTGAGTATAAGTGCCATGGTGATTTGGAGAGATTTGGAGAAAAAGATGAAGGATTCGAAGGAATTTGATGGAAACCGCTTTTGAAAGAACTTTTGAATTCGATACGGCAGTGAAACCTCTGATTGTGGTTTTAATCAGGGTTTTATAAAGTGAAAAAGTGAATGCTGACGTGGCAGCGATTACAAAGATCTGACGGCTAATAACTGTCAACGTGACAACCCCTGATGAATAATGGATGACAGTTGTTTAGGAAACAACTGATGTTCAATATCAGTGGTTTACAGTGGTGAAAATGAAAACAGTGGCTGACTTTTAACTATCAGTGGATAGTCATCAGTGATTTAAAACACTGATGTTTTGGCAACAATGATTAACAATGAAAATGAAGGAACAGAGGTTGACTTTCCGCACTGGATAAATTTCAACAAATCAGATGTTTGAACCAAAACAATGTTTATGACAGACTTTTAAGGATTAATGAAAATTTTCATTTTTAACTATTTTTAAGGATGAATTTTTGATTTTCTGAAAACATTTTAAAGCTTTATTCATGGAAAAACAGGATTTTACCTTTTATTCCATGTTAAGCATGCCAATCCTAGAGATCAAGCTTTCAAAGGTGGATGTGTCTAATGCTTTTGTTAGCACATCTGCCAGCTGATCTTTAGTATGAACATGATGCAGAGAAACCAAACCTTTTTCATAGAAATCCCTCACAAAGTGATGTCTGATGTCAAGAATGGTGGATTAATGAGATATTGAATTTTTGATGATATATTTCAGCTGCTTGACTGTCCTGCATAAAAGAAATCTTTTGAGCAATTATGCCAACATTCAATAACATATTTTGAAGTTACAAACAATTGGACTGTTCAGCTTCCAGCAGCATCATAATATTCTTCAATCAGTGGATGTGGAAACATCTGCTTGTGCTTAGTCAAATACACTAAGCTTATTGCCTAGGAATTGACATCCTCATGATGTAAGCTTCCACACTTTTGGTGTTGTAGTTTCTTGGATAACATGAATCTTGACAACCATGCTCCTAACATATGCTGTGTTCTTTGAGGTCCCACTTTTTACCAGTTGGATTCTTGTCCTTTGGCTGTGGTACTAGTTTTTCAAACTTGTTGTCACTGAACTGTTGAAGCTCCTCTTAGAAAACATCTACCCAACTTTCTGGCTTTTAGTGCCCCATGGTACTTGACTTGTTGATGGAATGGTAGAATGCCAATAAGAAGACAAATGTTTTAGGATTGACTTTATGAAGGAATCCCTTTTCATTGAAGTTACCAAGTGTTTGGTAAAGTGGTTGAGTTTTAAGGAATATTGATGTTTCAAAGGTGAGGCTACAGATGTGAATCATCTAAGCTAACAACTGTTGGTGACTTTTGATGATCCAACAGCTGTTTGAAATGAAGACAAAGAGTTTTGAATGATAGGTATGGCACAGTGATGACTTTTATCCATTTTGATGGATTTTTCTCAACAGTGGTTAGGGGTGAGGTAGTGACAGAGGCTTAGAAGGTTACTTTGGTCAAAAACTGTTTGTGCATCAGTGGATGAGCTTTAACAGCTGTTTTGAACATCTGCTGCTCTGATGAAGAAAATGATTTTGAATTGTGATATCACAATATCATATCCAACATCTGTTGATGTTGATTGTGAGTTACCTACAGAATTAATTTTTTGACAAACACATTCTAGATGCAAATTTAACAAATCTGCAGGGTTTTCAAGGATTTTTAATGCAGAGAATTCATTTGTTTTTGCACTCAATATTTAACCACACATCTACTCCATGTTTAAAACATTCTATAGATTTTGACAGTGGTTAAGTATCCCAGATGATAACCACATTTTACTTTGACCACACATTTTGTGTTTCAATCTTTTGAGAATTTAGAGTAAAACATGAGCTGTCAAATATTTGAGGTTTGTTAACACTCAACTTTTGTTAATGATTTAGACTTGAGTTTATGAATGAAATGACCCAGACTCTAACACCATATCCTTTTGATCCATTATCAAGGAATATATCACCCTAGGAAAAAATAAAAGGGTTTTACATCCTGACAGGTATTTGAACTTTGATGTGCGTAGTGCGTGATAGGTTTTTATTTATATTTTAAGCCCTTTTTAACACTTTAGTCAAGTTTTAAATTTATAAAACACGATATACTACTAACACTAAACACACATATGGGCAAGTGCACCTATCGTGAGCGTAGTATAGCGTTGGTAAGATACCGAGGTCGTCCAATGACACAAGAGCTTTTAATACCGGTTTATCCTCAACGTCTAATCAAATTAAAAGTTTAGAAAAGGTTTTAAACATGAAAATAAAAACTAAAAAATGCTGAAAATAGAAATAAAATAAAAACAGATATACAAGATGAATCACTTGGATCCGACTTGCCTTTAGTGTAACCTTTGATGATTTCCGCACTTTTGCACTTTTTAAGAGATTATCTTAGTTATAGTAGTAGGCCCCTCTTTTGAAGGTGACGTTACCCTCAACCCAGTAGTTTGAGTCAGCAAGGATACAATCCTAAAGGGTCGGAATATTGAAAGATAATTAATTAAGTTATTAATGCGTAATGTGGTAGGCCCCTCTTTTGAAGGTGACGTTACCCTCGGCTAAGTGGTTTGAGTCAGCAGGGATACAATCCCAAGTAGTCGGGTTAGTATATTAATAGTAGTTTACATATGAGGGGATCAAGCTATTCGCACCCCCGCCATCCAATACCAGTGGGTATTGAAGGAGGTCCTAGTAACCTTGACCCAGGTCCTTGCAGGATCTATACACTGAACAAGGCAAGAACCTTACCAAACCATTCCCTTAACCCCCGACCAGGTAGCCAACATATCTCTATATAGACCATAGAGATATGAATGGTGAAAATCTTTTATTTTATATAGACAGTAAAATAATGCTGCCTAGACCACCACAGACAAATGATAAGGAAGTTTCACCTTCAACATAAGAAACTAGTTATTAAAGTCATTAATACAAAACCAAATAAAAAGTGCGAAAAGATTAAAAATCAAAAGTATTACACTAAATGCTTGTCTTGACCAAGTGATGTAAGAGACTTAGGCAAACATGGCCTTTGATTGTCAAGAACTCTTACTATCAATCTTGGATCCCGAGACTACTACACACACTCTATGATGGATGATGGATGATGGTGGTGGTGGATGTGGGTTGTAGTGTCACACCCCGACCACGTAGAACATACAAAACGTGGCGGAAACATCGGGGAGTGTTGTAACAGAATTAATGTTTCACAACCATGGAAATTAAAGTTTCGTTTTATTGATTAAAAGTGTTACAATGTCTTAACAAACAAGGAAATACAACATAATTAACTAGTCTTGCATCTTTTATTGTCACTAAAGCCCAAGTCTGCCTATGTGTATCTTGATCATCTTATGCAACAGCTCCTGAAAAACACATGTGAAAATAGGTACGTCAGCATAAAAATGCCTGTGAGATACATAGGTTTTGTGAAAATAAGATTCATGACTTATGTTTGAGAAAATGTTTAGTCATGAACCTTGTTATTTGCTTTGTCTTTTAAATCATTTGAAAAACGATAAGATCAGATGATAAGTATAAATAAGTGTAAGGTTAAATGAATAACCAAGTAAAATGTGTTTGTATAAGATAAGTTGTTTATAAATCAATGTCTTGTGAAAAGTATGTTATTTGTATGAAATGTTCTATGTCTCAAACTGAAATGATTCAAATAACGTTACGACATGTAATACCATACAAACACTTATATATAGGAAGTACCAGCGGCGTATCCACCATGCTTGTATCATATTACACACGCATCGTTACTTAATCACTTAATCAAACCAAACCAAACTATCAAAGTGTTCATGTCAAGATGTAAATCATGTCAAAATGTCTATGTCAAATATCCATGTCAAATGTCTATGTCAAATATCCATGTCAAATGTCTATAATCTAAAAGTAGTCAAGTAATGTATAACCAAAATGATATGTATGGTAAGTAAAATTAAGACTACTTAAACCATAAGTAAAAATGTACAAAACAAAGTATTGAAGTAAAACTTGGTTTAAATCAAAGTTATGTTTTGTAGAATAATGCATGCTTTACTGATACAAACACTTATGCAGTATGTTAAACGCAAACATTCAAGCCTTGAGACAGCCGGATAACTATGTAAAAGTGAGTTATCAAGAGAATATGTATTCGGATTCGGTCATTCCTTTCATCCCCTTTCCCTGGGATGTCCGGAACGGGATTTGTCAAGTCCTATGGTACCACTACCTACTACCGAGCGGCGTAGCAAATGTTAATGAATGTTATATAGACCCGTTAAACAAACCAAATGTCATACCAAAATGTAAGCATGAGATGAAGATAATGTACCTAGTATGCTAGAGTAAACATACAAGGTAGAGTTGTAAAACAATGTGTCCATATGTTACTGGAACATATGCAACAGAGATGTAATGTAAAACGATGTACTAAGTAATGCACACAATGGGCACACCTAGCATGAAATGTAATGTAAAACAATGTACCAAGTAATGCACACAATGGGCACACCTAGCATGAAATGTAATGTAAAACAATGTACTAAGTAATGCACACAATGGGCACACCTATCATGAAATGTCATAAAATCATGTACTATAATGTACTAACGAACATAGCAGTATATGATGTTAAAACAGGAAAGCATGAAAGTAACAAGTAGGCACATGTGTTCCACCCCAAAACAGTTTGGAAAACAGTAAAAGAGGGGTCTATCTACTCACTTGAGATTGCTCAGTTGTCTAAAGATAACCACCAAACAGTGCTAGAGATCTCGGAATCATTTGGAAGGGAGAATCACAAGAGTAGTTTGGAAGGGAGAATCACAAGAGTAGTTTGTAAGGAACATAGTTCCTTGATGTAGGTATCATAGGAAAATCATACACACATGTAACTATACTTGTATATCAGCATTTATGAACAACGATTTATTTATAAACAAAACAGATTGTTTCACATTACAAGGAAACAAAAGAACAAAAGCGTAAGACAGCAACATCCTTTGTTCAGCTGAATGCTCATCCGTGGGTCGGATTTGCATTAGCAAGCTTTGGGCATCGGTTTCTGTAGTGGGTCAGATCCCCACAATTGTAACAGGCACCAGGTGGGTAGTGTGGTCGTGCAGCTTGACCCTGTTGCTGAGCAAGAGGCTGAGCAACTTGTTGAGCCGGGTTCTGAACTGGCCGATTCGGATTAGCAGGGATGCGGCAGGTGTTAGCAAGATGACCGGATCTTCCGCAGTTGGTGCACTGACGACACTGGAGGTGTGGTTGATGATGGCCGTTACACCTGTTGCACAAAGGTGCATTGCCAAAATAAGGCTTCTTGGCTAGTGGTTGCGCAGGCTGATTTGATGCAGCTTGGGCCTGTGCAGTAATGGCATTGTTTTGGGAAACCTTACGCTTCCTTGCCCTCTTGGATGAACTAGAATCCTTCCCATTTTTGTTCTGACCTTTCTTGCTATCCTCCTTGTCAGACGACTGTTTCTCGCCCTTGTCACCCTTCCTGTGTAATTTATTCTTCCGAATCTGCGACTCAGTCAATGTCGCTGATAACTCGATCGCCTGACGGAGTGTGGCAGGGTTACTACCAGTAAGGATGTCTTGTACCGAGTCAGGTAGGCCGTCGATGTACCTTTCGATAGCTATGTCAAGTGGGGTAACCATTGTCGGGCAAAGCAGACTCAACTCCTCAAACCTATCAGTATACGCCCTGTGCTCACCACTATCTTGCTTCAACTCATCAAATTCCTTCTCCAAAGCTCGCTGCTCATGACGAGGACAGAATTCCCTCATCATAAGAGCCCTAAGTTCAGCCCAGGTTTGCGCAAGAGCAATTTCTGCACCTCGGTCCCTCATAACCCCGTTCCACCATGTGAGAGCCCTCTTCTGGAACACACTTGAAGAAAACTCGACCTTGCGATTATCCGGACACTGAACGTGGCGGAAAGTATTCTTAATGCTCTCGAACCACTGAAGAAGCCCAATTGCTCCCTCAGAGCCACTAAACTTGAGTGGTTTAGCCTGATTAAAGTCCTTGTATTTGCATAGGGCATTGTTGTTGTTGTTGGCTTGTTGCCATTGAGCAAAGAGATTTGGAAATTGGGCAACCATCTGCTGCGCAATAATTTCTGCCAGTTCGGCAGTCTCTATCTGGTTCTCGCGTCGAGGAGGCATTCTAAAAGAGGAAACATGAAAGGAAACGAGTGAGAGAATTTGACAAAAAGAATGAGATGAACAAATCTGATGAAAGCAAGGATAGTGGTCATTTGTT
Organism: Helianthus tuberosus; assembly: GCA_030545235.1. Taxonomy (NCBI): domain Eukaryota; kingdom Viridiplantae; phylum Streptophyta; class Magnoliopsida; order Asterales; family Asteraceae; genus Helianthus; species Helianthus tuberosus. Next base: position 65,963,347 of record CM060430.1, read on the forward strand.
TGTTACTACAAAGCAACAAACGACCTCGGTGATTAATCAAAGTAATTAGGTCAAAAATAATGTATCACGAAGACATGCTCGCCTATAAGTGAACACTCATCCCAAGAATTCCCAGGTAAGCACAACTGGTCTCGCGTCTGATGAGATGTATACGAAGTGCTTGCCTAGACAGAAAACCCAGAATACAGGCATTCACCCTTCCAGTTTGCACGTGTTCACATTATTTAAAACCCAAAACCTTGTCGAGATTTTGAAAATTCAAAGGGGTTCAAAACCATATAACAGAGGGTTCAAAACCTTGTAATCAATCATCCTAGAACAGATGATTAGTTTTCAAAGCGGTTTTGAAATTTATGTTCTTGTTGTGGTCGTCGCCTAAGGATAGGTGACAGTATTGTTTTATGACTAAACGCAAGTAAACTCGCGTTAGGGTCCTAGAAAGGTTATAGACTAGGTCAAAGCATTACTAATAACCTAATTCCCTATAACCATGAGCTCTGATACCATCTTTTCTGTCACACCCCGACCACGTAGAACATACAAAACGTGGCGGAAACATCGGGGAGTGTTGTAACAGAATTAATGTTTCACAACCATGGAAATTAAAGTTTCGTTTTATTGATTAAAAGTGTTACAATGTCTTAACAAACAAGGAAATACAACATAATTAACTAGTCTTGCATCTTTTATTGTCACTAAAGCCCAAGTCTGCCTATGTGTATCTTGATCATCTTATGCAACAGCTCCTGAAAAACACATGTGAAAATAGGTACGTCAGCATAAAAATGCCTGTGAGATACATAGGTTTTGTGAAAATAAGATTCATGACTTATGTTTGAGAAAATGTTTAGTCATGAACCTTGTTATTTGCTTTGTCTTTTAAATCATTTGAAAAACGATAAGATCAGATGATAAGTATAAATAAGTGTAAGGTTAAATGAATAACCAAGTAAAATGTGTTTGTATAAGATAAGTTGTTTATAAATCAATGTCTTGTGAAAAGTATGTTATTTGTATGAAATGTTCTATGTCTCAAACTGAAATGATTCAAATAACGTTACGACATGTAATACCATACAAACACTTATATATAGGAAGTACCAGCGGCGTATCCACCATGCTTGTATCATATTACACACGCATCGTTACTTAATCACTTAATCAAACCAAACCAAACTATCAAAGTGTTCATGTCAAGATGTAAATCATGTCAAAATGTCTATGTCAAATATCCATGTCAAATGTCTATGTCAAATATCCATGTCAAATGTCTATAATCTAAAAGTAGTCAAGTAATGTATAACCAAAATGATATGTATGGTAAGTAAAATTAAGACTACTTAAACCATAAGTAAAAATGTACAAAACAAAGTATTGAAGTAAAACTTGGTTTAAATCAAAGTTATGTTTTGTAGAATAATGCATGCTTTACTGATACAAACACTTATGCAGTATGTTAAACGCAAACATTCAAGCCTTGAGACAGCCGGATAACTATGTAAAAGTGAGTTATCAAGAGAATATGTATTCGGATTCGGTCATTCCTTTCATCCCCTTTCCCTGGGATGTCCGGAACGGGATTTGTCAAGTCCTATGGTACCACTACCTACTACCGAGCGGCGTAGCAAATGTTAATGAATGTTATATAGACCCGTTAAACAAACCAAATGTCATACCAAAATGTAAGCATGAGATGAAGATAATGTACCTAGTATGCTAGAGTAAACATACAAGGTAGAGTTGTAAAACAATGTGTCCATATGTTACTGGAACATATGCAACAGAGATGTAATGTAAAACGATGTACTAAGTAATGCACACAATGGGCACACCTAGCATGAAATGTAATGTAAAACAATGTACCAAGTAATGCACACAATGGGCACACCTAGCATGAAATGTAATGTAAAACAATGTACCAAGTAATGCACACAATGGGCACACCTAGCATGAAATGTCATAAAATCATGTACTATAATGTACTAACGAACATAGCAGTATATGATGTTAAAACAGGAAAGCATGAAAGTAACAAGTAGGCACATGTGTTCCACCCCAAAACAGTTTGGAAAACAGTAAAAGAGGGGTCTATCTACTCACTTGAGATTGCTCAGTTGTCTAAAGATAACCACCAAACAGTGCTAGAGATCTCGGAATCAAACGGCACCTAATATAGGTAACTATGTTAAATAACCGGACCTAAATCGGAAGACTGGGTAGCATTAGGGTTTGAAAACCAAACGAGTGTGGAGACTCGTGTGATATGGTTTAACAAAGCCTACATACTAAATGAAACTTAACCTAACTGCTTACGACCCATTACGACCCGTTTAGGTAGCTTATGCTACTTTAACGCGTCGTTCGCGTGAAACGCGTTCGGACCGCCTAACTAGTCCTATGACAAGTGTTATATGCCTAAACATGTTACATAATCAGTTATGTGACAAAAGTTTAGATTACATATGCCTAATTACCAATTATACATGAAAAGGGTATTCTGGTAATTTACCTAAGGCATATAAACTACCTATCATACAACTATTTAAACGATGTGACCATAGGGTATAACCTCGGAAGGTTATTCCCTACCTACTATGGTCACCTAATGTATTTGGTCGGATCCTAATGATCGACCAAACTGGGTCGGGTTCGAAGGTATAGGCGATTTATTAGATCGCCTACCCTACGACCCTAGACAACGTGGTAATCAGTGGGCATAGTCCCAAGGGACTATAACCAACGTGATTACACTCACGTTGCGAAGTTCAAACGAACTTCGCATTGACCATTACTGGTCAACGCTGAAAGTCAAACAAAAGTTTGACTTTCTGACTCGAAAAGCAGTAAAAATAAGGAAAAGAACGAAAGAATACTTACGAAGGGTCCCCGAATGCTAATCCCGATCCAAGAACTCAGGTATGAAACAATGGTTTCAACTTAGAGCTCTCAAATCAAAATTCTTGTGCAAAATGAGGTTGTGTGGGTTGGGTATTTATAGGAATACCCGAACCGTTAGGATCGTTTCATGGAAAACGTGCCATGATCCAACCCGTACACTTGTCGGAACCTTATGGAAGCTTAAAATGGTTCTTATCATCATGACTAGGCAATTGGGAACATGTGGTGGAGGATCAAACAGCTACAGCCTGCTGTTTAAAAACTCTGAATCTGGTCAGCAGACCCCTAGCGCACCGCTACGCTAAAAGTGTAGCGCACCGCTAGGCTTAAGTTTGGCAGATTTACACTTTTGGTCCCTGTCATGCATTCAGCCCATTTTCGACACGTTTAAGGCCCGTTAACCCCATTTCAAAGCTCTAAAATGAAGTTAAAGTATAGGGAACTTAAAATGTGCTCAAAAATATCTCGGATGTTGGTTCGTTTAACCGTACGGTTGCGTTGTTCGGTTAATTACGACGGAATGCGCACAAGCGCGAAAAACGATCCAAATGACGCGACGAATGGATTTTTCTTAAGGCGAACAATAAAATATAATGTAGTCATGCTTACATAAATTTTTGGATGTCCGGATGTATTCAGAACGTAAGTTATGCGCGAAAATGCAAACTTGTGCACTTTTTGACATTTTTAGTCCCTGAATGACACAAAAGTTTATTTTAGCATACCGAACACCTCAAAGCCTATTTCTAAGCTATGTAAAGGATATTTATGGTATGTTTAACTTATGTTCATGTTCCGGAATGTCTGTTACAGTTCAAATTGGCATACTTTCGCAGTTTGTCAAGTTTAGTCCCTGTAAGCGAATTAGCTTTGATTTCACCACACCAAACCTTCCAAAACTTATGTCTAAGTTATGTCAAGGTTATTTAAGGTATGTTAAGCCTATTTCACTATTCCGGAGTGTTTGTTGGATTAAACTGGTTATATTTACGCATCAGTGCGCGTATAACCTTCCAGAAAGCGATTTAAAGCTTGAAATTGAACAAGAGTTGATATGTGTAAACGATACACATATTTTTACAAATCCCAAGTATGAAATATAATATTTCATTGGTTTGGTATTTGTTTGATGGCCGTGAAGGCACAGGTGTTACATGTAGTGGTGGTGGAGTTTGGGTGAAGTGGGAGAGAGGTGGTTTGCCAAGGGATGCCTTTGAAGTGAACCAAGCACCTCTATTTATAGCCTGCACAGAAGCCCGGACACGGCCCCGTGTCCATCCACTTTCTCTTTCTTCATTAATTGCAATTTGTCTGCATTAGCTCCACACGCCCCCTTGTCCACTGGGCACGGCCCCGTGTGCAGAAGCGTATCTGTACTATCAAGATTTGCTTGGATTCTTCGAATCTTAGCATTGACCACGCCCCGTGTCGAGCTGGCCACGCCCCCGTGTCGGGAATAGAAGCTTCTATAGCTTTTTCCTTTCTGCAGACATCTGGCCACGCCCCCGTGTCCGCTGGGCACGGGGCCGTGGTCAGCCTTCTGTTTTCTTGTTTTTGCTTAGGAAGATGCTGTCGAGGGGTCGGGCATGCCACGTTTGTTCCTTTTCTTGTATTTATGTTAGATTTTGCTGCATATTTATTCCTTTTGTTCATTTACGCTCATTTAATCCTGAAAATACAAAAGGAAGACAAAAGCACACTTTTTCCAACATTAGTACTAAAAAGGGTTAGTTTTATGCCTTATTTGATGTAATTTATATGTTGCATTTTACACACATCAAATACCCCCACACTTGAATCTTTGCTTGTCCTCAAGCAAAACTCTTTATAATGTGGCTTACACTCCCAAATGGAATGGGCAGAAGAGAAGTTTTTGGGCTTGTCTTGAGTGTCGGGAATCCAAGATCTTTATTAGGCTTTATTTTTAAGTTATTTACGATCCTATTCGTTATGATTTATTTTGAACGTTTCATAAGAGAAATTACTTATTTGGGCATAACATGCCTTTTAAAAATTCCATTTATATACAAGTTCACATACCTCACGGGAGACACTCAACACTCGGGCGAAGATGTATTTTTGTGAAACACTCGAGACCGGCATGGAACTTATTTTTACCATATGTTTGCCAAGCAATCAATCCTCCTCCTTTTTAACTATACACCTTTGTAAATATCAAGAGGAATTGAGGAAGGGTTAGGCTTGGGTTAATGGTAGGTGGTTTTGGGTTAACGGTTAGTAAAAAAGGGCGAAAAGCGTATAAAACGTTGGTCGTCGTAAAACTTTTTGTTTTTGTGACTTTTATTCAAATAAAGCATTTTCAAACAAAGTTTCTTTTGAGGAACTTGTTTGTTTATTGCTATTCTTCATTTTTTTTTCATAAGGATGTCACATGAAGACCGAGCTTTTTACTAAAATAAAGGGTTAAAAATAAAAAGGGTTTTGGTGAGTAAAGGGTGTTTGTTTTGTGGGTTTAGAAACGAAAAGGTTTAGGCTCAAAGGGGTTAACTAGGGGGATTTTGGGTAGGTGATAAAAAAGATGAAAAATAATGGCGTTGAAAAGAAAAAAGGGTTAGTCCTAATGCCTCCATCATTTACTTACTTGGGTTTAAGTTGGTAAGGTCCGGGAATGTATCGTCATGGCAAGTTCTAGAGTCGTAAGAAACCAAGCGACTTTTCACACAAGAAACGAAAAATGAGCATTTAATTTTAAAGATGTATGTTTTTATGCTCAATAAAGGCTCAAAACTCACTTTTTGTGGGAATGAGTTTTTAATGTGATTAATTATATATAATCAAATTTTAACTAGATTTGTCATGCTTTTTCATAATTTTCTTATGTTGGTTCTTTTTATCACGATGTTATTGGTCGTAAATTTGTAAAAATATAACCTTTTTAGAACTTGTTATTCCCGAATTAAACCAAGACAAGTAAAAAAAATGAAAAGTTTTTGAAAAAATTTGTCCTCAATGTTATTAGGACTTTGCAAAATTCAAAGTTTTAGCATCCCCCACACTTAAATTACACATTGTCCTCAATGTGTCCAAAAAAGAAATTTTTAGGTTGATTGAATGTGTTTAAAAACAAAAAAAAAATTATGTTACTGGGTGTCTGGACACGGGACGGTGTTAGTCCGGGCACGACCCCGTGTTCAGATTGCCAGTATCATAGTTTACAGAAGGCTGGGCACGGGGGCGTGTTCAGTGAACACGGCCCCGTGTCCAGTTACCTGAACTGGGAATTTTCTGCAGAACCTTGGGCACGGGGCGTGTTGGGCTGATCACGGCCCCGTGCTGAACTTGCTGTAATGAAGAAAAATTGTCGGGAGGCTCTGTTTTTGTGCATGGGGTGTGGGTTCAAGTTTCCCTTAGTAACCTCCATCATTCCGAGTGTGTTTTATCCATTACAACATCATCCAAACACCATTTAATACTTAAAAATCATTATTCATTAAAGAGTGAATTACATAAGATCCTAGAAGATAAAAGCATATACTAAATTTAGATAAGTAGGTCATTAAACACAAGAAATCTAAAACCACGAAGAAGTTCTAGCCTATAGTTTATTTTAAGAGCAAAATTTCCAAAAGATAATTTTCTCGGTTGAATGCGGCTTGAAGAACTTCTTCTCCGGGAATGGCCCCTCATACATCATTGAGCCATTCCTCTATTTCCCGAGGGAGAAGAAAGGCGGGCTCATTGGCGTCCTCGTTTTGAGGGGGGAACTTCTTGTAAGTTGTCAATAGGAGGTTCCGCAGGGATGTCATCCCACCCGGTGGGGTTAATGATTCCTTAAGCTAAGTTCCAATCTTCTTGGGGAAGGATTGGTTCCATGGGAGGTGTTACAAGAATGTTCAATCTCTGGTGCAAGAGATTGATTTCTTGGAAACTGTTTTCTAGCCCCATCGTGAGATAATTGATATGGTCGATTAGGACTTCTTCTACGAATGTCATTTCGTCGAGAGCTTCTCGTAGTGGCATCACATAGCGCACAAGAGTTGTTTCGATTGAAGGCCTTCGTTCCATACGACTATTCCTTGAATGTGCTGAAGAGGTTCCATTATTTTGGCTCGACATTCTATGAAAACAAACCGGAAAGAGTTTAATTTAATGAAACAGTACCTCGGACACGGCCCTGTGCTCGCTGAGCACGGCCCCGTGTGCACCTCTCTACAGGTTTTTGAAACATAGAATCTTGGAAATTATTTTTCTGACTTTTGAAGGATTTTTAAGCAGAAATAACTTAAAACAGTGTTGTAAAACTTATTTTTGACAAGATTCCTTGAATAAAAACCTAACAAATATCACAATAAAGCTTGAAACTATGGAGATTTCAAACTCTAATGGAGGTTTTGAGGAGAACCTTCTTTAGAATATACCTAGTATGGTATATGTGAAGATCCCACTAGATCTTTGTCTTTGGAATATACCTAGTATGGTATATGTGAAGATCCCACCAGATCTTTGTCTTTGGAATGGGTCCAAGAGTGCAGGAATCTTGCTGCATTTATAGAAAACGACAGCACGCTGGACACGGCCCGGTGTGCAGACAAAATTGTAACACTTTTTGTCCGTATTCTGACCAAAAGTCAGACGGGAATCTTTGGGTGGACACGGGGGCGTGCTGACCTGGACACGGACCCATGGCTAGAAGTTTTTATGAAGTTTTGTCTATTTTGAAGGAGTTTATCCGGATCGGGTGGTTCCTTACTGGATGGAACAACACCGAAGTGCCTGAGATACCATAGTTGCCCTAGTTTTAGACAAGAACGCAAGAGGTTATCGGAAAGGGTGATTCCTAAGCTAAATACCGGTGGGCAAAACCAACCTTTATTTCCCTTATCCGGGCTCTCGTTAAAGAAGGTATATGTCGAATCGCTCAGGTCTATGTATGCATTGGCGGAAACCGATGGGGAGTCCTTCACGGCACAATCGACACAGGGACGAGTATCGCTCAAGTCCTCGCAAGAGTTAGAGGTGATTTCGGGAGCAACGATGTTGTTATAATCCGAATGCAATATCACTAATTCTCCTTGATCATCTTCTTGAGATGAATTAATTATATCCATCTCAAGTTCTTTTATCCATCGGATAATTAGTTCTTCCATTTGAAATCATTCTTCAAGAATCATTTCATCTAGAAGGGATGATTGAGAGCATTCGAGGGAAAGATAGGGATTATTTTTACTTTCACCCATCTTAAGGCTACAAGAAAACAATGGGTCTATATAGTGGGGATTGTAATTTAAAAAATAACATTTTAAATCTTCATGAGTTCCGCCACATATTTGACACCACGTACCATGAGAGGAGCGAAAGTAAAAAATATCAGTATCGCTCATGTTTGTGTCAGAAATAACCAGCCGTCGGGATCTTACGACTCTGTTTTCAGTATCTGAAACTTGGGCATGGGGGCGTGTTTAGTGGGCACGACCACGTGTTCAGCTACTGTCCGACTTAAAACAGGATTGCCAGTACCAAAGATTGGGCATGGGGCGTGTTCAGCGGGCACGACCCCGTGCTGATGTCACGCCCGTCTTAATTTAACACAATTATAACATTTAACACGCAATTTATACAAAAATGAGAGCTTACAAAATATTTGTTAGGTTAACGATCATACATGATCAAATCATTTAAGTTATCATCCTAACTAGTTTAAACATTTCAAATGCAGTACTTAGTGTTTACAAGATTCAGTTATAACAAGGCAAAATGAGATCAATGCGGAAGCTTTAAACAACGTGTGTTCGGTCTTTGTTTCATGCTTGATCTTCATCCGGAGCAACATAGCATTCAACTACATTCAAAACCAACTTAAACGTTAGTTTTGAGCCTTTAGAATCATTAAAACATAACCTTTATGCATAATATTCAAGAAAAACGATTTTGACTAGTTATTTAGGCCCTCGCGGGGCGCGACTGATTAAGGGACATCTTTCGCGGGCAGCGACACTTGTCGCGTCACGCGACGCACATATGGTCTTGCCGTCGCGTAACGCGACGACCTTATTTTTCCAGAACATTTGTTTTTTTTGAGCTGCAGCCAGCTTCGAATTATAACAAAATTCTAACTTAAAACTTGCATAACTTTCTATCTAAGTGTCCGTTTTGGATGATTCTTTTTCTTACGCGTCCGTAATTAAATTACCAACACATCTATGATGATTATCATATAAAAAATTGAGTTTACGGACTGAAAGTCTATAAATCCTTATTGTATTTGTTTGACCCGCATAGTTTTGCATCAAGATTCTATCACTTGTAATCTATGACTTGGAGACATATTTACCCATTTCCCGGGCTTACGATCATTAGTGTATTGTTACCAATTCTATGGTTTTACGCTCTTGTGATCCATATTCGCCAAATGATATTCAAAGCACATTATACTATCTACTAAACAATTATCCGACCCGTTTGGCTCATTTATGGAATCCTCCATTCTCAATGACTACCAAACATTTTCTAATTAAGTTTCGACTCGTTTAACCAAGTAGTGATCGTCGTCACTTCTATTGATGCTACGCTTTACTCAAAACACAATTTCAAGCGACTATAATTTTCCAAATAACATAATGTAATGGGAACATAACTACATACTTACACAATTCAACAACATTAGTTTCTGTCCATAATTACCCATTCCCGGGCTTTTCAATCTTAGCGTATGGCGTCCATTCCATGGTTTACGCTTTTGTAACTCAAATTTAATGAGTGACGTTTAAGTCACTTCGAACATTACCATTTCGACCGTTATTTGACCCGTTTGGTTATCTGATGGAATTCACCATTTTATCAACATACCAAACTTATTACCACCAAAATTTTAACCCTTTCCTTTATCAAGTGAGTTACATCACTTTATTTACATTCCAAACATGAATAATTAAACAATATTATCAACCAACATATCTAATTAACTATTTTAACCCATTTTATTTGTCGAGTGAACTTCGTCACTTCTATGACGTACCAAACTTGCATTTGACAATACTATCTCATTAGCATTTCTAAGACTATTGTTTATGCATAATGTAACGAAACTGAAGTTACCTACCTTCAAAGCACCACTTTCAAAGCATATCTCCACCGGCTTGTCCGCTTGACGATCCGGATTCCTTACCTAAAGAGTTCAATTCACAATCATATTAAAACCCTTTTTATAACTTTTAACGCATAATTCATCTCATCATTTTAATATGCGTTTTTGTTCAGAATTTCAATATTTAGCCCTCTTTTAGGCATTTCTACAAACACCTAAAGGGCATTATTTTACTAATCCAACAACCAAGTCTCATGATTAGTTATTTGGCCAAATTTTAACATCTACACAATGTTCATATATCAAATTTCATATTCACATTCTGGATTTATTTCATTTAGCTCAAATAACACTAGTTTGACAGTCGTGATTCTAGTGTTCATCATGTTTCTACTAAACCCATTACACACACATAATGGATGATTATGAATTTCATTGTTTAGGCACAAATTCAACAAACTAATGACTAGGGTTTACTCCTAGACATGATTTCTTTACTGTTTCATCCAAACAACGATCATGCAAGCTATAATTTCAAATCTCATGTGTTCATCTAGAGTTTGGGATGGAACCAAAGTGTGAATTTTGACATACCTTGTGATCACTTCGCTGAGGTGATCACTAATTTGTGCTTGGATTTCTATTTAGGTTCGATTTGGCCTCTTGATTTGATTAATTTTTGCACATTAGGGTTTTGAGCATGAGAGCTCCCCTGGCTCTTCTTGGAATCGCAGAACACACACACACACACGTTTGTGTGTATTTTGTGTTTAGTGATTGTTTTAATTAAAACTTTAATTCCTTTGTCCCTGTTTAGCCCCTCAACTTTACCCAATTTTTTATAAAGGGTATTTTAACCATGTTTGATCTATTATGTCAAGACACTAACTAACTAGGTTATTTTTTCTAGTTATTCTATCTTGACCTTAACCAACATTTAGTTTATAATATTAAATCTATATTTTTGGGGTGTTACAAGTCTACCTCCCTTAAAGAGGTTTCGTCCCCGAAACCTTCCTTAAGTAGTCCTTTGGTTTGGACCAAACTAACTTAGTTTCATTTTTAAGTCATTGTTTCATCTAGTCAAAAGTTATCATACGCATGCGTCTTTCACGTGTAAGTCCTCATGGACCGTAACTTATATCTTGTATTTCTTATTTTGTCACCTATTTGACCCAATTGTCAATTGACCACTCAATAGTATGAGTTCATCAAGATGTTTGCCCCATACTAATCTTATATTGACAGGTATTTTGTATAACTCACGTCACTATTTTGACTCTGGATGGTCTTATCGGCTAGATTGATTAATCACCGCCATTTCCTGCCTCGTTATTCGGGTCTTCCACATTGCCATATTCGGCCTTACACGAGTTCATGATCTCCTATCCCGTAACTCACGTTACGACATGATTATATTCTGTATTTCTATATCACTCTTGTGACTATGATCACATCGCATCACGTCATTTTTAAGTTTTTATAAACTTTTCATTATCAAGAATCTTCTTTCGAACATAGCGTCTCACACCCATCGGTGTTGAGACCTATATTCTTTAATATTAACTATTTTCTAATTTCTCTATAATATTCATATTTGTTAAACGCCACTTCTTACTAAAACTGAATTTTAGTTTAACGTCTATCTCTTTAACTTATGTTAAATTCTCATACCCAGGATTTGACGACAAGAATTTATTCTTTTCCGCTCTTGCATTATGTGAGGGATCGTAACTAATTCCCATGCTTTACCCCAAGTGACTCGTATGTTCTTTTGCTTAGCCTCGTAGGTTATTCCGTTAGGCTTTCACCCCTTTTTGGTTTATTTCCTTCTATAGCTGACGCGTGGTTCACTTAGTCTTTTAAACCCTTACTTTGTTTATAATCTCAAAGGTTATGATGATCTCGTAGATCATCTTTTGCTTGTCTCATTTCGTATTCTTAGAATTACACTTCTGGTGTCAGGGCACCCTTTTCAAGCCTAAAACTTATTCATTTTCATTTTCGAATTTTATCGATTTGACCGTAGTCTAAGGTTACACCTGTTTTCTTTTAGGACTAATCTTCCGACTCTATGACTTCCTACGTCATTTACGCACTGGTTTGTTTTCCACTCACCATTATCCGGTTCACACATTTATTTATTTACAACTCGATACTCGAGTTCCTTTATCTTAATGCTTTAATGTTTCCGTTTTCTGGTTTGCATTTTTTTCTTTTTATACACTCACACGACTCATCGCATAGGTTTATTAATATTTTGTGCTCCCATCTCTTGGTTTATGCGCATACCTGAAATCCTACCCATCTATCGGTACTTTACCAAAGTCATTATCCTAGCAACCATATCGGCGTGCATTAAGACTTCATTTTGATCTATTTGGTTGTATTAGCGAAATCTGTCGCTTTATCAAACCAGGTCCTTTATTTTTTTTATTCATTTTATTCATGACTTGTTCATGTGAATTTTATCTCTTATGACAGTCAGACTTTATCCTTATGCCTTGACATTCCAAATTGTCGATTTATATTTTGTTTACTTTGATTTAGACGCCGTCTCTCTTTTGTTAGTGACCCTTAGGTTCATGTTTTTTTATCAACCTCCCGAAGGTTTATTTCCTAAGCCTTTTTTGGTAGAACCACTGCTATTGTTATACGGCCTTTGGGGTTTTACCCATTTTCGTTCCATCACTTTTAAAATGTTAAATTTTACTACTCTTTTATACAATCACACCCATCAATGTGATCATTGTTCTTCCTCATAAGGATTTAATTGATAACGTGTTACTTGGATGGTTACCCATACCCAAGTTTCTAAATCCGCATTTAACGATACTTTCTTATTCGCAATGGCGAATAATACGCATCATTCATTTAGTTTTCCTTAAGGATATTTTCTTCCCAAGTCTTAATTTCTCATTCATAACTTTAATCCATTATCTAATTGTTGCTTAACGTTATCTTGTTGAAATTTTATAACGTGTACCCGTGATACTCACCCCGATGGGCTTTCTCTTAACTCGTTCAACTTTTCTTTCCTTGTCGTCATCATGGTGACTTGTAGCCTTTCCATTATTCCGAATTATACGGCTTCAGTAGCTTTTCCGTCTTTCCCATAGATCCCTTCGCACATCTCCTTAGTCATGAGGTATACCATATCGTCGCCAACTATGGTTAACATCATTCCATTGTAACAATAACAGAAATCATTTCATTTCATTTTATATTCCATATCGTTGTATGAAATTTATCTACATCGTTTATTGATATAAACGATGCTTCTACATGTTTTATTTAGTTTAGCCAAGTCTATAACCTTGTCTTTGCCATTTATTATTATTGAAATTTCCGGGTTCGGGTGTAATTACACTCCTTCCCAATACAACATTTATTCACTTCATTAAGTTCTCGGGTTCGAGTGTACACGCACTCCTTCCCATTGCAATATTCATCGAGAATACTTTTTTGCCTCGGCTTCACATGCTCACCATTATTTATTTTCTTATATATACACACACACACACATATATATATATATATATATATAGGTATTTCTTTTACATAATTTACCCATTTCGCTACTCATACATGCCCTTATGCAACTATTATTCGCACATGTATTGAATAAAATTTGTGCTAATAACTGAATTTACGAGAAACGTACCTGAAACGACATCAGGTTCAGCTTTAGCCTCTATGGCTGTCATGTGGGAAGACCATGCCTTCTCTTTTGGGGTATCAGACTTTGCATCAACTGTGTCCTCGGTTCTAACCAATTCTGGACATTCAGACCTCTTATGTCCCGGGTTATAACATTTATAACATACTGACACCTTTTCTAGGCAATTTGCAACCACATGTCCCACTTTTCCACAAATAGGACATGGTTTGTTTCTAAAGTAGCATTTGTCCTGGTGAGTTTTTCCACATAATTTACACTGAGGTGACCCCCTTCTTGTAACTCCTTTCTTAGAAGCTTTATTAGGCTTTGGATTCTTTATGGGTCTTGGGTTCACATCCCACCCTCTCCCGTCATCTTTTTCTTGTGAGAGACTGTCTTTTAGTTCAGTCATCATATCCTCCACCACTAGCAAGATTGTGGTTTGTAGTCTTTCGACAAATTGCGGTAGACTAGCTTCTACTGTCTTTCCAACTTCCTCGGAAATTTTAGCTTCCATCTCTTCAGTTAATTGAGATGTTAATTCGCCCCCGGTTACACCAGACATTTCTTTCATCTGTTCAGTGACTATTGGCACCGTATCATTATTACCTTTATCCGTTATCATGAATCTGAAATGTTTATGCTCATTATTAAACATTTCATTTTATAACATATGCATCATTCATTTTGGTTTAGCCAAGTTCACCACTTGCTTAAACCATTCATGTTTAGTGCACTTTCCGGGTTTGAGTGTGTTAACACGCACTTCCCGTGCACATCAAATCAAATTTCCTTTTTCTAATATTCTAATAAAATCTACTAAATGACTACTAATTTTTACCGGATTTTGATCAAGCTTGAACCGAACACACTTTGTTAACAACCTTGAACTCTGATTACCAACTTGCAACGCCCGTCTTAATTTAACACAATTATAACATTTAGCACGCAATTTATACAAAAATGCGAGCTTACAAAATCTTTGTAGGTTAACGATCATACATGATCAAATCATTTAAGTTATCATCCTAACTAGTTTAAACATGTCAAATGCAGTACTTAGTGTTTACAAGATTTAGTTATAACAAGGCAAAATGAGATCAATGCGGAAGCTTTAAACGGCGTGTGTTCGGTCTTTGTTTCGTGCTTGATCTTCATCCGGAGCAACATAGCATTCACTTACATTCAAAACCAACTTAAACGTTAGTTTTGAGCCTTTAAAAATCATTAAAACATAACCTTTATGCATAATATTCAAGAAAAACGATTTTAACAAGTTATTTAGGCCTTCTCGGGGCGCGACTGATTAAGGGACATCTTTCGCGGGCCGCAACACTTGTCGCATCACGCGACACACATATGGTCTCGCTGTCGCGTAGCGCGACGGCCTTATTTTTCCAGAACATTTGTTTTTTTTTTAGCTGCAGATACCCAGCTCCAAATTATACCAAAATTCTAACTTAAAACTTGCATAACTTTCTATCTAAGTGTCCGTTTTGGATGATTCTTTTTCCTACGCATCCGTAATTAAATTACCAACGCATCTATCATGATTATCATATCAAAAAGTGAGTTTACGGACTGAAATTCTGTAAATCCTTATTGTATTTGTTTGACCCGCATAGTTTTGCATCAAGATTCTATCACTTGTAATCTATCACTTTGAGACATATTTACCCATTTCTCGGGCTTACGATCATTAGCATATTGTTACCAATTCTATGGTTTTATGCTCTTGTGATCCATATTCGCCAAATGATATTCAAAGCACATTATACTATCTACTAAACAATTATCCGACCCGTTTGGCTCATTTATGGAATCCTCCATTCTCAATGACTACCAAACATTTTCTAATTAAGTTTCGACTCATTTAACCAAGTAATGATCATGGTCACTTCTATTGACGCTACGCTTTCCTTAAAACACAATTTCAAGAGACTATAATTTTCGAAATAACATAATGTAACGGGAACATAACTACATACTTACACAATTCAACAACATTAGTTTCTGTCCATAATTACCCATTCCCGGGCTTGTCAATCTTAGCGTATGGCGTCCATTCCATGGTTTACGCTTTTGTAACTCAAATTTAATGAGTGACGCTTAAGTCACTTCGAACATTACCATTTCGACCGTTATTTGACCCGTTTGGTTGTCTGATGGAATTCACCATTTTATCAACATACCAAACTTATTACCACCAAAAATTTAACCCTTTTCTTTATCAAGTGAGTTACATCACTTTATTTACATTCCAAACATGACTAATTAAACAATATTATCAACCAACATATCTAATTAACTATTTTAACCCGTTTGGTTTGTCGAGTGAACTTCATCACTTCTATGACGTACCAAACTCGCATTTGACAATACTATCTCATTAGCATTTCCAAGACTATTGTTTATGCATAATGTAACAAAACCCGAAGTTACGTACCTTCAAAGCACCCCTTTCAAAGCGTATCTCCATCGGCTTGTCCGCTTGACGATCCGGATTCCTTGCCTAAAGAGTTCAATTCACAATCGTTTTAGAACCCTTTTTATAAGTTTTATCGTATAATTCATCTCATCATTTTAATATGCGTTTTGTCCAGAATTTCAATATTTAGCCCTCTTTTAGGCATTTCTACAAACACCTAAAGGGAATAATTTTACTAATCCAACAACCAAGTCTCATGATTAGTTATTTGGACAAATTTTAACATCTACACAATGTTCATATATCAAATTTCACATTCACATTCTGGATTTATTTCATTTAGCTCAAATAACACTAGTTTGACAATCATGATTCTAGTGTTGATCATGTTTCTACTAAACCCATTACACACACATAATGGATGATTATGAATTTCATTGTTTAGGCACAAATTCAACAAACTAATGACTAGGGTTTACTCCTAGACATGATTTCTTTACTGTTTCGTCCAAACAACGATCATGCAAGCTATAATTTCAAATCTCATGTGTTCATCTAGAGTTTTGGATGGAACCAAAGTGTGAAATTTGACATACCTTGTGATCACTTCACTGAGGTGATCACTAATTTGTGCTTGGATTTCTATTTGGGTTCGATTTGGCCTCTTGATTTGATCAATTCTTGCACATTAGGGTTTTGAGCATGAGAGCTCCCCTGGCTCTTGTTGGAATCGCAGAACACATACACACACATGTTTGTGTGTGTTTTGTGTTTAGTAATTGTTTTAATTAAAACTTTAATTCCTTTGTCCCTGTTAGCCCCTCAACTTTACCCAATTTTTTTATAAAGGGTATTTTAACCGTGTTTGTTCTATTATGTCAAGTCACTAACTAACCAGGTTATTTATTCCTAGTTATTCTATCTTGACCTTAACCGACATTTAGTTTATAATAATAAATCTATATTTTCGGGGTGTTACAGCTGAGCTCCGCAGAAGCTGGAAAATTAAGAAAAATCCTAAAAAAACAGAAAAATAAGAAAAACGATTAGGCCATTGATTCCTAACTTTCTTAAAATCCTTGTGTCACCGGCAACGGTGCCAAAAACTTGATGTGCGTAGTGTGTGATAGGTTTTTAGTTATATTTTAAGCCCCTTTTAACACTTTGGTGAAGTTTTAAATTTATAAAACACGATATTCTACTTACACTAAACACACATATGGGCAAGTGCACCCTTCGTGAGCGTAGTATAGCGTTGGTAAGATACCGAGGTCATCCAAGGATACAAGAGCTTTTAATACCGGTTTATCCTCAACGTCTAATCAAATCAAAAGTTTAGAAAAGGTTTTAAACATGAAAATAAAAACTAAAAAATGCTGAAAATAGAAATAAAATAAAAACAGATAGACACGATGAATCACTTGGATCCGACTCGCCTTTAGTGTAACCTTTGATGATTTCCGCACTTTTGCACTTTTTAAGAGATTATCTTAGTTATAGTAGTAGGCCCCTCTTTTGAAGGTGACGTTACCCTCAACCCTGTAGTTTGAGTTAGCAAGGATACAACCCTCAACCCAGTAGTTTGAGATTATCTTTTGAAGGTGACGTTACCCTCGGCTAAGTGGTTTGAGTCAGCACGGATACAATCCCAAGTAGTTGGGTTAATGTATTAATAGTAGTTTACATATGAGGGGATCAAGCCATTCGCACCCCCGCTATCCAATACCAGTGGGTATTGAAGGAGGTCCTAGTAAGCTTGACCCAGGTCCTTGCAGGATCTATACACTGAACAAGGCAAGAACCTTACCAAACCATTCCCTTAACCCCTGACCAGGTAGCCAACATATCTCTATATAGACGGTAGAGATATTAATGGTGTAAATCTTTTATTTTATATAGACAGTAAAATAACGCCAAGACACCACGGACAAATGATAAGGAAGTTTCACCTTCAACATAAAAACTAGTTATTAAAGTCATTAATACAAAACCAAATAAAAAGTGCGAAAAGATTAAAAATCAAAAGTATTACACTAAATGCTTGTCTTCACCAAGGGATGTAAGAGACTTAGGCAAACATGGCCTTTGATTGTCAAGAACTCTTACTATCAATCTTGGATCCCGAGACTACTACACACACTCTATGATGGATGATGGTGGTGGATGTGGGTTGTAGTGGTGGTGGAGTGTGGGTGAAGTGGGAGAGAGGTGGTTTGCCAAGGGATGCCTTTGAAGTGAACCAAGCACCTCTATTTATAGCCTGCACAGAAGCCCGGACACAGCCCCATGTCCATCGGGCACGGCTCCGTGTCCATCCACTTTCTCTTCCTTCATTAATTGCAATTTGTCTACATTAGCTCCACACGCCCCCGTGTCCGCTGGGCACGGCCCCGTGTGCAGAAGCGTATCTGTACTATCAAGATTTGCTTGGATTCTTCAAATCTTTGCGTTGACCACGCCCCGTGTCGAGCTGGGCACGCCCCCGTGTCGGGAATAGAAGCTTCTATATCTTTGTCCTTTCTGCAGACATCTAGCCACGCCCCCGTGTCCGCTGGGTACGGGGCCGTGGTCAGCCTTTTGTTTTCTTGTTTTTGCTTGGGAAAATGCTGTCGAGGGGTTGAGCATGCCACGTTTGTTCCTTTTCTTGTATTTATGTTAGATTTTGCTGCACATTTGTTCCTTTTGTTCATTTGCGCTCATTTAATCCTGAAAATACAAAAGGAAGACAAAAGCACACTTTTTCCAACGTTAGTACTAAAAAAGGGTTAGTTTTATGCCTCATTTGATGTAATTTATATGTTGCATTTTACACACATCAACTTTCACTATCTAAAAATAAGTAAAAGTTCAAAATATATTATTCAAAAAATGAAAGATAATATATCCTGTTTTATTCAAAAATCCTTTACAACAAAAAACAAGTAAAGGTTTTCTGATAACAACATCAATTAGATCTGGTGTATTTTCAAAGTCAGTGTAACTCTTCATTAGGTCAGAATCATTTCATTCTCAAGCTAAGGAAAATGTTCAGTGCTTTGAACCAAAATTTCATAACCACTATTTGATATCATTACCTTGTCAGATGATTGTAATACGAGGTAGCCTGTTCACAATGGTTTTGAAAGTTCTTTGTAAACCTTATTACCTATGTGAAAAATTTCTGAAAATTTGGCCTAATCCTCTCTATTGATAATTATCTGGTGATACCTTTGTTACCTGAACTTCCCTGATACAGTTATTGTACATAGTTGCTTGATGACATATGTTTGACTAAATGTGTAGATCTATTTTTGGTTCTCCTCTTGCACTAACCTGTGGACTCTTAAGTGTTTTGGATTTATACTCTTTTCTTTTGATTTCAAAGTTTTGAAATAAATACACTTTTGAGTTTTTGTGATCTTTCTTCTTTCCCTTTTTAAACTTTCCATAGATAAATACAAAAACATTTACTGGAAGGTTTTAAGGATGGAATACTTGATCCAGAGTCATTTTCAGCAATGTTTTGAGAGATTTGGTCATTTTTGCACATGCTTATGCCAAATTTCACATTACTCATGATCTGGCTTTCTAAACATCAAACATATAACCTTTGTAGGATTTCACCCTTTTTCTCACAAGTGATTTGGGTTAATTTCAAACTCTTTTTAACACAGGTATATTACCACCATAGTTTGGAGTTGATCCATGGTTATGTTTGATGCAAGGTTTTGTGACTACTGATTTTCATTTTAATTTTAAACAATTTTGTTTTTAACTTTTGAGGGTTTTTCAAAATTGTTGTTCACATATAAGATCTTGTTCCTAAGGTTTTTGTTCAACTCTCTTATGTTACCAAAAGCATAAATGCAATTTTTCCGAACATAGGTCTTTAATGACTTGAGATGAAACCTTAGTAGTAGTTAGTCATGGAACCAACATAGTTTTCATCATAAACACTGAAGTATCATAGAACTGTAAGTGAATATACCCAATCTAAAATTATTAGACATTTTTAAATCTAACAACCATCAGTGGTTTATATAAAACTATCAGTGTTACGTGAATCCTATGTGATAAATAACATCTTGGTTGTTTTACAAAAGTTTTTGAATAATCAACTTTGAACGTGATTACCCTTTACTTTTGTTTTTCAACAAATACGATCAACCTTAGTATCAATAGATTTTGAGCTAAACTGTAATGTCAAATTGATTGTTAGTCTTCATCAGTGCTTTGGTGCCAACAGTGGATAGTCTTCATCAGTCTTTGTGTTCATCAGTCTTTACAAGCAGCAATTGTTAGGCAGATCAGTGCTTAGCTTTATAAGTCTGTTATATCCACTGTCATTGGAGGGAACCTAGATGGACATCGCTTATTATGGATCAACTGTTGGGATCCAGTTTTGGCTTTCCATATCATCTATTCTTCAGGCTTGATTGCATGACCCAACAATCTCCTTTTTATTGTTTTATAAACACTGAATCGAATGATTGTTAGATCGAAATTGACTGTCCTTGCCCTGATACTGTGACACTTGCACACCACACGATGTAGGACACTATCTTTTATCAAAGAAACAATGCGTTTTGGTCTCAAAATTTGTTTATTTGTGTTTTACAATTTCACGTTTTGATTCTAGTTGAATTTCAAGCTTTAAATCGCGTTCTGGAAAGTTATAAGCGAACTGATGCGTAAACGTAATCAGTTTAATGTGGCAAACACTCCGGAATAGTGACGTAGGCTTAACATACCTTAAATGACTTTTATATAACTTAGAAATAGGTTTTGAAGGCTTTGGTGTGTAAAAAATAAGTTTATTCACTCTCAGGGACTATTTGCGTCAAACTGCGAAAGTCTACTGATTCGTATAGTAACGAACATTCCAGAACTTGATCATAAGCTAAATGTACCCTAAATATCCTTTACATAGCTTAGAAATAAGCTTTGAGGGGTTCGTTATGCGAAAATATGCTTACTTGATCAATAGGGACTAAAAGCGTCAAAAATGCGTAAGTTTGCATTTACGCGCATATCTTACGTTCTGAATATATTCGGACATCCAAAATTTTTCTGTAATCATTAAAATATTTTATTTTAGTGTTTGGAAAGCTAAAATTCCATTCTTCGTGTAATTTGGATCGATTTCGCGTTCGTTACGACTTCCGTCGTAATTAACCGAACAACGCGATCATACGACCAAACGAACCAACATCCGAGATCTTTTTGAGCATATTTTTAGTTCCCTATACTTTAACTTCATTTTAGAGCTTTGAAATGGGGTTAAGGGGGCTTAAACATGTCAAAAATGCATCAAAAACCAAGTTTCAGGCTTGGAGGGACTAAAACTGACAATTTGTGAAAGTTGCTTAGGAGGGGCGCGTAGACTGAGGAGCATTCTTACGTGGCCCATGACAACCTGTCAGACAGAAACATTGAATTTGGTCATTTTGGCTGAATTTGAGGGTTTTGATCCTTGTTTTGCAATACCATTAGCTTGTTTTAAGGTCCCCTAGTATTGTAAATCAGTGTGCCACACATGTAAGGTCTAGATTAAAGCACGAATTACGTGAAACGATCCTAACGGTTCTTGAAATCTTATAAATACCCACCTTGATTCATTTGCTTCCTCACACCATTTGCTCTAAATCTGCTCTAAGTTGAGGCCTTTGCTTCATACCTGAGTGTTTTAGAACAAATTCTTCATTGCTTGGACCTTTTGTAAGTTTCTGTCATGCTTGTTATCGTTTTTTCAAGCGTGAAAGTCTAACAGTGTTTGACTTTCTACTTTTACCAGTCTTTGGTCAACACAAAGTTCGTTTGAACTTTGCAACGTGAGCGTAATCATGATGGTTATGGTCCCTTGTGACGATACCTACTGATTACCACGTTAATTAGGCGTAGTGACGAGTCATAGTTTTGGTCAAAATACGTGCCTATGCGTATTTTGCAACCAAACTATTCTTGGGTATCAAAACCGTTTGTTTTGATATCAAACTTGTTTTATAACTTAGTTAAACATGCTTTAACATGTTTAACTCATCACTTTTAGTTTAGTGCTTATATAGGGTCGTAAGATAAGCGGTCTAAACAACCGCTTAGACTTTTGAACCCGACCTATTTGGTCGATCTTTAGGATCCGACCAAACATATTTTGTGACCATAGTTGTATAGGAAATAACCTTCCGAGGTTATACCTTATCGTTACTTCGTTTAGTTAGTTGTATGAAAGGTAGTTTATAAGCCTTAGGAAAATGACCAAAATGCCCTTTTTGCGCATAACTTCATATTAAGCATATGTAACACATGTTTTGACATCTAAACTGATTATATAACATAATTAGATATGTTAAGGCATATAATACTTGTCATAGGACTAGTTAGGCGTCTCGAACGTGCTTTCACGCGAACGACACGTTAAAGTAGCATACGCTACCTTAATGGGTCTTAAGCACTTAGGATATGTTCCAATTTAGAATGTAGGCTTTGTTAAACCATATCACATGAGTTCCAATACTCATTTGGTTTACAAGACCTCATTCTACCCGATCTTCCGATTTAGGTGTCGATTCGCTAACATAGTATCCGTTACACTAGGAACTGCTTCAACACTTGAACTCTTGGTCTTTTGAGCTTTGTTATACCCTTTGAACCGGAACTATACGCAATCCCAGGCGAGTAGATAGTTCCCCTCTTTTACCGTTTTCAAATGTTTTGGGGTGATTCATATGTGTAATCGATTTGTTTTAGAAATGTATGGCATATATGTGTTTACTAAGTGATTTGAGGTGTCTTATTCCGATTATGCAAACACAGTGATTGTTTGGAATCCTTATAGCATCTATCTATCGTCATAGATTGATTCTTATAGGATGTTTGAAGTATAGTCTTAGATCTTCCTATCTTCATAGTAAGGTTTTTAAGAAGTACTTTACGACTCGATGGTTGGTTGTGTGTAGATTGTTGGTGATTTAGATAACGAAACTAGATAATACAATAAGCACATGGTGGATACGCCGCTGGTACTTCCTATATATAAGTGTGCTTATTGTATTACCCTTCGTGGCGTTATCCCGAATCACCTTTAGGATTTAGGATTGTTTTGATTCAAATGTAACAGAACACAGAATCCTTATAGCATCTATCTATCTTTATAGGTTGATTCTTGTAGGATGTTTGGAGTACTAATATTGAAGTCCATGTTTGGATTCATTGTTTACTTTAATGCGTGTTAGATTAGACGATGTAACGAGAACCTGATCCCTAAAGTATCTATCTATCTTTATAGCTAGACATACTTATAAGATGTTTAGAGTACTAATATTGAAGTCCACGTTTTGATTCATTGTGTACTTTAATGCGTGTTAGATTAGACGATATAGCGAGAACCTGATCCCTGTAGTATCTATCTATCTTCATAGCTAGATATATATGGGATGTTTAGAGTACTAATATTGGAGCCCTTGTTTGGATTCATTATGTACTTTAATGCGTGTTTACGAGATGGAACAAGTTGACGATTATGTGTTTATGTGGTAGTTGTGATTTAGATAACGAAACGGGTGTAATAAAATAAGAACGTGGTGGATACGCCGCTGGTACTTTCTATATATAAGTGTTCTTATTTTATTATTCTTGTAGCGTTATCTGGATCACTTTACGATGTGTGTACGATTTTTTCAATGTTCTATTATCGAAATCCTCGTAGAATCTTCCATATCTTTATATGTTAAGATTCTTAGAAGGATATCTAAAGTATTATCATGAATCGTTGATTTGATTTATATAATACTCACACAGGTTTTGATTAATTTCAAAACTGTTATTATTAATCCTTAAATGGTTTTTCTAATAACATATTAACAAGTTTTACGATGGTTTAAACGAGATTACGATGTAAGGCATAAAAATTACTTAGTAATAATCATATTGCCATATACAAAACTATTTGCCACGAGTTTTCATAATCAAGATTAAGTATTGCAATACTAAACTTTTGCCATCCTCTAGCTTCAAGATTTATTTTCTATCGAAAACTCTCGTAGTTGCCAAAGTATTGCAATACCAAATGTTTTGCCATTTACTTGGCTAATAAAACCTATGTATTCACCGGCATTTTTATGCTGACTGTTTTTCACATATGTTTCAGGTTTTCAACTATTCAAGCATGCAACGCATAGGACTGCATACGAGCCTTAGACTTCTAAAACAAAAGAACAATTACATGCACTGTTTGTTTGTAAAATGATGCTAATAATAATGAAACAATTTAGTACCAGTAGTTGTGAGCAATTTGTAACGTGACTCCCCGATATTTCCGCCGCGTGTTGTTGTATTACGCGATTGGGGTGTTACAGATTGGTATCAGAGCACTGGTTATAGGGAATTAGGTTATTAACATCCCTTAAACCTAGTCTATAACCTTCCTAGGACCTAAACGTGAGTAGACTTAGGAACTCTTTCCTAAATCCTCATATCCTTATTCGTGCCATAACTACTCTATGGTTTACAAATCATCTAGCCCTAGATGATTTATCCTAAACCTTAGGCTTTATGCCTTGGGGTATTCCTCAAAATGTTTTCTCAAAACATTTTCATTGAAATATTTTTCAAAATATTTTCTTAAATGTTTTTGTCAAAATATTTTCCCAACATGTTTTATCTCAAACGATATGTATCAAAAGATTTCTTAAATGTTTTCCTCAAATGTTTTTTATAGAAATCTTGGGTTTTAATAATGTGAACACATGCAATCTGGAAGGGTGGATGTCTGTACCCCAAGTTTTCTATCTAAGGCTAGAGTGTTCGTACAAATCCGCATTATCGGACCAATCACTCTTACCTGGGAACTCTTAGGGTGAGTGTCCACTTATAGGCTAAAGCATGTCTTCGTAAAGCATTATAAAAACCTATCCATCTTGACCCTACCGAACGATTTCTAAATGACCTTTGTAACACTACTCATTCATATTACCCTCGGTAATATGTTTGCTCTTTACGACAATCGAAACATTTTTCCTTTCCCAATACTATTTCATCATATTACCTTCGGTGATATGTTTGATTCAAGACATTTGAAATGAATTTCATTTCATTTCACGACACTACGAGATCCTATTTCATTTTCAAAACACTACCTTTGTTTTTCAAAATTTCAAATTTTTACCATTTGGATGAGAATTTTCAAAATTTCAAACACAAAGTTTCTTTATTATAAAAACAAAAATTTAAAACATTTTATCTTAAAAACAACAAATTTTTAAATAGTAAGGGATTTATGACCAAACCATTAACTTGGCTTGTATTCTCTCATCCAAAATGTAATAAAAGTTTATTTTCAAGAAACTTTTATTTCAAAACAAAATCCACAACACTGTATTTTCTAGATACAAGAACAAGACTTATAAATAAGATTATTCTAAAGTCAAAATTTACACTATATATTCTAAGTACAAGAACGAGACCTACGAACAAGATTTTACTAGATCAAAGTTTTCACAATACAATAATGTTACAAACTCATAACAATTGGATAAATCTAACTTATTTGGTTTTCTCTATAGCTGTACTTTCAAGATGCCTCCTAGACGTGATCAAACTAAAAATGCTGCCCTCGCAACCACAATCATTCAGCAGATGATTGCTGTGCTTCAGAACCTTATCACTCAGATAAATCTGGAAAATAACAATAAAAATAATAACAATGCTCAGTGTAACTTCAAAATGTTCAATTCAGCTAAGCCATCGAAATTTCTTGGTCTGAAGGAGCAACCGCACTCCTACAATGGTTTGAAAGTATAGAAAGCACATTCCGCCATGTTCAGTGTCCCCATGAGCGCAAGGTAGATTTCGCCTCGAGTGTCTTTCAAAGGAGAGCACTCACTTGGTGGAATGGTATTATGAGAGACCGAGGTGCCGATGTAGCAATGGAACTGACGTGGGAAGAATTTAAAGATCTTATGAAGAAAGAATTCTGCCCACGAAGCGAAATAAGGGCACTTGAAAACGAGTTCTATTATCTAAAACATGATAGTGGGGAAAACCTTGCCTACACTGACCGATTTGAACAGCTAAGCCTACTTTGCCCCACTATGGTCTCACCTTTGGATCAGGCTATTGAGAAATACATCGATGGTTTACCTGACCCTGTCCAAGACATTGTCGCTGGCAGGCAACCTGCAACGCTTAGGGAGGCTAAGGAATTAGCCGCTATCTTAACCGACTCCTAGGTCAAAAAAGGTAAACTATTTCGAAAAGGAGACAAGAAATAAAACACCGAATCTGTTAACGAGAATTCGAAAAGAACAAAGGCCGAATCTTCTAAAAGTTCTAGGAAGCGCAAGGCTTCAAAGAATTTTGTAATTCCTACACCTGTTCCACTAAACTCAGTACCCTTTAGAGGATTTTATCGTGGAAAGCAACCTCGGTGCAATCATTGCAACTATCATCATGCATCAAATTCCCCTTGTCGCCAGTGTACAATTTGTGGTTTATTTGGACATCTAGCTGTGACCTGTCGTATCCAGAACCGAGCAGCCCCTACTCAGACTCGCCCGAGAGCATGTTTCAATTGTGGTGACTTAAATCATTTCAAGCGAAACTGCCCTAAGCTTGCCAATGCTAATGGACGAGTATTCAACATCAACGAGGCTCAAGCTAATGATCAAGCGCTTATGATCATCTGAACCTCTATATTTTCTATTTATTTTAAAAAACATGGTACATATTTCAACTATGTTTGTAATGACAATATGAATTTCAAGAAGTTTATTTTATCCTTGTTAATCATTTTTCCAAATTTCAAACTCTAATGTGATTACACTATGTGTGATTACAATTACATGTTGATTTTGAGGATTCCGCTCTTTAGGAACTAAATCTTATAACTTAGCATAATATGATTGCACTCCGGTGCATTCGTTCGAACTTGGTAACACAATCGCTACAAATACTATGAACCAGTTAATACTATTTTATGATCATAACATTACATACATGATTTAATTATATAATATGTATAGTACATGGTTATTTTCTTCGTATGTTGATTTAACGTACTTAGTACATTATTTTCAAGTACATTTTGCTTAGTGTGTTAACTTAGCGTACCTAGCACATGATTTGAAAACATTTTTTTGATATGCTTACAATATGATGACAATGCATTATTAGTATATGTTGCACTTTACCTGTTTGGTTAATATGAAACATATATATAAACATTCGTACTAGAATAGAATACCTACTACTAAATTTGTTGTATGCTAAATAAGTAGTGTTATCATTGCTAGTATGAAATATGATTCGATTTGACAGATATTATGTTGTGACAATGTTTATTTGATTTAGACAATAGTTCTACCTTATTATTTGTTTACCCTCGCTTAACAAGAGAAGCTATGTGGACCATGCGACGAAACGAGTAATTATGGGTGCAC
Organism: Helianthus tuberosus; assembly: GCA_030545235.1. Taxonomy (NCBI): domain Eukaryota; kingdom Viridiplantae; phylum Streptophyta; class Magnoliopsida; order Asterales; family Asteraceae; genus Helianthus; species Helianthus tuberosus. The sequence goes on from CM060430.1 coordinate 65,990,793, forward strand.
ACTTAATTATGAGATTTGACGCATGAGAATCATAGTAAGCCTTGTTAAGTATGGTGGCATAAAATCTAGAGTGATTAAGGTAACGTGAGAAGTATAATGCGATAAGAACACGGTGGATACGCCGATTGCACTTCCTATATATAAATGTTCTTATTGTGTTATTCTTCAGAAGGTTGCTAAGATCACTTGGTGATTTTATGTTATCTTTGACCATTATGTGATTATGTGCTTAATTTTTATTTGTGTGGTTGTTTCTGATGGACGACAACGAGTACATTCATTAACTCAAATCGAGCCGACCGGGAGTATAATATGATGTTAAAGGTGACGATCTTGATGCCATAGGTATGTTGACCCATCACCTATGCATGGGATGCTCATGGTACATTGGATGTACCTCGTGGGACGTTAGAAACCGTGTACGTGAAGGGCTTGAATGTACACCCCTTTGTTTGCTAGGAAATTACACTAAGAGCTTAGTATAACATAGTGCCATACTCAAACGATTTTTGAACACCGGTTGACTTTTTCGTTAAATTCACAAGTTTCAAAGGGTTGAATACCTTGAGATACTTTGAATATCCCAAATCACATTTTGAATCCCCTAAAATTTCCCACACCAAATGATGCTCCACATCTTTGGGATCTAGCAATTTGCTTATCCATCAGTTGCTTCAATTTCACTACATGGTCTCCTTCGAATAAATTTCGGGACGAAATTTCCTGAAGTAGGGGAGACTGTTACACTTGCGCACCACACGATGTAGGACACTATCTTTTATCAAAGAAACAATTTGTTTTGGTCTCAAAATTTGTTTAGTTGTGTTTTACAATTTCACGTTTTGATTCTAGTTCAATTTCAAGCTTTAAATCGCTTTCTGGAAAGTTATACGCGAACTGATGCGAAAACGTAATCAGTTTAATGCGGAAAACACTCCGGAACAGTGACGTAGGCTTAACATACCTTAAATGACTTTTATATAACTTAGAAATAGGTTTTGAAGGCTTTGGTGTGTCAAAAATAAGTTTATTCACTCTCAGGGACAATTTGCGTCAAACTGCGAAAGTCTACTGATTCGTATAGTAACGAACATTCTAGAACTTGATAATAATCTAAACATACCCTAAATATCCTTTACATAGCTTAGAAAAAAGCTTTGAGGGGTTCGTTATGAGAAAATATGCTTACTTGATCAAGAGGGACTAAAAGCGTCAAAAACTGCGTAAGTTTGCATTTACGCGCATATCTTACGTTCTGAATAAATTCGGACATCCAAAAATTTTCTATAATCATTAAATTTTTTTATTTTAGTGTTTGTAAAGCTAAGATTCCATTCGTCGTGTAATTTGGATCGATTTCGCGTTCGTTACGACTTCCGTCGTAATTAACCGAACAACGCGATCGTACGACCAAACGAACTGACATCTGAGATGTTTAAGAGCATATTTTAAGTTCCCTATACTTTAACTTCATTTTAGAGATTTGAAATGGGGTTAACGGGGCTTAAACGTGTAAAAAATGCATTAAAAACCAAGTTTCAGGCTTGCAGGGACTAAAACTGGCAATCTATGAAAGTTGCTTAGGAGGGGCGCGTAGACTGAGGAGGATTCTTACGCGGCCCGCGACAACCTGTCAGACAGAAACATTGAATTTGGTCATTTTGACTGAATTTGATGGTGTTGATCCTTGTTTTGCAATACCATTAGCTTGTTTTAAGGTCCCCTAGTATTGTAAATCAGTGTGCCACACATGTAAGGTCTAGATTAAAGCACGGATTACGAGAAACGATCCTAACAGTTCTTGAAATCCTATAAATACCCACCTTGATTCATTTTCTTCCTCACACCATTTGCTCTAAATCTGCTCTAAGTTGAGGCCTTTGCTTCTTACCTGAGTGGTTTAGAACAAATTCTTCATTGCTTGGACCTTTTGTAAGTTTCTTTCATGCTTGTTATCATTTTTCAAGCGTGAAAGTCAAACAGTGTTTAACTTTCTGCTTTGACCAGTCTTTGGTCAACACAAAGTTCGTTTGAACTTTGCAACGTGAGCGTAATCATGATGGTTATGGTCCCTTGTGACTATACCTACTGATTACCACGTTAATTAGGCGTAGTGACGAGTTATAGTTTCGGTCAAAATACGTGCCTATGCGTATTTTGCAACCAAACTATTCTTGGGTATTAAAACCGTTTGTTTTGATATCAAACTTGTTTTCTAACTTAGTTATACATGTTTTAACATGTTTAACTCGTCACTTTTTAGTTTAGTGCTTATATAGGTTCGTAAGATAAGCGATCTAAACAACCGCTTAGACTTTCGAACCCGACCCGTTTGGTCGATCTTTAGGATCCGACCAAACATATTTTGTGACCATAGTTGTATAGGGAATAAACTTCCGAGGTTATACCTTATGGTCACTTCGTTTAGTTAGTTGTATGATAGGTAGTTTATATGCCTTAGGAAAATGACCAAAATGCCCTTTTTGCGCATAACTTCATATTAAACATATGTAACACATGTTTTGACATCTAAACTGATTATATAACATAATTAGATATGTTAAGGCATATAATACTTGTCATAGGACTAGTTAGGCGTCTCGAACGCGCTTTCGCGCTAACGACACGTTAAAGTAGCATAAGCTATCTTAATGGGTCGTAAGCACTTAGGATAGGTTCCAATTTAGAATGTAGGCTTTGTTAAACCATATCACATGAGTTCCAATACTCATTTGGTTTACAAGACCACATTCTACTTGATCTTCAGATTTAGGTGTCGATTCGCTAACATAGTATTACATTAGGAACCACTTCAACACTTGAACTCTTGGTCTTTTGAGCTTTGTTATACCCTTTGAACCGGAACTATACGCAATCCCAGGCGAGTAGATAGTTCCCCTCTTTTACCGTTTTCAAATGTTTTGGGGTGATTCATATGTGTAATCGATTTGTTTTAGAAATGTATGGCATATATGTCTTTACTAAGTGATTTGAGGTGTCTTATTCCGATTATGCAAACACAGTGATTGTTTGGAATCCTTATAGCATCTATCTATCGTCATAGATTGATTCTTATAGGATGTTTGAAGTATAGTCTTAGATCTTCCTATCTTCATAGTAAGGTTTTTAAGAAGTACTTTACGACTCGATGGTTGGTTGTGTGTAGATTGTTGGTGATTTAGATAACGAAACTAGATAATACAATAAGTACATGGTGGATACGCCACTGGTACTTCCTATATATAAGTGTGCTTATTGTATTACCCTTCATGGCGTTATCCCAAATCACCTTTAGGATTTAGGATTGTTTTGATTCAAATGTTACAGAACCCAGAATCCTTATAACATCTATCTATCTTTATAGGTTGATTCCTGTAGGATGTTTGGAGTACTAATATTGAAGTCAATGTTTGGATTCATTGTGTACTTTAATGCATGTTAGATTAGACGATGTAACGAGAACCTGATCCCTAAAGTATGTATTTATCTTTATAGCTAGACATACTTATAGGATGTTTAGAGTACTAATATTGAAGTCCACGTTTGGATTCATTGTGTACTTTAATGCGTGTTAGATTAGACGATATATTGAGAACCTGATCCCTGTAGTATCTATCTATCTTCATAGCTAGACATATATGGGATGTTTAGAGTACTAATATTGGAGCCCTTGTTTGGATTCATTGTGTACTTTAATGCGTGTTTACGAGATGGAACAAGTTGACGATTATGTGTTTATGTGGTAGTTGTGATTTAGATAACGAAGCGGGTGTAATAAAATAAGAACATGGTGGATACGCCACTAGTACTTCCTATATATAAGTGTTCTTATTTTATTATTCCTGTAGCGTTATCTGGATCACTTTAGGATGTGTGTACGATTATTTCAATGTTCTATTATCGAAATCCTCATAGAATCTTCCATATCTTAATATCTTAAGATTCTTAGAAGGATATCTAAAGTATTATCATGAATCATTGATTTGATTTATATAATACTCACACAAGTTTTGATTAATTTCAAAGTTGTTATTATTAATCCTTAAATGTTTTTTCTAATAACATATTAACGAGTTTTACGATGGTTTCAACGAGATTACGATGTAAGGTATAAAAATTACTTAGTAATAATCATATTGCCATATACAAAACTATTTGCCACGAGTTTTCATAATCAAGATTAAGTATTGCAATACTTGTCACACCCCAACCGATGGCGGAAACAACGGGATGAGACGAAAATACGAGATTGCAAGAGGCTTCATAACGCTATTTGTGACAAGTATTTAATAATTACTCTTTTCGTTGCTTAAATCAGATAATACAAATTTCGAATCACAACACGTATAAAAGAAATATAATTTCGTTTCATTTCATAACAGTTTAATACAATGGTTTTGGAACTAATTCCAACATGTATGAAATAAAATACAATACAACAAGTATTTAACGTTCAAATGCGTTTCTAGGCAATCCTACTAGATTTCGGGCATCTTTATTTATATCGTCAACCTGCAATACATGTTAAAGCATAGATCAATACAAAAAGCATTGGCGAGCATACAAGTTTTGGATATAAATATAGATAAGAAAGCATTTTAATCAACTTCGCATGCGTAACTAACATACTAGATTAATGTAAACATTACGCGCGATCTACAATTTATAACACATATGATTTGCAAGTATAACACGTAAGGTTACAAGTAAAACACATAAGACTACAAGTATAACACGTAAGTTGTATAAATGATTTTTAAGTACATGTATTGCCCCCAAAAATAGTAAAGCGTAAAAAGGGATCGAGTATGCTCACAGTTTTGTGTATGGTGATGCCAAACCGCGAGCGGGATTGATGGAGTCTCGAGATTATGAGTGGTTGCGTTTGCGATTCCTTGTAAAATAACGCACGAAGAAAGAGAGGGTTCCAAATGACGAAACTACTCTGAGCTGATGCCAGTCAGAACCGAAGCAAAACTGAACTCAGACAAACCCGAACTAAGACTGACTCGAGCGATTCATACCGAGCTGAACTGAGTTGTCCGAAACCACATCGAACTAGAATCAAAACAATCTGAATCGGAAACCGAATCGCTTGAACCAAAACGACATTTGAAGCTTGACTAACCTGAACCAAGTCGAACTGAACCAGGATTTGAATTTGGTCCGTAGACACCACCACTGTCATCCATCCCCAGCGCCGCCGCCGTCAAGACGGCGGTCGGCCGCCCGTTACGAGAGAGAGAGATGGTAGGTGTGGGTGGGTGTTTAGCGGAGGAGCTATCGAGACAACACGCCGCCGCCACTGTCGCGTTAAGCCGGTGCCGCCGCCGCTGGAGTTCGAATCATCTGACGGGGGTCTTGTTGCCGGCGAGGAGAACACCAGTGGGGGGGGGTAGGGATCTAGAGGTGTGTGATATGCTTGGAGAAGATGAAGTTCATTTGAGAGAGAGGAGTTGATGAATGGCTGGTGATTTGAGAAGGGATTTAGGGTTTAGACTAAATAATACTAGGTTAATTGTTGATTTAAGTGGGCTTTAGGCTTGGGCCTAAGGCCCACAAGCCCAAATCCCCGAGTTTAAGTGGCCCATAAATCTTACGAGACCCATTATCAAAATCCAAACTCTCCATAACGTCATAAATTATAATTTAGGTTCAAAAATATTCAAAAGAGTGAAGGTTGTTGTTGTCGTCGCGTTTGCTCGTCGGTTGCGTAAAAAGTGCGTAAATTACGTCGTTTGTCATTTCTGACTCGATAAATAAATAAATAAATAATAAATAAAATTGACCGTGTATTTCTTAAAAATATAAATGTGGAAATACGAGGCGTTACAATACTAAACTTTTGCCATCCTCTGGCTTCAAGATTTATTTTCTATCGAAAACTCTCATAGTTGCCAAAGTATTGCAATACCAAATGTTTTGCCATTTACTTGGCTAATAAAACCTATGTATTTGCCGGCATTTTTATGCTGACTGTTTTTCACATATGTTTAAGGTTTTCAACTATTTAAGCATGCAACGCATAGGACTGCATACCGGCCTTAGAATTCTAAAACAAAAGAACAATTACATGTCCTCTTTGTTTGTAAAACGATGTTAATAATAATGAAACAATTTAGTACCAGTAGTTGTAAGCAATTTGTAATGTGACTCCATGATATTTCCGCCGCGTGTTGTATTACGCGATTGGGGTGTTACAGATACCAATTGTTAGGATCTGGGGTTGTCATGATTGTGTTAGTTTGATAATAATGAACAAATGGATGAACATAAAACAGGAATTAAATGCAGCGGAAATGGAAACAAACTTTATAACATAATCAAAGAGAAATAGTTTTGATAAACACATGCTTTTCATTAGTCATAAGATTACAAACAAATGATTACATACATGCTTACATACTAAACTCCCCCTCAGCCTGAGCTCAATGGTTGATCGTACAAGATGAATGGATTGGAGGAGAAAACTCGCTCGAATAGAATAATACAAACTGTTCTATTTATAGTACAGATCAAACCACTGAGAATCAAAGCTGACGTTACCTAGACAGTGACATCTAACAAACTAACAAACTCTAAACACTGATATGATAAGTACTGTTACATATAAACACTGTTAACATAAACATTGATGCAATATCTGCTGTTGGTGCTGAACCACTGTTGTTGTTGGGCAGTGGTTTACCTTTGGTTGATCAGGCCTTTGGTTCATCAGTGTTTGTCTTCAACAGGGCTTAGGTCTTTATCAGTGCTTTGGTACCAACAGTGGATAGTCTTCATCAGTCTTTGTGTTCATCAGTCTTTGTGTTCATTAGTCTTTACAAGCAGCAGTTGTTAGGCAGATCAGTGCTTAGCTTTATAAGTCTGTTATATCCACTGTCATTGGAGGGAACTTAGATGGGTAGTGCTTATTATGAATCAACTGTTGGGATCCAGTTTTGGCTTCCATATCATCTGTTCTTCAGGCTTGATTGCATGACCTAACAACATGCCTTGGCTTACTTAGACAAATACGTCATCGATGTTAGGCCTACGATATTTTTCCTTTCGGTCACAACACATCTTTAATTGATTTGTAAATTTCGAGACTTTGGCGAGTTTGAAAATCAAAGAGTAGGACTAGTTATCGAGATGTGAGTTTCACCTCTGACTTGGTAACATCGTACCCTAAATGTTGTCGGCACTTATCAAAAGATAAGACCTACTAGATTATGAGATGGAAATTTCCCTTCAAGGTTTGGATGTCACTTCTGACTTGAGGGTAAATCTCGTGTAAAAATGCAAACACTGTTTTGATGAGTCGTTTCAACTCAAAGGCGAGAATCACCCCTGTTTTGATGAGTCGTTTCGAGAGTGTTTTCGAAGCATCCAAGTGTGTATTGTGTTAGCTTTAGGAAAGGCATGTAATGTTTTATCAGGGAAATGTTGTTAGGAAGCATGTACGGTAGAATATATAAGTCTTAAACAACAAATAAGAGTCAAAGTTTCCTAGAACTATAGACTAGGGCAAAGCATTCCTACTTTTCCTAATTCCCTATAGTTATGGCTCTAATACCAGTCTGTCACACCCCAACCGATGGCGAAAACATCGGGGCGTGACACTAAGCGAATCAGATTGCTCAAGAGATTCAACAACACTAATTGTTTCGATGAATGATTAATCAAGTTTCATAAAATAGTCTAAACATCAACCACTATTTACAACCACAAAAGTATCAAATAACATAAACATTTAAGCATTGTTCGATTTCCTGAATTAACTAAGATGTGTTTCTAAGCATCATCCTAGATTGTTTTCTTGAATCCCAACTACTATCAACCTGCAACATGTATTAAAATACTATCAACAAAAAGGTTGGCGAGCATACAAATTTGAATACGTAGCATAATAGTTTAACAAAAACTCATATCCATCATGAAAACGTATAATAAGTTTCACCATGCTAGTTAACACAGTCCAAGTGATAGCCCAAGATTCCAATGTCACACCCCGGCCACAAAAAACAACAAATCGTGGTAGAAACGTCGGGGAGTGTTGTAACAGAATCATTGTTTCATAACACATGGATTGAAGTTCTGTTTTATTAAATTAAATGTATTACATTACATTGAAATTAGAAACAAAACATGAACAAATAGACTTTCATTGATATTTAAGTCACTAAGGCCTCATCTGTTCCTATGTGAGCATGCATCAATATCATCATCAAATATCACCAACTATGGTACTTGAAACACATGTGAAAATACGTCAGCATAAAATGCTGGCGAGTACATAGGATTTTATGAGAGTGTCAGATTCATGGCTCGTTTATGTTTTGAAAATATAACTTGAACACCCTTGTAAATTGATAATTAGAAAACCAAGTTTTGTAAAATGTTTGTAATGTAAATTGAAATAACTAAGTCAAAACAGATTTGTTTTATAAAACCTCGATACCATGAATCTTAACTCCAAAACATTTGTTTATATAAACCCAAATTGTAAATCGTTTTTGAAATAACACTCGAATGTTTTATATTGTTAGAAAAACCTTGTAATATAACTTTGTTTTGATAACCTTGCCCAAGTGATCTAGATAACACAACGATATATAATGTATTAAAAGCACTTATATATAGGAAGTACCAGCGGTGTATCCACCATGCTTTTAACACATTACACCCGCCCCGTTACCTAATCACTTCCCTAACCCAACGGTTCAAACAGTACCAAACGGTTCACATAATCAAACAGTTACAAACGGTTCATATAAATCAAACAGTTACAAACGGTTCACATAATCAAACAGTTACAAACGGTTCACATAATCAAACAGTTACAAACGGTTCATATAAATCAGACAGTTACTAACGGTTCACATAAATCAAGCAGTTCCAACGGTTCAAAATGTAAAACAATGTGTCCATATGCTGAGTGAACATATGCAACAAAATATAATATACAAAAATCAATGTGCTAGCATGTTAAGTGAACATACATAGCTAAACATAATGAAATCATGTACTATATATGTACTAATGAACATAACAAGCATATGATATAAAATCATGAAAAACACGAAAGGAACAAGTAGGCACATGTCTTTCACCCCAAAACAGTTTGAAAACAGTAAAAGAGGGGACTATGTACTCACTTGAGAATGCTTAGAAGTCTTGAATAACAACCAAGCAAAGCTAGAGGGATCACGGAAATCAAACGGCACCTAATATAGGTAACTATGTTAATAAACCGGACCTAAATCGGAGGATCGGATAAAATGAGGTTTCGTAAACCAAATGAGTGTAGGGACTCATGTAATATGGCTTAACAAAGCCTACATTCTAAAAAGGAACCTAACCTAAGTGCTTACGACCCATTAAGACTCGTTAAGGTAGCTTACGCCACTTTAACGCGTCGTTCGCGTAAAACGCGTTTGGACCGCCTAATTTGTCCCATGACAAGTATTATATGCCTTAACATGTCTAATAATGTTGCCTAATCAGTTTAGATGCCAAAATTTATGTTACATATGCTTAAAATGAATTTATGCGTAAAAAGGGCATTTTGGTCATTTTCCTAAGGCATTTAAATTACCTATCATACAACTACTTAAACGAAGTGACCATCGGGTATAACCCCGGAAGGTTATTCCCTATACAACCATGGTCACAATAGATGCTTGGTCGGATCCTAATGATCGACCAAACGGGTCGGGTTCGAAAGTCTAAGCGGTTGTTTAGACCGCTTATCTTACGACCCTATGTAAGCACTAAACTAAAAGTGATGAGTTAAACATGTTAAAACATGTTTAACGAAGTTAGAAAACAAGTTTGATATCAAAACAAAAGGTTTTGATACCTAAGAATAGTTTGGTTGCAAAATACGCATGAATACGCATTTTGACCGACACTATGACTCGTCACTACACCTAATCAACGTGGTAATCAGTAGGTATAGTCACAAGGGACTATAACCATCGTGATTACGCTCACGTTGCAAAGTTCAAACTAACTTTGTGTTGACCATAACCTGGTCAAAGCAGAAAGTCAAACACAGTTTGACTTTCGTGCTTAAAAACGCATAAAAGCATGAAAGAAACTTACAAAGGGTCCAAGCTCGGAAGAACTTGATCTAAATACTCAGGTATGAAGCATAAAGCTTTAACTTAGAGCATAAAATCAGATCAAGGTGTTAGGAAAATGGAATGAGAGCTTCGGTATTTATAGATTTCGGAGAACCGTTAGGATCGTTTCTCGCATTTCGTGCCTTGATCTTGACCCTCCATGTGGGCACATGGTATTGAAATTCAAGGGGACATGAAATACCATCAAATTTTAGCCCATAGAATGCAAAACTAGGGGTTAAAAACCATCAAAACATCAAAATTGGACTAGATACAATGAATCTGGTCATTTGGGCACTTTTTGACGCTTTTAGTCCATGTTGATCAATAAGTTTATTTTTGCGCACCAAAACACCTCAAAGCCTATTTCTAAGCTATGTAAAGTATATTTAGGGCATGTTTAACTTTTGATCAAGTTCCGGAACGTTCGTTACTATACAAATCGGTATAGTTTCGCAGTTTGACGCAAATAGTCCCTACGATCGAACAAACTTGATTTCGACACACCAAACCATCCAAAACTTATTTCTAAGTTATGTAAAAGTTATTTAAGGTATGTTGAGCCTCTGTCACTATCCCAGAGTGTTTTTTCGCATTAAACTGGTCATATTTACGCATCAGTTTGCGTATAACCTTCCAGAAAGCGATTTAAAGCTCGAAATCGAACATGAATTGATATGTGCACATGATACACATATTTATACAAATCCCAAGTATGAAACAAAATATTTCATTGATTTGGTATTTTTTTGATGGTCGCAGAGGCACAGGTGTCACAGTCTCCCATACTTTAGGAAATTTCGGCCCGAAATTTATTCGTAGGAGTCTGTCTGTGACTTTGTGTTAAATAACCACCAAAGATATGCAAGGAATAATCCTGTCATTTACTCAACGGACATTCTTCAGAAAAGAAAATGAACGGACGGAGTCATTTTTTTAACGGGTGTCACACCCCGACCTCGTAGAACATACAAAACGTGGCGGAAATATCGGGGAGTGTTGTAACAGAATTAATTGTTTCAAATCCATGGCAATTGAAGTTTCGTTTTATTGATTAAAAGTGTTACAATGTCTTAACAAACATGGAAATACAACATAATTAACTAGTCTTGCATCTTTTATTGTCACTAAGGCCCATGTCCGCCTAAGTGTATCTTGATCAATCCTATGCTTCATTTCCTGAAACACATGTGAAAATAGGTACGTCAGCATAAAAATGCCGGCGAGTACATAGGTTTTGTGAAAATAAGATTCATGACTTCTGTTTAAGACAATGTTTAGTCATGAACCTTGTAATTTGCTTAATCTTTGTAAATCATTTGAAAAACAATAAGTTCAGATGATACGTATAAGTAAGAGAATAATGCATGGTTAAATGAATAACCATGTAAAATGAGTTTGTATAAGTTAAGTTGTTTGTAAAACAATGTATTGTGAAAAGTATGTTATTTGTATAAAATGTTATATGTCATAAACTGAAATGATTTAAATAACGCTACGATATGTAATACCATACAAACACTTATATATAGGAAGTACCAGCGGCGTATCCACCATGCTTGTATCATATTACACACGCCTCGTTATTTAAGTCACTTAAACAAACCACCAATGTAATAAGTCTATGTTTAAACCAATTGTCAAAAGTCCTTGTATAAATCATATCAAATGTTAATAGTCCAAAAGTAGTCAAGTAATGTGTAACAAATGTTATGTATGGTAAGTAAAATAAGACTACTTAAACCATAAGTAAAAATGTACAAAACAAAGTATTGAAGTAAAACTTGGTTTAAATCAAAGTTATGTTCTGTGTAGTAAATGCATGCTATACTGATATAAACATTTATGTGGTAAGTTAACGCATACATTCAAGCCTTGAGACAGTCGGATAACCCTTTCAGTCAAGGTTATCAAAAGAAATGTTTTCGGATTCAGTCATTCCTTACATCCAAACAAACCCGGGATGTCAGGAATGGGATTTGTCAAGTCCTATGGTACCACTACTTACTCCCGAGCGGCGTAGCAAATGTTAATGAACGTAATAAAGACCCGTTTGTGCAAACCAAATGTCATAGCAGTTGTATACATGTCATATGAAAACAATGTACTAAGTATGCTAAGTTAACATACAAAGCAGAAAAGTCTTGTAAATCAATGTGCTAGCATGCTATCAGTCAACATACATAGCAGAAATGTAATGTAAAACAATGTACTAAGTATGCACACAATGGACATACATAGCATGAAATGTAATGAAATCATGTACTATAATGTACTAACAAACATAGTCGGTATATGATGTGAAAACAGGAAAGCAGGAAAGTAACAAGTAGGCACATGTGTTTCACCCCAAAACAGTTTGGAAAACAGTAAAAGAGGGGTTCTATGTACTCACCTGAGATTGCTCAGAAGTCCTAGGATAACCACCAAGCAATGCTAGAGATCACGGAATCAAACGGCACCTAATATAGGTAACTATGTTAATAAACCGGACCTAAATCGGAAGATCTGATAGAATGAGGTTTCGTAAACCAAACGAGTGTAGAGACTCGTGTCATATGGTTTTAACAAAGCCTACATACTAAATGAAACCTAACCTAAGTGCTTTCGACCCATCGCGACCCATTTAGGTAGCTTATGCTACTTTAACGCGTCGTTCGCGTGAAACGCGTTCGGACCGCCTAACTAGTCCTATGACAAGTGTTATATGCCTAAACATGTTACATAATCAGTTATGTGACAAAAGTTTAGGTTACATATGCTTAATTACCAATTATACATGAAAAGGGTATTCTGGTAATTTACCTAAGGCATATAAACTACCTATCATACAACTACTCAAACGATGTGACCATAAGGTATAACCTCGGAAGGTTATTCCCTATATACTATGGTCACCTAATGTGTTTGGTCGGATCCTAATGATCGACCAACTGGGTCGGGTTCGAAGGTATAAGCGATTTATCAGATCGCTTACCCTACGACCCTAGACAACGTGGTAATCAGTAGGCATAGTCCCAAGGGACTATAACCAACGTGATTACACTCACGTTGCGAAGTTCAAACGAACTTCGCATTGACCATAAACTGGTCAACGCAGAAAGTCAAAAAAAGTTTGACTTTCAGACTCGAAAAGACTTGAAAAGCAATAAAAGAACGAAAGAATACTTACGAAGGGTCCCCGAATGCTAATCTAGATCAAAATAACTCAGGTATGAAACAATGGTTCCAACTTTGAGTCACTTAGATCAGATTCTAGTGGTTTTGAAGTAATGGGGGGTGGGGTATTTATAGTTTTCGGGTAACCGTTAAGATCGTTTCATGGAAACCGTGCTTTAATCGCATCCGTACAAGTGTCAAAAAGTTATGGTGCCTAAAAATGGGTCTAAATGAGCTGAATGTGCAGTTGAGAATGTGTGGGTGAGGATCAAACAGCTGGAAACTGCTGACTGTTCGATCTAATCTGATCAGGGAGTCGGACGCGGCCCGCTTCAGGATCTACATAAACTCAGGCGGGCCGCCTGAGGCTTCTGATCAGAAATTATGTTTCAGAAATGACAGTTTCAGCCCCTGCACGTGTTTAAGGCCATTCCCGACACTTCTAAGGCCCGTAAAGCCAACTTTGAGGCCCTAAAATGATTCCTAAATATTGTGGACATGAAACATGCTCAAAAATATGTCGGGTGTTGGTTCGTTTGGCCGTACGAACGCGATGTTCGCTTAATTACGACTGAATGCGCATAAGCGCGAAAAAACGATCCAAATGACGCGACGAATGGATTTTTCTTAAGCCAAACACTAAAATAAAATGTTTTAGTGCTTACATAAATTTTTGGATGTCCGGATGTATTCAGAACGTTAGTTATGCGCGAAAATGCAAACTTGTGCACTTTTTGACACTTTTAGTCCCTGAATGACCCAAAAGTTTATTTTAGCACACCGAACCCCTCAAAGCCTATTTCTAAGCTATATAAAGGATATTTAAGGTGTGTTTAACTTATGGTCATGTTCCGGAATGTTTGTTACAGTTCAAATTGGCATACTTTCGCAGTTTGTCAACTTTAGTCCCTGTAAGTGATTTAACTTGATTTTTGCCATACCAAAGCCTTCAAAACTTATTTCTAAGTTATGTAAAGGTTATTTAAGGTATGTTAAGCCTATGTCACTATTCCGGAGTGTTTGTTGCATTAAAATGGTTATATTTACGCATCAGTGTGCGTATAACCTTCCAGAAAGCGATATAGAGTTTGGAATTGAACAAAAATTGATATGTGCAAATGATACACATATTTATACAAATCCCAAGTATGAAATATAATATTTCATTGGTTCGGTATTTGTTTGATGGCCGTGAAGGCACAGGTGTTACAGTCTCCCCTACTTTAGGAAATTTCGTCCCGAAATTTATTTAGAGGAAACTTGTGAGAGTTTAAAACATGAAGTTGAAAAGATCGAACAATATTGGTTAGGGCTCTGAACTTCCAGTAACCTTAATAACATTATGCTTGCAATGTAAGAGGGATACTTATATACTAGTATATGAAGCGTCATTGGTGCGTCCACCGTACCTCCATTACATCGTTGTCATTTTGTTATTGTTGTCGCTATCGGTTCTTACACATAATAAATCTTACTGGGTTTCTGTGCACTAAATTTCATAATTATGTACGCGTCCATAATTAGACAATTCCTTGCATAGTTCACACAGTCTATTTTATAATGTGTAAGGTAAAACCAAATGAACAATCCTGTGATGAGTGTGACTAGACCGCCATAGAGTCCTTTTAATTAAATCAATAAATGATCTAAATAGACTATCAAGGATTCTGTTCAGCTACATCACTAGATGTCGTTCTTTAACCAAATTGTGAATCAATCTTTTTGACTAGACCACTAAAGGGTCTCTTATGAATCATGGAGTGGTACTATATAATCCAAGGGTCTTAACTATTACATAGAAGCCCATTAAGGATTTAAGGTAGTGCCTTTTGAATATCCTGCTACGAATCCCTCATATGAAGATATGAAAGATTCTACGAGGATTTGGATAACGAATATCCAGAGTATACAAAAACACAAAAATGCATAAAAGAAAACATAAGACGCATAAACACATAGTCACATAACCACAAAATTGTTTAACTAGAAGTTCGTTCTGCTAACAGAGCACATGTATTTAAAGCACACTAGAAATCCATTCCTTGGATTTCATTTGGTACCTTAAACATTATCAAGAATCTAACTATAAAGATAGAAAGATTTTAAAAAGAAAATTCGATTTCGATTTTAAGGAACCGAAATGTTCGAATTAAGGTACAAAAGGAATCCAATTAAGGATTCTGATTTGAATGATAATCATCCACAAGGATCTAAATGTGAAGATAAAAAGATCCCGTATGGATTTTTAGAAGTTGAAGATGTTTTGAAATCTTGCACTGGATGTGCTTAAGTCAAAACATGAAGTAAAAATGCTTATGAAGTTGTGATGCTAGATATGTCAAGGCGACATATGAAGCAGAATTTGAAGGTTAAGTCAATGTACGAGGAAAATATTTTTGAAAACTGTGCATGGGGTTCTTTTAAGAAAAATGTGTTTAACGTTTTTGAAACCTTATATATAATACTTTTGAAATCATTAAGTAGGTGTATTAGATAGATATATTTACAAAAATGTTTTAAAATCATGCGAGATGAATTTTTGAAATTATGTATAAGGTTTTTGAAAAACATGAATGATGCTTTTCGAAATCATGCACTTGATCAAAAAATGTATTGTGTTAATATCGTCTTCAGACTATATGAAATATTTTGAAATTAGGAAGGTTGGTTTTGATAACATGGCCAATGTTTTTGAAATAACATAGACAATGCATCTAGAAAAATTGTTTTCAAACTATATGAAATGTTTTGAGATCATGAAGATTGTTTTGAAATACTTGTACTGTGTATGTTGAAAAATCAAAACGTAATGGGTATGAGATTTGATAATACCCTTAGTTATCTAACCAAGGATTTAAAGGCACAGATGTGCAGAAGCATGATTATTCATAATGTCCCCTTATTTTCTGTACTTTGTTTCCTAGAGTGAAACGAGTACTTAAAATTTTTGAGAGAATCATGAGCGATCATTTGAAAGAGAGAAATCACGAGAGTAGTTTGTAAGGAACATAGTTCCTTAATGCAGGTATCATAGGAAAATCATACACACATGTAACTATACTTGTATATCAGAATTTGTGAACAACGATTTATTTATAAACAAAACAGATTGTTTCACATTACAAGGAAACAAAAGAACAAAAGCATAAGACAGCAACATCTTCTAGTCAGCCAACTGCTCATCCGTGGGTTGGATTTGCATTAGCAAGCTTTGGGCAATCCCTTAGGAAATGGCCCATCTCGCCACAGTTGTAGCAAGACCCTGGTGAGAAACGAGCTTGAGCAGAGTTGGCTTGTGGTTGGTTTGGACCACCTTGGTTCGGGTTACAACGACAAACATTTGCCAGGTGACCGAGTCGCCCGCATGATGCACACAGATGACACTGTAAGTGAGCTTGGTGATGCCCATTACATTTGTCGCAAAATGCCGCCGTTCCCTTGTATTGCTTCTTAGCAGGTTGTGCTACCACCCGGATGGGTCCTGCTTGATTTGGTACTGCTGTAGTTGGGCAAACCCTTGCCGTATGACCTATAAGTCCACAAATATGGCATTTGCGGCACTTCACACTAGCCTGATGATGAAGGCTACATTGGTTGCACAAGGGTGCAGTTCCGTTGTATGGCTTTCTAGCTGGTGGCCTTGCCACATGGCTAGGTCCCGCTTGATTAGGTGTAACCACTGCGGGTTTCCTTGAAGCCTTACGCTTCCTTGATTTTGGTGCTGGCTTGACTTCTGCTTCCTTTGGTGGCTCTTGAGTGGCTTCATTGTCGAGACGAGAGGCTTCATTTTCGAGACGAGCCATGGCAATGCCTAAATCCACAGTCTTCTGAATCACTTCGCCTATTTGCTGGACAAATTTGGCTGTTCGCTCGGACATTTGACCAGTGCTGAGAGGAATAGACATTCTAGAAGAAAATGAAAGACATAGGAAGAAACAGGTGAAAGGTTATTGGATAATCAATACCGAATGGTAACGAATGAAAATTGTGATCATTTGTTTGTTACCTAGGGCAAACAAATGAGATGGTGACAAATCAAAGTAAATGGGTTAAAAATAATGTATCGCGAAGACATGCTCGCCTATAAGTGAACACTCATCCCAAGAATTCCCAGGTAAGCACAACTGGTCTCGCGTCTGATGAGATGTATACGGAGTGCTTGCCTAGACAGAAAACCCAGAATACAGGCATTCACCCTTCCAGTTTGCACGTGTTCACATTATTTAAAACCCAAAACCTTGACGAGGTTTTGAAAACTCAAAGGGGTTCAAAACCATATAATAGAGAGTTCAAAACCTAGTAATCAATCATCCTAGAACAGATGAATAGTTTTCAAAGCGGTTTTGAATTTTATGTTCTTGTTGTGGTCGTCGCCTAAGGATAGGTGACGGTATTGTTTTATGACTAAACGCAAGTAAACTCGCGTTAAGGTCCTAAGAGGGTTATAGACTAGGTCAAAGTATTACTAATAACCTAATTCCCTATAACCATGAGCTCTGATACCAACTTTTCTGTCACACCCCGACCACGTAGAACATACAAAACGTGGCGGAAATATCGGGGAGTGTTGTAACAGAATTAATTGTTTCAAATCCATGGCAATTGAAGTTTCGTTTTATTGATTAAAAGTGTTACAATGTCTTAACAAACAAGGAAATACAACATAATTAACTAGTCTTGCATCTTTTATTGTCACTAAGGCCCATGTCCGCCTAAGTGTATCTTGATCAATCCTATGCTTCATTTCCTGAAACACATGTGAAAATAGGTACGTCAGCATAAAAATGCCGGCGAGTACATAGGTTTTGTGAAAATAAGATTCATGACTTCTGTTTAAGACAATGTTTAGTCATGAACCTTGTAATTTGCTTAATCTTTGTAAATCATTTGAAAAACAATAAGTTCAGATGATACGTATAAGTAAGAGAATAATGCATGGTTAAATGAATAACCATGTAAAATGAGTTTGTATAAGTTAAGTTGTTTGTAAAACAATGTATTGTGAAAAGTATGTTATTTGTATAAAATGTTATATGTCATAAACTGAAATGATTTAAATAACGCTACGATATGTAATACCATACAAACACTTATATATAGGAAGTACCAGCGGCGTATCCACCATGCTTGTATCATATTACACACGCCTCGTTATTTAAGTCACTTAAACAAACCACCAATGTAATAAGTCTATGTTTAAACCAATTGTCAAAAGTCCTTGTATAAATCATATCAAATGTTAATAGTCCAAAAGTAGTCAAGTAATGTGTAACAAATGTTATGTATGGTAAGTAAAATAAGACTACTTAAACCATAAGTAAAAATGTACAAAACAAAGTATTGAAGTAAAACTTGGTTTAAATCAAAGTTATGTTCTGTGTAGTAAATGCATGCTATACTGATATAAACATTTATGTGGTAAGTTAACGCATACATTCAAGCCTTGAGACAGTCGGATAACCCTTTCAGTCAAGGTTATCAAAAGAAATGTTTTCGGATTCAGTCATTCCTTACATCCAAACAAACCCGGGATGTCAGGAATGGGATTTGTCAAGTCCTATGGTACCACTACTTACTCCCGAGCGGCGTAGCAAATGTTAATGAACGTAATAAAGACCCGTTTGTGCAAACCAAATGTCATAGCAGTTGTATACATGTCATATGAAAACAATGTACTAAGTATGCTAAGTTAACATACAAAGCAGAAAAGTCTTGTAAATCAATGTGCTAGCATGCTATCAGTCAACATACATAGCAGAAATGTAATGTAAAACAATGTACTAAGTATGCACACAATGGACATACATAGCATGAAATGTAATGAAATCATGTACTATAATGTACTAACAAACATAGTCGGTATATGATGTGAAAACAGGAAAGCAGGAAAGTAACAAGTAGGCACATGTGTTTCACCCCAAAACAGTTTGGAAAACAGTAAAAGAGGGGTTCTATGTACTCACCTGAGATTGCTCAGAAGTCCTAGGATAACCACCAAGCAATGCTAGAGATCACGGAATCAAACGGCACCTAATATAGGTAACTATGTTAATAAACCGGACCTAAATCGGAAGATCTGATAGAATGAGGTTTCGTAAACCAAACGAGTGTAGAGACTCGTGTCATATGGTTTTAACAAAGCCTACATACTAAATGAAACCTAACCTAAGTGCTTTCGACCAATTTAGGTAGCTTATGCTACTTTAACGCGTCGTTCGCGTGAAACGCGTTCGGACCGCCTAACTAGTCCTATGACAAGTGTTATATGCCTAAACATGTTACATAATCAGTTATGTGACAAAAGTTTAGGTTACATATGCTTAATTACCAATTATACATGAAAAGGGTATTCTGGTAATTTACCTAAGGCATATAAACTACCTATCATACAACTACTCAAACGATGTGACCATAAGGTATAACCTCGGAAGGTTATTCCCTATATACTATGGTCACCTAATGTGTTTGGTCGGATCCTAATGATCGACCAACTGGGTCGGGTTCGAAGGTATAAGCGATTTATCAGATCGCTTACCCTACGACCCTAGACAACGTGGTAATCAGTAGGCATAGTCCCAAGGGACTATAACCAACATGATTACACTCACGTTGCGAAGTTCAAACGAACTTCGCATTGACCATAAACTGGTCAACGCAGAAAATCAAACAAAGTTTGACTTTCAGACTCAAAAA
Source organism: Helianthus tuberosus (assembly GCA_030545235.1). Classification (NCBI taxonomy): domain Eukaryota; kingdom Viridiplantae; phylum Streptophyta; class Magnoliopsida; order Asterales; family Asteraceae; genus Helianthus; species Helianthus tuberosus. Next base: position 66,010,754 of record CM060430.1, read on the forward strand.
GACTCGAAAAGCAATAAAAGAACGAAAGAATACCTACGAAGGGTCCCCGAATGCTAATCTAGATCAAAATAACTCAGGTATGAAACAATGGTTCCAACTTAGAGTCACTTAGATCAGATTCTAGTGGTTTTGAAGTAATCGGGGGTGGGGTATTTATAGTTTTCGGGTAACCGTTAAGATCGTTTCATGGAAACCGTGCTTTAATCGCATCCGTACAAGTGTCGGAAAGTTATGGTGCCTAAAAATGGGTCTAAATGAGCTGAATGTGTAGTTGAGAATGTGTGGGTGAGGATCAAACAGCTGGAAACTGCTGACTGTTCGATCTAATCTGATTAGGGAGTCGGACGCGGCCCGCTTCAGGATCCACATAAACTCAGGCGGGCCGCCTGAGGCTTCTGATCAGAAATTATGTTTCAGAAATGACAGTTTCAGCCCCTGCACGTGTTTAAGGCCATTCCCGACACTTCTAAGGCCCGTAAAGCCAACTTTGAGGCCCTAAAATGATGCCTAAACATTGTGGACATGAAACATGCTCAAAAATATGTCGGGTGTTGGTTCGTTTGGCCGTACGAACGCGATGTTCGCTTAATTACGACTGAATGCGCATAAGCGCGAAAAGCGATCCAAATGACGCGACGAATGGATTTTTCTTAATCCAAACACTAAAATAAAATGTTTTAGTGCTTACATAAATTTTTGGATGTCCGGATGTATTCAGAACGTAAGTTATGCGCGAAAATGCAAACTTGTGCACTTTTTGACACTTTTAGTCCCTGAATGACCCAAAAGTTTATTTTAGCACACCGAACCCCTCAAAGCCTATTTCTAAGCTATATAAAGGATATTTAAGGTGTGTTTAGCTTATGGTCATGTTCCGGAATGTTTGTTATAGTTCAAATTGGCATACTTTCGCAGTTTGTCAACTTTAGTCCCTGTAAGTGATTTAACTTGATTTTTGCCATACCAAAGCCTTCAAAACTTATTTCTAAGTTATGTAAAGGTTATTTAAGGTATATTAAGCCTATGTAACTATTCCGGAGTGTTTGTTGCATTAAACTGGTTATATTTACGCATCAGTGTGCGTATAACCTTCCAGAAAGCGATACAGAGTTTGGAATTGAACAAAAATTGATATGTGCAAATGATACACATATTTATACAAATCCCAAGTATGAAATATAATATTTCATTGGTTCGGTATTTGTTTGATGGCCGTGAAGGCACAGGTGTTACAACGGGTGCTTCCTCAGAAATGGTAATGAAGGAATAATCAAAAGGATATTCATTTCCTTAACGGACATTCTTCAGAAAAAAAAATGAACGGGCGGAGTCATTTTCAACAGGTGCTTCATCAGAAATGGAAATGAATAGAATTAACTCAAAAGGATATTCATTTCCCTCAACAGACATTCTTTAGAAACGAAATTGAACGGACGGAGTCATTTTCAACAGGTGCTTCATCAGAAATGGAAATGAATAGAATTAACTCAAAAGGATATTCATTTCCCTCAACGGACATTCTTTAGAAACGAAAATGAATGGACGGAGTCATTTTCAATAGGTGCTTCATCATAAATGGAAATGAATAGAATTAACTCAAAAGGATATTCATTTCCCTCAACGGACATTCTTTAGAAACGAAAATGAACGGACGGAGTCATTTTCAACATGTGCTTCATCAGAAATGGAAACGAATAGAGTTAACTATAGACACATGACAAAACTTGCTGTGGTTTCTGTGCACTAAATTCCATAATTATGTATGCATCCATAATTACGTAATTCCTTGCACAGTCCGCACAGTGCATTTTATAATGTGCAGGGGAAGAAAATTCAAACCTGTGATGAGTGTGACTAGACTACCATAGGGTCCTTTTAATTAGATCAACTAATGATCTCTTTAAATAGACCATCAAGGAGTCTTTTCAGCTATATCATCACATGACATTCCTAACCAGATTTTTAGATCAATCTGTTTAACTAGACCACTCAAGGGGTCTAATTATGGAATAGTACCTTATAATCCAAGGGTCTTAACTATTACGTAGAAGCCCATTAAGGATTTGAGGTAGTACATTTGGATATCCTACTATGAATCCCTTATACGAAGATATAGAAGATTCTACGAGGATTTGGATAATGAAAAATTCGGATCACGCAAAAACATAAAAGAGAACACATAAGCACATAATCACATAATTGTTTAACTTGACCTTTAATTTGTTATCTTTGGACATGGATATTTAAAGCATACCAGGAATCCAATCCATGGATTTCATTTGGCACTTTAATCATTTTCATGAATCTATCCATGAAGATAGGATGATCTTCCAAAAATTTGATTTTTGATTACAAGGAATCATAACATTCGAATTAAGGTACACAACAATTAAGGATTTACGAAATACCCTTAGGTACCCTATCAAGGATTGGGTATTCGTCCAGAGTTGTAACTTGCGCCTTGTACTTTGTTTCCTTGGAAGATACGGGTACTTAGGATTTTCGTGGAAAACGCAAGAGATCATAAAATGGAAGAATTTTGGGAGTAGTGTGTTTTTCAAGGAATACAGTTCCTTGATTGTCGGCATTGTAGGGGATATGTTGTTTATACATGCAACCACATAAATACATTGAAATGTAAATAAAAGATTTATTTATAAACAACATCAACAACTGTTTCTTAGACCTTGACAACAAAAGAAAATAATACATAAAGCTTGATTATTTCTAAACAACGTTGTCTTCCAATCGGTCAGATGCTCATCCCTGCGCTGGATTTGCATTAGCAAGCTTTGGGCAATCCCTTCGAAAATGGCCCATCTCGCACAGTTGAAGCAAGAACCTGGTAGAAAACGAGCTTGAGCCGGATTGTTGCCAGCTTGATTTGGTGCATCTACAGTTGGGCAAACTCTTGTTGTATGACTAATAAGTCCATAAATTTGGTATTTGCGGCACTTCACACTAGCATGATGATGAAGGCTACACTGGTTGCACAAGGGTGCAGTTCCGTTGTATGGCTTCCTAGGAGGGAGTTGAGCTGGTTGGTTGGGGACAGCTTGATCATTGTGAGCGACCACGGCGAAGTTCTGAGAAGCCTTTCGCTTCTTTGACTTCTTGGAGGATTCAGTCTGCTCACCCTTTCAGAAAAGCTTACCTTTCCTGATCTGAGATTCAGTCAAGGTAGCAGATAGCTCAATGGCATGTCTAACTGTAGTGTGATTACTACCAGTAACAATATCTTGAACTGAGTCAGGGAGGCCATCAATGTACTTTTCGATTGCCTTATCCAAAGGCGTGACCATGTTTGGGCATAACAGGCTTAACTCCTTATAGAGGTCCGTGTAAGCTCGATGCTCTCCGCTATCTTGCTTAAGATTGTCGAATTCCCTTTTCAATGCCCTAATCTCATGACGAGGATAGAATTCCCTCATCATTAGAGCTCGAAGCTCTTCCCATGTTTGAGCCAGTGCCACATCGGCACCCCTATCTCTCATCACACCATTCCACCATGTCAAAGCTCGTTTCTCAAAGACGCTGGATGCGAACTATACCATTCGCTCGTTCGGACACTGAACATGTCTGAAGGTGCTTTCTAGACTCTCGAACCATTGCAGAATTGCAGTTGCTCCTTTTGACCCAGAAAACTTTGATGGCTTGGCAGATTTGAATGTCTTGAAGTTGCATGGGGCATTATTGTTGTTGAGGGCTTGGTTACATTGAACAATGATGTTTGGGATTGCAACAGCCATTTGCTGCGCAATGATAGCTGCCAGTTCTTCATTAGGTATCTGATTGTCGCGTCGTGGAGGCATTCTAAAAGGGGAAATAAGAGAGAAAACAAGTGAAATGGCATTGGATAAGGATGGGATGTTACAGTTACCGACCAAAAAGCATTGGTGATGGTCATTTGTTCAAACCACGAAGCAAACAAATGACACACAACAACTGAATCAAAGTAAACAGGTCCTCATAATGTATCGCGAAGACATGCTCACCTATAAGTGGACATTCACCCCAAGAGTTCCTAGGTAAGAGTGACTGGTCCGATACTGCAGATTTGTACGAACACTCTAGCCTTAGACAGAAAACTCAGGATACAGGCACCCACCCTTCCAGATTGCACGTGTTCACATTAATAAGACCCAAACTTTGACAAGATTTTGAAAACTTTGAAGGTTCGAAACCTTATAATAAATCATCCTAGAACAGATGATTAGTTTTTAAAGCAGATTCGAAATTTGTGTTCTTATTGTGGTTGTCACCTAAAGATAGGCGACGGTATTGTTTTATGACTAAACGCAAGTAAACTCACGTTAGGGTCCTAGGAAGGTTATAGACTAGGTTAAAGCATTACTAATAACCTAATTCCCTATAACCATGAGCTCTGATACCAAATTTTCTGTCACACCCTGACCACGAAAAACAACAAATCGTGGCGGAAACGTCGGGGAGTGTTGTAACAGAATCATTGTTTCATAACACATGGATTGAAGTTCTGTTTTATTAAATTAAATGTATTATATTACATTGAAATTAGAAACAAAACATGAACAAATAGACTTTCATTGTTATTTAAGTCACTATGGCCTCGTCCGTTCCTATGTGAGCATGCATCAATATCATCATCAAATATCACCAACTATGGTACCTGAAACACATGTGAAAATACGTCAGCATAAAATGCCGGTGAGTACATAGGATTTTATGAGAGTGTCAGATTCATGGCTCGTTTATGTTTTGAAAATATAACTTAAACACCCTTGTAAATTGATAATTAGAAAACCAAGTTTTGTAAAATGTTTGTAATGTAAATTGAAATAACTAAGTCAGAACAGATTTGTTTTATAAAACCTCGATACCATGAATCTTAACTCTAAAACATTTGTTTATATAAACCCAAATTGTAAATCGTTTTTGAAATAACACTCGAATGTTTTATATTGTTAGAAAAACCTTGTAATATAACTTTGTTTTGACAACCTTGCCCAAGTGATCTAGATAACGCAACGATATATAATGTATTAAAAGCACTTATATATAGGAAGTACCAGCGGTGTATCCACCATGCTTTTAACACATTACACCCCCTGTTACCTAATCACTTCCCTAACCCAACGGTTTAAACAATACCAAACGGTTCACATAATCAAACAGTTACAAACGGTTCATATAAATCAAACAGTTACAAACGGTTCACATAATCAAACAGTTACAAATGGTTCACATAATCAAACAGTTACAAACGGTTCATATAAATCAGACAGTTACTAACGGTTCACATAAATCAAGCAGTTCCAACGGTTCGAAATGTAAAACAACGTGTCCATATGCTGAGTGAACATATGCAACAAAATATAATATACAAAAATCAATGTGCTAGCATGTTAAGTGAATATACATAGCAAAACATAATGAAATCATGTACTATATATGTACTAATGAACATAACAAGCATATGATATAAAATCATGAAAAACACGAAAGTAACAAGTAGGCACATGTGTTTCACCCCAAAACAGTTTGAAAACAGTAAAAGAGGGGACTATTTACTCACTTGAGAATGCTTAGAAGTCTTGAATAACAACCAAGCAAAGCTAGAGGGATCACGGAAATCAAACGGCACCTAATATAGGTAACTATGTTAATAAACCGGACCTAAATCGGAGGATCGGATAAAATGAGGTTTCGTAAACCAAATGAGTGTAGGGACTCATGTAATATGGTTTAACAAAGCGTACATTCTAAAATGGAACCTAACCTAAGTGCTAACGACCCATTACGATTCGTTAAGGTAGCTTACACCACTTTAACGCGTCGTTCGCGTAAAATACATTTGGACCGCCTAATTAGTCCCATGACAAGTATTATATACCTTAACATGTCTAATAATATTTCCTAATCAGTTTGGACGCCAAAATTTATTTTACATATGCTTAAAATGAATTTATGCGTAAAAAGGGCATTTTGGTCATTTTCCTAAGGCATATAAATTACCTATCATACAACTACTTAAACGAAGTGACCATAAGGTATAACCCCGGAAGTTTATTCCCTATACAACCATGGTCACAATAAATGCTTGGTCGGATCCTAATGTTCGACCAAACGGGTCGGGTTCGAAAGTCTAAGCGGTTGTTTAGACCGCTTATCTTACGACCCTATGTAAGCACTAAACTAAAAGTGACGAGTTAAACATGTTAAAACATGTTTAATTAAGTCAGAAAACAAGTTTGATATCAGAACAAAAGGTTTTGATACCTAAGAATAGTTTGGTTGCAAAATACGCATGAATACGCATTTTGACTGAAACTATGACTCGTCACTACACCTAATCAACGTGGTAATCAGTAGGTATAGTCACAAGGGACTATAACCATCGTGATTACGCTCACGTTGCAAAGTTCAAACGAACTTTGTGTTGACCATAACCTGGTCAAAGCAGAAAGTCAAACACAGTTTGACTTTCGTGCTTAAAAACGCATAAAAGCATGAAAGAACTTACAAAGGGTCCAAGCTAGGAAGAACTTGATCTAAATACTCAGGTATGAAGCATAAAGCTTCAACTTAGAGCATAAAATCAGATCAAGGTGTGAGGAAAATGGAATGAGAGCTTGGGTATTTATAGATATCAGAGAACCGTTAGGATCGTTTCTCGCATTTCGTGCCTTGATCTTGACCCTCCATGTGGGCACATGGTATTGCAATACAAGGGGACATGAAATACCATCAAATTTTAGCCCATAGAATGCAAAACTAGGGGTTAAAAACCATCAAAACATCAAAATTGGACTAGATACAATGAATCTGGTCATTTGGGCTCTTTTTGACGCTTTTAGTCCCTGTTGATCAATAAGTTTATTTTTGCGCACCAAAACAGCTCAAAGCCTATTTCTAAGCTATGTAAAGTATATTTAGGGCATGTTTAACTTATGATCAAGTTCTAGAACGTTCGTTACTATACAAATCGGTATAGTTTCGCAGTTTGACGCAAATAGTCCCTGCGATCGAACAAACTTGATTTCGACATACCAAACCATCCAAAACTTATTTCATAAGTTATGTAAAGGTTATTTAAGGTATGTTGTGCCTATGTCACTATCCCGGAGTGTTTGTCACATTAAACTGGTTATATTTATGCATCAGTTTGCGTATAACCTTCCAGAAAGCGATTTAAAGCTCGAAATCGAACATGAATTGATATGTGCACATGATACGCATATTTATACAAATCCAAAGTATGAAACACAATATTTCATTGATTTGGTATTTGTTTGATGGTCGCAGAGGCACATGTGTCACATCCTATGCGTTAAATGCCTTTCCCAAAGTTTAACAGGAGGTTATATGTCTCATCCTAACAATACCCCAAAGACTAACGGGGAGGTGCATTACCCCTATAGCGCTACCATTGTTAAGGCGGAACTACACACAAGGTTTAAACATTCACATAGCATAAAAGTCTCAAGTATCAAGTTTCATGTTTCATGTTTAATGAGGATAGAGTATGTTTCAAATAAGTTTCAAGTGTTAAGTGTCTTGATATATAGAATACATGTTGCATCCCAAAAGTGTTTAAAACAAAAAGGGATCGAGTATACTCACAGTTGGTGCTTAAACCAAACACTGCTAAGATTGGATCGAAGGGAGCGCTCGATCAGCCTGCATGCGGGGAACAGAGCATAAGTCCTCTAAGTGCTGACCCGGTTGGGAACAAAGTGTCGAACGGTGCGAAAATCGAGTAAAAGTGTCTGATAGAATACCTGAGAGGATGGTCATCCAGTCGGATGACCATTCGAACAGATGGACTCCATCCGATCGGATGGTCATCCGGACAGATGACCATTCGAACGGATGTCCATTCGAACTGTGGCTGTTTACGAACTGTTAAAGTTTCAATTGTTGTGATCATAGTGTCCTCTAAAATAAACAAGTGTCATCGTAATCAGATCATCTGGACGAATGGTCAGTGAGTGTAGTTTTATGAAATTCTCTAAGTTTTGAGTTAATGGAGACGGTGTAACGACGCGTCAAACAATGGAAACGTTCCAAACCTAGCTCGTTCAGTCGGCTGGGAACCACCCCTTCTCGAACCGACGAACTGTTTATGGTGAGGTTTCATGTTCGGACCCTCAATCGGCCCATTTTCCGGTGAAAATCAGTTTTCAAGCCGGCTTTTGACTAAGGAACGAGTCAATAGCCAGTTTGAGTCCGATTCCACTAATGTTTTGCATAAAAATTGAGGAATAGTCTGAAAATAGGTTGTAAAACGTGATGTTTATCATATCTGAGCTGGAAACGTATGGAACTCCGTCAGATCTGATGTAAAAGTGTGAGATTTCCTTAGTTTTTGTATAAAAGTTGTGAAAATCCTTTAGATCTAGGGCCGATCTTGATTGAATGATGCTCCACCAAAGTTTGTATCAACAACTGAGTGGAAACCATCTTCAAGAGACCCAAATCAGTCAGTTTTCATGAAAAAGTTGAAGTGTTTGTGTGATTTTGGTGAAGAATATTTTGTAGTAGTGATAAATAATGAAGGTTGTACAAAGATTTAGGAGAAATACTTACGGAATGAGCTTGAATCTTGCTTAAAGTGCCTGAGAGTACGTGTGGTCGGATGACAGAGAGTGAAAGGTGAGAATGAGATCTCAAGGGATGTATTTATAGGTGACAGTGACAGGTAAGCCAGTTCAAGTGCAAGCGATCGGATGGCTCTCCGGTCAAATGGCCATCCAATCGGATGGTCATCCGATCAGATGTCCATTCGGATAGCCGAGACCCATTTGCTAGATTTCCGACTTTGGTTCGTTTTGCGAGCTAGATTAAGCGTTGGTTGCGTATTATTGTGAGTAACCATTACTTGGTATAATTATATAATTAGCACAAAAGTTTCCGTGTTTCAAGTCTACGTTTAAGCTAGTATCCCGTTCAATAAGTATCAAGTATCAAAGTCTCTTGTTTAATAAGTATCAATCATAACAAGTGTCAAGTTTCAAGATTTGAGTTTCAAAGTATCATAAGAGTCTAGTATCACAAGAGTCATGTATCACAGGAGTCAAGATTCATACTTGTTCATGCATAAAGTATCACAAAAGCATCATAGAGTAAAAGTTTCACATAGTTTAACATAATTAAGTCTCAAATAAGTATCATCAAGTATTACAGGGACGAAACTTGCCAAAAATAAAAGTTTTGAAACGCAGGGCATTACATTAGAAGTGTTCAAAAATATGTTTTATCACTTAAAAAACTCGGTAATAATTATTAGAACATGGAAACATGCTTGGCTCATCAATTCCAGTTTTACGGTCTGTTCGCAACCGAAAGTCGCGAAGTTTGACTTCTGCTTTGTCTTTCGATTATGAACCGAACTAGACTAGTATGCTACTAATTTAAGTTTCCGTTATGATCGTAATATGATGTAGCATAACCCTATAAGGTTATATTACACGATCATACTAGTAAACTGAGTTTTTGCGCATGTTTCGTTATTATGCCGTACTTTGACTATTATTCCTTTTGTTTAAAAATAAGGTTTTAAATATAAACAAGCATGCAAATGAGTTATATACTGATAAGTAAACATGTTTAGAATATTTTGATGTTTATAATCTGGTCATAAACTGAGTTTATGCATATAATCGTAAACTATGCTTTTAAAAGGACTAAAATGCCCCTTTTTCATTTAAAATGAGTTTTAAACATAAATTCTTGGCAAAACTCATCATGTACTGATGTGATATCATATTTAGGATTTATTGGGATTTTAAGTCAGATTATATACTGAGTTTAACTTCAAGTTCTTGTACAATGCTCGTAAATGACGATAATGCCCTTATGGCACTTAAAATGGATTTTAAGCATAATATTCATACCAAACCTTTTGCTTACTGATATGTTATGACAAATAAAATATTTTAACTATTCGAAGCTGGTCATAACATCAGATTTCATAAACCATAACATAAATCGTCATTTAACGACTTTAACGCCGTTAACCATATTTATGAATCAAGACTTCTTACCTACTGATTTTATAAGTCATTTTAAATATTTTTACAGTAGGTATAAGTCATAAACTCAGAATCCCAAATAAATTCTCAAACTATGTGTGAAATGACCAAAATGCCCCTACGGTGCATAGTTTGGTCGTAAAGCATAAACCACACATATATTTGATATCCTACTGATATGATATTATAATTTAACCATTTTTACAGAATGCTTATGACCATGACATCAGTTTACTTGCAAGCTCCTTTTATAAATTGTAAAATTACCAAAACACCTTATGAGGCATAGTTTGATTTTAAAACCTTAACGGGCATACAAGGTGATATTATAACTTGTTTAAAGTGTATTGGCATATGGAACTTGTTCGTAACTCATCCGGTTACCCGATATCGCTTATACGCGTACGGTTAGACTTACGTAACTAGTTTACATAAGTTTATCAAAACGGGTTTAACCTTATCGTTTTGATCTCAAAATCCAGAATGTATTTTGTTTTCCCATATTATACAAGTCCTAGTACTCGTTGGGTTTAAACCACATTCTATTTGGTATACGCTTAATCTAGTGAACCTATTCTTAAGTATCGGGTCATATCTAAAGGAACTACCTTTGACCTGTATACATTCTAGCAGATAATAAATCTGTTCATTCCAGACTATAGTACCCCCCTAGATAATCGGACTTGGGTCAATAATACTTAGACTTGCATATTTTTTCCAAATATAGTCTTATTGATTGGAAGCTAGCAAAAAGGTAAATACTCTTGACTTATTTTAGTGTAAACTTGGGATGGCAATTATGCCTCTTGGAATGGGTATTACGTAAGTAAGTCGCCTATGATTGCACAAAAATGTAAGAATACGGTTTAATCCATTTACTTGATAATTGATATAATTGGGGGTTAATGATACCACGTCCGGACGACCCAATGGGTTAATCAAGTATATATAAACCTGGTAACAAGAATAATCCCAAGATATGTTTAAAGGATCACCTATGGGTTTTCATATGTGTAATTACAACCATACTACAAAGTGTGTAGGAAAACCCGAAGTGTCACAACATTAATAATTAGTTTTCTATATTGAAGGTGAATTTCACTTAATCATTTTTTCATGTTTTGTTGATTCACTCATTCGTGTCTTTACGGTCTCTATAAAGCGCGTTAAATGCCCGGAAGAGGGTTAGAAGAGTGTTTGGGTAAAGTTCTTGCCTCGTTCAGTGTATAGATCCTACGAGGACCTGATTCAAGCTTAGTAGGACTTCCCTTGAGGCAGATAGCATCAAATCATGGGAAGTAAGAACCGCTTGTAATCCTTTATCTATAAACTACTATTAAAACATTAAACTGACCTTGCAGGACTGTATCCTTGCTGACTTAGACAAATAGGTTTAGGGTAATGCTGCTTGGAAGGGGGGCTACTTTTCGCATTAATAACTTACTTAGTTGTCTTTCAATAATCCAACCTTGTTGGACTATATCCCTGCTGACTTAGACCAATAGGTTGAGGGTAACGCTGCCTGGAAGGGGGCCTACTACTATAACTTAAAGATAATCTCTTAAAAAGCCCAAAGTGCGTAAATTATCAAAGGATACATAAAAGAGGAATTGGAACCAAGTGATTCCTTCTTGTCTATTTCTTTTCCGTATATTTTATATTTTTATTTTCTAGTTTATCTTTTTAAAACTTTCAAAATTTTTTATCAAAATTTGGTTAGATGAGACGTTAACGATAAGCCGGTACTAAAAGCTCTTGTGTCCTTGGACGACCTCGGTATCTTGCCATCATTATACTACATCCGCGATGGGTGCACTTGCCCTAACGTGTGTAGAGTGATAGTATTATATCGTGTTTTATAAATTTAAAGCTTGACTCACGAGTAAAAAGTGCTTAAAATATATCTAAAATTTATACACACCCGCACACACGTCATCAGTCATCCGAAACAATCTGACATTTCGGATGAAGAAAGTCAGATTTCGGATAATCTTGTTAATTATCCGAAATGCATATTGATGATCCGAAACTCATCCGAGATGCAAGTTGATCATCCAAAGTTCATCTGAGATCCATCCAGGATGCATAGGAACCTGCAAACCTTTTAGTCCAAAATAGAAGTCTGAGAGAGAGAATCCGAGATGCTAAGGTTTGAAATTTTGTCCGAGATATGAGTCGAATAAGAGAAAGACTCTATTTGTAGTGTTTCGTATTGGGCCTATGATTTATGGGCAAGGCCCAATTCGGAACAGTGGTCCGAAATACATCCGAGATCAATGGGCCTGATCTAGTCCGGATTGTTTTATCCGAATTAGTGAGCCCAAATTTGGAATTGTGGGCACCAATCCGAAACAGTGGGCCAGACAATTATTTTATTACTTTATTTACTTTTTCATGACAGAAAACATCTTTCTCAAAAACAACCATCCAACCAACCAAGCAATCTTTTTTATCATAAAATAAAATAATGAAATAAATAATAATAATAATAATAATAATAATAATAATAATAAATAGTTGGAGCAAATGCCACGGAATCAAATCGTTTCGGACTGATTAAGGAACATTTTTCAGCACATGCTTACTTGGACTGGTCCACGCGATTGTTAATATATTTGTCCTCTTAAATTAAATGCTCAACCTTCAACTTTCAACCTTGTGATACACTTAAGGTAGAATTATACTATGACATATGTGTGTCCCATACCATGACATCCCCCGCGATTAAGTTAAGTACAATGGTTCATCGTAACGGGTGAATATACTGAGTCTATCATTTCGTTTTTACAACGTCAGACTATTGGTGAACATGTCAGTACTTTCATACAGCAGAGTGACCAATATTTGTCGGACAAGGGTTAGGAAAATACCTTTTACGGTACGAATTTAGCTTTAAAAGCAAACGGAATTCTCTCGTTGTAAGATGTTCTTCCTTCTAAGGTTTTGGCCCTTTCATGGCTCTTTTAAGATATCCTGACTGTGCCTAGGTCTGCATATAATCTGGATGCAACAGAAGGATAGCCCTGATATCCCCGAACGACTCAACAACATAAAGACCCGCCACCTCAGATGTCGGCTATCTATCAATGAAAGATTTAAGACCATGAAATCATACGCCGATGGTATGTTACCCACATGATATATAGTTCGTTATGTTAATATCACTTGGTATCTTTTATCTTTTGAGTGTTAAGCCTACTGACATATCACAATAGATCCTAGTCTTTTCAGCTATAGCACCTTACATGTGTCACTCAAACCCTTTAACACGAACATTTATTTCATTTCCTATATGATGCAATAAAATCTTTTTGTTTTTTTGTATTTTTCTCATTTTCTCCCCCTCAAACAAAGCATATGTACATATATGTCAATCTTCCCCCTAAATTTGTGCATCACACTTTACACGCTGATCGGTGCATTTGAAGTACACTTTAATTGATATTATTTATAAGCTAAATACATCGATATTGTCATGAAAGATACTACTTTAATTGGTTCTTATACGTTGTGGGTTATGAAGATAAAGTGCGCTTAAATAATGAATTAGTAAAATGAATTTAAAATAGAATCTCTACAAAAGTGAGGTATCAATTATATTATGCTAAATAGAGTTTTCTATTACAATTAAATGCCATTGATAAATACTTCTTTCAATTAATTGTTTATAAAATGAAAAGTGACTTATGAATATACTAAAAATAAAATTGAATGAAAAGTTGGAATTAATTCTTTCATATTGTATATAGGAGACATGTGCTAAAATTTGGAAGGGAATTATGGGCTGCCATCATGAGGTGGATTAAAAAATATGAACAATTGGGCTGTGGGCTTCTGTGCAAAAAAGAACAAAATATATGGAGAAGTCGGTGGTGTTTTTTTGAAGGGAATAAAAAGAAAACGAGGGAATTCACGATTCTAATATATATTCAGCCGTAAAACAACAACCAGAGGGACGAAAATTCAGCATTACTCTTCATCTTTCAAGCTAGTTTATGGAGTCTAACCAATCCGGGATGACAACCGAAGCGGCAAAGATCACCATGAGCGGCTAAACCTATCGTAACTTCTACCTGGATGAACTTTTACATTGTTTTGCATTAAACATTGTTTACGGATTCGTATAACTGGTGCAGCTTGACCACTTGTGTTGTATTATTGGTAAACGTTTCTTGTATTTGAATTACTTGTCGTTTATTAAGCTTATTGACAACTTCACGAAAATTTACCTAATAAAGAAAACATATGTACAAAGATGTAAACGAAAGAAAATAAAATTATTTTTGTTGTTTTTGCTTAACCGTTCCGTCATTAGATTTCAATATCAAAATTAAAGAACCAAATTTAAATTGTACCTTTTTGTTGATCTTGTCTTACCTTTCTTATCTCTTACAAAGGAAACATATCATTTGTAAAAAAAATTTGAACTTTTTGCAATAGTGAGATGTTACCCGTTATGTCTCTAGAACAATCGCTATCAACACTCCAGAGATTGTCAACAGCTCCTCCTTGGTTGTCCCTGAAAAATAAGGAGATTAGTAAGACATTGGTACCCAGGCCATCGTGGTCCTGGGTTTACCTGAAGCATCAAAATAAGACACTTCTTTCTGACACCAGTTCCCTTTCATTTATGGGATTGGAGATGTTGCTGCTTTGCATTTGGGTTTCAAAATTTGTTTCGGCTTAACAAACGTGTTTGTTGCCTTCGGTTGAGAAACTTTAGCTATTTCAGGTTTATTAGTTTTAGAAACAGATTTTTGTTCTTGAACAGCCTTTCGTTTATTTTTAGCAACATTCCAATCCCCATCAGATGGTTTAACGCTGGGATTCACATTCTTCATTGCCTTAGCTGATGATACATTCATCGGCTTGGAATGATTATTATCCTTGGGTGTAACCCTCTGATTTTGAGCATCGTAGGGTACATAGGGATGATGTGTGCAGTTCCGAGCAATGTGACTAGGAATGCCTCACACGTAGTTGGTCTTTTGAGGTTGCAGAGGATTGAAAACAACATTTGGATTACTGTTTTCCACTCCATGGACCGGACTGAAAACTATGTTGGTATAACTCTGTGACATCAAGGCAGCATTGGAACTGGTCAACCCGGCAGCGATCATTGAATTCTTATGATTAAGCTCTCTCTGCTGATTATAAATTTCACATGACTTTATCGTAGCAATCAGCTTAGTAAGTGTGACGTCATTCCGATTCTTCGTACGCTTTATCATATAAACATCAGCATCCCAACTTTTTGGCAATGAGTTCAGAAGTTGGCGATTCATTCCACTGTTTGTGATGGTGATACCAGCACTT
Organism: Helianthus tuberosus; assembly: GCA_030545235.1. Classification (NCBI taxonomy): domain Eukaryota; kingdom Viridiplantae; phylum Streptophyta; class Magnoliopsida; order Asterales; family Asteraceae; genus Helianthus; species Helianthus tuberosus. The sequence goes on from CM060430.1 coordinate 66,026,083, forward strand.
ATCATTTGTGAGATTAGTTTCACAATTCTCCTGACCTGATTTTCCACAGTCTCGCCATAAGTGTGGTTGAATGAACTGAACTGTTGATTCAAGATGTTCACTTTGCTTGCCTCAGCATTACCCTAATACAAGTTTTTTAGCTCATCCCAAACTTCTTTCGCATTTGTGCAGTTTCTAACGACGATTGAAATGTCTTGACCTAGTGCCATGGAGAGAGTTGCAGTAGCTCTTTCATCATCTTCCTTAACCTTTCTGTCATCTGCAGTCCATATATCCTCAGGTTTAGGAATTTGAGTTAGAGGGTCATCTCCCATAGCATACATGATGGTACGAGGTCCATTTTTAATACTCCTCCAAACCCAAGGTTCCTTAGCCTTACAGTATTGCTCAAACCTAAATTGTGACAACTGGCCAAAACCGGTAATTTCCATACTACTTTATTAATTATTTATTCCTGCAATTATGTGCTTAAACGTCTACACTAAGTGCATACTTGCTTTACTTATAAATTCGTACATGTTTTATGCTTCAAATATTGCATTGTGCATTACGATAAGTGTTGCGTCAGAAAGACTAGTAAACTCACCGGTAAAACACACTGTGTCAGCACTTCAGACAATAGATTTAGGGCCTAGGAGTAGGACCAACATCAAAAAAACATTAAAACCCAGGGGTGGATACAAGGGTTAACATATACACTTTCCGGAAACTAAACTATGCACTAAAAGACACCCGAAACTCACTTTAAATGCTGAATTCTACATAATTCAACAGAAAAACAGGAATTTAACACCAAAATATTATGCAAAATTGATGTTTTAGTGTCCAGAATAACTTACAAAGTGTCGGGAATTAAAACTGTCACAAAAGGTGCTTCATACCTAGTAAAACTGCGCAATTTAGCACTTTAATGAACCGGTAACCGAACGAATAACCGGACACTATCGGAAACATCAAAAATGAACTTGAAACATTGTTTTAGTGTTATTTAGCTAGTATTGGTCTTAAAACACATCAAAATTCTTAAAAACACATAAACACATGTAACCTAACATTAAACCCCTAAATTACATCTTAAACCTTCAACTTTCAATTTTTGACACTTTACCCCCCCCCCAATCCAAATCCGGCCCCAAAGTGGACCCCACTCCCTTTTTCATTAAACTATTAAGTATGTTGTCTAGATATGGGACATGTAGTCCATTGGTTCTTAAAATGTTTGAAGATGAGAATTATAAACCAAGTAATCTTTCATTCAACATAACACTTCAAAATTCCATCATTTCTTCACCCCTCTTCTTCCTTGTTCTCGGCTCACCCACACCACCCATACAACACCCTTTTTCACTCATAATCAAGGCCATCTAAGGTGATACAAAGGTGCTAGAAGGTGTATAAGGAAGGTGTGAAGCATTGGAAGGTGAAGGACCTTTCTAAGGAGCTTTTAACCACTTGATTTCATCATTCTTCATCTTCATCCTTCTTGTGCCACTTCCCTAGCCAATAGAACTAGTTGTAAGCCTCCTAATCACTATTTTAGTTCATGTTTATGTTATGTACAAGTCACACCATCTATGTCACACCCCCAAAACACCACCTAGGGAATGTCCCTGCTAGGAATGTGACGTACCAACAACGAGCCACTAATTACATTGAACCCATAAGAGTTTCCAAATAAAATCCTCAATTATTAACAAAAAATGCCATCAACAAGTTTAAATGAAAACCAACATGTTCAGCGGAAGCAAATAGTAAACCAAAGTTAAACTGTTTCAAAAAGTAATGTATGATATCAATAGTTCAATCACATGAATCTCTTTAGTCGACCCATGACCACTCCAACTACTCCAGACAGCAAGTTCCCAAATCCAAGATATCTAACGACCTGCGAGCATGCCACAAGTGTACCAGACAACACTGGTGAGTTCATAGTTTTACGAAAACGTTGATTACCAAGTGTTTAGTTAATCCATTGAATTTAATGTTGATAATATCCCGAATACAAGACGGCTCCTGATTTACATTGCCCTTTCTCCAATGCTCCTATCAAAGATTGGTCATGACTAGGTCATTAGTTCACACTCGTCGTCTCAGGTACGGGGTGAGGGTGCCAAACCTAAGTAGCGCTATCAACTAATAACCCCGTTGCCCTACAAGCAACTTGTTCGGTAGTATGATGGGACTTAAGTGATAGAAAGTAGTGAGTTATCCAACATCGACATTTACTGAAAACTACCTCATATCCCCTACAAGGATATGGGTTTATGAAAACTACCTCACATCCCAACAAGGATGTGGGTTTATGAAAACTGCCTCATATCCCTTACAAGGATATGTGTTTATGAAAAACTGTTTGTTTGTTTGCCTGTTTGGTTGTCCCCACTGGACGCCTGCTTGTATTGAGAGTAGTGAACTCACCTTAGGTTTGCTCGGTAAGTTTAGTTATATAATCCAAATCAATCAACCGTCCCTATTGTAGTTATCACAGAATAATCAGTTTGGTTTGCACAATTATTTACACGTCTTTGCACATATGTCAACAAATAAGGTCACGTTTACACCATAATCCATGTCGGGTGATTTTGGTTATCATTTCCGTGAATGTACACTTGTAACTAGAAATCATACCACATAATTATTCGTAACACTATGTATCATAATAACTCACAAGTTTATATGTGCATATGCCATCTCGTTATACAAGTAAATCAATACCACAAGTTACCGGCCCATTTTCTAATACCCAAACCCACTGGCCCAATAACATCACCACACATAACAAATTTAGCATGCAAGCCTATTTGAACCCGGTTTGAGCTTTGGCCCAATCAGAACGTCATAACAGTTGTGCGGCCCGGCGCATATCAAGAGGGTTCGGCCCACTGACCAGCCCAAACATGTGAGGCCCATTATAACAAGATCCTGCATCCGTTACATACATCGCCCATTGGACATGCCTACTTATCCGGCCCGACAACAAACAGCGAAGTGGACTTGGCTGGTGACCCGAGGTTACACAGCCGTCCACATGCTTATGGATCAGCAGCCCTTTTTCTATCCCCGTTACCCGGTATGCTGCTGGCCCAATCACTCGGTTCAATTTCTTTGATTCAGGTTAACAGTTTAATAATCTCATAAGAATCATGTAAACAACACTAACTAATAACGTGTTAACTAGGTTCCTAGATCATCGGCCCGTATCATAACAAACATAATCAACATAATTATTAAACATTCAACATCACAATTTATTTAGTTACAAGATCTATTGCAACCCACCCCACATATTCCTTCTAACAGTTAGTTTAATATGAGTTTGTTTCTTACTAATATTTGCTAACATGAAACCCTAAGCATTGTCTAACATGCACGATCATAACATGACATAATCTTTCTCATATCTAAGATCAAACATATAATACACATAAACACAATCATCGATTTAAGATAAGCATGTATCTACTAACCAAAAAGACAAGATCGACCGCTGATGTCTTCGAAGGGGGTCTCGAGGTCTGCCGACGTGAACAAGAAAGAAATAGGGTTTGGTTTATTATGTTGTGATGATGAGAGATATAGGGGTTTACATACACTCAATTATAAAGCCAACACCTAACAAATGGGCCGATCCTATAACCTATTTTGTTACCACAACTGGGCCAGGTTCGATCAAAACACACACGGGATAGGTTGGGCTCGGTTTGTGTTAGTTCAGGCCGGAGTGAAGTGTATCACAAGGGTCACTAATGTGGCCCAATGACTTGCGGCCCAAAAGTGCTAACAATGTTAGTTCCTTAGATTAGCTATTCGACACATAGAAACGTTTTAACAATTTCTTGTAGTTAAACAGTTACACACATATAGACATATCCAATCACGTCATACATTTAGCAATTACATTCCAGTCACAAGTGTTTACTAATTTTTATCATCGTAAGCAATATGAACGAGAAATAACAAGAAACAGGATCGCGTGACTAAGAGACACTGACCTTGAAAGTTCAGGTTGTCACATCATCCCCAACTTGAAAGAAATTTCATCCTGAAATTTGATAAGCAAACCAAAAGTGACACGGTAACTCAAAAGTAACACAAGGCGGCAAAGTGCTAGATTAGGATGACTGTGGATTTTTCCTCGGGTACCACAATCTAAGTAACTAAACTTTAAAAGAAGAAAATGAGAAGATCTAACATAATCATGAAGAAAACAAGTAATTTTAGTGATTTTTGGTGTATGTGATGAAGTTGTTGATGTTGAATCTTGCGTGTATGTTTAGATATATCATGTTAGAAGCTTAGATCTAACAAATTTAAGTATGGATCTTGAAAGATCCATGGTTAAACTTGAAGATGAACTTGTGAAACACTTACGTGAACTTAAAAGATGATTTTGAAGTATGAACTTGTATTCTTGAACTCACAAAGTGTATGTAAAACTAAGTTTTGAAACTAAAATCCATGAAAAGTTTGTTAATGGTTCATCAAGAAGCTTGTTAATGTAAGATTCAAAGTTGTTAAGTATGGATCTTTGGATCTTAAAAGATCCATGATGAAACATGGTTTTAAACATAAAGATCTTCCTAATGAACATAAAAATAGTTTATAAACATGATTTTCAAGACTTTAAAACCACAAAACTCATGGATGGATTGGTTAGTGAATTAAAGTTTCATGAAAGTTTGTTTAAAATTCTCAAGAACACTTGTTTTTGGAAAGATCATTGTATGTTAAGTGTAGATCTAAAAGACTACATATTTTTAACAAAAATAAAGTTCACCATAATGTTTTACATGATAAAATTAGTGTATGTTATTTGTTGGAAATTGTTTTCGTGATGAAAAGAAAATAAACACATGTTTTGAAAACATGGGAAACCTCCATTTTTAGGGGAAACTAAGTTAATTTTTTTATAAAATTTTGACACTTAGAAAAATATAAGTTTTGGTGAAACTTATTCCCAAAAAAAAAAAAAAAAAAAATTCACCTAAAAATATTTATCAAGGCTTCCTAATTTTTGTATAAAATTTCAAGTTAAGAAATAATGATTTCTTCAAGTTAAAATTTATATTAAGTATGTATATTCTTAGGGAAAAGAAGAATATATATATATATATATATAGGGTAGGGTTCCAGCGTGAACAACCTCCCAAGAGTGAACTGCGTGAACAGATATGGACCTTTGATTTCCTTTTTAGTTGTTAAGGGTAGGATTGTAATTATATAAAAAATTAGATTTAAATCATTATTTTAATAATTGAATTAAGTTACATCTTTCCTAATTTAAATTCATTATCCACATTATGTTTATTTATTAATAAGATAATTATCAAAACAAACAACAAATCACCAGATTTCAATTTTAATTTTTATTTCAGATTTCATCACCAGAATTCAAATTTTGATTTTTAAGATCCACGTAACCTTCATATTTCAACGGTATACACATGTGTACTTGGATATAAATAGAACAGTACACATGTGTACTCAACATCGTACATATGTGTACAGTAATTCACAGGTGTACATCAACATTCAATACAAAAAAAATTCTGAGATATCACAAAAACAGACGATATACACATGTGTACATCGCATTAAAAAGAGGGCAAAATCAGAATACACATGTGTACATCGCATTTAAACAAATAATTATTTTAATAATTGAATTAAGTTACATCTTTCCTAATCCTTGATTTGATTTGTGAGAGATTTATGCAATCAATTTAAGAGGATAATTGATTACTTGATTTGTGAGAGATTTATGCAATCAATTTAAGATTGAAATTACACATATACCCTTTTTGTATTTAATTAAATGAAAAAAAATAACCAAATAATTACAATCATGTCACTCACTTTAATCTCAAGATCATAAAATTCAAGGGCCTAGATCAGTTCACGCAGTTCACTCTTGGGATTTTGTTCACGTTTGAACCTAATCCTATATATATATATATATATATATATATATATATATAGAGAGAGAGAGAGAGAGAGAGAGGCAAAGTGTAGGATACAAATCCTCTAATCGTACATTATGTACGCGATGCCCACAGCCATACACGTGTCCTGATTCAATTTAATTAGATAAGGGTATATCAGACATTCCGTTCAAACATCTGAGGGCTAATCAGGGAATTCCGTCAACAAGGAAGCAGATTACGAGTTCGTTTCATAACCGTCCATCTAATTATTGTTCGTATCAATTCGATTTATAGGTTTTTTGATTGATTCCTGTACCGATCACAGATTGGCGATTCCGAAAATGCTGGATTCGTCATTTAGGATGGTTGTTTTGGGTTTTTCATCATAGGGTTACGGTTGAGGTTTTGGGTTTTATTTGATTTGAAGGTGTTTCCTGTTATTAGATTGTAATGAGGTTGAAGATAAGATGTTTCTGGTTTTATTTGGTGAGTTTAACATATCGCATGTGTTGTTTTTAAATATCGCATGTGTTGTTTTTAACATGTAGCAGGTATTAAAGAATGGATCATATGAATAATTTCACATGTTTAAGTTGGACATTTCGCACACAATGAAGTTTAATATTTAATTTCGCATTTTTAAGTTGGACATTTCGCAGACTAGAAAGTATTTAACATATTTAGCTCTTATATTTTCGCACGCTTTAAAAGTACTTATATGTATGTTCACACAATGTGTTTTATAATTCAGTTCAATAATTCAAATCCAATAATTCAGTTCAATAATTTTTCAGTGCTTTTTTCTTTTAGTATATAGTTTATCTTTTTATCACCATTTCAAACATCCTATTAAAAATGGCAGACCTACCAACATCCTCTTCTTCTGAATCAAGTATCAGGCAGTCTTTGAGAAAAAGGATTCAGGAACAAATTCAAGAGGATCGATCATGTCAAGAGATGTTGGAAACCAACATTTCTCGTGTAACAGAAAACATGAAGAGAAGAGAAGAAATTATGAACTTGCTATCTCAGATGCAAGTGAGTAGTCTTCAAGAAATTGTTGTTATGTTCATGGTTGATCTGGGTGAGAGGGATGAGAAGCAGTTGAAAGAGTTGGCGGATGCAATAACTATCTTAAGATGCTCGATGAAGATGAAAATGGAGTTTCTTTCATCTTTTGAATGAACTTTGTTTATTTTAGTGGATTATTTTAATAAAACATTCAAGTTTTGCATGTTTCATTAAATTCGCATGTTGTGTTATGGAATGGATTTTTGATTTCGCATCTTTACATTCCTCATTTTGCATATATTAAGCAATTCAACATCAAGCATGCGATTTTATACATAATATACGCGAAATTAAAAATATTAATGTTATCTAACAAGTCTAAATATTTAACAGAATTCCAACATCAAACAAGTTTATTAGTCCTTTCCAATAAATGCACTCAACCTATCCTGGATTATTTTCTCCAAATCTTTCATATACTTTTCTTTGTCTGGCCTTTTATCGAAAGCATTTGCCAATTTAATTACTTTTTCACGATGCACATTGTGGTCGGATAGAATGATTTTACTTAGATATATGTGCCTCAGGAGATGAAGTTGTGAATTATGTCTGTTGTTTACTTCATTTTCTTTCACAAACCCAGTCACCCATGGTGTTTTCTCTCCTTTGTATGTTTCCATGTGACGCATCGTAAACACTCCATAGTCTTCGCCATTATTCTCCGTCCTCCAATCGTTCTCTTTTCTTTCTACCTCTGATGTTTCAAGTTCTTTTATAGCTGGTGTTGGTTTTAAAGCCTTTTGTAGGTATAAAACGAATACCCTTCTCTGTAACATAGCAACATTGTGTCAGTAGCTTTTATATAAAATATAACATGTATATGAAGAAGTTTTTGTATTACCAGTGTGTATGGAAGCCCCTTGTATCTATCCTTAAACTCTTGTTCAGCAACTGAATTGTCAATCAACTCAATTTTGCCGGTTTTCAAGTGGAAGCACAAGACATAGAAGTGGTCACCTTGAAGTACCGGAATACACACCAGGACAACCGAATCAAGTTTTTTTACCTCATATTTTAGTATGATGTCTTCAAAATTTGAGGCAAATACGTTTAGACGTCTGTCGTCTGTGTATTTCTCCTCGTTGTAAAAGATATTCGGCTGTATGTTATGTAATTAGAATCAAAGTTAAGTAATGTATTAAAAGGTATTTAAACATGCGAAATTAGTACATGCAAAATAATGTGTGAATTTTTTTACATGCGAATTGTATGTATACCATATGCGAAATGACAATAGTATGCGAAATCATTGAATACTCATTTTCTCTTTTAATTTCAAATGCCAATATGTTTAGAAAATCATACCATCATTGTGCTAAACAAGTAGAGTCTGTATGGTGATAATTTTCTATCCCTCTTCTTCTCTTCAAGGTTTAGAACATCCACAAATGCATCTATCCTGTTTGATGCTACGTACTGACCCCTGTAGAAGCTTTCAAAGATACCTTTGACCGTGTGAACCCCAGTTTTTGATCGGTAAAGTTCATCCCTTCCAGGCAAAAATTAAATAATTAATATTTTGAGTGTATATATTTAGATGTTTGTTAGTTGATATAACCATTTTACTTACTCTATGTTTGTAAATGTAGCAAATGTATATCGGATCACACTCAATTCTTGATTCAAGAGTGCTTCGTGCATGTTTACCACTCTGTTGCAGAAAGGGGAACAAAATGCGTCTCCAAGCTCTGCACATCTTTTCTCACCTCGAATTTTGGCTGCTTGTATTGTCTTATAAAGGAGTTCATTTAACCCCTTTGGTATAACTTGTTTTGGAACTTGTTTTGACTTTGAGTTTTTTCTCCCCCTTGCTGGATTTTTCCCTTATTTTCTTCGAGGCTAGGTCCCAGGCTCAAAAGCGACTCAACTAATTGCAATTCCTCAGCCGTCACCTGAGGGCATTCAACTTCTGGTTCCTTCTCAACTTCGATACCCGAATCGGTTTGTTGAGGGTCTTTTTGTGCAGTTTCTCCTAAAGAAACTGCTTCTACTTCTGGCTCTTTTTCTTGAACTTTTTCTTGAATGTTTTGTGTAGATTCTGCCAAGTTCACTGTTTCTTCGATAACAGTTTCGTTTTCACCACTTTCTGCAGGCCAGAGTAAGTTAAAAAATATAATATTTTGTTTTTTTTAATTTTTTCCCTAATATAAAGATTTTTTTACCTTTGACAGGTGGTTTGTAAGCGTATACACCCGTTTTGACAGTTTGAATGTTTGCAATAAGGGTGTCTGTCACTCCTCCATCGTCTTTATTTGTCAATCCTTCATCATCTGGCTACAGTACCCCTATAGATAGAAAATTTTGAATTTTAATACATCATAATCAAAATCGTATGGCATACATGACATTGTATGCGAAATCAAATGTGAAGTGTATGCATGAAATCACATGTTTTACCTTATGTTGCCATTTGTTCCAAAACATTGGATATTACTTGTTGAGCTTCTTCATTTTGTCTACTTTCTTCGTTTGTAGTGTAGGATCGTATTCTGACCCGAACGAGTCTATTAGAGGAGTTTTGGTCAATTACAGGTGCGGAAAACAAGTAATCAACGTAGAAACAGCTAGATCTTCACTTAAATCACCTTTCTGATTGATATAACAACGTTTACATCCAAATCTCACACCGGCAGCACCTCGGTAGAGAATCCAAGAACTGTTATATGTGGTTTCGCTCATGTCACATATATATAGGGTAGGGGATTTCGCTCATATGGACATGATGTCCATATAAGCGAAATCAGGTGTCCAAATAAGCGAAACCACCTGATTATGACCCTATGAGCGAAACCTTGACCTAAGACACATACACCCTCATATTTTCTCATAAAACGTGCCCTAATCTAACATTCTAAGACTAAGACTCGATACAAGACGAAGTCGACAGATGTAGTGCACCAACAGACTCCCCCTCAGATGTTGACGAGTCTTAAGTGTCGAGTCTTCGCATCTTTAGTCTTGATCTGTCTCTAGGCATCACTCTCTCAATCTATTCTTGCAAGACTTCACTTTAACAGTATCTGCTTGAAAATCTTTAGACTCCCCCTCTTGATTTGCTAGCATTCCTTTGTTCTTCAGCAATATATGCTTCAGGATCATTGTTTGGCTTTCTTTGTCTTCAGAATCCGAAACCTGGCACTCTATCTTCAGATTCAGAATTGAAACTTGGCTATTCCTGCACATTCTTAACCCAGAAATAAGTTTTATGAATTTAACAAATTAAGTGCACCAACACTAATTCTCTTTCATAAACATTTGCACCAACAACAACTCTCCCTCTAACCACTTTCTTTATGACGAACCACTTGTTGATTTAAAAAACATATTTTGACATTTTAAGACACACGCCCCCTCACAACAATGTCATCATGTTTAGCACTCGGAACTTTGAAAATCAGCTTTCCAACATCAGTTGTCGAAAATCTTTTTGACTTTTTCAAAAATTTCTGCTAAAACACACTGAATTTTTTTTTTTTTGACTGTAAAGAAATGCAGTAATGAAATATATACAAACAATATTTTTGAGAGTTCGTGCAAGAGGATCATATCAGTTTTTGACAAATCACAAGTACCGTTGAGCTTAGTTACACATTAAGAATTAAACAATTCACTTAGATTGTCGATATACTGATCCACTTAAATTCTCACACAAATTTCAACTGATTCAGGATATGAGTTAGGTGTTTTAAGAACTTAAACTCATTCATGTGTCCCACCTCTTGAATATACTCCCGTATCCAGATCCCAATATTCAGTCTTACAGGTGAGTATACCACAGATGATATCTGTAAGGGATTAATATTGCGAGGGCCGTGAGAGCTCAGGTCGATCTTTCGATACGCAAAGAGATGACGGCTTCGACTTTTGGTGGGTCCCCTTTAGAGGATCTTTTGATTACAATAACATTGACTATCAATTTTATTGTTTCATCAATTTGCTGAGGGCGGCGCTATATTTCAAGCAAGCAGTAAAGTATTCTCCGGGGACTAGGCCATTGCTTCCGTAAAATCAGAAGTCCCGGGATAATACCCCAGATATCACTGAGCATAAAGACCTAGTATCTCAGAAAGAGGGACCTTTCAAACGAGATTTCAGGGGTTACCTATATATCCAAGTAGTGTTCCCCACAAAATAAGCAAGTATGAATTTAAGTTTATATCCCGAAAAAGTTTACTAAATGTATGAAAACCTATCGGCATATCATCAGTGAGACTGTTTAACGCTATTTAAACATTACATTTCTTTAGCATACTGTAACTGTCTACTGGTGTACTATCATTTCCTCTTCTTTGACACTTAAACTCATTTTTGATTTTATCATGTTTTTGTTTTTTTCAAATTTTCTAATGTTTTTGGATTTTCAGAAAATTTCTACTCCCCCTAAAATGCAAACACATTTTAGGAAATTTGAAAACAAACTATACAGAAACATGACAGCTGATATCAAATCACCTCAATTTGCCATCCACTTGGCTTAAACAATCAGAACTCCCCCTTACACAAAACTATTTTCTCATTATGATTTCAAAACACTTAAGTTTGTTTTAACCAAAATGATTTTTCCAGAAAATAAGTTTTGTTGATTTTACCACTTGTAAATTCGGGGTTTGGTTCATCATATTGTCTTACAAATACCACTTGTAAGTATGGTCCAATCAAGTTCAACCTAATGACCTTGATTAACCATTTGTAAGTATAAACCTTCATCAACCAACTTGTAGGAATATCACTTCTACACAAATTCATTTTACCAACAAAGATGCCGATTCCTGCTTCACACTTACCAACCTGGAAGCTCCGGCAAGTCACACTTATCCTGTAAAATTTAACAAACTTTAAGATTCATTTACACAATCAATTACTAAGAAAGATGCCGATTCCTGATCCGCAATTACAAACTTGGGATCTCCGACAAGTCAGGTGTTTCAATGAAAGAAAATATCCACCCAAGCCTAACCAGCCTTGGGTGTTTTCAATTCAGAAGCAGTTGGGGTGTAAGTTGCTTTCTTTTTAGCATAAAACTCTTTTACCCCTTTTACTTTCCCTTCAACCATTTTTCTGAAAATCTTCTTAACTTTCCCATTAAACGCTTTCTCAACATCAAAGTTATCCTTCTCAGAATAACCCTGATTTGAGATTTCAGACTTTCCAGTTTTCCTGTTAAAATTTTCAGTCATCAATGGTGGAAAGTTCTCATCATCCATTGAAGGAACTGAGTTTTCATCACTCTCATCAAACTGTGACTCCTCTGATTTTGTAGAATCAAATTCATCGCCAGATTTTACATCAGATTTCCTAACAATCCATTTTTTGTTGTCAAGTTTAACACTTCGCTTGTAAAATCTCTTCGAACACTCACCAACTTCAAATATTGAATTTTTAAAAACTTTAAATTTTTCAGTTGGTGGTTCGGTTTTATCAACAATAACTTCTTTCAGTTTTCCAGAAACTCCCTGTTTTGTGTTTGTCGCTTTTGGACAGTTCCATGCAATGTGACCAGCTTCATTGCATCGGAAACAGATTCTTGTCTCTTTCTTCACATAAGCTTCATTCTTTCTCTTCTCGGCAAGAAATTCTTGGTTAGATTGTTTCCAGAATGAACTCTTTGCTTCTTCTTCATGACTAGTTCCTGCAACATATGTCATTTTTTATTTATAATCTCGAACATATTTTTCATTTTTATAGTTTTCAGGTGGAATAAAACCAAGTCCTTTCTTTTTGTAGCTACGATTGTGGTTTGGTTTCTTTTGAAAACCAGAATCAGAATTGTAACCCTTTTTCTTGTTCAAACGTTGTTGAACTCTTGAGGTGTAAGATTTAGGTTTTTCATTAAGATTTAAATCTTTTATTTTAGAAATATTAATTTCTGTTAGTTTAAAAACCTTTTTGATCAATTCATTTTTAACACCTCTTATTGGAAACTCTTTATCAAAATATAATTTGTCAGAATCATTCAAAGTATATACAACTTCAAATGTTTCATTATTCAAATTAGATTTTGATAACAAAAATTCTTTACTATACACCTGTTTTCCCGACGACTTTGAACTCTTTTCAGACGAACTCGAACTCTCGACTGACTGACACGAACTTTCGGACTCGGACTTTGACTCTGACTCCTCATCCTTATCCAACACCTGATCGACCACTCGTTTTATCAATTCGGACTCATGATCTGTGTCGGACGCTGTGAACGTGACGTCAATGTTGTCTGGTAATACGTCGGTTATCTCGGACTCCAACTTTATATTGACTGCTTTTTTTAATTGCTCCTCATTTGGTTTTCTAGACGAATACCCTTCCCAAATCGGAGGCGGACACTTATTATAACAGACACCCTGTTTCTTACTAGTATCCTTTTTCTTCTTTGGCTTTGTTTCTTCACCTTGAAACACTTCAAATCCTTCAACTGTTGGATAAATTCTATCAATTATGTAATCACAACCTTTGTAACTTTGCAGCAATCTTCTGATTCTTTCATTCTCAGTTGCTTCACTATCCAACTCTTTCTTCCACTTTGCACATTCTTCTATGTACAAGTTAATTTCTTTCTGCTTTGTCATCATGGTAGCATTCAACATCTTCAAAGCTTTCTCTCTTTAAGAGTTAGTCTTTTCCAGACTATTCACAGTTCTGTTCAATACATCATATGACTTTTTCAAATTGTTTACATCAAACAACAACTTTTCTTTCAACTTTTCTAACTCACTAAACCTCTCATCTTTCTCTATACATTGTTTACATGACTCTAAACAAGTAAGACAAGGTTTTGTGACTTCAACGATCTTCTCGATTTCAACTATCTTTTCAACTTCCACAATTTTCTCAATCACTTTGACTTTTTTCAATTCTTTTGCAGCTTTCTTCTCTTTTAGTTTCTTCAATTTTTCTGCAAAATAAAATTCAAAAGTGTCAGAAGATAAATGAGTTTTTCCCAAATTTATCTGTTCCATCTCTTCATCACTATCACTTGTTTCTGATGAACTGTTTTCAGATGAAACATATCCTTCATCTTCATTTTTCTCTTCATCAGACAACACTTCCATCCATTCCTTCAACATTTCTGGCTTTTGAACAATATGTGAAATAAAAGCTTTAACATTAGGATCAGCTGGAATGTACTTGTCCCAGCTAAAACCATTAGCCACTTTCTCGTCATCTTGATCCATGATGCCATAGTAAGCCTTCTTGTTTGCATCTTCAATCATTCTTCCATGTGCAGTTTGAGCTTCTTTTTGTTGATGCGGTTGATGAGTGATTTGCTGATAAATGGATTTCCTATAATAATCATCTTTCCCAGATGACTCCTTTGCTCCTCTCGGCTCCTGATTCTTGCACTCTCTTTTAAAGTGGCCTTTCTCCCTGCAACGAAAACAGACAACTTTAGATTTATCAAATCCTAGATTAGAAAGGTTTGCATCCAAGAAATCATTTCTTCCTGTAACCAATCTAAATTTTTCTGCTCTCCTCAAAACACTAGCTAAGGCCCATTTAATATCCATCAGTTCCAGCTCCTCTGCATCGATTTGGTCATAATCTTCCTTTGTGAGCATCAGATTACCAATTCTTCCGGCAATCAACCCTTCATAAGATTCTAATGCAGTGACCAACAATCCCATATGATTCTTTACAATCTCTTCAGAATAATTTTGTCCATTTTGAAGATGTAAAACACATTGCACTGAATTAGATGACCATTTCCAGCAGGTGAACTTTGAACACTTGGAGGATTCACCGTTGAGAGCCCACTAGTGTTGACTGTTCCTTGACTGCTTGGTGTAGATTGATTTCCAGCACTAAATGCAGTTTGTATCTTTGGAGTTGCTTCAGCAGTTTGAACATTTCCTTTATAGTACAATTTAATATCTTGTTGATGAGTAGAACTGTTCATTCTAGCAATTTTTTGCTGCTCCAGATCCTGTGCCTCCAACTTCTCTATAAACTGTGCAATCGATAACCTTCTAAACTGTCCGGAATTTTTCAATATCATCAGATATGTACCCCATTCCTGTTGCGGTAACGCATCAGCAAGCTTTTCAACCCATTCTGCTAGAGTTTTTGTAATCTTCAACTGTGACATAGTGCGTACAAGAAGACAGTATCTTTCAATAAGACTCTTTGTTGTTTCACCAGGCATGCATGTAAATAGTTCAAATTCCTTTTTCAACAAAGCTGCTTTACTTTGTAGCATTTCAGTACTTCCCTCAAATTTCTTTCCAAGAGCTTCCCAAATAGAATAAGCGTTTTCATCATGTTGAAGCAACACAAATATATCTTCTTTAACAGCTTGTTGTAACAAATTGATCATCATCTTTTCTCCTTTGTAACTCTCTCTTTCTTGCTCCGTGAATTCTGAAATGATTTTACCGACTCCCGTTGAATTCTTTGGCCTCTCATATTCAGTTTCGATGCTCTCCCAAGCTTTTAGATGATTCGCCTGAACCCAATTCTCAAATCGTTTCTTCCACCCGTGATAATCTTCAATTCCCATAAGTTTCGGGGGTTTTTGCATTGTTCCGGTTTCATTCTCCATGTTCATGTTCTTAGTAATGTCGGATGAACTAGCCGGGGATTTAGCAAAAGCGTTGTAGAACTCAGTATCCATTTTTCAATGTATTTAATTCAAACACAGTCACTTATGAGCGAAATTAGGGTTTGGATGACCTTAAGAGCGAAATCAGGGACCTTGTATTCTGTATGTGCCTTATGAGCGAAACTAGGTGTCTTGGGTTGACACAAAAGCGAAATAGGGTCTTATGGATGGGCACAAAAGCGAAATAGGGTATTATGTGTGGTCACAAAAGCGAAATAGGTCACTTAGAGGTCCTTTGGAGCGAAACCCTGATGTCAAATGAGCGAACCTACTGATGTCCTTTGGAGCGAAATCCTGATGTCAAATGAGCGAACCTACTGATGTCCTTTGGAGCGAAACTAGCCAGTTAGAAGTGACAAAAGAGCGGAACAACCAAGATAATTTGGAGCGGAACCTCTCAACAAGATGACACAAGAGCGAAATATGTTGTTTAGATAAGCGGAACTACTCTATGTCCATATAAGCGGAACCAAGTCCGAAGGTAATTTCAACCATTTTTAGTCCGTAATTTTGTCCGAAACTTTCAAGGGTTTGTCTATGTTCAATTGCGCACAATCTGTGAAATTTTGAATGAATTCCGACCGGTACAATTTTCTGAATTGATGAAAGAAGGTGTAGAAGCAAGAAAACAAGATAAATTCCAGCAAATCTCTGTAGAACTCCTCCTCCTGAAGCTCTGATACCACTTGTAGGATCGTATTCTGACCCGAACGAGTCTATCAGAGGAGTTTTGGTCAATTACAGGTGCGGAAAACAAGTAATCAACGTAGAAACAACTAGATCTTTACTTAAATCACCTTTCTGATTGATATAACAACGTTTACATCCAAATCTCACACCGGCAGCACCTCGGTAGAGAATCTAAGAACTGTTATATGTGGTTTCGCTCATGTCACATATATATATAGGGTAGGGGATTTCGCTCATATGGACATGATGTCCATATAAGCGAAATCAGGTGTCCAAATAAGCGAAACCACCTGATTATGACCCTATGAGCGAAACCTTGACCTAAGACACATACACTCTCATATTTTCTCATAAAACGTGCCCTAATCTAACATTCTAAGACTAAGACTCGATACAAGACGAAGTCGACAGATGTAGTGCACCAACATGTAGTATCTCCATGCTGAACTTCAGAAGCTGCATTTTCATGCTGTTGATGAACATCAGAGGGTGCAGTTTCATGTTTTTCAACGGAATCAGGCGGCACACAAATGGGATTATACCTAAGTGTCTCATCCCACTGCTTACAGGCCTCCATAATCTCCGGATCCCAAAAACACTTGGTTCTTGCTTCTGAAACTAAGTTGTTCATCCCTTGAACATCTTGAACCATTTTAATGTATTTGTTGACATTGGCTTTCATTTTTTTCAAAAGGTTCTGTAATATTTTTTGAGTTAAGATACTATCAATCCAGATGTTAAAAATAAATGGATTAAGTGAAATTAATATTTTTTGATCTTACCTTTTTGTTGATTTTCAAGGCCTCTCGATCTTGTTCATGGGCTGTACCGTAGATTACCGATGGTGAAAGTGGAACAGGAGTGTTGCATAGTCCATCATTTTCTGTGTCTGTGTTCCAACTCCCATCTCAAGGTTCAACTGAGACATTTCATGGATTTCAAAATTGAAATCCATCATATCATCAATGTTCTCGTTATCGTTTGGGTCTTCCTCGGTTTCTACGTTTTGTACTACACGTGCAGTCCTTCTTTTGTAGCTTATTGTGGTGTCAACGGGTGGTCGTAGTGTATACTCCTTCGTTGAACGACCCTCTTCTTTTCCATTTTCACTCTCACTTGCTGTCTACACAGGTCCGTTATCCGAAATATGCTCTTCGACTTTATCAATCTCCGAAGATGTGATATAACGAATAACTGGTATCTCCACGACTTTCTCAAACATTTTAAGCCTCTTGTTGTACTCATGTGTGTACAGAAGCTGTATAAATCGCAAGATCAAACAAAATTATTTTTAAAATCGCATGTATCATTTAATTATATAACAAAACAAACTAGTCTTTTAAATATGTTATCAAATTTAGTAATGCATACCGTAAGAAAGGCAACAGGTCCCACGAACTGTATTTTATAGTTCTTCCAGCCTGCTCGTGTACGACGCAAAGTGTCAAGTAGATATGAGCACCAATCTAGATTTTGTAGCTCCTCAAAAGCCTCTACACCAAGCAAACATCTATCAATTGCAGTTGTTGCCTTTGTAATCTCCGCAAAGAACGTCATCCAGTACACCAGGAAATTTAATCTAAACAGGCTGCCCCCATCTCTTTGATCATCCATTGCAGTTGCAATTAAGCCATGGGTAATTCTCGTGTTTTCGCCCCATTGGCTGATGAATGTATCCCTGATAGCATTTCCCGGTTCTTTACTCTTTTCAATTTTCTCCTCCTTTTTAACTTTTCTCTTATCGACTATTATTTCAACTTGCTTTGGCCCCTTTGGTATTCCAAATACCTCATAATCAGTGTCCGATGTAATTTTTATTTGGTGTCTACCTACGTTTAGTGTATCGAACATCTCATCAAAGTTTCTTGCTAGCCAATATGCCAAACGTGTTGAAATATGGTTGATATTCATATATAGAATAGCTCCAAATCCCATATTCTTCACCTCATCAACCTGTTTTTTTTTAATTTTTTTTTCACAATATCCATATACAAGTTAGGTTGACATCTTAACAGTATTGCTACGTTGCTGTATTAGAAGAAATCCCTAGGTTCTGTTCTAGGTGGTTCCACCTTTTTTGAAGGTTTTTTTTGTTTGTATCTTAGATTTCCTGTCATCTTTCTTCTTTTTCGGTAGTGGCTTAACAAAGTCATCCTCCTCAGAACTTTCTTCAACAATCCTTCTTTTTCTATTTTTGTTAACTTTTTTCAATGTTAATATTGGGTCTTCAAAGTCATCATCAGTATCTATTTCTACAAAATTGCATGATATCAGTCAAAAACATTACAAAATCGCATGTATCAGTTAATCACGTACAAAAAACTCATTAAGTTGATCAATTCGCATGTATTAGTTAAACATTACCAAAACTAGCTAATCTTATAAATCGCATGCTTTAGGCAAAAAACTTTAATACAATCGCATGTATAATTTAAGCATATAACAAAACTAACTAATCATATAAAATCGCATGGAGTTTTTATAAATTCGCATGCACAACCTAACATAAGACAAAAACCTTCAACAAACAAAACTTAACATATAAAATCACATTTGTAATACAAAACCCTTACAAAACCCTCTATAATATCGCACATATATTAGCTAACCACTAACAAAACTGCATAATCATACAAAACCTAATAACAAACCATACCAGACATAAACCCTAACCAAATCTTTGTTATGAACAATAAGTAATCTTACAAAACTATAGGTTTCAGTCCAAAACCTTAATAAACAAACAAAATCGCATATGTCATTAACTCCCTGTATATCCCATTATAAAATCGTAAATGTCAATCGATACCTGGATTCATCTTCTTCTCCCGTGGTCTGTCGTTGTTTTCTTTGCTTCGTTTCTCAAAACTCATGAATCTTCATTGAATCGCAACGGTAAGTAGTAGGGAACTTGGGGGAAGGAGAATGCAATGTTGATTTTGGGTTTACGGTATGATTGTGAGTTATTGTTTGCTGATTATCAGGGGTTTTGATTTCGCAATGGACGATTTTAACCTTGGCGGTTTCATTTATTTATTTTAATTTGATTAATTTAATAGTTAAACACCCGGTTTAAATGAGTGATCTGACGGTTGTGATTATAGCGTACATAATGTACGATTAGGGGATTTGAATGATAACCGGCCTATATATATATTTAGTGATCACACATTTTGTGCTACGTGTATATTATGTGTATTATATGTAGTAGTGTATTAGGATGATGAAAAATACACTAAATACTCCCGAGGAGTGTCACCAACAAAATACACATAAAAATACATGACAAATACCCAATATTACTCATACAAATTAACCCATGAAAGAGTATATGGGCAAACACAAAAAAATATATTTGCATAAATATATTGGACGATTCAGACAATGGACACCTTGGACAAAATATATAAATATTCCTGAAATTTAACTCGTATCTTGACAAATTTGGTAAACGATACTCTCGAAACCGAACAAACGACAAAGTATGTATTTTTACAATTATTATGAAAATGTATCATATTTTGTCAACTTGAAAATATATTATTTTGGAGTGTAAGGAAATATATATTTTCATAAACAACTCAAAAATATATTATTTTGGTGGAAACTAAAAATGTATATTGTCGAACTTCGATCTTAAAAATAGATTATCTTTAAGATATATAGATACATACATATTTTACCAAGTCAAATTATAGATATTTTTCTATAAAATTTTCTTAAAATATATATATTTTTTAAGCATATAAAAATGGTGATTTCAATAATGCAAAAACAATATTCCGGAAAATTACACATAAATTAAGTATGAAATACTTAATAGATACAAGAATATACGTATTCCTATACGTATAAACACATACCGACATACACTACCAATACTTGGTAAAATGCCCATAAACAAGTATTATGCATAAATATGAGAATACAAAATAACATACTCAAAATACAAGTATACCTACACAAAATAATATTGAAAATATTATTTAACAAATTACCTATACTTATTATTGGGAAAATTATATAAGTAACATAATTGGAACAAGTTAAAAATACAGGTTATTTTTAACACCCATCGTTTGTCAAACATTACATAAACAAATATATTTTAGGGAGTAAAATACATATTCACAAGCAGACGACACCGAATTCAAAGTGCGATAACGTGACAAACGGGCGAGACCCGACAAACAAGGGCACGACACTCACAAATGTTGAACATACAAAAGACAAATGCATAAACTTAAGATGGTGACTTGTACTCGTGTGTTACAAGTCTAGTGATTGATGTACATAGTACACATATAGGTTACAAGTCCTACAAAACAAGCCGGTGAGGTTTACGACGCAAGTCACGCAAAACCGTGAGTTCATGTCCCCCTTTTCTCTTTACTGTTTTCAGATTTATAACTCTCGGGGGTGAAATACATGTTTCAATGGTATGGTTTAGCTAAGGAATGAACTGTTAGATCATGTGGATGGGTAGGCGCACTCTTAAGTACCATTAAGGTAACACCCCGTGTTACGAAAGTCAAAGTACAAGTCAAAGTCAAAGTCAAAGTCAAAGTCAAAGTCAAAGGAAGAAAATATTTCTAATTACGATCTGCCACTCCTTGCCTAACTATTGATTTGACTTCCTTGACTTGTGATCGAATCCTGTATTTAGTTACTTTAGTTGTATTATGTGGAGTATCTATTAATAATCGATGTTTCATCGATGATAATCGCTAATCTAATTGTCGCTCTATCGCTAATCACATCACTATCACATCGAATTGCAGAGCCTATGATTCTGTATATTTTCTTACGTGTGGGTGCTACTTATGTGTTACTTGTGCATGGTTACTTAATGTTTGGTGGTGATTAATCGAAACGCAATCGCAACGCAACCTAATCGTAAACGCTAAACGCAAGTATTTAGGATGATTGTATGTTAGATAAAGTATTTGTGTGATTATTATTAATCTATCTCATCGCATAGTCGACACTCGCTTAAAAGCATCGCAACGCTCAAAACGCAAAACGAAACGCCAAAACTCAACTCACCGGACCACTTCGATCGAATGACCATTTGATCGAATGGTCATCCGAACGGATGACCATCTGATCGGATGGCCATCCTGTAACACCCCGTGTTTTCGAAGTCAAAGTCAAGGTCAAAGTCAACGACCAATTTTCGCGCGACTAGACTTGTTGAAAATTTCTTTTATGTGTTTATTTTAGTTGTATTATGTGGAGTAAGTGTCAATAACTACAACAATCGACGTATGTTATTCGCTATCTAATCGACTTATGACTGTGAACTATAGGAAGTAACAATGCGATAAAGTCAAATCAACCCAATTTAATCGACATCGAATCACAATCACACTCGCAACTCGGAATACACATTTTGGTTATTGTTATACGTGTGTGTGTACCTTATGTGTTACTTGTGCATGTTTATTTATGTTATGTTGTGGTAATCAATCGAAATGCAACCGAAACTCGAAACGCAATCGAACTCAATCGAAATCGAACAATGATAATTAGTGGAGAAGAGACAGTGCTAGATATGAATGGTTGGGATTAAAAGTAATTTGACTAGGAAAATCTATCGCAACGAATCGCTCGCAATCGAAATCGAAACAGCAAAAATCGTCACGCCAAACACCCGAACTAAGTGCCATCCGGCCGGATTGCCCATCCGACCGGGCTGCCACTTAATCTGGTACCAGGTTGTTATCTGACCGAGATGACATCCGACCGGATAAGTCACCCGGATAGGATGCCATCCGACCGACCCATACTTTCCTCTTTAGGTAACTCTATAAATACCCATGTCACTTTCATTCTTTCTACTTTTGGAAACTCTCTGACCGAACAGCACGCTCTCCTCACCTTTTCTTCGATTTCTCTCGATTCCGGTAAGATCTCGTCCTAAATCTTGTACTTTCTTGATCTACATGCACTCCTACACCTTTCTATCTTTTAAATCTTAACTTTTAACCGTGAAATCACTAGATTTGAGGTGTTCTAGGATGACGTCATCATGGTGTTCTTGAAGAACTTCATGTTTTGGCCTCAATCCACCAAGAACAACTTAGATCTAATCAATTTCCGCTCGAATACACAAAGATCTTGCATAGATCTAAACATAATCATAAGTGAAAAAGGATTGAAAGATGGTTTCTAACTTTCTTTCAACTCTTTTACACACAACACACTCAAAACTGATAGAATCGGACCTTGTTCTAGCCTTCTACTCATTCGCGGTGTTGTGTTAGCTCAAGATCTGGATTCTACTCACGAGACCACCGATTTCGGGTTAACCAAGAACAACCGCCTTGAACCGGTTAACTGGTCAGACTAGGGTGATTCCTGTTTGATCGGGTCGCTTGGGTCAAGATAAGGTTCTGTTGGTTAGCACGTTGTCAAAACGTCTCGACAAAACGACAAACAATCAAAACGACCAAGTGAAAGACGAACGGAACGACCAGCACGGAGTGCTATCTGACCGGACTACTGTCCGAGCGGATAAGCCATCCGAGCGACTAGGTAATCCGAACGGCTTGCACCTTGGGTCCCACACTTAACCAACTTTATCTGAAGTTTGAGTATTGAACGAATTGCTATCCGACCAGACACCCTATCTGACCGGATTACTCTTCGGATCATGAGATACTTGGACTTTAAACACTTAAACAATTTTCAACGTGTTCAATGCACTAAGGATGTCACCCGACCGAACTGACTGTCCGATCGAGTGACAACCTGGTGTGGATTTGTTCTCACTGAGTAACCTCGCCACTCGAGTCGCCATCAGACCGGATGAATCATCCGAGCGGATTGTCGTCCGCACGACTAACCGTCCGATCGACCGACTTGAAAGGTAGAGATACTTCAATGTTTTCAAAATGCTACAATGAAAACTTCAAAGGACAAGCCATCATACACAAACACATCCTTCTCAAAGGGAGAATCAATCTACTCGAATAGTCATCCGACTGGACAACCTGTCCGACCGGATGACCATCCAATCGGATTGTCACCCACACGACTGGATCATTTGGTCAGATTACCATCCGACCGAGCTGACTGTCTGAGCCACTTACACCTTGCATCGTTTTACGCGTCACTTATCGTTATGTTATCGTTCTGATCAGGCTAACCCTACTCTCTAGCGCTCCCTTCAATCCATCATCGCTGTGAGTATACTCGATCCCTTTTTGCTTTACGCACTTTTGGGTGTTACATACGTTACGAATATTCAAATCACAATAAACACACTACTCGATACTATTTGAACGCTAACCGTTAATGCGTGTTATACGTGGCTTATGAATGCTTGTTTGTTATGTTTACACATGGAATGCTGTCTACCTGCCTTAGCAACGATAGTACTATAGTTTGGACTCAGCACCTGTTCGCAGGGGTTGTTAAGGACAATTACTTGCATGGATTACGGTGGTAATCATGTATTGCGAACTGCCTCTGGCAATCAACCCGCAGTCATTGGTATCGATGGATCTATGTCGATAACTAACGTGCTTCATTTCACTATGTGTACGTGCTGGTTATGCGTAAACGAATTTCGAACTCTATATGCTATTATCAAACTTGTATGCTCACCTTTACATTATATGTATTGACTTTATTTTAACATATGTGACAGGTGCTTAGGATGCACATCTGGTAGGAAATCGAAGCTAGAATAAGGCTCTAGAGGCCAACAAATAGTTGTCTGTACAAATTTAATCAAGGGTCTCTAGAAGCAGATAAACAATTGCTCTATTTGAAAATCTGAGTTGTCGGAATAGAACTATTTTCCTAGATTTTGTTTGTAATAATTTGTTTACCTTTTGAGACATGGTATGGGACATGTAATTTTAAATTGATTGGTAATGATTATTGTTATGGAAACTTCTGGACAATCTGTTTCGCTCAGTGCCATGCCCCGATGTTTCCGCCATCGGTTGGGGAGTGACAGATTGGTATCAGAGCCATAACTACAGGGAATTTGGCAAGACACGACCTAGTCCGGGCCGATGTCTTAGAGACCTAGTCTATAGTTAGGAACCAACAGACCGACTTGTGCATATCCGTTAGGGATTTTGTATAAGTTTACTACTATTTCTCGCTATTCTCGCACATGCTACACTATCACTGCACTCAAATTCTCAATCATGAATTAGCAATTAAGTCGAGATTAGGTGTGAAAACCACAAACTCTCGACTAAAGTTGCTTAAGCATCCCGCATTTTATCTACAAACGAGGAGAATTATGCCAAATCAGGAGTGAAATCCATATTTTGATGAATAATCTCCTCTATTTTATTAAAAACAGGAATGGAGTTGTTAAGTTAGGGGTGAAACCCTAACCTTGACAACTTGTTCCTCTCATTTTACAAAACTCTCACCAAAGTCTCGACGGACTCCAACGACATGAAGTCACTGTATGATCAACGGGATGCGTGCCCAATGCCCAAGAATCGAGGCAAAGGCACTGCCCTGAAGGTCAAATGTGCACAACATATCCTTGAGAATAGTCGAATCGCTTTGGTTAGTCGAAGTCTAATAGCCGCGGACAATCTATTTCTCGATATTTATGTGTTTCGATTCTGAGCCCGCAACTGCTAACTCTAATGATTCGTTGATTTTATGTGTTTTGTGTGTTTCATGTTTATTTGTTAGCGTTTTGAGATATCACTGGTTTCGATCTAACGCCTTTTTGCTTCCGCTACTCACACAACACACTACACATCGTTAACAAATCGTTGAATTATGGACGACTTTATGCTACGTTATACGCTTATACTACGCTACTCGATATACTAAACGCGACCGCTATATTCGAACACTCGCGAACTTTAAATGCTAGGTTTTGTGTTCTGAGGCAGTCGGAATACTCTGCGTGTTTCTATATGCTCCTATATGCCTCTTGTGACTACATGATTAGGTGCTTATGTGATTTTGTGCCCTACGTGCTTATGTGTTTATGTGAATCTGTGATTACGTGTCTATGTGTTTATGTGATACATACTACATTGCGTGTTCCTAAGCTTTAGTAAGTAGTAGACGTGTGAGGTGAGATTCGAATACATTGTGTTGAGTCCTGTGGTGATGTCTGTTGCAGACAATGTCATCTGGATCCCGTCACCCATCACTTTCTCGTCAAGAAAAGAGAGACAAACGTCTTGCTGCTATCATCGCTAAACAAGTGGCAAAAGCCATGAGTGATGTCTACGAGAATGTCAGCAAATCATCTGAGGAGTCGAGAACCGAAGCTCCTAAAGCTACCCCCAAAGCTCCCTTCAATTGTAAGCAGTTCAAGTCTTGTGGGCCATAGGAATTCACTGGCGAGGAAGGCCCTACAGCATTGTTCCAATGGTTTGATTCCATTGTGGTTACTCTATGACAGAGTGGTTGCCCAGACGATCTTCGCACTCTAAACGCTACCGGCGTCTTCCAGTCCCGCGCACTAGACTGGTGGACGGCCGAGAGAAACAAACGAGGGAACGATGCAGCCTACGGTCTGTGATGGGATGAAATCAAGGAAGTCATGCTGGAAGAATTCTGCCCTCCTCATGAGCGCCAAAAGCTAGAAGATGAATTCTGGCACATAAAGCAGAAGGAAGGTGAAAATGCTGCTCTCACTGCTCGCTTCAAACAGCTCAGCATCATCTGCCCTGACCAAGTCAAGACTTCAGACATGGCAATCAAGAAGTATATCCGAGCCCTGCCTGACTGTGTTGCAGATTTCGTGCAAGCGGCTAAGACTAAGACGATCGAAGAGACTTATCTACTGGCCGCTGAAATCAACGACAAGTGGGTCAAGGCTGGTGTCTGGGATAAAACTCCAAAGCACCTGCATCAAGCTACCACCGCCGCACCAACTGCTGAAATCACCACCGCATCGAGCAACAAGAGAAAGAACAACTCCAGCAACAAGAACTGTGCGATCACTGCTGCACCAATACAAGCTGTACCAGCTCAGCAGCGTCAAGTAGCGGCGCCTGTGGCAAATGCACCACCTGCTAAGTGTGCATACACTGGGCCACACCCGCTCTGCCCTACTTGTACCTACCACCACCCGACAACCATCGCTTGCCGTTTTTGTGCTCATTGCAATATGTACGGCCATTTCACCACCAACGGCCGTGCTCGACAAGCTCCTGCTCATCAAGCTCTACTCACCGCCCCTCAGGGTCAACAAGCTCATCCGGCACCCGCGGTCAACGCCAGAGCCTGCTTCGCATGTGGCGATCCTAACCATTTCGCCAACATGTGCCCAAACAGGGTTGTGAAGCAAGAGCCCCAGCAGTAGCAGCCTCAGCAGCAACAGCAACACCAGCAGCAACAACAACAACAAGTAGCACGCGCACGAACTTTCAACATCCACGTGCGCCAAGCCCAAGCCGACAACAATGTGGTCAATGGTACGTTCCTTGTGAATGGTATTTATGCTTCGTGTTTATTTGATACTGGAGCCAATAATTGCTTTGTGTCGTTCGAATTCGAGAAGCTCCTTAGTCGTAAGCGCTCCCAACTCTCTGCGACGTTCGATGTTGAAGTCGCTACTGGAAGAATTATCGTCGTTAATTCTGTTCTCCGTGATTGTACTCTTGAGCACAACAATCACATCTTCCCAATCGACCTTATTCCATTGCAACTTGGAAGTTTTGATGTCATAGTAGGCATGGACTTTCTTCGCGAAAACCACGCTGAAGTTGTGTGCTTCGACAAGATGATTCGATTTTCGCTCGCGAATGGTGATTTATTGTGCGTCTACGGTGAAACTGCTTTGAAAGGTCTCAAGCTTATGTCGTGTGTCCAAGCTAGCAAGTATCTCCGCAAGGAATATAGAGCTTTCTTGGCTAACATTGTAGTAGCGGAGAAGGAAAAGAAAGGAAGGACAGAGGTGAAAGACGTTCCTGTAGTTCGTGAATTTCCTAATGTGTTCCCTGACGACCTTCCCGGCTTACCACCAAGTCGTGATATCGACTTTCGTATCGACCTTATTCCTGGAGCCAACCCTATTGCCAAAGCTCCTTACCGACTCGCACCGTCCGAAATGCGTGAACTATCGAACCAACTCCAGGAATTACTTGAGAAAGGCTTCATTCGCCCGAGCACCTCTCCTTGGGGCGCGCCAGTCCTTTTCATCAAAAAGAAGGATGGGTCGTTCAGGATGTGCATCGACTATCGAGAATTGAATAAGTTAACTATCAAGAACCGCTATCCCCTAACTCGCATTGATGATTTGTTTGATCAGCTACAAGGTGCTACGTGTTTATCGAAGATCGATCTACACTCAGGTTATCTCCAACTACGCATTCAAGAGGAGGATATACCCAAAACCGCGTTTCGCACTCGATATGGCCACTACGAATTCATTGTTATGCCCTTTGGTTTAACCAACGCACCCGCGATTTTCATGGATCTGATGAATCACGTGTGTAAACCTTATCTCGACCGTTTCGTCATCGTATTCATCGACGATGTCTTGATCTATTCCAAATCGAAAGCCGAACACGCGCAACATCTACGTTTGGTTCTCGAGCTACTCCAGGGGAATCAACTCTTTGCCAAATTCTCCAAGTGTGAATTCTGGTTGGAGGAGGTTCAGTTTCTGGGCCACATTGTTAATAGTCAAGGTATTCACGTCGATCCGGCGAAGATTGAAGCAGTCAAGAGTTTGATTACACCTAAGAACCCGTCTGAAGTCCGTTCTTTCCTCGGACTAGTGGGTTATTATCGACGATTTATCGAAGGATTCTCAAAGATCGCTGTACCG
This sequence comes from Helianthus tuberosus, assembly GCA_030545235.1. Taxonomy (NCBI): domain Eukaryota; kingdom Viridiplantae; phylum Streptophyta; class Magnoliopsida; order Asterales; family Asteraceae; genus Helianthus; species Helianthus tuberosus. The sequence continues at coordinate 66,054,137 of CM060430.1, forward strand.
CTTACAGCTCTCACGCATAAAGACAAGCCTTTTGTTTGGGGAACTGAACAAGAGTCTGCCTTTCGAACCCTCAAGCTCAAGCTTTGCAATGCTCCTGTTCTCACATTGCCCGACGGAAACGATGATTTCATTGTCTATTCTGATGCTTCCAACCTCGGTCTCGGTTGTGTCCTTATGCAGCGGGACAAGGTTATAGCTTACGCATCTCGTAAGCTCAAAATCCACGAGAAGAACTATACAACCCATGATCTCGAGCTAGGCGCAGATGTTTTTGCGTTAAAGATTTAGCGACACTATCTATATGGTACAAAGTGTACGATCTTCACCGATCATAGGAGCCTACAACATATCTTTAATCAGAAGGAACTTAATATGCGTCAACGCCGATGGGTAGAGCTTCTCAACGATTACGACTGTGAGATTCGTTATCACCCAGGCAAAGAAAATGTTGTTGCCGACGCTCTCAGTAGACGGAGTTATTTGCTCAGCACTCGTAATGTCCAAGCCCAATACGACCTCGAAACTCTCATCCGTGAAGCCCAACATGCATGTTTTAATGAACACACTTTGAAGAAGGAGAGAATCTACCACGATGGAGCCCAGCTTGTAAGTAAATCAAATGGGATATTCCACTTTCTGGACCGAATTTGGATCCCTAAACGGACCGATTTGCGACAGATTCTGATGGACGAAGCCCACAGATCCCGATATTCTATTCATCCCGGTGCCGACAAAATGTACCAGGATCTTCGCTATAAATACTGGTGGCCTGGCATGAAAAGGGATATTGCTCTCTACGTTGGAAAATGCCTAACTTGTGCGAGAGCCAAGGCTGAACACCAAAGACCCTCTGGATTACTCGAACAACCGCCAATTCCTATGTGGAAGTGGGAGAGTATAGCTATGGACTTCATAACAAAGCTTCCGTGCACGTCATCAGGTCACGACAGCATTTGGGTTGTTTTCGACCGTTTGACCAAATCAGCTCACTTTCTGCCAATACGGGAAGACTACAAGGTAGAACAATTAGCCCGAATCTACACCGACGAGATCATTTGTAATCATGGGACGCCTCGTGACATCATCTCTGATCGTGAGGCTCGGTTTACCTCGCGATTGTGGGAAACGTTTCAAACAGCTCTCGGTACATCGCTTAATCTAAGTACCGCATTCCACCCTCAAACCGACGGTCAGACTGAAAGAACGATCCGTACTCCTGAAGACATGCTCCGTTCGTGTGTCATAGACTTCGGTGGTAATTGGGATAAATACCTGCCGTTAGTCGAATTCTCGTATAACAACAGTGTTCATTCCAGCATTCAAATGGCACCATTCGAGGCCTTATACAGAAGAAAATGTCGATCGCCTATTGTGTGGCACGAGATCGGTCACTCGCAATTAACCAGTCCTGAGCTATTACAAGAAACGACTGACAAAGTCCTCCAAATTTGAGACAACTTGTTGAAAGCTCGAAGTCGACAGAAAAGTTACGCCGATAGACGACGCAAGCCCCTTGAATTTGACGTTGGCGACTACATACTCCTAAAGGTATCACCTTGGAAGGTTGTGGTCAGATTCGGCAAGAAAGGGAAACTAGCGCCTCGATATGTTGGACCTTTTAAGATTCTGGAAAGGATTGGAAAAGTCTCCTACAGACTCGAACTACCGGAGGAACTTAGTAACGTCCACCCGACTTTCCATGTGTCAAACCTCCGAAAGTGCCTGGCTGAGCATGATTTAATTGTACCTCTCGACGACCTTCAAGTAAACGAAACACTACACTTCATGGAGAAGCTTGTCGAAATCATGGATCACCAAACCAAGCCGCTCAGATGCTCGCACATTCCTATTGTGAAAGTCCGATGAGAAGGCAAATGAGGCGCAGAGTTCACTTGGGAACTCGAAAGTGACTTGAAGGCGAAGTACCCGCAGTTATTTGTTACGGCTTCGGCTTAAGTTCGGGACGAAATTCCCTAAACAAGGGGAGGTTGTAACACCCCGTGTTTTCGAAGTCAAAGTCAAGGTCAAAGTCAACGACCGATTTTCGTGCGACTAGACTTGTAGAGAATTTCTTTTATGTGTTTATTTTAGTTGTATTATGTGGAGTAAGTGTCAATAATTACAACAATCGACGTATGTTATTCGCTATCTAATCGACTTACGACTGTGAACTATAGGAAGTAACAATGCGATAAAGTCAAATCAACCCAATTTAATCGACATCGAATCACAATCACACTCACAACTCAGAATACGCATTTTGGTTATTGTTATACGTATGTGTGTGCCTTATGTGTTACTTGTGCATGTTTATTTATGTTATGTTGTGGTAATCAATCGAAATGCAACCTAAACTCGAAACGCAATCGAACTCAATCGAAATCTAACTATGATAATTAGTGGAGAAGAGACAGTGCTAGATATGAATGGTTGGGATTAAAAGTAATTTGACTAGAAAAAATCTATCGCATCGAATCGCTTGCAATCGAAATCGAAACAGCAAAAATCGTCGCGCCAAACACCCGAACCAAGTGCCATCCGGCCGGATTGCCCATCCGATCGGGCTGCCACTTGATCTGGTACCAGGTTGTTATCCGACCGAGATGACATCCGACCGACCCATTCTTTCCTCTTTGGGTAACTCTATAAATACCCATGTCACTTTTGTTAGGACCGGTTTTGACACCAAACGATTGCTTATCGACACGTTCAACGTGCGGAATCCGAGAACGTGCATGACCGAACAAACGTGACGTAATAATAACCGTGATTCTATTAACAGATCTGAAATCGTACAGCACCTGAATCACGTACACGGAACTTTCTCTCTCTAGGCTTTCCTTCTCTAGATCCTAGCTCTCCAAAGCTCCAAATGACAAAAGTAGCAAAAGTCCTAAACTCTAACCCTAAAGCTATTATTTATAGGCCAAGGCTTTAATGAGAAAACTCCTTAATAACAATATTGCCACCTTGCCTTTCTTAACTAGATGTTACAATATAAGGCTAGAATTAAAGTGTTTCAGCTACGATTTGAGATGACGGAGGCGATAGACATAAATGCACTACAGACTCCCCCTTGGATATTGCCGCAGTCAATCTCAATCATTGAGTCAAACTCGTAGCGTCTTGTCTTTCTCTCTCTCACTGAGTCTTCTTGAAGCTTTAACACTTTTTCATCAATGTAGACTCCCTCTTGCTTGAACAAAAATCCCGGTGGATCTATTTTTAGCTTCAGCTCCCCCTTTCGGTAAACTCTTCAGACTCCCCCTTTCGTCAAGCTTCCATGCTTTGGGATCGACACCTGGCTTTCCGGTTACAAGCTCATTTGGGAAAGATACCTGGCTCCTTGCACGCTTCCCCTTGCGTTGAGCTCGTCTTCAGACTCCCCCTTAGACTCGGCTATCGGGATCGTAGTCTGGTATAGCATCTGCAATCCTCAAACATTTATAAGTACAAACATTTTGAACATTCAATTTTCCAAACATCGTAATCTGGCTCTATTCAACTTTCTAAATCACTCCCCCTATCAACAATCTTTACAGATTTGGCAGTTTCAACGAACCGGATCGGAAACTAGCTCTTTTACAGATTTTAACAATATAAGCATCCAAATCCCTCACAGTTAATATTCCAAGTCCAAACTAATGACCTTGGAGATATCAAAAACTGTTTTTGATTTTTGATTTTTAATTCAAGTTTCAAATTAATGAACTTGTTTTATTTTCAGAAACACAATCAGCTTACTTAGATTTTGACACTCAGCATCTCAGACATCGGTTGTAAAAAATAAAGCATAATCAAAAATCTTTTTGCATTTTTCTGAAAATATAAAGCAGTAAAGAAATATGTACAAACATATTTACAGACAATATTTTTGTTTGAGTATGCATCAGTGGATCATATCAGTTTTTGACAAGTCATAAGTACCGTTGAGCTTAGTTACACATTAAGAATTAAACAATTCACTTAGATTGTCGATATACTGATCCTCTTAAATTTTCACACAAAGTTCAACTGATTCAGGATACGAATTAGGTGTTTTAAGAACTTAAACTCATTCATGTGTCCCACCTCTTGAATATACTCCCGTATCCAGATCCCAATATTCAGTCTTACAGGTGAGTATACCTAGATGATATCTGTAAGGGGAATAAATTATGAAACCATACGAGTTCAGGTCAGAACTTTCGTTCAGCAGAGAACTCAGGTTTGTCTTTAGGTGTGTCCCCTTTAGAGGATCTTTTTTACAACAGCAATGACTATCAATTTTATTGTTTCATCAATTTGCTGAGGGCGGCACTATATTTCAAGCAATGCAGAAAGTATTCTCCGGGGACTAGGCCATTGCTTTCGCAAAATCAGAAGTCCCGGGATAATACCCCAGATATCACTAAGCATAAACACCTAGTATCTCAGAAAGAGGGACCTTTCAAACGAGATTTCAGGGGTTACCTATATATCCAAGTAGTGTTCCCCACGAAATAAGCAAGTTTGAATTTAAGTTTATATCCCGAAAAAGTTTACTAAATGTATAAAAATCTACCGACACATCCACGGTGAGATCGTTTAACACATTTTAACTTTCCAATTCTTTAGCATACTGTAACTGTCTACTGATGTACTATCATTTCCTCTTTTTACACAAAAACTCATTTTCATTTTTTTTAATGTTTTTGGATTTTCTGACAATTTCTTACTCCCCCTAAAATGCAAAACCATTTAAAGAAAATTTAACAACCAATACTGATAGCTTTGTCTCGCCATCCATTTTCTACTTAAAGTGTACTGATTTGCAGAAAATCTAACATACCCCTATGATTTACAACACATTGATATTTTACAGTTTGAAAACCGTTTTTCAATCTCGTGAAATTAATCATGTTTGTTCAGCCGTGAGGGTTTCGGCGTATTCAATCAACATATTTTTGTAATTTTCAAAATTTTCAATTTTTAGGGTTTTTGAAAATATTGTTTATTTATGTACAGAAACCAAACAAACTCCCTGTTTAACCATCGCAGGGATCAGCAGCCTCCTCTTCTTGTGCCAGGCTGCTCCGACACTCTTTTTGATGACATTCAGTTGTCTTCGGAAGCACCTGCACATTCAAAATATTCAATTACTTGAACAATTTAGCCCAGGTCTGTTTGACCTTAGGCATTTCAACACAATATGCATCAGTTAACTTCGGAAAATCTTTTTCATTTTGCAAAAAAAAAACTTTTTCAATTTTAACTTCAACTTTTTCATCATTTACCGAAGTCACTTGTCTCTTAACAGACCATGTTTGACCTTTAGGAGTACCTCGTTTGTAAAAATGTGATTCTTTTTGAATATTTTGATTTTGAACAACAACTTTTGGTTTCCTAAACTCATTTGGTTTTGTTGCATCCACAGTGTTTTTCCAACTTTGTGTTGTTCTTAATTTTGGTGTCACTCGTTTCCATGTTTGTTGTGAGTCAGCCTTTGACATTTTCGGCTTCCAAGTTTGCTTTGAATCAAACTTGGTTGACTTCTGATTAACAACATCAGATTTCTGTTTCTGAACATAAACAGACTTCTTTTTGTCAACATCCACAGGTTTCAGATTTGGACACTTTCGTGCAAGATGTCCTATTTGATCACATTTGAAACATGTTCTCTTGGACACGTCTTTGACCTGTGGTTGTTGCTTCTTCTTTTGAGTATAGAAATCTTCGTTAGACTGTTGTCTCAATATGAATTTTTCCTCTTCTTTTAAACATGTTCCTTGAACAAAGTTCATCTTTGCCTAAAAATTTGGCACTTCATTTCTTTTCCAATTTTGTTTCTTCTTATAACCCACCCAACCCAGCCTTCATGTTTTTCTTTTTGTAACCAGGTTTGTTATAAAAAGATTTGTGACCTTTACCAGCAAGCTTTGGAATTTCAGATTTTTCAATTTCAACCATTTTGAAAACTTTATCAACCTTTTCTGAAATCACATTCTAAATCGGGAATACAACATCTAAGAATAATTTGTCCGATCCAATCATGGTATAAACCAATCCTTTTGAATCTTCATTCAAAATTTTCTCGGATTTTGAGTTTTTCAGATATCCATCATGAAAATTACCTTCATTTTCATCCTGTGATTCAGATTTACCTGTATCAACTGACTCTTCTTTCAACACACTTTCAACGACCTTACCTACCACATCTGAATCACTAGAATCATCAGATTTGGAATAGGTTACGTCAATGTTATCTGGCAATTGATCACCCATGTTGAAAGCTTTTTCGACCTTTTCATCATCATAAAACACAAACTTTTCCGGTGGTGGAACTTGATGAAACTCTGAGCCAATGCCTTTCTTGTTTTGCTTAGACTCACCATCCTCCGGTTTTATGTTGAAAATACGTTCAAGCACATATGACGATGCGTGATAACTTTTTAACTTGTTATTATCCTGTTCTAAATCAGCAATCTGACGCTTAAGTTTAGCAACATCTTCAATGTAATAATTTACAACTTTTTTTATTTCATACATTCGTTTATACTCATTAGTTGTTTCAGAACAATATTTCAATCTTGATTGAACAAGTTTCATTTCACTTTTTACTTTTTCATATGATTCTATTGTAATGTGATAAGCCAATTTTATTGAATCATATTCCTTTTTCATTTCTTGGCAAATAGTTTCTTTTTGTGAACATTCTTCTGTCATTTTAGAAACATTTTCTTTCAAAACTTCATTTTCTTTTTCTATCTTTTTACATTTTTCTGAAAGCGTTTCATTGTTTTCTTTTAAAACCTTTTCATTTTCAAACATTTCTTTGTATTTACTTTTGAAAACAATTTCAATTTTTGTGAACTCAAGATCTCTTGTTCTGAACTTTTCATCTTTTTCAGTACAAGCACTGCACGTTTCCATGCATTTCTTGCACTGTTCAATGATTTTAATTTCACTTTCAGAATCAGAATTTACCTTAGTGATTGACACTTCTGTGTTTGCAGCAACTTCTGTCTGCTTCTGATCAACAACTTCAATATCAACACCAACATCACCAGCAACCTTCAAATTCTCATCCTTCACTTTATCAAAACTTTCATTTTTCTTCTTATCTTCTGCATGCTGTTCTTCAGTAACAGCTTCTTTCACAACTTCTACATTCACCACCACTTCTTCTTTCACTTCTTCAACAATCTTCACATCTTTTTCTTTAACTGCTTCTACTTTAACCTCTTCAGCAGCTTTCTTCAGATTGTTTACCATCTTTTCAACATTCTTCTTCATTCGTTCTTCATTCCTCTTCCTCAGTTTTGTTGTCATAGCATCCCTGATGATTTTATCCAGCCGTTTCACATATGTTTTGTCTTTTGCAACATTTGAGTAATATTCGCCGGATCAAGGAATTACGAGAAGAACATCATCGTGAACTATATCACTTCTGGGAACAACCGGTTCACCTTGTTTGTTGACAAAACATTCTTGCTGTTTATCCCATCTTTTGTTCGCAACAACATTCTCATATTCTTCCTGCATTTTCTCCATTCTGCACCCCACAATGAATCTTTCTCTTTCAGTCTTTTCTTTCAAAATCTCTTCTCGAGTTTTCTCTTTTATCTTAGCAACAACATTTTCTTCTTTGTTTTCATCTTTGATTTCAGCAACAAAAACATAATGTTGACTTTTTGATGGCTTTCTGCCATGAGCTGTAACTATATTTTCCAAACGATCTTCTTCTGGACAAATCTGTCTCCAATCAAACCCTTCATCATGATGAATGACAGCACAAGCTCTAGATTTCTCTCTGGGTTTATCTTTGATCATTTTCGGCTCTTCCTTGCTTCGGTGGTAGATCGCCTTTCGATAATAATCATCATTGAAAGGACGTTCATTTCCTCTGGCTTCAGAATTAGTGCATTCTCGCTTGAAATGACCTTTCTGCTTACATTTGAAGCAGGTCACCTTGGACTTATCAAATCCAAGCTTCGTTGACGGACCACCCAATGATTGCTTCCCTGTAATCTCCATATATCTTTGAGCTCTGCGAATGCAACTTGCCAAACACCAACGAATGTCTATGAGCTCCATTTCTTCTGGATCAATCTGGTCGTAGTCTTCTTTGGTTAATTCTGAGTTTCCAATTTTACCAGCTACAAGACCTTCATACGATTCCAGAACAGATGCTAGAAAACTCATTTGTTGTTTAGCTGCATTGATGCTCATCGACGGAGAATTCTTCAGTTTGAGAGCAATGTTGCACAGAATTTCCTCAGTTTCATCAGAACTTGATTTTGAAGATGAATGATATCCAGAATGATAACTTGATGAAGTTGTTTGTGGTTCTTTCATCTTTTCACCACTGAATGTTGTCTTTGGTGAACTAGTAACTTTCTCCGAAGGTACATTGCCTTTGTAGTATAGACCAACATTCTGATGATGCGATGAACCACTCATCTTGTTTTGCTTTTGTAGCTCCAGATCATGCCTCTCAATCTTTTCTAACAATGCATCAAGAGAAATTGTATCAAATTTATCATCATTTTTCAAGATAAAAACAAACGTTTGCCACTGATCAGCTTGTGGTAACTCTTCGATTACTTTATCAACAATTTCTTCTCTAGTTTTCACAATTTTAAACCTTTCAAGTTCAATTTTTAAATGGCAAAATCTCTCAATCATTTGCCTCACTGTCTCTCCTTTTAAACTGTCAAACAAATCAAATTCTTTTTTTAATAACGCGATTTTGTTTTTCTGAATTGGTTTACCCCCTTAGCTTTTGCCTTTAAAGCTTTCCACACTGACTGCGATGACCCATCATGTATTAATAATGAAAAAATGTCATCTCGAACTGATTGCTGAATCAAAGCAATCATCTTCTGTTCATATGAAAATTTCTTTTTGTCTTCTTCTGAAAAATCTTTAATCAGAATTTCTTCTCCTTTGTCATTTGTTGGGTTAGCATATCCAAACTTCAAACAAAACCAACTCTCATGTGCATATGCCTTCATCCAATTGACAAATCTCTCCTTCCACCATACATAATCTTCAATGTTATCCAGCTTCGGAGGTTTTGAATAGGTTCCATAAAAGTTGTCATGTTTGATGTTGTCTTTGATCGTTTTAGTTATCGCTTTAGGTGTAACATCTGAAGCTTCCACTATATCCGAGGTAAATGCGTTGTAGAAAGTGTTAAAAAATTCTCCAGCCATGATGTGATCTTTTCGATTTACAAGCACCTTTTAATCACAGCACCTGAAACAATCAAATAATAATGACTATTTACAACAAGAATATCAAACAACTGAAACGGACGAGTATCCGATCGAGTGAGTCAACACAAATCAACAGTGAAAATAATCAGTGCTGTTCGATCGGGTGGGAAAGCTATTCGATTGGACAGGAAAGCTGTTCGATCGGACAGGGTGCTGTTCGATCAATCGGGAAGACTGTTCGATCGGACAGGATGCTGTTCGATCGATCGGGTGCTGGTCGATCGGACTGGGGTGATGTTCGATCGGCTGGCGTTTTGTTTTGAATGGAGTGGCCTTGAAACGGTTGGTGACCCGAATGGTTTGCTGTCCGATTGAATGCACTAGACGACAAAAATGCTGTCCGATCGGCTGACACTACACGACAAAACTCTTGGTCGATCGGCTGGCGTTTTGACTTGAATAGAGTGAGCTGTCCAATCGGCTGACGCTACACGACAAATATGTTGTCTGATCGGTTAGCTCAAGTGACTTGGAATCAGTTGACAACCCGTACGACCCTCTGTTCGATCAATCAGCACTACACGACAAAACAATATGATGTTCGATCGTCTTGCACGATGATGCTGTCCGATCGGTTTGCACTTCAAGTGATGGCACAAGACGACAAAATGCTTGATCGATCGGCTGGCACGTTAACTTCTTTCACCAACAACAATGCAAAATCACATGTGAACTGATAATATCACATGCACACACAATCAATCAATTAATTTCTGACATTTAATAAATGCTCACATTAATCCAACAATCAAATTCAGTTGGCCACGTGATAGATCTGATATCAAATAAACTTGATTGGACCAAACTGATAATGAATCTGATGACAATAATGTGAATTGACAAAGTACAGTTATCTCATGCAATTTTTATTGAAACACACAAAGTCTCATGTAATAATCAATGATAATGGCAGACAAACAATTAATATCATTCAAGATTCATTGGGCCGATGAACTTTATGTCAGATTAAGCATGCAAAATTGACTGATAATCACATGAACCAGTGAAATAGTTGACTGACCAATTTCAGAATATATTGACCTAATGACACGTATTGCTGACCGATCGGTTGGTATGCTATGGGTCGGACAGGTGTCCGATCGGTTGGGTCAACAAAGTCAACAATTGAATTATAAAATGAGGATGTTGTTCGATCGGTCAGAGATGCTAGCCGATCGGCTTGCTGTCCGATCGGTTAGGTCAAACAAAGTCAAAGTCTTTTAATGAATGAGTGATGTAATGATACGGTTTGCTGACCGTTCGGCCAGAGATGCTAGCCGATCGGCTGGCAAGTCAAAGAAGGTCAACATCTTAAATGAAATGCAATGAAAGCTATGGAATGGTTAGCTAGCCGATCGGTCAGCTGTCCGATCGGTTAGCATTCATATGAACTCCAACAACAATAGCAAACATATCCCAACTTTTTTGAACCAAAAATTCTAGATTTCTCTCAAACGGCTTTGAAGTAAGGTCTGAAAATTTGTAGGCTTGTAGATCAAGTACTTTCGCTCAACATATCCAAAAATCATTAATTTTGAACCGTTAAAACCCGTTTAATTTGACGATTTTCAGTCGAAAACGTGAAAAAGATGAAGAATGAAGAAATTTGACAAATCTGAGTGAAATTTGAATCTGATTCTGATGATTTTCTGTGAGAAATCGTGCGTTTGATCCGTGCAATCGAGCTCCTGCTCTGATACCACTTGTTAGGACCGGTTTTGACACCAAACGATTGCTTATCGACATGTTCAACGTGCGGAATCCGTGAACGTGCGTGACCGAACACAAGTGACGTAATAATAACCGTGATTCTATTAACAGATCTGAAATCGTACAGCACCTGAATCACGTACACGGGACTTTCTCTCTCTAGGCTTTCTCTCTCTAGATCCTAGCTCTCCAAAGCTCCAAATGACAAAAGTAGCAAAAGTCCTAAACTCTAACCCTAAAGCTACTATTTATAGGCCAAGGCGTTAATGAGAAAACTCATTAATTACAATATTGCCACCTTGCCTTTCTTAACTAGATATTACAATATAAGGCTAGAATTAAAGTGTTTCAGCAACGATTTGAGATGACGGAGGCGATAGACATAAATGCACTAACAACTTTCATTCTTTCTACTTTTGGAAACTCTCTGACCGAACAACACGATCTCCTCACCTTTTCTTCGATTTCTCTCGATTCCGGTAAGATGTCGTCCTAAATCTTGTACTTTCTTGATCTACACGCACTCCTACACCTTTCTATCTTTTAAAATTAACTTTTAACCGTGAAATCACTAGATTTGTGGTGTTCTAGGATGACGTCATCATGGTGTTCTTGAAGAACTTCATGTTTTGGACTCAATCCACCAAGAACAACTTAGTTCTAATCAATTTCCGCTCGAATACACAAAGATCTTGCATAGATCTAAACATAATCATAAGTGAAAAAGGATTGAAAGATGGTTTCTAACTTTCTTTCAACTCTTTTACACACAACACACTCAAAACCGATAGAATTGGACCTTGTTCTAGCCTTCTAGTCATTTGCGGTGTTGTGTTAGCTCAAGATCTGGATTCTACTCACGAGACCACCGATTTCGGGTTAACCAAGAACAACCACCTTGAACCGGTTAACTGGTCAGACTAGGGTGATTCCTGTTTGATCGGGTCGCTTGGGTCAAGATAAGGTTCTGTTGGTTAGCACGTTGTCAAAACGTCTCGACAAAACGAAAAACAATCAAAATGAACAAGTGAAAGACGAACAGAACGACCAGCACGGAGTGCTATCCAACAGGACTACTGTCCGAGCGGATAAGCCATCCGAGCGAATAGGTAATCTGAACGGCTTGCACCTTGGGTCCCACACTTAACCAACTTTATCTGAAGTTTGAGTATTGAACGAATTGTTATCCGACCGCACACCCTATCCGACCGGATTACTCTTCGGATCATGAGATACTTGGACTTTAAACACTTAAACAATTTTCAACATGTTCAATGCACTAAGGATGTCACCCGACCGGACTGACTGTCCGATCGAGTGACAACTTGGTGTGGATTTGTTCTCACTGAGTAACCTCGCCACTCGAGTCGCCATCATACCGGATGAATCATCCGAGCGGATTGTCATCCGCACGACTGACCGTCTGATCGACCGACTTGAAAGGTAGAGATACTTCAATGTTTTCAAAATTCTACAACGAAAACTTCAAAGGATAAGCCATCATACACAAACACATCATTCTCAAAGGGAGAAACAATCCACTCGAATAGTCATCCGACCGGACAACCTGTCCGACTGGATGACCATCCGATCGGATTGTCACCCACACGACTGGACCATCCGGTCGGATTACCATCGTTTTACACGTCACTTATCGTTATGTTATCGTTCTGATCAGGCTAACCCTACTCTCTAGCACTCCCTTCAATCCATCATCGCTGTGAGTATACTCGATCCCTTTTTGGTTTACGCACTTTTGGGTGTTACATACGTTACGAATATTCAAATCACAATAAACACACTACTCGATACTATTTGAACGTTAACCGTTAATGTATGTTATACGTGGCTTATGAATGCTTGTTTGTTATGTTTACACATGGAATGTTGTCTACCTGCCTTAGCAACGATAGTACTATAGTTTGGACTCAGCACCTGTTCGTAGGGGTTGTTAAGGACAATTACTTGCATGGATTACGGTGGTAATCATGTATTGTGAACTGCCTCTGGCAGTCAACCCGCAGTCATTGGTATCGATGGATCTATGTCGATAACTAACGTGCTTCATTTCACTATGTGTATGTGCTGGTTATGCATAAACGAATTTCGAACTCTATATGCTATTATCAAACGTGTATGCTCACCTTTACATTATATGTATTGACTTTATTTTAACATATGTGATAGGTGCTTAGGATGCACATCTGGTAGGAAATCGATGCTAGACTAAGGCTCTAGAGGCCAACAAATAGTTGTCTGTACAAATTTAATCAAGGGTCTCTAGAAGCAGATAAACAATTGCTCTATTTGAAAATCTGAGTTGTCGGAATAGAACTATTTGCCTGGATTTTGTATGTAATAATTTGTTTACCTTTTGAGACATGGTATGGGACATGTTATTTTAAATTGATTGGTAATGATTATTGTTATGGAAACTTCTGGACAATCTGTTTTGCTCAGTGCCATGCCCCGATGTTTCCGCCATCGGTTGGGGTGTGACACATCCGATCGAGGTGCCATCCGATCCGACACCTGTGCTCCTCTTTGCTCTTTTGGCAACCTATAAATACCCCTGTCACATCACCAACAGTGATGTGACAGCTCTCTCGTTCGACCAGCACGCTCAAGCTCACTTTTCTCTCGATTTCTCGCGATTCTTGTAACTTTTCAACCCAAATCTTGTACATCTATGATCTACACACACTTCTTCATCATTTTCACCTTTGAATCGTAATTTTTAACCATGAAATCAGCGGGTTTTAGGTGTTCAAGTATGATGTCATCATGGAGTTCTTATGAACTTCAAGATTTGGCTTCATTCCACCAAGAACAATTCAGATCTAAAGGATTTCCATATGTTTTAACACGGATTTCATCTGGATCCAAACAGTTTCAAGGTTAAAAGGATTGAAATATGGTTTTGTAACTTTCTTTCAACTCTTTTACACTCAACGCACTCAAAACCGATAGAATCGTAGCTCATTCTGGCCTTCTACTCGTTTCTAGTGAAGTGTCAGTCCGAGATCTGATTTCCTATCAACGAGATAACCGATTTCGGGTTGAACATGAACCACCGTCACGAATAGTAAACTGATCGGACTGGGGTGATTCCCACTTCGGTCGGAGGACTTAAACTTCACGAGGTTCCGTTGTTTAACCCGTTGTCTTACTGTCTCGATCAAACCGCAAAACATTCAAAACTTAACAAATACCCAAGTTTTAAGACGATCAGATTGTGGGACGGATTGCCATCCGATCGAACGATAATCCAATCGGATTGCACTTGAGCTTCCATACTTGAACATTTTCAAACTTTCAAAGGATCTGAATGTCAAACGGATTGTCGTCCGATCGGATTGCCATCCGATCGAACGACAATCCGATCGGTTGACGCTTGGATCTCCAACACTTGAACTTTTTAGTAGTTTGCAAAGATCAACAGTTTCTAACGGATTGCCATCCATTCGGAAGACCATCCAATCGAATGACCATCCAGTTGTGAACTTGTTCTCACTATAAAAGTCTCGCCGATCAGATCGCCTTCCGATCAAACGACCGTTCGATCGACGACCTATAAGGTAGAGATACTTCTCTGATTTTAAAATGCTACATAGAAAACTTCAAAGCCATTATACACAAACACATCCATCCCAAACGAATGTCAATCCGAACGAATGTCCATCCGAACGGATTGACATCCGATCGGATGACCATCTGATCGGATTGCCATCCGATCAGATTACCATTCATCACTTTGTTCTTTTTCACCGTTTAATGCGCCGTTCTTCGCTTATGCTATCGTTAACTGTTTAGGCTAAACCCTCAAGCGCTCCCTTCAATCCAAGAGAGTGTTTATTTACTAAACACAATCTGTGAGTATACTCGAACCCTTTTTTGCTTTACGCACTTTTGGGTGTTACATACGTTACTTATTCAAATCACAATCGACACACAACGCAAACACAATTTATATGCTGACAGTTATTGCATGTTACGTGTTATTCGATGAATGCTTGTATGTTATGTTTACACAGTGATTGTTGCCTGACACCTTAGCAATGATAGTACTATAGTTTGGACTCAGCACCTGTCGTGGACAGGGGTTGTTAAGGGCTTTACTTCACATGTCCTAGTGGGGATATGTGTTGCGCATTCTACAACTTGTAGTCATGTCTGCCTTGGGAACCCAACTGAATCTAAGCACTACTTATCATCCCCAAACAGATGGCCAATCTGAGAGAACGATTCAAACTTTGGAGGATATGCTTAGAGCATGCGTGATAGACTTTGGTGGTAATTGGGATTCTCATCTGCCGCTGATCGAGTTCTCTTACAACAATAGTTATCATACTAGCAATAATATGGCACCATTCGAAGCTCTCTACGGTCGAAAATGTCATTCACCTGTCTGTTGGAACGAGACCGGTGAAGCTCAGCTTACTGGACCTGAGCTCGTTCTGGAAACAACTGACAAAATCAAGAAAATTCGCGATAATCTTGTGACATCTCGAAACCGTCAAAAGAGATATGCGGATTTGGGACGCAAGCCCTTAGAATTTCAAGTCGGAGATCGTGTCCTACTCAAGGTTTCACCTTGGAAGGGAGTCGTGAGATTTGGAAAGAAAGGAAAACTTGCACCTCAATATATAGGACCATTTAAGATTGTGGAAAGAATTGGAAAGGTTGCCTATCGTCTAGAGCTACCTCCAGAGCTTGGAAATATTCACCCGACTTTTCACGTGTCCAATCTGCGAAAATGTTTAGTTGACGCTGATCTACACATTCCACTCGACGAGATTCGAATCGATGAAACGATGCACTTTGTCGAGAAACCTGTGGAGATAGTGGAACGTACATACAAACAGTTGAAGAACAAACGGATTCATTTGGTTAAAGTTCACTAGGAATCCAAACGTGGCCCAGAGTTTACTTGGGAACGTGAGGACCAGATGAAGACAAAATATCCGCATTTGTTTTCACAAGCTTCCTCTAGTTAAAATTTCGGGATGAAATTTCCTGACGTAGGGGAGACTGTGACAACTGTGTTCGGTAATCGATGTACGATGTAAAACAATGATGATTATAAATTAAACAATGTGCTTTGATGTTATTATATGTGTTTTGGAGTTCTATGTGTGTATTTGTGTTGGTGATTTTTTTCAATACGATTCGATTCCGATTGCAAGCTTTAAATCTCGTTCTGGAATGTTATACGCAAACTGGTGCGTAAACGCAGTCAGTATAATGCGAAAAACACTCCAGAATAGTGACATAGGCTAAACATACCTTAAATAACCTCCACTTAACTTAGAAATAAGTTTTGAATGGGTTGGTGTGTTGAAACCAAGCTTGTTCGATCGCAGGGACTATTTGTGTCAAACTGTGAAACTATGCCGATTTGAACTGTAACGAAAATCCATTCATCGCGCAATTTGGATCGTTTTTCGCGCTTATGCGCATTTCGTCGTAATTAAGCGAACATCGCGATCGTACGACCAAACGAACCAACATCCGGCATATTTTTGAGGATTTTTCATGTTCCCTATGCTTTAACATCCTTGTGAAGCTTAAAAATGCGCTTGACGGGTGTTAGAAGTGCCAAAACACGACCATACGCGCACAGGGACCAAAACAGCCAAAACTGAAACTGCTGGTCTGCAGGGTCCTTACGGACCGTAAGAGGAGGACCATACGGTCCGTAAGCATGTCCCAGATCAGCAGAAGCTTCCTTCCAGCCTGTTTCCAGCTGTTAAGCACTCAAAACCCACTTCCACATGTTAGTTCCTGAGAATGGGGGGCCATTTGATGTACCCTGGTATGTTAAACAGGTGTAGGGATAAGATTGAATCACGGTTTTCGATAAACGATCTTAACGGTTCAAGAAATCCTATAAATACCCCTCACCCCCCATTTCAAAACCCACCTGATTTCTGAAAATTTCTCTAAGTTGATGTGTTTGAAACACTTCATACCTGAGAAATACTTGGAAATCAAACTTGCAGGGACCCGTTGTAAGTGTTCTTTCGTTCTTTTTCATTCGTTTTAGCGTTAAAGTCAAACTGCGCTTGACTTTCTGCATTGACCAACTTATGGTCAATGTGAAGTTCGTTTGAACTTCATAACGTGAGCGTAATCACGATGGTTATAGTCCCTAGTGACTATACCTACTGATTACCACGTTATCTAGGCTCAGTGACGAGTCATAGTTTCGGCCAAAATACGCATTTACGCTTATTTTGTAACCAAACTACTTTAGGATATCAAAACCGTTTGTTTTGATATCAAAACCTGTTTTCTAACTTAACTAAACATGTTCTAGCATGTTTAGCTCGTCACATTTTAGATTAGTGCTTATGTGGAGTCGTAAGTCAAGCGGACTAAACACCCGCTTAGACTTTCGAACACGACCCGTTTGGTCAATCATTAGGATCCGACCAAACATGTTTAGTGACCATAGTAGCATAGGGAATAACCTTCCGAGGTTATACCTTATGGTCACCTAGTTTAGGTAGTTGTATGATAAGTAGTTTATACGCCTTAGGTAAATTACCAAAATACCCTTTTCATGTATAATTGGTAATTAAGCTTATGTAACCTAAAATTTTGTCACATAACTGATTATACAACATGATTAAACATGTAATGGCATATAATACTTGTCATAGGACTAGTTAGACGTCTCGAACGCGCTTTGCGCGCACGACGCGTTAAAGTAGCGTAAGCTACCTTAATGGGTCGCGATGGGTCGAAAGCACTTAAGTTAGGTTTCGTTTAGGATGTAGGCTTTGTTAAACCATATCACATGAGTTCCAACACTCATTTGGTTTACATGACCTCATTCTGTCCGATCTTCCGATTTAGGCGTCTATTGTTTGACTAGTGATTCGATTACTTGGTGCTACTTGATTTCTCTGGTTTACTCGAGTTTGTTGAAGTACTATTGATTGAAGATACCTTGCACTACATGTGATAACATAGTCCCCCTATTTTACTGTTTTCAATTGTTTTGGGGTGATTCATATGTACAAAATGTTTTCAAGGTTTAAACGATGATTTCAAAAACGAATAGAACGATTTATACTAAACTAATAACGATTTCGATAATGTGAAAAAACTTGTTGGTTGTAGTTACATAACGAATAACATTTATTAATTTTGGCCGAACCGATCAGTATTAGGTTATGGTACCATAGGATCTGACAAATCCCGTTATTGCACTATACCCATTGTTATGTGTGGGTGTTGTGGGTAACGACTGAATCTGTAATTATTAATTTACCCTTTGGAGGTTTGTTAATACGAGAAGCGAGTGAACGATCAATGAGTCACGAAGGTTTGAATGTTATTAGCGAGACGACCATATATAAGTTTTCACAATTAAAACGAGGATGATTTAAATGATTTAAACGAGTAAACGATTTGGAAACGATTTGGAAACGATGTTAAACGATTTGGGTAAACGATTGGTTTTTGGCTAGTGTTTAGATAACGGGACGGGTGTAATGTGGTGAAAACATGGTAGATATGCCGCTGGTACTTCTTATACATAAGTGTTTTCAACATATTATATACCGTGGCGTTATTTAGTTCACTTGGGTAAACGATATTGAAACGATGTCACACAACGATGATTTCGAAATAATATACGAAGTTTTATTAACGAGTTTATACGAGATGTTTTACAAGATGGTTTTCTAAAACAAAAAGCTTTTGGGTTAAGAATCATGGCTACGAAATTTTATAAATTATAACCATCATGATTTGAGTTGGTTAATCATGTTGCAATATTATACACTTTTAAAAACAAGGTCTTCGAGGTATTTCAATATATGTAAACAAGCCATGATTCCGATACTCTTATAAAACCTATGTACTCGCCAGCATTTCTTTGCTGACTTTGTTTTTACATATGTTTCAGGTGTTGTTTCTTGATTGACGTTCTAGGATGCATGCGTCACATAGGATCTGGACGAGGCCTTAGTGACATATAACTATGATAGACGATATAAAACTTGTTTGTTCTATGTTAAGATAATGTTAATGTTTAATATTATCAATAAAACGAAACACTTTTTGTATCCATGGTTATGAAACGATAATTCTGTTACAACACTCCCCGACGTTTCCGCCACGCTTTGTTGTTTTACGTGGTCGGGGTGTGACAGAAGAGTTGGTATCAGAGCCAATGGTTATTATTAATGCTTTGACCTAGACTGTAACTTTTAGGACCCCAACGCAAGTAAACTTTACGTTTAGATTTTTAAAACAAAATCGTCACCTATTCTTAGGTAATAACCACAACGAGAACACAATTTTCGAACCCGCTTTGGAAACTAATCATCTGTTCTAGGATGATTGATTACTAGGTTTTGAACCCTCTATTATAAGGTTTTGAACCCTTTAAGTTTTCAAAATCTCGTCAAAGTTTGGGTCTAAATAATGTGAACACGTGCAAACTGGAAGAGTGAGTGCCTGTACTCTGAGTTTTCTGTCTAAGGCTAGAGTGTTCGTACAAATCCACATAATCGGACCAGTCACTCTTACCTGGGAACTCTTGGGGTGAGTGTTCACTTATAGGCGAGCATGTCTTCGCGATACATTATTTTTGACCTATTTACTTTGATTAGTCACTGCGTGTCGTTTGTTTGTTCGAGGTAACAAAAAAATGATCGCCTTCCTTGTGTTTTGACGATACCTCTTTTGCTTTTCCTAATTATCAACCTCACTCGTCTCGCATATTTCCTTGTTAGACAATGCCTCCTCCACGTGAAGCACAATCTTTCACTATTGAAGAAATCGCAGCCCTGGTCTCTCAGCAAGTGGCTGTTGTGCTTCCCGGTGTTGTAACCCAAGTCCACGAGATATACAACAACAATAATAACAACAACAACAATGCGCCGTGTAACTTCAAGAATTTCAATACTGCGAAGCCGCTTAAGTTTTCTGGGTCGCAAGGAGCAACTGCGCTCCTGCAGTGGTTTGAGAGTATCGAGAGCACATTCAGACATGTGCAGTGTCCGAATGCGCGTAAGGTTGAATTTGCTTCGAGCGTGTTTGAGAAGTGAGCACTTACCTGGTGGAATGGTATTATGCGCGACAGGGGTGCTGAAGTGGCGTTGGCACAAACATGGGAAGAGCTTCGGGCTCTCATGATGAAGGAGTTTTGTCCCCGTCACGAAGTTCGGGCTTTGGAGCGAGAGTTTGACGATTTAAAGCAAGATGGGGCTGAACACCGTGCGTACACGAATCGTTTCGAGGAACTCAGTCTATTGTGTCCCACCATGGTTACCCCTCTGGAGAAAGCAATCGAGAGATATATCGATGGTCTACCCGATTCTATTCTGGAGATTGTGACCAGTGTTAATCCTACTACCCTTCGTCAAGCAATCGAGTTGTCTGCTACCCTGACTGAGACTCAAGTCAGGAAGGGTAAACTCGCCCGCAAGGGTGATAAAAAGAAGGCGACTGATTCAGGGAAAGACAAGAAAAAGGATAAGGGTAAGGAAGGCGAGTCGTCGAAGAAATCGAGGAAGCGAAAGGGTGCCCAGAATTTTGCTGTTACAGCACAGACTGCTCAGAACCCGCAGAACCCACCGGCTCAGCCACCTGCAAAGAAAGCGTATGCTGGTACCGCACCTCATTGTGCTCGTTGTAACGGTCATCACGTTGCACAACAGGCTTGCAAACAATGCACAATGTGTGGTAGACTTGGGCATTTGGCCAATGTTTGTGGTTTGGGACAGAATCAGGTTGCTCAGGTTCCAGCTCCGGGTCTAGGGAATGCTGCAAGATTCCCACCGGGTTCATGTTTTAATTGTGGAGAGTATGGTCACTTCCGCAACAATTGTCCGAGACTGGTGAATGCAAACGCGAATGCTAACGCGAACACGAATGCGAACGTCAATGTTAATGTGAATCCCCCTCATGGGCAAGCGTACAATTTGAATGCAAATGAAGCGAGGGCTGACAACGAGGTTGTCAATGGTACGTTTCTTGTTAACAATCAACCTGCATCTATTCTTTTCGATTCTGGTGCCGATAGAAGTTTTGTGTCATTGTCATTTGAGCCTTTGCTTGCGATACCTAGAACTAAACTAAGGAAACCCTTATCTGTTGAACCTTGATAACCATCTTTTTCCTATTGACCTCACACCGATGCAACTTGGGAGTTTTGATATTATAGTTGCAATGGATTGGTTAACCAAACACCACGCTGAGGTGGTTTGTTTCGATAAGATTGTTCGTATTCCTTTGTCTTCTGGTGATGTTCTGGAAGTTCGTGGCGAAAAACCACCAGATGGTTTGAAGCTTATGTCGTGTTTGGAAGCCCAAAGGTATATACGAAAAGGATATGTTGCTTTTCTGGTACATGTCACCGAGGAGAAAAGCAAGAGCAAGAGTATTCAGGATATTCCGATTGTTCGGGATTATCCGGAGGTGTTTCCTGATGAACTGCCTGGTTTGCCTCCAGTTCGTCAAGTTTAGTTTCGTATTGACCTTGTACCCAATGCCAACCCGATTGCAAAAGCACCTTATCGTCTTGCACCGTTGGAGATGCAAGAGTTATCGGAGCAGCTTCAAGAGTTATCTGATAAAGGATTCATCCGACCGAGCTTTTCACCTTGGGGAGCTCCTGTCCTCTTCGAAAGATGGATTTTTTAAAAATGTGTATCGATTATCGTGAGCTTAATAAGCTCACCATCAAAAATCGATATCCCCTACCTCGAATTGATGATCTTTTCGACCAGTTGCAGGGTGCTTCATGCTTTTCCAAGATCAATATGCATATCGGGTATCATCAACTTCGTGTTCTCGAAGAAGATATTCCCAAAATTGCTTTCCGCACAAGATATGGGCATTACGAGTTCACTGTCATGCCTTTTGGTTTGACGAACGCTCCAGCTATCTTTATGGACTTAATGAATAGGGTCTGCAAACCTTATTTGGACAAGTTCATTATTGTGTTCATCGACGATATTCTCATTTATTCAAAATCTCGAGCCGAGCACGAGCAACACCTACGCCTAACATTGGAACTCCTGAAGAAGGAACAACTTTTTGCTAAATTCTCCACGTGTGAATTCTGGTTTAAAGAAGTTCAATTCTTGGGTCATATAGTCAATGAGCAGGGTATTCATGTGGATCCATCCAAGATTGCTGCTATTAAGGACTGGAATACACCGACGACGCCTACGGATATTCGATCTTTTCTTGGTCTTTCTGGTTGTTATCATCGATTCATTTCAAATTTCTCAAAGATTGCGGTTCCACTCACTGCTTTGACTCAGAAGAATAAGCCTTTCGAGTAGGGACCCAAGCAAGAAGGAGCGTTCCAAACGCTGAAGTGGAAGTTATGTGATGCTCCTATTCTATCTCTGCCCGAAGGAAACGATGATTTCGTTGTCTATTGCGATGCGTCCAGCTTAGGCCTTGGTTGCGTCCTTATGCAACGAGGTAAGGTTATTGCATATGCATCTAAACAGCTGAAAGTTCGCGAGAAGAACTATACGACTCATGATCTTGAGTTAGGAGTTGTGGTTTTCGCGCTTAAAATCTGGAGACACTACCTCTATGGAACAAAGTGTGTGGTTTTCACAGACCACAAAAGTCTCCAGCATATTCTTCATCAGAAAGAGCTGAATATGAGGCAACGACGTTGGGTTGAACTCTTGAACGACTATGATTGCGAGATTCGCTACCATCCTGGTAAGGCGAATGTCGTAGCTGATGCGCTTAGTCGAAAAGAACGAGTCAAGCTTCATTCTGTTCGAACTCTAGCTGATCTTCAATCTCGTGTCCTTCAAGCTCAACAATTTTGTGTTTCACAAAATTTGATGGGTACGGAATTACCACGTCAACTTGAGCTTATGCTCGAAGCGAAAGACGATGGTTTGCTCTATTTTAAGGATCGATTGTGGATTCCGAAACAAGATGATCTTCGCACCTTGGTAATGGATGAATCTCATAAGTCTCGATTTTCTATCCATCCTGGTGCTGATAAAATGTACAAGGATCTTCGTACTCGGTGCTGGTGGCCTGGTATGAAGAAGGATGTTTCCTTCTATGTATCGAAATGCCTAACTTGTCTCAAAGTCAAGGCCGAACATCAACGACCTTCTGGCTTGCTTGTACAACCAGAGATACCGGTTTGGAAGTGGGAGAACATTGCGATGGATCTCATCACTAAGTTACCGCGTACGTCTAAAGGTCATGATGCTATCTGGGTTATTGTCGATCGATTAACGAAATTAGCTCATTTCATTCCGATTCGCGAGGATCTATCTGCTGATAAACTTGCAAAGATTTATGTTGATGAGATTGTGACACGACATGGTGTGCCCTTGGATATCATCTCTGATCGTGATGCTCGATTTTCATCTCATTTCTGGAAGGCCATGCAATCTGCCTTGGGAACCCAACTGAATCTAAGCACTCTTATCATCCCCAAACAGATGGCCAATCTGAGAGAACGATTCAAACTTTGGAGGAGATGCTTAGAGCATGCGTGATAGACTTTGGTGGTAATTGGGATTCTCATCTGCCGCTGATCGAGTTCTCTTACAACAATAGTTATCATACTAGCATTAATATGGCACCATTCGAAGCTCTCTATGGTCGAAAATGTCGTTCACCTGTCTGTTGGAATGAGACCGGTGAAGCTCAGCTTACTGGACCTGAGCTCGTTCTGGAAACAACTGACAAAATCAAGAAAATTCGCGATAATCTTGTGACAGCTCAAAACCGTCAAAAGAGATATGCGGATTTGGGACGCAAGCCCTTAGAATTTCAAGTCAGAGATCGTGTCCTACTCAAGGTTTCACCTTGGAAGGGAGTTGTGAGATTTGGAAAGAAAGGAAAACTTGCACCTCAATATGTGGGACCATTTAAGATTGTGGAAAGAATTGGAAAGGTTGCCTATCGTCTAGAGCTACCTCCAGAGCTTGGAAATATTCACCCGAATTTTCACGTGTCCAATGTGAGAAAATGTTTAGTTGACGCTGATCTACACATTCCTCTCGATGAGATTTGAATCGATGAAACGATGCACTTTGTCGAGAAACCTGTGGAGATAGTGGAACGTACATACAAATAGTTGAAGAACAAACGGATTCATTTGGTTAAAGTTCACTGGGAATCCAAACGTGGCCCAGAGTTTACTTGGGAACGTGAGGACCAGATGAAGACAAAATATCCGCATTTGTTTTCACAAGCTTCCTCTAGTTAAAATTTCGGGACGAAATTTCCTGACGTAGGGGAGACTGTGACAACTGTGTTCGGTAATCGATGTACGATGTAAAACAATGATGATTATTAATAAAACAATGTGCTTTGGTGTTATTATATGTGTTTTGGTGTTCTATGTGTGTATTTGTGTTGGTGATTTTTTTCAATACGATTCGATTCCGATTGCAAGCTTTAAATCTCGTTCTGGAATGTTATACGCGAACTGGTGTGTAAACGCAGTCAGTATAATGCGAAAAACACTCCGGAATAGTGACATAGGCTAAACATACCTTAAATAACCTCCACATAAATTAGAAATAAGTTTTGAATGGGTTGGTGTGTTGAAACCAAGCTTGTTCGATCG
Organism: Helianthus tuberosus; assembly: GCA_030545235.1. NCBI lineage: Eukaryota > Viridiplantae > Streptophyta > Magnoliopsida > Asterales > Asteraceae > Helianthus > Helianthus tuberosus. The sequence continues at coordinate 66,078,674 of CM060430.1, forward strand.
CAGGGACTATTTGTGTCAAACTGTGAAACTATGCCGATTTGAACTGTAACGAACATTCCGAAACATGAACTTAAGTTAAACATACCCTAAATATCCTTTACATAGCTTAGAAATAGGCTTTGAGGGATTCGGTGTGCTAAAATAAACTTTATGCTCATTCAGAGACTAAAAGTGTCAAAAAGTGCACAAGTTTGCATTTTCGCGCATATCTTACGTTCTGAATATATCCGGACCTCCAAAAATTTATGTAAGCACTAAAATATTTTATTTTAGTGTTTGGCATAAGAAAAATCCATTCATCGCGCAATTTGGATCGTTTTTCGCGCTTATGCGCATTTCGTCGTAATTAAGCTAACATCGCGATCGTACGACCAAACGAACCAACATCTGACATATTTTTGAGGATGTTTCATGTTACCTATGCTTTAACATCCTCGTGAATCTTAAAAATGGGCTTGACGGGTGTTAGAAGTGCCAAAACACGACCATACGCGCACAGGGACCAAAACTACCAAAACTGAAACTGCTGGTCTGCAGGGTCCTTACGGACCGTAAGAGGAGGACCATACGGTCCGTAAGCATGTCCCAGATCAACAGAAACTTCCTTCCAGCCTGTTTCCAGCTGTTAAGCACTCAAAACCCACTTCCACATGTTAGTTCCTGAGAATGGGGGGCCATTTGATGTACCATGGTATGTTAAACAAGTGTAGAGATAAGATTGAATCACGGTTTTCGATAAACGATCTTAACGGTTCAAGAAATCCTATAAATACCCCTCACCCCCATTGCAAAACCCACTTGATTTCTGAAAATTTCTCTAAGTTGATGTGTTTGAAACACTTCCTACCTGAGAAATACTTGGAAATCAAACTTGCAGGGACACCTTGTAAGTGTTCTTTTGTTCTTTTTCATTCGTTTTAGCGTTAAAGTCAAACTGCGTTTGACTTTCTGCATTGACCAGCTTATGGTCAATGTGAAGTTCATTTGAACTTCATAACGTGAGCGTAATCACGATGGTTATAGTCCCTAGTGACTATACCTACTGATTACCACGTTATCTAGGCTCAGTGACGAGTCATAGTTTCGGCCAAAATACGCATTTACGCGTATTTTGTAACCAAACTACTTTAGGATATCAAAACCGTTTGTTTTGATATCAAAACCTGTTTTCTAACTTAACTAAACATGTTGTAGCATGTTTAGCTCGTCACTTTTTAGATTAGTGCTTATGTAGAATCGTAAGTCAAGCGGACTAAACACCCGCTTAGACTTTCAAACACGACCCGTTAGGTCGATCATTAGGATCCGACCAAACATTTTTAGTTACCATAGTAGCATAGGGAATAACCTTCCGAGGTTATACCTTATGGTCACCTAGTTTAGGTAGTTGTATGATAAGTAGTTTATATGCCTTAGGTAAATTACCAAAATACCCTTTTCATGTATAATTGGTAATTAAGCTTATGTAACCTAAAATTTTGTCACATAACTGATTATACAACATGATTAAACGTGTAATGGCATATAATACTTGTCATAGGACTAGTTAGACGTCTCGAACGCGCTTTGCGCGCACGACGCGTTAAAGTAGCGTAAGCTACCATAATGGGTCGCGATGGGTCGAAAGCAGTTAGGTTAGGTTTCATTTAGGTTGTAGGCTTTGTTAAACCATATCACATGAGTTCCAACACTCATTTGGTTTACAAGACCTCATTCTGTCAGATCTTCCGATTTAGGCGTCTATTGTTTGACTAGTGATTCGATTACTAGGTGCTACTTGATTTCTCTGGTTTACTCGAGTTTGTTGAAGTACTATTCATTGAAGATACCTTGCACTACATGTGAGTACATAGTTCCACTATTTTACTGTTTTCAAATGTTTTGGGGTTATTCATATATACAAAATGTTTTCAAGGTTTAAAAGATGTTTTCAAAAACGAATAGAACGATTTATACTAAACTAATAACGATTTCGATAATGTGAACGAACTTGTTGGTTGTAGTTACATAACGAATAACATTTAGTAATTTTGGCCGAACCGACCAGTATTAGGTTATGGTACCATAGGATCTGACAAATCCCGTTATTGCACTATACCCATGGTTATGTGTGGGTGTTGTGGGTAACGACTGAATCTGTAATTATTAATTTACCATTTGGAGGTTTGTTAATACGAGAAGTGAGTGAACGATGAACGAGTCATGAAGGTTTGAATGTTATTAGCGAGACGACCATATATAAGTTTTCACAATTAAAACGAGGATGATTTAAATGATTTAAACGAGTAAACGATTCGGAAACGATTTGGAAACGATGTTAAACGATTTGGGTAAACGATTGGTTTTTGGCTAGTGTTTAGATAACGGGACGGGTGTAATGTGGTGAAAACATGGTAGATACACCGCTGGTACTTCTTATACATAAGTGTTTTCAACATATTATATACCGTGGCGTTATTTAGTTCACTTGGGTAAACGATATTGAAACGATGTCACACAACGATGATTTTGAAATAATATACGAAGTGTTATTAACGAGTTTATACGAGATGTTTTACAAGATGGTTTTCTAAAACAAAAAGCTTTTGGGTTAAGAATCATGGCTACGAAATTTTATAAATTATAACCATCATGATTTGAGTTGGTTAATCATGTTGCAATATTATACACTTTTAAAAACAAGGTCTTCGAGGTATTGCAATATATGTAAACAAGCCATGATTCTGATACTCTTATAAAACCTATGTACTCGCCAGCATTTCTTTGCTGACTTTGTTTTTACATATGTTTCAGGTGTTGTTGCTTGATTGACGTTCTAGGATGCATGCGTCACATAGGATCTGGACGAGGCCTTAGTGACATATAACTATGATAGACGATATAAAACTTGTTTGTTCTATGTTAAGACAATGTTAATGTTTAATATTATCAATAAAACGAAACACTTTTTGTATCCATGGTTATGAAACGATAATTCTATTACAACACTCCCCGACGTTTCCGCCACGCTTTGTTGTTTTACGTGGTCGGGGTGTGACAGTCTAAGTACCAACAGACCACCTTATGCGAACCTGTTAGGGGTTCCGCACAAGCCTCTTGCTATTTCTTGATCGACTCGCAATCATGTTATACTACCACACTGCCTTTCCTAAGGCAGTCGCACTGCACTATTTTCGAAAATGAACGAGTGATTATATCGAGGCTAGGTGTGAAAAACGCAAACTCTCGATTGGATCGCATGTTCAACCCACATTTTTACTATAAACAAGAAAATTTGCTTTAAATCAGGAGTGAAATCCGTACTTCGACGTAAATATCTCTCAAATCTCGTGATTCTATCACACAAACAGGAATGTAGTCATTAAGCTAGGAGTGAAACCCGAATCTTCATGACTCGTTCCACTCTTTATTTTGATTTTACAAAACTCTCACCAAAGTCTCGATGGATTCCAATGACTCGAGTTGCGTAAATAACCGAAAGGATGCGTGCCATTCTCCGTGTGTCGGTGATAGAGCACAGTCTATTAGGCCAAAATGTGTACTGGTAGTCCTTGAGAATAGTCAAATCACTTTGGGTAGTCAACGTCTATCAGCCTAAGACACTCTATTTTCGCTTTCAAGCTCGCAATCGCTGATTTTATGTGTTTCGGTTCTGAGCCCGCAACTGCTGACTCTGATATTCGTCGTTTTATGTGGAATTTTATGTGTTTTATGTGATTTTACCTGTTTATATGTTTCAATTTCTGGTGATTTATACGCTTTTCGTTGTTCGCTTTGATCGACACACATGACTCGCACTGCACATCTACCTCAAAACGCTATCAAATCGCTCGTTATGTTACTCGCTGTGTACTCGCTAATTGCAATCGCTACGCTCGAGCGCGCGAACCTAGAATGATAGGTGAAGATGTGCATTATAGGAAGTTGAATACGTTTAAAATATAGGGTGTCTACGTGATTGCAATGTTCTATGTGCCTTATGTGCTTTTGTGCTCTACATGCTTATGTGTTTCTGTGGTTTATGTGCCTATGTGATTATGTGCTCATGTGATTATTCGTGTTCCTGAGCTTTATTTAGTAGTAGTGCGAGTGAGGTAAGTTTAGATTATATAGTGTTTGAGTCCTATGGCGATGTCTGTTGCAGACAATGTCGTCATTTGGATCGTTTCACTCCCACTCTACTCGTCGTAATCATGAAGACAAACACATCGCTGCTCTCGTCGCAAAGCAGATGGCGAAAGTCATTCCGCAAATTGTCAGCGAGTTGAACGAAAACGCTAGCAAGTCCTCTGAAGAGTCCGGGACTTATTCGCCCAAAGCTACTTTTAGCTTCAAGCAGTTTAAAGCATGCGAACCCAAAGAATTCACCAGAGAAGATGGACCTACTGCCATGTTTCAATGGTTCGATTCTATCGAACTTACCCTGCGCCAAAGCAACTGTCCTGATAATCTCCGCACTGTTAACGCTACCGACATTTTCCAATCCAGAGCCCTGGACTGGTGGACTGCTGAAAGAAACAAGCATGGAAATGATGCAGCTTACGGGCTTACGTGGGACGAGTTGAAGGACATCATGATGAAATAGTTCTGCCCTCCCCACGAGCTTCAAAAGTTGGTGGACGAGTTTTGGCACATCAAACAAAAGGATGGCGACAACGCTGGTTTAACTACCCGCTTTAAGCAGCTGAGCAAAATCTATCCCGGCCAGGTTACTACCCCTAAAATGTCACACCCCGATTTTCGGTTTATGTGGAAGCGTATGGTGAGGTGTGACGAGAGCGTCAATCGTTACAATCAATCGAGTAAACAACATATTTGAAACATAAAAGATGTTCATCCATACATTCGATTCGAAACCATAATTTACATTACATATGTCTTGTTCGAAATTAAAAACAACCATAGTTTTAACAACATTATTCAAAGTTTAAAACAGTTATACATAACATAACAACTGAAAACGGATGACATCTCAAAAGCTTGCGTTCTTGATAACCACTTGAACAAATTTTTCCCAAAGCCGTCCACTAATCTCCTGTAATACATGTTAATTTTGAATACGTCAACAAAAGTTGAGTGAATTCATGTTATTTTGTTTTCGCATCAAATGAGTCTCCAAAACATTTGAAGTAATAAAATTCGTTTTTGTATAGTATGATGAAAAATTGTATGATCATTAGTGTTTTGCAAGGACACTAATATGTATGCCGAATAGGATGCAACCAAACCTTGACAATTTATCGTGTGTGTCAACGACACTAGTTTGGACACAAAGGCACTCTTAACGATCGTGGTTATCATTGTCGTTAAGAGTAGGGCTTGCCAAAACCCAAATAGATCTATTCGTTTATTCCTCGGTACTTGTTTATTCATTAATGGTCCCTTTATTTTAAACACCCATCCGTATGCGATCAAAATAGTTTCATGGTAAGCATAATACTATTTGTAACATGTATACATCCCCGAAAGTTTAAAACTATAAACATTCAAAATAAAAGGGGAAACATGAACTCACAGATTTGCGTTCCGTGCAAATCTCTATTCGATTCCTTGTTCGGGGTTCGTTTCTTGACCTACAAGTGTTCTAATCTAGTTAGACACTTAGGTTTATGTTTATTTATCGTACAAATATTCTATCTTTGTATTTTGTTTTTGTGTTTTCGTATATATATTTATTCTATTTGATTTGTGGTTGAATGGGCTTAATTTATGTTTTAGAATTTAAGTCCATTTTGGGTATTTGGTGCTTATGGGCCTAGCCCAAATAATTTTGTGAAAAATGGGTCAAGTCCAAATTAATTTGTAGAAGTCGGCCTTAGCCCAAAACATTTTATAAAAGTGCGCCTAGCCCTATTTAGTTTATATTTGTGGAATTAGCCCAACTAATTTGTGTAAGAATGGGCCTAGCCCAAATTGTTTTCTAAAAATATATCTAGTCCATAATAATTTGTAAAGATTGGGTTTTTAGCCCAAGTATTTTGTAAAGTGGGCTCTAGCCCAATTTTGACTAAAAATATATTTTAGTCTATTGTTTTGTAAAAGTGGGCCTAGCCAAAAAAAATTTTATGAGAAATGGGCATTAGGCCAATTTTTAATTTATGGACTACTTTTTAAAATACAAAATTTTGGGCTAGTCAAAAATCATAATAGTAATACTTGTATTTTTATAAAAATTCATTCTTTATAAAAATCAATACTTATGCCAAAGTTGAATCATTTTAGTGCATAAACTTGTGTGACGGCTCGTATTTTGCTATAGTCGTTTATTATTTGTCAGTTTTATTTATTCGTATTGTTTATCCCATTTGTGTCGTCCGTCACGTTTTACCATTTGCTTTGTTTGTGCCATTTTTGTTTGTCCAAAAGTCCATATAGTCCAATAGTGTCCGAATTTGTCCATTTGTGTTTCCGTGTCCAAGGATGGACATTTTATTTCGTTATTCAAGTTCATATATATATTTTTGGTAATTTTTGTGGATGTGTAACAATTTTGCATTTGTTCCTACTAGAACTAACATATGATGTACGCATCAAAATATATATACTTATCATACTTGATGATTATTTTTGTAAGTACACATTTTATTGAAAAATATATACTTGTCATTTTTGTTTAGAAATTTTTTTATAAAACATGGATTTATGTCTTTGTCCAAAATTTGTTTAACCATGTTGAAGACCTCAAATGTTTGTTTTAGTTACATACTTCCCTTTTAACAACTTTTTAAAAACATAACAAAATTTATAAAATTTTGCCATACAGTTTTGTTAGAAATATGAATTTTTCCCCAAGTTTATACAAAACTTGTTTTCAATTTATTTCAATACAAAACATCATCAAGTATCAATATCTATCAAAACTTTTCAACAAAAGTAGTATGAACATGATATTGTTCTTAACTTTCCTACAAAGGAAACTTTATTCCTTATTTTTACCAAAAATTTGTAGAACAAGATTTTATGAAAAACTCTTGTTTTAGATGTCTTACAAGGGCATTTAAAGCGTTAATGTATATTCAAAATGTTTACTACCAACATATTTCTTGATTTTGATTCTTGCAAGAAATGGAAACTTTATTCAAGAAATATTTCAAAAATTTATTTTCTTGATTTTTAATGGTTTCTTACATTTTACTAGCATGCATGTTCATAAAAAAGTCATGTTCATCACTTTGTTGATGAATCTTGGTTGATCCTACATGCATGCATGTAGATTATATTATTTAGTAAAAATAACCAAGATTCAAGTTTATTAGGCTAGATTTCTCCAAGTTCATCTCTTAATCATAGAAAAATCATGTTTAAAAATAATGTTTTTTAGTTGTTTCTTGTTATTTTTCAAGTGGGTTTATGATGAACTTGTAAAAGAGATCAAAAATAAAAGTGAGACTAGTATGATGTTCTTACAAATTTTGCAAGGAAATAAAGATGTTGATAAGAAATCTTGATGATTTTTGGCTTCAAGTTCCACCAAAAAGACTCCTAATAGCTTTTCTAAACACCCATGTAGCTTGTTTCATCCATGGACCTTCATTAGTGCATAAACTCTTGAGTTTGGAGATTGAAAGAAGATGGTGTAAGGGTTGTCTGGTTCTAGCCGAAAATTTGAAGGAAGAGAGAGATGAGAGTGGTAAATTTTGATGGTTTTGAGATTATGGTAGAAGGTGGAGTGTAAGAATTAACTAGATCTTGGAAAATGCCACTAATCAAGCATGTCCTTGTTCCAACTAGGGGTGTTCAGAAAAAACCGTAACCAAATAAAAACCGTAAACCGAACCGTAACCGTAACCAAATAAACCGATCCGAATAACGAATTCGGTTTTTGGTTTGGTTTCTAACCGAAACCGAATTGTGAATATGGTTTTTGGTTCGGTTTTGGATCCACATTTTATTTTTATTTGGTTTATTCGGTTTATTTGGATAACCGAATAAACCATTTAACTTAATTAATTATTAAATAAAAATAATAATATTTATAAATCTTATACAATTTATTAGCCCAAGATAATTATTTTTTTATGCAGCCCAACCCAAAATACCCAAAGCCCAACTCAAACCCACTTGCTCGTGAATCTCAAACCCTCCAAGTTTATTCGGTTTATTTTTTTTAGGGCTTAGGTTTTCTTCATTTTCTTCAGCCGACTGGTCTGCTTCTCATACTATTCTTCAGCCGACTTGCTCGTGAATATCAAACCCTCCAGGTCTGTTCTAATCCCTTCGTTTGATCTGTTTCTCATACTTTAAAATACATGTGTTTTCAATAAAGTTGTTGTATTCATCTCAAACCCTCGTGAATCTGCACTTATGCTCGCTTTAATTCTTTATGAATTAGGTTAGAATGTCTATGGAGGGCGATTCTAATGCTGCTAGCAACTTGAATTCGGGCCGCTCGAATGAATCACAGAAAAAAAGAGGGTCTACGTCGAAAGGTCAAGTGTATGGCATCATTTCACTAAATACAAGGATGAAGATGGAAAACAAAGGGCACGTTGTAACTACTGTTCTGGAAATAATGCTACTGAATCAAGTTCTGGGACATCTAACATGCGTATTCATGCTTCGAAATGTTCTGGTAATCCAAATAGTTCTACCAATCAGTCACATCTTGCATTTAGCATAGATAAAGATGAGGAAACCGGGGATAGTAAAGTTAGTTTACAATCTTTTAGGTTTGACCAGAAGAAAGGTAGGAGAGCAATAGTTGAGATGCTAATTATTGATGTGTTACCTTTCATGTTTGTGGAAAATAAAGGTTTTAAAAGAATGATGAGGATTGTTCAACCTGCACTTAAAATGCCATCTAGAAGTACAGTAACAAGAGATTGCTATGAACTATACATTGATGAGAGAGTTAAGCTTAAAGCCGAATTGAAAAAATCAGTTCATAGAGTTAGTTTGACAACGGATACATGGACGTCTTTGCAAAGAATCAATTATATGTGTCTCACAGCACATTATGTTGATCAAAATTGGAATTTACAAAAAAAAAGTGATAAACTTTTGTCCCATTTCCAGCCATAGAGGAAATGATATTGGACGAGCCGTGGAGAACTGTTTGCTTGATTGGGGATTGCAAAACATCATGACTATTACGGTTGATTTGTTTGGCCGTGAATGTCGAGGATTCAAGTAGCCAATCTTTTAATTTGTTTGGCAGCGTTGACGATACATTTAAATCACTTAGGGAGAGAAACATGGCTGAGGTAAAAAGGCAAAAGGCAGCATCGGGTGTGGCTGAAGATTCAAAAACTGAAGTAGATAGGTATTTGAAAGAGGAGATCGAAGGAGATGATATATGGTTTGAAAGTCAAGATTTCACTGTTTTAGATTGGTGGAAGAAGAGAAGTGGAGCATTTCCTATATTGTCACTTGTTGCTTGTAGAAATGAAGGGTTATGCTGGATTGGAGGAATGGGTTATGTATGCAGGTTCATTCTAGTTGGAGAAAGACTCATGTTTGAAGATTATTTATATTTTGTGCCATTAGACTTGTTAACTATTTATTCTCTATGATCTATGTTTTGAAGCTTTAACTTTGTGGTTGTGTCTACGATTGCTTTATGGGTGTGTTTGCTTTATTTCACAATGAGACTTTCTTGTATTCATATATTGTTAGGTGTAAATTAGTGGCGATGTTCAGAAGTTGGAACACAAATATAAATATAAATTAGGAAAAAATTTACTTACGTGCAATTTGGTTAGATTTGGTTTATTTGGTATCTATCCGAAACCAAACCGAATTGAATTTGGTTTGGTTTGGATCGGTTTGCATATTCCTTATTTGGTTTGGTTTGGATTTGGTTTGGGGTACAAAATTTTGAAAACCGAATAAACCGAACCGAATAAACCAAATAAACCATAAACCGAACCGATGAACACCCCTAGTTCCAACAAAGTAATTTGATGAGTGAGCTTAGATGGGGGTCCCACATGGAACGAAAATTCAGCTAAGGGAGGGGATATTTGCTGAATTTTTTTAATTAAAATCTTGTTTAAATTATAATCTTTAAGCATTTTTTTAGAACTTTGATATTTTATATAAAAATATCTACGAGGTTTTAAGCTCTAATATTTTAAAGTTGTGTGACACTAGGTAAAACTAGTTCATCAAAATTTGTAGTTTGTAATTCGGGTGAAAAGTCGGTTCGGGTCCTGTACCGGGTTAAATACTGACACCGTGTTTTGTTTAGATAAATACATAACAAAAATTATTTTTGCACATGTTTTATTATCCAAATAATTAATCCAACTTTTTGGTCTAAAAAATTTATTGTTTTTCACACGGTTCCGGTACCGGCTTTGCTGATTGGCAGTTTACTGAACTAGCCGTACAGCTTAACCCAATAAGATTCGATTGCGGATTTTGTGTCGTTTTTAATACCTATTATATTATTTATGTCAAATAATATTTATTTTTGGGTTTTTCGGACAGTTAATGTTTCGTTCTGTGGAATGCTGTATATTTCCACAGGATTGCTGTATTTTTCTGCGGACTTGGACAATTTGGTTTTTAATTGGAATTTTGTAAATAATAAGGCACATATTATTTTTGGACAAAGCTTTTTATAGAATATTTGTGTAGACATAACTGTGTGACTTGTTTTCATTGTGTCAGACTGTACCGCGACTAGTACAGACAAGTATCGTTTACTCGCGTTCCTATTGTTAGTCTAGGATATTGTTTCTAATCGCAACGGATTCGTTATCATAATTCACTATGATTTTTGTAATTCCTAGACTCTCAAGACTTTAATTAATTAAAATTAAGTCAAATACGCGAAAATAATAGCCGAAATAGTTGTTCAAGTTGTACGGAATTACCGGAATTTTGCCTTTTGTCACATTCTCCCCCTGTTAAAGAAAATTTCGTCCTAAAATTTTAAGCTGCGTCACTTCTTTATTGGGACTTTCTTAAACAAATGAGGGTACTTCTTTTTGATTTCATCTTTTTGTTCCCATGTGAACCCGGGTCCTCGTTTCGAGTTCCATCGGACTTTGATTAGTTTGATTCGACTTCTCCTCGTTTTGTGAATCTTTGAATCCAGAACCTCAACAGGTTCTTCGATGAAATGGAGTTTGTCGTCTACATGGATTTCGTCCGGGGGAATAATAAGTGATTCATCCGAAAGACACTTTTTCAAATTCGACACATGAAAAGTGTCGTGAACGTTACTGAGTGTTTCAGGCAGCTTTAACTTGTAGGCGATGTTTCCAATCTTTTCTTAAGATTTCGTATGGTCCTATGTATCTCGAGCTAAGCTTCCCTTGCTTACCGAATCTAGCTACGCCTTTCCACGGCGAGACTTTTAGCAACACCTTGTCTCTAACCTCAAAAGACAACGGTTTGCGGCGTCTATCCATGTAGCTTTTCTGTCTGTCTCGAGCCGCCTTGATACGGTCTCGAATTTTGAATATCTTATCGGTAGTTTCTTGAACTAATTTAGGACCTAACATTTGTTTGTCGACTAGTTTCGCCCAGCATAGCGGAGATCGACATTTACGGCCATATAACGCTTCGAATGGTGCGGCTTTAATACTCGTGTGATAACTGTTATTGTATGAGAACTCCACTAAAGGCAAGTGAGTATCCCAATTTCCAACTAAGTCCATCACATAACCACGCAACATATCTTCTAAAGTTTGAATTAGGGCGTTCACTTTGGCCGTCAGTTTGGGGATGAAAGGTCGTGCTCAAATTTAATTGGGATCCAAAGGCCTTTTGAAAAGACTGCCAAATCCTTGATATAAAACGACCGTCTCGGTCAGAGATTATCAACACAGGTACACCATGTCTTGCTACAATTTCTCTGAGATAGATTTCAGCTAACTTCTCAGTACTATCTTTCTCACGGATAGGCAAGAAGTGAGCTGACTTGGTTAATCGGTCGACGATTACCCAAATCATGTCGTGACCACGAGAAGTCCTGGGTAATTTGGTTACGAAATCCATAGAAATATGTTCCCATTTCCAATTAGGGATTTCGGGTTGTTGTAACAATCCAGGTGGTTTTTGGTACTCGGCCTTAACTTTAGCACATGTCAGACATTTTCCAACATATGTCGCAATATCACCTTTGATATTAGGCCACCAATAAAATTCCTTGAGATCGTGTTACATCTTATCTGCCCCAGGATGTATCGAATACTTGGATTTACGAGCCTCATCAAGAATTAGGTCTCGAAGACCACCAAAATGAGGAATCCAAATTCTATTCATGAAATATAAGGCTCTGTTCCCTTTTGGTTCTAATTGTTTTTCCATACCTCTAAGCATTTCTGTATTGACATTTTCTGATTTTAATGCTTCTTGCTGAGCATCATGAATTCAAGAGGTAAGGTCGTTATGAATTATGAGCCTTAAAGATCGCACACACAAAGGTTTAACTTGTTCCTTTCAACTTAATGCATCCGCGATAACGTTCGCTTTGCCCGAATGATATTTGATCTCGAAGTCGTAGTCATTCAACAATTCAACCCATCGTCTTTGGCGCATATTTAACTCTTTCTGGTTAAATATATGTTGAAGACTCTTGTGATCCGTGAATATCGTGCATTTGGTACCATAAAGATAATGACGCCAAATTTTTAGTGCAAATACCACTGCACCTAACTGTAGGTCATGCGTGGTATAGTTCCTTTCGTATATCTTTAGTTGGCATGATGCGTATGCAATAACTTTCTCCCTTTGCATCAGCACGCATCCTAACCCTTGTCGTGAGGCGTCACAATAGACTATGAAATCACCCGTACCGTCTGGGAGTGACAGAATTGGAGCATTATAGAGTTTGTCTTTAAGAAGTTGAAAAGCTACTTCTTGTTTCTCTCCCCATTCAAATTTCTTATCTTTTTTAGTGAGAGAAGTGAGGGATTGTGCAATCTTCGAAAAGTTCTCAATGAACCTTCGATAATATCCGGCCAATCCTAGGAATTGACGTATTTCAGTCGGTGTCTTTGTTGCACTCCAATTCTTTATGGCCTCAATTTTCGATGGATCAACGTGTATGCCTTTCTCGTTAACTACGTGTCCGAGAAATTGAACTTCGCGAAGCCAAAATTCACATTTGAAAATTTTCGCATACAGTTTCTCCTTTTTCAACAACTCAAGAATAGTTCTAAGATGGTGCTCGTGTTCACTCTTGTTTCGTGATATATCAGTATATCATCGATAAACACTATCACGAATTTGTCAAGGTAAGGCATGCACACGCATTTCATTAAGTCCATGAACACCGCCGGTGCATTTGTTAAGCCAAAAGGCATAACAAGGAACTCGTAATGTTCGTAGCGAGTTCGAAATGCCGTTTTTGGAACACTTTCTTCTTGAAATCTGAGTTGATGGTATCCTGATCTCAAATCGATCTTTGAATAATAGCTCGATCCTTGAAGTTGATCAAATAGATCGTCAATCCTCGGTAATGGATACCGATTCTTGATTGTGAGTTTATTCAACTCCCGATAGTCTATACACATCCTAAAACTTCCGTCCTTCTTCTTCACGAATAGGATTGGAGCTCCCCAAGGTGAGTGGCTTGGTCTGATGAAACCCTTATCCAACAACTCTTGAAGTTGTGTGGACAATTCTTGCATTTCCGAAGGAGCTAGTCGGTATGGAGACTTTGCCACAGGTGCGGCACCTGGAATTAAGTCTATTCGGAATTCGACTTGTCGTTGTGGTGGTATTCTCGGCAAGTCTTCTGGAAAGAATTCAGGGAATTCCTTCACAACTGGGATTTCCTCAAGTTTTAACTCCTTGGCCTTCTTGTCAACAATGTGAGCTAAGAATGCTATACATCCTTTTCGTAGGCACTTTCGGGTTTTCATACAGGAAATGATTCGTAATGGCATTTCGTTTTTCTCACCATGAACAAGAAGTGTTTCGTTATTAGGAAGGCGAATTCGAATGATCTTGTCGTAACATACGACTTAGGCTTGATTGGTGGATAGCCAATCCATTCCAATTACAATATCAAAACTACCTAGTTGAACGGGCATTAGGTCAATTTTGAATTTCCGTCCTTCTAACTCTAAGGAGCATCCTTTAATAATGTTATTGGATTCAATCACCTTTCCATTCGCTAATTCGATAGTGAATGGAACATCTAGTTTAATTGACTTTAGTCCTAGCATATCTTTAAATTCTAAAGATATAAAACTAAAATATACTCCGGTATTAAATAAAATAGAAGCGAAATGATCGTTGACAGGGAACGTACCGGTGATTACATTGGGATCCTGTCGCGCTTCCTTAGCCCCAACCACAAAGGCTCGTCCGTGGCCTTTGTTTTCTTTGGGACAGTCTTTCTTGAAGTGTCCCATATCACCGCAATTGAAACAGCCTTGGTTTTGTCCTCGTTAATTATCGTTTTTGTTGCCTCCTTCTTTCTTAGTCACCTTGTTGTTACCCCAGCATTTTTCGGTGCAGTGCCCCATCTTTCCGCACTTGTCACACTTGATAGTTCGGCAACTACCCGTGTGATGATACCCGCATCTGTTGCACTTTGGTGCATTCCCCGCATATCCTTTCGATTATGTTTCTGCTGATGCTACGAATGCCTTCCCCGACCTCTTTGGGGGGTTTTCCTTTTTCTTATTGCCCGATTGGGATCCTTTCTTAAATTGTGAGAACTTCCGCTTATTGTCATGTGAAGCGGATTCTCCTTGTTTTTCCTTTCCTTTCTCAGTACTTTTCTTGTCAAATTTATTTATCCTCATCGCTTCTTCGGTTAGACTAACGGAGATTGTGATGACCTCAGTGACCGTGGTAGGATGTGAAGATGTGACCATACTCCGGATCTGGGGTGCCAATCCCCAAATATACCTTTCAACTCGTTTAAACTATGGAGTTACCATATACGGAACTACTCGTGAAAGGTCATGGAATCATTGTGTATACCCTTAAATATCTGGTCCGTCCATTGTTAGATTCCGAAACTTTGTTTCTAACATTTGTAACTCCGCCCTCGAACATTATTTCTCTCTCATTATCTCCTTCAGTTTATCCCACGTAACGGCATACGCGGCTGCATCTCCCAAAATTTGTACTTGTAGATTCCACCAAGACAAGGCTTCAGCCATGAATATACCAGAGACATATAATACAGTCTGATTTGGGGTACAGTTGCTCATGCGAATGACGGAATCCATTTTCTCCGTCCAACGGATGAAAGCTACGGCACCACCCGTGCCATCAAAATTCAAGGGTTTGCAATCAAGGAATTGTTTATACGTGCATCCTGAAATGTTGGTTCTCAAATTGTCAAAAATATATATTTTGCAAATAAATATTAATGAGAATTCCTTTGAAAGGTTAAGAGTA
Organism: Helianthus tuberosus; assembly: GCA_030545235.1. Taxonomy (NCBI): domain Eukaryota; kingdom Viridiplantae; phylum Streptophyta; class Magnoliopsida; order Asterales; family Asteraceae; genus Helianthus; species Helianthus tuberosus. The sequence continues at coordinate 66,093,989 of CM060430.1, forward strand.
ACCAATCGTTTACAGGATTTTGGGCTACTGGTGGAGGTTGAACTCTCGGCCCATCATTTCGATTACCTCGGGTTTCCACGTGTTGTGCAATCGCATCCGCGATGCGTTGGTTTAGTAAGGCATCAAGCTCAGCTTGAGTCGTGGGTAAAGGATTTTGGACGTCACGTAAATTCCTCCTTCTTGGCGCCATGCATCTTCATATGAAAATCATATAGAAGAATTTTAGACCAATATTTAAAATAAATATTGTCGTTCATGGGCTCAGAAATAGAATGTAATACATCATTACAATACATACATGCATACATACATACATCAAAATAGGATAAATCGATCATATCTCGCGCAAAAACATCCATACAAAAATCATCACCAACATAAAAACAAATCCAATAATAACAAAGCATAAAAGAAGAGATACCACATACATATATATAGATGTCAACTTGTTACAAAATGTTTGTGAAGAAACAAAAATATAGTTAGGAGTTACATTACTCCAAAATCCATGTCATAAACAAAATACATTTTTCTTCACATGGTTCTTCGTCGTCTTCAAGTTGATTTTATATATATCTTCAAAAGTCTCTTCTATTAGTCTTCCAACCTGCTAAGGGTACCTACATCCTAATGCGACCACATACCAAGACTAGAGTGGGGGTGGGGGTGTAGATGCACCAATGACCCCTCGGACATAAGCCATATCCTCCTCTAAAGTGCTAACGCGTCCCTCAATAGACGGAGGTGGGGCATGGTGTGGGGGAAACGATGGTGCTGGTGAAGATGGTGGTGGAGGTGACATCGGTAACGGTGGTGGTGGAGGAGGGGATGATGTCGGTAATGGTGGCAATGGGGATGACAAAGGTGCGGCACTTGCAGGTGCTCGAGATGCAGACTATTGAGTACTAACCTCATGAAGGCGACAGAAAACGATGCCGAGCTGAATCTCGACAAATGTGAGTCTAAACTCAGTAGTGGATGAAGGCAAGTGACTCGGATAGTATGGGCCAAACGGACTCATGCCCGATGAAGGATATGCATGAAGATCTGCAAAGTATGGAGACGGGTATGTGACAGTACTATGCATGGAAGTAGAGATATGATAAGGATCTCCAAACAAAGGAAATGAAGCACGCGAAGGATACCCCGCCATAGGGTAGCTAGGAGCAGTGTAGGACGGCCCGGCAGCATACGGGTCGAAATGAGAACTGACTGTGGATGTGATAGGGGTAGCAAAAGATCCGAACGTCGGATAAGGAGGTAAATGCTCATCTGGCATAGTCGCACCACTCAATGAGTAGTGAGCTGGTCCAGTAACAGGAGGGATGATCGGATGGATATCTAGGAATGTAGTGGGCAAAACGGGATTATCATGGACTGGCAACGCCTCCGAAGATGGAGGTAACACTGTATCGGGCGAGTGAAGTGGAGATGGTGTCAAAGGTGATGCAGGGGATGAGGATCAAATCTCAATAGTGGTAGCATCGGGATGTGCAACCTCAAGTATAGAAATGACAAAATCAATACCGATGCCTAGATCATCATGAAGGTGCTCGGCCTGAACAATGGGGATGGCAACGTCCTCGTCATCGCCATCTAGTATAGGATCAACAACAGGAGGGACGTCATCGCCGCCCTCTAGGCCTACAACATCGAGTGGAATCGGAATAAACGCAACAACATGCTCCCTCAGGGTGGCCAAATATGATCATGTCATGAAAGTAGGGGATAGCAAGCACGTCATCCACCGGTGGGATCTTGGCTGGATCGGGATCAGGAAGGGCGAATGGTTGGAAATCAATATCCATCCACTCGTCGTCGGAAACCTCGTCATCGGAAACGAGTATAACAGGTGGGACAGGATCGTCAAATGGTATGTAGTCGGCATCAGAGGCGTGACCCGCTGAATCTAAGTCTGAACTGGATGACATGGCCCTGGCAAAATAATCCGTACAACGCAGACATGTGAACAACTTATAAATAATAGATTTTTTTGGGCAATTGTTCTTTTGTTTTTATCGTTGTTTATATTGTTTATCGCTTCAAGTTCGACTTATTGTTATCGTGTCTAAACCTCATAGAATTGTACCAAATAAACTAATCATTGGTCTTATCGTTTCGAACTATCGTTTAATATCATCACATAGTATCCTTGCATTATCGTTTTGTATTAGTGGACGCTTTGTAAAAATATAATGTAGAACGCTTGTTGTAAAGAACATAGTTTTGAAATTGTAGACCAGACTAAAAAAGAATCTTAGTTCACTACAATTGATGCTCTGATACCAGGTCTGTCACACCCTGATTTTCGGTTTATGCGGAAGCTTATGGCGAGGTGTGACGAGAGCGGCAATCGTTACAATCAATCGAGTAAACAACATATTTGAAACATAAAAGATGTTCAACCACACATTCAATTCGAAACCATAATTTACATTACATATGTCTTGTTCGAAATTTAAAACAACCATAGTTTTAACAACATTATTCAAAGTTTAAAACAGTTATACATAACATAACAACTGAAAACAGATGACATCTCAAAAGCTTGCGTTCTTGATAACCACTTGAACATATTTTTCCCAAAGCCATCCACTAATCTCCTGTAATACATGTTAATTTTGAATACGTCAACAAAAGTTGAGTGAATTCATGTTATTTTGTTTTCGCATCAAATGAGTCTCCAAAACATTTGAAGTAATAAAATTCGTTTTTGTATAGTATGATGAAAAATTGTATGATCATTAGTGTTTTGCAAGGACACTAATATGTATGCCGAATAGGATGCAACCAATCTTGACAATTTATCGGGTGTGTCAACGACACTAGTTTGGACACAAAGGCACTCTTAACGATCGTGGTTATCGTTGTCGTTAAGAGTAGGGCTTGCCAAAACCCAAATAGATCTATTCGTTTATTCCTCGGTACTTGTTTATTCATTAATGGTCCCTTTATTTTAAACACCTATCCGTATGCGATCAAAATAGTTTCATGGTAAGCATCATACTATTTGTAACATGTATACATCCCTGAAAGTTTAAAACTATAAACATTCAAAATAAAAGGGGAAACATGAACTCACAGATTTGCGTTCCGTGCAAATCTCTATTCGATTCCTTGTTCGGGGTTCGTTTCTTGACCTACAAGTGTTCTAATCTAGTTAGACACTTAGGTTTATGTTTATTTATCGTACAAATATTCTATCTTTGTATTTTGTTTTTGTGTTTTCGTATATATATTTATTCTATTTGATTTGTGGTTGAATGGGCTTAATTTATGTTTTAGAATTTAAGTCAATTTTGGGTATTTGGTGCTTATGGGCCTAGCCCAAATAATTTTGTTAAAAATGGGTCAAGTCCAAATTAATTTGTAGAAGTGGGCCTTAGCCCAAAACATTTTATAAAAGTGCGCCTAGCCCTATTTAGTTTATATTTGTGGAATTAGCCCAAATAATTTGTGTAAGAATGGGCGTAGCCCAAATTGTTTTCTAAAATATATCTAGTCCACAATAATTTGTAAAGACTGGGTTTTTAGCCCAAGTATTTTGTAAAGTGGGCTCTAGCCCAATTTTGACTAAAAAAATATTTTAGTCTATTGTTTTGTAAAAGTGGGCCTAGCCAAAATTTTGTTTATGAGAAACGGGCATTAGCCCAATTTTTAATTTATGGACTACTTTTTAAAATACAAAATTTTGAGCTAGTCAAAAATCATAATAGTAATACTTGTATTTTTATAAAAATCCATTTTTTATAAAAATCATTACTTATGCCATAGTTGAATCATTTTAGTGCATAAACTTGTGTGACGGCTCGTATTTTGTTACAGTGGTTTATTATTTGTCGGTTTTATTTATTCGTATTGTTTATCCCATTTGTGTCGTCCGTCACGTTTTACCATTTGCTTTGTTTGTGCCATTTTTGTTTGTCCAAAAGTCCATATAGTCCAACAGTGTCCGAATTTGTCCATTTGTGTTTCCGTGTCCAAGGATGGATATTTTATTTTGTTATTCAAGTTCATATATATATTTTTGGTAATTTTTGTGGATGTGTAACAATTTTGCATTTGTTCCTACTAGAACTAACATATGATGTACACATCAAAATATATATACTTATGATACTTGATGATTATTTTTGTAAGTACACATTTTATTCAAAAATATATACTTGTCATTTTTGTTTAGAAATCTTTTTATAAAACATGGATTTATGTCTTTGTCCAAAATTTGTTTAACCATGTTCAAGACCTCAAATGTTTGTTTTAGTTACATACTTCCCTTTTAACAACTTTTTAAAAACATAACAAAATTTATAAAATTTTGCCATACAGTTTTGTTTGAAATATGGATTTTTCCCCAAGTTTATACAAAACTTGTTTTCAATTTATTTCAATACAAAACATCATCAAGTATCAATATCTATCAAAACTTTTCAACAAAAGTAGTATGAACATGATATTGTTCTTAACATTCCTAAAAAGGAAACTTTATTCCTTATTTTTACCAAAAATTTGTAGAACAAGATTTTTTGAAAAACTATTGTTTTAGATGTCTTTCAAGGTCATTTAAAGCATAAATGTGTATTCTAAACGTTTACTACCAACATATTTCTTGATTTTGATTCTTGCAAGAAATGGAAACTTTATTCAAGAAACATTTCAAAAAATTATTTTCTTGATTTTTAATGGTTTCTTACATTTTACTAGCATGCATGTTCATTAAAAATTCATGTTCATCACTTTGTTGATGAATCTTGGTTGATCCTACATGCATGCATGTAGATCATATTATTTAGTAAAAATAACCAAGATTCAAGTTTATTAGGCTAGATTTCTCCAAGTTCATCTCTTAATCATAGAAAAATCATGTTTAAAAATAATGTTTTTTAGTTGTTTCTTGTTATTTTTCAAGTGGGTTTATGATGAACTTGTAAAAGAAATAAAAAATAAAAGTGAGACTATTATGATGTTCTTACAAATTTTGCAAGGAAATAAAGATGATGATAAGAAATCTTGATGATTTTAGGCTTCAAGTTCCACCAAAAAGACTCCTAATAGCTTTTCTAAACACCCATGTAGCTTGTTTCATCTATGGACCTTCATAAGTGCATGAACTCTTGAGTTTGGAGATTGAAAGAAGATGGTGTAAGGGTTGTTTGGTTCTAGCCGAAAATTTGAAGGAAGAGAGAGAGGAGAGTGGTAAATTTTGATGGTTTTGAGATTATGGTAGAAGGTGGAGTGTAAGAATTAACTAGATCTTGGAAAATACCACTAATCAAGCATGTTCCTGTTCCAACAAAGCAATTTAATGAGTGAGCTTAGATGGGGGGTTCCACATGGAACGAAAATTCAGCTAAGGGAGGGGATATTTGCTGAATTTTTAATTAAAATATTGTTTAAATTATAATCTTTAAGCATTTTTTTAGAACATTGATATTTTATATAAAAATATCTACAAGATTTTAAGCTCTAATATTTTAAAGTAGTGTGACACTAGGTAAAACTAGTTCACCAAAATTTTTAGTTTGTAATTCGGGTGAAAAGTCGGTTCGGGTCCTGTACTGGGTTAAATACTGACACTGTGTTTTGTTTAGATAAATACATAACAAAAATTATTTTTGCACATGTTTTATTATCCAAATAATTAATTCAACTTTTTGGTCTAAAAAATTTATTGTTTTTGACACGGTTCCGGTACCGGCTTTGCTGACTGGCAGTTTACTGAACTAGCCGTACAACTTAACACAATAAGATTCGATTGCGGATTTTGTGTCGTTTTTAATACCCATTATATTATTTATGTCAATTAATATTTATTTTTGGGTTTTTCGGACAGTTAATGTTTCGTTCTGCGATCTTATCCTAATGCAGCTTGGTAGTTTCGATATCATAGTGGGCATGATTTTCTTCGTGAAAATCGTTCTGAAGTCGTTTGCTTCGATAAGATGATTCGTTTCTTGCTCGCTAATAGTGATCAACTTTGTGTGTATGGTAAAACTCCTTCGAAGGGTCTCAAACTCATGTCGTGCATCCAAGCAAGCAAGTATCTCTGCAAGGAATACAAGGCTTTCTTGGCACACATTGTAGTAGCGGGGAAGGAAAAGAAAGGGAAGGCAATAGATAAGGTGCATGTGGTTCATGATTTTCCTAACATCTTTCCTGATGATCTACCTGGTTTACCCCCGAGTCGTGATATTGATTTTCGTATCGACCTCATTCCTGGAGCCAATCCTGTTGCTAAATCCCCTTATCGTCTCGCTCCGTCTGAAATGCGTGAACTCTCGAGTCAAATCCAGGAATTAATTGACAAAGGCTTCATTCACCCTAGCACCTCTCCTTGGGGCGCACCAGTCCTTTTCGTCAAAAAGAAGGATGGGTTGTTCCGGATGTGCATCGACTATAGGGAGTTTAATAAGCTGACTATCAAGAATTGTTATCCTCTGCCCCAAATCGATGATTTGTTTGATCAATTACAAGGTGCTACGTGTTTCTCGAAAATCGATTTACGCTCAGGCTACCACCAGTTACATATTCAGGAGGAAGGTATACCGAAAACCGCTTTCCGAACCCGATACGACCATTATGAATTTGTCGTAATGCCCTTTGGTTTAACCAATGCACCCACGGTTTTCATGGATGAACCTTGTATGCAAACCATTTTTTGACCGCTTCGTTATCGTGTTCATCGATGATATCCTTATATATTCGAAGTCGACCGAACACGCGCAGCATCTACGTTTCGTTCTCGAGTTACTCCAAGAGAATCGACTCTATGCAAAGTTCTCCAAGTGTGAATTTTGGCTGGAGGAGGTTCAATTCCTCAGTCACATCATCAATAGTCAAGGTATACACGTCAACCCTGCGAAGATCGAAGCTATTAAGAGTTGGGTTACTCCAAAATCACCATCCGATGTTCGTTCGTTACTCGGATTGGCGGGCTATTACCGTCGATTCATCGCTGACTTCTCGAAAATCGTTGTCCCGCTTACTTCCCTGATGCATAAAGACAAGCCTTTTGTTTGGGGAAACGAACAAGAGACTGCCTTTCAAACTCTTAAGCATATGCTCTGCAATGCACCCATACTCGCTTTACCCAATGGAAACGATGACTTCGTTGTCTATTGTGATGCCTCGAACCTTGGTCTTGGTTGTGTTCTCATGCAACGGGACAAGGTTATCGCCTACGCATCTCGTCAGCTCAAGATCCACGAGAAGAACTATACAACCCACGACCTCGAGCTAGGCGCAGTTGTTTTTGCGTTGAAAATTTGGTGACACTACCTTTACGGAACTAAGTGTACGGTCTTCACCGACCATAAGATCCTACAACACATCCTCAGCCAAAAATAACTGAATATGCGCCAACGTCGATGGGTATAACTTCGCAACGATTACGACTGTGAGATCCATTATCACCCTGGCAAAGCAAATGTCATTGCCGACGCCCTCAGCAGACGAAGCTACTTGCATAGCGTTCGTAATATTCACGCCCAGCACCATCTCGAAACTTTTATCCGTGATGCTCAGCATGCTTGTTTTACCGAACGCACTTTGAAGAAGGAAATGATTCACCAAAATGGCGAGCAGTTAGTGAATAAATCGAATGGGATATTCCATTATCTAGACCGAATTTGGATTCCCAAGCGCACTAACTTGGACGAAGCCCACAAGTCTCGATATTCTATTCATCCGGGTGCCGACAAGATGTACCAGGACCTTCGCTACAAGTACTGGTGGCCGGGTATGAAGAGAGATATCGCTATCTATGTTTCAAAGTGCCTGACTTGCTCGAAAGTCAATGCCGATAGATGCCGCAAGCCCCTTGAATTTGACGTTGGTGATCACGTACTCCTAAAGGTATCACCTTGGAAGGGTGTGAACAGATTCGGCAAGAAAGGAAAGCTTGCGCCTCAATATGTTGGAACCTTTAAGATTCTGGAAAGGATCAAAAAGTGGCCTACAGACTCGAACTACCGGAGGAACTTAGCAACGTCCACCCGACTTTCCATGTATCGAACCTCAGAAAGTGCCTAGCCGAGCAGGATTTGCAAGTGCCACTTGAGGATCCATAAATGGACGAAACATTACACTTCGTGGAGAAGCCTGTCGAGATCATGGACCGAGAAACCAAGAAGCTCAGGCGCTTACGCATTCCCATTGTGAAGGTTCACTGGGAAGGCAAACGCGGCGCAGAGTTCACCTGGGAACTCGAAAGTGACATGAAGGCGAAGTATCCTCAGCTCTTTGTTACGCATGCGCCTTAATTTCGGGACAAAATTCCCTTAAGAGGGGGAGGCTGTAACACCCCGTGTTACGAAAGTCAAAGTACAAGTCAAATTCAAAGTCAAAGGAAGAAAATATTGCTAATTGCGATCTGCCACTCCTTGCCTAACTATTGATTTGACTTCCTTGACTTGTGATCGAATCCTGTATTTAGTTACTTTAGTTGTATTATGTGGAGTATCTATTAATAATCGAGGTTTAATCGATGATAATTGCTAATCTAATTGTCGCTCTATCGCTAATCACATCGCTATTGCATCGAATTACAGAGCCTATGATTCTGAATATTGTTTTACGTGTGTGTGCTACTTATGCGTTACTTGTGCATGTTTACTTAATGTTTGGTGGTGATTAATTGAAACGCAATCGCAACTCTATCGCAACGCAACCTAATCGTAAACGCTAAACGCAAGTATTTAGGATGATTGTATGTTAGATATAGTATTTGTGTGATTATTATTAATCTATTGCATCGCATAATCGACACTCGCTTAAACGCATCGCAACGCTCAAAACGCAAAACGAAACGCCGAAACTCAACTCGCCGGTCCACTTCGATCGAATGACCATTCGATCGAATGGTCATCCGAACGGATGACCATCCGATCGGATGGCCATCCGATCGAGGTGCCATCTGATCCGACACCTGTGCTCCTCTTTCCTCTTTTGACAACCTATAAATACCCCTGTCACATCACCAACAGTGATGTGACAGCTCTCTTGTTCGACCAGCACGCTCAAGCTCACTTTTCTCTCGGTTTCTCACGATTCTTGTATGTTTTCAACCCAAATCTTGTACATCTATGATCTACACACACTTCTTCATCATTTTCACCTTTGAATCTTAACTTTTAACCGTGAAATCAGTGGGTTTAAGGTGTTCAAAGATGATGTCATCATGGAGTTCTTATGAACTTCAAGAATTGGCTTCATTCCACCAAGAACAACTCAGATCTAAAGGATTTCCATATGTTTTAACACGGATTTCATCTAGATCTAAACATTTTCAAGGTTAAAATGATTGAAATATGGTTTTGTAACTTTCTTTCAACTCTTTTACACTCAACGCACTCAAAACCGATAGAATCGGAGCTCATTCAGGCCTTCTACTCGTTTCTAGTGAAGTGTCGGTCTGAGATCTGATTTCCTATCGATGAGATAACCGATTTCGGGTTGAACATGAACCACCATCATGAATAGTAAACTGATTGGACCGGGGTGATTCCCACTTCGGTCAGAGGACTTAAACTTGACGAGGTTCCGTTGTTTAACACGCTGTCATACTGTCTCGATCAAACCGCAAAACATTCAGAACTTAACAAATACCCAAGTTTCAAGACGATCAGATTGTGGGATGGATTACCGTCCGATCGGATTGCCATCCGATCGAACGATAATCTGATCGGATTGCACTTGAGCTTCCACACTTGAACATTTTCAAACTTTCAAAGGATCTGAATGTCGAACGGATTGCCGTCCGATCGGATTGCCATTCGATTGAACGACAATCCGATCGGTTAACACTTGGATCTCCAACACTTGAACTTTTTAGTAATTTTCAAAGATCAACAACTTCTAACGGATTGCCATCCGATCGGGAGACCATCCGATCGAATGACCTTCCTGCTATGAACTTGTTCTCACTAGAAATGTCTCGCCGATCGGATCGCCTTCCGATCGAACGACCGTTCGATCGACGACCTGAAAGGTAGAGATACTTCTCTGATTTTAAAATACTACAACGAAAACTTCAAAGCCATCATACACAAACACATCCATCCCAAACGAATGTCAATCCGAACGAATGGCCATCCGATCAGATGACCATCCGAACGGATTGACATCCGATCGAATGACCATCCGATCGGATTGCCATTCGTCACTTGGTTCTTTTTCACCGTTTAACGCGCTGTTCTTTGCTTATGCTATCGTTAACTGTTCAGGCTAAACCCTCAAGCACTCCCTTCAATCCAAGAGAGTGTTTATTTACTAAACACAATCTGTGAGTATACTCGAACACTTTTTGCATTACGCACTTTTGGGTGTTACATACGTTACTTATTCAAATCATAATCGACACACAACGCAAACACAATTTATACGCTGACCGTTATTGCATGTTACATGTTATTCGATGAATGCTTGTAAGTTATGTTTACACAGTGATTGTTACCTGACACCTTAGCAACGATAGTGTCACACCCCCAAAATCCACCTGCGGAGTACCACCGCTTGGAGGCGTGACTGACCAGGATCCAGCCACCAATCATATTGAACAAGCATATAAGTAGTCATAAAAGTTCAACCAATACAATTGGTGTTCAAACAAAATATCGTTAAGTTGCAAGCGGAAGCATAAGTCTTAAATCAAAACATAAGTTTAATTGTTTCATAGTTTAACGTGGACACACAGTCGTCCATATCCCACAACGATCCTCCTCCATGCAAGCTCCAGCTAAGAAACCTAAGGACCTGCAAAGCATGTAGTAACGAGTCAACAACTAGTTGAGTGAGTTCACGGTTGGGTGTTCGTTTTAAGTTGTTTCGAAAACAGTTTTCCTTTAGCTGGCATCCTGCCGTGGGGGTTACCCCATAGTTAAAAACGTGACTTGTTTATTCCCGGTTACTCTGGCAATCCTGCCGTGGGGGCTACCCCGTGTAGTTATCTGGCATTTCGGCCGTGGGGGCTACCCCATGTATACACTAGACTCGTTACCATATCGACTGCTGACTGTAGTCATGTTTATGTGCCCTGAAACTGTCAATGTCTATCTTCATTGACGTGCCCCAGATCCATTAGTTCACGCCCGTCCTCTGCGGCACGGTGTGAGGTTTGTCAAACCTAAATAGCGCTATCTAACTAATGACCCGCTCGCCATTGGCCCGGCGATTAAGTCGATATAAAAAGGAGGGACTTCGTGATAGAGTTTTGGTCTAGTACGAGTTATCTGCCCGTGAGGGCGAGGAATTACATTCCTGAACCTTTGCTGTCCTACCCAAGGAGGACGAGGAACCCAGTTCCTTAACCCCATTCCCAACCCCTGGGAATCCCATGCTTTGTAGAGGGTGTGAACTCACCTTGGTTTGCTCGGTAGAAAACACAGAAAAGTCAAACAAGCAACGTTGAGGCTACTCACGTCCTATCATAGTTGTATCATACAATCAGGTTCGCATTCAAGAAGTGCACGTATGGGTTACACGTTTAATCATAGCAGATCAACAATGTTCACGTTCAACAGTAACATACAAGGTCTGCACATTGGGCCCAAGGGTCCGGCCCAAACAATTAAGTCCATAATTAAACAAGTCCAACAGTGTGTACCCGCATATGATCCCGAGTCGCAACTAGGCGTTTGCGACTCGCAACCGGAGTCGCAACCATGGTTTCGGTTCGTGCTGGTTTGGTTACGAGTCGCAACCGGACTCGCAACGGTGGTTTCGAGTCACAAGGTTTGGTGTGCTGATCCGGTGTGGTTTCGAGTCGCAACCGGATGTTTGCGACTCGCAACTGATGTCGCAACCGGGAGATTCCGACTCGTTGTGCTTGGTTTCGAGTCGCAACCGATGGTTGCGAGTGGACATAAGCTGATTCGGAACAGTGTACTATTCTGATTTCATGCAGTTTGTACTAACCAACCAAATTCCTTAAACATGTTCCTTGTCTAGCAATTTACTAAAAATGGATCAAACAAATCAGATTTCAAATATTCAACATGTTCATATGATATTCAAGTTGTTCTTCATGTTCATCAAATATTCAAAACACATTCAACGCATATCCGGATATTCATCAAACACAAACAGCCCCTATTAAACATGTTTTGCATTTTCGGACAAGGGTTATATTATCCAAACTAGATATCAAAGCTCATATTGCAACAACATGTATTCTACAATCCTTATGAACAACAACAATCTTAACATCGGTTATACAAGGAGAATCTATATTTATCATGTATGAACCTTAACAAGCAAACATGTTATCAAATCATCATCATCAACCGAAAATCATACATCATTATCAACTCAATATACCATACACACCCGGTTCACAAACATTATCAAACATACACTACACTAGTTAAGTTCTATCATTCATACTATTATTTAACATAACAAACATCATGAAAAATCACTTAACAAGCATCATAGAATCACTAACAAACATCATAAACACTAACCGGTTCAAGTGTGGGTTCAAAGGTGCGAGTGAGGCTTCCAACCGGTGTGTGTGAGGGACGATCCGAGAGCTTCTTACGGTTGATGATTGGATCCGAGAGTGAAGGAGAGTATTGTTGTGGTTTAGGGTTTTAGTGTGAGAGAGTAGAGAGTGTGTGTTGGAGAGTATGAATGTTGTTCAAAATGGTAACATGGCCATCTATCAAGTGTATATATATCCACTCCAAGCAATGTACCCTAGTGGGCTTCGAATTGGACTAAGGGGTGTGTGTGGCCCAACCGGCCTATGAGTGGTGTGGTGTTTACTCGAGACCACATGGTCTCGGGTCGGGTCCTAGTTGTTTCGGTTCCTAGACATACTCGCATACATACGATCACAACATACACATAACATGACACATGATCATACAAGTTCACATAAATCATTCATTAATTCATCAAATCAGTTAGTCACTAATCGTTCAAGCATACAACGGAAGGTTCTAAATTTCGAGTTGTCACATCATCCCCAAGTTGAAAGAAATTTCGTCCCGAAATTTGGTAAGCACTCACTGAGGAAGCTAGTTAAGTTGTTTGGTTTTCCCGGTTTTCCTGGGGTGTCACATCCACCCCCCGTTGATCTGGAATTTCGTCCCGAAATTCCGTAGCTTCAGCCTTAGTAGTGGGTGTACTGTCTGCGAACAGTTGGGGATACTTTTGTTTCATCTGATCTTCGCGCTCCCAGGTGAACTCTGGGCCGCGACGTGAGTTCCAACGAACTCGTACAAGGGGTATTCTAGTGCTCTTGAGGACCTTAACATCCCGGTCCGTGATCTCGACTGGTTCCTCGACGAATCGTAACTGCTCGTCGATCGTGAGTTCCTTCAAAGGAACTACGTGGGTCTCATCTGACGGACACTTCTTCAGATTCGACACGTGAAAAACGTTGTGAACTGCACCGAGTTCTGCTGGTAAGTTTAGTCTGTAGGCCACCCTGCCTATTTTCTCAATGACCTCGAAAGGTCCAACGTATCGTGGGTTAAGTTTACCGCGTTTACCAAAACGAACCACACCCTTCCAGGGTGAAACTTTGAGTAGTACCCGCTCCCCAACCTGGAGCTCAAGCGGTTTTCTGCCCATGTCGGCGTAAACTTTCTGACGTTCGCGAGCGGCCGTCATGCGTTTTCGTATCTGAGCGATTTGCTCGGTTGTATCTACCACATATTCTGGACCAGTGATCTGACTATCTCCCACCTCTGCCCAGCAAAGAGGAGACCGGCATTTACGTCCGTACAATGCCTCAAACGGAGCAGCTCCAATGCTGGTGTGGTAGCTGTTATTGTACGAGAATTCCACAAGTGGCAGATGCTTTTCCCAGCGGTTGCCAAAGTCGATTACACATGCACGGAGCATGTCTTCTAAGGTTTGAATAGTGCGCTCGGACTGCCCGTCCGTCTGAGGATGGTACGCTGTGCTCATATCTAATCGTGAGCCAAAGGATTTGTGCATTGCTTGCCACAGCTCCGAAGTAAAACGAGCATCTCGATCTGAGATAATGGAGGTGGGCACCCCGTGCCTCGAAACAACTTCCTTGAGGTAAATTTCTGCAAGAGTGGAGAACTTATCCGTCTCCTTGATAGCCAGGAAGTGTGCAGATTTTGTGAGTCGATCCACGATCACCCAAATTGTATCGTTCCCGCGCTGGGATCTAGGTAGGCCAGTAACAAAATCCATGGAAATTTGCTCCCATTTCCATTGAGGTATCTCTGGTTGTTGGAGCAGGCCTGATGGTTTCTGGTATTCAGACTTGACTCTCGCACAAGTCAAACACTTGCTGACGTAGGTTGCTATGTGGGCCTTCATGCTAGGCCACCAATACGTAGTTTTGATGTCGTGGTACATTTTATCCGATCCAGGATGTATCGAGTAGCGAGACTTGTGTGCTTCGTCCATCACAAGTTCTCGTAGGTTGCCATAGAGTGGGACCCAAATGCGTCCCGTTACGTAGTAAGCACCGTCTTCTTTCTGTTCTAATCGTTGCCTTGACCCGCGTAGGGCTTCAGCCCTGACGTTTTCTGGTTTCAGCGCTTCTATCTGAGCTGCTCGTATCTGGGAGGGAAGGCTAGAATGGATCGTGAGTTGTAGAGCTCGTACGCGCTTAGGCGCAGTGTCCTTCCGACTAAGGGCGTCAGCCACAACATTGGCTTTGCCCGGGTGATATCTGATTGCGCACTCGTAGTCATTCAGAAGTTCGACCCATCGTCGTTGCCGCATATTCAGTTCCTTTTGTTTGAAGATATGCTCGAGACTCCTGTGGTCAGTGTAGATCGCGCACTTGGTACCATACAGGTAATGCCGCCATAATTTAAGTGCAAAAACAACAGCTCCCAGCTCTAAGTCGTGTGTCGTGTAGTTCTTTTCATGCACCTTGAGTTGGCGTGAGGCGTAGGCTATAACCTTGTCTCGTTGCATCAACACGCAACCAAGACCTTGAATCGACGCGTCGCAGTAGACCACAAAGTCGTCCGTGCCTTCCGGCAAGGAAAGGATAGGTGCGCTACAAAGTCTATCCTTTAGGTGCTGAAATGCCAACTCCTGTGCGTTTCCCCAGTGATAAATAACGCCCTTCTGCGTTAGTGAGGTGAGAGGCTGTGCAATCTTAGAAAAATTCTTTATGAATCTCCGGTAGTATCCCGCCAAACCCAAGAATTGGCGAATTTCCTTTGGTGTACGAGGTGCAGGCCAGTTCTTTATCGAGTCTACCTTGGATGGATCAACGTGAATCCCATCCTTGTTTACCACGTGGCCTAGGAAATGGACTTCTCGAAGCCAGAAGTCGCATTTCGAGAACTTTGCATAAAGCTGTTCTGTTCGAAGGAGTTCTAGAATAAGTCGCAGATGCTGTTCATGTTCCTCCCGACTCTTAGAGTAGATCAGGATGTCGTCGATGAGGACTATAACAAACTTGTCCAGGTAAGGCTTGCACACTCGGTTCATCAAGTCCATGAAAACCGCAGGTGCGTTTGTCATCCCAAAAGGCATGACCAAAAACTCATAGTGCCCGTATCGAGTTCTGAAGGCTGTTTTGGAGACGTCCTCTTCCCGGACTCTCAGTTGGTGATAACCCGATCTCAAATCAATCTTCGAATAGTAGCTCGACCCTTGCAGCTGGTCGAACAAGTCGTCGATACGCGGTAGAGGATAACGATTCTTCACCGTCACCTTGTTGAGTTCTCGGTAGTCGATGCACATTCTGAAAGTACCGTCTTTCTTCTTCACAAATAGCACTGGAGCTCCCCAGGGCGATGAGCTAGGACGAATAAAACCCTTATCCAGGAGCTCTTGTAGTTGCGTGGAGAGTTCTTCCAACTCTGATGGGGCTAAACGATAAGGTGCACGAGCGATAGGTGCAGCTCCAGGAGCTAGTTCAATCTGAAACTCGACTTGGCGATGAGGCGGAAGACCAGGTAATTCCTCAGGAAATACCTCTGGATAATCGCGTACAACTGGGAAATCTTCTATCTTCTTCTCTTTCTCCGTGGTGTCAGTAATAAGAGCCAAAATAGCAGTGTGACCCTTTCGCAAGTACTTTTGGGCCTTAAGGAGAGAAATAACGTTCTCAACAGCACTCCTCTTGTCGCCATGAATCATGAGAGGTTCACCATCGGGACCTGGAATACGGACAACCTTCTCGTTGCAAAGGATCTCTGCTCGGTGCTGGGATAACCAATCCATTCCAACGACAACGTCGAAACTACCCAAAACGATAGGAATGAGGTCGATAGAGAAGGTCTGGTCAGCGAGAATAAGTTTATAACCCTTGACTACGTGTGTGGCTTCTAAACTCTTACCATTTGCTAGCTCTACGGTGTGCTTGTTGTTCAAGGGTGTTGGAATACGCTTAAGCATTCGACTAACTTCTAGTGACACGTAGCTAGTATCGGCACCCGAATCAAATAAAACTGAAACATAAAAGTCGTCGAGAAGGAACTTACCCGCCACAACGTTGGGGTCATTCCTTGCTTCACCTTGGCCGATCACAAACATCCGCCCCCTGGCGCCATTGTTGTTGTTCCCATTGTTACCATTCCCCTGATTGTTGTTATTGTTGTTGTTGTTGTTGTTCTGGTTCCTGTTCAGTTGGGGACAATCCCTCTTGAAGTGGCCCTCAGCTCCACACTGAAAGCACCCTTTGTTATCACCCTGTTGCTGTTGCTGGCGCTGGTTCTGTTGGGTTTGCTGACGATTCTGGTTGGCGGGGTATAAGCTCCTGCAATCCCTTGCAGCGTGACCAGGCTTGTTGCACCGATGACAGTTGCCCCTGGTGCATGGTCCGCTGTGGTGCAGGCTGCAGCGATTGCATTTGGGGTGATTTCCTTTGTATCCACCACCAGATGATTGCTGATTAGGGCTCTTGTAGTCCTCAGTCTTTCTCTGCTGAGACTGGGACTGAATAGAAGTCGAACCCTTACTTGAGTTTCCATCCCGTTTCCGTTTGTTGTCACTTGAGGTACCAGTAGTAGTTGCAGCACCTATGCGCTTTGGTAACTTGTTCTGCTCCACCGCCTGATCCGTTAGACGGTGAGCCAACTGAACGGTTTGCTGGTAGGTGGCGAGGTTCGCTGAAGTCACATGACTTTGGATTTCTGGCACCAAGCCCTGAAGAAATAGTTCGATGCGTTTGATGGGAGGATCTACCATAGTAGGGCACAGAATTGCCAGTTCGTTCGACCTTTTCACATAAGCTTCAATTTCGGACCCCGTCATCTTGAGGTTGAAGAATTCCACTTCCAGTTTGTGAATTTCATCGCGACTGCAGTATTCCTCTTTGATCATTTCCTTAAAAGTTTCCCATGGGGTGGCGTTGGCAGCAACCAACCCTAGCATCTGAACCTGAGCGTTCCACCATGTGAGGGCTAAACCCTCGAGGGTACCAGTAGCGTACTTCACCCTGCGCGCCTCAGGGCATTCACACATTTCGAAGACAGACTCTAGTTTCTCAAACCAGTGTAGGAGTCCTACTGCTCCTTCAGTGCCGCTAAAAGTAGTTGGTCGGCAGTCCATAAAAGTCTTAAAAGTGCACACGGGTGGCTGAACATGGTGACCTATCGTAGGTGAAAGAAAAGACAGAGTTTAACACAAAGGTTGGTTCACGAGAGTAGGATCCTAAAGATCCTAGAATGAGTTCGGACTGCAGGATATACCTCCTGCGTGTGCAGCTGCAAGTGCTGCGGCAACTCGTTCATTGATCAAAGCCGTCAACTGGGCTTGTGTCATGTTAACGCGTCCAGACATGATCTTCATATCAAGAAGAACGTGAGTGAGAGGGGTTCGCGAAAGTACAACGATAGGATAGAGTAAGCACGCACGCGTTCAAGCAACAGTAGTTATACTAACCAAGCATACCATAAGCAATGTACCATGTAACTAACGAGTAGGCAATATATACACAGATCATATTACCTAGAATGTCGAGCCTTGCATGTGGAGTGAAGCATCGTTGTGGACCGTTGAGCACTGTACAGGTTATAGTCTGGTTTTAACAAAAACGTTTTCCCCTTTATTAAAACCAAGTTCACTATAACCAATGGCTCTGATACCAATCTGTCACACCCCCAAAATCCACCTGCGGAGTACCACCGCTTGGAGGCGTGACTGACCAGGATCCAGCCACCAATCATATTGAACAAGCATATAAGTAGTCATAAAAGTTCAACCAATACAATTGGTGTTCAAACAAAATATCGTTAAGTTGCAAGCGGAAGCATAAGTCTTAAATCAAAACATAAGTTTAATTGTTTCATAGTTTAACGTGGACACACAGTCGTCCATATCCCACAACGATCCTCCTCCATGCAAGCTCCAGCTAAGAAACCTAAGGACCTGCAAAGCATGTAGTAACGAGTCAACAACTAGTTGAGTGAGTTCACGGTTGGGTGTTCGTTTTAAGTTGTTTCGAAAACAGTTTTCCTTTAGCTGGCATCCTGCCGTGGGGGTTACCCCATAGTTAAAAACGTGACTTGTTTATTCCCGGTTACTCTGGCAATCCTGCCGTGGGGGCTACCCCGTGTAGTTATCTGGCATTTCGGCCGTGGGGGCTACCCCATGTATACACTAGACTCGTTACCATATCGACTGCTGACTGTAGTCATGTTTATGTGCCCTGAAACTGTCAATGTCTATCTTCATTGACGTGCCCCAGATCCATTAGTTCACGCCCGTCCTCTGCGGCACGGTGTGAGGTTTGTCAAACCTAAATAGCGCTATCTAACTAATGACCCGCTCGCCATTGGCCCGGCGATTAAGTCGATATAAAAAGGAGGGACTTCGTGATAGAGTTTTGGTCTAGTACGAGTTATCTGCCCGTGAGGGCGAGGAATTACATTCCTGAACCTTTGCTGTCCTACCCAAGGAGGACGAGGAACCCAGTTCCTTAACCCCATTCCCAACCCCTGGGAATCCCATGCTTTGTAGAGGGTGTGAACTCACCTTGGTTTGCTCGGTAGAAAACACAGAAAAGTCAAACAAGCAACGTTGAGGCTACTCACGTCCTATCATAGTTGTATCATACAATCAGGTTCGCATTCAAGAAGTGCACGTATGGGTTACACGTTTAATCATAGCAGATCAACAATGTTCACGTTCAACAGTAACATACAAGGTCTGCACATTGGGCCCAAGGGTCCGGCCCAAACAATTAAGTCCATAATTAAACAAGTCCAACAGTGTGTACCCGCATATGATCCCGAGTCGCAACTAGGCGTTTGCGACTCGCAACCGGAGTCGCAACCATGGTTTCGGTTCGTGCTGGTTTGGTTACGAGTCGCAACCGGACTCGCAACGGTGGTTTCGAGTCACAAGGTTTGGTGTGCTGATCCGGTGTGGTTTCGAGTCGCAACCGGATGTTTGCGACTCGCAACTGATGTCGCAACCGGGAGATTCCGACTCGTTGTGCTTGGTTTCGAGTCGCAACCGATGGTTGCGAGTGGACATAAGCTGATTCGGAACAGTGTACTATTCTGATTTCATGCAGTTTGTACTAACCAACCAAATTCCTTAAACATGTTCCTTGTCTAGCAATTTACTAAAAATGGATCAAACAAATCAGATTTCAAATATTCAACATGTTCATATGATATTCAAGTTGTTCTTCATGTTCATCAAATATTCAAAACACATTCAACGCATATCCGGATATTCATCAAACACAAACAGCCCCTATTAAACATGTTTTGCATTTTCGGACAAGGGTTATATTATCCAAACTAGATATCAAAGCTCATATTGCAACAACATGTATTCTACAATCCTTATGAACAACAACAATCTTAACATCGGTTATACAAGGAGAATCTATATTTATCATGTATGAACCTTAACAAGCAAACATGTTATCAAATCATCATCATCAACCGAAAATCATACATCATTATCAACTCAATATACCATACACACCCGGTTCACAAACATTATCAAACATACACTACACTAGTTAAGTTCTATCATTCATACTATTATTTAACATAACAAACATCATGAAAAATCACTTAACAAGCATCATAGAATCACTAACAAACATCATAAACACTAACCGGTTCAAGTGTGGGTTCAAAGGTGCGAGTGAGGCTTCCAACCGGTGTGTGTGAGGGACGATCCGAGAGCTTCTTACGGTTGATGATTGGATCCGAGAGTGAAGGAGAGTATTGTTGTGGTTTAGGGTTTTAGTGTGAGAGAGTAGAGAGTGTGTGTTGGAGAGTATGAATGTTGTTCAAAATGGTAACATGGCCATCTATCAAGTGTATATATATCCACTCCAAGCAATGTACCCTAGTGGGCTTCGAATTGGACTAAGGGGTGTGTGTGGCCCAACCGGCCTATGAGTGGTGTGGTGTTTACTCGAGACCACATGGTCTCGGGTCGGGTCCTAGTTGTTTCGGTTCCTAGACATACTCGCATACATACGATCACAACATACACATAACATGACACATGATCATACAAGTTCACATAAATCATTCATTAATTCATCAAATCAGTTAGTCACTAATCGTTCAAGCATACAACGGAAGGTTCTAAATTTCGAGTTGTCACAGATAGTACTATAGTTTGGACTCAGCACCTGTCGTGGATAGGGGTTGTTAAGGGCTTTACTTCACATGTCCTAGTGGGGATATGTGTTGCGCATTCTACAACTCGCAGTCACGTCTGTGCATATTTCATTGTCGATAACCTACTAGCTTTCACTTTGCTACATGTTACATGCTGGTTATGCGTAAAATGATCCCGCTATCTATTATACTACTAAACTTGTATGTTCACCTTTACACTATGTGTATTGACTTTTTTTAACGTATGTGACAGGTGCTTAAGATGCTAGGAATGCTGTGCTTTGGTGAATCAAGCTAGGGGTCTAGTTATGTCACGCTAAATCTGAGTTGTCGGGACAGTATTTGTTTTTTAGGCAATTATTTGTAATAAATGTTTTATTTGGATATGTTGTGGTATGGGACATGACGTTTAAATATCTGGTAATTAATAGTTGTTATGGATACTCATGGACAATCTGTTTCGCTCAGTGCCATGCCCTGATGTTTCCGCCATCGGTTGGGGTGTGACAATTAATCTAGTAAAGACCGAGGGGCAGGAGGGGTAGATCTATCGAGTGTAGCGAGCTCCACTTATGGGTCCTTGTGTGGCCGCATGTAGTGACTATGTCGTTCCAGCCGGGTGGATCGGAGGAAATTCGCTAGGTTTGGATACTTCCTACGTCACCATACATATTAATGTCCTTGCAAAACATTAATGATCTGTTCATAGACGCTTTACATACTTGTTATAAAAAGAATCTCTCAAATGTTTACAAGTTTATTTGGAACTCATACAAAACGCATGAACTCGCTCAACTTTTGTTGATTGTTTTCAAACTTACATGTATTTTAGGAAACTAGATGGATCTTTGTGGCTGGTGTTGTTTTCAAGCTGTAAATTTCAAGTTTAGATGTCATCCACTTTTGAAGGGTTGATTTGTATATCTTAACCTTGATGGGATATATGAAGCAAAGCCTTGTGAAACTAGTCTTTTGTCAAAGAAATCCTTTTTTATGGAACTACTTATCTTTTGATGTATTGTAACCTGAACTTAAACAACTTGTGTTTGAAATGTTTTAAACTTATGAATGGATGAACATCATTTTAGTCATATAGTTGTTTATTATAATCGAATGGAATGAAAACCGATCAAGTCACACGTATACGCTTCCGCAAAAGTCAGGGTGTGACATAAATTTCCACTCGTTGTAGTCATCTCCATACAATAGCCTCGGAACTTTGGTAGACATGACAATTACCTATTCAAGTTCCTGATGAAACGTCAGTGATTGAGTGTGGATGGCAGCCAAAGTCGCATTAGCAGGATCTGCAGCAGTCATAACACCGTTTGGGTTCATCATTTTTTAAAAATTACCGAATAGAGATTAAGTTAATTTTTAAAATAATATGAACGGTCCAATCCGAAATGCAAGGGTCAAACTCGGAACAGTAGATCAACTCGAAACAGCAAAGACTAATCCGAACAGTATCCGAAATGGTCAGTCTAAAACAGTAGCCGAAAAGGTCCAACCCGAAATAG
Organism: Helianthus tuberosus; assembly: GCA_030545235.1. Taxonomy (NCBI): domain Eukaryota; kingdom Viridiplantae; phylum Streptophyta; class Magnoliopsida; order Asterales; family Asteraceae; genus Helianthus; species Helianthus tuberosus. The sequence continues at coordinate 66,116,055 of CM060430.1, forward strand.
TTAGCCTTATCCAGAACAGTGACTCGGAACAGTGCAGGCAATCTTCAACAGATTTATCCAAAATGCATTGATGATTATCCGAGATGCAGGCAATCTTCAACGACTTCTGATCCGAGATACTTGATGATTATCTGAAATGCAGGCAATCTTCAACACCTTCTGATCCGAAACACTTGAAGATTATCCGAAATATAGACAATCTTCAAAGGAGATGATCCGAAACACTGAGAATCTTCGAAGAAGAACGATCTGAAACTTAAAAAGATTATCTGAGAAGCAATTCTTCGATAGTAGATGAAGATAAAAAACGTGAACAGAACCAAAACCAGGAAAAACAACAACGATCTGAACAACAAAATCTGTGTGATATCAGATCCGAGCCTAGAAATAGGTTCAACAGGCTCTGATACCAATTGTAAGTCCCGAAACGAGATAACAATGATATCACACAAGTTTGTTTGGTGGCGGAATCACAGAAACAAACTAAGATTCGAAAGAAATAAGATGAAAAAGAAAGATTGTTGATTCAAATGTTTCAACTTTCATACAAAGATTTGTCTAATACAAGTTGCCAAAATGAGGAACCAACATTAGCCCCTAATGCATCATTTACTATTTATAGTAAAGTTTAGGGAGCATTCCCCCTAAACCCTAGGCCCATTAGCCTCCTAAGCCCACTCTCATACAAACCTTCTAGAAGCATGGTCCAGTCATTAATTAATTACTAATGCATAAACCTTTAGGGCCTAACAGATTGGGATGAAGTGTTTAAAGAAATGAAAAATGATTTGTATGTTTATCATGCGTATGATTTTGTTAATAAAATTGAATAAATGATGCCAGAAGTTGAAAAGAAAAAAACATTGAGGATTAAGACGGAGAAATAAAAGAATGCGGTGCAGAATAATGCAGTCAAAGAATCAAGTGTATCTTTAAATGAGACTTCATGTTCTGAACCAGTGTGCTCAAAATCTGAAAAATTCAGATATGATAATGTAAAACTTTTGAGAGATGTGGAAAGTTTGACATTAGAATTTTTTTTTTTAAATTAGGAAATGATTTGAAAAACCAAATAAAATATTTAGAAAATGAAAAAATGATTTTAAATAATATTGTTTTTGAAAATCAAGTTACAATAAATTCTCACCTATAGAAAACAACTCAACTTGAAAAACAAGTTGAGATTGCTAAAAATAAAGTTGAGGATTTAGAAAATAAATTGAAAGGTTTTGTTGCTTCGTCCTTAATGTTAGATAATATAGTTCCAAAACTGATCAATAAAGATGAAGAAACTGGAGAGGACGAATATAAATTTTGTAAACGTGGGGTTGGGTATAAACCATCAGGAAAGGGTAAATAAAAAACGGTTGTACCTGATAACACGAAAAACAAAACCCACTCAGTTGAAAATCCAATAAGTGACGATGTCACAAATTATGACAATGTCATAACTGAATATTGTGATGATAATATTGATAATGAAAATGATAAAAATGAAATATTTTTTAAATTAAAAGAAAATTTTAAAGAAATTGTTCCATCATTTGCTGAAAAGGGTGAATGTTCAACTTCTAAGCAAAATGGTGAACAAAAACAAAAACAAAAACAAAAACAAAATGTTAAAAATTCTAAAAATTTTCAAAACAACAGTAAAAGATCATCAATTCAATCTTCTAATAACTATAAAAATTCACAAAAAATTGAAAATAAAAACTCACAAAAACTTGGTAATAAGTGGTGCAGGTTTGACCACAATGCTCAAAAGTCAAATCAAGCTTACAGGAGAAGATGAAATGAAGATTCTTCAGAGACAAATCATTATGATGATAGAAAGAGGAGAACTGATGATTACTACAAGGCAAATCAATGTTAAGATCTAAGTGTATGGTTTGAAAGAAATGAATGGTGTGATAAAAGAATTGCATGAGACCAAGAAAAGAACAGAGACAGAGAAACGATATGCAAAATGCTTTAAATGTCAAACAAAAGGTCATATCGTCAAAGATTGCCCGGTAAGTTTGAGGAGAGAATTCTCGGATGAATCTCAGGGGAAGAAAAATAAAGTTGGGAAGAAAACAGTGAGAATTGAAGAAAAGCCCAAAGATCAAAAAGTCAAATTATCACAAGGGCAGAAAGATAGATTGAGAAAGAAGAGAAAGAGAGTTAGAGAATATTTGAAGAAGATTTTGTCCTCGGATACAACCGAGGAGTCAGATAACAGTTCTGAAGAATCGTTTTGCTCTCCAAAGAGTGATTAGTCAAGTAAAACGAATTTATCAGATACAAATCTGAGGTTAAAAGAGAGAACAGTGGAAAAGAAAGTTTTTCATCAAATAGTTTTAAAACCGAAGTAAGTTTGGAAAGCTAAGATTTTGAATGACTTAGAAGAAATTTTAAAACTCTTTGATCACAAACGAGTCTGTGAATGAACTAATATTTCTTATGTTGATGAATCTGGTCAACCCAAATCCAATATGGATTGGGTTCCAATTCAAAACTAGTTAAGTTCATTTGCATGTGAAGGATAACTAGACTTCAAGCAAACATCTATTCAGAAGCAGTGGTTGTTCTTGCAGAGAGATAGATTCCGTGTTCCACACAAACAAAATGATAGTCTCGCGTTCACATTCTTAAAAAGTCGTTAAATGGTTAAAATGGAAGATTCGTATTTTCGATTTCGAAAAGATGTTTTCAATTTGAGGGGGAGAAAAGTTTTTTAAAATGTCATAATTTCTGTCAAATCGAAAACATCATTTCAAAATCATTTTAAATAGATAAAATTTTTAATAAAAATCCAAAAACAATAGAAAATCTCAAAATGTCAAAAACATTCAAAAAATGAGATTACTTGTGCGAAAAGATAAAATGATAACACATCAGTGGACTATCAGTGCATGCTAAACAATTGTAATGTTTAAAATGGTTAAACAATCTCACTAAAAATGTGTCTGAAGACTCAACTAAACTAGTAGTTTTGCAAAAACGATACAACCTTAAATAGAAAAGCCTAGTTCTAGTGAGAAACGCGATTGAAAGCATAGTACTTAGTTTTGTCCTTCGTGATTGTGTACCTACTCGGTAATTGCTGAATGCTGAAAAGCATAAAAACCGGACAGTTTGTGAACTTTCACAACTTTCTGAAAAAGTCATTGTGATAGTGTATTTCATTTTGCAAAGATTTAAATTTGGATTATTTCTTTATTTTGTTTAAGCATTGGACATCCTCTGTGTATACGAAAGTATCGAACTAGATGTTAGTGCCTGAACGTTTCTGCTTTATTTTACTTGGTGATTCGTTTAAATCTTGGATCACCTCTGCGTATATGAGAATATTGAACTGGTGGTTAAGATCTAAACAATTTCAACTTGTTTTTATTTCTTGTTTTCTTTAAACATTAGACTTTCTCTGCGTATTGAAAGATCGATCTGATTGTTAATGTTAAACATTCTACATTATTTTTACACAAATAAGAATTGATGAAAGTTTAAAGACATTTACAAATATGGAACATTTGTGGAATTTCATTGAGAAAATGACTCATTGAACTTGAAGACTTCAAAGATGGATAAGACTTTGTTCACGGGGAAAACACATATGCTAATATCATGGATGAATGAAGAACAAGATGACATAAATGGATTAGAGGTGAGTATTGGACTTGTAAACCGATTTAATCCAATGAATGAAGAACAAGATGACATAAATGGATTAGAGGTGAGTATTGGACTTGTAAACCGATTTAATCCACATTGGGCCTACGGTTAACATATAGTTTCTGTGAACTGGTATCATCAAATGCCACTTCGTTTCAATCCCATATACATAGTTTATTAAATGTCAAGAACGAAAAATGTATGTTGTTTTGATTCTGTAATATCAAAGCAAACACTCAATTTGATTATTCAATTTCGTTCTAATCAAATTGCAATTTCATTCATACTTGCCAAATTACATCAAAACAAAAGGTAGACGGGCAACAAGCTGCGCCGCCACCGCTTTCTGAATTGCAAACCCTAATCTGCCAAATACAAAACCTCGTCCCCCCGATGCTGAGCAATTGTTGTGGATGACCCCCGTTGGACCCTGTTCAGGAATTGGATAGCTTCTGGCGCTAGGGAGCCAAATGTGTCAAAGGCAAAAGGGACAAAAACATGCTGGTTCTCTGCACAAGCTTTAGCGTGCTTATCAACTTTCTTCAATTCTGCCTTTCTTGCTGCTTGTCCAGCTACAAACCCGTTTTCCCTTAAACCAACCAGAGGGGAAACCCCCGTGAGGTCAACATTTATGAAAAAATATTTCGTTCTTGCTTAAATGATTAGGCCTACATTTATGAAAAAATATCAATACACATTTTCATTATTAAATTCTATCTGAACTCTTCTAAAAGTTTTTCATTAAATGTTTTTAAGATTGGACTATAGAATTGATCCTTAACACATTAAATAACATGCCTATGACAAACAATAAATAATAGAAGATATCCTAGCCTTCAACTAGCACATGTTAATCAACAAGAAATAAATAAAAATGAATTCTAGATTAACCACTCTAGCCTACAACTTGTAGGCATTAGGGAGGAGGAGGCGTCCAACGGGTAGGGGTTGAGGCTAGTTACCCGACTTGGGTACACCGTCACACCCCCTCGGGTATGGCACGCGCCTTGGTTTCACAGGTTTCATTTACCGAATGTGGAGATGACATATATGATTGTTAAAAGGACATATATCTGTTGGGGTCCATTTTCAGAAAAAAGGAACATTTTTTTCTTTAAATAATCTACTATATATAAAAACCATTTTCACACTAAATTTTCAAACAATATTCACCACATACACACAAAAAATATTCTCCATTTAACCGTTTTCTCATCTCTCTCAAATGTTAACGACGGGTTAGACTGAAGAAAAGGGCATAACATTGGCTAGGGTTTGGCTGAGTCTCGCAGAGAACAGGACTCACATGTCATGTCGGTTTTGGGTTGCAGTCCTTGAAAAATTCCGTCAAAATGTGAGTGAAACAAACCTCAAGGCATATGAGATGCATTCCATGTTTAGGATAATCCAAATGCAGTGTAGAAATTTTGACCCATTCTATCACGAGGAGATGAACATAGAGGAGGTGCTAAGGGAGAAGGAAGCGATCAAGATGGCCTTTATGAGTACCAAAGGAGCTACGAGCCTAAACAATTTGATCATATTGAGGCGTGGACAATTGTGTAAACCCATCCGCAATGGAAAGATATTAATTAAGTACTTTTTTATTTTAATTATTTAATTATGTTATTTTAATTTTAATTTTGGTGTTATGTATTTTTCTTTATTTAAATAAAAGTTTAGTTATTTTTAGTAGTTTAATATATTCTTTATTAAAAAAACAAAGAAGTTCTAGGGTAGTAAAAAATGAGTGTTGCCAGTGTTTTCTAAGTGGGTTCCGGCCTAAACAGGGCAGGTCGAAAAGGTACGGGTTGAAGCGGTTCTGGTTGAAACGGTGGGAGTCTAAATGGTATTGGTCGAAATGATATTGGCCGAAAAAGTGCGGGCTGAAACGATTCGAGCCGAAATGCTATAGGCTGAAACGGTTGGGGCGAAACGATGCGGGTCAAAACGGAACGCGTCGAAACGGTACGAGTCAAAACGGTGCGGGTCGAAACAGTGTGGGCCGAAACGGTACGTGCCGAAGCGGTCGGGTCGAAACGGTGTGGGTCGAAACTGTACTCGTCGAAATGGTATTGGCCGAAACAGTGTAGGCTGAAAAGATTCGAACCAAAATGGTACGGGCTGAAGCGGTTCAGGTCGAAACGTTGTGAGTTGAAACGGTATGAGTCGAAATGGTGTAGGTCGAAATGATGCGGGTCAAAACGGTACCGGTTGAAACGGTGCGAGTTAAAACGGTGCGGGTCGAAGCGGTTTGGGTCAAAAAACTGTGGTTCGTCGATGGGCGGGAGGTCGGGCGTGATAGATGGTGAGGGGTCGCTGATGCGATGATGTAAACTGGTCAAAGATTTCAATGAATTTACTTGTATTAATTCACATGTAGGAATGATTTTGAATTCCTTTAAGTAAAAGAATACGAAAGAATTAATGCCTAATTCCAATTCCAATTCTTTTGTCCACCAAACACATGAAGATTGAAATTAAGATTTTCATTCCAATAAATTCTATGAACTAAACATCTTTAGAGTTGGAATTCAGATTTCGATTCCATTGAATTCCATTCAATTCCGGGGTACCAAACGCACAAGAATTATAGATTGATTTGAATACATTAAGTACTATTCAGTCCTTATGGTAACTTGCACCCATTGAACAACATGCAAAAAGGAAAAAAGATATAAATTTTATTTATGTCTCATAATGTTCCAGAATTAGATATCAATAGGTTTGTAGAACAAATATTCTACATGATTTTCTACACCTGTTAAATAGCTATCATCATTATGTTGATAAACAACCTGTGAAGCTCTTGACATGTTAAGCGCGACGTTGATCATAGGAAAGAGCATGACATCTGGTGTAACTAGCTCGACATTTAGATCATTCCATAACTCAAAGATCATTCGCAATATTTCTTTCCTTCCCTCTTCCTCACATGCTGTATTTTTCTCTTTCTTGAGTAAATGTATACTTGATAACATATCTCCTCTTTCCTGTTCCTCCTATACATTAAAGATTGACATCTTTATTTTCGAATCAAACATTTTTACTTCCAACATGTCTTAGAAAAATAACATATCATTTTGTTCATATTGATTAATTTTACCTTAATAGTTCCCAGATCATCCCAAAGACGAAGAATGGTTCCAGCCAAAGTGAAAAATTTAGGGTAACAATCAAGAAGATGTTGCGAATTTTCTGATGTAACCCCGTCCGATACCATAAAGAAAAGATGCACTAGTGCCATATATGTCCCTGAAGTTGTAACCCCGTTCTCTATGTAGTGTTTAAGTGTCGGTATTCTATCCCTTTTTATCCATTTTGTTTCCTCCATGTAAGCTTTCGCCAAGTCAATCCACTAAATATAAGGGCAAACATTCAAAATTATTCATTTATATAAATGTATGTGAAAACAGTATATATGGACCAAATAAATTACCGTTTTGCGTAGATATGATTGGACACTGAACCCTCGTTCTCTCATAACTTTGTCACAAATATCATTGTTTGTATTATACAAGGCTTCAAAGCATATTTTCATGTACTCGGGAAGTTGTTCCATCTCATTTAAATCCCATCTGTCAAAAAGAAAATGTACGTTTAAATAAAATATAACACTTAGGCGAATAAACTAAAGATAACCAAACCTTTGAATTGCTTTGGTGAAGAGTACAAGATCATCATAGGAGCCATATGTGTCATATATATCATCAATGACCAACAAAATGGCGATGGCCTTAGCAAGCTCAATCCTGCTACCGGAGAGACTCAACTCCGGTAAAAGTCCAACAGTCCAAAGAAAACACTCAACATGTCGATCTCGGACAAAAACCAACTTACTAGATAGACCCAAATGTTCCCACCACCTAAAATCAAAATCATTAATTAAAATAAGTAATATAATGAAACAAAACTAAAAAGTCCTTTACCAGGTTACTTCAAGCAGCTCCCTTTGGAGGACTGACTGGACCATATTGTAGTCAATCTTTGCAAACTCTAGCAAAATTGGGTTGTGATCATCTTCATTAGCATATTCTTCAATATACCTTCTTGCTTCTAACCTTTGCATTCTCATGTGCCTTGGAAGCCTTAAAGCATCAACAACCTTTTGATGAAGTTTAGGGCTTAATTGTGAAACTGATCTACTTAAGTGTATAGAAGTAATTTCCTTGGCATTTGCTAAAATATATTCCTCCGTTGAACCCATGTATGAAGCTTCGTATAAACTTAACAGCCCTTCTATGTCTTCACTTGATGACTTGTTTAATTCACCATTTGCATCCATGAAATTATGGAAAACTTCTGATTTAGAAGAAAAAAAACTCGAATTTTTGGCAGAAATAGGTGGTTTGAAATCAAAATGAGTGTTTGTAGGTGGGCATCAAAATTGTTTTCATCTCTAGGTAGGTCGCTCCTTCAAACAGCAAACTTCAGCTCACCTTCTGACACACTTCTGCAAAAGCTGTCCAAAAGTTAAGTTTGCTGTTTTGATGTACAAAGTTCCTTCTAGTTTGCTGTTTGGTTTAAAAAAGAAAGAGAAGTTCGCTATTTGGTGTACATATCTAGCTAAGTCCGCTGTTTCATCAATACATCTAATATTAGTTTGCTGTTTGGTCCAGAAAAGTGATTTAAGTTTGCTGTTTGGTCCAGAAAAGTGATATAAGTTCGCTGTTTCATCACTACATGTAATATTAGTTCGCTGTTTGGTCCAGAAAATTGATTTAAGTTTGCTGTTTCATCAAGAAATGTATTATAACTTTGTTGTTTGATACATAAAAAGTGAAGTAAGTTTGTTGTTTCATCTAGCATATTATTAAATTAGCTGTTTCAATGCAGAAAATTCTATCCAGAATCACGTGATACATAAAAAAGTGAAGTAGTTGCTGTCGTTGAAATTATATAATGGGAAAATTACGGCTTTAGCCTTTTGATCAGGCGGTTTACGAAAGTAGCCATTTGACCAGGCATAAAAATGCCCGGTCACGCTTCCCCAGCCAAGTGAACTCCAATTTTTATGCACCTTCAACCAGCCACAACCAAGCCGACACGTGTCCCGCTTTCCTGAACCGAGCCGTTTCATGCCCATGCCGCTACACAAGCTAGCCGAGCCGTTTCAGCACAGGCCGAGCCGCTTCGCCGAATCTCTGATTTTATGCCGCTTTGTGGTACTGCCAAGCCGAGCCGCTTCATGGCCAAGCCGAGCCCCTTCGCCCCGATCCCGAGCCGCTACAACCTGAACCGAGCCGTTTCATGCCCATGCCGCTACACAAGCTAGCCGAGCCGTTTCAGCACAAGCCGAGCCCCTTCGCCCCGATCCCGAGCCGCTACACCCTGGAACTAAGCCGCTTCAGCATGTCACCTACCCCCAAGCCGTTTCATTTGAATTTGATGACCTTTCAACACATGCCCAAGCCTTTACATGTGTTTTTTATGTATAATTTCGTAACTATATATTTAACATCTGGATTACATGTGTTTTTTGTCTTCTCGTTTTCTTTGTTTGAATACATACTTTGGTCACGTTACATTTAGTATAACTCATGGGTGTTAAGTTTGTGATATACACCGGGGGAAACTGGGAGGTTGTTAACGGGAACATCGAGTATGTTGCCGGTCACGATTGTATTACTAGACGTGGTTTAGAAGTTTAAATTTATCTCTTGATGAAAGTGATAAAAAAAATTATGAAAACAGTACCCAATTATACTTACCCAGTAATAGCCAAGGCTACCCCCCACCCGCGGTCAAGGTATCCCCCACCACCTTCGCTACCCAACACCTTTTTCTGTTTAATACTTTTATAATTTTAAATATTTAAAGTTTTTATTGTTTTTAAAAATGGATAAAGTTATTAATTGTTTTTAAATATTACAACTTAATAGGTTAGTTAAATTAATGGGGTATTGGTAGTTAATAAATAAACTCAAATAGAAACTACCAGTGCCGAGAAAGGCGGTGCAAACTCGGAATTGAACTATTTATTTAATTATAATTAGAACATTTAATACTAATGAACAACATAATACAAGACGAAAAAAACCCAGCTAAATACTAACAACATCTTCACGCGTGTATACTTCACCGCCATCGTTAAAGCTTCGTCTTGAAGATGCCTAATTTCACTGGCTTGATTTGCAACGGTCACATGTTGTTGTTCATGCATAAAATGTCGAAATACATCAATAGCCCTTTGGCATGAGGGCCCCTCTGCCCAATCCACAAACCCACAGCCTCCTCGTCGACTAATGCAGCAATAGAATTTTCTTCCCGGGTTTGTAGCCGTCCAGGAAGTTTTTATAATTGTTTGCGAGCCACAATTCCTGCATAGCACCATTTTGCTAAGTGGAGTAGAATTTTGGGAAGTTGTTTCTACAGCAACTTTAATTCTGCATTAATACAGACTTTTCTGGTTGGAACAGCAAACTTATCAAGATTTATGGCTGAAACAGCAAACTAGGTGACTTTGGAAGATGAAACAGCGAACTATAAGAGTATTCTGCACCAAACAGCGAACTTAAAACATTTTTCTGGACCCAACAGCAAACTTAATTAGTATTCTGCACCAAACAGCGAACTTAAATCCTTTTCTGGACCAAACAGCAAACTTAAATTAGTATTCTGCACCAAACAGCGACTTTCGCTTACTTTTTAAATCAAAACAGCGATCTTAACTTTTGGACAGCTTTTGCAGAAGTGTGTCAGAAGGTGAGCTGAAGTTTGCTGTTTGAAGGAGCGACCCACCTAGAGATGAAAACAATTTTCATGTCCACCTAAAAACACTCATTTTGATTTCAAACCACCTATTTCTGCCAAAAATTCAAAAAACTCATCATGTTAAGTAAAAAAAAAAAAGATAGCTACTAATGTTAAAAACTACATAACAAATGATTATCAAACATGTCATGGAGAAGTATATACCTTGAGGATTGGTATGGAGGCCATTGTGTCGTCGAAGCCGAAAAAGCAGGGCAACTATATATAAATCATCATCCGGCAGCACTTTGGTAAGTTTTTCTAACATGTTGTTAATTTCATCTTGGAAGTAGTATCCAACTCCCAGTCTTTGAATCGTGTCAATAAGCTGTAAAGTCATTGTGGGATCTGAAGTCGCCATTAGAGCTCGTCTCGTATGTTCTTTAAGTTGGTAAATTCTTCTGTTGTTAACATCAACTTGCTGTGGAATTACCTGCCAGTTTTTGAAAACAAACAATCCTATGATAACTCCATCATCATTTCGTTAAGACCATGTGCATGTGTCCTTTGGAGCTTTTTATGAAAATGTTTCAAGGTTTGTTTTTTAAATTAATAATTAACACCTCGTTTGATTTTTCGGTGTACTCTTAAAAAACGTACGTACCTTGGTTACATCCGTGTGAGAATTGATGTCTTTGGAAGACAAGATAGTGTTGGCGGTGATGCCAGTGTTTGCATGTGGCCTAGCCGAAGAACAACGGATAGAGCTGCAAATCATAGATCCTTTGGAAGGTGATAAAATCATCAAGTGTCGTGGATGCACAACTTTTTGTGAAATTAGTGAAGGAAAATAAGCTTGGGAAGCCATTGCTTCTGTTTTTAGTTGAGGTTGGATGCTGTGTAGTATTATGAGATGAGCTATTTATATAGGTAAGAATTTTAGTGCTAAGCAGTTGCGAAGCTTGAGATTTCCGACCGGGGGTCGAAAACGTATATACCAAAAATTTCTATAAAACCGGAGGGGGGGGGGGGTCAAAAACGTATATATCAAAAAATTTCTTTACGAAAACTACATACTCTCCTCTAACGAGCGAAAAGTTCGGGGGGTCGGCCGCCCCCTCCCGCCTACGCCATTGGTGCTAAGGTAATTCTTTACTAGAAACGCGCTAATTGAAATCATCAGATATGACATATACAGAGAGAAATATTTTAGGTGCTAATTGAGAATCAACTGTTTTTTTTTTTTTTTGGATAAAGGGCATACGCCCGGCAAATAAACATAGAACCACTGAAAGAATTACACCATCAAGGGGCATACCCCCGTATCATCCCCAAAACAAATTTAGGGGACCAAAAGAATGAAACCATACAACCTATACTAGGAGTATTCATGAAACTAGTACGTCTAAGATTTAGATTTACAATGCTATCAAGCCATAGCCAAAAACAAATTATCCAAGAGCATCCAAAAAAACGGGACGGTCTTCTTTTAAGCATATCACCAAAGCGCCATTTACGAAGGTGTTTATAAGTATCCCAACCCCCATTATGATACCCAACATGATCATCTTTAGCCCAACAATGGTCCTCTAGAAGACATCTTAACACCCTTTTAAAGGGCTTTTGCTGCTGTTGCACAAACCAGCAGAAGAACAGCACCTGATGCAAACAAATCCCAACCTCTTGGACCCAGATCCAATAACTGGGCTGGAAAACCAAATTGTTATCCTGAATCCAGATCAGCAGCTCAAACGAATGACAGCAACAATTTTTTATCCACATAACCAGCTGACTTAAAAGAGCACTGCACACATCAACGATTTTTGTTGATCGGGTACCATAGATACCAGCATACATAGGCTTTAAAACCCAGTAGTACAGCATATATAACACATGAGGCCACTTAATCATGAGGACGATCCTTAGTATGCTTAGGCTTAGCCCATTGGACACCATGGAGGTCCCACACTCTAGACATATGGACAGCATAGGGAGTTTTAGCCATAGGAATACCCATTAATCTAATCTTCACAGTATTCTTGATCAGATTACATATGTTATCAGGGGAGCGGTAAGAGTTCTCATGAAAACGTTTATTTCTTTCCTGCCACACATAATAAACAGCAGCCCCCAGAACCAATCTATTAACCACACTCCATATGGCATTATTTTGAGGAATGGAGCACAAGTAAGGGATAAGATGGTTCCAACAATCCGGGGCATTTCCCAATTGGGTGAGAGATCGAAAATACTGCCAAATCCGGTTGGAATAAGCACATTCAAAAAATAAATGATTGTGACTGTCAGGACCAGAATTGCAGAGAGCACAGCTAAGGCTAGAGTCCGCTCGCCAAGATTCAATCACATCATGGGTTTGGAGTTTGTTTTTGATGGCCAGCCAAAGGATAAAAGCATGACGAGGGATATTCTGGCTATACCAAACCAGTTTAAACCACGGAACCTCAGTACCAACCTCTTGAATGTCAGCCCATATAGCTTTCACACTGAACTCCGTGATCTTACCTTCAGATGTCCGCCAAATAACTTTATCCTGGACAGAGTAGAGTTGAAGGCAGGGAGAGTCGTATAAGGCAGGAAACCTGTGCTGCCAATCACTGGGCCATTTCCATATACCATCTTGTATCAGGTCCTCAACCTTAGCAAATCTGGTAAAGGGTTGTTCACTCATGTTCCTGTAGGTCAGAAAATTACACAGAGGGCCAAGTGGGTGCCAGTTATCAAACCAAGCTGAAGTAGCTTTACCATTGCCAATACAATGAATGACGTGGGATCTAAGGATAGGGCGAAGCTCCAAAATTTTCCTCCAACCCCAACAGGTGTCATCTTTACATTTAACCTCCCAGAAGTTACCATTATTCAACTTGTAGGTGTGTACCCACTTGACCCAGAGAGAATTCTTCCCTAAGATAATATTCCATGTGTGCTTAGCTATCAGAGCATTATTCCACGTCCTTAAACGCTTAAGCCCCAAGCCACCATGTTTCATGGGTATACAAACATCCTTCCACTTGACCTTGAAAACGTGCTAATTGCAATGAATCAAGTCAGTCAACCAATTAGTTGTTAATAGGAGTCAACCAAATAGTTGTTAATAGGGAATCAACTTAAGTTGTTAAGAATACAATAATACTTAAGGATATACTTTAGTTGTTAAGCGTGTGTTCGATGAAATTTTCAGTAAGCAAATGTCTACGTGGTGCATGTGAAGTTACTTCCACACAATGATTACTTGGCTTATTGATTAAATAGTAATATTTCATAAAGGTTTTTTTTTTTTTTTTTTTTTTTTTTTTTAATAACGAGTGTGATTATTTGGCTTATAAATCATCTAAGTTTCAAAAGACAAAAATAAATTGTTACGTTAAATAAACCCTTAGCTAGAAGAATTACTAGTTCAAGATACATTCCTCTCTTATATCAACTAGTATAATTACGTGATTAATTCTCGATACAAATTTTAATTTATTAACATACTGAATTCACTTTCTCCACCCTCTCTTTGGATTACTTTCGGATTTACTTTATACAAATGATAAAGAGTTACGGTGGATCTGCCGGGGGGGGGGGGGGGGGGGGGGGGTTGTGGTGGTTTCGAAAACTCGTTGACACTCATTCGACCAAACTTGCATCATGTTCCATTAATAAGTAACTCCTACGTAGTCATTTTTCTTAAGATTTGCCACCTCAATAAGACCACCCGTAGTGGGGCGTGTTTTTTAAAAAAAATTCAAAAAAAACGCCCCAAAATGTCGTCCCCCCCACTACACAGGGCGTTTTTGGGCGTTATATTTCACAATTTTGCATGCGGGCGTTTTAATGAAAACGCTGAAGTGAGGAAAAGGATTTAGCATGTGGCCAATCAAAGGGGTCCAAGTGTAAGGGGACTTTGACTTACCAATGGGAAGGGACCAAGTGGGTGACACATTATGACAAAGCAGCTTTTTAAATATTGTTTTTTTTTTTATCCTTTTTAATGATTGGAAGGGGCGTTATTGGAATAATGCCCCACTACGCCACTTTTGCTATAATGCCCCAACGCTGACTAGGATGCCACGTGTCGGATAATGCCCCATGGTGGGGGCATTATGTTAGTTCACCACTACACATGGTCTAAAATATGATATTACTATAAAACTATATGAACATTAGACAGGGCGAATTATAAAATTGGAACCCTTTTTTGTTAAAAGAAAAAAAAAAAATCTAAGGTGAGTTTGTTAGAGGGTTTGGTATCTTTTAGAGCATTCACATTGAATTCCTTATCTCCATTCCTATAATTACATTAAAATTACTGTTTTTTCTCTCTTATTTTTAATTAAATAATACTTTTTATACGTTTACCACAACATTTTCTCTTCTTCACTCACAACCACTTTAAAAAAAACATTAAGAAATTACTATGGGTGAACATGTCCCCATATACCCATATACTTAGAGATAAAGAATTAAATTTTATGTCTCCTCTACTTATCAACATTCCTTAGAATATAAGTAATCCACTCACAAAAATACAGAGGAACCATTGTAGATGAAGATAATAATAAAAGTATTAAAAAATACCATTGTAAATGTTAGTAGGGAATAGAGGAAAGATAATAATAAAGGTATTAAAAATATATATCATGTAAATTGAAAAATAAAGATAAAAAATAATGATTATTACTGTAATTGTAGGAATTGGGATACGAAATTCGATGTGAATGCTTTTAGAGATGATAGGCAGGTCAAAACCACTTAATATTTTTATAAGGAACTTGAATATGAGGTTCGGTTGTTATGCATTTAACTTGTATGTAAAATCAATTAAAACCATATTGATTTAGAAAGTGAATATGAGGTTGTTATGTATTTAAATTTTATGTAAAATTGCTTAGAACCATATTGTTTAGATTGAATCCAATTATTTTTTATTTATTTATTTATTTTTTTAACGGCAAATTTGGATTACTGACGGACCACTGGAGTATCATCGTGCCACCAGAGGAACCACCCGATCATATCCATCTTCACTAGGCATAATGTCACACCAATTCAGGAAGAAACCCAATAAATATGGGAAAACCCCCCTTTGGGAATCGAACCCAGGACCTATTGGTCCCAAACCCTTATCACACCACAAAGATGCCACTAGGCTATAAAGCCATGAGTTTTGAATCCAATTATTAAATATTGATTTTCACAAAACAATTTCGTAAATTATCTCATATTCTTCCTCCTGTTAAAATACACCTAATTGAATGGAGGTAAAGTCCTCTGACACCCTGCAATTTCCGAATTTATTTGGGAATTCAAGTAAGTTGAAAATTTGAAAGTACTAATGTATACATAGCCATAGCTATGTATCATGTTTAAAACATTTGGGAGTTCAATTAAGTACGTTGATTTTGAAGTACTGGCCGGCCATGTATCATGTTTAAAATGTTTGGGAATTCAAGTACGTTCAAATCTTGAAGTGCTAATTAGTACTTACCCATGTATCTATCATGTTTAAAATGTTAGGCAAATTCCAACATCCCTCTTTTGCAATTTGTTTGACTATTTCGTATTTACAGTAGCTAATAGAAGACGAATTTATAATTTACGTTTATACTTTATAGTATGTTTCACCCTTTTAAAATTATTATCTATTTTAACACATATTTCATTGAAAATTAATTAATTACTTATAAAATGCCACAACCCATTGTTGGTATTTCATTGCCTTCAATCATCTTATCTGTTATATGGTATTTACTCAAACACAAAAATGTTATTTTGTTAACTGATCTTGACTTGAGGAGAACTGACTATACACTCAAGGTTAGAATAGTTAGGCTGTGGAAGCTAGGGGTGAGCAAATTAACCGCCTATAATCGAGTCATAATCGACATAACCGAATGACTATTAACCGATAACCACCATAACTAATGGTTATGGTTATGAAACATTGTTTAATCGCTCAATCGGTTATGGTTGTCAAGCTTTGGTTAACCAATATAACCGAAACCGAACGGAACTTGTAATGTTGAGTCTATATAATAGACTAGGTTATAACCTGGGAACTTCCCGAGCAATAAAATTAATTTATATTAATGAAATTGTGTCGTTAAATATAATAAAAAGACATGTTTTCAAACGTTATAAGTGTTTAAATAATTAAATTAAACACCGGTGGTGTCGATACTATGCTACTATCCAGTACTAATGATGGACCAGGATTTTAACCATTGTGGAGACGATCAAGACTTTTGCCATATACTTTTTTTTCCATGGGGTGCCTCCCTCCTTTTTCTTTACATGTGGGTGCTCGGTACCAGTTAAGTCAAACCACTTATGAAGAAATAGGTTGAAATTGTTTCCTGTCATAATCCCAAAGATATAAAGGCACTTCGTATTTTATAACCCGTGAACTTCACGGTTTTAAATTAATCTGTTATATAATTACATGCCACATGTAATACACAGTTTGAACTCTCCTGATTAAAGCCTATAGCATTCAAAAACTAAATCAAATTAGTCAAGGTCATCTAAATATACCGTCTATCCTTATTGGTCTTATTTATCTATACTTTATGAAAGCATAATTATATATAACTACAAAAAGCAACTGCGGTCACCAACAATTGACTCCCACCCCTTCGCGCAACTAACATTTAATTTCCATCCCCTTCGTACCGCTTCGCACGCACCTCTTCGTACATATACAAATATCAAACATTTATATTTTATATATTTTTCATTTCTATTATCCCATTGATAATACCATATCTACAACCAAAATCCTTTCAAAATCTACTTTTCTTTCTCACACTTCTTCATTAAGTCCATACGAAAGATTGTCCATGTTCACATGTTCACAATCTTACAGTTTCATTTTTCTTCTTCATCCTTCAATGATTTTTCGTTCGATTATACTTATCATTTTACCATTAAATTTGTTATCCTCATTATCCCCCAATTCTATCTCCCTGTCCACAAACACACATACATAAAAATTAAGAATTCTTTAAACAATGACGTTATCATTCTGTTGTTGTTAACTCTTCAGTTTTATTATAGGGCATGGAAATCTGGGTTATATTATTGGGTATATAGGAACGCAGATTCAAAAGGAAATACGGAAATTATGAAAGAATCATATGACCAAATCAATTGAACCAAATTTGAAAGTTACCTTTGATAGCGATTCACCGCATGAAATCATATTATATATATACACACACAACTTACCAACTTGGGTTATGTCCCTTTGGTTTAAAAGTTGGGTTGGTTGAAATAATACAAGGAAGCGGTTGAACTTATATAGGCATGGATGGTGGCCTTTTCTAATTGTTGCGATATTGAACGGGCAACCCTTTAAAAAGTTGCGATGTATGTAAATCATGTTGGTTCAAAACAAATAATTTCTTGGGGCTGGAGATATAAAACGGAACCTGGTGGTTTTTGGCGAAAGATTATCGTTCTCTTCATTCGAGTAAAGTGGGTTGGGAATGTTTCCAATTCAAAAAATCTCTTAAAGGAACCTGGAGCAACATTGTCAAAGTCTTGTCTAATATGTCGGTTGACGGCACTCCGATTCGGCAATGCTTTAAAGGGGTTATTGGCAAAGGAGATAGCATCGCTTTTTGGCTCGATCCTTGGATCGCCAATGAGCCGCTCAGAGTTTTATTCCCCGATCTTTTCAAGTTGGAAGCTAAGAAAAAATGTTTAGTCCGCGACCGGGTCCAAGGTGCTGGTCAGGATCGGGTTCTTATATGGGAATGGAAGAACAATATTCCGGCTGCTCTTTCCCCAGCTCTTTCTCAGCTTATCTCTTTTATCTCGGAAGTGGGCATCTCAAATGAAGAAGATAGGTGGTTTTGGTCAGCCGGCGATAAGGGAGAATTCTCGGTCAGCAGTGTTCGGAATTTTATCGGTCCTAGGCAGCCTCCTAATAATCACTTCATTTTGAAATGGTGTAGCTGGGTTCCTCTCAAAGTCAATTGTTTCGCTTGGCGGTGCGAGCAGGAAAGAATTCCAACAAGATCAGCTCTTCTTTCCAGGAATATTAGCATAAACAACGCCTTGTGTCCCCTGTGCAACTTCGCTGAAGAATCAGCCGAGCATCTTTTTACCAGTTGCTGGGTGGCTGTGAACATCTGGCAACAGTTATCTCTTTGGTGCAAGGTTCCACAGCTCTACGCCTTCTCTCTTCGGGACCTCTTTGAGCTCCATAACGGGACCGGCATTTCTGATAGCAAGCGGGATTTGATTCAAGGGCTTGTCCTAGTCGGCTGTTGGTGCATTTGGAAGGCGAGGAACGCTTTGATTTTTAACTCATCTCCGTTCAAGACCAAAAAAATCTTCTCGGACTTAAAGGTGTTAGGTTTCTTATGGTACTCTACTAGATCTAAAGTTAAAGATGTGACTTGGGATAGCTGGTGTAAGTTGTAAATATGTAGCTTTTGTTCAGTGTTCTTTTCAGGCCAGCCTACTTTGGGTCGGTGTCCCTTTTAATGAAGTATACCTTTCAAAAAAAAAAATAATAATAATTTCTTTGTTGAAGTGATGCGACTTTTTCATGATTCATGTTGGTTCAAAACAAAAAATGTGTGTGTCGAACACTCAAAGTGATGCACCTTTTCAAAGAAATGTGTTGGAAATTTAATAAATAATATTATATTATGAGTTAATATAATAAATATTTAATAATTAAGTCAAGATGAATTAGAGATCTTGTGCATTAAGTTTGTGTGTTGGAACCATAACCATGTGGGAAATTGAGCTTGTCCCACAAAGGTGGAGAGATAAATATTTTGTGGATTTATAATTATAATTCTCTACACAAATGTATTCTTGTGTGACAACTCACACCTAGTGGTAGCCAGGAGGGTGCGAGGCACCCGACACCCGCACGCGCCCGGGCACGGGACCGGGACGAGGGCGCAATGTGGCGCTTTGATGGCGCACTTCGCACGCTCTCATCGTCGCGAGCCGCTTGGAGACGCCTTTAGTATTTTTTAGATGCGTCCCACAAGTCAAATGATGAGTTACAGAATTCATTATGCCATTGAATTCTAAAATTTATTTTATAAGTTTCATAATTCATTGTGCTATTGAATTCTAGAATTGAATGGTGTATTCAATATTCAGTTATGGTTACGAATTCTAACCAGTATATATACAAAGCTTTGTGCTTTGTTTTTGAGACACTGAAATTCGTATGGTTCATTTTGATCCGCCTGTGTATCTTATTACATTCCAGTCTGTATATTCATAAACTCGAACACTCAGACATTATGGTTTGTAATAGTCGATTCACCAAGACTTCCGTTGTGCTATTATATTGTGTGTATTGACTATGATGATATCAACTACGTCACGATACTCCCCGCCGGGCCCACCGGAATTATGTGGAAATATCGGGGTGTGACAGGTTGGTATTAGAGCCAACATTGAGTGAATTAAACACTAACCTTTTGTGTTTAATCTCAATGACACAATAAGCACATTCCTTAGACTCTCGAGTCTAGGCAAATGACCTAGGATTTTACTCTTAACTTTCCTCTTTTTGTTTTATTATAATTATTTGTTTTGACAGATTACCACTAAGAAGAATGCCACCAAGACTAAGAGGACGAGGCAAAGGACCCATGCGTGGAGGACCGTCTAGCAGCACGGGACCCTCCCACAGGCGTACACCATCCGACTCTCTTTCAGACTCCGACTCAAGAGACAATGGGAGCCATAGCTATGAACCTGCAAGACATTCTGTCTCGCTGGGATCCTCACCAATCGATCCTCAATCCTTTGATTTGCCCATTCCTATCGAACCCCATCATTCCCCTCTTTCGCAGGGAACTCATCATTCAAACCAATCACATCACTGTTTTCAATCCCATCCTTTTCATCATTCAGATTCCACTTACTCACCTGCACAATTTAATCCAAATGCTTATGTTAACGACTTCTTGGGCTACAACCCTTTGGGACCTGAGGATCACTTTTCTCAGGAAATGGAGATGGATGATGAACCGGACCCGGATTTGAAAACAGGAACACCAGGCCACCCAATAAGTATCTCAAGCGGTTCCCCATTTCAGGGATCACCGTACAATGGGCCCGACTCATTTCAAGAGAGGATAGCTCAATATGACTGGTTCTTTACACCATCATACCATAACTCTCCACTTCAACCTCCCTTGGATGAACCACAACTTCGAGCTGTCACCCCACCACCCTTGCCAGTTAAGGATCCGCCTCAACAATCTCCCGAGCCTCCGAGGCGAAGGAGGAATGCTAGGATGTCCGTACGTGGGGGACCACGGTTTGCATCTCCTCGTGGCTCAAGCTCATATCCTCCTATTCCAGAGGACCCTCAGTTGGGTGGATCATCACACACGATGCCGGGAGTTAACCTTCCGCCGGTTTCACACGCACCACTACAGCCACCGTTGGGTTTTGACAACCCGATCTCAACATACCCAGGATCATCCGGGTATAACCCATCTGGTTATTCATCTGATTATGGGACTCATAACCCTTATCTTACCGCTACACAATACCATCATCTTTACCCTTCTTCTTCTTGCCCTCCAATCTATCCAACTGGATACCCAGGGCAGGATTATCAATACCCGTCATACCAACAACCTCCTCCTGTTCAGCAACAGCAAACTCAAGAGATCCTAGAGAGGTTAGACATGGTTGAGCATGTGGCTCATGAAAACAAGAAGAAGCACAACGGTTTTGTCAAGGGTCTTATGAGCCTTCTCAAGGGCAAGAAGAAATAGGATGATGTAGGGTTGTTTTGCTTATCATGTAATAAAGTCCCTGCGAGGACATTTATTTTGTTTTCATGTAACAAGTCCCTGCGTGGACTTATTTCAGTTTCAGTAGCCCCTGCGTGGGCAGTGTTTTCAGTAGCCCCTGCGAGGGCAGTTTGTGATGTTTCTCTCAAGTCCCTTTTCGGGCAACGTTGTAATCGTTTCGTAGTTTTAATGAAATTATTTTGATTTTAAATATGTATTTTTCTATATCATGCTACTTCATTTCAAATTTTATTTAATCCGCCTGAGAAACTCTTAGAGGTATAACCTAGCCAAAATATTAAATGGCTATGATGGTATAACCTTTTTAAGATAAATGACTCTCTGTTAACATCTGAAAACATGTTAACAATCCTGAATTGTGCGGTACAAGAAACCACACAATCTTCCTAAGGTACTTGGATTTTTCCAAGCCACTATTTTTAGCCTTTTATGATCATTATGAATCATGGCTAATAAACATCAACATGATGTATACACCACAACATCCATTAGAGATGTATGCTTACAAGCAAAGGTGTACTAATGACAAAGAAAGTTTTAATAGACTTCTTGTCAAAAAGGCGATGAACTTTGTTCGACCCTTAAAGAAATCAAAGATTACAATCGTCCTTATGGCAAGGCTTTGTGCCGTCTAAATGTCCTTCGAGACAAGCTTTGTGTAATATAAATATGTCCTTATGACATTGACAGTGTATACTTCTTTGAATATTATTATTTTATAGCCTATATGGTTTAATAATACCATGACCAACTAATCATCAATATGATGATTTATTACATAATTTAAATGTATCATTATTGTTTGATATAGTATTCAGAAATGGCTGGCTCGGATGAAGCAAACAGTCATCCCACAGAGGGCAACAATACCAGGATTAATATCACTGGTGCCGAACTGCAGGCAATGATTACCGCAGCAGTTTCTCAAGCAGTAGATGCTAAGTTTAAAGAGCCTAGTATTGTTAGGTCTCAAACTCATTCGAAATCCCATTCTCAACCCCACACTAATAAGAAAAGTGAGTCTCAGCACTCATCTAACCAAGGTAGTGAACCCAAGAGGCAGATAATCCTCAAGCCGACTCCTAGGTACACCAAGGGTTGTACCTACAAGTACTTTGTCTCATGTAAGCCTAGGGATTTTACTGGAGAAAAGGGAGCGATTGATTGTATGAAATGGTTAGATGAGATGGAGACTGTAATAGACATAAGCGGATGTGCCAAAGAGGATGTGGTTATGTTTGTATCACAATCCTTCAAGGGAGATGCCCTCACATGGTGGAAAGCTCTAGTACAGTCTACAGGGAAGGTTCACTTGTATAATCTTTCTTGGGAGAAGTTTGTAGATCTTGTAAAGGACACTTACTGCCCTCAACATGAGGTTGAGAGGATTGAATCAGATTTCCTCACCCTAGTAATGAAGGATCTGGATTGTAGATCCTATGTGACTAGCTTCAATTCAATGTCGAGGCTTGTGCCATATCTAGTCACTCCTGAACCCAAACGCATTGCGCGTTTCATCGGTGGTTTGGCCCCCGAAGTAAAAGGGAATGTTAAGGCTTCAAAGCCGACCACTTATAGATCTGCTGTGGATCTATCCTTATCCCTCACTTTGGATGTTGTGAGGAGTAAGGCGAAGAGGGAAACCGATGAAGGGAAGAGGAAAAGAGAAGAAGAGAAGTCTCCTCAGTCGAACAAAAAGGGAAAAGGGAAAAGGGAACTCTGGTTCCAAAAAGGGGCAGTCAAGTGACAAGCCTAGATGTAAGACTTGTAACAAAAGGCACTTTGGGAAGTGCAACCAGGACCCACAAACCAAACCATGTGGGATCTGCAAGAAGAAGGGGAACAAGTCTGTTGAGTGCCGAAATATAAAGGATGCAACCTGCTATGGTTGCAATGAAAAGGGGCACATCAAAACCAATTGCCCCAACAATGCAAAGAAGCCCGAAGAGGCAATGAAGAACAACACGAGAGTTTTCCAGATGCAAGCGAGGGAAGCGGTGAATGATGAGAACGTCATAACAGGTACCTTCCTCATCAATAACAATTATGCTAGAGTCTTATTTGATTCCGGTGCTGATAAGTCCTTTGTAGACCATAAGTTCTGTAAGTTGTTGAATTTTCCTATTAAGACTCTAGACATAAAATATGAGGTAGAGCTTGCCGACAGTACCTTAGAAACAGCTTCAACTCTTCTTGATGGATGCTCTATATCCATCAAGAATCATTCTATCCCGCTTTCCCTCTTGCCAATGAAATTGGCTGGGTTTGATATAGTTTTAGGCATGGATTGGTTGTCTTATAACCAAGCCCAAATTGCCTGTGATAAAAAGATAATTATTATCAATACCCCTTCTGGCGAATCCGTCACTATTCAAGGAGATACATATTATGGATTGCCTAGCAATGTGTCTATTCTCAAGTTAGCGCAGTGTATGAAAATTGGATGTGTCATTTACATGGCACAAGTGACTGTGAATGATCCTAAGCCTAAAATTGAAGATATTCCGATTATCTCTGAGTATCCTGATGTCTTCCCTGACGAATTACCTGGATTACCTCCTGAGAGGCAAGTAGAGTTCAGGATAGACATTTTTCCAGGATCAGCACCTATAGCACGAGCTCCTTATCGTCTAGCACCTACTGAAATGAAGGAACTCAGAACTCAATTGGATGAACTATTGGAAAAAGGTTTCATACAACCTAGTTCTTCCCCTTGGGGAGCTCCAGTATTGTTTGTGAAAAAAGAAGGACGGATCAATGCGTTTATGCATTGATTATCGTGAACTCAATAAGGTAACGATCAAAAATCGTTATCCCTTGCCCAGGATCGACGACTTGTTCGATCAACTTCAAGGGGCAAGCTACTTCTCGAAGATTGACTTAAGGTCTGGGTATCATCAACGTAAGGTTAGGACTGAAGATGTACCAAAGACGGCCTTCAGAACGAGATATGGACATTTTGAGTTCTTAGTGATGCCTTTCGGGCTCACCAATGCGCCAGCAGCATTCATGGACCTCATGAATAGAGTCTGCAAGCCATATTTAGATAAGTTTGTCATTGTATTTATAGATGACATACTTATTTACTCACGTAGCCAAGTTGATCATGAGAAGCATCTTCGATGTATCTTAGGATTGCTTCAACAGGAAAAGTTGTAGGCTAAATTCTCAAAGTGCGAATTATGGCTTCGTGAAGTCCAATTTCTTGGACATGTTGTTAGTAAGCAGGGTATCCAAGTAGATCCCACTAAGGTAGAAGCCGTGATGAATTGGGAAGCACCAAAGACTCCAACTGGAATTCGCAGCTTTCTGGGTTTAGCAGGGTACTACAGAAGATTTATTGAAAACTTCTCAAGGATAGCTGCACCATTAACTTCCTTAACCCGTAAGAATGTTAAGTTTGATTGGAGTTCAAAACAACAAGAATCCTTTGAGATTCTTAAACAGAGATTGAGCAATGCTCCAGTGCTAACCTTACCAGACGGGATTGAAGATTTTGTTGTATACTGTGATGCTTCACACACCGGTATGGGTTGTGTGCTTATGCAGCGAGGCAAGGTGATTGCCTATGCATCACGACAACTGAAGGTGCATGAAAAGAATTACACCACCCATGATCTGGAATTGGGTGCCGTTGTATTCACACTTAAGTTGTGGAGACATTATTTATATGGAACTAAATGTGTGATCTACACGGATCACAAAAGTCTCCAACATTTATTCAATAAAAAAGAACTCAATATGAGACAACGCCGTTGGATGAAAACACTAAATGACTATGATTGTGAGATACGCTACCATCCAGGTAAAGCGAACGTAGTCGCTGATGCTCTAAGCCGGAAGGAAAGAGTCAAGCCAATTAGGATTAATGCTAAGAGCATTGAACTAAAGAATAGTCTAAACGAAAGACTATTAGCTGCACAGAAAGATGTTGTTTTGGAAGTTAACCTTCCAAATGAAAAATTAGGTATAATTTTTGACCAGTTAACACCTGGGAAGGATGGAATTCTCAGAATGAACGGAAGGATTTGGGTTCCTATACAAGGAGGACTGCGTGATATAATCCTCCAGGAAGCCCACAACTCCAAGTACTCAGTTCACCCGGGAGGTGACAAGATGTATCAAGACTTGAAAGGTAATTATTGGTGGATAGGGTTGAAGAAATCTATTGCCACCCATGTAGCTAAGTGCTTGACCTATGCTCAGATTAAAGCTGAACATCAAAAATCATCGGGCCTGTTGCAACAGCCAGAACTTCCCACATGGAAGTGGGAAATGGTAACTATGGACTTCATAACCAAGTTACCTAAGACAAGGCACGGAAATGATACTATATGGGTTATTGTTGATAGACTGACTAAGTCAGCACATTTCTTACCCATCAAGGAGACTTATAGCTCCGAAAAATTAGCCCAATTGTATGTAGATAAGATTGTAGCTCTACATGGAGTACCGGTAGCTATTATCTCGGATAGAGATACTAGATACACCTCTCATTTTTGGAAAAGTTTCCAACAATCTTTGGGCACACGTTTGAACTTTAGTACCGCTTACCATCCTCAGACTGATGGACAGAGTGAGCGTACAATTCAAACTTTAGAAGACATGCTTCGTGCATGTGTTATTGATCTAGGTGGTAATTGGGATGACCACCTACCACTGATCGAGTTCTCCTATAACAATATCTACCATACAAGCATTAAGGTTGCGCCTTTTGAGGCATTATATGGTAGGAAATGCAGAACGCCTGTCTGTTGGGCAGAAGTCGGAGAAGCTCAGTTATCAGGACCTGATATAGTCCTTGAAACAACGGACAAGATTATCCAGATTCGTGATCGCCTGAAAGCTGCCAGGGATAGGCAGAAAAGTTATGCTGATAAGGGGCGAAAACCTCTAAAGTTTGAGGTAAGCGATAAAGTTATGTTGAAAGTGTCACCCTGGAAAGGTGTGATGCGTTTTGGTAAAAAGGGAAAGTTGGGCCCTAGATATATTGGACCATTCGATATTATTGAATGTGTCGGCAGTGTAGCTTATAAGCTAAACCTGCCTGAGGAGCTAAGTGGGATTCATAATGTTTTTCACATTTGTAATCTAAAGAAATGCCTAGCTGATGAATCACTAGCTATGTCCAATAAAGACGTACAGATTGAGGAAAGCTCTGAAGAAAGCATGTACCTATAGTAAAGGTCAAATGGGAAGTCCGTAGAGGTCCCGAGTATACGTGGGAAGTCGAGTCCACTATGAAACAGAAATACCCTCACTTATTTCAGTAAATCTCGGGGTCGAGATTTCTTTTAAGGGGGTGAGGATGTAACACCACGTAAAAACATGTCCAATTATATATAGACACGTGTCCTAAACTCTAAAGGTGCAAAAGATTGAGTTTGAAGGACCAAAGTTGTCGAACAGTGAAACTATGAAACCACAGGGACTTAAAGTGTCAACATGCCAAACTCGTGCCTCTGAATGACCTTACATGATGTATATATTCTTAATCGAGTGAATGATTTCATATGAGAAGTCGTTTATGAAAATAATCGAAAGATTATTAATTATAAGGGTTAAACGTGTCAACATGTCGATTCTGACCTCTGAGTGACCTTTTAACAAAACCGAGGCTTCGAAACATTCAAATATACTCTTAAGAATAAGTAGTATAAATTTCACGTGGTTTCGATATCGTTAAGTATGCTTTCAAGACTTTGGGCCAAAAGTGTCAACTTGATGAAACTTGCTTTCATAGTGATATTTAACGAACCCGAGCCTAACGAGGTTTGTTTATACATCCTTGGGCCCCAAGAAATTAACTACAAGGGTCTCTATTGCCAAAAACCATGTTAAAAAGGGTTTAGAACGACCAGGGACTGAAGCTGCCAAGATTCAAACTTGTTTTACCTGAACAGCCGGTCCAAGCGGCCCGCGTAAGCCCACCCCCATACCTTACGCGGCCCGCCTCAGCATGCCCAGATCAGAAAACTGTTGACAGGTGCGGGTTTTGGCTGTTCCACCGCCTTAACCTAGTTTGTAACGACCTAGGGAGCTGTAAGTCGGTTAAATTTAATAGCTTGGACACCTGGGTCGATCTCAGAGCCTCCAATAACACCTGGAAGTGATCCTTGATCATTTAATTCACTATATAAGGAGAGCTACTCTTGTGTTCATAAACACATTTGCAAACAATTCACTTGTGGGACTTGCTCTGGAGCTTCCATCAGTTAGAAGAGGATTATCAAGTGTAGAAAAGTTTGCTAGGACCTTAAGTAAGCCTCTAATTACTTGTTTAGTTGTTTAATTTAGCTTAATTACTTTAAAGTCAAACTTATCGTAAAATTAGTTTGACTTTCGTTTTAATTACATGTGGCTTAACCACTGATCAAATTGAAAGTGGTTATAGAACCACATTAGTATAGGTGATTAACCCTTAAGAGGGCACATCCTAATTATCTCGTTTGACTGGTCAATTGTCGGGTCAAAGTAGTTTGACAAAAAGTCAAACTGGACAGAAATTACAAAAATGATTCTAATTAATAAAACAGAGGTTCTAAATTATATTTTAACATTCTAATGACTTGGTAATCAATATTAAAACATGTTTTATCAGTCCTAACCTGACAATTAATAGTCTAAGGTCAGTTTATAACCGAAAGTCGCAAAAGCTTGACTTTTGCTTTGACTTTCAGTTCTGACCCATTTAAGCTTAATTCTCCCATGTTTTAAGCTTCCATTAGGACCACATTACTTAGTAGTATAACCCCCTGGAGTTATATTGCATGGTGACTAGTGGTTTGAATTATATGCACTTAATCGTAATTATGCTTAATAATGCCATAAACGCCCTTTTTACATACAACTGAGAATTTTAACAATGTTATTGGACTAACACCTTTACTACTGATATTTAAAGATGTCCTAAAAATTTAACATCAATTTGAGGTCTAGAATTGAAGTTATGCTCAATAGCGTAATTAAGGAACTTTTTGTTATTTAAATGGCGTAATTAGTATGAAGCCTATCTAAACCCGATTTTTGACACCAAGATTCATACCTACTGATGTAAAATAATATTTTAGGATTTTTAAAGATTTTTAATTATTTTTAGGCTGAGCATAACATAGGATTATAGCGTGATTTCGGGAAATGTCGGTTTTACCCTTTTCATGCATAAAATGAGTTTTACTTAACTTTTTAGTGCCAAACCTTTTTCTACTGAATTTATATAATAAATAAAGTATTTTGAACTTTATAAACTGATCAAAAACTCAGATTTACTATTTTAACCCGAATAACCCTTTAAACCGACTTTTTAAGCATTTTAAGCACCTAGTATGGGTTAAAACTATCTTTAACATATAAATCTTATTACCCACTGATGTTGTAAGATAATTTACATAATTAAACAGTAAGCCAAAGTTTTTAAACTCAGAAGTCTATTTTTTACCTTTAAAGCCTATGTAAAATTACCAAAATGCCCATACGGGACATAGTTTGGCTATATAAGATAATTTTCACATATATAAAGTATCCTACTGTTATAACTTATAAAAAATACATATTTTTACTAATTAAATCAGACCTGAAACTCAGTTGCACAATTAAACTCTTTTATGGGCATTAAAATTACCAAAATGCCCTTATGGGACTTATTTTGGTTTAAATTACTTTTTGGGCATATATGTTAACATCTTACTGATGTATTAACATATTTTGAGCATAATAATGATTAAGACCTGTATATAATTTATTGGGAGACCCGTTACGCGTTTACGCGTTCGGATCGGCTTATGTGACTAGTTTACATAAAATAGTCGAAACGGATCAAACCATATCATTAAATCCTCAATTTCCAGAATGTGTTTAGTTTACCCATATTATACAAGTATCCAAACTTGTCGGGTCTAAACCACATTCTATTCCGATCTCCGTTTAATCAAGCTTTTTAGAACCGTAAGGTTTCTTTCTAGCTAGCCGGTCTAAGTCCTTGACTTAATGAAAGACTCGTTAGCATCCTAATAGGTTAATAAACCTTCTATACAGATTAAATAGCTTCCGGTAGAAGGTGCCTTCAAAAAGCTTTAGGATTTTTACTGCTAGCATCAGGTAAATACTTTTAACTTATTTTCCCTATACGGGCTTGGGATATGGTATTATAATAATACCACTTGGTCGGGTATGAAATCATTTAATCGGATTGTGATTAATAAATTTACATAACCCGTTTTAATCTGTCTTGTTTGATAACATAAGCATTGGGGGTTAACGACCATGTCCTGGATATCCTCGGCTCATTTTATTTGAAAATGGCCACGACCTATGCACGGGGTGTAGGCATACACCTGACAGATGCAAATGCTAAATATAAACCCACATGTTGGGGATAACTCCTTTGTGGGTTCTATAAGTGGTGAGTCGGTTAATCACGACCGCCTTCCAACAGGCCCCAATTGTATGACAAACATATAAATCTGTATACAAGATTATATTTAAATAATTGTCCCAAGTTATAAAAGATTTATGCCATGTGCACCTAAATCAATTTTCTTAAATATTTTCAAAAGAGTCAGTTAATTGTATTTACCAGTGTAAACTGACGTATTTTCTTAAAGACTGATTTGACAGGTACCTCTCGAAATAGGCTGGAGCTATAGGGTGTCTCTAGAGGATCTTGCAAATCCATAAGATGCCTGCAGTCTGTTATTTTGTTTCTTTGTATTTGTTTTTGATCCACCTGTGGATCTTATTACATTCCAGTCTGTATATTCATAAACTCGAACACTCAGACATTATGGTTTGTAATAGTTGATTCACCAAGACTTCCGCTGTGCTATTATATTGTGTGTATTGATTATGATGATATCAACTACGTCATGATACTCCCTGCCGGGCCCACCGGAATTATGTGGAAATATCGGGGTGTGACATGGTCGCACAAGGAATTGATGAAGATGATGAATACTGTTTTTCTTAATCGCACAATACCAATTGTGATCGCACAACACAACTTTGGTCGCACAAGAACTTTGTAGTCGCACAAGATGTATATAATCGCACAATTTGGGTAGAAAATGATGATGATAACTGTTGGCCCACTAACTTGATCGCACAAGATGATGTCAATCACACAATAACCAAAAAATATCACACCTACTATAATTGTGGGCACAAGTCAACACCCAAAATCCCGAAAATCAAGGAATTGATTTCGAAATTCAATTTGTTGAGAGATTATTTCCACCAATAATCTCCTAAAAACGTGCAAACACCTTCTCTCTCTTTCCCAAATGAATCAAAATGCAGAATTTTCAAAATTTTCTTGATCTTCAACAGCGTTCTTCGTGTTCTTCAATCTTCAAAGAAAAATTCTTGTTCTTCGAATGATATCCAACGAACCGAGCCTTCGCAAGACTACTTAGGCTCTGATACCAATTGTAAGTCCCAAAACAACAAAATCGGATATCAAACACTAATCAAAGCGCGGAATACTGAGAAAAGTGTAGAAGAACAAGAACAAACAATCGATTATAACAACCAAGGTGCACACGGTTTCTAGAGAACCGTCTGGTACACCAACACAGGAATCGAAAATACTGAAGAACCTCTCAAAAATGTATAACCTAATAATGAACTAGGTTCACCCTATTTATAGTTACATAGGGTGACCTAGTTACAGACTGGGTCAGGCCCACATACACAATATTACTAACCAAACAAGCCCAAAACATCTAATTAGCCCACATGGCTTATTCTAATAATATCTAACCCACTACAAGACTAAGCCCAATAGCCTATAACTGTGTTTGATAAAGATAAGCGTAAACCTACACAATTATAGGGCCTTACACGCCACAAGAAGAAGAACAACAACAGCAGCTCCAGCAACAAGAACTGTGCTGTCACCACCACTGTTGCTCCACTTCAAGCCGTTCCGGCTCAGCAGCAGCACCACCACCGACCAGCACCAGTTACTTATGCACCGCCTACAAAGCATGCATACACAGGCCCCCACCCGGCTTGCCCAACATGTTGTTATCATCACCCGGTGGGTCTCGCCTGTCGTTTCTGCGTTCACTGCAACATGTACGGCCACTTCACTGCTAACTGCCGTACTGATCCCCGTCAAGCCCCAGCTCAAGCCATTGCTCATCAAGCTCTACTCCCAGCCCCGCAAGGCCAACAAGCGGCTCAGGCACCCGCGATCAACGCCCGCGTCTACTTCGCATGTGGTGATCCCAACCACTTTGCGAATATGTGCCCGAACAGGGTGGTGAAACAAGAGCCCCAGCAGCAACAGCAACATCAGCAGCAACAAGCCGCACGCGCCAGAACTTTCAACATCAATGTGCGCCAAGCCCAGGCTGACAACAACGTGGTCAATGGTACGTTCCTTATGAATGGTATTTATGCTTCATGTTTGTTTGATACTAGAGCCGATAATTGCTTTGTGTCTTTCGAATTCGAGAAGCTTCTTAGTCGTAAGCGCTCCCATCTCCCCTCGACGTTCGATGTTGAAGTCGCTACCGGAAGAACTGTCGCCGTTAATTCTGTTCTTCGTGATTGTACTCTTGAGCTCAACAATCACATTTTCCCAATCGACCTTATTCCGATGCAACTCGGAAGTTTTGACGTCATAGTAGGCATGGACTTTCTTCGCGAAAACCATGCTGAAGTGATGTGTTTCGATAAGATGATTCGATTCTCGCTCGCGAATGGTGATTTATAGTGTGTTCATGGCGAAACTGCTTCGAAGGGTCTCTAACACATGTCATGTGTCTAAGCTAGCAAGTATCTCCGCAAGGAATACAGAGCTTTCTTGGCTACCATTGTAGTAGCGGAGAAGGAAAAGAAAGGAAGGACAGAAGTGAAAGAGGTTCCTGTGGTTCGTGAATTTCCTAATGTGTTCCCTGACGATCTTCCCGGACTTCCGCCAAGTCGTGATATTGACTTTCGTATCGACCTCATTCCTGGAGCCAACCCTATTGCCAAAGCTCCTTACCGACTCGCACCGTCCGAAATGCGTGAACTCTCGAACCAAATCCAGGAATTACTTGAGAAAGGCTTCATTCGCCCGAGCACCTCTCCTTGGGGCGCGCCAGTCCTTTTCGTCAAAAAGAAGGATGGGACGTTCAGGATGTGCATCGACTATCGGGAATTGAATAAGTTAACTATCAAGAACCATTATCCCCTGCCTCGCATTGACGATTTGTTTGATCAGCTACAAGGTGCTACGTGTTTCTCGAAGATCGATCTACGCTCAGGCTATAACCAACTACGCATTCAAGAGGAGGACATACCCAAAACCGCTTTTCGCACTCGATACGGCCATTATGAATCCGTTGTTATGCCTTTCGGTTTAACTAACGTACCCGCGGTTTTCATGGATCTGATGAATCGCGTGTGTAAACCATATCTCTACCGTTTCGTCATCGTGTTCATCGACGATGTCTTGATCTATTCCAAATCAAAAGCCGAACACGCGCAACATCTACGTTTGGTTCTAGAGCTACTCCAGGGAAATCAACTCTATGCCAAATTCTCCAAGTGCGAATTCTGGCTGGAGGAGGTTCAGTTTCTGGGTCACATTGTAAATAGTCAAGGTATTCACGTCGATCCCACGAAGATTGAAGCAGTTAAGAGTTGGATTACACATAAGAACCCTTTTGAAGTCCGTTCTTTTCTCGGACTAGCGGGCTACTATCGACGATTTATCGAAGGATTCTCAAAGATCGCTGTGCCGCTTACCGCTCTCACGCATAAAGACAAGCCTTTTGTTTGGGGAACTGAACAAGAGTCTGCCTTTCAAACCCTTATACACATGCTTTGCAATGCTCCTATTCTCACATTGCCCGACGGAAACGATGACTTCATTGTCTATTGTGATGCTTCCAACCTTGGTCTTGGTTGTGTCCTTATACAGCGGGACAAGGTTATAGCTTATGCATCTCGTCAGCTCAAAATCCACGAGAAGAACTATACAACCCACGATCTCGGGCTAGGTGCGGTTGTTTTTGCGTTAAAGATTTGGCGACACTACCTGTATGGTACAAAGTGTACGATCTTCACCGATCATAGGAGCCTACAACATATCTTTGATCAGAAAGAACTTAATATGCGTCAACGCCGATGGGTAGAACTTATCAACGATTACGACTGTGAGATTCGTTATCACCCAGGCAAAGCAAATGTCATTGCCGATGCTCTCAGCAGACGGAGTTATTTGCTCAACATTCGTAATGTCCAAGCCCAATATGATCTCGAAGCCCTCATCCGCGAAGCTCAGCATGCATGTTTTAATGAACGCACTCTGAAGAAGGAACGAATCTACCACAATGGAGCTCAACTTGTGAATAAGCTGAATGGGATATTCCATTATCTGGACCGAATTTGGATCCCTAAACGGACCGATTTGCGACAAATTTTGATGGACGAAGCCCACAAATCCCGGTGCCGACAAAATATACCAGGATCTTCGCTACAAGTACTGGTGGCCGGGCATGAAAAGGGATATTGCTATCTACGTTGGAAAGTGCCTGACTTGTGCAAAGGTCAAGGCTGAACACCAAAGACCCTCTGGCTTACTCGAACAACCGCCGGTCCCTATATGGAAGTGGGAGAGTATAGCTATGGACTTCATAACAAAGCTTCCGCACACGTCATCAGGTCATGACAGCATCTGGGTTATTATTGGCCGTTTAACCAAATCCGCTCACTTTTTGCCAATACAAGAAGACTACAAGGTAGAACGATTAGCCCGAATCTACACCAACGAGATCATTTGTCGACATGGGACGCCTCGCGACATCATCTCTGACCGTGATGCTCGGTTTACCTCGCGACTGTGGGAAACGTTTCAAACGGCTCTCGGTACATCGCTTAATCTAAGTACCGCATTCCACCCTCAAACTGACGGTCAGACTGAAAGAACGATTCATACTCTTGAAGACATGCTCCGTTCATGTGTCATAGATTTCGGTGGTAATTGGGATACATACCTGCCGTTAGTCGAATTCTCGTATAACAATAGTTATCATTCCAGCATTCAAATGGCACCATTCGAGGCTTTATACGGAAGGAGATGTCGATCGCCTATTGTGTGGCACGAGATCGGTCACTCGCAATTAACCTGTCCTGAGCTATTGCAAGAAACGACTGACAAAGTCCTCCAAATCCGAGACAACTTATTGAAAGCTCGAAGTCAACAGAAAAGTTTCGCCGATAGACGATGCAAGCCCCTTGAATTTGATGTTGGCGACTACGTACTCCTAAAGGTATCACCTTGGAAGGGTGTGGCCAGATTCGGCAAGAAAGGGAAACTTACACCTCGATATGTTGGACCTTTTAAGATTCTGGAAAGGATCGGAAAAGTCGCCTACTGACTCGAACTACCGGAGGAACTCAGTAATGTCCACCCGACTTTCCATGTGTCAAACCTCCGAAAGTGCCTGGCTGAGCATGATTAATTGTTCCTCTCGATGATCTCCAAGTAAACGAAACACTACACTTCGTGGAGAAGCCTGTCGAAATCATGGATCGCCAAACCAAGCAGCTCAGACGCTCGCGCATTCCTATTGTGAAAGTCCGATGGGAAGGCAAACGAGGTGCGGAGTTCACTTGGGAACTTGAAAGCGACATGAAGGCGAAGTACCCGCAGTTGTTTGTTACGGCTTCGGACTAATTTCGGGACGAAATTCCCTCAACTAGGGGAGGCTGTAACAACCCGTGTTTCTGAAGTCGAAGTCAAAGTCAAAGTCAAGATTGAAGTCAAAGGAAGACAAGATTGCTAATTGTGATCTGTCTCTCCTAGCTCAATTCCTGTTTTGACTTCTTTGACTTGTAATTAGTCTATTTTATTTTCGCTTTTGTTGTATTATGTGGAGTATCTATTAATAATCGCATACTAACCGCTATTTATCGCATGTTTAATCGCTTTATTGCTATCGCAATCGCACTCGCAACTCGAAATACGCATTTTGGTTAATGTTATACGTGTGTGTGTGTACCTTACGTGTTACTTGTGCATGTGTATGTTATGTTGTCGTAATCAATCGAATCGCAATCGAACTCAATCACAATCGAAACAGTATGACAATTGGTAGAGAAGAGATAGTGCGAGATATGAGTAGTTGGGATTAAAAGTAATTTGACTAGAAAACTCAATCGCATCGAAACGCTCGAAATCGAAATCGAAACATCAAAACTCGTCACGCCGAACACTTGAACGAGGCAACCGATCGACCAGGCAACCAGTAGATCGACCAGCCGTTCGCTCGGACTACCGTCCGATCGGACAGGCTGTCCGATCGAGCTGCCTGGCCGAACGACCAGCCCTTTCCTCTTTGGGCAACTCTATAAATACCCCTTGTCACTTTCAAACTTTCTACTTCTGGCAAGTGACGTCCGACCAGCTCGTTTTCTTCACTTTTCTTCAGATTTCTCACGATTCCGGTAAGATCTCATCCTAAATCTTGTACTTCCTTGATCTACATGCACTCCTACGCCTTTCTATCTTTTAAATCTTAACTTTTAACCGTGAAATCATCAAGATTCAAGGTGTTCTATGATGACGTCATCATGTGTTCTTGAAGAACTTCATGTTTTGGCCTCAATCCACCAAGAACAACTTAGATCTAACCGATTTCCACATAAACTAACAAAGATCTTCCATAGATCTAAACATATTCACAATGAAAAGAAGTGAAAGATGGTTTTCCAACTTTCTTTCAACTATTTTACACTCAATGCACTCAAAACCGATAGAATCGGAACTTGTGTCGGCTTACTACTCATTGTTGTGGTTGTGTTGGTTCAAGATCTGTATCCTATCCACGAGATTATCGATTCCGGGTTAACCAAGAACAATCATCCTGAACCGGTGGACTGACCGAACTTAGGTGGTTCCTGTTCGATCGGGTCACTAGAGCTTAGGATGGAGTTCTGTTGGTTAGCACGATATCAACACATCTCGATAAAATGACAAACTATCAAAACAACCAAGTGTAAGATGAACAGGTCAACCAGGACGGAGTGCCGTCCGAACGGACAGCCAAACCGCACGACTGGCCACCCGTACGACTTGCACCTTGGTCCCACACTTAACCATTTTTGCCAACATTTGAAGTCTGAATGTTGAACGACTTGTTGTCCGATCGGACTACCATCCGATCGAACTGCCAATCGAATCATGAGACATTTAAACTTCAACACATAAACAATTTTCAACATGTTCAATGCACAAAGGATGCCACCCGATCGAACAACCGTCCGAGCGAGTGACACCCTGCTGTGAATTTGTTCTCACTGAAGTGCCCAACCGAACGAGTTGCCGTCCGATCGAACGACCGTCCGATCGAACGACCGTCCGATCGAACGACCGTCCGATCGACCGACCTGAAAGGGAGAGATACTTCAATGTTTTCAAAATGCTACAACGAAAACTTCAAAAGTCAAGTCATCATACACAAACACATCATTCCCAAAGGAAGAAACAATCCACTCGAACAGTCATCCGAACGGACGACCGTCCTAACGGACAACCACTCGCACGACTGGCTGTCCGATCGGACTACCATCCGAACGGACTGCTGTCCGAACCACTTGTATTTTGCACCATTTTACGCGTCACTTATCATTATGCTATCAATCTATTCAGGCTAACCCTACTCTCTAGCGCTCCCTTCAATCCATCATCGCTGTGAGTATACTCGATCCCTTTTTGCTTTACACACTTTTGGGTATTACATACGTTACTTATACAAAATCACATCGAACACACTACGCAATACTTTAAACGCTAACCATTACCGCATGTTATACGTGACTTAATGAATGCTTGTTTGTTATGTTTACACATAGAATGCTGTCTACCTGCCTTAGCAACGATAGTACTATTAGTTTGGACTCAGCACCCGTTCACTCGGGGGTTGTTAAGGACAATTACCTACATGGCTCACAGTGGTGAGAATGTATCGCGAACTTGATGTGCGATAAAGTGTTACATATATTAGGTGTATATTTTAAGCCCCTTTAACACTTATTTTTAGCCAAGTTTTAAATTTATAAAACACGATATTCTACTAACACTAAACACACATATGGGCAAGTGCACCCATCGTGAGCGTAGTATAGCGTTGGTAAGATACCGAGGTCGTCCAAGGATACAAGAGCTTTTAGTACCGGTTTATCCTCAACGTCTAATCAAAAATAAAAAGTTTAGAAAAATGTTTTAAACTAAGAAAAATAAAAACTAACTAAAATGCTGAAAAATAAAATAAAAAGAAAAACAGATAGACAAGATGAATCACTTGGTTCCGACTCGTATCTAGTATAACCTTTGATTATTTCCGCACTTTTGCACATAATTAAGAGATTATCTTAGTTATTGTAGTAGGCCCCTCTTTTGAAGGTGACGTTACCCTCACCCCAGTAGTTTGAGTCAGCAAGGATACAATCCTAAAAGGGTGGATTATTGGAAGATAATGAATTAAGTTATTAATGCAGTATTATGGTAGGCCCCGCTTTTGGCGGTGACGTTACCCTCGGCTAAGTAGTCTGAGTCAGCAGGGATACAGTCCTAAATAGCCGGGTTATAGTATTAATAGTAGTTAACTTATGAGGGGATCAAAGAGTTTGGACCCCCGCCATCCAATACCGTGAAGCATTGAAGGAGGTCCTACTAAATTTGACCCAGGTCCATTGCAGGACCTCTAAACGCTGAACAATGGCAAGACCTTTACCAAACCGTTCCCTTAACCCCCGACCAGGTAGCCAACATACCTCCATATAGACCGTGGAGATATGAATGGTGAAAATCTTTTATTTTATATAGACAGTAAAATAATGCCAAGACACCACGGACAAACGATAAGGAAAGATCACCTTCAACATAAGTAACTAGTTATTAAAGTCATTAATACAAAACCAAATAAAAAGTGCAAAAGATTAGAAATAAAAAGTATTATACTAGACACTTTGTCTTCACCAAGTGATGTAAGAGACTTAGGCAAACATGGCCTTGATTGTCAAGAACTCTTACGATCAATCTTGGATCCCGAGACGATTCACACACTCTACGATGGACAATGGATGATGGTGGTGGATGATGGTGTTGTGATGGTGGTGGGTGGTGGATGAAGTGTGAGAGAGGTGGTGTGCCAAGGGATGAGTTGAAATGAAACCAAGCACTCCTATTTATAGGCTGAACAGATGTTACACTCTAATTTGTATTTGACTAAAGTCGCAGCGGAAAATTCGTACCATAAAAATTCCTTTAGTTACAAACACCTTGACACACTTAATCTCATTTCTAGGGTTAATTTTTCTCAATAATTACATTTATTATACTTATTTACAACAAGAAATCATAAACTGACTTCACTCAATTACGTACTCGACACTCCCGTACAATCTGTCTTGTGACTCGATCCTCGATCTCCAATCCTTGGATATCCTCGTGACTGGTATTACCTGCGCCCACCACATAAAAATTTACAACATTAGTACGCATTATAAACATACAAGGTTTGTTCACATCTATCTCTCGTTTCATTAATTCTTTACATTCCAGCTTTTCCATCCTGTCATATAATTCGTGGTGAGTCCTCTTTGCTATTCCTGCATCACACTTATAACTCCATGTACACGAATTAAACAACATAAACACATAATCGTACCGAAAGAATTATGTTCATACTTAAACTTCATACACATTATCTCCCGTCATACATATGTACACACATAAGTACTAACCTACATGCATCCATACATATAGATACACTTAAATCATTCCATAAGTATCTACATACACACATACCTACATTGTTACGTACGGTCATGACATCACACATTCACATACATTCATACATACATACATACATACCTGATTGCAGTATACCAAACTCGTACATGCCTATTCTCCATACACATACCTACATACACTCACGTAATTATTCACATCCTTATAAACATACATACGAACCTATTTACCTACGTTCATACCCTTAAGATCACATAAACATGAGTTAAATTAGACGTACGTGACTTAAAACGCCTTTAAACTAGTTCCCGGCAGCAAATAAGACACGAAAACAACTTTTCGGAGAAACTACACCCGTCGCGCGACGCGACGGGCCGTCGCGTGACGCGACCCCCTCAAAACGACAGAAGGTTTGCAGCTGGTTGCTGCATATTTCCAGCGCGATCCGATTTCACGGAAACGGCCATAACTTCTTCATTATTGGTCCGTTTTACCCGATTCTTTTTCCTACGCGTCCGTAAATTAATTCTCCATCTTATGGAGTTAAGACCCGACATCCGGATTAGCAAAATTCCAGACTTTTAAGCCCTCGGCTTGTTACCCTTTTTCCATATCCTGTCCCGTTCATGCATTTATCCATCTAACTTGTTTATTTGACCATAAATTCTTATATACCTAATAATATCAATGACGCCTATTATAAAAGATTAAATTCTCGGATATCTTGCATTCTTTAAACTCATTTTACTCAAAAGCTTACTTTGACCCGTTAAGGGTATTTTTGTATTTCGTTGCATTTGATTCTCAAAAACATACATTTCGCTTCCGTACTTATCCTAATTATTCACTTGGTCATTTATCTTATTTCTAAACATCTTTTACAGGTCGTTCGCCCAAAATACCCACCAAGGGCATTTTAGTCAACTTTAACCCCAACACTTACGACGAAGGACTTCAACACATAACTACCCTCAAACATCATGTTTAATTAATTAAAACACCATATTACTTAACAATCTAAGAAGTGATTACAGAAATCACTTACCTTATGCGTCCGCGCTAGTATCCGATCCTTGCCCCTTCTTGACCCGTTAGCACATCTTGCTTGAGGCCGTCTCGACATGGTCCCTACACTTCCATGTCATCGAAACCACATTCTTGTTAGCATACCTATTTGTACATGTTAACAATCATACCAATCGCATAATCCACACTTAACTTCCCTTAGTCATTTCTAACAAGCATACTACATAGAAATCAACTTCATCTTCTTTCCAACTCATGTAATTCATCATGTAATCACACATAACGCATATTAACATAACATGTACCCAACGACTTCCTATAAACCTACATTTACGACAACGAGTCAGATCATGTTTCTTATACTTGTTGACTTTCAAAAGTCAACTATTAACCATATGTAATCATCGACTTATCAACATATACCCGCAACATCATAATTGACTATACGGACGACACTATATACATTTCATCATACACTTGATGTGAGTACTACTTTTTAAGCATAACATACAACTAATTTATGCATAAATCTTCTAAGTTCATATATAATTCATCAAATCCTACTAGTAATCAACATATAACATTCACACATAAACATCAAACATATCACCACCACATTTCTTTCAATTCAACTCACAAGAATTCATCATATCCATCATAATTCATCAACAATCAACAAGAATTGAACATGGATGATCATTCAAGTCATCATCCTTACCAAAACAAGTGGGTTTCACCTCTAAACATCAAATTAACACAAACCATACATAACCTATGTTCTATATGACGATTCTAACACTTATACATGATCAATTTCACATTATCTTACGGATTAGAACATAACCCGCTTCACACATGATCACCAATCTTTGATTTAAGACATACCTTACGATCCCCTTGTAAAGGTGATCACTAATTCATGCTCGGTTGTGAATTTGGGCCTTGATTCATTCTTCAATTTGAAGCTTTAAGGTTGAGTTAGGGTTGAGCTCCTTTGGAGCTCCTGAACCATCGAGAACACACGCAGAATGTGTGTTTGTGTGTGATATTTTCTTATTTAACTCAACATTTCATCTTATACACTTTAACCCCTCGAGTTTGCCTTTAAAACATATTTGGCACTACTTTTCTCTTTTAATAGTCTAAACAGGGCATTTAACCTAGTTAA
This sequence comes from Helianthus tuberosus, assembly GCA_030545235.1. Lineage (NCBI taxonomy): Eukaryota > Viridiplantae > Streptophyta > Magnoliopsida > Asterales > Asteraceae > Helianthus > Helianthus tuberosus. The sequence continues at coordinate 66,157,153 of CM060430.1, forward strand.
ATGGCCTAGTTATTTATTTCATAACATAACGCATAAGGACATATCTCGAATATATAACATCTGGATTTTGGGGCGTTACAACAGAGGGCTGGGCACGGCCCCGTGTCCGCTGAGCACGGCCCCGTGCCTGTCTGACACTCTCTCTCCTTATTAATTGTAATTCGCAATTACAATTAATGGGCCTGCTGTACTTTCGCCACGCCCCCGTGTTCACTGGGCACGGCCCCGTGGTGGGCAATAGAAGCTTCTATAGGTTTGTCTTTTCTGCTGCTTCTTGGGCACGGCCCCGTGCTGGCTGAGCACGGGGCGTGTTCAGTCTTCTGCCTTCTCTATTTTGCTTGGGAAGATGCCGTTGAGGGGTCGGGCAATCCACTTATGTTCCTTTTCTTGTATTTATGTTGGATTTAGCTGTCTTTTTGCTTCTTTTGTGTTTTTGAGCTCATTTAATCCTGAAAATACAAAATGAAGACAAAAACACTCTTTTTCCAATATTAGTACTTAAAAAGGGTTAGTTTTATGCCTCATTTGATGTAATTTATATGTTGCATTTTACACACATCAAATACCCCCACACTTGAACTTTTGCTTGTCCTCAAGCAAAACTCTTTAATATGTGGCTTACACTCCCAAATGGAACAGGTAGAAGAGAAGGTTTTTGGCTTGTCGTAGAGTGTTGGGAATCCAAGATCTTTTTGGGTTTTATCTTTATCTATTTACAATCCTATTCGTAATGATTTATTTAGAACGTTTCATAGGAAAAATTACTTATTTGGGCATAACATGCCTTTTTAAAATTCCATTTATATACAAGTTCACATACCTCACGGGAGAAATCACTCACACTCGGCCGAAGGTGTATTTTTAGTGAATCACTCGAGAGCGGCATGGAACTTATTTCTACCATAAGCTTGCCAAGCAATCAATCCTCCTCCTTTTTAACTTTTATACCTTTGTAAATATCAAGAGGAATTTGTGGGTTAAGGGTTAGGCTTGGGTTAAAGGTAGGTGGTTGGGATAGTGGTTAGTGGTTAGTAGAAAAAGGTCGAAAAGCGTAACAAGTGTCGGTTTTCGTAAGACTTTCTATTTTTGTAACTTTTTATTTTGATGAAGCTTTTATTCAAACAAAGTTATTTTTTATGAACTTGTTTGTTTATTTTCTTTTTGCTTCATCATCAACAGATTTTTTTTTTTTTTTTGAACGATCATACGAAAAAAAACCGAACTTGTTACTAAAACAAAGGGTTAAAAATAAAAAGGTTTTGGTGGGTAAAAGGGTTTTTGGTTTGGGTGATGAAATGAAAAGGTTTAGGCTCAAAGGGCTAACTAGGGGGATTTTTGGGTAGGTGGTAAAAGAAAAAGAAAAATAATGGTGTAGAAATAAAAAGGGTTAGTCCTAATGCCTCCATCATTTACTTACTCGGGTTTAAGTTGATAAGGACCGGGAATGTATCGTCATGGCAAGTTCTAGAGTCGTAAGAACCAAGCGGCTATTCACACAAGAAACGAAAAATGAGCATTTAGTCTAAAGATGTAAATTTGTATGCTCAATAAAGGGAAAGGCTCAAAACTCACTTTTGTGGGAATGGGTTTTTATGTGATCAAGTATATATAATCAAATTTTAACTAAGTTTGCCATGCCTTTTCATAATTTTCTTATGTTGGTTCTTTTTATCACTACGCTATCGGTTGTAAATTTGTAAAAATATAACCTTTTTGAGAACTTGAATTTCCCGAATTAAACCTAGACAAGTAAGAAAAATGAAATTTTTTTGAAAAAATTTGGGGTGATTAGCGGTTCCAATAGAGTTTTGTGTAAGGCTTGTATTTAGGACTTGTAAAATTCAAGGTTTTAGCATCCCCCCCACACTTAAATTACACATTGTCCTCAATGTGTCCCAAAAATAAATTTTTAGGTTGATTAGATGTGTAAAATGGTGTTAAAAAGCAAAAATTTTGTGTTACTAGGCGCTGAACACGGCCCCATGTTGTCCGGGCACGGCCCCGTGTTCAAGTGCCAGTAACAGAATTAAAACAAGAGAAGCAGAAGTCTGGACACGGGGGCGTGTCGGGTGAACACGGCCCGTGTCCAGTTACCTGAACTGGGCGTTTTTCTGCAGGTGGTTCAGCACGGGGGCGTGTTGGTTGGGCACGGCCCGTGTTGAACCTTCTGAAATGGAGAGAATTGTCGGGTTGCCTTGTTCTTGTGCATGAGGTCATTTTTCTCGTTCCCCTTTTCATCCCTTACCATCACGAGTGTGTTTTATTCCTGAAAATTAAAACTAACTAGAAAACATAAAAATTAATCTAAATTAAACTAAGGATAGTTCCGCGGAATGCCTCCGTGGTGCGCCACGTTTATAAGGGTCCTTGGCTAGACCCACTTTATCAGGTGGTTCTGGCTCATCTTCAATTAGGGGGTCGTCATTGCCGAATGGATATTTCATTGATCGCTCAAGATCGACACTCTTTTTAAATGCCCCTAATTGAAGAGGTAGATTGTTGAACTTCCGGTTTTTCAAAGCTTCGTGAGTTTTTACAAATGGTCGTCCCAACACTAGAGGAGCGTCATCGAGGATGACAAAGTCGATTGGGATTACCATCTGATTTGTTTGAACCAAGACATCCTCAACTATACCGGTTGATTTTATTACTTTCCGATTGGATAGAAAAATGGGTATTTGAAGTGGAGAAAAATCACTAATACTTAATTTTTCGAAAATGTAGTTAGGCATTATGTTAACACAAAGATCTTTATCGATTGTGACATTACTAATAAACGAATTTTGAAAGAAACATGGAACCGGTGTAATGTTAATTTCAAATGGGTCTTCTTTTATTAGTGAGGTTTGATCATCAGTTAACTTAACACTTACCGCTTCGTCAATTTTAGTGTTAGTGTTTAACTCTTTTAAAAACTTAGCATGAGTGGGTACTAAACAATGATTTTCAAAAGAAGGTGACAAGAGATTAATTTCTTCAAAATTAGACTCTTCTTGAATTTTAACGTTGTCGGACTCACCTTTTTCGTTGTTTAACTCATGTGTCGGTTTTTCACTTACTTGTTCTTCCATTTTAACACTTTCATTATCTCTTCCTTTTTTAATTCTTCTCTTGCGCGGGACTCCTCTTCCCTTGCGCGAGCTTCTTTTATACATCGATCGATAACTCTAATGTGTTCTAATATCCTATCGGTCACTTCGGTTATAGAAAAAGAATCGGTATTTTCTAAGCTTTGATCCGGTTGTTCGATCCTTTGTTCCTCATAATACCCATATGAAGTAGATGGTTCGCACCATTGTTCTTCATTGTAAGCATATGATGGATAAGGTTCGTAATTTTGTTCTTCATAATACTCATATGAGGTGGGTTGTTCACGCCATGGTTCCTCATAATAAGCATATGAAGGTGGTGGCTCATATCTTGGTTCCTCAAAGTATGAGTATGAAGGCTCATACCTTGGTTCATCAAAATATGAGTATGAGGGAGGAGGTTCATACCTTTGGTCTTCATAGGATGTGTATGAAGTTGATGGCTCGTACCTGGGCTCCTCATAGTAGGTGTATGAATTGGATGGTTGATATGAGCGATTATTTTGAACCGATCGTGCGTTACGACAATTAGTGCAATAATTACCCCTATAATCATCCTCCTCATAGGTGTAGTTGTAACCTCCTAAGTATTGATCCATAAGAATCACTCAGCAGACCACAACTGAGTCTCGAGATCAGAAAACAAAAATAAAAACGGAAACAGAGGCTGGACACGGCCCCGTGTTCAGTGGACACGGCCCCGTGTTCAGGATCTGTATCTGGGCGTTTTAATTAAATTTACTGATCTAGTTGAGCACGGGGCGTGTTCAGTGAGCACGACCCGTATTCAAGCTACTGTTACTGGGTCTTTTTATGAAAATGTGCAGCACGGCCCCGTGTTCAGCGAGCACGGCCCGTGTTCAACCTATTGTAAATGCAAAACTAAACTAAAATGCAGAAAAATGTGGGCCCGTTTTGAAAAGGTTTTGAAAAACTGATTAGGCCGTCGATTTTAAGCTTTCCTAAAATCCTTGTGTCCCCGGCAACGACGCCAAAAACTTGATGTGCGATAAAGTGTTATATATATTAGGTGTATATTTTAAGCCCCTTTAACACTTATTTTTAGCCAAGTTTTAAATTTTTAAAACACGATATTCTACTAACACTAAACACACATATGGGCAAGTGCACCCATCGTGAGCGTAGTATAGCGTTGGTAAGATACCGAGGTCGTCCAAGGACACAAGAGCTTTTAGTACCGGTTTATCCTCAACGTCTAATCAAAAATAAAAAGTTTAGAAAAATGTTTTAAACTAAGAAAAATAAAAACTAACTAAAATGCTGAAAAATAAAATAAAAAGAAAAACAGATAGACAAGATGAATCACTTGGTTTCGACTCGTATCTAGTATAACCTTTGATTATTTCCGCACTTTTGCACATAATTAAGAGATTATCTTAGTTATTGTAGTAGGCCCCTCTTTTGAAGGTGACGTTACCCTCACCCCAGTAGTTTGAGTCAGCAATGATACAATCCTAAAAGGGTGGATTATTGGAAGATAATGAATTAAGTTATTAATGCAGTATTATGGTAGGCCCCGCTTTTGGCGGTGACGTTACCCTCGGCTAAGTAGTCTGAGTCAGCAGGGATACAGTCCTAAATAGCCGGGTTATAGTATTAATAGTAGTTAACTTATGAGGGGATCAAAGAGTTTGGACCCCCGCCATCCAATACCGTGAAGCATTGAAGGAGGTCCTACTAAATTTGACCCAGGTCCATTGCAGGACCTCTAAACGCTGAACAATGGCAAGACCTTTACCAAACCGTTCCCTTAACCCCCGACCAGGTAGCCAACATACCTCCATATAGACCGTGGAGATATGAATGGTGAAAATCTTTTATTTTATATAGACAGTAAAATAATGCCAAGACACCACGGACAAACGATAAGGAAAGATCACCTTCAACATAAGTAACTAGTTATTAAAGTCATTAATACAAAACCAAATAAAAAGTGCAAAAGATTAGAAATAAAAAGTATTATACTAGACACTTTGTCTTCACCAAGTGATGTAAGAGACTTAGGCAAACATGGCCTTGATTGTCAAGAACTCTTACGATCAATCTTGGATCCCGAGACGATTCACACACTCTACGATGGACAATGGATGATGGTGGTGGATGATGGTGTTGTGATGGTGGTGGGTGGTGGATGACGTGTGAGAGAGGTGGTGTGCCAAGGCATGAGTTGAAATGAAACCAAGCACTCCTATTTATAGGCTGAACAGAGGGCTGGGCACGGCCCCGTGTCCGCTGAGCACGGCCACATGCCTGTCTGACACTCTCTCTCCTCATTAATTGTAATTCGCAATTACAATTAATGCGCCTGCTGTACTTTCGCCACGCCCCCGTGTTCACTGGGCACGGCCCCGTGGTGGGCAATAGAAGCTTCTATAGGTTTGTCTTTTCTGCTGCTTCTTGGGCACGGCCCTGTGCTGGCTGAGCACGGGGCGTGTTCAGTCTTCTGCCTTCTCTATTTTGCTTGGGAAGATGCCGTTGAGGGGTCGGGCAATCCACTTATGTTCCTTTTCTTGTATTTATGTTGGATTTAGCTGTCTTTTTGCTTCTTTTGTGTTTTTGAGCTCATTTAATCCTGAAAATACAAAAGGAAGACAAAAACACTCTTTTTCCAATATTAGTACTTAAAAAGGGTTAGTTTTATGCCTCATTTGATGTAATTTATATGTTGCATTTTACACACATCAGAACTGCCTTGGGCAGTCAACCCGCAGTCATTGGTATTGATAGGTTCATGTCGATAACTAACATGCCTCATTCACTCTCTGTACGTGCTGGTTATGCGTAACGCTTTCGAACTCTATATGCTATTATCAAACTTGTATGCTCACCTTTACACTATGTGTATTAATTGTTACTTTAACGTATGTGACAGGTGCTTAAGTTGTTTATATGCTTAGCTTGCTGTGAACTTGAGGCAAGGAAAGGTCTAGGATGCTCTCTGTGCTGTGATGAAAACGAGGCTAGGAAAAGAGGTCCTAGAAACCAATAAATAAACTATCTATGTATAAATCTGAGTTGTCGAAACAGAACTACTTGACTAGATTTGTCTGTAATAATTTGTTTGCCTTTTAATACATGGTATGGGACATGTTACTTTAAATTAATTGGTAATGATAATTGTTATGGAAACTTCTGGACAATCTGTTTCGCTCAGTGCCATGCCCCGATGTTTCCGCCATCGGTTGGGGTGTGATAACCTCCCTCTCCACGGGGTCCCTCACCCACACCATACGCCCAAACCAGCTACCCTCCCTCGACCTCGCGAGCCAAACCCATCGATTGGACTGTGTCCCTCCCAACCCTGTCAAGCTGGAGTGTCAGGGTCATATCACTTGCCACCTGCGGGGATAAGAGGCGAAAGAAACGCTTCGCCAGACGGGTGACGAAGGCCCCACAACTGATGTGGGTAGAGGTACGCTTAAAAGCGTACTCGGCGAGATATGCGGCCAACTTGTACGCCAAGTTGGCCCTCTCGCCGGTAAGTAAGTCGTGCAAGAAGAATAGTTCACTTTGGGTGACCCATTCCCTGCTATCATGACGACCGGCGATCGTCACGGTGATACACCGATGTAGGTATCGGTGTAACGGGTCGTAAAGATCAGTCGCTCGTGCCTTCGGGGATCGCTGATTCGGTTTCACGAACTCCCCGAACCCAATAGTGCGCCACCAAGGCCACAACACGTCACTGGACGTGCTGACTGGCGCATCAAAAAATGCGCGGGACACTGAGTACTCCTGTGAGTACAGACCCAAGGCAACGGCGAACTGAGGAAGTGTCATCCTCTGAGGCTTGCCGAAATAGTAAAAGCTACGGCGTCTGTCGTCAAAAAATGCTGAACACCCCCACCCCGGGTGTCCGTAAATGTAAAAGTAGATAAAAACTCTAAAGTAATCTCCCTGTGGGCCCGCTCTGCGGCGGCATCAAAAAAGCGGTCCCACGGGGAGTTAGCTGGCATGAGCTCCCTGACCCGACCGATCGCTCCAATATCGGTCAAAAACTGAATATCAATGGTCTGAGGCGCATCCAGCACCATCTCCCGTAATCTGCCCAAAACCCTATAGGCAGCCGTACATCGGGGGATATCTCTAATAAATTGCCCCGTCACAGTAAAATCGGGCACAATCTCCTCCTCCTATCCACATCCATGTCCCCGCCCACGTCCACGTCCACGGCCCCGACCCTGACCCTGACTTCGACCTCTACGGGCCGCACCAGCTGCTGATGACTCAGCCATATCGTCTGTAAAAATAACAATTACAACTTAGCAATCACTATACGATTAGCGTTAACGTATTATACGACTACTGTTCTTGTATACGAACGTATTGTACATATCATATACGCTCTGTACACATCAAGTATAGGTTTCGTATACTCACGTGTTATACATCTCGTACACGATCCGTAAACATGAAGTATACGACCGTACGCGCAAGTACTATACGCACGTATTATACGTCATGGATACGAAAAAAATATAACAAACTGGGAATAAAATATAAGTTCATACGATCGTATACAACGTCTACGATCGTATACAGTTTGAATATTCATATGCTATACGATCGTATATAGTGTATACGATCGTATAACATTTGAATATTCAAGTGTATACGATCGTATAAATTGTATACGACCGTATACACTTGAATAATCAGTTACAATTTTCTGTTTCAATTTTTTTTCAAATTCAATTATACAATCGTAATCGTTACGCCTATCTACGCTATTCGATCCTTTAGTATACAAGACCATAATCTAACATGTTATGGAATTTGAAAGTTTACTATACAAAAATGTACCGTATAGGAAGAACGAGAAGAAAACGACAAAAACGCCGAAGAAAACTATCCAAGGACGATCCGAGAGAAAACCGAGAGAATTTTTGGTGGAATGTTGAGGCCGTATGGTGGAAATGAGGTCGTATAAAGCTTATACGATCTTTTTTCCTTAGTATACGGGCCAAATAAATGTATACGACCCGTATACAATAATTTAATATTTTTTTTAATTCAGTGTTATACTTAATATACGATCACTATATACGAGGCGTATACGTTTATACGGCCCGTATACAATTGAGTATTTTTCATTTATCTTCAATTACTATATGCGGAAGTGACGAAGATCGGTCGGTATGTCTTAACGTTGATTCGTTTAAACGTTTTTTCAAGTTCAATTTCAACAAGTTGCCAAAACATTTATATAACGTGTATGTTCATCATTACAAATTGTCAAAACATGCAAATTGATTCGTTTAAACGTTTTTTCAAGTTCAATTTCATCATGTTGCCAAAACATTTATATAACGTGTATGTTCATCATTACAAATTGTCAAAACATGCAAATTGATTCGTTTAAACGTTTTTTCAAGTTCAATTTCAACAAGTTGCCAAAACATTTATATAACATGTATGTTCATCATTACAAATTGTCAAAACATGCAAATAACATTTTATATTCATAGGGCACCTAAATCCACATAATCCGTGGTCCTGTATTCATCAACGATCGTATTATATTGGTCAATACGTTCCTTGTAATAGTGATACCAACTTTCTGCTGGCGTATTCCGTGTCGGTTGCCGCCAGTATCCAGATGGGGTTTGCATTGGATATTCCCCTTCTAATCTGACGTGAATAAAACGGTTCCTGTTTACATGTACAAGCGCGACTGTTCGATGCAGAATACTTTCTTCGGCTGTTCTGAACATGGGAAAAAATGAAGCACAACCAAGGTCACTTAATAAGAGACAAATGACATTCCACCGGTTTGCTATCAGAAGCCCCGTGAATGGCATTTGTAGCCACTTATGTGCAGGTGCTCCGTCTATACGGTTGGACCAAACTAATGAGTCGAAAACTTGTTGATACTCAGGTCCATTTATCTTTTTTCCATAATTCGTGGAACCGGTTGCACTCATCATGAAGCTGCTCCCGTATGAACGGCGACTTCCACTCTTTAAGCGATAAGCCGACCGCTATAGATCGAAACCCACAATTACCGTCACCCTGCACATTTTGTATGTGACTGAGGTGTGGATAGAAGCAAGGTGGAATAAACTTTTGGAAGTGCATGAACATATTAACTTGTCCGACAGGCAGCAAAGGTAAGTCTGGTTGCTCTTCCTTTGATTTTGTGACCTTCTTTTTCGTTTTCGAATTCTTAGCGCCTTTCGCAATCTCGCTGAAGAACATAGGTGTTTCAGCACAATAACTTTGTGACTTGATAAACGAGTTGTGCCTGGTAGGTTCGATCTTTGACTCTTGTGTTCCAAACCCAACGGGTGAATCACTATACTGGTCCTGCGTTGTAAAAAAGCTGTGTCTTGAAGGCTCCGTAAATGAATCATCCTTCCTTTGTTGCTAAGCTTTTAAAGTTGGACGACCCCGTGTTTTTTTTGCACAACTGGTTGTTTGAGTTTCGTCTTATTGAGTTGTACCAACTCCTTCATCTTTTGAATCAGGTTTTTCTTGAGTTCTCTCGGCTGGGCACTTAAATGTTGTTTGAGAAGCGCAAGTTCATCGTCTAAGTCGAAAGATTCCACCTCGCCCGGTTTCAGTATGGAGTCCAAATTTAACTTTCTCCAAAAAGGGTCTATCAACTCCAACGGGATCATTTGACCTAAGAAACATATCAACAAACAACATAAAACGTCAATAAGATTTTGCGTGATGAAATGCTATGATTATAAAATGTGCTTGGTCGAATAATGTATTACCATTCGTTGTATACGGTTCCAACCGACACGCGCACGGCAACCCACAGCTTGTATACAAACGGCACGCGCATGTACCGTTAGATAACTTTAATTTTTCTATTTCATTTACTTCGTCGGATATCAACTCTAGGCAGGCATGTGAAACCTTCTTTAGTAGGAGATTAGATATTGGTTTGTTATGTTGACCCAATGTTCGGCTCCTGCTTGTTTCAATGCTGCCTTTGATTTCTGTCAGCTGGTTTCTTATGAGCTTATCGATAAGTGGTACCACTTTCTCCAGGGTGTAATTAGAGTCGCCTAGGTACTGCTTCAAAAGGGCATGTTGACCCTCTGCCCTGTTCATTGTACGTTGACCGAAGTTCAGATGTTGGTCGCTCCAGAACGAAACAAACCGGTCTCTATATGGTTGTAACCAGATTGAATCCAAATAGTCCATAATCTCTGTAATCAAAGTCAAGTGCAGTTAAGACAAGTCAAATAAGTACGATTATTAAACAAAAATAATATAAAACTTACCGTTGTTTTTTTTGCGTGGCAACTTTGATCGTATTCGCTCGTACCAGTAGTTGTAGTCAAGATCGGTCGTTGAGTTAATTAGCTGGCCCCACTTGTAAAGAAACATGTCCCAGCTATCATCTGTTTTAAAGCTTTGCATGCAATGTTTGAAGATGTTTTGCTGTATGTGCCACCTACACAATGAATGTCTAGCCCTGGGAAACACGGTTGCACATGCGTTCATTAGGGCGCGATCTCTATCCGTTACTATTACACGGGGTTCCATAACACTGTCTAATGAGTGTTTCAACCTCTGTAGAACCCATGTGAAGTTTTCCTGTTTCTCGTTGCTTACGAACGCATGAGCAATGCAAAACGACATCAACGTGGATGTAACACCTATAATCTAGACTAGCGGCATTTTGTACCGATTCGTCTTGTAGGTGGAGTCTATAAGCAACACATGCGGGAAGGCGCGCCACAACATGTTCGACTCCGGGTGGATGAAGAAAACATCCTCGACTCGTTCGCCGTTTTGAGATGTTATATGGTAAAAAACAAACCCAACCTTCTCCAACCGATCGAAAAGTATCTGCATTGGAGTCTCGCCGACTTGTTCCATTCGACCCAATTTGGCTCGAGCGTTGCATATGGTGTTTCTTGTTGAGACATTATGGGGGTCCTGTTCTTTAATGGCAGCAAGAATGTCTCGTGTTTTATGTTCTGATGCGTCAATTGCTTCACCGTCCTCTCTTCCGATGGAGTCAGCCTCATTAGGGACGGATGACCCTCTGGATACAGAAATGGTTCGTGGTTATGTTTAGCTTCCTCAACCCTTAGATCCCAATAACCTAACCTCTTTCTGTATGTCCCGATCAGTTGGAACATGCAACCGGTTTTCCTAGTCCCGCTGCGTCTGACCGTGGCTGTTGATTTGTACTTGCCGGCACAATCGCACATAAGCCAAATTTTTACTGGCTGACCGCTAGGGGGTTTATCGTAGATGGTGCGTTTGGTGACGAGGGCGTAGCCATTTACGCGTCCGACGTCTCTACACCACTCTACCAATTCATCCATGCTAGCGAATTTCTAACGAAAACACTTATATGTGTCAATTAATGATTAACCCATCGGTTTAGTTTTAGTATAAACGGGTTCGGGTCAGTTTCAGGTTGAACCTGCGAACCCGTTTGGGTTAACGGGTCGGGTTCGGGTCAACATGGTCGGGATGGCGGGTTGAGCCGTTACACATTTATACTATATTATATTTTTTTTACAATATATTTTACGTCATAAATTAAATGGGGTGCGTATTTTTTTGCCATGATTATAAGTTAAAAACAGAAATTAACATAGATTTTATAACTTAAATATGATATTATATATATATATATATATATATATATATTTGTGTTTTTTAAGTAAATTTTAACGTTAATATATTAATTTCAGAAAAATAAATAAAAAAATTCGGGTTTAATGGGTCGTGTTCGGGTCAACCCATGAAACTTCCGGTCGTGTTCGGGTTCTTATGTATGATACGATTTTCGGGTTCGGGTTTGTGTAAAATTTTAAGGTTCAGGTCGGGTTGAACCCACCAACCCGCGAACACGACCCGTTGAGCAACCCTAATCTAAGATTTTAATAAAAACAACATCAAACGTAAAAACACTAAAATAGTTAACGTACAATAAATAAACGTATAATTAAATGTTATACCTGCTTGTTTTTAAACTCACTACGTTCCTGTTCAGCATTTGGACCCTCGGGCGGTCCACAACTTATGGGAGGAGAATGAGAACTATCAGTCGGCGGTCCAACACTAACATGAGGTGCTTCAAAATTAACCGGGTGTTGCGATGGATAATAACCAGCATAATTAGCCTGAAAGGCATCCAAACCCCAAGTATCCTGACCTGCATCAAACGCAAGAATGGGATCGAACGGAGCATTCAGATCAAATATGCCCGCTTTGTTATCTTCATTGTTATCATAACTCCCCTGATTCGCCTCGTTATCAAACACATTAAAAAAGTCACCCCAACCCGACATTATAGCGTAAATAATTTGAATACAGAGAAAAATAGAAGAAACGAATAGAAGTTGAATGAAAATGAATGAAATTAGTGTCGTTTATATAGAGAATTTTACGGAATATTACATCGTTTCAAATGATTAACACGCGAATCGAGGAATCTAACGTCGAATCAAATAACTCGCACGAATATCGAGGAATCTAACGTCTAATCACATAACTCGCACGAGATTCGAGGAATATAACATCGAAACGGAGAATCTTACGTCTAATCACACGTGAATCGAGTAATAATACGTCGTGTCAAATAGTAATAAAACAATAAAATAAACGAAAATCATTGTATACGGGTCGTATAGATATATACGAGCCGTATAAAATCGTCGTATAATATATATACGACCACAGTATAATCTTATTCCAACATGGAATAGATAATCAGGCCTAGACTATACCGTTTAAGATTATTCTAACTGGTTGTGCCAGCAGCCTTTGTCAGTTCACTTTATTCTATACGGGCCGTATAACCTTATACAGCCCGTATCAACTATGTTAGAATAAGATGATACCATGTGGATTTATTAGGACCCTTAATATATTTACTTATTTACACTAGAAGTATTGACTTAATTAATATATCTCATTTTTGTTCTTTGTTTTTTAGATTTGGAACGACATAACAAGCGTCATACAAGAGGAAATTGACAAGTTGATCGAAAATATCATGACATGATCTTTTGCTTCGGTATTTAGGGATGCTAGGTTAGTTTTGTATTGTATTTGAACAACTTTTGTAAACAGGTTTTGTGAATTTGTTTGTTTATGGCTAGATTGATGAATTTGTTTGGGTTTGATTGTTTATGGCTGGATTTATGGTGTATTTTTTATGTTTTTTTTTTTCTTTTAGTTTTATTTATTCTGGGCTATTTTAGTGATTTGGGGCTTATTCTAATGATTCTGGTGCGCTTAGTAATTCTGGGCGGTTAGTATTTTGTTTCTTTGGGCCGTATGTGTTGTTTTTTAGACGGGTTATCCACGCCTGGAATAAAAGAATCAGATGCAAAATAGAAAGTTTTTTGGGTGATAGTCTAGGCCTGATTCACACCAGTTCTTTTTAGTCTGTATTGCTTTAGTTCTTCCAAGTACATCTAGTGTTTGACCCCTTTTGGTTTACCTACTTGAACTAATTTGTTTTAGAAGTAAACTAGGTTATAACCCCGTGTATTACACGGGTCGTATAAAAATGAATTTTATATACTAAATAGTAAAATAATATATCTTTAAAAACCTTTTTTATTGCACGGGTTGAATAAATATAATTTTATATATTAAATAATAAAAAATTATATCTATAAGAACCATATTGTACGGGTTGAATAAATATAATTTTATATACCAAATAAAAAAGTTATATATTTAAAACCGCTTGTTTTACACGAGTTGAATAAATGTAATATTGTTTACCAAACAATAAAATAATACATTTTTAAGAAACCTCATTTATTACATGGGTTGAATAAATGTAATTTTATATACCAAATAATAAAAAAGTAAAATCTATTTGATACCAAACTAAACAAAACGTTCAAATAGATAGTTAATATCAGGAGTAAATTACGATTTTGTCTCATGTGGTGATATCACTTTTATCCTTTTAGCCAAAAAACGAATATTTTAACATCTGAGCCCACAACGTTTTTTTTCTAACCATTTTGGCCCCTACCAAAAGGGTTAGAAAAAAAGACGTTGAGGTCCAAAAGGGTTAGAAAAAAAAAACGTTGACGGCTCAAATGTTAAAAAATTCCTTTTTGGGCTAAAAGGGTAAAAGTGATATAACCACATGGGCCAAAATCGTAATTTACTCTAATATCAAATTAGATAACTAAGTTTGAATTTGAAGTAAATAGATAAATATAAAAGTAATAATTAAACTAAATAATATTTAGTAAAAGGATTATCTATAATTAATTAGAAAAGATTAAATTATAATTATCCATAAGACATTGCCTAATATGATGACAAGTGTCCTCAAAGTGGTTTCTTTTATTATATGTATAGATATTAACTATGGGAAGTTTCATTTAAAAAGAAAATTTAATTGAGAAAAAAAAAGAATAAAGGATAATTTTGTAAAACATTAAATAGTTTTTTCACTTATCTCATTTATTATCATCTTTGACTAACTAATTAGTCATAAAGAATATCATCCTACACACTAACTTTTTTTGCCTACACACATCAACAGTTATCCTACATATTTCGAAATTTATCCTACACGTTGAAATTTATCCTACACCACTCGTAATTTATCCTACACTTTAAATTATTTATTTTATTTTTTTTGAAAAAAATATATATTTTGAAGATAAGTTATAAAAATTTAATGTATTTAGCTATTAAAAATGAAGACTACAAATTAATGATCTATGTAGATTTACCAATTTACCCTTATAGTAATATTAAATACTTATATTAAATGAAGTAAAATAAAACATTCTTATTAGTTAAAATTTCTTTTTTTTTCTTACAAAAAATTTCTTCTCGTTTGAACTCTCCACTAGTAACTATTTGATAAGTAACATTGATCAACTATATATATATATATATATAGGTTTAGGATCCTGTAAAAGAGATGAAATTTGTGAGAAGGATAAGAAATAACATGATGGGGACACATGTCATTATTTAATTTAGGGTGTGCATATTGGCACACCATGTTGCCTATTTGCACACCAAACCCTAAAAACCCTACATGTACCTACGCTGCGTATAGACCTATACGCAGCGTAGGTACAGGGTCCGTACATGACCATTCAGTCAAACCTCGTACACTGTCAAATCATACATACATACGTTACGTATATAGCCATACGCATCATATAGAAGTAACCCTATACGCAACGTATGTAGTGGGCAGGTACATGACAACCTAGTATATTGTCAAATCTAGCAGACATACACTGCGTATGGACCTATACGAAGCTAGTATACGAGGCACCTATACGCTGCGTATAGAGCTATACGCTGCGTATAGAGCTATACGCAGCATATGTCTGCCAGATTTTACAATGATACGATGTTGTCCAGGCACGTGAATAAAGGTATACGCCGTGTATAGAGCTATGCGCGGCTGATAAATGTATATTCAAATTCTTATTTAGACATCATCTGCCTTGACTACGAATTCAAAACATATTCAATTCTTCTTCGTTTCTTTGGTTTATAATTTCTTAGTCGAATGTGAAGCTAAAATGTCGTCATTTTGGCGCAACAATTATTTCAGTAAGCAGTATTCTAACGACTCGTGGGGAGTGAATGATGCTAATGAGGAGGAGGAGGAGGAGGTTGTGTCTAGCGTCCCTGATAATCAAAAGATACAGTTGCCAGACTTGAATGTGGCTCTGACTCCACCTGTTGATGAACCATATTACCCAGCGCATCAAGCGTATCCCGATTACGGATACGGGTGTGAATCTTCGTACATGCAACAAGGTAATCCGGATGGATACGGTGGATACGGAGATGAGCCTGTTGATGAACCATATTACCAGGCACAACAATCGTATACGGATTACGGTGGATACGCAGATGAGCCTGTGTAACACCCCAAAAATGGGGTTTGATAATTTAAACCCGGTTAATATAAAGGAACGGGTAAATTACCGTTTGGGGTAAAAGTGACCCGTAAATAAAAGTTGACTAGGAATAATTTACCGAGTGGTGACATGTATATATAAGTAACAAGATAATGAGTGTTAGTCTCTTTATTAATTGAAACGAAGTTGAGGGACCAAAACCGTTAAAAAAGAAACATGATTTATTAAATAAAGGAAAAACCCCCACACACACACACACTTCGTGTGTGTGTGAGACGATCAGGAAGAAGAAGAAGAACAAGGGTTCAAACCCTAGTTCTTGTTAAATCTTCAAATTGAAGGGTGGAATGAGGTCTAAAATCATAACCGAGCATGGATAAACGATCACTATCACGAGGGGATCATAAGGTATGTCTTAAATTTAAGATTGGTGATCATGGGTGAAGTGGGTTATGTTCTAATCCGTGAATTAATATGAAATTAATCATGTACAAGGGTTAGAACCCTCGTATAGAACATCGGTTATGTAGGGTTAGTGCTAATTTGATGATTAGAGGTGAAACCCGTTAGTTGTGGTGAAGATGATGACTAGAATCACCATCTATGTCCAAGTCTTGTGGAAAGATTGATGTATTAGGTGGGTATGATGAATTCTTGTTAGATGAATTAGGAGAAATATGATGATGCTATGCTTGATGTTTATGTGCTAATGATACTTGTTGATTAGTAAGAAGATTTGATGAAATATAAATGAACTAGGAAGATTATGCATAAACTAGTTGTACATGATGCCTAGGAAGTAGTACGCACGCCACGTGTTTGATGAAATGTCTAAATGGCAATAATATGTGAAGGTTGTGTTATGATGATGTTGAGTATGCTATATGCTTGTTTGAATCGGCTAATGGAATACATATGTGAGATATGAACTTGATATGATCGTTCATAGGAATAATCATGTATGCTAATAAGGATGTTAATGTAATGACATGAAAGTATAGGAATCATGTCAAGATGGATGGGAGCGTGGAAGGCTAACGGGACAAGAAGACTCAAGTAAGCGAATACAAATACGGACGAGTAAGGTAAGTAAATCCCGGACTTATGTAACACCTGTGTCATTTCAACCATCAAGCAAATGCCAAACCAATGAAATAATGCATTTCATACTTTGGACTTGTATAAATATGTGTATCTTTTGCACATATCAACTCATGTTCGATTTCAAGCTCTAAATCGCTTTCTGGAAGGTTATACACGCACTGATGCGCAAATATAACCAGTTTAATGCAACGAACACTCCGGAATAGTGAAATAGGCTTAACATACCTTAAATAACCTTTACATAACTTAGATATAAGTTTTGGAAGGTTTGGTGTGATGAAATCAAAGTTTAATCGCTTACAGGGACTAAATTTGACAAACTGCGAAAGTATGCCAATTTGAACTGTAACAGACCTTCCGGAACATGACCATAAGTTAAACATACCATAAATATCCTTTACATAGCTTAGAAATAGGCTTTGAGGGGTTCGGTATGCTAAAATAAACTTTTGGGTCATTCAGGGACTAAAAGTGTCAAAAAGTGCACAAGTTTGCATTTTCGCGCATAACTTACGTTCTGAATACATCTGGACATCCAAAAATTTATGTAAGCATGACTACATTATATTTTATTGATCGCCTTAAGAAAAATCCATTCGTCGCGTCATTTGGATCGTTTTTCGCGCTTATGCGCATTCCGTCGTAATTAAGCGAACATCGCGTTCGTACGACCAAACGAACCATCATCCGGCATATTTTTGAGTATGTTTTGAGTTCCCTATACTTTAACTTCATTTTAGAGCCTTGAAATGAGGTCAACGGGGCTCAAACGCATCGAAAAAAGGCTTAAACACGTGCAGGGACTAAACCTGTCATTTATGAAACATTTCTGGAACAGGGAGGGGTGTCGCGTAGCGCGAGCCCTAAAGACTTACCAGTAGCGCTACGCGACTGCCTAAAACTGACCAGATTCAATGTTTTGTTTGCAAGTTGCAGCTGATTGATTCGTGTCCACTCGTTTCCTATCGTCTAGTCATTGGATAAGGATCATTTCCAGCCACCATAAGGTTCTGACAAGTGTACGGATGGGATCGAATCACGGTTTTCGACAAACGATCCTAACGGTGGTGCATATCCTATAAATACCCACATACCCCCAACCTTATTTCTCACTAGAATTCTGATTTGAGAACCTCTAAGTTGAAACCATTGTTTCATACCTGAGATTCTTGAATCGGGATTAGCATTCGGGGACCCTTCGTAAGTATTCTTTCGTTCTTTTCCTTATTTTATTGCTTTTCGAGTCCGAAAGTCAAACTTTGTTTGACTTTCAGCGTTGACCAGTAATGGTCAATGCGAAGTTCTTTTGAACTTCGCAACGTGAGTGTAATCACGTTGGTCATAGTCCCTTGGGACTATGCCCACTGATTACCACGTTGTCTAGGGTCGTAGGGTAAGCGATCTAATGAATCGCTTATACCTCGAACCCGACCCATTTGGTCGATCATTAGGATCCGACCAAACACATTAGGTGACCATAGTAGGTAGGGAATAACCTTCCGAGGTTATACCCTATGGTCACATCGTTTAAGTAGTTGTATGATAGGTAGTTTATATGCCTTAGGTAAATTACCAGAATACCCTTTTCATGTATAATTGGTAATTAAGCATATGTAACCTAAACTTTTGTCACATAACTGATTATGTAACATGTTTAGGCATATAACACTTGTCATAGGGCTAGTTAGGCGGTCCGAACGCGTTTCACGCAAACGACGCGTTAAGGTAGCATAAGCTACCTAAACGAGTCGTAATGGGTCGTAAACACTTAGGTTAAGTTTCATTTAGTATGTAGGCTTTGTTAAACCAAATGACACGAGTCTCTACACTCGTTTGGTTTACAAACCCTAATGCTACCCGATCTTCCGATCTAGGTCCGGTTAATTAACATAGTTACCTATATTAGGTGCCGTTTGATATCCGCGGTCTCTAGCATTGTTTGGTTGTTACTCAAGGACTACTGAGCATTCTCAAGTGAGTACATAGACCCCTCTTTTACTGTTTTCCAAACTGTTTTGGGGTGAAACACATGTGCCTACTTGTTACTTTCATGCTTTCCTGTTTTCACATCATATACATGCTATGTTCGTTAGTACATTATAGTACATGATTTCATTACATCTTATGCTAGGTGTGCCCATTGTGTGCATTACTTGGTACATCGTTTTACATTACATTTCATGCTAGGTGTGCCCATTGTGTGCATTACTTAGTACATCGTTTTACATTACATTTCATGCTAGGTGTGCCCATTGTGTGCATTACTTAGTACATCGTTTTACATTTCATCTCATGCTAGGTGTGCCCATTGTGTGCATTACTTAGTACATTGTTTTACATTGCCTTTCTGTTGCATATGCTTATCCAGCGTATGAACACATTATACTACATTTTGAACCGTTGTAATCATTTGACTATGTGATCCGTTGATATCTGTGAACCGTTTGTATTTGTAACCGTTGAACCACGTGAACCGTTTGTAACCGTTGAACCACGTGAACCGTTTGTAACCGTTGAACCATGTGAACCGTTTGTAACTATTGAACCGTTTGTATCCATTACATGATTTACATTAGACATGAACATTACTTTGGTGGTTTGGTTTGATTAAGTGATTAAGTAACGACGCGTGTGTAATATGATACAAACATGGTGGATACGCCGCTGGTACTTCCTATATATAAGTGTTTGTATGGTATTACATATCGTAGCGTTATTTGAATCATTTCAGTTTGATACATATAACATTTTATACAAATAACATACTTTTCACAAGACATTGTTTTACAAACAACTTATCTTATACAAACTCAGTCTACATGGTTATTCATTTAACCATACATTATTCTTTTATCTATACATATCATTTGAACTTATTGATTTTCAAACGATTTACAAGACAAAGCAAATTACAAGGTTCATGACTAAACATTTTCTCAAACATAAGTCATGAAACCTATTTTCACAAAACCTATGTATCTCACCGGCATTTTTATGCTGACGTACCTATTTTCACATGTGTTTTTCAGGAACTGTTGCATAAGATGATCAAGATACATATAGGCAGACTTGGGCTTTAGTGACAATAAAAAATGCAAGACTAGTTAATTATGTTGTATTTCCTTGTTTGTTAAGACATTGTAACACTTCTAATCTATAAAACGAAACTTCAATTGCCATGGATTTGAAACAATTAATTCTGTTACAACACTCCCCGATGTTTCCGCCACGTTTCGTATGTTCTACGTGGTCGGGGTGTGACAACTTACACTTTAGATGTAAAATATATTGTACTATGATCATTATTGTGATACCTTTGAAAGTATTAAACAATGGAAGTAAATAGGTAAGTTTACGGAAAAAGAAGTCGAAAGTGAATAGGAAAGTATAATGATGCTAATTGTTTTCTGTTAAGAATGAAATGAAAGTGCAGGTATACTAATAATGGAGAGTGAAGGTTAAGTATGGAAGTCGTACGAGAGTGTCCGAATGGATGAACGATTGGACTTATATGAACGAGAATAAGAGATGTTGATGCTTGATTATGCACGTTTTAAAGTATATATATTATGTCACTGGTTGCTAATGAAGTAATTGGTTGTGGTGACTGCAGGTTTTACAGGTTTATGAATGTTTGTTCAAGATGTGTAAGCGGTTGAAGATCGAGTCAAGACATGGGTTGTACTTGGGTGTGTATGGGGTCACTTAATTCGATATACGTATGTTAGTTTTTAATTAATTTATGAAAAGGGATTAATGTATTTAAGTGAAAGAAAGAATATCATAAAGAAATTTTTAGTATGTATTTTCCGCTGCGTTAAATTTGATTAAAACGATTTAGGGCGTTACAGCCTGTTGATGAACAATATTACCGGCACAACAATCCTATCCGGATTACAGTGGATACAGAGGATACGGTGATGAGCCTCCGAACACACCACTGTATGATGATTATCTACCCTCTAACCCGGGAAATCCGTTTCAAAATCAGGTTAAAATTATTATTATTATTATTGTTAAAATATTATTATCATTATTATTATTGTTAAAATATTATTATCATTATTATTATTTTTATTATTATTATTATTATTATTATTATTATTATTATTGTTGTTGTTGTTATTATTGTTAAAAAATATAATAATAATTATTATTGTTAAAATTCTATCGTTATTATTATTATTGTTAGAAATATAAGTATTATTATTATTGTTATTATTATTAAAATACTATTATTATTATTATTATTGTTCAAATTTTATTATTATTATTATTGTTATTATTGTTAAAAATATAAGTATTATTATTATTGTTAAAATATTATTATTATTATTCAAATAATATTATTATTGTTGTTATTATTGTTAAAGTATTATTATCACTATTATTGTTGTTGTTATTATTGTTAAAAATATAATTATTATTATTATTATTAAAATACTATCATTATTATTATTATTATTAAAAGTATAAGTATTATTATTATAGTTATTATTATTGTTAAAATACTATCATTATTATTATTTTTGTTAAAAATATAAGTATTATTATTATTATTAGAGTAAATTACAAAAATCGTCCTTTATGTATGTCACTTATTGCAAACTGTGTCTTTTATCTTTTAATAATTACAAAAAACGTACTCGATGTTTGCAAACCCTTGCAAGTTATGTCCTTTAGCCCTAACTCAATTGATTTTTGTGGTAAAATCTGAACAAATGGACCCCACATGAGGGTATTTTTGTGGTTAAATCTGACCAAATGGACCCCACGTGAGAGTAAAATGACCAAAATACCCTCATGTGGGGTCCATTTGGTCAGATTTAACCAAAAAAAATTAACCGAATTAGGGCTAAATGACATAACTTTTAACGGTTTGCAAACATCGAGTACGTTTTCTGTAATTATTGAAGATAAAGGACACAGTTTGCAGTATACATAAGGACGATTTTTGTAATTTACTCTTATTATTATTATTGTTAAAATTATAATTATTATTAATATTGTTATTATTATTGTTAAATTATTATTATTATTATTATTATTATTTTTATTATTGTTATTGTGAAAATATTATTATTATTAACATTATTATTATTAAAATACTATCATTATTATTATTGTTGTTAGAAATATAAGTATTATTATTATTGTTAAAATAATATCATCATCATCATCATTATTATTATTATTATTATTATTATTGTTGTTGTTGTTGTTGTTGTTGTTAAAATATCGTAATTATTATCATTATTATTATTGTTGTTGTTATTGTGAAAATATTATTATTGTTATTATTACTGTTAAATAACGTAACTGTTTTTAGCGTTGCATGTCTCTAATTGATCTGAAGAACTGGGTACAAGCAACGGGAAAGGAGAATGGTTATGTTATTGTGACCCGCCGATCGAAGAATATTGGTGGCAGTACGGGGATGGTATGGCTTGTGTGCGACCGTGGTGGTGAGCACCGTAGTAAAGTAACAGTTAGGAAAGCTGGCAGCAAAAAAATTGGTTGCCCATTTTCATAACTTGATGTGCGGGATGTGACGAATGACACGTGGGAGTTAGTCGTGGAGGACTCGAAACATAACCACGAACCTGCATAGAGTCTGTTGGGCCACGCGTTTGTACGAAGATTTACTGAAGTCAAATACAAGCTGGTGGAGCAGCTGACAGCTCAAAATATGGAGCCACGTAACATATTTCAAACCTTAATAAAGCAGTTCCCCGACAACCTCCATGTTCAGAAAGACGTGCAAAATGCGGTCCAGAAAATTAGAGCATCACAGAAGGACGGAAAGACTCCCATGCAGGCACTGGAAGACATGCTTCATGAAAACAAATTCATTTACGACACCCGACTGGAACCCAAAACAGATGTCGTAACGGAGATTTTCTTTGTTCATCCCTTTTCGATTACTATGTGGCGTGCATTCCCGCATGTGCTGTTGATCGACGTGACGTACAAAACAAATATATACAACATGCCATTTGTCCAGGATGTGGGTTTGACGTCGACCAACAAGTCTTTTTGTGTCGCACATGCCGTTATTTGCAAAGAACGAAGGGATAACTTCGTAAGGGTGCTTGAAAGGATTAAGTCAATGTTGCATGAGTGTATGATGCCGCGTGTGATAGTCACGGATAGAGAGCTAGCTCTAATTAACGCTTGTGCTAAAGTATTCCCGAACGCGTCTAGGTTTCTATGTTGGTTTCACATCGAACAAAATATCTGTAAACATTGCAAGCAAGGGTTCGATAAAGAAGATTAGAATAAATGTATGTCATATTGGCAGAGAGTGTGTGACTCTGCTTCAGAGCCCATATACGAATATAACGTGCGCAAATTGTATAACCGACTTGTGGCTTGCAACCGCTTAAGTAAGTGTGTCTTCAACAAATGACACATACAATCCATTATATTTACACACGCTTTTACGTTTTATTATTTTACTTTTGCAGGGGTCTTTAATTATGTGTATGATAACTGGTTCAAAGACTATAAAGAAATGTTCGTTTTTGCGTGGACTAATAAGAGCCGCAACTTTGGTCAGCGCACCACTAATAGAGTTCAGAGCCAGCACGCAAATTTAGAAAGATACATAACACGCAAGGGTCCATTGGACCGAATCGTGAGGTGTGTTATTGATATAGTTGAAACTCAGATGGGGAAGTGCAAAAAAGTTTCACCGAAAGCATCGAAAAAACGATGAACCACCACAGACGACAACCACTGTTGGACAACCTACGTGGAAAGGTTTCCCAAAGAGCACTTGATTTGCTAGAAGGAGAGTTAATGAGGAAGCTAGAGGTGTTGTATAAACTTAACGCATCATGTGGTTGCCATATGTGGCTTAGTTGTGGGTTGCCGTGTGCTTGTAGTCTAGAAAATTACAGACGTACAGGTAAAAAAAATCTTAAACATACAAACCTTTGGTTATTTACTACAATTCTAGCAGTTTACACACTGTATTGATTTAACTGTGCAGGGCGTAAGATACAACTCGAAGACATAGATGTATTCTGGCGTAAGCTTGATTTACAACCGTGTAAACAGATAGAAGATGAGGTCGTTGTTGTAGAAGAGCTCAATATTATGTGTCAACAATTAGAGTTGCAATCCCCCGCTCAGCGAAAAAGTATGCTTTCAAAGATAAAAGCAGTCTTGACCCCATCAAAATCAACTAAGAAACCACCGATTGTCCAGCAAGATATTCGCGGTCGGCTTACTTCAAAAAAGGTACAACAAAGGTTGGAAGAAGCTGCGAGGGTAGACGAAGCTGTGAGAAACAATTCCTATGGTGAGGCAAGCAACGTATATGCAGGTTCCCCACTACATTGGTACAATTTACCCCGACACAGCTCATACGTACCGTCAGAGGGCTCTCGTGGAACTAGTTCGGCTGTAAAGTCTGAAAAACCTAAAATGCAACGAAGCCGGACAAAGAGTTCTAAAAAGAAGGAGACATTGGATGATCGTGGGCTTCCATTAATAAAGGGGGACGAGAACTTGTTAACCATTAAGAGGTATAAGCGATAGATTCCATCTGAGTTTCGCCCTTACATATCTTGTATACAAGATGTGATTCAAGACGGTCATTGTGGCTATGTCTGCGGCTGTCGGGTTAGGTTTTAGGGAACACGTATGGCCCCGTGTTCGAAATGATTTAGTACGGGAGATTGATCATAATGTATCACTATGGTGGCCAATATTCGAAGCATGGGGCAAAGGAGAATTTAACCGGATACGTAATAGCATCCCTTGGCATTCGGTGACTCCTTGCCCCAAAAGTCACTGGATGGAAATGCCCCACGCAGGGCTTCTCCTAGCGCAAATGTATAATATCGTCGTCCACATGCTAAGGATCCATAGGAGTTGTACTTTCTTCCCGTTATTGGATGCCCCTGAATAGCCACGACCTCAAGCGATATCCCTCGTACATGTTCACGGGGGACACTACATACATGTTAAGTTGGAAGGAGACTACCCCATGCCTACACTGAACCGACTATGGTCGATACGCCGAAAATTTGCTGCGAAACAGTGGGAAGAAATGTATAGGCCGCGGTTACAACGCTACACCGTGAATATGAACCCTTGTTACGCCCATATTCGTATTTGACAAAAAGTCGCAGCGGAAACACGAACCATAAAATTTCTTGCATTAAAAATATCTTAACTTATTTAAACTTTTAACTTTAACTTGATTCTCAATCTAAAGTCTGTCATCCTCTTATTTGTTAACTGAAAACATAGCTTTCATTTATTACATTTTACATTCAACGTCCCCGTACAATCTCTTCAAGTGACTCGGTCTTCGATCCCTAATCCTTGTGATAACAGCTCATCATCCGTACAACCTGCATTCACCACATACATTCATAACATTAGTACACATTTAAAGGAACAAAGTTCATTCGCATACACTTCACACTTCGTCATCTTTTAAGCTTTAAGCATTTCATCCGCATATCCATTTCCTGGTGAGGCTTCAATGATGTACCTGCATTACTTCTCATTCTCAAGGTACACCGTTAGTACCATTAACACTCAATGTATCTAGATCATGCGTACACACGTACTTACATACAAACATACATGCACATTTGCATACGTCCATACCTTTCCTACAACTTTACATACGTGCAAACACTCATACCTACCCCCATACGTACTTACATACACAACTACATACGTACGTACCATTCCTACATCTTTACATACAGACATAAGCTTGTACATATCCTTATACATACCTACATACACTTCCACATACGTACATACCTATCTTACATCATTACATTCATGTATTCAATCGTACATACCCTTAAACATACATACATACACATCTACGTACAAACATACCTTCCCTACAACTTTACATACGCGCATATACTCATACATACCTTCATGCGTACTCACATACACAACTACATACGTACATATCATTCCTACATACTCATATACAAACTTACATACTTCCATTCACATATATATATGTATATGTTCATACCTACACACGCGTATACCTTCATATTTAATTACTTGTGATTTTGGGTGCCCGTCGGCGACGGGGTGGGAGCCCGTCGGCGACGCCCTCTCGAAACCTCACTTTTCTGCAGATCCATTTCGTCGTCCGTACGCACTAAATCGCGCGTAACTTTCGAACCGTTTACCCGTTTAACCTCCCGTTTCTTCCTACATGCTTGTAAATTCATATTCTATCATACGAACTTAAAATCCCACATCCGGATTAGTGAAATTCTTATCTTACGCCCTATCGGCTCATTGTCACATTCTAATTATTTGACCCGTTATGGGTATTTGCGCATTATTTGGTTTATGACATACCAAGACCATAATCTCGCTTTCATACTTGTTCATATCATTATATTCATCAAATAACTTGTTCCTAAACTACTATGTAAGATCGATTGCCCAAAATACCCACCAAGGGCATTTTGGTCAACTTCTCTCTATCCTTAACAACAAGGAATTCCTTACATAAATAACCCATCCCACTACTTAGCTTATATCCTTAATCACACATTCTTTCCTCGGATCAAAACTAAGATCCGTTTAATACTTCATCGACATCGTACCATACATTCCTATTTAACCTCAATTATCATATTTAATTACGTTGCAAATAACTTTACATAAACATCTAGGAAGTGATTACGGAATCACTTACCTTATGCGTCCGTGCTCGTATCCGATTCCTTGCCTTTTCCTGACCCGTTCACACCTCACTGCTTGATCCCGCCTCGACGTGATTCCTATACTTTCATTTCATCGAAATCACGCTCTTATTAGCATACTCATTTGTACATGCTCACATTCATATCAATCACACAATCCACTCTTAACTTTCCTTAGTCCTATCTAACAAGCATAAACATATAGTTAACTTCATATCCTTTCCATCACATGTAATTCGTCGTGTAATCAAAATTAACGCATACTAACATAACATGTACCATACGACTTCCCATCAACATACATTTACGACAACGAGTCAAGTCATATTTCTTATACTCAGTTGACTTTCAAAAGTCAACTATTAACCATACTTAACTATCGACTTATCATCACATACCCGTAACATCATAATCGACTATACGGACGACACTATATACATTTCATCATACAATTGATGTGAGTACTACCTTTTAAGCATAACGTACAACTACTTCATGCACAATTCTTCTAAACTCATACATAACCCATCAAAACCATCTACTAATCATCATGTATCATTCCAAATGAACATTAAACATAACATCATCATATTCCTATACTTTCATCTAACAATAATTCATCATAACCACATAATACATCAATCATTCAACAAGACTTGAACATAGGAGGTGATTCTAGTTATCATCTTCATCCTAACTAACGGGTGTCACCTCTAAACATCAAATTAACGCAAACCGTTCATAACCCATGTTCTACTCGAGGATTCTAACCCTTATACATAATCAATTTCATATTATCTCACGGATTAGAGCATAACCCACTTCACCCATGATCACCAATCTTAGATTTAAAACATACCTTATGATCTCCTCGTGTTGGTGATCATTAATCCATGCTCGGTTATGGATTTAAGCATCATTTAGCCTTTCAATTTGGATGATCTTTCATGTTTAGGGTTTGGAGCTCTTGAGAGCTCCTGAAGCTTCACGAACACACACGTATGTGTGTTTGTGTGTGTTGATCTTTTAATTAGTAAACAACTTTCATTTGTTCCACTTTAGCCCCTCGGGTTTTCCTTTAAAACATAACTGACACTACTCTTATCATTTAATACTTTTGACCATACTCTTAACTAGGTTAAATAGCCTAGTTATTTATTTCATGACGTGTCACATAAGAACATACGACAAATATTAACATTCAAATTTTGGGGCGTTACAACCCTAAACCAGACTCAGACAAAGAGCCAAGTATAAATGATATCTCAGATTAAACGGAAACTTGTATTTATGTTAACATTTGTGTTAATTGTAGAATTTTTATAATTTATAATATCTGTATTATTTTTAAAATTATTAATAACAACAATATAAACACATTTATAATTTATATTATCAAAAATATAAATTATATTGTTTTATATAATTAAATAGAGAAATACCAAAAAATACAAAAAACCTACCTTTATATACGCTACGTATAGAACCCTACGCAGCGTATAGAAAACTAGAATTACCAAAACACCCCTGGATCTGGCTGCGTATAGCCTCAAATGAGGGGTAAATATGTAAAATGGCACTTTATATACGCCACGTAGGGCTCTATACGATACGTATAGAAAAGGCGGACAATCTCCCCCCAAAACTGAGGTTTAAAAAATTTTGTATTTGAAATTACGTTTATACCCCTAAATAAAGCCTCGTATAGACCCTTTCCAAGGGTATAATGGTAATTCTCCTTGGTCAAAACATCTTTGACTTTCTGGAAAATTACCATTACACCCCTGGAAAGTGTCTATACGAGGCTTTATTCAGGGGTATAACTGACCTTTTACCATCTTTATATACGCTGCGTATAGCTCTATACGCAACGTATAGAAAGATAGTCACAGATGCTTTGACCATGTAGAATTACCACTTTACCCCTGAAAGGGGTCTATACGCAGCTGGATACAGGGGTATAAAAGACATTTTGCATGCTGTTTATATGTTGCGTATAGTTCTATACGCGGTGTATAAGCCTTCGTGTAAACCAGATTCATCCCCTACGCAGTTCAGTATATCCCCAAATCAAATACACACACATACGAGCGGGAACACAGGGCGATTACGTATTTGAACCGCATACGAAGTGTATTTGAAGCATAAAGCAGGTAATTCTTCAACCCTAGCTCATTAATTTCAAATCCGTAATGTATTTCATCCGTAATTTAGTTGTATTTTAGGTAAATTGTAGAATTTGAAGGTTGTGGAATAGGTGTATTTGGTATGTTTTTCATCTGTGATGTTAGGTTGATAAGTATAGTATGGATTAGGTGTATTTGGTGTGTATTTCATCTGTGATGTTAGGTTGATAAGTATAGTATGTTTGTATGTTTTGTGGTTAATGGGCCTGTGGTTTGCTTTTATTTGTTATTTGATTTGAAACCTGTTAACCATTCAAAAAGATACTCAGATTCAGATTCAAATGTTTTTAACCTAAAAGTTATGGATATAGCAGAATAAGGGATTATAAATGTAACTTTCCTTGTACCAATAGCTCATTCTTGTCCAATTTGCCATGAGCCCATTCAGGGCAACTGACATTTTCATTCGTGCGGTCTTGCTTCTTACTTGCAATAACTGTAAACGTTCAAAACTCCTGACATGCGGTCTTGCTTCTTACTTGCACTAACTGTAAACGTTCAAAACTCCTGACATGGTTGTTAACCATACTTTCTGTCTCTTGTCGAAAGATGTCAGCAGCCTCTTTTTAATGCTTATGAGTTTAAAACCTTTAGATTTTGGATAATTAATGCAAGTAGTTCAAAGAGTATGACTCCACAAGACCATAAATAGGCAGCTGCGTATTAATCAGAACTAATAGGGCTGCATATAAAGGCTGCGTATTAACCATAAATAGGCACCTGCGTATTAACCATATATAGGCAGCTGCGTATTAATCAGAATATAGGGCTGCGTATAAGGCTGCGTTTTCTTTAATAATCTATTAAGTAACTGTTCAGCATGATTTTACTTATAGTACATGTTTTCTTTAATAATCTATTGATTATTATCCGTTTACATAAGCCGTAGCCGTATAAAGGATGCGTTTACGGCCGTTTATGCCGTATAAAGGCTGCGGCTTAGTTGTAAATGGCGTAAACGGCCGTAAACGCAACCTTTATACGACTGCGGCTTAGTTGTAAATGACGTAAACGCCATTTACAACTATGATGCAACCTTTGTACGTTATAAATATATAATATTTTTATGTTTATCGTTCGAGTTGGACTAAAATTCTATTATTTTTTGTTTTTAGGATGATGATGGACGAGGAAATGGATGAACAGTTCGACCCGAATGCGGAGGAGCAGATGGGCAAAGAGCAGCGTCAGCCGCCGAATCCTCTTACTGGTCACGCATACTTGGAGTTTCCTGAGGACTCCGACGCTTATGGCCGTTGCGCCAAGCTTCGGAAGATGCATGTCGGAGGACACTGGGCAGTTTGTTGGGATGCTCTTCAGACCCTCGGAGAGCATGATAGGGCTCGACAATTTATTCCCGAGGGTTCACCATGGGATCGGCTTTTTGAGCTGTCATATATGCCGACCTACAGGGAGTTATCATCGAGGTTCTATCTTCGTTCGAGTTTCATCCTCGTCGGGCAGACAAGGTTTTCGACCCAGCGCACCCCCCCAGCCCGAGGTTTCTTTTCGCCCGGCAGGAGTGGCGCGTGCTATGTCGCTTTCAAAGTTTGCGACAAGGTCTGGTTTATACCAGGAGGCTGAGATCGATACGGATCTCTATACGCAGGTACGTTTAACATTAACATTAACATTAACTTTTATATTGTTATTATTATTATTTTAATATATAATACGTAACACTTAATATTAATAACGTTTAATACGTATACGTGTCAACAGGGGTTGGTAATGGTTGATAAATCCACGCTTTTAGGGTTTTGGGATATGATTTCAACCATAAAAGACTGGGACCACACGCAGTCCAAGGGGAGGGTTTCGTGCATCAAGGACCCGTTATACAGGTACGTTAGTTATTATTGTATTTTTATTTTTTAATTGATGTCGCCCATAACATGCGTCGAAACCCGTTATACAGGACTCGTTAATGGCTACAAACGCAGCGGTTAACGGCTGCAAAACGCAGCGGTTAAACGGCTGCAAACGCAGCCGCAAACGGCAGCGATTTCGCAGCCGTTTAAAGGCCCGTTTATGGCTGCAAATGCGCCGTTAAACGACTGCGAAATCGCTGTCGTTTGCGGCTGTGTTTGCAGCCGTTTAGAGGCCCGTTTACGGCTGCAAATGCGATGTTAAACGGCTGCGAAATCGGGCCTTTAAATGGCTGCAAACGGCTGCGAAATCGCTGCCGTTTGTGTCTGCGTTTGCAGCCATTTAAAGGCCCGTTTACGGCTGCAAATGCGTTGTTAAACGGCTGCGAAATCGCTGTCGTTTGCGGCTGCGTTTGCAGCCGTTTAAAGGCCCGTTTGCGGCTGCGTTTGCAGCATTTAAGTCAGATATATAATTTAGTTTTATTATTTAGTCGACATCGTCAAAAATAATATAATTTTAGACCGTTATAAAATATATTTATAAATAAAACATTATATTTTAACGACGATCTTAATTTTGACACTCGTTAGGGACCTACGCAGCTTACGGTTCGACTTCGACTAAATAATAAAACATATAAATTTTAACGACGATTTTAGTTTCGACTAACGTTACGGACCTATGCGCGTTACGGACGACGTCGACTAAATAATATTTTTTCTTATTTAATCGAAGTCCAACCGTAAGGCGCGTAGGTCCCTAACGTTAGCCGAAACTAAAATCGTTGCTAAAATATAATAACTTTATTATTTAGTCGAGTCGAACCGTAAGGCGCGTAGGTCTCTAACTTTAGTCGAAACTAAGTTCGTCGTTAAAATATATAAGTTTTGTTATTTAGTGGACGTCGTCTGTAAGGCGCGTAGGTCCCTAAAGAGCGTCGAAACTAAGATCGTCGTTAAAATATTTTTTTTATTATTTAGTCGAAGTCGAACCGTAAAGCGCGTAGGTCCTTAACGTGCGTTGAAACTAAGATCGTCGTTAAAATATAATAACTTTATTATTTAGTCGAAGTCGAATCGTAAGGCGCGTAGGTCCCTAACGAGCGTCGAAACTAAGATCGTCGCTAAAATATAATAACTTTATATTTTAATGACGAACTTAGTTTCGACTAACGTTAGGGACCTACGCGCCTTACGGTTCAACTTCGACTAAATAATAAAAAAATATATTTTAACGACGATCTTAGTTTCAACGCTTGTTAGGGACCTACGCGCTTTACGGTTCGACTTGGACTAAATAATAAAAAAATATATTTTAACGACGATCGTAGTTTCGACGCTCGTTAGGGACCTACGCGCCTTAGAGACGACATCCACTAAATAACAAAATTTATGTATTTTAACGACGAACTTAGTTTCGACTAACGTTAGGGACCTATGCACCTTACGGTTCGACTTTGATTAAATAATAAAGTTATTATATTTTAAAACAGAAAACTGTTTATTAAATAGAAAACTGTTATTTTTAAACAGAAAAATGTTTTTTTTTTAAACAGAAAACTTTTTTTTTTAAATAGAAAACTGTTTTTTATATAGAAAACTGTTTGTTTAAAAAAAAAACAGAAAAACGGTTTTTATAAAAAATAGAATACAGTTTTTATAAAAAATTCAGAAAAACAGTTTACTGTTTTAAAAAATAATAACTTTATTATTTAGTCGAAGTCGAAACGTAAGGCGCGTAGGTCACTAACGTTAGTCAAAACTAAGTTCGTCGTTAAAATATATAAGTTTTGTTATTTAGTCGACGTCGTCCGTAAGGCGCGTAGGTGTCACACCTCAACCGATGGCGGAAACATCGGGATGAGACAAACAAATCGATCAAAAGCATCATAACATTATTGTGACAATATAATTTAAATCAAATTTCATAAATGACTAGAACCAAATACATTGTTTCAAATAAAGACAAATTGTAGCATCATAACATGATAATGTTTATTATTCAAATGAGTTTCTAAGTCAATCCTAACTTGATTTCTTCATCACTTCGTCTATCAACCTGCAACATGTATTAAAATAAAATCAACAAAATGTTAGCGAGTATACAAGTTTGATACATAGCATAAAATAGAATAAAATAGTTTAACGTGCTCATATCCAACATGAATAAGATGATACTAGTTAACAGTTATGCCGAAACGATGTTACTCTACATGCTAAAACCAATGTTTACGCAATTAAAGTGCCTATCCTCAAAGTTTAGCGGGAGGTTAACATGTTTAACTTAACAATACCTAAGGATAGCGGGCGGGGCGTTACAACCTATAACGTTATAATTGTTAAGGTAGGCTTGATCGAAGTTAATGAGCATATAGTCATGAAGTGTTTACATTAGCATCACATGTATAACAAGAATCAAACATTTCATGTGTAATTTGGATAGAGTGTGAATAAATAAAGTTTAACGTGTTTGTGAATTTGAATATGAATACAAGTTGCACCCAAAAGTGTTTAAAATGAAAATGGGATCATGTATACTCACCGTGGTTGCGTATGGAGATTCCTT
The DNA here is from genome assembly GCA_030545235.1 of Helianthus tuberosus. Lineage (NCBI taxonomy): Eukaryota > Viridiplantae > Streptophyta > Magnoliopsida > Asterales > Asteraceae > Helianthus > Helianthus tuberosus. The sequence continues at coordinate 66,190,542 of CM060430.1, forward strand.
GAAATAACACACGAGTAAAGATTGGGAATTCCGAATGAACGAAATGGATATCCTCGATATTCAAACGCCACATAACGATCTCGTTAAATAAAATTTCTAAAAATTTCTAATATTTAAGGTTTGCGGATCAGATATTATCCTTTATCTGGTTGTTGTGTAATTTATTTGAACTCGAAGGTACTGTCGTATATTTATATATAAACATTTCTTTCAAGTTACAAATTGGTTTAAACAGATTTTCTTTATAATAAACAAATTATTAAATTAAATTTGCAATTCAAAAGACACAGTAACAATTTGGTTTTCAAAACAAGTTTTATAATAGCAAATTTAATGAACGGATTATTTGTAAAGCTTTAACAAAGTTTAATTAAATTTTAAATTAAATTTGCAATTCAAAAGACACAGTAACAATTTGGTTTTCAAAACAAGTTTTATAATAGCAAATTTAATGAATGGATTATTTGTAAAGCTTTAACAAAGTTTTCATTAATGAACGGATTATTTGTAAAGCTTTAACAAAGTTTTAATAATAATAAAGTTAATTATACATATGGTTAAATAAAAAAAATGAGAGAAACGGAAAAGAAATGCGGCGATAAAATAGGGAGCTGGGATAGATCCCTTGACCTCCGAGCTGTAACTAAATGGCATCAGCCACTGGGCCACGCTCCAGTTTGAGTTATACATTTGCTGCTATTATGTTTACTATCTCGTAAGGGTTATATCTGTTAAAGCAAAGAACGTTTTTTTTTTTTTTTTTTGGTATAGGGATCAGCAAGATTGGTGGTCAATCACATCATATCCCTGTTTCTTAAGAGCATTATACCATTTTCATTCATAATCTTTTTTTCCTTATTTAGGGTCATTGTAACTTGTATATAAAGGATTATTCTATTTGTATTGATCATCAGAAAATAAAAACCCTCAGTTTCAATTCTCTCTTGATATTATGGTATCAGAGCAACGTTCAATTCTCTGACCTGCTCATCACCTACCCATCTTTGCAATTGTTACAAAATCAAGCCGCCATGTCCGGAGACGGTAGCTCGGGTAACGATCTCACCCTACAGCTTGCCAACCTGCTCAAAACCGGGATTAATTCCCAACCAAACAACCAAAAACTTTATGATATTCTACACATCAATCTCAAAATCAATAGCCAGAATTACGCGTTATGGACCCGAATGATCCGGGTTGCCATAGGCGGAAAATCAAAAGCCTTATTGAATCATTTGAACTCAAACCCTCCAGACAAAAATAATGAAACATTCGAACAGTGGGAACAAGATGATTTAGTTGTGTTTTCATGGCTTATACAAAATATCGAACCGGCGCTTGCTAGCAACCTTACCGAGTTTCCCACAACGAAATTGTTGTGGGATGCTCTGGTGGTCACATACAGTAGCGGTAGAGACAAGTTGCAGACATTCAACCTTCATGTTAAAAGCGAACGACATCAAACAAAACAACACTTCTCTTGAGGAATTCTGGATTACTCTGCAAGGTATATGGGGAGAAATCGACAGAATAGACCCAAATCCCATGAAGTGTCTAGAAGATATTCAAATCTACTCGAAAATTAGGTCTGAACAAAAACTTTTTCAATTTCTAAATGCCTTAGGTAGAAAATATGATCCCATTAAAAGGGAATTGCTCCTATTAGACCCTCTCCCGTCTGCAGAAGCGGCATACGCTGCTGTCCGAAAAGAAGCCGCTCACCAGAATATTCAGGGAGCAACTCTCAATGAAACACATGGTATAGGAGCAGGTCGGGTTGCCACCGAAAAAGAGGGATTAGGGCTCATATCAAAGGGTCGGCGGTTCGATGGCAAGAAGAATGGACCACCAGTAAAGGAAGACAAATCTCACCTGAAGTGTGATCACTGTGGTATGACAAAGCACACCAAAGAACAATGTTTCAGGCTCGTCGGTTACCCAGAGTGGTGGTCCGATGGCCACAAAAAGGGCACCAAAACTGCGGGAGCAGAAAAGGGTAAAGCATCTGCCGTTGTGGGCAACAATCATGCCGCCAACACCAGCGACGGTGATCGGAATAACACTGGATTTGGAGGTCTAACGGCGGCAGCAAATGAAGAAGAAAGCGTATTCTCTATGACCACAGGTACAGGGGTTGTGAGAAATATCTTGCAAACCCCTTCTTATCTTCAATATAATTACAAATTGCCCCTTGAAGAATTAGAATGTTTAAAGGTCACGAGTTTTGTTCCTTACATACTAGAAAGTTTTGTAAATTGCAAAAAGTACCCAAAATGTACTGGCATGGCTAATGTGGCTCAAAAATATAATAAAAGACGGGAACAGTCATGGATATTTGACTGTGGAGCAACTGATACCATGACTTACTACCCATCATGTCACACCCCCAATGATACCCCAAGTGGAAACCCCCGCGAGGCGTGTGACGTACCTGGATCTAGCCATCAATCACATTGAACTCATACAAAATTTTAAATAAAAATTTCTTTCATTAATATAAAGTGTTACAAAGCAGAAAGTACAAATCATCGTATTCAGCGAAAGCATAAACCATTAGTTAAGTATGACAATCATTAGACTCGTCTCACGATTCCATGTATCACGACCCATGACCACTCCAGCATCCCAGACAACAAGTTCCACATCCACACATACCTATAACCTGCGAGCATGCACACAAGTGTATCAGACAACGCTGGTGAGTTAATAGTTTTACGAAAACGTTAGTTACTGAGTGTTTAACTCCGTTCATTGATTACAATGTTGATAATACCTCAGATACAAGACGGCTCCTGATGTATGTTTTGCCCGTTCCCCAGTGCTCCTATCAAAGCACTGGGCATGACTGGGTCATTAGTTCACACCCGTCCTCTCCGGTACGGGGTGAGGGTGCCAAACCTAAGTAGCGCTACCAACTAATACCCCGTTACCTCTCCGGTAACAAAAAGATGGGACTTAAAGGTGATAGGACGAGTGTATTATCCAACATTCCAGATTTCAACCACAGGACGTATCCCTCTCAGGAATACCCATTTGATTTACCCAAAAACCCATCCCTCTCAGGGATACCCAATGATTGTCCCAACCACCGGGACGCATGCTCAAGAGGAATAAACTCACCTTAGATTGCTCGGTATGTTATGTTACTCGTTTCCAAGTTGGTTAACCTAACCCTATCGTGGTTACCAAAATCAGTCAGTTTTGTGTACATATGAATCACGTATTCTTCATACACGTTACACAAGTTGCATACAAGCGAAACATACATCGTTATGAAAACCGTACCAGGAAATCATTCAAAAATCCCGAACCTTATATAGCAAATATTCGAGTCATATGCAAGTTCATGCTTCACCAGACACATAACAGTTAGGTTTGGTACAAACATTCACGTATTCAACAGCTACCATGTAATGTGAGTCATCCAATAGTACAGATCAAGAAGTTCGGTTCTCATACAAGTAGACATGTAAGTCCGTAAACATATAATCATGTAATAGTTTTAAATCATTAGACAATCAAGTGTACGATTGCATAACTGGGCCTCTTATGCGACTCGGGTTCTAGTGTGCGGTCTGGGCTTGGCCCGTGGCCCAAATAACTCCCCGGCCCGCTCAAGTGTGCGTGAAATCAGATTAAGTTGTGCAATTCTGCATTAACCAACCATATATCGTGCTGCCTATTAATGTACGGTGCACTAGTGTGCGATCCAGATGTGCGAATTCCTTTTTGTTTGACTGTGGTATGTGGAAATCAGTTTCACACTTTATGTTTGTCAAATTCAATTGAATCAGTTACACCATCAGGTATATTACTCTTTTAATTTTTGTCTAACCTATAATTATCATGAACTCTCAATCAACATTCAAGATTACCATTTTTGTTTTATAACTCACAATTGAGAATGGCACATCCTATGTTTGCTCACGGTTAATATTACTCCACCCTAATCATAGCCTAATGATTAACATATTATCGTCATTACTCGGACTAGATCGAACCAAACAGATTTCTCATTTAATTTCCTGTAAATGGACTCTGTTAAAATGTAATGTGTTTGCGTGGAGGGCGTTGTTGGAAAGATTGCCTACTAGGGTGGAACTTAGCAAGCGGAACGTTCCTGTTTCGGATGTGGTTTGCCCGATGTGTGAGTCGGGGGATGAGACGGCTTCCCATTTATTTACGGCTTGTGCTTTCGCTACGTCCATTTGGCTGAAGGTTAGTGCTTGGTGTAAGGTTCCGTTTCTGGTAGCGTTTTCATTCGAAGATGTGCTGACCGCCCATCGGTTCTGTGGTCTGAAAGGAAAGAGTCAATCTGCGTATCAAGGTATTGTTATAATCGCGTGCTGGATGATATGGAAAGCTAGGAACGACCTTGTCTTTAATGATAAAGTTCCGAAGGTGGAGGAGGTTTTTTGCTCTATTAGAACGCTCGGGTATCTTTGGTTTAAGAACAGATCTAAATGTATAGATGTATCGTGGGAAGATTGGTGTAAATTTGTATAGTTGTTAGTGTGTTTTGGCCGCCCGTCTTTTCCTAGTTGGTCGGTTGCTTAATGAAGTTTTCCTTTAAAAAAAAATCAAACTGATCCATATATGTTCTAAATCATACACATGCATTCAAGTATAATCATTTAACAAACAAAACATCATGGCATTAATAAATACACATTATACTCTTGGCTGCCACTGACAACATTAATTAGAATACCCACATGGTTTTTGATTAGATCAAGGATACAACACATGGGCCGCCATTTTTTTAGTCAAAGTTATCAACTTTATTAGGTCATTTACTTTCAATTCTATTGGACCTTAAAGACTACTGATTTATCAACTTGATTATTTGAAGTTTGCGAATTCAATGAACCACTTTAATTTGACCAAGCATAATCAGTGGGTTCGAGATATCAAACAACACATATTGTTCACAAATCTGTTAGTCAAGTTCACTCACAAACAAGAACAAACAATTCAATAATAACACAAGGATTAATCTACTAACCAGGAGGCTCGACTGAGGGAGATGATGCCTCGACAGGGATTGCTGCCGTCGCGAACATGAGAGGGGCTAGGGTTCGAGCACGTTTCTTTCTTTTTTTTTTTTATGTGAAACTATAAGGGCATGCATGTATGTATAGGCCCTGCCTTCGGGCTTTGATTGGGCTAATACTAAGCTCGTGTGATGGGGATTTCGGGCCGAGATAACACATGAGGAACAATCATTTAATATGTAACATTTATCTAAACATATATTCATAGTATATGACTGAATATATACACGTTAATCCAAGCATTTTTCATTTAATAGGTAGCAAACACAACCAATTAATCATAAAATTAAGTGTAATTAAACAAGTTTACCAGGTTTACGGAATGTAGACATAATAACGACGTGTAGTAGAACATGAATAACAGCGACACCAGTCAAGTGTCACGAGATTTAAACAAAGCTAACCTTGAAAGTTCGGGTTGTCACACATCAGACTTTGCCACATCAACCAAACCTACAAAATCATATATACAAACGGCAAACGGAGAAAATATGAATGTGAAATACGGGGGAACCATCGAAATTTCTCCCATGCTTAAGCTTTCTAATTTCCTCTACATTCCCTCCTTGTCACATAAACTCCTATCAATAAGTCATGTAACAAAGGAGTTGAATTGCTCAGTTCTCATGCAACCCACATTTTGTATCTTACAGGATATCAGGACGGGAGCGATCATTGGGCGTGGCACTGAAAGACAAGGGTTATATTACGTGGATGAGGTGACTCAGAATGGTACTGTACTGCTTTCTCATGGAACAGTAGAACGTGAAGCCTGGCTATGGCATAGAAGATAGAGGCATCCATCTACGGGTTATTTGCATGTTTTATTTCCTAAGTTATTTCCTTCCCATTGTAAGTCACTTTGTGAAACTTGTGTGTTTGCAAAAAGTCATCGAAGAACGTTTAAACCAAATAACACAAGGGTTGACTCACCTTTTTCATTTATTCACTCGGATGTAAGGGGTCCATCCCCAAACATTGGGGGGCAAAACTTACGTTATTTCGTAATATTCGTGGATGATTGTACACGGATGACCTGGGTGTACCTATTAAAAAACAAATCCGAAGTTCTTGACAAATTCACCATTTTTTACAACATGATTCAAACCCAATTTAAAACGAACATCCAAATCTTCCGTTCCGACAATGGAGGGGAATTCGTTACCACCAATATGAAACTTTTTTTCCAAACCAAGGGCATAATTCACCAAACTACTTGTCCTCATACCCCAGAACAGAATGGTGTCGCGGAACGAAAGAACCGCATTCTGTTAGAGATAACTCGGGCCCTCTTAATAGAATCACAAGTTCCAAAGGTATTCTGGCCAGAAGCTCTTGCGACTGCCTCTTACCTCATTGTTGGTACACTTTATGTGGACGCGACTCGACTCGGTTCGACTCGGTTCGACTCGTTAGGTTCGGCTCAAGCCCGACGTCACGACATTCCTCCGTCGTGCGCCCCAGAGTTCGACACGCGAAGCACGAAGAGCCGTGAGCGTTTCCCGCTGACACATCATCATGACATCATCATGATGATGTCACAAGTTGACTAATCCTTATATTTTGATCTTTATGAAATTCACGTGCATGTGCTTGGACCAATCAACTCCATTGGGCCGAAACTTCCAATGGGCCTGAAACTTTCACTTGGGCCATTTGTTTGCATTTGGGCTTGCATTGGTTTGGGCTTTTTATACATGACGAAGACTCTTGTAGACGAAGACCCTTGATATGGCGAACTCCTAGATTTCGTCAATATGTAGATTTCGTCAGTATGTGTGTGTGGCGAAATCCCTGATTTCGTCACACATGATTTTCGTCGCATGGGTTTTCGTCGATGGACAGTATAAATAGCTCAGTTGTTTATCATTTTAGTCATGAGTGAGAACAGAGAGACTTGAGAGAGTCTGTAAAATATTGTTTGTATATGTTTGTGGTTGTACTCATCCCTAATCAATAGATATTGAATCTTTGGTTACGCGTGTGTGTTCTACATTGTGTTTGGTTTACACCGTCACGAGGATTCCGCACCCGCGATCGTGTTTGTGATAAACAGGGAATAGGTTTTCGTATCGGATCCTCGAGAAAAATGGACCTACAATTGGTATCAGAGCCTTGACTCTTTTCCTTGTTTAAAACCAAACATTGTTAGTGGTTTATCAAGTTGTTGTGATTTTTTTTTCAGCTTCTTATTCTTGAAAAAGCTTTTATTTTTCTGGAAATAGGCCTTTAAAATCTGCGTTTATCTTGTTATTTTGCTAAAAGTGTGTTTAAAAACCTTGTTTGTTTGCATGTTAAGAGATAGGTTTTTATTGAAAGTTTATGCAAAATTCATGTTCGGAAAGTTTGTCCGGTGAAATTTTTGACCGGAATCTTCAAGAAGTTCGTCGGATATTCATAGTGTTCTTCATTATCTTCATAACTGTTCTTGCATGATCTGTGTGTTTGATCTGAATTGTTGTTTGAATTAAAGTGATTTTTGTGTTTATGAATATTAAAATGCAAGTGGTTTGAAAATAGTGAACATTGTGATGATGTTTGGTTGAAAAAGAAACTTCGTAAATCAGAAAAGTAAGGTGTGGTTTGAATTTGTGTCACCAACTTTGTCAGAAGAGATAAGATTTATTTTAAAAAAAATATCTCACGACATCATTCAGTTTCGTCCAACATCAGTTTTCATCAAAGAGATTTCGTCAACAGTGTCTTCGTCAAACATACTTGAGTGTTCGTCGTACACAAAATCTTTGTCACCAAAATCAGTCTTCGTCACACTCATACATCTTCGCCACACATATGTATTGAGTTTTCATCACAAGGACTTCAGACTATTTAAACCACATGAAATCTGACATTAATCAATACTCCATATGCATTTTAATACAATTTGACCAAACATTCTTATATTCACGTGACTTCCTGCAACAAGCAATTAATGTGAATTGATATATTTGACTTTTGATCACATTATCTATTGAAACAAATTTACATGAAAGCAATTAGTTATCGAGACAAACAATGACCAAATCACGTGACCTTCTGATGAAGTTTATTAATGACACCGATACTTGTTGACTGACAATTGACTTTAATGAAACATCTTTGTGTTACATCATACAGAGTTTCGCCAAAGGACAAGTAGAGTTTCGTCATAACAGATTGTTTCGTCAAACAAGTTTCGCCAAGACCTGGATTTTCGTCGAGAAACTTGTAAATTTTTTTCACAGAAGGTTTACAATCATATCAAACTAGTTTTAGTTGGTTTTTCGAGTAATTACTCGCAAATAACAATCCAATGTCGAGTTCGTTTCCGTTTCCACAATCAGATCCTCCTCCGGTTTTCGATCCAAGTGCTTATCATCCGCCAGCGCATATGATTGCTCAAGCTCACGCTTTTTCAAAACCTAAATTCGATTCAAGTGTCTACTTCGGTATGACACCATCGATTACTTACACTCCACTTCAACCTCTATTTGCTACACCTCAAGCTCAACCTCAAAAAGGCAACCAAAACCCTTTCCCTTTCAAAAATCAAACAAGTACATCCACGTCCAACTCAAATCAAACTGATGGAAGGTGTAATTGGTCTGTACAATCTGGAGGTGGAGATCAAGGAGGAACTGCGTTTTATGCTGAAATTGTCAAGAATGTCAATGATGGTGAATCTTCAGGAAATGATGACACTTCAGGATATAGTGGCAGTACTGATGAAGATGGCTCAGGTGTGAGTGATTACAGTTCAGAATTAGATGTGAAGGAAGGAGTGGATTCTGAAGCTGATAATTTGTCGAATGATGCTAACGAGAAATCTGACTTGATCAAGAATGCTGCTGCTGCTTCAAAAGAAATGGAGAAGTTCCTATCTGAAGATGGATCTTTCTCTTGCCAGACTGACATTCTGAATAATGTCGCAGCTTCTACAAGTCAGGTAAAATCTGAAACTTCTAGCATATGTAGTGATTGTGCTGATATGAAACATGAATGTGCTAATCTTAAACATGAATTTGAAGAGATTAAACATGAATGTGCTAATCTTAAACATGAATCTAAAACGGTTCATGGTCACAATCAGAGTTTTGGTTATTGAACTGTCTAAATGCAAAGAAGCAAACATGGCTCTAACTCATCATGAAAAAGAATTTAAATCAGTAATTGAGACACTTAAGAAAAGCGTTTCTGAGTTATCAAAAACTGTTTTTAATAAACAAATTGGTATTAATAACTATATTAATATCATTGAAGAAACAAAGAAAGAGTTGGCCATGGCTAAATGTGAATATGAGGCGATCAAGCTCAAATTGGAGAGTTACTCAAACTCCCGATATGTGCTTGATCACATCATTGACGTTCAACAACTAAAGGGTAATGTTAAAGGCGTTGGGTATAAGTCGTGTCCGCCTCCTTTGAGACACAACTATACCAAGATGCCCGATGAGGAGGAAATGCCTCGGTTTGAACCAACTGTACCTCTTAATTATGAGGAGTTTACAACTGGTCTAGGGTTCAAATCGGACAGTTCCTCGGAGGGCTCATCTGGAACAACCGAAAATTCAGCATCTGTTGGTACAAAACAAAGTCCTCCCACACTTGAGGAGTATGATTCGTCAGATGATGAACCAGATGTGAGTGATGAGGATAAATCTCTTAAAAAGAACAAAGGAGTAGAAGTCCCTGTTGAGAATCATATTCTATGTGATCCTCCTACTCCTGCTGTGCAATCAACTGGTGCTAAACAAGAGATAGATTCTATCGCTGAGACAGAGTCTACTGTTAAAAGTGATAACGTGCTGTACACTTTAGTCGGTGATGACAAAATTTATTCAAACACAGCTTTTCCAATTAAAAATGTCAATCAATCTTTGATTGATAAAGTGTTTGAAGATACTACCAGTAAGTTTTTGGAAAAGGGGATCCCGAGAGTTTCAGTAACTCAGTGTGATCCGATTCCAAAAGCGGAAGTTAGAAGAAAATTTGGAAATAAAAAATCACCAACGAAGCAACAAACTATCGCTTTTAAGGGTAAACAACAACAACAACGAGCTCAAAATTCTAAAGGTTCACAACCGAAGGTTGAGACCAAAGGAGATCGTTTCAAGAAGAAAAACAATAATGTTAAATTTGTAGCATCCAACGGTACTGACAAGGTGGAGACTTTTGAAAATAAATCAAACACCGATTTTGTTCAAAAAGTCAGAATTTTAAAGCGTAACGCTCAAAACAATTACACCCAACACACAAACGGGTGTGAAGCTAGTACCTCTGGATCTACAACTTCAACGTCAGACCATCGAACGGAATCTCCTAAGTTTGTTGAAAGGAGATCGTGTTTCAAATGTGGGGAGTTTGGACACATTATCAAAAACTGCACAAACTCTCCAAAAGCAAATTTTGTTGAAAGAGCCCCTTCTGAACAAGGTCACCAACAACGTCGTCCTGTGTCACCAAAAACTGACAAACGCACTGTTAAATAACAAGAAACAAAACAACGACGTCAAAATGTGAAGGTGATCGAAAAGGCTTTAAAACCAGAAACTGTTAATAGGAAACCTAGTTTGTCACAACCATTAAAACCAGAAAGTGTAAATAATACACAAACTGGTAAAAGGAAACAGGCTTGGATACCGAAAACATGTGAGGATTCAGGGGGAGGCTTGCAATTTAAGGACCTTCAAGAAATTAAAATTACATTTCTTGATTCTCAGGGGCAACCCAAGTCTATGAAAGCTTGGGTCCCCCTCTCCAACTAATCTCTGAGTGAGTGTGCAGGATGTTCCAGGAGGAACTATCGATAGTCATCGGATTGTTGATAGCGGAGTGTCCATGCACAAGATCGGCGACAAAGAAATTGTTGCCTTTGATGGAGAGAAAAAGAAAAGAAGACAGAATTGTCTGTCGAAAGAAATTGAAAACCTTCGACAAAATGAAAATCATACCAAAGTTTGATTGTTCAAGGCTTTGATCGGGTCCCCAGGATAGATTCAATCAAAATGTATGCACCTGCAGCACGTCTGAAGTTCAAAATCAACAAGATGAACGTGCAGTGTACATTTCTTCGCGGTGTGATTGAAGAAAATGTGTTTGTTGAAAAAATCAACCGGGTGTGCGGATGCCTTGGCGTGGATTGAACAACCGCACACTAATTCTGAAAGAGAAAGACAAAGACCTTCGCTGGTGCAATGTGGAAGACCAGCCGGACCCAGAGGTTTATGATCTTGTTGCTGTCAAGAGATTTCTCAGTAGCTAGAAAAATCGACTTTGAAGTCCACACCGGGTGGATATCCAGTTTAGGAGAGCGCTCAGATTCCTTGCAATGCAAGAAGCAGTTGCAGGATACGGTTTTGAATTTCTAATCTCTCCTATACTTGTCGATATTTAAGTTGCTTTATGAATTATTATCATCTCGTACAGCACTCTTTGGCCAGACACGTTGATCTCGAATATCACCTCACACGTGATTGTTTTAATATGAAACTCGTCAATGTTGTCATGGTCCGCACCGCTTACCGACGTGCCAACTCATTTTTCCAAAATTCGATAAATCATTTCTGATTAAATTAATTTTGGTAAACGGCATTGAGATAAAACATGAGTTAACCGACATCGGGAAATCCTTTTTGTAAATACCTTTGTGTTTTTAAAATTTATCATAGTTTGTTGATTTTAGGGGGAGTAAATCCAAAATTTGAAAAATTCAAAAACATCGAAAAATTTCAAAACGCAAAAACATTGGAAAAAAAAAGAGTTTCCTGGCGAGAAAAAGGGAAAATGATAGTACATCAGTGGTCTGTCTAAACCTCCTTGAAATGAACTTAAAATGAAAAATGTTAAGCAGCTCTATATAAGATGTATCGGTAGGCTCACAATCATTTTAAAGTGTGCAAGGTGATATAAACTTTAATCGACTGAAGACCAGGTGGGAACCGCACATTGGCATATGGTCTTAGTACCGAAATTTCGTTTGAGAGATTGCCGAGGTTCTGAGATATTCGGTATTTATGCTGTTTTATCATCTGGGTATCATGGTTGTATCTTTTACCGAAAAACAACGGAGACGAAGTCTAGATCTTCCATGATACTATACATACGTGTACATATTTCATTCGACCTCAATAAGTGATCAACAATCACATGTCCAAACAAAATAAGTGATAATATATCACACCTTTCTTGCGGGAGTCAAGTCCGTCTCTTTGTGGTACGTTAGTACTGACCTGTTCACGGACTTGCTCCTGTGCCCTCATGCATCTGAAATTCAAGTTCCTCATCAATAAGTGATTCTATCACATAGGGCTTGTTTTCAATCAAAATAAGTGAGTTTCTCACATCTTTTATACGGTCAAACAGATGATAAATGGTATACTCACCGATAAGATGAACTCTCGTGCATACCTTGATACGGGAATGTGTCGTGTGTGGATGAACACCGGTCGGTAAGTATAAATCATACCTTAACGTATCCCCTCGCCATGATTACATCTGATAAGTTGAGCTTATGTGGACAACAATACCGATAATTGTTGTAGGATTCTTATCTAAATGTTAACTAATAGAACACCAAGAGCGTTTTGGCGTGACCGTACACTGATATGATTCTCTTACCCTCGAAACTCGCAAAAAGAATGTCTGTAAATATTTATTTACATTTCTTAGTTTCTGCATCGTTGTTTATATTTATTTATTGCTTTCTGTCTTTACTTTTCAAATATGAAAAATTCCAAAAAGATTTTAGGTGTGTTTTAATATAAACTTTATAAAAGCCAAAAAGATTTTTATTTCTAATTTATTTTTTATTGACCGATGTTGGAACTCGAGTCTATCCTACCCAAAATCCTGATCGTAAGCTAGAAAACAATTGCATCTTCATAAACAGTCGAAGTTAACAAGTTTTGAAAGTAAGGGATTAAAATTGATCATTTTCTAAACTTTCAAACTATTGTCAGTCGGTGTTTAAATGAGAGTTGGTCTCATATGTGTCATGCGCTTATATTGTTTGATGTCAATTCTTAGTAAGGTTTTCGTTTGAAAACTTTCTTAGATTGATTTTATTCTTCTTGGTTGTTCTCATTACGTTTTTAGCTCTGTTGTATGTGCAGATGCGGCATTCAATCTAGCTAAAGACGAAGAGAACGTGTCAGATGACACGCCGTAAAGTGAAGACACGACAGTGATACAATCTGAAGATCAAGATGATCGAGTTGTAGTTGATCACTCATCAACACCACAAGGATCTGAAGTATTGAAGATAAAAAGATTCACGAGCATCATTTAAGGGGGAGTTTGTTGATACACTCCCTGACTGTGACACGTGAAGACCTTTTAAAGATCCGAAAATGTGAAGAACGGACCATCACGAGTAGCGTCCAAGGGGGAGTTTGTTGGTACACTTTATGTAGATGCGACCCGACTCGGTTCGATTCAGTTCGGTTTGACTCGGTTAGGTTCGGCTCAAGCCCGACGTCACGACATTCCTCCGCCGTGCGCCCCAGAGTTCGACACGCGAAGCACGAAGAGCCGTGAGTGTTTCCCGCTGACACATCATCATGATGATGTCACAAGTTGACTAATCCTTATATTCTGATCTTTATGAAATTCACGTGCATGTGCTTGGACAAATCAACTCCATTGGGCCAAAACTTCCAATGGGCCTGAAACTTTCACTTGGGCCATTTGTTTGCATTTGGGCTTGCATTGGTTTGGGCTTTTTATACATGACGAAGACTCTTGTAGACGAAGACCCTTGATATGGAGAACTCCTAGATTTCGTCAATATGTAGATTTCGTCAGTATGTGTGTGGGGCGAAATCCCTGATTTCGTCACACATGATTTTCGTCGCATGGGTTTTCGTTGATGGACAGTATAAATAGCTCAGTTGTTTATCATTTTAGTCATGAGTGAGAACAGAGAGAATTGAGAGAGTCTGTAAAACATTGTTTGTATATGTTTGTGGTTGTACTCATCCCTAATCAATAGATATTGAATCTTTGGTTACGCGTGTGTGTTCTACATTGTGTTTGGTTTGCACCGTCACGGGGATTCCGCACCCGCGATCGTGTTTGTGATAAGCAGGGAATAGGTTTTCGTATCGGATCCTCGAGAAAAATGGACCTACACTCATTAACCGACTTCCAACTCAAATTCTAAAATCAAAAACCCCCTTACAAGTACTTTCAGAACTCACTAAACCACCCTCCATTCTTACACTTGAACCCCGTATTTTCGGATGTACTGTTTTTGTCCACATACCAAAATCAAATAGAATGAAACTTGATCCGTGTGCTGAAAAATGTGTCTTTGTTGGGTATGGGGTAACTCAAAAGGGGTACCAGTGCTACAATCCAAAAACCCGACACATGTTCACCACTATGAACTATGATTTTCTTGAAGCCAAGTATTATTTTGCCTCCCAACACAGTGATCAGGGGGAGAGAGAATGCCGTGACACACTGAGTTGGTTAAAATACGTTTCATACGAAGAAGGGAGCCACAGTACCCAAAATGAGTCTCCCCCTTCCACACAAGACCCAAATCGTCCTAGTGTCGCCCAACACAGTGATCGGGGGGAGAGAGAATGTCGTGACACACTGAGTTGGTTACAATACGTTTCATACGAAGAAGGGAGCCACAGTACCCAAAATGAGTCTCCTCCTTCCACACAAGACCCAAATCATCCTAGTGTTGCCCAAGAAACTGCTCCCAACCTGATACCCGAGGTAAGTAATACTCAACCTTGCCCTATACAAAATTTTGACGATAACACTAATGAAATAGCAGAGCAAGATGAAAGTGTACAGGATCAAGATAATGCACAAGAACAAGAAGAGTCTCTCGCAACAAATGAGCAAGATGAACAAGAGACAATCTAACCTGACACACAAGAAAGATATGTGCTACCACCAAGAACAAACAGAGGGATTCCTCCCAAAAGATATTCTCCAGGAAAAGAGTCTTAGGGAAGTAGATACCCTATGGTTAACATAGCCAACGGAAATCTATCCAAGGAAGCTAAGGATTTCTCTTCATCCTTATATTCCGAAGAAATCCCTACTAATACCGATCAAGCCTTGAAAGCAAAACACTGGAAAGATGCAGTGCAAGAAGAGATGAAAGCATTGACAAAGAACAACACATGGGATAAATGCGTCTTGCCAGTAGGAAAGAAAACAGTCGGGTGTCGTTGGGTCTTCACCATTAAATACAGACCCGATGGTACGATCGAAAGGTATAAAGCCAGGTTAGTGGCTAAAGGCTACACTCAAACATACGAAATTGATTACTCTGAAACTTTTTCTCCAGTTGCAAAGATGAACGGACACAATTAGGGTACTCTTCTCCGTAGCAGCAAATAAAGGGTGGCCTCCTCACCAGTTTGATGTAAAAAATGCTTTTTTACACAGAGAGCTAAAGGAAGAAGTCTATATGGAACCCCCACATGGATTTACTGATGATTTTGAAGAAAGGGAAGTGTGTTGCCTGAAGAAATCTCTCTATGGGCTAAAGTAGTCCCCTAGAGCATGGTTCGGAAGGTTCACCTTAGCCATGAAAAACTATGGGTTCAAACAAAGTAACTCAGATCATACATTGTTCCTTAAGAAAAGAAATAACCTCGTAATCTGTTTAATAATCTATGTTGATGACATGATTATTACGGGGGACGACAAAGATGAAATCACCAAACTAAAACAGAGTCTTTTCACAGAATTCGAAATGAAAGACTTGGGTCGACTGAAATACTTACTTGGGATTGAAGTTCTAAGATCAAACAGGGGATCTTTATGTGTCAAAAGAAGTACATTCTTGATTTACTAGCGGAAATCGGTATGCTTGATTGCAAACCAGCGGATACTCCAATGATTGAAAATCAGAAGCTTTATACGGAGGAAAAAACGGAACTAGCTGACAAAGAGAGATACCAACGAATAGTGGGAAAATTAATATACCTCTCACACACGCGACCTGATATAGTAATTATAAGATACCTCAAGGGGACGAGTGGTTATGGAGTCTTGTTTAGACCAAATGGGCATCTAGAGACTCAAGTATACACCGATGCAGACTGGGAAGGAGATAAAGGCAGCCGAAGATCTCCCTCAGGTTACTTTACCTTAGTTGGTGAGAAGCAAAAAACAAAAGGTGGTAGCCCATTCTAGTGCTGAAGCTGAGTTCAGGGGGATAGCAAGGGGGTTAACAGAAGTATTATGGATACGAAAGCTCCTAACTGAGATAGGATACCCACCGCTAAAGGCTAGCAGGGTGATGAGTGATAATAAAGCAGCCATTCAAATTTTAGAAAATCCAGTTCAACATGATCGAACAAAACTATAACAATCCTCAATAAAACCGACACCCTCATAAATATTTTCAACACCCTAATATATTTTAAAATATCCCAATATGTCCAAAAATACACCCCATACGCGAAAACGGGCCCCAAATACATGAAATAGTATTAAAAGTAATTAAAAACTGAAATTTTAAGTTGAGGCGGGCCGCGTAAAGGACCCTTAACCCTTACGCAGGCCACGTGAACTTAAAAACCTGGCAAAGCCCAGTGTGGCCACGTGGCCCGACACCCGGCGAACCTACTCGATAACCCAGCCCAGCTACGCGTTGACCTGGTTTGACGCGGGCAGCGTAAGCCTTAGCTTACATCTACGCGGGCCGCGACAAAGTGAGAAATCAACACTATATAAAGGAGCCATCGGGTTTCATTTAGAATTCGTTCAAAATCAAAATCTCTCTCTCTCATCTGAATATTAGGCAATATAAGCGGGTATTATACCCCCCCCCCCTAAATAGCGAAGTTCTGCTCCGTTGTAAGTATTATAACCCCTGGATACGTATTAGATACGCTGCCCGATTGATCTAGGGTTCCGTAACGGCTGTCGTGGTTCTGCCCGACGTAGTCGTTGGAATGACGTCTCGGGGAGGGTATTACTAATATTAAAATGGGTTATTATACTAACGCGTGTGCATTTGTGTAAATTTTAGATTGTCACCAGGAAACCCTTACGGAAAATCTAAGATAGCAATGTGAGTTGATCCACTTTTTGTAAACCTTTTGTTAACTATTTTTACAAAACCTTAAATACTTTTCCATGCGAATAACAGTTATTGAGTATTTGTAAGAATACAATTATCATGAGTATGTTGGGGTTTTGTATACAAAATTTGTTACCACCTGGTCAAGGAGTAACATTTCCACAAGTCGGGTTTGACAGTACCATGGATGTTAATTAATATATCTTAGAAACAAATATAATTGCGAGATCGCCCTCAATACTGTACACTGGGTTTTACTTAAACTTGATTAAACTGGGATTCACTCACCAGTATTTTCCACTGACAAATGTTTTTAAAACGCGTTTCAGGTAACAAACTGTGAAAGCCAAACAGAAGCCAGCTGGACAGCACTGAAGGCTTGGAAAAGTGGCAATAAAGTTACCTAAAATAAAATAGATGTTTTTATTAATAAAACAGGATTTATTCCTAGAAAAATATGTGTACTACGAACTTGGGTTTTAACCCATTTGTTTAATGTTATGAAAATGTGGTATTTTACTCTGATCAATGTTTCCTAACTACGGTCCTGATGAAAATTTCCGCTGCCAAATTAGACAATACGCGATACCACCGAAACTGGCTTGCGGCCGCCCGTTCCCAGGGATTAGGGATCGGGGGTTGCGACAGAAGGTGGTATCAGAGCTAAGCCACTGATTCAGCCACAGAAGTGTTCTGTTGACATCAAAATTCAATCTGTTAGGAAATAAATTACGGAAATACGTGCATAACTGTATTTATTGTTATGTGTTATTTGACTATTTGTTAGTTTACAGTATGAGCGACCAAGGACCATCTGACGCGTACCGTCAATTGTCTGGTTCGCCTAAAAGTGAAGGCACCTCCTCTTCTCAGCCTGCCCTCTCAGGGTACTCTGCTGATACGGAAGAAGGAATCTTTGTGTTTAAGGCTTAGTCCGAGGAGCCATTTCCTTAGAAAAAGAGGGGATGGTTCAGTCGAGGGGCACACGAACGTAGGAAGCATATGAAAAAAGTTACAAGAACAGAGAGTGCTAGCAGCAGCTAAAAGAGAAACTGATGCCTATGCCCAGGATATGATAAATAGGGGTATAGCCAATATCCATATCTTAGCAACCACTGCAGCTGGCCCTAATCTGGAGCAAATAATAGCACCCCAACCACAGCCACCTATCCCTGACCAACCCATGGAAATAGAAAACCTTGAAAACTAAGTAGAGATGCATGACTTCAATCCATAAGAAATCCCTAGGGTACCAGCACCAAACCCCCTAGACCCAAATTACGATCCCTGGTGGGATGACGTTAGGGACTATGTGCAACGCTACCCGATACATGAAGACACACCCATGCAGAACTTAGGAGCCTACCCAGGTATGGACCCTTTAGATCCCTATTACCACGATGAATACATTAGGGAGATTTTAGAAGATCCTTACCGATTTCAGGCACCTACACCCCCATACCAGGAACCCGCACCCCAGATTCCGAACCCAGTCCAAGAACCTGCACCCCCAATGAGTGCAGAAAACGTACAAGAATTTAGGACATTTGGTGAGGAAATTCTAGAAAGTAGTGAACGAATGGGGCAAGTGGGAGAGCGACTCGTCTGGAAGTACGACGAACGCAATATGGATTTTTGGATGAATCCATATCCGTGATGCGATGGAAGGAACGGTAGTAGTAATAATAATAAAATAAAAATAAAATATGTGTGTATGGATGTCTACTACTATTAGTGTAATTTTATTTCAGTTGGTATTGTAATCGTTATTTCAGTAATGGTGTGTAATAGATGCCTAGTATATGGAAATAGAGTAAAGTCGCAATGATCGACGCTTTTGGCAAAAATGCGTGTCATGTGATTGACTATATTAAATATTATTTTGTGATATTAATACGGGGTAAATGTTTAAAATTCAGATGGCCGACGAAGGAAATCAAGGAAATCTAAATAACGATAACTAGAGTAACATTAACGTGGTTAATGAGAATCCGAGCATCAATAACAATGGAAACCAAATGGATAATAGTGCCGTTCAACACATAGTGGCACAAGGAATTATAGATGCAATGCCATTTATTATTCAAACGGTTCAAGAAGCGAATAATAAAAGTAAACATAGCAGTAAGCGACCAATTGAACCAGAAAACAGCGTGAACAATGGACCCGTACTTCAGGTGCCCATTCCCAAAAGAAGAAGAACCATGCCTTATGGTTGTTCTTACAAAGAATTCTGGTCCTGCAAACCAATAGAATTCTCGGGCAATGAATGACCCATTGCAGCTCTACGCTGGATAGAGAAAACTGAGGCTGTTTTAAAAATAAGGAAGTGTGCTGAAGAAGACAAGATAATGTTTGTTTCCAATCTGTTTAAGAACTCAGCCTTAGAATGGTGGAACACTATCCTCCAGTCAAGAGGAAGTGATAAGATTACAACATGAAATGGGAAGAATTTAAAAATATGGTAGAAAGGAAATTCTGCCCTCCCAATGAAAAGGAACAGATAGCTAATAAGTTTCTGAACCTTAGGATGACAGGGGTAGATAGTAAGGGGTATACTACTACATTCTTTGAATATGCTAGAATAGTACCAACCCTTGCATCACCTGAACCAGTATTAATCTCCCGTTACATCTGGGGATTAATTGGAGAGATTAGACATGTAGTCAAGGCAGCTAGACCACAAACTATAGAAGAAGCTGTAGAATTAGCAAATACCTTGATAGATGAATTAATCCGTACTAGAGAAGAAGACCAGAGAAGAAACCTAACCCAAAGACTTACCCAAGAATTCCGTTCTGGGAATTACAACCGTAGGAATATGGGTTCTCCCTCTGCACTATTCTGCAAGGTCTGCAAGAAAAAAACATTCGGGAAAATGCTCCACTCTTTGCAATTTCTGCAAGATGCCAGGACACAAGGAAGAAGATTGCAGGAGAAAATCCAGTAATGGACTATGCTACAATTGTGGAGAAAAAAGTCATATCAAGCCGAACTGTCCGAAATTGGCTCTAGCTGTGAACAACAAGAACACTAAAAATGCCAGAGCATTTGTTCTGACTGCAGATGAAGCCAAGATAATTCCAGACGTGATAGCTGGTACGTTTTTAGTTAATGATGTATTTGCTAAAGTATTATTTGACTCTGGTGCAAACCAAAGTTTTATTAATACTTCATTTTGCAAACTTTTAAATCAGTCATTAACTAAACTACCACAAGAATGTCTAGTAGAGACAGCTAATGGAGAAACTGTTAGAATTTCTGAAATCTTGCAGGGAGTAAGAATAGAAATTTTAAATCAGAAGTTTATTGCAAACCTCTACCCAATGAATCTGGCAGGATTTGATATTGTATTAGGAATGGATTGGTTAATAGAAAATAAAGCCAGTATTTTATGTAATCAAAAGTCGATTCAAGTAAATTCACCAAAAGGTAAAACGATCACAATTAAAGGAGATAAGCCCTCTAGGTCCACAAAATTCATTTCTGTGACGAAAACTGCAAGATATATAAGGAAATGATCTATAGTGTATTTGATTTCTATAATCACTAACACTAAAGGAAAAGAACTAAAAGACATTCCAGTAGTGTCTCAGTTTTCCGATATATTTCCAGAAGAATTGCCAGGACTACCGCCAGATAGGGAAGTTGAATTCAGAATCCATCTATTACCAGGAACATCACCAATTGCCAAAGCACCTTACCGATTGGCACCCGCAGAAATGCAAGAATTAAAGAAACAATTAGATGAATTGTTGGAAAAAGGATTCATACAGCCAAGCTCATCGCCATGGGGAGCACCGATTTTATTTGTTAAAAAGAAGGACGGATCAATGCGTATGTGCATTGACTACCGTGAATTGAACAAGGTCACGATTAAGAACCGGTACCCATTACCGAGAATCGATGATCTATTCGATCAACTGCAAGGAGCTCGATTTTTCTATAAAATCGATTTAAGGTCAGGATATCATCAATTAAAGGTACAGGAAGAGGATATTCCTAAGACCGCTTTCAGAACAAGGTATGGCCATTATGAATTTACTGTCATGCCATTTGGTTTAACCAATGCCCCAGCCGCATTTATGGACATGATGAACCGGATATGTAAGCCATATTTGGATAAATTCATAATTGTTTTTATAGATGATATTCTTATTTACTCTAAGAATAAAGAAGATCATGCAAAGCACTTACACACACTTTTAAGTCTATTACGAAAGGAAAAGCTTTATGCTAAATTTTCAAAGTGCGAGTTTTGGTTAGAACAGGTACAATTTCTTGGACACTTAGTTAATCATGAAGGAATTCATGTGGATCCAACAAAAATCAAGGCGATTACCAAATGGAAAACCCCTGAATCACCAACCGAGGTTAGAAGTTTCTTAGGATTGGCCGGTTATTATAGGAGATTTATTCGAGATTTTTCTAGAATAGCCATTCCTTTAACTAAATTAACCTGTAAATCCATTAAGTTTGAATGGGGACCAAAACAAGAAGAAGCATTTAGAATTCTTAAGCAAAGATTAACCCATGCACCCATATTAGCGTTACCAAAAGGAACTGAAGATTTTGTAGTATTTTGTGACGCTTCCAAATTAGGTTATGGATGCGTATTAATGCAACGTCAAAAGGTTATAGCCTACGCATCTAGACAACTTAAGAATCATGAAGAGAATTATTCAACCCATGATCTAGAATTAGGAGCTATAATTTTTTCCCTTAAGATTTGGAGACATTACCTTTACGGTAGTAAGTTTACCATATTTACCGATCATAAGAGTTTAAGGTATGTTTTCGGGCAAAAGGAGTTGAATATGAGACAAAGACGCTGGATGGAGATGCTTAGTGATTATGATTGTGATATCCAGTATCATGAAGGAAAGGCAAATGTAGTAGCAGATGCTTTAAGCCGAAAGTATCACGAAAAGCCAAAAAGGGTACGTTCTCTTAAATTAAATCTACAAGTAGATTTAAATGATCAGATAAGAAAAGCACAAGAATCAGTAATCAAGGATGATACTGAAAAACTAAAAGGTATGAGTAAGGAATTAGAACAAGGAACTGATGGAATTTGGAGATTCCATAAAAAGAGAATGTGGATACCTAAATTAGGAAACACACGTCATCGTATATTAGAAGAAGCCCATAAGTCTAAGTATACGATGCATCCAGGAAATGATAAAATGTATCAAGATTTAAGAAAGAATTTCTGGTGGATAGGAATGAAAAAGGACATAGCAGCCTATGTTTCTAAATGTTTAACTTGTTCACAAGTTAAAGCTGAACACCAGAAACCCTCAGGCTTGTTACAACAATTAGAAATGCCAGTGTGGAAATGGGAATTGATAACAATGGATTTTGTTACTAAATTACCCAAAACAAGGAAAGGTAATGATACAATCTGGGTGATTGTAGATAGGTTAACCAAGTCAGCTCATTTCCTACCAATGAAGGAAACTTTCAGTATGGAACAGCTAGCCAAATTGTATGTAAATGAAATTGTTTCATTACATGGAATACCTTTATCAATTGTTTCTGATAGGGATAGCCGATTTACCTCTCATTTTTGGTCAAGTTTCCAAAAGGCAATGAGAACCAAGTTAAATCTGAGCACAACTTATCATCCTCAAACGGACGGACAAAGCGAAAGGACAATTCAGACAATGGAAGACATGCTTAGAGCTTGCGTAATTGTCTTCAGAGGTAATTGGGACGATCACTTACCTTTAATAGAATTTTCTTATAATAATAGTTATCACACAAGTATCAACGCTGCACCATTCGGAGCACTTTATGGACGAAAGTGCCGAACCCCAGTCTGTTGGGCAGAAATTGGGGAAAAGCAACTATCTGGACCTGAGATAGTACAGGAAACAACTGACAAGATTATTCAACTCAAAGAACGACTAAAAGCAGCACGGGATCGACAAAAGAGTTATGCTGATAACCGACGCAAACCATTGGAATTTCAAGTAGGAGATAAAGTATTGTTAAAAGTCTCTCCTTGGAAAGGAGTAGTGAGATTCATCAAAAGAGGAAAGCTAAGTCCCAGGTATATTGGACCTTTTGAGATTATTAGAAGAATAGGACCTGTAGCTTATCAGGTACAACTGCCAGAGGAAATGGTAGGAATACATGATGTATTTCATGTATCGAATCTCAAGAAATGCTTAGCCGATGAATCACTGATGATACCTCTTAAGGATATAGAGGTAAATGAACAACTCAAGTTTGTAGAAAGACCTCTACAGATCGAAGACAGGAAAGTTAAGAACCTCAAGCATAAGAGACTAGTTCTGGTCAAAGTAAAGTGGGACTCCAAAAGAGGACATGAGTACACATCTGAGCTTGAATCTGAAATGCAAAGGAAATATCCACACTTGTTCCAGTAGATCTCGAGGACGAGCTCTAAAACAAGGTGGGGAGGATATAACAATCCTCAATAAAACCGACACCCTCATAAATATTTTCAACACCCTAATATATTTTAAAATATCCCAATATGTCCAAAATTACACCCCATACGCGAAAACGGGCCCCAAATACATGAAATAGTATTAAAAATAATTAAAAA
Organism: Helianthus tuberosus; assembly: GCA_030545235.1. Lineage (NCBI taxonomy): Eukaryota > Viridiplantae > Streptophyta > Magnoliopsida > Asterales > Asteraceae > Helianthus > Helianthus tuberosus. The sequence continues at coordinate 66,214,210 of CM060430.1, forward strand.
CTGAAATTTTAAGTTGAGGCGGGCCGCGTAAAGGACCCTTAACCCTTACGCGGGCCGCGTGAACTTAAAAACCTGGCAAAGCCCGGTGTGGCCACGTGGCCCAACACCCGGCGAACCTACTCGATGACCCAGCCTAGCTACGCGTTGACCTGGTTTAACGCGGGCCGCGTAAGCCTTAGCTTACATCTACGCGGGCCCCGATAAAGTGAGAAATCAGCACTATATAAAGGAGCCATCGGGTTTCATTCAGAATTCGTTCAAAATCAAAATCTCTCTCTCTCATCTGAATATTAGGCAATATAAGCGGGTATTATACCCCCCTAAATAACGAAGTTCTGCTCCGTTGTAAGTATTATAACCCCTGGATACGTATTAGATACGCAGTCCGATTGATCTAGGGTTCCATAACGGCTGTCGTGGTTCTGCACGACGTAGTCGTTGGAATGCCGTCTCGGGGAGGGTATTACTAATGTTAAAATGGGTTATTATACTAACGCGTGTGCATTTGTGTAAATTTTAGATTGTCACCAGGAAACCCTTACGGAAAATCTAAGATAGCAATGTGAGTTGATCCACTTTTTGTAAACCTTTTGTTAACTATTTTTACAAAACCTTAAATACTTTTCCATGCGAATAACAGTTATTGAGTATTTGTAAGAATACAATTATCATGAGTATGTTGGGGTTTTGTATACAAAATTTGTTACCACCTGGTCAAGGAGTAACATTTCCACAAGTCGGGTTTGACAGTACCATGGATGTTAATTAATATATCTTAGAAACAAATATAATTGCGAGATCGCCCTCAATACTGTACACTGGGTTTTACTTAAACTTGATTAAACTGGGATTCACTCACCAGTATTTTCCACTGACAAATGTTTTTAAAACTCGTTTCAGGTAACAAACTGTGAAAGCCAAATAGAAGCCAGCTGGACAGCACTGAAGGCTTGGAAAAGTGGCAATAAAGTTACCTAAAATAAAATAGATGTTTTTATTAATAAAATAGGATTTATTTCTATAAAAATATGTGTACTACGAACTTGGGTTTTAACCCATTTGTTTAATGTTATGAAAATGTGGTATTTTACTCTGATAAATGTTTCCTAACTACGGTCCTGATGAAAATTTCCACTGCCAAATTAGACAATACGCGATACCACCGAAACTGGCTTGCGGCCGCCCGTTCCCAGGGATTAGGGATCGGGGGTTGCCACAAAAACATATTGACGTAGATCGACACTTCATCAAAGAAAAATTGGATGCTGAGATCATAACTCTCCCATTCGTTCGGTCAGAAGACCAACTTGCTGATATCTTAACAAAAGCAGTCAATCAAAAGGTCCTATGTCTTGACAAGTTGAATTTTGGAGATCCCAACATTCAACTTGAGGGGGCGTGTTAAAGCAAAGAAAATATTTTTTTTGGTATAGGGATCAGCAAGATTGGTGGTCAATCACATCATATCCCTGTTTCTTAGGAGCATTATACGATTTCCATTCATAATCCTTTTTCCTTATTTAGGGTCATTGTAACTTGTATATAAAGGATTATTCTATTTGTATTGATCATCAGAAAAACAAAACCCTCAGTTTCAATTCTCTCTTGATATTAATATCTGTCGAACAAACCTCTGTTATACAACATCAAAATCTGACTGATTTGGGTTTTATTTTTATTTACGCGTTAAATAAGTTACCATCTTCATTTAATAAAACATCAGCAGCAGTAAGTGAACATGGAGCATGTTCCTTCTTAGATTAATGTGTACATGAAAGGAAAGGAAGGATTAACAATAGAAAGGGTGTTATACCGAATCGAAAGAACACTCGCGGGTTTCCGATCTCCTGCGATGACAGGATTATTCCGACGGACGACTACGTTCTCCGATGATGTCGGCTCTCTGGTGCTTGAAATCAAAAGTTAATATACTTTAACAGTGGCCTGAATCGAGGGAACAAGAAAGTAAGAAAAATATACCGATACGGACGTGGCGTGAACTCGTATCGTTTTCCGGCCGCGACTATCTTCTCCGGCGAGTTGTGTAGTTTGTTTTGAGAGTAGAAAGTGTGTGAAGCTGTCAAGATAGCTTGTATTTATAGGGTGGAGATACAATAGGAAGTTTATTTGGCTAAGAAGACTAGGAAGTGATCTTGACCATCCATTTAGTTAATCAAGGGCTAAGATTAAATGATGGAAATTGAAGGGAAGAAAAGAGGCGCGTGAGTTTGTTTAGGGGCATTCTAGTCAATCCAAGCAATAGTTTCTCTCTCCTCCAATTCCCACCCATTTTTTAAACGTTAATAACTCTTTCATACGACATTATTTTTTTATAAAAATTGCACCAAAAAAACGAGCGTTTTTTTATCTTTAAAACGAGTATAATATTGCTATATTTTCGATTTTTTTTTTGAAAACCCAGTTGCGTAAAACGCAATGGAAAAAACCCAGTTGCGTAAAACGCAATGGAAATAAAAAACTAAAAAATGACATTTTTCTAAAACGCAATGCACAAAAAACACAAAGAAATGTCTTATTTGTAAAACGCAATGGCCAGAAAACACAAATAAATGTCTTAATTCTAAAACGCAATAGCCTAAAAACTCAACAGAAAGTGTATTTTCTAAAACGCAATGGACTGAAAACACATAAAAATGTGTTTTTACCTAAAACGCAATGCACCAAAAACACAAACACATGTCTTATTTCTAAAACGCAATGGACAGAAAACACTTAAAATGTCTGTTTTCTAAAACGCAATGGACTGAAAACACATAAAAATGTGTTTTACCTAAAACGCAATGCACAAAAAACACAAAGAAATGTCTTATTTTATAAAACGCAATGGCCAGAAAACACTTAAAAATGTCTCATTTCTAAAACGCAATGGCCTAAAAAAACAAAAGAAAGTGTTTTCTGTAAAACGCAATGGACTGAAAACACCTAAAAATGTGTTTTTATCTAAAACGCAATGACTAAAAACACTTCAAAAAAGTGTTTTTCTAAAACGCAATGACCAGAAAACGCATAAAAATGTCTTAGTTCTAAAACGCAATGGCATAAAAACACCAAAGAAAGTGTTCTCTCTAAAATGCATTGAACCAGAACAATAGTTGTCTGTGAATTGTCTGAACTAGGAATGCAGTTCTAAAAACGCAATGGCATAAAACTTACAGAAAATTTACAGTTTTCCAGAGAATTTGTCTGTGAATTGTCTGAACTACGAATGCAGTTTTCCAGAGGCAAATTTCCACAAAATTAATTTTTCTCATGCATTTTTATTAAAGCAATTTAATCTGCCCCTTGGACCCCGCTAGGGGCTGCCGCCCCCGGACCCCCGCCAAGATCGTAAAACGCAATGACTAAATCAAAAACCCAGATGGTAAAAATGAAATTAAAGAATTTCTTACATGGATCGAAGCTGATTTCTTCAACGATTGACGAAATTTGAATGATAGAAACACTTATGAGCGATCGAATTGAACGGATCGAGTGATTATCTTCAAAATCACGGGAAAAACGAGATTTTGAATGAAATTAAACTGGGTTTTCTTAAAAAAAAAACTAAAGAACACGTTGATCGGTGTTTGAATCATTGATTGGTGATGAAAATCGCACTATAATGTAGAGGTTATTAAGATAGAAAGTGAAGAAATGGTTGAAGCTGGTGGGTTTTGAAAATGGTGGGTTTTGAAGTTACTGGGGAGAAGAAGGAAGAAAAAAGGACATGATTGACTAAAATACCCTTGCTCTTTATTTTAAATTTTGCCACATCTCATAATCCTATTGCTTCCTAACCTTTCTAGTCAAAATAAACTTTCTATTTGATCCTTTCCCTGAATTTATAATCACATAAAGCGTTTTTTATTCTTGTTTTTAAAGTTGTTAAGGTTTCCGAATTAACACAAGATCAATGTATTCGGTTACAAAAAAGGACTAAGTTAGTGATTGAAATTTAAGAGGAAACGTGGTTTCGATCGTAATCCCGCAAAATCAGCGATCAATGAAAAGAAGGAAAAATTGAAATAGTTGACTTGTCCACGTGCGTTTTGGCGGCAAAATGAAACTGAAAACGATATGTAAGCAGTTTATAAGTGTTAAACGTTGATAACTCATTTCGATTTCAAGATTGTTGTTGAACGGTTAGTGTGCGTGTTTGTGATAGTAGGGACCCGGGTTCGAGTCCCGTGTCCACTATTTTGTTTTTTATCAAAGTTTTATTATACTTTCATTAATCGCATAACCAGTCCCTGAACTTCAACTTTAGGAGAATGCCATAATAGTCCCTCTAGTTATTGCGGCAACTTTAACTTTGTTAAATAAAGGTTTCATTTTGTTTACTTTCTACTCTAACTAACTATGTGGATTAACTTGGTTAAGATATATTACCCTAAAACTTTAAACCAAACAAAACTAACTAGAATATATATATATATATATATATATATATATATATATAGGGCCAGGATCATTTCAGAACCATAAATATTTACAGAACTCGCAGAACTCCTAATAAACAATCTTTATATTTATATATTTTTATGTTTAGGATAATTATATCATTTATTATATGTATTTTTACGATTACATACATGTTAAGAGTAATTTTATCATTTTTTATATGTAATTTTATAATTACACATATGTAAACTAGTTTTTTTACATATATGTAATTAGTTATGAAACATATATATAATTTTGGCAATTAAACATATGTAAACTACTTTTAACATGTATGTAATCAAATAAATACATATAATAGATGATAAAAAGATCTTAAATACAAAAACTTATGTATAAAATGATTGTTTATTAGGAGTTCTGAAAGTTCTGTAGTTATTTAGAGTTCTGAAATGAACTCAACCCTATATATATATATAAGGATAGTGTAAAAAGGGCCTAAAGTGTGAGAAGTGTGAGAAGTGTATTATAACACTATATATAATACTATATAACACCATATAAACACCGTATAACAAAATGTAACACCATATAATACCATATAACACTATGTAACACTATATATCATTATATAACAAATATAACACTATACATCTATCATAGACATGCTATCAGACAACCTATAGTGTTATATTTGTTATATAATGATATATAGTGTTACAAAGTGTTATATGGTATTATATGGTGTTACATATTATTATACGGTGTTTATATGGTGTTATATAGTATTATATATAGTGTTATAATACACTTCTCACACTTCTCACACTTTGAGCACTTTTTACAGGATCTTCTACCTATATATATATATATATTAAATTAATTAATTAAATAAAGGAATAATTATATTGAAAATTAAATTAAAAGCAAAAACCTTTCAACGGTAAATTAATTCGTGAATTTTTTTTCGAGATTCAAGGTTTAGGATCCTTATTTCACAACGGGTCGGATTTTTGGAAATTCATTTTGACGGATGTTACAGTAGGTCCCTAACGAGCGTAGAAACTAAGATCGTCGTTAAAATATAATTTTTTTATTATTATTCGAAGTCGAACCGTAAGGCGCGTAGGTCCCTAACGAGCGTCGAAACTAAGATCGTCGTTAAAATATAATAACTTTATTATTTAGTTGAAGTCGAATCGTAAGGCGCGTAGGTCCTTAACAAACGTCGAAACTAAGATCGTCGTTAAAATATAATAACTTAGGAAAGCATTCTGGACCATTTAACCATAATTCTGCATAATATTAAGTTGTCTAAAAGCTTATTTTTGCTGAGTTCTGCAGAATATGCGAGTTTTGGGCACTTTCCGGCACTTAAACTATCCCTAGGAAGGCAGTTTTATGATCCTTACTTTCCTACACACTATACTAGTGCAACTCTTGGTTTCTGTCACATTCTGTGTCTCAATACCATGTCTGTCTATTTACTGAACTCCGTCAGCATTTTTCTGATTTGTCTGGTAACTGTGCTATCTTTGTTTCGTGCACCATTTGAATCAATAAAGTGTTGCATGCAATAATGATATGACATTATGCAATATATGATGCACATATATGTATATGACAATAATCAGAAAGCATTCCCGTCATAAATTTTAAATGAGCACATTCATTAAGGCACTAATCATTGTTTAATTATTGTACGAATACATGGAATTTTGATAATTGTCACAATGGGTTGGGTAGCTGAGGAGTTGCAGGAGCGACGACAGCGTGATGGGTTACTTCCACGACCCTACATTCCGCCTGCAGCATGGCATCCGCATTATCAGCAGCAGCAGGATGATCCGCTGCCATAGTATTTTATTTTCTTTGATGTATTTAGTACTTAGCTATATTATATATTTTTGTTATGTATGTACAAACTTATGTTGTATGTATCAAACTTAGACAAATATATCATATTAAGTCGTATTGAAACAGTATAGTATTTTAATTTAGGGTTATTGGATTTTAATAATACTAAGTTTCACCTGTTGGCCGATAATAATCCCAACTTTAAAAATTCCCTCCAATAATCCCAACTTGTAAAAGTTTGGCCGCCATTGATCCTTTTCTAAGATAGGTGCACTTAAATCAATTAAGGAGTCTTTAGGTGTAATTGAATCTATTGAGGAGACCAAATTCTTATATGTTTGAAAATGATCAATGGCGGCCAAACTTTTACAAGTTGGGATTATTGGAGGGAATTTTTAAAGTTGAGATTATTATCGGCCAACAGTTGAAACTTATGATTATTAAGATCCAATAACCCTTTAATTTAATTTAAACGATATAGTATGGAAACGGTGTAATATATTCAAATTGTACCCGGGTACTTCAAAATAATTAACGTTATAAAAATTTAAAACTGCTATAATATTTTAATTTAAACGGTATAGTATGGAAACACGGTAGAATATATTTGAACAGTACCCGAGTAATTTAATAAAATTAACGGTATAAAAATTCTGAACGGTATAATATTCGAACTGCACCAAGACTTGGTATAATAATTTAATTTAAACGGTATAGTATGGAAACGGTATAATATATTCTAACCGCACAAGTATGTATTTAAACGTTTATAGCATTCGACTGCACTAGACGTGTTATAATAATTTAACTTAAACGATAACAAGATAATATATTCGAACCGTATATACGTTTTTCAAAGAAATTTAACGGTATATAATATTAATGGTATAACATTAACGATTATATATTTTAAGTGATGTAACCTTGGAACCGGGTATGTATTTATACCACAAATACATTAAAATAACCAAATAAAATGCTGATGGGTTATATACGCTGCGTATAGCTCTATACGTAGCGTATATAAACCCTGGTTGTCTGTGCCAATGATTGCTAGGTAGGTCCTGAAATCTATGCCACTTATACGCTTTTTATAGGTGTAACCCTATACGCAACGTATATAAACCCTAAGTGTGCAGATAGTCGCCAGAAGTGTGCACATAGTCTGAGCCTTAATTTATTAGAACAAGGGCAAATCAGTAATTTAATAAAAAACCTAATTAAAGATAAAATTCAATAAGTCACATGCAATGCACATGCAAGTTCCCCCATCGTTTTTAAATGTTAATAACTTTTATACGTAACTTTAAAAAAAATTAAACCATAATAGCGAGTGTTTTTTTATCTTTAATATAAGCACCATTTTGCTATACTTATATAGAGAAAAAAAATTGCATTTCAATCGGATGTTTTAGTCCATGGTGTTTTCTCTATGTTGTTTTAATTGTATAGTGATTCAAGGTGTTGTGTTTTACAATAAAACACCATGAACGTATATAAGACACCATAACATTGCAAATACCATTTACATTCAATCTTTCAGACTTGTTTTCTATAGTGTTTTATTTTAGGAATTCGAAACAGATTATGGTGTCTTGTAAAATATAACACATAGAAAACAAGATTAAATGTATATGGTATTTGCAATGTTATTGTGTCTTATATACGTTCATGGTGTTTTACTGTAAAACACAACGACTTGAATCACTATACAATTAAAACAACATAGGCAATACACCATGGACTAAAACATACGATCGAAACGTAAAATTTTTTCTCTATATAAGTATAAAAACATGGTACTCATATTAAAGATAAAAAAAACTTGATATTATGGTGTAATTTTTTTTTTGAAAAAAAAGTTACGAATAAAAAGTTATTGACGTTTAAAAAAGACGGGGGAACTTACATGTACATGTGGGTTTTTGAATTTTAAAATGTTAAATTGACTTTTATATCCTTGGGGAATGTTCAAATGAAAACCACTAGTTATTGTGAAAACTCGAAAACTAATTAAAAAAGCCAAAAAAACATACCAATTTTTTTTTTGCATAATAATTTTCGCAGGTTTTTTTATATAAAAAAAATTTTCAAAAAAAAAAATTGTGTAGTGCACATGTTACACATGTGTATGTGTACTACAAATTTTTTTTTTTTTGAAAAAAGTTTTTTTTTTCATATATTAAAACCAGCGATTTTTATAAAAAAAATTGAAAAAAAAAATTTGTGTGTTTTTTAGGATTTTTATAGTTAGTTTTCGAGTTTTCACAATAAAAGTGGTTTTCATTTGACCCATCCCCTTATATCCTTGATATAGAAAATTAATTATTTTAATAGTAAACACTATTTACAATTTTGCCATTATAATCTTAACCATTAAATTATAGATCAAAGGGTATAAATTCTTTCTTACACTTCTTACAAAACACACCCTTTTTATAATAACCCTACCCTATATATCCTAGTGATATCCTTTTGGTTTTACCTATTTTTGTTTGATCTAATTTGTTTTAAAAGTAAATAGTAACTATTTGATAAATAACATTGATCAACTATATATATATATATATATATATATATATATAGGGAGAAGATAATGCGAGAACCACCTCTTATTGCGAGAACCGCGAGAACCAATGTGAACACAACCAAAAATGCCTAAAAATAGCTAAAAATCACACAATTTTTTTTTTTTGAATTTTTTTATAAAAAAAATCGCTACTTTTCGAAGCAAAAAAAAAAAAAAAATTTCTTAAAATTTAAAAAAAAAAAAAAAAAACTTTTGTTTTTTTGGCTTCGAAAAGTAGCGATTTTAACATAAAAAATTCAAAAAAAATTTTTTAGAATTTTTTTAGATTTTTTAAGGTTTTTTGGGGGTTTAGTTTTTAGCATTTTAGCTTGGGGGGGGGGGGGGGGGGGGGGTGGGGGGGTTTAGGTTTTTTTTTTTTTTTGGGGGGGGGGGGGGTGGGGGTTAGGTTTTTTTTAGCTTTTTTTTTAGCTATTTTAGGTTGTGTTCACATTGGTTCTCGCGATTCTCGCAATAAGGGTGGTTCTCGCATGAGCTCCTCCCTATATATATATATATATATATAGGGAGGAGCTCATGCGAGAACCACCCTTATTGCGAGAACCGCGAGAACCAATGTGAACACAACCTAAAATAGCTAAAAAAAACCTAACCCCCCCCGAAGCTAAAAACTAAAACCCCCCAAAAAACCTAAAAAAACCCAACCCCCCCCCCCCCCCCCCCCCCAAAACCTAAACCCCCTCCCCCCACCCCCCAAAAACCTAAACCCCCCACCCCCAAGCTAAAATGCTAAAAACTAAACCCTAAAAAAATCTAAATTTTTTTTTATGCTCAAATCGCTACTTTTAGTGGAAAATTTTTTTTTTTTTTTTTTTTAAAAAAAAAATTTTTATTTTTTTTTTGCTTCGAAAAGTAGCGATTTTTATATAAAAAATATTAAAAAAAATTTTTTGTGTGATTTTTAGCTATTTTTAGGCATTTTTGGTTGTGTTCACATTGGTTCTCGCGGTTCTCGCAATAAGAGGTGGTTCTCGCATGATCTTCTCCCTATATATATAGGATCACGCTAAAATGAGAACCACCTCGAGTTGTAAGAACCGCGAGAACTACACCGTACGGGGGGAGGTGGACCAATTTTTTTTTTCATAAACGTAGATACATGTATTATAAGCACATTTGTAAAAAAAAAAGTTTTTGAGCACCTCAAGTGTGCATTTACGGGTACCGTAAATTTTCCGACCAGATTTACAGGTCCCGTAAACACAAACTTGTGGCGCTCAAAACTACACACACGACATTATTTTGTGAATTTTTTTTACAAATGGTGTTTTTATACATGCATCTACGTCTATGAAAAAAAAATTTGGTCCATCGCGCCCCCTACGGTGTAGTTCTCACGGTTCTTACAACTCGAGGTGGTTCTCATTTTAGCATTCCCCTATATATATATATATATATATATATATATATTCTAGTGATATCCTGTGAGAGATGTGTTTGTTAAATGGTTTTGAGAAATAATTTGTTTAAATGATCTGGTCGATTTGCTTTGGTTGCGTTGGATTAATGTCACTTGGGGATTGGAACTCTAAATTCACAGCATTTTTTAGAAAACAAATTTGGCTTAAGAACTAACCATTGATTTGAGGAAATCAACCCATTTTCACTGTAAAGAAAATATTTTCTATCAGGTAGGTTGTACCAAGTGTTTGCTTACCAAATAGTGACAGTTACCCCGCACATCGGACACAATCCGTCTACAACCGTCACATTTCGATCCGCCAAGGTCGGCACTGTTGGAATTTTCCCATGCGCCGCCCTCCAACCAAAATAAGACACTTTAGGAACGCCAATTTTATTCCAAACATACTGGTTGAGATGCGGTTTGCTCTGCTGAAGACCCTCCAGCGTCTTCCTAAACTGCTTAACCGGCAATTTTATTCCAAAACATACTGGTCGAGTGTGCTAGCTATGTTAAAATTATCATTTATGCTTATTTATAAAGTCTATATATCTATCAACATTAATTGTTAAAAGTGTAAAATGGTACAATACGAACATGGAACAGAGAACAAAGATATAGCGACAAAACAAGATGGCAAATCTTATTGATTACCCAAACCAAAAAAAAACCCCAGAACCCTAGATCTTACAATCAAGTAAGATCTTGAGCAATACAAAGAAGAACAATCAACTGATGATAATCAATTGATCTGAAACTCACTATCACTACTGAATCTCACACGAGATTCAACAAGACCACAGACGATCTATACAAACAACTCAAACCCTAATCACTTTGAACAAGAGAGAAGAAAGAAAGTTATGGAGAGCGATGAATGAGATTGCTGTAGCGGTCTTTTCTCTCAAAAAATGCAATTCAGTCTATACAAACCATTTCTAGTTCAACAATACCAGCCGCAGTCTTTTCTCTCAAAAAATGCACTTCAGTCTCGAAATGTTTAGTTCGTTCATGAAATACTGGATTTTGTGAAATAGAGATTGCTGATTTACTATCACAAAACAATTTAACTAGTAATAAGTTTTTAACTTTTAACTCAGATAAAACATTTAAGACCCACATAATTTCACAGGTAGCTGAGCACATTGCTCAGTACTTAGCTTCTGCTGTAGACCTAGAGACAACACTTTGTTTCTTGCTTTTCCAAGAAACAAGTGTCCCCCCTATAAAAATACCAAACCCTATTACAGACCTCCTTGTTTTAATACATTTTGCCCAGTCAAAATTAACGTATCCTGACAAATGCAAATTATCAGACTTTTTGAAACTAATACCAGTTCCAGGTGATCGTTTTAAATATCTCAACAGCCTTAACGCAATGGTGAGATGAGACTGACATGAACTATGCATATATTGACTTAAAAATTGAACTGCATCGCTTATGTCTGGCCTGGTTAAAGACAAGTAGATAAGTTTTCCTATTAACTTTTGAAAACCATTTATTTTTTCCAAAACCTTTTCTTCTTTAACACTTTAACACATTTATTTGTCACTAAAAAAATTGTTCTATTGGTGTAGCAACCGGCTTACAACCTAAATATCCAAACTCATTTAAGAGTTCAAGACAACATTTACGTTGTGACAAACAAATACGATTATCAGAATACAAAACTTCTATTCCCAGATACCTGAGTAATCCCAAGTCTTTAATCTGGAAATATCACTCAAACATTTTTTCACACTTTCTACCCCATTTTTATTGTTCCCTGTTATGACTATGTCATCGACATACACTAAAAGAACAACAAATAATTCATTTTTAGACAAGACAAACAAGGAGTGATCACATACACTCTGAACAAACTCCATAAAGACTAATACAGTGGTTAGTTTTTCATTCCACTGCCTAGGGGCTTGTTTAAGACCATACAAAGACTTAATCAACTTACACACTTTATTATTCTCTTTTGAAAAATAACCCTGCGGCAGAGTCATAAATACATCTTCTGTTAATGTTCCATACAAAAAAGCATTATTTATATCCATTTGATATAAAGGCCAATTATTATTAACAGCAAGTTTCAAAACTATTCTAACGGTAACCATTTTTACCACTGGTGAAAACGTTTCACCGAAATCTTTTCCTTCCCTTTGGTTAAAGCCTTTGGCCACCAATCTGGCCTTATACCTTTCTACTTCCCCATTAGCCTTATATTTTATCTTATATACCCATTTACAACCTATGGGCTTTCTACCCTTAGGAAGATCAACCAAAACCCATGTATTATTCCTATAGCGAGCCTCCATTTCACTATTCATTGCCTCTACCCACCTTTCATCTTTTACAACTTCATTATAAGTAGTAGGTTCAATGGTTTTATTCAAAGAGGCAACAAGACACATATTATCACAAGACAAATTAGCATAGTTAACCACTTTCTCTATTCCATATTTAACTTTACCCTCAACTACAAACTCATTAAACTTCATAGGCATAGAAACATTCCTAGAAGACTTCCTGACACTTTGAACATGACCCTCATATAGGTTCGTCTCATCAGTTGATCCTATAGTGTCCTCTACCCCGCCATTGTAACCCTGTTCACTACTACTCACAAGTACCTCTGTATGTTGATCACTATCAACAACAGATACAGAGGCAGATGTAGAGGGTAACAATGGCTGCAGATCATCACTATTAGGATCATGAGCACCATTTGTACCCTCTTCATCATTGGGTAAGTCAGAAATTTCAGATGAATATGTTTCAAAAAAATTAACATGATTTAAACTGTCATCACAATTACTTTCTTGATTAACAAATGATTTAGACTTAAAAGGATAAACATTTTCATAAAATTTCACATCTCTTGAAAAAAAATATATTTTTTAGAATCTAAACTCCACAACTTATATCCTTTCTTAACATTTGAATACCCAAGAAACACACATTTATCAGCATGATATGCAAACTTATCAGTTTCTATTAATAAGGTACTAAAACATAAACATCCAAAATTCCTTAAATGTGACAAAGAGGGTTTAAACTCAAACATCATTTCATTAGGACTCCTACCATTCAACACATAAGATGGTAACCTGTTAATTAGATATACAACAGTTAGAATACAATCTGACCAAAATCTCAGTGGCAGTTCACCCTGAAACATAAGGGCCCTAGCTGTGTTTTAAAGATGCCCATGTTTCCTTTCTACCACACCATTCTGTTGTGGTGTATAGGAACAAGAGGTCTGGTGTATTATTCCCTTAGACTTACAAAAAATACTCATTTATTTATTCCCAAATTCTGTCCCATTATCACTCCTAAATACCTTGATTTGTTTTTTAAACTGAGTTAACATAAGTTCATAGAAAGCTTTTAAATTCTCGAAAACCTCAGTTTTATTTGTTAAAAAATAGCACCACATTGTTCTTGAATAATCATCTACTATTGCTAGAAAATATTTGAAACCATCATAACTTGTTACTTTGTATGGATCCTAAATGTCCAAATGTATTAGATCTCCAACAGACTCTGTCTTGTGTTCACTAAGAGGAAATGGGACCCTAACTTGTTTAGGCCTGTGACAAACTTCACAAGTTCCACGATCACTAAAAGTTATATTTAAACTTTGTTTTAACACAACTAAGACCTGATCTGAAGGGTTTCCTAACCTACTATGCCAAGTGCTTGAGTTAACAAAACTATTAAAACATGTACTAACAAAATTACCATTACTGCCTATAAAGTACAATCCACTATCCTGATTACCATTCACCAGGACTTTCTTTGACCTGGAATCCTGTAGTATACAACTATTCTCATTAAACAGCACAGATATATGCTTATCCCTAGCCAGTTTATAAACAGATAGCAGTTTCACACAATAATCAGGAACATAGAAAACATCTTTTAAAAAAAATGCCATTAATCAATTTTAAATCACCAATTTTCATGACCTTTACACTTGTTCCATTTGGATGACCAACTTTAATATCAAACTCAGATACATCAATAAAATTTATCATGTTTTTGTCTACTTTAACCATATGTTGACTCGCACCAGAATCTACAATCCAACCATAACTATTACTGAAATTAATTGAACTAGAACAACTAACAAAGTTAGTGACGTTAAAACACTTACCTCCCATACTAGGATACCCAGACTCAAATCCACCTTTTCACCAACTAAATTCAATAACTTATTGATCTGCTCAACTGTAAAAGGAAAAGCCGAACTACCAGCAGACATAGAAGAACCAACAGTAGCATTTGACTTACTATTGTTATTAAAACTATTTTTACCAGACTGATTATTAACTCTTTTCTTAAAACCAGGTGGATATCCAACAATTTTAAAACATCTATCAACTGTATGCCCCAACATATTACAATGACTGCACTTTAAATTTGGGTTTGGAGCTCCTGACAATATCTTTTTTTTGGATCGAAAACTTTGATTTGTTTTAGACAAATAATACATTCTGGCTCTTAGTTCCACCACTAGAGAGTCTGTGAGATTCTTCTCTGGAAACCACATAGAAAGCAGTTTTAACAGAAGGAAAAGTCTCTCTGGTTAACAAGTTAGTTCTCACAGGCTGATAAACATCATCCAAGCCCATAAGAAACTGCATTAATTTTATTAGAGTAGAAAAATCATTATAATATTTCGCTGCTTTACAAGAGCAAGTGGGCAGTTTGAGCATAGCGTCAAACTGTTTCCACATAGTAGTTAATCTATTATAGTAATCGGCAACCGAACTTCCATTTTGTGAAATATTGTTTATTTTTTTAAAAGGATCATATACAACAGACCAGGCTACTTTATCATAGGTTTCCTTAAGATCATCCCACACCTTTGAAGCAAACTGTGAAAACCCTTGACCTAAAAACAGTTCTTCAGAAACAGAATTTAACAACCATGTTAAAACTACAGAGTTACATCAATCCCACTGACTGGCTAGAAGATGATAATCAGTGGACCTAACTCACTTTCCATCTATAAAACCATATTTATTTTTTGCCTCTAGTTCAAGTTTCATTGCACTAGACCAAACAGAATAGTTCTCAGTCCCCTTCAACTTTATACTAACTATGGTTAAACTATTGGAATCACTAGGGTGCAAGTATAATGGATCCCCAATGTTCAATTTGCTAATCAAAGTCTGAGAAGTACTAGGTTTACCCATAACAGACCCAAGAAAGAACAATACACAAAAGACATTAGACAAACAATCAACAACAAGTATAACAGACAACAGCAAACAACAATGAAAAAAAATCCTAAAGCGAAGCTGTGTTAGAGGCCAGATTCCAGGTTCGTCACTCTATGGTGCCTGGATAAGCATAACACAGGAGCTATACTAACCAACAACAAACTACCAGAAGAGAGTGCAAACAACAGAATACTCACAACAGTAACAAATATAACAATATAACAAAATGCAATACAAAAGATCAAACACGACTCGATCAAGGCTGGTCCGACTAGCCCGGTAACAGGTATGCCTAGACATAACAATGTAGTGAAAAAATAGAAAACAAACAGAATAATAACAAGATAAGGGAAGAGAAATTCTCACAAACAGCGTTTAACTCCCTCCAAGCAGACCTGAATTTGTAACCTTCTAGGGTTACGAAATTACAGATCAGAAAACCGGCAACCTCCTTGATATTAGCAACCTTCTGGTCAGTTTGCTCTGAGATAAGAGACTGACACAGTATACACAAACACCGGATGATAAGAGATCTTCTTCAGTTAGCCTCTTTCTCTACCATTTTGATTGGTAACGATTCCATCCTTCCCGTGAGACTTTCATACCACTTCTCTCCTGTGGCGGATCTAGACAAAAATTGTAGGGTTAACATTCCTCCTATTTGGTTTTTGAAAGCTTGAAATTGAGCCAATACATTCTCTAATTTTACTTTATAAAAAAGTTTCTCTTTTGACCGCACAAATTAGAGCATTTTTCAAATACTCTTCACCTGTTCGATTGTGTAAATTCGTCTTTATAAACTTCATTTTAGGAAAAAAACTTTCACCAGTGGCATTTGCAACCAGTAAAACCAACGCTGTCTTCAATATCAGATAAACCAAAGTAAAAGTATTACTTTTTCTGGTTTCTATCATTACACGAGTAAGGGTCACATATTTCAATCAATTTTGCAAATGTATCATCTTCCTTTAAAGTGTGATAAAAGACCGTAAGATCACTCGAGAAACACCATCTTTATTCCTTTAAAGTGTGATAAAACACCATCCTTTTATGTTTAAAGGATTTATATATAATATTTAGGTTTTTATTAAATATCTTCGACACAAACCGAAAATTTATTTATCTAAAACTAAAAAAAGAATAAGTAAATAAAGTAAAAAATAAAAATAAATAAAACAAGTAGTGTTTATGATAACTTAATTAAACTAAATAAAGTAAAAAATAATAATAAAAGAAGTAGTGTTTATGATAACTGGTAAATAGTTTTCAAGAAGCACTAGAATGGTAAATAGTTTTCCCCTCAACACTACTATGGAAAAAAACTAGTGTAAAGGTATATAATAAAGTAATAAAAAGTATAATAGTAATATTAACTATTATAACATTTTACATTTTAATTTTAAGTAGAGCCTTTTCAAATACTATATACTAGGTTATAACCCCATGAGTTATCCATAAGAGATTGGTAGAAAAATCAAAAGATACATTGCCTGATGATAAGTGTCCCCAAAATTGTTTCTTTTATTATATAGATATAGATATAGATATAGATATAGATACGTATATAATATATATTACGTTTAATAGATCATGTTATTAGTAAGTTAATTTCAATTTCCTTAATAAAAACCAAAAATCAAAATGTTAAACAACATTTATAAAAATGATTATCGCATATGATGCGTGTTGTCGTGTATATATTTTTAGTTATATTTTAAGCCCTTTTTAACACTTTAGTCAAGTTTTAAATTTATAAAACACGATATTTTACTAACACTAAACACACATATGGGCAAGTGCACCCATCGTGAGCGTAGTATAGCGTTGGTAAGATACCGAGGTCGTCCAAGGACACAAGAGCTTTTAATACCGGTTTATCCTCAACGTCTAATCAAATCAAAAATTTAGAAAAAAGGTTTTAAACATGAAAATAAAAAAACTAAAAATGCTGAAAATAAAAATAAAAATAAAATGAAAACAGATAGACAAGATGAATCACTTGGATCCGACTCGCCTTTAGTGTAACCATTGATGATTTCGCACTTTTGCACTTTTTAAGAGATTATCTTAGTTATAGTAGTAGGCCCCTCTTTTGAAGGTGACGTTACTCTCAACCCAGTAGTTTGAGTCAGCAAGTATACAATCCTAAAGGGTTGGATTATTGAAAGAAAATTAATTAAGTTATTAATGCGTAATGTGATAGGCCCCTCTTTTGAAGGTGACGTTACCCTCGGCTAAGTGGTTTGAGTCAGCAGAGATACAATCCCAAGTAGCCGGGTTAATGTATTAATAGTAGTTTACATATGAGGGAATCAAGCCATTCGCACCCCCGCCATCCAATACCAGTGGGTATTGAAGGAGGTCCTAGTAAGCTTGACTCAGGTCCTTGCAGGATCTATACACTGAACAAGGCAAGAACCTTACCAAACCATTCCCTTAACCCCCGACCAGGTAGCCAACATATCTCTATATAGACCGTAGAGATATGAATGGTGTAAATCTTTTATTTTATATAGACAGTAAAATAACGCCAAGACACCACGGACAAATGATAAGGAAGTTTCACCTTCAACATAAGAAACTAGTTATTAAAGTCATTAATACAAAACCAAATAAAAAGTGCTAAAAGATTAAAAAACAAAAGTATTACACTAAATGCTTGTCTTCACCAAGTGATGTAAGAGACTTAGGCAAACATGACCTTTGATTGTCAAGAACTCTTACTATCAATCTTGGATCCCGAGACTACTACACACACTCTAAGATGGATGATGGATGATGGTGGTGGATGTGGGTTGTGATGGTGGTGGAGTGTGGGTGAAGTGTGAAAGAGGTGGTTTGCCAAGGGATGCCTTTGAAGTGAACCAAGCACCTCTATTTATAGCCTGCATAGAAGCCCGGACACGGCCCCGTGTCCATCCACTTTCTCTTTCTTCATTAATTGCAGTTTGTCTGTATTAGTTGACCACGCCCCCATGTCCGCTGGGCACGGCCCCGTGTGCAGAAGCGTATCTGTACTATCAAGATTTGCTTGGATTCTGCGTATCTTAGCGTTGACCACGACCGTGTTGAGCTCGGCACGCCCCCGTGTTGGGAAATAGAAGCTTCTACAACTTTGTCTTTTCTGCAGACATTGGGCATGCCCCTGTGTCCGCTGGGCACAGGGCGTGTTCAGCCTTCTGATCTCTTGTTTTTGCTTGGGAAGATGCTGTCGAGGGGTCGGGCATTGTCACACCCCGACCACGTAAAACAACAAAGCGTGGCGGAAACGTCGGGGAGTGTTGTAACAGAATTATCGTTTCATAACCATGGATACAAAAAGTGTTTCGTTTTATTGATAATATTAAGCATTAACATTGTTTTAACACACAACAAACAAGTTTTATATCAACTATCATCGTTTTATGTCACTAAGGCCTCTTCCAGATCCTATGTGACACATGCATCCTAGAACGTCAATCAAGCAATAACACCTGAAACATATGTAAAAACAAAGTCAGCAAAGAAATGCTGGCGAGTACATAGGTTTTATAAGAGTATCGGAATCGTGGCTTCGTTTACATGTTGCAGTACTTTATTAGACTTCAAGAGTCAAAATACAAACCTCGTTTTGAAAAGCGTATTGCAACATAATTAACCAAGTCAAACCAAATGGGTTATCGTTTATAAAATCTCGTAGCCATGATTCTTAACCCAAAAACACTTTTGTTTTAGAAAAACCATTTTGTAAAACATCTCGTAAAAACTCGTTAATAAAACTCGTATATTATTTCGAAAACATCGTTGAGTGACATCGTTCCAATATCGTTTACCCAAGTGAACTAAATAACGCCACGGTATGTAATATGTTGAAAACACTTATATATAAGAAGTACCAGCGGCGTATCTACCATGTTTTCACCACATTACACCCGTCCCGTTATCTAAACACTAGCCAAAAACCAATCGTTTACCCAAATCGTTTAACATCGTTTTCAAATCATTTACTCGTTTAAATCGTTTAAATCATCCTCGTTTTAATTGTGAAAACTTATACATAGTCGTCTCGCTAATAACATTCAAACCTTCGTGAATCGACTACCTCGTTCCTCGCTTCTCGTATTAACAAACCCCCAAAGGATAAGTTAATAATTACAGATTCAGTCGTTACCCACAACACCCACACATAACCATGGGTAAAGTGAAATAACGGGATTTGTCAGATCCTATGGTACCATAACCTAATACTGGTCGGTTCGGCCAAAATTAATGAATGTCATTCGTTATGTAACTACAACCAACAAGTTCGTTCACATTATCGAAATCATTATTAGTTTAGTATAAATCGTTTTAATCGTTTTTGAAATTATCGTTAACACCTTGAAAACATTATGTACATATGAATCACCCCAAAACATTTGAAAACAGTAAAATAGGGGAACTATGTACTCACATGTAGTGCAAGGTATCCTCAATCAATAGTACTTCAACAAACTCGAGTAAACCAGAGAAATCAAGCAGCACCTAGTAATCGAACCACTAGTCAAACAATAAACGCCTAAATCGGAAGATCGGACAGAATGAGGTCTTGCAACCCAAATGAGTGTTGGAACTCATGTGATATGGTTTAACAAATCCTGCATCCTAAATCGGAACCTAACCTAAGTGTTTTCGACCCATCGCGACCCATTAAGGTAGCTTATGCTACTTTAACGCGTCGTGCGCTAACGCGCGTTCAAGACGTCTAACTAGTCCTATGACAAGTATTATATGCCTATACAAGTTTAATCATGTTGTATAATCAGTTATGGGAAAAAAGTTTAGGTTACATATGCTTAATTACCAATTATGCATGAAAAGGGCATTTTGGTCATTTACCTAAGGCATATAAACTACTTATCAAACAACCATCTAAACTAGGTGACCATAAGGTATAACCTCGGAAGGTTATTCCCTATGCTACTATGGTCACCTAACGTGTTTGGTCGGATCCTAATGATCGACCAAACAGGTCGGGTTCGAAAGTATAAGCGATTGATTAGATCGCTTACCTTTACGACCCTATATAAGCACTAAACTAAAAGTGACGAGCTAAGCATGTTAAAACATGCTTAACTTAGTTAGAAAACAGGTTTTGATATCAAAACAAACGGTTTTGATATCCTAAAGAAGTTTGGTTACAAAATACGCGTAAATGCGCATTTTGGCCGAAACTTCGACTAGTCACTGAGCCTAGATAACGTGGTAATCAGTAGGTATAGTCACTAGGGGCTATAACCATCGTGATTACACTCATGTTATGAAGTTCAAACGAACTTCACATTGACCATAAACTGGTCAATGCAGAAAGTCAAACGCAGTTTGACTTTAACGCTAAAACGAATGAAAAGAACGAAAGAACACTTACAGAAGGTCCCCGCAAGATTTGATTCCGATTTTTCTCTCAGGTAGGAAGCATATACTTCCACTTAGAGAGCATAAATCAGATTTCAAATTGTGGGTTTTGAAGTGAAATGGATGGGGTATATATAGGATTTCTATAACCGTTAAGATCGTTCCTCGAAAACTGAGCTTTGATCTGGACCTTACATGTGTGCCCATGGTTTTCTAAAACCATGGGAGCCCCTAATATGGACTATGTTCATTGAATACCAGCCCATGGTTTTGCAAAACCATGGGTTAAAACCATCAACACTTCAAAATGGACTAGGTTCATTGAGTCTGCCAGAAATTTAAAAAATGGTCCCTACACTTGTAAAACTTGATTTTTTGGCACTTTTAAGCCCCGTTAACCCCATTTCAAGGCTCTAAAATAAAGTTAAAGTATAGGGAACTTAAAATATGCTCAAAAACATCTCGGATGTCGGTTCGTTTGGTCGTACGGTTGCGTTATTCGCTTAATTATGACGGAAGTCGTAACGAACGCAAAAACGATCCAAATTAAGCGACGAATGGAATTTTATCATGCCAAACACTAAAATAAAATATTTTAATGCTTACATAAATTTTTGGATGTCCGGATGTATTCAGAACGTAAGTTATGCGCGAAAATGCAAACTTATGCACTTTTTGACGCTTTTAGTCCCTGAATGAGCATAAAGTTTATTTTAGCATACCGAACCCCTCAAAGCCTATTTATAAGCTATGTAAAGGTTATTTACGGTATGTTTAACTTATGATCAAGTTCCGGAATGTTCGTTACTATACAAATCGGCATAGTTTCGCAGTTTGACACAAATAGTCCCTGCGATCGAACAAAGTTGATTTCGACACACCAAACCATTCAAAACTTATTTCTAAGTTATGTGGAGGTTATTTAAGGTATGTTAAGCCTATGTCACTATTCCGGAGTGTTTGTCACGTTATACTGACTGCGTTTAAGCACCAGTTTGCGTCTAATCTTCCAGAAAGCGATTTAGAGCTTGAAATTGGAATCGAATCAAATTGTAAAATCACTAAACACAATTACACATATACTAACACCAAAACACATATAATAACACCAAAGCACATTGTTTTATTAATAATCATCATTGTTTTACATCGTACGTCGATTACAGAACACAATTGTCATAGGCATGCCACGTTTATTCCTTTTCTTGTAATTATGTTAGATTTAGCTGTATTTTTGCTTCTTTTGTTAATTTACGCTCATTTAATCCTGAAAATACAAAAGGAAGACAAAAGCACACTTTTTCCAACATTAGTACTAAAAAGGGTTAGTTTTATGCCTTATTTGATGTAATTTATATGTTGCATTTTACACATATCAGCATATGTATCTAATATATTAAAAGCTAACATAGTTTTCTAAAAACAACCTAATTATATTCGTTATAAGTTGTCATATTAAATTTTTACTTTTTTTAGTTCACTCATAACGTTGTCACATTAAAGTTTTACTTTTTAGTTCACTCACTTATGAAAATGAAATTTACTACATAAAACAATTGTTGTAAGTTCTTAGGAACAGTACAACAAATGGACAAAATTTTTATGTTATTTACAATAGTGCCATGCATTCTTTTTGTCCAGTAGAGAGAACTACAAAATTGGTTACAGAGAGAGAATCTAGGCGAAAATGAGAGTCTATAACATATATAATAAACGCCCATAAAAAATAGGGATGAATGGAAACTGTACTCAATGATCTAAAGGTGATATTGTTTGCTTCGGGACTTTCGGGAAACAGGTTGTATGATAATTTTAGAATTGGTGGAATGCAACTTCTATATATACCTATGTAAATGACGAACATCTCTATTACTTGATCCTATGATATACCTTTCAAAAAAAACTTAATCCTATGATATTAAAAATGGTATCTTAAACCATCAAGTAAAATATAAGATGTAACTAACTATGATATTAAAAGTGGTACACGAGTTCTAAAAAAAGTAAAGGTTAATAAATGGTTAAAAGATTATCTCTCCTCCATCAATTCTCAGATTATCTCTCCTCCATCGATTCTCTTCCCCCTCATCGGTGTATACTCACCCCCTTACTCCTCCCCGATCACCAAACCAGGACCGGCATTCCCATCACCGCTCGACAACCCCCCGCCCTGATCAAGTCTCGCATACCGTCCACCCTCATTAAAATAAGTAAACCGGTCATCTTCTTCACTTACAAGCTTCTACAACTCTTTCTACCAGCGGAAGCTTCAACTCTTGCTTCCCATCTTCATCTCCTCATTCCCGCAGCACCGGTTACACATTCTGCATCAATGGCAGATTACCACGCGCCTTACCCTTCGACGTCGAATAATAATAAAAAAATTATATTTTAACGACGATCTTAGTTTCGACGCTCGTTACGGACCTACGCGCCTTACGGACGACGTCCCCTATATAACAAAACTTATATATTTGAACGACGAACTTAGTTTCGACTAACGTTAGGGACCTACACGCCTTACGGTTCGACTTCGACTAAATAATAAAGTTATTATTTTTTAAAAGGGAAAACTGTTTTTCTGAATTTTTTCTAAAAACTGTATTCTATTTTTATTAAAAACCGTTTTTCTGTATTTTTTTAACAAACAGTTTACTGTATTTAAAAGAAAAACAGTTTTCTATTTAAAAAAACAGTTTTATGTTTAAAAAAGGGGTTTCTGTTTAAAAATAAGAGTTTTCTGTTTAAAAAAACAGTTTTCTGTTTTAAAATATAATAACTTTATTATTTAGTCGAAGTCGAACCGTAAGGTGCGTAGTTCCTTAACGTTAGTCGAAACTAAGTTCGTCGTTAAAATATATAAGTTTTGTTATTTAGTCGACGTCATCCGGTAAGGCGCGTAGGTCCCTAACGAGTATCGAAACTAAGATCGTCGTTAAAATAATTTTTTTTTTATTATTTAGTCCAAGTCGAACCGTAAGGCGCGTAGGTCCCCAACGAGCGTCGAAACTAAGATCGTTGTTAAAACTTAAATTTTTATGGAAAATTGGTTTTTAATAAACCAACATTTGCCCCATTGGTAAATAATAATCCTACCTACGTAATTGGTATACAATAATCATACCTATCAACATGTTGGTACTCAATGAATTTTGTTAATTTTTTTAACTGAAGTTAGTTTTTAAGTTTTATTTATTACACAAACAGTTCCTGTAGTTGTAATTTACTAGTTTTAACTATTTTATAAAATTTAATTACATGGCCCTTGATGTATACCAATTACGTAGATAGGATTATTATTTACCAATGGGGCTAAGGTTGGTTTATTAAAAACCAATTTTCCTTTTTTTATTATTTAGTTGAAGTCGAACCGTAAGGCGTGTAGGTCCCTAACGTGCGTCGAAACTAAGATCGTCGTTAAAATATAATAACTTTATTATTTAGTCGAAGTCGAATCGTAAGACGCGTAGGTCCCTAACGAGCGTCGAAACTAAGATCGTCGTTAAAATATAATAACTTTATATTTTAATGAAGAACTTAGTTTCGACTAACGTTAGGGACCTACGCGCCTTACGGTTCGACTTCGACTAAATAATAAAAAAAAAAGTTTTACGACGATCTTAGTTTCGACGTTCATTAGGGACCTACGAGGCTTACGGTTCGACTTGGACTAAATAATAAAAAAAAATATTTTAACAACGGTCTTAGTTTCGACACTCGTTAGGGACCTACGCGCCTTACGGATGATGTCGACTAAATAACAAAACTTATATATTTTAACGGCGAACTAAGTTTCGACTAACGTTAGGGACCTACGCACCTTACGGTTCGACTTCGACTAAATAATAAAGTTATTATTTTTAAAACAGAAAACTGTTTTATTAAACATAAAACTGTTTTTTTTTAAATACAGTAAACTGTTTGATAAAAAATACAGAAAAAACGGTTTTTTATTAAAAATAGAATACAGTTTTTATTAAAAATTCAGAAAAACAGTTTTCTATTTTAAAAAAAATAATAACTTTATTATTTAGTCGAAGTCGAACCATAAGGCGCGTAGGTCCCTAACGTTAGTCGAAACTAAGTTCGTCGTTAAAATATATAAGTTTTGTTATATAGTCGACGTCGCCCGTAAGGCGCATAGGTCCCTAACGACCGTCGAAACTAAGATCGTCGTTAAAATATATTTTTTTATTATTATTCGACGTCGAACCGTAAGGCGCGAAGGTCCCTAACGAGCGTCGAAACTAAGATCGTCGTTAAAATATAATAATTTATTATTTAGTCGAAGTCGAATCGTAAGGCGCGTAGGTCCCTAACGAGCGTCGAAACTAAGTTCGTCGTTAAAATATAAAGTTTTTATATTTTAACGACGAACTTAGTTTCAACTAACGTTAGGGACCTACGCGCCTTACGGTTGGACTTCGACTAAATAATAAAAAATATTATATTTTAACAACGATATTAGTTTCGACGCTCGTTAGGGACCTACGCGCCTTACGGTTCGACTTGGACTAAATAATAAAAAATTATATTTTAACGACGATCTTAGTTTCCACGCTCGTTAGGGACCTACGCGCCTTACGGACGACGTCGACTAAATAACAAAACTTATATATTTTAACGACGAACTTAGTTTCGACTAACGTTAGGGACCTATGCGCCTTACGGTTTGACTTCGACTTAATAATAAAGTTATTATATTTTAAAACAGAAAACCTTTTTTTAACAGAAAACTGTTTTTTTAAACAAAAAAACAGTTTCTTTTAAATACAGTAAACTGTTTGTTTTAAAAAAAATAGAAAACACTTTTTATAAAAACACAGAATACAGTTTTTATAAAAAAATACAGAAAAACAGTTTTTTGTTTTAAAAATTAATAACATTATTATTTAGTCGAAGTCGAACCGTAAGGCCCGTAGGTCCCTAACGTTAGTCGAAACTAAGTTCGTCGCTAAAATATATAAGTTTTGTTATTTAGTCGATGTCGTCCGTAACTAGCGTACGTCTGTAACGCGTGTCGAACTCTACTTATTATTTACTGACTGGTCTCCTTTGTGCAGGTATCTTCACCGGCTCATCTCCTTTTCTATCACTGCCCGAAACAAAGGCCGGGAATGGTGTATGAGCGGTGATCTGTTTTTCCTTTATTGCCTCCTGTATAAGAGGCCTTGCTCTCTCGCACATGGGTTGGCACAATACTTCGCCTCCACATATCATCGGCAGGAGCGCGGATTGTTATGTGGCGGCGCCTACGTTACTGTGTTAGCCATGTCGTTTGGCTATCACCCGGAGTTGGACCAGCTTTTACGCTAGCCGATACAGCCGAAGAGGATAGGGATGTTATCGCTATCCGGAATGAAGATTGTCAAAACGTTCCCACCCGACAACCACAAGTGTCTTAAGGGTCCGAACGGGGAGCCCTTCCAGCCGGTGTCCCTGCCGGCAGTGTTCGATACGATTGATCCTCCACCCGTGCCAGGGCAGGGCCCAGTGCATGAGCTGGAGGTGTACATTCCGGACCCACCAGTGCTACGTGGACCACCCGGGGCGCCTCAGTTCCCGCGACATGTTGGGCCCGGTCCTACCCCCTCACACGCGGAGTATCAGTAGCTGCGTGAGGACGTTGACCTTCTACGTGAGGACGTTAACCATCTACGTTAGGACATTGGCTGGCTGAAGCATGTGATGGGTTGGGTAGCTGAGGAGTTGCAGGAGCGACGACAGCGTGATGGGTTACTTCCACGACCCTACATTCCGCCTGCAGCATGGCATCCGCATTATCAGCAGCAGCAGGATGATCCGCTGCCATAGTATTTTATCTTTATTCGATGTATTTAGTACTTAGTTATATTATATCTTTTGTTATGTATGTACAAACGTATGCTGTATGTATCAAACTTAGACAAATATATCATATTAAGTCGTATTGAAACAATATAGTATTTTAATTTAATTTAAACGGTATAGTATGGAAAAGCTGTCATATATTCAAACTGTACCCGGGTACTTCAAAATAATTAACGTTATAAAAATTAAGACTGCTATAATATTTTAATTTAAACGGTATAGTATGGAAACACAGTAGAATATATTTGAACTATACCGGAGTAATTTAATAAAATTAATGGTATAAAAATCTTGAACGGTATAATATTCTAACTGCACCAAGACTTGGTATAATAATTTAATTTAAACGGTATAATATGGAAACGGTATAATATATTCTAACCGCACAAGTATATATTTAAATGTTTATAGCATTCGAACCGCACTAGACGTGTTATAATAATTTAGCTTAAACGATAACAATATAATATATTCGAACCGTATATACGTTTTTCAAAAAAGTTTAACGGTATATAATATTAATGGTATAACATTAACGATTATATATTTTAAGCGATATAACCTTGGAACCAAGTATGTATTTATACCACAAATACATCAAAATAACCAAATAAAATGCTGATGGGTTATATACGCTGCGTATAGCTCTATACGCAGCGTATATAAACCCTGGTTGTATGTGCCAATGATTGCTGGGTAGGTCCTGAAATCTATGCCACTTATACGCTGGGTATAGGTGTAACCCTATACGCTGCGTATATAGCTATACGTGGCGTATATAAACCCTAAGTGTGCAAATAGTCACCAGAAGTGTGCAAATAGTCTGAGCCTTAATTTATTAGGATAAGGTCAAATAAGTAATTTAACAAAAAACCTAATTAAAGATAAAATTCAATAAGTCACATACAATGCACATGCAAGTTTCCCCCGTCGTTTTTAAACGTTAATAACTTTTTATACGTAACTTAAAAAAAAATTAAACCATAATAACGAGTGTTTTTTATCTTTAATATAAGCACCATATTGCTATACTTATATAGAGAAAAAAATTGCGTTTCAATCGGATATTTTAGTCCATGGTGTTTTCTCGATGTTGTTTTAATTGTATAGTGATTCAAGGCGTTGTGTTTTACAGTAAAATACCATGAACGTTTATAAGACACCACAACATTGCAAATACCATTAATATTCAATCTTTCAGACTTGTTTTCTATAGTGTTTTATTTTAGGAATTCGAAACATATTATGATGTCTTGTAAAATATAACACCATAGAAAACAAGATTGAATGTAAATGGTATTTGCAATGTTATGGTGTCTTACATACGTTCATGGTGTTTTACTGTAAAACACAACGACTTGAATCACTATACAATTAAAACAACATAGACAAAACATCATGGACTAAAACATACGATCGAAACGTAAATTTTTTTCTCTATATAAGTATAACAATATGGTACTTATATTAAAGATAAAAAAACTTGATATTATGGTGTAATTTTATTTTTTTGAAAAAATAGTTACGTATAAAAAGTTATTGACGTTTAAAAAAGATGGAGGGAACTTGCATGTGCATGTGGGTTTTTGAATTTTAAAATGTTAAATTGACCTTTATATCCTTAATATAGAAAATTAATTATTTTAATAGTAAACACTATTTACAATTTTGCCATTATAATCTTAACCATTAAATTATAGATCAAAGGGTGTAGATTCTTTCTTACACTTCTCACAAAACACACCCTTTTATAATAACCCTACCCTATATATTCTAGTGATATCCTTTTGGTTTTACCTATTTTTGTTTGATCTAATTTGTTTTAAAAGTAAATAGTAAGTATTTGATAAATAACATTGATCAACTATATATATATAGGTAAAGAGTATGGTACAAATCTCCTTGTCGTACATTATGTACGCGCTACGCACAACCGTACACGTGTCCTGATTCAATTTAAGTAAATAAGGGTATATCAGACATTCCAACATCTCGACTGCTAATCATGGAATCCCGTCAATTATAAGCAGATATGGAGTTCGTTTCCTAACCGTTCCATTTAATTTTTCTTCGTTTTATTTCGATTGCAGGGTTTTTGATTGATTCCTCACCAGAACGGCCATTTCCGAAAATGCTTGATTCGTCATTTAGGGTTTTATTTGATTTGAAGCTTTTTTATTTTATTTTATTAGATTTGTAATCAGGGTTGAAGATAAGTGTTTCTGGGTTTACTTGTTGTGTTACTATATCGCATGTGTTGTTTTGATATATCGCATGTGATGTTTTAACATAATCCAACTAGTTTAGAATGGATCTGTTGTATAATTTCGAATGTTAAAAATAATCATTTCGCACACAATGAAGTTTAATATATAATTTCGCATGTTTAATTCGAGACTTCGCAAACCTTAAAGTATTTATCAATTGTAGCTATTTATTTCGCAATCTTTATTAGTAATTATTTTTATTTTCGCACAGTGTCTTTCAATAATTGAAATCAAATAATTCAGTTCAATAATTGATTTCAATAATTCATATCAATAATTTTTCTTTTATTATATAATTTATGTTTTCATCACTATTGCAAACATCCAATTTAAAAATGGCAGATCTACCAACACCCTCTTCTTCTGAACCAAGTATCAAGCAGGCTTTGAGGAAAAGGATTGAGCAACAAATTCAAGAGGATCAATCATGTCAAGAGATGTTGGAGGCCAACATTTCTCGTGTAACAGAAAACATGAAGAGAAGACAAGAAATTCTGAACTTGCTATCCCAGATGCAAGTGAGTAGTCTTAAAGAAATTGCTGTTATGTTTATGGTGGATTTGGGTGAGAGGGATGAGAAACAGTTGAAAGAGTTGGCTGGTGCAATAACTGTATTAAGATGCTCGATGAAGATGAAAATGGAGTTTCTTTCATCTTTTGAATGAACTTTTGTTTATTTTTTGGTGCATGTTCCAATATATTTGCATGTTTTGTTATGTAATGGACTTGTATTTCGCAAATTTTAATAATTCAATGTCAAACATGCGATTTCAAACATAACACATGTGAAATAAAAACACAAATGCCAATTTAGAAATACCAATATATGCGAAATTAATAACACTAACAAGTTTAAGTATGTAACATAAATCCATCATCAAATGAAGTTTACTTCCCCTTTCCAAAATATGTACTCATCCTATCTGGGATTATCTTATCCAGATCTTTCATATACCTCTCTTTGTCTGGCCTTTTGTCGAAAGCATTGGCCATTTTAATTATTTTTTGACGATGCATATTGTGTTCTGATAGAATGATTTTACTGAGATATTTGTGCCTTAGGAGATGAAGTTGTGATTTCTGTCTGTTGTTTACTTCATCTTCTTTCACAAATCCAGTCACCCATGGTTTTTGGTCTCCTTTGTACGTTTCCATGTGACGCATCGTAAACACTCCACATTCTACGCCGTTATTCTTCGTCCTCCAATCCATTTCTTTTCTTTCTATATCTGAGCTTCCAAGTTCTTTTATAGTCGGTGTTGGTTTTAAAGCCTTTTCTAGGTATAAAACCAATACCCTTCTCTGTAACATAGCAACATTGTGTTAGTAGCTTTTTTACATAAAACATAACATGTATATGAATAATTTTTTCTATTACCAGTGTGTCTGGAAGCCCTTTGTACCTATCCTTGAAGTCTTGTTTAGCTGCTGAATTGTCGATCAGCTCAATTTTGTCGGATTTCAAGTTGAAGCATAAGACATAGAAGTGGTCACCTTGAAGTACCGGAATAAACACCAGGTCAACCGAATCAAGTGTTTTTACCTCATATCTCAGTAACACGTCTTCAAAATTTGAGGCAAATATTTTTAGTCGTTGGTTGTCTGTGTATTTCTCCTCGTCGTAAAAGATATCCGGCTGTATGTTATGTAACCAGAGTCAAAGCCATGCAAACAATGTTTTTTTTTTCACATGCGAAGAGTGTATAAACCAAATGCGAAATTACAACAGTATGAGAAATGCAAACAATTGATTTTTTTTTCACATGCGAATAGTATATATAACACATGCGAAATTACAACAGTATAAAAATGTTTCAAAAGGAAATACTCTGCCATAATACATGCGATTTAGATATAACTAGTGTGCGAAATCATTTAATATGCATTTACTTTTTAGAATTTCGAATGACAAAATGTATATGAAAACATACCATCATTGTGGAATATAAGAAGAGTCTGTATGGTGATGACTTTCTATCCCTTTTCTTCTCTTCAAGGTTTAGAATATCTACAAATGCATCTATTCCGTTTGATGCTATGTATTGTTCCCTGTAGAAGCTTTCAAATATAGCTTTGAAAGTTGCAACCTCAGTTTTTTATCGGTAAAATTCTTCTCTGCCAGTCATAAAATAAATAATAATTAGTATTTGTTGTGTGTATATTTTTTATATGTTTGTTAGTTGATATATGTTTTTTTACTTACTACAAGCCTGCAAATGTAGCAAATGTATAGCGGATCACACTCAATTCTTGGTTCAAGAGTGCTTCGTGCATGTTTACCACTCTGTTGCAGTAAGGGGAACAAAATTTGTCTCCAAGCTCTTTACATCTTTTCTCAGCTCGGGTTTTGGCTTGTTCTATTGTCTTATAAAGCAGTTCATTTAACCCTTTTGGAATAACCTGTTTTGGAACTTGCTTTGGCTTTGAGTTTTTTTTTTCCCCTTAGTTGGTTTTTTTCCTTTATCTTCTTCTAAGCTGGGTCCCAGGCTCAAAACCAACTCAACTGAATGCAATTCCTCAGCTGTTACCTGAGGGCATTCAACTTCCTTTTCCTTCTCAACTTCAAGTTCGGTATCGGGTTGTTGAGGGTCTGGCACTTTTTCTTGAACTTTTTGTTGAATGTTTTGTGTAGATTCTGCCAAGTTCACTGTTTCTTCGATAACAGGTTCGTTTTCACTAGTTTCTGCATGCCAGAGTAATTTAAGAAATACAATAATTTGTGTTGTTTAATTTTTCTCCTAAAATAAAGTGTTTTCTTACCCTTGGCAGTTGTTTGGTAAGCGTATACACCCGGTTCCACAGTTTGAATGTTTGCAATAAGGGTGTCTGTGACTCCTCCATCATCTGGTTGCAGTATACCTATAGATACAAATTATTTAACTTAATACAGTAGAATCAAAATCGCAGGGTTATACATGACATCTTGTGCGAAATGAAATTTGAAGTGTTTTTTGACAGAATCGCATGTGTTTTTTGTAGGTTTCGCACGTGTATAAATGAAGTGATTTTTTACATGATTTTCGCACGTGTTAATATTGAGTTCGCATGTTTTACCTACTGATGCCATTTGTACCAAAACAGTGGATATTACTTTTTGAGCTTCTTCATCCTTTCTACCATCTTCGTTTGTGGTAACTTCATGATGAACATCAGAAGTTGGATTTTCAGGCTCTTGATGTAAAGGAGAGGGTGCAGTTTCATGCTCTTGAACCGAATCAGGCGGCACACAAATGGGATTATTCCGAAGCGTCTCATCCCACTGCTTACAGGCCGCCATAATCTCCGGATCCCAAAAACACTTAGTTCTTGCTTCTGAAACTAAGTTGTTCATCCCTTGAACATCTTGAACCATTTTAATGTACTTTTTGACATTTGCTTTCATTTTTTTCAACAGGTTCTGTAATATTTTTCGAGTTAAGATACTATTAATTGAAATGTTAAATATAAATGGATTAAGTGGAATTAATATTTTTTTGTGCTTACCTTTTTGTGGGTTCTCGAAGCCTCTAGTTCTCGTTCCTGGGCTGTGTCATAGAATACGGATGGTGAAAGTTGAACAGGAGTGTTGCAATAATCCATCATTTTCTGTGTTTGTGTTCCAACTCCCATCTCAAGGTTCAACTGAGACATTTCATGGATTTCAAAACTGAAATCCATGAAATCATCAATGTTCTCGTTATCTTTTCGCTCTTCCCCGGTTTCTTTGTTTTGTACTGCATGTGCAGTCCTTCTTTTATAGCTTATTGTGGTGTCAACCGGTGGTCGTAGTGTATAATCCTCGGTTGAAGGACCCTCTTCTTCTTCATTTCCTTCTTCATTTTCTTCATCATTTTCTTCTTCTTCTTCTTCACTCCCACTTGATATCCATTGAGGTCCGTTATCCGAAATATGATCTTCGACTATATCAATCTCCGAAGATGTGATATAACGAATAACCGGTATCTCCACAGCTTTCTCAAACAGGTTAAGCTTCTTGTTGTACTCATGCGTGTATAGAAGCTGTATAAATCGCAAGATCATTTAATTATATAACAAAACAAACTAGTATTTTAAATATGTTATTAAATGTAGTAATGTATACCGTAAGAAAGGCAACAGGTCCCACGAACTGTATTTTGTAGTTCTTCCAGCCCGCTCGTGTACGACGCAAGGTGTCGAGTAGAAATGAGCACCAATCTAGATTCTGTATTTCCTCAACATTTTCTACACCAAGCAAACATCTATCATTTGCAAGTGTTGCCTTCGTAATCTCCGCAAAGAAGGTCATCCAGTATACCAGGAAGTTTAATTTAAACAGGCTCCCTCCGTCTCTTTGATTTTCCATTGTATCTGCAATTAATCCATGGGTAATTCTCCTATTTTCTCCCCACTGGCGGATGAATGTATCCCTGACAGCATTTCCCGGTTCTTTACCCTTTTCAATTTTCTCTTGCTTTTTAACTTTTCTCTTATCGGTTATTATCTCAACCTTCTTTGGCCCCTTTGGTATTCCAAATACCTCAAAAACCGTGTCTGATGTTATTTTTATTTGGTGTTTTCCCAAGTTTAGCTTATCGAAATTCTCGTCAAAGTTTCTGGCTAGCCAATATGCCAATTGTGTCGAAATATGGTTGATATTGATATCTAGAATAGCACCAAATCCCATATTCCTTATCTCTTCAACCTGTTTTTTTGAAAATCTCTTCACAGTATCTATGTATGAGTTAGGTTGGCATCTCAGCAGTATTGCTTCATTGTTGTATTTGAAGAATTCCCTATGTTCTGTTTTAGGTTGTTCCACCTTTTTTGAATGTTTTTTTTGTCTGTATCTTTGATTTCCTCTCATCTTTTTTCTTTTTTGGGAGTGGCTTAACAAAGTCATCCTCTTCAGAACTTTCTACAACCATCCTTCTCTTTCTATTCTTGTTAACTTTTATCAGTCTTGATATTGACCCTTCAAAGTCATCATCAGATTCTATTTCTACAAAATCGCATGCTATAGTCAAAATTTTTTACAAAATCGCATTTATCAGTTAATCATGTACATTAAGTCAATAAGTGATAAAATCGCATGAATTAGTTACCAATTCGCAAATTTTAATAATTCATTGCAAATTTTAATAATTCATTGTCAAATTTGCGTAATTAAAAACACAAATGCGAAATTAAAAACACTAATATATGCAATGAATTTATCAATTCGCATGAGTGAGTTATCAATTCGCATTTGTTAGTTAAGCATTACCAAAACTAGTCAATCTTTACAATTCGCATGCCTTAAGGATCAATTCGCACGTGTTAGTTAAGCATTACAAAAACCTTCAACAAACAGTATTTTATCATATGAAATCGCATTTGTCATACAAAACCCTCACAAAACCCTATATGATATCGCACATATATCATGTATAATTAAGAAAACTGCATAATCATGTCAAACCTAATAAATAAACATACCAGTCATAAACCCTAGCAAAATTGTAGTTGTGACCAATATTTAATCTTATAAAACTATATGTTTCAGTTAAAAGCTTAATAAATAAACAAAATCGCATTTGACATTAAAGTCCATGTATATTCTACTATAAAATCGCAAATTTCAATCGATACCTGGATTCATCTTCTTCGCTTGTGGTCTGCCGTTGTTTGCTTTGCTTCGTTTCTC
Organism: Helianthus tuberosus; assembly: GCA_030545235.1. Taxonomy (NCBI): domain Eukaryota; kingdom Viridiplantae; phylum Streptophyta; class Magnoliopsida; order Asterales; family Asteraceae; genus Helianthus; species Helianthus tuberosus. Next base: position 66,248,811 of record CM060430.1, read on the forward strand.
AAAACTCATGAATCTTACTTGAATCGCAACGGAGAGTAGCAGGGAACTTTGTAGAAGGAGAATGCAATGTTGATTTTGGGTTTTACGGTATGTTTTTGGGAGTTATTGTTTGCTGATTATTAGGGGTTTTGATCTCGCATTTGACGATTTTAACCTTGGCGGTTTCTTTTTATTAATTTTAAATTGATAAATTTAATAGCAAAACACGCTGTTTAAATGAGATGATCTGACGGTTGTGGATGAAGCGTACATAATGTACGATTAGAGTATTTGTATGATAACCGGCCTCTCTCTCTCTCTATATATATATATATATATATATATATATACTAGTATTTTGCCCGCCGAGCGTTGCGGCGGCGCGCGACGGGTGGAAACATATAGTAAGATAAAACACGATTCGTAAAACGCAGTGCGTAAAAGACAATTAAAAAAAGTGTAAAACACAAAGGTAGACACGAAGTGTTAAACACAATGCGTAAGACATTTCGTAAAACACAATGCATTGGCATTTGCAAAAGTATGAGTTGTAATATAGGGGTTACAATTGCAATTTTTTTAAAGTTGGGCGGGTGTAAAAATGGAGTAATAGTGCAATGGGTAAAAAGCAAAGTCTAAAAAATACAAAGTGTAAAAGTATAGAGGTGGTGGCGGAAATGTGTAAAAGATGAGGGGGTGTTGGTGGAAATGTAAAAGAAGAGGGTTGGTGGTGTAACTGTGTAAGAGCTAAGAAGGTGATGGTGGAAAACCAAAGTAGAGGTTGGTGCTGGCAAAGTTTGAAAGATGAGGTAGTGGTTTTGAAAATTCGATGTAGAAGGCTTAGGGACTAAATTTGCCATTTTATAAAACTTTGAAGGTACCAAAGTTAAGGGGCTAAAATTGCAACATCGTGAAGGTACGGGGGCAGGGAGGCAAAGCCGATGGACAAAGTTTGAAAAATGAGGTAGTGGGTTTTGAAAATTAAAAGTAGAATGATTAGAGACTAAATTTGCCATTTTATAAAATTTTGAAGGTACGAAAGTGAAGGGAGTAAAATTGCAAAATCATGAAAGTATAGGGGGAAGGGAGACAAAGCTGGTGGGAAACCCACCGACTTTGTCTTTTAAGATGCTATACAATTCTAGTGATATCCTATGAGAGATGTGTTTGTTAAATGGTTTTGAGAAATAATTTGTTTAAATGATCTGGTCGTTTTGCTTTGGTTGCATTGGATTAATGTCACCTGGGGATTGGAACTCTAAATTCACAGCATTTTTTAGAAAACAAATTTGGCTTAAGAACTAATCATTGATTTGCGGAAATCAACCCATTTTCACTGTAAAGAAAATATTTTCTATCAGGTAGGTTGTACCAAGTGTTTGCTTACCAAATAGTGACAGTTACCCCGCACATCGGACACACTCCGTCTACAACCGTCACATTTCGATCCGCCAAGGTCGGCACTGTTGGAATTTTCCCATGCGCCGCCCTCCAACCAAAATAAGACACTTTAGGAATGCCAATTTTATTCCGAACATACTGGTCGAGTGTGCTAGCTATGTTAAAATTATCATTTATGCTTATTTATAAAGTCTATATATCTATCAACATTAATTGTTAAAAGTGTAAAATGGTACAATATGAACATGGAACAGAGAACAAAGATATAGCGACAAAACAAGATGGCAAATCTTATTGATTACCCAAACCAAAAAATCCCCCAGAACCCTAGATCTTACAATCAAGTAAGATCTTGAACAATACAAAGAAGAACAATCAACTGATGATAATCAGTTGAGTTGATCTGAAACTCACTATCACTACCGAATCTCACACGAGATTCAACAAGATCACAGGCGATCTATACAAACAACTCAAACCCTAATCACTTTGAACAAGAGAGAAGAAAGAAAGTTCTGGAGAGCGATGAATAAGACAACACTGAATTTCCCTTTTATACTTAGGTTAAAAGATACTTCCAATCAAGCCCCCTGAGAATTCTGTTGATACACTTTAGTCCTCAGCATTATCACCTTAGACGTCCAACTTTATTAACTGCACACTCAAACCCCTTGTGAATATAACAACATCGTAACATAATTAAACCAATATAACACATTGAAATGTTGCAACATGAATTAACATAAGTTGCTTTTATTTTAACATGCCCCCTTAATTCATGTGGCAAACATGTCAAAAACACCAAGATATTTACAAAGAGACTGATGTTGACTCCCACTCAACCCCTTTGTAAAGATATCTTCAATTTGTACATCTGTATAAACCTTTTCTAGTTCAACAATACCAGCCGCAGTCTTTTCTCTCAAAAAAATGTAATTCAATCTCGAAATGTTTAATTCGTTCATGAAATACTGGATTTTGTGAAATAGAGATTGCTGATTTACTATCACAAAACAATTTAACTTGTAATAAGTTTCTTACTTTTAACTCAGATAAAACATTTAAGGCCCACATAATTTCGCAGGTAGCTGAGCACATTGCTCGGTACTCAGCTTCTACTGTAGACCTAGAGACAACACTTTGTTTCTTGCTTTTCCAAGAAACAAGTGTTCCCCTATAAAAATACCAAACCCTATTACAGACCTCCTTGTTTTAATACATTTTGCCCAATCAAAATCAACGTATCCTAACAAATGCAAATTATCAGACTTTTTGAAACTAATACCAGTTCCAGGTGATCGTTTTAAATATCTCAACAGCCTTAACGCAATGTTGAGATGAGACTGACATGAACTATGCATATATTGACATAAAAATTGAACTGCATAGCTTATGTCTGGCCTGGTTAAAGACAAGTAGATAAGTTTTCCTATTAACTTTTGAAAACCATTTATTTTTTCCAAAACCTTTTCTTCTTTAACACTCTAACACATTTATTTGTCACTAAAAAAATTTGTTCTATTGGTGTAGCAACCGGCTTACAACCAAAATAGCCAAACTCATATAAGAGTTCAAGACAACATTTACGTTGTGACAAACAAATACAATTATCAGAATACAAAACTACCTGAGTAATCCCAAGTCTTTTGTCTAGAAATATCACTCAAACTTTTTTTCACACTTTCTATCCCATTTTTATTGTTCCCTGTTAAGATATGTCATTGACATACACTAAAAGAACAACAAATAATTCATTTTTAGACAAGACAAACAAGGAGTGATCATACATACTCTGAACAAACCCCATAGAGACTAATGCAGTGGTTAGTATTGCATTCCACTGCCTAGGGGCCTGTTTAAGACCATACAAAGACTTAATCAACTTACACACTTTATCATTCTCTTTTGAAAAATAACCTTACGGCAGAGGCATAAATACATCTTCTGTTAATGTTCCATACAAAAAATTATTATTTATATCCATTTGATATTGTTATGGGTCATTTTCTGAGCATATATATCCTGACTAATATTCTGCTTTTGATTGTTTACTTGTGATCAGGATACCGGATCAGGATATTGGTAACATCCTGGTGTGATATCCTGGTATTAACTGAATTAACCACATGCAGGTTAGAAGCTGTGGGTCACTAACGGTCAAGTGGACCTCTTCTCCTTAAGACTCGGGCAAACCAGTTATATGAGAGACGTTGAACCCGAAAGACCAGGTCTACAACGTTCGTATGGGGAATATCCGCCGAATCCCGGTTTAATAGGGTAGTTTGTTGAATTTCTTTTACTATAAATAGATGGGTCGGATCAGATTAAGGCACGCAATTTTTCACTCATACTCTTTTTCTCTAGCTACTAGCAATCACTACACACAAACACTTGTACTCGAATTACCTTGTAACACCTAGTTGATCCGCATCACATCCTGCACTGTATCCTGATATTCGAAGTAATAGAAGAACAAGGCAGCTGCGGTTGTCAGCTCCCGAGGTTTTGTGCCGGCGATCTAGATTGATCGAGGGCTTTCCTCGTATATCTCGTGTCACCCCTTACATTTTTTGCTCATTGTTTGATCATAGATACAGCTCTATATCCTGAGCCGTATCCTGAAAACTGTTTTTACAAACAACTTAATCAGCATATTTTCAACACATATTTCTAGCACACTACCTCACTTAACTAATTTGATCACTTAATTGCTTCGGTAATTTTTGACCAAAACAATTTGGCGCCCAACGTGGGGCAAGTGGTGCTATTTTTACTAAAAACTTTAGTAAAATCATTACTCGGTTTTCTATTGTCAAAACTTTTTGCTACATTGTTTTCAATGGCCTCGAGATCAAACATGAGCTCTTCCACCATGTCTGCTACAACCTCTGCAACAATTGGTTCGGTGCTTCCACCTCCTCCTCCAAGAATGCAAGCCTCTTCACAAGGAGCTGAAAGTCATGTGGCTCGGGATGTTATCCCCGCTCCCAGTGCCCAGGGATCTGGTCCTGTTTTGGCTTCTAATGACGAAATTCTGAATTTGTTTGGTAGTGTGCAGGAACAGATGAGGCAGCAGCAGGAAACTAATCAGATGCTGATGAGAGAGAGATACAACTCTTGAAATCCGACCCAAGTAGGCCTGCTGAAGAAACTGTCACTCCCTTGCAACCCAGGGCTTTGAACTTCAGTTCTGCAGTTTACACTGAGGATAACCGGGGGAATATCGTGCCAAGTCATTCCCAGAATCATACTCCTGAGATACCCTCTTCAATAAGAGTATCAACCGTGAGAAGCTCAGGATATGCTTCAGGATATGGCCAGAATCCCCATACTGGTAATGTATCTAATAATAATAACACTCTTGCTACTAATGGTGTTGGATCTCTGCAGGATGCAGGTATGACATCGGCATTTTCCAAAGAACTCCAAAAGCTGAAAGACATGATATCCAGTGTGCCTGGGGTGGTCCAGGCGATTCCAGAAGTGTCCCAAGACAGTCACAGGATATCCCGGTTTGCGCATCCTATCTGTGATGCTGAAATCCCGAAAAGATTTCAAACCCCCAACATGAAACTCTATGACGGAACCATGGATCCTGAAGAGCATATCGCCCAGTATAGGGAAAGGATGGAGATCAACCCTATCCCTCCAGATCTCAAGGAAGCATGTCTCTGCAAGGGTTTTGGTTCTACCTTGACAGGATCAGCCTTAAAATGGCTGTTAAATGTTCCTCCTCACTCAATTACTTCGTTTGCTCATTTGGTTAATTTATTTAATAGTCAGTTTTCTTGCAGCCGGAGTTTTGAGAAACTAACCAGTGATCTTTACAGGATAACTCAAGGGCCTCAGGAATCCTTGAGGGATTATGTGAACAAGTTTAGTCGGGAATCCTTGGATATCCCACATCTTGATGTTGCAACAGCTGTGCAGGCTTTTAAGATGGGATTACAAAAAGATTATCAGTTTTATCAGGATCTTGTAATGAATCCTTGCAGGAATCTCGACGAAGCTCGTAACAGGGCCTTGAGATATATTCGCTTGGAGGATGATAAGAAGATGCAAGAGAGGATGAATTCCACCTCAACCTATGAATCAACCAATAGGAAATCAGAATCCTCGTATAAACCATATCGCTCTAAGCCATATGGCAGAAATGACAACAAGAAAGTGAATCCTGTTGAAGACGAGGATCCTGAAGAATATCCTGAATTATCTGAATATTGCTTTTCTGTTAACATACCTGAGTTAATGTATGCTATGCAGGGTTTAGGAGACAAAGCTAGGTGGCCTCGAAAGAATCAACAAAAAACTGATTGGAAGGATAAATCCAAATGGTGTGCCTTCCATGAAGATTTCGGACATGTAACTGAAGATTGCATTGCTCTAAGAAAGGAAATAAGTTATCTTCTAAGCAAGGGATATCTGAAGGATCTCCTGTTAGGGGAGGATTTTCTAACAATTAGTGATCCTTACTTGTTATCCTAAATAATGATCCTTACTTCTGTGATAGATAATGATCCTCAGAAGAGCTTCAGGATCAGGATCATGGATCACCTTAAGGATCCTCATACTAACGATTGATTGTTTGTGTTCCGTATTATTTTGCAGGAGTAACAAGCTTGACTTGGTCTTGGCAACGTTACTATGGAATATTCCACGGGTATTTCGCATACATTTGACTGGAAATGGACGTTGTGGAGAACGTGGGAGCATGGCATAAAAGTCGGATAGTTTGTTAGCGTAGTTAACTTCTATTTTTAAAGGGGTGACGAGCTAGTATTTAGAACACTTAGCCATTTTTCAGCTACACACACTCTCATATAATCGCACTCTTGAAGCTTTCGGCAAACACTTAACAGTTTTCGCTCATTTTTACACATTTCACCATAGTGATCCTTGTACCTAGCTCGTTGCTATCCGAAGTTGTAAACATTTACTGATTTATTTGAGCTTGGTGATCGGTGTTATGGGTGAAATTCTGAACCCATATCCTGGAAAATATCTTGGTTTATATCTTGGTTATGTAGTATCTGTTTACATCTGGGATGCTGGTTCAGGATATTGGTAACATCCTGAATGGTATCCTCAGGATTACTAATGGATTATGTGCAGGTACGTGGGTTAGAAGCTGGCAACGTTCATAAGACTCATTCCGCGGAAGACTCGGTCCAAGTCGTTCGAATAAAGACGTTGAAGCCGTATTACTCGGTCAATAACGTTAACAATGGAATATTCGGAGTACCCCATATTTGTAGGGATTATTGTTTGTAATTCATTACTATAAATAGGTGGGTATACCTGATCGAATAGGACATCACGTTTTGCACTCGTTACACTCTAACACTCGCTCTCTAGCAAGCTTTCACTCTTACACAAAAACATTGTAACACATAGCGATCTGGTCTATATCCTGCACTGTATCCTGAAGTTTAAGCAATAAGAAGAACAAGGCAGCTGGGATTGTCAGCTCCCGAGGTTTTATGCCGGCGATCTAGATTGATCAAGGGCTTTCCTCGTACATCTCGTGTCATTTCCTTTACTTTTTGCTCATTGTTTGCTCATTGTTTGATCGTAGATACAGCTCAATATCCTGAGCCGTATCCTGAAAACTGTTTTCATAAACAACCTAACCAGCATATTTTCAACACCCATTTTAGCACACTACCTTACTTTACTAATTTGATCACTTAATTGCTTCGGTAATTTTTGACCAAAACAATTTGGCGCCCACCGTGGGGCAAGTGGTGCTCTCTTTACTAAAATTTTTTGTGAAATCGCTAATCGGTTTTCTATTTTCAAAACTTTTTGCCATATTATTTACAATGGCCTCAAGATCAAACATGAGTTCCTCCACTGTGTCTGCTACGACTTCTGCTACTACCGGTTCGGTGCTTCCACCACCTCCTCCAAGGATGACAGCTTCATCAAGACCTCAGGATATTATCCCTACTCGCAGTGTTCAGGAATCTGCTCCTGTTTTGGCTTCTAATGATGAAATTCTAACCTTATTTGGAAGTGTGCAGGAACAAATGAGGCAGCAACAGGAAACAAACCAAATGCTATTAAGGGAAATACAACTCCTGAAGTCTGGCTCGAGCAGATCTGCTGAGGATATTGTCACTCCATTGCAACCCAGGACTTTGAACTTTAGTTCAGCTGTGTATACTGAGGATAACAGGGGGAATATTGTGCCCAGCCTCCCGCAGAATCATACTCCTGAGATACCCTCCTCGGTCAGGATGTCAACCATGAGGAGCTCAGGATATGCTTCAGGATATGGGCAAAATCCTCCAACGGGTAACGTGTCGAATAATAATAATACTCATGCTACTAACAATACTGGATCTTTGCAGGATACAGGTGTAACATGAGCACTCACTAGGGAACTTCAGAAGTTGAAGGACATGATATCTAGTGTACCTGGAGTGGTCCAGCCGATTCCAGAAGTATCCCAAGACAGCCACAAGATATCTCGCTTCGCATATCCTATTTGTGATGCTGAGATCCCAAAGAGATTTCAAACCCCCAACATGAAGCTTTACGATGGAACTACGGATCCTGAGGAGCATATTGCTCAGTATAGGGAAAGAATGGAGATTAACCCTATTCCTCCGGATCTCAAGGAAGCATGCTTGTGCAAGGGTTTTGGTTCCACCTTAACAGGATCAGCCTTGAAATGGCTTTTGAATGTTCCTCCGCATTAGATTACATCTTTTGCTCACTTAGTAAATTTATTTAATAGCCAGTTTTCTTGTAGTCGAAGTTTTGAGAAATTAACAAGTGACCTTTACAGGATAACACAAGGGCATCAAGAATCCCTAAGGGATTACGTGAACAAGTTCACCCGAGAATCCTTAGACATCCCACATCTTGATGTTGCAACAGCTGTGCAAGCTTTCAAGATGGGGCTGCAAAAAGATTCTCAATTTTACCAAGACCTTGTAATGAACCCATGCAGGAACTTGGATGAAGCTCGGAACAGGGCCCTGAGATATATTCGATTGGAGGATGACAGAAAGATGCAAGAGAGGATGAACTCATCTAACACTTATGAGTCAACTAACAGGAAGTCAGAATCCTCATTCAAGTCATACCGACCTAAGCCATATGGAAGAAATGAAAACAAAAGAGTGAATGCTGTCGAAGATGAGGATCCTGAAGAATATCCTGAGTTGTCTGAATATTGCTTTTCTGTTAACATTCCTGAATTGATGTATGCCATGCAGGGTCTGGGAGACAAGGCTAGGTGGCCTCGAAAGAATCAACAAAAGGCTGATTGGAAAGATAAGTCAAAATGGTGCGCTTTCCACGAAGATTTCGGACATGTGACTGAGGATTGCATTGCCCTAAGGAAAGAAATAAGCTATCTTCTAAGCAAGGGATATCTGAAAGATCTCTTAGGAAGAAAGAAGAATAAGGGTCAGGATACTGAGAAGGATCCTGAGCGAGCAGCATCACCTCCCGCGGATGCCAAGATAATCAACTTCATTTCGGGAGGATCCGACATTTGCGGGACTTCGTATTCGGTAGCAAAGAGATATGCAAAAGAAGCTAAGGCCGAAAGGGGAGACAAACCTGTCAGAATGACTACCCTCACAACTGACAAAGTGATCACATTTGATGCTGATGACAGGGATACTGTCCAGGGTCCTCACCATGATGCTCTAGTAATAACATTATATGTGGCTAAGCATTTTGTACGCAGGATATTGGTTGATAATGGCAGCTCCGTCAACATAATCCAACAAGAGACGCTGAAGAGAATGAATGTATCTCCAATGGATATCACTTCAAAGTCTACCGTGCTTGTTGGGTTCAGTGGAGAGGCTAGAAACACAGTGGGAGAGATAAAGTTGCTAGTATACGTTGAAGGAGTCAACTCGATACAACGTTTCTGTGTGATGGATTCTCTATCCTGCTATAACATCATACTAGGAAGACCGTGGATTCACGATATGAAGGCTGTACCGTCAACGTATCACCAATGCATCAAGATACCTACCCCTTGGGGAGTTGTCAAAGTTGATAGTGATCAGCAGGAGGCGAAAGAATGTTACTCATCCTCGATGAAATCCTCAACCAAGCCTAGTGTAGCATAGCAATTAAAGACGCGGGCCCAGGATATCGTGGAGGATCCGGAGCAGGATGTGAAGAAAGTTATCTTGGATCAGGATAACCCCGATATTTCGGTGCTCGTAGGAACCAATATCCCTCAGGATATTGAAGAACAGTTAATTAACTTTTTGAAATGCAGGATGTCAACGTTTGCATGGAAGCATGAGGATATGACAGGCATATCCAAAGACATCATCACCCATAAGCTTGGAATTGATAAATCATTCAAGCCTGTTCAACAAAAAAGAAGGAAGTTTGCTCCTGAGCGGAATACGATTATTCAAGAGGAAGTTGAGAGATTATTGAAGTCCAGAATGATTAGAGAGGTTAAGTTCCCAAGGTGGCTAGCAAATGTAGTTGTGGTACAGAAGAAAAATGGGAAATGGAGAGTTTGTGTAGACTACACAGACTTGAACAAAGCTTGTCCTAAAGACCCATTTCCTCTTCCCCACATTGATGCAATGGTAGATGCTACTGCCGGGCATGAAATGCTGACCTTCATGGACGCATCCTCAGGATTTCAACAAATCCAAATGGAGCCTTCTGACCAGGAAGACACTGCCTTCATGACACCAACAGGTATTTATTGTTATACAGCTATGCCTTTTGGTTTGAAAAATGCAGGTGCAACATACCAAAGATTGGTAAACATGATGTTCAAAGACAAACTGGGGGACACCATGGAGGTGTACATCGACGATATGGTGGTAAAATAAAAAAAAGCTCAGGATCACCTCCAGGATATTAAAGGAGCGTTTGATATCCTGGATCAGTATAACATGAAGCTGAATCCTGCTAAGTGCCATTTTGGAGTGGGGGCAGGAAAATTTCTAGGATATATGGTGACCAAAAGAGGAATAGAAGCGAGCCCGGAGCAGATTAAAGCCATCTTGGATATTAAATCGCCCTCAAATATGAAGGATGTTCAACGATTAAGGGGCGAGTGGCAGCATTAAACAGATTTATCTCAAGATCCTTAGAGAAATGCAAAGATTTTTATGACATCCTGAAGAAGAACAAAAAATTCGAGTGGGGTGAGAAGCATGAAGCGGCCCTACAGGATTTAAAGCAATATCTTTCAACCGCACCTCTACTGATGAAGCCTGAGAATGGTGAACCATTATCCCTATATCTCGCGGTATCAGGGAATGCTGTAAGTGCCGTCCTTGTAAAGGACCATGAAGGTCAGCAATATCCTGTTTATTATGTTAGTAAAAGCTTGTTAAATGCCGAAACTAGATATTCTCATTTGGAAAAATTAATACTAGCATTAGTTATGGCATCAAAAAAACTTAGACATTATTTTGAGACTCATAGGATTCATGTTAAAACAAATTATCCTGTTAAAAATGTGCTTAGGAAACCAGAGATGTCAGGCAGGATGGCTAAGTGGTCAGTAAAGTTGAGTGCTTATGATTTAGTATATGAACCTAGGAATGCCATAAAGTCTCAGGCTTTAGCTGACTTTGTGGCTGATTTTAGTAGTGACATTCAGGATGAGGTAGACCTAGAAGTTCAACAGTTAGGAGAATCCTCAGGATCCTGGACATTATATACTGATGGTGCATCTAATATAAGAGGAGTAGGATTAGGAATACTACTAAAATCGCCACAGGGGGACATATTACCCCAGGCTATTAGGTGTGAATTTCCTGCTACCAATAATGAAGCAGAATATGAGGCTTTAATTGCAGGATTAGAGTTGGCTAAGAACATGAGTATCAAAAATTTACAAGTATATGTTGACTCTTTGTTAATTACTAACCATTTTAATGGATCCTATGCAGTTAAGGGTGAGAAATTGATTGAATATCTTGATATTCTCAAAAAATTAGCAGGATATTGCGATGTTTTTACACTTGAACAGGTACCAAGGGAGGATAATGCTGAAGCGGATGCCTTAACAAATCTGGGATCATCAATCAGGATACCGGAAGGGACCCAAATACCAGTATTACATGTCTTATATCCTGCAACGAATCCTCAGGATAAAGAAGTAGCGGATATTCGGGATCCTGGAGTGGAATATCCTGAACAGGATCCTGAATCCTGGACAGCTCCAATTCTGAAATATCTTAAAAATGGACACATCCCCGAAAATGAAAATCCTAAGGCATTTAGGATGAAGATATCACGATTCACTATTATAAATAATATTTTATACAAGAAATCTCTTGCAGGACCGTATTTGAGGTGCTTGGAGGATCCTGAAGCCAAAGAAGTACTTCAGGATATACATGAAGGGGATTGTGGTAACCATACTGGGGGCAGGTCGTTATTTTCGAAAGTATTGAGGACAGGATACTTTTGGCCAACAATGAGGAAAGATGCTGCAGAATATGCTCGAAGATGTGATGCATGTCAAAGGCATAGTAACATACTACATCAACCAGCTGAACCACTATATCCTGTAGTTTCCCCTTGGCTATTCATGAAATGGGGGATGGATATAGTAGGGAAGTTACCAAAAGCTCCGGGAGGAAAAGTATTTATGTTAGCAATGACGGATTATTTCTCTAAGTGGGTTGAGGCTAAAGCATTTGTTCAAGTTAGAGACCAAGAAGTAGTATCCTTCATAAAGAGGAATATCCTGACTAGGTTTGGAGTACCAGCTGAGATCATTTGTGATAATGGGTCCCAGTTTATAAGCAAAAGGACTACTGACTTTTGCAAGAGTTGGGGAATCAAAATGATCACATCTACTCCGGTACATCCTCAAGCGAATGGACAAGCTGAATCCTCGAACAAGATAATAGTCAATAACTTAAAGAAGAGGCTTGGAGCCAAAAAAGGAAGATGGGCGGAAGAGTTACCCTTTGTTTTGTGGGCTGATAGGACAACGGTAAAGAATGCAACTGGCCAAACCCCGTTTTCCTTGGTATTTGGAGCGGAGGCAATGATTCCAACAGAAATGACGATACCTACTGCAAGATCTATGCTACAGGATCCTGAACAGAATCCTGAAGTCTTATGTCAGGATTTGGATACTATAGATGAAAAAAGAGACGCAGCAAGACTAAGGATAGCAGCATATCAACAAAGAATATCTAGAGCATATAATAAGAACATAAGGACTAGAAGATTTCGAGTTGGTGATTGGGTGCTAAGAAAGGCTTTTCAAAATACCACTAATCCTGCCGATGGCAAGTTAGCTCCGAAATGGGAAGGACCTTATGAAGTCGAGTCAGAAGCAGGGAAAGGAGCATATCGACTCAAAAATATGGAAGGGGATATGCTACCAAGATCCTGGAATGCAGTACATTTAAAGCTCTATTTCAAGTAAGAGTAGAATTTAATGTCTATCTCAGAATGGTATGTATTCTATTTATTTTAAATATATTTGTTTATTATTTTGAACCCAATACTGACTTAGGCATCGGAGGGGTGTTAGCCAAGCTAACACCCACCTTAGTTTACAATTGTTTTGCAGGATATGTTTCAGGATATAGCTCCAGGATATATACTCAGGATAAGTCGAAAGATTAGAGGATTGCCCCCCTCTCTCACGTTTAAGGGATCCTGGTCCCTTCAAAGGTTTAAAGGTATTCACCTTTCTTTCGAATTGGGTTTAAACACCTCCCCTGGAGCGCAAGTTATCTAGGTATAGTTCAAAGTAGCGGGACCAGTTCATGTAAAAGTGGCTGATAATTTCGTTACTGTTGGCTATATCCTGGATCCTAAAGGTATATGAGGATTGATCACCCTCTCTCACGAAAGAGTATTTTCATACTCTCTAAGGTTTAAAGGTTTTCACCTTTCTAAGAATTGGAGTTTATACACTCTCGCCTGTAGCGCATGAAATTTAGGGTTTATCCCCAGATATCAGGGTTTATCCCCAGTATGCTAAGGATTCATTTCAGGATATCAGGGGTTCTGCCCTTGGGTATTCGGAATTCATTCGAGTCAAAATATAAATACATTTGTGTTTTTGTCGAACACAGGGGACATACATTATACTGTTCAAAGGATGGATCCAAGTTTATGCACTGGGGACAAACTTATAATGGAGGATTGAAATTGGTTCTCTAAGAATCTATGGTATGATCTTTCCTTTTTATTTGAACAATTTATAGGTTGTATTTCAATATCCTGATCAAGATATCTTTCAGGATATCTTCTAGGATATGTTTATGATAAATTCTTAAGAATGCTCAAACCAAACACTTTTCACAAGTAAAATTTGTATATCAATGACAACAGTAATAAAGTCAAAAGAGAAGTTATATTATTAACATACCAAAAGATGTGCTCTTAGTTTTGCCTCAAAACAAGGCCCATCCACTAAGAGCACTATAGTTCATTACCATATTTACCCAACAGTTGAAGGTTTCATCTCAAACCGAGACCCATCCACCTTCAACTGTTGTATTGTTCAAAAAAGCATGCAGAAAAAGTAAATTGTTCAGGTGCAGAAAAGTAAAGTGCGGAAAAGTAAATTGTTTTGGGACTACAAACCAACATTCGAAATCAAAAAGGTGGGCTCCGGCCTTGGCACGTATATCCATCATCGCCCACCTGAATGCCCTCACACAGCGGCATCTTCTCCAACCTTCTCAGATTTCCCAGCACCAGCATCCTGAGCAGCATCCTCACCAGCATCCATCCCAGCATCAGCTCCAGCATCCTTCTTGTCTCCAGCCTGGATCACCACCTCTGCTGACTTAGAGGACTCACCAGCCTCAACAGGAAGTGGCACAGCTTTGCCTCCGAGCTCCTTTAGTTTGGCCACCCAGGATTCAACTGGCCAAGATGGACAAACAAGGCCCGTCTCCTTGGCCTCGTAGGCCATCTTGATGCATGCTTGTAACAGGGAGACGATAGCAGAAGCCTTCATTCCCTCCCGGAAATTGACCAAGGCTTGATCATGATCCATTTGAACGGTGGCGAGTTTGACTTCAGCGTCTTGGGTGACCTTCTTCAGCAGGCTTTCGTAGTGCCGGGTCTTCGCTTCAGCAATGGCACCCTGGTCAGCAACGGTGCTTTCGAGCTGTTTGATCATGGCTTCATGGAGTGCCACAGTACCACAAGCGTCATTGTACAAGTGGAGCAAATGCTGGAGGCCCTGCACATCAATTACAGGTATAAAGTTAGAATATATGTTGACCAAGATATCCTACCAGGATATCCTGTTAGGATATACGTGCAGGATATATGTGCAGGATATACATGAAGGATATGCGTCAGGATATTACCTTGTTAAGGAAGGATGTCATTGGCTCTAAGGAATCAGAGAAGCTGAGTTCGTCATAGGAGAACCCTTCTGAACCTGGAGCAGTGACTTCAAGACCTTTCCTCTTTTTTGCTGTGGAAGCACGAGTTCTTGGATTGGCCTTGGGAGCCGGGAGTGGCTTGGAGCTAGTAGCAGCAGGAGTCTCCTTCTTGACTGTGGCTGGAGTTGGATAGCTGTCGAGTTCATCAAGGTCTAGATAGACTGGAACTTTGCTGGAATCTGCACACAGGGAGTAAAATTCTAAATCTCTCCTGAGAATATCAAATAAAAACATGTGTGTACATGATATCTTGCAGGATTCTTACCAGACATGTTTGCGCTTGAAAGAGGGCTTGGAGTTGGTGGAGATGGATTAACGCTTCTCTCTGTTTCTGAAAGCAGTCTGATGGCGTCTATTCTTTTTTGAGAATCAGCAAGGGGAGGTGCGATCTTCCTGAAATCAGCTGCATACACAAACAGAGAAAATGAAATTCATTAGCTCAGGATATGAGACAGAATAAGAGACATGATCATTCTTAAACCCTAAGTCCTACCCTTTCTCAACCATCTCATCGGATAATCCGTTCCACCAGGGATTGAATCCCTTTTTACAAAGAAAAACTTGGATTGCCAACCATCCTCGTTCCTGGTGGCACGAAGTATCAATGGGTCACCGGAAGTAGAATAAAATAGGAATCTAGATGAGCCATGGCATCTAAGCTTGTAGGCTAAAGGGAGATCATGGACGGAAAGGTCAGGTATATGGTTTCTCTTGATTTGGTCAAGAACAGACAAAACACGCCAGAGCATTGGCATGGTTTGGCTGAAAGAAATTTTGGTGATATTAAAGAACTCGGTGATGAAGTCCGGAAAGGGGAATCGTAACCCTAAGGTAAAGGGGAAGGCATTGAAACATATCCACTCGTTGGAAACCATATCTGACCGGATTTCTCTATCAAAGGGTCGAAATATAGTTCCTTCCGGAAAGATACCGGAGGATTTCAAGGCTGACAGGTGGGCACTGTCAAAGGTGCATGTCTCATTCTCCGGTTCTTGGAGAAGATTATGTTGGATGAATGTGGGAGCCGAGTCACCTGAACTAGACCTTGTTTGCCTGGGCATTTGGTCGCCTGAATTTTTCGCCGGAGAAAGATGATAAAGATGAATGTGAAGATGAGGGAGAGAATATTACCTTTTTCCTTGTCGATTGTGATTAAAAAAGGAGATGAGGATGCGAAGATATAGGGCATGATGAGTAAATATAGGCCGGGTGGTTGAAAGCTCTCACATCAATGGTCTTATCTCTTAATTACCTCGGCCACCGTGAAAAATGTAACCGTTAGTGCAGGATATCAAACGGTAACATTTTTGGGGACAATTGTTATGGGTGAAATTCTGAACCCATATCCTGGAAAATATCTTGGTTTATATCTTGGTTATGTAGTATCTGTTTACATCCGGGATGCTGGTTCAGGATATTGGTAACATCCTGAATGGTATCCTCAGGATTACTAATGGATTATGTGCAGGTACGTGGGTTAGAAGCTGGCAACGTTCATAAGACTCATTCCGCAGAAGAATCGGTCCAAGTCGTTCGAATAAAGACGTTGAAGCCGTATTACTCGGTCAATAACGTTCACAATGGAATATTCGGAGTACCCCATATTTGTAGGGATTATTGTTTGTAATTCATTACTATAAATAGGTGGGTATACCAGATCGAATAGGACATCACGTTTTGCACTCGTTACACTCTAACACTCGCTCTCTAGCAAGCTTTCACTCTTACACAAAAACATTGTAACACATAGCGATCTCGTCTATATCCTGCACTGTATCCTGAAGTTTAAGCAATAAGAAGAACAAGGCAGCTGCGATTGTCAGCTCCCGAGGTTTTATGCCGGCGATCTAGATTGATCAAGGTCTTTCCTCGTACATCTCGTGTCATTTCCTTTACTTTTTGCTCATTGTTTGCTCATTGTTTGATCGTAGATACAGCTCAATATCCTGAGCCGTATCCTGAAAACTGTTTTCATAAACAACCTAACTAGCATATTTTCAACACCCATTTTAGCACACTACCTCACTTTACTAATTTGATCACTTAATTGCTTCGGTAATTTTTGACCAAAACAATCGGTAGTTTCCATCACCCGGGATTTTTTGTGCCGGAGATCAACTCTTGATCAAGGGCTTTTTCCCCGTATAAACCTTGTGTCACTTGTTATTTATTTTTCATAGTGATCCTTATTGCTACGAAGTAATTCAAGCATCATACCCCGTAACAGAGAGTTTGGTTGCATTATCCTCATCAGATTTTTTGACCAAAACAGTTTGGCGCCCACCGTGGGGCAATTGGTGCTTTATTCCTAAGAAGTTTTTCTGTTGGTGATCATTCCGGTTCATTGCATACAAATACATGGCTTCATCATTGAAGAATACCTCTACTGCAATGTCTGCGGTCAATTCATCTCAGGGTATTCCACCTTTGCCTCCACCACCTTCTGGACCTCAGAAAAATGCCGAGAAGAAACCAACTCCCATTTTCTCCAAACCTCCAACTTCTTCTGCTTCTTACACTCCCACTACTAGTGACATGTTTACTTTGATTTTGCAGATGAAGGATCATATACAGCAACAAGATAAGACCAATGAAAGGATTCTCAAAGAAATCGGAGATCTCAAGAAACAAAAGAAAACGGCAGAGGATCATTCCCCACTGGTGCCCAGATCTTTGAATTTTGATACTCCGGTGATTACTTCTCAGCCATCAGTGGTTCCAGATGTTCAATATGTGGGTGGACCAAAAGAAGTGCACTACGGAACAACAACAGTGACCCAGGCATCAGGTTCATATTTCCAGCCAGCAGGATCCTATCCTCAGCATATGGGATCCTTCATGAATACAGGAGGATACTCAGGAGCGCAGCAGATTCAAGGATCTTCCTTTGTTCCAGGATCATTCCAGGTTCAAGGATCCTCCTTTGTTCCAGGATCATCCCAGGTTCAAGGATCCTCCTTTGTTCCAGGATCATCCCAGGTTCAAGGATCCTCCTTTGTTCCAGGATCATCCCAGGTTCAAGGATCCTCCTTTGTTCCAGGATCATCCCAGGTTCAAGGATCCTCCTTTGTTCCAGGATCATCCCAGTTTCAGGGATTCTTCCAGATGCCAGGATCCTTGAGGAGTTTGCAAACAGGAAGTTCAGATGTCCATCAGGGAGATTTTATTCCGATGCAGACCATTGCTTCTACTGGTCCTTCAATCATTCCAGAGCCCCAACAATATGGATTAACATCCATTCTTCCTAATTTGAATCCAATGGGAGGTAACACTTTTAATAATTCTTATACTACTAATCATGGCCTTATGCAGGATCCAGGTATCAACCACGCCATGGCCAAAGAGTTGCAAAAGTTGAAGGATATGATATCAAGTGTTCCAGGAGTGGTCAAACCTATCCCAGAGATTGCAGATGGGAGCCACAAGATATCTCGTTTTGCACCACCAATATGTGATGCTGAGATACCCAAGAGGTTCCATGTGCCAACCATGAAGCTGTATGATGGTTCGATGGATCCTGAAGAACACATAGCACAATACAGGGAGAGGATGGAGATCAATCCAATCCCAGAAAGGTTAAAGGAAGCATGCCTGTGCAAGGGATTCGGATCCACTCTTACTGGATTAGCTCTCAAATGGCTGCTAAGTCTTCCCCCTACTCTATTACCTTATTTGCTAATCTAGTTAACCTTTTTAATAACCAGTTTTCTTGTAGTAGAAAATTTGAACGATTAACTAGTGATCTATATAGGATAACCCAGGGTCATAATGAATCATTAAGGGATTACATTACCAAATTCAGTAAAGAATCCTTAGACATTCCCAACTTGGATATAGCCACGGCTGTTGAGGCCTTCAAAATGGGATTGCTTAGGGATTCATTGTTCTATGATGATCTTGTTATAACACCATGCAGGAACCTAGATGAGGTAAGAACCCGGGCACTCAGGTTCATCCGGCTAGAGGACGATAAGAGGATCCAGGAAAGATTAGCAGGATCCTCAAAACAAGATAAGCAAGGATCCTCGTTCAAGAACAACAAGTTCAAATCCTATAACAGATCTGATAACCAGAACGTGCATGCTGTTGATCAGGAAGAGGATGATGAGGATTATCCTCCAATTTCTGAATATTGTTTTTCTGTTGATAACAATGAACTAATCCTTGCGATGCAGAATCTAGGTGATAAAGCCAGATGGCCCAGAAAAAATGACAGACCAGCTGTAACCAAGGATAAATCAAAGTGGTGTGCATACCATGAAGATTTTGGGCATCTTACAAAAGAATGCATTGCACTAAGAAAGGAAATTGGATACTTGTTGAGCAAGGGGCATCTAAAAGAATTGTTGGGTAGAAAAAAGTCAAGGACTCAGGATCCTGAAAGGATCCCTGAGAAAGCTCCGGCCCCTCCAGCAGATGCACAAGTAATAAACTTTATTTCTGGAGGATCAGACATTTGCGGCACATCCTTCTCAGCAGCTAAAAGGCATGCAAAGGAAACTAAAATGGATAAGGGAGAAAGACCCGTTTGAACATCAAGTGTCTCCGAAGGAAAAGTCATAACCTTTGATGAGGATGATCGTGTTGATATTCAGGATCCTCATCATGATGGCTTAGTTATTACTCTTTTCATTTCTAACCATTTTGTCCGCAGGATCCTTATAGACGGAGAAAGCTCAGCGAACATTATCCAGCTTGATGTTCTAAAGAAGATGGGTATCCCTGAATCAGATATCATACCAAGATCCTCCGTGCTCGTGGGATTTAGTGGCGAAACTAAGAATACCCTTGGGGACATTAAGCTCCCAATATACATCGAAGGCCTACATTCTTATCAAAAATTTTGTGTTATTGACTGTTTATCTTGTTGTAATGTTATCCTTGGCAGGCCCTGGATACACGATATGAAGGTAGTCCCATCTACTTACCATCAATGTGTGAAGCTCCCTAGTCCTTGGGGAATAGTCAAGATTGATATTGATCAGCAGGAGGCTAAGAATTGCTATACTTCATCGATGAAACCAGCCTCGAAGTCAAGGGAGCAATAGCAATCAAAGTATCCTCCAAGGGATGTCTTGGAGGCAAGAGAGCAGGATGTGGTAGAAATCCTCATGGATCCTCATGATCCTGAATCCAAAATCTATATCGGATCAGGGATCCTTGGCGATATGAAGGAAGACCTCATATCCTTCCTCAAAAGGAGAAATACTACCTTTGCATGGAAACACGAAGACATGACAGGTATATCTAAAGATGTAATCACTCACAAACTTGGCATTGATAGGTCCTTCAAACCAATCCATCAAAGGAGAAGAAAGTTTGCACCGGAAAGAAATGCCATTATCCAGGAAGAGGTAGAGAAATTGCTCCGGGCAGGTATGATTAGAGAGGTCAAGTATCCAAGATGGTTGGCCAATGTGGTTGTTGTTCAAAAGAAAAATGGAAAGTGGAGGGCATGTGTCGATTTCACCGATTTAAATAAGGCATGTCCTAAGGATCCTTTCCCATTACCCCATATTGACTCCATGGTAGATGCAACTGCGGGTCATGAACTGTTAACTTTTATGGATGCTTCATCTGGATTTCAACAAATCCAAATGGAACCATCCGATCAAGAGGATACAGCCTTCATGACTCCAACTGGTATATATTGCTATATTGCTATGCCGTTCGGACTAAGAAATGCAGGTGCAACTTATCAAAGGCTAGTGAATATGATGTTCAAGGATCAGATTGGACAAACTATGGAGGTTTACATAGACGATATGGTGGTAAAATCAATAAAGGCTGAGGATCACCTAAGAGACTTGGAGGAAGCATTTAATATCCTTGATAAATATAATATGAAGCTTAATCCTTCAAAATGTCACTTTGGTGTTAAAGCAGGTAAATTCTTAGGATATATGGTGACAAAGAGAGGCATTGAAGCCAGTCCAAAACAAATCAAAGCAATAGTGAACATCAAATCTCCGGCCAATTCTAAGGATGTTCAAAGGCTAACAGGCAGGATAGCAGCTTTGAACAGATTTATATCCAAATCCTCAGAGAAGTGCAAATAATTCTATGATATCCTAAGGAAGAACAAGAAATTTGAGTGGACTGAAAAGCATGAAAATGCCTTAAGAGCTCTCAAAAATTACCTATCATCAGCCCCGGCCTTGATGAAACCAGAAAAAGGCGACGTGCTATCCTTGTATCTTGCAGTATCCTCAAAAGCAGTAAGTGCGGTTCTTGTTAAGGATCATGAAGGTACACAACATCCTGTCTATTATGTAAGTAAAAGTCTACTTGATGCCGAATCCAGGTATTCACACCTTGAAAAGCTTATTCTTGCATTAATTATGGCATCTACTAAGTTGAGACATTATTTTGAAACTCATGTTATTGTTGTTAAAACTAATTTTCCAATTAAGAATGTCCTCAGGAAACCAGAGATGTCAGGAAGGATGGCTAAGTGGGCAGTGAAGCTTAGTGCCTATGATATGAGATATAAGCCTAGGACAGCCATCAAATCCCAAGCATTAGCTGACTTTGTGGCTGATTTCAGTAGTGATTTACAAGAAGAAGCTGAGTTAGAAGTCCAGCAGCTAGAGGAGACCAAGGATCCTTGGATACTCTATACTGATGGATCCTCAAATGTCAAAGGCACAGGGCTTGGAATACTACTAAAATCGCCACAGGGGGACATAATACCCCACTCTATAGCTTGTGAGTTCCAAACCACTAACAATGAGGCTGAATATGAAGCCTTAATTGCTGGTTTGCAAATTGCTAAGCATATGGGGATCAGGTATCTTGAGGTACATGTAGATTCATTGTTAATTACAAACCACTTTAATGGATCCTATGCTGTTAAAGGTGAAAAGCTAACCAAATATTTAGAGATAGTCAAAGAATTGGCACTCTCTTTTGTTTCCTTTAGTTTGACACAGGTACCAAGGGAAGAAAATACAGAAGCTGATGCATTGGCTAACTTAGGATCATCTTTGAAGATCCCGGAGGATATCAAGATCCCTATTATCCATATCCTGACCCCGGCTATCGAGGATCATGTGGCTATGGAGATAGGAAAGAATTCAACAATTATCCCTAGTGAGGATACTCAATCCCATTTAGGATCAGGATCATGGATCTCACCAATCATGAGATACTTACAACATGGAGAGATTCCTACAGGAGAAAACCCTAGGGCTTTCAAAATTAAGGTATCTCAATTCACAATTTTAAATAATATGTTGTATAGACGATCTCTTGCAGGACCATACTTAAGATGCATTGAGGATCCTGAAATCCAAGAAGTTTTAAAAGACTTCCATAAAGGAGATTGTGGAAACCACACTGGGGGCAGGGCATTATTCTCAAGGATCCTGAGGACAGGATACTACTGGCCAACCATGAAGAGAGATGCTGTGGAGTATGCTAAGAGATGTGATCCTTGTCAGAGACACAACAATATCCTTCATCAACCAGCTGAATTTTTGCATCCTATATCCTCCTCTTGGCCATTTATGAGGTGGGGTATGGATATAGTTGGTAAGCTCCCTAAGGCACCTGGTGGAAAAGTATTCATGCTTGCTATGACTGATTACTTCTCCAAGTGGATAGAGGCTGAAGCTTTTGCCCAAGTCAGAGAAAAGGAAGTTATATCCTTCATTAAAAGAAATATTATAACTAGATTCGGTATTCCTTCTGAAATTATATGTGATAATGGTTCCCAATTCATTGGGGGCAGAACTACTAACTTTTGTGACAGCTGGGGGATTAAGATGATAACATCAACACCAGTCCACCCACAAGCTAATGGTCAAGCAGAATCATCCAACAAGATCATCATCAACAATTTGAAGAAGAAGCTTGGATCCAAAAAAGGGAAATGGGCAGAAGAACTACCTTATGTGCTGTGGGCTGATAGGACAACCCCTAAGAATGCTACTGGTCAAACGCCATTCTCTTTGGTATTTGGGGCAGAATCAGTGATCCCAACAGAAATGGTGGTTCCAACTGCTAGAACAAGTACCCGTGATCCTGAGGAAAATGATGAGAACTTGGCTCAAGACCTGGATACTATTGAAGAAATCAGGGATCTGGCTAGGATAAGGATGGCCAATTATCAACAAAGAATGGCTGGTGCTTACAACAAAAATGTCAGGATCAGGAAGTTTCAAGTTGGAGATATGGTATTAAGGAAAGCATTTCAGAATACCACCAATCCTGCTGATGGAAAATTGGCTCCAAAATGGGAAGGCCCATATTTGATTGAAGCTGAAGCAGGAAAGGGGGCATATAGATTGCTAACCATGGAAGGTGATTTGCTACCAAGAGCTTGGAATGCTGTCCACTTGAAGAAATATTTCATGTGAGCAGGATCCTCATCGCACAGATGATCCTTACGTTAGGGGTATCCTTGAAGGATCCTTAAAGTGTCGGTGATCCTTACTTTGGTAATATCCTAATCTTGAACTATTTCATTTCTTTATTTTCTCACATAAGGATAAGGATCATGTGTCCTTTATCCATCTCTTACGTGATTTTAAGTTTTGAAAGTTCAGGTATCCTTAGCAAAATGTTGGTTATCTGCAGAAGCAATCCGTTCCTTGGGTTTAACCCCAGTTATTTGGGCTTGACCCCAGTTCCGCCTGTAGCGCATGATGATCCTGGTATAGTTCAAGGCAGTGGGACCAGTACTCGCTTTAGGGGCTGATAATTCCATTGTACTGGCTATACCTAGGATCCTACGTATAATGGTAGACTTACCATACATCCGTTCCTAAGGTTTCTAACGTTTTCACGTTAGCTAAGGTTTTGGCATTTTCATGTCACTAAGTTTGGATAGTCGCCAGTTAGGGCCATACTCCAGTTTACATACGATCCTTGGGCCTGTCCCCAGTTATCATTGGGCTTGTCCCCAGTTATCCTTGGGCTTGTCCCCAGTTATCCTTGGGCTTGTCCCCAGTTGCTCACTCTTATCTTATATTGGCTTAGTCCCAAGTTATGCTCTATTTCAGGTCCTTGAAGATAAGCAACTAGGGATCCTTGATCCTTACTTCTCTTTAAGGTTTATTTTATAGTTATCCTGATTATGGTTAGGATCCTAACTTGGATCCTCAGGTATGATCCTTAACTATTTTTAATTCTATTCATTGTTTATTTGAATAACCCTTAAAATTTAACAACTAAACTTGTGATCCTTAAAATATATTACTTTTTGGGATTCTTTAACTACAGGATATTTGATCATGGATCAAGTCCTAAATATTTTTAATCTGACTTGTTCAAAATTGCTTATTCAATAAGTGTACATTAAAACAATTGAGAATTAAAGAGACAAAAAGGATAACAATACAAGATAAGCGACAAAAGATTAAGGTTTTATTTATTAACAAAAGATTAACCCTTAAAAGGTTGTCAAAATTACCTACCCGAGCATCTACCAGCAATACGTGGCCCGTCCGCTGGGGTAGGTAAAGGGTGTCCATGATAATAGGTTCAAAGTAGTGCAGGAATATAAAGGCGGCAGGATCACAATGGCTTCATCCCCCAAACAGAGGATCCCTCCACCATTTGCAATCCTATCTATTGTCCAAAGGATCATACATGATCCTTAATCCTAAAAACTATTGTTCAGTACAAACCATCAAATTGTTCAACAAAACAACCATCAAACTAAAAAATTGGGCTCCGGCTATGTCTAGAAATTTCCATCATCGCCCAATCATGCAGCCTAAACCTTTGCTACATCACCACCTCCGGCTCCACTTGCTTCACCACCTTCACCCTTGCCTCCAGCCTCGATCGTCAGGATCTCTTCAGCCTCCTCTTCATCATCCAGTTCGGCCAGCCTTGCCTTCCAGCCTTCCACATCCCAGTTGCTCCTGTCAAAGGCAGGATCCTGAGCTTCTTGGGCCATCTGGAGTTTAGTCTTGTACATGGCAATGGCAGCGGAGACTTTGGTGTCATCTGTGATCTCCTGCTTTTCATAATCAAAGTTGATCAGAATCTTGGCCGTTTCAGTTTTGGCATTTTGGAGGTCTTTTTGGAGGTCAGCAATCTTGAGATCCTTTAGCAATGCAACCTGCTGGAGGTCGGCAATCTTCCTATCTTGATCCTCAACGTGGCAAACATAGTCCTCAATCTCAGTGAATTTCGGCAAAGGGGATAAAAGGTAAGGTCAGGACCAAGTGATCCTCAAATCAGCAGGATATACGAGCAGATACAATGATCCTTACATCATTGAAGTACTCGAGGAATTGGTGGCGGATCAGAGGCAGACCCTGCAGATCCTCAGCCTCGGAGGCCTTTCTCTTCTTGATTCCCTTTCCTTTGAGGGGTGCCTTGGGGACTGAAGCTGTCGGGCTGGTAGGAGCCTTTCTTTTGGAGGATCTGACGGTGGTGAGATCGGTGACACTGAACTTTGAAGCAGACTTGGTGGATTTTCCAGCACCTACACAACCAAAACAAGATAAGTATCTTTACTTCAATTATATTTCACTATTTATTTAAAATTTTAAACAAAGATACTTACTTGACATCGTGACAGAGCCTGAGGATACCTCCTGAGAATCCTGGGTGGTTGTCTTGAAAGTTCTTGTTTCAGGATCAAGTTTCTTGAAAGTGACGAGTCTCTCTTTGGCAGCAGGAGACAGTCTGAGGTGTGAAACGGTGATAACTGCATAACAAGAAAGCAAAAGTATATAAGTGATCCTTATATCAAAAGAAAGTTCTCTGGTGATCCTTCTCAGGATCCTCCATCCTACCATGGGTAGCCCATTTCCTGGGTAGATCCTTCCCGTCAGAGATAGAATCTCTCTTGACGAAAAAGAAACGCCGCTTCCAGTTAGCATCATTCTTGGTAGCTTTGAAGATCGGGTGTTCCTCACCGGGTTTACGTTTGAACAAATAACGATGAGAACCAAAGGTAGTAAGATCATACAGCTCTCCCAGTTCTGACATTCCTAGGTCTATCCCTTCCTGCTCGATGATCCTTTCAAGGGTATACAAAACCCTCCATATCATCGGCATGGCTTGGATATAAGAGATGCCGGTTAGGGAAAAGAAAGATTGGGTGAAGGCTGGAAAAGGATATGTATAGCCTATGGTGAACGGAGTGACAGGAAAAGCAACCCAGTTGTCGGAAATATGATCACTCAGGGCATTTGGATCAAAAGATTTGAACTCGGTGTTCGCCGGGAAACAGTGGCGGATCCTATCAATCTGCGGATCGGTGAAACAGCAGCGTTCCTTTATGGAATCTTCGATGATCCCCTGGCTCTTCAGTGGGCTATTTTTCGGATGATCCTTAGCTGGGGAGTTCCGGAGCAACATCTTTGACAGAATGAGGGAAAGAGACGGAAAACAGAGCAAAAGAAGGAAGAAGATGAAGAGAGAATACCTGTTTATCTTCGGATGCAGTTATAAAGGGAGTATCTCTGAAATTTAAATGCAAACGATCCTATCTATAACTCCTATTTATAATCATGATTGTGCAGGGTTGTCACTTCTGTGACGTCATAGTTGCAACGGATAGTTCTACATCAACGGCTATATTTACGATAGTTAGTTGCGGATAAGATCAAGAAAATATAATTCGTTCATTTTACATATCACTCCTTATATTTTGGGGGCAATTGTTAGGGGAGGATTTTCTAACAATTAGTGATCCTTACTTGTTATCCTAAATAATGATCCTTACTTCTGTGACAGATAATGATCCTCAGAAGAGCTTCAGGATCAGGATCATGGATCACCTTAAGGATCCTCATACTAACGATTGATTGTTTGTGTTCCGTATTATTTTGCAGGAGTAACAAGCTTGACTTGGTCTTGGCAACGTTACTATGGAATATTCCACGGGTATTTCGCATACATTTGACTGGAAATGGACGTTGTGGAGAACGTGGGAGCATGGCACAAAAGTCGGATAGTTTGTTAGCGTAGTTAACTTCTATTTTTAAAGGGGTGACGAGGTAGTATTTAGAACACTTAGCCATTTTTCAGCTACACACACTCTCATATAATCGCACTCTTGAAGCTTTCGGCAAACACTTAACAGTTTTCGCTCATTTTTACACATTTCACCATAGTGATCCTTGTACCTAGCTCGTTGCTATCCGAAGTTGTAAACATTTACTGATTTATTTGAGCTTGGTGATCGGTAGTTTCCATCACCCGGGGTTTTTTGTGCCGGAGATCAACTCTTGATCAAGGGCTTTTTCCCCGTATAAACCTTGTGTCACTTGTTATTTATTTTTCATAGTGATCCTTATTGCTACGAAGCAATTCAAGCATCATACCCCGTAACAGAGAGTTTGGTTGCATTATCCTCATCAGATTTTTTGACCAAAACATCTCCTAGGAAGAAAGAAGAATAAGGGTCAGGATACTGAGAAGGATCCTGAACGAGCAACATCACCTCCTGCAGATGCCAAGATAATCAACTTTATTTTAGGAGGATCCGACATTTGTGGGACTTCATATTCTGCGGCCAAGAGACATGCAAAGGAAGCTAAGGCCGAGAGGGGAGATAAACCAGCCAGGATGACTACCCTCACAACTGATAAAGTGATCACTTTCGACAGTGATGACAGGGATACTGTCCAGGATCCTCACCATGATGCTCTCGTAATAACATTATACGTGGCTAACCATTTTGTACGCAGGATATTGGTGGATAATGGCAGCTCCGTCAACATAGTCCAACTAGAAACTTTGAAAAGAATGAATGTATCTCTAATGGATATTACTTCAAAATCCACCGTGCTTGTTGGGCTCAGTGGAGAGGCCAGGAACACAGTGGGAGAGATAAAGTTACCAGTATATGTTGAAGGGGTCAACTCAATACAACGTTTCTGTGTGATGGACTCCCTATCCTACTATAACATCATACTAGGCAGGCCATGGATCCATGATATGAAGGTTGTGCCATCGACTTATCATCAGTGCATCAAGATCCCTACCCCTTGGGGGGTTATCAAGGTTGATAGTGATCAGCAGGTGGTGAAGGAATGTTACTCATCCTCAATGAAATCCTCAACCAAGCCTAACGCAGCATAGCAATTAAAGATGCGGGCCCAGGATATCATGGAGGCTTCGGAGCAGGATGTAAAGAAAGTTATCCTGGATCAGGATAATCCGGATATCTCGATGCTCGTAGGAACCAATATCCCCCAGGATATTGAAAATCAATTGACTAATTTTCTAAAATGCAGGATGTCGACGTTCGCGTTGAAGCACGAGGATATGACAGGTATTTCCAAGGATATTATAACTCACAAGCTTGGAGTTGACAGGTCTTTCAAGCCTATCCAGCAAAAGAGAAGGAAGTTTGCTCCAGAACGAAACATAATTATTCAAGAAGAGGTTGAAAGACTATTGAAGTCCAAGATGATCAGGGAAGTCAAATTTCCCAAGTGGCTATCAAATGTGGTCGTGGTTCAAAAGAAGAATGGGAAATGGAGAGTTTGTGTAGATTACACAGACTTGAACAAAGCATGTCCTAAAGACCCATTCCCTCTGCCTCATATAGACTCGATGGTGGATGCCACTGCCGGTCATGAGATGTTAACCTTCATGGATGCATCCTCAGGATTCCAGCAGATCCAAATGGAACCTTCAGACCAGGAGGATACTGCTTTCATGACACCAACAGGTATTTACTGTTATACTGCTATGCCTTTTGGTTTGAAAAATGTAGGTGCAACGTACCAGAGATTGGTGAACATGATGTTTAAAGACAAACCGGGGGACACTATGGAGGTGTACATTGACGATATGGTAGTCAAATCCAAGAAGGCTGAGGATCATCTCCAGGATATTAAAGGAGCATTTGATATCCTGGACCAGTAAAATATGAAACTAAATCCTGCCAAGTGCCATTTTGGAGTGGGGGCAGGAAAGTTTCTAGGATATATGGTGACTAAAAGAGGAATAGAGGCAAGCCCGGAGCAGATTAAAACTATCTTGGATATCAAATCACCTTCAAATATGAAGGATGTTCAACGGTTAACAGGGCGAGTAGCAGCATTGAACAGATTTATCTCAAGATCCTCCGAGAAATGCAAGGAATTTTATGATATCCTGAAGAAAAACAAGAAGTTCGAATGGAAAGAGAAGCATGAAGCAGCCCTGCAGGATTTGAAGCAGTATCTCTCAACTGCACCTCTATTGATGAAGCCTGAAAATGGTGAACCACTGTCCCTATACCTCGTAGTATCAGGGAATGCTGTAAGTGCCGTTCTTATAAAGGACCATGAAGGTCAGCAATATCCTGTCTATTATGTTAGTAAAAGTTTATTAGATGCTGAAACTAGATATTCTCATTTAGAAAAATTGATATTAGCCCTAGTTATGGCATCAACAAAACTTAGACATTATTTTGAGACACATAGGATTCATGTTAAAACTAATTATCCTGTTAAGAACGTGCTTAGGAAACCCGAGATGTCGGGTAGGATGGCTAAGTGGTCAGTAAAATTAAGTGCCTATGATTTAGTTTATGAGCCTAGAAATTCCATAAAGTCTCAGGCTTTAGCTAACTTTGTGCCTGATTTCAGTAGTGACATTCAAAATGAAGTAGACTTAGAAGTACAACAGCTAGGAGAAAACTTAGAATCCTGGACATTATATACTGATGGTGCATCTAATGTAAGAGGTGTAGGTTTAGGTATACTACTAAAATCGCCACAGGGGGACATATCACCCCAGGCTATTAGATGTGAATTCCCTGCTACTAATAATGAAGTAGAATATGAGGCTTTAATTGCAGGATTAGAGTTGGCTAAAAATATGAATATTAAAAATTTGCTAGTATATGTCGATTCCTTGTTAATTACTAATCATTTTAAGGGATCATATGCAGTTAAAGGTAAGAAATTAATCGAATATCTCGAAATTCTCAAAAAATTAGCAGGATATTTCGATATTTTCACACTTGAATAGGTACCAAGAGAGGATAATGCTGAAGCTGATGCCTTGGCGAATTTAGGATCATCAGTCAGGATACCGGAAGGAACCTGAATACCAATGTTACATATCTTATATCCTGCGACGAATCCTCAGGATAAGGAAGTACTAAGTATTCAGGATCGTGATGAGTATCCTGAGAAGGATCCCAAGTCCTAGATGGTTCCAATTATAAGATATCTCAAGGAAGGACACATCCCAAAGGATGAGAATCCTAAGGCCTTCAGAATGATGGTATCACGATTCACTATTATAAATAATGTCTTGTATAAGAAATCTCTTGCAGGACCATATCTGAGGTGCTTAGAGGATCCCGAAACTAAGGAAGTGCTTCAGGATATACACGAAGGGGATTGTGGTAACCATACTGGGGGCAGGTCATTGTTCTCAAAAGTATTAAGAACATGATACTATTGTCCGACAATGAAGAAAGATGCTACAGAATATGCTCGAAGATGTGATGCATGTCAAAGGCACATTAACACACTACATCAACCAGCTGAACCACTATATCCTATAGCTTCCCCTTGGCCATTCATGAAATGGGGGATGGACATAGTAGGGAAATTACCAAAAGCTCCAGGAGGAAAAGTCTTTATGCTGGCAATGACTGATTATTTCTCTAAGTGGGTTGAAGCTGAAGCATTTGTTCAAATTAGAGACCAAGAAGTAGTATCCTTCATAAAAAGGAATATCCTGACTAGGTTTGGAGTACCAGCTGAGATAATTTGTGACAATGGATCTCAATTTATAAGTAAAAGGACTACTGACTTTTGCAAGAGTTGGGGAATCAAAATGATTACATCCACACCGGTACATCCTCAAGCAAATGGGCAGGCAGAATCCTCAAACAAGATAATTGTCAACAATTTGAAGAAAAGACTTGGAGCTAAGAAGGGAAGATGGGCAGAAGAACTACCATTTGTCCTATGGGCTGATAGAACAACCGTGAAGAATGCTACTAGGCAAACCCCATTTTCCTTAGTATTTGGAGCAGAGGCAGTAATCCCGACAGAGATGGTGATACCTACAACAAGATCCAACCTTCGGGATCCTGAGAAGAATCCTGAAGTCCTATGCCAGGAACTGGATACTATTGATGAGACAAGAGACGCAGCAAGGCTAAGGATGGTAGCATATCAACATAGGATGTCTAAAGCATATAACAAGAATATAAGGACTAGAAGATTACAAGTTAGAGATTGGGTATTGAGAAAGGCTTTTCAGAATACTACTAATCCTGCTGATGGAAAGTTGGCTCCAAAATGGGAAGGACCCTATGAGGTTGAATCAGAATCAGGAAAAGGAACATACCGACTCAAGAATATGGAGGGGGATATGCTACCAAGATCCTGGAATGCTATACATCTAAAACTCTATTTCAAGTGAGTATGGAATTTAAATTCTAACTCAGGATGGTATGGATTCTATCTCTTTTATTAAATTTTAATATTATTTACTGTTTTGAACCCATTACTGACTTAAGCATCGGAGGGGTGTTAGCCAGGCTAACACCCACCTTAGCTTACAGTTGTTTTGCAGTATATGCTTCGAGATATAGCTCCAGGATATACATTCAGGATACCTCAGAAGATTAGAGGATTGGCCCCCTCTCTCACGTCTAAGGGATCCTGATCCCTTCACAGGTTTAAAGGTATTCACCTTTCTTCCAAATTGGGTTTAAACACCCCGCATGGAGCGCAAGTTATTCGGGAATAGTTCAAGGTGGCGGGACCAGTTCATTTAAAAGTGGCTGACAATTTCATTACTATTGGCTATATCCCGAATCCTAAAGGTATATGAGGATTGATCACCCTCTCTCACGAAAGGGTATTTTCATACTCTCTAAAGTTTAAAGGTTATCACCTTTCTAAGTCTTGGAGTTTATACACTCCCGCCAGTAGCGCATGAAAATTTGGGATTTTCCCCAGGATACTAAGGATTTATCTCCAGTATATTTTTGGGTTTTACCCCTGTAACACAAGAATTGTCTAATGTCACACCCCGACCACGTAAAAACAACAAAACGTGGCGGAATCATCGGGGAGTGTTGTAACAGAATCATTGTTTCATAACACATGGAAAATTGAAATTTCGTTTTATTGATTACGAGAGGTACAATGTCTTAACAGACAAGAAACATAACATAATTAACTAGTCTTGCATCTTATATTGTTGCTAAAGTCCAAGTCTGCCTAGGTGTATCTTGATAAATTCTACGCATCATATCCTGAAACACATGTGAAAATAGGTACGTCAGCATAAAAATGCCTGTGAGATACATAGGTTTTATGAAAATAGGATGCATGACTTGAGTTTAAAGAAATGTTTAGTAAAAGTTAGTCATGAACCTTGTAAATTGTTAAAAGTCCCAATATAGTCAAGTAATATGTAACAATTGTTATGTATAGTAAGTAAAGTGTAGTCACATAAATCAAATGTAAAAATGTACAAAACAAGGTATTTTCAATATATCAAAAAGTTATGTTTTGCAAAGTAAATGCATGTTTTATTGGTACAAACATTTATGTGGTAAGTTAACGCATACATTCAAGCCTTTGAGACTCGTCGGATAACCCCTTTTAGTCAAGGTTATCAAATTGTTTTCGGATTCAGTCATTCCATCCATCCAAACTAACCTAGGATTTTAGGAACGGGATTTGTCAAGTCCTATGGTACCATTACTTACTACCGAGCGGCGTAGCTAATGTTAATGAACGTACATATGTTCCGTTTGTACAAACCAAATGTTATACCGATTGTAAATGTGTTAAATGTAAACAATGTACTAAGTATGCTAAGTCAACATGCATAGCAGAAATGTAATGTAAATCATGTACTATATGTGTACTAATAAACATAGCAAGTATATGATGTGAAAGACAGGAAGCATGAAAGTAACAAATAGGCACATGTGTTTCACCCCAAAACAGTTTGAAAACAGTAAAGAGGGGTCTATGTACTCACCTTGATTTCGGGTAAGTCCAAACAAGTATGCAAAGTGTGAGAGTTTTGACGGGAACAAGGTTTTTCCATGTTACTCTAATGGTATGAACATGCACAAAATATTGCAATTGGTATCAACAATTTTGTTAACTGTAAACTGGAAACTAAGTCCATGGTGTTTGGTATGGTTTGACATAAACGGTAACTATGGGTTTGAACAACTTAATTTGGGGAACTCGGTAAATAAGTAGGATTCAAAGGGATTATTTGTGAGAAATATACTTTCTTAAAATAATCAACTATATAATGTTAAAGTGGAATACATGATAATTATCTAACACTTGTCTAAATAATAAGTTTAAATCAGAATAATTAAAAATAATATTTTTAATTATGAATAAGTAATATTACTGATTTACAGTAATTATTAAGGTTCTGGAATAATCCTATATAAATAAATGGAATTAAAATAGTTAAAATATCAGTATTTGAGTTTATTAGTTTAATTACTAAAAATAATCTGAAAATAAACAAATTAGTTTCTGAATTTTTATAAACTCAGAAAAATAGGTACTTTGTTATAAAAATATTTCTAAGCAGAATTTGTATAATTATATAAATAAAACAGTTTAGGTTTAAATAAATAACTTAACTGATTTAGTTATGTAAAATAAACTGTAAATAACTAAACAGTAACTTAATTTATATAAACTCAGAATAAAGCGTGTAATATGATAAAAATAATTTTGGACACAAATTAAATAGTTATTTAATTTAAATAAATAAGATTTAGTCATATTTTTAAAGAGTAAACACTGTTCAATTTATAAAAATATCAAAATTACATGAATTATTAACAACAACATTATTTCTGTAAAGTCTAACATGTAAATTGATTACTATAAAAATTTCAATAATTAACTCATTAAAATCAATTTGTTATAAATTTTGAAATATTAATACTGTTTTAATTTATAAAAACAGTTTTATAAATAAGTTTGCATGTTTCATATTTTTAATAAATGCATCAGTATGTAATGTACTTATGCTAAAAATCTCAGAATTTAACTAATTAGTATCGATTTAATATGAATTAAGGAAAAATCTGTTAAATAAAATAATGAAAATAAATAATCCTATTTATCATCTTCCCCAAAATAGTCAAACCCGAAAGTCAAAGACCCTGATTCAAGATCAAAACCGATTTGTTTTCAAATTAACTGAACAGAAACAATGATTGAACGAAAGTATACCGAATGGATGTTTGAAAACTGGTCCGGTATCGGTTGGTTTGTCGTGCCGACTAAGTCCGGCGACTGGTATTTCCGGCGGTAAACACAGAGGTTGAAACAGATTAATTTACGAAGTGTTTGTGAATTTTGAAAGGTCTGTGAGATTCGTAGAGGTTGCAGGTATGTTATAACAAGTTCAATTGATCCTCAAACAACCGAAAACAGACAATTCGATTCCCACTTAAAATTTTAAAAGAATTTCTGGTTCCCGTAGACAAGTTTGCATGTTTAGGTGAAATTGGAGACTTTGGACGGATCATGATGTCGAGGAGAACAAGCAGAAATGTTCATTGATCAGTGAGCTTTGTCTGTTTGCGATTTTGATGATTTCCGGCGATGTAAACGGTGTAAAACCGTTTGAATTTGAAGTTTTAATAACGGTCCCTGAAGTTTCTGTATTAAACTGAACAGGTCCCTCATTTATAACCAGAGAGTCTAACTAGGTTAGTGTTTAAAACAGGATTTCTTAATAACAAGTCTAACTGAGTTATTAAATCCGGTTAAATAAATTTTTAAAATGTCACGAACAGTCCCTGGACTTGTTAATTGAAAATGTTAACTGAGTTAGTTTTTAAAATTGAATTCTTTTTATAAATTTCTAACCCGGTTAGGTTTTTAACTGAGAATTAGTTTTAAAAATGGCAAGAATGATCCCTAGACTTTGAGTTTGATAAAATGACCCAATGGCCCTTGGACTTTTAACTCAAAAATATATGTTTATTTTATATAAAATATAAGTTTTCAAAATGACATTTTAGACCCTAAACTTTTAAAAGTTTTAAAAATTTTGTATTTTTATTTATAAAACAAGTTTCAAAAATGTCATAAAGGACCCTAAACTTTATGTTTTACAACATTTACATTTTTAACCCGAACATTTAAGTTTCAAAAATGACAACTTAGTCCCCGAACTTTATATTTTGTAAAATAGTGGCGGTTTTAAAATACGGATTTAAAAATTGAAGTTTTCAAACAAGTTTCAAGGAATGGCAATTAAGTCTCTTAGCTTATACTTTCACAAAATGACATGTTAGGCCCTTGTAATTAACGTAGCCTTGTTTATAAGCATGAAACTCAATCAAATATTCATGTGTTTGGACTTGTAAAGTATGTAAGAGCATGAAACAAATCATGTATCAAACAAATTGCATTTCAATATGTGGTAACCACTATTATGTACATCAAACAAGTACATCTTTGAAAAATCAAGGTTGTTACATCTAAACAGTTGGAACTGATATTCAAAAATTTTCTAAGTGTTTATAGACTTCATGCACAGGGGACATTCCTTCTAAAGCAATTGTGTGAAGCTCAAAAGATCAAAATTGGGCTAAGTGTCTCGGACTGGGGACATCGTAGTGGGAGAAGTTGCAAAAGGGGTTGGAGTTTAATACTAGGGTTACACTCAATTCCTGGTATGATCTTTCCTTTGTGAACCTTACATGAATTGTTTAACTCTGTTTAAGGCTCAAAATATCCTGATAAGGATATATCTTTAGGATATGTCTTCAAAATGTGTTTTTGGGATACGTTTCGGGATATTTGATTGGAATATTTGGGAGATGATACTTGGATTGAAAATTAAAACTCTGATCAAACAAGTGTTATCAAAACAGGTTTTGAAAAATAGACTACCTTTTATTCTTTAGAAATTTTGTCTAAAATTGATTGGATTTTGAGAAATTTTATTTGATAAAGGTCTTCATAAGATATCACTGAGTATATTGATCAGGATGTTTTCAAAGGATGTTTGCACCAATTTTGCAAAGCTAAAATCTAAACTAAGAAATGCATGACAGAAATTAGAAGGCAACAACAAACAAGTCAAAAGGAGGTTATATTATTAACATGTCAAAAGTTGTGCTTTTGGTTTCACCTCAAACCGAGGCCCATCCGCCAAAAGCACGATTAGTTTTTACCATACTTACATAACGGTTGAAGGTTTTTATCTCAAAACGGGACCTGTCCACCTCCAACCGTTACGTCATTTAAAACAGGTTAAACTAACCGATGACCAAGGGCTTCATCCTGAAACCCATGACCTATCCACCTTTGGTCATCGTATTGTACTAATGCAGGAAATATAAATTGTTCGAAGACAGGAAATGTAAATTGTTTAAACAAACCACAACCATTGAATTTAAAAATAGTGGGCTCCGGCCTTGGCACGTATATCCATCATAGCCCACTTCGCTGCCTAAGGGGCAGCACCTTCTTGACCATCAACCTCTTTCCCAGCATCTGCACCAGCATCACCCTCAGGATTCTTCTCAGCATCATCACCAGCATTGGCCACCTCCTATGCCGCCTTAGAAGGGTCTTCACCAGCATGTTTTGCGGGATGTGCAACAGGATGGCCTCCAAGATCCTGTAATTTCACTTCCCAAGCCTTGACATTCCAGGAGGGGCATTCGAAGCCCAAGGCTTGGGCCTCATAAGCCATCCTTAACCTGGCTTGGAGAAGGGAAACAACAACGGATCCTTTGAGGCCGTCCCGATAGGAACTCATATCCTGCTGGTATTGAAGAAGGGCGGCATCTAGCTTGGCTTGAGCATCCTCATTGGCTTTGTGAAGGGCAGCTTGGTGCTCCTGAGTCATCGCCTTGAGTTTATCTTCATAATGCTCGGACTTGGATACTAGCTTCAGCTTTTTCGAGCTTGATCTCCAGCATCTTATTAAGCCCGCATGCATCTTCATACAAGTGCATGAGACGTTCCAAGCCATGCAGTTAAAGACATAGGTATCAATATAAAATGTGCAGGATAATGGTTAACATGCATGTTCAGGATATCGGATGGGAGTTTTCACCTGCTTAAGGAATGAAGTGGCTTCACTAAATCCATGGTTCTCGAGAGAGAATGTCTCGGAGGCAGCTGGAGAATCCATTTCTTTTCTCTTCCGGGAGCTAGAGGCCCGGGTCCTGGACGCTGGAGGAGCTTTGGGAGCAGTAGTAGTCTTTGAACTGGTAGGCTTTGGTGTGGCAGACGACTTCGGCTTAGATTCTTGCTTGACAGGTACAAGGCTAGAGTAACTATCCAACTCGTCAAGTTGGAAGCCTTCGAGGTTGACAACTGGCACTGCACAAGGGAAGATATTTTTAAACTCATCATACCTCTGAAAGATAATCGGTTTAATGAATAAAAATAATTACTGAGAATATGCTTACCAGACATGTTGGAACTTGATCTTTGACTTTGACTTGTGAGTAGCAGGGTAAAGGACCTGTTTTGGTCAAAAATTACCGAAGCAATTAAGTGATCAAATTAGTAAAGTGAGGTAGTGTGCTAGAAAATGTATTGAAAATATGTTGGTTAAGTTATTTGGAAAATCAGTATTCAGGATACGGCTCAGGATATTGAGCTGTATCTACGATCAAACAATGAGTAAAAAGTAAAGTAAATGACACGAGATGTACGAGGAAAGCCCTTGATCAATCTAGATTGCCGGCATAAAACCCCGGGAGCTGACAATCGTAGCTGCCTTGTTCTTCTTATTGCTTCGAACTTCAGGATACAGTGCAGGATATAGACCAGATCGCTAAGTGTTACAAGGCTTTTGTATGAAAGTGAAAATTGCTAGAGAGCGAGTGTTAGAGTGTATGTAGTGGAAATGTGATGTCCTATTCGATCTGGTATACCCACCTATTCATCCAAGTTCCTGCATGGGTTCATTACAAGATCTTGATAAAATTGAGAATCCTTTTGCAGCCCCATCTTGAAAGCTTGCACAGCTGTTGCAACATCAAGATGAGGAATGTCTAGGGATTCCCGGCTGAACTTGTTCACATAATCCCTAAGGGATTCCTGAGGCCCCTGTGTTATCCTGTAGAGATCACTTGTTAATTTTCCAAAGCTTCTACTACAAGAAAACTGACTATTAAATAAATTTACTAAGTGAGCAAAAGAAGTAATCGAATGTGGAGGAACATTCAAGAGCCATTTCAAGGCTGATCCTGTTAAGGTTGAACCAAAACCCTTGCACAAGCATGCTTCCTTGAGATCCGGAGGGCTAGGGTTAATCTCCATTCGTTCCCTATACTGCGCAATATATTCCTCAGGATCCGTAGTTCCGTCGTAAAGCTTCATGTTGGGGGTTTGAAATCTCTTTGGGATCTCAGCATCACAGATAGGATATGCAAAACGAGATATCTTGTGGCTGTCTTGGGACACTTCCGGGATCGGCTGGACCACCCCAGGTACACTAGATATCATGTCCTTCAACTTCTGAAGTTCCCTAGTAAGTGCTGATGTTACACCTGTATCCTGCAAAGATCCACTATTGTTAGTAGCATGAGTATTATTATTATTTGACACGTTACCCGTTGGAGGATTTTGCCCATATCCTGAAGCATATCCTGAGCTCCTCATGGTTGACATCCTGACCGAGGAGGGTATTTCAGGAGTATGATTCTGAGGAAGGCTGGGCACAATATTCCCCCTATTATCCTCAGTATACACCGCTGAACTGAAGTTCAAAGTTCTGGGATGTAATGGAGTGACAATATCCTCAGCAGATCTGCTCGAGCCAGACTTCAGGAGTTGTATTTCCCTTAAAAGCATTTGGTTCGTTTCCTGTTGCTGCCTCATTTGTTCCTGCACACTTCCAAATAAGGTTAAAATTTCATCATTAGAAGCTAAAACGGGAGCAGATTCCTGAACACTGCGGGTAGGGATAATATCCTGAGGTCGTGTAGAGGCTGGCATCCTTGGAGGAGGTGGTGGAAGCACCGGACCGGTAGTAGCAGAAGTCGTAGCAGACACAGTAGAGGAACCCATGTTTGATCTTGAGGCCATTATGGGCAATGTGGCAAAAAGTTTTGAAAATAGAAAACCGATTAGCGATTTAACAAAAAATTTTAGTAAAGAGAGCACCACTTGCCCCACGGTGGGCGCTAAATTGTTTTGGTCAAAAATTACCGAAGCAATTTAGTGATCAAATTAGTAATGTGAGGTAGTGTGCTAGAAAGTGTGTAGAAAATATGCTTGTTGAGTTATTTAGAAAATCAGTATTCAGGATACGGCTCAGGATATTGAGCTGTATCTACGATCAAACAATGAGAAAAAAGTAAAGGAAATGACACGAGATGTACGAGGAAAGCCCTTGATCAATTTAGATCGCCGGCATAAAACCTCGGGAGTTGACAATCGCAGCTTCCTTGTTCTTCTTATTGCTTAAACTTCAGGATACAGTGCAGGATATAGACCAGATCGCTAAGTGTTACAATGCCTTTGTATGAAAGTGAGAATTGCTCGAGAGCGAGTGTTAGAGTGTAGAGAGTGTGATTGTGATGTCCTATTTGATCTGGTATACCCACCTATTTATAGTAATGAATTACAAACAATAATCCCTACAAATATGGGGTACTCCGAATATTCCATTATGAACGTTATTGACTGAGTAATATGGCTTCAACGTCTTCATTTGAACGACTTGGACCGAGTCTTCCGCGGAATGAGTCTTATGAACGTTATCAGCTTCCAACCCACGTACCTGCACATAATCCATTAGTAATCCTGAGGATACCATTCAGGATATTACCAATATCCTGAACCAGCATCCCGGATGTAAACAGATACTACATAACCAAGATATAAACCAAGATATTTTCCAGGATATAGGGGTTCAGAATTTCACCCATAACAACTGGGACCCATTATCACAAATGATCTCAGCTGGTACCCCAAACCTAGTCAGGATATTCCTCTTTATGAAGGATACTACTTCTTGGTCTCTAACTTGAACAAACGCTTCAGCCTCAACCTACTTAGAGAAATAATCCGTCATTGCTAACATAAAGACTTTTCCTCCCGGAGCTTTTGGTAACTTCCCTACTATATCCATCCCCCATTTCATGAATGGCCAAGGGGAAACTACAGGATATAATGGTTCAGCTGGTTGATGTAGTATGTTACTATGTCTTTGACATGCATCACATCTTCGAGCATATTCTGCAGCATCTTTCCTCATCGTTGGCCAATAATATCTTGTCCTTAATACTTTCGAGAACAATGACCTGCCCCCAGTGTGGTTACCACAATCCCCTTCATGTATATCTTGAAGTACTTCTTTGGCTTCAGGATCCTCCAAGCACCTCAAATAGGGTCCTGCAAGAGATTTCTTGTATAAAACATTATTTATAATAGTGAATCGTGATACCTTCATCCTAAATGCCTTAGGATTTTCATCTCCGGGGATGTGTCCTTCCTTGAGATATCTCACAATTGGAGTCGTCCAGGATTTAGGATCCTGTTCAGGATATTCTGCTCCAGGATCCCGAATACCAGTTACTTCTTTATCCTGAGGATTCGTTGCAGGATATAAGACATGTAATATTGGTATTTGGGTCCCTTCAGGTATCCTGATCGATGATCCCAAATTTGCTAAGGCATCTGCTTCAGCATTATCCTCCCTTGGTACCTGTTCAAGTGTAAAAACATCGAAATATCCTGCTAATTTTTTAAGAATATCGAGGTATTCGATTAATTTCTCACCCTTAACTGCATAGGATCCATTAAAATGGTTAGTAATTAACAAAGAGTCAACATATACTTGTAAATTTTTTATACTCATACTCTTAGCCAACTCTAATCCTGCAATTAAAGCCTCATACTCTGCTTCATTATTAGTAGCAGAAAATTCACATCTAATAGCCTGGGGTAATATGTCCCCCTGTGGCGATTTTAGTAGTATTCCTAATCCTACTCCTCTTATATTAGATGCGCCATCAGTATATAATGTCCAGGATCCTGAGGATTCTCCTAACTGTTGAACTTCTAGGTCTACCTCATCCTGAATGTCACTACTAAAATCAGCCACAAAGTCAGCTAAAGCCTGAGACTTTATGGCATTTCTAGGTTCATATACTAAATCATAAGCACTCAACTTTACTGACCACTTAGCCATCCTGCCTGACATTTCTGGTTTCCTAAGCACATTTTTAACAGGATAATTTGTTTTAACATGAATCCTATGTGTCTCAAAGTAATGTCTAAGTTTCGTTGATGCCATAACTAATGCTAGTATCAATTTTTCTAACTGAGAATATCTAGTTTCAGCATTCAACAAGCTTTTACTAACATAATAAACAGGATATTGCTGACCTTCATGGTCCTTTACAAGGACGACACTTACAGCATTCCCTGATACTGCGAGGTATAGGGATAATGGTTCACCATTCTCAGGCTTCATCAGTAGTGGTGCGGTTGAAAGATATTGCTTTAAATCCTGTAGGGCCGCTTCATGCTTCTCACCCCATTCGAATTTCTTGTTCTTCTTCAGGATATCATAAAAATCTTTGCATTTTTCTGAGGATCTTGAGATAAATCTGTTTAATGCTGCCACTCGCCCTGTTAATCGTTGAACATCCTTCATATTTGAGGGCGATTTAATATCCAAGATGGCTTTAATCTGCTCCGGGCTCGCCTCTATTCCTCTTTTGGTCACCATATATCCTAGAGATTTTCCTGCCCCCACTCGAAAATGGCACTTAGCTGGATTTAGCTTCATGTTATACTGATCCAGGATATCAAATGCTCCTTTAATATCCTGGAGGTGATCCTGAGCTTTCTTTGATTTTACCACCATATCGTCAATGTACACCTCCATGGTGTCCCCCAGTTTGTCTTTGAACATCATGTTTACCAATCTTTGGTATGTTGCACCTGCATTTTTCAAACCAAAAGGCATAGCGGTATAACAATAAATACCTATTGGTGTCATGAAGGCAGTATCCTCCTGGTCAGAAGGTTTCATTTGGATCAGCTGAAATCCTGAGGATGCGTCCATGAAGGTCAGCATTTCATGCCCGGCAGTGGCATCTACCATTGCATCAATGTGGGGAAGAGGAAATGGGTCTTTAGGACAAGCCTTGTTCAAGTCTGTGTAGTCTACACAAACTCTCCATTTCCCATTTTTCTTCTGTACCACAACCACGTTTTCTAGCCACCTTGGGAACTTAACCTCTTTGATCATTCTGGACTTCAATAATCTCTTAACTTCCTCTTGGATAATCGTATTCCGCCCAGGAGCAAACTTCCTTCTTTTTTGTTGAACAGG
Organism: Helianthus tuberosus; assembly: GCA_030545235.1. Lineage (NCBI taxonomy): Eukaryota > Viridiplantae > Streptophyta > Magnoliopsida > Asterales > Asteraceae > Helianthus > Helianthus tuberosus. Next base: position 66,290,828 of record CM060430.1, read on the forward strand.
CTTGAATGATTTATCAATTCCAAGCTTGTGAGTGATAATGTCTTTGGATATGCCTGTCATATCCTCATGCTTCCATGCAAACGTTGACATCCGGCATTTCAAAAAGTTAATTAACTGTTCTTCAATATCCTGAGGGATATTGGTTCCTACGAGCACCGAAATATCGGGGTTATCCTGGTCCAGGATAATTTTCTTCACATCCTGCTCCGGATCCTCCACGATATCCTGGGCCCGCGTCTTTAATTGCTATGTTGCACTAGGCTTGGTTGAGGATTTCATCGAGGATGAGTAGCATTCTTTCGCCTCCTGCTGATCGCTTTCGACCTTGACCACTCCCCAAGGGGTAGGGATCTTGATGCATTGGTGATACGTCGATGGCACAACCTTCATATCGTGAATCCATGGTCTTCCTAGTATGATATTATAGCAGGATAGGGAATCCATCACACAGAAACGTTGTATTGAGTTGACTCCTTCAACATATACTGGCAACTTTATCTCTCCTGCTGTGTTTCTAGCCTCTCCACTGAATCCAACAAGCACTGTAGATTTCGAAGTGATATCCATTGGAGATACATTCATTCTTTTCAGGGTCTCTAGTTGGATTATGTTGACGGAGCTACCATTATCAACCAATATTCTGCGTACAAAATGGTTAGCCACATATAATGTTATTACCAGAGCATCATGGTGAGGATCCTCGACAATATCCCTGTCATCAGCATCAAATGTGATCACTTTGTCAGTTGTGAGGGTAGCCATCCTGAAAGGTTTGTCTCCCCTTTCGGCCTTAGCTTCTTTTGCATGTCTCTTCGCCGCCGAATATGAAGTCCCACAAATGTCGGATCCTCCCGAAATGAAGTTAATTATTTTGGCATCCGCGGGAGGTGATGCTGCTCGCTCAGGATCCTTCTCAGTATCCTGACCCTTATTCTTCTTTCTTCCTAAGAGATCTTTCAGATATCCCTTGCTTAGAAGATAGCTTATTTCTTTCCTTAGAGCAATGCAATCCTCAGTTACATGTCCGAAATCTTCGTGGAAAGCACACCATTTTGACTTATCTTTCCAATCGGCCTTTTGTTGATTCTTTCGAGGCCACCTAGCCTTGTCTCCTAAACCCTGCATGGCATACATTAATTCAGGAATGTTAACAGAAAAGCAATATTCAGATAGTTCAGGATATTCTTCAGGATCCTCGTCGTCAATAGCATTCACTTTCTTGTTTTCATTTCTACCATATGGCTTAGAGCGATATGGCTTAAATGAGGATTCTGACTTCCTGTTAGTTGACTCATAAGTGTTAGATGAGTTCATCCTCTCTTGCATCTTTCTGTCATCCTCCAATCGAATATATCTCAGGGCCCTGTTCCGAGCTTCATCCAAGTTCCTGCATGGGTTCATTACAAGGTCTTGGTAAAATTGAGAATCCTTCTGCAGCCCCATCTTGAAAGCTTGCACAGCTGTTGCAACATCAAGATGCGGAATGTCTAAGGATTCCCGGCTAAACTTGTTCACATAATCCCTTAGGGATTCTTGATGCCCTTGTGTTATCCTGTAAAGGCCACTTGTTAGTTTCTCAAAGCTCCTACTACAAGAAAACTGACTATTAAATAAATTTACTAAGTGAGCAAAAGATGTAATCGAATGCGGAGGAACATTCAAGAGCCACTTCAAGGCTGATCCTGTTAAGGTAGAACCAAAACCCTTGCACAAGCATGCCTCCTTGAGATCCGGAGGGATAGGGTTAATCTCCATTCTTTCCCTATACTGAGCAATATGCTCCTCAGGATCCGTAGTTCTGTCGTAAAGCTTCATGTTGGGGGTTTGAAATCTCTTTGGGATCTCAGCATCACAGATAGGATACGCAAAACGAGATATCTTGTGGCTGTCTTGGGACACTTCCGGGATCGGCTGGACCACTCCAGGTACACTAGATATCATGTCCTTCAACTTCTGAAGTTCCCTAGTAAGTGCTGATGTTACACCTGTATCCTGCAAAGATCCACTATTGTTAGTAGCATGAGTATTATTATTATTTGACACGTTACCCGTCGGAGGATTTTGCCCATATCCTGAAGCATATCCTGAGCTCCTCATGGTTGACATCCTGACCGAGGAGGGTATTTCAGGAGTGTGATTCTGAGGAAGGCTGGGGACAATATTCCCCCTGTTATCCTCAGTATACACAGCTGAACTGAAGTTCAAAGTTCTAGGTTGTAATGGAGTGACAATATCCTCAGCAGATCTGCTCGAACCAGAATTCAAGAGTTGTATTTCCCTTATCAGCATTTGGTTTGTTTCCTGTTGCTGCCTCATTTGTTCCTGCACACTTCCAAATAAGGTTAGAATTTCATCATTAGAAGCTAAAACGGGAGCAGATTCCTGAACACCGCGAGTAGGGATAATATCCTGAGGTCGTGAAGAGGCTGGCATTCTTGGAGGAGGTGGTGGAAGCACCGAACCGGTAGTAGCAGAAGTCATAGCAGACACAGTGGAGGAACTCATGTTTGATCTTGAGGCCATTGTAAACAATGCGGTGAAAAGTTTTGAAAATAGAAAACCGATTAACGATTTCACAAAGATTTTTAGCAAAGAGAGCACCACTTGCCCCACGGTGGGCGCCAAATTGTTTTGGTCAAAAATTACCGAAGCAATTAAGTGATCAAATTAGTAAAGTAAGGTAGTGTGCTAGAAAATGTATTGAAAATATGTTGGTTAAGTTATTTGGAAAATCAGTATTCAGGATACGGCTCAGGATATTGAGTTGTATCTATGATCAAACAATGAATAAAAAGTGAAGTAAATGACACGAGATGTACGAGGAAAGCCCTTGATCAATCTAGATCGCCGGCATAAAACCTCAGGAGCTGACAATCGCAGCTGCCTTGTTCTTCTTATTGCTTCGAACTTCAGGATACAGTGCAGGATATAGACCAGATCGCTAAGTGTTACAAGGCTTTTGTATGAAAGTGAAAATTGCTAGAGAGCGAGTGTTAGAGTGTATGTAGTGGAAATGTGATGTCCTATTCGATCTGGTATACCCACCTATTTATAGTTACAAAGTAGAAACTAAAATTCCTATAAATATGGGATGCTCCCGAATATTCCATAAATAGCCGTTTGGAACCAAATAAAGCGGGCTCAACATCTTTCCTTGAACAACTTGGACCGAGTCTTCCGCGGAATGAGTCCTTGTGAACGTTTCTAGCTTCTAACCCACGTACCTGCACATAATCCGTTAGTAAACCTGAGGATACCATTCAGGATGTTACCAATATCCTGAACCAGCATCCCGGATGTGAACAGATACTATATAACCAAGATATAAATCAAGATATTTTCCAGGATATGGGCTCAGAATTTCACCCATAACAGGACCTTTCACTTTCCGGAAGCTTGTAGATTTCTTTTATCCTCCCTTCCGATTCAGCACTTGGGGGAGCTAATTCCTTGAAGTTTGCTGCAAAAAAGGAATAAACATATCAGGATATCGGTTCAAGATGTAGTCTCGGGATATGATTGGGGATATTCCTAAAACCCTAAATCCTACCAGAAGTCAACCATCTTTTAGGAAGGTCAAAACCCCTATCAATGGAATCCCTTTTTACATAGAAGAATTTTCTTGTCCATTTATCCTCGTTCTTGGTAGCCTTAAGAATGAGAGGATCTTTAGAGATAGAAAATAGAAGGAACCGGTTGGATCCATGAGATCTTAAGCGATAGGCCATCGGCAGATCTTCGATGCAAAGATTGGGCATATGACGAGCCTTAATCCGCTCCAAGGTGACTAACACGCGCCAAACCATGGGCAAGATTTGGGCGAAACTAAGGCCTGTGAGCTCGAAGAAACAAGAAATAAAAGGGGAAAACGGATACTGCATCCCTATGGAGAAAGGATAAGCTAAGAAGCATACCCACTTGTCAGAACAAAAATCTGATCGGACCTCTCGGTCGAATGGACGAAAAATTGTACCGGCGGGAAAGGCGCCGAAAGCTCGTAAAGCCGCAATATCGGCATTATCGAAAGAACATACCTCTTTCGAAGGTTCCTTAAGCAGGTTTTGTCTGTGAAAAGGGGGAATGGAGTCCGCCGTTTGGGATCTAGTGCGGGTAACCATGGAGGATCACAACCGGAGAGTAGTGGATTTAAACAGGGAAAATAGGGAAGAGAGAGAGAAAAAGTACCTGAAATTCGCTTGGAGATAGAGATGATCATAATGCAAAGTATTTTGGCTAATTAAAGGCTAAAGGATAGGGGGTAAAGAGTAAATAATGCCTTGGAAGTTGCACGTTGTCATTTCAAAAGTCTCGTAGTATTGATTGCCTCGATCCAGGTGAAAAAGTTTAAAATATATCTGTTTGAATTCAGAATTCTAACAGGTATATTTTGGGGATAATTGTTATGGGTCATTTTCTGAGCATATATATCCTGACTAATATTCTGCTTTTGATTGTTTACTTGTGATCAGGATACCGGATCAGGATATTGGTAACATCCTGGTGCGATATCCTGGTATTAACTGAATTAACCACGTGCAGGTTAGAAGTTGTGGGTCACTAACGGTCAAGTGGACCTCTTCTCCTTAAGACTCGGGCAAACCAGTTATATGAGAGACATTGAACCCGAAAGACCAGGTCTACAACGTTCGTATGGGGAATATCCGCCGAATCCCGGTTTAATAGGGTAGTTTGTTGAATTTCTTTTACTATAAATAGATGGGTCGGATCAAATTAAGGCACGCAATTTTTCACTCATACTCTTTTTCTCTAGCTACTAGCAATCACTACAAACAAACACTTGTACTCGAATTACCTTGTAACACCTAGTTGATCCGCATCACATCCTGCACTGTATCCTGATATTCGAAGTGATAGAAGAACAAGGCAGCTGCGATTGTCAGCTCCTGAGGTTTTGTTCCGGCGATCTAGATTGATCAAGGGCTTTCCTCGTATATCTCGTGTCACCCCTTACATTTTGTGCTCATTGTTTGATCATAGATACAGCTCTATATCCTGAGCCGTATCCTGAAAACTGTTTTTACAAACAACTTAATCAGCATATTTTCAACACATATTTCTAGCACACTACCTCACTTAACTAATTTGATCACTTAACTGCTTCGGTAATTTTTGACCAAAACAAATATAAAGGCCAATTATTATTAACAACAAGTTTCAAAACTATTCTACGGTAACCATTTTTACCACTGGTGTAAACGTTTCACCGAAATCTATTCCTTCCCTTTGGTTAAAGCCTTTGGCCACCAACCTGGCCTTATACCTTTCTACTTCCCCATTAGCCTTATATTTTATCTTATATACCCATTTACAGCCTATGGGCTTTCTACCCTTAGGAAGATTAACCAAAACCCATGTATTATTCCTATAGTGAGCCTTCATTTCACTATTCATTGCCTCTACCCACCTTTCATCTTTTATAGCTTCATTATAAGTAGTAGGTTCAATGGTTTTATTCAAAGAGGCAACAAGACACGTATTATCACAAGACAAATTAGCATAGTTAACCACTTTCTCTATTCTATATTTAACTTTACCCTCAACTACAAACTCATTAAACTTCCTAGGCATAGAAACATTCCTAGAAGGCTTCCTGACACTTTGAACATGACCCTCAGATAGGTTGGTCTCATCAGTTGATCCTATAGTGTCCTCTACCCCGCCATTGTAACCCTGTTCACTACTACTCACAAGTACCTATGTATGTTGATCCCAATCAACAGCAGATACAGAGGCAGATGTAGAGGGTAACAATGGCTCCAGAACATCACTATTAGGATCATGAGCACCATTTGTACCCTCTTCATCATTGGGTAAGTCAGGAATTTCAGATGAATATGTTTGAAAAAAAAATTTAACATGATTTAAACTGTCATCACAATTACTTTCTTGACTAACAAATGATTTAGACATAAAAGGATAAACATTTTCATAAAATTTCACATCTCTTGAAAAGAATATTTTTTTTAGAATCTAAACTCCACAACTTATATCCTTTCTTAACATTTGAATACCCAAGAAACACACATTTATCAGCATGATATGCAAACTAATCAGTTTCTATTAATATGGTACTAAAACGTAAACATCCAAAATTCCTTAAATGTGACAAAGAGGGTTTAAACTCAAACATCATTTCATAAGGACTCCTACCATTCAACACATAAGATGGTAACCTGTTAATTAGATATACAACAGTTAGAATACAGTCTGACCAAAATCTCAGTGGCAGTTCACCCTGAAACATAAGGGCCCTAGCTGTGTTTAAAAGATGCCTATGTTTCCTTTCTACCACACCATTCTGTTGTGGTGTATAGGAACAAGAGGTCTGGTGTATTATTCCCTTAGACTTACAAAAGATACTTATTTATTTGTTCACAAATTCCGTCCCATTATCACTCCTAAATACCTTGATTTGTTTTTTAAATTGAGTTAACATAAGTTCATAGAAAGCTTTTAAATTCTCGAAAACCTTAGTTTTATTTGTTAAAAAATAGCACCACACTGTTCTTGAATAATCATCTACTATTGTTAGAAAATATTTGAAACCATCATAACTTGTTACTTTGTATGGACCCCAAATGTCCAAATGTATTAGATCTCCAACAGACTTTGTCTTATGTTCACTAAGAGGAAATGGGACCCTAACTTGTTTAGCCTTGTGACAAACTTCACAAGGTCCACGATCACTAGAAGTTATATTTAAACTTTGTTTTAACACAGCTAAGACCTGATCTGAAGAGTGTCCTAACCTACTATGCCAAGTGCTTGAGTTAACAAAACTATTAAAACAAGTACTAACAAAATTACCATTACTGCCTATAAAGTACAATCCACTATCCTGACTACCATTCACCAGGACTTTCTTTGACCTGGAATCCTGTAGTATACAACTATTCTCATTAAACAATACAGATATATGGTTATCCCTAGCCAGTTTATAAACAGACATCAGATTCACACAATAATAAGGAACATAGGAAACGTCTTTTAAAACAATGTCGTTAGTCAATTTTCAATCACCAATTTTCATGACCTTTACACTTGTTCCATTTGGATGACCAACTTTAATATCAAACTCAGACACATCAATAATATTTATCATGTTTTTGTCTACTTTAACCATATGCTGACTCGCACCAGAATCTACAATCCAACCATAACTATTACTGAAATTAATTGAACTAGAACAACTAACAAAGTTAGTGACGTTAAAACACTCACCTCCCATACTAGGATTCCTAGACTCAAATCCACCTTTTCACCAACTAAATTCAACAACTTATTGATCTGCTCAACTATAAAAGGAAAAGCAGAACTACCAGCAGACACAAAAGAACCAACAGTAGCATTTGACTTACTATTGTTATTAAAACTATTTTTACCAGACTGATTATTAACTCTTTTCTTAAAACCAGGTGGATATCCAACAATTTTAAAATATCTATTAACTGTATGTCCCAACATATTACAATGAGTGCACTTTAAATTTGGGTTTGGAGCTCTTGATAATATCTTTTTTTTGGATAAAAAACTTTGATTTGTTTTAGACAAACAATACATTCTGGCTCTTAGTTCCACCGCTGGAGAGTCTATGAGATTCTTCTCTAGAAACCACAGAGAAAGCAGTTTTAACAGAAGGAAAAGTCTCTCTGGTTAACAAGTTAATTCTCACATGCTGATAAACATCATCCAAGCCCATAAGAAACTGCATTAATTTTATTAGAGTAGAAAAATCATTATAATATTTCGCTGCTTTACAAGAGCAAGTGGCCAGTTTAAGCATAGCGTCAAATGGTTTCCACATAGTAGTTAATCTATTATAGTAATCGGCAACCGAACTTCCATTTTGTGAAAGATTGTTTATTTTTTTTAAAGGATCATATACAACAGACCAGTCTACTTTATCATAGGTTTCCTTAAGATCATCCCACACCTCTGAAGCAAACTGTGAAAACCCTTGACCTAAAAACAGTTCTTCAGAAACAGAATTTAACAACCATGTCAAAACTACAGAGTTACATCTATCCCACTGACTGGCTAGAACATGATCATCAGTGGAGCTAACTCACTTTCCATCTATAAAACCATATTTATTTTTTGCCTCTAGTGCAAGTTTCATTGCACTAGACCAAATAGAATAGTTCTCAGTCCCCTTCAACTTTATACTAACTATGGTTAAACTATTGGAATCACTAGGGTGCAAGTATAATGGATCCCCAATGTCCAATTTGCTAATCAAAGTCTGAGAAGTACTAGGTTCACCCATAACAGACCCAAGAAAGAACAATACACAAAAGACAATAGACGAACTGTCACACCCCAAAAACATCGCAGCGGAGTTTAAAACGTAGTGGTGACGGAAGTTGGTGCCCATTTCTATCTTGACGTTTGATGCATTATATTGTTGGACACAATTACTTATTTAAAACATAGATTTTAAACTTAACGTCCCAAAACACGACATAACTATGACATGATAAAGTTGTCTTTGATCCTCACGGATCTTATTACATTTATCCCAGAAAGTTTTAAAGTTAGTCCAACATATTTAAGTGACAAAGCATGCATCAAGAACCACAAGATACGCCATGATTTCCGAAGCCGAACCCAAGTACCTATAGAACACGTTTAAAATCAAGTGTCAACACAAAGGAAGGTGAGTTCACATATTCAAATTTAACAATTTGATCCTAAGGAAAAGCTTTCTAATTATGTGTTTATAATAAAACATCCATATAATTTTTAGAAAGTCCATTTATTTCCTTAATAAAATCCATGGGTCATCCGTCGTAAATTTGAAAACCCGACATCATGGCATTTTCCCAAGTTTTGTATATTAAATTTATAGCGTCAACTTTCAGACTCGTATGTTAGCTAGACAATATGAACTATATATTTACCATGTAGGGATAATCAATGCTAGACAATAAACAGAATTTAAATTCGTCGTTTGACTTGACACGGGGCCACCGGTCACGACGGGGTTGTCAACCCGATAGATCTACCAACAATTCATCGCATGCAATACTTAAATGATTAAACGACATCACTGGCGCATGGTCCATATTAAGACCATATATGATGCCTGCCTCACGTACAATATATATATATATATATATATATATATATATATCCATCCTACTAATATGACAAATTTAATATATGATGTTGTACAAATCCCTTGAAATCCCCACCGAAATGTAAGCCTATGTCGATACTTACTCTCTTGAGATCAAGCAAATTCGTTCCAACTATACGGTTGTTTCCCCCAAACATATATTCATCAAAAACGTTTTATCTCGAAACGTATAATTTATCAAAACTCTAGGGGTTTAGTGACACTCACCTTTGGGTGTGTATTTTAAATAGCGCAATCCTACAGATTGATTTCTACACGCCCTATTATATGTAGGAACGATTTTTAAATCAATGTATCATAAAATTCCTAAGTTTCTCCGTTTCTTAGAATTGTCACATAACTTTGAGATTTTCTTGAAAAATCATCGTTTTTGATTATGTTGGCATGTTATTATATAGATGAGTCCATATATATATTTTTAAGATTTTTGCAACTTGAACGATTTTACTGGTGACCGTTATCATGTAAATCCATGAACACTCCCGTTTATACGTAATATATCTACGATTTGCGCGTCGTAATATATATACATAAACGTTCACATAATTTCTTATTGAAACACGCGTAATCTTGTTAACTTATCTATTTTGTCATTTTTGAGCCAAATATACATAAAATATCTTATATGTATCAAATTTCATGCTCGACAAACAAGTTACACATTTAACGCAATTTTTTACCGTTTCTATCGCATAAAACGCGCAAATATACATGCATAATCTAAATTTCTAATATCATGTTAAAACTTAACATATTTTCACATTCACATGTTTAAATCACATAATATATCTTAACACATAAGGTTCGCCCAAAAATTAGCGATTCGGTAACGTTTTCGGGCGTCAGAAGTCACATATGACTAACCAAACACCAAGTAAACTTAAAATTAGTTAAAATACTCATTTTGAAACTAAAAATGTCAGCTTACTTACTGATCTTAAACCAGTTTCATAAAAATAATTCGAAAAGCCGATTTTGACCGTTTTAACGCATAGTTTTGCGTTAAACGTTACTATAATCATCCCAACTCGGAATGACTTGATATTTTAACACAATACATGTTATTTACTGATTAAAATAGTGGTTATAATCATATTAGTGCAGTTTTTGTGTAAGTCATATAAATCATGCGATTTCACGTATTTTACAACTTCTAATGCACCAAGTACAACATGCAAAGCTAGTAATCATTATGACAAAAGTATATACCATTAAACACTTCAAATAATTACATTTTTAGTGTTTATGATCTGATTAAAACTTATTTTTACTAAAACATGCTCAAATCATCATTTCATGATCATATTCCAACATGCATGCATGATCTAGTAAATGTATCTAATGCATCCATAACATGTTCTAATCATTTTGTATAAACTTGAATGCATCTAGACTTTATTTAACTCATGTTTCTCATACTCAAACATTCCAACATTCATATGATCATCATTCATTCATTTATTTTAAATCCAAGACATACATCTTCTAACATATTTAAGTATTTTAATCATTAAAAATTTACATGCATATGTATATATACATATATACATACACGACACATATACATACATGCATAAACCTCCAAAGTTTTACTTTTTATCATATCCATTCAAATCATAAAAACCTTTTTAAGAACATTCTTTTGATCACACATGCATTTCACTTTACAAAATAACATCAAACAAGAATCTACCAATAGTCAAAACTCAACATACATATACATATATACATACATACGGCCACACCCACATATATATATTCATCCATTTTACTTTTGTTTCAAAAATCCATTTGTTTTAGTTTTCAAGTTAGTGTTTAAATCTAAGAACAAGAGAAACCTTCCATAACATCTTCATCACCAAGAATCACGAACATGATTTTGAAAGTAAATATGTTGTACCTTCAAGATTTCTTAGTGGGTTTTGAAAATGATGATGATATGAGGCCTTGTTCTTGCTTGAATCTTCTTGGAATCACATCTAAACCTCCATACTAGCTTGAAAACACCTTGAAATGCCTTTGAATCTTCAAGAAATAGTTTGAAATTTTTGAATGTGTGTGGTTATGGGGGTGTTCGGCCGAGATTCATCAAGAGAGAGAGAGTGGAGATGATTTTTGATCTTTGAGTTTATTTAATGGAGTGTTATAAAGGGTAAAATGATTAGTTGTAGACATAATGCTACACTTAGCAATAAATCACAATTTCAAGAAAGGTGGCACCTCCCCTAGCCGCCAACTTTCTCCCTTCTCACACACACTACACGCATTCACACACATATATACACATATATGTATTATAGTGTAAAAACATGTATTTTACTGGATACTGGGTATTTTATCTAGCGTTTTAATCCCGTTTATTGCATTTTAAATTATTTTTATCATTCTATATAAATAATCACACAAAATTATTATTGAAATAATTACCAGTTGCCTTGATTGGCTGCGTTGACAGTTTTTTGTCTAACAAGCGTAGTATCGCGCGGTACGCGCTCAAACTCGAAAAATAGAGTTTCTTAGCGTTTTAATTTATTTTTCTTCACGAATATGATTAAAATTACTATTCTAATCATAACAGACTATTTTTAGGATTTTAACACTGATCGGGTGGACACCGACGTTCGTTTCGCATTTTAATTGTAACGATAAGCGTTTATTTTATCGTTGCCAACATAATTTTTACCAATGTTTGGATTTACCAATTCATCAAATATCATATATAAACATCATAATCAGTTAAATATAACCTTTTATCTATTCACAACACGTGTTACAATTGTACGGTACGGCCTGAAAAGCCGGGTGTCACAGTCTCCCCCTGTTTAGGAAATTTCGTCCCCGAAATTTTTACTCTACAGGTTTTGTTTTCGCACTTAGTGGGAACAGTAAGAACAGTCTTATTGAATATGGTCTTGTAGTTTCTGCGAGAAACTTTGATTCTTACAAAGAATCCTCGTAGACCTATATTATATATTCTTATTTCCTAATCTCACGTCTCAACGCTCTCTACTTTTTCCAAGGTTCAACATTTACGAGCTCTTAATCAGGAAAGGTTAAATCAACGTTCCACCATTTCGGGTATAACATACGTATATTTACATATACATTGCCCTATACCTGAGGTAGTCTGAGTTTGCACATGATTGATCCAACTCGAGATGGGCTCTCGAAAGTATCTAATCTCATGAACTCGTTTTCTTCCCTTCTTGCATTCATTTCAAATATCCACGAATTGCACAATCAATAGATTGCATATACTGTTAGTAATCTGAAATCATCTCTCTGGTTATCAACAAAACTCTTCTGACCATCTGTACTGCTTCTACGGTACTTCGACAAACTTCCGTTTATCACCTAAATAAATCTCAACAAAGAATATAATCAGTGTATTATCCATTATACACTTTCTCAAACTGGACACATGTAACGCATCATGTACTCCACTCAATCCCTATTGTAGCTTGAGCCTATAAGCGACTGATCCAACTCAAGATGGGCTCTCGAAAGGACCTAATCAATGTGGCTCAGCTTTTCCTTTCTCTGCTAACCCTAATAGCACCTTTTAAGATAACTTCTTCAATAGAACACAATCTTCGATCTGAAATCTCAATAGTTTCCCTCAATTGCCCATGTAATACTTCTGTTAATCAATTGGCGACTTTTAACCTTCCCTTGATCTAGGCAAACCCTGACGCTAGTTTCCTGGATAAGCTCGGGTCTGGTAGTTGCCTTTTGCCACATCAGCTCAACAAAGTGGCGATCTACTCTTCCATCCATACAAGGCTTCATACGGAGCAACCTAAATACTAGCGTGATAACTATTATTGTAGGATAACTCTGCCAAGGGCATGTGAGTATCCTAACTTCCTCCGAAATCAATCGCCCACACTCTCAACATTCCCTCCAAAGGTTTGAAAAGCTTTCTCCTACTTTTCTGTCCAATCAATCCCCCTTTTACCTTTTGGGGTTATTAATGTCGAAGGTTGCACTAATTTAGAGAAATTCTTAATGAATCTTCTGTAGTACCCAGCAAACCTTATGAATTGTCGTACTCCCGACAGGGTCTTTGTTGCTTCTCATCACTTGATCGCTCCGATCTTAGACGGATCTACATGTATACCTTCCTCATTTCTCAACAACTCCATAATCAACTTCAGATGTTACTCATGATTCTCTTTGGTTCGCGAATAGGCAAGTATACCGTCGATGATTACTATCACGAATTTATTCAAATTAGGGTTTGCATACCCTGTTCATGAGATCCATGAGTACAGCCGACGCATTAGTTAAGTCAAAAAGGCATGACTAGAAACTCGAAATGGCCACATCGCGTTTGAAAGGTAGTCTTTGAAATATCTTCGTCAGCAACCTTCAACTGATGATATCCTGATCGCAGATTAATCTTCGGGTAGTAGCTGGATCCCTGTAACTTGATCGAACAAATCGCCAGTCCTTGGTAAAAGGGTACCGATTCTTGATAGTCAACTTGTTCAGCTTTTTGAAATCAATACACACCCTGAAGGACCCATCCTTCTTTCTCACAACTGAACAGGTACATCCCTAAGCGAAAAGCTTGGTTGAATGAAACCCTTGTCTAGTAGCTCTTGAAGCTGATTCGACATTTCTTTCTATTCAGATGGTGCTTAATCTATAAGGAGATTTTGCAATTGGTACAGCACCGGGTACCAGATCGTTTCGGGATTCGATCTATTTCGTAGAGGGCAATCCAGGTAAGTATTTTTAGGAAAACTTCTGGATAATTGAAAATAATAGGAATCTCTTCGATATTCCTACATTTGGCCTTCATATCCTCCATGTTAACAAAGAACGCAGGATAGCCTTTTCGTAACAGCTTGAACATCTTCGTAACACTGACGATATTAAAAACTCGACACACGACACTCGACTCGGTCGGTCTCCGTGAATAACTACCGTCTTTCCATCGTCATCAGGACGAGGTATCTGATGGGGTAGGTATTAGACCCGACCCGAGCGGTCGGATATTCTCGTTACTTATTGCTTTTATTATAATATTTATTATTATTATTGCGTACTAACACACGAAGCCTAGCGCGTTGTAGTTTACACTACACTAGGTTGTGGGCTTGTAGAGATAACCCCTAACTGGGCCTAGGCCATTGAGGTTAGGGGAGGCCCATATCCCCTATATAAAGAGGTGTTCACCTCATTATTAGGGTAGAAGATATGGAGCTGCCACACTTTTGTTACTGGAAATAGGGGATTCTTTCCCCTACCGGTCATCTCTACAGCCCCACTTATTTCTCTACTCCATTGCAGATCTAGGTGGAAGAGGAAGAACAAGGTGTGATTCTCCACCCACTCAGAGAAATCGGTCCAATCATCCCAGCGGTGATTCTGTTTTTCTTCATTGGCGCCCACCGGTTCAAAATCTAAATCCAAGAATCATAACTTGTTTCTTCTCCATTACATCTTTCAGATCTGTTTGGTTTTAAATTTTACACACGACTCTTGATCGAAAACTCCACATCTAGGTTTTCTTTTAAGTTTTATGTGGGTTTCCTTATTTTTACTTCTAGATCTGAGTTTCTCAACAGATCTACACATGATTTCTGTTTTACAACCCTTCAGATCTATGTTTATTGAGGCTTTTTATGAGATTAAAAGATCTAAAACAAAAAAAAGAAACCTTCAGATCTGCTTTCATTCGGATTGGGTGTTCTCAGTTCCAAGATAAATGGGGTCGATGAAGTTCACCGTCATTTATACATGGATTCATGTAAGCATCTACCTTATTTCCATTAATGCAAACTTTTGCCAAAACCAAGGTATGACAAAATGCTCCATGTCATTATATACATTTTGTACTGATACGTGTCACATCTCACCATGATTATTAGTTTGTAAGGAGCATTAATGAGATCTTGATTTTAATATTTATTATTAATCCTTTTTCATAAGGATTTTACCTAACTGTGCATACACACAATATGGTACTACCAAGGTCAGAGCCTTTACAGCTGTAAGCACATTGTCACCTTTTCCAAAACCTTTACAGCTGTATACAATTAATATAGTTGTTAGGAATAAGCCGACTTCCCTTTAAAATGAGGTGGTCACCTATAGTTCCTTTTTCATTATACAGAGAGATGTTTGGAATTTTTCACAATTCCTCAAATGTTTCAACGACCATGTTTTACGAGACATACAATCCGACATCGCGCAAATTCAAGACGCTTACTCCACGGCTGCGCGAGTACACATCCGCCTTCCGGACACGCTCCGCAGCTGCGCGAGTACACACCCGCCTGCCGGACACGCTCCGCAGCTGCGCGAGTACACACCCGTCTGCTGGATACGCCCCGCCACCGCGCAAGTGCACCCCGCCTGTCCGCGCATGGTGAGCAAGCTCGCGCATGGTATACAAGCTCCACCGAGTCGCGCGTCGGACATGCTGGACACCTCGCGCATGGCAAACAAGCTCCGCCGAGTCGCGCGCGAGACATGCTCTACGCGCACCAGAAGCTCCACCGAGTGGCGCGCCGGACATGCCGGACACCTCGCTCACGGTAAACAAGCTCCACCACTCCGCGCACGTCGAACGCCCACCACCGGTGCTATCGAACACGCTCTGCCACCGGCGCGAGCGCTCTACACATACTTTTACAAGTTACCGTTTTATTGTTTTTTCTCTTAGATAAAAACAAAACAAGAGGCCACCTTTACCACTGATAGTATACTTGTTTTGTTTGGAGTTGTTAACCTCACCTTTACCTCAGCGGTATCAAAAGAATTCTCATTTTGATTTTCTTATAAACCACTTTTTGGGAAAACGAAAAGCAATCAGGACATTTTTTATAGAAGTCATATTCTGGTCAACATTTATTTGTGGTGGATTAAAGGGACACGAGTCTGAACCCATTTTTATATTGGTTCAGATGTTTACTTTTCAATCTTGCTCCATACCTTCCAGCATCTCATATTAATGAACCTTAAGAATGTTATAAACTTACCCTTTCTGGCTCAAACACATCCTTGCATATTATAACAGTTGGTAGATGTCTTTTAAACACAAATATGGACATATATCATTTTAACTTATATATGGACAATACACATATTTACTGGCCTGGGAGCACTTGAATTATTTAGAAAGCCGGTGGTACATACTTCTTTCAATAACAACAAGTTAGCTAGAGCCTAGCACATGAAACTAATTCAACAACACGGTTAGTAGTTCATCATTTTAACGACTACTAACCTTGCGATATTTACGACACATACTAGTATCATTGCTTAGTATTATTATTCAAGTTTAATGTTACTGACATTTATTTAGCAGCAATAAAGAGAGACTAGCATTGTGTAACACTACTTAGAGGGTCAAAATTGCTTTCACATTTTGCGGAGTATGAATGCATAGAACAAATGCCTCGTAAGGAAAAAGTTTGGTACAATGCTTTCCATATATCAGACTCTTTATTACAATTTATCTTGTCAAGTTATTTTAAGTTCAAGAAATACTAACATAAGTTGCAGGTTTGGCAGTACATTTAATCGGGAAAACGCGGCGAGGGTTCCTCACGCACACTGATGAAAGCTGAAAAAACTGCATTACTTATGAGCACGTAAGTCGTCATACGCGCATGCTCCTTTACTTATGAGCACCTAAGCCGCTACACGCACATGCTCCTTTACATACGAGCACGCCGGTCTCCATACGAGTCTGCTGCTCTACATACGAGCATCTTAGTATCCGTGCGAGCCTGCTGCTCCACTTACGGGCACGTAAGTCGCCATTCGCGCTGGCTCCCTTACGTACGAGTGAGCACACATGTACTGGCAAGCGCATGCTCCTCTACATACGAGCACGTAAGTCGCCATTCGCGCATGCTCCTATAATTACGAGCACGCCGGTCTCCAAGCGAGCCTGCTGCTCCACTTACGAGCACGTAAGTCGCCATGCGTGCAGCCTCCCTTACAAACGAGCGAGCACACATGCGCTAGCAAGCACATGCTCCTCTACATACGAGCACGTAAGTCGCCATTTGCGCATGCTCCTTTACTTATGAGCACGCCAGTTTCCATGCGAGTCCATTGTTCTACTTATGAGCACATAAGTCGCCATTCGCGCATGCTCCTTTACTTACGAGCACGTAAGTCGCTATACGCGCATGCTCCTTTACTTACGAGCACATAAGCCGCCACGCGCGCATGCCCTTTTACAAACTAGCACGTAAGTCGCCACGCGCACATGCTCCTTTACATATGAGCACGTAAGTCACCACGCGCGCATGCTCCTTTACTTACGAGCACGTAAGTCGCCATACGCGCATGCTCATTTACATACGAGCACGTCGGTCTCCATGCGAGCCTGCTGCTCCACATACGAGCATGTAAGTCGCCATACGCGCATGCTCTTTTACATACGAGCACGTAAGTCGCCATACGCGTAGGCTCTTTTACATATGAGCACGCAAGTCGCCACACGTGCATGCTCCTTTGCTTACGAGCGAACTGATGTGTGCAAAATGCAACATATAAATTACATCAAATGTGGCATAAAACTAACCCTTTTTTAGTACTAATGTTGGAAAAAGTATGTTTTTGTCTTCCTTTTGTAATTTCAGGATTAAATGAGCTCAAATAAACAAAAGAAGCAAAAAGGCAACTAATTTAACATAAATACAAGAAAGGGATCAAACGTGGCATGCCCGACCCCCCGACATCATATTCCCAAGCAAAAATAAGAGAACAGAAGGCTGAACACGCCCCGTGCTCAGTGAACACGGGGGCGTGCCCAAGTGTCTGCAGAAAAGACAAAGCTGTAGAAGCTTCTATCACCCACCACGGGGGCGTGCCCACTGGACACGGGGCCGTGGTCAACTCTAAAATTCGCAGAATCTGGGGAAATCTTGATAATACAGATACGCTTCTGCACATGGGGTCGTGCCCAGCGGACACGGGGGCGTGGTTAACTAATGCAGACAAGATGCAATTAATAAAGAAAGAGAAGGAAGGTGGACACGGGGCCGTGCCCAATGGACACGGGGCCGTGCCCGAGCGTCTGTTCAGGCTATAAATAGGGGTGCTTGGCTCATTTGCAAACCATCCCTTGGCACACCACCTCTCTCACACTTCACCCACCACCCACCACCATCACAACACCATCATCCACCACCATCATCCATCATCCATCATTTAGTGTGTGAGTCGTCTCGGGATCCAAGATTGATCGTAAGAGTTCTTGACAATCAAAGGCCATGTTTCCCTAAGTCTCTTACATCACTTGGTGAAGAAAAGTGTCTAGTGTAATACTTTTTATTTTTAATCTTTTCGCACTTTTTATTTGGTTATGTATTAATGACTTTAATAACTAGTTTCTTATGTTGAAGGTGATTCTTCCTTATCGTTTGTCTGTGGTGTCTTGGCATTATTTTACTGTCTATATAAAATAAAAGATTTTCACCATTCATATCTCCACGGTCTATATGGAGGTATGTTGGCTACCTGGTCGGGGGTTAAGGGAACGGTTTGGTAAGAGTCTTGCCTTGTTCAGTGTATAGATCCTGCAAGGACTTGGGTCAAATTTAGTAGGACCTCCTTCAATACCCACCGGTATTGGATGGCGGGGGTCCAAACTCTTTCATCCCCTCATATGTAAGCTACTATTAAAACTTTAACCCGGCTACTTAGGACTGTATCCCTGCTGACTCAGACTACTTAGCCGAGGGTAACGTCACCTTCAAAAGAGGGGCCTACCACATTATGCATTAATAACTTAATTAATTATCTTTCAATAATCCAACCCTTTAGGATTGTATCCTTCCTGACTCAAACTACTGGGTTGAGGGTAACGTCACCTTCAAAAGAGGGGCCTACTAAAATAACTAAGATAATCTCTTAAAAAGTGCAAAAGTGCGGAAATAATCAAAGGTTACACTAAACACGAGTCGGATCCAAGTGATTCATCTTGTCTATCTGTTTTTATTTTTATTTTATTTTTCAGCATTTTAGTTAGTTTTTATTTTTCTAGTTTAAAACCTTTTTCCAAACTTTTGATTTGATTAGACGTTGAAAATAAACCGGTATTAAAAGCTCTTGTGTCCTTGGACGACCTCGGTATCTTGCCAACACTATACTACGCTCACGATGGGTGCACTTGCCCATATGTGTGTTTGGTGTTAGTAAAATATCGTGTTTTGTAAATTTAAAACTTGACTAACGTGTAAAAAGGGCTTAAAATATACTTAAATATATATCACACCACACGCGCATCACGAACACACATGCACGTAAGTCGCCACGCGTGCATGCTCTTTTACATATGAGCACGCCAGTCTCCAGGCGAGCTTGCTGCTACACATGCAAGCACACTAATCTCCATGCGGCCCTGCTGCTTTACATACGAGTGTGTGTGTCGCCCGCACACGCATGCTTAGCCATATATGAAAACGCTTACAAAACGTAAATTGTGCTACAAATGCCTGCACCACTTTGGGTATACGCAAAAACACATTGGCTAAAATAAAGTTTCGCTTACACCTACAATCTTCAAGACAAGCCACATCTCCTTGCTTCACGCTACATTGTTGTTGTGGCACACCGGAGGATTAGCTCAGATTTCCACTTCATTATCCTGACGCAACTGTCACACCCTGGCTTTGCGGAAGCGTGGTTATTTTGGTGTGACTTCTTAATACCATAGCTTAATCATAACAAGCTATATGAAATAAAAACCATGCAAGATCATCCATAGATTTAAGTTTTAAAACCGAAGTAACATAACATTGTCCTAGGGACTACAACACCATAACATAAAACATTGTTTTGAAAGACATAAACATCAACAAGAATAAAACGCAGTTTAAGACTTGTGACTCGTCCAGGAAAAAGTCACATTTCCCAAACCGGGATGACCTTGGAACCCATATGCAGCAGGAAAGCATAACATACCGCGCCAGATCTTTAATTCCCTGAAATACATGTAAGTTGGAAAAATCAACAATAATGTTGAGCGAGTTCATGTGTAAGTGAGTAAATAAACCTTTGTAAGTATAAAAATCCTGGTATGTAGCAAATAAGGAAAAAGAGATCACCAATGGTTTGCAAGGCCATTGATATGTGTGAAGTGCAAGTAGGAAGACTCAAACCTAGCAGATTTATGCGTTGGGTACAAAGTCACCCCGAGGTCCGTTATGCTAGGCCTGGGGCTGGGCTCGCTACACCCAGATAGATCTACCGCTCCTGCCCCTCGGTCCTACTATGAGGATTAATAGTCCCAAGTTTCCGCCTACCCACTCACATGATCTAAATAATAACCCTCCTTACGCTAACCATACCATGTAAGAAACATTCGTAATCATAGTAACATGTATTTCACCCCCGCAGTTTAGAAACTGAAAACAGTTAAGAGAAAAGGGGGACATGAACTCACAGTGGTGCGTCTCTACCAAGTATATCTCCTGATCAAGCAGCTGTGCGACGACCTACACGTGCTAAGTCTATTAGACGGACGGCCGTGCCTTGGCTTAAGGTTTAAGTTTTTGGTAAAATAGTTAGACAACTATTTCGTGTTTATATTTTTGTAATTACTTGATAATTATTCTCCTTCCCAAGGATGGGGGATTTATACATGTGTGTTCGTAAATTCGAAATACATTATTAAGTCTCACTTAATATATTTTATTTCTAACTTCAAAATATAAATATTCTTCCCAAAAATATTATATTTTAATACATGTGATTTTCCCAAAATAATACTTAGTAATATTATTTTTACTCTAAAAATAATATTTACGTAGTTCACAAAATAATCATAAACATTTATACAAGCGATGTTGTGAAAAATATATTTATATCAAATATATATTTACCCCGTTTTATTTTGTGAAAATCCCACCTCCGATATTTTGTAAATAAAGTCGTGGCGAAATCTATAATTCGAAAAATAAGTCTAAAATAGATTTACAATACTTGTAGTGAAAATATTCCTAAGTGTTAGGTTTTTGGAAAAATTTCTCCAGAGTTTCCCCTGTAACTGGAGGTGGCCACGCTTTTAAGCGTATCATTTTCTTTTATAAATCAAATCAACAATTTTCTCATTCAATCAAAACAATGTTCAAAGCATCAACTAGTCAAAATATATATAAATCGCATAAATTACATGAACTTGTGATTTATCCAAAATATGAAGTAAATCCCATTACTTTTAGTGGATCTTTTGTATAAATCAATCCGGTTTCGTAAAAGTCTCGTTTTTAAAGAAAATAAGTCTTTACAACTTCTTGTAAGATTTGACAAACCAATTTCCTTGTCGAAACTTAGTGTTACACAAGTGTTTACACACTTGTGTGTTTAAAAATTATTCTTGTTCATGTAAGATCCGGCTTTAGAAAAATATGATTTCTTTGACACTCGGTCCTTTGAAAATACCGCTTGTAGATCCGTAGATCTACTAGTTTTAAACACTATTTTGTAAGTAAAATCGTTTTTACACAAGTTCGAGTTTCTCGTGTGGTAGAGTTTCATCACTTAACCCTTGTTACACTTAAACAAACTCTATGTCATGATCCATGATCACGACTAATCCGGGTTAGATGATGATCCGAGCTACCACAACATAGATCGGCACTAAATAATTACACAAAACAAATCTTACAAGATTTACACAACAATCAAGCTTTTAACCATTATTTTTAGCATTTTTAGTAGACTTTTTCATATCATTATGTATGTTCATGAGTTTTAACCATCATATATCGTTTTAACCACTTTAAAATAGATCGAGAGTGTGTTTAAAGCAACTTACTACTAGCTCGAGGCTAAGGAAGAAACTAGTCGAAGATTGGGTGGATAAAAGCAATGGGGTGAGGTCCTTCGCGTTCCGAATGCACCAAGCCTCCTCGTATGTGACCCTTAACACTTGTATGATCTTGGAATAGCTTGAACAAAACTCGAAAAATTGATGGATGGATAGGGGAGTTCGGCCGAGAGCTTTGTGAGGAGAGGGAGAGAGTTTTGTTGTGAGTTTGAGTGTTGGATGGTTAAGTGTGTTATGCTTGGAACTTATAGACAAAACTCAAGATCATTAACCAAAGGTTTATGTGTCTTCTTGATATGGGACCAAGGTGATTAAAATAATCATGTGGAGGACATGAGGTGTCCCTCTTGGGGATGGTTTGGTTAGGGGGGGGGGGTAATCTAGTTAGTTTCCAACTAAACATTAGGTAATTAGTTAAGTTAAGTTTAGTTAGTTTTGGGATTAACCCGGTTACTAGTGTGTCATGCGTTACAGCTGGTGTTAGGGTATTCAGGGACCCTAACTGGCTCAGAAAAAGAAAAAACAATGTTAATGACAATATTTTTATGTTCCGGATATAATCCGGTTGTTCGGTTGGATAGTAATCCGTTAAAGTGCTTAACAAAGCTTTAAAGTGTCGTTATTATTATTTTTAGTGACACAACTTATTCCCGACACTTTGGAAAGTGTCTAGTAATATTTTTCTCATGTATTGGCACTTTATTAGTTAGCTAGATGCTGAATTATTATTTAAAGTGCTGAATTTTGTACCTAGAGTACGTTTTAGGCACATCCGGTCACTGTAACTTATTCCTAGTGACGCAGTTCTACACTACACTCTCTACTAGTGTAGCAAACTATCTCAGGCTCTTACAGGCCTTAGAGGCAGTACCTGCCTGGTGCTAGTCATGACAGTACGTTTAATAGGTTATCCGTTCATTGTGCTACTGTGCTTTTGGTGCATCTAGGTTGTCACAAAGGTGCTGTAAGCAAAACATGGAGTGACAGCAAGTAAAGTATGATGTAAATAAGTACATGTATCAACATTCAAGTAGCAGTTTATCCACAAGTTCAAGTAAGCACAGTAATTAAGTAGCAATTAATTATTAATTACGTCGTACGGATACCTGGTTTAGTGAGGGTTGTCACATTCTCCCCCCGTTAGAAAAATTTCGTCCCGAAATTTTAAGTTCTGCTTCTAGAAGTAGGGTTCTTGGGAAATAGGTGGGGGTATTTCTCCTTCATCCGGTCCTCACGCTCCCAGGTGTATTCAGGACCATGTCTGGCATTCCAACGAACTTTGACGAGCTTGACACTGCTCCGGCGGGTCTTGTTTACTTTCCAATCCGTAACCTCAACAGGTTCTTCAACGAAGTGGAGCATGTCGTCAACATGAATCTCGTCGGTGGGAATGGCAATGGTATCTTGAGTTGGACTTTCCTTCAGGTTGGATACATGAAACGTATCGTGAACTCCGTTCAGCTCAGCAGGTAAGTCCAGCATGTATGCTACTAGCCCTATTCTTTCCAAAATTCTGAAAGGGCCAATGTAACGCGGATTTAACTTCCCACGCTTTCCGAAGCGTGCCACACCCTTCCAGGGTGAAACTTTCAATAAAACCATATCCCCAACTTGGAATTCCAAATGTTTCCGGTTTGGATCTGCATAGGCTTTTTGTCTTTCGCGAGCTGCTTCGATGCATTTTCGAATCTGCGCAATCTTGTCTGTCGTCTCTTGGACGATTTCGGGACCAACAAGCTGCCTATCACCTGCGTCAGCCCAGCATAGGGGTGATCGACACTTGCGTCCGTAAAGAGCTTCAAATGGCGCGGCTCCAATACTGGTGTGGTAGTTGTTGTTGTATGAAAATTCGACCAATGGCAAATGCTTATCCCAGCTACCGCCCAAATCCATAACACATGCTCTCAGCATATCTTCCAAGGTCTGAATAGTTCTTTCACTTTGCCCATCGGTTTGCGGATGAAACGCAGTGCTCAGATTTAATTGTGAGCCAAAAGCTTCTTGGAAGGATTGCCATATCCTTGACACAAACCTTCCGTCTCTATCAGAGATGATTGAGAGAGGCACTCCATGACGTGCAACGATCTCCCGCATGTATATTTCCGCAAGTTTACTAGTGTTGTCTTTCTCTCTGATTGGCAGAAAGTGAGCGGACTTGGTCAGACGGTCCACTATTACCCAAATAGTGTCATGACCTCTTGGCGTTCTTGGCAACTTTGTAATAAAATCCATGGAGATTTGTTCCCATTTCCAATTGGGAATCTTAGGTTGTTGCAGAAGTCCTGAAGGCTTCTGGTATTCCGCTTTCACCTTAGCGCACGTTAGACACTTGCTCACATAAACAACAACATCACCCTTCATCCTAGGCCACCAATAGTAATTCTTGAGATCTTGGTACATCTTATCCGCTCCTGGATGGATAGAGTATCGCGATTTGGGAGCTTCATCAAAAACAACTTTCCTTAAACCACCATACAGAGGAACCCAAATCCTTTTCTCAAAACATAACGTTCCTTCCTCGTTTGGCACCAATAGCTTCTCCATCCCACGGAGATATTCCTCTTCAAGATTTCTTTCCTTAAGAGCTTCTTTCTGCGCGGCACGAATGCGCAAGGAAAGATCGGTTTGAATAATCATTTCTAAAGCCCTAACCCTTATGGGCTTGATTCTTTCTTTTCGACTCAGGGCGTCGGCAACCACATTCGCCTTCCCTGGATGATACTTTATCTCGCAATCGTAATCATTAAACAACTCAACCCATCGTCTTTGTCTCATATTCAACTCCTTCTGGTTGAATATGTGTTGTAGGCTCTTATGATCTGTAAAAATTGTACATTTCGTACCATATAGGTAGTGTCTCCAGATCTTTAAAGCAAATATCACTGCGCTTAGCTCCAAATCGTGCGTGGTATAGTTCTTCTCATGTACCTTTAACTGACGCGATGCGTAAGCAATAACCTTCTGGCGTTGCATCAACACTCATCCCAATCCTTGACGCGAGGCGTCACAGTATACCACGAAATCGTCAGTACCTTCCGGTAGTGCTAGAATTGGCGCATTACAGAGCTTATCCTTCAATAGCTGAAACGCTTCTTCCTGTTTGATTCCCCAATCAAACTTCTTATCTTTCTGGGTGAGGAGCGTCAATGGTTGAGCGATCTTCGAAAAATCCTCAATGAACCTTCGATAATAGCCAGCCAAACCCAAGAATTGTCGAATCTCGGTTGGCGTCTTTGGCGTTTCCCAATTCTTGATCGCTTCGATCTTGGTTGGATCCACATGGATTCCATCTCCATTTACCACATGTCCAAGAAATTGGATTTCTCGTAGCCAAAATTCGCACTTAGAGAATTTGGCATACAGCTGTTCTTTCTTCAGTAGCTCCAAAACAGCTCTTAGATGCTGTTCGTGCTCAGCCTTTGTCCTTGAATAAATCAAGATGTCGTCGATAAACACAATCACGAACTTGTCCAAGTACGGCTTGCAAACTCTATTCATCAAATCCATAAAGACTGCAGGTGCGTTTGTCAACCCAAACGGCATAACAAGGAACTCGTAGTGTCCATAACGAGTTCTGAAGGCTGTCTTCAGGATACTCTCCTCTTGTATCCTTAACTGATGGTATCCAGATCGCAAATCGATCTTTGAGTAAAAGCTTGAACCTTGCAGTTGATCAAACAGATCATCAATTCTTGGCAGAGGATATCTATTCTTGATCGTCAGCTTGTTCAGCTCCCGGTAGTCGATGCACATTCGAAAACTACCGTCCTTCTTCTTGACAAACAGGACCGGAGCTCCCCAAGGCGAGAAGCTTGGTCGGATAAATCCCTTGTCTAACAACTCTTGAAGTTATGTCGACAATTCTTGCATCTCAGACGGGGCAAGTCTATAAGGTGCCTTAGCCACAGGCGCGGCGCCTGGGACTAAATCGATGTGAAACTCCACTTGCCTCTGAGGTGGTAGTCTAGGCAAGTCCTCCGGGAAGACTTCCGGATACTCCCTCACGACAGGGATGTCTTCGATCTTTGGTTCTGCTGCTTTCTTGTCTACAATGTGTGCCAGGAAGGCAGCACGTCCCTTTTGCAAACACTTTCGCGCTTTGAGGCAGCTGATAATCCTTAAAGGCGTATCACGCTTTTCGCCATGTACCACAATTGTTTCGCCATCTTCGGTCGGGATACGAATGACCTTTTCATGACAAACAATTTCTGCCTTGTTGCTTGAT
Organism: Helianthus tuberosus; assembly: GCA_030545235.1. NCBI lineage: Eukaryota > Viridiplantae > Streptophyta > Magnoliopsida > Asterales > Asteraceae > Helianthus > Helianthus tuberosus. Next base: position 66,317,015 of record CM060430.1, read on the forward strand.
AACCAATCCATTCCTACTACCACGTCAAAGCTCCCCAGCTGGACTGGTAGTAGATCCAAGGAAAACTCACGTTCTCCCAACTCGATTGCGCATCCTCTGATCACTTCATTGGCTTCTACTAACTTCCCATTAGCCAATTCGATTGAGTAGGGAATATCTAACTTACTAGCGGCTAAACCAAGCATATTCTTAAATTCTAATGATACGAAGCTATAGTCGGCACCAGTATCAAATAAAACGGATGCATAGCGTTGGTTTACAGGGAACGTACCAGTAACGACATTGGGGTCCTGGCGCGCTTCCCTCGCCTCGATATGGAACACTCTTCCACGGGCTTGGTTCAACTCTGGGCAGTTCCTCTTAAAGTGCCCGATATCACCACAGTTAAAGCATCCAAGTCTTTGCCCGTTTCCACCTCCATTTTCAGCTTGGTTATTCCTTTGGTTATGAATCACAGCGCCTGCTTGATTCGCATTGTTGCCTCGATTCCCATTACCTCCATTGTTTCCTTGTGGGCGATTTCCAATTCCACCCCGATTATTGTTTCTGTTTCCAAATCCTCCTTGGCCTCCCTGGCCAACAGTGGCCCAACAAGAATCCTTCAAGTGGCCAGGTTTCCCACACGCTTCACATACCTTCAAACCACATCGGCCAGAATGGTGACGCTGGCAGGTGTTGCACTTGGGCTGGGTGCCCATATATCCCTTTCCTTTCTTTCCACCACAAGCTGTAACATGAGCTGGCGCGTTTGGCTCTCCTTTCTTAACAACACCACTAATGCCTTGCTTAAAGTTCAAGAATTTTCGTTTGTTACCTCCGGATGACTCGACGTGAGTCTCTTTCTTCTTTGTCTCGATCTCACCGAACTTGTTCAGGCGGATAGCCTCCTCTGTGAGAGCCACGCTCAAATCGATTGCCTCAGTAATTGTTGCAGGCTTGGAGGAGGTCACCATGCTTATGATTTGAGGAGCTAATCCCCAAATGAAGCGTTCAATCCGCTTGAATTCTAGAGTGACCATATAGGGTACCACATGCGACAGGTCGTGAAACCTCTGAACATATTCTACGATCTTCGGACCTTCCATCTTCAAATGCCAGAACTCAGTTTCCAATCTTTGAATTTCAGCGCGAGAACAATACTTCTTTCGCATAAGCTCCTTCAGTTCGGTCCATGTTAGTGCGTAGGCAGCAGCTTCACCAAGTGTCTGTGCTTGCAAATTCCACCAAGATAGGGCTTCATCCAGAAATAGCCCAGAAATGTAGGTGACTTGCTGGTCTGGTGCACATTTGCTCATGCGGAGAACAGATTCCGTCTTCTCGGCCCAACGAACAAAAGCGACAGCACCTCCGGTGCCATCAAAGTTGACAGGCTTGCAGTCTAGAAACTGCTTGTAGGTGCACCCTGCACATACGTTACAACATATGAATGGCATTAGCATCCTTGCTAGAGATATCCAATTAGATCATGGTATGTCTTAATGACTTAGTATTACCATGAGGTGGATTGTTGTTGCCATTGTTGTTTGAGTTGCTTCCGTTGGATCCTCCTTGCGAGGCGGCGTATTGCGCGATGGCAGCAGCGATGACTTGTTGGAGTTCTGCCTCATTGGTAGGCATCGGCGTTGGACGTTTCGGCGGCATCTTCTAAAAGATGGGTTCACGTCGGTCAGGCCATAATAAAGCGTATATAATGATAGCAATAGTACATAACATCTCATGTTAATAAACCAAACACATAACATCCCATGTTATAAAACATAAATAATCAATCAAAACATCACATATGATGAGAATACTGCGATTGCCATATATCGAGACCACGTAGTAAGTGTACAGGTACATAACAATGTTATACATCATCATCGACTAAGGGCTACATCACCCTAGTCCAAAAGAATATCAAACCAGTGTCAATACATCCATATACATGTCACAAAAGTCAGAATCAAAATGCAGTCTCCAAAAATGCGGTGTGGTCAAAACAATCGCCGTCTTCTCACCAGCGTCTACCCATGCTGTACTAAAGATGCCCTAAACTGATGGTGGTGGAGGAGGGGGAAAATGGGAATAGAACAAACGTCGCAAATGGAGCCAGTCCTCCTCCATGGCTCTCTGGGTACGCAACCAAGAAGCAACCTGCTGCTCAAGTGCCAAAAGGCGTGCAACATAGTCAGGTAACAATAGTCGAGGGTGCTGCGAAGAAGCAGGGTGGGTCTGACCCTGACACTGGCACGGCGGCGGCTGAGCTCTCTCAAGCTCCTGGATGCGCCGTGTGAGTGCCTCCTGCTGGACAACAATCAATATCAAAACGTCCTCAATAGTATACCCCATATGGAAAGGATGGTAGGGGTCGGTCAGTGGCATAACAGACGGTGACGTCCAGAGAAACGGCTCGCTGGCTGGATCAAAAGGTGGCACAAAGAATGGTGGTACAGGGGGAAAAGCAGATGAAGACTGTGGCATAACTGGAATAGGTGTCGGCATATGTCCAAAAGGATGAGCCGAAGAACCCTCTCCAGGTCGAGCTGGAGGTGTGTACTGTGCAAATGAAAAAGAGAAATCAACGTGACGTGCCTCGGTGGTATGAGGAGGAATAGGTGGAAGCTCATCATCCGCAGGAATCCACCCATGCTGGGCGTGCTCATCTCGTGGGTCAATCTGTGCCTCAAAAAGTGCTCGATCAAACTGTACAGGCATAGGGTCAAGGTGGGGTGCAACAAGAGGGTCAACAGGTACATCAGCGATAAGTGGGGGATCAACAAGATCAGCAACAATAACATGGTCACCCTCTAGTAGTGGTGCATCAGCAGGGTGATCATCAATGGGTGGGTCAGCAATCACAGGATCAATAGGTATGCCAGCATGAGCAGGGTCATGCTCAAGCACTGGGTCAGGAGCAGCCACTGGCTCAAGGGCCATGGCAGGCTCGGGATCAACGAACTCCATATCAAAATCGGCATGGTCGGCGAATGCAGGGTCAACTGGGTCTACTGGGTCAACCATAGGCTGATCCAAGTGGATGAACTCTATCTCCTGGTCCGGGTCGAATCCAGGGGGAAAAACAGGGTCTGAATCCTCATCGAGGTCGTGATCGAAAGCAAATCTAGGAGGAGAGACAGCAGATGCTGCCCTGCCAGAATCTGAACTGTGTGAATAGTGTTGCGCACTCCGAGTGTGTGACGGTAAGGAGGCCACAGACTCGAAGGAGTCTGGAGCGGGTGAGTGTGCAGGTGACTCCTCATCTGGAGCATCTGCGAGTAACAAAAGACCACCGTCAGCTAGAAGGGCCTCGCCCTCAACATCGTCCTCCAGGGGCTCATCATCAAACAGATCGACGTCGTCGTCAGCGTCGGCGTCGGGGAGTATGTCGTAAGCAGGATAAGAAGCCAAAGGTATGTGAGCAGGTATCTCTACGAGTGGTAGGTACCCAGCAAAAGGGCCATCAGCGGGCTCATCGACAGCGTCGGGCAGAGCAAAGGGCTGAAAGTCATCCTCGTCTGTGCTGGTAACATCTGATGTGTGGACCTCGTGCTCTGAAGACTCTAAGTCGTCTGATACTATGGGTTTAGGGCCCGTGGTGTCCGAATCACCTGTGCCGGACGACTCCATGGTGTCTGTAACACAAACACAAATATGTACAATCAATCATATAATCAGATAAGCACATTAGTCACCAAGTAAGCAATCAAATAATTCTCCTAGTCCCACTAGCCTCCCAGCCTCTCAGACTGCTCTTCCTAGTCCCACTAGCCAAATTCTCCCAGCCTCTCAGACTGCTCTTCCTAGTCCCACTAGCCAAATTCTCCCAGCCTCTCAGACTGACTCCCTAGTCCCACTAGACAACTACCTCGGCCTCCCAGACCGAGCCTCGGCCTCCCAGACCGAGCCTCAGACTCTAAGTCGTCTGATACTATGGGTCTAGGGCCTGTGGTGTCCGAATCACCTGTGCCGGACGACTCCATGGTGTCTGTAACACAAACACAAATATGTACAATCAATCATATAATCAGATAAGCACATTAGTCACCAAGTAAGCAATCAAATAATTCTCCTAGTCCCACTAGCCTCCCAGCCTCTCAGACTGCTCTTCCTAGTCCCACTAGCCAAATTCTCCCAGCCTCTCAGACTGCTCTTCCTAGTCCCACTAGCTAAATTCTCCCAGCCTCTTAGACTGCTCTTCCTAGTCCCACTAGCCAAATTCTCCCAGCCTCTCAGACTGACTCCCTAGTCCCACTAGACAACTACCTCGGCCTCCCAGACCGAGCCTCAGCCTCCCAGACTGAGCCTATAAATAATAAATAAAATGTGCTCAACATTTGTTTATAAAAAGTTTTGGATCTGGACTTAAGTGGTATGCAGTGTAAAAATGTTTTCGTGAGAGCCCTAGTGATCATAGTCTAGACTCGAGAAGGAATCCTAGTTCGCTATGATCAGAGCTCTGATACCAAGCTGTCACACCCTGGCTTTGCGGAAGCGTGGTTATTTTGGTGTGACTTCTTAATACCATAGCTTAATCATAACAAGCTATATGAAATAAAAACCATGCAAGATCATCCATAGATTTAAGTTTTAAAACCGAAGTAACATAACATTGTCTTAGGGACTACAACACCATAACATAAAACATTGTTTTGAAAGACATAAGCATCAACAAGAATAAAACGCAGTTTAAGACTTGTGACTCGTCCAGGAAAAAGTCACATTTCCCAAACCGGGATGACCTCGGAACCCATATGCAGCGGGAAAACATAACATACCGCGCCAGATCTTTAATTCCCTGAAATACATGTAAGTTGGAAAAATCAACAATAATGTTGGGCGAGTTCATGTGTAAGTGAGTAAATAAACCTTTGTAAGTATAAAAATCCTGGTATGTATAAAAATCCTGGTATGTAGCAAATAAGGAAAAAGAGATCACCAATGGTTTGCAAGGCCATTGATATGTGTGAAGTGCAAGTAGGAAGACTCAAACCTAGCAGATTTATGCGTTGGGTACAAAGTCACCCCGAGGTCCGTTATGCTGGGCCTGGGGCTGGGCTCGCTACACCCAGATAGATCTACCGCTCCTGCCCCTCGGTCCTACTATGAGGATTAATAGTCCCAAGTTTCCGCCTACCCACTCACATGATCTAAATAATAACCCTCCTTACGCTAACCATACCATGTAAGAAACATTCGTAATCATAGTAACATGTATTTCACCCCCGCAGTTTAGAAACTGAAAACAGTTAAGAGAAAAGGGGGACATGAACTCACAGTGGTGCGTCTCTACCAAGTATATCTCCTGATCAAGCAGCTGTGCGACGACCTACACTTGCTAAGTCTATTAGACGGACGGCCGTGCCTTGGCTTAAGGTTTAAGTTTTTGGGAAATAGTTAGACAACTATTTCGTGTTTATATTTTTGTAATTACTTGGTAATTATTCTCCTTCCCAAGGATGGGGGATTTATACATGTGCGTTCGTAAATTCGAAATACATTATTAAGTCTCACTTAATATATTTTATTTCTAACTTCAAAATATAAATATTCTTCCCAAAAATATTATATTTTAATACATGTGATTTTCCCAAAATAATACTTAGTAATATTATTTTTACTCTAAAAATAATATTTACGTAGTTCACAAAATAATCATAAACATTTATACAAGCGATGTTGTGAAAAATATATTTATATCAAATATATATTTACCCCGTTTTATTTTGTGAAAATCCCACCTCCGATATTTTGTAAATAAAGTCGTGGCGAAATCTATAATTCGAAAAATAAGTCTAAAATAGATTTACAATACTTGTAGTGAAAATATTCCTAAGTGTTAGGTTTTTGGAAAAATTTCGCCAGAGTTTCCCCTGTAACTGGAGGTGGCCACGCTTTTAAGCGTATCATTTTCTTTTATAAATCAAATCAACAATTTTCTCATTCAATCAAAACAATGTTCAAAGCATCAACTAGTCAAAATATATATAAATCGCATAAATTACATGAACTTGTGATTTATCCAAAATATGAAGTAAATCCCATTACTTTTAGTGGATCTTTTGTATAAATCAATCCGGTTTCATAAAAGTCTCGTTTTTAAAGAAAATAAGTCTTTACAACTTCTTGTAAAATTTGACAAAACAATTTCCTTGTCGAAACTTAGTGTTACACAAGTGTTTACACACTTGTGTGTTTAAAAATTATTCTTGTTCATGTAAGATCCGGCTTTAGAAAAATATGATTTCTTTGACACTCGGTCCTTTGAAAATACCGCTTGTAGATCCATAGATCTACTAGTTTTAAACACTATTTTGTAAGTAAAATCGTTTTTACACAAGTTCGAGTTTCTCGTGTGGTAGAGTTTCATCACTTAACCCTTGTTACACTTAAACAAACTCTATGTCATGATCCATGATCACGACTAATCCGGGTTAGATGATGATCCGAGCTACCACAACATAGATCGGCACTAAATAATCACACAAAACAAAATCCTACAAGATTTACACAACAATCAAGCTTTTAACCATTATTTTTAGCATTTTTAGTAGACTTTTTCATATCATTATGTATGTTCATGAGTTTTAACCATCATATACCGTTTTAACCACTTTAAAATAGATCGAGAGTGTGTTTAAAGCAACTTACTACTAGCTCGAGGCTAGGGAAGAAACTAGTCGAAGATTGGGTGGATAAAAGCAATGGGGTGAGGTCCTTCGCGTTCCGAATTTACCAAGCCTCCTCGTATGTGACCCTTAACACTTGTATGATCTTGGAATAGCTTGAACAAAACTCGAAAAATTGATGGATGGATAGGGGAGTTCGGCCGAGAGCTTTGTGAGGAGAGGGAGAGAGTTTTGTTGTGAGTTTGAGTGTTGGATGGTTAAGTGTGTTATGCTTGGAACTTATAGACAAAACTCAAGATCATTAACCAAAGGTTTATGTGTCTTCTTGATATGGGACCAAGGTGATTAAAATAATCATGTGGAGGACATGAGGTGTCCCTCTTGGGGACGGTTTGGTTAGGGGGGGGGGGGGGGTAATCTAGTTAGTTTCCAACTAAACATTAGGTAATTAGTTAAGTTAAGTTTAGTTAGTTTAGGGATTAACCCGGTTACTAGTGTGTCATGCGTTACAACGGGTGTTAGGGTATTCAGGGACCCTAACTGGCTCAGAAAAAGAAAAACAATGTTAATGACAATATTTTTATGTTCCAGATATAATCCGGTTATTCGGTTGGATAGTAATCCGTTAAAGTGCTTAACAAAGCTTTAAAGTGTCGTTATTATTATTTTTAGTGACACAACTTATTCCCGACACTTTGGAAAGTGTCTAGTAATATTTTTCTCATGTTTTGGCACTTTATTAGTTAGCTATATGCTGAATTATTATTTAAAGTGCTGAATTTTGTACCTAGAGTACGTTTTAGGCACATCCGGTCACTGTAACTTATTCCTAGTGACGCAGTTCTACAACCCTTATATCCCTACACTCTCTACTAGTGTAGCAAACTATCTCAGGCTCTTACAGGCCTTAGAGGCAGTACCTGCCTGGTGCTAGTCATGACAGTACGTTTAATAGGTTATCCGTTCATTGTGCTACTGTGCTTTTGGTGCATCTAGGTTGTCACAAAGGTGCTGTAAGCAAAACATGGAGTGACAGCAAGTAAAGTATGATGCAAATAAGTACATGTATCAACACTCAAGTAGCAGTTTATCCACAAGTTCAAGTAAGCACAGTAATTAAGTAGCAATTAATTATTAATTACGTCGTACGGATACCTGGTTTAGTGAGGGTTGTCACAGCAACTTTATGCCAATTCTCATTCGCGATAACCTGCTCAAAGTGGATTAACACGTGCAAATATTGTAGACAACAATTTACACAGATTCAAAAACTATATGTATACGTATGCTCCATGGCCTAAGACACGCGCACCACGCGAAGTCACCAAAAGGTGAATATTTTAGAGTAGCCACACGACTGTGTGCGCACTGCTAAAGTTGGGCCACACTCAAAAATCATCCGAAGGGAAGACACTCATCCAGTCCAGAATTCCACCCACTTGGCTTTGGCGCATGGGAACAACATTGGACTTGGGGGAACCTGAAGGGGTATAGTCCCAAATACTACATCAGTCATACGCACGTTGGGCCCTAGCCACACTCAACCGTCAAAACTCAGCCAGTTCCAAGACTCGTGCACAAGACCTAACCACGTACGCGCAGCCTTGACAAGTTCATGGCAATGCGCCAGTACAATTAGCAATTACCCGCAATCAATCAGCGTGCGCAAGGTTTGCCCAACCAAATTCCACGATGAACAATCGGGGGATAGTCACTGGTCCATTATCTCTACTCACAACTAAAGACAGACGTAACAAGCGTGGGAAGCAACTTTCCCGCACCGGGCGACAGGTAAGCCTAAAACCCAATCTTTACTTTCGAGCACTCCTAACAAGTCTAATACTCCTCCCATGCTTGCACGCGAGAGCAGCACTAGACTGGGGGGCCTTGATGGGGTATGGTATTAAACCCGACCTGAGCGGTCGGATATTCCCGTTACTTATTGCTTTTATTATAATATTTATTATTATTATTGCGTACTAACACGCGAAGCCTAGCGCGTTGTAGTTTACACTACACTAGGTTGTGGGCTTATAGAGATAACCCCTAACTGGGCCTGGCCCATTGAGGTTAGGGGAGGCCCATATCCCCTATATAAAGAGGTGTTCACCTCATTATTAGGGTAGAAGATATGGAGCTGCCACACTTTTGTTACCGAAAACAGGGGATTCTTTCCCCTACCGGTCATCTCTACAGCCCCACTTTCTTCTCTTCTCCATTGCAGATCTAGGTGGAAGAGGAAGAACAAGGTGTGATTCTCCACCCACTCAGAGAAATCGGTCCAATCATCCCGGCGGTGATTATGTGTTTCTTCAGTATCCTAGCTTGCTTCTCCGAGTCATAATCCCCATTTCGTTCTTGGATAATCAATCCATTCTCACATCTACGCCAAAGCTCCCCGGCTCCGCTGGAAGTAAATCGACACTAAAACTATGATTACCTAACTAAATACTATAACCGCGAACGACCTCACTAGATTCTATTAGCTTACCAATTGCTATTTCTGTCGAGTACTTTATTACTTAGCTTACTTGTCGTAGAACACGAAAATGGTTCAAAGTTTTTCGAGACAAAACTCAAGTCAGCTTTGGTATTAAAAGTAAGAACATAGATTAGTTATCGATCAGAAACATACCATTAACAGTAGCAGGATTATTACGTGCCTTCCCAGCACTCATCTCGAAAGCTTGGCCCACAGCATTCTGACCTTTCAGTTTCGGGCACTCTCTTTTGTAGTGTCCTTGCTCACCACACTCGAAGCATCCCTCAAGTGTAACTCCATCTGAGGTACTCGTAGCATAACACTTGGGAGTCACATGTCTGGTTCGGCCACATCTGGCGCACTTCTCTTGTCCATCACCGACATTATCCTTTCCCGATTCTCTAGGGTTAGCTACACATGCTTTCTCCAAGCTACTTTTCTTCCCACGTTCCTCTTCGAGATTCTTCTTTGAGCTCTCAGGCTTGTGCTTCTTCGAATTTTCAGTTCTAGGTTCGGAATGCTGAACTAATCGAATGATTGTCTTATTCTGATAGCCCGATATCACGCATATCGTCGCCACGTCATTGCATAGGGCACCAGTAATTGATCTTGGGCTACAACCCTGGATAGTTTTGTGTACACATCTATGTACTGTTCATACGATTAATGAAAATCATGAATACGTTCCAATGATGTCACAACACATGAACTACTAAAATTTTCCGATCATTATTTTACTTGGAGGGTTTCCAATCTGTGTCCCACCAAAACCATGCCCGTGAGCACCACATCCACGTTCCTGGCCATCATTCTGGGTAGCATTATGCTGTTCCAAGGTAGTATTAACGTGTTGGGCTATGAGTTGTGCCAACTCTTCTGGTGTGGTAGGTAATCCAGTACCCTGTCTTGTTTTTGGCGGCATTTTCGTTGTTTCTATTATTTACAACAATAATAATCACATAAGACGATAACCATAATTAATTCAATCATTAAATGTTAGTGGACCAAACATTGCACATGTAAAATATCCACATATTAATGAGAACAACTTTTATACCAAAAGTAAATCATCTAATATTATCATAGAAATTAACAAACTCGTTTTCAGTACAACCCAACTACCCTTGGTATGTCTACATCGACACCCAAAACAAGTTTTCACAAAAATTTCTACCTAATATCCCAAAAATATATAACTGGCACGCAGGCCCCAAACAAAAGTGCCAAAAAGTGTCTAACACAACAACCAAAAACAAACAACCACAACTACAATCATCTAACGCTTTAAACCCAGGAAATCTAACATCTTCCTGACCAGCTCCTCCAGATCCACTATCTTCCAATGCATTTGGTCCATCGCACTGTTATCCAAATCCTTCAACTCATCATACCAATCCATTTGCCCCTCGAGGTCCTTCATCTTACCCTTGGTCGTATCCAGGTCTCCGCGCAAGGTGGCAAACTGTCGGTCACAGTGGCAACATTGATCTACCCAAACCCCTTTCTGCTTCTTGGAAGCAGATGCCGTCTCAGCGTGAGATGTAGATGCAATCTCCCCAGCAAGCCTATCCCTCTTCCTACGGCGATAATACACTAATAGAGGCGTAGTAGGTGTGTGTGACTCTAAGACAGGTAAAGATGACTCTGACATAACAGGTGGAGGGACCTCAGCGATAGACTCAATCACAGTAGTAGGTGGAACAACTGATGGCTCTAATGGTTGAGCCGTGACATTAGTGGTGTCCACCACTGGTGCAATACTGAGAGATCCTCCAATAACAGGCACACATCTAATCACATCATCGATAACTGGTACTGTGCCAGATGATTTTTCCGTCTCATGAATCGAGAGAGGAGCGTCATCGTTGTCATCAATCCACCCATTGCTAGTGAAAGCGTATCGAGGGTGTACCTGGCTGGCAAAGGCAGCAGGGTCGACGTGGAAACACGAAGCAAACTTAGCAATACCAACCATCTATGGGGTCGTGATTGGTATCTCTGGTAGAATGGATCTGGGTGAAGTTTCGAAATCTGGCTCGCTACCTGAGTTGTGGATCTCGATGACCTCATGTTCGTGCGACATCTGTGACACATATATAACCGTACAAGTAAGTGTGTGATCAAAATGAATAGTAACACATAAGGCCCAAATAAGCAGAAAATCACGTATGCACATAAACACGTAATAGTTTTCATACATGATAGAATTTTTCTATGTTTATTTTAAAAACTTTGGCTTCGAGAATTTTGGACTTAAATCTCAAATTCTTCGGTTGAAGTCTAGTGTTTTCTTCCGAAAACATCTAGTTCGCTAACAACCATTGGCTCTAATACCAACTTCCGTCACACCCCAAAAACGTCGCAGCGGAATTTAAAATGTAGTGGTGACGGAAGTTGGTGCCCATTTTGTCACACCCCGAAATATCAGAGCATGGCGTGACTGGACTGGTATCTTCATTGCACAGCGGAAGCAAATAAGCTAAGACTTTTAGAAAACGAACGCCACTAAGTACTCGAATCTCCAATGGTTCTCCTATTCCAATTGTGCCATAACTTTGAAAAGTAACCTGAGAAAGAAATATGCGAAAAATCAACATAAAGTTGAGCGAGTTCATAGTTTGTTTTGAAAAAGATTTGAAATAAATCTTTTTGAATAACCGGTTTTTGTAATGTTGTTGAGAAAACGAATTTAAAATCATTTTCTTGTCATGTTATATGGAAACTCTGTATTTGTAACGCATTATATTCGCAAAAACCTTGCTTTTGTAAACTCTTGTATTTGTAAAACTTGTATAACCGACAATGTCCACCCAGACATTGACAACATGCATGCATAACCCTATGCTTTGAATTTATATAGAACATGGTATGTAATTTGTAAAGACGTATTGAAACTGAGTTAGGTATATGTAAGGAATACGAGATCGCTAATGGTTCGCGAGGCCACTAACATATGTAACGACATGGGACGCATCCAAACCATAGGCATTTTTAGTTGTCGATTCCATGACTATCGATTCACGACTAGAGACACAAAAGCACTGCTTGGTACTAGAGTGACAAAGAGTGTGGCTGCCTGAAACCCATTAGATCTAACCTTTTGTTCCGCGGTTTTGGTATGTAACTGATTAATGGTGCTTATGTTACCCTATTCGTGACATGATCTATTGTGTCATTCCTTAGTTTAGCATGTCGTTTGTACTTGTACTTTCCCGTAGTTAAGAAAACTAGAATACGTGAGTATGCACATTTCGAAAAATACGCTTGTTGGAAAAACCGGTATAGAATATAAGCTTTTCGTAAACCATTTGTGTTTATTAAAATGGTTTAGAAATACGTAATTTATGTTTATCGAAAACCTTGTATGCTTTGCAAAACGTGCATGTCTTTCCACCCTGAAAACATTTAGAAAAATGTAAAACCGTAAAAAGGTGGGGTTATGAACTCACCTGAATTGCCTTGTGCAAAGCTAGCTAATTACGACTTCGTGATGTCGTTTCCAAGACGAGACTCGCTAGCGTGCATTGTACAATATTCCTAACACGGAATATCTTATAAGTTTCTAAATAAACGCAGTAACTAAACTACGTGTCATCGAGCTCTACCGAATCGTTAACTGAACGATTCGACGTAAGTTGTTAACCTATCGAAAATGACTAAGTTATACGCATTAAGTCTCGTTTGACACTGTTAATAATTTACTAAGTCTAGAAAGTACTTAGTTTTTGAGAACTTTGACATATATAAATATTTATACAAAAATATATATCGACAAAATAATGTTAGTCGTTCCGAGAAGTCGTACGTGTATAAAAGAATATTCATATGAAGTAACACATAACAAACTCGTATTATGTATATCGCCTTTCGTATGATAATTATCAAAATACGAGTACTTGCCATTTAGGCGGTTGAAATAAATATATAAAGTTATATTTATTTTATAGTAGCATCATCGAGTCGTTCGATGTTTGAAATAAATATATACTATATTGATTTTTATAAACGAGTACGAGTCGCTTGAAGTTTAAAATAAATATAAAACTATATTTATTTTTATAAAAGAATTCGTACTGTTTAATATTTGAAATAAATATACAAACTATATTTATTTTTGTAAAAACGAATTCATGTTGTTTGACATTTGAAATATATGTATAAACTATATTCGTTTTATAAATCGAGTTTGTGTTGTTTGGTATATGACATAAATATTTAAGCGATATTCATTTTATAAAACGAAATTGGTTTGTTTGATGTTGGAAATAATATATGAATCGTCGTTTTTGTATCTTGTAAAAGTGTTGTCGAAAGTATTGTTACACTTGTATTTGTTTAAAAAAAATTACTTGAATAGGATAGTTCGTTTTATAATGAAACACGCTTTATTTTACGGATTTTCTAGAAAAACGGGCAGAGTTTCCTCTGTTTTTGGATGGCCCCGACAACTAAAGTGTCGTTATTTTGTCCAAATTCAATCAAGATTCAAACAATATTCACGAATAATCAGTTTATATAAACAAAGTAATTAGTAAACCCAAGAAGTTTTAACCAATAATTTGTCAGTTTATTCGGTTCGAGCTCGTTTTCGCGTATTTAAATAAAACTATAGAAATAATGATATAACTCGCGCCATAAAATCTTCACCAAAGCTCTCGTGTCGGTTTGTCGAGTAAGCTAGTTGAGTTGACCGAGTCAACTGAGTTGGCCGGTTGAGTTGACCGAGTCAACTCACTGTGTTGACCAGGTTTAACTAAGTTGACCCGTACTGAGCCGAACCTGCTGACCCGTGTTGCTCCGGTGTTGACCGGGTTGACCCGAACCCGAAACTGAAAATCAGATCCTGTTGAACCCGAGCTTGACCAGTGACTGAACCAACCGAACACATCACCACTTTGTCGCTGCCTGGACCAAAGTCGCCTGAACCCGAGCCAAGACCAAAAAGAACCCACTAACCCGAACAGAACTCGGAAAATTTGTCGGAACCCAGAAACAAAAACACCGTCGCCCATGTCTCCACCGTCGTCGCCGTTCTTGGCGTCGTCAGAGACGGCAACTCCGTCTGCCGTCGCTGTCGTCGAGAGACACCCGCCGCCGCCGTTCGCCTCTACTGCTTCTCGCCTCTCTATCTTTGTTGTGTCATCATGCCACCACCAAACAGAGGTGGTGACGGTTGGCCGTCGTACAGCTCGAAGAGGAAGGGGGTGGGTGTGAGGGTTCACCGGTGTGGTTGTGAGTGTCGGATCTCCGAGAGAAACCATCGCCGGTCCGCCGTGCTCCGGTCGGAGCTCCGCCGGTGTCGCCGGTCAGATGTTTTGAGGAGAGAGAGGTAGAGGGTGGTCTGGTCATGCGCCTGCCACAATGAGTGAGGGTTTCCCCTTCTTCAGTGTTTATGTATGTGTATATTAGAGAAGGATTTTAGAGGATAAGGTTCATGTGTGTGTGCTTTGGGGAAGAGATAGTTCTTTTATGTGTGTGTTGTCTGTGTATTAACAGAGTGAGGGAAAGATGGAAAGTTTTTATTGTCTTTTATGTATTCAAATTACATCCAGGTCGGATATTTCGGATATATTTTATATATTTTCGTATAATTTTTCGGATATTTCGGATACTTCAGATATTTTCGGATATTCGGATATCCGAAAAAAAATAAAAATTAAATTTTCGGATATCCCGAAAAAATTTAAAATCACTATTCGAATCCGAATCCGAAAAATTCTGTTATCCGAATTTCGGATATCCGAAAATTCGGATATCCAAATTTTCGGATATTCGAATTTTCGGATTCAGATATCGGATATTTCGGATACAGATAGTTTTGAACACCTCTAACTTTCATACCACTTCTCTCCTCATTCCCACGGCACCGGTTAGACCTTCTGCATCAATGGCAGATTACCACCGCCACACATTCACCCTATTTTAACCATAACACTCATTTACACCTTCCTAATTTCACTCGTTTTCAGCACAACAGATCCCAATGTATTAAACCAGTTACGTAAAGGGTTGGATTTGAGCAACAATGATTTTTCCCCTCCTCAACTTAAGTACCATCCCTCCATTAAACTTGTTTTAAGTGGGAACCCCCTGTTTCAATCGAGTTCATCAAAAATTCTTCCTAAACCCAGTTCACCCACGAGTTCCCAGCCCGACAGGAGCAACCAACTTTAACCTGGGATTACTCCTAGTACTGGTGATTCGGGCATTGGTGGTGTTCCCGCTATACAGCTGAAGAAGAAACCAAATGTAGTTCCATCCCACAATCTTGTTGCGGTTTTTGCTGGTTTAGCACTTTTAACCGTCCCTTTAAGTCTCTACTTATAGAAATTGAAGAAAGCTAACTCAAGTGAACCACCGAGTTCACTTGTTATTCACCCCATGGATCCGTCTGACTCAGTTAACACAGTCAGGATTTCAATCACCAATGACACACAGATGCATGCTAGTATTGGCAGTGGTTCGAGTAAGTCCCCTGTAATCAAGTCTAGAAATATGATCATTTCGGTTTAAGTTTTAAAAAATGCGACCAAAAACTTCGCAAATGAAAGCGAGCTCGGGCATGGCTGGTTCGAGGTCGTTTACAAGGGCTAATTAGAAGATGGCACAAAAATAGCAGTCAAAAGAATAGAATATGGTGTGGTTAGCAACAAAGCATTATATGAATTTGTATCAGAATTTCAGTTTTAACAAAGGTTAGACACAAATATAGATATTTGGTGTCACTTTGAGGGTATTCAACCGAAGGGCTCGAAAGAATTCTTGTTTATGAATATATGCCTCAAGGTGCATTAAGTAGGCATGTATTTCATTGGAAAACTTCAAATTGGAACCACTTTTTTGGAAAAGGAAGTTAAATATTGTATTGGATGTGGCTAGAGGTATGGAATATCTTCATACTTTGGCTCATCAGAGCTTTATACACCGGGATCTTAAATCGTCCTATATTTTACTTGGCGATTATTTTCGAGCCAAATTTCGGACTTTGGACTGGTTAAACTCGTCCTGGATGGTGGGAAGTAAAATTATGACTCGGGTTGCTGGGACGCTTGGATTTTTCTTTATATATATATGTATATATCATGGACGTGACAAAAAGGCAGGTTGGAAACGATTAACTTTTGGCATAGGTCAAGTAAAAAACTTTGAATCGAGATTTTGTTTCCATATTTTCGGATATTCGGGTATCTGGAAATAAATTTAAATTTTCGGATATTTCGGATATCCGACATATCCAAAAAAATTTAAAATCACTATCCGAATCCGAATAATTTGGATATTTCGGATTCAGATATTAGATATTTCGAATCGGATTTTCGGATTAGGATAGTTTTGAACACCTCTAACTTTCATACCACTTCTCTCCTCATTCCCGCGGCACCGGTTACACCTTCTGCATCAATGGCAGATTACCACCGAAACACATTCACCCTAGTTTTAACCATAACACTCCTCTATACCTTCCTAATTTCACTCGTTTTTAGTACAACAGATCCCAACATATTAACCAGTTACGAAAAGGGTTGGATTTGAGCAACAATGATTTTTCCCCTCCTCAACTTAAGTACAATCCCTCCATGAAACATGTTCTAAGTGGGAACCCCTGTTTCAATCGAGTTCATCGAAAATTCTTCCTAAACCCAGTTCACCCACGAGTTCCCAGCCTGACAGGAACTACCAACTTTAACCTGGGATTACTCCTAGTACTGGTGATTCGGGCATTGGTGGTGTTCCCGCTATACAGCTGAAGAAGAAACCAAATGTACTTCCGTCCCACAAACTTGTTGCGGTTTTTGCTGGTTTAGCGCTTTTAACCGTCCCTTTAAGTCTCTACTTATAGAAATTGAAGAAAGCTAACTCAAGTGAACCACTAAGCTCACTTGTTATTCACCCCATGGATTCGTCTGACTCAGTTAACACAGTCAGGATTTCAATCACCAATGACACACATATGCATGCTAGTATTGGCAGTGGTTCGAGTAAGTCCCCTGTAATCAAGTCTAGAAATATGATCATTTCGGTTTAAGTTTTAAAAAATGCGACCAAAAACTTCGCAAACGAAAGCGAGCTTGGGCATGGCGGGTTCGTGGTCGTTTACAAGGGCCAATTAGAAGATGGCACAAAAATAGCAGTCAAAAGAATAGAATCTGGTGTGGTTAGCAACAAAGCATTAGATAAATTTGTATCAGAATTTCAGTTTTAACAAAGGTTTGACACAGTATAGATATTTGGTGTCACTTTGAGGGTATTCAACCGAAGGGCGCGAAAGAATTCTTGTTTATGAATACATGCCTCAAGGTGCATTAAGTAGGCATGTATTTCATTGGAAAAACTTCAAATTGGAACCACTTTTTTGGAAAAAGGAAGTTAAATATTGCATTGGATGTGGCTAGAGGTAGGGAATATCTTCATACTTTGGCTCATCAGAGCTTTATACACCGGGATCTTAAATCGTCCTATATTTTACTTGGCGATGATTTTCGAGCCAAATTTCGGACTTTGGACTGGTTAAACTCGTCCTGGATGGTGGGAAGTAAAATTATGACTCGGGTTGCTGGGACGCTTGGATTTTTCTTTATATATATATATATATCATGGACGTGACAAAAGGGCAGGTTGGAAACGATTAACTTTTGGTATAGGTCAAGTAAAAAACTTAGAATCAAGATTTTGTTTCCATATTTTCGGATATTCGGGTAACTGAAAAAAAATTAAATTTTCGGATATTTCGGATATCCGACATATCCGAAAAAATTTAAAATCACTATCCGAATCCGAAAAATTTGGATATTTCGGATTCAGATATTAGATATTTCGGATCGGATTTGGATAGTTTTGAACACCTCTAACTTTCATACCACTTCTCTCCTCATTCCCGCGGCACCGGTTACACTTTCTGCATCAATGGCAGATTACCACCGATACACATTCACCCTAGTTTTAACCATAACACTCCTCTATACCTTCCTAATTTCACTCGTTTTTAGTACAACAGATCCCAATGTATTAAACCAGTTACAAAAAGGGTTGGATTTGTGCAACAATAATTTTTCCCCTCCTCAGCTTAAGTACAATCCCTCCATGAAAGTTGTTTTAAGTGGGAACCCACTGTTTCAATCGAGTTCATCGAAAATTTCTCCTAAATCCAGTGCACCCACGGGTTCCCAGCTAGACAGCTGGAGCCAACTTTCACCTGGGAGTAATCCTAGTACGGGTGATTCGGGCATTGGTGGTGTTCCCTCTATACAGCTGAAGAAGAAACCAAATGTAGTTCCGTCCCTCTCTCCTGTTGCGGTTTTTGATGGTTTAGCACCTTTAACCGTCCCTTTAGGTCTCTACTTATTGAAATTGAAGAAAGCTAACTCAAGTGAACAACCGAGCTCACTTGCTATTCACCCCCTGGACCCGTCTGACTCAGTTAACACAGTCATGATTTCAATCGCCAATAACACATAGATGCATGCTGATGTTGGCAGTGGTTCGAGTGAGTCCCCTATAATCAATTCTGGAAACATGATCATTTCGTTTCAAGTTTTAAAAACTGCGACCAAAAACTTCGCAAAGGAAAGCGAGCTCGGGCATGGCGGGTTCGAGGTTGTTTACAATGGCCAGTTAGACGATGGCACAAAAATAACAGTCAAAAGAATGGAATCTGGTGTGATTAGCAACAATGCACTAGATGAATTTGTATCAGAAATTTCATTTTTAACAAAGGTTAGACACAGACATTTGGTGTCACTTTGAGGGTATTCAACTAAAGGGCTCGAAATAATTCTTGTTTATGAATATATGGTTCGTGGTGCATTAAGTAGGCATCCATTTCATTGGAAAAACTTCAAATTGGAACCACTTTCTTGGAAAAGGAGGTTAAATATTGCATTGGATGTAGCTAGAGGTATGGAATATCTTCTTACTTCGGCTCATCAGAGCTTTATACACTGGGAACTTAAACCGTCCCATATATTACTTGGCGATGATTTTCAAGCCAAAGTTTCGGACTTTGGACTGGTGAAACTCGTCCTGGATGTTGGGAAGTAAAATTATGACTCAGGTTGCTAGGACGTTTGGATACGTTGCCCCTGAATATGCTGGTAAATATCCCATATATATATATATATACTAGTCATTTACCCGCGCGATGCGGTGGGAGTGACGATTTACAATAGGATACTCGTTTACCGTTTGTTTATTAGTCGTCTCGTGATATATTGTATAGTACTTAAGTTAGTTTTCTTATTCGTGATATGTTGGCACTCGTTTTTCTTACAAGGCGGAAACCCGCGCGATGCAGCGGAAACGACAATTTATAACGCGGTACTCATTTTCTTTTAGTTTATCAATCATTCTAATAAGCAACATCTGAGTCTAAGTCTTTGGAGGAGGCACTAATACCTTTGTATTTTTTATGGTGATATCCATCTAGACCCATTTGTTGAAAAGTCTAATTTAAATCGACTTTATAAATGATGGATAAAACATTCAAAGTTTGTTATAGTAATAAAAATAATTAAAAAGGGGTCAAATGCCACAATGAGGTTAAACGTGTGTCAAAATAGCCTTATTGAAATGCTTTCATGTCCTAAAAATTGTTTTTTAAAGAAATTACATTCATTTTAAATATAACATATCTTAACCATAATATAATAACTATCTTCATAATCAAAAAAAAAAAAAAAAAGACAAAAAAAGGTGTTGATAGGTTAGGCTTAACCCTACGTGTTTCAACC
The DNA here is from genome assembly GCA_030545235.1 of Helianthus tuberosus. Classification (NCBI taxonomy): domain Eukaryota; kingdom Viridiplantae; phylum Streptophyta; class Magnoliopsida; order Asterales; family Asteraceae; genus Helianthus; species Helianthus tuberosus. The sequence goes on from CM060430.1 coordinate 66,336,832, forward strand.
CAAACCCATGTAGCTGGTTACCATCCCCACTCAATGCGACAATTTACAACACGATACTTGTTTTCTTGTTATTTTACCAATTATCTCGTGAGATATTGTTTATACAAAATAGGAAAAATCGTTTTCTGTGTATGTTGTCTAGGACTTCATGATAAGGTTAAGCAATTAACATGATCAAACACCACGTTTTTCACTTGTACATTGTTTTGTAAATCTTGCAACTCTAAACCTCTTAAAATTTTGGTAAAGATATCATTTTGTTCTTCTATTATTTATTCTAACATAGTATATAGTATAGATAATCATGTCATAATTCTAAACAGAGACAACACTATGACAAAAAAAAAAAAAAAGCAAACTATATTTGGTGATTGGCCATTGATGGGCTAATGGACTGTCAACCCACCCACCAGGTTAAAACAAAACTAATGTCTTAAACTTCAACATGAATAAATATATAGAACATCTTTGGTTTATCAATTTACAGCCCTCAACCCGAACCAGCTTACTAAAGCCTGCCACCCCCAACACATTTGACATTTTTACTTGCATACCCAAAACTAAAAGCCTTGACCCGTGACATGACAACAATAACAAAATGCCAACATCCAAGATGAATAGAACATTTCACCTTACAAGGCATGAAATAAAACAAACTTGACAATCATAATTAAAAAAAAAAAAAAAAAACACAAAAGATAGTCAAAGAGACAAGAGTATTTATCTTTTCTACATGTAGAGTATCATCATGCAAGTTTGTACCACCTCTTAATCCCTTAGGCTGTACAGCAAAGAGAATAAATGAACAGAAATTTGATGTATATAGGAGGGTGAGATATTAATTGAAAATTATGTGTTTCCTTACATTGACAATCTGTCGGGCTACTGCCATGACTACACTTTCAAGCTGTTTATGCAGATAAGGCACCCAAACGCCATCACTTGCAATGACAAACCTTCCGCCCACAAAGGACAACTGCATGTTACAAATATAAATGGGTCAGTCAGGCTGGTGCAGAGCATTTTCAGCACTTGAGTGTGTTTGAGGCACTTAAGAGCCTACGCTTGCGTCTAGACTCTGGCATGTTTTTTACTACTATATAGTTAACTAACAGTAAATGATCTAATTTTATGATTTTATCTTTTTTAAATAATAAAAGATAAGTTTTCTGATATTAAAAGATAACTTTTAAAAATCTAAGAATTATCACAAAATGACAGTACCAAGAAATGTAAGATATGGCATGAGGATTTACTTCAATTTTAGCCCAATGTTCATAAGCAGAATATTGATCCCATAATTTGGGCAGGTGCAGAAAAGTTGCACAAATGTGTCAAAGTTAAATTACTACTTAAAGTGATGACGTTGACTTTCCATATGTATGCTTTAAGTTATTAATAAACTTGTGATAATAAAAAGGTTCGATACATATTAAAAATGTTAGCTTTTTATCATTCAGACACTTATCAAACAAATTGTTTTCATTAAAAATCAAGTGCATGTCAGTCCTGTTTCAGCCAGTATCAAACCGATTATTTGACAAAGAACACATACTTGGTAAAAGGGTCCACTAAAGCAACGTGGGTTACCATTAACTAACCTCCAATAGATGAACTCACAGGATCATCTTGGCCACCACCAAATGCCTCTAATGCATCTGCAAATGCAAAATCTATATTGCAAGCTTCTTCATATTGCAAAAGATTCCAGGATACTTAATGTCTCGTTTTCTTGAATGTTTTACAAACAAAAAATATGAATTTACCAAGTGTCATCATTATAAATTACAAAGTTATTGCACACCTTTTCTTTACTGTTGGGTATTATAGACATATATTTTAACATTTAGTCACTAAAGTGAGACAGATGTTTGCAAGGAATCTTCTTTACCTGAAAAAAAGACATGTGGGGCAATTAAACCGAGGAGTGCTGCGGCATAATATGATTTACCAGCTCCTAAAATATAACCTGCAATCAAATCAACCTTTTCTCATCAACGTTCCAATCAGAATTATCAACACAACATCAACTCTCCTCTAAGTCAAAAACTAAAGTAAGATCAAACCCTAGGGTTACTTGATAATTTTGTAGCACCAATGCACTTTCCAATTGAAAATTTGAAGCGCAATTTGAAATCATTCGATAAAAAATTAACACATTTAATATCAAACTCGTCGGTCCGAACAAAACACCCTCTGAATTAGCATAAATAATCAAAACAATTTCTGAGGGTAAACAAATTACATCAAAATCTAAACGAAAACAATCTAATTAATCAAATTCGCACCCGATATATTGCAGTTTTCAAAGGGAACAAAAGTTTCTTATGTTGGGATGATGATGTAGTCGCTTCTTTGGCCATCCCTTACCGCAACAAACCCTAAAAGCACTTTAAGATGACAAAATAAAGAAATCTCCTAGGCGCCGAAAGCGTGCTACTCTTACTCATTAAACAATGAAACAGATTCATATCCAAAAAAACGAAACAGATTCATATCCAAACAGATTCATATCCAATGAATTACATCCTACTCTTACTCATTAAATAATGAAATAGATTCATATCCAAAAAAAATCAAATTCTTATCATAATTTTGCAATATTAACAATAAAAACCCTAAGCAACTCGGTTGCTTTGTATCAAACCATTTATTAGAAGAGTTAGGGTTTTGTAATACTTACAGTGAGTCAGAAGAGTTCATGCGGACTGAGTCCGTCTAATACGACACGGTAGACGTCATGATCATTGATAAACTTCAATGAATCTTTGATCTGCACTCTAACTTTAATTACTCCAACTGGATCTATTTCAGCAACTTCAGAATACCAAGATTTCCATGAACCCATCCAATGGACAAACAAATCTCTTAATGCTGCAATTCCACCAATAAGAAGTATGTCAATGTTTCCATAATTGGTCAACTATAAGTCAACACAAATGATAATCATAAACCAAGCTAAAAACATACCTTGATTATGATATGGTGGCCTATTTTCCCAGTCTTGAGTCATGTTTACTTTGTTACTCTCACCATCACAAGATTTAGGCAGACTTACAAGATCTGAATGACTAAACAGGCCATAACACTAATTTGAATTGCACCTATTAGTGGTGGGTTTGATAGATGAGTGTTGACCTTGAAGGTCAAATCTCAGATAAAACGCAGAAGCACAACAATCAGTCTGGTTCCCAATTAAATCTCTGTTAAAACCCAGAAGCACACAGATCTCATGTGTAACACAAAATCCAAAGAGAGCATGCCAGAGTCACCCAGATACATTCATAATACGGTAACGACTCACTTATAAGACATCAAGATTATGTGGAGCCTGAAGGGTCAGTAGGACTTACTGTTAGCCACACTGAGCCATTATATCCAGTTTGTGGGAAGGATTTCCAGCCAACCATCTAAACGCATCCCCTAATAAAACAACACTTGCATCACTTGTAATTATAAATCAAATATTGGCGTCTAGAAACCAAAGTAAACTGTTTAAATAAAGGTCAAAAACTGCATCTCAAACATAATCTACCTTATCTGGTGCAAACTTCAACTTGCTTTAAGTCCTGTCAAAGAAGTCATCTTCACTTTTACCCTCAAAATATGGAGGTCGAGTAAACATGGATTTGATTCTTAAAAAAAAAACATAAATAAATCAACTAAAATTCGTAATATATTAACAATAATCATCAAATAATCAAAATATAAATCAACTAAAACGCAAAGTACTTAGGGTGAGGGTCAATAGAGATCTGAAATTACCAAGGCTTGTGTCATCGTCTTCCACCCACAACCACTATCTTTGAGGAACCTAACACATATCTGAAAGTATTACACACAAACAAAAAAGGTAGATCGACTCAAAAAACAAACAAAATAGGTAGACATGATTGTTACCTTTTTTGACAGAGAAGGCAGTCCAGCACGCCGGAACCCTAATCGTCTTACCGGAAGCCATTTAAAGAGGATCTTTGTGTTTCTACAAAACAAAATTAAAGTAAAAAACATTAAAAAATAACCAAAACTGAAGAAACAAAATACATACAATCTCAACAATGGCGTCAAATTTATGCAAAAGACTACCGCTGCTACACGCAGCAGAGTTCATCAAACCTTCATAAACCCTAGAGCATCCATTATCTCGGATCGGATTCCGACTGGAATCTCTGAAGAAACGTGACACATTCATTAAACCATGACCTACAAAAAAAGACGATCCGAAAATATCCAAAAAAAATTTAAAATCACTTACCGGATCTCCGAATATTCGGATATTTCGGATACGGATAGTTTTGAACACCTCTAACTTTCATACCACTTCTCTCCTCATTCCCGCGGCACCGGTTACACCTTCTGCATCAATGGCAGATTACCACCACCACACATTCACCCTAATTTTAACCATAACACACATCTACTCCTTCCTAATTTCACTCGTTTTCAGCACAACAGATCCCAACGTATTAAACCAGTTACGAAAAGGGTTGGATTTGAGCAACAATAATTTTTCCCCTCCTCAGCTTAAGTACAATCCCTCCATGAAACTTGTTTTAAGTGGAAACCCACTGTTTCAATCGAGTTCATCGAAAATTCCTCCTAAACCCAGTTCACCCACGGGTTCCCAGTCCGACAACAGCAGCCAACTTTCACCTGGGATTACTCCTAGTACTGGTGATTCGGGCATCGGTGGTGTTCCCTCTATACACCTGAAGAAGAAACCAAATGTAGTTCGGTCCCTCACTCCTGTTGTGGTTTTTTGCTGGTTTAGCGCTTTTAATCGTCCCTTTAGGTCTCTACTTATGCAAATTAAAGAAAGCTAACTCAAGAGAACCACCGAGCTCACTTGTTATTCACCCCCTGGACCCGTCTGACTTAGTTAACACAGTCAGGATTTCAATCGCCAATGACACATAGATGCATGCTGGTGTTGGCAGTGGTTCGCGTGAGTCCCCTATAATCAAGTCTGGAAACATGATCATTTAGGTTCAAGTTTTAAAAACTGTGACAAAAAACTTCGCAAAGGAAAGCGAGCTCGGGCATGGCGGGTTCGAGATTATTTACAAGGGTCAGTTAGACGATGGCACAAAAATAGCAGTCAAACGAATGGAATCTAGTGTCATTAGCAACAAAGCACTAGATGAATTTGTATCAGAATTTCAGTTTTAACAAAGGTTAGACACAGTGTAGATATTTGGTGTCACTTTGAGGGTATTCAACCGAAGGGCTCGAAAGAATTCTTGTTTATGAATATATGCCTCAAGGTGCATTAAGTAGGCATGTATTTCATTGGAAAAACTTCAAATTGGAACCACTTTTTTGGAAAAGGAAGTTAAATATTGCATTGGATGTGGCTAGAGGTAGGGAATATCTTCATACTTTGGTTCATCAGAGCTTTATACACCGGGATCTTAAATCGTCCTATATTTTACTTTGCGATGATTTTCGAGCCAAATTTCGGACTTTGGACTAGTTAAACTCGTCCTGGATGGTGGGAAGTAAAATTATGACTCGGGTTGCTGGGACGCTTGGATTTTTCTTTATATATATATATATATATATATCATGGACGTGACAAAAGGGCAGGTTGGAAACGATTAACTTTTGGCATAGGTCAAGTAAAAAACTTTGAATCGAGATTTTGTTTCCCTATTTTCGGATATTCGGGTAACTAAAAAAAATTAAATTTTCGGATATTTCGGATATCCGACATATCCGAAAAAATTTAAAATCACTATCCGAATCCGAAAAATTCGGATATTTCGGATTCAGATATTAGATATTTCGGATCGGATTTGGATAGTTTTGAACACCTCTAACTTTCATACCACTTCTCTCCTCATTCCCACGGCACCGGTTACACCTTCTGCATCAATGACAGATTACCACCGACACACATTCACCCTAGTTTTAACCATAACACTCCTCTATACCTTCCTAATTTCACTCGTTTTTAGTACAACAGATCCCAATGTATTAAACCAGTTACAAAAAGGGTTGGATTTGTGCAACAATAATTTTTCCCCTCCTCAGCTTAAGTACAATCCCTCCATGAAAGTTGTTTTAAGTGGGAACCCACTGTTTCAATCGAGTTCATCGAAAATTTCTCCTAAATCCAGTGCACCCACGGGTTCCCATCTAGACAGCTGGAGCCAACATTCACCAGGGAATAATCCTAGTACGGGTGATTCAGGCATTGGTGGTGTTCCCACTATACAGCTGAAGAAGAAACCAAATGTAGTTCCGTCCCTCTCACCTGTTGCGGTTTTTGATGGTTTAGCACCTTTAACCGTCCCTTTAGGTCTCTACTTATTGAAATTGAAGAAAGCTAACTCAAGTGAACAACCGAGCTCACTTGCTATTCACCCCTGGACCCGTCTGACTCAGTTAACACAGTCAGGATTTCAATCGCCAATAACTCATAGATGCATACTGATGTTGGCAGTGGTTCGAGTAAGTCCCCTATAATCAAGTCTGGAAACATGATCATTTCGTTTCAAGTTTTAAAAACTGCGACCAAAAACTTCGCAAAGGAAAGCGAGCTCGGGCATGGCGGGTTCGAGGTTGTTTACAATGGCCAGTTAGACGATGGCACAAAAATAACAGTCAAAAGAATGGAATCTGGTGTGATTAGCAACAATGCACTAGATGAATTTGTATCAGAAATTTCATTTTTAACAAAGGTTAGACACAGACATTTGGTGTCACTTTGAGGGTATTCAACTAAAGGGCTCGAAATAATTCTTGTTTATGAATATATGTCTCGTGGTGCATTAAGTAGGCATCTATTTCATTGGAAAAACTTCAAATTGGAACCACTTTCTTGGAAAAGGAGGTTAAACATTGCATTGGATGTAGCTAGAGGTATGGAATATCTTCTTACTTTGGCTCATCAGAGCTTTATACACTGGGAACTTAAACCGTCCCATATATTACTTGGCGATGATTTTCAAGCCAAAGTTTCGGACTTTAGACTGGTGAAACTCGTCCTGGATGTTGGGAAGTAAAATTATGACTCAGGTTGCGAGGACGTTTGGATACGTTGCCCCTGAATATGCTGGTAAATACCCCATATATATATATATATATATATTATGGATGTGACAAAATGGCTGGTTGGAAACGATTAACTTTAGGCATGGGTCAAGTAAAAAACTTTGAATCGATACTTTGTTTCCATATTTTCGGATATTCGGGTATCCAAAAAAAATAAATATCAAATTTTCGGATATTTCAGATATCCGAAAATATCCAAAAAAAAATTTAAAATCACTTACCGAATCCAAATCTGAAAAATTCAGATCTCCGAATATTCGGATATTACGGATTCGAATATCAGATATTTCGGATCGGATTTTCGGATACGGATAGTTTTGAACACCTCTAACTTTCATACCACTTCTCTCCTCATTCCCGCGGCACCGGTTACACCTTCTACATCAATGGCAGATTACCACCGCCACACATTCACCCTAATTTTAACCATAACACACACATCTACTCCTTCCTAATTTCACTCGTTTTCAGCACAACCGATCCCAACGTATTAAACCAGTTACGAAAAGGGTTGGATTTGAGCAACAATAATTTTTCCCCTCCTCAGCTTAAGTACAATCCCTCCATGAAACTTGTTTTAAGTGGAAACCCACTGTTTCAATCGAGTTCATCGAAAATTCCTCCTAAACCCAGTTCACCCACGGGTTCCCAGCCCGACAACAGCAGCCAACTTTCACCTGGGATTACTCCTAGTACTGGTGATTCGGGCATCGGTGGTGTTCCCTCTATACACCTGAAGAAGAAACCAAATGTAGTTCGGTCCCTCACTCCTGTTGCGTTTTTTTGCTGGTTTAGCGCTTTTAACCGTCCCTTTACGTCTCTACTTATGCAAATTGAAGAAAGCTAACTCAAGAGAACCACCGAGCTCACTTGTTATTCACCCCCTGGACCCGTCTGACTTAGTTAACACAGTCAGGATTTCAATCGCCAATGACACATAGATGCATGCTGGTGATGGCAATGGTTCGCGTGAGTCCCCTATAATCAAGTCTGGAAACGTGATCATTTAGGTTCAAGTTTTAAAAACCGTGACAAAAAACTTCGCAAAGGAAAGCGAGCTCGGCATGGCGGGTTCGAGATTATTTACAAGGGTCAGTTAGACGATGGCACAAAAATAGCAGTCAAACGAAGGAATCTAGTGTCATTAGCAACAAAGCACTGGATGAATTTGTATCAGAATTTCAGTTTTAACAAAGGTTAGACACAGTATAGATATTTGGTGTCACTTTGAGGGTATTCAACCGAAGGGCTCGAAAGAATTCTTGTTTATGAATATATGCCTCAAGGTGCATTAAGTAGGCATGTATTTCATTGGAAAAACTTCAAATTGGAACCACTTTTTTGGAAAAGGAAGTTAAATATTGCATTGGATGTGGCTAGAGGTAGGGAATATCTTCATACTTTGGCTCATCAGAGCTTTATACACCGGGATCTTAAATCGTCCTATATTTTACTTGGCGATGATTTTCGAGCCAAATTTCGGACTTTGGACTGGTTAAACTCGTCCTGGATGGTGGGAAGTAAAATTATGACTCGGGTTGCTGGGACGCTTGGATTTTTCTTTATATATATATATATATATATCATGGACGTGACAAAAGGGCAGGTTGGAAACGATTAACGTTTGGCATAGGTCAAGTAAAAAACTTTGAATCGAGATTTTGTTTCCATATTTTCGGATATTCGGGTAACGAAAAAAAATTAAATTTTTGGATATTTCGGATATCCGACATATCCGAAAAAATTTAAAATCACTATCCGAATCCGAAAAATTCGGATATTTCGGATTCAGATATTAGATATTTCGGATCGGATTTGGATAGTTTTGAACACCTCTAACTTTCATACCACTTCTCTCCTCATTCCCACGGCACCGGTTACACCTTCTGCATCAATGACAGATTACCACCGACACACATTCACCCTAGTTTTAACCATAACACTCCTCTATACCTTCCTAATTTCACTCGTTTTTAGTACAACAGATCCCAATGTATTAAACCAGTTACAAAAAGGGTTGGATTTGTGCAACAATAATTTTTCCCCTCCTCAGCTTAAGTACAATCTCTCCATGAAAGTTGTTTTAAGTGGGAACCCACTGTTTCAATCGAGTTCATCGAAAATTTCTCCTAAATCCAGTGCACCCACGGGTTCCCAGCTAGACAGCTGGAGCCAACATTCACCAGGGAATAGTCCTAGTACGGGTGATTCAGGCATTGGTGGTGTTCCCACTATACAGCTGAAGAAGAAACCAAATGTAGTTCCGTCCCTCTCACCTGTTGCGGTTTTTGATGGTTTAGCACCTTTAACCGTCCCTTTAGGTCTCTACTTATTGAAATTGAAGAAAGCTAACTCAAGTGAACAACCGAGCTCACTTGCTATTCACCCCCTGGACCAGTCTGACTCAGTTAACACAGTCAGGATTTCAATCGCCAATAACTCATAGATGCATGCTGATGTTGGCAGTGGTTCGAGTGAGTCCCCTATAATCAAGTCTGGAAACATGATCATTTCGTTTCAAGTTTTAAAAACTGCGACCAAAAACTTCGCAAAGGAAAGCGAGCTCGGGCATGGCGGGTTCGAGGTTGTTTACAATGGCCAGTTAGACGATGGCACAAAAATAACAGTCAAAAGAATGGAATCTGGTGTGATTAGCAACAATGCACTAGATGAATTTGTATCAGAAATTTCATTTTTAACAAAGGTTAGACACAGACATTTGGTGTCACTTTGAGGGTATTTAACTAAAGGGCTCCAAATAATTCTTGTTTATGAATATATGTCTCGTGGTGCATTAAGTAGGCATCTATTTCATTGGAAAAACTTCAAATTGGAACCACTTTCTTGGAAAAGGAGGTTAAACATTGCATTGGATGTAGCTAGAGGTATGGAATATCTTCTTACTTTGGCTCATCCGAGCTTTATACACTAGCAACTTAAACCGTCCCATATATTACTTGGCGATGATTTTCAAGCCAAAGTTTCGGACTTTGGACTGGTGAAACTCGTCCTGGATGTTGGGAAGTAAAATTATGACTCAGGTTGCTAGGACGTTTGGATACGTTGCCCCTGAATATGCTGGTAAATACCCCATATATATATATATATATATATATATATATATATATTATGGATGTGACAAAATGGCTGGTTGGAAACGATTAACTTTAGGCATGGGTCAAGTAAAAAACTTTGAATCGATATTTTGTTTCCATATTTTCGGATATTCGGGTATCCAAAAAAAATAAATATCAAATTTTCGGATATTTCAGATATCCGAAAATATCCAAAAAAAAAAATTAAAATCACTTACCGAATCCGAATCTGAAAAATTCAGATCTCCGAATATTCGGATATTTCGGATTCGAATATCAGATATTTCGGATCGGATTTTCGGATACGAATAGTTTTGAACACCTCTAACTTTCATAGCACTTCTCTCCTCATTCCCGCGTCACCGGTTACACCTTCTACATCAATGGCAGATTACCACCGCCACACATTCACCCTAATTTTAACCATAACACACATCTACTCCTTCCTAATTTCACTCGTTTTCAGCACAACAGATCCCAACGTATTAAACCAGTTACGAAAAGGGTTGGATTTGAGCAACAATAATTTTTCCCCTCCTCAGCTTAAGTACAATCCCTCCATGAAACTTGTTTTAAGTGGAAACCCACTGTTTCAATCGAGTTCATCGAAAATTCCTCCTAAACCCAGTTCACCCACGGGTTCCCAGCCCGACAACAACAGCCAACTTTCACCTGGGATTACTCCTAGTACTGGTGATTCGGGCATCAGTGGTGTTCCCAGTATACACCTGAAGAAGAAACCAAATGTAGTTCGGTCTCTCACTCCTGTTGCGGTTTTTTGCTGGTTTAGCGCTTTTAACCGTCCCTTTAGGTCTCTACTTATGCAAATTGAAGAAAGCTAACTCAAGAGAACCACCGAGCTCACTTGTTATTCACCCCCTGGACCCGTCTGACTTAGTTAACACAGTCAGGATTTCAATCGCCAATGGCACATAGATGCATGCTGGTGATGGCAATGGTTCGCGTGAGTCCCCTATAATCAAGTCTGGAAACATGATCATTTAGGTTCAAGTTTTAAAAAGTGTGACAAAAAACTTCGCAAAGGAAAGCGAGCTCGGGCATGGCGGGTTCGAGATTATTTACAAGGGTCAGTTAGACGATGGCACAAAAATAGCAGTCAAACGAATGGAATCTAGTGTCATTAGCAACAAAGCACTAGATGAATTTGTATCAGAATTTCAGTTTTAACAAAGGTTAGACACAGTATAGATATTTGGTGTCACTTTGAGGGTATTCAACCGAAGGGCTCGAAAGAATTCTTGTTTATGAATATATGCCTCAAGGTGCATTAAGTAGGCATGTATTTCATTGGAAAAACTTCAAATTGGAACCACTTTTTTGGAAAAGGAAGTTAAATATTGCATTGGATGTGGCTAGAGGTAGGGAATATCTTCATACTTTGGCTCATCAGAGCTTTATACACCGGGATCTTAAATCGTACTATATTTTACTAGGCGATGATTTTCGAGCCAAATTTCGGACTTTGGACTGGTTAAACTCGTCCTGGATGGTGGGAAGTAAAATTATGACTCGGGTTGCTGGGACGCTTGGATTTTTATTTATATATATATATATATATATATATATATATCATGGACGTGACAAAAGGGAGGTTGGAAACGATTAACTTTTGGTATAGGTCAAGTAAAAAACTTTGAATCGAGATTTTGTTTCCATATTTTCGGATATTCGGGTAACTAAAAAAAATTAAATTTTTGGATATTTCGGATATCCGACATATCCGAAAAAATTTAAAATCACTATCCGAATCCGAAAAATTCGGATATTTCGGATTCAGATATTAGATATTTCGGATCGGATTTGGATAGTTTTGAACACCTCTAACTTTCATACCACTTCTCTCCTCATTCCCACGGCACCGGTTACACCTTCTGCATCAATGACAGATTACCACCGACACACATTCACCCTAGTTTTAACCATAACACTCCTCTATACCTTCCTCCTAAACCCAAGTTCACCCACGGGTTCCCAACCCGACAACAGCAGCCAACTTTAGTACTGGTGATTCGGGCATCGGTGGTGTTCCCTCTATACACCTGAAGAAGAAACCAAATGTAGTTCCGTCCCTCACTCCTGTTGCGATTTTTTGCTGGTTTAGCGCTTTTAACCGTCCCTTTAGGTCTCTACTTATGCAAATTGAAGAAAGCTAACTCAAGAGAACCACCGAGCTCACTTGTTATTCACCCCTGGACCCGTCTGACTTAGTTAACACAGTCAGGATTTCAATCGCCAATGACACATAGATGCATGCTGGTGATGGCAATGGTTCGCGTGAGTCCTCTATAATCAAGTCTGGAAACATGATCATTGAGGTTCAAGTTTTAAAAACTGTGACAAAAAACTTCGCAAAGGAAAGTGAGCTCGGGCATGGCGGGTTCGAGATTATTTACAAGGGTCAGTTAGACGATGGCACAAAAATAGCAGTCAAACGAATGGAATCTAGTGCCATTAGCAACAAAGCACTAGATGAATTTGTATCAAAAATTTCAGTTTTAACTAGGGGCGTGAATTTCTGACACGACCCGAAAACCCGACACAAACCTAACACGAAATTCACGGGTTTAGGTTTAGTCTAAACGGGTTCGGGTCAGTTTCAGGTTGAACCCGCGAACCCGTTTAGGTTAACGGGTCGGGTTCGGGTCAACCTGGTCGGGTTGGCGGGTTGACCCGTTTAACACATTTATACTATATTATTTTATGTCATAAATTAAATGGAGTGTGTATTTTATGCAATGATTATAACTTAAAAAGAGAAATTAACATAGATTTTATAATTTAAATATGATATTATTATATACATTTGTATTTTTTAGTGTAAATTTTAATTTTAATATATTAATTTCAGAAAAAAATAAAAAAATTCGGGTTGAACTGGTCGTGTTCGGGTCAACCCATGAAACTTCGGGTCGTGTTTAGGTTCTTATGTAGGATACGATTTTCGGGTTCGGGTCGGGTTCGGGTTTGTGTAAAATTTTAGGGTTCGGATTGGGTTGAACCCGCCAACCCGCGAACACGACCCGTTTAGCACCCCAAGTTTTAACAAAGGTTAGACACAGACATTTGGTGTCACTTTAAGGGTATTCAACTGAAGGGCTCGAAAGAATTCTTGTTTATGAATATATGCCTCATGGTGCATTAAGTAGGCATCTATTTCATTGGAAAAACTTCAAATTGGAACAACTTTCTTGGAAAAACTTCAAATTGGAACCACCTTCCTGGAAAAGGAGGTTAAATATTGCACTGGATGTGGCTAGAGGTATGGAATATCTTCTTACTTTGGCTCATCAGAACTTTATACACTGGGAAATTAAATCGTCCCATATTTTACTTGGCGATGATTTTCGAGCCAAAGTTTCGGACTTTGGACCGGTGAAACTCGTCCTGGATGTTGGGAAGTAAAATTATGACTCAGGTTGCTAGGTTGCTGGACGTTTGGATACGTTGCCCCTAAATATGCTGGTAACTATCCTTTATATATATATATATATATATATATTATGGATGTGACAAAATGGCAGGTTGGAAACGATTAACTTTTGGCATGGGTCAAGTAAAAAACTTTGAATCGATATTTTCTTTCCATATTTTCGGATATTCGGGTATCCGAAAAAAAAATCAAATTTTCGGATATTTCGGATATCCAAAAATATCCAAAAAAATTTAAAATCACTAACTGAATCCGAATCCGAAAAATTCGGATCTCTGAATTTTCGGATATTTCAGATTCGAATATCTGATATTTCGGATCGGATTTTCGGATATGGATAGTTTTGAACACCTCTAACTTTCATACCACTTCTCTCCTCATTCCCGCGGCACCGGTTACACCTTCTGCATCAATGGCAGATTACCACCGCCACACATTCACCCTAATTTTAACCATAACATTCATCTACTCCTTCCTAATTTCACTCGTTTTCAGCACAACAGATCCCAACGTATTAAACCAGTTACGAAAAGGGTTGGATTTGAGCAACAATAAATTTTCCCCTCCTCGGCTTAAGTACAATCCCTCCATGAAACTTGTTTTAAGTGGGAACCCACTGTTTCAATCGAGTTCATTGAAAATTCCTCCTAAACCTAGTTCACCCACGGGTTCCCAGCCAGACAGTAATAGCCAACTATCACCTGGTATTACTCCTAGTACTGGTGATTCGGGCATCGGTGGTATTCCCTCTATACACCTGAAGAAGAAACCAAATGTAGTTCCGTCCCTCACTCCTGTTGTGGTTTTTTGCTGGTTTAGCACTTTTAACCGTCCCTTTAGGTCTCTACTTATGCAAATTGTAGAAAGCTAACCCAAGTGAACCACCGAGCTCACTTGTTATTCACCCCTGGACCCGTCTGACTCAGTTAACACAGTCAGGATTTCAATCGCCAATTACACATAGATGCATGCCGGTGTTGGCAGTGGTTCAAGTGAGTCCCCTATAATCAAGTCTGGAAACATGAACATTTTGGTTTAAGTTTTAAAAACTGGGACCAAAAACTTCGCAAAGGAAAGCGAGCTCGGGCATGGCGGGTCGAGGTTGTTTACAAGGGCCAGTTAGACGACGACACAAAAATAGCAGTCAAAAGAATGGAATCTGGTGTGATTAGCGACAAAGCACTATATGAATTTGTATCAGAAATTTCAGTTTTAACAAAGGTTAGACACCGACATTTGGTGTCACTTTGAGGGTATTCAACTGAAGGGCTCGAAAGAATTCTTGTTTATGAATATATGCCTCATGGTGCATTAAGTAGGCATCTATTTCGTTGGAAAAACTTCAAATTGGAACCACTTTCTTTGAAAAACTTCAAATTGGAACCACTTTCTTGGAAAAGGAGGTTAAATATTGCATTGGATGTGGCTAAAGGTATGGAATTTCTTCTTACTTTGGCTCGTCGGAGATTTATACACGGGGAACTTAAATCGTCCCATATTTTACTTGGCGATGATTTTCGAGCCAAAGTTTCAGACTTTGGACTAGCGAAACTCGTCCTGGATATTGGGAAGTAAATTTATGACTCAGTTTACTAGGACATTTGGATACGTTGCCCCTGAATATGCTGGTACCTTTCTTATATATATATATATATATTATGGACGTGACAAAAAGGCAGGTTGGAAACGATTAACTTTTGGCAGGGTCAAGTAAAAAACTTTGAATCGATATTTTGTTTCCATATTTTCGGATATTCGGGTATCCGAAAAAAATAAAAATCAAATTTTCGGATATCCGAAAATGTCCAAAAAAAAATTAAAATCACTAACCGACTCTGAATCCAAAAAATTCAGATCTCTGAATTTTCAGATATTTCGGATTCGAATATCAGATATTTCGGATCGGATTTTCGGATACGGATAGTTTTGAACACCTCTAACTTTCATACCACTTCTCTCCTCATTTCCTCGGCACCGGTTACACCTTAGGCATCAATGGCAGATTACCACCGCCACACATTCACCCTAATTTTAACCATAACACTCATCTACTCCTTCCTAATTTCACTCGTTTTCAGCACAACAGATCCCAACGTATTAAACCAGTTATGAAAAGGGTTGGATTTGAGCAACAATAATTTTTCTCCTCCTCAGCTTAAGTACAATCCCTCCATGAAACTTGTTTTAAGTGGGAACCCACTGTTTCAATCGAGTTCATCGAAAATTCCTCCTAAACCCAGTTCACCCACGGGTTCCCAGCCCGACAAC
Source organism: Helianthus tuberosus (assembly GCA_030545235.1). Lineage (NCBI taxonomy): Eukaryota > Viridiplantae > Streptophyta > Magnoliopsida > Asterales > Asteraceae > Helianthus > Helianthus tuberosus. Next base: position 66,352,702 of record CM060430.1, read on the forward strand.
AGCAGCCAACTTTAGTACTGGTGATTCGGGCATCGGTGGTGTTCCCTCTATACACCTGAAGAAGAAACCAAATGTAGTTCCGTCCCTCACTCCTGTTGCAGTTTTTTGCTGGTTTAGCGCTTTTAACCGTCCCTTTAGGTCTCTACTTATGCAAATTGAAGAAAGCTAACTCAAGAGAACCACCGAGCTCACTTGTTATTCACCCCTGGACCCGTCAGACTTAGTTAACACAGTCAGGATTTCAATCGCCAATGACACATAGATGCATGCTGGTGTTGGCAGTGGTTCGAGTGAGTCCTCTATAATCAAGTCTTGAAACATGATCATTCGCTTCAAGTTTTAGAAACTGCGACCAAAAACTTCGCAAAGGAAAGCGAGTTCGGGCATGGCGGGTTCAAGGTTGTTTACAAGGGCCAGTTAGACTATGGCACAAAAATAGCAGTCAAAATTATGGAATCTGGTGTGATTAGCAACAAAGCACTAGATGAATTTGTATCAGAAATTTCAGTTTTTACAAAGGTTAGACACAGACATTTGGTGTCACTTTAAGGGTATTCAACTGAAGGGCTCGAAAGAATTCTTGTTTATGAATATATGCCTCATGGTACATTAAGTAGGCATTTATTTCATTGGAAAAACTTCAAATTGGAACCACTTTCTTGGAAAAACTTCAAATTGGAACCACTTTCTTGGAAAAGGAGGTTAAATATTGCCTTGGATGTGGCTAGGGGTATGGAATATCTTCTTACTTTGGCTCATCAGAGCTTTATACACTGGGAACTTAAATCGTCCCATATTTTACTTGGAGATGATTTTCGAGCCAAAGTTTCGGACTTTGGACTGGTGAAACTCGTCCTGGATGTTGGGAAGTAAAATTATGACTCAGGTTGCTAGGACATTTGGATACGTTGCCCCTGAATATGCTGGTAACTATCTTTTATATATATATATATATAAAAGTTAAGTTGGAAACTATTAACTTTTGGCATGGGTCAAGTAAAAAACTTTGAATCGATATTTTGTCTCCATATTTTTTAGATATTTGAGTATTCGAAAAAAAAAAATCAAATTTTCGGATATTTCAGATATCCGAAAATATCCAAAAAAAAAAATTAAAATCACTTATCGAATCCGAATCTGAAAAATTCGGATCTCCTAATTTTTGGATATTTCGGATTCGAATATCAGATATTTCGGATCGGATTTTCGGATACGGATAGTTTTGAACACCTCTAACTTTCATACCACTTCACTCCCCATTCCCGCGGCACCAGGTACACCTTCTGCATCAATGGTAGATTACCACCGCCACACATTCACCCTAATTTTAACCATAACACTCATCTACTCCTTCCTAATTTCACTCGTTTTCAGCACAACAGATCCCAACGTATTAAACCAGTTATGAAAAGGGTTGGATTTGAGCAACAATAATTTTCCCCCTCCTCAGCTTAAGTACAATCCCTCCATGAAACTTGTTTTTAGTGGGAACTCTCTGTTTTAATCGAGTTCATCGAAAATTCCTCTTAAACCCAGTTCATCCACGGGTTCCCACCCGACAGCAGCAGCCAACTTTCACCTAGGATTACTCCTAGTACTGGTGATTCAGGCATCAGTGGTGTTCCCTCTATACAGCTGAAGAAGAAACCAAATGCATCTCCGTCCCTAACTCCTGTTGCGTTTTGCTGATTTAGCGCTTTTAACCATCCCTTTAGGTCTCTACTTATGCAAATTCAAGAATGCTAACACAAGTGAACCACCGAGCTCACTTGTTATTAACCCCCGGACCCGTCTGACTCAATTAACACAGTCAGGATTTCAATCGCCAATGACACATAGATGCATGCTCGTGTTGGCGGTGGTTCGAGTGAGTCCCCTATAGTCAAGTCTGGAAACATGATAATTTCGGTTCAAGTTTTAAAAATTGCGACAAAAAACTTCGCAAAGGAAAGCGAGCTCGGGCATGGCAGGTTCAAGGTTGTTTACAAGGGCCAGTTAGACGATGGCACAAAAATAGCAGTCAAAAGAATGGAATCTGGTGTGATTAGCAACAAAGCACTAGATGAATTTGTATCAGAAATTTCAGTTTTAACAAAGGTTAGACACAGACATTTGGTGTCACTTTGAGGGTATTCAACTGAAGGGCTAGAAAGAATTCCTGTTTATGAATATATGCCTCATGGTGTATTAAGTAGGCATCTATTTCATTGAAAAAACTTCAAATTGGAACCACTTTCTTGGAAAAACTTCAAATTGGAACAACTTTCTTGGAAAAGGAGGTTAAATGTTGCATTGGATGTGGCTAGAGGTATGGAATATCTTCTTACTGTGTCTCATCAGAGCTTTATACACTGGGAACTTAAATCATCCAATATTTTACTTGGCGATGATTTTCGAGCCAAAGTTTCGGACTTTGGACTGGTGAAACTCGTCTTGGATGTTAGGAAGTAAAATTATGACTCAGGTTGCTAGGACGTTTAGATACGTAGCCCCTGAATATGCTGGTAACTATCTTTTTTATATATATATATATAAAAGGCAGGTTGAAAACGATTAACTTTTGGCATGGGTCAAGTAAAAACTTTGAATCGATATTTTGTTTCCATATTTTCGGATTTGAGCAACAATAATTTTTCCCCTCCTCAGCTTAAGTACAATCCCTCCAAGAAAGTTGTTTTAAGTGGGAACCCCCTGTTTCAATCGAGTTCATCGAAAATTCTTCCTAAACCCAGTTCATCCACGAGTTCCCAGCCCAACAGGAGCACCCAACTTTAACCTAGGATTACTCCTAGTACTGGTGATTCGGGCATCTATGGTGTTCCCTCTGTACAGCTGAAGAAGAAACCAAATGTAGTTCCGTCCCTCACTCCTGTTGTGGTTTTTGCTGGTTTAGCGCTTTTAACCGTCCCTTTAGGTCTCTACTTATGCAAATTGAAGAAAGCTAACTCAAGTGAACCACCGAGCTCACTTCTTATTCACCCCCTGGACCCGTCTGACTCAGTTAACACAGTCAGGATTTCAATCGCCAATGACACATAGATGCATGCTGGTGTTGGCAGTGGTTCGAGTGAGTCCCCTATACACAATTCTGGAAACATGATCATTTTGGTTCAAGTTTTAAAAACTGCGACCAAAAACTTCACAAAGGAAAGCGAGCTCGGGCATGGCGGGTTCGAGGTTGTTTACAAGGACCAGTTAGACGATGGCACAAAAATAGTAGTCAAAAGAATGGAATCTGGTGTGATTAGCAACAAAGCACTATATGAATTTGTATCAGAAATTTCAGTTTTAACAAAGGTTAGACACAGACATTTGGTGTCAATTTGAGTGTATTCAACTGAAGGGCTCAAAAGAATTCTTGTTTATGAATATATGCCTCATGGTGCATTAAGTAAGCATCTATTTCTGTCAAACCCCCAAAATACCACCTAGGGAATGTCCCTGCTAGGCGTGTGACATACCAATAACGAGCCACTAATTACATTGAACCCATACAAGTTTCCAAATGAAATCATCACTTATTAAATAAAAGTTTCAACAATAAATTTAATTAAAACCCAACATGTTCAGCGGAAGCAAATAGTAAACCAAAGTTAAACCGTTTCAAAACCAATGTAAGCTATCCATAATTCGATTACATGAATCCATCTAGTACGACCCATTACCACTCCTGCTACTCCAGACAGCAAGTTCCCAAATCCAAGATACCTAACGACCTGCGAGCATGCAACAAGTGTATCAGACAACGCTGGTGAGTTCATAGTTTTACAAAAAAACGTTAGTTACCAAGTGTTTAGTTAATCCATTCAATTTAATTCTGAAAGTGATGTTGATAATACCCCGAATACAAGACGGCTTCTGATTATTTTGCCCTTTCTCCAATGCTCCTATCAAAGCAATGGTCATGACTAGGTCATTAGTTCAACACCCGTCCTCCCAGGTACGGGGTGAGGTTGCCAAACCTAAGTAGCGCTACTAACTAATACCATGTTACCTCCCCGGTAACCAAACAACACGGAGGGACTTTAACGGTGATAGGAAGAGTATATTATCCAACATTCCCGTTTTTATCCAAAAGACTTATCCCTCCCCGGGGTACCCACTGACTGTCCCAACCACATGGACGCATGCTCAAGAGTAATGAACTCACCTTTGTGTGCTCGGCAGAGTGTTTCACTTGTTCTAGTTATTAAAACCGATCACGCCCTATTATTGATTCCATTCAACATTAGGCTCGTATTCTAGTATGGTCACATACGCAATCATATAACACATAGCATATAGGAATCGTGTATTACTCATAACGTATTTAAATGTTGAAAATACGTTCCCCTCTTTTATTTCCCAAGAATTCACAGCTCCCCGTTGTGCTAATGAGGTTGAAGTTGTGCAATCTTCAAAAATCCCATGATGAATCTTGTGATAGTATCCAGTGAACCCAAGGGATTGTTGTATCTCAGAAGGAATCTGAATTTGCATAAGGTCAATCTTAAATTCCACTGACGATGTGGAGGTAAACCAGGTAACTCTTCATAAAAACGTCGGAAAATTCGCGAACCACTGGAAGATCCTCGATCTTCCTTTCTTCAGGTTGCGAATCAGTGACGAGAGCTAGAATAGTAGGGTAGCCCTTTCGTAGACACTTCTGGGCTTTCATGGCTGAGGTGATGCCAACCATGGCACCACTACGATGACCTTGAACTGATAAGGATTCCCCACTAGGGAGAGGGACACGCACGATTTTCTCTTTACAGAGAATTTCCGCTTGATGCATAGATAACCAAATCCGTGCCAATGACCACGTCAAAACTTACAAGAGTATCGAGAAGTAGGTCAATGTCGAACACTTGACCCATGAGATCAAGTTTACAACCAAAAAGGACATAAGAAGCTTCTATCGATTTACTATCAGTTAATTCTACTACATGCTTATTTACAAGAGGGGTGGGAGTCAGTCCTATCTGATGACTGAACCCTAAAGTCACATAACTCCAATCGAAACAAGAGTCGAACAAAACAGAAGCAAAAAGATCATTCAAAGAAGACGTACCGGTCTCAACATCGCCACCATTGCGAGCTTCCCCAGCGCCAATAGTAAATACTCTTCCACGTGCCCCGTTCCCACTGTTGTTCCCGTTGTTGTTATTCCCTGCGTTGTTATTGTTGCTAGCATTCTGATTAAGCTGAGGGCAATCCCGCTTAAAATGACCATCTTCACCACACTGAAAGCACCCCTTTTGATTTCCCCGATTCTGTTGAGGCTGTTGCCTCTCCTGTTGCTGTGGCTGCTGCTGCGGCTGCTTTGGGAGCCAGACGCTACAATCTTTAGCCATATGACCCACCTTGTTGCACCTATGACATACCCAGGTGCATGGCCCGCGATGGTGGAACATACACTTATCACACTTTGGTAGCTTTCCCGCGTAAGAACCCTGATTTGAATTGTTTCTCTGATTCTGGTTCACAGAAGACGATTGGCTGAAACTACGGTGGATGCTGTTGTCTGCCCTTTTCTGAGATTGGCTGGCACTGGTTGCCTTGTCAGTATCGTTCCATTTGCGCTTGTTATCACTGGCAGGTGTGGTAGCTGTAGCAGTCGAGGTAGTAGTAGAAACACGTGGCGGCAAGTTGCCACTTTCGAGCTCTTGGTCAGTAATCTTATGTGCCAATCGGACGATACGGGGCAGATTGTCTAGGTTTGCAGCAGTAACGTACCCCTTAACAGTTGGTGCTAAGCCCTTGAGATACAACTCAATTCGCCGATGTGGGGGTCGAGAGAGGTTAGGGCATAAAGTTGCTAAATCATTAGACCTCCTCGTGAATGCTTCAATCTCAGATCCCTCGATTTTCAGATTGTAGTACTCGTTCTCCAGTTTCTGAACCTCATCACGAGGACAATACTCCTCCCTCATCAACTCCTTAAAGTCTTCCCAAGTGGTGGCATTTGCCATTTCGATACCCAACATCTGAACCTGGGCATTCCACCATGTCAGGGCACCATCCTCGAGTGTGCCCGTAGCATACTTCACCCTGTCCCCAGCAGGACAGTTACACATTGCAAATACCGATTCTGCCTTCTCAAACCATCGCAGGAGTCCTACAGCCCCTTCACTCCCACTGAAGGTCTGTGGCTTGCAATCCATGAACATCTTGTACGTACAAGCAGGTGGAGCAGGTGGATTGTTTTGATTCGCCGGTTGACCTAAAACGAAAGAACCTACAACGCACAGGTAAGATTCGAGTATACGACACAAGGATAGAAAGTAATTGGCACATATCGTACCAGCCTGGTAAGCCGCTAGGGCTTCAGCTACACGAGTGTTGATCAGGTTGGTTAATTCAGCCTGAGTCATAGCAATGTGACCGCGTCCATGGCCTCGTCCGCTCATGATTCTATAGGAGAAGAGGGAAAAGGTTACGAGTCGAAATAAGGTAGGAGTCAAACCTCCTAATGACTTTTACAGACTACAGAGTTCACATCAAACAACAGAGCGGAACCCCTCTCACACTCGTTAAGCCTCACTAGGACTCACATGCACCCCACATTATTATTATGTGTGCACCCATAACAATAAGGCAATTTGCATGCTTATCTCAGTGCCTCTTAACTCACGCTAAAAGGTTTCCCCTCATCCAAACAGCAAACGAAAGGTATTACAGGGTTAAGAATCACAATAAGCAAAAGGTAGTGTCACACTAACATATCACATAACAGGGGATGGTAACATAAGGGCTCATACTGCAGTGTCAGGTGGCATTCACGTGTAATGTTATACATAAGTGTACACTAGATATACTATGCAATAGTAAATGAGAAACGAACCTTGCAGTCTGGAGCTGAGTGTCATGGTCGATTTCGGTACTGTTCGGTTATAGTCTGGTTTTATAAAAACGTTTTAAAACCAAGTTCACTATAACCAGTGGCTCTGATACCAAACTGTCACACCCCCAAAATACCACCTAGGGAATGTCCCTGCTAGGCGTGTGACATACCAATAACGAGCCACTAATAACATTGAACCCATACAAGTTTCCAAATGAAATCATCACTTATTAAATAAAAGTTTCAACAATAAGTTTAATTAAAACTCAACATGTTCAGCGGAAGCAAATAGTAAACCAAAGTTAAACCGTTTCAAAACCAATGTAAGCTATCCATAATTCGATTACATGAATCCATCCAGTACGACCCATGACCACTCCTGCTACTCCAGACAGCAAGTTCCCAAATCCAAGATAGCTAACAACCTGCGAGCATGCAACAAGTGTATCAGACAACGCTGGTGAGTTCATAGTTTTACAAAAAACATTAGTTACCAAGTGTTTAGTTAATCCATTCAATTTAATTCCGAAAGTGGTGTTGATAATACCCCGAATACAAGACGGCTTCTGATTATTTTGCCCTTTCTCCAATGCTCCTATCAAAGCATTGGTCATGACTAGGTCATTAGTTCAACACCCGTCCTCCCAGGTACGGGGTGAGGTTGCCAAACCTAAGTAGCGCTACTAACTAATACCATGTTACCTCCCCGGTAACCAAACAACACGGAGGGACATTAATGGTGATAGGAAGAGTATATTATCCAACATTCCCGTTTTTACCCAAAAGACTTATCCCTCCCCGGGGTACCCACTGACTGTCCCAACCACCGGGACGCATGCTCAAGAGTAATGAACTCACCTTGGTGTGCTCGGCAGAGTGTTTCACTTGTTCTAGTTATTAAAACCGATCACGCCCTATTATTGATTCCATTCAACATTAGGCTCGTATTCTAGTATGGTCACATACGCAATCATATAACACATAGCATCTAGGAATCGTGTATTACTCATAACGTATTTAAATGTTGCTCATCTAATCACGCGAACCATTATGTATCTAGTACACCCTATTTCACAAATAGCACCGAAACAATACTATACAAGCTGTTAGGTTATGCAATATAAATCAATTTGTAACATACACTTGTACTAGGCCCAATGTAAACACTAACTTAATACTTTAGACTGTACGGCCCACTAGGCTTCGGCCCAGTGTCCCCTAGCTCGACCCATCTAAGTTCGGCCCAGATACTTCATGTGTGCGTGACGGCTCGTAAATGCAGGGCCTGTTATGTCTACCCAACCCAGCCCACATCTAATGTGCATTTATTAAACCCATAAAACAGCCCAATAACCTTTATGTTCAATCATTTAAACCGATTACCATTTGTCCATTCATTAAACAACTTCTCAGTTAATAACTCCTCATTAGTGTTTATGGGCTAATGCGTGTGGCCCAATTTCGAATTAAATATGCGCGGCCCATATAATAACAGTTAACAATCCACAATCTAACAGTTATTAGACTATGATTATCACAATTACCATATTAGTATTACAATTATAAATGACCACTTGGGCCCAATCAGACATACACGGACTACCCAACACCTAACCCAAACCCCTATCCGGCCCAAAATAACTTATTGTTTTCTCTATTTGTTTGTGTAGCCCAGTTGGCGTACAAAGCCCAATCCCAATATCATAGATTATCAACCCTTATGAATTTCCTAGCTGATTACACGACTTCTGGAAGCATATAAGCATTTATCAACATGATCAGTTTATCAACATACTAGATATCAACTATAATCACAATTAATCCAATACAATCCTTATGCATTTGTTAATCTAAACCTACTGTTACCATTTTTTATTAACAAATCTCACCAATTCCATAACATAATGTTCCATAACATTAACCAATAATACTAACACTAATGAAATCTCATACACAACCTACATACAATCGGCTCACCCTTGGTCTCAACCCGTGCCCAGTTCTTTATAACAATCACATTCGCATGATCACCCAATTTATTTAACATACACATGCTACATTTATCAATTAATTCACACACAAACAATATTAAACAAATAAGAATTTCAATGAATATAAAACTACTAACCAAGGGGGTTGACTAGAGAAAGTGATGCTTGAACAAGATCTATTGCCGTCGTTGGTTTTTGGGAAACATAGGGTTTAGAGTAGTAGGTTAAATAATGGGAATCATGATTTACGTACACAATAAGAAGGCTGGCCAAGTCTGATTAAATTAGGGGATTGGGCCGAAGGGTGGTAAGCCCGGAAAATAGTTTAAGGAGGTTGAGGTTGGGCCGAAATCTTTTACAAGTGGTGGCGGCCCAGCTTAACCCTAAGGCATCTTAAGTGACCCACTAAATACGCAACATACTCGATCCCGTTTTATTATTCAGCACGTTAAAGTCACAAGTGTAAAACAAATTTTTTTTATCATTGAGAAGGACGTAAAAGAGAATTAATAAGAAAACAGAATCGCGAGATTAACAGACACTAACTTCGAAAGTCCGGGTTGTCACATCATCCCCAACTTGAAAGAAATTTCGTCCCGAAATTTGACAAGTAAGCACAGAGAAGTGAAGTGATAATTCAAGATTGCTGCAGATTTTCCCCAGGTGCCACATCATCCCCAACTTGAAGAGGAATTTCATCCTCGAAATTCACCAGTTGCATCGGAATTGATTCGGTAGATTCGTACAATTACGGATACTTAGTCTCGAGCTCCAACGAACTCTCATAATTGGAAGTTGACAATGCTCGCAAACCTTAACCTCCTGGGGCATGATTTCAATAGGCACCTTGACAATTGCAACTTGTCGTTAGCCTCATACTCTAAGAAGGTATCACAAGCATTTCGTCGGACAAACTCTGCCTTAGACTTGCGACATAAATGACATCATGAACGTTACCCAATTCGTCGGGTAACCCTAGTTCGTAGGTGACGTGACCTATTCTTTCCAGAATTCTGGATATCTCATCATAAGTTAAACCAATCTTGCCACGCTTCTCAAGCGTACCACACCCTCCCAGGGTGAGATTTTCAACATGATGCTACCATCTACCACGAACTCCCAATGTTTCCTAAGGTTATCGTCTTTCCTGACGGTCACTGGTTGCCGCCAAACAATTTCCGATCCTAGCAATCTTCCCAAGAGTTTTGTGTACACGTCCTGGACCCGTGTTTAGGTTGTCATCCACCTCAGTCCACGAGGAGATTGGCATTATCATCCATGCAATGCCTCAAACAGAGTTGTCTGAATACTAGAAGGGTAACAACTATGGTAGAACTCAGCCAAAAGTATATGTCCTTCCAATTTTACACTAAATTAATCCCTTACATTCTCGCAGCATGTCTTCGAGTGCAGGGGGGTTTCGTTTACTCAAACCATTCTTCCTATGATGATAAGTAATGCTCGTGTCTAGACGTGAGCCAAGGGTGTTGTGTATCGCCTGTCATACATCAGGTATAGTTCAAAATAAGAGGTAATAGGAGTTGGCACCTCGTGCCTAAAAGCCGCCTCTCTCAGAGGAACATTCACAGCTGTGAAGACTCGTCAGTTTCCTTGATTGCAAGAAAGTGTGCTGGTAACGTGAGACAATCAACGATCACCTAGGTGACATTGATGCCGTTTCGAGTTCTAAGTAGACTAGTGACAAAATTCATGGCAGTTTGTTCTCATTTCCATACATGTGTTTCTGGTTGCTAATATCCCACCTTGACTTTCACACATGTCAAACTTCGTTACTATGCGTGGCTATGTGGGCCTTTAGGCCTGGTCATCCGTACATGGTCTTCAGGTTTTAATATATCCTATCAAAACTCAGATGAATAGGATATCGAGGCCCGTGCGCTTCGCCTGCACCAGTTCCCTAAGGTTGCTGTATAGTGAGGTCCATATTCGTTCCATGAAGTAGCAAGCATCGTCCGACCTGCCAAAGGTTGCTTCTGATCAGGTATGTTAGAGTCGATAGCAAGCTGCAAAGCTCGTGCACGTCCAGGCTTCACGGTCGTATTCATTCAAAAGTTCCATCCAGCGATGCCATCACATGTTTAGCTCTCTCGAAACAAGGGTACACGGGAGGCCCTTGTGATCGGTCTAAGTGGTGCATTTGGTACCGTCCAAGTAATGCCTCCAATTTAAATCCAAAGACTACGGCTTCCACCGCAGGTCGGGGCTCGTGCAGTTCTTCCTGTAAGTCCACCACGTGGGCCATCTCCTTCTTATGTTGCATTGATGTGTAGCTGGGACTCTGATTCGAACCATCATGGTATACCGCTAGATCATCGGTACCCTCGGATAGAAGTGATGCTCAGTGCGTTGCAGGGTGGGGTCTCAAAAGCTGAAAAGACGTTCCCCTGTTTTATTTCCCAAGAATTCACAGCTCCCCGCTGTGCTAATGAGGTTGAAGTTGCGCAATCTTCGAAAATCCCATGATGAATCTTGCGATAATATCCAGTGAACCCAAGGGATTGTTGTATCTCAGAAGGAATCTGAATTTGCATAAGGTTAATATTAAATTCCACCTGACGATGTGGAGGTAAACCAGGTAACTCTTCAGAAAACACGTCGGAAAATTCGCGAACCACTGGAAGATCCTCGATCTTCCTTTCTTTAGGTTGCGAATCAGTGACGAGAGCTAGAATAGCAGGGTAGCCCTTTCGTAGACACTTCTGGGCTTTCATGGCTAAGGTTATGCCAACCATGGCACCACTACGATGACCGTGAACTGATAAGGATTCCCCACTAGGGAGAGGGGCACGCACGATTTTCTCTTTACAGAGAATTTCCGCTTGATGCATAGATAACCAAATCCGTGCAAATGACCACGTCAAAACTTACAAGAGTATCGAGAAGTAGGTCAATGTCGAACACTTGACCCATGAGATCAAGTTTACAACCAAAAAGGACATAAGAAGCTTCTATCGATTTACTATCAGTTAATTCTACTACATGCTTATTTACAAGAGGGGTGGGAGTCAGTCCTATCTGACGACTGAACCCTAAAGGCACATAACTCCAATCGAAACAAGAGTCGAATAAAACAGAAGAAAAAAGATCATTCAAAGATGACGTACCGGTCTCAACAGCGCCACCATTGCGAGCTTCCCCAGCGCTAATTGTAAACACTCTTCCACGTGCCCCGTTCCCACCGTTGTTCCCGTTGTTGTTATTCCCTGCATTGTTGTTGTTGCTAGCATTCTGATTAAGCTGAGGGTAATCCCGCTTAAAATGACCATCTTCACCACACTGAAAGCACCCCTTTTGATTTCCCCGATTCTGTTGAGGCTGTTGCCTCTCCTGTTGCTGTGGCTGCTGTTGCGGCTGCTTTGGGAGCCAGACCCTACAATCTTTAGCCATATGACCCACCTTGTTGCACCTATGACATACCCGGGTGCATGGCCCGCGATGGTGGAACATACGCTTATCACACTTTGGTAGCTTTCCCGCGTAAGAACCCTGATTTGAATTGTTGCTCTGATTCTGGTTCACAGAAGACGACTGGCTGAAACTACGGTGGATGCTGTTGTCTGCCCTTTTCTGAGATTGGCTGGCACTGGTTGCTTTGTCAGTATCGTTCCATTTGCGCTTGTTATCACTGGCAGGTGTGGTAGCTGTAGCAGTCGAGGTAGTAGCAGAAACACGTGGCGGCAAGTTGCCACTTTCGACCTCTTGGTCAGTAATCTTATGTGCCAATCGGACGATACGTGGCAGATTGTCTAGGTTTGAAGTAGTAACGTACCCCTTAACAGTTGGTGCTAAGCCCTTGAGATACAACTCAATTCGCCGATGTGGGGGTCGAGACAGGTTAGGGCACAAGGTTGCTAAATCATTAGACCTCCTCGTGAATGCTTCAATCTCAGATCCCTCCATTTTCAGATTGTAGTACTCGTTCTCCAGTTTCTGAACCTCATCACGAGGACAATACTCCTCCCTCATCAACTCCTTAAAATCTTCCCAAGTGGTGGCATTTGCCATTTCGAAACCCAACATCTGAACCTGGGCATTCCACCATGTCAGGGCACCATCCTCGAGTGTGCCCGTAGCATACTTCACTCTATCCCCAGCAGGACAGTTACACATTGCAAATACCGATTCTGCCTTCTCAAACCATCGTAGGAGTCCTACAGCCCCTTCAGTCCCAGCAGGACAGTTACACATTGCAAATTTTTTTCCATGCATAAAAACTAGCGATTTTTTTATAAAAATTTGTAAAAAAAAAAATTAAATTTTGGTATGTTTTTTTGGCTTTTTTAGTTAGTTTTTTTTCTTTTCTCATTTAAACTAGTTTTCTCATGATCCATCCCCTATATATATATATATATATATATATATATATAGGATTAGGTTCAAGAGTGAACACTAGTGTAGCTTGTGAACTAAGTGAACTAATCATGACCATACACGTGTGTAGATCAATGGCCAGGATTTGATATTGAAATACACTAGTGTATTTTACGATTTGATGATAAGATCCAGGCCATACACGTGTGTAGATCAATGGTCAGGATTTGTTCACTCAGTTCGCAAATACACTAGTGTTCACTCTATATATATATATATATATATATATATCATGGATGTGACAAAAAGGCAGGTTGGAAACGATTAATTTTTTGGCATGGGTCAAGTAAAAAACATTGAATCGATATTTTGTTTCCATATTTTTGGATATTCGGGTATCCGAAAAAAAAAATCAAATTTTCGGATATTTCGGATATCCGAAAATATAAAAAAAAATTTAAAATCACTAACCGAATCCGAAAAATTCGGATCTCCGAATTTTCAGATATTTCAGATTCGAATATCAGATATTTCGGATCGGATTTTCGGATACGGATAGTTTTGAACACCTCTAACTTTCATACCACTTCTCTCCTCATTCCCGCGGCACCGGTTACACCTTCTGCATTAATGGCAGATTACCACCGCCACACATTCACCCTAATTTTAACCATAACACTCATCTACTCTTTCCTAATTTCACTCGTTTTCAGCACAACAGATCCCAATGTATTAAACCAGTTACGAAAAGGGTTGATTTGAGCAACAATAATTTTTCCCCTCCTCAGCTTAAGTACAATCCCTCCATAAAACTTGTTTTAAGTGGGAACCCATTGTTTCAATCGAGTTCATCGAAATTTCCTCCTAAACCCAGTTCACCCACGGTTTGAAAAATAAGCTTTCGTAATATTTTTGGATGAGAGAATACAAACCAATTTAATGGTTTGTGCTAAAAATTCCTTTATTGTTTAAAAATTAATTGTTTTTAAGATAAAATGTTTTAAATTTAATTTTTAAAGTAAAGAAACTTTATGTTTGAAATTTTGAAAATTCTCATCCAAATGGTAAAAATTTGAAGTTTTGAAAGACAAGGGTAGTGTTTCAAAAATGAAATAGGATCTCGTAATGTCGTGAAATGAAATGAAATTCATTTCAATTGTCTCGAATCAAACATATCACCGAAGGTAATATGATGAAATAGTATTGTGAAAGGAAATTTGTTTCGATTATCATGAATAGCAAACATATTACCGAGGGTAATATGAATGTGTAGTGATACAAAGGTCGTTTAGAAATCGTTCGACACAGTCAAGATAGATAGGTTTTTATAATGCTTCACGAAGACATGCTTTAGCCTATAAGTGGACACTCACCCTAAGAGTTCCCAGGTAAGAGTGACTGGTTCGATAATGCGGATTTGTACGAACACTCTAGCCTTAGACAGAAAATCGGGGTACATGCATCCACCCTTCCAGATTGTATGTGTTCACATTATTAAAACCCAAGATTTCAAAGAAAAACATTTGAGAAATCCTTTGATAAAAATTGTTTAAGATAAATATGTTTGCGAAATATTTTGAGGAAAAAGTTTGAGAAAACATTTTGAGAAATATTTCAATGAAAATGTTTAGGAGAAAAAACATTTTGAGGAACACCTTAAGGCATGAAGCCTAAAGTTTAGGATAAATCATCTAGGGCTAGATGATTTGTAAATCATAGAGTAGTTGTGGCACGAATAAGGATGAGGATTTTGGAAGGAGTTCCTAGGTCTACTCATGTTTGGGTCCTAGGAAGGTTATAGACTAGGTTTAAGGCATGCTAATAACCTAATTCCCTATAACCAGTGCTCTAGTACCAATCTGTAACACCCCAATCGCGTAATACAACAACACGCGGCGGAAATATCGGGGAGTCACGTTACAAATTGCTCACATCGTTTTACAAACAAATAATACATGTAATTGTCTTTTGATTAAAGAAGTCTAAGGCCCGAATGCAGTCCTATGCGTTGCATGCTTGAATAATCGCAAACCAGAAACATATGTGAAAAATAGTCAGCATAAAAATGCCGGCGAATACATATGTTTTGTTAACCATATAAATGGCAAAAAGTTTGGTATTGCAATACTTTGACAACTACAGGAGTTGTCGATTTGAAAATAAATCTTGAAGCCAAAGAATGGCAAAAATTTTGTATTGCAATACATAATCTCGATTGTGAAAACTCGTGGCAAAAAGTATTGTATATGGCAATATGATTATTACTAAGTCATTTTATGCCATTTGAAATTGTACATTGTACTCTCGTTTAAATCATTGTAAAACTCGTTAATGTGTTATTAGAAATTCAATTAAGGATTAATAATAAATGTTTTGAAATAAATCAAAACTTGTGTGGGTATTATATAAATCAAGTCAATGATTCATAATAATACTTTAGATACCCTTCTAAGAATCTAACATATAAAAATACGGGAGATTCTACAAGGATTTGGATAATTGAACATTGAATCAATCGTACGCAAAATCCTAAAGTGATTCGGATAACGCTACAAGAGTAATAAAATAAGGACACTTATATATAGGAAGTACCAGCGGCGTATCCACCATGTTCTTATTTTATTACACCCGTTTCGTTATCTAAATCACAACTACCACATAAACACAAAATCGTCAACTTCTCAATCAACTTGTAAACACGCATTAAAGTACACGATGAATCCAAATAAGGACTCCAATATTAGCACTTTAAACATCCCATATATGTTTAGCTATGAAGATAGATAAATATTACAGGGATACGGTTCTCGTCACATCGTCTAGTCAAACACGCATTAAAGTACACAATGAATCCAAACAAGGACTCCAATATTAGCACTTTAAACATCCTACAAGTATCAATCTATAAAGATAAATTGATGCTAAAAGGATTCGGTCTCGATCACATTGAATCATTGAATCACAACATTCTAAATCCTAATGGTGATTCGGGATAACGCCACGAAGGGTAATACAATAAGCACACTTATATATAGGAAGTACCAGCGGCGTATCCACAATGTGCTTATTGTATTTTCTAGTTTCGTTATCTAAATCACCAACAATCTACACATAAACTATAATTGTCGTTTCGTAAAGTACTTCTTAAAAATCTCACTATGAAGATAGGAAGATCTAAGACTGTACTTCAAATATCCTATAAGAATCTAACTATGAAGATAGGTAGATCTTTTAAGGATTTGGATAAACATCGTATTTGCATAATCGGAATAATACACATAAAAGCACTTAGTAAACACATATATGCCATACATTTGGAAAACAAATCGGTTACACACATGAATCACCCCAAAACATTTGAAAATGGTAAAAGAGGGGAACTATGTACTCGCCTGAGATTGCAAAGTATCCTCGATTAAATGAACTTAACAAAGCTCGGGCAAACCAAGGAAAATCAAGTGGTACCTAGTAATCGGATCGCTAGTTAATAAATCGACACCTAAATCAGAAGATCGGGTAGAATGAGGTCTTGTAAACCAAATGAGTATTGGAACTCACGTGATATGGTTTAACAAAGCCTACATTCTAAATCGGAACCTATCCTAAGTGCTTACGACCCGTTACGACCCATTAAGGTAGCTTACGCTACTTTAACGCGTCGTTCGCGCGAATGCGCGTTCGAGACGCCTAACTAGTCCTATGACAAGTATTATATGCCCTAACATGTTTAAATATGTTGCATAATCAGTTTAAGTGACAAAAATTAAGTTACATATGCTTAAACACAAATTATGCATGAAAAGGGCATTTTGCTCATTTACCTAAGGCATATAAACAACCTATCATACAACTAATTAAACTAAGTGACCATAAGGTATAACCTCGGAATGTTATTCCCTATATAACTATGGTCACCAAATATGCTTGGTCGGATCCTAATGAACGACCAATCGGGTCAGGTTCGAAAGTCTAAGCGGTTGTCAAGACCTCTTGACTTACGATCCTAAACAAGCACTAGACTAAAAGTGACGAGTTAAACATGTTAAAACATGTTTAACTAAGTTAGAAAACAGGTTTGATATCAAAACAAAGTGTTTTGATACCCTAAAATAGCTTCGTCGCAAAATACGCATAAACACGTATTTTGACCGAAGCTTTGACTCATCACTTCGACTAATCGACGTGGTAATCAGTCGATATAGTCACAAGGGACTATAGCCATCGTGATTACGCTCACCTTGCAAAGTTCGATTGAACTTTGACTTGACCAAATCGTGGTCAAAGCAGAAAGTCAAACATTGTTTGACTTTCATGCTTGAAAAGCATAAAAAGCATGAAAGAAGCTTTCAAAAGGTCCAAGCTAGGAAGAAACAAATAAAACTTGAAGAATTGTTGGGTCATCGTGTGACCCTAACGAGTCAATCAGAATATTTTAGCATCAATATCAAAGGCGGAATCAGTGATATCGACGTAATACAGCTTGATATTCCCTAATTATTTTCTTTTTATTGATTCCAAAGTTTTTACAGATCGTTTGACAATCTGACAGCACCTCAGCTCTGAATCGGAAAAGTTACAAATGAACTAGCAACACAGGTATATATAGTGTTGGTGATTTCGCTTGAAAGTGGCACTGGCCATTTCAAGCGAAATTACAATGGTTAATTTCGTTTGAAAGTGGCATGGCCATTTCAAGCGAAATTACCCAAACACACATAAAACCTAATTTTAACCTGTTGTGTGCTAGTTTATCCTATCTTGACATAAGACTTGATAAAGACGAAGTTAACAGACATTTGTGCACCAACAGACTCCCCCTTGGATGTTGACGAAGTCTTTAGCATCAAATCTTCAGTCTTTAGTCTTTGTCTATCTTCTTGCTATGTCCAATTTGTCTGACATTGTAAGCATCCTTCAATTCTTCTCTTCTTCTATCAACAGCTAGCATGAATCACAGAAACTGAATCTTTAACAACCTTCAAGCTCCCCCTTGAATGTAGATCCAGGAACTGTATCTGACTTTTAAGTTTTCAGACTCCCCCTATCAGTTAGCTGGGATTTTGCTATGCTGTTTTCAATAACAAACCTGTTACCTGCACAATCTCTACCTAAATATAAGATTTATGATTATGACAATTTCAATCCAAACTTACCATTTTACCTCATATGTTGGTTTTGTCAGAATTTAGAAATCCACTTAAGTATCCAGATCCAAATTAATGACACTGAGTACTTAATTTGTCTACCAAGTCTAACTTAATGACCTTGGTTGACCTAAGATAAATCACACTGACATTTTGTACAAACTAGTTCAAACAATTTTCTGAAAATTTACAAGTTTCAAATTAATGAACTTGTTTTGTCTTTTCAATTTCCAGGTTTAACAAGATTAGCTCACAACTCATCTTCCAGCTCAGAAACTTTCTGCATCTGCTTCAACTTTCGAATCTGAAGATCAGCTTTCCACTTTGGTTTGTTGGAAAATAAAGCAGAAATGTAAAATCTTTTTGAATTTTTAATAAAGTTTCTAGACTAGAAATGAATTACAGAAATAAAATGCAGTAAATGTAAACTATTTACAAACATATTTTTGGTGAGCGTGTTAGGGAATCATATCAGCTATTCGACAAGTCACAAGTACCGTTAAGCTTTAATTTCATACTCAGAATTAAACAATTCACTTAGATTGTCGATATATTGATCCACTTAAATTCTCACACAAATTTCAATCTGTCCAGGATACGAATTAGGTGTATTAAGAACTTAAACTCATTCGTGTGTCCCACCTCTTGAATATACTCCCGTATCCAGATCCCAATATTCAGTCTGACAGGTGAGTTAGCCACAGATGATATCTGTAAGGGGTTAATTGCGAGGGCCGTGAGAGCTCAGGTCAGAACTTCCGTTCAGCAGAGAGATGACGGCTTCGACTTTAAGTGTGTCCCCTTTAGAGAATCTTTTCTTCAACAGCAATGATTAGCATTTTTCAATGTTTCATTGTTTTTTGTGCTGAGGGCGGTGATATATTTCAAGCAAGCGTAAAGTATTATACGGGGACTAGGCCATTGCTTCCGCAAAATCAGAAGTCCCGGGATAATACCCCAGATATCACTGAGTATAAAGACCTAGTATCTCAGAAAGAGGTATCTTTCAAACAAGATTTCAGGGGTTACCTATATATCCAAGTAGTGTTCCCCACGAAATAAGTAAGTAAAGATTTTAGGTTTATATCCTGAACAAACCTACTAAGTGTGTAAAAACCTATCGACACATCATCAGCGAGACTGTTTAAAACTTTTAAACTTTACATTTCTTTAGCATATTGTAACTGTCAAGCCAATGTACTATCATTTTCCCTTTTTACACAAGCTCTCTTCTGATTTTCTATTGTTTTTGTATTTTGAAAATATCTCATGTTTTTTTATTTTTGAATTTTTTACTGTTTTTGTATTTTCTGAAAATATTACCCTATACTCCCCCTAAATACCAAAACAAGTAAAAAATCGACAAACCATTGCAGATTGCTTCTCAACATCATCTAAAGTGGTACCTTCATCTATGCTAAGAATCTCCTCCAACACCGATAAAAGCTTCATACCGTTCAATTTTAACAAATATTGAAAATGAGTTTTATCAAACGCTTTGGTATGTAAAT
Source organism: Helianthus tuberosus (assembly GCA_030545235.1). Taxonomy (NCBI): domain Eukaryota; kingdom Viridiplantae; phylum Streptophyta; class Magnoliopsida; order Asterales; family Asteraceae; genus Helianthus; species Helianthus tuberosus. Next base: position 66,372,503 of record CM060430.1, read on the forward strand.
CAGCTTTTTGTTCGTCAGTGTGGATTTTCTCAATTCGTATAAACTTCTTCTCGAAACAATCTCGGATGAAGTGATGACGAATTTCAATGTGTTTTTTTAGCGTGATGAACAGGATTTTTAGTAATGTTTATCGCTGCCTCATTATCAACAAAGATAGGGGTGTTAAGAAATTGCAAACCGTAGTCGCGCATCTGTTGCTGGATCCACAAGATCTGAGAGCAGCAACTGCTAGCAGATACATACTCGGCTTCACATGTGGACAAAGCGACAGAGGTCTGCTTCTTGCATTACCAGGTGACCAATCGTGGTCCAAAAAATTGGCACCCCGCTGTTGTTGATTTAGCGTTAACTTTGCAGCATCCGAAATCGGAAGCGGAATATCCTTCGAGCATAAAATCACCTTCTTTTGGATACCACAACCCCAGTGATGGAGTTCCTTTCAGGTAGTGATGTGTGTAAAATGCAACATATAAATTACATCAAATGAGGCATAAAACTAACCCTTTTTAAGTACTAATGTTGGAAAAAGAGTGTTTTTGTCTTCCATTTGTATTTTCAGGATTAAATGAGCTCAAATTCACAAAAGAAGCAAAAAGACAGCTAAATCTAACATAAATACAAGAAAAGGAACATAAGTGGACTGCCCGACCCTTCAACGGCATCTTCCCAAGCAAAATAGAGAAGGCAGAAGACTGAACACGCCCCGTGCTCAGCCAGCACGTGGCCGTGCCCAAGAAGCAGCAGAAAAGACAAACCTATAGAAGCTTCTATTGCCCACCACGGGCCGTGTCCAGTGAACACGGGGGCGTGGCGAAAGTACAGCAGGCGCATTAATTGTAATTGCGAATTACAATTAATGAAGAGAGAGAGTGTCAGACAGGCACGGGGGCGTGTCCAGCGGACACGGGGCCGTGCCCAGCCTTCTGTTCAGCCTATACATAGGAGTGCTTGGTTTCATTTCAACTCATCCCTTGGCACACCACCTCTCTCACACTTCACCCACCACCCACTGTTGGACCGTTATACGACCTTAAACAGTCAGTTAAGGCAGTTCATCTTTGCGTACGAAGGCGGAATCAACGTAAACAAAGTCATAACAGCTATTATCCTTTTAATCCTTCTTTTCTGATTAATATTCGTGCTTTTACAACGTTTTTCTGATACAAAACCGGCAGCACTTCGTGTTCCACACAATGACCTCCCTCTCTAACAAATGAACCACACAACCTATATATAGGAAGTAGATTTCGCTTGAAACACCCTGAAGCGAAATCAATAGATGTTGATTTCGCTTGAACTCAGTTCAAGCTAAATCACTTGATGTTGATTTCGCTTGAATCAGTTTCAAGCGAAATCTTGAAGTTAAATCACCTAAACCCTAAATAAAACCCTATTGTGTGATCATTCAAACAATTCTAGACACAAGACTTGATTATGACGTAATCAACAGACATTTAGTGCACCAACAGACTCCCCCTTGGATGTTGATGAAGTCTTTGGCTTCAAGTCTTTGTCTTTAACAATCTTCAAACATTGTAAAAACTTTCCTCAATCTTTATCTTCAATCTTCAAACTTTAACCTTCAATCTTCCCTTTGACCGTTGATCCAGACTCCCCCTTTCACAGACTCCCCCTCTCGATATGCTAGAATCTGAGATATCTGGTTCAAGCTTTGACAATTAGCTTCCGTTGGGAATAATGAAGTCCAAACCTGTTACTCAACCAACAAACATTACAATTCTATCTATTCAACAATAATTCACAAACTCAATTAGTTTTAACAATCCACTCAAGTATTCAGGTCCAAGTTAATGACCCTGATCACTTGATTAATATACCAAGTCCAAATTAATGACCTTGGTTGATCTTTTGACGAATCAAACTGATTTTGAAAACATTTTTTTTCAAACAATTTCTGAAAATAACAAGTATCAAATTAATGAACTTGTTTTTGACTTTTCAAACAATCCAAACTTCCTCAAAGATAAGCTCTCCTCATTCTTCAGTCCAGAATCTCCTGCATCTGCTTCAAACATCTGAGAATCCAACAATCAACTCTCCACTTTGGTTTGTCAGAAAAATAAAGCAGAAATAAAATCTTTTTAGATTTTATCAAAGTAATCTAAACTAAGAAATGAAATACAGAAGACTTAAATTGCAGAAAGTAAACAAAGTAAACTATTTACAAACATATTTTTGACGAGCGTGTCAGGGAATCCTATCAGCTTTTCAGACAAATCACAAGTACCGTTAAGCTTCATTTCATACTCAGACTTAAACAATTCACCTTGATTGTCGATATACTGATCCATCTTAAATTCCCACACAAATTTCAATTTACTCAGGATATTATTTAGATGAATTATGAACTTAGCTCATTCATGTGTCCCACCTCTTGAATATACTCCCGTATCCAGAATCTCAATAATCAGTCTTACAGGTGAGTATACTACAATGATATCTGTATATAAATTAGGTATGCGAGGGCCGAGGGATCTCAGGTCGATACTTCCGTATACGCAGAGAGATATCAGCTTCGACTTTTCGATGTGTCCCCTTTAGAGGATCTTTTTGCTTACAACAGCAGCATTTATCAATTTTATTGTTTCAGCATGCTGAGGGTTTAATGCTGTATTTCAAGCATTGCAGCAAGTATTATCCAGGGACTAGGTCAGAACCACCGTTCAGCAGAAGTCCCGGAATAATACCCCAGACATCATTGAGTATAAAGACCTAGTATATCAGATTACGAGACCTTTCAAACGAGATTTCAGGGGTTACCTATATATCCAAGTAGTGTTCCCCACGAATTCACCAGTTTGAATTTTATGTTTATATCCCGAATAAATCTACTAAATGTGCAAAAACCTATCGACACATCATCAGTGAGATTGTTTAACTTTTTTATACTTTACAAATCTTTAGCATACTGTAATCGTCTAGCCAATGTACTATCATTTTCCCTATATACACAAGCTCTTTTTCAGATTTTATCATGTTTTTGTATTTTTGCATTTTTTACTGTTTTTGTATTTTCTGAAAATATAAACTATATACAAATATCTACTCCCCCAAAATACCAAAACAAGTAAAAATTCGACAAACCATTGCAGATTGTTTCTCGTCTTCATCCGCAACAGTACTCTCATCAACGCCAATTATGCCATCCGACACTGAAAGAAGCTTTATACCATTCAGTTTTAACAAATATTTAAACCGATTTTTATCAAAAGCTTTGGTATGTAAATCAGCTTTCTATTCGTCAGTGTGGATTTTCTCAATTCGTATCAACTTTTTCTCAAAGCAATCACGAATAAAGTGATGACGAATTTCTATGTGTTTAGTTTTAGCGTGATGTACTGGATTTTTTGTTATATTTATAGCGGCCTCATTATCAACAAAAAGAGGTGTGTTAAGAAACTGCAAACCGTAGTCGCGCATCTGTTGCTGTATCCACAAGATCTGAGAGCAGCAACTGCTAGCAGAAACATACTCCGCTTCACATGTAGATAACGCCACAGACGTTTGTTTCTTACACTGCAAGGTAACCAATCTAGGACCAAAGAACTGGCATCCTGCAGTTGTTGATTTTGAATTGACTTTGCAGCATCCGAAATCCGAATCGGAATACCCTTCGAGCGTAAAGTCGCCTTTCCTAGGATACCACAACCCCAATGAAGGAGTTCCTTTCAGGTAGCGCAATATCCTCTTCACAATGATCATATGCGATGCTCTCGGGTTAGACTGAAATCTTGCTGCGAGGCACGTTGGGTACATGATATCAGGACGTGAAGCAGTTAGGTACATTAAAGAACCTATCATGGAACGGTAAAACGTTTCATCAGCCCTGTCTCCGGTGAGATCTGGGTGAATCCCATGATTTGTTGCAAGTGGGGTAGCAGCTGGAGTAGAACTTGACATCCCAAATTTCTCTAGAATATCATGAACATACTTTGACTGATGAATGAAAATTCCCTCAGGAAGTTGTTCAACTTGTAAACCCAGAAAGAATTTCATCTCCCCCATTGATGACATTTCAAACTTCTGCTTCATCACTGATTCAAAATCTTTGCATAGATTTTCATTTGTCGACCCAAAGATTATATCGTCCACATAAATCTGAACTATCAGAAGATGACCATCGACTTCTTTAGTGAAGAGAGTGGCATCCACTTTTCCACGAATGAACTTGTTGGCTAGTAGGTGTTGAGACAAAGTCTCGTACCAAGCTCTCGGGGCCTGGTGTAAACCATACAACGCTTTGTCCAATAAGTAGACCTTGTTTTTGTGGATTGGATCGGTGAAGCCCGGTGGCTGACCGACATAAACCTCCTATTTAACCTTCCCATAAAGAAACGCCGATTTAACATCCAACTGATAAACTTTAAAGTTCTTCCAGGACGCAAATGCTAGGAAAATTCTGATTGCCTCTAGTCGTGCTACAGGAGCATAGACTTCGGTAAAATCAATCCCCTCCTGTTGACTAAATCCCTGAACAACGAGTCGAGCTTTGTTCCTTACAACAACTCCTCTATCGTCCCTCTTGCACTTGAACACCCACTTGGTGTTAATTTTTCTCTGACCATCCGGCAAATCAACTAACTTCCACACTCCCAATTTCTCGAATTGACTAAGTTCCTCCTGCATTGCATTGACCCAAGAGTCTTCAGTAAGCGCCTCTTTGTAAGTTCTTGGCTCAACCTGCGAGATAAAACAACTTAATGAGAATTCAGTTTGCAAAGGAGCAACTTTTGTATAAAAACATGTAAGCCCTTTATCAATCTGATTTCGAGTGCGAACGCCTGTCTGCAATTCTCCTATGATCAACTCCTCTGGATGATATGAAAAAGTTCGCGGCATCACTTCGCTTGGAACATCTACATTTCCCTCCAGATTAGTAACATTCTGTTCTGCATCTTGTTCACCAACTTGGTTTGTTTGACTTGAAATCTGAATTTGCTCCCCCTCAGAATCTGAATCACCATGATCAAATACTGGCATGTTTTCAGCTTCTAGATTATCATTCTGAGCCGACTGATTATCCTGAGCAACTTCATTCTGTTGGACATCATCATGTTCACCAGCATTACTTGGACCTGCTTCATCGTCATTTGAAGTTTCCTGTGGTCTCCTTAAATACTCAGCTGGGAACCTTAGCTGCGACTCATATTCACGCAAAATATCCAACTCATCAAAGAAATCTTCATCATCCTCTGATTCTTCTTTCATGTCAAACGAATCCCACAGTTTGTCATAATGATAACGCCATGAATCACCAGGATTCTATGGCGGCATAGTATAACCTTGACATTCAACATTTGCAGCTTCAATAATCCGCTTCTCACTTGGAACGAAGACACGTCGCATCGGATTTGTATAACCAACAAATATTCCCTCAATGCACTTTGGACCAAACTTTCCAAAAGGCTCTATAACCGTACAGGGTGACCCGAACGGTTCTAGATATTTCAAATTCGGTTTGCGGTTATTGATTAGCTCAAAGCATGTTTTGTTGAACTTCTTGACAGTGAGAAGCCTGTTGAGCGTATAGCATGCGGCAGAAACAGCTTCAGCCCAAAAATTAATCGGTAACTTTGAATCTGCGAGCATAGTTCTAGCCGTCTCGATTAGTGTCCGATTTTTGCGTTCTGCGACTCCATTCTGCTGCGGAGTGTACGGAGCACTAAACTCATGCAAAATACCTCTTTCATCACAAAATTCTTCCATCTTGCTGTTCTTGAATTCAGTACCATTATCACTTCGAATTCTCTTGATACGCCTTTGGTACAAATTCTCAATCTTCCTGAACAGCCCCATCAAACTGTCAAATGTTTCATCTTTCGTCTTCAAGAAAGAAACCCACAAAAATCTGGAATAATCATCAGTAACGACCAAACAATAGTAATCTCCTGTAATACTTTTGACATTCACAGGACCAAACAAATCCATGTGAAGTCTTTCCAGAGGTCTCGAAACTGAATTGACTTGCTTTGTAGGGTGTGACTTTTTCTTCTGCTTGCCTTTGATGCAGCTAATGCACTCCCCTTCCAGATGAAAACCTTTGATATTAACTCCCAATACCAAATCATTATGCACCAAGTGATTCATTTTTCTAAGATGTATATGCCCCATCTTTCGGTGCCACAATCTTGATTCTTTCTCAGTTGCTCTAGACACGAAACAATGTGCTTGACCAGTAGTTGTAGTTGCTACACTCATATCTAACACATATAAATCATTCACTCTAGGTGCCTTCATGATAATCCATTCTTCAGGAATAACAAAACCAGGTTTCAAAATCAAACATTCTTTATCAGTGAAGTGAGTAGTATACTGATTGTCACAAATCTGCGAGATACTAAGCAGATTGTTCTCCAGCTCAGTGATGTAGTTAACTCTCTCAAACGTTACAATCCCATTGGATAACGTTCCTTCACCAATAATTCTACCTCCTTCATGACCTGCAAATCCCACATAACCACCATTGATATTCTTCACATCATACAGCAATGCAGTTTTTCCTGTCATATGTCGAGATGCGCCACTATCCATGATCCATCTTGAAATGGCTCTTGGAAGATCCTGCACATACCACAAGTTGATTTTAAAACATTTCAATAAAGATGCCGATTCATGCTTCGCGATCCAGGAAGCTCCGGCAATTCAAACTGCTTATTCGAACATGGTGTCCACCCAGGCCTCATCAGCCTTAGGTGTAACCTTGACTCTCGCAATTTGAATTTTGAAATTTTCAGCTTTCAAAGGTGGAAAATTTGCATCATAATCAACCGAAATTGATTCTTCAGCCTTTTTCACTTCAGAAGTTGAAATTTTCATTTCAGTTTTTGGTTTCCAAACTTGTTGAGATAATGCAACCTGTTTATAAAACTTGTCGTTTTTAATTACCACTTTCTTTACAGGTTCATTTTTCATTTTGATGTTGTCATTTTTCTCATTCTTTTTCTCAACAACGATTGGTGCTTTACCCTTCACATCAACTTTCTTCTTTTGAATTTTCACATTTTCAGTCTTAGGCTTCACATTGGTACACTTTCGTGCAATATGACCAACTTGATTACATCTAAAACATGTTCGAGTATCAACAACTAGACTTGTACCTTCAGACTGATAATGTGAAGCTCTTTTCTCAAAGAACTCTTTATTTGATTTTGAAAAAATTTCATTTTCCTCATCAGAAAGTGAACTTGAACTGTTCACAAACACCTTCTTTTCAGCAAATCTTTTGTTTTGAAAACTCTTCTTTTGATAACTATTACCACCCCGATAACCACCTGACCAACTGTTTCGATTGTTATTATAAAAACGTGGTGGAACAACAGGCTTTTTGTAATAAGCTTTATCTTTCTCAAAATTCATTTGCCTTTTTGTTTGACACAAACTGTTCACCTCTGACAACTCAAATTCAACCAATTTGAAAACATTTGTCAACTTTTTCACATTAACATTCACAATTGGAAACTCAGAATCCGAATACAACTTATCAGATCCAGCCATCTTGTACATCACAAGACCCGGTTCATCACTTAAGTTGTTTTTGGACTTTGATTTCTGAATGTATTTGTCTAAGAAGCACCCATCATCTTCAGCTGAATCACTATTCAAAACACTTTCAGCTGTGCTCTTAACAATCTTTGTCTGAACACTATCATCAGATGATGTAGAAAAAGTAACATCAATGTTCTCCGAAAGTTTAACTTCTTTTTCTTCCTCCATTTCAACCAACCCAGATTGCTTTTTCGTGTAGTTATCAAGAACAGGTGGTGGAACTTGATGAAACCCCACCCCAGTTCCATCACAATACACATCTTCGCCCGCTTTGTCTTTCCCGATGGGTTTGGGAATGATATGTTGCAAAACAAAGCTTGCGGAGCTGTAACTGTTAAGCTTCAACTGGATTCGCTCGTTTTCGATTACAGCCTCTTGAACTTTAAGTTTCAATTTAGCGATTTCATCCAGTTGTTTGTTAATTGATTCTTCTTTGATTCTAAGCACTGCTTTCAAATGTTCATTTTCTTTAAAAGTTTTACCATTTCTATCATCACAATCTTTCATTGTGCTTTTGAGTTTTTCAAATTTTTCAGAAATCTGACGGTTTTCAAGAATCAACTTTTCATTTTCATTTTTAACTTTATCATGATCAATTTTATCATTTTCAATTTGAGCAGTTAATTCTCTTATCCGTTCAGTTGAAGCTTTAACTGTTTTGTCACGACCAAGAATCTGATTCTCAACGCTTCTGACCTTTGCTGTCAGATCTTTAATTTTCTCACCGTTGAGATACGTGACAGTATTACAAAATTTGCACTCTTTGTTGCAATTTTTGCAATCAGCATTTCCTTCGATCTTTTTACCTGACGCATTTGTTGACACATCTGAACTGACCTGGCTTTTTGACTCAGACACGGAGTTAGAGTCTACCTCAAGTGCCTTAGCAGCCAGCACTTTGTCAGCCATTTTTCCCAAGTTCTCTGCAGTCAACTCCTGCGTGGTATCAATAACTCCAGTATCAATCTTCTTTGATTTTTCAATCTCTTCTTTCTCTTTTCTCTCTTTCTCTTCTTCTTTCATTTTCTCGGTTGGAGTTCCCCACCATTTGTGTTGCCAATACTCATCATCTTCTTTCATTTCCTTGATTAAGGCTTCCAGATCGAGAGTTTTGTGATCTATTGCAATATTTCCATACTCATCAAGATAACACTCTTTGTCTGGATCCCATCTTTTGGCTCTCTTTGCTTCCAAATAGATACCAGAAAGTCTAGTTATTTTGTTTTCCGAAACCATCTTTCTGTATCTATACTTCTGCTCTTCAGTTCTATCATCTTTCCATGGAATAGGTTCATTTTTCGCCATAAATGCGTAACCAACCGCATCTTCTTCTGGTAGAACCTCTTGACTCCAATCATACCCCTCATCATCGTAAATCACTGCAAGAGCTCTAGATTTCTCTCTGTTGTCTTCAACCTGCTTCAATCTAGGCGGCTCGGATTTATTCTGATGATAAATCGCCTTCTTGTAGTAATCATCTCTGAAAGGATTCTCCGACTCATCAGCATAAGCGTTTCGGCATTCTCTCTTGAAATGACCCTTCTGCTTACACTTGAAGCAAGTCACCTTCGATTTATCGAACCCCAACTTAGTAGATGCACCACCAATTGTTTTTCTTCCAGTGATTTCCATAAAACGCTGTGCTCGGCGAACAGCACTTGCCATAGCCCAACGAATATCGATTAGTTCCATTTCCTCCGGATCAATCTGATCGTAATCTTCTTTCGTCAGATTTGTGTTGCCTATCTTCCCAGCTACCAACCCTTCATACGATTCCAACACCGATGCTAGAAAGATCATCTGCTGCTTGGCCGATTCTTCATCAAAATTTTTAGCATTCTTCAAGTCTATTGCAATGTTGCATTGAAAACGATTCTTTGCATCCGGATGATTTCCAGAAGATGAAGATCCACTGTGATAACCACTATGACTTCCACTGCTTTGACCACTTTGATTTTCTTTGCCAGCTGTCGACACAAAACGATTCTTTGCATCCGGATGATTTCCAGAAGATGAAGATCCACTGTGATAACCACTGTGACTTCCACTGCTTTGACCACTTTGATTTTCTTTGCCAGCTGTCGACACATTTTCAGCAGAAAACGCAGTTTTTGGAGAAGTTTCTTTCGGCATCATGCTTTTCGGATAATATAGATCCAAATTCTGTTGATAAGATGAATGATTAACTTTGTACGTCTTCTTCAATTCCAGTTCATGACTTTCAAGTCTCTCAATCACCAAATCTGGTTTCAACATTTCAGGAGCAATAGTGTTCTTCAACATCAATGCATAATATCTCCAATCCATCTCGTCTGGTAATGAATCGAATAGTTTGTCAACAAGTTCTTCATCAGGATAATTGATATCATGTCTTGATAATTCCAGCTTCAGATGACCGAACCTTTCTATCATTTTACACACTGACTCATTCTTAAGACAACCAAACATATCAAATTCTTTCCTAAGAAGTTTCTTTTTGTTTTTCACTATCTCTGTACTTCCTAAACATTTTGCTCGAAGTTTGTTCCACAGATCTTTTGCATTTGAATAGTCAATCAAGGAAATAATGTCTTCTCGGACAGACTGGAACAACAAAGCCACACATTTCTGTTCAGCTACAAATGATTCAATCTCATCAGTAGATGTTAAAGCTTCACCATTCTTGTTTCCGTTTTCATAACCGTTCTTCAGACTTTTCCAACTTGGAAATGCAAATGCCATCATCCAATCTTCAAATTTTCTGGACCAACGACTGTACTCCTCGATAGCCATTAGCTTTGGGGGTTTATTGAATGTTCCAAAAGCACTTTCCGATTCCCAAGCTTCCTTTTTCTTTTCTTTTGGTGGGTTATCATTCACATTGCTTGATGACGTATCATTGTTTCCGGAATCACCAGCAAACGCGTACATATCGCTAAACGGATTCATGAAAAGATCATCCATCGTGAATATTCCTGCAAAATCAGCAAACACTTAGAAAAATTTTAAGTTTTGAAAATTCAGCAAGTTCAAGCGATACTGAATAGTTTGAAGCGAAATCCACACTTTAAACTATTCAAGCGAAATCTCACAAATATCCTCAAGCGAAATCTGATCCAAGTTAGTTTCAAGCGAAAACCAACAATTCAATTTCGCTTCAAGATGGTTCAAGCGAAATCCTGAGAACAGATCTGATTCAAGCGAAATCCAAAATTACACTTTCAACAGTTCAAGCGAAATTCAGAATGTCAATTTCGCTTCAACTAGTTTCAAGCGAAATCGTCCAATTTTTCAAGCCAATATGTCTGATTTCAAGCGAAATCAACTATAACCTTCGAACACTTTCAAGCGAAATTCAGTTTTAGGTCATTTTTAACATGTTTTAAACTGTATTTTAGTCCGAATCTTTGTAGGCTTTGTTAAAACTCTGTTTTACACGATATACTCGAAAATCAGACCATTTCGACCGTTGGAACTTGTTCAGATCAGAAAAATATAAAAAGAAATGAGTAGAAAGAAGAGAATCCGCTGCTATGGTATGAACTCCTCGTCCTGAGCTCTGATACCACTTGTTGGACCGTTCTACGACCTTAAACAGTCAGTTAAGGCAGTTCATCTTTGCGTACGAAGACGGAATCAACGTAAACAAAGTCATAACAGCTATTATCCTTTTAATCCTTCTTTTCTGATTAATATTCGTGCTTTTACAACGTTTTTCTGATACAAAACCGGCAGCACTTCGTGTTCCACACAATGACCTCCCTCTCTAACAAATGAACCACACAACCTATATATAGGAAGTAGATTTCGCTTGAAACACCCTGAAGCGAAATCAATAGATGTTGATTTCGCTTGAACTCAGTTCAAGCTAAATCACTTGATGTTGATTTCGCTTGAATCAGTTTCAAGCGAAATCTTGAAGTTAAATCACCTAAACCCTAAATAAAACCCTATTGTGTGATCATTCAAACAATTCTAGACACAAGACTTGATTATGACGTAATCAGCAGACATTTAGTGCACCAACACCCACCACCACCATAACACCATCATCCACCACCATCATCCATTGTCCATCATAGAGTGTGTGAGTCGTCTCGGGATCCAAGATTGATCGTAAGAGTTCTTGACAATCAAGGCCATGTTTGCCTAAGTCTCTTACATCACTTGGTGAAGACAAAGTGTCTAGTGTAATACTTTTTATTTCTAATCTTTTGCACTTTTTATTTGGTTTTGTATTAATGACTTTAATAACTAGTTACTTATGTTGAAGGTGATCTTTCCTTATCGTTTGTCCGTGGTGTCTTGGCATTATTTACTGTCTATATAAAATAAAAGATTTTCACCATTCATATCTCCACGGTCTATATGGAGGTATGTTGGCTACCTGGTCGGGGGTTAAGGGAATGGTTTGGTAAAGGTCTTGCCATTGTTCAGCGTTTAGAGGTCCTGCAATGGACCTGGGTCAAATTTAGTAAGACCTCCTTCAATGCTTCATGGTATTGGATGGCGGGGGTCCAAACTCTTTGATCCCCTCATAAGTTAACTACTATTAATACTATAACCCGGCTATTTAGGACTGTATCCCTGCTGACTCAGACTACTTAGCCAAGGGTAACGTCACCGCCAAAAGCGGGGCCTACCATAATTTGCATTAATAACTTAATTAATTATCTTCCAATAATCCACCCTTTTAGGATTGTATCCTTGCTGACTCAAACTACTGGGGTGAGGGTAACGTCACCTTCAAAAGAGGGGCCTACTACAATAACTAAGATAATCTCTTAAATATGTGCAAAAGTGCGGAAATAATCAAAGGTTATACTAGATACGAGTCTGAACCAAGTGATTCATCTTGTCTATCTGTTTTTTCTTTTATTTTTATTTTCAACATTTTAGTTAGTTTTTATTTTTCTTAGTTTAAAACATTTTTCTAAACTTTTTATTTTGATTAGACGTTGAGGATAAACCGGTACTAAAAGCTCTTGTGTCCTTGGACGACCTCGGTATCTTACCAACGCTATACTACGCTCACGATGGGTGCACTTGCCCATATGTGTGTTTAGTGTTAGTAAAATATCGTGTTTTATAAATTTAAAACTTGGCTAAAAAGTGTTAACGGGGCTTAAAATAAACACCTAATATATATAACACTACACACGCATCAAGTTTTTGGCGCCGTTGCCGGGGACACAAGGATTTTAAGAAAGTTAGGAATCAACGGCCTACTCATATTTTTATTTTTCTTTTTAATTTTTTAGGATTTTCTTAGTTTTTCAGTCTCTGCAGAACTCAGCACGGGCCGTGCCTGGTCAGACACGGGCCGTGCCCAGCATCATCACTGGAAGTTTTTATTTTCTGAGTTACAGAGAGCTGAGCACGGGGCCGTGTCGGTGCAACACGGGGTCGTGTCCAACTCCCAGTAACTGGGATCCAGAAAACAATTACTGTACCTCTGACCACGGGCCGTGTTCACTGAGCACGGGGCCGTGGTGAGCATTCTGACCAACGTTCTTTTCTGTTTTTATTGCAGGACTTGGAACCCAGGCGCCACATTTGAACCTCCTACGTAGTGCATGAGCTCCAGTTCTAGTAGAGACATAAAAGAACCTTTAGAAGAACCCGAACGCTTTCTCAGAAAAAGACTTAAGGCTAAAAATCAAGAGAAAGTTTCGGGGGACCCACTTCCAATGGCGGACCAACGTACCCTCATGGATTACCTACGGCCCACCGTAGGTAATCTAGGCGCCGCTATCAATGCACCGAATGTCGAAGCCAATAACTTCGAACTTCGGCCGCATTTGATACAAATGCTTCAAAACTCCGCAACCTTTCATGGGCTTGCGGACGAGGATCCCCATCTGCATATTACCAATTTCTTAGAAATATGCGATACCTTTCGGATCAATGGAGCATCAAATGACGCCATCCGCCTTCGAATGTTTCCATTTTCACTCAAAGACTGAGCTAAAGCTTGGCTCAACACCCTCCCAGTTGGCTCGGTAAACACCTGGGATGAACTAGCCCAAAAGTTTCTATACAAGTATTTCCCCCCTGCTAAAACGGCTAAATTAATGACTGAAATTAATACATATTCACAAGAAGATGGGGAATCCTTATATGAAACTTGGGAAAGGTTCAAGGAGCTACTAAGAAAGTGCCCTCATCACGGTCTTGCGGTATGGCAACAAGTATCCACTTTCTACAATGGGTTGTTGCCACACACAAGGCAAACACTTGATTCTAGCTCCGGGGGACTTCTAGGTAATAGTCTCCCAAATGAAATATATAATCAAATCGAGGAAATTGCTCAAACCAATTTTCAATGGCACACTCCCCGAGGTAATAAATCTATTGCCCCGGGCGCCCATAAGGTGGATGAAAGCACTTCTTTACAAGCCCAAATCGAGGCCCTCTCTTCAAAAATCAAAAAGCTAGAAATGATAAAAACGGCCTCGGTTATGGCTTGTGAAGGGTGTGGTGGGCCACATGAAAATTGGAGTTGTATGAAAGAATTAGATGAACAAACAGAAATGGTAAACTACATTGATAACTGACCTAGGCCGTCAGGTCCTCCAACGGGTACCTACAACCAAGGATGGCGTAACCACCCAAATCTTGGTTGGAGAGATCCCAGCAATAGTAGTAACCAACAAAACCAACGAACTAACTTTCAACAACCACAAAATTTCTCTCAACAACAAGGTGGAAGAGAAAGGCTTGAAGATACTGTATCTCGCCTCATCTCTAACACTGAAAAGAAAAACTCAGATCGATTTCAACAATTGGAATCGAATTTTAGAAATCAACAAGCTACCATTCAAAACGTTGAAAAACAATTAAATCAACTAGCTCAAAATTTCTCCGAGAGACCACAAGGCGCGTTACCTAGCAATACCGAAACCAACCCGAAAGCACAAGTACATCTCATCACATTAAGAAGTCGAACCGTGGGTCCCGAGGATGCTCCATTACCAAATGAAAGAAGCCAATCTAGCCAACCTGTGACCCCTCCTGCATCAGAAAAGGCTTCTCAACCAACTCAAGAGCCCACCAAGACTCCTCCAATTCTGTACCCCGGTAGGTTAGATCGTCAAAAGACCGATGAGCAATTCGCAAAATTTGAAAATTTACTAAAACAATTGCATGTTAATATTCCTTTTATCGAGGTCCTAACCCAAATGCCTAAATACACAAAATTTATGAGGGATTTCCTCACAAACAAAAGGAAAATTGAATCTTTGCAATTAGTTAACTTAGGCGAAGAATGCTCCGCCTTAGTACTCAACAAACTTCCACAAAAGAAAATCGATCCCGGAAGCTTCACAATTCCTTGCTCGATTGGGGAGTCTCCCGTTCGTAATGCATTAGCCGATCTTGGGGCTAGCATTAACCTCATGCCCACATCGATGTTCAAACTACTCGGCCTAGGAACAACAAGCCCTACAAAGATGAGCATACAACTCGCCGACAGATCCGTCAAATTTCCACAAGGTGTCGCTGAAAATCTATTGGTAAAAGTTGACAACTTCGTTTTCCCAACCGACTTTGTCATCCTAGACATGGAAGAAGACACCGATGTCCCTCTCATCCTCGGGAGGCCATTTCTAGCCACCGCCCAAGCGGTGGTGGACATGAATGACGGAACGTTAACATTGAAGTTTGGGGATAAGGAGGTAAAATTTGAATGTGGAAAAAGAATTGAGGACGAAGACCCGGTCAACTACATGAAGGTCATAGACTCAAGCTTGGATGACGCTCTCCGACGGTGTAACATGGGATGCAATACATCCCACTTGGGTGACATATGACCGGCTTTGGGTCTAGCCAAGGACCCTTATAAACGTGGCGCACCACGGAGGCATTCCGCGGAACTATCCTTAATTTAATTTAGATAAATTTTTATGTTTTCTAGTTAGTTTTAATTTTCAGGAATAAAACACACTCATGGTGGTAAGGGATGAAAAGGGGAACGAGAAAAATGACCTCATGCACAAGAACAAGGCAACCCGGCATCAATCTCTCCATTACAGAAGGTTCAACACGGGCCGTGTCCAACCAACACGGCCCCGTGCTGAAACCCCTGCAGAAAAATGCCCAGTTCAGGTAACTGGACACGGGCCGTGTTCACCAGACACGTCCCCGTGTCCAGGCTTCTGTTTCTTTTCTTTAATTTTTTTTTTGTTACTGGCACCTGAACACGGGGCCGTGTCCGGTCCCCACGGGGCCGTGTCCAGACTGCCAGTAACATAAATCTTTGCTTTTAACACCATTTTACACATCTAATCAACCTAAAAATTTATTTTTGGGACATATTGAGGACAATGTGTAATTTAAGTGTGGGGGGATGCTAAAACCTTGAAATTTTGCAAGTCCTAATAACAAGCCTTACACAAAACTCTATTGGAACCGCTAAACACCCCAAATTTTTTTTTCAAAAATTTTCATTTTTTTACTTGTCTAAAGTTTAAGTTAGGAATCATAAGATTAATAAGGTTATATTTTTACAAATTTACAACCGAGAGCGTCGTGATAACAAGAACCAACATAAGAAAATTATGAAACGGCATGACAAGCTTAGTTAAAATTTGATTATATATACTTGATCACATAAAAACCCATTCCCACAAAAGTGGGTTTTGAGCCTTTATTGAGCATACAAATTTACATCTTTAGACTAAATGCTCATTTTTCGTTTCTTGTGTGAATAGCCGCTTGGTTCTTACGACTCTAGAACTTGCCATGACAATACATTCCCGGTCCTTATCAACTTAAACCCGAGTAAGTAAATGATAGAGGCATTAGGACTAACCCTTTTTTTCTTCTACACCATTATTTTTCTTTTTTTTTTTACCACCTACCCAAAATCCCCCTAGTTAGCCCCTTTGAGCCTAAACCTTTTCATTTCATAACCCAAACCAAACACCCTTTTACCCACCAAAACCTTTTTCATTTTTAACCCTTTGTTTTAGTAACAAGTTCGGTTTTTCGTATGATCGTTTAAAAAAAAAAGTGTTGATGATGAAGCAAAAGAAGATAAACAAACAAGTTCATAAAAAAAATAACTTTGTTTGAATAATAGCTTCATCAAAATAAAAAGTACAAAAACAGAAAGTCCTACGAAAACCGACACTTGTTACGCTTTTTCACCCTTTTTCTACTAACCACTAACCACTAACCCAACCACCTACCTTTAACCCAAGCCTAACCCTTCACCCACAAAGTCCTCTTGATATTTACAAAGGTATAAAAGTTAAAAAGGAGGAGGATTGATTGCTTGGCAAACCTATGGTAGGAATAAGTTCCATGCCGCTCTCGAGTGATTCACTAAAAATACACCTTCGGCCGAGTGTGAGTGATTTCTCCCGTGAGGTATGTGAACTTGTATATAAATGGAATTTTAAAAAAGGCATGTTATGCCCAAATAAGTAATTTCTCCTATGAAACGTTCTAAACAAATCATAACGAATAGGATTGTAAATAGATAAAAATAAAACCCAAAAAGATCTTGGATTCCCAACACTCTATGACAAGCCCAAAACCTTCTCTTCTACCCATTCCATTTGGGAGTGTAAGCCACATATTAAAGAGTTTTGCTTAAGGACAAGCAAAAGTTCAAGTGTGGGGGTATTTGATGTGTGTAAAATGCAACATATAAATTACATCAAATGAGGCATAAAACTAACCCTTTTTAAGTACTAATGTTGGAAAAAGAGTGTTTTTGTCTTCCTTTTGTATTTTCAGAATTAAATGAGCTCAAATTCACAAAAGAAGCAAAAAGACAGCTAAATCTAACATAAATACAAGAAAAGGAACATAAGTGGACTGCCCGACCCTTCAACGGCATCTTCCCAAGCAAAATAGAGAAGGCAGAAGACTGAACACGCCCCGTGCTCAGCCAGCACGTGGCCGTGCCCAAGAAGCAGCAGAAAAGACAAACCTATAGAAGCTTCTATTGCCCACCACGGGCCGTGTCCAGTGAACACGGGGGCGTGGCGAAAGTACAACAGGCGCATTAATTGTAATTGCGAATTACAATTAATGAAGAGAGAGTGTCAGACAGGCACGGGGGCGTGTCCAGCGGACACGGGGCCGTGCCCAGCCTTCTGTTCAGCCTATAAATAGGAGTGCTTGGTTTCATTTCAACTCATCCCTTGGCACACCACCTCTCTCACACTTCACCCACCACCTACCACCACCATAACACCATCATCCACCACCATCATCCATTGTCCATCATAGAGTGTGTGAGTCGTGTCGGGATCCAAGATTGATCGTAAGAGTTCTTGACAATCAAGGCCATGTTTGCCTAAGTCTCTTACATCACTTGGTGAAGACAAAGTGTCTAGTGTAATACTTTTTATTTCTAATCTTTTGCACTTTTTATTTGGTTTTGTATTAATGACTTTAATAACTAGTTACTTATGTTGAAGGTGATCTTTCCTTATCGTTTGTTCGTGGTGTCTTGGCATTATTTTACTGTCTATATAAAATAAAAGATTTTCACCATTCATATCTCCACGGTCTATATGGAGGTATGTTGGCTACCTGGTCGGGGGTTAAGGGAACGGTTTGGTAAAGGTCTTGCCATTGTTCAGCGTTTAGAGGTCCTGCAATGGACCTGGGTCAAATTTAGTAGGACCTCCTTCAATGCT
Source organism: Helianthus tuberosus (assembly GCA_030545235.1). NCBI lineage: Eukaryota > Viridiplantae > Streptophyta > Magnoliopsida > Asterales > Asteraceae > Helianthus > Helianthus tuberosus. The sequence continues at coordinate 66,390,703 of CM060430.1, forward strand.
TCACGGTATTGGATGGCGGGGGTCCAAACTCTTTGATCCCCTCATAAGTTAACTACTATTAATATTATAACCCGGCTATTTAGGACTGTATCCCTGCTGACTCAGACTACTTAGCCGAGGGTAACGTCACGGCCAAAAGCGGGGCCTACCATAATTTGCATTATTAACTTAATTAATTATCTTCCAATAATCCACCCTTTTAGGATTGTATCCTTGCTGACTCAAACTACTGGGGTGAGGGTAACGTCACCTTCAAAAGAGGGGCCTACTACAATAACTAAGATAATCTCTTAAATATGTGCAAAAGTGCGGAAATAATCAAAGGTTATTGTCACACCCCCAAATTACCACCTAGGGCATGTCCCTAATGGAGGTGCAACGATCCAACAAAGAGCCACCAATCATATCAAACACAATTAATAATGTATTGAAATACTCAATTGAAAGAAATGTATTGTTTGTAAATTAAACCAAAACCAAAGTATTGAGCGGAAGCATAAACGTATAAGTGTGTAAATGTATCAAAACCAATTCAATGTAATTGTTTATCATGACCACAACCACTCCAGCAGCATCAGACAGCAAGTTCCCAAGTTCCTTCAATGATTACCTATAAGCATGTAAACAAGTGTGTCAGACTACGCTGGTGAGTTCAAGGTTTGTGTTTGTTTACCAAGTTGTATTACCAATCATGTGAGTAAAACAGTTTACAAACAGATATGTTGTTTGTTGTTATGATGTTTCGATGTTGTTATTACTCGATTACCGAATGGCCATATGATATGTGATTGCCAACCCCAATGCCTCTATCAAAGCATTGGTCATGTTTTAAGGTAATTAGTTCACGCCCGTTCTCCTCGAACGTCGTGAGGGTGCCAAACCTAATAGCGCTATCAACTAATAACCCCTGTTGCCCTACAAGCAACGTGCCGGTAGATATTGTGGTCTTACAATGATAGAAAACTGAGTACGATAACCAACATCCCGTTACACATGCATTCCTCCTCGGAACGTTACCCGTTATCCCTTCCCTGGGATCCATGCTTGAGAAAGAGCAATGAACTCACCTTAGGTTTGCTCGGTTAGACAAGTTACTCGTTAAATAAGTTCAATACTCACGACCTAGAAGAGTGTTTGGTAATGATCAGTTTTACAGTTTGTTTACACATAGATCACATCAGTGGTTGTCACGTATGGCACGTATAACAGTTAAGCAACAATTCAAGCAAGAACAATGATTATTCAAACAGTTGATCCAATAGTACATAGTATCGAGTAGCCCAATCAAGTTACAAGGTCCGATCCAATCAACAATCCCAATCCGGTTATCTAACCCTAACCGGATTGCCCTTAACACTATTGAACCGATCCGGATGGCCCAAGTCCATCCGGTTAATATATAGTCCCATCCGGTTCGTCATGTATTCAACCCCCCCCCCCCCCCTCCGGATCATATTACTGATCCGGATTAACATCTCATCCGGACCGATCTATAACCCACTAATCGTGTTAAACCAAACATACCAGCAACCCATTAACTAGCAATTGATTATGAAAATGAACACTTCACGTGTTGTGCACTGACACAAACCACCACTCAAACCAAGCATTCAGCTTTTAATTAATTGTATTTGAATTTCATTGGACCTCCAATACCCTCTCACATGGGCCGATTATGACACTGCTAACATCACATGTTCCTTACATAAATTTTAATGCAAACTTGAACCATGTAACAAGTGCTATTATATGATAGGACCAAAACCAATTAGTGCTTATCAAAGTGGCTTCTTGAATTGTCTTTTGTGCTCACATGGGCCATCAAAGCAATCAATGATTACATGATCTAACAACAGCATATGTGATTGCAACTAAACAGTAATATCATGTGATCTTTAGTTCAGCATTGACATGCACATATATTATATTTGCAAATATAGCCATCGCATACAACAGACTCGAAGAGTGCGAAGTAATGGTTCGATGATCACACATATCAAGAGATTCACGTGACAAGGGATGAGCACATCATCGATCATATATTACTACACGCATATATACAAAAAGAATGGAATTTATTATGATCACAAAAGTCAAACAGTTTTACATTTCAAACCCCAATTATTTACTAGCAACTAATTACCATATAACATCACATAATCCAACTGTTACATCAAACTTCATCAGCCATCATCGGAAATCGAACATTCAAACTCACAAGCCTTAATATTTTTACTAATCATTTAAATCAGATTCATGCACATCCACCTTCTATAGATCATACATATACAACCAAGTTCGCACATAACAATATCAAACAATTAAGAACTAACATAAGTTCGAATCTACTAACCAGGGACTCTACTGAATAATATGATGCCTTGATGGATGCCTCGATGATAGGGATCCACTGCCATTGTTTGAAGAGGGGATAGGGCACTAGGGTTTGCAAGAAGTTGGGAAACCTTATACTTAATGCACGTAAATAATGTGGAGAGGGGGTGGGCTCAGTTTGGGCCTGAGGTAACACAAGGAGCAACACATACAACCTGTTATGTGCGCACACCATGGCCGGCCCAAGTTTCATTTATGTGGGCTTAAAGTAGAATAAGCGGGGTGTGGCCTCCGGCCCAAAGTGTGTGTGTGTTAAGTGAGTTTTGCGGCACAACCCATTTGGTTCTCTAAATTAATTGAATGACACACAAACGCGTTTAACAATTTCGTGTATAGCTAGTCAGTTAAATACACGCAATCATTTAGTGGTGCATGAGATGGGCAGATAAACATAGCACTACTAGAAAATTGTCCAGTTTGTGACAACCAAATTTGTAGCAAATTTGTAGCAAACTGGCATTACCCACAAATTTCCTACAAAAAAATTCGTAGGATATAAACTTGTGGGTAACCGGATTAGCTACAAAAATACGACAAAATCTGCTACAAAATTCCTACAAAATCTCTGGTCGCAAAATTTGCTACAAAATACTGACAAAACTCTCTTCTTACAAAATTCCGACAATTCTTCCACGTTTTTGCCTTTTTTGTATATTATTTTATGATATTTTATTTTTAAAATTAATAACATTATTAAAAAAAATATTCATAATTTTTTATTTTCCCGACAAAATTCCTACAGATTATAAAACGTTTTTGCGACAAAATTCCTACAAATTATAAAACTTTTCTGCGACAAAATTCCTACGGATTATAAAACATTCTTGCCACAAAATTCCTACAGATTATAAAACGCTCTTGCCACAAAATTCCTACAGAATATAAAACTTTTCTGCGACAAAATTCCTACAAATTATAAAACGTTCTTGCGACAAAATTCCTACAAATTATAAAACTTTTCTGTGACAAAATTCCTACAAATTATAAAACTTTCTTGCGACAAAATTTCCTACAAATCATAAAACTTTCCACAAGTTCCCTACAAATTTATAAATTTTCTCTAAACAATTTGCTACGAATTATCTACAAAACTAACGGTTTCCAACAAATTTCCTACAAAGTTATCAAAACAGTTTGCGACAAATTTCCTACAACTAAAAAATATATTTTTTGATGTAGTTACAAATTTCCTACAAACAGTTAAAAACGTTCTTGCGACAAAATCCCTACAAATTATAAAACTCTTCTGCGACAAAATTCCTACAAACTATAAAACTCTTCTGCGACAGATTTGTGACAAAATAACAAATCTGAATTTTAAAGAACCATTTTTTGTATAAAAAATGCAGCAAAATATAAAATATTCCAAAAAAATTGCAGTAAGCAAAATTATAAAACATTCCAAAACATTTGCAACAAGCAAGATTCTAAAACATTCCAAAAGTTCCAAAACACACAAAAAAATCCTAACTAAGAGCAAGTTTTTTTATTCAAAACTAATCCAACATTCCAATACTTAACAAAACGAGAGCTTTGTTTACTTCTTTCCGATGTTTTTCACCATTTCTTCCATATTTTTTCGCCATGCGTCTTGGTCGGCCCGCTCTTTTTCATGATCTTGTTGAAATAGTTCGAAACGGGCTTCTATGTTTTGTCGAGCCTCACGCTCTCTTTCTAGTTCCGCCTGAACTTTTTGAAGCTGAAAATTATAAAACCGTAATCATCACATATCAACCCGAACAGGTCGATCAACACAACCCTACAAAAATCTAACTAACAACGTAAAAATCCCTTATAACAAAATACAAACACACATACATATTAAAAAAATGAAATATCATATTAAAATGTTGTTATTTATTTGTACTTAATTATTTTAATAAATTATTAAAAAGTATTATAAGTACGCAATTCCTTATGTTTCTTGCAATTTTACTTTTATTAAACATATTTATACATGAGTGGTAAACGAACATACTTGTTGGAGCCCTTCATGGTTCAAAACAAACTGAGTGTGCTTCCAGTCACAATGTGGAGCAATTGGTTGTCCCACTGGTGGTGCAGTTAGATATCCAACCCTTAAATAAGGTAGAGGCAGCTAAAACAAAAATAACACTCAGTAATGAAATTATATAAAAACCATGATAATTAATTATTAATTAACGTATTAACTGTAAAATTCACTAACCATGGATCGCACAAGCTTCAAGGCACTAGTGTATACCTGTATTATAAAATTTCAAGTTACATTCATATCATGATCTGATTAAAACATTTTTAGTTTCTTAAAGGACAACTTTTGTAAAAACAATTGAAAAATTGAAGATATAAACCGAGTAATTTGGCTTTCGTGCATGAGCAGCAGCAACGTAGATAGCAGATTGACTGTATAATTCGTTTGGGGAAACATCATGTCCACCCATTGTTCCTCCAGTTCTTGATGTGTCTTCTGCTAATCCATACTACAAAAGCGGGATTATTGAAATAGGATCATGCCAAATTCATTTTTTCAAACTAGGTATACGGTTATATTTTGTTAAACTAACCAAAACAGTGCCGAGGTTGTAGATGGCCCTATGAAAATCAAATTGCAACTGTATAGCTGCACCGAACTTCATTACAGAAACATGTCATTAATAAAACTGATACACGATCATGGTCTGTCTTAACCAGACTAATATTATTGTACCTTACTGATTGCACTTTTAACTATTATTTGCTTTTCACGTGCAGGAACAATCGCACTCAGTTCCTGCAAATACCAAATGATGAAATTAATACATTGTCAGCTGCAAGAAAAGGTTTTAAAACAGAGATCACTATGTATCTATAAGTTTATGCAACTAGAGCTAGATGTACCTGTAAAGCAAGACCCCAGTTGTTGAGACTTGAGAGCCTGAAACGAATTATGCGATGGAGTCATAACCAATGAATACCAAACATGTTATTTCTTTAAAAAAAATGAATAAGGTGTCTTAGAGTTACCAGACTGTTCCAGTTTAGTTGAACAGCTTTTTCATAATTATTTGTTGCCTGCAATATCACAAGAACAAACTCAAATTGCATGCATTTCACATTCTTCATAAATTGTTTGTCGTAAAATGTATATCATGGGAAAATATCATGATTTATGGGTCAAACCTGTTTCCATAATTCTTCAGCTTCCTTTGTACGTCCACACATTTTGGCCCGATCAGATATGGCAATAGCCCAGTTATAATAAGCCTGCAATAAGACAACATGAATATATTAACATTAGAAAAATTTTCAAGTTCAATTACTAAAGACTTTATAGGGATTGAGATACATGCATCATGAAGAGTGGGGTTTAAACGCGTCGCCTCGTCATACTTTTTGCAAGCTTCTTCAAGCAAAGCATCTTTGGATGGTGAACTAGTATCTGAGTTAACATTATCTGCACTTTCCTGAAAATGAAATGAAAGATAACTTTATAACACATAAACTCATAGAGAGCTATAGATACTCCCCTAAAGGCCTGCTGTCCAGCATTAGCTGCGCTCTAGCAGGGTATTGGTGGAGCCCCATGAGTTTCCCTAACGGGTTCTCATGGTTACCCAGAAAAAAGAACTATAGATACTTATGTTCTGTCAAAATTATTACATATATATAGCACATGGTAATAACATAGTGTAGATATCTTATGGCGTATCCGATCATTGTTTTTGGGAAATAACTAAAGCTACACCAGTTTCTTACAACATGTATCTATATATTTATGAACATTACTTGGTTGAATTGTTACAGAAGTTACCTGAAGAACCAGTGCCCAATTATAAAGTGCATCATAGTCATCTGGATTTCTCTCTATTGCACTTGCATACCTGAAATAATTTAAAAAAAAAAACAATAATTACTTGGTTGCTTGTTTTCCCCTTTTTTACATATGTATATGTACGTCAAGTGTTACTTAATGTAGAGAAATTTACTGAAATAGTGCTAATATCAAAAATGAAATCAAAACTAATAATGGTTCCCAAAATATTTCATAAATAATACCAATGCCAACATCAATGGCGATTTTTGTTGAATGTGTAGGCTGTTCAGCTTTTTTCAGGCTCTTGCAGGCTTTTTGCAGGTGAATTCCCAGACCAATCATTGCCCAGGAAGCTTATCATTGGAACTGTACCTTATCAGCCAATCTTATTGGCGAATTCCTGCACACCTAGCCAATACAAATGGCGAAAAGTTAAAAAAAAAGCAGTGATATCCAATATGAATGGCGAAAATGGAGACAAAATAAGGTGAAGACTTCACTTGCGCTGTTCTGAGTTAACCCCATTGAAGGTCACCAACCTGATCACAATATGTCTTGTAATTTTACTGGAAACATGTTCTAACGGTTAACAAAAAAAATATTATTCAGCTTGCACCTGCTATTTTGATACAAGTCAACGGGTCAAAGGAATTGTTTTAGCTGCTTTTGTATAGTTTGTTAGTGCAGGGACTTAAGTGTAAATTTAGAAAGTTAGGTCGTTATGGTTGTTAAATACAGTTGAATGAGAATAACAAACTACTGTTTGATTGGCCTTTGGAGGTTCAATGGTTGTTGCCATTAGGGGATATTGTTTGGAATTTTAAGGGTTAACTATGCAATTTAAGGTTGAGAATGAAGTGTATTAACTTAGGGGTAGTCATATAACCAAGCTAAGAATATGGGGTATGGGGCGGGGTTGGGGCGTGGGTTGGGTACAAACGCCCAAGTCACCACCCCGGGTGGGCTTGGGTTTCGGCGTGGCCCCTTGGGCGGGGGTTTCAGCCCTGGCGTTGGGCATGCCTAGCGGTCCTCCATGGCCGGCTCTCATTTAAACGCGGGGAACGATCGGCACAATTTAAACGCGTGCCAACGTGGGGAACGATCGGCACAATTTAAACGCGTGCCAACACAAGTGGCGTGAGCTATGACCGAAGCTCGATCGTTTTAAAGCCTACTACGACAGCGTCCCGGGCGGCGATATAAGTCACGAAGACCGGGTGGCGGTGGCCAACATCGAGTTCCGGGGCAAAGAGCGGAAGCCGTTTGACAAGCTCGCCCTTTTCGAAATCTACCTAACGCTTTAGGCTTTTTTTTTTCTTTTTTTTTGTAATCCTTTTTTTTGTAGAATTTTGTAATTTTTAGGAAATTTAATAATATTTTTAGGCTTTTTTTTTATTTTGTGTGTATTTTTTAATTTTAGGTTTTTTTTTTAATTTTAATAAAACTGGCCAACCCACGCGGGCTAGCCACACCCCGCCATACCGACCCAACACGTCACTCACCAGCGGAGGGCTCGACGTGTCAACCCATGCCCAAACCTCTGCCCCACCATACCCCACGGTCTAACTATAAACTATGCAGAGTCACTTATTTAGTTTGCAAATGGGAAGTAGTGAGGGGAAATTCCAACATAAGACAATGATTCATGATACAGGGAATCATGCAACCACTGACACATTACTAGACTCTTTTGCTGATGTATTTCAAGTACCATCTTCTTTACCCCCCTCAAGGCCCCATGATCACATAATTAAAGTTTTCGCCATTTATAATGGAGAGTGTGCAGAGATATTAAATGTATCGCCATTTCCAATGGCAATTTGTGCGGACATTAACTTTTCGCCATTTTTAATGGTATATGTGCAGAAATTCTCCATTGATAATGGCTGTTACTTCCTGATCTGGTTGTACCTCCTGCAGAAATTAACTTTTCGCCATTTTTAATGGCGTATGTGCAGGAAAGGGCAAGCCTTGGGCCTAGGTACAAGACGCTTAATAAACAACCTGTGGTTCTATAAATTATCTTTAGGTCAGTAAGTTTACTAAGTTACATCCACTGTACATGCATTCTTAAGCATCCCCAAGCATGTAGCAAGCACACAGCAATACAACACCAATATCAACGTATCCCTCCTTCCCATTCAGCTCTGAGCCATTACATTTTACACATTCAAACTTTAATATTCCTCATCATAAAACACAATTTGTCTACACAGAGCTACATTTTTGTATATCACACATTACTAGTTGTACCATACAAATAAGTAGGTTCAATAAGTAACCTAATCCCAATCGGACCAAAATTTGACCAAATTATGAACCCTAGACCAAAATAAGCAGGTTCGAAACTACAAATGGAAACAAATGATGAACCCTAGATCAAAATATGATCAAAATCGGACCAAAATTTGACCAGATTGAAACGATAACGAACCTGGGTGTGCGTTCTTACATGGCTGCGTTCTTGCGTGACCAACATCGACCAAAAGCTGGATTAGAACAATGACAAACCTACATAATTGCGTAATTAGGTTAGTCACCACACACGCGAACGAAGAAGAAACAACATTATTCGAATATGAAACGGATAATCGACGGAGATAGGTATGTCGTGAAGGACCGTTGTGGATGTAGCGTTCCGATTCGCTGCGAGGATGGCCTGCTATCAACCTCCATAGGCACAAATGACGTATTTGTTTGAGTTAGGGTTTGGGTATCTTCTAGACGAAGAGATAGGATTAAAACTGACAATGAAGAGGCAAATTTTGGAATGGAGGGAATGTTTGAAATATTTTGGGAAATTTCAACAAGGGAATTGTGATTTAGAGAAAAGTTATTTTATTTTTTATAACACATTGTGCAAATATTAGGGGTGCAAATGAGCCGAGCGGCTCGAGATAGGCTCAAGAAAAAACTTGAAACATTTCAGTCCACCTCATAACCATTTCAGTCCCTGTATCGTAACTATTTCAATCTATTTATTATGTAAGTACAGGGACTGAAATGGTTATGAGGTGGACTGAAATGGTTACGAAAGTGAAACCACAGGGACTTAAATCATAATTTTTAAACTAATGGACTAAAATATTGATTTTTGACAAACCACATGGACGAAAACAGTAATTAACTCATTTTTTAATAATATTTACCACTTATTTAAAATTGTCTAGTAAACGAGCCGAGCCGAGCTAATTTAAATTTGTTTATAAGCCGAGCCCAAACCTAAAACTATTCTTGTTTAGTAAACGAGCCCGAACTTATCGAGCTTATGGGTCTAAACAAGTCTATTATATATATTATTTTTATTTAATATATTAATTAATAAACGAGCTAAGCTCGAGCCTAGTCAAGCTCAGGCTCGGCTCGTCTGCACCCCTAGCAAATATATTGTTTAATTAAATACCTATATATAGGTCCATAAACGAATCGAACGTTCAGAGTATAGTTCGTGAACCGTTCAACCGAAAGTCCGTTTATTTTCGTCCGTTTACTAAATGAACGAATATAAACAAGAAATTTTGTTCGTTAAGCTAAACGAACAAACATGAACAGAGGATGTGTTCGTTCAGTGGATTCTTCATAGTCTACTTATATAAAACTTAATAAATTACAAGCGATATTGTAATAAACCGAATATGTTGGTTATATACTTGTCAGAGTATCTCATATTTTTTTTCTTTTTTTTTTTCGATTTACTCTTTTGGTTCTTTGCAATACTAAGGAATTTACTATTTGTCATTTTGATACATTAAGGCCTAATATCATATATTAAGACATATGCGATCTACTACTATTGGGCATAATGATCTAATAAGGCCCAATATGATCCATTAAGCCCTATGTGATCTACTATTGGCTATTGAGATACATTAGGGGAGGGGGGTGGTTACTAGTGATAGAATTCTATCACTCCCAATATCCAATCAAATCATGCCATGTCATCACCCAATATTCTATCACTAGTGATAGAAATGTAGTGGGGGTGGTCATCACTAGTGATGGGATTCCAATGTACAAGTATTAATACACAATGTACAAGTCATACACATTCCTCAATAATTATTCAGCGCGTTATATAAACAACGAGTTATTCCTATCACTCATTACCAAAGTGGTGGCGGCGGTGTTAGTGATACTATCACTCGTTATGGGGAGTCCATAACGGACCGCCCCCTCCCCCCTTAGGGGCCAATATGGTCCATTAAGCCCTATGTGATCTACTATTGGCTATTGAGATACATTAGGGGCCAATGTGGTCCATTGTGATCCATTAAGGCCCAATATTGCTTATTAAGACGTATATGATTTACTATTGTCCATTGTATTCCATCATAGCTTCAAATAAGTGGTTACACAGGAAAATGTTATAAAGCCTTTAAAACAATAAAATCGCAAGCAATTTGGGTTCAATTATGGGTTACCCCATTCTCATCATCGCCTTATTTTACCACACACAGTAAGTCCATCGCAGTCGTGGATGGCCGGAACCACCGGAAACGGTGGGGAACACCCATATGTTTTTCTGTTTCTCTCTATAGCTCGAGTGAGAGCAAACCATTCAACCAATAAACTGAGAACAAAAGAATCTGCCGCCACCATAGACGACCGGAGCCGCCCGGCAGCGACGACCAAATAACCAAAAACTCCAGATTGAGACAAACACAACAAAAGAACAGTTGTCTAAGAGAACTGATGTTCAAGTCACAAACCAAACACCTAAAACGACCGACTGGAACAATAGATTCAGCAAAGACTAACATGTCACCGCCACAGACGGCCGGAGCTGCTGGGCAACAGCGGACCAACATCCCAAAAGTCTAGAGAGATGAGATGTTGAAGATGAGAATAAAAACCTAAAAGGTTTATAAACTAAAGAAACAAAATAACACATGTCTAAAAGGACACATGTTCTTCTAAAAAAACCACACACGTAAAACCATCAGGTTAATACAGCCCCTAGTATTGAACTAACCCATTGTACTACTTTACAGAGCACAGGGTACAAAAAGAAATGCAATAATATGTTACTGTGGTTTTGTCATAAACCACTGTCCAACATTCAAAGCTAACAATATCGTATAATATAGTATTGTATACTATCATAGTTTCGTATCGTATCGTATAATATCATATAGTATAGTATAGTACAATACAATACAGTACAGTACTGTGTAATATAGTGTGGTGTAGTATAGTGTAATATAGTGTCGTTTTGTATGGTATATGATCGTATGACATCGTACAGTATGGTATATAGTAATATAGTGTCGTGTGGTATCGTATCGTATCGCATCGTATCGTATATTATCATATCACATCGTATAGTATAGTGTAGTATGGTATCGTATCGTGTAGTATGGCATGGTATGGTACGGTACGGTATGGTATGTATCGTATAGTTTGGTGTGGTGTGGTGTGGTGTGGTGTGGTATGGTATGGTATATTATAGTGTAGTATCGTATCGTATCGTATAGTATAGTATAGTGTAGTATGGTATGGTATCGTGTAGTATGGTATTGTATGGTATGGTGTGGTGTGGTGTGGTGTGGTGTGGTGTGGTGTGGTGTGGTGTGGTGTGGTGTGGTGTGGTGTGGTGTGGTGTGGTGTGGTGTGGTGTGGTGTGGTGTGGTATGGTATGGTATGGTATGGTATGGTATCGTATACTATAGGGCATGTAGCTCGGAGGATTAGAGCACGTGGCTACGAACCATAGTGTCAGGGGTTCGAATCCCTTCTCGACCACAACCGGCCCAAAAGGGAAGGGTCTTTCCCTCTAGGGGTAGGAAAATCATGATCGGGGATAGCGAACCAAAAGCTATGGAACTTGGGTGTGGGTCTTTTGTCGAAATGGAATGGCATTTTTCTTTTATTATTTATCATAAATGAGTGAAGCATTACAAATAGTATGCCGGTCCCCCATCAGCGTATTTTTTTATTTTATGAGCTCGTAACTCTTCCTCGGCCAATATAGTATAGTATCATAAGGGTTCAATTGCTACAAATTACTGACAAATTTAACATTTTATTTTTTAAAATTATATGATTTTTATAATTGATAATTAACATATAAAGTATTATTTTTGTAGGAAATTTGTAGCAACTAGTGACAATTTGCTACAAATTTCTGACAAATTTAAGATTTTATTTTATAAAAATATATGTTTTTTAAATAACTTTTTGTTTGTGGGAAATCTGTAGGAACTTTTGTTAATTTCCTACAAATTATCGACAAAAATTATCATTTGCCTTTTTTGTAGGAAATTTGTAGCAGCTGATGTCAATTTGCTACAAATTTCCTACAAACTTATCATTTTATTTTTTAAAATTATCTATTTTTCTAAAACTAATAAATAACAAATAACATAACTTTTTGTTTGTAGGAAATATGTAGCAACTAGCGTTAATTTGCTACAAATTTCCGACAAATCTAGTATTTTATTTTTTAAAATTATGTTTTCTTTTTAATTTGTTGAATAATAGCCTTTTTGTAGGAAATTTGTAGCAACTGCTGTCAATTTGCTACCAATTTCCAACAAACTTATCATTTTATTTTTTAAAATTATCTATTTTTCTAAAACTGATAAATAACAAATAAAATAACTTTTTTGTAGGAAATTTGTAGCAAATTATGTTTTCTTTTTAATTTGTTGAATAATAGCCTTTTTGTAGGAAATTTGTAGCAGCTGATGTCAATTTGCTACAAATTTCCTGCAAACTTATCATTTTATTTTTTAAAATTATCTATTTTTCTAAAACTAATAAATAACAAATAACATAACTTTTTGTTTGTAGGAAATATGTAGCAACTAGTGTCAATTTGCTACAAATTTCCGACAAATCTAGTATTTTATTTTTTAAGATTATGTTTTCTTTTTAATTTGTTGAATAATAGCCTTTTTTGTAGGAAATTTGTAGCAACTGCTGTCAATTTGCTACCAATTTCCGACAAACTTATCATTTTATTTTTTAAAATTATCTATTTTTCTAAAACTGATAAATAACAAATAAAATAACTTTTTTGTAGGAAATTTGTAGCAAATTATGTTTTCTTTTTAATTTGTTGAATAATAGCCTTTTTGTAGGAAATTTGTAGCAGCTGATGTCAATTTGCTACAAATTTCCTACAAACTTATCATTTTATTTTTTAAAATTATCTATTTTTCTAAAACTAATAAATAACAAATAACATAACTTTTTGTTTGTAGGAAATATGTAGCAACTAGTGTCAATTTGCTACAAATTTCCGACAAATCTAATATTTTATTTTTTAAAATTATGTTTTCTTTTTAATTTGTTGAATAACAGCCTTTTTTGTAGGAAATTTGTAGCAACTGCTGTCAATTTGCTACCAATTTCCGACAAACTTATCATTTTATTTTTTAAAATTATCTATTTTTCTAAAACTGATAAATAACAAATAAAATAACTTTTTTGTAGGAAATTTGTAGCAACTGGTGTAAATTTGCTTCAAATTTCCGACAAATCTAATATTTTATTTTTTAAAATTATGTTCTCTTTTTAATTTGTTGAATAATAGTCTTTTTTGTAGGAAATTTGTAGCAACTGCTCTCAATTTGCTACCAATTTCCGACAAACTTATCATTTTATTTTTTAAAATTATATATTTTTCTAAAATTGATAAATAACAAATAAAATAACTTTTTTTTGTAGGAAATTTGTAGCAACTGGTGTAAATTTGCTACAAATTTCCGACAATTTCAATATTTTATATTTTTTAAATTATTTATTTTGTTGTAGTTACAAATAATATAAAATTTTATTATTTTTGTCGGAATTTTGTCGCAAAGATTATAAATTTTGTGACAAAATTGCTACAAACGCTTGTTGTGTGGCAATTTTGTAGGAAATTTGTGGAAAAGTTTTGGGTCTTTCTTTGTTTTTCTTTTTTGTCAAAAAATTGTAGGAAAATTGTAAAAAAAATTGAGTTGTAGGAAATTTGTAGGAAACTTTTGTAGGTAAAAATTGAGTTTTCTAGTAGTGTAGAGACACACGCTAAAAGTTGTGGGATTTCAAGCAATGCTAACCTTAATTATCCGGGTTGTCACAGTTATACTAGATATGAGTCGGAACCAAGTGATTCATCTTGTCTATCTGTTTTTTCTTTTATTTTTATTTTCAGCATTTTAGTTAGTTTTTATTTTTCTTAGTTTAAAACATTTTTCTAAACTTTTTATTTTGATTAGACGTTGAGGATAAACCGGTACTAAAAGCTCTTGTGTCCTTGGACGACCTCGGTATCTTACCAACGCTATACTACGCTCACGATGGGTGCACTTGCCCATATGTGTGTTTAGTGTTAGTAAAATATCGTGTTTTATAAATTTAAAACTTGGCTAAAAAGTGTTAACGGGGCTTAAAATATACACCTAATATATATAACACTTCACACGCATCAGGTAGCGTAATATCCGTTTCACAATCACCATATGCGAAGCTCTTGGATTAGACTGAAATCTTGCTGCGAGGCAGGTTGGATACATAATATCGGGTCTTGAAGCTGTCAAGTACATCAGCGATCTGATCATGGAACGATATAACGTTTCATCTACCTTCTCTCCGGTGAGATTAGGGTTTATCCCATGATTCGTCGCTAGTGGGGTGGAAGCTGGAGTAGATCCTGACATCCCAAATTTCTCTAAGATATCATGAACATACTTCGTTTGATGTATGAAAATTTCCTTAGGCAGTTGATCAACCTGAAGTCCCAAGAAGAATTTCATCTCACCCATCGATGACATTTCAAATGTTTGCTTCATAACTCCTTCAAAATCTTTGCACAGATTTTCATTTGTTGACCCAACTGGAGTAGCTTCAGCCTCAGTAGTGGTTTCATTGTTCTCGAACAACTGGGGAGATTTGTGTTTCATTTGTTCTTCTCGTTCCCAGGCAAACTCTGGGCCACGACGGGAGTTCCAACGAACTCGAACAATAGGTATCCTGGTGCGTTAGAGAATCTTGTCCTCCCGATCCAAGATTTCCACTGGTTCTTCGACAAATCGCAACTGATCGTCAATTTTGGGCTCCTTGAAAGGAACTATGAGGGTTTCATCTAACAGACACTTCTTCGGATTCGACACATGGAATACGTTGCGAACTCCACTGAGTTCTTCGGGTAGATTCAATCTGTAGGCCACCTTGCCGACTCTCTCCGTGATTTCGAAAGGTCCAACATGTCGCGGTTTAAGTTTGCCTCGTTTATCAAAACGAACTACACCTTTCCAAGGTGAGACTTTAAGTAGTACTCGATCCCCAACCTGGAACTCGAGTGGTTCCCTGCGCTTATCAGCGTAGCTTATCTGACGGTCACGAGCTGCCGCCATTCGTTGTCGTATCAGAGCAACCTTCTCTGTTGTGTCTACGACGAGTTCTAGGCCAGGGATTTGGCTATTGCCAACCTCTGCTCAACAAAGAGGTGATCGGCACTTCGGTCCGTACAATGCCTCGAACGGAGCAGCCCGGATGCTGGTGTAATATCTGTTGTTATACGAAAACTCCACTAAAGGGAGGTGTCTTTCCCAGCCGTTGCCAAAGTCAATTACACATGCTCGAAGCATGTCTTCAAGAGTTTGGATGGTGCGTTCAGTTTGCCCATCCGTCTGTGGATGATATGCCATGCTCATGTCTAGACGTGAGCCAAGGGTGTCGTGTATTGCCTGACATAAATCAAGTATATATCAGAGTCAGAAATAACAGGAGTTGGCACCTTGTGCCTAAAAATCCGCCTCTCTCAGAGGAATATTCACAAGCTGTGAAGACTCGTCAGTTCAAAAAGGTGTGCTGGCTACATGAGGCGATCCACGATCACCCAGGTGATATTGTTTCCGCTATGAGTTTTGGTAAACCAGTGGCAAACTCCATGGCCGTTCGTTCCAATCTTCAAGCAGGTGTGTTCTGATTACTAACACGAATCAGAAGGTTTCTGATGCTCCCCCTTGACTTTCGCACAAGTCAAACGCCGTTCACATGCTTCGTTGTGTAGGCCTTCGAGCCCAGTTGCCAGTACAAGATCCTCCGATCCTAACATATTCCATCAAATCCAGATGACCCGCATATCGGGGCTGGTGGGCCTCGCTCAACACAAGTTCCCTCGGATTGCTATACAGTAGAATCCATATTTTGTTCCCTGAAGCAGCGAGTACCGTCCATCTTGCCAGAAATTGCTCCTCCATGCCCCACATGAACCCAACTCGAAAACCCTCATCCTTCAGCGCTTCAGTTTGAACAGGGTGAATCTGACTGGGTAGGCTAGAATTGATGTTGAGCTGCACGCTCATACGCGTTTAGGTTCCATAGTCGTAATCGCTCAAGAGTTCCATCCAGCGATGCCATTAACTGATTTAACTCTCTCGTAACCAGGGTACACGGGAGGCCCTTATGATCGGTCTAAGCAGTACATTCGGTACCGCCCAAGTACTGCCTCCCACTTAAATCCAACGACCACGGTTTCCATCGCAGATTGTATGTCGTGCAGTTCCTCTTCGTAACACCATTACGTAAGTCATCACTCTCTCATGTTGCATCGGCGTGTAACTGGGACTCTGATTCGAACAATCATGGTATACCGCCAAATCAACGGTTCCCTCGGATAGAAGTGATGCTCATTGCATTGCAGGGTTGGGTTTCAGAAGCTGAAAAGACGTCCTCCTGTTTTTGTCTTCCACGAACACAGCACTCTGCTATGCTAAAGAGATTTATGCTGCGCGATCTTCGAAAATCCTGTGATGAATCTGCGATAGCATCTAATGAGACCAAGAAATTGCTGCATCCTCGAAGGGATCTTTGGTACCGAACAATATCTAACGAAATGGGTCTTTAGCGAGATCCGCGTGTATTCCCACTTCGTTGATCATATGACCAAAAGGTATCTCTCGAATCCAGAAGTTAAATTTAACAAGACTTCGCATGGAGTGACTCCTCCCTCAGGAGCTCTAAAATAGGATACAAATGCCGCCCATGATGTTCCTTCCTCTTGGAAATGATCCAGAACGTCATCCATAAATGCGGTCGATTCATGTGGTCCATAAAGTTGCTGGTGTGTTGATTAACTCAATGGTCATGGTGTACAAAGTCGCAATGGCCGTATTGCGTTCGATATGCCGTTTTAGGAACATTCTCCTCTTGGTCTTCCGTCAATACATGGTCGAGGCAAACAGTTCTTGATTGTCACCTTGCTGAGTTCTGGATAATCAGTACACATACGAAAAGGTTTTATCTTCCCGAATATAGCTGGGGCTCCCCAAAGCGAACAAAAACTATGTCCAATAAAACTCATGTCCAACAGTTCCTGTAGATAGTCCTTGCAACCCTCCTGGTGCAAGACGGTATGTATCACGGGTAATCAGAGCTGCCCCTGTCGTGAGATCAAACTGAGATTCTGCCTAACAGTGGTGGAAGTAAATCTGAAAGCTCCTTGGGTAGCACACTGAGAAGAATCACGAATATTTGGTGGATCCTCGATCCTCTTTTCCTTAGCCTCAACATCCGTAACGGTTGCTAACGTAGCGGGGTGATCCCTCCGTAGACACTTCTGGGCCTTCATAGTTGAAATGGCGCTAACCTTTGCATCACTCTGTTGTTTTAGAACAAATAACGATCCTCCACACAAAATTTTCTCCTCACAAGGTATGTCTGCGCGATTTCTGAATGACCAATCCACACTAACTACTGCATTGTAACCACTAGGGGTAGTAGAAGGATGGTCGATGTCGAACACCTGTCCCCCAAGGTCGAATTTGCATCCCAGTGAACATATAAGGCTTCAATTGACTTGCATCAGCCGACTCCACAACATGTTCGGTTTCAAGAAGCATCAGGGTTAAACAGAACAGAGACGAAACGAATAGCTACTCATCCAAGCTATCGTGTTGCAATTACGCCTGATATAGCCTATGCCAATACTAAATGTCCTTCCATGAGCTTCATTTCCAGTGTTTTCGTCACGAGAATTTCCAGTACTGCCGTCGTTCCCTTGATTGTCGTCACCTTGACTTAACACAGTCAATCCTTGTCGAGGTCACCTTCGTTTCCATACTGTAGGCTACGATCACGAGTACCTTGATGTTGCCGCGACTGTTGCCTCTAATATTGTCGCCTGTAACGGTGTTATACGTCCTTTCACCAACAAGGTCCATCTTTTGACATTCCGTGCCACGTCCTAAGGCACTACTCATGATGCAGGCGGTTACACAGTCTGCTTTACAGTCAATCGTCATCGATTTTGTCCCGATTGGTTCATAAGAGTCGACTCCCATGAGTCGCTGGCTGGGGTTAAGGATTCGATTGGAGTCAAATCCCTGTTATTCGTTGCCGGTAACTAGGGGCGTTCAAATGCTGAAGCCGGTAAGGTACTACGTTTACCCTCTTGTCCATCATTCTTGCAAGTTGACTGAGTAATACACGGTATGTCACGAGAGTGTTGCAGAAGTGATCACACTTCGGGATCTAAGGCGTCAATATTCTAAGTTCCAACAAACAAAGATAGGTGAGGAAAGTATAGTCCAATCAGTTGACGCTGAGCCATCCAACTCAGGGACGTTCGTACTAGCACCTAACATGCTATACAGTTCGCTAGGCCTTCAGATGCGTGATCAGGTGATACTCGATAGCATCGAGATTCGTAAGGATCCAGAAAGTAGTGAAAAGATCACGTTCGAGTAGGAGGCAATCACTGCTATGACTCCTATAGACTGCTGAGTTCTAACATAACATCAATTAACAGAGCGGAACCCCTCTCACACTCGTTAAGCCTCACTGGGACTCACATGCACCCCGCATTATTATTATGTGTGCACCCATAATAATAAGGCAATTTGCATGCTTATCTCAGTGCCTCTTAACTCGCGCTAAAAGGTTCCCCGAATTCGAGCAATAAGACAGATGACGCCACAACACAGATCATGAAAGTTCAAGAAGAGTCGCACTCTTAAAACACGTAACATGGGTTGGTAACATAGAAGTTCATAATGCAGTGCTAAGTGTGCATTCACGTGTAATGTCATACATAAGTGTACGCTAGATATACTATGCAATAGTAAACGAGAAAACGAACCTTGCAGTCTGGAGCTGAGTGTCATGGTCGATTATGGAACTGTTCGGTTATAGTCTGGTTTTATGAAAACGTTTTAAAACCGAGTTCTCTATAACCAGTGGCTCTGATACCAAACTGTCACACCCCCAAATTACCACCTAGGGCATGTCCCTAATGGAGGTGCAACGATCCAACAAAGAGCCACCAATCATATCAAACACAATTAATAATGTATTGAAATACTCAATTGAAAGAAATGTATTGTTTGTAAATTAAACCAAAACCAAAGTATTGAGCGGAAGCATAAACGTATAAGTGTGTAAATGTATCAAAACCAATTCAATGTAATTGTTTATCATGACCACAACCACTCCAGCAGCATCAGACAGCAAGTTCCCAAGTTCCTTCAATGATTACCTACAAGCATGTAAACAAGTGTGTCAGACTACGCTGGTGAGTTCAAGGTTTGTGTTTGTTTACCAAGTTGTATTACCAATCATGTGAGTAAAACAGTTTACAAAAAGATATGTTGTTTGTTGTTATGATGTTTCAATGTTGTTATTACTCGATTACCGAATGGCCATATGATATGTGATTGCCAACCCCAATGCCTCTATCAAAGCATTGGTCATGTTTTAAGGTAATTAGTTCACGCCCGTTCTCCTCGAACGTCGTGAGGGTGCCAAACCTAATAGCGCTATCAACTAATAACCCCTGTTGCCCTACAAGCAACGTGCCGGTAGATATTGTGGTCTTACAATGATAGAAAACTGAGTACGATAACCAACATCCCGTTACACATGCATTCCTCCTCGGAACGTTACCCGTTATCCCTTCCCTGGGATCCATGCTTGAGAAAGAGCAATGAACTCACCTTAGGTTTGCTCGGTTAGACAAGTTACTCGTTAAATAAGTTCAATACTCACGACCTAGAAGAGTGTTTGGTAATGATCAGTTTTACAGTTTGTTTACACATAGATCACATCAGTGGTTGTCACGTATGGCACGTATAACAGTTAAGCAACAATTCAAGCAAGAACAATGATTATTCAAACAGTTGATCCAATAGTACATAGTATCGAGTAGCCCAATCAAGTTACAAGGTCCGATCCAATCAACAATCCCAATCCGGTTATCTAACCCTAACCGGATTGCCCTTAACACTATTGAACCGATCCGGATGGCCCAAGTCCATCCGGTTAATATATAGTCCCATCCGGTTCGTCATGTATTCAACCCCCCCCCCCTCCGGATCATATTACTGATCCGGATTAACATCTCATCCGGACCGATCTATAACCCACTAATCGTGTTAAACCAAACATACCAGCAACCCATTAACTAGCAATTGATTATGAAAATGAACACTTCACGTGTTGTGCACTGACACAAACCACCACTCAAACCAAGCATTCAACTTTTAATTAATTGTATTTGAATTTCATTGGACCTCCAATACCCTCTCACATGGGCCGATTATGACACTGCTAACATCACATGTTCCTTACATAAATTTTAATGCAAACTTGAACCATGTAACAAGTGCTATTATATGATAGGACCAAAACCAATTAGTGCTTATCAAAGTGGCTTCTTGAATTGTCTTTTGTGCTCACATGGGCCATCAAAGCAATCAATGATTACATGATCTAACAACAGCATATGTGATTGCAACTAAACAGTAATATCATGTGATCTTTAGTTCAGCATTGACATGCACATATATTATATTTGCAAATATAGCCATCGCATACAACAGACTCGAAGAGTGCGAAGTAATGGTTCGATGATCACACATATCAAGAGATTCACGTGACAAGGGATGAGCACATCATCGATCATATATTACTACACGCATATATACAAAAAGAATGTAATTTATTATGATCACAAAAGTCAAACAGTTTTACATTTCAAACCCCAATTATTTACTAGCAACTAATTACCATATAACATCACATAATCCAACTGTTACATCAAACTTCATCAGCCATCATCGGAAATCGAACATTCAAACTCACAAGCCTTAATATTTTTACTAATCATTTAAATCAGATTCATGCACATCCACCTTCTATAGATCATACATATACAACCAAGTTCGCACATAACAATATCAAACAATTAAGAACTAACATAAGTTCGAATCTACTAACCAGGGACTCTACTGAATAATATGATGCCTTGATGGATGCCTCGATGATAGGGATCCACTGCCATTGTTTGAAGAGGGGATAGGGCACTAGGGTTTGCAAGAAGTTGGGAAACCTTATACTTAATGCACGTAAATAATGTGGAGAGGGGGTGGGCTCAGTTTGGGCCTGAGGTAACACAAGGAGCAACACATACAACCTGTTATGTGCGCACACCATGGCCGGCCCAAGTTTCATTTATGTGGGCTTAAAGTAGAATAAGCGGGGTGTGGCCTCCGGCCCAAAGTGTGTGTGTGTTAAGTGAGTTTTGCGGCACAACCCATTTGGTTCTCTAAATTAATTGAATGACACACAAACGCGTTTAACAATTTCGTGTATAGCTAGTCAGTTAAACACACGCAATCATTTAGTGGTGCACGAGATGGGCAGATAAACATAGAGACACACGCTAAAAGTTGTGGGATTTCAAACAATGCTAACCTTAATTATCCGGGTTGTCACAGTTATACTAGATACGAGTCGGAACCAAGTGATTCATCTTGTCTATCTGTTTTTTCTTTTATTTTTATTTTCAGCATTTTAGTTAGTTTTTATTTTTCTTAGTTTAAAACATTTTTCTAAACTTTTTATTTTGATTAGACGTTGAGGATAAACCGGTACTAAAAGCTCTTGTGTCCTTGGACGACCTCGGTATCTTACCAACGCTATACTACGCTCACGATGGGTGCACTTGCCCATATGTGTGTTTAGTGTTAGTAAAATATCGTGTTTTATAAATTTAAAACTTGGCTAAAAAGTGTTAACGGGGCTTAAAATATACACCTAATATATATAACACTTCACACGCATCAGGTAGCGTAATATCCGTTTCACAATCACCATATGCGAAGCTCTTGGATTAGACTGAAATCTTGCTGCGAGGCAGGTTGGATACATAATATCGGGTCTTGAAGCTGTCAAGTACATCAGCGATCTGATCATGGAACGATATAACGTTTCATCTACCTTCTCTCCGGTGAGATTAGGGTTTATCCCATGATTCGTCGCTAGTGGGGTGGAAGCTGGAGTAGATCCTGACATCCCAAATTTCTCTAAGATATCATGAACATACTTCGTTTGATGTATGAAAATTTCCTTAGGCAGTTGATCAACCTGAAGTCCCAAGAAGAATTTCATCTCACCCATCGATGACATTTCAAATGTTTGCTTCATAACTCCTTCAAAATCTTTGCACAGATTTTCATTTGTTGACCCAAATATGATGTCGTCCACGTATATCTGAACTATCAGAAGATGTCCATCGACTTCTTTGGTGAAGAGAGTGGCGTCCACTTTTCCACGGATGAAGCTGTTGGTAAGCAGGCGTTGAGACAATGTCTCGTACCAAGCTCTCGGGGCCTGGTGTAAACCATACAGCGCTTTATCCATTAAATAAACCTTGTCTTTGTGGATTGGATCGGTGAAGCCCGGTGGCTGTCCGACATATACCTCCTCTTTTACCTTCCCATAGAGAAACGCCGATTTAACATCTAGCTGATAAACTTTAAAATTTTTCCAAGATGAAAATGCTAGGAAGATTCTGATCGCTTCAAGTCTAGCAACCGGAGCATACGCTTCAGTGAAATCTATACCGTCCTGTTGACTGAAACCCTGAATTACGAGTCGAGCTTTGTTACGAATAATAACCCCTCTATCATCCCTTTTGCACTTGAACACCCACTTGGTGTTTATCTTCCTGTGGCTATCAGGCAAGTCTACCAATTTCCACACTCCTAACTTCTCAAACTGACTCAGCTCTTCTTGCATCGCGTTGACCCAAGAATCTCCAGTTAGCGCCTCCTTATATGTTCGCGGTTCAATCTGCGAAATAAAACAACTAAGTGAAAACTCAGTTTGTAACGAAGCAACTGTAGAATAAAAACATGTAAGGCCTTGGTCAATTTGACGTCTAGTGCGAACGCCTGATTGCAATTCTCCAATAATCAACTCTTCTGGATGGTACGAAAGAGTTCTCGGCATCACCTCGCCTGGAACATCTACCTCGTCTTCCTAATTTGTGACATTCTGATTTGCACCTTGTTCACTGACTGGAATTGTTTGACTTGAAATCTGGATCTGCTCCCCCTCAGAATCTGAATCACCATGATCAAATACAGGCATATTATCATATTCTTGATTATCATTGACTGCCGTCTGATTGTCAAGAGTTTGCTGAATATCGTCATGCTCTCCAGCATTACTAGGACCGGCTTCATCGTCATTAGAAGCTCGATTTTGACGTCTAGAATACTCAGCTGGGAATCTTTCTTGTGATTCTTCATACTCTCTTAGAATATCCAACTCGTCAAAGAAATCTGTTTCTTCTTCAATGTCAAACGAATCCCATAAAGTATCGTAATTAAAACGCCATGAGTCGCCTGGATTCTGCGGTGGCATAGTATAACCTTGGCATTCAACATTGTGTGCTTCAATAATCCGCTTCAAACTTGGAACAAAAACTCGCTTTAATGGACTTGAGTAACCCACAAATATTCCTTCAATGCTCTTTGCACCAAATTTTCCAAAAGGCTCTAGAACGGTGCAGGGAGACCCAAACGGTTCTAAATACTTCAAGTTCGGTTTGCGGTTGTTGATTAGCTCAAAACATGTCTTGTTGAATTTCTTCACTGTAAGACCCCGATTGAGTGTATAGCATGCGGCTGACACTGCTTCTGCCCAAAAGTTGACAGGTAGTTTAGAATCAGCAAGAATCGTCCTGGCCGTTTCAATTAGCGTCCTGTTCTTTCTTTCAGCTACTCCATTCTGCTGCGGAGTGTAAGGCGCGCTAAATTCATGCAATATACCTCTTTCATCACAATATTCTTCCATTTTGAAATTCTTGAACTCAGTACCATTGTCACTACGTAATATTCTGATGCGGGTTTGGTACAAGTTTTCCATTTTCTTGAAAAGCGTCATCAAACGATCAAACGTCTCATCTTTTGACTTCAAAAATAATACCCATGAAAATCTTGAGTAATCGTCTGTAACTACTAGACAATAGAGATCCCCAGTTATGCTTTTGACGTTCACTGGACTAAACAGATCCATATGGAGTCTCTCTAAAGGTCTCGAGATTGAATTTTCCTTCTTCCCAGGGTGAGATTTCTTCTTTTGCTTGCCTTTGACACAGCTAATGCACTCCCCCTCAAGATGAAAACCTTTCACATGAACACCAATTACTAAGTCGTTATGCACCAGGTGATTCATTTTTCGCAAGTGAATATGACCCATCTTTCGATGCCATAAATGTGATTCTGTTTCCGTTGCTCTTGACATAAAACAATGAGCCTGACCCGTGGTAGTAGTTTCTACACTCATGTCCAACACGTACAGATCATTCACTCTGGGCGCTCTCATGATAACCCACTCTTCGGGAACTACAAATCCTGGTTTCCAGATCAAACATTCTTTGTCTGTAAAGTGCGTTGTATACATACGATCACAGATCTGAGATATGCTCAGAAGATTGTTTTCAAGCTCGGCGATGTAGTCTACTCTTTCAAACGTAACAATACCATTCGATAGAGTTCCTTCACCAACTATTCGACCACCTTGATTTCCTGCAAATCCCACATATCCTCCATTAAACCCACGAACATCGTACAGTAGGGTCTTCTTCCCCGTCATGTGCCGAGAAGCTCCACTATCCATAATCCAACGTCAAACGGATCTTGGAAGTTCCGGCACATTTCAAAAACACTTTAGTTAGATGTTGATGTCACCCAAGCCTCTTTCGACTCGGGTAACTTGACATTGAGGTGAGTTTTTGCAATGTAAAGTGGCGGAAAATTCTTGTCATTCATCTTTAAGCTCTCCTCAGACCCAATCTCAACCTTTTTATATAAAAAGAAATCATTTTGAGAAGGTTGACCAGATGATTGGTCTTTCTTTGGTACATTCTTCTTTTCAGAAGTAGTATACTCTTGTTTCTACAGTTTCTCATAGTGATCCAAAGGAACATTCATCCTTACCAGAGCGGTAGAAGACGATTGTTTTTCTGTCTCAGAAACCTTTGGTTTTGGAGAACTTGTTTTCTTTTCAACTAATTTTGGCTTCCATGCTTGTTGAGGCGAAGCAACCCGTTTGTAAAATTTGTCAGTTTTAGTTACCATATTCTTTACAGGTTCAGTTTTGAGTTTGATATTTTCATTTTTCAAAACTTTCTTCTCAAAAATCATTGGAGCTTTTCCTTTTGCATCAACTTTCTTTTTTCGATTTTCAACAACTTCCGTCTTAGACTTCAAATTGGTACACTTTCGTGCAATATGTCCAACTTGATTGCATTTGAAGCATGTTCGGGTGTCAACAACCCGACTTGTGTCTTCAGACTGAGGCTGTGAGGCCTTCTTCTCAAAGAATTCTTCATTTGTTTTTGAAAAAATCTTAGATTCTTCATCAGAAAGTGAACTTGAACTCGAAACAAAAACCTTTTTCTCAACAAACTTCTTGTTTTGAATATTTCTTCTATGATAATTCTTACCACCCTGATATCCACCCGACCATCTGTTTTGATTGTTGTTATAAAAACGCGGTGGAACAACTGGTTTCTTGTAGTAAGCTTTATCTTTTTCGAAATTCATTTGCCTCTTTGTCTGTTTCAAACCTTCTATCTCAGACAGATCAATTTCAACCAATTTAAACACGTTTTTCAATTTGTTCACATTTACATTCTCCAACGAAAATTCAAGATCCGAATACAACTTATCAGATCCCGACATCTTGTACATTACAAGATTAGATTCTTCATTTAAGTTGTTTTTGGACTTTGATTTCGGAATGTATTTGTCCAAAAAACATCCATCATCCTCAGTAGTGTCACTTTCAGATTTTAAAACATTTTCAACCACACTTTTCACAACTTCGGACTGAACACTATCATCGGAAGATGAAGTGAATGTGACATCAATTGTGTCTGGAAGCTTAACTTCACAAACTTCTTCATCATTTACCAACCCTGATTTTTTCTTTGAAAAATTATTTAAAACTGGTGGTGGAACCTGATGAAACCCAACCCCGGTTCCATCAAAGTATACATCTTCGCCTGCTTTGTTCTTCCCAATTGGTTTAGGAACGATATGTTGAAGAACAAAACTTGCGGAGTTGTAACTGGTCAATTTCAACTGGATGCGTTCATTTTCAATTTTAGCTTCTTGAAACTGAAGCTTCAACTTAGCAATCTCATCCAGTTGTTGGTTGATTTGCTCTTCTTTTACTCTAAGAACACCGGTCAGTTGAATATTTTCTTTGGTTGTTTTACCATTTCTTTCATCAGAATCTTTTACCGTTCGTTTTAGCTTCTCAAAATTTTCCGAAATTTGAAGATTTTCAATAATCAACTTTTCGTTTTCTTTCCTAATTCTTTCTATGTCATTTTTATCATCTTCGATTTTCTCAGTTAATTCTTTTAATCTATCGTTCGAAGCTTTCAACATTTTGTCACGGTTTAGAATCTGATCTTCAACATTTCTGACTTTTCCAGTCAGTTCTTCAAACTTCTTACCGCTGAGGTAAGCAATTGTACTACAAACTTTGCACTCTTTCATGCAATTTTTGTAGTCATTCTCAGTTTTATCTTTCTTACCTGACTCATTGATTGCATCATTCTGACTGACCTTGCTTTTAGACTCAGTTCCAGAACCAGAAACTACCTCTAGCTCTTTTGCAGCAAGCACTTTGTCAGCCATCTTCTTCAAATTTTCAGTAGTGAATTCTTGTGACGTATCAATAATCCCGTCATCAACTTTCTTTGGCTGCGGCTCTTTCTCTTTCTCATCAGCTTCTCCTTCTCCCTACCACATTCTTTGCCTGGCTTCTTCTTCTTCAGCAATTTGTTTGGTGAGAGTTTCAACATCTACAGTATCTGGATCAACAGCTATGTTTCCATTAGGATCGAGATAACATTCTCTATCAGGATCCCATCGATTTGCTTTCTTTGCTTCCATCCATGTGCAATCGATTTTGCCTTTCATGAATTGAGCTGATGCCTTCCTGTTGACATACTTCACTTTTTCAGATCTGGTATCTTTAAAAGGAACAATCTTTGCTGTAAAGGCATATCCAACTGCATCTTCCTCTGGCAAAACATCACTCCAATCATAACCTTCATCATCATGAAAAACAGCAAGTTCCTTGGATTTTTCTTTGGGTGCCTCCTCTATCTTCTTCATCCTGGGAGGTTCTGCTTTATTTTGATGATAAATTGCTCTTTTGTAATAATCCTCTTGAAAAGGATTTGCAGTATCATCAGTGTAAGCATTTCGGCACTCACGCTTAAAATGACATTTTTGTTTACATTTAAAACATGTGACTTTTGACTTGTCAAAACCTAACTTGGTAGAAGGTCCACCAATAGACTGTCTTCCGGTAATCTCCATGAGTCGCTGCGCTCTTCTCACTGCACTCGCCATACACCACCTTATATCGATCAACTCTATCTCCTCAGGGTCGATCTGATCGTAGTCTTCTTTTGTTAGGTTGGTGTTTCCAATCTTTCCTGCAACGAGGCTTTCGTACGATTCTAACACAGACGCTAAAAAAAGCATCTGTTGTTTGGCAGATTCTTCACTAAAATTCTGACCATTCTTTAAATCCACAGCAATGTTGCGTTGAAATAGATTTTTCAGAACAGAATGATTTTGAGCAGTTGATGAGGATCCACAATGATAACCACTGCTAGGAGTTTCTTGATTCACTGTATTTGAACTTTCTGCAGAAAATGCTGTTTTTGGTGATGCAGATTTCGGGATCATACTTCCTCTGTAATACAGCTCCACATTCTGCTGGTATGATGTGTTGTTGACTTTATTGGATTTTCTGATCTCCAATTCATGGCTTTCCAGTCTTTCGATAAGCAGATCCACTGTCAAATATTCTGACTTGATTGTGTTTTTCAGCATCAAGGCAAAGTATTGCCAGTCTTGCTCATTTGGTAGTGAATCAAATAATTTGTCAACCAACTCCTCTCGAGTATATATGATTCCATGTCTTGCAAGCTCCATCTTCAAATGCCCAAATCTTTCAATCATTTTAGACACCGATTCGTTTTTCAAACATCCAAACAAATCAAATTCCTTTCGTAAGAACTTCTTTTTGTTCTTAACTATCTCGGCACTACCTACACATTTCACTCTCAGTTTCTCCCATAGATCTTTCGAATCTTTGTACTCAATCAATGAAATGATGTCGTCTCTCACAGACTGATGAAGCAAAGCAATGCACTTTTGTTCAGCAACATATCTTTCTATTTGATTTTCTTCTAAATTTTCATAATCCGTTCTCCCCAAATCAAAACCATTCTTCAAGCTTTTCCAACTAAGATATGCAAACGCTTTAAGCCATTCTTCAAATCTTGTAGCCCACATGTTGTAATCTTAAATTATCATCAACTTGGGCGGCTTATTGTATGTTCCATATGCACTGTCTACACTCAAAGCATCAGACAGAGTTTTCTTTGCACTTGGGTTAGGAACATTTTCATTTGTGTTGTTTGATGTATCATCTCCGGTGTTTCCCATGAAAGCAATGTAGGATCGGTTTTGACACCGTACGATTGCGTAACGAACGTTCGACGTGCGGAATCCGTGAACGTGCGTGATCGAACACACAAGAACGTACTAATAACGTGATTCTATTGAATAAGATGACGTGTACAAAGCCGAGAATCACGTGAGAGAACTTTCTCTCTCTAAGCTTAGATCTTCTAATTCCCAAATGAGCAAAAAGTCTTAAACTCTAACACTAACTCCTCTATTTATAGGCTAAGGGATATAAGGATTTCTCCTTATTTACAAGTTTGCCACCTTGCCCTTTTTAACTAGATATTACAATAAAATGCTAGAATTCTTCTGTTTCTGCTACGGACTAGATTGACGGAGGCGATAGACACATAATGCACTAACAGACTCCCCCTTGGATATTGCCGTAGTCAATCTCGTAGCATCTTCTCTTCTCTTTCTCGAACAGAATCCCCGTGGATCTGTCTTCGAGCTTCCGTTGCTCCCCTTCTTCTTAGACTTTTTTTCCTTCAGGCTCCCCCTTTTGTCTAGCTTTCGTACTTTTGGGATCGACAACTGGATTTCCGAATACAAGCTCCTTCAGGATAGTTATCTGGCTCTTTGAATCCACGCTTCCTCTTGCGTTGAGCTCGTCTTCAGACTCCCCCTTAGACTCAGCTGTCGGGATCGTAGTCTGGCTTTCACAAGTTCACAAATTCAGGATCAATTCCTGGCTCTATTCTGCATATGCTCAGGATTTGAAACCTGGTTAACCTGCAAATCCTCTACCCATAACATAAGTTTCACAAATTTATAACACTTATATTTAAGAAACTTACTTGATAGAAATCATTCATTCATCAATCTGTATAGTTACATCAAGTTCAAGTGAATGACCTTGATTAACTAATCATACAATCTTTCAAAACATTTGTATATAACATTCAAATTTTTCAACATATTCTCCCAATCCAATTGTTCATCATGTTTAGCACTTCGAATTTTGAATATCAGCTCTTCAATATCAGTTGTCGAAAATCTTTTTGTATTTTCAAAAATCTATACTAAACCACAATCTTTTTGGGTTTTTGTTTTTAGAGAAATACAGTAAAGAAATATATGCAAACAATATTTTTGTGAGTTTATGTAAGAGGATCATATCAGTTCATGAGACCAATCACAAGCACCGTTAAGCTTTTGACATTTTAAGTTCTAAACGATTCACATAGATTGTCAGTATACTGGTCCACTTAAATTTTCACACAAAGTTCAACTGCTTCGAGATACGAGTTTAATGTCTTAGATACTTAAACTTAATCGCGTGTCCCACCTCAGAATATACTCCCGTATCCAGATCCCAATATTCAGTCTTACAGGTGAGTATAACACAAATGATATCTGTAAGGGGAATAAATTATGAAGAATCATGAGAGCTCAGGTCAGAACTACCGTTCAGCAGAGAGATCATGACTCAACTTTTGGGTGTGTCCCCTTTAGAGGATCTTTTTTACAACAGCATTGCTAAGCAATTTTATTGTCTTATCATATATGTTGAGGGTGATGCTATTTTTCAAGCATTGCGGAAAGTATTATTCGAGGACTAGGTCAGAACTTCCATTCAGCAGAAGTCCCGGAATAATACCCCAGATATCACTGAGTATAAAAACCTAGTATATCAGAAAAAGGAATCTTTCAAACGAGATTTCGGGGGTTACCCATATATCCAAGAGATGTTACCCACGATATAAGCAAGTTTGAATTTAGGTTTATATCTCGTCACAATCTACTAAATGTGCAAAAACCTACTGGCATATCATCAGTGAGACCGTTTATCACTTTTTAACTTTCCATATCTTTAGCATGCTGTGATCGTCTACTGATGTACTATCGTTTCCTCTTTTATACACAAAACTCATTTTTGCTTTTTCAATGTTTTTGGCATTTTCAAATTTTCTAATTTTTTTAAAAAATTTTCTCCCCCTAAAATCAAAATATGTTTCAATTTTGATTTTCAAGGAAAATTTGAAAACAAACTTTGATACTCTACCTGTACAGTTTTTTTTTTAAAAAAAATTGACAACCGATATCGAATTGCTTCAATTGGCCATCCACTTGGCATAAACAATCAGAACTCCCCCTCATAACAAACTATTTTCCCATTATGATTTCAAAACACTTAAGTTTGTTTTAATCAAAATGGTTTTTCCGGAAAATTAGTTGTGTGTGTCATTTCACAAATTCGGGGTTCTTTCATCACATCGTTTACCTTTATCCACTTATCAAAAAGATAAATCAAGTACAACTTAATGTCCTTGATTAGTCTTTTGTGATTTGAAATATCACAGTTACCAACCTGTGAATTTCTCAAGAAATATGCAGATTCCTGTTCCACACTTACCAACCTGGGAACTCCGGCAAGTCAGGTTTTTCATTTAAACAGATTCACCCAAGCCTGACCAGCCTTGGGTGATTTTGACAATACATATTCATCACTTTTTACCTCAATTTGTGGCTCTTCTGACTTTTTCGAGTCAGATTCATTGCCTGATCGTGGCTCCTCTAACTTTGACAAGTCAGAATCATTGCCAGAACATGGCTCTTTTGACTTTGACAAATCAAATTCATCGCCAGAAGATGGCTCTTTTGTTTTCTCAGAAACAAATTCATCGCCATTCTTTATTGGAACCCAATCCCTGCAATGTTTAACCTTCCCAAATTTGTCAACCTTTGACATGCACAATTTTTCATTGTCATTTTTATGTTTAAAAACTTTGATAAAAGCTTTGTCTGAAAATTAACTTTCTTTGATTGTTCATCTGTTTGATTAGTTAATTTTTCTTTCTTTATCACCCCTTTTGTCCTCAGATTTGTATCTGATGAATTCGTTTTGCTTGACTGAACCTTGTTAGTGGAGCAAATCGATTCATCAGAACTTTTTCTCGGATTACCAGTTGTACCCGAGGACAAAATATTTTCTAGATACTCTCTAGCTTTCTTCCTTTTCTTTCTCAAACGATCTTTCTGCCCCTGTGATAATTTTACTTTCTCCTTTTTCTTTTTCTGTCTTTTGGGCTTTTCTTCAATTTCAACTGAGTTCTTTGACTTTTCCTGAGATTCAGCGCTCGATCTTGCTTTTGATCTCATTGGACAATCTCTGGCAATGTGTCCTCTGATGTGGCATTCATAGCACCTTCTTGTTTCGAATCTCTGGCTTTGGCAGTTAACAGCAATGTGTCCTTGGTAGCCACAAGTGTAACACACTCTGTTATCATACCTTTCACCACTTTCATACTTCACACCACTTTTATACCACACACTTAGATCATAGCATTGAGTTGCCTTGTGGTAATCATGTCCTTTCCTGTATCCTTGATTTGGCATTTGAGAACTCTGGTCAAACCTGCACCACATATTACCAACTTTTTGTGAGTTTTTATTTTCATATTTTTGTGGTTTTTCATAATGATTGGATAACTTAACTGATGAACTTTTATTTTCTTTTTGAAAATTTTTTGAATTTTTTACTTTTTGCTTCTGTTCTACATTCTTCTTAACAGGTTTTTGCTTTGAGCATTCACCTATTTCAGTAGAATGTAAAACAGTATATTTAAATTTTTCTTGTAATTCCAAAAATATTTTTCTTTTCTCATTTTCTCATTTTCATCATCAGTTTTATCATCACAATCTTCAATTTTGACTTTGTCAAAATTTGTGACATTGTCATTGGAACTGAATTGATCGGTTTTGGACATACAAGATCTGGTAATGATGAAGAAGTCACAAAGCCTTTCAATTTCTTTTCAAGCTCATCAATTTTATTTCTAGAATTCTCAGCTTCATTTTCAAGCTGAGATATTTTCTCAAGATGAGACTTGATTGTCTTTTCATTTTCAATTTTATTGTTTTCAAAAACAGAATTTTCATTTTCTAAAACTTTTATTCGATTTTCAAAAACTTTTTCTCTTTCTTTTGAAACTTTATTTTCTAATTTTGCCCAAAACACTTCTTCATGTTCTAAAGTGTTTATTTTATTCTCAAAATCTTTTTCTTTTTCTTTTAATTTTTCGTTTTCCAATGTCAAACTCTCCACATCCTTCAAGAGTTTGACTTTGTCTGTTTCGGATTTTTCACATTTTGAGCACACAATTTCAGAACTTGAAGATCCATTCTTCTTGTATTCTTCTTTCTCGGAAATTACATCTTCAAGAACCTGCTGTTTTTCCGTAACAGCTTCTTTCACAACTTCTTCAGTCATCACAACTTTTTCTTCTTTGACTTCTGAATACACTGGTTCAGAAATTGAAGTTTCATTTGTTGATGTACTTTGTTCTTTATCTTCATCGTTCTGTGAAAACTCAGTTGACCCATCTTGCTTTAATTTTTCTGGATGGGTACACACACCCTGATCTTTCTTAGATTCAACAATTTCTTCAACGTCTGCTACCTTTTGATTCTTCTTTTTCGCAGCAAGTTTATTCTTGAGTTTGTCAATTTTTTCTGCAAGAGATTCATTAAACATTTCAGACGAAAATAACTGTTTATAAAATTCAAGTTGTTCAAGTTCTTTGCTATCATCATCACATTCTTCATCAGAGGAGTATGAATGATCAAAAACTGGAGCTCTTTCTGAAACATCTTCTGAAATCTTTTCATCTTTTTCAGACTTAACTTCCAAACTCTTTTCAGTTTTATCTATAACAATTTATGGATCCTTCTTTATTGAAACTGTTTTTCTTAAAGTTGAAAAGTAACTTTTGTTAAAAATATCATCTTCAAAGGAACTTTCAAATTCATCATCACTATCCATGTTTCGGTAACAGATTTCAAACAAGATTACTTTCAAACGAAATTATCCTGCTCAAACGAAATCACCTTGAATCACCTGCAAACAAACAAACACACAATCAGTTTAAATGAACTGAATATGTGAAAATGTATGTTGATGAAATCAATCTAAGACTCGTTGTCGAAGATTTGCGGATTCGTTCCAATGTTGTACGGGTGAAATCTTTGTATATAAATGGGCCTGAAGATGGACTGATCTGATACACCCTTTGGATGGGCTTAGAATGATTTGGGCCGCTAATCAAGACTAAAGTTATTTAACCGTTTGTATTGAACCAAGAAAGACTTGTTTTCTGATAGGTCCTTTAACTGTTGTTCATTTATGATCACATGCAAGTTATTAAGTTGGCCGACAAAGTAATTCAATTGACATGCAATACTTTGAATCAATACAATCAATGCAATGAGCTAACAAAATTCTGATGCAATCACGTGAATGGCTGATACATCACAATCAATAGCTACACAATTAATATTCGGCCGATTAAACTATTTAGTAAACACACATGGGCCGGTGATTTATGCTCTCATTGGACCGATGTTTTATAATGGTCGACACCCCTTTAATACTAATTGAATTTAATTGGACCGATCATATGTTTCAATATCTCGTGGATCTCAATTATTAATGTGCTGACAACTTTTAAATGTTTTCTTAAATTTGATTGGGCCAATATCTTTTAATCACATGAACTGACACACGCAGTTATGATTTCACACAAGATATGTCTGCTCAAGCGAAATCAGACAATAAAGTTCGAGCGGAATCTGATATTCGATACTATGGAGCAGAATCAGAAAATTTCTGAAGCGGAATCAACACTTTAAATCAGAAACAGACAACTTGGAGCGGAATCAATCAATATTCTGGAGCGGAATCAATCTTTTGGAGCTAAATCCTGATTTCGCTCTAAATGCTCGAGCGGAATCAGGCTGATGTCACTTGATATCGGACCAAAAACCTTCGATTTCTCCTAAACGACTAGGAATTAGGATCTGAAATTTGGTAGGGTTGTAAATCAAGTGTTTTCGCACAACATATCAAAAAATCAGCCGATTTGGACCGTAAAAACCCTTTCAATTTGATGATTTTCAGTGAAATGTGAAAAAAATAAGTAGAAGATGAAGAAATGATGAAATTCGGATCTGAAATCAATGAAATCTGGTACGAATCTATGTGTTTGATCAGTGCAATCGAGCTCCTACTCTGATACCACTTGTAGGATCGGAATCCGTGAACGTGCGTGACCGAACACACAAGAACGTACTAATAACGTGATTCTATTGAATAAGATGACGTGTACAAAGCCGAGAATCGCGTGAGAGAACTTTCTCTCTCTAGACTTTCTCTCTCTAAGCTTAGATCTTCTAATTCCCAAATGAGCAAAAAGTCTTAAACTCTAACACTAACTCCTCTATTTATAGGCTAAGGGATATAAGGATTTCTCCTTATTTACAAGTTTGCCACGTTGCCCTTTTTAACTAGATATTACAATAAAATGCTAGAATTCTTATGTTTCTGCTACGGACTAGATTGACGGAGGCGATAGACACATAATGCACTAACAAGCAAACATATCACTGAAAAGATTCATAAACTCATCCATCTTCACGTATCTGAAACAATCAACAAACACTTAGAAAATTTTTGGATTTTGACAAAAACAACAGTTTCAAGCGAAATCAGTTCAAGCGAAATCAGCTTTCAAGCGAAATCAGCTTTCAAGCGAAATCAGCTTTCAAGCGAAATAAGCCTTTTCACACGGAATAGGGTTTTCAAACGAAATCACCAAACGGAATTTAATTTCGTGCGGAATTAGCTTGGTTTCAAACGGAATCAAGTCACTTTGGAGCGAAATTAGTAATTCCGTATGAAACCTTCAAGCGAAATCTGATTTCGTGTGAAATCAAAGGCAATTTCAAACGAAATTAGTTATTCCGTGTGAAATAAGCAGCACTTTCAAACGGAATTAGTGATTCCGTGTGAAATAACAATGACGATTTCGAGCGGAATTAGGATGACATCATCCTGTCGGTCATCAATTTGTCAAATTGACCCGTATTTTGATCGAATTTTGGTCCAATTCTCTCAAGGATTCGTTAAAACAGTGTTTTACATGATATATGTGAAAATCAGTTCAATTTGTCCATTAAATCTTGTTTAATTTTGAAAAGAAGGTGTAGAAGTGATGAAAACAAGCTGAATTGGTATAAACTCTTCTTCCTGAGCTCTGATACCACTTGTTGGATCATCGTGTGACCCTAACAAGTCAATCAGAAGAGTTTAGCATCAATATCAAAGGCGGAATCAGTGATATCGACGTAATAGAGCTTGATATTCCCTAATTATCTTCTTTTTATTGATTCCAAAGCTTTTACAGATCGTTTGACAAACTGGCAGCACCTCGGCTCTGAATCGGAAAAGTTACAAATGAACTAGCAACACAGGTATATATAGTGTTGGTGATTTCGCTTGAAAGTGGCACTGGCCATTTCAAGCGGAATTACAATGGTTAATTTCGTTTGAAAGTGGCATGGCCATTTCAAGCGAAATTACCCAAACACACATAAAACCTAATTTTAACCTGCTGTGTGCTAGTTTATCCTATCTAGACATAAGACTTGATAAAGACGAAGTTAACAGACATTTGTGCACCAACAAGAATGGAGCCTTCAACCAAGAAGGGATAGCCCCAATCAGATCCAAGAGCAGAATTGAGATGAAATGAGCAATGAAGAATGAAAAACCCAAACCTATTTATAGATTTCTTGGATGAACAAGATCATTACAAGTGTTTTTTGAAAATCAATCTTGGCCATACACTTGTGGAACATGGTTTCTAATACAATGGGAGCTTAAAACTAGTCCATAGTATCCAAAATCTATGGTAAAAATCAAAGGAACCAGATGCTGAATGCTAAAAACCATTTTCTGCCCAGATCAGTCTCTGGCGCCCCACGAGAGACCTGTCGCGCCCCGCGAGAGACCAAAATGGCAGAATGTTAGAAATGGTCCCTGCATGCAATAAACTCAGTTTTTTGATGTTTTTAAGCCACGTTAGCCCCATTTCAAGGCTCTATAATGAAGTTAAAGTATAGGGAACATGAAATATACTTGAAAATATCTTGAATGTCGGTTCGTTTGGTCGTACGATCGCGTTATCCGGTTAATTACGACGAAACCTCGAACGGACGCGAAAACGATCCAAATTACGCGACGAATGGTATTTTTGCATTCCAATCACTAAAATAAAATATTTTAATGATTACAAAAAATTTTGGATGTCCGAATATGTTCAGAACGTAAGATATGCGCGAAAATGCAAACTTATGCACTTTTTGACGCTTTTAGTCCCTATTGATCAAATAAGCGTATTTTCGCATATCGAACCCCTCAAAGCCTATTTCTAAGCTATGTAAAGGATATTTAGGGTATGTTTTGCTTATGATCAAGTTCCAGAATGTTCGTTACTATACGAATCAGTAGACTTTCGCAGTTTGAAGCAAATAGTCCCTGTGATCGAATAAACTTGTTTTTGACACACCAAAGCCTCCAAAACTTATTTGTAAGCTATATAAAAGTTATTTAAGGTATGTTAAGCCTGTGTCACTATTCCGAAGTGTTTGTCGCATTAAACTGATTGCGTTTATGTACCAGTTTGCGTATAACTTTCCAGAAAGCGATTTAAAGCTTGAAATCGAACTAGAATCAAAACGTGAAATTGCCAAACGCAAATGAACAAATTTTGAGACCAAAACACATTGTTTCTTTGATAAAAGATATTGTTCTACATCGTACGGTGTTTACGGTGCACAAGTGTCACAGTCTCCCCTACTTTAGGAAATTTCATCCTGAAATTTATTCGAAGGAGACCGTAGAGTGTAATTGAAACAACTGATGGATAAGCAAATTGCTAGAACCCAAAGATGTGGAGCATCATTTGGTGTTGGAAATTTTAGGGGATTCAAAATGTGATTTGGGATATTCAAAGTATCTCAAGGTATTGAACCCTTTGAAACTTGTGAATTTAAAGAAAAAGTAGACCAGTGTTCAAAAATCGTTTGAGTATGGCACTATATTCTAGTAAGCTTTCAGTGTAATTCCTAGCAAACATAGGGGTGTACATTCAAGCCCTACACGTACACGGTTTCTAACGTCCCACGAGGTACATCCCATGTACCATGAGCATCTCATGCATAGGAGACGGGTCAACATACCTATCGCATCAAGATCGTCATCTTTAACACCATAATATACTCCCGGTCGGCTCGATTTGAGTTAATTAATGTACTCGTCGTCGTCCATTGTAAATAACCATAAAAATATCAAATAAGCACATAATCACATAAATGGTCCAAGATAACATAAAATCACCAAGTGATCTCAGCAACGTTCTGAAGAATAACACAATAAGAACACTTATATATATGAAGTACCATCGGCGTATCCACCGTGTTCTTATCGCATCATACTTCCCCCGTTACCTTAATCACTCTAGATTTTATACCACCATACTTAACAAGGCTTACTATGATTCTCATGCATCGAATCTCATAATTAAGAGTGCACCCATAATTACTCGTTTCGTCGCATGGTCCACATAGCTCCTCTTGTTAAGAAAGGGTAAGCAAATATTAAGGTCGAACTATCGTCTAAATCAAATAAACATCGTCACATCATAACATCTGTCAAATCGAATCGTGTTTCATACTAGCAATGATAGCACTACTTGTTTTGCATACCACAAATTTAGTAGTAGGTATTTTACTCTAGTACAAATGTTTATATATGTTTCATACTAACCAAACAGGTAGAATGCAACATATACTAATCATATAATGTAAGCATATCAGGAAAATGTTTTCAAATCATGTGCTAGGTATGCTAAGTTAACACACTAAGCAAAATGTATTTGAAAATTAGTGTACTAAGTACGTTAAGTCAACATACGAAGCAAATCGTATTTATAATCATGTACTATACATATTAGATAAATAAATCATGTATGTAATGTCATGATCACAAAATAGTATTAACTTGTTCATAGTATTAACTATAGTGCAATCATGGTATGCTAATTTACAAGATTTAGTTCCTAAAGAACGGAATCCTCAAAGTTGGCATGTAGTTGTAATCACACATAGTGTAATCACATTAGAGTTTGTAATTGGAAAACAAATAACAAGGATAAAGATAAACTTCTTGAAATTTATATTGTCATTACAAACATAGTTGGAATATATGTACATTGTTTTTTAAAATAAACAGAAAATATAGAGGTTCAAATGATCATAAGTGTTTGATCATTAGCTTGAGCCTCATTGACGTTGAATACTTGTCCATTAGCATTGGCAAGCTTGGGGCAGTTTCGCTTGAAATGATTTAAATCACCACAATTGAAACATGCTCTAGGGCGAGTCTGAGTAAGGGCTGCTCGGTTCTGGATACGATAGGTCACAGCTAGATGTCCAAATATACCACAGATTGTCCACTGGCGGCAAGGAGAATTTGATGTGTGATGATAGTTGCAATGATTGCACCGAGGTTGCTTTCCACAATAAAAATCCCTTAAAGGGTACTGAGTTTAGTGGAACTGGTGCAGGAATTGTAAAATTCTTTGAAGTCTTGCGCTTCCTAGAATTTTTAGAAGATTCGTCCTTTGTTCGTTTTGAATTCTCATTAGTAGTTTCGGTGTTTTGTTTCTTGTCTCCCTTTCGAAATAGTTTCCCTTTTCTAACCTGGGAGTCGGTTAAGATACCGGCTAATTCCTTAGCCTCCCTAAGCGTTGCAGGTTGGCTGCCAGTGACAATGTCTTGGACATGATCAGGTAGGCCATCAATGTACTTCTCAATGGCCCGATCCAAAGGTGTGACCATAGTGGGGCAAAGTAGGCTTAACTGTTCAAATCGGTCAGTGTAAGCACGGTTTTCCCCACTATCTTGTTTTAGATGATAGAATTCATTTTCAAGTGCCCTTATTTTGCTTCGTGGGCAGAATTATTTCATCATAAGATCTTTAAATTCTTCCCACGTCTGTGTCATTGCTAAATCGGCACCTCGGTCTCTCATAATACCATTCCACCAAGTGAGTGCTCTCCTTTGAAAGACACTCGAGGCGAACTCCACCTTGCGCTCATTGGAACACTGAACATGGCGGAATGTGCTTTCTATACTCTCAAACCATTGTAGGAGCGTAGTTGCTCCTTGAGACCCAGAAAATTTCGATGGCTTAGCTGAATTGAGCGTTTTGAAGTCACACTGAGCATTGTTATTATTGTTATTGTTATTTGCCTGGTTTATCTGAGTAATGAGGTTCGGAATCACAGCAGCCATCTGCTGAACGATTGTGGCTCCGAGAGCAGCATTCTCAGTTTGATCGCGTCTAGGAGGCATCTTGAAAGTATAGCTATAGTGAAAATCAAATAAGTTAGATCCATCAAATTGTTATGAGTTTGTAATATCATTGTGTAGGGAAAATTTTGGACTAGTATAAATCTTGTTCATAGGTCTCGCTCTTGTACTTAGAATATAAAATGTTAATTCTGATTTTAGTAAAATCTTGTTCATAAGTCTCGTTCTTGTATCTAGAAAATACAGTGTTGTAGATTTTGTTTTGAGACAAGAGTTGTTTGAAAAATAAACTTTCGTAATATTTTTGGATGAGAGAATACAAACCAAGTTAATGGTTTGTGCTAAAAATTCCTTTATTGTTTAAAAATTTATTGTTTTTAAGATAAAATGTTTCAAAATTTAATTTTTAAAGTAAAGAAACTTTGTGTTTGAAATTTTGAAAATTCTCATCCAAATGGTAAAAATTTGAAATTTTGAAAGACAAGGGTAGTGTTTCGAAAATGAAATAGGATCTCGTAATGTCGTGAAATGAAATGAAATTCATTTCAATTGTCTCGAATCAAATATATCACCGAAGGTAATATGATGAAATAGTATTGTGAAAGGAAATTTGTTTCGATTATCATGAATAGCAAACATATTACCAAGGGTAATATGAATGTGTAGTGATACAAAGGTCGTTTAGAAATTGTTCGGCATAGTCAAGATAGATAGGTTTTTATAATGCTTCACGAAGACATGCTTTAGCCTATAAGTGGACACTCACCCTAAGAGTTCCCAAGTAAGAGTGAGTGGTCCGATAATGCGGATTTGTACGAACACTCTAGCCTTAGACAGAAAACTCATGGTACAGGCATCCACCCTTCTAGATTGCATGTGTTCACATTATTAAAACCCAAGATTCCGATGAAAAACGCTTGAGAAAAACATTTGAGAAATCTTTTGATAAAAATTGTTTAAGATAAACATGTTTGCAAAATATTTTGATGAAAACATTTTGAGAAATATTTCAATGAAAATGTTTAGGAGAAAAACATTTTTAGAACACCTTAAGGCATGAAGCCTAAGGTTTAGGATAAATCATCTAGGGCTAGATGATTTGTAAATCATAGAACAGTTGTGGCATGAATAAGGATGAGGATTTAGGAAGGAGTTCCTAAGTCTACTCATGTTTGGGTTTTGGGTCCTAGGAAGGTTGTAGACTAGGTTTAAGGCATGCTAATAACGTAATTCCCTATAACTAGTGCTCTGATACCAATTTGTAACACCCCAATCGCGTAATACAACAACACGCGGCGAAAATATCAGGGAGTCACGTTACAAATTGCTCACAACTACTGGTACTAAAATTGTTTCGATAATGTTAACATCGTTTTACAAACAAATAATACATGTAATTGTCTTTTGATTAAAGAAGTCTAGGGCCCGAATGCAGTCCTATGCGTTACGTGCTTGAATAATCGCAAACCTGAAACATATGTGAAAAATAGTCAGCATAAAAATGCCGGCAAATACATAGGTTTTGTTACCAATATAAATGGCAAAAAGTTTGGTATTGCAATACTTTGACAACTACAAGAGTTGTCGATTTGAAAATAAATCTTGAAGCCAAAGAATGGCAAAAATTTAGTATTGCAATACATAATCTCGATTGTGAAAACTCGTGTCAAAAAGTATTGTATATGGCAATATGATTATTACTAAGTCATTTTTATGCCATTTGAAATTGTACATCATACTCTTGTTTAAATTATCGTAAAACTCGTTAATGTGTTATTAGAAATTCAATTAAGGATTAATAATAACTGTTTTGAAATAAATCAAAACTTGTGTGAGTATTATATAAATCAAGTCAATGATTCATAATAATACTTTAGATATCCTTCTAAGAATCTAACATATAAAGATACGGGAGATTCTACAAGGATTTGGATAATTGAACATTGAATCAATCGTACACAAAATCC
The DNA here is from genome assembly GCA_030545235.1 of Helianthus tuberosus. Taxonomy (NCBI): domain Eukaryota; kingdom Viridiplantae; phylum Streptophyta; class Magnoliopsida; order Asterales; family Asteraceae; genus Helianthus; species Helianthus tuberosus. Next base: position 66,432,771 of record CM060430.1, read on the forward strand.
TAAAGTGATTCGGATAATGCTACAAGAGTAATAAAATAAGGACACTTATATATAGGAAGTACTGGCGGCTTATCCACCATGTTCTTATTTTATTACACCCGTTTCGTTATCTAAATCACAACTACCACATAAACACAAAATCGTCAATTTGTCAATCAACTTGTAAACACGCATTAAAGTACACGATGAATCCAAATAAGGACTCCAATATTATCACTTTAAACATCCCATATATGTTTAGCTATGAAGATAGATAAATATTACAGGGATACGGTTCTCGTCACATCGTCTAGTCAAACACGCATTAAAGTACACAATGAATCCAAACAAGGACTCCAATATTAGCACTTTAAACATCCTACAAGTATCAATCTATAAAGATAAATTGATGCTAAAAGGATTCGGTCTCGATCACATTGAATCATTGTATCACAACATTCTAAATCCTAATGGTGATTCGGGATAACGCCACGAAGGGTAATACAATAAGCACACTTATATATAGGAAGTACCAGCGGCGTATCCACCATGTGCTTATTGTATTATCTAGTTTCGTTATCTAAATCACCAACAATCTACACATAAACCATAATCGTCGTTTCGTAAAGTACTTCTTAAAAATCTCACTATGAAGATAGGAAGATCTAAGACTGTACTTCAAATATCCTATAAGAATCTAACTATGAAGATAGGTAGATCTTTTAAGGATTTGGATAAACATCGTATTTGCATAATCGGAATAATGCACATAAAAGCACTTAGTAAACACATATATGCCATACATTTGGAAAACAAATCGGTTACACACATGAATCACCCCAAAACATTTGAAAATGGTAAAAGAGGGGACCCATGTACTCGTCTGAGATTGCAAAGTATCCTCGATTAAATGAACTTAACAAAGCTCGGGCAAACCAAGGAAAATCAAGTGGTACCTAGTAATCGGATCGCTAGTTAATAAATCGACACCTAAATCGGAAGATCGGGTAGAATGAGGTCTCGTAAACCAAATGAGTATTGGAACTCATGTGATATGGTTTAACAAAGCCTACATTCTAAATCGGAACCTATCCTAAGTGCTTACGACCCGTTTTTCACGCCTCCAAGCGGTGATACTCCGCATGGTAAACGGATAAGTTTTCTACTCTAGCAGACATCTACCTAAAGGAAGTGGTATCAAGGCAGGGAGTGCCAACCTCCATCATCTCTGATCGTGACTCACGTTTTACGTCTGAACTGTGGCAAGATATGCACAAGTCCTTTGGCTCTCGATTAGACATGAGCACGACATATCATCCACAGACGGATGGGCAATCTGAACGTACCATCCAGACCCTTGAAGACATGCTTAGGGCATGTGTAATCAACTTTGGTAATGGCTGGGAAAAGCACCTTCCGTTAGTGGAGTTTTCATATAACAACAGTTACCACACCAGTATCCAGGCCGCTCCGTTTGAGGCATTGTACGGACGTAAATTCCGATCACCTCTTTGTTGGGCAGAAGTCGGTGACAGCCAAATCATAGGCCCGGAACTTGTAGTAGATACAACCGAGAGAATTGCCCAGATACGACAGCAAATGGCAGCAACTCGTGATCGTCAGAAAAGCTATGCTGATAAGCGAAGAAAGCCACTCGAGTTCCAAGTTGGGGATCGAGTGCTACTCAAAGTCTCACCTTGGAAAGGTGTAGTACATTTTGGAAAACGAGGCAAACTCAACCCGCGATATGTTGGACCCTTTGAAATCATTGAGAAAATTGGCAAGGTGGCCTACAGGTTGAATCTACCTGAAGAATTCAGTGGAGTTCACAATGTTTTCCATGTGTCGAATCTGAAGAAGTGTCTGTTAGATGAGACCCTCATAGTTCCTCTCAAGGAGCTCACTATCGACGACCAGCTGCGATTCGTCGAGGAACCCGTAGAGATTACTGATCGAGATGTAAGATTCTCAAACGTACCAGGATACCACTTGTCTGAGTTCGTTGGAATTCCCGTCGTGGCCCAGAGTATACCTGGGAACGAGAAGACCGAATGAAACTCAAGTATCCCCAGTTGTTTAAGAAAAGTGCAACCACTACTGAGGCTGAAGCTACTGCATAATTTCGGGACGAAATTCCAAATCAACGGGGGGATGATGTGACACCCTAGGAAAACCAGCAAACCACGCAACTTAACTAGCTTCCTCAGTAACCACGCACTAAATTTCGGGACGGAATTTTCTTAACAGGGGGAGAATGTGACAACCCTCGTAATTACATGTATCCGTACGATTATTTAATGATAATTAAAGTGCTTAGTGACTGTGTTGAATTACTTAACTGTTTCCTGATTACTGTGTCATACTTACATGTGCTTGTTAACCTACTAGTCATGTGCAGAAAATTTACTAAATGGTCCTGAATATTTTCCTAAGTATTAGGAATTAATTGTGTTACAAAAATATATATATAAGACACCTTACGGAACAATTAAACACCTTAACGGAACAGTATCCGACCGAACAACCGGACATTACCCGGGACACCAAATTTTTGTCAAATACATTATTTAATTATTTTTTGGCTTGTCATGATCCCCGTACACCATAACACCCATTAAATTCTCTAGTAACTAATATATGTAATATATACTTGATTTCTAACTAGTTTATAACCATATGATTTCAAGTTACATCTAGACCCCCTCCCCCCTACATCTAATCGGCCATCACCACCATTCCTAACACCATGCCTTCCAAGATTTCATTCCCATATTTTAATAGATTTGTTGCTTGTTGAAATGGGCAAAATATTAGAAAGGAGATTATAAGTATGGGAGGTTCTTACAAGACCTTACCCTCATCACATCTTCCATCATTTCACTTCATCTCCCTCACTATCTTCTCTCCCTCTCTCGGCTCCCCTAAAACGCCACCATCACCACCACATAACCACCATCTTCATCCTTTATTCAAGCTCCATTCAAGCATCTAAGGTGATTCAAGGAAGTGCAAACTTGTGGAGCTTCAAGGAGCTTTGTTTCATGCTTTTCACCATCATTTTTCATCATCTTCTTCACTGGAATCATCCCTAGCTTTAAGCTAGTAATAAGTCCTTGTCACACTCTTGTACATCTTGTTCTTATGGTTAAAGTTGTAGTATGATGTGAATGTTTAAAACACTAAATAACATGAACTAAGAAGATGAACATGAAGCTTACATAACGTTTACATATAGATGAAACATGAAAGATGATAATACATGATAAATCTGAGTTAGATGAACAATAATCTGTTGTAAATAACTTATGATCTGATATTAATCGTTATTAGAAGGAATGGTAATCGTATGTGTACATTTTTGTGGCATAAAGACTATAAAAAGCAAGCTGAGTAAATTTTCCAGCCAACTTCAACTGGCTGTAACCGGACCTTAATAAAGCGAAAAATGTATTTTCTGAAGTCTAGATTTATGTATTATGAAATACGGTTCTAATGGCACTGGAATCATAATTTTTGGACTTCGTTTACTATTTTTAAAGACCCGTTTTGTAACAGCAACTCAAGCTGCATTTTTACTGCTGAAAATAAGCGTTCTGTTTTCCGTCATAACTTGGATTCTGTGTAGAGTCAGATCATGGAATTTGTACTGTAAATGACCACCGATGTATTTGTAATTCTCCCACTGGAATTTCGTAAATCGGACTCTCGATGAATTTTAAATAAATTATTCCGTGGACTGCAGTCAGAAAAAGATGAATCTGATTGCAGTCCGGAAAATGAATTTTTATAAAATATTGGTGATAAATTGGATCCCGAGATTTTTACACAATAATATTTGGATCGTTTAAGACCTCCTGTAAAAAGTTTGGAATTTTTTGAACAAGTTAACTATTTTATTAAAATCCCTGAAAACAGCCCAGTTTTGAATATAAAAGCTGAAACAACATAAGTAGTGATTTGCGTGTCTAAATGTCGGGTAGGTTATCTGAGAATAATCTAACATGATATATGTCCATAAAAGTGTTATGTGCAATGCCGTATGTTTTCTTGTGAACGGGAATAGATGGGAAGCTTATATGGGCATGAACCATTAAAGTGATGCATGTTATGTGGTAGATGCGTGTAGGAACTTCGTGCTTATTTGAAGTCACTAATAAACTAAGTGGTAATCATACTAGGACGTGATTGACCGACCTTGACTGTTAGCTATTTTTGAGAGTCAAACCGAGCAACCGAGGTGAGTTCATACTTTCTACAAGGCATGGGATTCCCGGTGGTTTGGGAATGGGTTAAGAAACAAAAATGGAATCTACATATCCTCCTTAGGTAAGATATGTACGGCCATCCTCCTTGGGTAGGATGCAAATATTAATCCTGCGTGTTCTCCTTGGGTAGAATACGTACGTTCGTCCTCCTTGTGTAGGACAACAACCTTAAAACTTACTAGACAAAACTCTATCATTAAGTCCCTCATCTTATATCGACTTAATCGCCGAGGCCAATGGCGAGCAGGTCATTAGTTAATAGCGCTATCAGGTTTAACAAACCTCACACCGTGTCGTCCGAACGGGCGTGTGCTAATGGACTATGGCAAACTGTCAATGATGATAGAACATTGACGTAGGGCACAACTATTGTTCGTCAGTTTTCGATATCTGTCTAGTGGTTCACATGGGAAAGTCCCCACTGATTATGGATATGGTTTGGGTAATAAAAGGAACTGGTTAAACATACTTTCAACTACGGGGTAACCCCCACGGCGATAAACCAACGAAAGTCAAACCACGTTTTCAGAAACAACTTAAAACTAATCAACCAACCGTGAACTCACTCAACTTTGTTGTTGACTCGTTGTTACATGCCTTACAGGTCGCTAGATGCTTATGGAGCTTGCACGAGGAGGAGGTCGTTGTGGGATATGGACTGCTATGTCCAGTTCTAAACATTTAAACTTTATGAACTTATTGATTTATGCTTTTGCTATTAACTTAAAGTTGGTTACTTTCTTTTGGTCACCAATTATGTTGTGGTTGGTTTGATTTACTTAATTATGTTGTTCAATATGATTGGTGGCTCGATCCTGGTCATGTCACGCCTCCAAGTGGTGATACTCCGCATGGTGGATTTTGGGGGTATTCCAAAATACACCATGCATAGTATCACCGCTTGGAGGCATGACATGACCAGGATCGAGCCACCAATCATATTGAACGACGTAAATGAGTAAGTGAAACCAACTACAATACAATTGGTGACCATAAGAGAGTAACCGATTCTAAGTTAACAGCGGAAGCATAAAACGTAAGTTCAAAAACATAAGTTCGTAGTTCGTAAGTTTAAAGACCCAAAACACAAGTTCCATAAGTTTATAAAGGTTAATTATTAAGTACGGGACATAACAGTCCGCATCCCACAACAACTTCTTCCTCGTGCAAGCTCCGTATGCATCTAGCGACCTGTAAGGCATGTAACAACGAGTTTTTATATTGACTTAATCGCCGAGGCCAATGGCGAGCGGGTTATTAGTTAATAGCGCTATTAGGTTTAACAAACCTCACACCGTGTCATTCGGACGGGCGTGTACTAATGGACTATGGCAAACTGTCAATGATGATAGACATTGACGTAGGGCACAACTATTGTTCGTCAGTTGTCGATATATTAACGGTCTAGTGGTTCACATGGGGAAGCCCCCACTGATTATGGATATGGTTTGGGTAATAAAGAAGGAACTGGTTAATCATACTTTCAACTATAGGGTAACCCCCACGGCAAATAAGCCAACGAAAGACAAACCACGTTTTCGGAAACAACTTAAAACTAAACAACCAAGCGTGAACTCACTCAACTTTGTTGTTGACTCGTTGTTACATGCCTTACAGGTCGCTAGATGCTTTTGGAGCTTGCACGAGGAGGAGGTTGTTGTGGAATATGGATGTTATGTCCCGTGCTAAACATTAAATCCTTATGAACTTATTAAACCTACGTTTTGGACTTTAAACTTATGAACTATGGAACTCATGTTTGAACTTACGTTTTATGCTTCCGCTGTTAACTTAAAATTGGTCACTCTCTTTTGGTCACCAATTGTATTGTGGTTGGTTTTATTTACTTAATTATGTTGTTCAATATGATTGGTGGCTCGATCCTGGTCATGTCATGCCTCCAAGCGGTGATACTCCGCATGGTGGATTTTGGGGGTGTGACACCGTTACGACCCATTAAGGTAGCTTACGCTACTTTAACGCGTCGTTCGTGCGAATGCGTGTTCGAGACGCCTAACTAGTCCTATGACAAGTATTATATGCCCTAACATGTTTAAATATGTTGCATAATCAGTTTAAGTGACAAAAATTAAGTTACATATGCTTAAATACAAATTATGCATGAAAAGGGCATTTTGGTCATTTACCTAAGGCATATAAACTACATATCATACAACTAATTAAACTAAGTGACCATAAGGTATAACCTCGGAAGGTTATTCCCTATACAACTATGGTCACCAAATATGCTTGGTCGGATCCTAACGATCGACCAAACGGGTCAGGTTCGAAAATCTAAGCGGTTGTCAAGACAGCTTGACTTACGATCCTAAACAAGCACTAGACTAAAAGTGACGAGTTAAACATTTTAAAACATGTTTAACTAAGTTAGAAAACAGGTTTGATATCAAAACAAAGTGTTTTGATACCCTAAAATAGCTTCGTCACAAAATACGCATAAACACGTATTTTGACCTAAGCTTTGACTCGTCACTTCGACTAATCGACGTGGTAATCAGTAGGTATAGTCACAAGGGACTATAGCCATCGTGATTACGCTCACGTTGCAAAGTTCGATTGAAATTTGACTTGACCAAATCGTGGTCAAAGCAGAAAGTCAAACACTGTTTGACTTTCACGCGTGAAAAGTATAAAAAGCATGAAAGAAGCTTACAAAAGGTCCAAGCTAAGAAGAAACAAAGAAAACTTGAAGAATGGAGCCTTCAACCAAGAAGGGATAGCCCCAATTAGATCCAAGAGCAGAATTGAGATGAAATGAGCAATGAAGAATGAAAAACCAAAGCCTATTTATAGATTTCTTGGATGAACAACATCATTACAAGTGTTTTTGAAACTCAATCTTGGCCATACACTTGTGGAACCTGGTTTCTAATACAAGGGGTGTCACACCCCGACCACGTGAGACAACGAAACGTGGCGGAAACGTCGGGGAGTGTTGTAACAGAATTAATTGTTTCAAATCCATGGCAATTGAAGTTTCGTTTTATTAATCAAACATGAAAGTTTACATTGTTTTAAACAAGAACCAAAGAGTACATAACAAAAATTAACTAGTTCTTGTCTCGTTTTAAGTCACTAAGGCACAGGTCCGCCTAAGTATGTCTTGATAAGTCCTATGCATCATCTCCTGAAAACACATGTGAAAATAGGTACGTCAGCATAAAAATGCCTGTGAGATACATAGGTTTTGAGAAAATAGGATTCATGACTTATGTTTGAGAAAATGTTTAGTCATGAACCTTGTAATTTGCTTTGTCTTGTAAATCATTTGGAAAAACGATAAGATCAGATGATATGTATAAATAAGAGAATAATGTATGGTTAAATGAATAACCATGTAAGATGAGTTTGTATAAGATAAGTTGTTTGTAAATCCATGTCTTGTGAAAAGTATGTTATTTGTATAAAATGTTATATGTCTCAAACTGAAATGATTCAAATAACGCTACGATATGTAATACCATACAAACACTTATATATAGGAAGTACCAGCGGTGTATCCACCATGCTTGTATCATATTACACACGCCTCGTTACTTAATCACTTACTCAAACCAAACTACCAAAGTAAAATGTTCATGTATAATGTAAATCATGTAATGTGTATCCAAAATGTAAGCATGTGATGAATAACAAATGTACTAAGTATGCAACAAAAGACATACATAGCATAAAGTGTAATGTATAACAATGTACTAAGTATGCAAGAAAAGACATACATAGCATAAAGTGTAATGTATAACAATGTACTAAGTACGCACACAATGGGCATACATAGCATGTAATGTAAGGCAATGTACTAAGTACGCACACAATAGGCATACATAGCATGTAATGTAAGGCAATGTACTAAGTACGCACACAATGGGCATACATAGCATGTAATGTAAGGCAATGTACTAAGTACGCACACAATGGGCATACATAGCATGAAATGTAATGAAATCATGTACTATAAATGTACTAATGAACATAGCAGGTATATGATGTGAAAGCATGAAAGTAACAAGTAGGCACATGTGTTCCACCCCAAAACGTTTGGAAAACAGTAAAAGAGGGGTCTATGTACTCACTTGAGATTGCTTAGTAGTCCTTGAGTAACAACCAAACAATGCTAGAGATCACGGATATCAAACGGCACCTAATATAGGTAACTATGTTAATAAACCGGACCTAAATCGGAGGATCGGATAGAATGAGGGTTCGTAAACCAAACGAGTATGGAGACTCGTGTAATATGGTTTAACAAAGCCTACATACTAAATGAAACCTAACATAAGTGCTTACGACCCATTACGACCCGTTTAGGTAGCTTATGCTACTTTAACGCGTCGTTCGCGTGAAACGCGTTCGGACCGCCTAACTAGCCCTATGACAAGTGTTATATGCCTAAACATTTTACATAATCAGTTATGTGACAAAAGTTTAGGTTACATATGCTTAATTACCAATTATACATGAAAAGGGTATTCTGGTAATTTACCTAAGGCATATAAACTACCTATCATACAACTACTCAAACGATGTGACCATAAGGTATAACCTCGGTAGGTTATTCCCTACATACTATGGTCACCTAAGGTGCTTGGTCGGATCCTAATGATCGACCATATGGGTCGGGTTCGAAGGTATAAGCGATTTATCAGATCGCTTACCCTTACGACCCTCGACAACGTGGTAATCAGTAGGCATAGTCACAAGGGACTATAACCATCGTGATTACAATCACGTTGCGAAGTTCAAACGAACTTCGCATTGACCATAAACTGGTCAACGCAGAAAGTCAAACTTCAGACTCAAAAAGCAATAAAAGAACGAAGGAATACTTACGAAGGGTCCCCGAATGCTAATCTAGATCAAAATAGCTAAGGTATGAAACAAAGGTTTCAACTTAGAGCACATTAGATCAGATTCCTGTGAGGAAAAGTGAAGGGTGGAGGTGGGTATTTATAGTTTTCAGTTCACCGTTAGGATCATTTCTTGGAAAAGGGGGCACGATCTAAGCCGTACACTTGTCGGAATGTTGTGGTAACTCATATTGCTCCCACCACAAGAGTTTGACACTTGGCCTTGGCCTTTGGAGGTGAGAAAGGCTGTTAATAGCTGTTAAAAACATTGAATCTGGTCTGGTACACTGACGCGGGCCGCGTAAGGGACACACAAAACTTCACGCGGTCCGCCTGGCCCTTCTGGTCAGAAACAAGTTTCTAAAATGACAGTTTTGGTCCATGCACGTGTTTAAGGCCTTTTCCGACACGTTTAAGGTCCGTTAAGCCAACGTTAATGCCCTAAAATGATGCCTAAACATTGTGGACATGAAACATGCTCAAAAATATGTCGGATGTTGGTTCGTTTGGTCGTATGAACGCGATGTTCGCTTAATTACGACGGAATGCGCATAAGCGCGAAAAACGATCCAAATGACGCGACGAATGGATTTTTCTCAAGCCAAACACTAAAATAAAATATTTTAGTGCTTAATTTAATTTTTGGATGTCCGGATGTATTCAGAACGCAAGTTATGCGCGAAAATGCGAACTTGTGCACTTTTTGACGCTTTTAGTCCCTGAATGACCCAAAAGTTTATTTTAGCATACCGAACCCCTCAAAGCCTATTTCTAAGCTATGTAAAGGATATTTAGGGTATGTTTAACTTATGGTCATGTTCCGGAATGTCTGTTACAGTTCAAATTGGCATACTTTCGCAGTTTGTCAACTTTAGTCCCTGTAAGCGATTTAACTCGATTTTGCCATACCAAAGCCTTCAAAACTTATTTATAAGTTATGTAGTTATTTAAGGTATGTTAAGCCTATTTCACTATTCCAGAGTGTTCGTTGCATTAAACTGGTTATATCTACGCATCAGTGCGTGTATAACCTTCCAGAAAGCGATTTAAAGCTTGAAATCGAACAAGAATTGATATGTGCAAATGATACACATATTTTTACAAATCCCAAGTATGAAATACAATATTTCATTGGTTTGGAATTTGTTGAATGGTTGAAGTGACACAGGTGTCACAAGGGGAGCTTAAAACCAGTCCATAGTATCCAAAATCTATGGTAAAAATCAAAGGAACCAGCTGCTGAATGCTAAAAACCATTTTCTACCCAGATCAGTCTCTGTCGCCCCGCGAGAGACCTGTCGCGCCCCGCCAGAGACCAAAATGGCAGAATGTCAGAAATGGTCCCTGCATGCAATAAACTCAGTTTTTGATGTTTTTAAGCCCCGTTAACCCCATTTCAAGGCTCTATAATGAAGTTAAAGTATAGGGAACATGAAATATACTTGAAAATATCTCGGATGTCGGTTTGTTTGGTCGTACGATCGCGTTATTCGGTTAATTACGATGAAACCTCGAACGGACGCGAAAACGATCCAAATTACGCGACGAATGGTATTTTTGCATTCCAATCACTAAAATAAAATATTTTAATGATTACAAAATTTTTTGGATGTCCGGATATGTTCAGAACGTAAGATATGCGAGAAAATGCAAACTTATGCACTTTTTAACGCTTTTAGTCCCTATTGATCAAATAAGCGTATTTTCGCATATCGAACCCCTCAAAGCCTATATCTAAGCTATGTAAAGGATATTTAGGGTATGTTTAGCTTATGATCAAGTTCCGGAATGTTCGTTACTATACGAATCAGTAGACTTTCGCAGTTTGACGCAAATAGTCTCTGTGATCGAATAAACTTGTTTTTGACACACCAAAGCCACCAAAACTTATTTGTAAGCTATATAAAAGTTATTTAAGGTATGTTAAGCCTGTGTCACTATTCCGGAGTGTTTGTCGCATTAAACTGATTATGTTTACGTACCAGTTTGCGTATAACTTTCCAGAAAGCGATTTAAAGCTTGAAATCGAACTAGAATCAAAACGTGAAATTGTCAAACACAAATGAAAAAATTTTGAGACCAAAACACATCGTTTCTTTGATAAAAGATATTGTTTTACATCGTACAGTGTTTACGGAGCACAAGTGTCACATCTATATATATATATATATATTATGGACGTGATAAAAGGGCAGGTTGGAAACGATTAACTTTTGGCATGGGTCAAGTAAAAAACTTTAAATCGAGATTTTGTTTCCATATTTCGGATATTTGGATATCCGAAAAAATAAAAATTAAATTTTCGGATATTTCGGATATCCGAAATATCCGAAAAAATTTAAAATCATTATCCGAATCCGAAGAATTTGGATATTTGAATTTTGGAATTCCAAAATTTCGGATATCCGAATTTTCGGATATCAGATATTTCGGATACGGATAGTTTTGAACACCTCTAACTTTCATACAACTTCTTTCCTCATTCCCACAGCATCGGTTACAACTTCTACATCAATGGCAGATTACCAACGCCACACATTCACCGTAATTTTAACTATAACACTCCTCTACACTTATCTAATTTCACTCGTTTTCAGCACAACGGATCCCAACGTATTAAACCAGTTACGAAAAGGGTTGGATTTGAGCAACAATATTTTTTCCCCTCCTCAGCTTTAGTACAATCCCTCCATAAAACTTGTTTAAAGTGGGAACCCACTATTTCAATCGAGTTCATCAAAAATTCCTCCTAAACCCAGTTCATACACGGGTTCCCAGCCCGACAGCAGCAGCCAACTTTCACCTGGGATTACTCCTAGTATTGGTGATTCGGGCATTTGTGGTGTTCCCGCTATACAGCTGAAGAAGAAACCAAATGTAGTTCCGTCCCTCACTCCTGTTGCGGTTTTTGCTGGTTTAGCGCTTTTAACCGTCCCTTATGGTCTCTACTTATGCTAATTGAAGAAAGCTAACTCAAGTGAACCACCAAGCTCACTTGTTATTCACCCCTGGACTCGTCTGAGTCGGATAACACAGTCAGGATTTCAATCGCCAATGACACATAGATGCGTGCTAGTGTTGGCAGTGGTTCGAGTGAGTCCCCTGTAATGAACTCTGGAAACATGATCATTTCGGTACAACTTTAGAAAATGCGACCAAAAACTTTGGGGTCGTTTACAAGGGCCAGTTAGACAAGCTCGGGCATGGCGGGTTCGGGGTCGTTTACACGGGCCAGTTAGACGATGGCACAAAAATAGCAGTCAAAAGAATGGAATCTGGTGTGATTAGCAACAAAGCATTAGATGAAATTGTATCAGAAATTTCAGTTTTAACAAAGGTTAGACACAGACATTTGGTGTCACTTTTAGGGTATTCAACTGAAGGGCTCGAAAGAATTCTTGATTATGAATATATGCCTCAAGGTGCATTAGTAGGCATCTATTTCATTGAAAAACTTCAAATTGGAACCACTTTCTTCGAAAAGGAGGTTAAATATTGCATTGGATGTGGGTAGAGGTATGGAATATCTTCATACTTTGGCTCATTAGAGCTTTATACATCGGGATCTTAAATCTCGGACTTTGGACCGGTGAAACTCGTCCCGGATGGTAGGAAGTCAATTATGACTCGGGTAGCTGGGACGTTTGGATACGTTGCCCCTGAATATGCATGCTGGTAACTATCTTTTTTCTTTATATATATATATATATATATATATGGGAAGGTTCAAATGAAAACCACTAGTTATTGTGAAAACTCGAAAACTAAATAAAAAAGCCAAAAAAACATACCAATTTTTTTTTTTTTTGCATACCAATTTTCGCCATTTTTTATATATAAAAAAATTCAAAAATTTTTTTTTTTGTATTGCACATTTGTAAGTGTAATACTACGCATGTGTATGTGTACTACAAAATTTTTTTTTTTGAAAAAAAAATATATAAAAAAACCTGCGATTTTTATAAAAAAATTGAAAAAAAATAAAAAAAAAATTGGTGTTTTTAGGCTTTTTTTAGTTATTTTTCGAGTTTTCACAATAAAAGTGGTTTTTATTTGAACCATCTCCAATATATATATATATATATATATATATATATATATAGGGTAAGGATATATAGAAAACCACTTTTATTGAGAAAACCCGGGAAACTCAAAGCTCCCGACATTTTTTTTGAAAAAAAATAACACATGTAATATACATGTTTTTAAGACTTTTGGGCCAAAAAAAACAAATAAAGCACCGAAGACATTTTAAAAAAAAAATAAACAAGTTTCAGTATTTTTTGCCTAACACGTGTTACACAACAAAGTTGCTGAAATTTGTTTATTTTTTTTTAAAATAAACCTTCGGCGCTTTTTCGAATTTTTTTGCCCAAAACTCTTAAAAGCATGTATATTACGTGTGTTATTTTTTTCAAAAAAAAAAGTCGGGAGCTTAGAGTTTCCCGGGTTTTCTCAATAAAAGTGGTTTTCTCCATATACTTACACTATATATATATATATATATATATATAGGGTAAGGATAGTGTAAAAAGGGCCTAAAGTGTGAGAAGTGTATTATAACACTATATATAATACTATATAACACCATATAAACATCGTATAACAATATGTCACACCATATAATACCATATAACACTATGTAACACTATATAACATTATATAACAAATATAACACTATACATCTATCATAGACATCCTATCAGACAACCTATAGTGTTATATTTGTTATATAATGATATATAGTGTTACATAGTGTTATATGGTATTATATGGTGTTTCATATTGTTATAGGGTGTTTATATGGTGTTATATAGTATTATATATTGTTATAATACACTTCTCACACTTTGAGCACTTTTTACAGGATCCTCTACGTATATATATATATATATATATATATATAGGGTTAGGATCGTGTGAGAAACACTAGGCTAATTGAGAAACTTGAGAAAAATTCTGGACCACACATTTTCCCTAAGCTTTTCGCAATATACACATATGTATAGTTTAAAATTGACAATATACATATGTGTATACTTCATGATTTGACAATATACATTTATGTATATAGTGATTTTTAACCTATACATATGTGTATATTAGGAAAAGCTTAGGGAAATGTGTGGTCCAGAATGCTTCTCAAGTTTCTCAAATAGGGTCGACTTCTCTTAGGTTTCCTACCCTATATACATACATATATATATATATATATATACATATATATATATATATACATATATATATATATATTATGGACGTGACAAAAGGGTTGGTTGGAAGCGATTAACTTTTGAAATGGGTCAAGTAAAAAAACTTTGAATCGAGATTTTATTTTCATATATTCGGATATTTGAATATCCAAAAAAATAAAAAATTAAGTTTTCGGATATTTCGGATATCCAAAATATTCGAAAAAATTTAAAATCACTATGCGAATCTGAATCCGAAAAATTCGGATATCCGAATTTTTGGATATTAAGGATTCGAGTATCGGATATTTCGATTGGATTTTCGGATACGGATAGTTTGAACACCTCTAACTTTCATACCACTTCTCTCCTCATTCCCGCAGCACCGGTTACACCTTCTACATCAATGGCAGATTACCACCGCCACACATTCACCCTAATTTTAACCATAACTGTCATCTACACCTTCCTAATTTCATGTAGGTTCCCTTGTTCGTACGGATATTCATAGAATTGTCGATCCAATCTAGAGTGCGGAATCCTCTAGATCAGATTAGCACAGAAACGAGTCGAAAATAGAATTCATATTAAACCCAATCTTTGTTGATTATCAATCACAAGAATTACAATCAATCAAGATCACATATTTCGTCCAAAGCCCTAATGCCTTTTACGAATTCTCTCTAACACTGTTTTTGGCTGATTAACCTAAACACTAATGCAAAGCCTTGTTTATATAACACGGGGCTTTGCATTAGGGTTTAGGTTAATCAGCCAAAACAGTTTTAGAGAGGAATTTCGTGAAGGCATTAAGGGTTGGACGAAATCAGGGATCTTGATTGATTGTAATTAGTGTGATTGATAATCAATAAAGATCGGTTTAATTGGAATTCTATTTTCTACTCGTTTCTGTGCTAATATGATCTAGAGGATTCCGCACTCTACATTGGATTGACAATTCTGTGATGATCCGTACGAACCAGGGGACCTACAATTGGTATCAGAGCATTAGGCTCTTGAAGAGGCTTGGTTCAGAATTGGTTGCTGAAGAAACTGAAAATTTTCGAAAATTTTTGAAACTAAAAAATTAGGGTTTCAAAAATTTTTGATTTTTGATATATTTTCTGCGAATTTGTGTTTGTTTTGATCTTACTGCGTTGTTAGTTTTGCTGATTTGCAGGATTTCGGGATAGTTTTGGTTGATTTTTGAAGAATTTTGGCTGGAAAAACTTGAAGATTCAAAGATTTGTTCTTCGTGTTCTTTGTTGAGTTCTTTAGAATTTTGTCAAAATTTTACTGAATTTGGGTGTTTGATTTTGCAGGATTCTGTTGGAGAAGAGATAGGGTCTTTTCAAATTTTGAAAAGATTGATTTTTGAGTGATTTCCGGCAGATTTGTTACCTGACTTGCTGAACAAGTTGTTCTGGCGGATTTGCTGATTGACCTGCGAATTTGACTGTCTAGCGTAGTTATCTGACCTGCGTAATTGTGTGACCGGTGTATTTAAATCCAAAGGCGACTTTGGTAACCGTGTTTATTTTCCTCGGCGACATTATCATGGTGATCGGAGACATTACTAGTCGTCATAATACTGAACTGTTGGCCAGCGTATTTAATCGGTGAAATTAACCGGATAATTTAATAACCAGCATAGTTGAATAGCGTATTTGATCAACATATTTACCCAGCATATTTATTTAGCTAAGTGGAGTATTTGTTGGAGGAATTAAAAAAAAATGTGGAGTATTTATTTTGGTGGAGTAATTGGTTGCGTATAGAGTATTTAACGTTTTTGAAAATAGAAAACGATCTGTAGCTCATCTCAGCAAGCCGTTTGCACCGTTGGACTCCACGTATTTTTAGGACAAAAAAGGCATGAAAATCTCGAAAAACGATTCGACATTATATATCTTTGGATTCGTTTTTCGAGAAGAATCTAACGGTGTAATTTGGTAATCACTATTTTCGGACACTTTTTGTACGGTTCTATCAGTCTGTTAAGTTAAAATGTCGAACATGACAAATTTGAATAAACTTTTGAGGATGGAGCATGAGGTTGGTGCCACAAACAAATCGCCTAAGATGATGAACGTGGAGAACTATCTAACATGGAAGGACAGGTTTCAATCCTTCATTGAATATCAGGACACATGCATGTGGATCTGTATTGAAGATGGGTACACGAACCCAACACACGATTTTGAAGGCAGACAATGTGTCACCGCCTATGTGAAAATGCAAGATGCTGATAAGAAGATGTATGAGGCTGAAAAGAGAGCCTTAGCTGCTATCAAGATGTCTTTACTAGATGGCATCAAATATACCTTCTAGAAGTACACTACTTCTAAGGAAATGTGGGATGCACTAGAAAAGAGGTATCAAGGAAATGAAGATGTCAAAAAGAACAAAGTGGATCTACTGAAGAAGCAATTTGTTGTCTTCAAGTGTATGAGAAATGAGTCACTTGAAGATATCATCACGAGATACTACCATCTAATGTCAGAAATTGACAACTATGACATAGATAGTTGTACTCACATTGAGATCAATGACAAGCTGCTTGATGCATTACCTGCAAAGTGGGATATCTATACTCTCATGATCAAAGGGGAGGCAGATTATAACACAAAAGAACTTGAAGAGGTTGTGGGGAAGCTGAGAGCATACGAGCTCAACATGAAGAAGAAGGAGACAGGACATGATCAGGTTCAAGATCCAGGGATTTACAATGGACTTCCATCTTCTTCGTCTCACAATGCTTCTAGCGATTCTGCTACTGCGTTTCTGTCATGTGAGAATGAGCAAGTTAGTGTAAATGAAGATGGTGATGTGTGTTTCGTAGCTGCTTCAGGAGGATCTACAGGTGCTAAGAGAACATCAGCTACAAATCAGAGCAGCATTACCAAGTCTATGCCTATGAGTGTGAAGGCTGTTGAAGAACATCTAGCATTGCTATGAGAATTACATTCAGGGGAAGATATCTGATCCAGCCACTTTTGATGAAGATTATGATCAAGTTGACTCTGATGACTTAGAAGAGATGGATCTACAGTGGCAAATGGCCATGATTTCCAGGAGAGTGAAGAGGTTTATGAATAGAACAGGAAGGAAGTTCATGGGGAAGACTGTTGGTTTTGATAAGACCAAGGTTCGGTGTTTCAACTGTCAAAGTTATGGACACTTTGCTAGAGAATGTCAAAGACCAAAGACATAGTCTTCGGGTTAAAGTTTAAATAACATAAATGCATCAAACAACTCTGGCTCAAAAGCTTTGATCTCTACTACACGAGAGGGGTCATATGATTGGAGTGTTCATCTAGAAGCTAATGAGAATATCACTCAGGAATTCATGGCAGAGATTGTACCAGTTGAGGATGCTGAAGTAAAAGTGGATAGTGAAATTGAGAAGGTGACTAAAGCTGAAAAGGTTACAGATGATCAGACAAATGAAGCTGAAGAAGAAAAGCTAAAGTCTGATGATGAACAGGATGCTGAAGAGAAGGATGCTGCATATAGACAGAAGGTACCTGACCTTGTGGCTCTCATGGCCAACTTAGACAAACAAACTAGAGAGGTAAGTTTTAAATCTGTTTGTTTAAGATGTCATGAATTACAGGGTGAGGTTGACAGGTTGTCAACACAAAATCAAAGTCTGGTGAATGAGATGTCTAACATTAAAGAATCAAACTTTTTTGTTAAAAGTAACGAGTCTTTATATTTGAAGAAGATAAAAGGTTATGAAACTGAAATTGAAGCTTTAACCTGCAAATTAAACGAAAAACTTCAAATTATAGACTTAGCTCATGATACGATAACAAAAGAGATTTCTGAAAAATGCAAAGAGTTGTCAGAAGCACAACTAAAAGTTGTTGAATTGGATAAGAAATTGAATCAATTTAGAGATTCTTCTTTTGTAATGAAACACATGATGGGTGGGTTAAAGAAAAGTAACGACAAGACCAGTGTGGGCTTCAAGGGCTTTAATGAAGTCCCACCTCCTCTTAGTCATGACTATTTGTTAGTGCATTTATGTCTATAGCCTTCGTCAATCCGAGCCGTAGCAAGAAACAGAAGAAAACGAGTCGTTATGATGAAATATTTAGGAAAAAGGCAAGGTGGCATAATTGTAATTAATGAGAAATCTCATTAATAGTCAAGGCCTATAAATAAGGAGGTTATGTTTAGTTTAGGGACTTTTACCATTTTAGAGATTTGAAGAGCTCTAGTTCTAGAGAGAGAAACTAGAGAGAGAAAGTCTCTAAGTGATTCAAGTGATTGTACGATTTCAGATTTCTAATAGAATCACGTTTATATTACGTCATGTGTGTTTAGGTCGCGGTCGCGTTCGTGTACGGATTCCGCACGTTTCACGTTCGTTTCGCAATCGTTTCGGAGTCAAAACCGGTCCAACAAGTGGTATCAGAGCAGGAGCTCGATTGCACTGATCCAACACACATTTCCGATCGTGATTTCATCAGATTCAGATCCGAATTTCATCTACTTCTTCATATTTTTCATATTTTCACGTTTTTCACTGTTTTTAGTCAAATTGAACGGGATTTTACGGTCCGAATCGGCTGATTTTTTGATATGTTGTGCGTAAACACTTGATTTACAACCCTACCAAGTTTCAGATCCAAATTCCTAGCCGTTTAGGAGTAATCGAAGATTTTCGGTTCGTTTTTGCTGTCAAAATATCTGGTCTGCTCATCCGGAAAATATCTGGTCCGCTCATTCGGACAATACCTGGTCCGCTCATCCGGACATTATCTGGTCCGCTTATCTGAACAATACCTGGTTCGCTTATTTGAACATTGTAGATCCGCTTATTTGATCATTCTGGTTCGCTCTTGTGGTTCGCTTATACAGACAACAAATTAGTGATTCCGATCTTGTGACTTTTTGTTTCTGCTTGAACGTGGTTGTCGACTGTTGCATCTGATTAAAAGACCATAAACTGAATTGTGAACCACTAATTGATAAGGCCCAATCAAAATCATTTAATGTGACGACCCATGTGAAGTAAAAAGTGAATTGTTTATATCTGATGTTGTCGGCTTAGTGAACAGCGGCCCAATTAGAAATTACAACATAAAATTGTCGGTTTCGTGGATTGTTTGGCCCAATCAGCTGACATTTACGGCATGTGTGATTTGTCGGCACATTATCTGATGTTTTGACATGTGATTTGTCGGCAAGATTAAAAAGGTGTCAGCAAATTGCATGTGATATTGTTGTCAGTTTAGTGGGTATTGTCGATTGAAGAGCAGCCCATGTGATCACAATTGTTTTTGTCGACTTAGTGGATATTGAGGCCCAATCACAGTTTTGGTATCTTAAAGTGATGTTGACTTAGTCTTGGTGCAGATCCGAAAAAAACATTGAAGTTGAGGTTGTCAGGAAGTTTGAATCTGGGAACAAGTCATCACGTGAACTTTCAATAAGTGTCAGCCATATTGTTATCATTAGTCCAATATTATATTTTAGATATTTGAAATTGTCGGGTACCATTCAGATTATATGTAATCCAAAGTGTGCAAGTTGATCATTAAATAGTGTTGGTTGGCTTAGTGGATTTAAAGGTACAGACAGATTAAAGAGGCCTATTAGTCAAAGTATTGTGCACGGCCCAAATCACTCGAGAGGCCCATCTAAAGTTGAAGTACAAAGTTGTGTCCATTCAAAGCCCATGTTACTTAGTTCATCCAATTAAGATCATTCATTTGACACGAATTTTTGTTCCATTTGGTTCCGATCAAGTCTTGTCATTCAGTGATTTCACTTCGACGACATTGAAATAAGTCTACGAATCTTCGACACGAGTCCTAGATCGATTCAACCGTCACTCACTTTTACGTATTCCATTTGTTTAAACTGATCGTTTGCTTGTTTGTTGTCAGGTTATTCAAGAATTTCAAATCATGGCTAAAGTGTTTGATGAACAGGAAAACGAGAATCTTAAAGATTTAAATGATTGGACTTCTGGATCTTGTTTTAATAAGAGAGATAAGAAGGACATTTGGAATAAAAGATTCGAAAATTTTTTCTGCATGAAAAATGAATCTTTGGAAAAGTTGGATAAACGGTTTGATGATTTGATTGATAGGTTAGATAGATATGAGATAAGGGTTTCAACTGCTGAAAAAATTTTAAAATTTGCTGAAGCATTACCAATAGAATGGGATGAATTTTTGAGTGAACTAAAAAAGAAAGAAAATTTCTCAAAGCTTCATTTAAGAGAATTCATCAATATGCTTAGATCACATATGTTTGATAAAGAAAAAAGAAAAGAAGAGTTGATGAGTGAAATGAAAAAGGATTTAGAAAAGATAAATTTGGAAGTGATCATCGAAATGAGAAAAAGATTCTCTGTGTGTCTTGCAGCAAAAAGGGTTATGAAATACGATATTAAGAAAGGTTGTTATATTGATGAAAATATGAATCCTCTTGATTTTGTTAAAATTTTTTGTGCAGGAACATACAGGATGGAAACAAAGAAAGAAGCTGATACTAAAAAGATGAATGAAAAGTGCTCAAAATGTGATAAACTTGGAGCAGACAATGCCAAATTCTTGAGTGATGCGGAGAATTTGACATTGGAAAACAAAGCTTTGAAAGATGGGAAGAAAGTTTATGATGAACAGATTCTGGAGTTGCGCTTGAACTGCGAAAAATTGAAATCTGAAAATGACAAACTTGTGAAGAATGTTGAGAGTTTGTCATTAGAAAATGAAAATTTTAAAAAATTAGAAAATGATTTCAAAAGTCAATTAAAGATTTTAGAAGATGAGAGAGATGTTTTTGGTAAAAATAATCTCGAAAAACAATGTGCGATAAATTCTCATCTTGATAAAATCATTCAGCTTGAAAAAGAAGCTGAAAAAGCTCGGATTAAAATCAAAGAGCTTGAAGTGAAATTGAAAGGTTTTGAGAATTTTACACCATATGAGTGTCCAAAACCGATCAATTCTGTTCCAATAAGTGAAAATGTCACAAATTTTGACAAAGTCAAAATTGAAGATTGTAATGAAATATCTGATGATGAAAAAGAAAAGAAAAGAAAAGAAAAATATTTTTAGATTTACAAGAAAAATTTTAAAATACTGTTCTGCAATCTACCGAAACAGGTGAATGTTCTAAACAAAAACCTGTTAAGAAGAGTGTAGAACAGAAACAAAAAGTTAAAAATTTGAAAAATTCTAAAATTGAAAATAAAAGCTCATCAGATAAATCATCCAATCATTATCAAAAATCACAAAAATTTAAAAATGAAAACTCACAAAATGTTGGTAATAAGTGGTGCAGGTTTGACCACAGTGCTCAAAGGACAAATCATGCTTACAGGAGGAGTTATGATTACCACAAATCTAAACAATGTTATGATCTGAATATGTGGTTTGAAGATGGTAGATGGTACGATAACAGAGTGTGTTACACTTGTGGTGTGAGAGGACACATTGCTGTTAACTGCCAGAATTGGAATTTTGAGACAAGAAGATGTTTTGAATGTAATATCAGAGGTCACATTGCTAGAGATTGCCCGAGGAGATCGATGGGAAGATCGAGGGTTGAATCTCAGAAAACGATAAAGAAACCAGTCACTGTCAAGCCCAAAGAACAGAAAGTGGAAGATAAGAAAGTAAAGCTTTCGCAGGGGCAGAGAGACAGACTGAGGAAGAAGAGGAAGAAGGCAAGAGAATACTTGGAGAAGATTTTGTCTTCAGGTTCACCAGTTGGTTTGAATAAAAGTTCTGATGAATCAATTCACTCGACGGCAAAGTCAAGCAAATTGAATTCTTCAGATACAAATCTGAGGACAAAAGAGAACAAGAAGAAAAAGAAAGTCATTGGCAATGAATCTGGCTCATCCAAGTCAGACAAGCCAAGTTCGGGCAATGAATCTGATTCCACAAAATCAGAGGAGCCACAAGTTGAGGTAAAAAAGGAAGAGACAGTTCCTTTAATGAATGAAGAGAATTTTCCACCATTACGAGCCGCAAACCTAAAATCAAAAGGTGTTGATGCTGGAAAAATGTTTAATAGCAATGTTAAACATATTTTTAGCAAGATGGTTGATGGTAAGGAAAAAGGAGTGAAAGAGTTTTATGAAGAAAAGAGAAAAGCTCAAAATGCGCCTAAGGCTGGTCAGGCTTGGGTGTCAAAATCTGTTGGTTGAATTCCTGACTTGCCGGAGCTTCCAGGTTGGTAAGTGTGAAGCAGGTATCGGCATCATTCTTGAGAAATTCACAGGATGGTAACTGTGATATTTCGTCTTACAAGTGGTTAATCAAGGACATTAAGTTGTACTTGATTTTCTACAAGTGATTGTGGTGTTTGATCTTATAATGTTAAATTTTTCAAAATTGGTTAAAAGAAGAACAAGGTTATGTGATGACCCCGAATCTCACAAGTGATGGGTAAACAAACTAATTTTTCCGGAAAAACCATTCTGATTAAAACAAACTTAAGTGTTTTGAAATCATTATGGGAAAATAGTTTGTTGTAAGGGGAAGTTCTGATTGAATACGCCGAAACCCTCACGGCTGAACAAACATGATTACTTTCATCAGATTGAAAAAACGGTTTTCAAACTGTATATATCAATGTGTTGTAAATCATGGGGGTACGTTATATTTTCTGCTTAAAGTGTTATATTTTCTGCAAAACAGAGCATGAGATGCAGAAAATGGATGGCGAGACAAAGCTATCAGTATTGGTTGTCAAATTTTCTTTATATGGTTTTGCATTTTAGGGGGAGTAATATTGTCAGAAAATACAAAAACATTTGAAAATTTGAAAAAGCCAAAAACATGATAAAATTCAAAAATTTGAGTTTTTGCGTAAAAAGAGGAAATGATAGTACATCAGTAGACAGTTACAGTACGCTAAAGAATTGGAAAGTTTAAATGTGTTAAACGATCTCACCGTGGATGTGTCGGTAGATTTTTATACATTTAGTAAACTTTTTCGGGATATAAACCTAAATTCAAACTTACTTATTTCGTGGGGAACACTACTTGGATATATAGGTAACCCCTGAAATCTCGTTTGAAAGGTTTCATAATCTGATATACTAGGTCTTTATACTCAATGATGTCTGGGGTATTATTTCGGGACTTCTGCTGAATGGAAGTTCTGACCTAGTCCTCGAATAATACTTTCTGCAATGCTTGAAACATAGCATTAAACCCTCAGCATGCTGATGAAACAATAAAATTGATAGTCGCTGCTGTTGTAAGCAAAAAGATCCTCTAAAGGGGACATACCGTAAAGTCGAAGTTGATATCTCTCTGCGTATACGGAAGTATCGACCTGAGATCCCTCGGCCCTCGCATACCTAATTTATATACAGATATCATTGTAGTATACTCACCTGTAAGACTGATTATTGGGATTCTGGATACGGGAGTATATTCAAGAGGTGGGACACATGAATGAGTTTAAGTTCTTAATACACTTAATTCGTATCCTGAATCAGTTGAAGTTTGTATGAAAATTTAAGTGGACAAATATATCGACAATCTAAGTGAATTGTTTAATACTTACTGTGTAACTAAGCTCAACGGTACTTGTGACTTGTCAAAAACTGATATGATCCTCTGACACATACTCAAACAAAAATATTGTCTGTAAATATGTTTGTACATATTTCTTTACTGCTTTATATTTTCAGAAAATACAAAAAGATTTTTGATTCTGCTTTATTTTCGATAACCGATGTCTGAGTGCTGAGTTTCAAAATCTAAGTAAGCTGATTGTGTTTCTGAAAATAAAACAAGTTCATTAATTTGAAACTTGAATTAAAAATAAAAAATCAAAAACAGTTTGTGATATCTCCAAGGTCATTAGTTTGGACTTGGATGATTAACTGTGAGGGATTTGGATGCTTATACTGTTATAGAGCTAGTTTCCGATTCGATTCGATGAAACTGCCAAATTCATGAAAATTGTTTGTTTAGAATGTTTGAGTGAGCCAGGTTAAAATTCTTGGATAGCTAAAATTTGAAATGCTGTTACTTATAAATGTTTGAGTGATTGCAGATGAGATTCCAGTCTACGATCCCGGAAGCTGAGTCTAAGGGGGAGTCTGAAGACGAGCTCAAAGCAAGGGGGAGCTTGTATACGGAAAGCAAGGTGTCGATCCCAAAGCACGGAAGCTTGACGAAAGGGGGAGCCTGATAAAGAAAGAGAGAGAGAGAGAAAAAGAAGACGCTACGAGTTTGACTCAATGATCGAGATTGACTATGGCAATATCCAAGGGGGAGTCTGTTAGTGCATTTATGTCTATAGCCTTCGTCAATCCGAGCCGTAGCAAGAAACAGAAGAAAACGAGTCGTTATGATGAAATATTTAGGAAAAAGGCAAGGTGGCATAATTGTAATTAATGAGAAATCTCATTAATAGTCAAGGCCTATAAATAGGGAGGTTATGTTTAGTTTAGGGACTTTTACAATTTTAGAGATTTGAAGAGCTCTAGTTCTAGAGAGAGAAACTAGAGAGAGAAAGTCTCTAAGTGATTCAAGTGATTGTACGATTTCAGATTTCTAATAGAATCACGTTTATATTACGTCATGTGTGTTTAGGTCGCGTTCGTGTACGGATTCCGCACGTTTCACGTTCGTTTCGCAATCGTTTCGGAGTCAAAACCGGTCCAACACTATTCTTTATTGCCTGATGAAGATGAGCTCACAAACTTTATGTCAACATCACCAAGTAGTTTCACATCAAGTCAAGGTGATGAGTCTGAAAGTGATGATGCTAAGAAGGAAAATAATAGGGAACCTGTTTTGAAAAAGAAAAATTCACCTTCTAAGAATAAGAATCAAACTTTTGTTAAAAAGGTTAATTTTGTTCAGGGAAGTGACATGAAAAACGAAACCACTGTTATTGAAAACGAATCAAATGTAGAGTTTGCAAAAAATAAAAACATAGAAAAATCTGAATCCAAGCAAACTGAACAAAATCCTTCTAAGGCATCATCATCAAATGAATGATCTACTTCAAAGACTTCAGCTAAGAAGTCTTCGAAAAAGAGATCGTGCTTCAAGTGTCATACAAAGGGACATGTAGCTAGCTGCTATCCTAACAAAAAGACTGAAGCATAAGTTAGTGAGAAAAAGATAGAGAAATCACCAGAGAAGAGTGGTGATAATGTGGAGAAAATGTCCAATTCTCCAAAGAAATATGCTCCTAAGCAACAAGAGGGTGTTGATGTTGGTGTAGATAAGGCTGAAAAAGGAACTCAACAAGTTCCTCGTTTTCAAAGAAATCAACCAAGATTTCAGCCTGAATCTATATCAGGAAGATATGAGATACCTAGAAGCAGTTCACCTAGAATGAACAATTTTAATGGAAATTCAAGTAATTTCAGAAGTCAAGGTCAATATCAAAATCGAAACCAAAATAATGGTGGTCGAACTTTTTATAATAATGGCTTTAGAAATTACAACAATCAAGCTTCTTGGAATCAAACCTCAAGATATCAAAATCAAAAATTTCAAAGGTCAAATAGTCCAAACACATATAAGAACCCTCTAGACCATAGACCTAGTGGAAATAAAAATCAAATTCCATCAACAGGTCCGAGATCCAAGAATCCAGTTTGGTGTAGATAAGGCTATAGTTGAAGAATCTGGAAGACCCAAGACCATTAAGGCTTGGGTCCCCCAATCTAACTAATTTCTTGGTTGGTGTGTGCAGGAGCAGCTAAGGAGGATTATCAACTTATGGTATGTTGATAGTGGCTGCTCCAGGCACATGAGGGGGGATGCGAGATTGTTGACTGAGTTTGAAAATTATGATGGTGGACATGTGAACTTTTCTGGTGCTAAAGGTGGTAGGATTACAGGCCGAGGAAAAGTGACCAATGGAAATATCACACTGGACAAAGTGAACTATGTTGAGCAGCTTAAACACAATCTAATGAGCGTGTCACAAGTCTGCGACAAGGGTCACTCGGTCCACTTTACCAAGACTGAAGCATTAGTGTTGAAACCAGGTTTGGTGATTCTGGATGATTGGATAGTGATGAGAGCGCCAAAGAGGAATGACACTTATGTCATGGACACGGGTGCTAAGGATTCTTCTGCTGTGGTGGCGTGTTTATTGTCAAAAGCATCTGAGGCAGAGTCAATGTTGTGGCACAGACGCATGGCCCATATTCACTATCGCAAAATGAATTACATTATTAAAAATGAGCTAGTGAAAGGGGTACCATTGCAGAGGTTTCATGTGGAAGATAAATGTCTTCCATGTCAAAAGGGAAAACAACATAAGAAACTTCACAAATCAAAAACAATAAATTCCATAGATGCCCCTTATGAATTACTTCACATGGATTTATTTGGTCCAGTGAATGTGAGGAGCATAGGTGGAAAGTTCTATTGTCTTGTTATCACAGGTGATTACTCACGTTATTAATGGGTTTTCTTTTTTAGGTACAAAAGATGAGACAGCGGAGATGCTGATAGATCTTTTTACAAAATTGGAAAACGTCCATGAAGCAAAGATCAAGAGGATAAGGAGTGATAATGGCACGGAGTTCAAGTATCGGATTCTGGATCTCTACCGTCTTCGCAAGGGAATAGAACATCAATATTCTGCTCCTTATACACCTCAACAGAATGGAGTCGCTGAGATGAAAAACAGGACATTGATTGAAGCTGCTAGGACTATGCTTTCAGATTCAAAGCTTCCAGTTCTTTTCTGGGGAGAAGCTGTGAATACAGATTGCTACGTCCTAAAAAAAGTTTTAACCATTAAACGTTTAACAAAACTTGTCATGAACGTATGTTTAGCGAAAAACCAAACTTAACAGGCTTTGAACCATTTGGATTACCCTGCACCATTGTGCGAAACAAAGATAAACAAGAATTCGGTGAGGTGGCTGATGAAGGCTACTTTCTAGGTTACGTACCTAGCACACCGAATAAAAGGGTTTTTAATCTAAAAACTGGTAAAATTGAGGTTGTTTTTAATGTTGAAATTACTACATACAAACCTCAACAATCAACGAGTGGTCCAGCTATATTATATGATTATGATAGTGTTTTAAATCATTTAATATTCCTGAGTTTTCAAATGCAGATGACACTCAGTTGATTCAAAAAGTGATCAATGAAGACGATGAACGCGAGTTCGTGCCTAGATCGAGTGTTTCAATGACAGATGCTCCGAAAACTTCCTCAAGTGCTGTTGTTTATGATTCAAGCGATAGTGAGTCTGAACTTATTTAAGGGGGGATTTCATTAATCCATTTGCAAATCAGAATATTCAGGGGGAGATTGGATCAAACCTGGGTGATAATCTAAAATTGGATACCGTTGCTACTACATGAGCAAATAGAGATCATCCAGTTGACATGATACTTGGAGATCCTACCGCAGGTGTTCAGACAAGGAGAAGCATAGCAGCGAATACAGGTCTATTTGTTTCGATTGAGAAGACTGGGATTGCGAATGAGTGCTTGTATAGTTGCTTTATTTCCCAAGAGGAGCAGAAGAACATTCATATGGCTCTGAAAGACAAATCTGGGGTTGAAGCTATGCAAGAGGAATTGGCCCAGTTTGCTAAGTTGAAGGTTTGGGAGTTAGTTGATTTTCCTAAAGGTGAAAAAGAGATAGGCACTAAGTGGGTGTTTAAGTGCAAGAAAGATGACAGAGGAATTGTAACGCGAAACAAGGCTCAATTGGTTGTAAAAGGTTTCAATCAGCAAGAAGGGATTGATTACAATGAAGTGTTTGCACCAGTGGCAAGGTTGGAAGCAATTCGTTTGTTCCTAGCATTCGCTTCATTCAAGGGCTTCAAAGTTTATCAACTAGACGTAAAGAGTGCATTTCTTTATGGGAAAGTCCAAGAAGTGGTGTATGTCTCACAACCAGATGGGTTCGTTGATCCAGATTATCCAGATCGTGTGTACAAACTTGATATGGCTTTGTATGGATTACATCAAGCACCCAGGGCGTGGTACGAGACACTGTCAACACATCTGATCAAGAATGGTTTTGAAAGAGGTCAGTTTGACAGTACACTGTTCATTAAGAGAAAGAAGGAAGATTTTCTGCTGGTACAGGTATACGTAGATGACATCATCTTTGGGTCATCAGATGAACACATGTGTAAAGAGTTCGAGCAGGTGATGAAGAGCAAGTTCGAAATGAGCGCTATGGGTGAGCTGTCTTACTTTCTAGGATTACAAGTTGATCAGAAGGAGGATGAGATGTTTGTTCATCAAACAAAGTATGTGTATGACATTTTGTCTCGATTCAAAATGGAGGATTGCTCTACTTTCATCACACCCATATGTGAAAATCACAATCTTGGCCCAGATCATGAAAGTACTGAAGATGTTGATCCAACTTAATACAGGGCGATGATTGGTTCTTTAATGTACTTGACTGCTTCAAGACTAGACATCATGTTTGTCGTATGTATGTGTGCCAGATATCAGGCTAATCCAAAAGAGTCACACATGAAGGTGGTGAAGCGTATTCTTCGTTACTTGAAGGGGAAACCTAAACTTGGGTTGTGGTATCTAGCTGATAGTGATTTGAAGTTTGTTGCTTACACTGACTCAGACTTTGGAGGATGCAAGTCTAACAGGAAGTCTACCACAGGTGGTTATCAGTTCTTAGGAGGCAAGATTGTGTCTTGGCAATGCAAGAAGCAATCTTGTGTGTCTACCTCTACGTGTGAAGCTGAATATATTGCTGCGGGTAGCTACTGCTCTCAGGTTCTCTAGATACAACAGCAGATGCGTGATTACGGTTTGGATTTCACTCGTACTCCTATTATGATAGACAATAATGCCACAATCTCTATAACAAATAATCCCGTGAAACACAGTCGCACAAAATATATTGACATTCGTCATCATTTTATATGGGATTATGCTGAAAAGAAACTAATTGAACTTCATCGAGTCGACACACTAGATAACCTGGCAGATCTTTATACTAAAGCTTTTGACAGGGCTCGCTTTGAACATTTAGTCGAACTCAACGGGATGAGGAATCCTGAATAACTGATTTTTCATAAGAATTTTGTAAATTTTTTATTGTTTTCTTAAAAATCCAAAAAAAAATAGAAAACCACAAAATCCAAAAACATTAAAAAATGAAAAATATAAAAATTAGAAAATAATAAATGAGTGATCACTGTGTGAAAAAAGAAGAAATGATAGTACATCAGCAAGTTAGACTGTCACACTGAAAATGAATTAAAATGCTTAAGTGTGATAGCAGCTTCATCATACGATGTACCAGTAGGCAAAAAGCATGAAATAATCAACTTACCAATGTGATATAAACATAACGAACTGTGTATGAGTGGGCAACACATCAGTGGCGTATGGTTTAATGACCTTAAATCTTGCGTTGATAGATTGCCAAAAACCAAGGTTTTGGGTCTTTATACTGTTATTTCATCCGGGGGTATCAGGGTTGTCCTTCTGCTGCATCCAGATACATGCTGACCTAGGGACAACCAGGATATCTTAAAAGAGCTAAAAATGTCAAAAACCCATAAATGAAGAAGCTCTCCTAGAGAGTCATTCAAATGTGCAAAATGCATAATTCATACCAAAAATGGTATTTGTCTTAGCCCTCGTTGGATATTTTGGTCTCTTTGATGTACGGAAGTACTGTGACAACCCTCACAATTACAGGTACCGTACAATTAATTAATTTTAATTATGTGCTTAATAATTGTGCTGGATTACAACTGACAAATTAAACTGCTTTATGATTTTTGTATCATACATACACATGCATCATATTTCATACTGTCACTCCATTTATTACACACAAACTCTAGTGACATACTCGATGCACAAAGCACAGTTAGCACACTGAGCGGATAACCTATAAACATGCTAACAATGCCAGCACATAGACAGACAATGTTTTGAGGCCAGTATGAGCCAGAGACAGGGTACTACACTAGTATGGAGTGTAGGGAAGTGAGGACCATAAGACTGCGTCACTAGGTGATAGTTAAAGTACCGGGAAGTGCTTAAAACTCACTAATAATGCAGAATTCTGCATTATTTATCAGAAATTCAGTATTTAACATGCTAGTAATGTGCAAAATTATGGCAGAATGGCCCTGTATGCTTTCCTAAGTGTCGGGAATTAAAAGTGTCACAAAAAGTCATATAAAAGACACTATACGGTATCACTTAGCACTTTAACGGAACGGTATCTAACCGAATAACCGGACATTACCCGGAACACCAAAATTTTGCCAATCACATTGTTTTATTATTTCTTAGCTAGTTATGATCCCCGTTCACCATAACACCCACTAACTAACTTATATAACCATATACTTGGAATTTGACTAATAATTACCAACTATCATCAAGATGTTACAATTAACCCCCCCCCCCCCCCATGCTTTTTACGGTCCAAAGGACCCACCAAATCACCACCATTCCTATCACCATACTTCCTAAGATCATATCCTATATTTTATTGGTTTTTGCTTGTAATCTTGGACATAACATTGGAAAGATCTTATAAGTATGGCACACTAGATCACAACATCATTTCACCTTCCTAACTTCACCCCACTCCCTCACATCTCTCCCTCTCCTCTCGGCTCACTCTAACCACCACCACCATCAGCTTATCACCTCCACATTCATCCATTTCTAAGCTTCATTCAAGTGCTAGAAGGAGGATCAAAGGAGCTTGAAGTTGTAGATCATCAAGGAGCTCTTTCACTTGCTTTCTCACACCATTTTCACCATCTTTTTCACTAGAGATCTTCCCTAGCCTTTGAGCTAGTTGTAAATCCTTGTTTAACCTTTGTTCACTTCTATTTTGAGTAGCAAAAGATGTAGTATGATGAATATCACAAGAACACTAAAGGGTTTAAACAAGAAACTTGAACATAAAGTTTACATAAATATGAAAGATAGTGAAATATTGCTAGTATGATATTGTCTTGACTATGTTGATGAATACTTGTTGATTCATGGTTATGTGATGTTAACCACCATATGGAACTTGTTAAATGATGTTTAGAAACATGATTTAACAAGACTAGGAGGTGATTATGCAATACAAGAAATAATCATCTTCTAGTAAATATGAACTTGAAAGAAAATGATTTTCTTGAAATATAAGTAAACAAAGTAAATTGATGATCATGTAAATCCGAGATTTACAAAAGACTTTTTTAAATAAACAAAGTTCAAGAATCGATTCTTGGAAAATCATGACTTTTGTATACACTTACACCATTTTTGGAAATAGAATAAGTGTGAAAACATTTTATCTACAAGAAGAGTTCAAAAGGTTAATTTTTGTAAAAATTGATTACAAGTTGTAAACACTTAACTCTTTTAAGAAAATGATTTTTAAAGAAGTGAATACACTTTGAAAGGTAACTAAGACCACTAAACGTTTTACCAAATTACTACGTGTTTTCGTGATATATCAAGTTCATGATTAATATGTAACGCATATAGTTTTTACTCTTGGTAATGTAAAATTGTTTGAGGATTGATTGTTGATTGGTTTTTGAAAAGAAAATGATATGCTCTATAGCATGGACACCTCCGTTTACAAAGGAAACTCTGGCGAAATTTCCTAAAATTCCAACACTTAGAAAATATTTTCCAAACAAGTGTTACAAGCATACTTTTAACTTTGTTTTTCAAAATAAACTTCGCCATAAATTTTTGTTACGAAATTTCAAAGTGTAGGAGGTTGGGTTTCATAAATAAAAGCGGATAAATATATATTTAGAGTATATATTTCATATTAACACGCTTGTGTGAATATTTTAATACGTTGTGGGATAGTTATATTATTTTAGGGTAAAATAATATAACTTGGCAATTACCGAGAACTTACATTTCCAAAATAATACCAAAAATCTCACGGAAGGAATATTTAAGTTACACACTTGATATTGTGAAGTCGCACGCTAAAATGTAACTTATGAAATATTCCGGAAAATACTTTTACAAACATATTTTGGTAAATATTGTTTTGGATACAAGAATTGAAAAATATACTATTTTTGGGAAAAGGTGTATATTTTGGAATACATTAATTTTGGCAAATAAGTTATATATTATTCGGAATCACAAAAATACATGTATAAAATACCCCCATCCTTGGGAAGGAAATACACACATAAAATACTTGAGAAGTATGAATACGAAATAGTTGTCTAACTATTAATTCAAGACCTAAAAATATAATGTAAGTTAAAATAATTATTATTATTTTAACAAGAAGTTATAACTTGGAATAATTCCGAAGGAACGTAACTCAAAAACATTGATACTAAACTAAGGCACGGCCCGTTTGTCTAATAGACATTAGTACGTTGTAGGTTGTCGTGTAGCTGATCAAGTTTGAGTTACAGTACAGAAGACGCACTGCAGTGAGTTCATGTCCCCCTTTTCTCTTAACTGTTTTCAGTTTTATACTTCGGGGGTGAAATACATGTTACAGTTATACAGACATTTTATACATGGTATGGTTAGCTTAAGGAGGGTTTACGACTAGATCATGTGAAGGGTGGGCACAACACTTAAAGGCCATTAATCCTCGTCGTAGGACCGAGGGACATGAGTGATAGATCTATTCGGGTGTAGCGAGCCCCACTCTTGAGTCCACTGGGTGGACCATGAGGTGACTATGTCTTATTGATGAAATCTGCTAGGTTTGAGTCTTCCTGCATCACTTCACACATACCATTGGCTTTGCAACCCATTGGTGATCTCTTTTTCCTTATTGCTACATACCAGGGACTTTTATACATACAGACTTACTTTAACGGTTTATACACACAGACATACACATGAACTCGCTCAACTTTTTGTTGATTTTTCAAACTACATGTATTTCAGGAAACTAAAAGGGATCTGGAAAGTGTCTGCATAAGTGTCATGCTGCGTTCGAATAAAGGATGTTATCCATGGTAGTTGGGTGCTTAGGAGATGTATTCCTTTCCTGGACGGAATACATGTTTCTAAACTCGGGGTTTTATTTTAAGTCTTTGTGGAGTCTTATGAACTCGGTTAAATATTTTCATGGTTTGTAATCTATTTTGGTAACATCGTTTTCAAGACAAGTATGTATGGTATTTTCTAAGACTTAGTTAATGGATGAACATCTCGTATTTTATCAAATAGCATTGTTATGATTGTTGCTATGGTATTGAGAAGTCACACCAAAATAATCCACGCTTTCGCAAAAGCCATGGTGTGACAGCTTGGTATCAGAGCCTCGATCATAGCGAACTAGGATTCTTTCTCGAGTCTAGACTATGATCATCAGGGCTCTCACGAAAACATTTTCGAACATTTTTACTTTGCATACACTAAACGTCCAGATCCAGGGCACAAACATTTTACAAACAAAAGGCACAAATACACATTTCAAAATTCATGTTATAATTCAGTCTTAGAGACTGAGGGAGTTCAGCCTTAGAGGCTGGGGAGGTTCAGTCTTAGAGACTGAGGGGTTCAATCTTAGAGATTGGGGAAAATTTAGTCTTAGAGACTGGGAGTTGGTCTTAGAGACCAAGGAGTAGTCTTAGAGACTGGGAAGGTTTGGTCTTAGAGGCCAGGGAGTTAGTCTGAGAGATTAGGGAGTTCAGTCTAAAGGACTGGGTGGGATAGTCTGGGGAAGACTCGGACGATTACTTGCCTACATTATTATGACTTACATGCTTATTTGATTATATGTTGATATATGTGCAATTTTCGTGATTGTTTTGTTACAGGCGTCATGTCTTCTTCGAGTGGAGTTTCTAGCGCACTAGACCCCATAGCAGTAGATTCAGATGATCCGATGCCCACAGATCCTGAGATTTATACATCTGACACTGACAGTAGTGATGATGACGATTTCCAGCCTTTTGCTTTGCCGGATTTCGGAGACGATGTTCAGCTCGCTGATGGTATTCTAGTCGGGGATCTACCTCTTACTGAGATCCCTGCTCACGTTCCCCTTTCTGCAGTTCCTGTTGAGGATCTGCCACTTGATGATGATGTCGTTATTCTTGTCATTGAGGTTCCGGTTATGGAGGTTCCTTCTGATTCTTCTGGTCCAGACTCTTTTGAGTCAGTATCATCTTCTACTCTCCATGCGCTGGGGTTACAGCGATACCCCACCGACTCAGATTCCGATATGGCCATGTCAGCCGCATCCGATCAGGACCCTGATTTTGACCTTGCTGATGACCCCGATCATGATTTTGACCTTGCTGATGACCCCGATCATGATTTTGACCTTGCTGATGACCCCGATCATGAGTTTGACCTTGCTGATGACGTCGAGCATGAGATAGACTATGCCCCTGATGAGCAGCCATTCGAGGCCCCTGTTTTTCCTCACGATCTCAACCCAGATCACGAGATTGGGCTTGTGCATGATGATCAGCCCCTAGAGGCTCCGGTTGCTCCTATCGATCAGCCCCTGTTGTACCCGCTGATCTAGATCTAGCCCCAGCTGACCCTGTCCCATCGCCAGATCATGACTCTATCTTTGCTGAGATACCTGATATTGCACCGATATTACCTGATCCAGTCCTTGTGTTTGATGACCATGCTCCGTTTGTCGCCTACATCGATCCTAGATATGCTGACACCCACAATGGGTGGGTCGATGATGACGATTATCCCCCATATGTTAGACCAGTCACTCCCTCTCGGGACGAAATTCTTTTAACGGGGGAAGACAGTGACAACTGTGACTTTTCCGTACACACAATAAACAGCAATATGTGCTTCAATGACTGTGCATGATCTAGTTTACCATACAAATAAATTTCTGAATTCCATGCAAGTGAATTCATGCATGTTTTATACTACAAGAATTACTTTATGATAGCGTTGCGTCAGAAATACTAGTAAACTCACCGGTAAGACACAGTATGTCAACAGAACTGTAGAAAGCAGTCAGACATTAGAATTGAGGCCGAGGTGTAGGTCCAACGACAAGAATACATTAAAACCCAAGAGTACATACAAGGGTTAACACATAGACATTCCAGAAGCTAAAATAAGCACTAGAAAGCACCCGAAACGCACTTTAAGTGCAGAATTTCAGTAAATTCAGCTATAATCAGCATTATGACACTGAAATATTATGCAGAAATTATGATTTATCATCCCAAATACTTCCCTAAGTGTCGGGAATTGAAAGTATTACAAAAGGATACTTAAGAGACACTAAACGGTGCACTTTAGCACTTTAACGGAACAGTATCCAACCGAACAACCGGACATTACCCGGAACACAAAAATAATGCTAAAAACGTTGTTTTTATTTTTCTAAGCTAGTTAGGGTCCCCGAACACCCTAACACACTATATAATTAACCACACACCATGAACCACTAACTTAACACTTGATTCCTAACTAGATCCCTAACTCTATTGTTGAAAACCCAACCCTATACCCCCCCCCCCTTGGGACGGTTACCATGGGTGTCCCCACCCATGGATTTCTTTGATTATTATATTAGATTATGTTGGTAATTAAGTGACATGTTATACAATGGTTAAAGGGTGAAGTGGGTTATAAAATGGCACAAGGGATTATGAGATTTCATTTTCAACACACAACATCAAACAACACTTGCTCTCTCCTCTCCTCCCTTGTTCGGCCGAGAACCACCACACCCACCATCACCACCTTCAAGTTTCTTTCATGCAATCCACATACACCCAAAGGTGTTAGGGATCATACAAGCAAGCTTGGTGTGTTCGGAAGCTCAAAGACCTCTCTCATCTTCTTTTATCCACCACTTTTCTACTCTTGAACTCCCCTAGCCTTGTGCTAGTGGTAAGCACTTAGATCCTTGCATTTTACATGTTGTTTAAGTGGTTAATGATGATTAAAGATCAAAATGATAAGAACTCTAAAAAACCATAAACAAAGTCTTGAACATAAACTAACTTTGTGATGAAGTAGTGTTAAAATGGTTAAGAAATCATGATATTCTTGTGTTATGATGCTTGTTGATTAATGTTTGCTAGTAGAAATGATATGGATCATCATATGGTCTTGCTAGAGCATGATTAAAAACATGAGCTAGCAAGATGAGAAAGTAAGAATGTTGTGGATGATGGAATCATCCACACATAAACTATGAACTTGAATAAATGGGTGTTTTCTTGAAAAATAAAGGTCAAAGTAAGTTATAATCTTGTAGATCTAAAGATCCATGAGTGGTTTTTCAAAAGAACCAAGTTTTAAATATGAGTTTCACTAAAACTTGGATCTTACATAAACTAATCACATTTTTGGTAATAAACAAGTGTAGAAGCACTTGTGTAAATAGAAGAGTTCATGAAGAAATATTTTTAGAAAATATGATTTTAAGTTGTAAACACTTACACTCTTTAAAAATAAAATTTTAAAGAACTAATCACACTTTGGAAGGCAACAAGACTTACTTAGTGTGCTAGTAAGTTACTACATGTTTTCATAAATATTCAAGTTCATGGGTTTATAGTTTATGCTTGTTCTTGACAAGTTTGGTAAGAAGAAGTTGCATATTGTTGATTGTTGAGGATGTTTTAAAAGAAAATAAACACATGTTTTGAAAACATGGGAAACCTCCATTTTTAGGGGAAACTCTGCCAAAATTTTATAAATTTTGACACTTAGAAAAATATAAGTTTTTGAGAAACTTATTCTCTAAAAATGTATCTAAAAACATTTACCAAGGTTTCCCCAACTTTTGTGTTAAGAAATGAGGATTTCTTCAAGAATAAAAATGGATATTAAGTCTGTATATTTGTGAGAAAAATATATATATTTTATCACCAATTTTTGTGCTAAGTGTATGTAGTATGTATTATACTTGATAGTGTATTAGGACTTGAAGATACACTAAATACTCCTAAGGAGTGAAGATACAAAAATACACATACAACATACTTAGACAAATACAAGATACTTATATTTATTTTTGAGAAAATAATATAAGTAAGACACATAGTTAAATATATAAATTATTTTTAACACAAGAACACATTTACAAAAGATAGTGACTTGTACTTGTGCGATACAAGTCTAGTGACTAACGTTAATAAAACACGTTTAGGTCACGACGCTAGATAAGCAAATCCGGTGAAGTTTACGACGCAGGAACGCAAAGTTGTGAGTTCATGCTCCCCCTTTTCTTTAACTGTTTTTGGTTATATAACTCTCGGGGGTGAAATACATGTTACAAATAGTACAATATTTACAAATGGTATGATAACCAGAAGCACTCTTGGTGAGAACGAGTACCAAGTAAGATGCGATTTGAGAAATGCCTAGAAAATACTAGATCATGTGAGCACAGACATAATACTGAAAATGCCATAAAGTCTTGGTGAAAACTAGTACCAAGCCATTAAAAACATTCATTAATTAGGGATGGGGGTTAGATCTAACGGGCACGGCCGAACCCCATTCATGGTCACAACTAGTACCTAGTAGTGCTTCGGAGTCCCAGTCGAGGTTAATAGACACAGTCGAGGGTAATCGATACAGTCGAGGGAAATCGAAACAGTCGAGGGAAATGGACGTAGTCGAGGAAAATTGACAAAGGTCGGAGCCATTACGAGTGCTCCCTATGAGCCATCACGAATGCTCCCTAGGAGTCATAACAAGTACTCCCATGTCCTTAAGGAGTCATAACAAGTACTCCCCATGTCCTCACATGCCTTAAAGTATCTCAAAGATTTACAAAAATACTTTATTGGTACAAGATTTGTATCACAAGAATACTTTATTTTACAAGATTGTATCACAAGAATACTTTATTTTACAAGAATACGATATTTCACAAGAATACTTTATTTATACAAGATACATACCATGTTTCACACAATGTATGCAAAACGCATGAACTCGCTCAACTTTTTGTTGATGTTTTCCAAAATTACATGTATTTCTGGTGACAGGATGGATCTTGGGCGCGGGTGTCGTAACTAGAAGTAGACTTCAAATTTAGATGTCATCCACTTTTGTTGAATTGTAACCTAGACGAAGGTTGTGTTTTTAAAACTTAAATAATAAGTGTTTGTAATACTCCAATTTTCATGAATGGATGAACATCGTTTTGATCATGTAGTTGTTTATTACGATTGAATGCAATGATATTAAACCAGTCACACATCATACGCTTCTGCAAAAGACAGGGTGTGACAGATTGGGTGCATTTGCGCCGCTTACTTTTCTTCCCTCCTCCTCCTCCTCCCCCGCCACCAGCGTAGCTATATTTTTGGTTTGGTGCAGGTAGATTGTTTTGGTGAGAGAGTCGTAATTGGGCCAACATATGAAGACTTTTGGAAGACCACGTTTTTGTATATGATTTGTGTAGACTGGCTTGTATTTTGGGGTGATGTGACCCTATGATCTTATTTTGATGTATGATGTACTGTGAAACATGTAAAACTATATTGTGGTCATGATATGCATTGTTGGATTACTTGTTGTGTTATGACATGGGATGTTATATGATTTCTTACATTGATGAATGTTATTACAAATACATGTGATGTATGTACTATACTTTTTATGACCTGACCGATACCATCTTCTTTAGAAGATGCCTCCACGACGAGACACACGTTTGCCTACTACTAAGGCAGAATTACAAGAACGTATTTCAAAAGCGATAGCAGATTATGAGGCCTCGCGAGCCGAAACAAGCAGGAATACCTCAAACAACAACAATAACCCACCCAATGGTAATGTTCAAGTCACTTGAGACACAATACATTACGTCCGGGTATTCCTTGCACATCCGCTAATGCTTTCTGTTAATATTATTGCATGTACAGGCTGTACCTATAAACAATTTCTAGATTGTAAGCCCTTAAACTACGACGGCACTGGAGGCGCTGTTTCTTTTGTCAGGTGGACGGAAAAGACGGATTCGATAATAAGGATGAGCAAGTGTGCTCCTGAAAACCAAGTTACTTACGTCTCAGGACTCTTTCTTGATGGTGCTTTATCCTGGTGGAATCTGCAAGTTCAAACCCTAGGAGAGGCGGCGGCGTATGCACTGACATGGGCTGAGCGGAAGGAGCTCATGAGGAAGAAATACTGTTCACAGGCCGAGATACAGAAGCTGGAAACAGAATTTTGGAACCTAAAAATGGACGGTCCAAAAATTGCTGAATATGTACAAAGGTTCCACGACTTGTCACGCGTTGTGCCGTATATGGTTGATCCTGAATTTAAACGCATTGAGCGTTTTATCTGGGGATTGGCACCCCAGATCATGAGCATGGTAACAACGTCCAAGCCTCCAACGATTACCGAAGCCATTGATCTCAGCGTGGCACTTACAGAAGAAGCCATCAGACTGAACAAGTTTTCAATTTCTGAACCGAAGAAGAAAGAAATGCATGTCGAATCCTCAGGAGAAAACAAGAGAAAGTTCTCAAACTTTAAGAAAAGTACCGACAGTGCCAGCAAGAGGAGAGATACAAACCCGCCAGCTGAAGTAAAAATTGGCAGTGAACCCAAAGGGAAAGGATACATGGGCACTCTGCCCAAGGGTGATGCATGCCAATATCATCACCCCGGCCCATGCCGATTCAGGAAATGTGAGTCTTGTGGGAAGACTGGCCACACAAAAGAAACCTGTTGGGTTGGTATTGGTGCTGGTCGTGGTGGTCAGCGAGGGTATGGAAATGGGAATGGAAACTGTCAACAGGGAGGAAATGGCAGAAATGGAAATCGTGGAAATGCTAGGAATTAAGCCGGCAACCGGGGAACAAACAACGCACAAGGCGGTACTGGAAATGGTAATGGTCGAGGACCAGGATGTTTTAACTGCGGAGACGTTGGGCACTTAAAGCGTGAATGCCCAAAGCTTAATCAGGCACAAGGAAGAGTTTTCAACATCGGTGCGAGGGAAGCGCGCCAAGATCCAAATATTGTTACTGGTACGTTCCCTATTAATCAACGTTTTGCATCTGTGCTATTTGATACTGGTGCCGACTATAGTTTTGTATCGCTAGAGTTTAAGAAAATGCTTGGTTTAACTGCTAGTAAGTTAGACATTACGTACTCAATTGAACTGGCTAATGGGAAGTTAGTTGAAACAAATGAAGTCATCAGAGGATGTGTGATCGAATTGGGAGAGCACGAGTTTACACTGGATCTACTGCCAGTCGAATTGGGAAGCTTCGACGTGGTGGTAGGGATGGATTGGTTGTCCAGCAACCGGGCCGAAATTGTATGTCACGAAAAGACCATTCGCATCCTAATGGCGGATGGAGAAATGATTGTGGTACATGGAGAGAAGCGCGATACACCCTTGAGGATCATTAGTTGCTTAAAAGCTAAAAAGTATTTGAAGAAGGGATGTGTTGCCTTCTTGGCGCACATCGTGGATAAGGAGGCCGCTGAGCCAAAGATAGAAGATATTCTAGTCGTAAAGGAATATCCTGAAGTCTTTCCAGAAGACTTGCCAGGATTACCGCCACAAAGACAAGTCGAATTTTGCATTGACTTAGTTCCAGGCGCCACGCCTGTGGCTAAGGCACCTTATAGACTTGCACCTTTGGAGATGCAAGAGCTGTCAACGCAACTCCAGGAGCTGTTAGACAAAGGATTTATCAGACCAAGTTTCTCGCCTTGGGGAGCTCCAGTTTTGTTTGTTAAGAAGATATATGGTAGTTTTTGCATGTGTATCGACTACTGGGAGCTGAATAAGTTGACGATCAAGAATAGGTATCCTTTGCCAAGGATCGATGACCTGTTCGATCAATTGCAAGGTTCAAGTTTTTACTCAAAGATCGATCTTCGATCAGGTTATCACCAGTTGCGTATACAAGAGGAGAGTATTCCAAAGACGACCTTTAGGACTCGCTACGGGCATTACGAGTTCCTGGTTATGCCGTTCGGGGTTGACAAATGCACCAGCTGTATTCATGGATTTGATGAACAGAGTCTGCAAGCCCTACCTTGATAAGTTTGTAATCGTGTTTATTGATGACATCTTGATCTACTCAAAGACGAAAGAGGAACATGAGCAACACTTAAGAGCTATTCTAGAGCTGCTTAAAAGGGAGAAGTTGTACGCGAAGTTCTCGAAGTGCGAGTTCTGGTTACGCGAGGTTCAGTTTCTTGGTCATGTGGTTAATGGGAATGGAATTCATGTGGATCCCACAAAGATCGAGGCGATCAAGAACTGGGAGACTCCAAAGGCGCCAACAGAGATTCGACAGTTCTTAGGTTTGGCTGGTTACTATCGCAGGTTTATTGAGGATTTCTCAAAAATCGCTCAACCTTTGACCTTTCTCACCTAGAAAGACAAGAAGTTTGATTGGGGCGACAAACAAGAATGAGCATTTCAATTGTTGAAGTACAAACTTTGTGACGCACCAATCTTATCTCTACCCGAAGGCACAGATAACTTCGTGGTATATTGCGACACCTCACGTCAAGGTTTGGGATGTGTACTAATGCAACGACAGAAGGTTATAGCATATGCCTCACGCCAGTTGAAGGTCCACTAGAAGAATTATACCACGCATGATTTGGAATTAGGCGCGGTGGTATTTGCTCTGAAAATCTGGCGACATTACTTATATGGCACGCGATGCACAATATTTACTGATCACAAGAGCCTGCAGCACATTTTTTATCAAAAAGATCTTAACATGAGACAGAGACGCTGGGTTGAATTGTTGAACGACTACGATTGTGAGATCAAGTATCACCCAGGGAAGGCGAATGTAGTCGCTGATGCTTTAAGTCGGAAAGAAAGGATTAAGCCCATAAGGGTTAGGGCTTTGGAAATGATTGTTCAAACAGACCTCACATTGCGCATTCGTGTTGCGCAAAGGGAAGCTCTTAAAAGGGAAAATCTTGAGAACGAGTATCTCCGGGGAATGGAGAAGCAATTGGTACCAAAGGAGGATGGAACATTGTGTTTCTTGGGAAGAATTTGGGTTCCCCTCTTTGGTGGTTTGAGAGAAGTTATTTTCGATGAAGCACATAAGTCACGGTACTCGATCCATCCAGGATCGGATAAAATGTACCAAGATCTAAAGGATTTTTATTGGTGGCCGAGAATGAAAGGCGACGTTGCAATATATGTCGGCAAATGTTTGACTTACGCAAAGGTTAAGGCCGAATACCAGAAGCCTTCAGGTCTCTTGCAACAACCTGAAATACCCTAGTGGAAGTGGGAACAGATTTCCATGGATTTTATAACAAAATTGCTAAGAACGCCCAGAGGTCATGATACGATCTGGGTAATTATAGACCGCTTAACGAAATCAGCACACTTTTTGGCAATCAAGGAAAAAGGATAACACGAGCAAACTTGCTGAGATATACCTGAGAGAGATTGTTGTATGTCATGGAGTGCCTCTCTCGATTATTTCTGATAGACATGGAAGATTCGTGTCAAGGATTTGGCAGTCCTTTCAAGAAGCTTTAGGTTCTCGGTTGAACCTGAGTACTGCTTTTCATCCGCAGACAGATGGACAAAGTGAGCGAACAATTCAAACGTTAGAAGACATGTTGCGAGCTTGCGTAATGGATTTAAGTGGAAGTTGGGACACTCACCTACCATTGGTTGAATTTTCATACAATAATAGTTATCATGCAAGCATTCAAGCCGCATCGTTCGAAGCTCTCTATGGGTGTAAGTGTCGATCACCCCTATGCTGGGCAGACGCGGGTGATAGACAGCTTGTTGGTCCGGAATTGGTCCAGGAAACAACAGACAAAATTTCACAGATCCGAGAGCGCATTAAAGCGGCTCGTGATCGTCAAAAGTGTTATGCGGACCGAAGAAGGAAACCTCTGGAATTTGAGATGAGGGATATGGTTTTGTTGAAGGTTTCACCCTGGAAGGGTGTGGCACGCTTTGGGAAGCGTGGGAAATTGAATCCTAGATACATTAGTCCATTCAGAATCCTGGAACGGATTGGTCTTGTAGCATACAAATTGGATTTACCCGCATAGCTGAATGGCGTTCATGATACATTTCATGTATCAAACCTGAAAAAGAGTCTGACTCAAGAGACAGTGGTCATTCCTGCCGACGAAATTCATATCGACGACACACTCCACTTTACTGAAGAACCCGTTGAGGTTACTGATTGGAAGATTAACAAAACACGCCGGAGTAGTGTCAAACTCGTCAAGGTTCGATGGAATGCACGACAC
Source organism: Helianthus tuberosus (assembly GCA_030545235.1). Taxonomy (NCBI): domain Eukaryota; kingdom Viridiplantae; phylum Streptophyta; class Magnoliopsida; order Asterales; family Asteraceae; genus Helianthus; species Helianthus tuberosus. Next base: position 66,476,236 of record CM060430.1, read on the forward strand.
GGCCCAGAATTCACATGGGAACGTGAGGATCGTATGAAGGCCAAGTACCCACATTTGTTCCCCAAGACCCCAGCAACTAGAAGCAGAACCTAAAATTTCGGGACGAAATTTTTTAACGGGGGGGAGAATGTGACAACCCTCACAATTACAGGTACCGTACAATTAATTAATTTTAATTATGTGCTTAATGACTGTGCTTGATTACAACTGACGAATTAAACTGCTTCATGATTTTTGTATCATACATACACATGCATCATATTTCTTACTGTCACTCCATTTATTACACAAACTCTAGTGACATACTCGATGCACAAAGCACAGTTAGCACACTGAGCAGATAACCCATAAACATGCTAACAATGCGAGCACATAGACAGACAATGTTTTAAGGCCAGTATGAGCCAGAGACATGGTACTACACTAGTATGGAGTGTAGGGAAGTGAGGACCATAAGACTGCGTCACTAGGTGATAGTTAAAGTACCGGGAAGTGCCTAAAACCCACTAATAATGCAGAATTCTGCATTATTTATCATAAATTCAATATTTAACATGCTAGTAATGTGCAAAATTATGGCAGAATGGTCCTGTATGCTTTCCTAAGTGTCGGGAATTAAAAGTGTCACAAAAAGTCATATAAAAGACACTATACGGTATCACTTAGCACTTTAACGGAACGGTATCTAACCGAATAACCGGACATTACCCGGAACACCAAAATTTTGCCAAATACATTGTTTTATTATTTCTTAGCTAGTTATGATCCCCGTTCACCATAACGCCCACTAAAATACCCACTAACTAACTTATGTAACCATATACTTGGAATTTGACTAATAATTACCAACTATCATCAAGATGTTACAATTAACCCCCCCCCCCCCCCCATGGTTTTTACGGTCCAAAGGACCCACCAAATCACCACCATTCCTAACACCATACTTCCTAAGATCATATCCTATATTTTATTGGTTTTTTGCTTGTAATCTTGGACATAACATTGGAAAGATCTTATAAGTATGGCACACTAGATCACAACATCATTTCACATTCCTAACTTCACCCCACTCCCTCACATCTCTCCCTCTCCTCTCGCCTCACTCTAACCACCACCACCATCACCTTGTCACCTCCACATTCATCCATTTCTAAGCTTCATTCAAGTGCTAGAAGGAGGATCAAAGGAGCTTGAAGTTGTAGATCATCAAGGAGCTCTTTCACTTGCTTTCTCACACCATTTTCACCATCTTTTTCACTAGAGATCTTCCCTAGCCTTTGAGCTAGTTGTAAGTCCTTGTTTAACCTTTGTTCACTTCTATTTTGAGTAGCAAAAGATGTAGTATGATGAATATCACAAGAACACTAAAGGGTTTAAACAAGAAACTTGAACATAAAGTTTACATAAATATGAAAGATAGTGAAATATTGCTAGTATGATATTTTCTTAACTATGTTGATGAATACTTGTTGACTCATGGTTATGTGATGTTAACCACCATATGCAACTTGTTAAATGATGTTTAGAAACATGATTTAACAAGACTAGGAGGTGATTATGCAATACATGAAATAATCATCTTCTACTAAATATGAACTTGAAAGAAAATGATTTTCTTGAAATATAAGTAAACAAAGTAAATTGATGATCATGTAAATCCGAGATTTACAAAAGACTTTTTTAAATAAACAAAGTTTAAGAATCGATTCTTGGAAAATCATGACTTTTGCATACACTTACACCATTTTTGGAAATAGAATAAGTGTGAAAACATTTTATCTACAAGAAGAGTTCAAAAGGTTAATTTTTGTAAAAATTGTTTACAAGTTGTAAACACTTAACTCTTTTAAGAAAATGATTTTTAAATAAGTGAATACACTTTGAAAGGTAACTAAGACCACTAAACGTTTTACCAAATTACTACGTGTTTTCGTGATATATCAAGTTCATGATTAATATGTAATACATATAGTTTTTACTCTTGGTAATGTAAAATTGTTTGAGGATTGATTGTTGATTGGTTTTTGAAAAGAAAATGATATGCTCTATAGCATGGACACCTCCGTTTACAAAGGAAACTCTGGCGAAATTTCCTAAAATTCCAACACTTAGAAAATATTTTCCAAACAAGTGTTACAAGCATACTTTTAACTTTGTTTTTCAAAATAAACTTCGCCATAAATTTTTGTTACGAAATTTCAAAGTGTCGGAGGTTGGGTTTTATAAATAAAAGCAGATAAATATATATTTAGAGTATATATTTCATATTAACACGCTTGTGTGAATATTTGAATACGTTGTGGGATAGTTATATTATTTTAGGGTAAAATAATATAACTTGGCAATTACCGAGAACTTACATTTCCAAAATAATACCAAAAATCTCACGGAAGGAATATTTAAGTTACACACTTGATATTGTGAAGTCGCACGCTAAAATGTAACTTATGAAATATTTCGGAAAATACTTTTACAAACATATTTTGGTAAATATTGTTTTGGATACAAGAAGTGAAAAATATATTATTTTTGGGAAAAAAGGTGTATATTTTGGAATACATTAATTTTGGCAAATAAGTTATATATTATTCGGAATCACAAAAATACATGTATAAAATACCCCCATCCTTGGGAAGGAAATACGCACATAAAATACTTGAGAAGTGTGAATACGAAATAGTTGTCTAACTATTAATTCAAGACCTAAAAATATAATGTAAGTTAAAATAATTATTATAATTTTAACAAGAAGTTATAACTTGGAATAATTCCGAAGGAACGTAACTCAAAAACATTGATACTAAACTAAGGCACGGCCCGTTTGTCTAATAGACATTAGTACGTTGTAGGTTGTCGTGTAGCTGATCAAGTTTGAGTTACGGTATAGAAGACGCACTACAGTGAGTTCATGTCCCCCTTTTCTCTTAACTGTTTTCAGTTTTATACTTCGGGGGTGAAATACATGTTACAATTATACAGACATTTTATACATGGTATGGTTAGCTTAAGGAGGGTTTACGACTAGATCATGTGAAGGGTGGGCACAACACTTAAAGGCCATTAATCCTCGTCGTAGGACCGAGGGACATGAGTGATAGATCTATTCGGGTGTAGCGAGCCCCACTCTTGAGTCCGTTGGGTGGACCATGAGGTGACTATGTCTTATTGAGGAAATCTGCTAGGTTTGAGTCTTCCTGCATCACTTCACACATACCATTGGCTTTGCAACACATTGGTGATCTCTTTTTCCTTATTGCTACATACCAGGGACTTTTATACATACAGACTTACTTTAACGGTTTATACACACAGACATACACATGAACTCGCTCAACTTTTTGTTGATTTTTCAAACTACATGTATTTCAGGAAACTAAAAGGGATCTGGAAAGTGTCTGCATAAGTGTCAAGCTGCGTTTGAATAAAGGATGTTATCCATGGTAGTTGGGTGTTTAGGAGATGTATTCCTTTCCTGGACGGAATACATGTTTCTAAACTCGGGGTTTTATTTTAAGTCTTTGTGGAGTCTTATGAACTCGGTTAAATATTTTCATGGTTTGTAATCTATTTTGGTAACAACGTTTTCAAGACAAGTATGTATGGTATTTTCTAAGACTTAGTTAATGGATGAACATCTCGTATTTTATCATATAGCATTGTTATGATTGTTGCTATGGTATTGAGAAGTCACACCAAAATAATCCATGCTTCCGCAAAAGCCAGGGTGTGACAAGTACTGACCTGATCACCAATTATCTAACGTTGCAAAACAAAACGGATGAATTCAGTATACTCACCTACTACGAGGAATCTTTGTGCATACCTTGATCGTGGGGGTACATCCTGAAGTGGGACACACTAGTATCTCAGAATAATATTACCTTAACGTATCATACAGTAATGGTACTTGAAATGTTCATGCATTTTGTTTAAGTGGACAAACATACTGGTGATCGTCTTGGACTGCTTTTCACGAACAATTATATAAAGAATTATCTAATAGTGAGAAAACAGTTTGATTGTGCTGATATGATCTTCTTACCGGTGATTCTCACAAAAACAGAGTGTTTATTGCTTTTGTTATTTACTTGCTTTCAGAAAATATAAAAATCCAAAAATAGTGTCTTTTTCGTTTAAAATTCTTAACGTATGGAAAACTGTTATTCTTGGAGGAATTGTTACCGATAGGGGGAGACGGTGTTAGAAAGTGAGTTTGAAATTTTAAATCATACAGGGTCTTGTGTGTTGGACAAAAGTTTTACGTGTTGGTGATAAATTGGAATTGCTTAATCTGTGATATAGTTTAACTATCTCTTGAATAATAATAATTTATTTAACTTTGTTGAAAAATTCTTCTGGTTTCTCGAGATGTTGGTTTTATAGTATACAGATTGAAGTAGTATGTTGTTGAGAAGTTGCTGTGTTGAGAAGATGAGAGTTAGATTGGATGCATGGTAGAACCTCCTTTCTACATTGCAAACAATGTTGAACAGTTTGAAGATTGCTATCCAAATGCTGAACTGGAAGTGCTAACAGAAGCTTTGGTCATTGGATGCATCAGCTTAGGGGGAATCTGTTGCTGACAGAAGTTGTTGAAGCTGAAGCTATCCAAAGACAATGCAAGATTACATGAAGAATGCAAGATAGCTGAAGACAAAGTTATTTTATGAAGCTATTGTCAAGGGGGGGGGGGGGTTGTTGGTGCATATTTGTGACAACAGCTTTTAGATTTTTTCTTTAGATATCTTGTAATCAGTAAAACGACAAACGGTTAGCAGGTTTACATTTGTATTAGATAGGGTGATGGGGGACGAATTGGGCCTAGCCCATGTAAGAAACCCCAGCCCATGTTGCAACCTTGTGTTATATAAACAAGGCTTTGCATTAGGGCTTAGGTTAATCAGCCAAAATAGTTTTAGAGAGGAATTTCATGAAGGCATTAAGGCTTGGACAAAATCAGGGATCTTGATTGATTGTAATTCGTGTGATTGATAATCAATAAAGATCGGTTTAATTGGAATTTTGTTTTCTACTCGTTTCTGTGCTAATCTGATCTAGAGGATTCCGCACTCAAGATTGGATTGACAATTCTGTGACGATCCGTATGAACTAGGGGACCTACATTTCACTCGTTTTCAGCACAACAGATCGCAACGTATTAAACCAGTTACGAAAAGGGTTGGATTTGAGCAACAATAATTTTTCCCCTTCTCAGCATAAGTACAATCCCTCCATGAAACTTGTTTTAGGTGGGAACCCACTGTTTCAATCGAGTTCATCGAAAATTCCTCCTAAACCTAGTTCACCCACGGGTTCCTAGCCCGACAGCAGCAGCCGACTTTCACCTGGGATTACTCCTAGTACTGGTGATTCGGGCATTGGTGGTGTTCCCGCTATACAGCTGAAGAAGAAACCAAATGTAGTTTCGTCCCTCATTCTTGTTGGGGTTTTTGATGGTTTAGCGCTTTTAAATGTCCCTTTAGGTCTCTACTTATGCAAATTGAAGAAAGCTAACTCAAGTGAACCACCGAGCACACTTGTTATTCACCCCCTGGACCCGTCTGACTCGGTTAACACAGTCATGAATTCAATCGCCAATTACACGCAGATGCATGCTAGTGTTGGCAGTGGTTCGAGTGAGTCCCCTGTAATCAAGTCTGGAAACATGATCATTTCGGTTCAAGTTTTAAAAAATGCGACCAAAAACTTCAGAAACGAAAGTGAGCTCGGGCATGGCGGGTTCAAGGTCGTTTACAAGGGCCAGTTAGACGATGGCACAAAAATAGCAGTCAATAGAATGGAATTTGGTGTGATTAGCAACAAAGCATTAGATGAATTTGTATCAAAAATTTCAGTTTTAACAAAGGTTAGACATAGACATTTGGTGTCACTTTGAGGGTATTCAACTAAAGGGCTAGAAAGAATTCTTGTTTATGAATATATGCCTCAAGGTGCATTAAGTAGGCATCTATTTCATTGGAAAAACTTCAAATTGGAACCATTTTCTTGGAAAAGGAGGTTAAATATTACATTGGATGTGGCTAGAGGTATGGAATATCTTCATACTTTGGCCCATTAGAGCCTTATACACCGGGATCTTAAATCGCCCACTATTTTACTTGGCGATGATTTTTGAGCCAAAGTTTCGGACTTTGGACTGGTGAAACTCGTCCCTGATGGTGGGAAGTCAATTATGACTTGGGTAGCTGGGACGTTTGGATACGTTGCCCCTGAATATGCGTGTTGGTAACTATCTTATTTCTTTATATATACACATATATATATATATACTATTCGTATACCCGCGCGATGCGGCGGGAAACATATCACTTAGGTTGGTGAGTTTAGGGCTATGTACGGGGATGTAGTTTCCGATGTGGCGTGCGATGATGATGGTGGCAGTGTAGCAGAACGTGAGGGTCGGTTGCGGCCTTCTTCAGGGGCGGAGAATCAAGATTTTTAGTGTATCAACCACCATCATAAACAATACAAAGTAAGGTACGTACTACAAAAAGATGGATTAACTAAATTCAAAATCACATTTGTTAAATTAAATTACCATGGGAACTACTATATCTTCCTTCCCAGTGCACCGTGGAAACGTGTAGGACAATAGACCGATGCTCTGTGTAGACCTTCAAAGAAAATACCGAATAAATTTATTATTGTTTTCGTCCCGGGACCATCCAATTTAAAAAAAATGACTATTTTCACCTTCTTGTCATTGAAGATGATGAAGAACAAAAAATAAAAAATCATAATCAGGAGGCTTTCCCTGCAAAAAATCACATTGTAGACCTTCAAACAAATACCGAATTAAATATATAATACCCACAAAATCTTGCCAATTAGGAGGCTTTCCCTGCAAAATTATTATTATTATCATTAGTTTGAATTATTATTGTTTTTTTAATTTTATTTTATAAATTTTGAAGGTGTTGATGTTCTTACTCCTCCATTAGCAAGGGCAATAGCCATGATAGCAGCAGCTTCCATAGTGAGTCATCTTGATTATGTTTTTCAATAAAATCAACCCCTATCTGAATAGAAATCAAATAAAATAACTGCCAAAGCTACAACACAAGCCATTGATGAATGTCAAGCAACGGCACACGTACTGATTATTAAACTAACCACTTGAACTCCGGGGATTGTTTGTATTTCTCAAACTCAATCAACCAATCTTCATCCGACAAAGGAGGAAGGCTGCCGGTAAACTTCCAGTCAGTCATCGAAAGTCAGTCATCAAAAGACTGGATCGTGTAAGGCGTGTGACACCACCGAGAATAACCATACTGAAGACCCATGCAGCCAATGCAAAAAACCATATTCCTATTGCTTTCTAAGCAAGAGGTCCAACAGTAACAAGAAGCTTCACCGTCTCCTTGTTTTCCTTGCAAGCACTTGCAGCCATATTAGTCATATACTTGATAGATGGCTTGTATAAACCCTAATAAAAAATACACTAATGAGCTGCTCACAAGTATTTTTACTTATCAAAAGTACTTGTAACATTCACACAGAAGATATATTTATATCTGACTGATATGGTTTACGCGTGTAAATTTGTGTCATTAACAAAACTGGAATTGCACACAGCACACTATTTCAATTCATTAAGAAAAGAGCAGATGTACATCATTACTTCAGGGCTTAAAGTAGCATATTGTTAGCTGAATTATGCAAAACGATAATTACTTAACATATTCAGGAGTAACATGTTACAACAACACAAATTGAAGATGTTCAGCATAGATACAAATTCATTGTAAGGTATATCACTCATGTACTGCATCATCCAAACAAGTTTTCATCTTAATGTTGTAGTCTAAATCGATAGATACAAAAAGAGGCGAGTCCTAATCAACTATACATATCAACCTCACCACAAACCAAAACTAACTGCATCTTATGATCAAAAAAAAAATTCAATATCATCATTCATCATAAACATAATCAAAGCTAGAGCTCTTAATAACATTCCGCAGATACAGTAAACAAACATATGGCATAATCATCAGAAATACAATAAAAAAGTTAGGCTCGTAATAGCTTATAATAATCGAACAATACCTTGTTGAAATTGTATAAAGATCGACTAGTTATCCAGCTTGCTCATTCCAGATGATAGTTGCAAAATAAACACAATAATCAACTTCAATTTAAAGATACAAACTTCTTTAAAGAAAAAAAAACCCTAAACTAAAGAACACATACCACATCTGGTTATCCAGTTGCTCCATTACAGCACGATTCTGGTGCACCCTAACACGAACAACTCAACCACCACCATAACTTTCCGTTAGAGACTGTGAATATCAATCAAAATAATAAACAAAAGAGGTAAACATGGTTAAAAACACGGTACCGAAAAGTCAAACCCAGTCGATCGGGTGTCGGATAGAGGAAGATCCATCGATCTTGTGTCATTGAAAAAGCCTACATCTTTACATCTTGAATCGCTGGAGAAAAAGAAACCCTAGTTCTTAAGTCGCCTAGGAATTTCAAGAGAAAGATAGAGAGAGATGTGACGTGCTTCGAATTTCAAGACTCGGTTTGAGGTTTTCTCAACAGTAATCGCCGCCGCAACCGCCGTCGCGGCTCCAGGTTTACCACCGTCAAGAGGACGGTGGTTCATCATCCGATTCGCCGGAACCCTAGTATCCTCCACAGGAGCTCACCCTCCAGATCTGAGAGAAAGAGAGTGAAAGAAAGGAGAGAGGCGAGATTTGAATTTGAAAACTTTTGACCTGGTGAAATCTTTTTGTTCCTGAATCGCCAGAGAGACAGAGAGAGGAGCAGGGAAGGGAAGCGAAGCGACGGGATATGAAATGTTTTGAAATGAATGAATGTGAAACCCTAATGGAGTATCCCGTGTTTTTTTAGTAGAAGGGTATAAGTGGAAAGTGATGTCAATTTTTATTTATGGTGCTTTAAAGACTTGTACATCAAGCATAAAGGGTGTTTTAAGGGAATGGCATATTACATTAAGAAGTCCTCCCTATATGCTTTTATATATATAGAAATTATGGACGTGACAAAAGGGCAGGTTGAAACGATTAACTTTTAGCATGGGTCAAGAAAAAAACTTTTAATCGAGATTTTGTTTCCATATTTTCGGATATTCGGGTATCCGAAAAAAATAAAAATTAAATTTTCGGATATTTCGGATATTCGAAATATTCGAAATATCCGAAATAATTTAAAATCACAATCCGAATCCGAATTCAAAAAATTCGGATATCCAAATTTTCAGATATTTCGGATCAGATTTTTGGAAACGGATAGTTTAGAACACCTCTAACTTTCATACCACTTCTCTCCTCATTCCCACAGCACCGGTTACACCTTCTGCATCAATGGCAGATTACCACTGCCACACGTTCACCCTAATTTTAACCATAACACTCCTCGACACCTTCCTAATTTCACTCGTTTTCAGCACAACAGATCCCAACGTATTAAACCAGTTACTAAAAGAGTTGGATTTTAGCAACAATAATTTTTCCCCTCCTCAGCTTAAGTACAATACCTCCATGAAACTTGTTTTAAGTGGGAACCCATTGTTTCAATCGAGTTCATCAAAAGTTCCTTCTAAACCCAGTTCACCCACGGGTTCGTAGCCCGAAAGCAACAGCCAACTTTTACCTGAGATTACTCCTAGTACTTGTGATTCGGGCATTGGTGGTGTTCCCGCTATACAACTGATGAAGAAACCAAATGTAGTTCGGTCCTTCACTCCTAGTTTAGCGCTTTTAACCGTCCCTTATGGTCTCTACTTTTGCAAATTGAAGAAAGCTAACTCAAGTGAACCACCAAGCTCACTTGTTATTCACCCATAGACCCGTCTGACTCTGATAACACAGTCAGGATTTCAATCGCCAATGACACACAGATGCATGCTAGTGTTGGCAGTAGTTCGAGTGAGTCCCCCCTATAATGAAGTCTAGAAACATGATCATTTCGGTTCAAGTTTTAAAAATGCGACCAAAAACTTCGCAAAGGAAAGCGAGCTCGGGCATGGCGGGTTCGGGGTCGTTTACAAGGGCCAGTTAGACGATGGAACAAAAATAGCAGTCAAAAGAATGGAATCCGGTGTGATTAGCAACAAAGCATTAGATGAATTTGTATCAGAAATTTCAGTTTTAACAAAGGTTAGACACAGACATTTGGTGTCACTTTTTAGGGTATTCAATTGAAGGGCTCGTAAGAATTCTTGTTTATGAATATATGCCTCAAGGTGCATTAAGTAGGCATCTATTTCTTGGAAAAACTTCAAATTGGAACCACTTTCTTTGAAAAGGAGGTTAAATATTGTATTGGATGTGGCTAGAGGTATGGAATATCTTCACACTTTGGCTCATCAGAGCTTTATACACCGGGATGTTAAATCGTCCAATATTATACATGGCGATGATTTTTGAGCCAAAGTTTCTGACTTTGGACTGGTGAAACTCGTCCCGGGTGGTGGGAAGTCAATTATGACTCAGGTAGCTGGGACGTTTGGATACGTTGCCCCTGAATATGCATGCTGGTAACTATCTTATTTCTTTATATATATTATGGACGTGACAAAAGGGCAGGTTGAAAACGATTAACTTTTGGCATGGGTCAAGTAAAAAACTTTGAATTGAGATTTTGTTTAAATATTTTCGGATATTCGGGTATCCGAAAAAAAATAAGAAATAAATTTTCGAATATTTCGAATATCCGAAATATCCTAAAAAATTTAAAATCACTATCCGAATTCGAATCCGAAAAATTCAGATATCCGAATTTTCAGATATTTCAGATTCGGATATTGGATATTTCGGATCCGATTTTCGGATACAGATAGTTTTGAACACCTCTATCTTTCATACCACTTCTCTCCTCATTCCCACAGCACCGGTTACATCTTCTGCATCAATGGCTGATTACCACCGCCACACATTCACCCTAATTTTAATCATAACACTCCTCTACAGCTTCCTAATTTCACTCGTTTTCAGCACAACAGATCCTAATGTAATAAACCAGTTATGAAAAGGGTTGGATTTGAGCAACAATAATTTTTCCCCTCCTCAGCTCAAGTACAATCCCTCCATGAAACTTGTTTTAAGTGGGAACCCACTGTTTCAATCAAGTTCATAAAAAATTTCTTCTAAACCCAGTTCACCCACGGGTTCCTAGCCCAACAGCAGCAACCAACTTTTACCTGAGATTACTCCTACTACTAGTGATTTGGGCATTGGTGGTGTTCCCGCTATACAACTGAAGAGGAAACCAAATATAGTTCCGTCCCTCACTCCTGTTGTGGTTTTTGCTGGTTTAGCACTTTTAACCGTCCCTTATGGTCTCTACTTAAGCAAATTGAAGAAAGCAAATTCAAGTGAACCACCAAGCTCACTTGTTATTCACCCCTGGTCCCGTCTGACTCTGATAACAAAGTCAGGATGGATTGAATAACGAGACTTATGAGCTTCGTCCATCAATAAGGTGCGAAGATTGTCTTTGTGACAACTCGAAATTTAGAACCTTTCGTTGTACGCTTAAACGTGTGACTAGTTAAACTTATGTGATTTAATGAATGATAAGTGAACCTTATATGATTTTGTGTTGTGTTACATGTATGCTTGTGTGTATGTATTCAAGTATGTATATGAACCGAAAGCCATGAACCCGACTCGAGACCATGTGGTCTCGAGTGAACTAGTATAACTTATGGGCCGGTTGGGCCGTGCACCTCACCCGAAGCCCACTAGGGTGCACCAATGTAGACTAATATATAAACTAAGTGGATAACCATAGGTGCCATTTCTTTGGACAACACACTCACCTATACACACACTCCATCCTCTTCACTAAAACCCTAAGCTACAACATTGCTCCTCCTTCTTCTCGGATCCAAACCGGTGGCACTAGGACTCTCGGACCGAGCTCAAGATCATCATTCGGAAGTCACTCATCACTCTTCATACCCTCACACTTAGAGAACCAAATTGGTTAGTGTTTTGCTATGTTTTAAGGATTATGTGTGCTTGATGATTTAATGCTTGTCTTCATGTACTAGTAAGTGGAAAAATGTATGATTATGGCTTCATCATGTTCTCGGATGTGTATATTGATGATAATCGGTTAAACATGTCTTGATTTTTATATATGTTGTATGATGAGTAATGAAATCTTGTGATTAAATATGGTTAAACCTTGGTTGTTGATGTTTATAGAACCGGCTTGCATATGTATGATAGATGATATTCATATAACCGGATTGCATACTCTTGTGTTAAGAACCGAATGCTCATTAGTAGGGTGATTCATTGTGTTGATATCATAGGATACATGTTGGTGTTGATGGGTTGTTGATTATGATTCTTGTTTGGTTAAAGTTCATAGGAATATTTGATGAACATGATGAACACATGAAGAACTTGTTGAATACCATATGAACATGCTTGAATAAATTGAATTCTGATATGTTTGATCCAAAATGGTAATTTGTTAGACAAATAAACATGTTTATGAGACTAGTACAGACTGTTTCATGAAATCAAATTCTCATTGGATAGTACACTGTTCCGAATCAGCTTATGTCCACTCGAAACCACCAGTTGCGACTCGAAACCATGCATGATGAGTCGAAATCTCCCAGTTGCGACATCAGTTGCGAGTCGCAAACACCTGGTTGCGACTCGAAACCACACATGATCAGCACACCAACTTTGTGACTCGAAACCATTGTTGCGAGTCCGGTTGCGACTCGTAACCAAGACAGCATGAACCGAAACCATGGTTGCGACTCCGGTTGCGAGTCGCAAACGCCTAGTTGCGACTCGGGATTATACACAGATACACGCTGTTTGGGCTTACACCTCATTTCGGACTTAATTGTTTGGGCCGAACTCTTGGGCCTGATGCCCAGACCTTATATGTCACTGTTGAACATGAACCTGCCATGATTAACATGTATGCCATGAACGATACTTGAATGCAATATGCTAGAAACATACGTGCACTGTTTGAATACGAACCTGATTGTATGATACAACTATGATAGGACGTGAGTAGCCACAACATTGCTTGTTTGACTTTTCTGTGTTTCTACCGAGCAAACCAAGGTGAGTTCACACCCTCTACAAAGCATGGGATTCCCAGGGGTCGGGAATTGGGGTTAAGGAACTGGGTTCCTCGTCCTCCTTGGGTAGGACAGCAAAGGTTCAGGAATGTAATTCCTCGTCCTCACGGACAGATAACTCGTACTAGACCAAAACTCTATCACGAAGTCCCTCATTTTTATATCGACTTAATCGCCGGGCCAATGGCGAGCGGGTCATTAGTTAGATAGCGCTATTTAGGTCTGACAAACCTCACACCGTGCCGCAGAGGACGGGCGTGAACTAATGGATCTGGGGCACGTCAATGATGATAGACATTGACAGTTTCAGGGCACATAAACATGACTACAGTCAGCAGTCGATATGGTAACGAGTCTAGTGTATACATGGGGTAGCCCCCACGGCCAAAATGCCAGATAACTACACGGGGTAGCCCCCACGGCAGGATTGCCAGAGTAACCGGGAATAAACAAGTCACGTTTTTAACTATGGGGTAACCCCCACGGCAGGATGCCAGCTAAAGGAAACTGTTTTCGAAACAACTTAAAACGAACACCCAACCGTGAACTCACTCAACTTGTTGTTGACTCGTTACTACATGCTTTGCAGGTCCTTAGGTTCTTAAGCTGGAGCTTGCATGGAGGAGGATCGTTGTGGGACATGGACGACTGTGTGCCATGTTAAACTGTGAAACGATTAAACTTATGTTTTGATTTAAGACTTATGCTTCCGCTTGCAACTTAACTATGTTTTGTTTGAACACCAATTGTATTGGGTGGACTTTTATAACTACTTATATGCTTGTTCAATATGATTGGTGGCTGGATCCTGGTCAGTCACGCCTCCAAGCGGTAGTACTCCGCAGGTGGATTTTGGGGGTGTGACAGATTGGTATCAGAGCCATTGGTTATAGAGAACTTGGTTTTAATAAAGGGGAAAACGTTTTTGTTAAAACCAGACTATAACCGGTACAGTGCTCAACGGTCCACAACGATGCTTCACTCCACATGCAAGGCTCGACATTCTAGGTAATATGATCTGTGTATATATTGCCTACTTGTTAGTTACATAGTACATTGCTTATGGTATGCTTGGTTAGTATAACTACTGTTGCTTGAACACGTGCGTGCTTACTCTATCCTATCATCGCACTTTCGCGAACCCCTCTCACTCACGTTCTTCTTGATGTGAAGATCATGTCTGGACGCGTTAACATGACACAAGCCCAGTTGACGGCTTTGATCAACGAACGAGTTGCCGCAGCACTTGCAGCTGCACACGCAGGAGGTATATCCTGCAGTCCGAACTCATTCTAGGATCTTTAGGATCCTACTCTCGTGAACCAACCTTTGTGTTAAACTCTGTCTTTTCTTTCACCTACGATAGGTCAGCATGTTCAGCCACCCGTGTGCACTTTTAAGACTTTCATGGACTGCCGACCAACTACTTTTAGCGGCACTGAAGGAGCAGTAGGTCTCCTGCACTGGTTCGAGAAGCTAGAATCTGTGTTTGAAATGTGCGAATGCCCTGAGGCGCGCAGGGTGAAGTACGCTACTGGTACTCTCGAGGGTTTAGCCCTCACATGGTGGAACGCTCAAGTTCAGATGCTAGGGTTGGTTGCTGCCAACGCCACCCCATGGGAAACTTTCAAGGAAATGATCAAAGAGGAATACTGCAGTCGTGATGAGATTCACAAACTAGAAGTGGAGTTCTTCAACCTCAAGATGACGGGGTCGGAAATTGAAGCTTATGTGAAAAGGTCGAACGAACTGGCAATTCTGTGCCCTACTATGGTGGATCCTCCCATCAAACGCATCGAACTGTTTCTTCAGGGCTTAGTGCCAGAAATCCAAAGTCATGTGACTTCAGCGAACCTCGCCACCTACCAGCAAACCGTTCAGTTGGCTCACCGTCTCACGGATCAGGCGGTGGAGCAGAACAAGTTACCAAAACGCATAGGCGCTGCAACTACTACTGGTACCTCTAGTGACAACAAACGGAAATGGGATGGAACTTCAAGTAAGGGTTCGACTTCTGTTCAGTCCCAGTCTCAGCAGAGGAAGACTGACGACTACAAGAGCCCAAATCAGCAATCGTCTGGTGGTGGATACAAAGGAAATCATCCCAAATGCAATCGCTGCAGCCTGCACCACAGCGGACCATGCACCAGGGGCAACTGTCATCGGTGCAACAAGCCTGGTCACGCTGCAAAGGATTGCAGGAGCTTATACCCCGCCAACCAGAATCGTCAGCAAGCTCAACAGAACCAGCGCCAGCAGCAGCAACAGCAAGGTGATAACAAAGGGTGCTTTCAGTGTGGAGCTGAGGGCCACTTCAAGAGAGATTGTCCCCAACTAAACAGGAACCAGAACAACAACAACAACAATAACAACAATCAGGGGAATGGTAACAATGGGAACAACAACAACAATGGCGCCAGGGGGCGGATGTTTGTGATCGGCCAAGGTGAAGCAAGGAATGACCCCAATGTTGTGGCGGGTAAGTTCCTTCTCGACGACTTTTATGTTTCAGTTTTATTTGATTCGGGTGCCGATACTAGCTACGTGTCACTAGAAGTTAGCCGAATGCTTAAGCGTATTCCAACACTTTTGAACAACAAGCACACAGTAGAGCTAGCAAATGGTAAGAGCTTAGAAGCCACACACCTAGTCAAGGGTTGTAAACTTATTCTCGCTGACCAGACCTTCTCTATCAACCTCATTCCTATTGTCTTGGGTAGTTTCGACGTCGTCATTGGGATGGACTGGTTGTCCCAGCACCGAGCAGAGATTCTTTGCAACGAGAAGGTTGTCCGTATTCCAGGTCCCGGTGGTGAACCTCTTATGATTCATGGCGACAAGAGGAGTGCTGTTGAGAACGTCATTTCTCTCCTTAAGGCCCAAAAGTGTTTGCGAAAGGGCCACACTGCCATTTTGGCACTCGTTACTGACACCTCAGAAAAAGAGAAGAAGATAGAAGATTTTCCAGTTGTACGCGATTATCCAGAGGTATTTCCTGAGGAATTACCTGGTCTTCCGCCTCATCGCCAAGTCGAGTTTCAGATTGAACTAGCTCCTGGAGCTGCGCCCATAGCTCGTGCACCTTATCGATTGGCTCCATCAGAGTTGAAAGAACTCTCCACGCAACTACAAGAGCTCCTGGATAAGGGTTTTATTCGTCCAAGCTCATCGCCCTGGGGAGCTCCAGTGCTATTTGTGAAGAAGAAAGACGGTACCTTCAGAATGTGTATCGACTACAGAGAACTCAACAAGGTGACGGTGAAGAACCGTTATCCTCTACCGCGTATCGACGACTTATTCGACCAGCTGCAAGGGTCGAGCTACTATTCGAAGATCGATTTGAGATCGGGTTATCACCAGCTGAGAGTCCGAGAAGAGGACGTCTCCAAAACAGCTTTCAGAACTCGATACGGGCACTATGAGTTTTTGGTCATGCCTTTTGGGATGACAAACGCACCTGCGGTTTTCATGGACTTGATGAACCGAGTGTGCAAGCCTTACCTAGACAAGTTCGTTATAGTCTTCATCGACGACATCCTGATCTATTCCAAGAGTCGGGAGGAACACGAGCAACATCTGCGACTTATTCTGGAACTCCTTCGAACAGAACAGCTTTATGCAAAGTTCTCGAAATGCGACTTCTGGCTTCGAGAAGTCCATTTCCTAGGCCACGTGGTAAACAAGGATGGGATCCACGTTGATCCATCCAAGATAGACTCGATTAAGAACTGGCCTGCACCTCGTACACCAAAGGAAATTCGCCAATTCTTGGGTTTGGCAGGATACTACCGGAGATTCATAAAGGATTTTTCTAAGATTGCACAGCCTCTCACCTCACTAACACAGAAAGGCGTTGTTTATCGCTGGGGAAACGCACAGGAGTTGGCATTTCAGCACCTAAAGGATAGACTTTGTAGCGCACCTATCCTTTCCTTGCCGGAAGGCACAGACGATTTTGTGGTTTACTGCGACGCATCAATTCAAGGTCTTGGCTGCGTGTTGATGCAACGAGATAAGGTTATAGCCTACGCCTCATGCCAACTCAAGGTTCATGAAAAGAACTACACTACGCACGACTTAGAGCTGGGAGCTGTTGTCTTTGCGCTTAAGTTATGGCGGCATTACCTGTATGGTACCAAGTGCGCGATCAACACTGACCACAGGAGTCTCGAGCATATCTTCAAACAGAAGGAACTGAATATGCGACAACGACGGTGGGTCGAACTTCTGAATGACTACGAGTGCGCAATCAGATACCACCCGGGCAAAGCCAATGTTGTGGCTGACGCCCTCAGTCGGAAGGACACTGCGCCTAAGCGCGTGCGAGCTTTACAACTCACGATCCATTCTAGTCTGCCTTCCCAGATACGAGCTGCTCAGATAGAAGCACTGAAACCAGAAAACGTCAGGGCTGAAGCCCTACGCGGATCGAGGCAACGATTGGAACAAAAGGGAGACGGTGCTTACTACGTAACGGGACGCGTTTGGGTCCCACTCTATGGCAACCTACGAGAGCTTGTGATGGATGAAGCACACAAGTCTCGCTACTCGGTACATCCTGGATCGGATAAAATGTACCACGACATCAAGACTACGTACTGGTGGCCTAGCATGAAGGCCCACATAGCGACCTACGTCAGCAAGTGTTTGACTTGTGCAAGGGTCAAGTCGGAATACCAGAAACCATCAGGCCTACTCCAACAACCAGAGATACCTCAATGGAAATGGGAGCAAATTTCCATGGATTTTGTCACTGGCCTACCTAGATCCCAGCGCGGGAACGATACTATTTGGGTGATCGTGGACCGACTCACAAAATCTGCACACTTCCTGGCTATCAAGGAAACGGATAAGTTCTCCACTCTTGCAGAAATATACATCAAGGAAATTGTTTCGAGGCACGGGGTGCCCACCTCTATCATCTCGGATCGAGATGCACGATTTACTTCAGAGCTGTGGCAAGCAATGCACAAATCCTTCGGCTCACGACTAGACATGAGCACAGCGTACCATCCTCAGACGGACGGGCAGTCCGAGCGCACTATTCAGACCTTAGAAGACATGCTTCGTGCATGTGTAATCGACTTTGGCAACCGCTGGGAAAAGCACCTGCCACTTGTGGAATTCTCGTACAATAACAGCTACCACACCAGCATTGGAGCTGCTCCGTTTGAGGCATTGTACGGACGTAAATGCCGGTCTCCTCTTTGCTGGGCAGAGGTGGGAGATAGTCAGATCACTGGTCCAGAATATGTGGTAGATACAACCGAGCAGATCGCTCAGATCCGAAAACGCATGACGGCCGCTCGCGAACGTCAGAAAGTTTACGCCGACATGGGCAGGAAACCACTTGAGCTCCAGGTTGGGGAGCGGGTACTACTCAAAGTTTCACCCTGGAAGGGTGTGGTTCGTTTTGGTAAACGCGGTAAACTTAACCCACGATACGTTGGACCTTTCGAGGTCATTGAGAAAATAGGCAGGGTGGCCTACAGATTAAACTTACCAGCGGAACTCGGTGCAGTTCACAACGTTTTTCACGTGTCGAATCTGAAGCAGTGTCCGTCAGATGAGACCCACGTAGTTCCTCTGAAGGAACTCACTATCGACGAACAGTTACGATTCGTCGAGGAACCAGTCGAAATCACGGACCGGGATGTTAAGGTCCTCAAGAGCACCAGAATACCTCTCGTTCGAGTTCGTTGGAACTCACGTCGCGGCCCAGAGTTCACCTGGGAGCGCGAAGATCAGATGAAACAAAAGTATCCCCAACTGTTCGCAAACAGTACACCCACTACTGAGGCCGAAGCTACGGAATTTCGGGACGAAATTCCAGATCAACGGGGGGTGGATGTGACACCCCAGGAAAACCGGGAAAACCATACAACCTAACTAGCTTCCTCAGTGAGTGCTTACCAAATTTCGGGACGAAATTTCTTTCAACTTGGGGATGATGTGACAACTCGAAATTTAGAACCTTTCGTTGTACGCTTAAACGTGTGACTAGTTAAACTTATGTGATTTAATGAATGATAAGTGAACCTTATATGATTTTGTGTTGTGTTACATGTATGCTTGTGTGTATGTATTCAAGTATGTATATGAACCGAAAGCCATGAACCCGACTCGAGACCATGTGGTCTCGAGTGAACTAGTATAACTTATGGGCCGGTTGGGCCGTGCACCTCACCCGAAGCCCACTAGGGTGCACCAATGTAGACTAATATATAAACTAAGTGGATAACCATAGGTGCCATTTCTTTGGACAACACACTCACCTATACACACACTCCATCCTCTTCACTAAAACCCTAAGCTACAACATTGCTCCTCCTTCTTCTCGGATCCAAACCGGTGGCACTAGGACTCTCGGACCGAGCTCAAGATCATCATTCGGAAGTCACTCATCACTCTTCATACCCTCACACTTAGAGAACCAAATTGGTTAGTGTTTTGCTATGTTTTAAGGATTATGTGTGCTTGATGATTTAATGCTTGTCTTCATGTACTAGTAAGTGGAAAAATGTATGATTATGGCTTCATCATGTTCTCGGATGTGTATATTGATGATAATCGGTTAAACATGTCTTGATTTTTATATATGTTGTATGATGAGTAATGAAATCTTGTGATTAAATATGGTTAAACCTTGGTTGTTGATGTTTATAGAACCGGCTTGCATATGTATGATAGATGATATTCATATAACCGGATTGCATACTCTTGTGTTAAGAACCGAATGCTCATTAGTAGGGTGATTCATTGTGTTGATATCATAGGATACATGTTGGTGTTGATGGGTTGTTGATTATGATTCTTGTTTGGTTAAAGTTCATAGGAATATTTGATGAACATGATGAACACATGAAGAACTTGTTGAATACCATATGAACATGCTTGAATAAATTGAATTCTGATATGTTTGATCCAAAATGGTAATTTGTTAGACAAATAAACATGTTTATGAGACTAGTACAGACTGTTTCATGAAATCAAATTCTCATTGGATAGTACACTGTTCCGAATCAGCTTATGTCCACTCGAAACCACCAGTTGCGACTCGAAACCATGCATGATGAGTCGAAATCTCCCAGTTGCGACATCGGTTGCGAGTCGCAAACACCTGGTTGCGACTCGAAACCACACATGATCAGCACACCAACTTTGTGACTCGAAACCATTGTTGCGAGTCCGGTTGCGACTCGTAACCAAGACAGCATGAACCGAAACCATGGTTGCGACTCCGGTTGCGAGTCGCAAACGCCTAGTTGCGACTCGGGATTATACACAGATACACGCTGTTTGGGCTTACACCTCATTTCGGACTTAATTGTTTGGGCCGAACTCTTGGGCCTGATGCCCAGACCTTATATGTCACTGTTGAACATGAACCTGCCATGATTAACATGTATGCCATGAACGATACTTGAATGCAATATGCTAGAAACATACGTGCACTGTTTGAATACGAACCTGATTGTATGATACAACTATGATAGGACGTGAGTAGCCACAACATTGCTTGTTTGACTTTTCTGTGTTTCTACCGAGCAAACCAAGGTGAGTTCACACCCTCTACAAAGCATGGGATTCCCAGGGGTCGGGAATTGGGGTTAAGGAACTGGGTTCCTCGTCCTCCTTGGGTAGGACAGCAAAGGTTCAGGAATGTAATTCCTCGTCCTCACGGACAGATAACTCGTACTAGACCAAAACTCTATCACGAAGTCCCTCATTTTTATATCGACTTAATCGCCGGGCCAATGGCGAGCGGGTCATTAGTTAGATAGCGCTATTTAGGTCTGACAAACCTCACACCGTGCCGCAGAGGACGGGCGTGAACTAATGGATCTGGGGCACGTCAATGATGATAGACATTGACAGTTTCAGGGCACATAAACATGACTACAGTCAGCAGTCGATATGGTAACGAGTCTAGTGTATACATGGGGTAGCCCCCACGGCCGAAATGCAAGATAACTACACGGGGTAGCCCCCACGGCAGGATTGCCAGAGTAACCGGGAATAAACAAGTCACGTTTTTAACTATGGGGTAACCCCCACGGCAGGATGCCAGCTAAAGGAAACTGTTTTCGAAACAACTTAAAACGAACACCCAACCGTGAACTCACTCAACTTGTTGTTGACTCGTTACTACATGCTTTGCAGGTCCTTAGGTTCTTAAGCTGGAGCTTGCATGGAGGAGGATCGTTGTGGGACATGGACGACTGTGTGCCATGTTAAACTGTGAAACGATTAAACTTATGTTTTGATTTAAGACTTATGCTTCCGCTTGCAACTTAACTATGTTTTGTTTGAACACCAATTGTATTGGGTGGACTTTTATAACTACTTATATGCTTGTTCAATATGATTGGTGGCTGGATCCTGGTCAGTCACGCCTCCAAGCGGTAGTACTCCACAGGTGGATTTTGGGGGTGTGACAGTCTTGACTTGGAACCCACAAACGGTTCATGTAATAGAATAATCCGTTGTCCTTTGTTTCGAGTTGAAGTTCAAGATGATGTGATAATTACCTAACCATTATGTCTTGTGTAACACAAGTACGTTGAGCTTGAGAGATGCGGACATAAGTTTGATGCGTCACAATATACGACAAAGTCATCGTTACCATCAGGTAAAGACAAAATAGGTGCATCAGAGAGCTTCTGTTTCAGGGTCTGAAAAGCTTCTTCCTGTTTGGGTCCCCACTCAAACCAATCACTATCCAAATCCGAACCCGAAAATTTCGGATATCCGAAATCTCGGTTATCCGAACTTTCTGATATTTCAGATTCGGATATCGGATATTTCGGATCGGATTTTCGGATACGGATAGTTTTGAACACCACTAACTTTCATACCACTTCTCTCCTCATTCCCGTAGCAGCTGTTACACCTTCTTCATCAATGGCAGATTACCACCGCCACACATTCACCCTAATTTTAATTATAACACTCATCTACACCTTCCTAATTTCACTCGTTTTCAGCACAGCAGATCCCAACGTATTAAACCAGTTACGAAAAGGGTTGGATTTGAGCAACAATAACTTTTCCCCTCCTCAGCTTAAGCACAATCCCTCCATGAAACTTGTTTTAAGTGGGAACCCACTGTTTTAATCGAGTTCATCAAAAATTCCTCCTAAACCCAGTTCACCCACGGGTTCCCAGCCCGACAACAGTAGCCAACTTTCACCTGGGATTACTCCTAGTACTGGTGATTTGGGCATTGGCGGTGTTCCCGCTATACAGCTGAAGAAGAAACTAAATTCAGTTCCGTTCCTCACTCCTGTTGCGGTTTTTGCTGGTTTAGCGCTTTTAACCGTCCCTATAGGTCTCTACTTATGCAAATTGAAGAAAGCTAACTCAAGTGAACCACCGAGCTCACTTGTTATTCACCCCTGGACCCGTCTGACTCGGATAACACAATCAGGATTTCAATCGCCAACGACACACAGATGCATGTTAGTGTTGGCAGTGGTTCGAGTAAGTCCCCTGTAATCAAGTCTGGAAACATGACCATTTCACTTCAAGTTTTAAAAAATGTGACCAAAAACTTCGCAAAGGAAAGCGAGCTCGGGCATGGCGGGTTCAGGGTCGTTTACAAGGGCCAGTTAGACGATGGCACAAAATAGCAGTCAAAAGAATGGAATCTGGTGTGATTAGCAACAAAGCATTAGATGAATTTGTATCTGAAATTTCAGTTTTAACAATGGTTAGACACAGACTTTTGGTGTCACTTTTTAGGGTATTCAATTGAAGGGCTCGTAAGAATTCTTGTTTATGAATATATGCCTCAAGGTGCATTAAGTAGGCATCTATTTCATTGGAAAAACTTCAAATTGGAACCACTTTCTTTGAAAAGGTGGTTAAATATTGTATTGGGTGTGGCTAGAGGTTTGGAATATCTTCATACTTTCGCTCATCAGAGCTTTATACACCGGGATCTTAAATCGTCCAATATTATACTTGGCGATGATTTTCGAGCCAAAGTTTCGGACTTTGGACTGGCGAAACTCGTCCCGGGTGGTGGGAAGTCAATTATGACTCAGGTAGGTGGGACGTTTGGATACGTTGCCCCTGAATATGCATGCTGGTAACTATCTTATTTCTTTATATATATTATGGACGTGACAAAAGGGCAGGTTGAAAAGGATTAACTTTTGGGATGGGTCAAATAAAAAACTTTGAATTGAGATTTTGTTTAAATATTTTCGGATATTCGGGTATCCGAAAAAAAATAAGAAATAAATTTTCGAATATTTCAAATATCCGAAATATCCGAAAAAATTTAAAATCACTATCCGAATTCGAATCCGAAAAATTCGGATATCCAAATTTTTAGATATTTCAGATTCGGATATCGGATATTTCGGATCGGATTTTCGGATACAGATAGTTTTGAACACCTCTATCTTT
The DNA here is from genome assembly GCA_030545235.1 of Helianthus tuberosus. Lineage (NCBI taxonomy): Eukaryota > Viridiplantae > Streptophyta > Magnoliopsida > Asterales > Asteraceae > Helianthus > Helianthus tuberosus. The sequence goes on from CM060430.1 coordinate 66,499,769, forward strand.
CATACCACTTCTCTCCTCATTCCCACAGCACCCGTTACATCTTCTGCATCAATGGCTGATTACCACCGCCACACATTCACCCTAATTTTAATCATAACACTCCTCTACAGCTTCCTAATTTCACTCGTTTTCAGCACAACAGATCCTAATGTAATAAACCAGTTATGAAAAGGGTTGCATTTGAGCAACAATAATTTTTCCCCTCCTCAGCTCAAGTACAATCCCTCCATGAAACTTGTTTTAAGTGGGAACCCACTGTTTCAATCGAGTTCATAAAAAATTCCTTCTAAACCCAGTTCACCCACGGGTTCCTAGCCCAACAGCAGCAGCCAACTTTTACCTGAGATTACTCCTACTACTAGTGATTTGGGCATTGGTGGTGTTCCCGCTATACAGCTGAAGAGGAAACCAAATATAGTTCCGTCCCTCACTCATGTTGCGGTTTTTGCTGGTTTAGCACTTTTAACCGTCCCTTATGGTCTCTACTTAAGCAAATTGAAGAAAGCTAATTCAAGTGAACCACCAAGCTCACTTGTTATTCACCCCTGGTCCCGTCTGACTCTGATAACACAGTCAGGATTTCAATCGCCAAGCTTAACGGTAGATGAGAATCCCAACTACCACCAAAATCGATCACACAAGCTCTAAGCATATCCTCCATTGTCTGGATTGTTCTTTCAGATTGTCCATCCGTTTGAGGATGATAAGCTGTGCTCAAACTGAGTTTGGTTCCCATGGGGGATTGCATGGTCTTCCAAAAGTGAGATGAGATTGAGCATCTCGGTCAGATATGATGTTCAAAGGAACACCATGTCGAGATACAATATCATCTACGTATATCTTGGCAAGTTTGTCAGCAGATAGATCCTCACGGATCGAGAAGAAGTGTGCTAACTTTGTTAGACGATCAACGACTACCCAAATGGCATCATGACCACTATTAGTGCGCGGTAATTTGGTAATGAGATCCATAGCAATGTTTTCCCATTTCCAAACCGGTATCTCTGGTTGCTCCAATAATCCAGAGGGATGTTGATGTTCCGCCTGAACCTTGAGACAAGTAAGGCATTTGGATACATATAAGGCAATATCTTTCTTCATACCCGGCCATCAATACTAGGTTCGAAGATCCTTATACATTTTTTCTACACCAGGATGGATTGAATAACGAGACTTATGAGCTTTGTCCATCAATAAGGTGCGAAGATTGTCTTGACTTGGAACCCACAAACGGTTCACGTAATAGAATAATCCGTTGTCCTTTGTTTCGAGTTGAAGTTCAAGATGATGTGATAATTCCCTAACCAATATGTCTTGTGTAACACAAGTACGTTGAGCTTGAGAGATGCGAGCATAAGTTTGATGCGTCACAATATACGACAAAGTCATTGTTACCATCAGGTAAAGACAAAATAGGTGCATCAGAGAGCTTCTGTTTCAGGGTCTGAAAAGCTTCTTCCTGTTTGGGTCCCCACTCAAACCAATCACTATCCAAATCCGAATCAGAAAATTTCGGATATCCGAAATCTCGGTTATCCGAACTTTCTGATATTTCAGATTCGGATATCAGATATTTCGGATCGGATTTTCGGATACGGATAGTTTTGAACACCACTAACTTTCATACCACTTCTCTCCTCTTTCCCGTAGCAGCTGTTACACCTTCTTCATCAATGGCAGATTACCACCGCCACACATTCACCCTAATTTTAACCATAACACTCATCTACACCTTCCTAATTTCACTCGTTTTCAGCACAACAGGTCCCAACGTATTAAACCAGTTACGAAAAGGGTTGGATTTGAGCAACAATAACTTTTCCCCTCCTCAGCTTAAGCACAATCCCTCCATGAAACTTGTTTTAAGTGGGAACCCACTGTTTTAATCGAGTTCATCAAAAATTCCTCCTAAACCCAGTTCACCCACGGGTTCCCAGCACGACAACAGCAGCCAACTTTCACCTGGGATTACTCCTAGTACTGGTGATTTGTGCATTGGCGGTGTTCCCGCCATACAGCTGAAGAAGAAACTAAATTCAGTTCTGTCCCTCACTCCTATTGCGGTTTTTGCTGGTTTAGCGCTTTTAACCGTCCCTTTAGGTCTCTACTTATGCAAATTGAAGAAAGCTAACTCAAGTGAACCACCGAGCTCACTTGTTATTCAACCCCTGGACCCGTCTGACTAGGATAACACAATCAGGATTTCAATCACCAACGACACACAGATGCATGTTAGTGTTGGCAGTGGTTCGAGTAAGTCCCCTGTAATCAAGTCTGGAAACATGATCATTTCGGTTCAAGTTTTAAAAAATGTGACCAAAAGCTTCGCAAAGGAAAGCGAGCTCAGGCATGGCGGGTTCGGAGTCGTTTACAAGGGCCAGTTAGACGATGGCACAAAAATAGCACTCAAAAGAATGGAATCTGGTGTGATTAGTAACAAAGCATTAGATGAATTTGAATCAGAAATTTCAGTTTTAACAAACGTTAGACACAGACATTTGGTGTCACTTTTATGGTGTTCAACTGAAGGGCTCAAAAGAATTATTGTTTATGAATATATGCCTCAAGGAGCATTAAGTGGGCATCTATTTCATTGGAAAAAACTTCAAATTGGAATAACTTTCTTGGAAAAGGAGGTTAAATATTGCATTGAATGTGGCTAGAGGTATGGAATATATTCATACTTTGGCTCATTAGAGCTTTATACACCGGGATCTTAAATCGTCCAATATTTTACGTGGCGATGATTTTCGAGCCAAAGTTTCGGACTTTGGACTGGTGAAACTCGTCTCGGATGGTGGGAAGTCAATTATGACTCGGGTAGTTGGGACGTTTGTATACGTTGCCCCTGAATATGCTGGTAACTATCTTTTCGCTCTCTCTCTCTCTCTCTCTCTCTCTCTCTCTCAAACACCAGCGGTTGGGCGGTGGACTTTGACGGTTGAGCGGCGGCGGTTTCAGCGGTTGGTGGAGTGGTGACTTGGTGCAGGTTCTTTGAAGCTTTATCCCAAACACCAGCTTTTACCCGCTTGTCATTGATTTCTGCGGCAAGCAAGTAAGTTTCTTCGATCGTCGTGGTCTTTGCGGCATGCACAAAATCCGCAACACAGTCGGGTAGAGCTCGAATGTATTTCTTGATTGCCATGTCGGGTGTCTTCACTTGATCGGGGCAGATGATGCTGAGCTGCTTAAAGCGAGCAGTCAGGGCAGCGTTGTCACCTTCTTTCTGCTTAATATTCCAGAATTCGTCCTCTAGCTTTTGGCGTTCATGGGGAGGACATAACTTATCCAACATGATGGCCTTCAACTCTTCCCATGTCAGCTTGTAAGCTGCATCATTCCCGCGTTTGTTTCTCTCGGCCGTCCACCAGTCTAATGCGCGGGACTGGAAGACGCCGGTAGCGTTTAGAGTGCGGAGATTTTCCGGACATCCACTCTGGCGCAGAGTGACTTCGATGGAATCGAACCATTGAAACATAGCCGTCGGGCCATCTTCTCCAGTGAATTCCTTCGGACCGCATGACTTGAATTGCTTAAAGCTGAAAGCAGTCTTAGTAGCAGCTTTAGTATCTTCAGTTCTTGACTCCTCAGATGATTTGCTAACGTTCTCGTAAATCTCACTCACGATCTGGGGAACAACCTTGGCCACTTGTTTAGCGAGGATGGCAGCAAGGCGGTTGTCCCTCTGTTCTTGACGAGAGAGTCGTGGGTGACGGGATCCTGATGATGGTCCAGTTGACATTGTCTGCAACAGACATCGTCATAGGTCTCAGACACATCATAATCGAATCTCACCTCACACGTCTAATACTTATTAAAGCTCAGGAACACAATGTAACATGTATCTCATAAATACATAGGCACATAATCGCAGATTCACATAAACACAGAAGCACATAAACACGTAGGGCACAGAATCACAGAAGCACATAAGCACGTAGGACACATAAGCACATAGGGCACAGGAGCACGATAGCACAAACGCCTGTGCGCGTTCGAGAATAGCGATCGCGATTAACATGTCGAGTAGTATAGTATAAGCACATCATAGCATAAGGTCGTCCACAATTTAGCGATTTGTCAGCGTTTTGAGGTAGAAATGCAGTGCGTGTCGATCGAAGTGAAAGCAAAATTGAACAAGTCTCCAAAATTAAACACATAAACAGATAAACACACCTATAAACACGTAAAATCAACGAATCATTAGAGTCAGCAGTTGCGGGCTCAGAATCAAAACACATGAAAATCGAGAAATAGATCGTCTGCGGCTATTAGACTTCGACTATCCAAAGTAATTCGACTATTCACAAGGACTTGTTTTACACATTTTGACCTTCAGGATTGTGCCTTTGCCTCGATTCTTGGGCGTTTGGCACACATCCCGTTAGTCATATCGTGACTTCAGGTCGTTGGAGTCCGTCGAGACTTTGGTGAGAGTTTTGTAAAAAGGGCGGAACAAGTCGTCAAGGTTAGGGTTTCACCCCTAGCTTAACAACTTCGTCCCTGTTTGATAGAATAAAGGAGATTTATACGTCGAAGTATGGATTTCACTCCTGATTCAACGCAAATTCTCGTGTTTATAGATAAAAATGTGGGTTGAACAAGAAATTTAGTCGAGAGTTTGCGGTTTTCACACCTAATCTCGACGTAATCGCTCGTTCTTATTTGAAAATTCGAGTGCAGCGATAGTGTAGCGTAGGCGAGAATAGCGAGAAATAGTAGTAAGCTCATACATAATCCCTACTGGACATGCACGAGTCGGTCTGCTGGTTCCTAACTATAGACTAGGTCTCTAAGACATCGACCCGGACTAGGTCGAGTCTTGCCTAATTCCCTATAGTTATGGCTCTGATACCAATCTGTCACACCCCAACCGATGGCGGAAACATCGGGGCATGGCACTGAGCGAAACAGATTGTCCAGAAGTTTCCATAACAATTATCATTACCAATTAATTTTAAAGTAACATGTCCCATACCATGTCTTAAAAGATAATACAATTATTACAGACAAAATCTAGGCAAATAGTTATGTTCCGACAACTCAGATTTCATTTGTACAGACAACTATTTGTTGGCCTCTAAGACCTTATTCTAGCCTCGATTTCCTAGCAGATAAGCATCCTAAGCACCTGTCACATACGTTAAAGTAAAAGTCAATACACATAGTGTAAAGGTGAGCATACAAGTTTGATAATAGCATATAGAGTTCGAAAGCGTTACGCATAACCAGCACGTACACAGAGTGAAATGAGGCATGTTAGTTATCGACATGAACCTATCGATACCAATGACTGCGGGTTGACTGCTCAAGGTAGTTCGCAATACATTCTCACCATTGTGAGCCATGTAAGTAATTGTCCTTAACAAGCCCCGAGTGAACGGGTGCTGAGTCCAAACTAATAGTAATACCGTTGCTAAGGCAGGCAGACCACATTCCATGTGTAAACATAACAAACAAGCATTCATTTAGTCACATAATACATGCGATAATGGTTAGCGTTTAAAGTATTGCGTAGTGTGTTCGATGTGATTTTGTATAAGTAACGTATGTAACATCCAAAAGTGCGTAAAGCAAAAGGGGATCGAGTATACTCACAGCGATGATGGATTGAAGGGAGCGCTAGAGAGTAGGGTTAGCCTGAATAGATTGATAGCATAACGATAAGTGACGCGTAAAACGATGCAAAGTACAAGTGGTTCGGACAACAGTCCGTTCGGATGGTAGTCCGATCGGACAGCCAGTCGTGTGGTTGGTCGTCCGTTCGGACAGTAGTCCAGTCAGATGACTGTTCGAGTGGATTGTTTCTTCCTTTGGGAAGGATGTGTTTGTGTATGATGGCTTGACTTTTGAAGTTTTCGTTGTAGTATTTAGAAAAGCATTGAAGTACTTCTACCTTTCAGGTTGGTCGATCGGACGGTCGTTCGATCGGACGGCAACCCGTTCGGTTGGGCACTTCAGTGAGAACAAATTCACAACAGGGTGTCACTCGATCGGATGGTTGTTCGTTCGGGTGGCATCCTTTGTGCATTGAACATGTTGAAAATTGTTTAAGTGTTGAAGTTTAAACATCTCATGATTCGGATAGCAGTTCGATCGGTTGGTAGTCCGATCGGTCAGCAATTCGTTCAACATTCAAACTTCAAGTGTTGGCAAAATGGTTGTGTGGGACCAAGGTGCAAGCCATACGGGTGGCCAGTCGTACGGTTTGGCTGTCCGTTTGGACAGTAGTCCATGCGGACGGCACTCCGTCCTGGTTAACCTGTTCGTCTTACACTTCGTTGTTTTTGGTAGTTTGTCGTTTTATCGAGATATTTTGATAACATGTCAAGCAATAGAAACCTCGTCAATACTTGGTGCTCCTGATCGGACAGGAATCACCCAAACCCGATTAGTGGACGGTTCGAGACGACGTTCCATGTTCAACCCGGAATCGATAATCTCGTGGATAGAATACGGATCTTGAACCAACACAACCACAATAATGAGTAGTAAGCCGGCACAAGTTCCGATTCTATCGGTTTTGAGTGCATTGAGTGTAAAAGAGTTGAAAGAAAGTTGAAAACCATCTTTCACTCCTTTTTATTGTGAATATGTTTAGATCTATGAAAGATCTTTGTTTGTTTATGTGGAAATCGGTTAGATCTAAGTTGTTCTTGGTGGATTGAGGCCAAAACATGAAGTTCTTCAAGAACACATGATGACGTCATCCTATAACACCTTGATTCTTGATGATTTCACGGTTAAAAGTTAAGATTCAAAAGATAGAAAGGTGTAGGAGTGCATGTAGATTAAGGAAGTACAAGATTTAGGACGAGATCTTATCGGAATTGCGAGAAATCTGAGGAAAAGTGAGGAAAACGAGCTGGTCGGACGTCAGTTGCCAAAAGTAGAAAGTTTGAAAGTGACAAGGGTATTTATAGGGTTACCCAAAGAGGAAAGGGCTGGTCGATCGGCTAGGCAGCCCGTGCAGACAGCCTATCCGATCCGACGGCAGTCCGATCGGTCGGCAGGTCGCCTGGTCGATCAGTCACCTCGTTCGAGTGTTCGGCGCGACGATTTTTGATGTTTCGATTGCGATTGCGAGTGTTGCGATGCAATAGATTTTCCTAGTCAAATTACTTTTAATCCCAACTACTCATATCTTGCACTGTCTCTTCTCTACCAATTATCATACTGTTTCGATTGCGTTTGAGTTTCGATTGCGATTCGATTGATTACCATAACATAATTTAAACATGCACAAGTAACACATAAGGCACACACACACGTATTCAATAACCAAAATGCGTAATTCGAGTTGCGAGTGCGATAGCCATAGCGATAAAGTGATTAAACATGCGATAAATAGCGATTACCATGCAATTATTAATAGATACTCCACATAATACAACTAAAGCGAAAATAAAATAGACTAACTACAAGTCAAAGAAGTCAAAACAGGAATTGAGCAAGGAGAGACAGATCGCAATTGGCAATCTTGTCTTCCTTTGACTTCAATCTTGACTTTGACTTTGACTTCAGAAACACGGGGTGTTACACTTAGGTTGGTGAGTTTAGGGCTATATACGGGGGGGGGGGGGGGGTTGGTTTTAAGCCATAGCCAAAACCAAATTCGCGATGCAACGGAAAACACAACACTTGTTAGTAATTCTAAATGTGTGCATGAGTGCGCCTCGCGCCTTTAATAACTATGGTGGAAGCTAAATTCGTCTCGGTATCTAACTATCTCAGATGGTGAGAAAGGTATTAATTGTTTATGTTGACAGCTCCTAAATATGACCAAGTTAAACCAGCATATGCTAAAATTCACTAAGTTTAGACACACCAACACATTGTAGGTGTAACCAAAATATTCAGAGTACAAATCACAAGTTTCAAAAACAAATCTACTCTACACAAAGCTACATTACCTCAAATTTCAACTTTAACCCGATGGATGAACTGAGACATGTTGAAACTTGTACTCAAATTTCACAAACCTACAAGTTTCAACAACAAATCTACTCTACACAAAGCTGCACTACCTCGATTACGTAAATCTAGTAGGAGACCCGCGCGATGCGGCGGCGGGTGGTGGGTGGTGGCGGCAGCTGTTGGTGGCAGTGGTTGGCAGTGGCGACAGCGGTGGTCGGGGGTGGTGGTGGTGTTGGTAGGCAGTAGCGCCGATGGTCGATAAAAAATAGATAATCCTAACGATAGAAAAAATAGGTTTAATAATCTAAACTGTGAGCTATCGGTAAAAAATAATTCATAGTAATAGTTCGACCAATGATAATCCTAACTTTTATTTTTGTTGCAAAGGGCAATCGAGGTAGCATAATTGTCATAGATTCTACACTCAAGCTGACCCGGATTCGATTCCTATCATACGCGAATCACACGTATAAACCAGTTCCACCTCTACCCGGTCAAAACACGGAAAAGAAAATGGTGCAGACCTGTCAAAACCAGGTTAACACCCCGAACATGCGCTGTACCTATTGTTGACCAAACTCGGACGTGATTCCGGTTCTAAAAAACCCTTTTATGCATCTCTAGCCAATAGGTCATAGTAAGAATTATTAAAATACATTTTTTTCTTAATTATTAAAATGCATCTCTAGCTAAAGGATATTTCAAAGACCAGTTGCAACCTGCAAGTCTGCAACTATATTACATAGATTATCAACTGTGAAATCCAAAAAACAATCAAGAGTCCCTAAATTTCCTAGACCGTGGACCCTCTAAAATTAGATGCAAAACAATCGTCATTTGGTCATAGCAAAACTGAAAATTTAAGCGAAATCAGTTTAATAAAAGGGCAGGGTTGTTCCTAAGAATTCGTGTACTCTGTTCGAGCTCCAAAAAACGTGCCCTTAGGCCTTAACGAAATTGGGTATTGGGCTCAATAAATGTCTAAACATAATGTCAATAGGCTAATAACTAATCTAAAGCATAAGAATAGTTTTGTAACTGGAACTATGTTGGTGTTTGTATAGTTATACCCTAGTAAAAAAGAAATTTTTACGTATACAAATCGGCTTTTTTCTAAAAATAGTGTGCCCTCTAAAATATCCGGCCCTGGCCGATGGTCTTCCCCACCCACCCCAGGGCCGGGCCGTGTAAAATGGGGTTTGATTTTCTTACATGCATTATCCATTTAACTAAGATTCATGTAGAAAGACCATGTTGCCAACTTACTAACTTATTAAGTTTTACCATAAGTATATAAGGGCTAGTGAATTTCACTTAAGACAACCATCGCCTTATTGAGTTAAGTTTGGCGAGTGGGTCATGGCTTCTGTTGTGGAGTGGAAATGAATGAAGTTAGAAAGGGTTGTCGTCAAAGTTGGGATGATGATCCAAAAGGGGATGGAGTCACTAATTGCTATTTTAGTTAGTAGAAAATGTGTTTGGACCAGAGTAAAGAAGAATTTTAAAAGAAACTACACAGAGGCTGAGCATTTCAAAGGGATTTATTTAGATATTTTGTTTTTAAATTAGTTTAAGTGAATTACATGAGACTCTTTATGTGATAGTTTTTAAAAACATAACCAAACAGTGTTAGTTTCAACTCTCAAGGACCGAAATAACATGAAACATAAATAAAAAAAAAATACTAAAATCGAGGAAAAAAATATTTTGACTAATATCAATATTTTTTTCAGACCTTAGGGACGAAAAAATTACTCATTTGTATTTATTTTGAGTAAATTACACGAAGTCCATATGGTTTTGTTAAAAGGTGACTGACTATTTAACCATAGCCGGTGTTAGAGCCAAACTTAAAAACATGTGGCCCGAATTGCAATTTTGTAACCTTACCGAATGTGTGATAAGGGCAAAATCATATTTACTCTTGTTTAATTACAGGTGTGTTTAATTGGTGTCAAATACATCAGACTCCTTGTTTTTCTAGAGCAACCAATACAAAAGGACAGTGAAAATCAACTCTTGAAGTCATTCAACTCTTGCAGGCGCAAACTGTACAGAAAGCGCAGCTGAGGCACACTTTTTTGGTGAAAAATAAACTCTGAGGCGCGCCCCTCATGTACATGCCATATTTTTGTGCAGAAAATTGTGGTACATCAAAAATGGATTTTGAAACAGGGAAAAGAATAACCATTGATCAAAAGAATATAAAAATCATAACTTGGAACAGTTGGTGTCGGATTAAAAAGATTATGTCATCAAATTTTGTAAGTGACATATTTTGTAAGTTTGTTTGTGGGCTCAACAATTTACAACGCTTTCAACATTTTGAGCTTTGAGTACAGTAAGCTTTAAAAGTTTGTACATGTTGAAAATTGTGTAAAAGACCATCTTGCCCTTCCTAATTGCTTAATAATATAGTATAGAAGTATAGATAATATTGATGGCGCTCTTTGCTAAAGAAAAAAATACATTCGACTTACCACCATAGATATGGTGAAACGTTTATACACTGTCATGTAAATCCCTGGCCACAAGCTCTGGTGCAGGTACCTACCAAAAATATAAACAACAAAAATAAGCTGAAAAATACTTTAAAAATAGTTCATTTCAACCACATATGCCACAATACACAATCTAAAGTTGACTAATCTTTTACTGGTCAACTTAAACTGAAATCAACCAGCTATATATAAGGTAATAACATACATAAAACAATTAAAAATTTTAATGAACTATATTTCCTGCACACAACAACCCGCCCCTTTGTCGTTCCATTAACATTGACACTGATGGCACATAACTAACTCATGTAGTATAAAGAACGGTGGACTCACTTGCAACAAGGTATAGTATAATCAAGCTTTGTACAGGTGTTTATGTGGTTCTCTAATATCCACCACGCTCCTCGACAATTTTGGCAACGATTATGCTTCCTCCTAGTGCATATAGAAACACGTCGGAGAAGCATTTTGACTGTTCGACAATCCAGGTTGCAGCCCTCAACGCTTTTACATTAAGATGTGTGAATTAAAGCATCTAGAGCCCTGTTTACCAAAACAAGTTTAGCATAGCTATTTAAATTTATGAAGGAAAAAAATCTATCATTCCTTGTCATGCAGAGCTATTTCGCAGAGCTATAACATCACTACAGAAATCGCAGATTAACACAAAAAGAAATAAATCATTTATAAATATATAAAGAAATCAGAAAGTATTTACCTTGAGTGGTTGGAGCCCAACGATATAAGGAGACAACTTCATTTGAGAAAATAGCACCAAGAGGGCCTCATATAAGAGAAAATGTCATCAATAACACCAGGTAGATGCATGAGAAAATAGCACCAAGAGGGCCTCATATAAGAGAAAATGTCATCAATAACACCAGGTAGATGCAAACCAATAACGCTAATTCATTGTCCAGTGGCTGCAAAAAGTAGCAGAGGTGCAGATAAGAACAAATTAGCCCTTTTTAGCATTCCGACAAAGATATACATCGTAAGAACAAATCTTTCAAGGGGTGCATATAATTTAAGTTATTAAGTATATGCATATATGCTTACAGTTCACATAAAGAAAGAACCAGTTGCATACCGTACGTGATCCCGTACTCGTCCCAACCGCCCTTCACGGCTACACAGTCGTCCCCGGACACGATGTAACAGTCCTCGATTCGTGTATGTGTGCAAGAATCTGAAGAACAAAAGTTCATTCAAGTCAAACATATTACTCTTTGACTTTGAAATTAAGCTTAGTTAATTTACATTACTTTAAGAAAAAAAAAATTATTTAGATAACTACTCAAAACATTTGTCACAAACTTTACCAAGATCATATTTTTTATCCCTAAAGTCGAAGTATTATTCAAGTCAAATGTACCGAGTTTGACTTCGAAAATAATCAGAGTTAACAAGATCAAAGTTTTAGAAAATTGAGATCCGTAGTCTACGCGTTGTAAACATCTCTAAAAACAGAAGATCAGGTGACATTTAAGATCAAATGCATAACATATTTCAAATAAGAAGAGTTAAGTTTGACTGAAAGAGTCAAATTATACATAAGTCATTACCGGGGTTGATTCCATCGGTATTCGGAGATCTAACTGGTGCAAGAATTGTAATTCCCTGAATGATTATATTTCTGCATCAATAAAACTGAATGAATCAACTGCATTCTATAAACGAAAACCACAAACGATACGCGATTAAAGCGTGTCGGCCAAACCTGCTATATATTGGATGAACGTTCCATGAAGGAGAATCGATCAAAGTAAGATTTGATATTTGAATGCCGTCTGAGTACATGAGTTCTATCAAGCATGGTCGGGTGTACTTTAACTGGCCTGCGTGATATTTCACCCACCACGGGCTTCCTTGACCATTAATCGTCCCGTTGTTTCCTTCAAAACCAAACACTAATGTCAAACAACAGACCCAAAGCCAGTATAGGGCTGTAGCCGAGCCAGGTTCAGCTCGAGCTCGAACTTAAACGAGCCAACTCGGCTCATTTATCTTTTCGAGCTAAAATGTCGTGCTTGAGCTTGGCTCAAAAAATGTTCGAGCCGGCTCGTTAACTTTTTTTATTTTTAATTTTTTTACAACTATTGATAACATAAAAACAAGAACAAAAAAAACACATATATCTATATGTATTATTTTTTTTCTAATATTTTAAAAGACAGAAAGGCATGTTTAAAGTATTATCTGTATAATTTTGTTTATTTTCTCATATTTTTATATCTTATTGATTAATTAAACTTAAAATGATAACTAGGGCTGTAAACGAACCGAACGTTCAGCGAACAGTTCGTGAACCGTTCGGCGGGAAGTTCGTTTATGTTCGTTCGTTTAATAAACGAACGAACATGAACAAGAAATTTCGTTCGATTAGTTAATTGAACGAACATGAACAAAGGTCTCATTCGTTCGATTGTGTTCGTGAACGTTCGGTAAGGTGTTCGTGAACATTCGTTGATTTGCGTTCGTTTATGTTCGTATGTTTGTGTTTTAATTGAAGATCTTTGTACTTTCTTATATTTTATTTGTACTTTTTATATTATTAAACTTTTATTTATTTTATTTCCCTAACAATTAAACAATGAAACCCACTTTCACCTTGTTTATGCATCATTTCCCTTTCATTTCTCATTATTTACATCCACGAATACAATGGATCTCCGTTCCACAACAAGGGATTCAGGTTCGAGTGCTACTCTCTGGGCCATCTATCTTTATCCTTCGTCGCGTTCGCCAAATTTATTTTTGTTCGTTTGTGTTCGTGAACCGTTCGCGAACATGCTCATTTCCTTAATGAACGAACACGAACATAAAATCTCGTTCGGTAAGTGTTCATGAACCGTTCGTGAACACATTTATTTCCTTAACGAACGGCCTTGTTCGTGTTCGTTCGGTTCGTTTTACAGCCCTAATGATAACACTTCAACCCTCGCCCACAAAATTTTTATTTAATACATTTAAAATTAAAAATAATTTATATAAAATAAAAATATTCGCGCCGGCTCATGAGCCGAGCCCGGCGTAGCTCAAGCTCGACTCGTTTACAAATCGAGTCAAGCCGAGCTGGCTTGTTTACGATTGAGTTTTTCCGAGCCGAGCTTTTTCCGTATGAGCCATAAGCTGCGAGTTTTTTGAACACCCCTAACCGAATATGACCCGTTACCTGACCTGACCCGCACATTTTGTTAGGCTTATCAAATATCAGAATAGAAAATGATTCTTTTAACATTTTTTATAATAACAATTGTTAGTTTGCAACTTGCAACCAAAGACAAATGTTTAAAAAGTTAATTACTCAAAATATAATATACCAGTGATTATAACATCAGTGAGATTGGTGCCAAATATCAGACTGATATATCTTCCACCATCAGCATCGCGTCCCCGGCCATACGAAGGCAATGGCTCGATCACTGTCCACTCGTTTTCATCCTAGATGTCGAAAACATATCATTAGTTTACAATTCAAATATTTTCACTGATCGCATGATCATTTTTTATTAAAATAAAACATTAAAGACGCAACACAACAGTCGAAACATTAGTCACCTCTAATTACTCTGTTCGTTAGACAACCAAACAAAAAAAAAAAACAGGTAGTTAAAAGTTGTCACCTTTGAATTCAGATTTTTTTTTGGATAAAGGGCAAAGCCCGGCAAACTATATAAAACACAACTCAAAATACATCAATCAAAGGGGCATATCCCCGTAACATCGTCACCCAAAACAGGCTTTGTGGACCAAAAATAAGAGACCAAACACCCCATTCTCGGGGCTCTACGAGTTCTATACATACATTTGGTGCTATATCCGAGATTGTCATTACAAAAAAACAACGTAACCATGGTACTCCGAGCAACAACATAGCATATGTAATCCCTGTATCCCCAACTCTTATCCGAGCAAAATTGACATACCATGGCCCAATATAGTTTTTCCGCACCTTAATGTCACCCTTATGATGGTGACTCCATCCCCAAATATAAAAACCCGCCTTCCTTGTTTTTATACCAGTAATTAAACACCATAAAAATACAAAGGCACTCTTAATTAAATTAACCCCAAGGTGGGCCTGCCACGAACTAATGTTGTTCCGGCCCATAGCAAGATTAACGAGGCCTCCATAACACACAAAAATGAATCTGGGCCCGAGTAGGGTCATTGTAGTGGCCCATCTAACTAAGTAAAACACCCAAGATGAATGGCAGGCCTTCTCAACCTTTGTGTAGTTACCCAGCGACACCCATGCTCTCCATAAGGTCTTCAGCATGTTGTGGGCCTTCATTCGCGGCTGCGCCAGTTTAAACCATCAACCTGCATCTTGTTAAGGTCACGGCCCACATGATGGAAAAACATACCAGACTTTAATGATGAAAGTGCAGCCCTCGAGACCCGTTTCTGAACAATACCCACTAACAGCCAATTAGTCTGCAAACAAACAGCCAAAAGCGCATCCCATAACATCAGATGCACCCCTGCATAGGCTTTCCTCTTTGTAGCAGCAGCAATAATATCCAGCAGCAGCATAATACATGAACCATTAACTAAAGTACTCCACCGATGCAGCCAGCTCTTAGCCCATAGCTTAGAGAGGTAACCAAGATCCAGGTACATAAGCATTCCAGCCTTATCCGCAACCTGGTGAGCCAGAATAAACAGCATCTGCAGTCGGATGTACTCTCAAACAAACCCCAATCCAGTCCCCTTGAGTCTGCAAGGTGACCCAGAACCTGGTCTCCAATAAAACAGCAAACCGCCCCATCCAAAACCAGCACCAACAGAACTGACCTGTCCAGCCGCTTCCAAAACCTTGTAGAAAACCCGACAGACCAGCAGCCTTACAATACCTGACATGTCAGATTTGACCACATGGAATGCAGATTTGACCATACCAGAATGCAGATCCAGTATCCAGATATTCAATCTCATAAACATACTAAAAAATGAGTCATCAACAATGGTCATGTTACTACTACATCCACAAATATGATTCTTTTTTAATTGCATACCTTTAGTGTCAGTTTCAAGAAAATATGGAGAACCTGTATAGAACCACTCATTATTGAATAAAACAATTACCTTAATCGTTCGATCTGCAGAACCAGTACAGAACCACTCGTTATTTGGAGTTTTGGACTAAACACAACAAATCTCACCCACCCCAAATGGCCACTAATGACCTGCATATATAATAGCTCAGTTTAGTCAAGATAAGCAAGGCCAAAAATGATATGAAAAATGAAAAAAAAAATCAGATTCCTTAAGCAAAACCATTGATAACTTCAATTTAAGTGCTAATATGCCATTATTTTACAGTACAAACATTAAATCAACTTATCATAGGGTGAGTAATCAGGGTCACAAAAACCTATACCTAACAATACACTCGAGTATGTATATAAATCTCATTTGATATGATACAAACAAAAATTAAAGTACTAAAAAGATCAAGATTCTTACTCTGTAGTTACAGGACGTGGCCATCTGCTTGGGATTCTTTCCATAAGAGCTGCAGTTGGCAGATTCCTACAAAAAACAAGTCAAACAAATCAACAAAACATACATATTAATATATTATCAAAGTTATCCCCCACCCCAGCTCAGTTGGGAGTTGGGCCGGTTTGTTTCCTTGGAGACTCCGGTTCGACTCCCGGGTGTAGCAAAAGGTGTGGGGACCAGGCAATGATGGTAAGTGCTTGTTAGCCAATGTTGCGCAAGTTCGAGCCTGAGCCGCCCCGGTTTTAATCCGGCCGTTACTCTAGCGAGGTGTCTCGTGTGGAGGCGGTACGGTTTCCGGGCGAACGCCGTTAGCCAAGTCTGACCACTCTCAGCGCGGACCCGGTTAAGACAACGTAAGTCTGGGACAGACTTGGTTAGGGTCCCCGACTTGGGGATGTAAATACCTTAAGAAAGTTACCGTTCAAAAAAAAAATATATTATCAAAGTCAACTGGATCAAAAATATTTCCTCCATGTGAACCCAATTACACAAAAATATCATTAGTGGTACAAGTAGTGTATTCACCAACACATACATTGCACTATTAATGTTATATTAATTCACAATATGTCATCCGACCTTTTGCTTGCAAGCCTCCTGTGTAGATTTCTCTCAGCCATCCAGAATTTCAAGTTGGTTGCAACATCACTACAGATCTGCACATTCAAACTATCACTTCATAAAACATTACAAAAACACAAAACCAACACAGATCTGAAAGTATTACATAGAACCAACATAAATACATCCAAATTCAGTAGCAAAACTGTTTAAAAAACACAACTTATAATATATAAAATTTAACAGCATGTAAACATAAACTATAACAAAAAATGGTATATATGGTTAAAATTATCTTATATTGAAACGAAATCTATGTCGTCTCAAGTCTTCACACTCAACCCTAGTATTCCCTTGCGCATTATGCCACAAACTTGAAACCTTAGTCGATGATCTGACTTTGAATCTTGGTTCGCTACTGCCAACGGTCGCTGACCAGAAGGTTCTGGACTTTCTTCTCTCTCGATACTCTCTTCATGCCCTCTCGGGTCTGAACAACGGAGAAGCGGCTTTCTCCGCCGCTTGCGGCGAAACCCTAGCCGCCATCACCAAATCTATTCATTTCTAGATCCAATATTGCTTCTACTATTACACGATTTAGGGATTCTTTTGAACAAGATGTAAAAGTTGTGAGAGAGAATTGGGAGTGGAATCTGAGTTTCAAAATGGAGAGGGGAGATGTATCTGCTTTGAGTGAGCGGGAATTGAAAATTTTAGAGTGAGATTTGCTAGAGAAGGGTATTGTGGGAAAAGTAAATTAATATTGTGCTTTAGAGGGTGGTACATTATGCATTAAGGGTGTTTTAAGAGAATGACAAATTACGTTAAGTAGTCATTCCTATATGCTTTTATATATAGTAGAGTGAATTGTAAGGATTGTCCTTTATCTTTCTACCCATTTGCAGGCGCTGTCCTTTATATTTAAAATTGACGAGTTTTGTACTTTATGTTTTCAAATCATACACGTTTTGTCCTTTAGCCCTAATCGAGTTAGATTTTTCTGTCAAATCTGCTCAGGGGTAAAATTGTCTTTTCACCCTATTCTTTAAAAATACATAAAAAAGAAAAAAAATATTATATATCATAACAAAACCCTCTTCTTCCCCAAATCAATCCCATTTCAAAACCCTAATTTCTCTTCAACAACCTGCAACAATTCTCCATAATCCAACCTTCATTCTTTCTCAATCCCTCAGGCAACACCGATAACCACCACAGCGCCACCACTTCCACTTATTTAACCAATGGATAGATCACCAGTAACATTTGATATTTATATAATATTTGGCTAATGTAATCATCTGTACTTTGTGCTTGGCGATCACCTAGTTATGCTCTGCAGGTGGAGGAAGCTCATATACGTGTTTTCCATACACAGGGGGTGGAGGAGACTTACTCGGAGGCCCAAAATCAGGAGGAGCTGTGTTATTCCCAAAATCATGAGGTGGTAAACTGAGGATCTTCCGAGACAATGAGGTTGTATGCAGTTCACAGAAATGTTTAGCTTAGTGAATCAAGTCAAGCATCAACAATTAAGTGTGAGAAAAGATATACAAACCTTGAAACATTGTGAAGGTTTTACTTGTAGGTTCTTAGCCGGAATTCGCAAAAGCAGTTGAAATCAACTAGAAACAACAAAGAGCAGGAACAAGTGTCTGATCCATTTCATCTAACTCGGTTAGGGCTAAAGGACAAAACGTGTATGATTTGAAAACATAAAGTACAAAACTCGTCAATTTTAAACATAAAGGACAGCACCTGCAAATGGGTATAAAGATAAAGGACAATCCTTGCAATTCACTCTATATAGTATAGAATATATATATATATATATATATATATATATATATATTGGGGAAGGTTCATTGGGGAACACTAAAAAAGTGGGGAACAGCGGGGAACCGACTCAAACGAACTCCGATTGAACTCATTCCAGCGGCGTTGGAACCGGCTCGTCGAACCCTAACTAAGATCTCTTAACCCTGAACCCTAAATCCTAGCTCCTAAACTCTAAACCCAAAAGCTAAAAAATAAGGTTAAAATATAAGCTAAACCGTAAAATCTAAACTATAAACCCTAAAAGCTAAACCCTAAAGGCTAAACCTAAAGTTAAACGCTAAAGCTAAACCCTAAAGCTAAACCCTAAAAGCCAAACCCTAATATATTTAGGGTTTAGGGGTTATGATTTAGGGTTTAGGGTTAAAAGATCATAGTTAGGGTTCGACGAGCCGGTTCCAACGCCGCTGGAATGAGTCCAATCGGAGTTCGTTTGAGTCGGTTCCCCGTTGTTCCCCACTTTTTTAGTGTTCCCCAATGAACCTCACACTATATATATAAAGGACATTGGGGAACACTAAAAAAAGTGGGGAACAACAGGGAACCGACTCAAACGAACTCCGATTGGACTCATTCCAGCGGCGTTGGAACCGGCTCGTCGAACCCTAACTGGGATCTCTTAACCCTAAATCCTAACTCATAAACTCCAAACCCTAAAGGTAAAAAATAAGCCTAAAACCTATGTTAAACCGTAAAATCTAAACTATAAACCCTAAAAGCTAAACCCTAAAGGCTAAACCATAAAGCTACACCCTAAAGCAAAACCCTAATATATTTAGGGTTTAAGGGTTATGATTTAGGGTTTAGGGTTAAGAGATCCTCGTTAGGGTTCGACGAGCCGATTCCAACGCCGCTGGAATGAGTCCAATCGGAGTTCGTTTGAGTCGGTTCCCTAGTATTCCCCATTTTTTTAGTGTTCCCCAATGAACCTCACACAATATATATATATATATATATATATATATACTATGGATGTGACAAAAGGGCATGTTGGAAACGATTAGCTTTTAGCATGGGTCAAGTAAAAGACTTTGAACCGAGATTTTGTTTCCATATTTTCGGATATTCGAAAAAATAAAAATTAAATTTTCGGATATTTCAGATATCCGAATTGTCTGAAAAAATTTAAAATCGCTATCCGAATACGAATCCGAAAAATTCGGATATCCGAAATCTCGGATATCCGATATTTCGGATTCGGATATCATATATTTCGGATACGGATAGTTTTGAACACCTCTAACTTTCATACCACTTCTCTCCTCATTCCCGCAGCAGCTGTTACACATTCTTCATCAATGGCAGATTACCAACGCCACACATTCACTCTAATTTTAACCATAACACTCATCTACACCATCCTAATTTCAATCATTTTCAGCACAACAGATCCCAACGTATTAAACCAGTTACGAAAAGGGTTGGATTTGAGCAACAATAATTTTTCCCCTCCTATTCTTAAGCACAATCCCTCCCTCAAACTTGTTTTAAGTGGGAACCCACTGTTTCAATCGAGTTCATCAAAAATTCCTCCTAAACCCAGTTTACCCACGGGTTCCCAACTGACAACAACAACCAACTTTCACCTAGGATTACTCATAGTACTGGTGATTCGAGAAATGGTGGTGTTCCCGCTATACATCTGAAGAATAAACCAAATGTAGTTCTGTCCCTCACTCCTGTTGCGGTTTTTGCTGGTTTAGTGCTTTTAACTGTCCCTTTAGGTCTCTAGTTATGCAAATTGAAGAAAGCTAACTCAAGTGAACCACCAACTCACTTGTTATTCACCCCTGGACCCGTCTGACTCGGATAACACAGTCAAGATTTCAATCGCCAACGGCACACAGATGCATGCTAGTTTTGGCAGTGGTTCGAGTGAGTCCCCTGTAATCAAGTCTGGAAACATGATCATTTCGGTTCAAGTTTTAAAAAAATGTGACCAAAATCTTCGCAAAGGAAAGCGAGCTCAGGCATGGCGGGTTCGGGGTTGTTTACAAGGCCCAGTTAGACAATGGCACAAAAATAGCAGTCAAAAAAATGGAATCTGGTGTGATTAGCAACAAAGCATTAGATGAATTTGAATCAGAAATTTCAGTTTTAACAAAGGTTAGACACTGATATTTGGTGTCACTTTTAGGTTATTCAACTGAAGGGCTCGAAAGAATTCTTGTTTATGAATATATGCCTCAAGGTGCATTAAGTAGGCATCTATTTCATTGGAAAAACTTCTAATTGGAACCACTTTCTTGGAAAAGGAGGTTAAATATTGCATTGGATGTGGCTAGAGGTATGGAATATATTCATACTTTGGCTCATCAGAGCTTTATACACCAGGATATTAAATCGTCAAAAATTTTACTTGGCCATTTTTTGAGCCAAAGTTTCGGACTTTGGACCGGTGAAACTCGTCACGGATGGTGGGAAGTCAATTATGACTCAGGTAGCTGGGACGTTTGGATACGTTGCCCCTGCATATGTTGTTAACTATCGTTTTCATATATATATATATATAATGGATGTGACAAAGGGGCATGTTGGAAACGACTAGCTTTTGGCATGGGTCAGGTAAAAAACTTTGAATCGAGATTTAGTTTCCATATTTTCGGATATTCGGATATTTGAAAAAATAAAAATTAAATTTTCGGAGATTTGAGATATCCGAAATATCTGAAAAATTTGGATATCTGAATTCGGATATTCGAAATCTTGAATATTCAAATTTTCAGATATTTCGGATTCAGATATCGGATATTTCAGATCGGATTTTCGGATACAAATTGTTTTGAACACCTCTAACTTTCAAACCACTTCTCTCCTCATTCCCGCAGCACCGGTTACACCTTCTGCATCAACGGCAGATTTCCACCGCCACACATTCACCCTAATTTTAACCATAACACTCATCTACACCTTCCTAATTTCACTCGCTTTCTGCACAACAATCCAAACGTATTAAACCAGTTACGAAAAGGGTTGGATTTGGGCAACAATAATGTTCCCCTTCTTCAGCTTGAGTACTATCCCTCCATGAAACTTGTTTAAAGTGGGAACCCACTATTTCAATCGAGTTCATCGAAAATTCCTCCTAAACCCAGTTCGTCCACGGGTTCCCAGCCCGACAGCAGCAGCCAACTTTCACCTAGGATTACTCTTAGTACTGGTGATTCGGGCATTGGTGGTGTTCCCGCTATACAGCTGAAGAAGAAACCAAATGTAGTTTCGTCCATCACTCTTGTTGCGGTTTTTGCTGGTTTAGCGCTTTTAACCGTCCCTTTAGGTCTTTACTTATGCAAATTGAAGAAAGATAACTCAAGTAAACCACCGAGCTCACTTGTTATTCACCTCCTAGACCCGTCTGTTTTGGATAACACAGTCAGGATTTCAATCGCCAATGACACGCAGATGCATGCTAGTTTCGGCAGTGGTTCGAGTGAGTCCCCTATAATCAAGTCTGAAAACATGATCATTTTGGTTCAAGTTTTAAAAAAAAGTGACCAAAAGCTTCGCAAAGGAAAGCGAGCTCGAGCATGGCGGGTTCGGGGTTGTTTACAAGGGCCAGTTAGACAATGGTACAAAAATAGCTGTCAAAACAATGGAATCTGGTGTGATTAGTAACAAAGCATTAGATGAATTTGAATCAGAAATTTTAGTTTTAATGAAGGTTAGACACAGACATTTGGTGTCACTTTTTGGGTATTCAACTGAAGGGGTCGAAAGTATTATTGTTTATGAATATATGCCTCAAGGTGCATTAAGTAGGCATCTCTTTCATTGGAAAAACTTCAAATTGGAACCACTTTCTTGGAAAAGGAGGTTAAATATTGCATTGGATGTGGCTTGAGGTATGGAATATATTCATACTTTGGGTCATCAAAGCTTTATACACCAGGATCTTAAATAGTCCAATATTTTACTTGGCGATGATTTCGAGCCAAAGTTTCGGACTTTGTACGGGTGAAACTCATCACGGATATTGGAAAGTCAATTATGACTCGGGTAGCTAGGACGTTTGGATAACTTGCCCATGAATATGCTGGTAACTATCTTTTTCTTTATATATATATATATATATATATATATATTATGGACGTGACAAAAGGACATGTTGGAAACGATTAGCTTTTGGCATGGGTCAAGTAAAAAACCTTGAATCGAGATTTTGTTTCCATATTTTCGGATATTCGAAAAAAATAACAATTAAATTTTCGGATATTTCAAATATTTGAAATATCCGAAAAATTTAAAATCACTATCTGAATCCGAATACGAAAAATTCGGATATCTGAATTTCGGATATCTGAATTTCGGATATCTGAAATCTCAGATATCCGAATTTTTGGATATTTTGGATTCAGATATCGGATATTTCGGATTGGATTTTCGGATACGGATAGTTTTGAACACCTCTAACTTCCGTACTACTTCTCTCCTCATTCCTGCAGCACCGGTTACAGCTTCTTCATCAATGGTAGATTACCACCGGCACATATTCACCCTAATTTTAACCATAACACTCATCCACACCTACCTAATTTCTCTCGTTTTCAGCATAATAGATCCCAATGTATTAAACCAGTTACGAAAAGGGTTGGATTTGAGCAACA
Organism: Helianthus tuberosus; assembly: GCA_030545235.1. Classification (NCBI taxonomy): domain Eukaryota; kingdom Viridiplantae; phylum Streptophyta; class Magnoliopsida; order Asterales; family Asteraceae; genus Helianthus; species Helianthus tuberosus. The sequence continues at coordinate 66,522,699 of CM060430.1, forward strand.
ATAAATTTTCCCATCCTCAGCTTAAGTACAATCCCTCCATGAAACTTGTTTTAACTGGGGACCCACTGTTTCAATCGAGTCCATAAAAAATTCCTACTAAACCCAGTTCACTCACGGGTTCCCAGCCCGAGAGTAACAGCCAACTTTCACCTGAGATTACTCCTTGTACTGGTAATTCGGGCATTGGTGGTGTTCCCGCTATACAGCTGAAGAAGAAACCAAATGTAGTTACGTCCCCAACTCCTATTGCGGTTTTTTGCTGGTTTCAGGCTTTTAACCGTCCCTTTAGGTCTCTACTTATGCAAATGAAGAAAGCTAACTCAAGTGAACCACTGAGCTCACTTGTTATTCACCCTTGGACCCGTCTGACTCGGATAACACAGTCAGGATTTCAATCGCCAATGACACAGAGATGCATGCTAGTGTTGGCAGTGGTTCGAGTGAGTCCCTTATAATCAAGTCTGGAAACATGATCATTTCGGTTCAAGTTTTAAAAACTTCGCAAAGGAAAGAGAGCTCGTGCATGGTGGGTTCGGGGTCGTTTACAAGGGCCAGTTCGATGATGGCACAAAAATAGCAGTCAAAAGAATGGAATCTGGTGTGATTAACAATAAAGCATTAGATGAGTTTGAATAAGAAATTTCAATTTTATCAAAGGCTAGACACATACATTTGGTGACACTTTTAGGGTATTTAACTGAAGGGCTCGAAAGAATTCTTGTTTATGAATATATGCCTCAAGGTGCATTAAGTAGGCATCTATTTCATTGGAAAAACTTCATATTGGAACCACTTTCTTGGAAAAGGAGGTTAAATATTGCATTGGATGTGGCTAGAGGTATATAATATATTCATACTTTGGCTCATCAGAGCTTTATACACCGGGATACTAAATCGTCCAATATTTTATTTGGCCATGATTTTTGAGCCAAAGTTTCAGACTTTGGACTGGTGAAATTCGTCACGGACGGTGGGAAGTCAATTATGACTCGGGTAGCTGGGACAAAAGGACATGTTGGAAACGATTAGCTTTTGGCATGGGTCAAGTAAAAAACTTTGAATAGAGATTTAGTTTCCATATTTTCGGATATTTGGATACTCGAAAAAAATAAAAATAAAATTATCGGATATTTTGCATATCCGAAATATCCGAAAAATTCGGATATCTGAATTTCGGATATTCAAATTTTCGGAGATTTCGGATTCAGATATCGGATATTTCGGATCGGATTTTCGGATATAAATTGTTTTAAACACCTCTAACTTTCATACCACTTCTCTCCTCATTCCCGCAGCACCGGTTACACCTTCTGCATCAATGGCAGATTACCACCGCCACACATTCACCCTAATTTTAACCATAAGACTCATCTACACCTTCCTAATTTCACTCTTTTTCAGCACAACAGATCCCAACATGAAACTTATTTAAAGTTGGAACCCACTGTTTCAATCGAGTTCATCGAAAATTCCTCATAAACCCAGTTCACCCAAGGGTTCCCAGCCCGACAGGAGCAGCCAACTTTCACCTAAGATTACTCCTAGTACAGGTGATTCGGGCATTGGTGGTGTTCCCTCTATACAGCTGAAGAAGAAACCAAATGTAGTTCCATCCCTCACTCCTGTTGCGGTTTTTGCTGGTTTAGCGCTTTTAACCATCCCTTTAGGTCTCTACTTATGCAAATTGAAGAAAGCTAACTCAAGTGAACCACCAAGCTCACTTGTTATTCACCCCTAGACCCGTCTGTCTCGGATAACACAATCAGGATTTCAATCGCCAATGACACGCAGATGCATGCTAGTTTCGGAAGTGGTTCGTGTTAGTCCCCTGTAATCAAGTCTGGAAACATGATCATTTCGGTTCAAGTTTTAAAACATGTGACCAAAAACTTCGCAAAAGAAAGCGAGCGCGGGCATGGAAAGGTTCGGGGTCGTTTACAAGGGCCAGTTAGACGGTGGCACAAAATAGCAGACAAAAGAATGGAATATGGTGTGATTAGCAACATTGCATAAGAAGAATTTGAATCAGAAATTTCAGTTTTAACAAAGGTTAGACACAAACATTTGGTGTCACTTTTAGGGTATTCAACTGAAGGTGTCGAAAGAATTCTTGTTTATGAATATATGCCTAAAGGTGAATTAAGTAGGCATCTAATTCATTGGAAAAACTTCAAATTGGAACCACTTTCTTGGAAAAGGAGGTTAAATATTGCATTGGATGTGGCTAGAGGTATGGAATATCTTTATACTTTAGCTCATTAAAGCTTTATACACCGGGATCTTAAATCGTCCAATATTTTACTTGGCAATGATTTTCGAGCCAAGGTTTCGGACTTTGGACCAGTGAAACTCGTCACGGATGGTGGAAAGTCAATTATGACTCGGGTAGCTGGGACGTTTGGATACATTGCCGCTAAATATGCAGGTAACTATCTTTTTTCTTTATATATATATATATATATATATATATATATATATATATTGTTTATGTGAAAAAAGGGCATGTTGGAAACGATTAGCTTTTGGCATGGGTCAAGTAAAAAACCTTGAATCGAGATTTTGTTTCCATATTTTCGGATATTCGGATATTCGTAAAAAATAAAAATTAAATTTTCGGATATTTCGGATATTCGAAATATCTGAAAAATTTTAAATCGCTATCCGAATCCGAATACGAAAAATTCGGATATCTGAATTTCGGATATCTGAAATCTCGTATATCCGGATTTTCGGATATTTTGGATTCAGATATCAAATATTTCGGATCGGATTTTTGGATACGGATAGTTTTGAACACCTCTAACATTCATACCACTTCTGACCTCGTTTAGCACCGGTTACACCGTCTTCATCAATGGTAGATTACCACCGGCACACATTCACCCCAATTTTAACCTTAACACTCCTCTGCACCTTCCTAATTTCACTCGTTTTCAGCACAATAGATCCCAATGTATTAAACCAGTTACGAAAAGGGTTGGATTTGAGCAACAATAAATTTCCCCCACATTAGCTTAGGTACAATCCCTCCATGAAACTTGTTTTAAGTGGGAACCCACTGTTTCAATCGAGTTCATCAAAAGTTCCTACTAAACCCAGTTCACCCACGGGTTCCCAGCCCGAGAGTAACATCCAACTTTCACCTGGGATTTGTCCTAGTACTGGTAATTTGAGCATTGGTGGTGTTCCCGCTATAAAAGCTGAAGAAGAAACCAAATGTAGTTACGTCCCTCACTCCTGTTGCGGTTTTTGCTGGTTTAGGGCTTTTAACCGTCCCTTTATGTCTATACTTATGCAAATTGAAGAAATCTAACTCAAGTGAACTACTGAGCTCACTTGTTATTCACCCCTGGACCAGTTTAACTCGGATAACATAGTCAGGATTTCAATCGCCAATGACACAGAGATGCATGCTAGTGTTGGCAGTGGTTCGAGTGAGTCCCTTGTAATCAAGTCTGGAAAAATAGCAAGCTCGTGCATGGCGGGTTCGGGGTCATTTACAAGGGCTAGTTAGACGATGGCACAAAAATAGCAGTCAAAAGAATGGAATCTAGTGTGATTAACAACTAAGCATTAGATGAATTTGAATAAGAAATTTCAGTTTTAACAAAGGTTAGACACATACATTTGGTGACACTTTTAGGGTATTCAACTGAAGGGCTCGAAAGAATTCTTGTTTATGAATATATGCCCCAAGGTGCATTAAGTAGGCATCTATTTCATTGGAAAAACTTCAAATTGGAACCACTTTCTTGGAAAAGGAGGTTAAATATTGCATTGGATGTGGCTAGAGGTATGGAATATATTCATACTTTGGCTCATCAGAGCTTTATACACCGGGATCTTAAATCGTCCAATGTTTTACTTGGCGATGATTTTCGAGCCAAAGTTTCGGACTTTGGATTGGTAAAACTCGTCTCGGATGGTGGGAAGTCAATTATAACTCGGGTAGCTGGGACGTTTGGTTATGTGACGCCTGAATATGCTGGTAACTATCAACCATTTTCTTTATATATATAGGGTCAGGATTTAGAGAAAACGGTGAAAAGTGTGATAACGGAGAGAACGGTTATGGATCGTCAGATCAAAACAATCTATGGACTAGATGACGCGGTGGCGTTTTCGTAAATAACATCACTTTTATTAGTGTGGCGCACTTCATTAAGGGTAACAAAGTCTTTTGATTTCTCTACACAAAACGCCAAATTCATGAATAAAACCCCATTAAAAATTCCGCCTTAACCCACATAGCACACATCATCATAATCTAAACGCCATTAGATATAAAACGCCAAACTTTGTTTTTAACCGATAAAGCTGATAAAAAAGTACTAAAATGACGGAACTTAATTACAAGCATTTACTATAATAAAAATTGCGCCTAAAATACGCGCCAAAAACTTCCTATATAAACAACCTCTCAGACCTGCTAATAACCTCACCAAACCCCAAATGCCATATTTTCCTATATACCATTCATCTTAGAAACGCCAAAAAACCCAAATATCAAAGATTCCAATCCACATTTGATATATGTTAAGTTATACATATTTTTATCCCACAAAACACTTCCGTTTTAAGCGTTTTTGACCGAAACCGCGACGTTTAGATACCGAATTCGGTACTTTTATATTTTCAGGTCTTAAACAGAGTACGAATGACACATCTGATGAAAACGGGGAAATTTTGATGCATTTCTGATAAAACGGACAAAAATCTGATGAACTGCCAGGTGTCGCATGACCGTGCGATCCGACCGCACTACCGTGCGAGTCCTCCGACCTCGGAAGCACTACCTGTGCGACTCATGGTGCCGCTGTTTACTCGGACCGCATGATGCGTGCGAAGTGTTATATATATTAGGTGTATATTTTAAGCCCTTTTTAACACTTATTTTAGCCAAGTTTTAAATTTATAAAACACGATATTTTACTAACACTAAACACACATATGGGCAAGTGCACCCATCGTTGAGCGTAGTATAGCGTTGGTAAGATACCGAGGTCATCCAAGGACACAAGAGCTTTTAGTACCGGTTTATCCTCAACGTCTAATCAAAATAAAAGTTTAGAAAAATGTTTTAAACTAAGAAAAATAAAAACTAACTAAAATACTGAAAAATAAAAATAAAATAAAAAAAACAGATAGACAAGATGAATCACTTGGTTCCGACTCGTATCTAGTATAACCTTTGATTATTTCCGCACTTTTGCACATAATTAAGAGATTATCTTAGTTATTGTAGTAGGCCCCTCTTTTGAAGGTGACGTTACCCTCACCCCAGTAGTTTGAGTCAGCAAGGATACAATCCTAAAAGGGTGGATTATTGGAAGATAATGAATTAAGTTATTAATGCAGTATTGTGGTAGGCCCCGCTTTTGGCGGTGACGTTACCCTCGGCTAAGTAGTCTGAGTCAGCAGGGATACAGTCCTAAATAGCCGGGTTATAGTATTAATAGTAGTTAACTTATGAGGGGGTCAAAGAGTTTGGACCCCCGCCATCCAATACCGTGAAGTATTGAAGGAGGTCCTACTAAATTTGACCCAGGTCCATTGCAGGACCTCTAAACGCTGAACAATGGCAAGACCTTTACCAAACCGTTCCCTTAACCCCCGACCAGGTAGCCAACATACCTCCATATAGACCGTGGAGATATGAATGGTGAAAATCCTTTATTTTATATAGACAGTAAAATAATGCCAAGACACCATGGACAAACGATAAGGAAAGATCACCTTCAACATAAGTAACTAGTTATTAAAGTCATTAATACAAAACCAAATAAAAAGTGCAAAAGATTATAAATAAAAAGTATTATACTAGACACTTTGTCTTCACCAAGTGATGTAAGAGACTTAGGCAAACATGGCCTTGATTGTCAAGAACTCTTACGATCAATCTTGGATCCCGAGACGACTCACACACTCTATGATGGACAATGGATGATGGTGGTGGATGATGGTGTTGTGATGGTGGTGGGTGGTGGATGAAGTGTGAGAGAGGTGGTGTGCCAAGGGATGAGATGAAATGAATCCAAGCACTCCTATTTATAGGCTGAACAGAGAGCTGGGCACGGCCCCGTGCCTGTCTGACATTCTCTCTCCTCATTAATTGTAATTCGCAATTACAATTAATGCGCCTGCTGTACTTTCGACACGCCCCCGTGTCTGCTGGGCACGGCCCGTGGTGGGCAATAGAAGCTTCTATAGGTTTGACTTTTCTGCTGCTTCTTGGGCACGCCCCCGTGCTGGCTGAGCACGGGGTGTGTTCAGTGTTCTGCCTTCTCTATTTTGCTTGGGAAGATGCCGTTGAGGGGTCGGGCAGTCCACTAATGTTCCTTTCCTTGTATTTATGTTGGATTTAGCTGTCTTTTTGCTTCTTTTGTGTTTTTGAGCTCATTTAATCCTGAAAATACAAAAGGAAGACAAAAACACTCTTTTTCCAATATTAGTACTTAAAAAGGGTTAGTTTTATGCCTCATTTGATGTAATTTATATGTTGCATTTTACACATATCAAATACCCCCACACTTGAACTTTTGCTTGTCCTCAAGCAAAACTCTTTAATATGTGGCTTACACTCCCAAATGGAATGGGTAGAAGAGAAGGTTTTTGGCTTGTCGTAGAGTGTCGGGATATCCAAGATCTTTTTTGGGTTTTATTTTTATCTATTTACAATCCTATTCGTAATGATTTATTTAGAACGTTTTATAGGAGAAATTATTTATTTGGGCATAACATGCCTTTTTTAAAATTCTATTTATATACAAGTTCACATACCTCACGGGAGAAATCACTCACACTCGGCCGAAGGTGTATTTTTAGTGAATCACTCGAGAGCGGCATGGAACTTATTCCTACCATAGGCTTGCCAGGCAATCAATCCTCCTCCTTTTTAACTTTTATACCTTTGTAGATATCAAGAGGACTTTGTGGGTTAAGGGTTAGGCTTGGGTTAAGGGTAGGTGGTTAGGATAGTGGTTAGTGGTTAGTAGAAAAAGGGCGAAAAGCGTAACAAGTGTCGGTTTTCGTAAGACTTTCTATTTTTATTTTGATGAAGCTTTTATTCAAACAAAGTTATTTTTGATGAACTTGTTTGTTTATTTTCTTTTTGCTTCATCATCAACATTTTTTTTTTCATACGAAAAACCGAACTTGTTACTAAAACAAAGGGTTAAAAATAAAAAAGGTTTTGGTGGGTAAAAGGGTTTTTGGTTTGGGTGATGAAATGAAAAGGTTTAAGCTCAAAGGGGCTAACTAGGGGGATTTTTGGGTAGGTGGTAAAAGAAAAAGAAAATAATGGTGTAGAAATAAAAAGGGTTAGTCCTAATGCCTCCATCATTTACTTACTCGGGTTTAAGTTGATAAGGACCGGGAATGTATCGTCATGGCAAGTTCTAGAGTTGTAAGAACCAAGCGGCTATTCACACAAGAAACGAAAGATGGGCATTTAGTCTAAAGATGTAAATTTGTATGCTCAATAAAGGCTCAAAACTCACTTTTGTGGGAATGGGTTTTTATGTGATCAAGTATATATAATCAAATTTTAACTAAGTTTGCCATGCCTTTTCATAATTTTCTTATGTTGGTTCTTTTTATCACTACGCTATCGGTTGTAAATTCGTAAAAATCTAACCTTTTTGAGAACTTGAATTTCCCGAGTTAAACCTAGACAAATAAAAAAAAATGAAATTTTTGAAAAAAATGAAATTTTTGAAAAAAATTTGGGGTGATTAGCGGTTCCAATAGAGTTTTGTGTAAGGCTTGTATTTAGGACTTGCAAAATTCAAGGTTTTAGCATCCCCCCACACTTAAATTACACATTGTCCTCAATGTGTCCCAAAAATAAATTTTTAGGTTGATTAGATGTGTAAAATAGTGTAAAAAGCAAAAATTTTCTGTTACTGGGCGCTGAACACGGCCCCGTGTTCAAGTGCCAGTAACAAGATTAAAATAAGAGAAGCAGAAGTCTGGACACGGGGGCGTGTTGGGTGAACACGGCCCGTGTCCAGGTACCTGAACTGGCCGTTTTTCTGCAGGTGGTTCAGCACGGGGCCGTGTTGGTTGGGCACGGCCCGTGTTGAACCTTCTGAACTGGAGAGAATTGTCGGGTTGTCTTGTTCTTGTGCATGAGGTCATTTTTCTCGTTCCCCTTTTCATCCCTTACCACCATGAGTGTGTTTTATTCCTGAAAATTAAAACTAACTAGAAAACATAAAAATTAATCTAAATTAAACTAAGGATAGTTCCGCGGAATGCCTCCGTGGTGCGCCACGTTTATAAGGGTCCTTGGCTAGACCCAAAGCCGGTCATATGTAACCCAAGTGGGATGTATTGCATCCCATGTTACACCGTCGGAGAGCATCATCCAAGCTTGAGTCTATGACCTACATGTAGTTGACCGGGTCTTCGTCCTCAATTCTTTTTCCACATTCAAACTTCACCTCCTTATCCCCAAACTTCAATGTTAACGTTCCGTCATTCATGTCTACCACCGCTTGGGCGGTGGCTAGAAATGGTCTCCCAAGGATGAGAGGGACATCGGTGTCTTCTTCCATGTCTAAGATGACAAAGTCGGTTGGGAAAACAAAGTTGTCAACTTTTACCAATAAATTCTCGACGACACCTTGTGGAAATTTGACGGATATGTCGGCGAGTTGTATGCTCATCTTTGTAGGGCTTGTTGTTCCTAGGCCGAGTCGTTTGAACATTGATGTGGGCATGAGGTTAATGCTAGCCCCAAGATCGGCTAATGCATTACGAACGGGAGATCCCCCAATCGAGCAAGGGATTGTGAAACTCCCGGGATCGATTTTCTTTTGTGGAAGTTTGTTGAGCACTAAGGCGGAGCATTCTTCGCCTAAGTTAACTAATTGCAATGATTCAATTTTCCTTTTGTTTGTGAGGAAATCCCTCATAAATTTTGAGTATTTAGGCATTTGGGTTAGGACCTCGATAAAAGGAATATTAACATGCAATTGTTTTAGCAAATTTTCAAATTTAACGAATTGCTCATCGGTCTTTTGACGATTTAACCTACCGGGGTATGGAATAGGAGGAGTCTTGGTGGCCTCTTGAGTTGGTAGAGAAGCCTTTTCTGGCGCAGGAGGGGTCACAGGCTGGCTAGAATGGCTTCTTTCATTTGGCGGTAATGGAGCATCCTCGGGACCCACGGTTCGATTTCTTAATGTGATGAGATGTACTTGTGCCTTCGGGTTGGTTTCGGTATTACTAGGTAACGCGCCTTGTGGTCTCTCAGAGAAATTTTGAGCTAGTTGATTTAATTGTTTTTCAACGTTTTGAATGCTAGCTTGTTGATTTCTAAAATTCGATTCCAATTGTTGAAATCGATCCGAGTTTTTCTTTTCAGTGTCAGAGATGAGGCGAGATACAGTATCTTCAAGCCTTTCTCTTCCACCTTGTTGTTAAGAGAAATTTTGTGGTTGTTGAAAATTAGTTCGTTGGTTTTGTTGGTTACTACTATTGCCGGGATCTCTCCAACCAAGATTTGGGTGGTTACGCCATCCTTGGTTGTAGGTACCCGTTGGAGGACCCGACGGCCTAGGTCTATTATCCATGTAGTTTACCGTTTCTGTTTGTTCATCTAATTCTTTCATACAACTCCAATTTTCATGTGACCCTCCACACCCTTCACAAGCCATAACCGAGGCCGTTTTTGTCATTTCTAGCTTTTTAATTTTTGAAGAGAGGGCCTCGATTTGAGCTTGTAAAGAGGTGCTTTCATCAACCTTATGGGCGCCCGGGGCAATAGATTTATTACCTCGGGGGGTGTGCCATTGAAAATTGGTTTGAGCAATTTCCTCAATTTGGTTATATATTTCATTTGGGCGACGATTACCTAAAAGTCCCCCGGAGCTTGAATCAAGTGTTTGTCTTGTGTGTGGCAACAACCCATTGTAGAAAGTGGATACTTGTTGCCACACTGCTAGACCGTGATGAGGACACTTTCTTAGAAGCTCCTTGAACCTTTCCCAAGTTTCATATAAGGATTCCCCATCCTCTTGTGAGTATGTATTAATTTCAGTCATTAATTTAGCCGTTTTAGCAGGAGGGAAATACTTATATAAAAACTTTTGGGCAAGTTCATCCCAAGTGTTTACCGATCCAACTGGGAGGGTGTTAAGCCAAGCCTTAGCTCGGTCTTTTAGTGAAAATGGAAACATTCGAAGGCGGATGGCGTCATTTGATGCTCCATTGATCCGAAAGGTATCACATATTTCTAAGAAGTTAGTAATATGTAGATGGGGATCCTCGTCCGCAAGCCCGTGGAAGGTTGCGGAGTTTTGGAGCATTTGTATCAAATGCGGCCGAAGTTCGAAGTTGTTGGCTTCGACATTCGGTGCGTTGATAGCGGCGCCGAGATTGCCTACGGTGGGCCGTAGGTAATCCATGAGGGTACGTTGGTCCGCCATTGGAAGTGGGTCCCCCGAGACTTTCTCTTGATTTTTGGCTTTAAGTCTTTTTCTGAGAAAGCGTTCGGGTTCTTCTAGAGGTTCTTTTATGTCTCTACTAGAACTGGAGCTCATGAACTACGTAGGAGGTTCAAATGTGGCGCCTAGGTTCCAAGTCTTGCAATAAAGACAGAAAAGAACGTTGGTCAGAATATTCACCACGGCCCCGTGCTCAGCCAACACGGCCCGTGGTCAGAGGCACAGTGATTGATTTCTGGATCCCTGTTACTGGGAGTTGGACACGACCCCGTGTTGCACCGACACGGCCCCGTGTTCAGCTCTCTGTAACTCAGAAAATAAAAACTGCCAGTGATGATGCTGGGCACGGCCCGTGTCTGACCGGGCACGGCCCGTGCTGAGCGCTGCAGAAGCTGAAAAACTAAGAAAATCCTAAAAAAATTAAAAAGAAAAATAAAAGATGATTAGGCCGTTGATTCCTAACTTTCTTAAAATCCTTGTGTCCCCGGCAGCGGCGCCAAAAACTTGATGCGTGCGAAGTGTTATATATATTAGGTGTATATTTTAAGCCCTTTTTAACACTTATTTTAGCCAAGTTTTAAATTTATAAAACACGATATTTTACTAACACTAAACACACATATGGGCAAGTGCACCCATCGTTGAGCGTAGTATAGCGTTGGTAAGATACCGAGGTCGTCCAAGGACACAAGAGCTTTTAGTACCGGTTTATCCTCAACGTCTAATCAAAATAAAAGTTTAGAAAAATGTTTTAAACTAAGAAAAATAAAAACTAACTAAAATACTGAAAAATAAAAATAAAATAAAAAAAAACAGATAGACAAGATGAATCACTTGGTTCCGACTCGTATCTAGTATAACCTTTGATTATTTCCGCACTTTTGCACATAATTAAGAGATTATCTTAGTTATTGTAGTAGGCCCCTCTTTTGAAGGTGACGTTACCCTCACCCCAGTAGTTTGAGTCAGCAAGGATACAATCCTAAAAGGGTGGATTATTGGAAGATAATGAATTAAGTTATTAATGCAGTATTGTGGTAGGCCCCGCTTTTGGCGGTGACGTTACCCTCGGCTAAGTAGTCTGAGTCAGCAGGGATACAGTCCTAAATAGCCGGGTTATAGTATTAATAGTAGTTAACTTATGAGGGGGTCAAATAGTTTGGACCCCCGCCATCCAATACCGTGAAGTATTGAAGGAGGTCCTACTAAATTTGACCCAGGTCCATTGCAGGACCTCTAAACGCTGAACAATGGCAAGACCTTTACCGAACCGTTCCCTTAACCCCCGACCAGGTAGCCAACATACCTCCATATAGACCGTGGAGATATGAATGGTGAAAATCCTTTATTTTATATAGACAGTAAAATAATGCCAAGACACCACGGACAAACGATAAGGAAAGATCACCTTCAACATAAGTAACTAGTTATTAAAGTCATTAATACAAAACCAAATAAAAAGTGCAAAAGATTAGAAATAAAAAGTATTATACTAGACACTTTGTCTTCACCAAGTGATGTAAGAGACTTAGGCAAACATGGCCTTGATTGTCAAGAACTCTTACGATCAATCTTGGATCCCGAGACGACTCACACACTCTATGATGGACAATGGATGATGGTGGTGGATGATGGTGTTGTGATGGTGGTGGGTGGTGGATGAAGTGTGAGAGAGGTGGTGTGCCAAGGGATGGGATGAAATGAATCCAAGCACTCCTATTTATAGGCTGAACAGAGAGCTGGGCACGGCCCCGTGCCTGTCTGACATTCTCTCTCCTCATTAATTGTAATTCGCAATTACAATTAATGCGCCTGCTGTACTTTCGACACGCCCCCGTGTCCGCTGGGCACGGCCCGTGGTGGGCAATAGAAGCTTCTATAGGTTTGTCTTTTCTGCTGCTTCTTGGGCACGCCCCCGTGCTGGCTGAGCACAGGGCATGTTCAGTGTTCTGCCTTCTCTATTTTGCTTGGGAAGATGCCGTTGAGGGGTCGGGCAGTCCACTAATGTTCCTTTCCTTGTATCTATGTTGGATTTAGCTGTCTTTTTGCTTCTTTTGTGTTTTTGAGCTCATTTAATCCTGAAAATACAAAAGGAAGACAAAAACACTCTTTTTCCAATATTAGTACTTAAAAAGGGTTAGTTTTATGCCTCATTTGATGTAATTTATATGTTGCATTTTACACGTATCACCGCACTACCGTGCGACCTGCCGCATGACCGTGCACCGGCTGGACCAAGATTTCTTATCACCATTCTGATGACCTCGTACTACCGTGCGACCAGTGGCATGACCGTGCCAATTTAGTGACCGAGACAACTTGTCCACTAGTCCACTTGTTTTACCCCGAATCGGAGAAATGACGTCACCCGACAAGTGCCAGTGCACGACCGTGCGACCCATCCGCACAGCCGTTCCAAACTTAAAATTGCCTATAAATAGAGCCATTCGCTACTGGTTTCAAGGATGGGTTTTTCTCCATGTTTATGGGCTATTTCTAGTTCCAAAACAGTCCTGATCAGACCCATTTGAAGCACCAAGATCGAGTGGAAGCAAAACCGATCCAACCCATCAATTCCTTGCTTGTTTATGGTTCGATTCCTTGTTCTTATACATGTATTCTGATCATTATTCAAGTATTGAGCTGCAGTTAGTTTATGTTTAATGTAGTATTATGTAATAGTAGTAATGAACTTGTTTCTTGAATAATCTTCATGTTGTAATCTTGTTAGTATGAATCTTTAGTACTTTTTCATGTTTGAATCTTCATGATTATATAATGAATGTTTCATTGATGTTGAGTTCTTAATTATGTTTGATTGTCTTGGATAATGAATCTGTGGTTAGTGGGATGGTAACTATTTCTTGATTAATCACTTGTTTGTAAACTTGTTTACACCGTGAGACTCGAGAGGGGTATTGGTTTTATCTAAGATATATCGGATTTTGATTGAGAATGCTTTCTTGCACGTAAGGGTTCTAACGAATTATATGGTGTTGTTACATGTTCTTGACGCTGTTTATGATCCTTGTTTAGTAGTTTTGGTCTGAAATTGCAGACATGGTAGACTTGTGATCAAGACTAGTAAGGTAAAATACTTTGTTATATAATCTACTTAAATGCTTATCCTCGTGGCTGTATTGTAACCATCGGTATTGCTTTCTTTGATAAGTGAGGTTAGAAAACTCCTAGCGGATGACTAATCTATCTCTAAAGGTTCACATGAATACATATCAATAGCTCGCTAAAGAATGAGTTTAGGTGGTTAACTTGTGTTTATCACGTTAACTTTCCGAAGAATTATCATGTTAGAAAACTCCTAGCGGATGACTAACTGTCTTGAAATTGGAAAATTGATTAAGTGCTTTTGTGACATATGTGATGTATATAACATGTTTAGGATGTTTGTGAAACAAGATAATATATATATATATATATATATATATGTGTGTTTTAGATATAATTTAGACAACTTAGTTAAACAATCATTCACCTATCCTTTTATCTGGTAATCAAATGACAAAGATTTAGTACTTAATAACGCATGTGTTCCATGGATCGATATCTGGCTCTTACCAATACTTTGCTACATATATGACGGGATACACTTGTCCTTTGTTGTGTGTGTTTTAATGTTAAGGTTTAAACCATTTTTATAAATAATAAAACACAAGTTACGCCGGGTGCGATTGTAAATACTGTAAATAAATGTGTATAGTGGCGCCTACGCCAACGTTTCTTTGAGATACACTATTTTCTCAGTAAACTTTCGCTCGATGTGATGGCAAAATCCTCTATATAAACACCAAAACATACAAAAACCATAAAATTTCAAAAACGTCATTTCATGGAGATTCAGTTTTGTTCTCAATAAAGTTTAGCTGAACGGGATGGACAATATTGTTAGACATCTTTCTTTACTGAGGATTAAGAATGTTATCCATCTCGTTTAGCAAAATATTATTGAGTTTAGCATGACCAAAATTAGAGGTTTATGGTAGTTTTATTTAGTGGCGTTGTTTTATTTTGGCGTTTGATTTGCTTTTCCGATCTTATATTGTTTGTTATGTAACTTCGAAGTAACATGTTATGAACAAATAGGTCGAAAAAAAGATGGAAAAAATGATGTATAAAGAATGATGTAAAATGCCAAACTGAGATCTGTGTGTATTCTGTAAGAATGAAAAATACAAAACGCCAAACTACTCTTCACTGGCTCTCGAAGACCATCTGTGTGTGTTCTGTAAGAATGAAAAATATAAAACGCCAAACTACTCTTCACTGGATCTCGAAGACCTTGTCGATCTTCTTTTAATTACGGCCTGTTTGCATGTCGATGTGTAGTGTCCATAGCCTTTGCAGTTCTGACACTGTCTTTCTTTGGCCCCGGGTTTCGACTTTGATTTCTTTTTCTCGATTGCTATCTCCTGTTTAGATTTCTGGCGCTTTCGAGAACCAGAACCTCTGGATTTATATCCAACAGGGACTCTTATCAGATTCTTGTCATTTTTATATTGACTGGTTATCTCGGCAAATCTATCCCTAGTACTAGCGGGAGGAGCAACAATCAGCATATCTTGAACTTTCTTCATATAAAATTGAACATGATCCTTGTATAAGGATAGCTCCTCTTTATTACCAGATAAACGGTTCAAAGTATATTCCGTTGAAAAATAATATCTCGCATCATACTTTGCACATCAGGATCAAGCTCGGTCATACATTCACGACTAATTGAGTATTCAGGAGAGCAGTATGGGGAAGCCTCTTTGCATCATCTATTCAAAATGTATTGTTTGGGAAATTCCCTAATGTCCATACTTCTCAAAACATAGAATATATGTCTACATAGCAAACCAAACTGCTCAAAATGCCTGCATGAGCAACTGCATGTGCAATCAGACTTACGGTACCTCACCTGAAAAAACGCCAAAAACAATATATCTATAACGCCATGCAGAGAATGTTTGTCTAAAAAAATAAAAAAAACCCAACTGGATATTGTTGGTGCATCCGTCTGTCGTCTACGTCTTCGGTCGTGTCTCAGTTCGTTGCGAAGATGTTCAGACATGATGTCATGATGACATCATCAAAGTGATGCCATAATGACATCATATCATATAAGACAAAAGAAGTTGCATGGATATTAAATGAGATTTCTTTCAGTCATACAATTCAGATTTCGTTTTTGTGTCTAGATGAGGTTCGCTCATATGTCAAAGTAGGTCCGCTTATAGGTCACTATCTGGTTCGCTTATAGTGTTTTGTCTGATCCGCTTTTGTGTTATGTCATATAAGCGAACCAGCCATGTCTATATATAGGTGATAAGAGCGATCCTCACACATAGTTAGGGGTGTTGTCTTCCGGTGAGCCACGAAGTGCTGCCGAAGTGTCGACAGGTTGTAAACGTCTTCCAGATTCAATAATATCGACAGTTTAATGTGTATACGTGCTGAATTACATCGAAACACTTGTTTCCGCCTCTTGTTTTGGTGAAAACTCTTCTACACGACTCGTTCGGGTCGGAATTCGATCCTACAATTGGTATCAGAGCCAGTAAAGAAGAGTTTTCTACAATTCAGCCGAAAAATCTGTTTCTACACCTTTCTTTTTCGAAAAACAAAAATTTTTACGGTCGGAATTGCTTTAAATTCACACAGTGTGTTCGTAATCATGTATAAGTAAATCCTTGAAAGTTTCAAAGCTTGAATCGACCTAAAACATCGAATTTTTGATGCTTCGCTCATACGGACTCGTGATATTGATGATGTCATCAGCTGGTTCGCTCATCTGGTCCGCTTATCCGGACATCATCTGATCCGCTCATCTGGTCTACTCATCTGGTCCGCTTATCTGGTTCGCTTATTCGAACATTCTGGTCCACTCTTAGTAACATTTGAAGTCCGCTTTTGTGACAAATAGGGTCTTGTTCTTGTAACACTCAGTTATCGAACAGGATAATCACGTGAATTGTGTCAGTACTTTGGGACTAGAAGTCATGAGGTTTTGATTGCAGTTGGTCACATGAATTCATGGTTCAAGATGTGTATGTGATATTGATTTGCCAACATATTCAAAATACTTCATCATACTGTTGTCAGTTGCATGTGTTGTTGATTAATTGTGATAGACTTTAAAATTTTCGACTTGTAGTATTAATAGTCCATCTGCATTAGTTCAGACCACGTGATCAAGTCTGTCATGTATATAATGGATACATGTGAGTTGCAAAGTCAGCCCATGGGACTTTGAGTTTATAGCAGCCCACTACATGTTGTCGACCCAGTCAGACTAAAAAAAGGGAGTTTGCGGCCCAATCAAGTATTTGTGTAATCGGGACATTTAATGTAATATCAAGGGTTGTTGGGTTTTGAAATTGTTGCATGTGATATGGGCCCGATAATCAAGTGATAAATACTATTAAAGTTGTTGGTGTGATTTGTCAGATTGTATGAGATTTTAATTACATCAAGATTGTGATTAATAACGAGGTCTATCAAGTTGTCGGGTGCAATATTGTCAAAGTGTAATTCAAAGTTGTCGGGTCATAGCAGTTTGCACGTTTTGACGTCAAAATCAACTCACGTCAATCTTCAGTCAGCACAGTCTGTCTATCTTCAGTCTGAACAAAATAATAATCAGTTCGAGTACCAGTTTTATTTTGTTAATCGATAAATTTTTTAAACTGATTGTTGTTTGTTTTGTCGACAGGTGATTTACAAGGTGATACATTTCATTTGAAAATCCGAAACATGGACGAAGATTTTTACAACGCATTCGCTACTCCGGTTTCCTCAATCACTGTTGCACAGAACACAATGCTCGAAAACGAAACGGGAACAATGCAAAAACCGCCCAAATTAATGAACATCGAAGAATATAAGGGTTGGGAAGGTCGTTTCGAGAATTGGGTACAAGCTAACTACTTGGATGCATGGGAATGTGTCGAGACAAAATACATTCGACCGATGAATGATGATGAAGAAGTGGTTCCGATTAAAGATCTAAGCGCAGATGCTAGAAAGAAATACAAAGATGAGAAAATGACGCTGAGTCTTCTACAACAAGCTGTGAAAGAAGACATCTTAGTGTTATTACAACATAATGGAACTTCATACTCGATTTGGAAAGCTTTAAGGTCAAAGTTTCGTGGTAGTGAAGAAATGGTCAAAAGCAAGAAATCGCTTCTAAAGAAAGAATTTGATTTGTTCCGTGGATTAAAGAATGAAAGTACAAGAGAGATTATCGAAAGATACTGCAATTTGCTTGCTAACATGAAGAGATTGAGTATTGAGAAAAACAATGAAGAGTTGATCGAAAAACTTGCTGATGCTTTGCCCTATGAGACTTGGGGAACATATCTTATGATGCTCAGAAACAAGAAAGGTTTTAACAATTTGACACTCAGCAAGTTCATTGAGAAGTTGGAAGCTCAAGAAATGGAGCAACGAAAGATTATTCGAATGAAAGATTTCAATGGTGAACAAGATATTGGGTTGTATTATAAAGCAGGAGTGAATGAAAAGTCTTCAAATCTATCTCCGAAAATAGAAACTGCTTACAATGTCAAGAATTCTTCTGAAAATTCATCATCAGGATCAAACAGCAAAACAAGTTTTACATCATTTTCATCATTTGATCCAAATGTGTCAACAACAAGAAATGGCAAAAAGATTCAATGCAACATTGTGTTGAACATTGAAAATGATCAAGAATTTTCTGAAGAGTTAGCAAAAAGTCATATGTCTTTATTGGGAACTGTTCTTGAATCTTATGGTAGTTTTGTTGCAGGTCGAATCGGGAATCCAATGCTGACAAAGGAAGATTACGACCAGATTGATGCTGAAGAGATGGAGCTGATGGACATAAAATGGTGTTTGGCCAGTGTGTTGAGGAGAGCTGAGAAATTCAAGCAAATCACTGGAAGAGATGATCTACGTGAAGCTAATACTTCTACTTTAGGTTTTGACAAATCTAAAGTCACTTGTTTTCGTTGCAGGGAGAAAGGTCACTTCAAGAGGGAGTGCACCAATCGCAAAGCAAGTGGAGCTCAGAATCCTTTCAATAACAACAATGATTATTATCGAAAGGCCATCTACCATCAAGTTGCTCAACAACCGTCTCAACAACATCAACATCAAGCACAAACTGCACATGGAATGCAAATTTTTGAAGACTCTGGAAAGAGAGCTTGTGCAGTGAATCAAGATTCTTTAAAGAGAGTAAATGGTAGTGCTTTGATAATAGATCAAGATGACGAAAAGTTACCTGAGGGTTTTAGCTGGGAAAATTTTACTTGGGATGATTATATTCCTGATCAAGCTAAAGTTCACACAGCTTTTGTAGCTCGAGTTGAAGAGGACAGTGATGATGATACTGAATATTGGAAGAGAAAATTCGAAGCTGATATGAAACTGATTGCTGAAAGTGACAGTGAAGATGAAAAGGTTAAAAAGAAGAAGAAAAAGGTCAAGACTCCAGTGAGCAGTGACGATGAAGAAATTCCAGTGATCAAAAGGAAAGTAAAGGTTGAAGTTGCAAAATTCAAAGTTGATGAAAAGGTTGATGCTAAAAAGATTCCGGTTAAGTGTGACAACTGTGAAGCCATAAAAAAGCAGAACAGCACACTGATTTACAACTTGAACAGTTTGAAGGAATCTTATGATGTTCTGAACAAAGCAATGAACCAATACAATCTAACTAGTGAAGAACAAGCAACAGCGATGAAAACACTTCAAGGAGCTTTTATGACGAAGCAAAAAGTGGTGAACAACTACATTGAGAAGTGTGCTGTGCTAGAACAAAAGTTGGAATTGCAAAGAATTGAAACTGAAAGAGTTAATCGATTGTTGAAAAGTTACTCATGTACTTCTTATGTCATTGACAGGATCTATCCAACAGTTGAAGGAATGAAGGCATTTGAAGAGGATGAAGTAACTGAAGAAAAGAAGGATGATGAAAAAGTGGCTGAAGAAAAGACTCTAGAAAAGAAAAACAAGAAGAAGTGTGATACAAAGAAAAAGACTGACAAGAAGGATTCTGGTAAGAAACAAGATGTCAGTTACAACAAGTGTCCACCCCACTAGAAAATGGATATTTGCCCAGGAATCCAAATCAGGAAAGAGTTGAAAAAGCAACAAATTTAAAGTGGGAGTCGGAGTCCTCAGTCAATTTGCCAGAAAATATTGATGTCGTGTTTACATCATCTGACACTGATCATGAGTCCGAGTTAATAAAGAAAGTCGTCGATCAGGTGTTGGATAAAGATGAAACTGAGGAGTCAAAGTTGGAGTCAAACTCAGAGTCAAAGTCAGAGTCAGAGTCAGAGTCAAAGGCTGGTTTTGAAAGTTCGAGTTCGACAGTCAACAATCAAAAATCTTCGGTTAAAAGAGTTTACAATAAAGAATTCCTGTTATCAAAATCTAATTTGAATGACGAAACGTTTAAAGTTGCATATACTTTGAATGATTCCGACAAATTATATTCTGATGAGGAATTTCCAATAAGAGGTGTCAAAACTGAATTGATAAAAAAGGTTTTCAAACTTACAGAAATTAATATTTCTGAAATAAAAGATTTAAATTTTAATGGTAAACCTAAAACTTACACCTCAAGAGTTCAACAAAGATTAAACAAGAAAAAATGTTACAGTTCTGGTTTTCAAAAGAAACCAAATCCTAACCGTAATTTCAAAAAGAAAGGTCTTGGATTTATTCCAACAGAAAAACAGAAAAATGAAAAATATGTTCGTGATTTTAAATCAAAGATGACATTTGTTTCAGGAACTAGCTCAGAAGAGGAAGAAAAGAAAGAATTCTGGAAACAATCGAACAAAGAATTCCTTGCAAAGAAGCAAGAAGAGATGAAAGATACGAGAACCTGTTTCCAATGCAACACTGTTGGACATATTGCCAGAGATTGTTCAAAGGCAATACAATCAAAACAGGGAGTTTCTCGTAAACTCAAAGAGAAAGTGATTGAGTTTGAACCATCAATTGACCGAACCAAACTTTTAAAAAATTCTACTTTTGAAATTGGTGAATGTTCAAACAAGTTTTACAAGAAGAGAGCTAAATCTGACAACCAGAAATGGATTGTTAAGAAGTCTGGAGGTAGTTCTAGCGATGATTCTGATAGGTCAAAATCAGAGGAGCCATCTTCTGGTGATGAATCTGATTCCACAAAATCAGATGAGCCACAGGTTGAGTTAAAATTGAAAACTTCAGTTCCTCCAATGGATGATGTTCATTTTCCACCATTGAAGGCTGAAAATTTTAAAAAGAAAATTGGTAAGGTTGAAATTTCAAACCAATTTTATGATGACAAGAAGGAATTTGATGTTGAAAAGGCCTTTAACCCCGCGGTGAAACACATTTTTGGTAAAATGATTGATCGAAAAGTCAAAGGGGTTAAAGAGTTCTATGAGAAGAAGATGCAGAAAGATAAAGTTGAACCATCCCTGGTTTGTGACTGGGATGGTACATACTACGAACAATGAGTCTGTGGACTTGCCGGAGATCCCAAGTTGGTAATCGTGGATCAGGAATCGGCATCTTTCTGTGTATTTGATTGTGTTTTTTTTTTACAAGTGGTAAATCAGGGACATTAATTTGTACTTGATTTTCTACAAATAGTTGAAGACAAAATGATGAACCATATCCCCAACTTTACAAGTGGTAAAAACAAACTTATTTTCCGGAAAAATCATTTTGATTAAAATAAACTTAAGTGTTTTGAAATCTTAATGAGAAAATGGTTTGTTGTGAGGGGGAGTTCTGATTGTTTATGCCAAGTGAATGGCGGATTGAAGCAATTCGATATCGGTTGTCAATTTTATTGTATAGTTTGTTTTCAAATTTCCTAAAATGTGTTTGCATTTTAGGGGGAGTAAGAAAATTTTTAGAAAATCCAAAAACATTTGAAAATTTGAAAAAGCCAAAAACATGATAAAATGAAAAATGAGTTTTGTTGCATAAAAGAGGAAATGATAGTACATCAGTGGACTGTCACAACATGCTAAAGAAATGGAATGTCAAAATGTGATAAACGGTCTCACTGATGATGTGTCAGTAGGTTTTTACACATTTAGTAGATTGTGACGAGATATAAACCTGAATTTCAAACTTGCTTATATCGTGGGGAAACATCTCTCGGATATATGGGTAACCCCTGAAATTTTGTTTGAAAGGTCTCATAATCTGATATACTAGGTCTTTATACTCAATGATGTCTGGGGTATTATTCCAGGACTTCTGCTGAACGGTAGTTCTGACCTAGTCCTCGAATAATACTTTCTGCAAATGCTTGAAACATAGCATAAACCCTCAGTATGCTGATGAAACAATAAAATTGATAGTCGCTGCTGTTGTAGCTAAAAGATCCTCTAAAGGGGACATTCCTTAAAGTCGAAGCTGATATCTCTCTGCGTATACGGAAGTATCGACCTGAGATCCCTCGGCCCTCGCATTACCTAATTTATATACAGATATCATTGATGTCATAATTACCTGTAAGACTGATTATTGGGATCTGGATACGGGAGTATATTCTGAGGTGGGACATGCGAATAAGTTCAAGAGCTTAAAACATTAATCTCGTATCTCGGATCAATTGAACTTTGTGTGAAAATTTAAGTGGACAAACATACTGACAATCTAAGTGAACTGTTTAGAACTTAAAATGTATGAAGCTTAACGGTGTTGGTGATTTGTCTCAAAAACTGATATGATCCTCTTACACAAACTCACAAAAATATTGTCTGTAAATATTTCTTTACTGCATTTCATTCTATTCAAAAATTCCAAAAAGATTTTCAGTGTGTTTTAGCATAAAATTTTGAAAACTTCAAAAAGATTTTCGACAACTGATGTTGGAGAGCTAATTTTCAAAATTCCAAGTGCTAGACATGATGAACAGATGGTTTGGGAGAGTGTGTTGTTTTGAAAATAGAAATGATATTTCTGCAAATGGTTCATCAGAGTCTATAAATGTTAGATCATTTTTGTGATATTTTTTAGTGATGTCTGATTGTGTTCAAGTTATCATTAGAAAATTTATTTTTGGGTAGAGCATGTGCAGGTATAGTCAGGTTTCGATCTTAAACCTGAAGATAGAGTGTCAGGTTCCGATATCTGATGACTCTGTGTTTTCATCAAGCCAGACTGCGATCCCAGCATATCGAAAGGGGGAGTCTGAAGATTCTTTAAGGAAGGAGTATGTTGGTGATGAAAAGAGAAGAGAAGATAGAGATTGAGGATACTTACAATGTCAGACACTTCAAAGAGTTAGAGAGGACTGATAAAGACTAAAGATGCAAAGACTCGACACTGAAGACTCCGTCAACATTCGAGGGGGAGTTTGTTGGTGCATCCGTCTGTCGTCTACGTCTTCGGTCGTGTCTCAGTTCGTTGCGAAGATGTTCAGACATGATGTCATGATGACATCATCAAAGTGATGCCATAATGACATCATATCATATAAGACAAAAGAAGTTGCATGGATATTAAATGAGATTTCTTTCAGTCATACAATTCAGATTTCGTTTTTGTGTCTAGATGAGGTTCGCTCATATGTCAAAGTAGGTCCGCTTATAGGTCACTATCTGGTTCGCTTATAGTGTTTTGTCTGATCCGCTTTTGTGTTATGTCATATAAGCGAACCAGCCATGTCTATATATAGGTGATAAGAGCGATCCTCACACATAGTTAGGGGTGTTGTCTTCCGGTGAGCCACGAAGTGCTGCCGAAGTGTCGACAGGTTGTAAACGTCTTCCAGATTCAATAATATCGACAGTTTAATGTGTATACGTGCTGAATTACATCGAAACACTTGTTTCCGCCTCTTGTTTTGGTGAAAAACTCTTCTACACGACTCGTTCGGGTCGGAATTCGATCCTACAGATATGATGGAACGCCATGCACAAACGCCATATAAAAATAAAAACGCCATTGTTTACCTCAAATAAGGATGTACAAGGCTGCTGGAAGTCATTTATGTAAAATTTAACAAACCCATCGGGCTGCTCTTCGTAACGTTGATTTATGCAATCCGCAATTCCAATTAGCTCAGCTTGAACGTCACAAAAAATATTTTTTGTGTATATGTCAGCAGCTTGGACTTCCAACACTTGGTAATTACTCTTCAACTGGGGTCGTTTGTATCGAGATTCATGATCATTTTTTCGGTGCGTGTGACGCTGTGTGTCACACCCCGACCGCGTTAAAACAACAAACCGCAACGGAAACATCGGGGAGTGTCATAACAGAATCATTGTTTCACAACACATGGATTGAGGTTTCGTTTTATTGAATTAAGTTTATTACATTGTCGGGGGGGGGGGATAGTGCACGGTCCTCCCAACCGCCGGAGTGATCCCACTCCGGGAGCCGCTACCCGACCAAGCTAGCTCCGCGTTGAATTACCCATGTCGAGTTCTTACCCTGGGCGACATATGTCACTCCCAAGACTCGAACCCGGTACCTCTGGGAAGAGGTGGGTGTCGGTGGCCAACTGGGCTACCCCAGTTGGTTAGTTTATTACATTGTCTCGAATATTAAAAGCAAAATATGAACATATTGTCCTTCATTGTTATTGAGTCACTAAGGCCTCGTCTATGTTAGCATGCATCATAAACATCATCAAACAACGGTACCTGAAACATATGTGAAAATACGTCAGCATAAAAATGCCGACGAGTACATAGGTTTTTGTGAGTGTGTCAGATTCATGGCTTTTAGTACATGTTGCAATATCTCGTCCAACTACGAGAGTTGACTAGTGTGTATCTTGAAAACAAAAGAGTTTGATATTGTAGTATGTTTCTATTAACTTTTACAAGTTGATATATGTATAAACCAAAACCATTGTAGCCATGAATCTTAACTGAAAACATTTGTCTTTGTAAACCAAGTAGTAAATCGTCATTGAAAGTAAACATTGTATGGTTTATATCTTTAAGTAAACCTTGTAGTGTAACTTCGTTTTGAAAACATTTGTCCAAGTGATCTAGATAACGCAACGACATGTAATGTGTTAAAAACACTTATATATAGGAAGTACCAGCGGTGTATCCACCATGCTTTCATCACATTACACCCGCCCCGTTACCTAATCACTTACCATAACCCAATCGTTCAATAGTTCAAATAGTTCCAATCGTTCAAATAGATCACATAGTTCAAATAGTTCCAATGGTTCAAATAGTTCAAATCATTCACATAGTTCAAATAGTTCCAATGGTTCAAATAGTTCAAATCGTTCACATAGTTCAAATAGTTCCAATGGTTCAAATAGTTCAAATCGTTCACATAGTTCAAATAGTTCCAATGGTTCGTGTTTTAATTGTGAAAACTAAATTTTGGTCGTTTCCTTGAATACATTCAAACCTGTGTGACTCATCCTAATCGTTCAACTCGTATAAACAAACCACCAAAGGGTAAGTTGACAATTATCAGGTTCTGTCGTTACCCACATTTCCCCCATAACCAAGGTGAAAGTCCGATAACGTGATTTGTAAGATCCTATGGTATCATAATATCCTATGGTACCATAACGTACTACTGGTCGGCTTAAAAATAGTTAGTGAATGTCATTCAATTGTCTTTCGACCAATGCCCCAACAAGTTTGTTCATATAATTTAAATCTTTGTGTTTAATATAAACCATAACATTCATTTTAGAAAACTCAAAATCGTTTAGCACATATGAATCACCCCAAAACATTCAAAAACGGAAAAAGAGGGGAACTATGTACTCACATTGAATTGCAAGGTATCCTCGATTAAATGAACTTAACAAAGCTCGGGCAAACCAAGGACATCAAGTGGTACCTAGTAATCGGATCGTTATGTTAATAAATCGACACCTAAATCGGGAGATTGGGTAGAATGAGGTCTCGTAAACCAAATGAGTTTTGGAACTCATGTGAAATGGTTTAACAAAGCCTACATCCTAAATCGGAACCTATCCTAAGTGCTTACGACCCGTTATGACCCGTTAAGGTAGTCTACACTACTTTAATGCGTCGTTCGCTTGAATGCGCGTTCGAGACGCCTAACTAGTCCTATGACAAGTATTATATGCCCTAACATGTTTAAATATGTTGCATAATCAGTTTAAGTGTCAAAAATTAAGTTACATATGCTTAAATTCAAATTATGCATGAAAAGGGCATTTTGGTCATTTTCCTAAGGCATATAAACTACGTATCATACAACTAATTAAACTAAGTGACCATAAGGTATAACCTCGGAAGGTTATTCCCTATACGCTTATGGTCCCAAAATATAGTACCATTCCAAGATTCAAAAAGAGACCCTTTGAGTGGTCTAGTAAAAAAGATTGATTCAGAATCTGGTTAAGAATGACATGTGATGATATAAGCTGAAAAGACTCCTTGGTGGTCTAAGTTAAAGAGATCATTTATTGATTCAATTAAAAAGGACCCTAGGATGGTCTATTCACACTCATCACAGGTTTATTCATTTGGTTTTCCCCTACACATTATAAAATACACTGTGTGAACTATGCAAGGAATTACGTAATTATGGACGCGTACATAATTATGAAATTCAGTGCACAGGAACCCAGTAAGATTTATTATGTGTAAGAACCCATAGTGGCAACAATAACGAAATGTGAACAATGCAATGGAGGTACGGTGGACGCACCAATAGCGCTTCATATACTTGTATATAAGTGTCCCTCTTACATTGCAAGCATGATGTTATTTAAAGTTACTAGAAGTTCAGGACTCTAACCAGTGTTGTTTGATCTTTTCAACTTCATGTTTCAAGCTCTCACAAGTTTCCTCTAAATAAAATTCGGGACGAAATTTCCTGAAGTAGGGGAGACTGTGACACCTGTGCCTCCACAACCATCAAACAAATACCAAATCAATGAAATATTGTATTTCATACTTGGGATTCGTATAAATATGTGTATCTTTTGCACATATCAATTCTTGTTCGATTTCGAGCTTTAAATCACTTTCTGGAAGGTTATACGCGAACTAATGCGCAAATATAGCCAGTTTAATGCAACAAACACTCTGGAATAGTGACATAGGCTTAACATACCTTAAATAACCTTTACATAACTTAGAAATAAGTTTTGGAGGGTTTGGTATGCCGAAATCAAGTTTATTCGCTTACAGGGACTAATTTCGACAAAATGCGAAAGTATGCCGATTCGTACTTTAACAGACATTCCGGAACATGATCATAAGTTAAACATACCCTAAATATCCTTTATATAGCTTAGAAATAGGCTTTGAGGGATTCGGTATGCTAAAATAAACTTATTGCTCATTCAGGGACTAAAAGCGTCAAAAAGTGCATAAGTTTGCATTTTCGCGCATATCTTACGTTTTGAATATATCCGGACATCCAAAAATTTATCTAATCATTAAAATATTTTATTTTAGTGATTGGCATGATAAAATTCCATTCGTCGCTTAATTTGGATCGTTTTTGCGTTCGTTACGACTTCCGTCGTAATTAACCGAACAACGCAACCGTACGGCCAAACAAACCGACATCCGATATATTTTTGAGCACATTTCATGTTCCCTGTACTTTAACTTCATTTTAGAGCCTTTAAATGAGGTTAACAGGGCTTAAATATGCCAAAACGCATCAAAAATCAAGTTTGGAGATTCAGGGGCCTATTCTGCCAACTTTGCAAACTTTCTGCCAGCAAATAAGGTCCTTACGGACCATATGGAGTTGCTTACGGTCTGTAAGCCTTCTCCAACACAGCAAACTTTATTTTATTAAAACCCAGCTGCTCCCATTGTTTGGCACATGGTTTCTTCTATTCTATGGGCTGGTTTTAGGTGCCCATGGTTTTAGAAATCATGGGGTGCAAGTGTAAGGCCATGATTGAAGTTCGGATTTCAAGAAATGATCCTAGCGGTTCTTGTTTTCCTATAAATACCCCCCATGAATTCACTTCCAATCCACACTTGATCTGATTGATCTCTAAGTTGAGGTGCTTTTCACTTCATACCTGAGAATAATCGGATCAAGACTCCATTGCTTGGACCCGTTGTAAGTCCTCTTTCGTTCTTTTATGCGTTTTTAGCACGAAAGTCAAACTGTGTTTGACTTTCTGCATTGACCAGTTTATGGTCAACACGAAGTTCGTTTGAACTTCGCAACGTGAGCGTAATCACGATGGTCATAGTCCCTTGTGACTATACCTACTGATTACCACGTTGATTAGGTGTAGTGACGAGTCGTAGTTTCGGTCAAAATACGCTTTAGCGCGTATTTTGTAACCAAACTACTCTTGGGTATCAAAACCCTTTGTTTTGATACCAAACCTGTTTTCTAACCTCATTAAACATGTTTTAACATGTTTAGCTCTTCACTTTAGGTTTAGTGCTTATATAGTGTCGTAAAGGTAAGCGGTCTAAACAACCGCTTAGACTTTCGAACCCGACCCGTTTGGTCGATCATTAGGATCCGACCAAACACATTAGGTGACCATAGTTGTATAGGGAATAACCTTCCGAGTTTATACCTTATGGTCACTTCGTTTAGTTAGTTGTATGATAGGTAGTTTATATGCCTTAGAAAAATGACCAAAATGCCCTTTTTACGCATAAATCCATTTTAAGCATATGTAACATAAATTTTGATATCTAAACTGATTAGGCAACATTATTAGACATGTTAAGGCATATAATACTTGTTATAGGACTAGTTAGGCGGTCCGAACGCGTTTTATGCGAACGACGCGTTAAAGTAGCGTAAGCTACCTAAACGGGTCGTAAGCACTTAGGTTAGGTTTCATTTTAGAATGTAGGCTTTGTTAAACCATATTACGTGAGTTCCTATACTCATTTGGTTTATGAAACCTCATTCTATCCAATCTTCCGATTTAGGTCCGTTCATTAACATAGTTACCTATATTAGGTGCCGTTTGATTTCCGTGATCTTTCTTGCTTTGCTTGGTTGTTATCCAAAGACTATTGAGCAATCTCAAGTGAGTACATAGTCCCATCTTTTACTTTTTTTCAAACGTTTTGGGGTGAAACACATGTGCCTACTTGTTACTTTCGTGCTTTCCATGTTTTCATATCATATACTTGCTATGTTCATTAGTACACTATTAGTACATGATTTCATTATGTTTTTGCTATGTATGTCCTTTTAGTGCATACGTAGTACATCGTTTTACATTTCATTTTATGCTATGTATGTCCATTTAGTGCATACTTAGTACATTGTTTTACATTACATTTCATGCTATGTATGTTCATTTATTGCATACTTAGTACATTATTTTCATAAAACATGCTTACATTTTGGTATGACATTTGGTTTGTTTAAATGGCTCAAAAATACATTCATTAACATTAGCTACGTCGTTCGTTAGTAGGTAGTGGTACCATAGGAATTGACAACTCCCGTTCCTGACATCCTAGGTATGTTTGGATGAAAGGAATGACCGAATTCGATACACATAACTCAGATAAACCTTTAATTTGTTTAAGGGTTTATCGCCACAGTCTCAAGGCTTGAATGTATACATTTTCACAACACTGCATAGATGTTTGTATCAGTAAAACATGCATTATTTTACAAAACATAACTTTTAATTATAATTTATCAAATGCATTGTTTTGTACATTTCTTTCTTATAGGGTTGAGTAAATGCTTTTAATTAATAAATGCTTTTATTCACTATACATTACATTACATTTAGTTATACATGAACATTTTAACATTGGTGGTTTGTTTGGTAAGTGATTTAAATAACGAGGCGTGTGTAATATGATAAAAACATGGTGGATACGCCGCTGGTACTTCCTATATATAAGTGCTTTTATGGTATTACACATCGTAGCGTTATTTAAACCATTTCAGGTTAGGCATAATACATTTTTATTCTCATATCATATCTTCATGAAACATTGTTTTACAAACAACATATTTTATACAAACTCATTTTTACTTGGTTATTCATTTCATTATACATTGTTCTTTTATATTATCTGATTTCTTATCACCTTTCTATGATTATAAAAGAAAACATTTTACAAGGATCATGACTGACTTTTGTTAAACATTTTCTTTAAACTTATAAGTCATGAATCCTAAATCAATAAAACCTATGTATCTCATAGGCATTTTTATGCTGACGTACCTATTTTCACATGTGTTTCAGGAAATGATGCATAAGATTGATCAAGTTACACATAGGCAGACTCGGGCCTTAGTGACAATAAAAGATGCAAGACTAGTTAATTATGTTATGATTCTTTGTTTGTTAAGACATTGTATCTTCTTTTAAATCAATAAAACAAATTTTCAAATTTCCATGTGTTATGAAATAATGATTCTGTTACAACACTCCCCGCCATTTCCGCCACGATTTGTTGTTTTACGTGGTCGGGATGTGACAATTTAAGGTATGTTAAGCCTATGTCACTGTTCCGGAGTGTTTGTCGCGTTAAACTAATTACGTTTACGCATCAGTTTGCGTATAACTTTCCAGAAAGCGATTTAAAACTTGAAATCGAACAAGAATTGACATGTGCAAATGTCTCATGTATTTATACAAATCCCAAGTATGAAACACAATATTTCATTGGTTTTGTATTTGTATGATGGTCGTAGAGACACATATGTCACAGTCTCCCCTACTTTAGGAAATTTCGTCCCGAAATTTATTTGAAGGAGACCGTAGAGTGTAATTGAGACAACTGATGGATAAGCAGATTGCTAGATCCCAAAGATGCGGAGCATCATTTGGTGTTGGAAATTTTAGGGGATTCAAAATGTGATTTGGGATATTCAAAGTATCTCAAGGTATTCAACCCTTTGAAACTTGTGAATTTAAAGAAAAAGTCGACCAGTGTTCAAAAATCGTTTGAGTATGGCACTATGTTATACTAAGCTCTTAGTGTAATTCCTAGCAAACAAAGGGGTGTACATTCAAGCCCTACACGTACATAGTTTCTAACGTCCCACGAGGTATATCCAACGCACCATGAGCATCTCATGCATAGGAGACGGGTCAACATACCTATGGCATCAAGATCGTCACCTTTAACACCATAATATACTCCCGGTCGGCGCGATTTGAGTTAATGAATGTACTCGTCGTCGTCCATTGTAAATAACCACAAAAATACCAAATAAGCACATAATCACATAATGGTCTAAGATAACATAAAATCCCCAAGTGATCTTAGCAACGTTCTGAAGAATAACACAATAAGAACACTTATATATAGGAAGTACCATCGGCGTATCCACCGTGTTCTTATCGCATCATACTCCTCCCGTTACCTTAATCACTCTAGATTTTATGCCATCATACTTAACAAGGCTTACTATGATTCTCATGCGTCGAATCTCATAATTAAGTGTGCACCCATAATTACTTGTTTCGTCACATGGTCCACACAGCTCCTCTTGTTAAGCGAGGGTAAACAAATAATAAGGTCGAACTATCGTCTAAATCAAATAAACATCGTCACAACATAACATTTGTCAAATAGAATCGTTTTTTCATACTAGCAATGATAGAACTACTTGTTTTGCATACCACAAATTTAGTAGTAGGTATTTTACTCTAGTACAAATGTTTATATATGTTTCAAACTAACCAAACAGGTAGAATGCAACATATACTAATCATCATAATGTAAGCATATCAAGAAATTGTTTTCAAATCATGCGCTAGGTATGCTAAGTTAACACACTAAGAAAAATGTATTTGAAAATAATGTAATAAGTAGGTTAAGTCAACATACGAAGCAAATTGTATTTATAATCAT
Source organism: Helianthus tuberosus (assembly GCA_030545235.1). NCBI lineage: Eukaryota > Viridiplantae > Streptophyta > Magnoliopsida > Asterales > Asteraceae > Helianthus > Helianthus tuberosus. The sequence goes on from CM060430.1 coordinate 66,553,942, forward strand.
GTACTTTACATATTAGATAAATAAATCATGTATGTAATGCCATGATCACAAATTAATATTAACTTGTTCATAGTATTCGTATCAATCGTGTTGCTAAGTTCGTATGAATGCATTAGTGTGCAATCATAGTATGCTAAATTACAAGATTTAGTTCCTAAAGAACGGAATCCTCAAGTCAACATGTAGTTGTAATCACACATAGTGTAATCACATTAGAGTTTGTAATTTGGAAAATGAATAGCAAGGATAAAGATAGACTTCTTGAAATTTATATTGTCATTACAAACATCGTTGGAATATGTACATTGTTTTTGAAAATAAACAGAAAATATAGAGGTTCAAATGATCATAACTGCTTGATCATTAGCTTGAGCCTCATTGACGTTGAATACTCGTCCGCTAGTATTGGCAAGCTTGGGGCAGTTTCACTTGAAATGATTTAAATCACCGCAATTGAAACATGCTCGAGGGCGAGTCTGAGTAGGGGCTGCTCGATTCTGGATACGACAGGTCACAGCTAGATGTCCAAATAGACCACAGGTTGTATACTGACGACAAGGAGAATTTGTTGCGTGATGATAGTTGCAATGATTGCATCGAGGTTGCTTTCCATGATAAAATCCCTTAAAGGGTACTGGGTTTAGTGGAATTGGTGCAGGAATAGCAAAATTCCTTGAAGTCTTGCGCTTCTTAGAATTTATTTTTTGAAAATTCGGCCTTTGTTTCCTTTGAATTCCCTTTAGTAGTTTCAATGTTTCGTTTCTTGTACTTAGAAAACATAGTGTTATCTTTGACTTGGTAAAATCTTGTTCATAAGTCTCGTTCTTGTATTTAGAAAATATAGTGTTGTAGTTTTTTGTTTTTGAAATAGGAATTGTTTGAGAAATAAACTTGTGTAGTATTTTTGGATGAGAGAATACAAACCAAGTTAATGGTTTGCGTTATAAATCCTTTACTATTTAAAAATTTATTGTTTTTAAGATAAAATGTTTTAAATTCATTTTTTTTAAATAACGAAACTTTTTGTTTGAAAAATTCTCATCGAAATGGTAAAAAATTGAAATTTTGAAAGACAAAGGTAGTGTTTCGAAAATGAAATAGGATCTCGTAGTGTCGTGAAATGAAATGAAATTCATTTCAACTGTCTCGAATCAAACATATCACCGAAGGTAATATGATGAATTAGTATTGTGAAAGGAAATTTGTTTTGATTATCGTGAATAGCAAACATATTACCGAGGGTAATATGAATGAATAGTGTCACACAGATCGTTTAGAAATCATTCGACATGGTCAGGATGGACATGTTTTTATAATGCTTCACGAAGACATGCTTTAGCCTATAAGTGGACACTCACCCTAAGAGTTCCCAGGTAAGAGTGACTGGTCTGATAATGCGGATTTGTACGAACACTCTAGCCTTAGACAGAAAACTCGGGGTACAGGCATCCACCCTTCCAGATTGCATGTGTTCACATTATTAAAACCCAAGATTTCGATAAAAAATGTTTGAAGAAAACATTTGAGAAATCTTTTGATAAAAAATGTTTGAGATAAACATGTTGTGAAATATTTTGATGAAAACGTTTGAGAAAACATTTTGAGAAATATTTCGATGAAAACGTTTTGAGAAAATATTTTGAGGAATACCTTAAGGCATAAAGCCTAAGGGTTTTAGGATAAACCATCTAAGGTTAGATGATTTATAAATAATAGAGTAGTTGTGGCACGAATAAGGATGAGGATTTAGGAAAGAGTTCCTAAGTCTACTCACGTTTGGGTCCTAGGAAGGTTATAGACTAGGTTTAAGGAATGCTAATAACCTAATTCCCTATAACCAGTGCTCTGAGACCAATCTGTAACACCCCAATCACGTAATACAACAACAACACACGGCGGAAATATCGGGGAGTCACGTTACAAATTGCTCACAATTATTGGTACTAAAATGTTTCAATATTATTAACACCGTTTTACAAACAAAGAATACATGTAATTGTCTTTTGATTTAGAAGTCTAAGGCCCGAATGCAGTCCTATGCGTTGCATGCTTGAATAGTTGAAAACCTGAAACATATGTGAAAAATAGTCAGCATAAAAATGCCGGCGAATACATAGGTTTTGTTAGCCAAATAAATGGCAAAACATTGGTATTGCAATACTTTGGCAACTACGAGAGTTGTCGATTGTGAATAAATTTTTGAAGCAAGAGAATGGCAAAAGTTTAGCATTGCAATACCTAATCTTGATTGTGAAAACTTGTGGCAAATAGTTTGAATATGGCAATATGATTATTACTAAGAAATTTTTATGCCATTTGAAATTGTACATTGTAATCTCGTTGAAATCTTCGTAAAACTCGTTAAATGTGTTATTAGAAATCCAATCAAAGGTTATTAAAAATTGTTTTGAAATTAATCGGATAAGTAGTATATTTAAATATACTTTAGTTATGAAATAGTTAAATAGATAGTATATCAAAATATACTTTGGTTTCTGAAATAATAGATTTGGTAGTATATCACAAGTATACTTTGGTTTAAGAATGAAAAACATTTATAGTATATCAAATTATACCTTGGTTTGAAAGTAGCATATCAACTATGCTTTGGTTTGAAAATAGCATATCAACTTTGCCTTCGTAAATAACAATTTCGGTAGTATATCAAATTATACTTTAGTTTATAAATTGCAAAATCGGTAGCATATCAAACTATGGTTTGGTAAACAATAGCATATCAAACTATACTTTGGTAAACAATAGCATATCAAACTATGCTTTGGTGAATAATAGCATATCAAACTATACTTTGGTAGAACAGTAGCATATCAGACTATGCTTTGGTAAATAACAACAAAAATCCTAAGTCCTAATGGTGATTTGGGATAACGCCACGAAGGGTAATACAATAAGCACACTTATATATAGGAAGTACCAGCGGCGTATCCACCTTGTGCTTATTGTATTACTCTAGTTTCGTTATCTAAATCACCAACAATCTACACAATAACCATAACCATTGTCTCGTAAAGTACTTCTTAAAAATCTCACTATGAAGATAGGAAGATCTAAGACTGTACTTCAAATATCCTATGAGAATCTAACTATGAAGATAGATAGATCTTTTAAGGATTTGGATAAACATCGTATTTGCATAATCGGAGTAATACACATAAAAGCACTTAGTAAACACATATATGCCACACATTTGGAAAACAAATCGGTTATACATATGAATCACCCCAAAACATTTGAAAACGGTAAAAGAGGGGAACTATGTACTCGCCTGAGATTGCAAAGTATCCTCGATTAAATGAACTTAACAAAGCTTGGGCAAACCAAAGAAATTAAGTGGCACCTAGTAATCGTATTGCTAAGTTAATAAATCGAAACCTAAATCAACACCTAAATCGGAAGATCGGGTAGAATGAGGTCTTGTAAACCAAATGAGTATTGGAACTCATGTGACACGGTTTAACAAAGCCTACATTCTAAATCGGAACCTATTGTGACACTTGTGCTCCGTAAACACAGTACGAGGTAGAAAAATATCATTTATCAAAGAAACAATGTGTTTTGGTCTCAAAATTTGTTTATTTGCATTTGACAATTTCACGTTTTAATTCTAGTTCAATTTCAAGCTTTAAATCGCTTTCTGGAAAGTTATACACAAACTTATGCGTAAACGTAATTAGTTTAATGCGGAAAACACTCCAGAACAGTGACATAGGCTTAACATACCTTAAATAACTTTTATATAACTTAGAAATAAGTTTTCGAAGGCTTTGGTGTGTTAAAATAAGTTCTAAGCTATGTAAAGGATATTTAGGGTATTTTTAGCTTATGATCAAGTTCCGGATTATTTGCGTCAAACTGCGAAAGTCTTCTGATTCGTACTGTAACGAACATTCCGGAACTTGATCATAAGCTAAAAATACCCTAAATATCCTTTACATAGCTTAGAAATAGGCTTTGAGGGGTTCGGTATGCGAAAATATGCTTATTTGATCAATAGGGACTAAAAACGTCAAAAAGTGCATAAGTTTGCATTTACGCGCATATCTTACATTCTGAACATATCCGAGCATCCAAAAATTTTTGTAATCATTAAAATATTTTATTTTAAGTGATTAGAATGCAAAAATACAATTCGTCGCGTAATTTGGATCGTTTTCGTGTCCGTTCGAGTTTTCGTCGTAATTAACCGAATAACGCAACCATACGACCAAACGAACCGACATCTGAGATGTTTTCAAGCATATTTCATGTTCCCTATGCTTCAACTTCATTTTAGAGCCTTGAAATGGGGTTAACAGGCCTTAAACATGTCAAAAACCAAGTTTCTAGCATGCAGGGACCAAAACTGCCAAAAACTGAAAACTTTCAGCCTGACCTGCCAGGAGTGTCGCGACAGAAACACTGTCACCTTTCGCGTGTCGCCTGAGATGCACTTTGTCAGCAAAATAGTTTCAGCAACCAGCTTGATATTCAGGGTCTTTTATCCAATTTTCTCAATACCTTAGGGTGGTTTTTGGATTCCCACTGTATTAGAAACCTTGTTCCGCAAGTGTATGGCCAAGATTGATCCTCCTAACACTTGGAATGATCTTGTTAATCCAAACTTACTATAAATAGACTTTGGTTTTTCACTTCATTCCTCACAAATTGAATCAATTATGCTCTAAGTTGAAGCTAAGGCTTCATACCTGAGTATTTTGGTTCAATTCTTCCTAGCTTGGACCCTTTGTAAGCTTCTTTCATGCTTGTTTATGCTTTTCAAGCGTGAAAGTCAAACAGTGTTTGACTTTCTGCTTTGACCATGAATTGGTCAACACAAAGTTCATTCGAACTTTGCAACGTGAGCGTAATCACGATGGTTATAGTCCCTTGTGACTATACCTACTGATTACCACGTTGATTAGTCGAAGTGACGAGTCAAAGTTTCGGTCAAAATACGTGTTTATGCGTATTTTGCAACGAAGCTATTTTCGGGTATCAAAACACTTTGTTTTGATATCAAACCTGTTTTCTAACTTAGTTAAACATGTTTTAACATGTTTAACTCGTCACTTTTAGTCTAGTGCTTGTATAGGGTCGTAAGTCAAGCGGTCTTGACAACCGCTTAGACTTTCAAACCCGACCCGTTTGGTCGATTGTTAGGATCCGACCAACCATATATTGTGACCATAGTTGTATAGGGAATAACCTTCCGAGGTTATACCTTATTGTCACTTAGTTTAATTAGTTGTTATGATAGGTAGTTTATATGCCTTAGGAAAATGACCAAAATGCCCTTTTCATGCACAATTGGATTTTAAGCATATGTAACCTAACTTTTGCCACTTAAACTGATTATGCAACATATTTAAACATGTTAGGGCATATAATACTTGTCATAGGACTAGTTAGGCGTCTCGAACGCACATTTGCGCGAACGACGCGTTAAAGTAGCATAAGCTAGCTTAATGGGTCGTAACGGGTTGTAAGCACTTAGAATAGGTTCCGATTTAGGATGTAGGATTTGTTAAACCATATCACATGAGTTTCAAAACTCATTTGGTTTACGAGACCTCATTCTACCCGATCTTCCGATTTAGGTGTCGATTTATTAATTTAGCGATCCGATTACTAGGTGCCGCTTGATTTCCTTGGTTTGCTCGAGTTTTGTTAAGTTCATTTAGTCAAGGATATCTTTGCAATTCAATGTGAGTACGTACTTCCCCTCTTTTACCGTTTTCAAATGTTTTGGGGTGATTCATATGTGTAATCGATTCATTTTCCAAATGTATGGCATATATGTGTTTACTAAGTGCTTTTATATGTATTATTCCGATTATGCAAATACGATGTTTATCCAAATCCTTAGAAGATCTACCTATCTTAATAGTTAGATTCTTATAGGATATTTGAATTACAGTCTTAGATCTTCCTATCTTCATAGTGAGATTTTTAAGAAGTACTTTACAACACGATGGTTATGGTTTATGTGTAGATTGTTGGTGATTTAGATAACGAAACTAGATAATACAATAAGCACATGGTGGATATGCCGCTGGTACTTCCTATATATAAGTGTGCTTATTGTATTACCATTCGTGGCATTATCCCGAATCACCATTAGGATTTAGAATGCTTTGATACAATGATTCAATGTGATCGAGACCGAATCCTTTTAGCATCAATTTATCCTTATAGATTGATACTTGTAGGATGTTTAAAGTGCTAATATTGGAGTCCTTGTTTGGATTCATTGTGTACTTTAATGCGTGTTTGACTAGACGATGTGACGAGAACCGTATCCCTGTAATATTTATCTATCTTCATAGCTAAACATATATTGAATGTTTAAAGTGCTAATATTGAAGTCCTTATTTGGATTCATTGCGTACTTTAATGCGTGTTTACAAGTTATTGACAAGTTGACGATTATGTGTTTATGTGGTAGTTGTGATTTAGATAACGAAACGGGTGTAATAAAATAAGCACATGGTGGATACGCCGCTGGTACTTCCTATATATAAGTGTTCTTATTTTGTTATTCATGTACCGTTATCCGAATCACTTTAGGATTTTGTGTACGATTGTTTCAATGTTCGATTATCCAAATCCTCGCAGAATCTCCCATATCTTTATATGTTAGATTCTTAGAAGGATATCTAAAGTGTTATCATGAATCATTGATTTGATTTATATAATACTCACATAAGTTTTGATTTATGTCAAAATAGTTATTATTAATCCTTGATTGAATTTCTAATAACATAATAACGAGTTTTACGATGATCTTATCGAGGTTACAATATACAATTTCAAATGGCATAAAAATGAATTAGTAATAATCATATTGCCATATACAAAACTATTTGCCACGAGTTTTCACAATCAAGATTATGTATTGCAATACTAAACTGCTGCCATTCTTTGGCTTCAAGATTTATTTTCAATTGACAACTCTCGTAGCTGTTAAAGTATTGCAATACCAAACTTTTTACCATTTATTTGGCTAACAAAACCTATGTACTCGCCGGCATTTTTATGCTGACTATTTTCACATATGTTTCAGGTTTTCAACTATTCAAGCATGCAACGCATAGGACTGCATTCGGGCCTTAGACTTCTAGATCAAAAGACAATTACATGTATTCTTTGTTGTAAAACGATGTTAATAATATTGAAACAATTTAGTGCCAGTAGTTGTGAGCAATTTGTGACGTGACTCCCCGATATTTCCGCCATGTGTTGTTGTATTACGCGATTGGGGTGTTACAGATTGGTATCAGAGCACTGGTTATAGGGAATTAGGTTATTAGCATGCCTTAAACCTAGTCTGTAACCCTCCTAGGACCCAAACATGAGTAGACTTAGGAACTCCTTCCTAAATCCTCATCTTTATTCGTGCCACAACTACACTATGAATTACAAATCATCTAGTCTTAGATGATTTATCCTAAAACCCTTAGGCTTTATGCCTTAAGGTATTCCTCAAAATGTTTTCTCAAAACATTTTCAATAAAATATTTCTCAAAATGTTTTCTTAAACGTTTTTGTTAAAATATTTCACAACATGTTTTATCTCAAACGATTTGTATCAAAAGATTTCTTAAATGTTTTCCTCAAACATTTTTCATCGAAATCTTGGGTTTTAATAATGTGAACACATGCAATCTGGAAGGGTGGATGCCTGTACCCCGAGTTTTCTGTCTAAGGCTAGAGTGTTCGTTCAAATCCGCATTATCGGACCAGTCACTCTTACCTGGGAACTCTTAGGGTGAGTGTCCACTTATAGGCTAAAGCATGTCTTCGTGAAGCATTATAAAAACCTATCCATCTTGACCATGCCGAACGATTTCTAAACGACCTTTGTATCACTACACATTCATATTACCCTCGGTAATATGTTTGCTATTCACGATAATCGAAACAAATTTCCTTTCACAATACTATTTCATCATATTACCTTCGGTGATATGTTTGATTCGAGATGATTGAAATAAATTTCATTTCGTTTCACGACATTATGAGATCCTATTTTATTTTCAAAACACTACCTTTGTCTTTCAAAATTTCAAATTTTTACCATTTGGATGAGAATTTTCAAAATTTCAAACACAAAGTTTCTTTATTTTAAAATTTTTAATTTAAAACATTTTATCTTAAAAACAATAAATTTTTAAACAATAAAGGAATTTTTAACACAAACCATTAACTTGGTTTGTATTCTCTGATCCATAAATATTATGAAAGTTTATTTTTCAAACAACTCTTGTCTCAAAACAAAATCCACAACATTGTATTTTCTAGATACAAGAACGAGACTTATGAACAAAATTTTACTAAAGTCAGAATTTACACTACATATTCTAAGTACAAGAGCGAGACCTATGAACGAGATTTTTAATAGTCCAAAATTTTCACTACACAATGATGTTACAAACTCATAACAATTTGATGTATCTAACTTATTTGATTTTCACTATAGCTATACTTTCAAGATGCCTCCTAGACGCGATCAAACTGAGAATGCTGCTCTCGCAGTCATAATCGTTTAGCAGATGACTGCTGTGATTCCGAACCTCATTACTCAGATAAACCAAGCAAATAACAATAACAATAATAACAATGCTCAATGTGACTTCAAAACGTTCAATTCAGCTAAACCATCGAAATTTTCTGGGTCTCAAGGAGGAACTGCGCTCCTACAATGGTTTGAAAGTATAGAAAGCACATTCCGCCATGTTTAGTGTGCTAATGAGCGCAAGGTGGATTTCGCCTCGAGTGTCTTTCAAAGGAGAGCACTCACTTGGTGGAACGGTATTATGAGAGATCGAGGTGCCGATATGGAAATGGCACTAACATGGGAAGAATTTAAGGATCTTATGAAGAAAGAATTTTGCCCACGAAGCGAAATAAGGGCACTTGAAAACGAATTCTATCACCTAAAACAAGATAGTGGGGAAAACCGTGCCTACACTGACCGATTTGAACAGCTAAGCCTACTTTGCCCCACTATGGTCACACCTTTGGATCGGGCCATTGAGAAGTACATTGATGGCTTACCTGATCTTGTCCAAGACATCGTCACTGGCAGCCAACCTGCAACGCTTAGGGAGGCTAAGGAATTAGCCGTTATCTTAACCGACTCCCAGGTTAGAAAAGTTAAACTATTTCAAAAAGGAGACAAGAAACAAAACACCGAAACTACTAATGGAAATTCGAAAAGATCAAAGGCCGAATCTTCTAAAAATTCTAAGAAGCGCACTTATGCAAACTTATGCACTTTTTGACGCTTTTAGTCCCTATTGATCAAATAAGCATATTTTCGCATAACGAACCCCTCAAAGCCTATTTCTAAGCTATGTAAAGGATATTTAGGGTACGTTTAGCTTATGATCAAGTTCCGGAATGTTCGTTACTATACGAATCAGCAGACTTCCGCAGTTTGACGCAAATAGTCCCTGAGAGTGAATAAACTTGTTTTTGACACACCAAAGCCTTCAAAACTTATTTCTAAGTTATATAAAAGTTATTTAAGGTATGTTAAGCCTATGTCACTATTCCGGAGTGTTTTTCGCATTAAACTGATTACGTTTACGTACCAGTTTGCGTATAACTTTCCAGAAAGCGATTTAAAGCTTGAAATCGAACTAGAATCAAAACGTAAAATTGTCAAACATAAATAAGCAAACATTGAGACCAAAACACATTGTTTCTTGATAAAAGATATTGTCCTACATCGTGTGGTGTTTACGGAGCACAAATTTCATGGTAAGGATTTGTATTTCATTTCTCCAGTGGATATTTTCCAAAAGCGAAAATGAATGGATGATTCATTTTCTCTAATGGATTCTTCGTCAGATATGGAAATGAAAGACGAATAGGTTATTTATTTCCAATGGATATCTCTTCAAAAGCGGAAATAAATGGATAATTCGTGTTCTCCAATGGACACTTTTATCAAAAACGGAAATGAAGGTATGTATAAGTTGTTCATTTCTCAACGGTTATTCTTTCAGAAGCGAAAATGAATGGATAATTCCTTTTCCTCAATGGATGCTTCATCAGAAGTAGAAATGAAGAATTGCTAAATAAGTTATTCATTTCCCCGATGGATATTTCTTCAAAAGCGAAAATGAATAGATGATTCATTTTCCTCAGTGGTTACTTCGTCAGAAGTGGAAATGGAAGAAAGGAGTATTCATTTCCCCGATGAATATTTCTTCGGAAGAGAAAATGAATGGATGATTCATTTTCCTCAGTGGATACTTCGTCAGAAGTGGAAATGAAGGAATCGACACAGGATTATTCATTCCCCAATGGATATTTCTTTAGAAGCGAAAATGAATGGATAATTCATTTTCCTCAGTGGATACTTCATCAGAATTGGAATGAATTCATTCATTTTCCTCAGTGGATATTTCTTTAGAAGCGAAGATGAACGGATAGTTTATTTTCCTTAGTGGATACTTCATTGGAAATGAAAATGACCAAAATTAATGCAGGATTACTCATTCCCTCTGTGGATATTTCTTTATAAGTGAAAATGACTGATCAATTCATTTTCTCAGTGGATACTTCACCAGAAATGGAATGAATTTATTCATTTTCCTTAGCGGATACTTCATCAGAAACGAAAATGAACATGGTTCACGAATAGATTATTCATTTCCCAGTGGATATCTCTTTCAGAAGCGAAAAATGAATAGCTAGTTCATTTTTCCTCAGTGGGTACTTCATCAGAAATGGAAATGGAAATGAATATAGTTAACTTTTGTTTCATGTTTAAGTTGATACATGACAAAACTTGTTGTGGTTTCTGTGCACTGAATTCCATAATTATGTATGCATCCATAATTACGTAATTACTTGCACGGTCCGCACAGTTTATTTTATAATGTGTAGGGGATAGAATCGGTCGAACAACCTCGTGATAACTTTGACTAGATTACCATAGAGTTTCTTTGATTAGGTCAACACATAGTCACGTAAGCACATTACAGTCACACAATTGTTCACTTGGTTATCAATTCGTTATTAGCTTGTTATTAAATTGTTATTAACTTATCGTTGATTTGTACACGTGCATTTAAACTATACCAGGAATCCAATCAATGGACTTCAACTAGCACTTTAAACATCCTCAAGAATTCTATCTACAAAGACAGGATGATCTTATAAGAATTCGGTTTCGTTTTCAAAGAATTGTAACATTCGTATTAAAGCACACAAAGAATCCAATTAAGGACTTTGATTTTTGCGCGTTAAACATCCACAAGGGTCTAACTATGAAGATAGGAAGATCCTATAAGGATTTGGAATTCGTGTAGTGGAAAAAGTTTAGGAACTTTGTACTAGGTATGCTAAGACCACATACAAAGTATAGTGTTTATGAAATCAAGGTGCTAGATATGCTAAGACAACATATGAAGCAAATGGATCCTTGAAATCATTACGCTAAGCATGCTAAGTCAGCATACAAAGCAGGGTGTTCTTGAAAATCGTGTATCACGTATGCTAGGGCAACATACGAGCAGATTGTTTTTGAAAGCTATGCTTGGAATCGTTAAAAATATGTTTTTTGAAAACCTTTTGTAATGTTTTTGAAATCATGTACTAGGTATCATAGGAAAATATGTTTATAAAATGACTTAAGAATGATTTTGAAATTATGTATAAGGTTTTTGAAAACATGTATAATCTTTTCGAAATCACATGCTGTGTAAAATATCATGAAATTAGGAAGATATGATATGTATATTGCGTAAGACCAATTAAGGACTTACGGAAATACCCTTAGGTATCCAATTAAAGATTTAAAGTGATACTTTGGGTATTCGTCCAGAGTTGTAACTTGTACATTGTACTTTGTTTCGTAGAAGAAACGAGTACTTAGGATTTTCGTTGGAGATAGCAAGCGATCACAAAATGGAAGAATTTCGAGAGTAGTTTGTTTTGCAAGGAACACAGTTCCTTGGTGTCGGTATTGTAGGGGTATGTCGTTCATACAGGTAACCATATTTGTTTTCGCACATCGTAATGTAAATAAAAATTTATTTATATATCAAAATAACTGTTTCATAGACTTGGATAACAAAAGAAAATAATACATAAAGTTCGATTGTTTCTAAACAACATCGTCTTCCAGTTAGTCAAATGCTTATCCACGGGCTGGATTTGAATTAACGAGCTTTGGGCAATTGTTTCTGAAATGGCCCATCTCGCCACAGTTGTAACAAGAACCTAGTGGAAAATGAGCTTGAGCAGGGTTGTTGTCAACTTGATTTTGTGCAGCCTCAGCTCGGCAAACCCTAGCTGTATGACCAGCAAGTCCACAATTTAGGCATTTGCGGCATTGCACACTAGCATGATGATGAAGGTTACATTGGTTGCACATAGGTGCAGTTCCGTTGTATGGCATCTTAGCAAGGGGTTGAGCTGGTTGGTTAGGGACAACTTGATTGTTTTGAGCAACCACGGCGAAGTTCTGGGAAGCCTTACGCTTCTTTGACTTCTTGGAGGATTCAGTCTGCTTATCCTTCGGTTTCGTTTCATCGGTTGGTTTCTTGTCGCATTTTCGGAAGAGTTTACCCTTCCTGATCTGAGATTTAGTCAGGGTAGTGGATAGCTCAATGGCCTGTCTAACTGTGGTAGGGTTGCTACTAGTAACAATGTCTTGAATGGAATCAGGGAGGCCATCAATGTACTTTTCAATTGCCTTATCCAAAGGCGTAACCATGGTTGGACATAACAGACTTAGTTCCTCATATCGGTCCGTGTAGGTTCGATGCTCACCACTATCTTGTTTAAGATCGTTGAATTCCCTTTCCAACGCCATGATTTCATGACGAGGACAAAATTCCTTCATCATTAGAGCTCAAAGCTCTTCCCAGGTTTGAGCTAGTACCATATCGGCACCCCTATCTCTCATCACACCATTCCACCATGTTAATGCTCGTTTCTCAAAAACATTAGATGCGAATTCAACCTTTTGCTCATTTGGACACTGAACATGTCTGAATGTGCTTTCTAGACTCTCGAACCATTGTAGGAGTGCAGTTGCTCCTTGAGACCCATAAAATTTCGATGGCTTAGCTGAATTGAATGTTTTGAAGTTACACTGAGCATTGTTATTGTTGTTATTGTTAATTGCTTGGTTTATTTGGGTAATGAGGTTCGGAATCACAGCAGCCATCTGCTGAACTATTGTGGCTGCGACGGCAGCATTTTCAGTTTGATCGCGTCTAGGAGGCATTTTCTAAAAAGAACAAGAAAACATGAGAAACGAGTGAGATTGACATTTGAATGGACAAAAGAGATATTGAAGATATCAACGAAACATAAGAAAGACGATCATCCATTTGTTACCTCGAACAAACAAACGACGCACAATGGTTGAACAAAGTAAATAGGTCCTTATAATGTATCGCGAAGACATGCTTTAGCCTATAAGTGGGAACTCACCCCAAGAGTTCCCAGGTAAGAGTGACTGCCCGATTATGTGGATTTGTACGAACACTCTAGCCTTAGACAGAAAACTCGGGATACAGGCACCCACCCTTCCAGATTGCACGTGTTCACATTAATAAGACCCAAACTTTGACGAGATTTTGAAAACTTTGAAGTTGAAAACCTTATATTAAATTATCTAAGAAGAGATGTTTAGTTTTCAAGTTGGATTCGTAATTCATGTTCTTGTTGTGGTTGTCACCTAAAGATAGGCAACGGTATCCATCCTTCTTCTTGACAAATAAGATTGGTGCTCCCCAAGGAGACGAACTAGGTCTAATGAAACCTTTGGCTAGCAATTCATCTAGTTGCATTCTTAATTCCTTCATCTCCGTTGGTGCCAACCTATAAGGTGCCCTAGCAACTGGTGCTGCTCCAGGGATGATGTCAATTCTGAATTCCACTTGCCTATCTGGTGGTAACCCAGGTAGTTCTTCAGGAAAAACTTCAGGGTATTCAGAAATGACGGGGATATCTTCCATCTTCGATTTAGGCTCATCAATAATCACTTGTGCCATGTAGATGACACAACCCTTCTTTAAACACTTAGAGGCCTTGAGCATAGTCACTTGCTCAGGCAGTCCATACTGGGTATCTCCCCGAATGGTAAGTGATTCACCAGACAGAGTCTTAATCACCACTTGCTTCTTGTTGCAGACAATTTGGGCCTGGTTATGAGATAACCAGTCCATACCCAAAACTATGTCGAAACCGGCTAACTTAAAGGGAAGTAGGGTCAAAGGAAAAGAGTGGTTCTTAATGGATATAACACATCCATCTAACACAGTTGAGACGGTTTCTATGGTGCCATCTGCTAACTCCACCTCATACTTCACACTTAAGGTTTTAACAGGTAAATTCAGTAATTTGCAAAACTTATTATCTACAAACGATTTATCAGCGCCTGAATCAAAAAGTACTCTTGCATAGACATCGTTTATGAGGAAGGTACCTGTAATCACGTTGTCGTCCTGGACAACTTCTTTCGCATCCATCCTGAAGACTCTAGCATTGGTCTTCTTTCCTTCATCGTCTTTCTTTGCATATTTTGGGCAGTTGGTCTTAATGTGCCCCTTTTCATTGCAACGGTAGTACGTTGCGTCCTTCAACTTTTTGCAATCCAAGGTCTTGTGATCCTTGGACTTGCATATCCCACATGCAAAGGTTTTCGACTGGGTCTGCGAATTCGATTCATACCTGCACTTCCTGAAGTGTTGTTTCTTGCAGATCTTACACTTGGGCTTTTCTCTAGACTGATGCCCATCCTTTCTAAACTCAGACCCTTTCTTGTGGTTATTGTTTCCTCGATGCTTCTTGTTTGACCTTCGTGAATTGTCATCTTCAGGCTTTCTTTTCTCGACATCCGTGTTCCCCAGCGATCTCTGTCGGACCGCGTCCAGTGTGAGGGACAAGGATATATCAGTTACTGATCTGAAAGTTGTTGGCCGAGAGGCCTTCACGCTTGCCTTTATCTCTGGGGCTAAACCCCCAATGAAACGAGCGATTCTTTTGGGTTCCGGGGTCACCAGATACGGAACCAATCTGGACAATGTATTAAAGCTCATAAGGTAAGCTTGGCAATCCATGTTCTTCATAACCAAGGATAAGAAATCGGACTCAATCTTTTCTACCTCATGTTGAGGACAGTAGTTCTCCCTGATGAGGGCAACAAATTGCTCCCATGTCATGTTGTACAATGGGATCTTCCCGGTAGCTTGAATCAACGATCTCCACCAGGCTAAGGCCTCACCTTTAAATGATTGAGACACAAACTTTACCACATCCTTCTCAGCGCATCCGCTGATATCAACCACGGTATCCATCTCATCCAGCCATGTCATACAGTCTATGGCCCCTTTTTCCCCAGTGAAATCCCTGGGTTTACATGAAACAAAGTATTTGTAGGAGCAACCCTTATCGCGGGGTCCTTGATTCAGCATTATCTTCTGAGACGGATCACTTTTATGATTTGAAGAGTGACGATCGTCATCTTCTTTCCTAGGTTCATCCTTCTTGGAGGGTGGCTTTGAATGCGGTGTAGATAGGGTCCTACTTCGAGTCCCACTATATTCTTCATACTGCCGCTCTAAGGCCTTTGTAACAGCGTCGTCTACTAACGCTTTCAGTTCAGCACCCGTTATATTAATTCGGGCGTTATCATTATTCTCCCTTGGGTGACTATTAATTTCGTCCGAGTCAGCCATTTTAATTTGAACTGTTGCATAAGACAATGACAATAGCTTATTTGGGAGTTTATTATGGAATTGTCTTTTATAGCAATTCATTAACCACGGTAACACAAGCCATATTTGGTTAATTTGTTAATCATATTTATTTAGGATTTTTATTATAATTTATCCTAATTATAAAAACAATAACAGTTTTATTAGTGGCACAACAGCCTAGTCACAAGGACATTTTTAAATTATAAGCTATAATTTCAGAGAATCAAAGCTTTAAGGTTTGAACGTAGTTCTTTACCTTTTTCGGACAGGGAGTCATAGCTACCACTGTCTTTTGGCTCATCTAGAAATGAGCAAGGCCCGTAGGCACTATATTTCCAATGTATGGTCATAATATGATCATCTTAATTGATGACCTAAACCCATGATTCATAGATCATTATGTTGGGTTAGGAATCTTTTGAAGAATCCTTATTTAAGAATGACGTGTGTGATTTTAATGAATCACGTCTGCCAGGAGTGTTAACATATTTTTAGATGTTAACAGGGATCCGAATCTTTTAAACAGGTCTTACCATCTTGGCCAGGTCTTTACAACGACACTCAGGCTAGGTTTCACTCTTAAGATTCTTATTCAATATTTAATAGGCAGATTATTAATAAAAAGGAATGATTTTGATTTATTTATTTCATATATAATATTTATGCATATAATGGCAAAATGAAATTTATAAACTTAACATTCCAATAATCATAAAAAGTACATACTGCCCTAAACGGGTCTTTTTAACAGAACACTTACCCACGCAGGGGTCACACTGAAACATTAGTCTACACAGGGACTTAAATAAACAACATACCCTCGTAGGGGTTAACAGAAAGATAGGCCCACGCAGGGGCTCAAAAGACAACCATACCCACGCAGGGGTCAAAACAGCAAGACAGGCCCACGCAGGGGCTCAACTGAAACAAGGAAACTACAATCAATAATTGAAGGATTCAATTGTCCTTCTTGCTCTTCCCTTTTATTAAACTTGTCAATCCCTGGACGAAACTTTGTCGCTCCCTGCGATCTCTGTGAAAGTCTCGCTCGACTTGGTCCAATCTTTGAAGAATTTCTTCCCGTTTGGGTGGGGAAAACCGTGGCGGCTGCGATTGTTGCCGAATTATAGGTCTAGCAGGTATTTGGTACCCATGGGTTGGGTACCCTACTCCCCAAGGAGCTCCATACGGTCCTTCCGGGTGAAGGGCGTTGTAATTGGCCGCTACCAAGTATGGGTCGGCTTCAGCGTAATTATAGTTGGTGTGAGCCGGCTGCTCAAACGGGTTATATGCCATTGAACCAGTGTAGGCAGGAATCGGGTTATCAAAACCCATCGGTGGTGGTTGTGGTGCAACTGGGTTTGAAGGTCCACCCATTTGCGGGTCTTCCTGTAGTGGCGGATAATGACTGCCACTTGAGTGTCGAGGAGAGCTGAAGTGAAAATCTCCTCCACGCGCGGAGATTCGCGCGCCTGTCCTCCTACGCCTCGACGGTTCTGGAGGTGCCTGATTAACTGGTGGTGGTGGAGGCGGTGGCGTGACAGCCACGAAACGTGAATCCCCAGAGGGATCTTGCTGCTGTTGTTGCTGCTGGTGAGGCGACGAATGATGCGAGGGTGTAAAATACCACTCGAACTGGTTAAACCGTGCCTGGTAACTGTCTGGACCACGGTAGGGTGATCCATGAAAAGACGAACCATCTGAGACCTCGATAGGATGGTTGGGGGTCCCGGTTGCAAGCTCGACGGGATCCGTGTCCTCGTCCTTGTCTTCTGCATGATCGCCGGAGAAATGATCCTCTGGCCCCAATGGGTTAAAACCCACTGGTTCTTGTATGCAGTTTGCCGGGTTTAACCGGCCTTGAAAGACGGGAGTGGGGTCTCCAAAGGAATGGTGCGATAGGGATCGCTGAAGGGGTATATACGAAGGTTGAGGGTTGTCGGGCTCGTTTTCTGACTGTGGCCCATAGGAGTTATGAAAGGGAGGCGTTGAACTATGTGAAACAGACCATCTAGCGGGCTCCACATTTGTCCTCCAGTTCTCTCGAGGATCAGCACTTGCAGTGGCAGAAGGAGCTCGCCTGTGCGAAGGCCCGGCCTCGTGATCATTGGGGGCGGTGATTGGCCCCTTGCCTCGTCCTCTTCATCTGAAAAATCTTGGCGGCATTTTTAGACCTGTCGATATAACATAAGATAACAACAAGAATATATAAAATAAAAGACAAAGTTAAAATAAATTGAAACAAATTTGGATTGTTCCTATGTTCTTTGTCTAGACTCGAAAATTTTGGAATGTGCAATTGTGTAACTGAGATTAAACACAAAAGGCTAGTGTTTAATTCACTCAGAGTTGGCTCTGATACCAACCTGTCACACCCCGATATTTCCACGTTTGACCGGTGGGCCCGGTGGGGGAGTATCGTGACGTGGTTGGCAATATTACAGTCAAACAACACAATATTTAAATGCACAGCGGAAGCAATTGAAAGATATATTTCAACCGAATATAATTTGTAATATCAAGTATTACTACAGTTGAAAATAATCCACAGACGGATCAAAAATAAATAGGAAACATTGTTCAACAGTTTGACGTCCAAGCTTGCGTGACTTATGGTGGACGCTAGGAGAAAAGCCAGCCTAGTTCGCTTAGTACCTGCACTTAATCTTTTTGGGAAAATACGTCAGTTTACACTGGTAAATACAATTAACCGACTCATTTTTAAAATGATTAAAAATTGATTTAGATGCACATGGCACAAACTTTTTATAACTTGGGATAATTATTTAAATATATAATCTCGTAAAAGAATTACATGTTCCTTATGCGTTTAGTAGCCCGGATCGTGCCGGGTTAAAGATCAATAGACACACCACATTATTTAATTTGGCACCGACGGGTGTACGCCTACACCCCGCGCTTAGGTCGTGGCCATTTCGTAAAATGATGCCAAGGATATCCGGGACATGGTCATTAACCTCCCAAAGGCTTTAAGCAAACAAAACAATTTAAACGGGCCGATTAATATCAATTTAACCATCATACGATTAAAGATTTAATGCCCGACCAAGCGGTATTTTATATACCGTACCCCAAGCCCGTATAGGGAAAATAAGTTAAAAGTATTTACCTTTGCAAGTATAATTCACAAACAGCAAATGCAAGTAGCTTTTACTGGTCCTCCTATTCTGGAACGAAGGTTTATAATAACCTATTAGAATCCTAACGGGTCTTTAATTAAGCCTAAACATAGACCGGTTAGTTTGATAGATACGGTTCGTACGCACGATTAAGCGAAGACCGGAATAGAATGTGATTTAGACTCGACAAGTTTGAAGACTTTCCTTATATGGGTACATTATAGACATTCTGGATTTTGAGATAAAAACGATAAGGTTTGACCCGTTTCGGCTAATTTATGCAAACTAGTTACATAAACCGAACCGAACGCGCAAGAAGCGTAACGGGTAACCGTAAGAGCCATATACAGGTTTCCTAAGTTAATATGCCTCAAATATATTGTGACATCAGTAATATATCTTATATTATGCCCGAAACGAATATAAACACAAACTATGCCCCGTAGGGGTAGTTTGGTCATTTACAAGGTTATAAAAGAGTTCAAGTATTAACCTGAGTTACAGGTCTGATATAATCAGCAAAAATACTTAATTTGATAAGTTATAACAGTAGGGTATTGCATATATGTGAAACTTATCAATTATAACCAAACTATGCACCGTAGGGGCATTTTGGTAATTTCACATAAGCCGAAAAGCTCAAAACTGAAGTCTGAGTTAAACAACTTTTGCTTACTATTAAAATATTATAATTTACCTAAAATATCAGTAGGTATCAACCCTTGTATGTTTAAAATAGTTTTAGTACATACTATGCTTAAACACGCTTAAAAAGGCGATTAGAAGCCGTTCCCGGGTTCTATATAGAAAGCTAATATTTTTATTATTCCAGAAAGCTTAAAATAATTTATTTATCATTTAAAATCAGTAGCAAAAGGTTTGGGGTCAAAAAGATATGTAAAACTCATTTTATAGCCCGAAAGGGCAAAACCGACAATTACCGAATCAAGCCTATGACTCTAAGTTATGCTCAGCCTAAAATTAATTAAAAATCTTCAAAAATCCCAAAATAATATATTACATCAGTGGGTAAAGAGTTTGATATCAAAAAGAGGGTTTAATTAGGCTATATGCTAATTACGCCGTTAAATCGCTAAAAAGCTTTCTAATTACGCTAATGAGCATAACTCTCAATCTACTCCTCAAACTGATGTAAAATTTTGGGTACAAGTTTATATATCAGTAATTAAGGTTTCTACTCTTTTACATTTTCAAAAATCACGTTTTATGGTGAAAAGGGCATAATGGTCAACATATGAGCAATTAACGGAATCATGCATATTAATTGGATAACTATTGAACCAAGGTGTATAATCAAAGAGGGTTATACTAGCATGTAACCTGGTCCAATTAAAGCTCTAAGGCATTTCTAAAACATGCTTAAACGGGTCAGAACTGAAAGTCAAAGCAAAAGTCAAATTATGCGACTTTCGGTTCCGAACCGGGTCTCTACTGAAATTTGTCGGGTTGAACATGTTTAGACATGTTCTTATATTAATTACCAAGTTATATTAATGATCAAACAGGTTGTATGGGTTCTACATTGCTAATTATGTATTAATTTGAAATTAAGCATCGTGTTGACTTTTTAATAACAAGTTTGACCCGATAAACGACCTAGTTAGAGTGGGAATCAGAGGGAGCCCTTTTAAGGGTTTAATGCCCACATAATTACCAACTTATAACTACTTTCAATTCGACTAATCACTGGACCATCAATGATTAATCGCTAAGTCAACCGTTAATTACGACGGTTTGACTTTGAAGCTAAAACTAAGTAAAAACTCAACTAAGAAAGGTTAAGCATACTTACTGAAGTCCTATACACGATTAGGAAGGCTTAGGGTCTGCTCTTAAGCTCCAAGAAGCTCCAGAAATGCAGAAGGAATGAGTGATCAAATGGTTGCAACTTTGTGGCTTTATATAGTGATCAAAACTCAATGGATTGTTGACAAATAAGTCTATCCATGTTCCCTGATTATGTACAAATGTTCCTAGGGTCTAAAACGCTTGTAGGGATCGTCCAAAGAAGTGGAAAATCGAATATAAGTCGGTTATTGCATTTAAACAGCAAACAGTCGGATTTATTGTCGCTGGGTACCCCTTACGGACCGTAAGGGGTGGGCTTACGGTCCGTAAGCCATCTGCAGAAGACAAAAAATGTTGTTCTTTCGGGGTTTGAAAGGGAAATTGATGTATAATCGATTTTGGGGCTTCAATTATCAATATGGGGCCTTATGAATAGGTCCTAAATAGTTAGGATCACCTTAAATGATGCACATATGTCTTGGACATTATCGAAAAGCCATAAACGAGGGGTTGTCATGCATTTCTTCGTAGGATTTCCATTCTTGCAAATATGAATCAGTTATTGCTAGAAATCACCGGATTTGAATATATACCAGATGTTTATTAGTCTTGGGGATTCATAATGAGGTCGTTCAGAGGTGTAGAATTAACATGACGACACTTTTAAATCCTGTCATACATCTTTAATTATATCCGGGTTTATATCACTTTTGTCTTACATGACACGTGCCGTTATTTCATTGAACACGAATTTTCGAGGTGTTACAATAATGTATTGACACGTGTAATAAACCCTAATGAAGTCAAACATGGAATTTAAGGGACTAATTTTTCGAAAAATCGAAAACCTTGATTATGAAAGGACTGGAAGTGTTTGTATACCTAAAATAAGTTTTTGAATAACCTCGTACGGTATTTATATTAAAAAATGAGCCACTTGTTGATCGAGTTTAGCCGTTCGTGTAATTAATTGAAAGTTTGCGCAATGAAGGGTTAAAAGCATCAACATGTTAATTCTTACCTCTGAGTGACCTTTTAACAAACCGGGAGCTTCATAATATTTGATTATACTCTCGGGAATGCCAAACATTGACCGTCTAAAGTTTTTATGCATATAAGTAAAGTTACGTGCAACTTTGCAAGTTAAAGGGACTAAAAGTGTGAATATGTTTAATTATACCTCTGAATGACCTTTTAGCGAACCCGAAGCATCATGATGTTTAATAATACTCTCAAGAATGCCTAATATGGATTAGATGAGGCTTCGATGCTATTAAACGATGATATGCGCATGTTTGCGCATTAGAGGGACCTAAAGCGTCAACTTTTGAATCTACGCATTTTGATGACCATTTAAGAAAACGAGAGCGTAGTAATATTTAATTATATGCTTGGGAATGACCATTATGGTCCATGGAAGGCTTGGATGTCAGTAAACGACATTTCGCGCTACTTTGTGCGATTAAAGGACTATTTGCGTCAAACTGCAAAAGTATGCCGATTCGTAGGGTATCGGACCTTCCAGAATATGACCATGAGTTAAACATACCCTATTTATCCTTTATACAGCTTAGATATAGGCTTGGAGGTGTTTAGTGCGCAAAAATAAACTTTTAAGTCATGCAGGGACTAAAAGTGTCAAAAAGTGCACAAGTTTGCACTTTCGCGCATATCTCACATTCTGGATATACCCGGGCACCCAAAAATTTATGTAAGCATTAAAATATTTTATTTTAGTGTTCGGCATGATAAAATTTCATTCCTCGCGTAATTTGGATCATTTTTCGCGTATGTTCGTGTTTCGTCGTAATTAGACGAACAACGTGACCGTACGGCCAAACGAACCGACATCCAACATGTTTTTGAGCATTTTTCATGTCCCTCATATTTAGGCATCATTGTAGAGACCTAAAAATGGTTTAACAGGCCTTAAACATGCCAAACGTGACCTTAGAAGCTAACAGGGACCATTTCTGCAATTATTGGAAACTTCTGTTGCTGATCTGAGTAGTAGGCGGGCCGCGTAAGCTCTCTTTGATTCTTACGCGGGCCGTGTGATTCCATCAGAGCTGCAAAATCAGTTTACAGCCATTTACATCCTGTTCCAGCTTGATCCAGCACTTGCAAATGGTATTTCTTCAATCCTTGGGCACCCATAGTGTTGAAAAACAGTGGGTAATAGGTGTATGGTCCAGATTTAATCACGATTATCGAGGAACGATCCTAACGGTCCTCTAAATCCTATAAATACCCCACTTCATTTCTTGCCAAACCCACACTTGATTTCTGAATTCTCTAAGTTGGAGACATTGCTCTTCATACCTGAGAATTTAGGATCAAAACCTCCTTGCTTGGACCCTTTGTAAGTGTTCCTTCGTGCTTAGTTTAATTGTTTAGCGTTTATAGCCGAAAAGTCAAGCGTTTTTGATAAACACTTTGACTTTTAAATGGTTAAGCCATTGTTCGCAACGAATGTCACACCCCGACCACGTGGAACATACAAAACGTGGCGGAAATATCGGGGAGTGTTGTAACAGAATTAATTGTTTCAAATCCATGGCAATTGAAGTTTCGTTTTATTGATTCAAAGTGTTACAATGTCTTAACAAACAAGAAAATACAACATAATTAACTAGTCTTGCATCTTTTATTGTCACTAAAGCCCAAGTCTGTCTATGTGTATCCTGATCATCTTGTACAACAGCTCCTGAAAAACACATGTGAAAATAGGTACGTCAGCATAAAAATGCCTGTGAGATACATAGGTTTTGTGAAAATAAGATTCATGACTTATGTTTGAGAAAATGTTTAGTCATGAACCTTGTTATTTGCTTTGTCTTTTAAATCATTTGAAAAACGATAAGATCAGATGATAAGTACAAATAAATGTAAGGTTAAATGAATAACCAAGTAAAATGTGTTTGCATAAGATAAGTTGTTTATAAATCAATGTCTTGTGAAAAGTATGTTATTTGTATGAAATGTTCTATGTCTCAAACTGAAATGATTCAAATAACGTTACGACATGTAATACCATACAAACACTTATATATAGGAAGTACCAGCGGCGTATCCACCATGCTTGTATCATATTACACACGCATCGTTACTTAATCACTTAATCAAACCAAACCAAACAATGTAAAATGTTCATGTCAAGATGTAAATCATGTCAAAATGTCTATGTCAAATATCCATGTCAAATGTCTATGTCAAATATCCATGTCAAATGTCTATGTCAAAATGTCATGTATGGCAAGTGAAAGGTCTCAACTAAACCATATGCACAAGAACAAAGTATTGAAGTAAAACTTGGTTTAAATCAAAGCTATGTTTTGTGTAAATGCATGATCAAATGTCAATCATGTTAAAATGTCTATGTCAAATATCCATGTCAAATGTCTATGTCAAATATCCATGTCAAATGTCTATGTCAAAATGTCATGTATGGCAAGTGAAAGGTCTCAACTAAACCATATGCACAAAAACAAAGTATTGAAGTAAAACTTGGTTTAAATCAAAGCTATGTTTTGTGTAAATGCATGATCAAATGTCAATCATGTTAAAATGTCTATGTCAAATATCCATGTCAAATGTATATGTCAAATATCCATGTCAAATGTCTATGTCAAAATGTCATGTATGGCAAGTGAAAGGTCTCAACTAAACCATATGCACAAAAACAAAGTATTGAAGTAAAACTTGGTTTAAATCAAAGCTATGTTTTGTGTAAATGCATGCAAATATTTAATATGAACATTTATGCGGTATTGTGAATATGCATACATCCAAGCCTGGCGACTGAGGTGATAAACCCTTTAAACAAATTAAAGGTCTATCTGTCTTTATAACAACGAATTCGGTCATTCCTTTCATCCCCTTTCCCTGGGACGTCCGGAACGGGAGTTGTCAATTCCTATGGTACCACTACCTACTAACGAACGACATGATCGGTGTTAATGAATGTATTGTCCCATGTAAACAAACCAAATGTCATACCAAAAATGTAAGCATGTGATGAAAAACAATGTACTAAGTATGCACGCAATGGACATAAATAACATAAAAATGTAAATGTAAAACGATGTACTAAGTATGAACTAAATGGACATACATAGCATAAAATGTAAATGTAAAATGATGTACTAAGTATGAACTAAATGGACATACATAGCATAAAACACAATGAGATCATGTACTATAATGTACTAACGAACATAGCAGTATATGATGTGAAAACAGGAAAGCATGAAAGTAACAAGTAGGCACATGTGTTTCACCCCAAAACAGTTTGGAAAACAGTAAAAGAGGGGTCTATGTACTCACTTGAGATTGCTCAGAAGTCTTAAGATAACCACCAAGCAATGCTAGAGATCACGGAAATCAAACGGCACCTAATATAGGTAACTATGTTAAATAACCGGACCTAAATCGGAAGACTGGGTAGCATTAGGGTTTGTAAACCAAACGAGTGTGGAGACTCGTGTGATATGGTTTAACAAAGCCTACATACTAAATGAAACCTAACATAACTGCCTACGACCCATTACGACCCGTTTAGGTAGCTTATGCTACTTTAACGCGTCGTTCGCGTGAAACGCGTTCGGACCGCCTAACTAGTCCTATGACAAGTATTATATGCCTAAACATGTTAAATAATCAGTTATGTGACAAAGGTTTAGGTTACATATGCTTAATTACCAATTATACATGAAAAGGGTATTCTGGTAATTTACCTAAGGCATATAAACTACCTATCATACAACTACTTAAACGTCGTGACCATAAGGTATAACCTCGGAAGGTTATTCCCTACACTATGGTCACCTAATGTATTTGGTCGGATCCTAATGATCGACCAAACTGGGTCGGGTTCGAAGGTATAGGCGATTTATCAGATCGCCTACCCTACGACCCTAGACAACGTGGTAATCAGTAGGCATAGTCCCAAGGGACTATAACCATCGTGATTACAATCACGTTGCGAAGTTCTAACGAACTTCGCATTGACCATCACTGGTCAACGCTGAAAGTCAAACAAAGTTTGACTTTCTGACTCGAAAAGCAGTAAAAATAAGGAAAAGAACGAAAGAATACTTACGAAGGGTCCCCGAATGCTAATCTAAATCAGTATAGTTCAGGTATGAAACAAAGTTTCAACTTAGAACACAACTAATAAGATTCTAGTAAGTAATGAGGTTGGAATGGCATGGGTATATATAGTTTTTGGTGAACCGTTGAGATTGTTTCTTGGAAAAGGGGAAAAGATCTAGCCCGTACACTTGTCACAAAGTTGTGGTGGCTAAAAATGGACACCATAGGAGTTTAACAAGTGTCATTTGGCCTTTGGGAGGTGTTAAGGGCTGAATAAATGAGTTTATGCATTTTTTTTTTCTATTTTTTTTTTTTATTATTTTAGCAGTTTTGCAGTTTTGGTTCCTATGCGCGTATCGTCGTGTTTTGGCACTTCTAACACCCGTTAAGCCCATTTTTAAGCTTCACAAGGATGTTAAAGTATAGGAAACATGAAACATGCTCAAAAATATGTCGGATGTCGGTTCGTTTGGTCGTACGATCGCGATGTTCGCTTAATTACGACGGAATGCGCATAAGCGCGAAAAACGATCCAAATGACGCGACGAATGGATTTTTCTTAAGGCGAACACTAAAATATAATGTAGTCATGCTTACATAAATTTTTGGATGTCCAGATGTATTCAGAACGTAAGTTATGCGCGAAAATGCAAACTTGTGCACTTTTTGACACTTTTAGTCCCTGAATGACACAAAAGTTTATTTTAGCATACCGAACCCCTCAAAGCCTATTTCTAAGCTATGTAAAGGATATTTATGGTATGTTTAACTTATGGTCATGTTCCGGAATGTCTGTTACAGTTCAAATTGGCATACTTTCGCAGTTTGTCAACTTTAGTCCCTGTAAGCGAATTAACTTGGTTTTGCCATACCAAAGCCTTCAAAACTTATTTCTAAGTTATGTAAAGGTTATTTAAGGTATGTTAAGCCTATTTCACTATGCCGGAGTGTTCGTTGCATTAAACTGGTTATATTTACGCATTAGTGCGCGTATAACCTTCCAGAAAGCGATTTAGAGCTTGAAATCGAACATGAGTCGATATGTGCAAAAGATACACATATTTATACAAGTCCAAAGTATGAAATACATTATTTCATTGGTTTGGCATTTGTTTGATGGCCGTGGAGGCACAGGTGTTACAGTCTCCCCTACTTTAGGAAATTTCGTCCCGAAATTTATTTAGAGGAAACTTGTGAGAGTTTAAAACATGAAGTTGAAAAGATCAAACAACATTGGTTAGGGTTCTTGAACTTCTAGTAACCTTAATAACATTATGTTTGCAATGTAAGAGGGACACTTATATACAAGTATATGAAGTGTCATTGGTGCGTCCACCATGCCTCCATTACATCGTTCTCATTTTGTTATTGTTGTCACTATCGGTTCCTTCACATAATAAATCTTACTGGATTTCTGTGCACTAAATTTCATAATTATGTGCGCATCCATAATTAGAGAATTCCTTGCACAGTTCACACAGTCTATTTTATAATGTGTATGGTAAAACCAAATGAACAATCCTGTGATGAGCGTGACTTAGGCCGCCATAGAGTCCTTTAGACTAAATCAATAAATGATTTAAATAGACTATCAAGGAGTCTGTCCAGCTACATCACTAGATGTCGTTCTTTAACCAAATTGTGGATCAATCTTTTTGATTAGACCACTAAAGGGTCTCTAATGAATCATGGAGCAGTACTATATAATCCAAGGGTCTTAACTATTACATAGAAGCCTTTTAAGGATTTAAGGTAGTACCTTTTGAATATCCTGCTACGAATCTCTCATATGAAGATATGAAAGATCCTGCGAGGATTTGGATAACGAATATCCAGAGTATTAAAACACAAAAATGCATAAAAGAAAACATAAGATGAACTAACACATAGTCACATAACCACAAAATTGTTTAACTAGAAGTTTGTTCTGCTAACAGAGTACATGTATTTAAAGCACACTAGGAATCCATCTCGTGGATTTCATTTGGTACTTTAAACATTATCAAGAATCTAACTATAAAGATAGAAAGATCTTTAAAAGAAAGAATTCGATTTCGATTTTAAGGAATCGAAATGTTCGAATTTAAGTATATGAGGAAATCCAATTAAGGACTCTGATTTGAATGATGATCATCCACAAGGATCTAATTGTGAAGATAAAAAGATCCCTTATGGATTTTAGAAGTTGAAGATGTTTTGATACCTTGCACTGGACGTGCTTATGTCAAAACATGAAGTAAAAATGCTTATGAAATTGAGATGCTAGATATGCCAAGGCGACATATGAAGCAGAATTTTGAAGGTTAAGTCAATGTATGAGGAAAATATTTTTGAAAACTATGCATGGGGTTCTTTTAAGAAAAAGGTGTTTAACGTTTTTGAAACCTTATATATAATACTTTTGAAATCATAAAGTAGGTGTAATAGGTAGATATATTTACAAAAATGTTTTAAAAATCATGCGAAATGAATTTTGAAATTATGTATAAGGTTTTTGAAAGACATGAATGATGCTTTTCGAAATCATGCACTTGATCAGAAAATGTATTGTGTTAATATTGTCTTCAGACTATATGAAATATTTTGAAATTAGAAAGGTTGGTTTTGATAACATGGCCAATGTTTTTGAAATAACACAGACAATGCATCTAGAAAAATTGTTTTCAAACTACATGAAATGTTTTGAGATCATGAAGATTGTTTTGAAATACTGGTACTGTGTATGTTGAAAAATTAAAACGTAATGGGTATGAGATTTGAAAATATCCTTAGTTATCCAACCAAGGATTAAAGGTAAAGGTGTGTAAAAAGCACGATTACTCATAATTTCACTTTATTTCCTGTACTTCGTTTCTTTGAATGAAACGAGTACTTAGAACTTTCGAGGAAATTATGAGCGATCACTTGAAAGTGAGAATCACAAGAGTAGTTTGTAAGGAACATAGTTCCTTAATGCAGGTATCATAGGAAAATCATACACACGTGTAACTATACTTGTATATCAGAATTTGTGAACAACGATTTTTATTTATGAACAAGACATATTGTTTCACAATACACGAAACAAAAGAAACAAAGACATAAGACAGCAACATCCTTTGTTCAGCCAAATGCTCATCCGAGGGTTGGATTTGCACTGACTATCTTCGGGCAGTTGTTCCTGAAATGGCTCGTATCGCCACAGTTGTAGCAAGTACCACGCGGGAAACGAGCTTGAGTAGGGTTGACTTGGAGTTGGGTAGCAGCAAGATTTGCAACAGCTTTGTTCTGGATAGCAAAGCGGCATGTGTTGACCAAATGTCCCCTCCGTCCACAGTAGGTACATTTGGAGCAGGGTATGAGGTTTGAATGATGACGGTTGCATCGCTTGCACCTAGGAGCAGTTCCTAAGTACGGCTTCCTAGCTGGTGGCCTTGCCACTTGGCTAGGTCCAGCTTGATTAGGTGTAACCGCTGCGGGTTTCCTCGAAGCCTTACGCTTCCTTGATGTTGTTGCAAGCCTGACTACTGCTTCATTTGGTGTCTCTTGAGTGGCTTCATTGTCGAGACGAGAGGCTTCATTGTTAAGACGAGCCATGGCAATACCTAAATCCACAGTCCTCTGAATCACTTCGCCAATTTGCTGGACAAATTTGGCTGTTCGCTCGGGCATTTGACCAGTTCCAAGAGGAATAGACATTCTAGAAGAAAATGAAAGACAGAGGAAGAAACGAGTGAAAGGTTATTGGATAATCAATACAGAATGTTAACGAATGAAAATTGTGATCATTTGTTTGTTACCTAAGGCAAACAAATGAGATGGTGACAATTCAAAGTAAATAGGTCAAAAAAATAATGTATCGCGAAGACATGCTCGCCTATAAGTGAACACTCATCCCAAGAATTCCCAGGTAAGCACAACTGGTCTCGCGTCTGATGAGATGTATACGAAGTGCTTGCCTAGACAGAAAACCCAGAATACAGGCATTCACCCTTCCAGTTTGCACGTGTTCACATTATTTAAAACCCAAAACCTTGACGAAGTTTTGAAAACTCAAAGGGGTTCAAATCCATATAACAGAGAGTTCAAAACCTTACAATAGAGGGTTCAAAACCTAGTAATCAATCATCCTAGAACAGATGATTAGTTTTCAAAGCGGTTTTGAAATTCATGTTCTTGTTGCGGTTGTCACCTAAGGATAGGTGACAGTATTGTTTTATGACTAAACGCAAGTAAACTCGCGTTAGGGTCCTAGAAAGGTTATAGACTAGGTCAAAGCATTACTAATAACCTAATTCCCTATAACCATTGGCTCTGATACCATCTTTTCTGTCACACCCCGACCACGTGGAACATACAAAACGTGGCGGAAATATCGGGGAGTGTTGTAACAGAATTAATTGTTTCAAATCCATGGCAATTGAAGTTTCGTTTTATTGATTCAAAGTGTTACAATGTCTTAACAAACAAGAAAATACAACATAATTAACTAGTCTTGCATCTTTTATTGTCACTAAAGCCCAAGTCTGTCTATGTGTATCCTGATCATCTTGTACAACAGCTCCTGAAAAACACATGTGAAAATAGGTACGTCAGCATAAAAATGCCTGTGAGATACATAGGTTTTGTGAAAATAAGATTCATGACTTATGTTTGAGAAAATGTTTAGTCATGAACCTTGTTATTTGCTTTGTCTTTTAAATCATTTGAAAAACGATAAGATCAGATGATAAGTACAAATAAATGTAAGGTTAAATGAATAACCAAGTAAAATGTGTTTGCATAAGATAAGTTGTTTATAAATCAATGTCTTGTGAAAAGTATGTTATTTGTATGAAATGTTCTATGTCTCAAACTGAAATGATTCAAATAACGTTACGACATGTAATACCATACAAACACTTATATATAGGAAGTACCAGCGGCGTATCCACCATGCTTGTATCATATTACACACGCATCGTTACTTAATCACTTAATCAAACCAAACCAAACAATGTAAAATGTTCATGTCAAGATGTAAATCATGTCAAAATGTCTATGTCAAATATCCATGTCAAATGTCTATGTCAAATATCCATGTCAAATGTCTATGTCAAAATGTCATGTATGGCAAGTGAAAGGTCTCAACTAAACCATATGCACAAGAACAAAGTATTGAAGTAAAACTTGGTTTAAATCAAAGCTATGTTTTGTGTAAATGCATGATCAAATGTCAATCATGTTAAAATGTCTATGTCAAATATCCATGTCAAATGTCTATGTCAAATATCCATGTCAAATGTCTATGTCAAAATGTCATGTATGGCAAGTGAAAGGTCTCAACTAAACCATATGCACAAAAACAAAGTATTGAAGTAAAACTTGGTTTAAATCAAAGCTATGTTTTGTGTAAATGCATGATCAAATGTCAATCATGTTAAAATGTCTATGTCAAATATCCATGTCAAATGTATATGTCAAATATCCATGTCAAATGTCTATGTCAAAATGTCATGTATGGCAAGTGAAAGGTCTCAACTAAACCATATGCACAAAAACAAAGTATTGAAGTAAAACTTGGTTTAAATCAAAGCTATGTTTTGTGTAAATGCATGCAAATATTTAATATGAACATTTATGCGGTATTGTGAATATGCATACATCCAAGCCTGGCGACTGAGGTGATAAACCCTTTAAACAAATTAAAGGTCTATCTGTCTTTATAACAACGAATTCGGTCATTCCTTTCATCCCCTTTCCCTGGGACGTCCGGAACGGGAGTTGTCAATTCCTATGGTACCACTACCTACTAACGAACGGCATGATCGGTGTTAATGAATGTATTGTCCCATGTAAACAAACCAAATGTCATACCAAAAATGTAAGCATGTGATGAAAAACAATGTACTAAGTATGCACGCAATGGACATAAATAGCATAAAAATGTAAATGTAAAACGATGTACTAAGTATGAACTAAATGGACATACATAGCATAAAATGTAAATGTAAAATGATGTACTAAGTATGAACTAAATGGACATACATAGCATAAAACACAATGAGATCATGTACTATAATGTACTAACGAACATAGCAGTATATGATGTGAAAACAGGAAAGCATGAAAGTAACAAGTAGGCACATGTGTTTCACCCCAAAACAGTTTGGAAAACAGTAAAAGAGGGGTCTATGTACTCACTTGAGATTGCTCAGAAGTCTTAAGATAACCACCAAGCAATGCTAGAGATCACGGAAATCAAACGGCACCTAATATAGGTAACTATGTTAAATAACCGGACCTAAATCGGAAGACTGGGTAGCATTAGGGTTTGTAAACCAAACGAGTGTGGAGACTCGTGTGATATGGTTTAACAAAGCCTACATACTAAATGAAACCTAACATAACTGCCTACGACCCATTACGACCCGTTTAGGTAGCTTATGCTACTTTAACGCGTCGTTCGCGTGAAACGCGTTCGGACCGCCTAACTAGTCCTATGACAAGTATTATATGCCTAAACATGTTAAATAATCAGTTATGTGACAAAGGTTTAGGTTACATATGCTTAATTACCAATTATACATGAAAAGGGTATTCTGGTAATTTACCTAAGGCATATAAACTACCTATCATACAACTACTTAAACGTCGTGACCATAAGGTATAACCTCGGAAGGTTATTCCCTACACTATGGTCACCTAATGTATTTGGTCGGATCCTAATGATCGACCAAACTGGGTCGGGTTCGAAGGTATAGGCGATTTATCAGATCGCCTACCCTACGACCCTAGACAACGTGGTAATCAGTAGGCATAGTCCCAAGGGACTATAACCATCGTGATTACAATCACGTTGCGAAGTTCTAACGAACTTCGCATTGACCATCACTGGTCAACGCTGAAAGTCAAACAAAGTTTGACTTTCTGACTCGAAAAGCAGTAAAAATAAGGAAAAGAACGAAAGAATACTTACGAAGGGTCCCCGAATGCTAATCTAAATCAGTATAGTTCAGGTATGAAACAAAGTTTCAACTTAGAACACAACTAATAAGATTCTAGTAAGTAATGAGGTTGGAATGGCATGGGTATATATAGTTTTTGGTGAACCGTTGAGATTGTTTCTTGGAAAAGGGGAAAAGATCTAGCCCGTACACTTGTCACAAAGTTGTGGTGGCTAAAAATGGACACCATAGGAGTTTAACAAGTGTCATCTGGCCTTTGGGAGGTGTTAAGGGCTGAATAAATGAGTTTATGCATTTTTTTTTTCTATTTTTTTTTTATTATTTTAGCAGTTTTGCAGTTTTGGTTCCTATGCGCGTATCGTCGTGTTTTGGCACTTCTAACACCCGTTAAGCCCATTTTTAAGCTTCACAAGGATGTTAAAGTATAGGAAACATGAAACATGCTCAAAAATATGTCGGATGTCGGTTCGTTTGGTCGTACGATCGCGATGTTCGCTTAATTACGACGGAATGCGCATAAGCGCGAAAAACGATCCAAATGACGCGACGAATGGATTTTTCTTAAGGCGAACACTAAAATATAATGTAGTCATGCTTACATAAATTTTTGGATGTCCAGATGTATTCAGAACGTAAGTTATGCGCGAAAATGCAAACTTGTGCACTTTTTGACACTTTTAGTCCCTGAATGACACAAAAGTTTATTTTAGCATACCGAACCCCTCAAAGC
Organism: Helianthus tuberosus; assembly: GCA_030545235.1. Lineage (NCBI taxonomy): Eukaryota > Viridiplantae > Streptophyta > Magnoliopsida > Asterales > Asteraceae > Helianthus > Helianthus tuberosus. The sequence continues at coordinate 66,587,369 of CM060430.1, forward strand.
CTATTTCTAAGCTATGTAAAGGATATTTATGGTATGTTTAACTTATGGTCATGTTCCGGAATGTCTGTTACAGTTCAAATTGGCATACTTTCGCAGTTTGTCAACTTTAGTCCCTGTAAGCGAATTAACTTGGTTTTGCCATACCAAAGCCTTCAAAACTTATTTCTAAGTTATGTAAAGGTTATTTAAGGTATGTTAAGCCTATTTCACTATGCCGGAGTGTTCGTTGCATTAAACTGGTTATATTTACGCATTAGTGCGCGTATAACCTTCCAGAAAGCGATTTAGAGCTTGAAATCGAACATGAGTCGATATGTGCAAAAGATACACATATTTATACAAGTCCAAAGTATGAAATACATTATTTCATTGGTTTGGCATTTGTTTGATGGCCGTGGAGGCACAGGTGTTACAGTCTCCCCTACTTTAGGAAATTTCGTCCCGAAATTTATTTAGAGGAAACTTGTGAGAGTTTAAAACATGAAGTTGAAAAGATCAAACAACATTGGTTAGGGTTCTTGAACTTCTAGTAACCTTAATAACATTATGTTTGCAATGTAAGAGGGACACTTATATACAAGTATATGAAGTGTCATTGGTGCGTCCACCATGCCTCCATTACATCGTTCTCATTTTGTTATTGTTGTCACTATCGGTTCCTTCACATAATAAATCTTACTGGATTTCTGTGCACTAAATTTCATAATTATGTGCGCATCCATAATTAGAGAATTCCTTGCACAGTTCACACAGTCTATTTTATAATGTGTAGGGTAAAACCAAATGAACAATCCTGTGATGAGCGTGACTTAGGCCGCCATAGAGTCCTTTAGACTAAATCAATAAATGATTTAAATAGACTATCAAGGAGTCTGTCCAGCTACATCACTAGATGTCGTTCTTTAACCAAATTGTGGATCAATCTTTTTGATTAGACCACTAAAGGGTCTCTAATGAATCATGGAGCAGTACTATATAATCCAAGGGTCTTAACTATTACATAGAAGCCTTTTAAGGATTTAAGGTAGTACCTTTTGAATATCCTGCTACGAATCTCTCATATGAAGATATGAAAGATCCTGCGAGGATTTGGATAACGAATATCCAGAGTATTAAAACACAAAAATGCATAAAAGAAAACATAAGATGAACTAACACATAGTCACATAACCACAAAATTGTTTAACTAGAAGTTTGTTCTGCTAACAGAGTACATGTATTTAAAGCACACTAGGAATCCATCTCGTGGATTTCATTTGGTACTTTAAACATTATCAAGAATCTAACTATAAAGATAGAAAGATCTTTAAAAGAAAGAATTCGATTTCGATTTTAAGGAATCGAAATGTTCGAATTTAAGTATATGAGGAAATCCAATTAAGGACTCTGATTTGAATGATGATCATCCACAAGGATCTAATTGTGAAGATAAAAAGATCCCTTATGGATTTTAGAAGTTGAAGATGTTTTGATACCTTGCACTGGACGTGCTTATGTCAAAACATGAAGTAAAAATGCTTATGAAATTGAGATGCTAGATATGCCAAGGCGACATATGAAGCAGAATTTTGAAGGTTAAGTCAATGTATGAGGAAAATATTTTTGAAAACTATGCATGGGGTTCTTTTAAGAAAAAGGTGTTTATCGTTTTTGAAACCTTATATATAATACTTTTGAAATCATAAAGTAGGTGTAATAGGTAGATATATTTACAAAAATGTTTTAAAAATCATGCGAAATGAATTTTGAAATTATGTATAAGGTTTTTGAAAGACATGAATGATGCTTTTCGAAATCATGCACTTGATCAGAAAATGTATTGTGTTAATATTGTCTTCAGACTATATGAAATATTTTGAAATTAGAAAGGTTGGTTTTGATAACATGGCCAATGTTTTTGAAATAACACAGACAATGCATCTAGAAAAATTGTTTTCAAACTACATGAAATGTTTTGAGATCATGAAGATTGTTTTGAAATACTGGTACTGTGTATGTTGAAAAATCAAAACGTAATGGGTATGAGATTTGAAAATATCCTTAGTTATCCAACCAAGGATTAAAGGTAAAGGTGTGTAAAAAGCACGATTACTCATAATTTCACTTTATTTCCTGTACTTCGTTTCTTTGAATGAAACGAGTACTTAGAACTTTCGAGGAAATTATGAGCGATCACTTGAAAGTGAGAATCACAAGAGTAGTTTGTAAGGAACATAGTTCCTTAATGCAGGTATCATAGGAAAATCATACACACGTGTAACTATACTTGTATATCAGAATTTGTGAACAACGATTTTTATTTATGAACAAGACATATTGTTTCACAATACACGAAACAAAAGAAACAAAGACATAAGACAGTAACATCCTTTGTTCAGCCAAATGCTCATCCGAGGGTTGGATTTGCACTGACTATCTTCGGGCAGTTGTTCCTGAAATGGCTCGTATCGCCACAGTTGTAGCAAGTACCACGCGGGAAACGAGCTTGAGTAGGGTTGACTTGGAGTTGGGTAGCAGCAAGATTTGCAACAGCTTTGTTCTGGATAGCAAAGCGGCATGTGTTGACCAAATGTCCCCTCCGTCCACAGTAGGTACATTTGGAGCAGGGTATGAGGTTTGAATGATGACGGTTGCATCGCTTGCACCTAGGAGCAGTTCCTAAGTACGGCTTCCTAGCTGGTGGCCTTGCCACTTGGCTAGGTCCAGCTTGATTAGGTGTAACCGCTGCGGGTTTCCTCGAAGCCTTACGCTTCCTTGATGTTGTTGCAAGCCTGACTACTGCTTCATTTGGTGTCTCTTGAGTGGCTTCATTGTCGAGACGAGAGGCTTCATTGTTAAGACGAGCCATGGCAATACCTAAATCCACAGTCCTCTGAATCACTTCGCCAATTTGCTGGACAAATTTGGCTGTTCGCTCGGGCATTTGACCAGTTCCAAGAGGAATAGACATTCTAGAAGAAAATGAAAGACAGAGGAAGAAACGAGTGAAAGGTTATTGGATAATCAATACAGAATGTTAACGAATGAAAATTGTGATCATTTGTTTGTTACCTAAGGCAAACAAATGAGATGGTGACAATTCAAAGTAAATAGGTCAAAAAAATAATGTATCGCGAAGACATGCTCGCCTATAAGTGAACACTCATCCCAAGAATTCCCAGGTAAGCACAACTGGTCTCGCGTCTGATGAGATGTATACGAAGTGCTTGCCTAGACAGAAAACCCAGAATACAGGCATTCACCCTTCCAGTTTGCACGTGTTCACATTATTTAAAACCCAAAACCTTGACGAAGTTTTGAAAACTCAAAGGGGTTCAAATCCATATAACAGAGAGTTCAAAACCTTACAATAGAGGGTTCAAAACCTAGTAATCAATCATCCTAGAACAGATGATTAGTTTTCAAAGCGGTTTTGAAATTCATGTTCTTGTTGCGGTTGTCACCTAAGGATAGGTGACAGTATTGTTTTATGACTAAACGCAAGTAAACTCGCGTTAGGGTCCTAGAAAGGTTATAGACTAGGTCAAAGCATTACTAATAACCTAATTCCCTATAACCATTGGCTCTGATACCATCTTTTCTGTCACACCCCGACCACGTGGAACATACAAAACGTGGCGGAAATATCGGGGAGTGTTGTAACAGAATTAATTGTTTCAAATCCATGGCAATTGAAGTTTCGTTTTATTGATTCAAAGTGTTACAATGTCTTAACAAACAAGAAAATACAACATAATTAACTAGTCTTGCATCTTTTATTGTCACTAAAGCCCAAGTCTGTCTATGTGTATCCTGATCATCTTGTACAACAGCTCCTGAAAAACACATGTGAAAATAGGTACGTCAGCATAAAAATGCCTGTGAGATACATAGGTTTTGTGAAAATAAGATTCATGACTTATGTTTGAGAAAATGTTTAGTCATGAACCTTGTTATTTGCTTTGTCTTTTAAATCATTTGAAAAACGATAAGATCAGATGATAAGTACAAATAAATGTAAGGTTAAATGAATAACCAAGTAAAATGTGTTTGCATAAGATAAGTTGTTTATAAATCAATGTCTTGTGAAAAGTATGTTATTTGTATGAAATGTTCTATGTCTCAAACTGAAATGATTCAAATAACGTTACGACATGTAATACCATACAAACACTTATATATAGGAAGTACCAGCGGCGTATCCACCATGCTTGTATCATATTACACACGCATCGTTACTTAATCACTTAATCAAACCAAACCAAACAATGTAAAATGTTCATGTCAAGATGTAAATCATGTCAAAATGTCTATGTCAAATATCCATGTCAAATGTCTATGTCAAATATCCATGTCAAATGTCTATGTCAAAATGTCATGTATGGCAAGTGAAAGGTCTCAACTAAACCATATGCACAAGAACAAAGTATTGAAGTAAAACTTGGTTTAAATCAAAGCTATGTTTTGTGTAAATGCATGATCAAATGTCAATCATGTTAAAATGTCTATGTCAAATATCCATGTCAAATGTCTATGTCAAATATCCATGTCAAATGTCTATGTCAAAATGTCATGTATGGCAAGTGAAAGGTCTCAACTAAACCATATGCACAAAAACAAAGTATTGAAGTAAAACTTGGTTTAAATCAAAGCTATGTTTTGTGTAAATGCATGATCAAATGTCAATCATGTTAAAATGTCTATGTCAAATATCCATGTCAAATGTATATGTCAAATATCCATGTCAAATGTCTATGTCAAAATGTCATGTATGGCAAGTGAAAGGTCTCAACTAAACCATATGCACAAAAACAAAGTATTGAAGTAAAACTTGGTTTAAATCAAAGCTATGTTTTGTGTAAATGCATGCAAATATTTAATATGAACATTTATGCGGTATTGTGAATATGCATACATCCAAGCCTGGCGACTGAGGTGATAAACCCTTTAAACAAATTAAAGGTCTATCTGTCTTTATAACAACGAATTCGGTCATTCCTTTCATCCCCTTTCCCTGGGACGTCCGGAACGGGAGTTGTCAATTCCTATGGTACCACTACCTACTAACGAACGGCATGATCGGTGTTAATGAATGTATTGTCCCATGTAAACAAACCAAATGTCATACCAAAAATGTAAGCATGTGATGAAAAACAATGTACTAAGTATGCACGCAATGGACATAAATAGCATAAAAATGTAAATGTAAAACGATGTACTAAGTATGAACTAAATGGACATACATAGCATAAAATGTAAATGTAAAATGATGTACTAAGTATGAACTAAATGGACATACATAGCATAAAACACAATGAGATCATGTACTATAATGTACTAACGAACATAGCAGTATATGATGTGAAAACAGGAAAGCATGAAAGTAACAAGTAGGCACATGTGTTTCACCCCAAAACAGTTTGGAAAACAGTAAAAGAGGGGTCTATGTACTCACTTGAGATTGCTCAGAAGTCTTAAGATAACCACCAAGCAATGCTAGAGATCACGGAAATCAAACGGCACCTAATATAGGTAACTATGTTAAATAACCGGACCTAAATCGGAAGACTGGGTAGCATTAGGGTTTGTAAACCAAACGAGTGTGGAGACTCGTGTGATATGGTTTAACAAAGCCTACATACTAAATGAAACCTAACATAACTGCCTACGACCCATTACGACCCGTTTAGGTAGCTTATGCTACTTTAACGCGTCGTTCGCGTGAAACGCGTTCGGACCGCCTAACTAGTCCTATGACAAGTATTATATGCCTAAACATGTTAAATAATCAGTTATGTGACAAAGGTTTAGGTTACATATGCTTAATTACCAATTATACATGAAAAGGGTATTCTGGTAATTTACCTAAGGCATATAAACTACCTATCATACAACTACTTAAACGTCGTGACCATAAGGTATAACCTCGGAAGGTTATTCCCTACACTATGGTCACCTAATGTATTTGGTCGGATCCTAATGATCGACCAAACTGGGTCGGGTTCGAAGGTATAGGCGATTTATCAGATCGCCTACCCTACGACCCTAGACAACGTGGTAATCAGTAGGCATAGTCCCAAGGGACTATAACCATCGTGATTACAATCACGTTGCGAAGTTCTAACGAACTTCGCATTGACCATCACTGGTCAACGCTGAAAGTCAAACAAAGTTTGACTTTCTGACTCGAAAAGCAGTAAAAATAAGGAAAAGAACGAAAGAATACTTACGAAGGGTCCCCGAATGCTAATCTAAATCAGTATAGTTCAGGTATGAAACAAAGTTTCAACTTAGAACACAACTAATAAGATTCTAGTAAGTAATGAGGTTGGAATGGCATGGGTATATATAGTTTTTGGTGAACCGTTGAGATTGTTTCTTGGAAAAGGGGAAAAGATCTAGCCCGTACACTTGTCACAAAGTTGTGGTGGCTAAAAATGGACACCATAGGAGTTTAACAAGTGTCATTTGGCCTTTGGGAGGTGTTAAGGGCTGAATAAATGAGTTTATGCATTTTTTTTTCTATTTTTTTTTTTATTATTTTAGCAGTTTTGCAGTTTTGGTTCCTATGCGCGTATCGTCGTGTTTTGGCACTTCTAACACCCGTTAAGCCCATTTTTAAGCTTCACAAGGATGTTAAAGTATAGGAAACATGAAACATGCTCAAAAATATGTCGGATGTCGGTTCGTTTGGTCGTACGATCGCGATGTTCGCTTAATTACGACGGAATGCGCATAAGCGCGAAAAACGATCCAAATGACGCGACGAATGGATTTTTCTTAAGGCGAACACTAAAATATAATGTAGTCATGCTTACATAAATTTTTGGATGTCCAGATGTATTCAGAACGTAAGTTATGCGCGAAAATGCAAACTTGTGCACTTTTTGACACTTTTAGTCCCTGAATGACACAAAAGTTTATTTTAGCATACCGAACCCCTCAAAGCCTATTTCTAAGCTATGTAAAGGATATTTATGGTATGTTTAACTTATGGTCATGTTCCGGAATGTCTGTTACAGTTCAAATTGGCATACTTTCGCAGTTTGTCAACTTTAGTCCCTGTAAGCGAATTAACTTGGTTTTGCCATACCAAAGCCTTCAAAACTTATTTCTAAGTTATGTAAAGGTTATTTAAGGTATGTTAAGCCTATTTCACTATGCCGGAGTGTTCGTTGCATTAAACTGGTTATATTTACGCATTAGTGCGCGTATAACCTTCCAGAAAGCGATTTAGAGCTTGAAATCGAACATGAGTCGATATGTGCAAAAGATACACATATTTATACAAGTCCAAAGTATGAAATACATTATTTCATTGGTTTGGCATTTGTTTGATGGCCGTGGAGGCACAGGTGTTACAACGAACATGGCTACGTGACCGTAATTAGGTAGGTGTTTAACCCTCAAAAGGGCACCTCCTAATTACCACGTTTACTTAGTTAAATTGTCGGGTCAAATAAAAGTCAAACGGGTTAGTTTTAAATAAAAATTCATAACTATTAATATAAAAGCCATAAAACCAGTTTTCTCACTTTAATAACTTGGTAAATATTAGTTGAACATGCCTAAGCATGATTCAACCCGACAATTCTATGTATAGGCTCGGTTCGGAACTGAAAGTCACAAAAGTTAACTTTTGCTTTGACTTTCAGTTCTTACCCGATTTAGCTTAGTTAGATATGCCTTAGGATTCCTTTAGGGCCATGTTATAGGTTGGTGTAACCCTCTGAGGTTACACAACTTGGATCCTTAGTTATCCTATTCATTGCATGTTTCCGTTATATGCTTAAATGTTGACCATTTTGCCCTTTTGACCCTAAAACGAGAATTTTGAAAATGTGAGAGGACAATAATCTTTATTACTGATTTATAAACTTGTCCCTAAAATTTGACATCAGTTTGAGGTCTAGATTAGGAGTTATGCTCATTAGCGTAAATGAAAAGCTTTTTATTAATTAAACGGCGTAATTAGCATATATCCTATCTAAACCCAATTTTTGATACCAAACTTTTTACCTACTGATATAAAATAATATTTTGGGATTTTTGAAGATTTTTATTTATTTTTAGGCTGAGCATAAGATAGGGTTCTAGGCTTGATTCGGTAATTGCCGGTTTTGCCCTTTTGGCTTATAAATTGAGTTTTACAAAACATTTTGACCCCAAACCTTTTGCTACTGATTTTATAAGATAAATAAAATATTTTAAGCTTTCTGGAATGATAAAAATATCAGCTTTTCTTTAAAAACCCGGAAATCGCTTAAAACCGCCTTTTTACGCGTTTTAAGCTCATTGTATGTATAAAAACTAATTTAAATATATAAGACTTGATACCTACTGATATTTTAGTAAATTTATATACTTTAACAGAAAGCAAAAGTTCTAAACTCAGTGTCACACCCCGACCACGTAGAACATACAAAACGTGGCGGAAACATCGGGGAGTGTTGTAACAGAATTAATGTTTCACAACCATGGAAATTTAAGTTTCGTTTTATTCAACAAACAAGCGAGTTACATTGTCTTTAAACAAGAAATAAAGAGTACATAACAAAATTTAACTAGTTCTTATCTCGTTTTAAGTCACTAAGGCACAGGTCCGCCTAAGTATGTCTTGATAAATCCTATGCATCATCTCCTGAAAAACACATGTGAAAATAGGTACGTCAGCATAAAAATGCCTGTGAGATACATAGGTTTATGAAAATAGGATTCATGACTTATGGTTTAAGAAAATGTTTAGTCATGAACCCTGTAATTTGCTTTGTCTTGTAAATCATTTGAAAAGTGATAAATAAACCAAATGATATATATATGTATAAAAGAATAACACATGGTTAAGTGGATAACCATGTGAAAGGAGTTTGTATAAATTAAGTTGTTTGTAAAACAATGTATTGTGAAAAGTATGTTATTTGTATAAAATGTTATATGTCTAAATTGAAATGATTTCAAATAACGCAACGATATGTAATACCATACAATCACTTATATATAGGAAGTACCAGCGGCGTATCCACCATTCTTGTATCATATTACACACGCCTCGTTACTTAAATCACTTACTCAAACCAAACCAACAATGTAAGATGTCTATGTTTAAACCAATTGTCAAATGTATTGAATAATATACCAAAATGTTTATGTCAAGATGTAAATCATGCAACGTATAACCAATGTTGAAAATGTTTATGTGTCAAATGTAAATCATGTAATGTGTAACCAAAATGATATGTATGGCTAGTGAAATGCATCAACTAAACCATAAGTGAAATGCACAAAACAAAGTATTGAAGTAAAACTTGGTTTAAATCAAAGTTATGTTTTGTGTAGTAAATGCATGCTATACTGATATAGAAATTTATGCGGTATTGTGAAAATTCATACATCCAAGCCTTGAGACAGTCGGATAACTATGTAAAAATGAGTTATCAAAAGAATATGTATTCGGATTCGGTCATTCCTTACGTCCAAACAAACCCGAGATTTCAGGAATGAGATTTGTCAAGTCCTATGGTACCACTACCTACTACCGAGCGGCATGATCGGTGTTAATGAATGTATAGTATAGTTTAAACAAACCAAATGTCATACCAAAATGTAAGCATATGATGAATAAGAAATGTACTAAGTATACAAAGCAGAAAAGTCATGTAAATCAATGTTCTAGCATGCTATCAGTTAACATACATAGCAGAAATGTAATGTAGAACCATGTACTAAGTATGCACACAATGGACATACATAGCATAAAATGTAATGAAATCATGTACTATAATGTACTAATGAACATAGGAAGTATATGATGTAAAAACAGGAAAGCATGAAAGTAACAAGTAGGCACATGTGTTTCACCCCAAAACAGTTTGGAAAACAGTAAAAGAGGGGTCTATGTACTCACTTGAGATTGCTCAGAAGTCCTAGGATAACCACCAAGCAATGCTAGGGATCACGGAATCAAACGGCACCTAATATAGGTAACTATGTTAATAAACCGGACCTAAATCGAAAGATCTGATAGAATGAGGGTTCGTAAACCAAACGAGTATAGAGACTCGTGTCATATGGTTTAACAAAGCCTACATACTAAATGAAACCTAACCTAAGTGCTTATGACCCATTACGACCCGTTTAGGTAGCTTATGCTACTTTAACGCGTCGTTCGCGTGAAACGCGTTCGGGCCGCCTAACTAGTCCTATGACAAGTGTTATATGCCTAAACATGTTACATATGCTTAATTACCAATTATACATGGAAAGGGTATTCTGGTAATTTACCTAAGGCATATAAACTACCTATCATACAACTACTTAAACGAAGCGACCATAAGGTATAACCTCGGAAGGTTATTCCCTATATACTATGGTCACTTAATGTATTTGGTCGGATCCTAATAATCGACCAAATGGGTCGGGTTCGAAGGTATAAGCGATTTATCAGATCGCTTACCCTACGACCCTAGACAACGTGGTAATCAGTAGGCATAGTCCCAAGGGACTATAACCAACGTGATTACACTCACGTTGCGAAGTTCAAACGAACTTCGCATTGACCATAAACTGGTCAATGCAGAAAGTCAAACAGAGTTTGACTTTCAGACTCGAAAAGACAAGAAAAGCAATAAAAGAACGAAAGAATACTTACGAAGGGTCCCCGAATGCTAATCTCGATCCAAGAATCTCAGGTATGAAACAATGGTTTCAACTTAGAGTTTCTCAAATCAAAATTCTTGTATGTTTTGCAATGGGGTGGATGGGTATTTATAGGAATACCCGAACCATTAGGATCGTTTCTTGGAAAATGTGATCGAATCTTGTGCGTACATGTGTTGGAATGTTATGGTGACTAAAAATGGGTTCTTATCAGCTGACTAGACAAGTGTGAGTGTGTGGTGGAGGATTAAACAGCTGCAAACTGCTGTTAAATGCAGTTAATCTGGTCAGGAAGGCGGACGCGGCCCGCGTCAGGATCAAGCAAAACTCAGGCGGGCCGCCTTGGAGTCACAGATCAGAAATAGTTTCAGAATTTACAGTTTCAGTCCCTGCACGTGTTTAAGGCCATTTCCGACACTTCTAAGGCCCGTAAAGCCAACTTTAAGGCCCTAAAATGATGCCTAAACATTGTGGACATGAAACATGCTCAAAAATATGTCGGATGTTGGTTCGTTTGGTCGTACGAACGCGATGTTCGCTTAATTACGACGGAATGCGCACAAGCGCGAAAAACGATCCAAATGACGCGACGAATGGATTTTTCTTATGCCAAACACTAAAATAAAATATTATAGTGCTTAAATAAATTTTTGGATGTCCGGATGTATTCAGAACGTAAGATATGCGCGAAAGTGCAAACTTGTGCACTTTTTGACGCTTTTAGTCCCTGAATGACCCTAAAGTTTATTTTAGCACACCGAACCCCTCAAAGCCTATTTCTAAGCTATGTAAAGGATATTTAAGGTGTGTTTAACTTATGGTCATGTTCCGGAATGTCTGTTACAGTTCAAATTGGCATACTTTCGCAGTTTGTCATATTTAGTCCCTGTAGACGAATTAACTTGCTTTTGGCATACCAAACCTTCCAAATCTTATTTCTAAGTTATGTAAAGGTTATTTAAGGTATGTTTAGCCTATTTCACTATTCCGGAGTGTTCGTTGCATTAAACTGGTTATATTTACGCATCGGTGTGCGTATAACCTTCCAGAAAGCGATTTAGAGTTTGAAATCGAACAAGAGTTGATATGTGTAAACGATACACATATTTTTACAAACCCCAAGTATGAAATACAATATTTCATTGGTTTGGCATTTGTTTGATGGCCGTGGAGGCACAGGTGTTACAGTCTCCCCTACTTTAGGAAATTTCGTCCCGAAATTTATTTAGAGGAAACTTGTGAGAGCTTGAAAACATGAAGTTGAAAAGATCGAACAACATTGGTTAGGGTTCTGAACTTCTAGTAATCTTTAATAACATCATGATTGCAATGTAAGAGGGATACTTATATACAAGTATATGAAGCGTCATTGGTGCGTCCACCGTACCTCCATTACATCGTTCTCATTTCGTTATTTTTGTCACTATCGGTTCTTACACATAATAAATCTTACTGTGGTTACCGTGCACTGAATCTCACAATTATGTACGCGTCCATAATTAGACAATTCCTTGCACAGTTCACACAGTCTATTTTATAATATGTAGGGTAAAACCAAATGAACAATCCTGTGATGAGTGTGACTAGACCGCCATAGAGTCCTTTTGACTAAATCAATAAATGATCTAAATAGACTATCAAGGAGTCTGTCCAGCTACATCACTAGATGTCGTCCTTTAACCAAATTGTGAATCAATCTTTTTGACTAGACCACTAAAGGGTCTCGTATGAATCAAGGAGTGGTACTATATAATCCAAGGGTCTTAACTATTACATAGAAGCCCATTAAGGATTTAAGGTAGTACCTTTTGACTACCCAGCTACGAATCCCTCATATGGAGATATGAAAGATCCTGCGAGGATTTGGATAACGAATATCCGGAGTATAAAAACACAAAATGCATAAAAGAAAACACAAAATATATAAACACATAACCACAAAATTGTTGGTTAATTTGCCTTGTTAATTGTGTACATGCATTTAAAGCACACTAGGAATCCATTCCGTGGATTTCATTTGGTACTTTAAACGTTATTAAGAATCTAACTATAAAGATAGAAAGATTTTTAAAAGAAAAATTCGATTTCGATTATAAGGAACCGAACTGTTCGAATTTAGGTACATAAGGAATCCAATCAAGGACTCTGATTTGAATGATAATTATCCACAAGGGTCTAAATGTGAAGACAAAAAGATCCCTTATGGATTTTAGAAGTTGAAGATGTTTGGAAATCTTGCACTGGATGTGCTTATGTCAAAACATGAAGTAAGAATGCTTATGAAGTTGAGGTGCTTGTTATGTCAAGGCGACATATGAAGCAGAATTTGAAGGTTAAGTCAATGTATGAGGAAAATATATTTGGAAAAAAACTATGCATGAGGTTCTAAAAAAAATGTGTTCAATGTTTTTGAAACCTTATATATAATACATTTGAAATTATAAAGTAGGTGTACTAGGTAAGTATATTTATAAAAAATGTTTTAAAATCATGCGAGATGAATTTTGAAATTATGTATAAGGTTTTTTTTTTTTGAAAAACATGAAGGATGCTTTTCGTAATCATGCACTTGATAAGAAAATGTACTGTGTTAATATTGCCTTCAGACTATATGAAATATTTTGAAATTAGGAAGGTTGGTTTTGATAACATGGCCAATGTTTTTGAAATAACATAGACAATGCATTTAGAAAAATTTGTTTTCAAACTATATGAAATGTTTTGAGATCATGAAGATTGTTTTTGAAATACTTGTACTGTATATGTTGAAAAATCAAAACGTAATGGGTATGAGATTTGGAAATACCCTTAGTTATTTAACCAAGGATTCAAAGGCACAGATGTGCAGAAGCATGATTACTCATAATGTCACTTTATTTTCTGTACTTTGTTTCTTAGAGTGAAACGAGTACTTAAAATTTTCGAGGGAATCATGAGCGATCATTTGAAAGAGAGAAATCACAAAAGTAGTTTGTAAGGAACATAGTTCCTTAATGTAGGTATCATAGGAAAAGTCATACACACATGTAACTACACTTGTATATCAGAATTTGTGAACAATAATTTATTTATGAACAAAACAGATTGTTTCACATTACAAGAAAATAAAAGAAACAAAGGCATAAGACAGCAACATCCTTTGTTCAGCCAATTGCTCATCCACGGGTTGGATTTGCACTGAAAATCTTCGGGCAGTTGTTCCTGTAATGGCTTGTCTCGCCACAGTTGTAGCAAGTACCAGGCGGAAAACGAGCTTGAGTAGGGTTGACTTGGGGTTGATTTGGACCACCTTGGTTCGGGTTATATCGACAAGCACTTGCCAGGTGACCGAGTCGTCCACATGATACACACAGACGACACTGTAAGTGAGCTAGGTGATGCCCCTTACATTTGTTGCATAATGGTGCCATTCCCTTGTATTGCTTCTTAGCAGGTGGTGTTGCCACCCGGATGGGTCCTGTTTGATTTGGTACTGCTGCAACACAAACTTTTGCTGTATGACCTTTACGTCCACAAATTTGGCATTCACGGCACTTCACCATAGCATGATGATAAAGGTTACATTTGTTGCACAAGGGTGAAGTTCCATTGTATGGCTTCCTAGCTGGTGGCCTTGCCACATGGCTAGGTCCCGCTTGATTAGGTGTAACCGCTGCGGGTTTCCTTGAAGCCTTACGCTTCCTTGATTTTGGTGCTGGCTTGACTTCTGCTTCCTTTGGTGGCTCTTGAGTGGCTTCATTGTCGAGACGGGAGGCTTCATTGTTGAGACGAGCCATGGCAATGCCTAATTCCACAGTCTTCTGAATCACTTCGCCTATTTGCTGGGCAAATTTGGCTGTTCGCTCGGACATTTGACCAGTGCTGAGAGGAATAGACATTCTAGAAGAAAATGAAAGACATAGGAAGAAACGAGTGAAAGGTTATTGGATAATCAATACAGAATGGTAACGAATGAAAATTGTGATCATTTGTTTGTTACCTAAGGCAAACAAATGAGATGGTGACAAATCAAAGTAAATGGGTCAAAAATAATGTATCGCGAAGACATGCTCGCCTATAAGTGAACACTCATCCCAAGAATTCCCAGGTAAGCACAACTGGTCTCGCGTCTGATGAGATGTATACGAAGTGCTTGCCTAGACAGAAAACCCAGAATACAGGCATTCACCCTTCCAGTTTGCACGTGTTCACATTATTTAAAACCCAAAACCTTGACGAGATTTTTGAAAATTCAAAGGGGTTCAAAACCATATAACAGAGGGTTCAAAACCTAGTAATCAATCATCCTAGAACAGATGATTAGTTTTCAAAGCGGTTTGGAAATTTATGTTCTTGTTGAGGTCGTCGCCTAAGGATAGGTGACGGTATCGTTTTATGACTAAACGCAAGTAAACTCGCGTTAGGGTCCTAAGAAGGTTATAGACTAGGTCAAAGTATTACTAATAACCTAATTCCCTATAACCATGAGCTCTGATACCATCTTTTCTGTCACACCCCGACCACGTAGAACATACAAAACGTGGCGGAAACATCGGGGAGTGTTGTAACAGAATTAATGTTTCACAACCATGAAAATTTAAGTTTCGTTTTCTTCAACAAACAAGCGAGTTACATTGTCTTTAAACAAGAAATAAAGAGTACATAACAAAATTTAACTAGTTCTTATCTCGTTTTAAGTCACTAAGGCGCAGGTCCGCCTAAGTATGTCTTGATAAATCCTATGCATCATCTCCTGAAAAACACATGTGAAAATAGGTACGTCAGCATAAAAATGCCTGTGAGATACATAGGTTTATGAAAATAGGATTCATGACTTATGGTTTAAGAAAATGTTTAGTCATGAACCCTGTAATTTGCTTTGTCTTGTAAATCATTTGAAAAGTGATAAATAAACCAAATGATATATATATGTATAAAAGAATAACACATGGTTAAGTGGATAACCATGTGAAATGAGTTTGTATAAATTAAGTTTTTTGTAAAACAATGTATTGTGAAAAGTATGTTATTTGTATAAAATGTTATATGTCTAAATTGAAATGATTTCAAATAACGCAACGATATGTAATACCATACAATCACTTATATATAGGAAGTACCAGCGGCGTATCCACCATGCTTGTATCATATTACACACGCCTCGTTACTTAAATCACTTACTCAAACCAAACCAACAATGTAAGATGTCTATGTTTAAACCAATTGTCAAATGTATTGAATAATATACCAAAATGTTTATGTCAAGATGTAAATCATGCAACGTATAACCAATGTTGAAAATGTTTATGTGTCAAATGTAAATCATGTAATGTGTAACCAAAATGATATGTATGGCTAGTGAAATGCATCAACTAAACCATAAGTGAAATGCACAAAACAAAGTATTGAAGTAAAACTTGGTTTAAATCAAAGTTATGTTTTGTGTAGTAAATGCATGCTATACTGATATAGACATTTATGCGGTATTGTGAAAATTCATACATCCAAGCCTTGAGACAGTCGGATAACTATGTAAAAATGAGTTATCAAAAGAATATGTATTCGGATTCGGTCATTCCTTACGTCCAAACAAACCCGAGATTTCAGGAATGGGATTTGTCAAGTCCTATGGTACCACTACCTACTACCGAGCGGCATGATCGGTGTTAATGAATGTATAGTATAGTTTAAACAAACCAATTGTCATACCAAAATGTAAGCATATGATGAATAAGAAATGTACTAAGTATACAAAGCAGAAAAGTCATGTAAATCAATGTGCTAGCATGCTATCAGTTAACATACATAGCAGAAATGTAATGTAGAACCATGTACTAAGTATGCACACAATGGACATACATAGCATAAAATGTAATGAAATCATGTACTATAATGTACTAATGAACATAGGAAGTATATGATGTAAAAACAGGAAAGCATGAAAGTAACAAGTAGGCACATGTGTTTCACCCCAAAACAGTTTGGAAAACAGTAAAAGAGGGGTCTATGTACTCACTTGAGATTGCTCAGAAGTCCTAGGATAACCACCAAGCAATACTAGAGATCACGGAATCAAACGGCACCTAATATAGGTAACTATGTTAATAAACCGGACCTAAATCGAAAGATCTGATAGAATGAGGGTTTGTAAACCAAACGAGTATAGAGACTCGTGTCATATGGTTTAATAAAGCCTACATACTAAATGAAACCTAACCTAAGTTCTTACGACCCATTACGACCCGTTTAGGTAGCTTATGCTACTTTAACGCGTCGTTCGCGTGAAACGCGTTCGGACCGCCTAACTAGTCCTATGACAAGTGTTATATGCCTAAACATGTTACATAATCAGTTATGTGACAAAAGTTTAGGTTACATATGCTTAATTACCAATTATACATGAAAAGGGTATTCTGGTAATTTACCTAAGGCATATAAACTACCTATCATACAACTACTTAAACGAAGCGACCATAAGGTATAACCTCGGAAGGTTATTCCCTATATACTATGGTCACTTAATGTATTTGGTCGGATCCTAATGATCGACCAAATGGGTCGGGTTCGAAGGTATAAGCGATTTATCAGATCGCTTACCCTACGACCCTAGACAACGTGGTAATCAGTAGGCATAGTCCCAAGGGACTATAACCAACGTGATTACACTCACGTTGCGAAGTTCAAACGAACTTCGCATTGACCATAAACTGGTCAACGCAGAAAGTCAAACAGAGTTTGACTTTCAGACTCGAAAAGACACGAAAAGCAATAAAAGAACGAAAGAATACTTACGAAGGGTCCCCGAATGCTAATCTCGATCCAAGAATCTCAGGTATGAAACAATGGTTTCAACTTAGAGTTTCTCAAATCAAAATTCTTGTAAGTTTTGCAATGGGGTGGTTGGGTATTTATAGGAATACCCGAACCGTTAGGATCGATTCTTGGAAAATGTGATCGAATCTTGTGCGTACATGTGTTGGAATGTTATGGTGACTAAAAATGGGTTCTTATCAGCTGACTAGACAAGTGTGAGTGTGTGGTGGAGGATTAAACAGCTGTAAACTGCTGTTAAATGCAGTTAATCTGGTCAGGAAGGCGGACGCGGCCCGCGTCAGGATCAAGCAAAACTCAGGCGGGCCGCCTGGGAGTCACAGATCAGAAATAGTTTCAGAATTTACAGTTTCAGTCCCTGCACGTGTTTAAGGCCATTTCCGACACTTCTAAGGCCCGTAAAGCCAACTTTAAGGCCCTAAAATGATGCCTAAAAATTTTGGACATGAAACATGCTCAAAAATATGTCGGATGTTGGTTCGTTTGGTCGTACGAACGCGATGTTCGCTTAATTACGACGGAATGCGCACAAGCACGAAAAACGATCCAAATGACGCGACGAATGGATTTTTCTTATGCCAAACACTAAAATAATATATTATAGTGCTTACATAATTTTTTGGATGTCCAGATGTATTCAGAACGTAAGATATGCGCGAAAGTGCAAACTTGTGCACTTTTTGACGCTTTTAGTCCCTGAATGACCCTAAAGTTTATTTTAGCACACCGAACCCCTCAAAGCCTATTTCTAAGCTATGTAAAGGATATTTAAGGTGTGTTTAACTTATGGTCATGTTCCGGAATGTTTGTTACAGTTCAAATTGGCATACTTTCGCAGTTTGTCATATTTAGTCCCTGTAGACGAATTAACTTGCTTTTGGCATACCAAACCTTCCAAATCTTATTTCTAAGTTATGTAAAGGTTATTTAAGGTATGTTTAGCCTATTTCACTATTCCGGAGTGTTCTTTGCATTAAACTGGTTATATTTACGCATCGGTGCGCGTATAACCTTCTAGAAAGCGATTTAGAGTTTGAAATCGAACAAGAGTTGATATGTGTAAACGATACACATATTTTTACAAACCCCAAGTATGAAATACAATATTTCATTGGTTTGGCATTTGTTTGATGGTCGTGGAGGCACATGTGTTACACTCAGATTTCCAGTTTTGACCTTTAAGCCCAATGTGAAATTACCAAAATGCCCCTTCGGTGCATAGTTTGGTTATAAATAATAAAATTCACATATAGATAATATCCTACTGTTATAACTTATTAAATTAAGTATTTTTACTGATTATATCAGACCTGAAACTCAGATTAATATTTAAACTCTCTTATAACCCTTAAAATGACCAAAATACCCCTACGGGGCATAAATTGGTTTTAAATTCGTTTTGGGCATAATGGAAGGTATCCTACTGATATCACAACATATTAAAGGCATATTAACTTAGGAAACCTGTTCATGACTCATGTGGTTACCCATTACGCACTTTTTGCGTTCAGATCGGCTTATGTAACTAGTTTGCATAAATTAGCCGAAACGGGTCAAACCTTATCATTTATATCTCAAAATCCAGAATGTGTTTAGTTTACCCATACTAAACAAGTATACAAGCTTGTCGGGTCTAAACCACATTCTAATCCGGTCTTCGCATAATCATGCGTTTTGAACCGTATCTTCTTTTTAAAACTAACCGGTCTAAGTTTAGGCTTAATTAAAGACCCGTTAGGAATCTAATAGGTTATTAAAAACCTTCGTTCCAGATTTAGGAGCCCAGTAAAAGCTATTTGTACTTGCTGATTTGATATACGGCTGGGATTGAATTTATATTTAGCTCAGGTAAATACTTTTAACTTATTTTCCCTTATACGGGCTTGGGGTACGGTATATAAAATACCGCTTGGTCGGGCATTGAATCTTTAATCGTATGATGGTTAATTCATTGAAATAACCTGTTTAAATTGTTTTGTTTGCTTAAAACATTTGGGGGGTTAATGACCATTTCCCGGATATCCTTGGCATCATCCATTGAATGGCCACGACCTTAGCACGGGGTGTAGGCGTACACCCGCCTGTGCATATATAAATAATGAGGTATAACCGCCGGTTACGAGAATAACTCGCTGCGGGACTATACCATGTGATGTGTCTATTAATCTTTAACCCGGTATTCAACCCGGGCTACTGAACGTATAACGAACATGTAATTCTTTTACAAGTTTATATATAAATAATTATCCCAAGTTATAAAAAGTTTTGTGCCATGTGCATTCAAATCAATTTTCTCAAACGTTTTCAAAATGAGTCAGTTAAATTGTATTTACCAGTGAAAACTGACGTATTTTCCCAAAAAGGCTAAGTGCAGGTACTAATCGGAATAGGCTGGCCTCTCCTAGCATCAAATAAAAGTCTCGCAAGCTTAGATTCCTTAATGTCTGTTGAACAAAGTTTCTTTATATCTTTTGGTCCGCCTGTGGATCTTTTACAACCGTATTTGTAATACTTGATATTACTCTTTATCGGATTGTAATATATTTACCTTTTGCTTCCGCTGTGCATTTAAATTATGTTGTTTGACTATGATGATATCGACTACGTCACGATACTCCCCACCGGGCCCACTGGTAATACGTGGAAATATCGGGGTGTGACAAAAAGCCGCAACATTAGTAAGGGACGGAACTACATTTGGTTTCTTTTTTAGCTGTTTAGCGGGAACACCACCAATGCCCGAATCACCAGTACTAGGAGTAATCCCAAGTGAAAATTGGTTGCTGCTTTTGGGCTGGGAACCCGAGGGTGAACTGGGTTTAGGAGGAATTTTCGATGAATTTGATTGAAACAGTGGGTTTCCACTTAAAACAAGTTTCATGGAGGGATTGTTCTAAGGCCGAGGAGGGGAAAAATTATTGTTGCTCAAATCCAACCCTTTTCGTAACTTGTTTAATACGGTGGGATCAGTTGTGCTGAAAATGATTGAAATTAGGAAGGTGTGGATGAGTGTTATGGTTAAAATGAGGGTGCATGTATGGCGGTGGTAATCTACCATTGATGCAGAAGGTGTAACCGGTGCTGCGGCAATGAGGAGAGAAGTGGTATGAAAGTTAGAGGTGTTCAAAACTATCCGTATCCAAAAATCCGATCCGAAATATCCAACATCCGAATCCAGGATATCCAAAAAGTCGGATATCCGAAATTTCGTATATCCGAAATTTGTATATCCAAAAATTCGGGTATCCAAAAATTTAAATTTTATTATTTTTTGGATATCCGAATATCCGAAAATATGGAAATAAAATCTCGATTCAAAGTTTTTTACTTGACCCATGCCAAAAGTTAATCGTTTCCAACCTGCCCTTTTGTCACGTCCATAATATATATATATAAAGAAAAAAGATAGTTACTAACATATTTAGGGGCAACGTATCCAAACGTCCCAGGTACCTGAATCATTATTGACTTCCCACCATCCGAGACGAGTTTCACCGGTCCAAAGTCAGAAACTTTGGCTTGAAAATCATCGCTAAGTAAAATATTGGACGATTTAAGATCCCGGTGTATAAAGCTCTGATGAGCCAAAGAGTGAAGATATTCCATACCTCTAGCCACATCCAATGCAATACTTAACCTCCTTTTCCAAAAAAGTGGTTCCAATTTGAAGTTTTTCCAATGAAATAGATGCCTACTTAAATCACTTTGAGGCATATATTCATAAACAAGAATTCTTTTTAGCACTTGAGTTGAATACCCTAAAAGTAACACCAAATGTCTTTGTCTCACCTTTGTTAAAACTGAAATTTCTAATTCAAATTCATCTAATGCTTTGTAGCAAATCACACCAGATTCCATTCTTTTTACTGCTATTTTTGTGCCATCGTCTAACTGGCCCTTGTAAACGACCCCGAACCCGCCATGCCCGAGCTCGCTTTCTTTTGCGAAGTTTTGGTCACATTTTTTAAAACATGAACTAAAATGATCATGTTTCCAGACTTAATTACAGGGGACTCACTCGAACCACTTCCAACACTAACAAGCATCTGTGTGTCCTTGGCGATTGAAATCCTGACTGTCTTATCTAAGTTAAACAGGTCCATGGGTGAATAACAAGAGAGCTCGGTGGTTCACTTGAGTTAGCTTTCTTCAATTTGCATAAGTAGAGACCTAAATGGACGGTTAAAAGCGCTAAACCAGCAAAAGCCGCAACATTAGTAAGGGATGGAACTACATTTGGTTTCTTCTTTAGCTGTATAGCGGGAACACCACCAATGCCCGAATCACCAGTACTAGGAGTAATCCCAAGTGAAAGTTGGCTGCTGCTGTCGGGCTGGGAACCCGAGGGTGAACTGGGTTTAGGAAGAATTTTCGATGAATTTGATTGAAAATATGGGTTCCCACTTAAAAAAAGTTTCATGGAGGGATTGTACTTAGGCCGAGGAGGTGAAAAATTATTGTTGCTCAAATCCAACCCTTTTCGTAACTTGTTTAATACGTTGGGATCTGTTGTGCTGAAAATGATTGAAATTAGGAAGGTGTAGATGAGCGTTATCGTTAAAATGAGGGTGCATGTGTGGCGGTGGTAATCTACCATTGATGCAGAAGGTGTAACCAGTGCTGCGACAATAAGGAGAGAAGTGGTATGAAAGTTAGAGGTGTTCAAAATGATCCGTATCTGAAAATCCGATCCAAAATATCCAATATCCGAATCCAGGACATCCAAAACTTCGGATATCCGAAATTTCGTATATCCGAAATTTGGATATCCAAAAATTCGGGTATCCAAAAATTTAAATTTTATTATTTTTTGGATATCCGAATATCCGAAAATATGGAAATAAAATCTCGATTCAAAGTTTTTTACTTGACCCATGCCAAAAGTTAATCGTTTCCAACCTGCCCTTTTGTCACGTCCATAATATATATACATACATATATATATATATATAAAGAAAAAAGATAGTTACTAGCATATTTAGGGGCAACGTATCCAATCGTCCGAGCTACCTGAATCATTATTGACTTCCCACCATCCGAGACGAGTTTCCCCGGTCCAAAGTCTGAAACTTTGGCTTAAAAATGATCGCTAAGTAAAATATTGGACGATTTAAGATCCCGGTGTATAAAGCTCTGATGAGCCAAAGAGTGAAGATATTCCATACCTCTAGCCACATCCAATGCAATACTTAACCTCCTTTTCCAAGAAAGTGGTTCCAATTTGAAGTTTTTCCAATGAAATAGATGCCTGCTTAATTCACCTTGAGGCATATATTCATAAACAAGAATTCTTTTGAGCCCTTGAGTTGAATACCCTAAAAGTAACACCAAATGTCTGTGTCTAACCTTTGTTAAAATTGAAATTTCTGATTCAAATTCATCTAATGCTTTGTTGCAAATCAAACCAGATTCCATTCTTTTAACTGCTATTTTTGTGCCATCGTCTAACTGGCCCTTGTAAACGACCCCGAACCTGCCATGCCCGAGCTCGCTTTCTTTTGCGAAGTTTTGGTCACATTTTTTTAAAACTTGAACTAAAATTATCATGTTTCCAGACTTAATTACAGGGGACTCACTCAAACCACTTCCAACACTAGCAAGCGTCTGTGTGTCCTTGGCGA
This sequence comes from Helianthus tuberosus, assembly GCA_030545235.1. NCBI lineage: Eukaryota > Viridiplantae > Streptophyta > Magnoliopsida > Asterales > Asteraceae > Helianthus > Helianthus tuberosus. Next base: position 66,610,435 of record CM060430.1, read on the forward strand.
TTGAAATCCTGACTGTGTTATCCGAGTTAAACAGGTCCAGGGGTGAATAACAAGTGAGCTCGATGGTTCACTTGAGTTAGCTTTCTTCAATTTGCATAAGTAGAGACCTAAAGGGACGGTTAAAAGCGCTAAACCAGCAAAAGCCGCAACATTAGTGAGGGACAGAACTACATTTTCTTTCTTCTTTAGTTGTATAGCGGGAACACCACCAATGTCCGAATCACCAGTATTAGGAGTAATCCCAGGTGAATGTTGGATGCTGCTGTCGGGCTGGGAACCCGAGGGTGAACTGGGTTTAGGAGGAATTTTCGATGAATTTGATTGAAACAGTGGGTTCCCACTTAAAACAAGTTTCATGGAGGGATTGTACTTAGGCCGAGGAGGGGAAAATTATTGTTGCTGAAATACAACCCTTTTCGTAACTTGTTTAATACGTTGGGATCTGTTGTGCTGAAAATGATTGAAATTAGGAAGGTGTAGATGAGCGTTATGGTTAAAATGAGGGTGTATGTGTGGCGGTGGTAATCTACCATTGATGCAGAAGGTGTAACCGGTGCTGCGGCAATGAGGAGAGAAGTGGTATGAAAGTTAGAGGTGTTCAAAACTATCCGTGTCCGAAAATCCGAACCGAAATATCCAATATCCGAATCCGAAATATCCAAAAATTCGGATATCCGAAATTTCGTATACCCGAAATTTGGATATCCAAAAATTCGGGTATCCAAAATTTTAAATTTTATTATTTTTTGGAAATCCGAATATCCGAAAATATGGAAATAAAATCTCGATTCAAAGTTTTTTACTTTACCCATGCCAAAAGTTAATCGTTTCCAACCTGCCCTTTTGTCACGTCCATAATATATATACATATATACATATACATATATATATATATATATATATATATATATAAAGAAAAAATATAGTTACTAGCATATTTAGGGGCAACGTATCCAAACGTCCCAGCTACCTTAGTCATTATTGACATCCCACCATCCGGGACGAGTTTCACCGGTCCAAAGTCCCAAACTTTGGCTCGAAAATCTTCGCTAAGTAAAATATTGGACGATTTAAGATCCCGGTGTATAAAGCTCTGATGAGCCAAAGAGTGAAGATATTCCATACCTCTAGCCACATCCAATGCAATACTTAACCTCCTTTTCCAAGAAAGTGGTTCCAATTTAAAGTTTTTCCAATGAAATAGATGCCTACTTAATTCACCTAGAGGCATATATTCATAAACAAGAATTCTTTTGGGCCCTTGAGTTGAATACCCTAAAAGTAACACCAAATGTCTGTGTCTAACCTTTGTTAAAACTGAAATTTCTGATTCAAATTCATCTAATGCTTTGTTGCAAATCACACCAGATTCCATTCTTTTGACTGCTATTTTTGTGCCATCGTCTAACTGGCCCTTGTAAACGACCCCGAACCCGCCATGCCCGAGCTCGCTTTCTTTTGCGAAGTTTTGGTCATATTTTTTAAAACTTGAACTGAAATGATCATGTTTCCAGACTTGATTACAGGGGACTTACTCGAACCACTTCCAACACTAGCAAGCATATGTGTGTCCTTGGCGATTGAAATCCTGGCTGTATTATCGGAGTTAAAAAGCTCCAGGGGGTGAATAACAAGTGAGCTCGGTGGTTCACTTGAGTTAGCTTTCTTCAATTTGCATTAGTAGAGACCTAAAGGGATGGTTACAAGCGCTAAACCAGCAAAAGTGGCAACAGGAGTGAGGGACGGAACTACATTTGGTTTCTTCTTTAGCTGTATAGCGGGAACACCACCAATGCCCGAATCACCAGTACTAGGAGTAATCCCAGGTGAAAGTTGGTTGCTGCTGTCAGGCTGGGAACCCGAGGGTGAACTGGGTTTAGGAGGAATTTCGATGAATTTGATTGAAACAGTGGGTTCCCACTTAAAACAAGTTTCATGGAGGGATTGTATTTAGGCTGAGGAGGGGAAAAATTATTGTTGCTAAAATCCAACCCTTTTCGTAACTGGTTTAATACGTTGGGATCTGTTGTGCTGAAAATGATTGAAATTAGGAAGGTGTAGATGAGTGTTATGGTTAAAATGAGTGTGCATGTGTGGCGGTGGTAATCTACCATTGATTCAGAAGGTGTAACCGGTGTTGCGGCAATGAGGAGAGAAGCGGTATGAAAGTTAGAGGTGTTCAAAACTATCTGTATCCGAAAATCCGATCCGAAATATCCAAAAATTCGGATATCCGAAATTTCGTATATCCGAAATTTGGATATCTTAAAATTCGGGTATCCAAAAATTTAAATTTTATTATTTTTTGGATATCCGAATATCCAAAAATATGGAAATAAAATCTCGATTTTAAGTTTTTTACTTGACCCATGCCAAAAGTTAATCGTTTCCAACCTGCCCTTTTGGCACGTCCATAATATATATACAAATATATATACATACATACATACATATATATATAAAGAAAAAGGATAGTTACTAGCATATTTAAAGGCAACGTATCCAAACGTCCCAGCTATCTGAATCATTATTGACTTCCCACCATCCAAGACGAGTTTCACTGGTCCAAAGTCCGAAACTTTGGATCTAAAATCATCGCTACGTAAAATATTGGACGATTTAAGATCCCGGTGTATAAAGCTCTGATGAGCCAAAGAGTGAAGATATTCCATACCTCTAGCCACATTCAATGCAATACTTAACCTCCTTTTCCAAGAAAGTGGTTCCAATTTGAAGTTTTTCCAATGAAATAGATGCCTACTTAATTCACCTTGAGGTATATATTCATAAACAAGAATTCTTTTGAGCCCTTGAGTTGAATACCCTAAAAGTAACACTAAATGTCTGTGTCTAACCTTTGTTAAAACTGAAATTTCTAATTCAAATTCATCTAACGCTTTGTTGCAAATCACACCAGATTCCATTCTTTTGACTGCTATTTTTGTGCCATCATCTAACTGGCCCTTGTAAACGACCCCGACCCCGAACCCGCCATGCTCGAGCTCGCTTTCTTTTGCGAAGTTTTGGTCACATTTTTTAAAACTTGAACTGAAATGATCATGTTTCCAGACTTGATTACAGGGGACTCACTCGAACCACTTCCAACACTAGCAAGCATCTGTGTGTCCTTGGCGATTGAAATCCTGACTGTCTTATCCGAGTTAAACAGGTCCAGTGGGTGAATAACAAGTGAGCTAGGTGGTTCACTTGAGTTAGCTTTCTTCAATTTGCATAAGTAGAGACCTTTGGCTCGAAAATCATCGCTAAGTAAAATATTGGACGATTTAAGATCCCGGTGTATAAAGCTCTGATGAGCCAAAGAGTGAAGATATTCCATACCTCTAGCCACATCCAATGCAATACTTAAGCTCCTTTTCCAAGAAAGTGGTTCTAATTTGAAGTTTTTTCAATGAAATAGATGCCTACTTAATTCACCTTGAGGCATTAAACAAGAATTCTTTTGAGCCCTTGAGTTGAATACCCTAAAAGTAACACCAAATGTCTGTGTCTAACCTTTGTTAAAACTGAAATTTATGATTCAAATTCATCTAACACTTTGTTGCAAATCACACCAGATTCCATTCTTTTGACTGCTATTTTTGTGCCATCGTCTAACTGGCCCTTGTAAACGACCCCGAACTCGCTATACCCGAGCTCGCTTTCTTTTGCGAAGTTTTGGTCACATTTACGGTCGGGGTGTGACAGAAGAGTTGGTATCAGAGCTCATGATTGTGCATCGATTACCGTTAGCTTAATAAGGTCACGATCAAGAATAGGTACCCATTGCCCAGAATCGACGATCTGTTCGATCAGCTTCAAGGGGCAAGTTACTTCTCTAAGATCGATTTGAGGTCAGGCTATCATCAATTGAAGGTTAAAGATGAAGATGTACACAAGACTGCATTTAGGACTCGTTATGGTCATTACGAGTTCCTAGTGATGCCTTTTGGGCTCACAAATGCACCTGCCGCATTCATGGATCTCATGAATCGCGTCTGCAAGCCCTACTTGGACAAGTTTGTCATCGTCTTCATAGACGACATCCTCATCTACTCGAAGAACAAGGCTGACCATGAGAAGCATCTTCAATGTATTCTTTCATTACTTCAGCAGGAGAAGCTCTATGCCAAATTCTCTAAATGTGAATTCTGGCTTCGTGAAGTCCAATTTCTTGGACATGTGGTTAGCGAACGCGGAATCCAAGTGGATCCCGCAAAGGTTGAAGCTGTCATGAACTGGCAAGAGCCAAAGACGCCCACAGAAATTCGCAGTTTCTTGGGATTGGCAGGATACTACAGACGCTTCATTGAAAATTTTTCAAGGATTGCTGCACCCCTAACCTCTTTAACTCGGAAGAAAATAAAGTTCGTTTGGGGCCCTAAGCAGCAAGAATCCTTTGATATCCTTAAACAGAAGTTGAGCAACGCTCCTGTACTGACGTTACCTGAAGGTACCGAAGAATTCGTGGTTTACTGCGATGCATCACACACCGGGATGGGATGTGTGCTTATGCAGAGAGGCAAAGTTATTGCCTACGCTTCACGACAGTTAAAAGTGCATGAAAAGAATTACACCACCCATGACTTGGAGTTGGGTGCTGTTGTATTTGCACTGAAGCTATGGAGGCACTATTTATATGGTGTCAAGTGTGTGATCTATTCTGATCACAAGAGCCTCCAGCACCTGTTCAATCAGAAGGATTTAAACATGAGGCAGTGCCGATGGATGTAGACATTGAATGATTATGACTGTGAGATCAGATACCATCCAGGCAAGGCGAATGTAGTCGCCGATGCCTTGAGTCGAAAGGAAAGAGTGAAACCTATCCGAATCAATGCCAAGAGCATTGAGATAAAGAACAGTTTGAATGAAAGGTTGTTAGCTGCACAGAAGGAAGCTGTGTTGGAAGCTAACTATCCTAACGAAAGGCTAGGAGTCACTGAAGAACAATTATCTCAGGGCAAGGACGGAATCCTGAGATTAAATGGACGAATATGGGTTCCAATTTATGGAGGACTTCGGGATGTTATCCTCCAGGAAGCCCATAGTTCTAAATATTCCGTTCATCCTGGAGCTGATAAGATGTACCAGGATCTGAAGGCAAACTTTTGGTGGATAGGCTTGAAGAAGTCTGTAGCTGCCTATGTAGCTAAATGCTTGACGTGTGCGCAAGTCAAGGCAGAACATCAAAAGCCGTCAGGTTTGCTACAACAACCTGAACTTCCCACATGGAAGTGGGAAATGGTGACTATGGATTTTATCACCAAGTTACCCAAGACAAGGAAAGGAAATGATACCATATGGGTGATCGTAGATAGACTGACTAAGTCAGCACATTTCCTACCCATAAAGGAGACCTATAGCTCTGACATGTTAGCCCAATTGTACGTAGATAAGATTGTAGCTCTACATGGCGTACCTGTGGAAATTATCTCTGACAGAGATACTAGATACACGTCACATTTTTGGAAAAGTTTCCAACAATCTTTGGGCACGCGCCTAAATTTCAGTACGGCTTACCATCCTCAGACGGACGGACAGAGTGAGCGTACTATTCAAACGTTGGAAGACATGCTTCGTGCATGTGTGATTGACTTGGGTGGTAGTTGGGATAACCACCTACCATTAATCGAGTTCTCGTACAACAATAGCTACCATACCAGCATTAAGGCTGCGCCTTTCGAGGCTTTATACGGTAGAAAGTGTAGAACGCCCGTTTGTTGGGCAGAAGTTGGAGATGTCCAATTGTCAGGTCCGGAAATAGTCTTTGAAACGACGGACAAGATTGTCCAGATTCGTGACCGACTGAAAGCTGCCAGAGATAGGCAGAAAAGCTACGCAGATTTAAAGCGTAAATCTTTTAACTTCGAGGTAGGTGACAAAGTGTTGCTTAAAGTATCACCCTGGAAGGGAGTGATGCGATTTGGTAAGAAAGGCAAGTTAAGCCCGAGATACATAGGACCTTTCGAGGTCATCGAACGTGTCGGATCAGTTGCCTATAAGTTAAACTTACCTGAAGAGCTCAGTGGTATTCATAATGTATTCCACATCTGCAATCTGAAGAAGTGTTTCGCTGATGAATCACTAATCATACCAAATACAGATGTGCACATTGAAGAGAGCTTGAAGTTTGTTGAAAAACCAGTGTCGATCGAGGATCGACAGGTTAAGAAGCTTCGAAGGAAGCATGTGCCTATTGTAAAGGTAAAATGGGATGCCCGTAGAGGTCCCGAGTACACGTGGGAGGTAGAGTCCACAATGAAAGAAAAGTACCCTTATTTGTTTCAGTAAATCTCGAGGTCGAGATTTCTTTTAAGGGGGTGAGGATGTAACACCTCGAAAATTCATGTTCAATGAAATAACGACACGTGTCATGTAAGACAAAAGTGATATAAACCCGGATATAATTAAAGATGTATGACATGATTTAAAAGTGTCGTCATGTTAATTCTACACCTCTGAACGACCTCATTATGAATCCCCAAGACTAATAAACATCTGGTATATATTCAAATCCGGTGATTTCTAGCAATAACTGATTCATATTTGCAAGAATGGAAATCCTACGAAGAAATGCATGACAACCCCTCGTTTATGGCTTTTCGATAATGTCCAAGACATATGTGCATCATTTAAGTGATCCTAACTATTTAGGACCTGTTCATAAGGCCCCATACTGATAATTGAAGCCCCAAAATCGATTATACATCAATTTCCCTTTCAAACCCCGAAAGAACAACATTTTTTGTCTTCTGCAGATGGCTTACGGACCGTAAGCCCACCCCTTACGGTCCGTAAGGGGTTCCCAGCGACAATAAATCTGACTGTTTGCTGTTTAAACGCAATAACCGACTTATATTTGATTTTCCACTTCTTTGGACGACCCCTACAAGCTTTTTAGACCATAGGAACACTTGTACATAATCAGGGAACATGGATAGACTTATTTGTCAACAATCCATTGAGTTTTGATCACTATATAAAGCCACAAAGTTGCAACCATTTGATCACTCATTCCTTCTGCATTTCTGGAGCTTCTTGGAGCTTAAGAGCAGACCCTAAGCCTTCCTAATCGTGCATAGGACTTCAGTAAGTATGCTTAACCTTTCTTAGTTGAGTTTTTACTTAGTTTTAGCTTCAAAGTCAAACCGTCGTAATTAACGGTTGACTTAGCGATTAATCATTGATGGTCCAGTGATTAGTCGAATTGAAAGTAGTTATAAGTTGGTAATTATGTGGGCATTAAACCCTTAAAGGTCTCCCTCTGATTCCCACTCTAACTAGGTCGTTTGTCGGGTCAAACTTGTTATTAAAAAGTCAACAGGATGCTTAATTTCAAATTAATACATAATTAGCAATGTAGAACCCATACAACCTGTTTGATCATTAATATAACTTGGTAATTAATATAAGAACATGTCTAAACATGTTCAACCCGACAATTTTCTGTAGAGACCCGGTTCGGAACCGAAAGTCGCATAATTTGACTTTTGCTTTGACTTTCAGTTCTGACCCGTTTAAGCATGTTTTAGAAATGCCTTAGAGCTTTAATTGGACTAGATTACATGCTAGTATAACCCTCTATGATTATACACCTTGGTTCTATAGTTATCCAACTAATATGCATGATTCCGTTAATTGCTCATATGTTGACCATTATGCCCTTTTCACCATAAAACGTGATTTTTGAAAATGTAAAAGAGTAGAAACCTTATTTACTGATATATAAACTTGTACCCAAAATTTTACATCAGTTTGAGGAGTAGATTGAGAGTTATGCTCATTAGCGTAATTAGAAAGCTTTTTAGCGATTTAACGGCGTAATTAGCATATAGCCTAATTAAACCATCTTTTTGATATCAAACTCTTTACCCACTGATGTAATATATTATTTTGTGATTTTTGAAGATTTTTAATTAATTTTAGGCTGAGCATAACTTAGAGTCATAGGCTTGATTCGGTAATTGTCGGTTTTGCCCTATCGGGCTATAAAATGAGTTTAACATATCTTTTTGACCCCAAACCTTTTGCTACTGATTTTAAATGATAAATAAATTATTTTAAGCTTTCTGGAATAATAAAAATATCAGCTTTCTATATAGAACCCGGGAACGGCTTCTAATCTCCTTTTTAAGTGTTTTTAACGCATAGTATGTACTAAAACTATTTTAAACATACAAGGGTTGATACCTACTGATATTTTAGGTAAATTATAATATTTTAACAGTAAGCAAAAGTTTTTTAACTCAGATTTCAGTTTTGAGCTTTTCGGCTTATGTGAAATTACCAAAATGCCCCTACGGTGCATAGTTTGGTTATTATTGATAAGTTTCACATATATGCAATACCCTACTGTTATAACTTATCAAATTAAGTATTTTTGCTGATTATATCAGACCTGTAACTCAGGTTAATACTTGAACTCTTTTATAACCTTGTAAATGACCAAACTACCCCTACGGGGCATAGTTTGTGTTTATATTCGTTTCGGGCATAATAAAATATATCTTACTGATGTCACAACATATTTGAGGCATATTAACTTAGGAAACCTGTATATGGCTCTTACGGTTACCCGTTACGCTTCTTGCGCGTTCGGTTCGGTTTATGTAACTAGTTTGCATAAATTAGCCGAAACGGGTCAAACCTTATCGTTTTTATCTCAAAATCCAGAATGTGTATAATGTACCCATATAAGGCAAGTCTTCAAACTTGTCGGGTCTAAATCACATTCTATTCCGGTCTTCGCTTAATCGTGTGTACGAACCGTATCTATAAAACTAACCGGTCTAAGTTTAGGCTTAATTAAAAACCCGTTAGGATTCTAATAGGTTATTATAAACCTTCGTTCCAGAATAGGAGGACCAGTAAAAGCTACTTGCATTTGCTGTTTGTGAAATATACTTGCAAAGGTAAATACTTTTAACTTATTTTCCCTATACGGGCTTGGGGTACGGTATATAAAATACCGCTTGGTCGGGCATTAAATCTTTAATCGTATGATGGTTAAATTGATATTAATCGGCCCGTTTAAATTGTTTTGTTTTCTTAAAGCCTTTGGGAGGTTAATGACCATGTCCCGGATATCCTTGGCATCATTTTACGAAATGGCCACGACCTAAGCGCGGGGTGTAGGCGTACACTCGTCAGTGCCAAAATAAATAATGTGGTGTGTCTATTGATCTTTAACCCGGCACGATCCGGGCTACTGAACGCATAAGGAACATGTAATTCTTTTACGAGATTATATATTTAAATAATTATCCCAAGTTATAAAATGTTTGTGCCATGTGCATCTAAATCAATTTTTAATCATTTTAAAAATGAGTCGGTTAATTGTATTTACCAGTGTAAACTGACGTATTTTCCCAAAAAGATTAAGTGCAGGTACTAAGCGAACTAGGCTGGCTTTTCTCCTAGCGTCCACCATAAGTCTCGCAAGCTTGGACGTCAAACTGTTGAACAATGTTTCCTATTTATTTTTGATCCGTCTGTGGATTATTTTCAACTGTTGTGATACTTGATATTACAAATTATATTCGATTGAAATATATCTTTCAATTGCTTCCGCTGTGCATTTAAATATTGTGTTGTTTGACTGTAATGTTGCCAACCACGTCACGATACTCCCCCACCGGGCCCACCGGTCAAACGTGGAAATATCGGGGTGTGACAATTATTGGACGTGATTTTACGAGGTGTTACATCCTCACCCCCTTAAAAGAAATCTCGACCTTTAGATTTGCAAAAATGCTGGAAGTACTCTTTGTCGCATAATGGACTTAACTTCTATAGCATATCTGGAGCCTCTCCAAGCTCCTAAGTTGACCTCTATAATATGTACATGTATCCTTTTTGGAGCTTCTTAACCTGTCGATCCTCAATCGATATAGGTTTCTCATCATATCATAAATCTGCATATCATTATGTGATAATGCTTCTCGACTTATTGGTGAAACACATCCTTAAATCATTAGTGTGTAATGCATTGCGAGCTCCGCCAAGCTCCTTAAATAGGTTTTAGTTTATAAGCTATTTGATTTTGATACATTCGATTCCTTCGAATGATCCTATATATTCAGAGCTTAACTAGCCTGATAATTAACAAATTGGCACACCCTTCCTGGGTGATTTTCTTTGTTGAACCTCATTCCTTAACAAGTACTTAGGAGGGTTGCTACTTTGATTGGTCCTTGATTTTTCTGCCAATTGCTGGCAACTTTCAGATGAATTTGCATGACCTTATTTGTTGTTTCCAATGCAACTTTTAGATTCTGATAATTGGACTTACCAATCTTCTGTCTAACAATAGATGTTTAACATTTCATCTATGCAAGGTCTCCAAGGAAGCAGCCTTGACACTTATATAACAACTGTTATAGAAAAGCTTATTTTAAGGTGGGATGGTTATTCCAACCACTGCTTAAAACTAATTTTTAGGGAATAGCTAATCCTTGCCGTTAGTCGAATAAATCGACGATCCTGGGCAACTGATGGCAAATTCTTAATTGTTGCCTAACTAGGGTTGCGGTAATCAATGTATAAGCAAAATGAACTGTCTTTCTTAATTAACTATACAGAATTCTCAGAATATAGAGTTAGGCTACATGAATCCTTTATTTTAAAACTTAATTAATCAGGGTTTCGATTCTTCCAATGATGGTACTAGCCGTCTTGGAGATTTAATAATAATACAGCCCTAAATGGGATATAAATCTTAACTCTACTTGCCTCTCAGGAGGTAAACAGGGTAATCTTAGGGGAAGATAATCAAGATACAAGGAGGTTATAGAGGTTTTCCATATCTCAGGCTCCAGTTCATCCATCATTGCTTGTGTCAAATAAGTGACACATTTATGTTACAAGTCCACGAATTCCTTAATCGGGAACATTTACTTGGACAATTCCATTCTGGATATCTTCTTTGAATACCATTGGTTGACTTTAGTTCCATATGACAATCGGGATATCTTTGTGGTCCCATGCATTAAACCTCCATACTGATCAGGCATGGAAGCAATCTATGGAACATATTAAGATACACCAATCCTCATATGGCGCTTTTATCATACCGTCTGGTATTCGCAATCGATAGATATCAAAGAGATATCAACTATGTATGCTGATGCACTTCCTCTAGAGAGAGGATACTTCTAAAATTCTACGTCTGAAGGCTTCTGACAGGAACGGAATAAATGGTTCTTATGATTTCGCCTGTAAGTTTTACCTTACACCTAATATCTGGGGTTCTTACTGGAGAGTTTCTAGAAGTTTGCTAAACTTATGGTCTTATGAGAGACTTAGCAGCACCCATGGTTGTAAAACAAGGTTTCCAAGGCCGAGTACTCCCCGAGTAGTCGCTACAAGGTAGGCTGCCGAGGCGACTTTCTTTGACTCCGACTAATTACTCGGAATCGGTCAAACACGGTCAACCTCGGCCAAAATCATATCTAGTAGGTCAACTCGAGCCGAATTTGACTTAAAAAATAATAAAATATAATTTTTGTGCCTATCATATTAAAGAATGAATATCATTTTCACGTATTTTGTTATAGATATTAGTAAATTTATGTTATTTGACATATATTTAATTTCCAAAAACTAATTTCTTTATAATTTTACATGTCCGAGTACTCCCCGAGTACTCTCCGCCTAGGCCGAGTACTCTCAACTCCCCGGTCGACCGAATAGGGAGCGCCTAGCGACTTTTGCAACCATGGCAGCACCTAAAACCAAACGTAACTCCTAGCAATAAAATTACAATAAGGGATTTATCTGGTGTCATTAATGTGATCTGCCTCTAATCCTTCATCAGGAGGGTTAAACGCCTCCATTCTTAATCCTTTTAAACTTAGCTGCGAAATCTTTGACAAATTTTAGGGCAATCTTAGCTTTGACTGGTTATTTCTTAATCTATATACCGTGAGTAGCTGAGGTAGATCCATAATGGATTTATAATGAGCAGGCTTTGAAACCTTAATGTGTCCTCTTATTGCTGTTTCTAACTACCAATAATTATTGCATTAAGCTTAGATTTTGGGTAAATGGAATAGGGCACTATCTCAGTCAATGAATTAAGATTTGCAACATACTGCTGACAGTCTGGAACTTTTATGGTGAGAGTCAGAAAATTCTTATTCCATCTTTTTCCATTTTGTGATGCAGATAATAGGTTTTTCTAATAAGGTCCCTAAAACTTGGACCATCCTATATTGTATAAGGGGATCTTTCATGTGGACTTCATTAATGTCCTCCCTAATTAAGGGTATTGCCATTGAATGACTGTGATGCATACCTCACCGTGTCCTTTCCAGCATAACCGCTGATACACCTAATGGTTTCTACTTCATCCAAAAATTTCCTGCAATTGATGGCTCTTTTTTTACTATTGAAGTCTCTTGACTTCCAAGAGACGAAGTACCTTTAAGTACATCCTAAAAGAATGGAGCTCCTTTCCATGTATGATTTTGTTTGGGTTATTCTTCGTATTTGAAGTATGAATAAAGCTCTTCTTATGAGCAGCGACATGTGTTTTTGAGCAAGCAGCATTCGGCTTCTTGAACCTTTTTATGACTTTTCTCATAGCCTTTCTAACAGTTGCGTTAATTACTGTTTTGGAGATTAAATCCATCAACATTGAGGTTTACATTTGATGCACCATTAACATTTGTCTCATCTCTAGTATCGCGACTGTTGTTTGTCTCTCCTGAGTTTTCCATACTCGAATCTTTGGTATTAAATACCAAATTCAACAAGTGCTTAGGCAACCCGTACCATGTGTCTCCTTGAATTGTTAAAAAGGCTCACCATAAGGAGTCTTGATAACTACTTGCTTCTTATCACACACAATATGGGTTTGGTTACAAGACGACCAATCCATTCTTATCACTATATCGAGTTCCTTTACTTTAACGGAAACAAGGACAGCGGAAAAGAATGATTCCTAAGGGATATAAAATATCCATCTAATATTATTGAAGCAGTCCCTGAGGTACCATCGGCCAATTCTACTTCATACTTAGCGGTTAGAGTTTTAACAGGCAGATTTAATAATTTACAAAATCTATTGTCTACGAAAGACTTATCTGCACGTGAATCAAATAATACTCTGGCATAAACGTCATTGATCAGGAAAGTACCTGTTGTGACATTGTTATCTTGAACTGCCTCTCGAGCATTCATTTGAAAGACTCCAGCTTTGGTCTTCTTAGCCTCTCCAGGCTTCTTGGTTTTATTTGGGCAATTAGTCTTGATATGTCCCTTCTCGTTGCAACCATAACAGGTCGCATCTTTCAACTTCTTGCAATCCAAGGTCATATGCTCCTTGGACATGCAGATTCCACAGGGTAGAGGCTGAGATTCAAATATGCATTTCCCGAGGTGGTATTTCCTACAGGTTTTGCATCTGGTCTTTTCACCTGACTGCTGGGTATCCCTCAAGTCCTTGCATTCATGAGTCTTGTGATCCATCTCTTTACAGATGACACATCCCCTGGTCTGTTCATAGAAACATTTTTCGAAGTGCTTCTTCCCGCAGGTTTTACATTTGGGTTTTGCCTCCATTGGCTTGGATTGGTTATAGTTTGAACCGGTCTTACCCTTTTTGCAACCTTTATTTGGGGTATTATCGCACTTTCGCTTATGATCCTTTAATGCTCGGTCCACAACTTTGTCTACGGCTGTATCTATCATATCCTATAACTCGGTGCCCGTTACATTCAGTCTTGCATTATTATTCTGATCAATTGGATGATTGTGAGCTTCAGAGGAGTCAGCCATGGTGAAGCTTTGAAGGCTACAAACCAATTAGTAATAATTTGCTTAATTATATAGGGAATCGTCGAGTTTGATGATTAAATAGCCATGGTGCAGATAAACCATATAGGCCAATAGATAGTATTAAATTTATTTGATTATGTTTTGCCTAGGTTTTCAAATAATCCATCTTTGGCGTTTAAACGGAATATAATCCTTCATATTTATTAGACAGGGGATATAAATCACGACTGTCGATGTCGTACCGACATTTTATATAGCACAAGGGCTCATTCCAAAGGACTTTTGATGGCACAGAGGCCTTGTCACTAGGGAAATTTTAAAACATAATCAATGATCCTTTGAGTCGAAAAATTTCATAGTTCATTGCCTTTTGGCAGGAAGTTATGAAATAAAACTATCTTTGTCATGATTACATCTTTGCCCGTAGGCATACATCTTAAATGGATGTTTTGATGTATACATCATGTTCGATGTTTATTAGCCATGATTCCTATTAATCATTTAGGATATATAAGGGGTTTGGAAAAATCCTAATATAAAGATGACAAGTGTGATTTTATCGCATCACTGTTGTCAGGAGTGTTAACATGTTTTCAGATGTTAACAAAGATCTGAATTTATTTTAAACAGGTCTTACCATCATAGCTAGGTCTTTCATGACATTCAAGCGAGGTTATACCTTTTAAGATTCTCTTTTAATATGTATACTGGCAGGAAAGGAATGATATTTATTTTATTCAGGATTTTCATTATAATTATCCTAGATTTAATAAAAATATAACTATGGCACAAAAAGGCCAAGTCACAAGGGAAACTTTAAATTATAAACAATGATTTTGTAGAATCAAGGTATTTAGGCTTGAACGTTGTTCATTGCCTTTTCTTGACAAGGAGTTGTAGGCTACGACTGCCGTTTGTCTTATATGACAATGAATATGGCCCGTAAGCATTACATCCCTACTGGATGCTTAATTCACAAAACAAAAAAAGATTTTGGGAGAATCCAGTATAAGGATGATTTATGCGATTTTATCGAATCACATTTGCCAGGAATGTTAACAAGGATTTGAATCTTTTGAATAGGTTCTACCATCTTGGCCTTGTCTGAAATGACATATAGGCTAGGTTGTACCTTTAAGATTCTTTTTAATATTTAACGTGGAACAATCCTAAATTGAGATATTAATAAGGATCTGAATCTAATTGAGGGACTACCATCTTGGCCTTGTCTTAAGATGACACATGGGCTAGGTCTTGTCCTTTTTAGATTTTGCCATTTTATTATAATGGCAGATCTTATAAAAGGAATGATACTTTTCATTTATTTCATATATTATATTCATATATATTGATAAAATGAAATTTTGATAAAGCATTCCAATGATT
Source organism: Helianthus tuberosus (assembly GCA_030545235.1). Classification (NCBI taxonomy): domain Eukaryota; kingdom Viridiplantae; phylum Streptophyta; class Magnoliopsida; order Asterales; family Asteraceae; genus Helianthus; species Helianthus tuberosus. Next base: position 66,625,600 of record CM060430.1, read on the forward strand.
TTAAAAGAGGACAGAATTACCCTGAACGGGACTTGAAAGGAATAATGTTGTCCACGAAGGGACTACAAGATGAGAATCCCCTTATAAGGACTTACTAAGGAAACGAACTTCAGCAAAAGGAGTTTCTTCTTCATTTTATTTCTGAACGTTTTCTCCTTGGTTGCATGTTAACCCTAGTCGCAGTACGAAGCTCGGCCTTTCCTAGGCTTCGAATGGGGAGAATTTACATTACGGCTTCTTTGCTTGGTGACAAATTAAAATATATAGAATTGAAAGCAATAATTCTCCGAATAGAGATGAGAGTATTCCTATGTTAAGTCTAGACTCAGAAGGTCAAGGAATGTGCTACTGTGTCATTGAGATTAAACACAAAAGGCTAGTGTTTAATTCACTCAATGTTGGCTCTAATACCAACCTGTCACACTCCGATATTTCCACGTATTACCGGTGGGGAGTATCGTGACGTAGTCGATATCATCATAGTCAAACAAGACAATTTAAATGCACAGCGGAAGCAAAAGATAAATATATTACAATCCGATAAAGAGTAATATCAAGTATTACAAATACGGTTGTAAAAGATCCACAGGCGGACCAAAAGATATACAGAAACTTTGTTCAACAGGCTTTAAGGCATCTAAGCTTGCGAGACTTTTATTTGATGCTAGGAGAGGCCAGCCTATTCCGATTAGTACCTGCACTTAGCCTTTTTGGGAAAATACGTCAGTTTTCACTGGTAAATACAATTTAACTGACTCATTTTGAAAACGTTTGAGAAAATTGATTTGAATGCACATGGCACAAAACTTTTTATAACTTGGGATAATTATTTATATATAAACTTGTAAAAGAATTACATGTTCGTTATACGTTCAGTAGCCCGGGTTGAATACCGGGTTAAAGATTAATAGACACATCACATGGTATAGTCCCGCAGCGAGTTATTCTCGTAACCGGCGGTTATACCTCATTATTTATATATGCACAGGCGGGTGTACGCCTACACCCCGTGCTAAGGTCGTGGCCATTCAATGGATGATGCCAAGGATATCCGGGAAATGGTTATTAACCCCCCAAATGTTTTAAGCAAACAAAACAATTTAAACAGGTTATTTCAATGAATTAACCATCATACGATTAAAGATTCAATGCCCGACCAAGCGGTATTTTATATACCGTACCCCAAGCCCGTATAAGGGAAAATAAGTTAAAAGTATTTACCTGAGCTAAATATAAATTCAATCCCAGCCGTATATCAAATCAGCAAGTACAGATAGCTTTTAGTGGGCTCCTAAATCTGGAACGAAGGTTTTTAATAACCTATTAGATTCCTAACGGGTCTTTAATTAAGCCTAAACTTAGACCGGTTAGTTTTAAAAAGAAGATACGGTTCAAAACGCATGATTATGCGAAGACCGGATTAGAATGTGGTTTAGACCTGACAAGCTTGTATACTTGTTTAGTATGGGTAAACTAAACACATTCTGGATTTTGAGATAGAAATGATAAGGTTTGACCCTTTCGGCTAATTTAGGCAAACTAGTTACATAAGCCGACCCGAACGCGAAAAGTGCGTAATGGGTAACCACATGAGTCATGAACAGGTTTCCTAAGTTAATATGCCTTTAATATGTTGTGATATCATTAGGATACCTTCCATTATGCCCAAAACGAATTTAAAACCAATTTATGCCCCGTTGGGGTATTTTAGTCATTTTAAAGGTTATAAGAGAGTTTAAATATTAATCTGAGTTTCAGGTCTGATATAATCAGTAAAAATACTTAATTTAATAAGTTATAACAGTAGGATATTACCTATATGTGAATTTTATTATTTATAACCAAACTATGCACCGAATGGGCATTTTGGTAATTTCACATAGGGCTTAAAGGTCAAAACTGGAAATCTGAGTTTAGAACTTTTGCTTACTGTTAAAGTATATAAATTTACTAAAATATCAGTAGGTATCAAGTCTTATATATTTAAAATAGTTTTTATACATACTATGCGCTTAAAACGCGTAAAAAGGCGGTTTTAAGCGATTTCCTGGTTTTTAAAGAAAAGCTGATATTTTTACCATTCCAGAAAGCTTAAAATATTTTATTTATCTTTAAAATCAGTAGCAAAAGGTTTGGGGTCAAAATGTTTTGTAAAACTCAATTTATAAGCCAAAAGGGCAAAACCGGCAATTACCGAATCAAGCCTAGAACCCTATGTTATGCTCAACCTAAAAATAAATAAAAATCTTCAAAAATCCCAAAATATTATTTTATATCAGTAGGTAAAAATTTTGGTATCAAAAATTGGGTTTAGATAGGATATATGCTAATTACGCCGTTTAAATAATAAAAAGCTTTTCATTTACACTAATGAGCATAACTCCTAATCTAGACCTCAAACTGATGTCAAATTTTAGGGACAAGTTTATAAATCAGTAATAAAGATTATTGTCCTCTCACATTTTCAAAATTCTCGTTTTAGGGTCAAAATGGCATAATGGTCAACATTTAAGCATATAACGGAAACATGCAATGAATATGATAAATAAGGATCCAAGTTGTATAACCTCAGAGGGTTACACCAACCTATAACATGGTCCTAAAGGAATCCTAAGTGTCACACCCCGACCACGTTAAAACAACAAACCGTGGCGGAAACGTCGGGGAGTGTTGTAACAGAAACATCGTTTCAAAAACCAAGGTAATTAAAAGTTTCGTTTTATTGATTTATCAAGTAATGTATATTGTCTTTAAACCAAAACAAACAAACTACGCATTTTTTATAATTGTTTTTAAGTCACTAAGGCCTCGTCCAGATCCTAAGTGACATGCTCCCTAGCAATCATCACGCAACATCACCTGAAACATATGTAAAAAACAAAGTCAGCAAAGAAATGCTGGCGAGCACATAGGTTTTATAAGAGTATCAGAATCATGGCTCGTTTATATATATTGCAACACCTCGAAAATCTTATTTTGAAAAGTATATAATACTGCAACATCAATAACCAACTCAAATCAAGATGGTTATAATTTATAAAATCTCGTAGCCATGATTCTTAACTCGAAAACATTTTGCTTTAGAAAACCAATTCGTAAAACATCTCGTTAAAACTTGTTAATAAAACTCGTATGGTTTATATCATTTCGAAACCTCGTTGTGTGACATCGTTTCAAATCGTTTCCTAAGTGAACTAAATAATGACACGCAATGTAATATGATAGAAGCACTTATATATAAGATGTACCAGCGGCGTATCTACCATGTTTCTATCATACTACACCTGTCCCATTATCTAATCACTACTCAAAACCAGTCGTTTGTTCAAATCGTTTATTTCGTTTAAGTCGTTCCAAATCGTTTAATTCGTCCCAAAATCGTATTCATTTTAATTGTGAAACTGCTTATGGTTGTCTCGCTAATAACATTCAAACCTTCGTGACTCGACTACCTCGTTTATCGTATTAACAAACCACCAAAGGGTAAGTTAACAATCATCAGATTCGGTCGTTATCTACATAACCCCCACACATAACCATGGGTGTAGTCTGATAACGGGATTTGTCAGATCCTATGGTACCATAACATAATACTGGTTGGCTTGATCAATGCTAATGAATGTCATTCGTTATGTAATTACAACCAACAAGTTCGTTCACATTATCGAAATCGTTATTAGTTTAATATAAACCATCTTTATCGTTTTTGAAACCGTCGTTTAAACCTTGAAATCGTTTTGTACATATGAATCACCCCAAAACAATTGAAAACTGTAAAATAGGGAAACTATGTACTCACATTGAATAGAAGGGTATCCTTGATCTAAAGAACTTAGCGAAGCTCAGACAAACCAAGGAAATTCAAGTAGTACCTAGTAGTCGGATCACTAGTTAAATAAATCGACACCTAAATCGGAAGATCGGATAGAATGAGGTCTTGTAAACCAAATGAGTGTTGGAACTCATGTGATATGGTTTAACAAAGCCTACATTCTAAATCGGAACCTAACCTAAGTGCTTTCGACCCGTTACGACCCATTAAGGTAGCTTATGCGACTTTAACGCGTCGTTTGCGCGAAACTATGTTCGGATGGTTAACTATGTGCTATGTCAAGTCTTACAGGCCCAATAATACCTAAACATGTTACTAAATCAGATTATATGTCAAAAACATGTTCACATATGTAAAATACGGATTTAAGCTTCAAAAGGGCGTTTTGGTCATTTCTTATGGGCATACAAGCTACTTAACAAATAATTAACCAATGTTATGTGATCATAAGGTATAACCTCAGTGGTTATTCCCTATGCAACTATGATCACTAATCAAGCTTGGTCGGATCCTAATGATCGACCAAACGGGTCGGGTTCGAAAGTCTAAGCGGATGTTTGGACCGCTTAACTTACGACCCTAAACAAGCACTAAACTAATAGTGACGAGTTAAACATGTTTAACTAGCTTATAAAACTGATTTGGTATCAAAACAATGGGTTTTGATACCCGAAAATAGTTCCGTTGCAAAGTGCGTGCTAAAACGCATTTTGACCAAAACTTTGACTCGTCACTACGCCTAGTTAACGTGGTAATCAGTAGGTATAATCGCTGAGGATTATAACCTTCATGATTACAATCACGTTGCAAAGTTCAATTGAACTTTGACTTGACCAATTGATGGTCAAAACCGAAAGTCAAACTGTTGGCCAAACTGTTTGACTTTCTGCTTAAACATAAAGAATAAGCATGAAATAATACTTACAATAGGTCCTAGCTATCTTTTCTACCAAGAATAAAGTTCCAAGCAGATTAGAAAGCTCCCAAATCAGATTGTAGAGGAGAAATGAGAAGAATGAGCAAATGAAACAATGAAAGTGTTGGCTATTTATACTTGAGCATGATGAACAAGATCATTCCATGTGTTTGTGTGGCCATCAAGGATTAAATCATGGCCACACAATTGTTAGGAGCTGATTAGTAACCTTGGTGATCACTTAAACTTGCCCATCACACAAAAGAATTGCCATAACAGCCCCTGAAGTATCAAACAGTTGCTGAAAATCAATTTCTGGTCGCTGGCACATTCATACGGCCGGCGTAAGAGATAGGGGCAGGCTTACGCGCCCCGCCTGGCCTCCTCAGATCAGGAAAAGTTTGAAAATTGATAGTTCAGGTCCCTGCACTTGGTTTAAGCTCATTTCAGGTCCTTTTGACCCCCGTTAAGCCATTTTCAAGGCTCTACAAGGTCAATAAAGCTTAGAGGACTCAAAATGTGCTCGGAAAACTCTCGGATGTCGGCTCGTTTGGTCGTACGGTCGCGTTGTTCGTTAAATTACGACGAAACTCAAACGGACGCGAAAACAAACCAAATTAAGCGATGAATGGTATTTTTGCATGCCGATCACTAAAATAAAAATATTTTAGTGTGTACAAAAATTTTGGATGTCCAGATGTGGTCAGAACGTAGGATATGCGCGAAAATGCAAACTTACGCCGTTATTGACACTTTTAGTCCCTCTAAGATCAAATAAGCATATTTTCGCACACCAAACCACTCAAAGCTTATTTCTAAGCTATGTTTAGGTTATTTATGGTATGTTTAGCTTACGATCAAGTTCCGGACTCTTCGATACCATACGAATCGGTCATGTTTCTATCATACTACACCCGTCCCATTATCTAATCACTACTCAAAACCAGTCGTTTGTTCAAATCGTTTATTTCGTTTAAGTCGTTCCAAATCGTTTAATTCGTGCCAAAATCATATTCGTTTTAATTGTGAAACTGCTTATGGTTGTCTCGCTAATAACATTCAAACCTTCGTGACTCGACTACCTCGTTTATCGTATTAACAAACCACCAAAGGGTAAGTTAACAATCATCAGATTCGGTCGTTACCTACATAACCCCCACACATAACCATGGGTGTAGTCTGATAACGGGATTTGTCAGATACTATGGTACCATAACCTAATACTGGTCGGCTTGATCAATGCTAATGAATGTCATTCATTATGTAATTACAACCAACAAGTTCGTTCACATTATCGAAATCGTTATTAGTTTAATATAAACCATCTTTATCGTTTTTGAAACCATCGTTTAAACCTTGAAATCGTTTTGTACATATGAATCACCCCAAAACAATTGAAAACAGTAAAATAGGGGAACTATGTATTCACATTGAATAGAAGGGTATCCTTGATCTAAAGAACTTAGCGAAGCTCAGACAAACCAAGGAAATTCAAGTAGTACCTAGTAGTCGGATCACTAGTTAAATAAATCGACACCTAAATCGGAAGATCGGATAGAATGAGGTCTTGTAAACCAAATGAGTGTTGGAACTCATGTGATATGGTTTAAGAAAGCCTACATTCTAAATCGGAACCTAACCTAAGTGCTTTCGACCCGTTACGACCCATTAAGGTAGCTTATGCGACTTTAACGCGTCGTTTGCGCGAAACTATGTTCGGATGGTTAACTATGTGCTCTGTCAAGTCTTACATGCCCAATAATACCTAAACATGTTACTAAATCAGATTATATGTCAAAAACATGTTCACATATCTAAAATACGGATTTAAGCTTCAAAAGGGCGTTTTGGTCATTTGTTATAGGCATACAAGCTACTTAACAAATAATTAACCAATGTTATGTGATCATAAGGTATAACCTCAGTGGTTATTCCCTATGCAACTATGATCACTAATCAAGCTTGGTCGGATCCTAATGATCGACCAAACGGGTCGGGTTCGAAAGTCTAAGCGGTTGTTTGGACCGCTTAACTTACGACCCTAAACAAGCACTAAACTAATAGTGACGAGTTAAACATGTCAAAACATGTTTAACTAGCTTATAAAACTGATTTGGTATCAAAACAATGGGTTTTGATACCCGAAAATAGTTCCGTTGCAAAGTGCGTGCTAAAACGCATTTTGCCCGAAACTTTGACTCGTCACTACGCCTAGTTAACGTGGTAATCAGTAGGTATAATCGCTGAGGATTATAACCTTCATGATTACAATCACGTTGCAAAGTTCAATTGAACTTTGACTTGACCAATTGATGGTCAAAACCGAAAGTCAAACAGTTGGCCAAACTGTTTGACTTTCTGCTTAAACATAAAGAATAGGCATGAAAGAATACTTACAATAGGTCCTAGCTGTCTTTTCTACCAAGAATAAAGTTCCAAGCAGATTAGAAAGCTCCCAAATCAGATTGTAGAGGAGAAATGAGAAGAATGAGCAAATGAAACAATGAAAGTGTTGGCTATTTATACTTGAGCATGATGAACAAGATCATTCCATGTGTTTGTGTGGCCATCAAGGATTAAATCACGGCCACACAATTGTGAGGAGCTGATTAGTAACCTTGGTGATCACTTAAACTTGCCCATCACACAAAATAATTGCCATAACAGCCCCTGAAGTATCAAACAGTTGCTGAAAATCAATTTTTGGTCGCTGGCACATTCATACGGCCCGCGTAAGAGACAGGGGAAGGCTTACGCGCCCCGCCTGGCCTCCCCAGATCAGCAAAAGTTTGAAAATTGACAGTTCAGGTCCCTGCACTTGGTTTAAGCTCATTTCAGGTCCTTTTGACCCCCGTTAAGCCATTTTCAAGGCTCTACAAGGTCAATAAAGTTTAGAGGACTCAAAATGTGCTCGGAAAACTCTCGGATGTCGGGTCGTTTGGTCGTACGGTCGCGTTGTTTGTTAAATTACGACGAAACTCAAACGGACGCGAAAACAAACCAAATTAAGCGATGAATGGTATTTTTGCATGCCGATTACTAAAATAAAAATATTTTAGTGTGTACAAAAATTTTGGATGTCCAGATGTGGTCAGAACGTAAGATATGCGCGAAAATGCAAACTTACGCCGTTATTGACACTTTTAGTCCCTGTAAGATCAAATAAGCATATTTTCGCACACCGAACCACTCAAAGCTTATTTCTAAGCTATGTTTAGGTTATTTATGGTATTTTTAGCTCATGATCAAGTTCCAGACTCTTCGATACCATACGAATCGGTATAGTTTCACAGTTTGACACAAATAGTCCCTGCGATCGAATAGACTTGTTTTCGACACACCAAACCATCCAAAACTTATTTCTAAGTTATGTGAAGGTTATTTTAGGTATGTTAAGCCTATTTCACTATTCTGTAGTATTTGTCGCATTAAACTGACTGCGTTTACGCACCAGTTTGCGTATAACTTTCTAGAAAGCGATTTAGAGCTTGAAATCGGAATCGAATCGAGTTGTAAAATCATCAAACACAAATACACACATAATAACACCAAAACACATTGTTTTATTGATAATTCACATTGATTTGCATTGTTCATCGATTATAGAGCACAGTTGTCACAGTCTCCCTTACTTTAGGAAATTTCATCCCGAAATTTTAACTAGAGGAAACTTGTGAGAACAATTGCGGATATTTCGCCTTCATTTGGTCCTCACGTTCCCAAGTAAACTCTGGGCCATGTTTGGATTTCCAGCGAATCTTGACCAAATGAATTCGTTTGTTCTTCAACTGTTTGTATGTACGGTCCACTATCTCCACAGGTTTCTCGACAAAGTGCATCGTTTCATCGATTTGGATTTCGTCGAGTGGAATGTGAAGATCAGCGTCAGCTAAACACTTTCGCAGATTGGACACGTGAAAAGTCAGATGAATATTTCCAAGCTCTGGAGGTAGCTCGAGTCGATAGGCAACCTTTCCAACTCTTTCGACAATCTTAAATGGTCCAACATATCGTGGTGCAAGTTTTCCTTTCTTTCCAAATCTCACCACTCCCTTCCAAGGTGACACCTTGAGTAGGACATGGTCTCCGACTTAAAATTCTAAGGGCTTGTGTCGTAAATCCGCATAACTCTTTTGACGGCATCTAGCTGTCACAAGATTATCATGAATTTTCTTGATTTTTTCTGTTGTTTCCAGAACAAGATCCGGTCCAGTAAGCTGAGCTTCACCGGTCTCGTTCCAACAAACAGGTGAACGACATTTTCGACCGTAGAGAGCTTCGAATGGTGCCATATTAATGCTAGCATGATAACTATTGTTGTAAGAGAACTCGATCAATGGAAGATGAGAATCCCAATTACCACCAAAGTCTATCACGCATGCTCTAAGCATATCCTCCAAAGTTTGAATCGTTCTCTCAGATTGTCCATCTGTTTGGGGATGATAAACAGTGCTTAGATTTAGTTGGGTTCCCATAGCAGATTGCATGGTCTTCCAAAAATGAGATGAAAATCGAGCATCGCGATCGGATATGATGTCCAAAGGAACACCATGTCGAGATACTATCTCATCAACATAAATCTTTGCAAGTTTATCAGCAGATAGATCCTAGCGAATCGCAATAAAATGAGCTGACTTCGTTAATCGATCGATGACAACCCAAATAGCATCATGACCTTTAGATGTACGCGGTAATTTAGTGATGAGATCCATCGCAATGTTCTCCCACTTCCAAACCGGTATCTCTGGTTGCACAAGCAAACCAGATGGTCGTTGATGTTCAGCCTTGACTTTGAGACAAGTTAGGCATTTCGATACATACAAGGCAACATCTTTCTTTATACCAGTCCACCAGATCTTAGTACGAAGATCCTTGTACATTTTATCAGCACCAGGATAGATAGAATATCGAGACTTATGAGACTCGTCCATCACTAAGGTGCGAAGATCGTCTTGTTTCGGAATCCACAAACGATCCTTGAAATAGAGTAAACCATCGTCCTTTGCTTCGAGTTTAAGCTCAAGCTGATGTGGTAATTCCTTACTTATCAAATCTTGTGAAACACAAGATTGCTGAGCTTGAAGAACACGAGTTTGGAGATCAGATAGGGTTCGAACAGAATGAAGCTTGACTCGCTCCTTTCAACTAAGCGCATCGGCTACGACATTCGCCTTACCAAGGTGGTAGCGAATCTCGCAATCGTAGTCACTTAAGAGTTCAAGCCAACATCGTTGCCTCATGTTCAACTCCTTCTGATTGAGAATATGCTGGAGACTTTTGTGGTCTGTGAAAACCACACATTTCGTACCATAAAGGTAGTGTCTCCATATTTTAAGAGCGAAAACCACAGCTCCCAACTCAAGATCGTGAGTCGTATAGTTCTTCTCGTGAACTTTCAATTGTCTAGACGCATATGCTATAACCTTGCCTCGTTGCATAAGAACACAACCAAGGCCTAAGGTTGACGCATCTTAATAGACAATGAAATCATTGTTTCCCTCGGGCAGAGATAGAACAGGAGCATCACAGAGCTTCCATTTCAGCGTTTGGAATGCTTCTTCTTGTTTGGGTCCCCACTCAAAAGGCTTATTCTTCTGAGTCAAAGCAGTGAGTGGAACCACAATCTTCGAGAAATTCGAAATGAATCGACGATAATAGCCAACAAGGCCAAGAAAAGAATGAATCACTGTAGATGTCGTTGGTGTTTTCCAATCCTTGATTGCAACAATCTTGGATGGATCCACATGAATACCTTGCTCGTTGACAATATGTCCCAAGAACTAAACTTCTTTAAGCCAAAATTCACACTTGGAGAATTTAGCAAAAAGTTATTCCTTCTTCGGGAGTTCCAAAGTCAAACGAAGGTGTTGCTCGTGATCGGCTCGAGACTTCGAATAAATGAGAATATCATCGATGAACACAATGATGAACTTGTCTAAATAAGGTTTACAGACCCTATTCATTAAGTCCATGAAAATGGCTGGAGCATTCGTCAAACAAAAAGGCATGACAGTGAACTCGTAATGCCCATATCTCGTGCGGAAAGCAGTTTTGGGAATATCTTCTTCGAATACACGAAGCTGATGATACCCAGAACGCAGATCGATCTTGGAAAAACAGGTAGCACCTTGCAGCTGATCAAAGAGATCATCGATTCGGGGTAGGGGATATCGATTCTTAATGGTAAGCTTATTAAGCTCACGATAATCGATACACATACGAAAAGATCCATCTTTCTTTTTCACAAAGAGGATAGGAGCGCTCCAAGGTGAATAACTCGGACGGATGAATCCTTTATCAGATAACTCTTGAAGCTGTTTCGATAACTCTTGCATCTCAGACGGTGCAAGACGATAGGGTGCTTTCGCAATCGGGTTAGCATTGGGTACAAGATCAATATGAAACTCGACTTGACGAACTGGAGGCAAACCAGGCAGTTCATCAGGAAACACCTCTGGATAATCCCGAACAGTCGGAATATCCTGAATACTCTTGTTCTTGCCCCTCGGTGACATGTGCCAGAAAAGCAACATAGCCTTTTCGCAAATAACTCTGGGCTTTCGTACACGACATGAGTTTCAATCCACCAGATGGTTTCTCGCCACGAACCTCTAGGACATCATTAGACGAGAGGGGAATACGAATGATCTTATCGAAACAAACAACCTCGGCACGATGTTTGGTTAACCAATCCATCCCCACGATAATGTCGAAACTCCCAAGTTGCATCGGTACGAGGTCAATAGGAAAAAGATGGTTATCGAGGTTCAATTGACAACCATGAATAACATAATCGAGAACAAGAGGTCTACCAGTAGCAACTTCAACAGATAAGGGTTTCCTCAGTTTAGTTCTAGGTATCGCAAGTAAAGGCTCAAAGGATAACGAAACAAAACTCCTATCGGCACCAGAATCGAAAAGAACAGATGCAAGTTGATTGTTAACAAGGAACGTACCGTTAACAACCTCGTTGTCCGCCCTCGCCTCGTTCGTGTTCAGATTGAATGCTCGTCCACGAGCGGGATTCACATTCGCGATTGCGTTACCATTCGGATTCGCATTGACCAATCTCGGGCAGTTGTTGCGGAAATGACCCATTTCTCCGCAATTGAAACACGAACCAGGTGGGAATCTCGCAGCATTCCCTTGAGCTTGAGCTGGAACCTGAGCAGCTTGATTTTGGCCAAAACGACAAATGTTGGCCAAATGCCCAAGTCTACCACACGTAGCACACTGTTTACAGGCATGCTGGGCAACATGGTGACCATTGCATCGAGCACAGTGTGGTGCAGTACCAGCATGTGCTTTCTTTGCAGGAGGTTGAGTCGGTGGGTTCTGGGGGTTCAGAGCAGTAACTGCAAAGTTCTGGGAAGCCTTGCGCTTCCTTGAATTTTTAGAAGACTCACCCTGCTTCTTACCCTTACCCTTTTCCTTGTCAGAATCGGTCGACTTCTTTTTATCACCCTTGCGGGTAAGTTTACCCTTCCTGACTTGAGACTCAGTCAGGGTAGCAGACAACTCGATTGCATGACGGACGGTAGTAGGATTAACACTGGTCACGATATCCTGAATGGAATCGGGTAAATCATCGATATACCTCTCGATTGCTTTCTCCAGTGGGGTAACCATAGTGGGACACAACAAACTAAGCTCCTCGAATCGATCCGTATAGGCACGGTGTTCTCCCCCATCTTGCTTTAAATCGTCAAACTCTCGTTCCAAAGCTCGAATCTCGTGACGGGGACAGAACTCTCTCATCATGAGAGCTCGGAGCTCATCCCAAGTTTGTGCTAATGCCACTTCGGCACCCCTATCGCGCATAATACCATTCCACCAGGTAAGAGCTCGCTTCTCAAACACGCTTGAAGCAAATTCAACCTTACGCGCATTCAGACAATACACATGTCTGAATGTGCTCTCGATACTCTCGAACCACTGCAGGAGCGCAGTTGCTCCTTGTGACCCAGAAAACTTAAGCGGCTTCGCAGAATTGAAATTCTTGAAATTACACTGTGCGTTATTGTTGTTATTATTAATATTGTTGTATAACTTGTGGATTTGGGTCACAACGTCTGGAAGTACAGCAGCCATTTGCTGAGAGACAAGGGCTGCAACTTCTTCAGCAGTAAAAGTTTGAGCATCGCGTCGATGAGGCATTGTTTAACAAGGAAACATGAGAAACGAGTGAGGTCGACAATTGGAGAAACAAAGGAGGTATTGAAAACATCGACAAAACATAAGGGAGGCGATCATTCATTCGTTACCTCGAACAAACAAACGATACACAGTGACTAATCAAAGTAAATAGGTCATAATAATGTATCGCTGAAGACATGCTCGCCTATAAGTGAACACTCACCCCAAGAGTTCCCAGGTAAGAGTGACTGGTCCGATATTGCGGATTTGTATGAACACTCTAGCCTTAGACAGAAAACTCAGGGTACAGGCATTCACTCTTCCAGTTTGCATGTGTTCACATTATTTAGACCCAAACTTTGATGAGATTTTGAAAATTCAGAGGGCATAAAGCCGAAAATGAATCAAGCTGGAAGGGTTCAAAACCTTGTAACAAGGGGTTCAAAACCTAGTAATCAATCATCCAAGGATAGATGATTAATCTTCGAAGCGGATTTGTTATTGTGTTCTCGTTGTGGTTATCACCTAAGGATAGGTGACGGTATTGTTTTAAAATCTAAACGCAAGATAACTCGCGTTAGGTTCCTAGGAAGTTATAGTCTAGGTCAAAGCATTAATAATAACCTAATTCCCTATAACCATTGGCTCTAATACCAACTCTTCTGTCACACCCCGACCACGTTAAAACAACAAACCGTGGCGGAAACGTCGGGGAGTGTTGTAACAGAATCATCGTTTCAACAACCAAGGTAATTAAAAGTTTCGTTTTATTGATTTATGAAGTAATGTATATTGTCTTTAAACCAAAACAAACAAACTACGCATTTTTTATAACTGTTTTTAAGTCACTAAGGCCTCGTCCAGATCCTAAGTGACATGCTCCCTAGCAATCATCACGCAACATCACCTGAAACATATGTAAAAACAAAGTCAGCAAAGAAATGCTGGCGAGCACATAGGTTTTATAAGAGTATCGGAATCATGGCTCGTTTATATATATTGCAATACCTTGAAAACCTTGTTTTGAAAAGTATATAATATTGCAACATCAATAACCAACTCAAATCAAGATGGTTATAATTTATAAAATCTCGTAGCCATGATTCTTAACTCGAAAACATTTTGTTTTAGAAAACCAATTCGTAAAACATCTCGTTAAAACTTGTTAATAAAACTCGTATGGTTTATATCATTTCGAAACCTCGTTGTGTGACATCGTTTCAAATCGTTTCCCAAGTGAACTAAATAATGACACGCAATGTAATATGATAGAAGCACTTATATATAAGATGTACCAGCGGCGTATCTACCATGTTTCTATCATACTACACCCGTCCCATTATCTAATCACTACTCAAAACCAGTCGTTTGTTCAAATCGTTTATTTCATTTAAGTCGTTCCAAATCGTTTAATTCGTCCCAAAATCGTATTCGTTTTAATTGTGAAACTGCTTATGGTTGTCTCGCTAATAACATTCAAACCTTCGTGACTCGACTACCTCGTTTATCGTATTAACAAACCACCAAAGGGTAAGTTAACAATCATCAGATTCGGTCGTTACCTACATAACCCCCACACATAACCATGGGTGTAGTCTGATAACGGGATTTGTCAGATCCTATGGTACCATAACCTAATACTGGTCGGCTTGATCAATGCTAATGAATGTCATTCGTTATGTAATTACAACCAACAAGTTCGTTCACATTATCGAAGTCGTTATTAGTTTAATATAAACCATCTTTATCATTTTTGAAACCATCGTTTAAACCTTGAAATCGTTTTGTACATATGAATCACCCCAAAACAATTGAAAACAGTAAAATGGGTTTTGATACCCGAAAATAGTTCCGTTGCAAAATGCGTGCTAAAACGCATTTTGACCGAAACTTTGACTCGTCACTACGCCTAGTTAACGTGGTAATCAGTAGGTATAATCACTGAGGATTATAACCTTCGTGATTACAATAACGTTGCAAAGTTCAATTGAACTTTGACTTGACCAATTGATGGTCAAAACCGAAAGTCAAACTGTTGGCCAAACTGTATGACTTTCTGCTTAAACATAAAGAATAGGCATGAAAGAATACTTACAATAGGTCCTAGCTATCTTTTCTACCAAGAATAAAGTTCCAAGCAGATTAGAAAGCTCCCAAATCAGATTGTAGAGGAGAAATGAGAAGAATGAGCAAATGAAACATTGAAAGTGTTGGCTATTTATACTTGAGCATGATGAACAAGATCATTCCATGTGTTTGTGTGGCCATCAAGGATTAAATCATGGCCATACAATTGTTAGGAGCTGATTAGTAACCTTGGTGATCACTTAAACTTGCCCATCACACAAAATAATTGCCATAACAGCCCCTGAAGTATCAAACAGTTGATGAAAATCAATTTCTTGTCGCTGGCACATTCATACGGCCCGCGTAAGAGACAGGGGCAGGCTTACGCGCCCCGCCTGGCCTCCCCAGATTAGCAAAAGTTTGAAAATTGACAGTTCAGGTCCCTGCACTTGGTTTAATCTCATTTCAGGTCCTTTTGACCCCCGTTAAGCCATTTTCAAGGCTCTACAAGGTCAATAAAGTTTAGAGGACTCAAAATGTGCTCGGAAAACTCTCGGATGTCGGCTCGTTTGGTCGTACGGTCGCGTTGTTCGTTAAATTACGACGAAACTCAAACGGACGCGAAAACAAACCAAATTAAGCGATGAATGGTATTTTTGCATGCCGATCACTAAAATAAAAATATTTTAGTGTGTACAAAAGTTTTGGATGTCCAGATGTGGTCAGAACGTAAGATATGCACAAAAATGCAAACTTACGCCGTTATTGACACTTTTAGTCCCTGTAAGATCAAATAAGCATATTTTCGCACACCGAACCACTCAAAGCTTATTTCTAAGCTATGTTTAGGTTATTTATGGTATGTTTAGCTTATGATCAAGTTCCGGACTCTTCGATACCATACGAATCGGTATAGTTTCGCAGTTTGACACAAATAGTCCCTGCGATCGAATAGACTTGTTTTCGACACACCAAACCATCCAAAACTTATTTCTAAGTTATGTGAAGGTTATTTTAGGTATGTTAAGCCTATTTCACTATTCCGGAGTGTTTTTCGTGTTAAACTAACTGCGTTTACGCACCAGTTTGCGTATAACTTTCCAGAAAGCGATTTAGAGCTTGAAATCGGAATCGAATCGAGTTGTAAAATCATCAAACACAAATACACACATAATAACACCAAAACACATTGTTTTATTGATAATTAACATTGCTTTGCATTGTTCATCGATTACAGAGCACAGTTGTCACACTAAGGCATATCTAAACTAAGCTAAATCGGGTCAGAACTGAAAGTCAAAGCAAAAGTCAACTTTTGCGACTTTCGGTTCCGAACCGAGCCTATACATAGAATTTTCGGGTTGAATCATGCTTAGGCATGTTCAACTAATATTTACCAAGTTATTAAAGTGAGAAAACTGGTTTTATGACTTTTATATTAATAGTTATGACTTTTTATTTAAAACTAATCCATTTGACTTTTATTTGACCCGACAATTTAACTAAGTAAACGTGGTAATTAGGAGGTACCATTTTGAGGGTTAAACACCTACCTAATTACAGTCACGTTGCCATGTTCGTTGCGAACAATGGCTTAACCGTTTAAAATTCAAAGTGTTTATCGAAAACGCTTGACTTTTCGGCTATAAACGCTAAACAATTAAACTAAGCACAAAGGAACACTTACAAAGAGTCCAAGCAAGGAGGTTTTGATCCTAAATTCTCAGGTATGAAGAGCAAGGTCTCCAACTTAGAGAATTCAGAAATCAAGTGTGGGTTTGGCAAGAAATGAAGTGGGGTATTTATAGGATTTAGAGGACCGTTAGGATCGTTCCTTGATAATCGTGATTAAATCTGGACTATACACCTATTACCCACTGTTTTTCAACACTATAGGTGCCCAAGGATTGAAGAAATACCATTTGCAAGTGCTGGATCAAGCTGGAACAGGATGTAAATGGCTGTAAACTGATTTTATCATTTGCAAGTGCTGGATCAAGCTGGAAAAACGATCCAAATTACGCAACGAAGGAAATTTTATCATTCCAAACACTAAAATAAAATATTTTAATGCTTACATAAATTTTTTGGTGCCCGGGTATATCCAGAATGTGAGATATGCGCGAAAGTGCAAACTTGTGCACTTTTTGACACTTTTAGTCCCTGCATGACTTAAAAGTTTATTTTTGCGCACTAAACACTTCCAAGCCTATATCTAAGTTGTATAAAGGATAAATAGGGTATGTTTAACTCATGGTCATATTCCGGAAGGTCCGATACCCTACGAATTAGCATACTTTTGCAGTTTGACGCAAATAGTCCTTTAATCGCACAAAGTAGCGCGAAATGTCGTTTACTGACATCCAAGCCTTCCATGGCCCATAATGGTCATTCCCAAGCATATACTTAAATATTAGTACACTCTCGTTTGCTTAAATGGTCATCAAAAGGCACAGATTCAAAAGTTGACGCTTTAGGTCCCTCTAATGCGCAAACTTGCGCATATCATCGTTTAATAGCATCAAAGCCTCATCTAATCCATATTAGGCATTCTTGAGAGTATTATTAAACATCACGATGCTTCGGGTTCGCTAAAAGGTCATTCAGAGGTATAATTAAACATATTGACACTTTTAGTCCCTTTAACTTGCAAAGTTGCGCGTAACTTTACTTATAGGCATAAAAACTTTAGACGGTCAATGTTTGGCATTCCCGAGAGTATAATCAAATATCATGAAGCTCCCGGTTTGTTAAAAGGTCACTCAGAGGTAAGAATTAACAAGTGGCTCATTTGTGAATATAAATACCGTACGAGGTTATTCAGAAACTTATTTTAGGTATACAAACACTTCCAGTCCTTTCAAAATCAAGGTTTTCGATTTTTCGAAAAATTAGTCCCTTAAATTCCATGTTTGACTTCATTAGGGTTTATTACACGTGTCAATACATTATTGGACGTGATTTTACGAGGTGTTACACTTTTGCTGGTTTAGCGCTTTTAACCGTCCCTTTAGGTCTCTACTTATGCAAATTGAAGAAAGCTAACTCAAGTGAACCACCGAGCTCACTAGTTATTCACCCCCTGGACCTATTTAACTCGGATAACACAGTCAGGATTTCAATCGCCAAGGACACACAGATGCTTGCTAGTGTTGGAAGTGGTTCGAGTGAGTCCCGTGTAATTAAGTCTGGAAACATGATCATTTCAGTTCAAGTTTTAAAAAATGTGACCAAAACTTCGAAAAAGAAAGCGAGCTCGGGCATGGCGGGTTCGGGGTCGTTTACAAGGGCCAGTTAGACGATGGCACAAAAATAGCAGTCAAAAGAATGGAATCTGGTGTGATTTGCAACAAAGCATTAGATGAATTTGAATCAGAAATTTCAGTTTTAACAAAGGTTAGACATAGACATTTGGTGTTACTTTTAGGGTATTCAACTCAAGGGCTCAAAAGAATTCTTGTTTATGAATATATGCCTTAAGGTGAATTAAGTAGGCATCTATTTCATTGGAAAAACTTCAAATTGGAACCACTTTCTTGGAAAAGGAGGCTAAGTATTGCGTTGGATGTGGCTAGAGGTATGGAATATGTTCACTCTTTGGCTCATCAGAGCTTTATACACCGGGATCTTAAATCGTCCAATATTTTACTTAGCGATGATTTTCAAGCCAAAGTTTCGGACTTTGGACTGGTGAAACTCGTCTCGGATGGTGGGAAGTCAATAATGATTCAGGTAACTGGGACGTTTGGATACGTTGCCCCTAAATATGCTAGTAACTATCTTTTTTTCTTTATATATATATATATATGTATGTATGTATATATATTATGGACGTGACAAAAGGGCAGGTTGGAAACGATTAACTTTTGGCATGGGTCAAGTAAAAAACTTTGAATCGATATTTTATTTCCATATTGTCGGATATTCGGATATCCAAAAAATAATAAAATTTAAATTTTTGAATACCCAAATTTTTGGATATCCAAATTTCGGATATACGAAATTTCAGATATCCGAATTTTTGGATATCCTGGATTCGGATATTGTATATTTCGGATCGGATTTTAAGATAGAAATAGTTTTGAACACCTCTAACTTTCATACCACTTCTCTCCTCATTGCCGCAGCACCGGTTACACCTTCTGAATCAATGGTATATTACCACCGCCACACATGCACCCTCATTTTAACCATAACGCTCATCTACACCTTCCTAATTTCAATCATTTTCAGCACAACAGATCCCAACGTATTAAACAAGTTACAAAAAGGGTTGGATTTGAGCAACAATAATTTTTCCCCTCCTCGGCCTAAGTACAATCCCTCCATGAAACTTGTTTTAAGGGGGAACTCACTGTTTCAATCAAATTCATCGAAAATTCCTCCTAAACCCAGTTCACCCTCGGGTTCCCAGCCCGACAGCAGGAGCCAACTTTCACTTGGGATTACTCCTAGTACTGGTGATTTGGGCGTTGGTGGTGTTCCTGCTATACAGCTAAAGAAGAAACCAAATGTAGTTCCGTCCCTCACTAATGTTGCGGCTTTTGCTGGTTTAGCACTTTTAACAGTCCCTTTAGGTCCCTACTTATGCAAATTGAAGAAAGCTAACTCAAGTGAACCACCGAGCTCACTTGTTATTCACCCCCTGGACCTGTTTAACTCGGATAACACAGTCAGGATTTCAATCGCCAAGGACACACAGATGCTTGCTAGTGTTGGAAGTGGTTCAAGTGAGTCCCCTGTAATTAAGTCTGGAAACATGATCATTTTAGTTCATGTTTTAAAAAATGTGACCAAAACTTCGCAAAAGAAAACGAGCTCGGGCATGGCGGGTTCGGGGTCGTTTACAAGGGCCATTAAGACGATGGCACAAAAATAGCAGTAAAAAGAATGGAATCTGGTGTGATTTGCAACAAAGCATTAGATGGATTTGAATTAGAAATTTCAGTTTTAACAAAGGTTAGACACAGACATTTGGTATTACTTTTAGGGTATTCAACTCAAGGGCTCAAAAGAATTCTTGTTTATGAATATATGCCTTAAGGTGAATAAAGTAGGCATCTATTTCATTGGAAAAACTTCAAATTGGAACCAATTTCTCGGAAAAGGAGGTTAAGTATTGCATTGGATGTGGCTAGAGGTATGGAATATCTTCACTCTTTGGCTCATCAGAGCTTTATACCCCGGGATCTTAAATCGTCCAATATTTTACTTAGCGATGATTTTCAAGCCAAAGTTTCAGACTTTGGACCGGTGAAACTCGTCTCGGATGGTGGGAAGTCAATAATGATTCTGGTAGCTGGGACGTTTGGATACGTTGCTCCTAAATATGTTAGTAACTATCTTTTTTCTTTATATATATATATATATATGTATGTATATATAATATGGACGTGACAAAAGGGCAGGTGGGAAACGATTAACTTTTGGCATGGGTCAAGTAAAAACCTTTGAATCGATATTTTATTTCCATATTTTCGGATATTCGGATATCCAAAAAATAATAAAATTTAAATTTTTGGATACCCGAATTTTTGGATATCCTGGATTCGGATGTTGGATATTTCGGATCGGATTTTCGGATACGGATAGGTTTGAACACCTCTAACTTTCATACCATCTCATCATTGATGCAGCACCGATTACACCTTCTGCATCAATGGCAGATTACCACCGCCACACATGCACCCCCATTTTAACCATAACGCTCATCTACACCTTCCTAATTTAAATCATTTTCAGCACAACAGATCCCAACGTGTTAAACAAGTTAAGAAAAGCGTTGGATTTGAGCAACAATAATTTTTCCCCACCTCGGCCTAAGTACAATCCCTCCATGAAACTTGTTTTAAGTGGGAACCCAATGTTTCAATCAAATTCATCGAAAATTCCTCCTAAACCTAGTTCACCCTCGGGTTCCCAGCCCGACAGCAGCAGCCAACTTTCACTTGGGATTACTCCTAGTACTGGTGATTCGGGCATTGGTGGTGTTCCCGCTATACAGCTAAAGAAGAAACCAAATGTAGTTACGTCCCACTAATGTTGCGGCTTTTGCTGGTTTAGCGCTTTTAACCGTCCCTTTAGGTCTCTACTTATGAAAATTGAAGAAAGCTAACTCAAGTGAACCACCGAGCTCACTTGTTATTCACCCCCTAGACTTGTTTAACTCGGATAACACAGTCAGGATTTAAATCGCCAAGGACACACAGATGCTTGCTAGTGTTGGAAGTGGTTCGAGTGATTCCCGTGTAATTAAGTCTGGAAACATGATCATTTCAGTTCAACTTTTAAAAAATGTGACCAAAACTTCGCAAAAGAAAGCGAGCTCGGGCATGGCGGGTTCGGGGTCGTTTACAAGGGCCAGTTAGACGATGGCACAAAAATAGCAGTCAAAAGAATGGAATCGGTGTGAT
Source organism: Helianthus tuberosus (assembly GCA_030545235.1). NCBI lineage: Eukaryota > Viridiplantae > Streptophyta > Magnoliopsida > Asterales > Asteraceae > Helianthus > Helianthus tuberosus. The sequence continues at coordinate 66,646,964 of CM060430.1, forward strand.
TTGCAACAAAGCATTAGATGAATTTGAATTAGAAATTTCAGTTTTAACAAAGGTTAGACATAGACATATGGTGTTACTTTTAGTGTATTCAACTCAAGGGCTCAAAAGAATTCTTGTTTATGAAAATATGCCTCAAGGTGAATTAAGTAGGCATCTATTTCATTGGAAAAACTTCAAATTGGAACCACTTTCTTGGAAAAGGAGGTTAAGTATTGCATTGGATGTGGCTAGAGGTATGGAATATCTTCACTCTTTGGCTCATCAGAGCTTTATACACCAGGATCTTAAATCGTCCAATACTTTACTTAGCGATGATTTTCAATCCAAAGTTTCGTACTTTGGACCGGTGAAACTCGTCTCGGATGGTGGTAAGTCAATAATGATTCAGGTAGCTGGGACGTTTGGATACGTTGCCCATAAATATGCTTGTAACTATCTTTTTTCTTTATATATATATATATATGTATGTATAAATATTATGGACGTGACAAAAGGGCAGGTTGGAAACGATTAACTTTTGGCATGGGTCAAGTAAAAAACTTTTAATCGAGATTTTATTTCCATATTTTCAGATATTCGGATATCCAAAAAATAATAAAATTTAAATTTTTGGATTCCCGAATTTTTGGATATTCAAATTTCGGATATACGAAATTTCGGATATCCGAATTTTTGGATATCCTGGATTCGGATATTGGATATTTCGGATCGGATTTTCGGATACAGATAGTTTTGAACACCTCTAACTTTCATACCACTTTTCTCCTCATTGCCGCAGCACAGGTTACACCTTCTGCATCAATGTTAGATTACCACCGCCACACATGCACCCTCATTTTAACCATAAAGCTCATCTACACCTTCCTAATTTCAATCATTTTCAGCACAACAGATCCCAACGTATTAAACAAGTTACGAAAAGGGTTGGATTTGAGCAACAATAATTTTTCCCATCCTCGGCCTAAGTACAATCCCTCCATGAAACTTGTTTTAAGTGGGAACCCAATGTTTCAATCAAATTCATCGAAAATTCCTCCTAAACGTAGTTCACCCTCGGGTTCCCAGCCCGACAGCAGCAGCCAACTTTCACTTGGGATTACTCCTAGTACTGGTGATTCGGGCATTGGTGGTGTTCCCGCTATACAGCTAAAGAAGAAACCAAATGTAGTTACGTCCCACTAATGTTGCGGCTTTTGCTGGTTTAGCGCTTTTAACCGTCCCTTTAGGTCTTTACTTATGAAAATTGAAGAAAGCTAACTCAAGTGAACCACCGAGCTCACTTGTTATTCACCCCCTGGACTTGTTTAACTCGGATAACACAGTCAGGATTTCAATCGCCAAGGACACACAGATGCTTGCTAGTGTTGGAAGTGGTTCGAGTGATTCCCGTGTAATTAAGTCTGGAAACATGATCATTTCAGTTCAAGTTTTAAAAAATGTGGCCAAAACTTCGCAAAAGAAAGCGAGCTCGGGAATGGCGGGTTCGGGGTCGTTTACAAGGGCCAGTTAGACGATGGCACAAAAATAGCAGTCAAAAGAATGGAATCGGTGTGATTTGCAACAAAGCATTAGATGAATTTGAATTAGAAATTTCAGTTTTAACAAAGGTTAGACATAGACATATGGTGTTACTTTTAGGGTATTCAACTCAAGGGCTCAAAAGAATTCTTGTTTATGAAAATATGCCTCAAGGTGAATTAAGTAGGCATCTATTTCATTGGAAAAACTTCAAATTGGAACCACTTTCTTGGAAAAGGAGGTTAAGTATTGCATTGGATGTGGCTAGAGGTATGGAATATCTTCACTCTTTGGCTCATCAGAGCTTTATACACCAGGATCTTAAATCGTCCAATACTTTACTTAGCGATGATTTTCAAGCCAAAGTTTCGTACTTTGGACCGGTGAAACTCGTCTCGGATGGTGGGAAGTCAATAATGATTCAGATAGCTGGGACGTTTGGATACGTTGCCCATAAATATGCTTGTAACTATCTTTTTTCTTTATATATATATATATATATGTATGTATAAATATTATGGACGTGACAAAAGGGCAGGTTGGAAACGATTAACTTTTGGCATGGGTCAAGTAAAAAACTTTTAATCGAGATTTTATTTCCATATTTTCGGATATTCGGATATCCAAAAAATATTAAAATTTAAATTTTTGGATTCCCGAATTTTTGGATATCCGAATTTTTGGATATCCTGGATTCGGATATTGGATATTTCGGATCGGATTTTCGGATACGGATAGTTTTGAACACCTCTAACTTTCATACCACTTCTCTCCTTATTGCCGCAGCACAGGTTACACCTTCTGCATCAATGTTAGATTACCACCGCCACACATGCACCCTCATTTTAACCATAACGCTCATCTACACCTTCCAAATTTCAATCATTTTCAGCACAACAGATCCCAACGTATTAAACAAGTTACGAAAAGGTTTGGATTTGAGCAACAATAATTTTTCCCATCCTCGGCCAAAGTACAATCCCTCCATGAAACTTGTTTTAAGTGGGAACCCACTGTTTCAATCAAATTCATCGAAAATTCTTCCTAAACCCAGTTCACCCTCGGGTTCCCAGCCCGACAGCAGCAGCCAACTTTCACCTGGGATTACTCCTAGTACTGGTGATTCGGGGCATTGGTGGTGTTCCCGCTATACATCTAAAGAAGAAACCAAAAGCAGTTCCGTCCCTCACTATTGTTGCGGCTTTTGCTGGTTTAGCACTTTTAACCGTCCCTTTAGGTATCTACTTATGCAAATTGAAGAAAGCTAACTCAAGTGAACCACCGAGCTCACTTGTTATTCACCGCCTGGACCTGTTTAATTCGGATAACACAATCTGGATTTCAATCGCCAAGGACACACAGATGCTTGCTAGTGTTGGAAGTGGTTCGAGTGAGTCCCCTGTAATCAATTCTGGAAACATGATCATTTCTGTTCAAGTTTTAAAAAATGTGACCAAATCTTCGCAAAAGAAAGCGAGCTCGGGCATGGCGGGTTCGTGGTCGTTTACAAGGGCCAGTTAGACGATGGCACAAAAATAGCAGTCAAAAGAATGGAATCTGGTGTGATTTGCAACAAAGCATTAGATGAATTTGAATCAGAAATTTCAGTTTTAACAAAGGTTAGACACAGACATTTGGTGTTACTTTTAGGGTATTCAACTCAAGGGCTGAAAAGAATTCTTGTTTATGAATATATGCCTCAAGGTGAATTAAGTAGGCATCTATTTCATTGGAAAAACTTCAAATTGGAACCACTTTCTTGGAAAAGGAGGTTAAGTATTGCATTGGATGTGGCTAGAGGTATGGAATATCTTAACTCTTTGGATCATCAGAGCTTTATACACCGGGATCTTAAATCGTCCAATATTTTACTTAGCGATGATTTTCGAGCCAAAGTTTTGGACTTTGGACCGGTTAAACTCGTTCCGGATGGTGGGAAGTCAATAATGACTCAGGTAGCTGGGACGTTTGGATACGTTGCCCCTAAATATGCTAGTAACTATCTTTTTTCTTTATATATATATATATGTATGTATGTATATATATATGTATATATATTATGGACGTGACAAAAGGGCAGGTTGGAAACGATTAACTTTTGGCATGGGTCAAGTAAAAAACTTTGAATCAAGATTTTATTTCCATATTTTCGGATATTTGGATATCCAAAAAATAATAAAATTTAAATTTTTGGATTCCCAAATTTTTGGATATCCAAATTTCAGATATACAAAATTTCGGATATCCGAATTTTTGGATATTTCGGATTCGGATATTGGATATTGGATATTTCGGATCGGATTTTCGGATACGGATAGTTTTCAACACCTCTAACTTTCATACCACTTCTCTCCTCATTGCCGCAGCACCGGTTACACCTTGTACATCAATGGTAGATTACCACCGCCACACATGCACCCTCATTTTAACCATAACACTCATCTACACCTTCCTAATTTCAATCATTTTCAGCACAACAAATCCCAACTTATTAAACCAGTTACGAAAAGTGTTGGATTTGAGCAACAATAATTTTTCCCCTCCTCAGCCTAGGTACAATCCCTCCATGAAACTTGTTTTAAGTGGGAACCCACTGTTTCAGTAAAATTCATCGAAGATTCCTCCTAAACCCAGTTCACCCTAGGGTTCCCAGCCCGACAGCAACGGCCAACTTTCATCTGGGATTACTCCTAGTACTGGTGATTCGGGCATTGGTGGTAGTTCCGTCCCTCACTCCTGTTGCGGCTTTTGCTGGTTTAGCGCTTTTAACCGTCCCTTTCGGTCTCTACTTATTCAAATTGAAGAAAGCTAACTCAAGTGAACCACCGCGCTCACTTGTTATCCCCCCTGGACCTGTTTAACTCGGATAACATAGTCAGGATTTCAATCGCCAAGGATACACAGATGCTTGCTATTGTTGGAAGTGGTTCAAGTGAGTCCCCTGTAGTCAAGTCTGGAAACATGACCATTTCGGTTCAAATTTTAAAAAATGTGACCAAAACTTCGCAAAAGAATGCGAGCTCGGGCATGGCGGGTTTGGGGTCGTTTACAAGGGCCAGTTGGACGATGGCAAAAAAATAGCAGTCAAAAGAATGGAATCTGGTGTGATTTGCAACAAAGCATTAGATGAATTTGAATAAGAAATTTCAGTTTTAACAAAGGTTAGACATCGACATTTGGTGTTACTTTTAGGGTATTCAACTCAAGGGCTCAAAAGAATTCTTGTTTATGAATATATGCCTTAAGGTGAATTAAGTAGGCATCTATTTCATTGGAAAAACTTCAAATTGGAACCACTTTCTGGGAAAAGGAGGTTAAGTATTGCATTGGATGTGGCTAGAGGTATAGAATATCTTCACTCTTTGGCTCATCAGAGCATTATACACCGGGATCTTAAATCGTCCAATATTTTACTTACCGATGAATTTCGAGCCAAAGTTTCGGACTTTGGACCGGTGAAACTCGTCCCGAATGGTGGGAAGTCAATAATGACTCAGGTAGCTGGTACATTTGGATACGTTGCCCCTAAATATGCTAGTAACTATCTTTTTTCTTTATATATATATATATATATGTATATATATTATGGACGTGACAAAAGGGCAGGTTGGAAACGATTAACTTTTGGCCTGGGTCAAGTAAAAAACTTTGAATCGAGATTTTATTTCCATATTTTCGGATATTTGGATATCCGAAAAATAATAAAATTTAAACTTTTGGATATCCGAATTTTTGGATATCCGAATTTTTGGATATCCAAATTTCGGATATACGAAATTTCGGATATCCGAATTTTTGGATATTTCGGATATTGGATATTTTGGATCGGATTTTCGGATACGGAAAGTTTTGAACACCTCTAACTTTCATACCACTTCTCTCCTCATTGTCGCAGCACCGTTTACACCTTCTGCGTCAATGGTAGATTACCACCGCCACATATGAACCCTCATTTTAACTATAACACTCATCTACACCTTCCTAATTTCAATCATTTTCAGCACAACAGATCCCAACGTATTAAACCAGTTATGAAAAGGGTTTGATTTGAGCAACAATAATTTTTCCCCTCCTCAGCCTAGGTACAATCCCTCCATGAAACATGTTTTAAGTGGGAACCCACTGTTTCAATCAAATTCATCGAAGATTCCTCCTAAACCCAGTTCACCCTCGGGTTCCCAGCCCGACAGCAACAGCCAACTTTCATCTGGGATTACTCCTAGTACTGGTGATTCGGGCATTGGTGGTGTTCCCGCTATACAGCTAAAGAAGAAACCAAATGTAGTTCCGTCACTCACTCTTGTTGCGGCTTTTGCTGGTTTAGGGCTTGTAACCGTCCCTTTAGGTCTCTACTTATGCAAAGTGAAGAAAGCTAACTCAAGTGAACCACCGCGCTCAGTTGTTATTCCCCCTGGACCTGTTTAACTCGGATAACACAGTCAGGATTTCAATCGCCAAGGATACACAGATGCTTGCTAGTGTTGTAAGTGGTTCGAGTGAGTCCCCTGTAATCAAGTCTGGAAACATGATCATTTCAGTTTAAGTTTTAAAAATTGTGACCAAAACTTCGCAAAAGAAAGCGAGCTCGGGCATGGCGGGTTCGGTGACGTTTACAAGTGCAGTTGGAAGATGGCACAAAAATAGCAATCCAAAGAATGGAATCTGGTGTGATTTGCAACAAAGCATTAGATGAATTTGAATAAGAAATTTCAGTTTTAACAAAGGTTAGACACAGACATTTGGTGTTACTTTTAGGTTATTCAACTCAAGGGCTCAAAAGAATCCTTGTTTATGAATATATGCCTCAAGGTGAATTAACTAGGCATCTATTTCATTGGAAAAACTTCAAATTGGAACCCCTTTCTTGGAAAAGGAGGTTAAGTATTGCATTGGATGTGGCTAGAGGTATGGAATATCTTCACTCTTTGGCTCATCTGAGCTTTATACACCGGGATCTTAAATCGTCCAATATTTTACTTACCGATGACTTTCGAGCCAAAGTTTCGGACTTTGGACCGGTGAAACTCGTCCCGGATGGTGGGAAGTAAATAATGACTCAGGTAAGCTGGGACGTTTGGATACGTTGCCCATAAATATATATATATATACATACATATATATATATATATATATATATATATATATATATATATATATATATTATTGGCGTGACAAAAGGGCAGGTTGGAAACGATTAACTTTTGGCATGGGTCAAGTAAAAAACTTTGAGTCGAGATTTTATTTCCATATTCTCGGATATTCGGATATCCAAATTTCGGATATATGAAATTTCGGATATCCGAATTTTTGGATATTTCGGATTCGGATATTGGATATTTCGGATCGGATTTTGGGATACGGATAATTTTGAACACCTCTAACTTTCATACCACTTCTCTCCTCAATGCCGCAGCACCGGTTACACCTTCTGCATCAATGGTAGATTACCACCGCCACACATGCACCCTCATTTTAACCATAACACTCATCTACACCTTCCTAATTTCAATCATTTTCAGCACAATAGATCCCAACGTATTAAACCAGTTACGAAAAGGGTTAGATTTAAGCAATAATAATTCCCCCCCCCCCCCCCTCAGCCTAAGTACAATCCCTCCATGAAACTTGTTTTAAGTGGGAACCCACTGTTTCAATCAAATTCATCGAAAATTCCTCCTAAACCCAGTTCACCCTCAGGTTCCCAGCCCGACAGCAGCAGCCAACTTTCACCTGGGATTACTCCTAGTACTGGTGATTCGGGCATTGGTGGTGTTCCCGTTATACAGCTAAAGAAGAAACCAAATGTAGTTCCGTCCCTCACTCCTGTTGCGGCTTTTGCTGGTTTAGCGCTTTTAACCGTCCCTTTAGGTCTCTACTTATGCAAATTAAAGAAAGCTAACTCAAGTGAACCACCGAGCTCACTTGTTATTCACCCCTGGACCTGTTTAACTCGGATAACACAGTCAGGATTTCAATCGCCAAGGATACACAGATGCTTACTAGTGTTGGAAGTGGTTCGAGTGAGTCCCCTATAATCAAGTCTGGAAATATGATTATTTCTGTTCAAGTTTTAAAAAATGTGACCAAAACTTCGCAAAAGAAAGCAAGCTCGGGCATGGCAGGTTCGGGGTCGTTTACAAGGGCCAGTTAGACGATGGCACCAAGATCGCAGTCAAAAGAATGGAATCTGGTGTGATTTGCAACAAAGCATTAGATGAATTTGAATAAGAAATTTCAGTATTAACAAAGGTTAGACACTAGGCCTGTTAATGGATTGGATATTGATCCATATCCAATCCAATCTGATCCATTTAAATCACTTATCGGATCATAAAAAATATCCATCAGTCCATTAATTAATCCAATGGATCAATCCAGTTATCCAATTAATTATACAGATCGATCCATTACTAATTAAAAAAAAAAGAGAAACAAACGTCCCTCTCTCAAAATAGCATTTAGGGTTTCATCATTTACATTTTACAATCGTCACTCAGCCTGCAATCGTCGATCTCATACCTCATCTTGTCTGCAATCGTCGATCTCCACCATCTCCGTCCCACCTCCATCGACCTATGCAGCAAAAGTTTGATACTGCAGCCACCACCACCGTTCGCAGACTCTATGATCGCTCGCAACAACTACCACCGTAAGTCCTCTCAACTTCTCACACTGATTCAACAAATTTCTCACTTATGTTTCGTTGATTCTAGATTCAGTTGTGTAATCGATTAGAATTCCTTGGTTTTTTCATGCTTTGTTAGGTTTAAAATTGTTGATTCGATGTTTTATTTTATGTAAATTGTGTTTAGGTTTTGCTGAATATATTACCTCTGCCGCAACCTGAATGAAAAAAGGCTCAATTTTGTGGTAAATCAACAGTTTGTAAAGGGTTTTTAGACTTCTTAATAAGGATTGCTGTTTTTATTTTTATTTTGTTTTATTTGTTTTGGAGATTTGAGATATGTATGTTGGTTTGGCTGAAAATCCACCTTGTTTTTGTTTGGTGGGAATTATGATATGTATCTCATTACATTATGCAACTATAAACCCTTGTGAAATTTCTTCTTTCTAGTTACAATAGTTAGTGCATTCTGTTTATGATTTTTGGACCTGCGGCTTTCGGTTTTGTGTTATTGTAATGAAAATTTATAACCAAATATTAGGTGTGTAGTTGAAATCGGTTAAACCGAATCAAATTCAATACAGGTTGATTCACAATTCATTACTTTGGAAACGGGTTTAAGGGTTCAACTGACGGGTTAAAGTTGAACAGGTTATAGTTTTATATTAATAAGTTGATAAAAATAAAGGATGATCCATAGATAATTAATTGTTTGATAATTTTTATCCTCATTTGTTGTGTTTTGCCCAACCCATCAAAACTTGAACTTACCATTGTGATCTTATAATGATGTAGATGGATAGTTTTTCAACAGCCGAGTTTGAGGAGTCAATAAGTGGAACCAATGAAGTTAGAACTTCTGCCCGAAGAAAGCTAACATCAACTGTGTGGAATTCATTTGAAAAGATCACGAAACCGAATGGAAAAGTTGTTGCTATTTGTAACCATTGTGGTTCAAGTTTTGTAGGAGATAGCGGGACTAGTAATTTGAAAAACCATCTGAAAAGAAAACATAAAGAACTTGTTGGAGCTTCGGATTCAAGTTTAAATGCAAGTACCCAAGAGTTTAGCCAAGAAAAGAGTAGGAAAGATCTTGCTATAATGTTAATCAAGCACAACAATCCCTTGTCGATGGTTGACCATAAATATTTTCGGATTTATTCTCATGGGCTAAATCCCGAGTTCGTTATTCACTCTCGGAATTCAATTAGATCAGATATAATTAGTATCTATAAAGAAGAGAAAGAGAAGATGTATTCTTTCTTGGAAAGCGTTTCCAGCAAAGTAACTCTCACAACTGATATCTGGACTTCTGATCACCAAAATTTAGCTTACATATGTTTGACTGCTCACTTCATAGATGAGAATTGGGAACTTAAAAACAAGATTCTTGCATTTAGGCATATAGAATACCCACATGATGGTGACACCTTGTTTAAGTTCATTCAAGATCTAGTACTAGAGTGGAACTTAGATAAGAAGTTGTTTGCAATGGTAGTAGATAACGCTTCTTCGAATGATGTGATGGTTAGAAAATTGAAATTTTGGCTTCAAGAAAAATCTTTATTAAGCTTGGAAGGCAGCTTATTCCATGTACGATGTATTGCTCATATACTAAATTTAGTTGTACAAGATGGATTGAAGGTGATACAAGGACTACTTGAAAAAATTAGACTAACAATAAGGTATTTAAGGAATTCCACATATGCAAAACAAAAGTTTGATACTGCAGCAAATCAAGTTAGGTTGAACGGTCCAAAGATATTACCAATAGATGTTCCACATAGATGGAACTCTACATACTTGATGCTTGATGCGGCAATATCCATGAGAAAAGCCTTGGAGCGGTTAGTTGATCTTGATAAAAAATACCATCATAATCCTAGTAGGGAAGAATGGGAAGTTGCAACAATGATCAAGAAATGTTTGGAAGTATTTTATAATGCAACAAAACACTTTACGGGGCGAAACTTTCCTACTTCAAACGTCTTTTTTCCAGATGTTTGTGATTTGCAATTTGATCTTAGTAATTGGGAGAAGAGTAATCTTGACTATTTGCGTGCATTAGCGGGTCCGATGAAGGAAAAGTTTAAAAAGTATTGGGATGAATGTAGTTTGGTTCTAGCTTTAGGCATTGTGTTTGATCCAAGATTTAAGCTAAAGATGGTTGTATATCATTATGAGAAATTGTGTGGTGAGGAAGGAGGCAAAGCATATGTTACTAGGGTAAGTGAGGCTTTGGGGAGTTTATATCTAGAATATAGTAATAATATCGATGGTGAGGCTGATGAATGGGAGATGGATAATAGCAATGTTAGGGTAAATGATAAGTATGATGATTTTGATAAGTGGTGTGAGAAAGAAGATCCTCATGGTGGTGAGCAAAAAAAATCTGAGGTGGATACATATCTTGACGATCCATTGTTTTCTCGAGCAAACGACTTTTCTTTGTTACAATGGTGGAAAATAAATACTACCAAGTATCCAATCATGACAAAAATGGCATGGGATGTGTTGGCAGTCCCGACAACAACAATTGCGTCGGAGTCGGCCTTTAGTGTGGGAGGAAGGATAATTGATGAAACACGATCCTCCATGCTTCCTGAGCTTGTTGAAGCATTGGTCACAACCAATGGCTGGATAGAATAGAAAGGATGTGCTTTTATTGTTTACATTACAAGTAAGTAACAATGTGTTAATGTTTGTGGTGTCTTTGTTTATTGTTAATGTTTGCACTATTCGTAACATTGTGTTGACTTCTTTAAATATTTCGTCTACTTTTTATTTTTGTTTAGTTACATTTTTGTTATGGAGTTGATGGTTTGTAGTATGATATACAATTGCATATACAGGAACTTTACATATAGAATCTCATTCATGGCTATAGAATTTATAGTTTTTTTTTTATTTTTTGGATTTTTTATTTTTTAGAATTTTTTTCTGTTTTTTTAGATTTTATTTTTTGATTTTTTTTTTATTTTTTTGGTTTTTTAGAATTTTATGTTTTTGTGGTAATTTGTTGTAAGGCTTGAAAATTGTAGTTGACTGGTCTTAGATTGTTTGTACAATTAATCAATAGCTCATCATCATCTTCCATCAAAATTATTATAATAATATGTTATGTGCTGCACAAATGGACATCAAATGGTGGGGATCCGTGTGGAGACAACTAGAAAGGAGTTAAGTGTTCAGGTTCAAGGGTCACAGAAATGTATGCCTTCCTTCCTTGCATTATGTTGCAGCACATCTTCTTTAACTTCTTTCTGTTTTTGTTTCAGCAACTTATCTGGCCTTTGGCCCCATCCAGCTCTTAAGAAAATTTTCACCATTTAAAAATTTGATTTTTTTTAGTTTTTTAGATTTTTTAGAATTTTTTTGAGTTTTTTAGAATTTTTTAGATTTTTTTTAAATTTTTTTAGATTTTTTTAAATTTTTGTCGATTTTTTTTGAATTTTTACAATTTTTTTTATTGTTTGTGAGTTTTTTTTTTTTTTTTTTGAGGTTTTTTTATTATATTTCTTATATGGATCGATCCGGATAGTGATCCATTCATTTAAAATTACTTGGATATGGATCGGATCACGATCCATTATGTTGGATCATAGATCGGATCATGATCCATTTAAGTTGGATCATTAATGTATCGGATCATGATCCAATCCATATCCATCCATTGACAGGCCTATAGACACAGACATTTGGTGGGTATTCAACTCAAGGGCTCAAAAGAATTCTTGTTTATGAATATATGCCTCAAGGTGAAGTAAGTAGGCATCTATTTCATTGGAAAAACTTCAAATTGGAACCACTTTCTTGGAAAAGGAGGTTAAGTATTGGATTGGATGTGGCTAGAGGTATGGAATATCTTCACTCTTTGGCTCATCAGAGCTTTATACACCGGGATCTTAAATCGTCCAATATTTTACTTAGCGGTGATTTTCGAGCCAAAGTTTCGGACTTTGGACCGGTGAAACTCATCCCGGATGGTGGGAAGTCAATAATGACTCAGGTAGCTAGGACGTTTGGATACGTTTCCCCTAAATATGGTAGTAACTATCTTTTTTCTTTATATATATATATATGTATGTATATGTATATATATGTATATATATTATGGACGTGACAAAAGGGCAGGTTGAAAACGATTAACTTTTGGCATGGGTCAAGTAAAAGACTTTTAATCGAGATTTTATTTCCATATTTTCGGATATTCGGATATCCAAAAAATAATAAAATTTAAATTTTTGGATACCCGAATTTTTGGATATCCAAATTTCGGATATACGAAACTTCGGATATCCGAATTTTTGGATATTTCGGATTCGGGTATTGGATATTTCGGATGGAATTTTTGGATACGGATAGTTTTGAACACCTCTAACTTTCATACCACTTCTCTCCTCGTTGCCGTAGCACCGGTTACACCTTCTGCATCAATGCTAGATTACCACCGCCACACATGCACCCTCATTTTAACCATAACACTCATCTACACCTTCCTAATTTCAATCATTTTCAGCACAACAGATCCCAACGTAGTAAACCAGTTACGAAAAGGGTTGGGTTTGAGCAACAATAATTTTTCCCCTCCTCAGCCTAAGTACAATCCCTACATGAAACTTGTTTTAGGTGGGAACCCAATGTATCAAATTCATCAAAAACTCCTCCTAAACACAGTTCACCCTCGGGTTCCCAACCCGACAGCAGCAGCCAACTTTCACCTGGGATTACTCCTAGTACTAGTGATTCGGGCATTGGTGGTGTTCCCGCTATACAGCTAAAGAAGAAACCAAATGTAGTTCCGTCCCTCACTCTTGTTGCGGCTTTTGCTGGTTTAGCGCTTTTAACCGTCCCTTTAGGTCTCTACGTATGCAAATTGAAGAAAGCTAACTCAAGTGAACCACCGAGCTTACTTGTTATTCACCCCCTGGACCTTTTTAACTCTGATAACACAGTCAGGATTTCAATCACCAAGGACACACAGATGCTTGCTAGTGTTGGAAGTGGTTCGAGTGAGTCCCCTGTAATCAAGTCTGGAAACATGATCCATTCGGTTCTAGTTTTAAAAAATGTGACCAAAACTTCGCAAAAGAAAGCGAGCTCGGGCATGGCGGGTTCGGGGTATTTACAAGGGCCAGTTAGACGATGGCACAAAAATAGCAGTCAAAAGAATGGAATCTGGTGTGATTTGCAACAAAGCATTAGATGAATTTGAATCAGAAATTTCAGTTTTAACAAAGGTTAGACACAGACATTTGGTGTTACTTTTAGGGTATTCAACTCAAGGGCTCAAAAGAATTCTTGTTTATGAATATATGCCTCAAGGTGAATTAAGTAGGCATCTATTTCATTAGAAAAACTTCAAATTCGAACCACATTTTCTTGGAAAAGGAGGTTAAGTATTGCATTGGATTTGGCTAGAGGTTTGGAATATCTTCACTGTTTGGCACATCAGAGCTTTATACACCGGGATCTTAAAACGTCCAATATTTTACTTAGCGATGATTGTCGGTCCAAAGTGAAACTCGTCCCGGATGGTGGGAAGTCAATAATGACTCAGGTAGCTGGGACGTTTAGATACGTTGCCCCTAAATATGCTAGTAACTATCTTTTTTCTTTATATATATATATATATGTATGTATATATATGTATATATATTATAGACGTGACAAAAGGGCAGGTTGGAAACGATTAACTTTTGGCATGGGTCAAGTAAAAAACTTTGAATCGAGATTTTATTTCCATATTTTCGGATATTCGGATATCCAAAAAATAATAAAAGTTAAATTTTCGGATACCCGAATTTTTGGATATCCAAATCTAGGATATACGAAATTCCGAATATCCGAATTTTTGGATATTTCGGATACGGATATTGGATATTTCGGATCGGATTTTCGGATACGGATAGTTTTGAACACCTCTAACTTTCATACCACTTCTCTCCTCATTGACGCAGCGCCGGTTACACCTTCTGCATCAATGGTAGATTACCACTGCCACACATGCACCTTCATTTTATCCATGACACTCATCTACGCTTTCCTAATTTAAATCATTTTCAGCACAACAGATCCTAACGTATTAAATCAGTTACCAGAAGGGTTGGATTTGAGCAACAATAATTTTTCCCCTCCTCAGCCTAAGTACAATCCCTCCATGAAACTTGTTTTAAGTGGGAACCCACTGTTTCAATCAAATTCATCGAAAATTTCTCCTAAACCCAGTTCACCCTCGGGTTCCCAGCCCGACAGCAGCAGCCAACTTTCACCTGGGATTACTCCTAGTACCGGTGATTCGGGCATTGGTGGTGTTCCCGCTATACAGCTAAAGAAAAAACCAAATGTAGTTCCGTCCCTCACTCCTGTTGCGTCTTTTGCTGGTTTAGCGCTTTTAACCATCCCTTTAGGTCTCTACTTATGCAAATTGAAGAAAGATAACTCAAGTGAACCACCGAGCTCACTTGTTATTCACCCCCTGGACCTGTTTAACTCGGATAACACAGTCAGGATTTCAATCGCCAAGGACACACAGATGCTTGCTAGTGTTGGAAGTGGTTCGAGTGAGTCCCCTGTAATCAAGTCTGGAATCATGATCATTTTAATTCAAGTTTTTAAAAATGTGACCAAAACTTCGCAAAAGAAATCGAGCTCGAGCATGGCGGGTTCGGGGCCGTTTACAAGGGCCAGTTAGACGATGGCACAAAAATAGCAGTCAAAAGAATGGAATCTGGTGTGATTTGCAACAAAGCATTAGATGAATTTGAATCAGAAATTTCAGTTTTAACAAAGGTTAGACACAGACATTTGGTGTTAGTTTTAGGGTATTCAACTCAAGGGCTCAAAAGAATTCTTGTTTATGAATATATGCCTCAATGAGAATTAGGTAGGCATCTATTTCATTGGAAAAACTTCAAATTGGAACCACTTTCTTGGAAAAGGAGGTTAAGTATTGCATTGGATGTGGCTAGAGGTATGGAATATCTTCACTCTTTGGCTCAACAGAGCTTTGTACACCGGGATCTTAAATCGTCCAATCTTTTACTTAGCGATGATTTTGAATCAGAAATTTTAGTTTTAACAAAGGTTAGACACAGACATTTGGTGTTACTTTTAGGGTATTCAACTCAAGGGCTCAAAAGAATTCTTGTTTATGAATATATGCCTCAAGGTGAATTAAGTAGGCATCTATTTCATTAGAAAAACTTCAAATTGGAACCACTTTTTTGGAAAAGGATGTTAAGTATTGCATTGGATGTGGCTAGAGGTTTGGAATATCTTCACTCTTTGGTTCATCAGAGCTTTATACACCGGGATCTTAAATCGTCCAATATTTTACTTAGCGAAGATTTTCGAGCCAAAGTTTGGGACTTTGGACCGGTGAAACTCGTCCCGGATGGTGGGAAGTCAATAATGACTAAGGTAGCTGGGACGTTTGGATACGTTGCCCCTAAATATGCTAGTAACTATATTTTTTCTTTATATATATATATATATGTATATATATTATGGACGAGACAAAAGGGGAGGTTGGAAACGATTAACTTTTGGCATGGGTCAAGTAAAAAACTTTGAATCGAGATTTTTTTTCCATATTTTTCAGATATTCGGATATCCAAAAAATAATAAAATTTAAATTTTTGGGTACCCGAATTTTTGGATATTTCGGATTCGGATATTGGATATTTCGGATCGGATTTTTAGATACGGATAGTTTTGAACACCTCTAACTTTCATACCACTTTTCTCCTCATTGCCGTAGCACCGGTTACATCTTCTGCATCAATGGTAGATTACCACCGCCACACATGCACCCTCATTTTAACCATAACACTCATCTACACCTTCCTAATTTCAATCATTTTCAACACAACAGATCCCAACGTATTAAACCAGTTACGAAAAGGGTTGGATTTGAGCAATAAAAATTTTTCCCCTCCTCAGCCTAAGTACAATCCCTCCATGAAACTTGTTTTAAGTGGGAATCAAATTCATCGAAAATTCCTCCTAAACCTAGTTCACCCTCAGGTTCCCAGCCCGACAGCAGCAACCAACTTTCACCTGGGATTACTCCTAGTACTGGTGATTCGGGCATTGGTGGTGTTCCCGTTATACAGCTAAAGAAGAAACCAAATGTAGTTCCGTCCCTCATTCCTGTTGCGGCTTTTGCTGGTTTAGCGCTTTTAACCGTCCCTTTAGGTCTCTACTTATGCAAATTGAAGAAAGCTACCTCAAGTGAACCACCGAGCTCACTTGTTATTCACCCCTGGACCTCTTTAACTCAGATAACACAGTCAGGATTTCAATCGCCAAGGACAAACAGATGCTTGCTAGTGTTGGAAGTGGTTCGAGTGAGTCCCCTGTAATCATGCCTGGAAACATGATTATTTCAGTTCAAGTTTTAAAAAATGTGACCAAAACTTCGCAAAAGAAAGCAAGCAGGTTCGGGGTCGTTTACAAGGGCCAGTTAGACGATGCCACAAAAATAGCAGTCAAAAGAATGGAATCTGGTGTGATTTGCAACAAAGCATTAGATGAATTTGAATCAGAAATTTCAGTTATAACAAAGGTTAGACACAGACATTTGGTGGGTATTCAACTCAAGGGCTTAAAAGAATTATTGTTTATGAATATATGCCTCAAGGTGAAGTAAGTAGGCATCTATTTCATTGGAAAAACTTCAAATTGGAACCACTTTCTTGGAAAAGGAGGTTAAGTATTGGATTGGATGTGGCTAGAGGTATGGAATATCTTCACTCTTTGGCTCATCAGAGCTTTATACTCCGGGATCTTAAATCGTCCAATATTTTACATAGCGATGATTTTCGAGCCAAAGTTTCGGACTTTGGACCGGGGAAACTCGTCCCGGATGGTGGGAAGTCAATAATGACTCAGGTAGCTAGGACGTTTGGATACGTTTCCCCCAAATATGGTAGTAACTATCTTTTTTCTTTATATATATATATATATATATATGTATATATATTATGGATGTGGCAAAAGGGCAGGTTGGAAACGATTAACATTTTGGCATGGGTCAAGTAAAAAGCTTTTTATCGAGATTTTATTTCCATATTTTCAGATATTTGGATGTCCAAAAAATATAAAATTTAAATTTTTGGATACCCGAATTTTTGGATATCCAAATTTCGGATATACGAAATTTCGGACATTCGAATTTTTGGATATTTTGGATTCGGATATTGGATATTTCGGATCGGATTTTCAGATACGGATAGTTTTGAACAACTCTAACTTTCATACCACTTCTCTCCTCATTGCCACAGCACCGGTTACACCTTCTGCATCAATGGTAGATTACCACCGCCACACATGCACCCTCATTTTAACCATAACACTCATCTACACCTTCCTAATTTCAATCATTTTCAGCACAACAGATCCCAACATATTAAACCAGTTACGAAAAGGGTTTGATTTGAGCAATAATAATTTTTCCCCTCCTCAGCCTAAGTACAATCCCTCCATGAAACTTGTTTTAAGTGGGAATCAAATTCATCGAAAATTCCTCCTAAACCCAGTTCACCCTCAGGTTCCCAGCCCGACAGCAGCAACCAACTTTCACCTGGGATTACTCCTAGTACTGGTGATTCGGGCATTGGTGGTGTTCCCGTTATACAGCTAAAGAAGAACCAAATGTAGTTCCGTCCCTCACTCCTGTTGCGGCTTTTGCTGGTTTAGCGCTTTTAACCGTCCCTTTAGGTCTCTACTTATGCAAATTGAAGAAAGCTAACTCAAGTGAACCACCGAGCTCACTTGTTATTCACCCCTGGACTTCTTTAACTCAGATAACACAGTCAGGATTTCAATCGCCAAGGACACACAGATGCTTGCTAGTGTTGGAAGTGGTTCGAGTGAGTCCCCTGTAATCATGTCTGGAAACATGATAATTTCAGTTCAAGTATTAAAAAATGTGACCAAAACTTCGCAAAAGAAAGCAAGCAGGTTCGGGGTCTTTTACAAGGGCCAGTTAGACGATGGCACAAAAATAGCAGTCAAAAGAATGGAATCTGGTGTGATTTGCAACAAAGCATTAGATGAATTTGAATCAAAAATTTCAGTTTTAACAAAGGTTAGACACAGACATTTGGTGGGTATTCAACTCAAGGGCTCAAAAGAATTATTGTTTATGAATATATGCCTCAAGGTGAAGTAAGTAGGCATCTATTTCATTGGAAAAACTTCAAATTGGAACCACTTTCTTGGAAAAGGAGGTTAAGTATTGGATTGGATGTGGCTAGAGGTATGGAATATCTTCACTCTTTGGCTCATCAGAGCTTTATACTCCGGGATCTTAAATCGTCCAATATTTTACATAGCGATGATTTTCGAGCCAAAGTTTCGGACTTTGGACCGGGGAAACTCGTCCCGGATGGTGGGAAGTCAATAATGACTCAGGTAGCTAGGACGTTTGGATACGTTTCCCCCAAATATGGTAGTAACTATCTTTTTTCTTTATATATATATATATGTATATATATTATGGATGTGGCAAAAGGGCAGGTTGGAAACGATTAACATTTTGGCATGGGTCAAGTAAAAAGCTTTTTATCGAGATTTTATTTCCATATTTTCGGATATTTGGATGTCCAAAAAATATAAAATTTAAATTTTTGGATACCCGAATTTTTGGATATCCAAATTTCGGATATACGAAATTTCGGACATTCGAATTTTTGGATATTTTGGATTCGGATATTGGATATTTCGGATCGGATTTTCAGATACGGATAGTTTTGAACAACTCTAACTTTCATACCACTTCTCTCCTCATTGCTACAGCACCGGTTACACCTTCTGCATCAATGGTAGATTACCACCGCCACACATGCACCCTCATTTTAACCATAACACTCATCTACACCTTCCTAATTTCAATAATTTTCAGCACAACAGATCCCAACATATTAAACCTTTTACGAAAAGGGTTTGATTTGAGCAATAATAATTTTTCCCCTCCTCAGCCTAAGTACAATCCCTCCATGAAACTTGTTTTAAGTGGGAATCAAATTCATCGAAAATTCCTCCTAAACCCAGTTCACCCTCAGGTTCCCAGCCCGACAGCAGCAACCAACTTTCACCTGGGATTACTCCTAGTACTGGTGATTCGGGCATTGGTGGTGTTCCCGTTATACAGCTAAAGAAGAAACCAAATGTAGTTCCGTCCCTCACTCCTGTTGCGGCTTTTGCTGGTTTAGCGCTTTTAACCGTCCCTTTAGGTCTCTACTTATGCAAATTGAAGAAAGCTAACTCAAGTGAACCACCGAGCTCACTTGTTATTCACCCCTGGACTTTTTTAACTCGGATAACACAGTCAGGATTTCAATCGCCAAGGACACACAGATGCTTGCTAGTGTTGGAAGTGGTTCGAGTGAGTCCCCTGTAATCATGTCTGGAAACATGATAATTTCAGTTCAAGTATTAAAAAATGTGACCAAAACTTCGCAAAAGAAAGCAAGCAGGTTCGGGGTCTTTTACAAGGGCCAGTTAGACGATGGCACAAAAATAGCAGTCAAAAGAATGGAATCTGGTGTGATTTGCAACAAAGCATTAGATGAATTTGAATCAAAAATTTCAGTTTTAACAAAGGTTAGACACAGACATTTGGTGGGTATTCAACTCAAGGGCTCAAAAGAATTATTGTTTATGAATATATGCCTCAAGGTGAAGTAACTAGGCATCTATTTCATTGGAAAAACTTCAAATTGGAACCACTTTCTTGGAAAAGGAGGTTAAGTATTGGATTGGATGTGGCTAGAGGTATGGAATATCTTCACTCTTTGGCTCATCAGAGCTTTATACTCCGGGATCTTAAATCGTCCAATATTTTACTTAGCGATGATTTTCGAGCCAAAGTTTCGGACTTTGGACCGATGAAACTCGTCCCGGATGGTGGGAAGTCAATAATGACTCAGGTAGCTAGGACGTTTGGATACGTTTCCCCCAAATATGGTAGTAACTATCTTTTTTCTTTATATATAAGTATATATATTATGGATGTGGCAAAAGGGCAGGTTGGAAACGATTAACTTTTGGCATGGGTCAAGTAAAAAGCTTTTTATCGAGATTTTATTTCCATATTTTCGAATATTTGGATGTCCAAAAAATATAAAATTTAAATTTTTGGATACCCGAATTTTTGGATATCCAAATTTCGGATATAAGAAATTTCGGACATCAGAATTTTTGGATATTTTAGATTCGGATATTGGATATTTCGGATCGGATTTTCAGATACGGATAGTTTTGAACAACTCTAACTTTCATACCACTTCTCTCCTCATTGCCACAGCACCGGTTATACCTTCTGCATCAATGGTAGATTACCACCGCCACACATGCACCCTTATTTTAAGCATAACACTCATCTACACCTTCCTAATTTCAATCATTTTCAGCACAACAGATCCCAAGGTATTAAACCAGTTAAGAAAAAGGTTGGATTTGAGCAATAATAATTTTTCCCCTCCTCAGCCTAAGTACAATCCCTCCATGAAACTTGTTTTAAGTGGGAATCAAATTCATCGAAAATTCCTCCTAAACCCAGTTCACCCTCAGGTTCCCAGCCCGACAGCAGCAACCAACTTTCACCTGGGATTACTCCTAGTACTGGTGATTCGGGCATTGGTGGTGTTCCCGTTATACAGCTAAAGAAGAAACCAAATGTAGTTCCGTCCCTCACTCCTGTTGCGGCTTTTGCTGGTTTAGCGCTTTTAACCGTCCCTTTAGGTCTCTACTTATGCAAATTGAAGAAAGCTAACTCAAGTGAACCACCGAGCTCACTTGTTATTCACCCCTGGACCTCTTTAACTCAGATAACACAGTCAGGATTTCAATCGCCAAGGACACACAGATGCTTGCTAGTGTTGGAAGTGGTTCGAGTGAGTCCCGTGTAATCATGTCTGGAAACATGATTATTTTAGTTCAAGTTTTAAAAAATGTGACCAAAAATTCGCAAAAGAAAGCAAGCTCGGGCATGGCAGGTTCGGGGTCGTTTACAAGGGCCAGTTAGACGATGGCACAAAAATAGCAGTCAAAAGAATGGAATCTGGTGTGATTTGCAACAAAGCATTAGACGAATTTGAATCAGAAATTTCAGTTTTAACAAAGGTTAGACACAAACATTTGGTGGGTATTCAACTCAAGGGCTCAAAAGAATTATTGTTTATGAATATATGCCTCAAGGTGAAGTAAGTAGGCATCTATTTCATTGGAAAAACTTCAAATTGGAACCACTTTCTTGGAAAAGGAGGTTAAGTATTGGATTGGATGTGGCTAGAGGTATGGAATATCTTCACTCTTTGGCTCATCAGAGCTTTATACTCCGGGATCTTAAATCGTCCAATATTTTACTTAGTGATGATTTTTGAGCCAAAGTTTCGGACTTTGGACCGGTGAAACTCGTCCCGGATGGTGGGAAGTCAATAATGACTCAGGTAGCTAGGACGTTTGGATACGTTTCCCCCAAATATGGTAGTAACTATATTTTTTCTTTATATATATATATATATGTATATATATATATATGTATATATATTATGGATGTGGCAAAAGCGCAGGTTGGAAACGATTAACTTTTGGCATAGGTAAAGTAAAAAGCTTTTTATCGAGATTTTATTTCCATATTTTCGGATATTTGGATATCCAAAAAATATAAAATTTAAATTTTTGGATACCCGAATTTTTGGATATCCAAATTTCGGATATACGAAATTTCGGACATCCGAATTTTTGGATATTTTGGATTCGGATATTGGATATTTCGGATCGGATTTTCAGATACGGATAGTTTTGAACAACTCTAACTTTCATACCACTTCTCTCCTCATTGCCACAACACCGGTTACACCTTCTGCATCAATGGTAGATTACCACCGCCACACATGCACCCTCATTTTAACCATAACACTCATCTACACCTTCCTAATTTCAATCATTTTCAGCACAACAGATCCCAACGTATTAAACCAGTTACGAAAAGGGTTGGATTTGAGCAATAATAATTTTTCCCCTCCTTAGCCTAAGTACAATCCCTCCATGAAACTTGTTTTAAGTGGGAACCCAATGTTTCAATCAAATTCATCAAAAATTCCTCCTAAACCCAGTTCACCCTCGGGTTTCCAACCCGGCAGCAGCAGCCAACTTTCACCTGGGATTACTCCTAGTACTGTTGATTCGGGCATTGGTGGTGTTCCCGCTATACAGCTAAAGAAGAAACCAAATGTAGTTCCGTCCCTCACTCCTGTTGCGGCTTTTGCTGGTTTAGCGCTTTTAACCGTCCCCTTAGGTCTACATATGCAAATTAAAGAAAGCTAACTCAAGTGAACCACCGAGCTCACTTGTTATTCACCCCCTGGACCTGTTTAACTCAGATAACACAGTCAGGATTTCAATCGCCAAAGACACACAGATGCTTGCTAGTGTTAGAAGTGGTTCGAGTGAGTCCCCTGTAATCAAGTCTGGAAACATGATCATTTCAGTTCAAGTTTTAAAAAATGCTGCCAAAACTTCGCAAAAGAAAGCGAGCTCGGGAATGGCGGGTTCGGGGTCGTTTACAAGGGCCAGTTAGACGATGGCATAAAAATAGCAGTCAAAAGAATGGAATCTGGTGTGATTTGCAACAAAGCATTAGATGAATTTGAATCAGAAATTTCAGTTTTAGCAAAGGTTAGACACAGACGTTTGGTGTTAGTTTTAGGGTATTCAACTCAAGGGCTCAAAAGAATTCTTGTTTATGAATATATGCCTCAAGGTGAAGTAAGTAGGCATCTATTTCATTGGAAAAACTTCAAATTGGAACCACTTTCTTGGCAAAGGATGTTAAGTATTGGATTGGATGTGGCTAGAGGTATGGAATATCTTCACTCTTTGGCTCATCAGAGCTTTATACACCGGGATCTTAAATCATCCAATATTTTACTTAGCGATGATTTTCGAGCCAAAGTTTCGGACTTTGGACCAGCAAAACTCGTCCCGGATGGTGGGAAGTCAATAATGACTCAGGTAGCTAGGACGTTTGGATACGTTTCCCCTAAATATGGTTGTAACTATCTTTTTTCTTTATATATATATATATATATATGTATGTATGGGGTAAGATCAAATAAAAAGTTTATTTTGCCTAAGTAGGATGAGAATGAATCTTAACCATTCATTTTTCAAATCAATGGTTAAGATGAAAATGTAGGAAAAAGAAGGAGTGCAAGGGTATCTTGAGAAAATCCTATTTATGGACTTTCTCTCTCCACATGCAAGGCACATGCATATTCCACCCCCATTTTTTAAACGTTCATAACTTTTTTATACGACATTATTTTTTCATAAAAATTTCACCGTAAAATCAAGCGTTTTTTTATCTTTAATTTGAGTACCATATTGCTATATAAAATATGAAGACTAAAAAAACCTACTAAAATGTGTTGTATTTCTATGTTGTATAACATTTTTTGTGCTGAATTTTTATACTATATTTTTGTGCTAAATTTTTTGTGTTTGATTTTTTTGTCTTAAATTTTTTTTCCTCAATTTTTTGTGCTGAATTTTTTTGTACTACATTTTTTTGCTGAATTTTTTCGTGCTATATTTTTTTGTACTAGATTTTTTTGTGCTATATTTTTTTATACTAGATTTTTTGTGCTATTTTTTTTTGTACTATAATTTTTGTGGTAGATTTTTTTGTACGATATTTTTTTGTTGTATTTTTAAAAAACAAAATGGGTGCCACATGTCATTTTCACTTCTATTTGTAAGGACCAAAATGCCCTTCATTCCTACTTATTAGGAGTGCCACATATCATCATCACAATCCTTCTTTGGCTACTTAGGCAAAATCCACTTTTTAGTGGATCCTTCCCCATGTATGTATATATATATATGTGTATATATATTATGGACGAGACAAAAGGGCAGGTTGGAAACGATTAACTTTTGCCATGGGTCAAGTAAGAAACTTTTAATCGAGATTTTATTTCCATATTTTCGGATATTCGGATATCCAAAAAATAATAAAATTTAAATTTTTGGATACCCGAATTTTTGGATATTCAAATTTCGGATATACGAAATTTCGGATATCCGAATTTTTGGATATTTCGGATTCGGATATTGGATATTTCGGATGGGATTTTCGGATACAGATAGTTTTGAACAGCTCTAACTTTCATACCACTTCTCTCCTCATTGCCGCAGCACCGGTTACACCTTCTGCGTCAATGGTAGATTACCACCGCCACACATGCACCCTCATTTTAACCATAACACTCATCTACACCTTCCTAATTTCAATCATTTTCAGCACAACAGATCCCAACATATTAAACCAGTTACGAAAAGGGTTGGATTTGAGCAACAATAATTTTTCCCCTCCTCAGCCTAAGTACAATCCCTCCATGAAACTTGTTTTAAGTGGGAACCCACTGTTTCAATCAAATTCATCGAAAATTCCTCCTAAACCCAGTTCAACCTCAGGTTCCCAGACCGACAGCAGCAGCCAACTTTCACCTGGGATTACTCCTAGTACTGGTGATTCGGGCATTGGTGGTGTTCCCGTTATACAGCTAAAGAAGAAACCAAATGTAGTTCCGTCCCTCACTCCTGTTGTGGCTTTTGCTGGTTTAGCGCTTTTAACCATCCCTTTAGTTCTCTACTTATGCAAATTGAAGAAAGCTAACTCAAGTGAACCACCGAGCTCACTTGTTATTCACCCCTGGACCTGTTTAACTCGGATAACACAGTCAGGATTTCAATCTCCAAGGACACACAGATACTTGATAGTGTTGGAAGTGGTTCGAGTGAGTCCCCTGGAATCAAGTCCGGAAACATGATTATTTCAGTTCAAATTTTAAAAAATGTGACAAAAACTTCGCAAAAGAAAGCGAGCTCGGGCATGGCAGGTTCGGGGTCGTTTACAAGGGCCAGTTAGACGATGGCACAAAAATAGCAGTCAAAAGAATGGAATCTGGTGTGATTTGCAACAAAGTATTAGATGAATTTGAATTAGAAATTTCAGTTTTAACAAAGGTTAGACACAGACATTTGGGGGTTATTCAACTCAAGGGCTCAAAAGAATTCTTGTTTATGAATATATGCCTCAAGGTGAAGTAAGTAGGCATCTATTTCATTGGAAAAACTTCAAATTGGAACCACTTTCTTGGAAAAGGAGGTTAAGTATTGGATTGGATGTGGCTAGAGGTATGGAATATCTTCACTCTTTAGCTCAATAGGGCTTTATATTCCGGGATCTTAAATCGTCCAATATTTTACTTAGCGATGATTTTCGAGCCAAAGTTTCGGACTTTGGACCGGGGAAACTCGTCCCGGATGGTGGGAAGTCAATAATGACTCAGTTAGCTAGGACGTTTGGATACGTTTCCCCTAAATATGCTAGTAGCTATCTTTTTTCTTTATATATATATATGTATGTATATATATATATGTATATATATTATGGACGTGGTCACTCCTGTTGTGGCTTTTGCTGGTTTAGCGCTTTTAACCATCCCTTTAGTTCTCTACTTATGCAAATTGAAGAAAGCTAACTCAAGTGAACCACCGAGCTCACTTGTTATTCACCCCTGGACCTGTTTAACTCGGATAACACAGTCAGGATTTCAATCTCCAAGGACACACAGATACTTGATAGTGTTGGAAGTGGTTCGAGTGAGTCCCCTGGAATCAAGTCCGGAAACATGATTATTTCAGTTCAAGTTTTAAAAAATGTGACAAAAACTTCGCAAAAGAAAGCGAGCTCGGGCATGGCAGGTTCGGGGTCGTTTACAAGGGCCAGTTAGACGATGGCACAAAAATAGCAGTCAAAAGAATGGAATCTGGTGTGATTTGCAACAAAGTATTAGATGAATTTGAATTAGAAATTTCAGTTTTAACAAAGGTTAGACACAGACATTTGGGGGTTATTCAACTCAAGGGCTCAAAAGAATTCTTGTTTATGAATATATGCCTCAAGGTGAAGTAAGTAGGCATCTATTTCATTGGAAAAACTTCAAATTGGAACCACTTTCTTGGAAAAGGAGGTTAAGTATTGGATTGGATGTGGCTAGAGGTATGGAATATCTTCACTCTTTGGCTCATCAGGGCTTTATATTCCGGGATCTTAAATCGTCCAATATTTTACTTAGCGATGATTTTCGAGCCAAAGTTTCGGACTTTGGACCGGGGAAACTCGTCCCGGATGGTGGGAAGTCAATAATGACTCAGTTAGCTAGGACGTTTGGATACGTTTCCCCTAAATATGCTAGTAGCTATGTTTTTTCTTTATATATATATATGTATGTATATATATATATGTATATATATTATGGACGTGGCAAAAGGGCAGGTTGGAAACGATTAACTTTTGGCATGGGTCAAGTAAAAAACTTTTAATCGAGATTTTATTTCCATATTTTCGGATATTCGGATATCCAAAAAATAATAAAATTTAAACTTTTGGATTCCCGAATTTTTGGATATCCAAATTTCGGATATACGAAATTTCGGATATCCGAATTTTTGGATATTTTGGATTCGGATATTGGATATTAAGGATCGGATTTTCGGATACGAATAGTTTTGAACAGCTCTAACTTTCATACAACTTCTCTCCTCATTGCCACAGCACCGGTTACACCTTCTGCATCAATGGTAGATTACCACCGCCACACATGCACCCTCATTTTAACCATAACAAACATCTACACCTTCCTAATTCCAATCATTTTCAGCACAACAGATCCCAACGTATTAAACCAGTTACGAAAAGGGTAGGATTTGAGCAACAATAATTTTTCCCCTCCCATCCTAAGTACAATCCCCCCATGAAACTTGTTTTAAGTGGGAACCCAATGTTTCAATCAAATTCATCGAAAATTCCTCCTAAACCCAGTTCACCCTCGGATATCCAAAAAATAATAAAATTTAAATTTTTGGATACCCGAATTTTTGGATATTTCGGATTCGGATATTGGATATTTTGGATGGGATTTTCGGATACGGATAGTTTTGAACAGCTCTAACTTTCATACCACTTCTCTCCTCATTGCCGCAGCACCGGTTACACCTTCTGCGTCAATGGTAGATTACCACCGCCACACACGCACCCTCATATTATCCATAACACTCATCTACACCTTCCTAATTTCAATCATTTTCAGCACAACAGATCCCAACGTATTAAACCAGTTACGAAAAGGGTTGGATTTGCGCAACAATAATTTTCCCCCTCCTTAGCCTAAGTACAATCCCTCCATGAAATTGTTTTAAGTGGGAACCCACTGTTTCAATCAAATTCATCGAAAATTCCTCCTAAACCCATTTCACCCTCAGGTTCCCAGCCCGACAGCAGCAGCCAACTTTCACCTGGGATTACTCCTAGTACTGGTGATTCGGGCGTTGGTGGTGTTCCCGTTATACAGCTAAAGAAGAAACCAAATGTAGTTCCGTCCCTCACTCCTGTTGTGGCTTTTGCTGGTTTAGCGCTTTTAACCATCCCTTTAGGTCTTTACTTATGCAAATTGAAGAAAGCTAACTCAAGTGAACCACCGAGCTCACTTGTTATTCACCCCTGGACCTGTTTAACTCGGATTACACAGTCAGGATTTCAATCTCCAAGGACACACAGATGTTTGCTAGTGTTGGAAGTGGTTCGAGTGAGTCCCCTGTAATCATGTCTGGAAACATGATTATTTCAGTTCAAGTTTTAAAAAATGTGACAAAAACTTCGCAAAAGAAAGCGAGCTCGGGCATGGCAGGTTCGGGGTCGTTTACAAGGGCCAGTTAGACGATGGCACAAAAATAGTAGTCAAAAGAATGGAATCTGGTGTGATTTGCAACAAAGTATTGGATGAATTTGAATCAGAAATTTCAATTTTAATAAAGGTTAGACACAGACATTTGGTGGGTATTCAACTCAAGGGCTCAAAAGAATTCTTGTTTATGAATATATGCCTCAAGGTGAATTAAGTAGGCATCTATTTCATTGGAAAAACTTCAAATTGGAACCACTTTCTTGGAAAAGGAGGTTAAGTATTGCATTGGATGAGGCTAGAGGTATGGAATATTTCACTTTTTGGCTCATCAGAGCTTTATACACCGGGATCTTAAATCATCCAATATTTTACTTAGCGAAGATTTTCGAGCCAAAGTTTGGGGCTTTGGACCGGTGAAACTCGTCCCGGATGGTGGGAAGTCAATAATGACTAAGGTAGCTGGGACGTTTGGATACGTCGCCCCTAAATATGCTAGTAACTATATTTTTTCTTTATATATATATATATATATATATATATGTATATGTATATATGTATGTATATTATGGACGTGACCAAAGGGCAGGTTCGAAACGATTAACTTTTGGCATGGGTCAAGTAAAAAACTTTGAATCGATTTTTTTTCCATATTTTTCAGATATTCGGATATCCAAAAAATAATAAAATTTAAATTTTTGGATACCCGAATTTTTGGATATCCAAATTTCAGATATACGAAATTTCGGATATCCGAATTTTTGGATATTTCGGATTCGGATATTGGATATTTCGAATCGGATTTTTAGATACGGATAGTTTTGAACACCTCTAACTTTCATACCACTTCTCTCCTCATTGCCGCAACACCGGTTACACCTTCTGCATCAATGGTAGATTACCACCGCCACACATGCACCCTCATTTTAACCATAACACTCATCTACACCTTCCTAATTTCAATCATTTTCAGCACAACATATCCCAACGTATTAAACCAGTTACGAAAAGGGTTGGATTTGAGCAATAATAATTTTTCCCCTCCTCAGCCTAAGTACAATCCCTCCATGAAACTTGTTTTAAGTGGGAACCCACTGTTTCAATCAAATTCATCAAAAATTCCTCCTAAACCCAGTTCACCCTCAGGTTCCCAGCCCGACAGCAGCAACCAACTTTCACCTGGGATTACTCCTAGTACTGGTGATTCGAGAATTGGTGGTGTTCCCGTTATACAGCTAAAGAAGAAACCAAATGTAGTTCCGTCCCTCACTCCTGTTGCGGCTTTTGCTGGTTTAGCGCTTTTAACCGTCCCTTTAGGTCTCTACTTATGCAAATTGAAGAAAGCTAACTCAAGTGAACCACCGAGCTCACTTGTTATTCACCCCTGGACCTGTTTAACTCGGATAACACAGTCAGGATTTCAATCGCCAAGGACACACAGATGCTTACTAGTGTTGGAAGTGGTTCGTGTGAGTCCCCTGTAATCAAGTCTGGAAACATGATTATTTCAGTTCAAGTTTTAAAAAATGTGACCAAAACTTTGCAAAAGATAGCGAGCTTGGGCATGGCAGGTTCGGGGTCGTTTACAAGGGCCAGTTAGACGATGGCACAAAAATAGCAGTAAAAAAAGAATGGAATCTGGTGTGATTTGCAACAAAGCATTAGATGAATTTGAATCAGAAATTTCAGTTTTAACAAAGGTTAGACACAGACATTTGGTGTTAGTTTTAAGGTATTCAACTCAAGGGCTCAAAAGAATTATTGTTTATGAATATATGCCTCAAGGTGAATTAAGTAGGCATCTTTTTCATTGGAAAAACTTCAAATTGGAACCACTTTCTTGGAAAAGGAGGTTAAGTATTGCATTGGATGTGGCTAGAGGTATGGAATATCTTCACTCTTTGGCTCATCAGAGCTTTGTACACCGGGATCTTAAATCGTCCAATATTTTACTTAGCGATGATTTTTGAGCCAAAGTTTCGGACTATGGACCTTAACGGTTCAAGCAGTTCCAAACGGTTCACATAAATCAAACAGTTACAAACGGTTCACATAAATCAAACAGTTACAAACGGTTCACATAAATCAAACGGTTACAAACGGTTCACGTAAATCAAATAGTTACAAACGGTTCAAAATGTTAACAATGTGTCTATATGCTGGATGAACATATGCAACAAAATGTAATTATGAAAATCAATGTGCTAGCATGGCAAGTGAACATGCATAGCAAAACATAATGAAATCATGTACTATAGGTGTACTAATGAACATAGCAAGCATATTATATAAAAACATAAAAAAAAGCACGAAAGTAACAAGTAGGAACATGTGTTTCACCCCAAAACAGTTGAAAACAGTAAAAGAGGGGACTATGCACTCACCTGAGATTGCTTAGAAGTCTTGAATAACAACCAAGCAAAGCTAGAGGGATCACGGAATCAAACGGCACCTAATATAGGTAACTATGTTAATAAACCGGACCTAAATCGGAAGATCGGATAGGATGAGGTTTCATAAACCAAATGAGTATTGGAACTCATATGACATGGTTTACAAAGCCTACATCCTAAATCGAAACCTAACCTAAGTGCTTACGACCCATTAAGACCCGTTTAGGTAGCTTACACTACTTTAACGCGTCGTTTGCGTAAAACGCGTTCGGAGCGCCTAACTAGTCCTATGACAAGTGTTATATGCCTTAACATGTCTAATAATGTTACCTAATCAGTTTAGATGTCAAAATTTCGGTTACATATGCTTAAAAGGAATTTATGCGTAAAAGGGCATTTTGGTCATTTTCCTAAGGCATATAAACTACCTATCATACAACTACTTAAACGAAGTGACCATAAGGTATAACCTCGGAAGGTTATTCCCTATACAACTATGGTCACCATATATGCTTGGTCGGATCCTAATGATCGACCAAACGGGTCGGGTTCGAAAGTCTAAGCGGTTGTTTAGACCGCTTATCTTACGACCCTATATAAGCACTAATCTAAAAGTGATGAGTTAAACTTGTTAAAACATGTTTAACAAAGTTTGAAAACAAGTTTGATATTAAAACAAAGGGTTTTGTTACCCAAGAATAGTTTGGTTGCAAAATACGCATAAACGCGTATTTTGACCGAAACTATAACTCGTCACTACGCCTAATCAACGTGGTAATCAGTAGGTATAGTCATAAGGGACTATGACTATCGTGATTACGCTCATGTTGTGAAGTTCAAACGAACTTCGTGTTGACCATAAACTGGTCAAAGCAGAAAGTCAAACTCTGTTTGACTTTTACGCTTAAAAACGCATAAAAGCACGAAAGAATACTTACAAAGGGTCCAAGCAAGGAAATCTTGATTCAAATTGCTCAAGTATGAAGTGCTAAACCCCAACTTAGAGCAATTGAATCAGATTTTGTGAGGAACAAGAATGAAGGCTTGGGTATTTATAGAAAACCCATTGTAACACCTCGTATTTTCGTATTTTTACATTTTTAGAAAATTCAAGTTCGTTTTCTATTTTTAGAAAATCATATCGAAAAACGGAATAAAAACGTCAAACGACGCATTTTTACGCGCTTTTAACACAACCGACAACGTTCGCGTCCAACGTCGATTACCGACCCTATTTGACACATTTTCGATCTTAAAACAATAATATACGATACTACATGACGTTCGGGAATGAAAACGGGCCGTGAGAACGTGATTGGGCCACACAAGAAACTGGACAGGCACTAATGGGCCTAGGGCCCAAGCCCACTTGAAATGGGTTAAAACCCTAAGTATAATAGAGTCTCTATCTCTTTCAATTGCAACATTTGAGGAACCCTAAGACCAAATAACACAGCCGAAGATCGGAGCCGCCATTCCGGCGACTCCTCCGACACCCCCCCCCCCTTCTGGTTCCGTCAAACACCCACCACCTTCATTCTTCTCCCCTTGTTCTCATGCTCCCTCTCGCCTTCTCTAGCACCGGTATCCTGTAGCCGCACACCTACACCCCTCAGTCTCTCTCCGTCAAAATTCCGGCAACCGGAGTTGCGTTTGGGTAGTGCCGGCGATGGCTAAACAAACCGAGATGGAGACTGAGAAAGATAGAGATGGAACCGGCGGCTACAACAGCGACGGACGGTGGTGTTTGAATCCGGCGAGTACAACCGCTTGATCTCGGCTCAGGTTCTCGAGTTTGGTTCATTCCGGTTCGGGTTCGTCTAAATTCGGTTTTGCTTCAGTTGGTTCGGGTTCACAACACGGGATAGCTCGGTTCAGTTTGGAGCGACTTAGATTCGATGTTCAGGTCTAGAGTTCGCGTCAAATCGTTCACTGTTTCGGTATATTACTTCTTCTTAAAATAAACTCTTTTGTTTTCTTATCCTTTGTAAACACAAAATCCCAGTTAATATAATCAACAGGTGTAAGCTACAGTTTTCTTATGTATAATCAACAAGTGTCGAAGTAAATTACGGTTTAAGTTTCTGTTACGACATAAAAACACTTGCAGATCAATTGTGGTTCAACATTGTTATGGATCATACACTAGGAGGTTACGGGTCCAAGGCCATCCTCCTTGTTCCTTTTTGTCGCAATTGTATCTTTTATACAAATAATCAGATCCAAACCCAGGCCCCTTGTATTCGTTTTTTTTATAGTTGTTGCTGTAAGTTGTTGTTTCAAATATGTAATGAATGGATTAAAGAAACAAATCAATTAGCAGGAGTTTATTTTATTTAAATAATCTAGATACCTATTGTATACTAATTTAAAACAGTATGATATAAAATGAAAAACTCTTTTCTTTTAAAAATAGTTTACCAATTTAAAACAGTATACATAAATAAACCAATTCTTTTTATTATTTATTTATCAAAACATGATTACCTTATTAACTAATAAAAAAAGGAATATTATAACAAAAACAAATATGGAAATCTCACTTAAATAATAGTCGGAAGGACTCCTAACCTTTCGGATAGTGACGCTTCCTGATCTTGCCCGGATCTTTGAATCTAGGAAACCTTGGTAAAACAAGACGAATATTTCATTTAGTATAAATAATTTGACTACCACAAAATTTCTTTTACTTGGTATTTTTTTTTTTCAAATTCTTGTCATAGGGGAATACTCGTTGTTCCACGTTTCCAAATCCTATTCGTACGCTTAGACTCAAAACGAGTCGCAGACGCAACCACTCATAATCTCGAGGCTTCATCAATCCCGCTCGCGGTTTAGCATTACCATACGCAAAACTGTGAGCATACTCAATCCCTTTTTATTTCTTATTACCTTTGGGTGCAATACATGTACTTTATATCAAATATACCAAACATGCTTATACTTTTGCACGAAAAATTCCTATACATGCTCTTATGTGTTATACTTGTAATCATACATGCTTAAACCCATATGCTTATACATAGTCATTACCATAGAGTATTTGTTTAAAACGTTTTCTGTTCTATACTTATATTCAAACTTGTATGCTCGCCAATACTTTTTTGTATTGAACTATGCTTTAACATGTATTGCAGGTTGATGATATAATTAAAGATGCATGGAATCCAATAGGAATGCCTTAGAAACTCGTTTTATTTAAGTGTATCTTGTTGTATTGATGTACTCGTACTAGTTTCAAGCATGTTATAAGTTGCTTCCAAAAGTTGTAAAGTATTTTTATCAATGAAATGAAATTTTATTGCTTAACACATGTTGTATTTCTATCTTGCTGTATTCTAGTTCAAACAATGTAAAACCAATTAATAAATACTTATCACCAATAGTGTTATGAAGTCTCTTGCAATCTAGTTTTCGTCTCATCCCAATGTTTCCGCCATCGGTTGGGGTGTGACACCCATAACCGTTAGGATCGTTCCTCATAAACCGTGCTTGAATCATGACCTTACATTTGGGCCCAAGGTTTTCAAAACAATGGGAACATGAAATACCATAAAAAACAAGCAAATGGTAATGAGAAGATTACATTTAAACCCCTGAAAATCAACCAGAATGCCAAAAACAGAATCTGCCCAGATATGGGCGTCGCGCCCCGCGATGGTAGTTTGGCAGAAATGCAAAAATGGTCCCTGCAATGTAAAAACTTGATTTTTGACCCATTTAAGCCCCGTTAACCCCATTTCAAGGCTCGATAATGAAGTTAAAGTATAGGGAACTTAAAATATGCTCAAAAACATCTCGGATGTTGGTTCATTTGGTCGTACGGTTGCGTTGTTTGGTTAATTACGACGAAACACGAATGAACGCGAAAAACGATCCAAATTACGCGACGAATGGAATTTTATCATGCCAATCACTAAAATAAAATGTTTTAATGATTACATAAAATTTTGGACGTCCGGATATATTCAGAACGTAAGATATGCGTGAAAATGCAAACTTGTGCACTTTTTGACGCTTTTAGTTCCTGTTTGACCCAAAAGTTTATTTTTGCGCACCAAACACCTCAAAGCATATTTCTAAGCTATGTAAAGGATATTTAGGGCATGTTTAACTTATGGTCAAGTTCCGAAATGTTCGGTACAGTACAAATCGACATACTTTCGCAGTTTGTCGAAATTAGTCCCTGTAAGCGAATAAACTTGATTTCGACACACCAAACCCTCCAAAACTTACTTCTAAGTTATTTAAAGGTTATTTAAGGTATGTTAGGCCTATTTCACTATTCCGGAGTGTTTTTCTCATTAAACTGATTATGTTTACGCATCAGTTCGCGTATAACCTTCCAGAAAGCGATTTAAAGCTCGAAATCAAACAAGAATTGATATGTGCAAATGATACACATATTTTTACAAATCCCAAATATGAAACACAATATTTCATTGATTTGGTAATTTTTTTTCTGGTTGAAGTGACACAGATGTCACAGTCTCCCCTACTTTAGGAAATTTCGTCCCGAAATTTATTCGTAGGAGTCTGTCTATGACGCTGTGTTAAATAATTGTCTTGCATGGAATCTAGGGTGTTTATCTATTTGCGTAGAATAACCCATCAAAGATATGCAAGGCATAATCCTGTCACTTCCCTCAACGGATATTCTTCAGAAGCAAAAATGAACGGATGGAGTCATTTTTCCTCAACGGGTTCTTTAGAAAATGGAAATGAAGGAATAAACAAAAGGACATTCATTTCCTCAACGGACATTCTTCAGAAACGAAAATAAACGGACAGAGTCATTTTCAACGGGTATTCTTCAGAAATGGAAATGAAGGAATAAACAAAAGGATATTCATTTCCCTCAACGGACATTCTTCAAAAACGAAAATGAACGGACGGAGTCATTTTTAATGGGTATTCTTCAGAAATGGAAATGAAGGAATAAACAAAAGGACATTCATTTCCCTCAACGGACATTATTTAGAAACGAAAATGAACGGACGAAGTCATTTTCAACGAGTATTCTTCAGAAATGGAAATGAAGTAATAAACAAAAGGACATTCATTTCCCTCAACGGACATTCTTCAGAAACGAAAATGAACGGACGAAGTTATTTTCAACGGGTATTCTTCAGAAATGGAAATGAAGGAATAAACAAAAGGACATTCATTTCCCTCAACGAACATTCTTCAGAAATGAAAATGAACGGACGTAGTCATTTTCAACGGGTATTCTTCAGAAATGGAAATGAAGGAATAAACAAAAGGATATTCATTTCCCTTAACGGACATTCTTCAGAAACGAAAATGAACGGACATAGTCATTTTCAACGGGTGCTTCATCAGAAATGGAAATGAATGAATATTCAAAAGGATATTCATTTCCTTCAATGGACATTCTTTAGAAACGAAAATGAACGGACGAAGTCATTTTCAACGGTTGCTTCATCAGAAATGAATAGAATAATCAAAAGGATATTCATTTCCCTCAACGGAGATTCTTTAGAAACGAAAATGAATGGACGGAGTCATTTTCAACGGGTGCTTCATCAGAAATGGAAATGAATAGAATTAACTCTAGACACATGACAAAACTTGATGTGGTTTCTATGCACTAAATTCCATAATTATGTATGCATCCATAATTACGTAATTTCTTGCACAGTTCGCACAGTTTGTTTTATAATGTGAAAGGGATAAAATTTGAACAAGCTTGAGATAACTTTGATTGGGTCAACACATAAACATATAAGCACGTAATTGTTTTCTTGGTTATTAATTTGTTATCAGTTTGTTATTAACTGTTATTAACTTGCTACCGATTTGAACATGGGTATTCAAGGTATACCAGGAACTCAGTCGATGGACTTCAACGTCCTCAAGAATCTATCTAAAAAGATAGGATGATCTTCCAAAAATTCGATTTCGTTTACAAGGAAACGTAACATTTGAATTAAGGTACACTAGGAATCCAATCCGTGGATTTCATTTGGCACTTTAAACATCTTTAAGAATCTGACTATGAAGATAGGAAGATCTTAATAGGAATTCAGCTTTTGTCCTTATTGAATCGTAATGTATGTATTAAAGCATACAAAGAATTCAATTAAGGGCTCCGATGAGCGATAATCATCCACAAGGATCTAATTATGAGGATAGAAAGATCCTATATGGATTTTGGAATTTGTGTAACGAGAGGTGTTTCAAAACCTTGCACTAGACGTTCTTAAGTCGATACACAAGGTAGAAAGTTCATGAAGTTGAGGTGCTAGATATGCCAATGTGACATATGAAGCAGAATTTGGAGGTTGAGCAGCAGCAGGATTTGCAAAGCGGCATACGTTAAATAAATGTCCCCATCGTCCACCGTGGGTACATTTGAAACAGGGTATTTGATTCGGATGATGACGGTGGCATTGATTGCACCAAGGAGCAGTTCCCTTGTACGGCTTCATTCATGAGGCAAGTCGTGGTGATAGCTAAATCAACGGTCCTTTGGAGTACGACGCCTATTCGTTGGGCAATTGTAGCACCTGGTTTGGACACTTGAGTGTTGTTGCGCTGGAGAGGCATCTTGAAGATAATGGAAGGCATGGGAGGAAACAAGCGAGATGTTATCGGATAATCAAAACAGAATGACAACGCATAAAAATTGTGACCATTTGTTTGTTACCTAAGGCAAACAAATGAGACGGTGACTAATCAAAGTAAGTGGGTCATTTTAATGTATCACGAAAACATGCTTTAGCCTATAAGTGGACACTCACCCCAAGAGTTCCCAGGTAAGAGTGACTGGTCCGATTATGTGGATTTGTACGAATACTCTAGCCTTAGACAGAAAGCTCAGAGTACAGGCATCTACCCTTCCAGATTGCACGTGTTCACATTAATAAGACTCAAACTTTGACGAGATTTTTGAAAACTTTGAAGGTTCAAAACCTTATAATAAATCATCCTAGAACAGATGATTAGTTTTCAAAGCAGATTCGAAATTTGTGTTCTCGTTGTGGTTGTCACCTAAGGATAAGTGACGGTATTGTTTTAAGATCTAAACACAAGAATCTTGTGTTAGGGTCCTAGGAAGGTTATAGACTAGGTCAAAGCATTATTAATAACCTAATTCCCTATAACCATGGGCTCTGATACCAACTTTTCTGTCACACCCCGACCACGTTAAAACAACAAACCGCGGCGGAAACGTCGGGGAGTGTCGTAACAGAATCATTGTTTCATAACACATGGATTGAAGTTCGGTTTTATTGAATTAAATGTATTACATTGCATTGAAATTAGAAACAAAACATGAACAAATAGACTTTCATTGTTATTAAGTCACTAAGGCCTCGTCCATTCCTATGTGAGCATACACCAATATCATCATCAAACATCATCAACTATGGTACCTGAAACACATGTGAAAATACGTTAGCATAAAAATGCCGGCGAGTACATAGGTTTTATGTGAGTGTCAGATTCATGGCTCGTTTTACCTTTTGAAATAACTCAAACAACTTTGTCATTCAATATTAGAAAACTTAGTTTTGTAAAATGTTTATATTGTGAATTGAAATAACCAAGTTAAAATAGATTTGTTATAATTTATAAAACCTCGATGCCAAGAATCTTAACTCAAAACATTTGTTTAAGTAAAACCCAGATCGTTAATTGTTTTTGTAATAAAACTCGAATGGTTTATATTGTTAGAAAAACCTTGTAATATAACTTCATTTTGATAACCTTTGCCCAAGTGATCTAGATAACGCAACGATTTATAATGTGTTAAAAGCACTTATATATAGGAAGTACCAGCGGCGTATCCACCATGCTTTTAACACATTACACCCGCCCCGTTACCTAATCACTTCCCTAACCCAACGGTTCAAACAGTTCCAAATGGTTCACATAAATCAAACAGTTACAAACGGTTCACATAAATCAAACGGTTACAAACGCTTCACATAAATCAACCAGTTACAAACGGTTCAAAATGTA
This sequence comes from Helianthus tuberosus, assembly GCA_030545235.1. NCBI lineage: Eukaryota > Viridiplantae > Streptophyta > Magnoliopsida > Asterales > Asteraceae > Helianthus > Helianthus tuberosus. Next base: position 66,685,249 of record CM060430.1, read on the forward strand.
AACAATGTGTCCATATGCTGGATGAACATATGCAACAAAATGTAATTATGAAAATCAATGTGCACGCATGCTAAGTGAACATACATAGCAAAACATAATGAAATCATGTACTATAGGTGTACTAATGAACATAGCAAGCATATGATATAAAAACATGAAAAGCACGAAAGTAACAAGTAGGCACATGTGTTTCACCCCAAAACAGTTGAAAACAGTAAAAGAGGGGACTATGTACTCACCTGAGATTGCTTAGAAGTCTTGAATAACAACCAAGCAAAGCTAGAGGGATCATGGAATCAAACGACACCTAATATAGGTAACTATGTTAATAAACCGGACCTAAATCGGAAGATCGGATAGGATGAGGTTTCGTAAACGAAATGAGTATTGGAACTCATATGACATGGTTTACAAAGCCTACATACTAAATCGAAACCTAACCTAAGTGCTTACGACCCATTACGACACGTTTAGGTAGCTTACGCTACTTTAACGCGTCGTTTGCGTAAAACGCGTTCGGACCGCCTAACTAGTCCTATGACAAGTGTTATATGCCTTAACATGTCTAATAATGTTACCTAATCAGTTTAGATGTCAAAATTTAGGTTACATGTGCTTAAAATGAATTTATGCGTAAAAAGGGCATTTTGGTCATTTTCCTAAGGCATATAAACTACCTATAATACAACTACTTAAACGAAGTGACCATAAGGTATAACATCGGAAGGTTATGACCTATACATATTAAAACATGTTTAACGAAGTTTGAAAACAAGTTTGATATCAAAACATAGGGTTTTGATACCCAAGAATAGTTTGGTTGCAAAATACGCATAATGATGCGGATTGGTGTGTATATGGAATTAAGTATATTTTAAGCCATTTTTACACGTTAGTCAAGTTTTAAATTTATAAAACACGATATTTTACTAACACCAAACACACATATTGACAAGTGCACCCATCGTGAGCGTAGTATAGTGTTGGCAAGATACCGAGGTCGTCCAAGGACACAAGAGCTTATAGAACCGGTTTATCCTCAACGTCTAATCAAATCAAAAGTTTAGAAAAAGGTTTTAAACAAGAAAAATAAAACTAACTAAAATGCTGAAAAAAAAAAAAAAAACAGATAGACAAGATGAATCACTTGGCTCCGACTCGTGTTTAGTGTAACCTTTGATTATTTCCGCACTTTTGCACTTTTTAAGAGATTATCTTAGTTATTGTAGTAGGCCCCTCTTTTGAAGGTGACGTTACCCTCAACCTAGTAGTTTGAGTCAGCAAGGATACAATCCTAAAGGGTCGGATTATTGAAAGATAATTAATTAAGTTATTAATGCATATTGTGGTAGGCCCCTCTTTTGAAGGTGACGTTACCCTCGGCTATGTAGTCTGAGTCAGCAGGGATACAGTCCTAAGTAGCCGGGTTAAAGTATTAATAGTAGCTTACATATGAGGGGATCAAAGAGTTTGGACCCCCGCCATCCAATACCGGTGGGTATTGAAGGAGGTCCTACTAAACTTGACCCAGGTCCTTGCAGGATCTATACACTGAACAAGGCAAGACTCTTACCAAACCGTTCCCTTAACCCCCCGACCAGGTAGCCAACATACCTCCATATAGACCGTGGAGATATGAATTGTGAAACTCTTTTATTTTATATAGACATTAAAATAATGCCAAGACAGCACGGACAAACGATAAGGAAGAATCACCTTCAACATAAGAAACTAGTTATTAAAGTCATTAATACATAACCAAGTAAAAAGTGCGAAAAGATTAAAAATAAAACGTATTACACTAGACACTTGTCTTCACCAAGTGATGTAAGAGACTTAGGCAAACATGGCCTTTGATTGTCAAGAACTCTTACGATCAATCTTGGATCCCGAGACGGCTCACACACTCTATGATGGACAATGGATCATGGTGGTGGATGATGGTGTTGTGATGGTGGTGGGTGGTGGGTGAAGTGTGAGAGAGGTGGTGTGCCAAGGGATGGTTTGCAAATGAACCAAGCACCCCTATTTATAGCCTGAACAGTAGCTCGGGCACGGCCCTGTGTCCAGTGGGCACGGCCCCGTGTCCATTAATTACTCTTGTCTGCATTAGTTGACCACGACCCTGTGTCCGCTGGGCACGACCCCGTGTGCAGAACCGTATCTGTACTATCAAGATTTGCCTGAATTCTGCGAATCTTATAGTTGACCATGGCCCCGTGTCCGCTGAGCACGGCCCCGTGGTGGGCGATAGAAGCTTCTACAACCTTTTCTTTTATACTCACACTTGGGCACGCCCCCGTGTTCGCTGAGCACGAGGCGTGTTTAGGCTTCTGTTCTCTTGTTTTGCTTGGGAAGATGCTTTCGGGGAGGTCGGGCATGCCACGTTTGTTCCTTTTCTTGTATTTATGTTAGATTTAGCTGCCTTTTTGCTTCTTTTGTTAATTTGAGCTCATTTAATCCTGAAAATACAAAAGGAAGACAAAAGCACACTTTTTCCAACATTAGTACTAAAAAGGGTTAGTTTTATGCCACAATTAATGTAATTTATATGTTGTATTTTGCACACATCAAATACCCACACACTTGAATCTTTGCTTGTCCTCAAGCAAAACTCTTTATAATGTGGCTTTACACTCCCAAATGGAATGGGTAGAAGAGAAAGTTTTTGGGCTTGTCATAGAGTGTCGGGATTTCCAAGATTCTTTATTAAATTTTATTTTTATTTATTTACAATCCTATTCGTCATGATTTATTTAAAACTTTTCATAAGATAAATTACTTATTAGGGCATAACATGCCTCTTTAAAATTCCATTTATATACAAGTTCACATACCTCACGGGGATCACTCAACACTCGGCCAAAGATGTATTTTAGTGAATCACTCGAGAGCGGCATGGAACTTACTCCTACCATAGGCTTGCCAAGCAATCAATCCTCCTCCTTTTTAACTATAAACCTTTGTAAATATCAAGAGGACTTTTGGGTGAAGGGTTAGGCTTGAGTTAAAGGTAGGTGGTTGGGTTAGTGGTTAGTAAAAAAGGGCGAAAAGCGTAAAAACATCGGTTTTCGTAAGACTTTTTATTTTTTTGCAATTTTTATTTTTGATGAAGCCATTATTCAAACAAAGTTATTTTTGATGAACTTGTTTGTTTATTTCTTTTGCTTCATCATCCACAATTTTTTTTTTAAAAGTCATACGAAAAACCGAGCTTGTTACTAAAACAAAGGGTTAAAAATAAAAAAAGTTTTGGTGGGTGAAAGGGTATTTGGTTTGGGTTAAGAAATAAAAAGGTTTAGGCTCAAAGGGGTTAACTAGGGGGATTTTGGGTAGGTGGTAAAAAAAGAAAAGAAAAATAATGGTGTAGAAGTAAAAAAGGGTTAGTCCTAATGCCTCCATCATTTACTTACTCGGGTTGGAGTTGGTAAGGACCGGGAATGTATCATTGTGGCAAGTTCTAGAGTCGTAAGAACCAAGCGGCTATTCACACAAGAAACGAAAAATGAGCATTTAGTTTAAAGATATGTATTTGCATGCTCAATAAAGGCTCAAAACTCACTTTTGTGGGAATGGGTTTTTATGTGATCAAATTTATATAATCAAATTTTAACTAAGCTTGTCGTGCCTTTTCATAATTTTCTTATGTTAGTTCTTTTTATCACGACGCTATCGGTTGTAAATTTTTAAAAATATAACCTTTTTAGAACTTGAATTTCCCAAGTTAAACCTAGACAAGTAGAAAAAATGAAAATTTTTGAAAAAAATTGGGGTGATTAGCGGTTCCAATAGAGTTTTGTGTAAGGCTTGTGATTAGGACTTGCAAGATTCAAAGTTTTAGCATCCCCCCACACTTAAATTACACATTGTCCTCAATGTGTCGCAAAAATAAGTTTTTAGGTTGATTGAATGTGTAAAAATGTGTTAAAAAGCAAAATTTTATGTTACTGGGCGTCTGGACACGACCCCGTGTTCAGGTGCCAGTAACGAAAATTTACAGAAGGTGGACACGGGGGCGTGTTCACTGGGAACGACCCCGTGTCTGGCAAAAGTCCGCGGAATTAAACAAACAGCAGGTCTGGGGGAGTGGGCACGGGGGCGTGTCGGCTGGACACGACCCCGTGTAGACAATCTGCAAAGTTGAAAAACAGGTTTTTGGCTCCGGTTTTCCTGTCCCAGCTTTAGTAGCACTAATGTTTAGTGCTCTAAGCCTCGTATGTACCTGTTTTATCAATAAAGACTACACCAAACCATAGCAAACATCCTAAATTACCAACTTCAACATCCACATCATAGAGTTAAAAAGAAAAACAAATGCGAAAAATAAAAAGAGTTAAAGAAAAGTAAATTGTTCAACACACGACACGCAGGCCGGAAATTGTTCAAGATAAAAAAGGGGGGTTAACCTGTGGGATCACCAATCAGCCGCTCCTGCCTCTACTCCGCCCGCCTAGTCCATGTCCTCGTCCTCATCATCATCTCCTCCCCCGTGCCCCGCCATGTACTCCCGGATATTTCCAATATCATCTTGGATATCGGATATGTTTCTCTCGATTGCTCCAACCCGATTGTACGTGTTTCTCGCCATGTTATAGGTGTTCCTGGTGCACATGAGGTTTTCCTGCAACAAATCATGTAAACTTTGGAAGTTAGGAAAACCACCTCCTTGTGAGGAGGATTGGCCCGGATCACCATGGGGCTGGTACTGGTACTGATGATGTTGTGGAGCGTGAAGGACGAGTGCCTCTTGCGGGTTCCATGCATGCCCCTGCATCCTTTGGAAGCTAACCAACCCGTCTTCGGCTTCATAGATCAAGTTCATGGAGCGGCAGATGTGTATGTCCACTCTTCCCGACCATGGACTTCTTTGGAAAGATCGAGGCATGTTCACGAAGCGCTTGAAGAGACGGTATATCCATCCCCCGAAGAAGATAGGGGTTGGTGGAGTAGCAAGCCGGTTCAAATGCATGTTGCGGAGCAGGACGTACGGAACATCGAGGTGTCTGCGGTTATAAATGCAGTGAAGGACCACCAAATCTCTCAACCCAACAACGCCACCGCTATCATGCCTTTGGCTAAGAGAGTAAGTGAGGACCCTATGGATGTAACGATAAAGCGGGTCCCTCAGCTTAGTGCTCTTAGTGCAGCTCGGGTTGTATTGTCTTTCTCCAATTTGAGCCCAAGCGCTTGGCGCTCGTTTTCATCCAACTCTCGCACCCTTCCGGTGTTCTCTTCATTACCTACATCTTCCTTCGCATACAACCCGACTATCGACCCAAACTGTGCCATCGAAATCGAGTATTTGGTCCCCCCACATCTGAACTCTACCCCATCATTGTCAAATGGGCCGCTCCTTGAATTGAACACAAAGGTGCTATAGAATTCCAAAGTATATTCGGGGACCGAGCGAAGGCGAGTAGTAAGGGCGACTCTCAGCGGTCCGGTGACTAGGTTATTGGAGCGGTCAAGTTGGTTTACCAATGTCAACAGATCCGTGCACACTTGTCTTGGGTATTATTCAGGTCTGGTTTGAAGCATGTCGTATCTAGCCTTAGCATCTTGCTCACTTGCATTGAACCTTGTGAATTCTTCGACATCTGAAAGAATACACCAAAAGTTAGCACGAAACAGTTGAAATTTCGGAGAAAACTGATAACAGTTAGCTGGACACGGCCCTGTGTTCAGCGGACACGACCCCGTGTCCAGGCGTCTGTTACTCAAAAACTTCATTTTTTGACCCGGTTTCGAAAAGTTGAAATTTTTTGGTCCAATAGGTGCGGTTTCCCCCGAAAATGAAACCCCAAGTGCCGTTTTTCCCAAAACAAACCGTTTACCCTTTCGATTTTATCTTTTTCGGTTCAAAAACAAGGGTTTGGGGTTTTTGTGAGAAATCGGGTGAATCTTTGAACAATACAAGTGGATTTACTTTCTACAACATTAATCTAAACTAATGCTAATAGATTTATACAAAAATTTGAGGTTTGACCCGGATGAAGTTCAAGAACCCTAGATTTTCCCCAAATTTTTTATGTTTTAACTACATGCAAATGCTTAATCTAACTACTAATAGTGATAGAATCATACCTTGATGTTGTTAGAATTAGTGGAGACGTCGAAAATCTGCGGAAAATCGCCTTGAACCAGAGCGTTTTCGGGGAAACGGGGCGTGTGGAATGAAGTAACTGTTATGAAAAAGGGGTTTTATCCCGACAGTCGCGTGGACACGGCCCCATGTCCAGCGGACACGGCCTCTTTCCGAGCAAAAGTTTTTTTTAGTGCTCGTGTGAGTGCCCTTTGTTTCCCAAAAACTTGGTTAGAAGACTTACCGATTATGATGTCATCCCGTTGGTTCGTAACTTACCAGGTATGATGTTGTTGCTTTTATTCTTCGACCGTTTGAAGCGAGATTTCTTCCTCTTCATCCTCAATAAATCCTTGATAGAGTTTCAGCCGTTGGCCATTGACTTTGAATGGAGGTCCATTCCGAAATTTAATTTATACTGCACCGTGTGGGAAAATATGGGTGATGGAAAAAGGTCCTGACCACCTAGACTTTAATTTACCAGGAAATAGTCGAAGTCGTGAATTAAACAAAAGAACTTGATCTCCTACTCGAAATTCATTAGGTTTAATATGTTTGTCATGCAAGTTTTTCATTCTTTCCTTGTAAATTTCAGAGTTTGAGTATGCATAATTCCTAAGTTCGTCTAATTCATTCAACTGACAAAATCGATTTCTACCGGCAAATTCTAAATCTAAGTTTACATTTTTAATTGCCCAGTAGGCTTTGTGTGCAATTTCTACTGGTAAATGACAACTTTTTCCATAGACTAGTTTATATGGGGTTGTACCTATTGTTGTTTTATAAGGAGTTCGAAAAGCCCATAAAGCATCATCTAATTTATCTGCCCATTCCTTTTTATTTAACCCAACGGTTTTTTCAAGTATTCGTTTTGAACCTCTATTAATCACTTCGGCTTGTCCGTTTCTTTGAGGGTGATATGCTGTTGAGACCCGGTGATAGACCCCATATATTCTTAAAATTTTTTCAAGTTGATGGTTGCAAAAATGGGTACCTCTATCACTTATTAATGCTTTAGGTGTCCTAAAACGAGAGAATAATTTTTTCAGAAATCTTACCACCACTCTTCCATCATTTGTTGGAAGTGCCTCGGCCTCGGCCCATTTAGACAAGTAGTCTACCGCCACAAGTATATATTTGTTTCCTTTTGACGGTGGGAATGGTCCCATAAAGTCGAGTCCCCACACATCAAAAATTTCACAAACAAGAATGCCATTTTGGGGCATTTCGTTTTTGGAAGAAATATTACCTGTTCTTTGGCAAGCATCACATGTCTTGACAAGACTTTGGGCGTCTTTGTAAATGGTTGGCCAATAAAATCCTGAATCAAATACCTTTCGTGCGGTACTAGCGGCACCATGATGTCCTCCGTATGGACCTTCATGACAATGGTGGAGAATTCTTCTTGCTTCGTTACCATGTACGCATCGTCGGATGAGTTGGACGGCACACATTTTGAAAAGATATGGATCCTCCCAAAAATAATGCTTCACATTAGCAAAGAATTTCTTTCTTTGATGATGTGGCCAATCTTTTGCGACTATACCGCTAGCTAGGTAGTTAGCATAGTCGGCGTACCATGGTTCTTCTTTGTATTACACCATTATTAGGGACTCCGTTGGAAATTTTTCGTTGATTTGCTCGTCCCTGGTTGCCTCCAAAGCTGGGTCTTCTAAGCGCGAAAGATGATCTGCTGTGGTGTTTTTTGCTCCTCTTTTGTCTTTGATTTCGATATCAAATTCTTGGAGGAGTAAAATCCACCGAATCAAACGTGGTTTTGCGTCCTGCTTTTTGAAGAGATATCTAATGGCTGCATGATCTGTATAGAGTATTGTTTTAGAAAGAACAAGATAAGAACGAAATTTATCAAAAGCAAATACCACAGCTAGTAATTCTTTTTCAGTTGTGTAATTTTCTTGAGCATCGTTAAGTGTTTTACTAGCATAATAAATTGGGTGAAAATGCTTTTCTTTTCTTTGTCCTAAGACAGCTCCAACTGCAAAGTCACTTGCATCACACATGATTTCGAAAGGAAATTTCCAATCAGGCGCTATCATGATAGGTGCATTGACTAGCATTTCTTTTAGGGTTAGAAATGCTTGATTGCAATCCTCGTCAAAGATGAAAGGGGCATCTTTTTCAAGTAATTTTGTTAGAGGCCTTGAAATTTTAGAAAAGTCTTTGATAAATCTTCTATAAAATCCGGCATGCCCCTAGGAAACTTCTGATAGCTCTAACGGAGGATGGGGGTGGTAATCGAGAGATAGTGTCTATTTTGGCTCGATCCACCTCCATTCCCTCGCTTGAGATTTTGTGACCGAGTACTATTCCCTCCGTTACCATGAAATGGCATTTTTCCCAATTAAGGGTAAGTTTGGTCTCCTCACATCGAGATAGCATTCGTTCAAGATTATCGAGGCATTGGTCGTATGAATCCCCAAAGATAGAAAAGTCGTCCATGAAGACTTCCATTGTCTTTTCTATCATGTCATGGAAGATGGCTACCATGCAACGTTGGAAGGTTGCGGGGGCATTACATAGACCAAATGGCATGCGTCGATAAGCAAAAGTTCCATAGGGACATGTGAAGGTTGTCTTTTCTTGGTCTTCGAGTGCTATCGGGATTTGAAAGTAACCTGAAAAACCATCCAAGAAACAGTAAAATTTATGACCGGATAATCTTTCTAACATTTGATCAATAAAGGGCAAAGGAAAGTGATATTTCCTTGTTGTTTCATTTAATCGTCTATAGTCTATACATGCTCTCCATCCTGTGACGGTTCTCGTTGGTATTAATTCATTCTTTTCGTTAGTTATTACCGTCATACCTCCTTTCTTTGGAATTACTTGGACAGGACTTACCCAAGGACTATCGGAGATAGGATAAATAAGTCTGACGTCAAGTAATTTGATGACTTCGTTTTTAACCACTTCTTGAACATTTGGATTTACTCGACGTTGTGGTTGTATTACCGATTTGTAGTCATCGTTCATTAAAATTTTGTGCGTGCACATGAAAGGACTTATTCCTTTAATATCTACTAGCTTCCAAGCAATCGCATTTTTGTGTTTTTTCAAAAGATTAATTAGTTTTTCTTTTTCTAAACTATTTAACTTAGACGAAATAATTACAAGTGATTTACCATCTTTGTCTAGAAAAGCACATTCCAAACCTTTTAGAAGTCTTTGAGCTCAAGAGGTGGGTCTTTAGGAGACTCCTTATTGGGTTGCTCATTTTGATCAAGAACTTTAAATGTTTGTTCTATGGCGACCTCTTCTTCAACAAAGTGGTCAATCTTTTCACTTGTATCGGGTGGTTCATCTTCATCTTCAATTAGGGGGTCATCATTGCCGAATGGATATTTCATTGATCGCTCAAGATCGGCACTCTTTTTAAATGCCCCTAATTGAAGAGGTAGATTGTTGTACTTCCGGTTTTTCAAAGTTTCGTGAGTTTTTACAAAGGGTCGTCCCAACACTAGCGGAGCGTCATCAAGGATGACAAAATCGGTTGGGATTACCATTTGATTTGTTTGAACCAAGACATCCTCAACTACACCGATTGATTTTATTACTTTCCGATTGGATAGAAAAATGGGTATTTGAAGTGGAGAGAAATCACTAATACTTAATTTTTCGAAAATTTAGTTGGGCATTATGTTAACACAAAGATCTTTATCAATTGTGACATTGCTAATAAACGAATTTTGAAAAAAAACATGGAACCGGTGTAATGTTGATTTCAAATGGGTCTTCTTTTATTAGCGAGGTTTGATCATTAGTTAACTTAATACTTACTGTTTCGTCAATTTTAGTGTTAGTGTTTAACTCTTTTAAAAAATTAGCATGAGTTGGAACTAAACAATGATTTTCAAAAGAAGGTGACAAGAGATTAATTTCTTTAAAATTAGACTCCTCTTGAATTGTAACGTTAACGGACTCACCTTTTTTGTTGTTTAACTCATGTATCGGCTCTTCACTTAATTTTTCTTCCATTTTTTCACTTTCAACTATCTCTTCTTTATTTAATTCTTCTCTTGCGCGGAACTCCTCTTCCCTTGCGCGAGATTCTTTTATGTAGCGTTCGATAGTTTTAAGGTGTTCTAATATCCTATCGGTCACTTCGGTGATAGAGTAAGGATCGGGATTTTCAAAGCTTGAATCCGGTTGTTCGATCCTTTGTTCCTCATAATACCCATATGAAGTAGATGGTTCACACCATTGTTCTTCATTGTAAGTATGTGATGGATAAGGGTCGTAATTTTGTTCTTCATAATACTCATATGAGGTGGGTTGTTCACGCCATGGTTCCTCATAGTAAGCATATGAAGGTGGTGGCTCTTGGTTCCTCAAAGTATGAGTAAGAAGGCTCATACCTTGGTTCATCAAAATATGAGTATAAGGGAGGAGGTTCATACCTTTGGTCTTCATAGGATGTGTATGAAGTTGATGGCTCGTACCTGGGCTCCTCATAGTAGGTGTATGAATTGGATGGTTGATATAAGTTACAATATTGAACCAAGTGTGGGTCACCACAATTAGTGCAATAATTATTCCTATAATCATCCTCCTCATAAGTGTAGTTGTAACCTCCTGAGTATTGATCCATAAGAATCACTCAGCAGACCACAACCAAGTCTCGAGATTAGAAAACAAAAATAAAAACGGAAACAGAGGCTGGACACGGCCCCGTGTTCAGTGGACACGGCCCCGTGTACAGAATCTGTATCTGGGCGTTTTAATTAAAGTTACAGATTTAGTTGAGCACGGGGCGTGTTCAGTGGACACGGCCCCGTGTTCAAGTTCTGTATCTGGGTGTTTTTATGAAAAATATGCAGCACGGCCCCGTGTTCAGTGAGCACGGACCGTGTTCAGGTTACTGTAAAAGCAAAACTAAATTAAAATGCAGAAAAATGTGCGCGCATTTTGAAAAGGTTTTGAAAAACTGATTAGGCCGTCAATTTTAAGCTTTCTTAAAATCCTTGTGTCCCCGGCAACGGCGCCAAAAACTTGATGCGGATTGGTGTGTATATGGAATTAAGTATGACTCAGGTAGCTGGGACGTTTGGATACGTTGCCCCTAAGTATGCTAGTAACTATATTTTTTCTTTATATATATATATATATATATATGTATGTATATATATGTATATATGTTATGGACGTGACAAAAGGGCAGGTTGGAAACGATTAACTTTTGGCATGGGTCAAGTAAAAAACTTTGAATCGAGATTTTATTTCCATATTTTTGGATATTCGGATATCCAAAAAATAATAAAATTTAAATTTTTGCATACCCGAATTTTTGGATATTTCGGATTCGAATATTGGATATTTTGGATCGTATTTTCGGATACAGATAGTTTTGAACACCTCTAACTTTAATACCACTTCTCTCCTCATTGCCGCAGCACCGGTTACATCTTCTGCATCAATGGTAGATTACCACCGCCACACATGCACCCTCATTTTAACCATAAAACTCATCTACACCTTCCTAATTTCAATCATTTTCAGCACAACAGATCCCAGCGTATTAAACCAGTTACGAAAAGGGTTGGATTTGAGTACTAATAAATTTTCCCTTCCTCAGCCTAAGTACAATCCCTCCATGAAACTTGTTTTAAGTGGGAACCCACTGTTTCAATCAAATTCATCGAAAATTCCTCCTAAACCCAGTTCACCCTCGGGTTCCCAGCCCGACATCAGCAGCCATCTTTCACCTGGGATTACTCCTAGTACTGGTGATTCGGGCATTGGTGGTGTTCCCGTTGTACAGCTAAAGAAGAAACCAAATGTAGTTCCGCCCCTCACTCCTGTTGCGGCTTTTGCTGGTTTAGCGCTTTTAACAGTCCCTTTAGGTCTCTACTGATGCAAATTGGAGAAAGCTAACTCGAGTGAACCACCGAGCTCACTTGTTATTCACCCCTGGACCTGTTTACCTCGGATAACACAGTCAGGATCTCAATCGCCAAGGACACACAGATGCTTGCTAGTGTTGGAAGTGGTTCGAGTGAGTCCCCTGTAATCAAGTCTGGAAACATGATCATTTCAGTTCAAGATTTATAAAATGTGACCAAAACTTCGCAAAAGAAAGAGAGCTCGGGCATGGCGGGTTCGGGTCGTTTACAAGGGTCAGTTAGACGATGGTACAAAAATAGCAGTCAAAAGAATGGAATCTGTTGTGATTTGCATCAAAGCATTAGATAAATTTGAATCAGAAATTTTAGTTTTAACAAAGGTTAGACACAGACATTTGGTGTTACTTTTAGGGTATTCAACTCAAGGGCTCAAAAGAATTCTTGTATGAATATATGCCTCAAGGTGAATTAAGTAGACATATATTACATTGGAAAAACTTCAAATTGGAACCACTTTCTTGGAAAAGGAGGTTAAGTATTGCATTGGATGTGGCTACAGGTATGGAATATCTTCACTGTTTGGCTCATCAGAGCTTTATACACCGGGATCTTAAATCGTCCAATATTTTACTTAGCGATGATTTTCGAGCCAAAGTTTCGGACTTTGGACCGGTGAAACTCGTCCCGGATGGTGGGAAGTCTATAATGACTTAGGTAGCTGGGACGTTTGGATACGTTGCCCCTAAATATGCTAGTAACATCTTTTTTCTTTATATATATATATATATGTATGTATATATATAAAGAAAGTGTACTACACAATATTCCTTATCATACATTACGTACGCTACAATCTCAGCCGTCAGATTATCTTCCCGCATTGAAATCGCATGTTGTTTTTTTGTAACAAGTTCGCATGTGATAATTTTTGATGAAATCGCATGTTGTTTTTTTGTAACAATTTCTCATATGATAATTTTTGGTGAAATAGCATGTTGTTTTTTTGTAACAATTTCGCATGTGATAATTTTGATGAAATCACATGTTAAAAAACCAACATGCGAAATTGTTACAAAAAAACAACATGCGATTTTCAATGCGGGAAGATGATCTGACGGCTGAGATTGTAGCATACGTAATGTACAATAAGCGAATTTGTACGTTAACCTAACCCTGTATATATATATATATATGAGTAGGAGTTGGGTGAAAAGTCTATTTTTCCTAGAAAGTCTAGGAAGGAATAAGAATTGGACATGTGTCATTGAGGGATTTTAAGTAGAAGGGCTATCATGTAATTTCACATTTTAATTTTATTTTTGGAATGTATCTTCATTAACTAAATTCCATGATTTTCGAAATTTTTATTATTTTCGAATTCAAATCTGGAAGTCAATGTGTTTATCTGAAAACTATCAGCATGTTCTTAGTGATGTGTGTTACCAGTCAGAGAGGTTGAAGTCAGTGTGTTCTAACACTCTGAATTCAATATATAATCAGGTTATGTTTTAACAGTTCTTTTATATTTTAACAATCTGAATGTGTTTTATGTTATTGTCTATGCCACATTACATCGCATATTCCATTGTTCAGAAGATTACTGGAATTTATCAGCATGTTCTTGGTGCTGTGTTTTAACAGTTTACAGGGCTAAAGTCATTTTTTTATAGATCCCACAATATAAAGATGGTAAAACACAGGGTATGAATCTAATTGATGTTAAAACATAACTGTATGAATCTGAATGCTAAAACACAACTGTAAGAATCTGATTGCTGTTAAAACACAACTGTATGAATCTGAATGCTAAAACACAAGTGTATGAATCTGCTTGCTGTTAAAACACAACTATATGAATCTGTTTGCTGTTAAAACACAACTGTATGAATCTGAATGCTAAAACACAACTGTATGAATCTGCTTGCTGTTAAAACACATCTGTATGAATCTGGATGCTAAAACACAACTGTATGAATCTGAATGCTAAAACACAACCGTATGAATCTGCTTGCTGTTAAAACACATCTGTATGAATCTGCTTGCTGTTAAAACACAACTGTATGAATCTGCTTGCTGTTAAAACACATCTGTATGAATCTGAATGCTAAAACACAACTGTATGAATCTGCTTGCTGTTAAAACACATCTGTATGAATCTGGATGCTAAACCACAACTGTATGAATCTGCTTGCTGCTAAAACACAACTGTATTAATTTGCTTGCTGTTAAAACACATCGTCAAGAAAACGGAGATGATAAGAACAATATTTGAATGGTGATGATGAACTCGGAGATGGTGGAGATGGAGAAGTGTTTTAATTTGATCTGGTACTCTCCATCGTTTCTAAAGTTATCTTCTTCCATGATTGTAGTTATTTTTGGTAGGGATTGGGGTTTCCAAGATGGGTTTGGAGAGAGAGAGGGAAAATCGCTTGAAATTAGGAACTGGGCGGTTATCTAATTGATTTAAAATACGGCCATTGACAAAATTGCCCCTACTCATTTAAAACAATCAATTAATTAAACTCAAATATTACGAGATTGTCATTGATTTAATCTCAACCCTTAAACACACCAATCGGATGGACCAGATCTCTTCCTAGACTTTCTAGGAAAAACACACTTTCCGTGCGAACCCTACTCATATATATATATATATATATATATGTATATAAATTATGGACGTGACAAAAGGGCAGGTTGGAAACGATTAACTTTTGGCATGGGTCAAGTGAAAAACTTTGAATCGAGATTTTATTCCCATATTTTCGGATATTCGAATATCCAAAAAATAATAAAAGTTAAATTTTTGGATACCCGAATTTTTGGATATCCAAATTTCGGATATACGGAGTTTTGGATATCCGAATTTTTGGATATTTCGGATTCGGATATTGGATATTGCGGATCGGATTTTCAGATACGGATAGTTTTGAACACCTCTGACTTTCATACCACTTCTCTCCTCATTGCCGCAACACCGGTTACATCTTCTGCATCAACGGTAGATTACCACCGCCACACATGCACCCTCATTTTAACCCTAACACTCATCTATACCTTCCTAATTTCAATCATTTTCAGCACAACAGATCCCAACGTATTAAACCAGTTACGAAAAGGGTTGGATTTGAGCAACAATACATTTTCCCCTCCTCAGCCTAAGTACAATCCCTCCATGAAACTTGTTTTAAGTGGGAACCCACTGTTTCAATCAAATTCATCGAAAATTCCTCCTAAACCTAGTTCACCCTCGGGTTCCCAGCCCGACAGCAGCAGCCAACTTTCACCTGGGATTACTCCTAGTACTGGTGATTCGGGCATTGGTGGTGTTCCCGCTATACAGCTAAAGAAGAAACCAAATGTAGTTCTGTCCCTCACTCCTGTTGCGGCTTTTGCTGTTTTAGCGCTTTTAACCGTCCCTTTAGGTCTCTACTTATGCAAATTGAAGAAAGCTAACTCAAGTGAACCACCGAGCTCACTTGTTATTCACCCATGGACCTGTTTAACTCGGATAACACAGTCAGGATTTCAATCGCCAAGGACACAGATGCTTCCTAGTGTTGGAAGTGGTTCAAGTGAGTCCCCTGTAATCAAGTCTGGAAACATGATCATTTCAGTTAAAGTTTTAAAAAATGTGACCAAAACTTCGCAAAAGAAAGCGAGCTCGGGCATGGCGGGTTCGGGGTCGTTTACAAGGGCCAGTTAGACAATGGCACAAAAATAGCAGTCAAAAGAAGGGATTCTGGTGTGATTTGCAACAAAGCATTAGATGAATTTGAATCAGAAATTTCAGTTTTAACAAAGGTTGGACACAGACATTTGGTGTTACTTTTAGGGTATTCAACTCAAGGGCTCAAAAGAATTCTTGTTTATGAATATATGCCTCAAGGTGAATTAAGTAGGCATCTATTTCATTGGAAAAACTTCAAATTGGAACCACTTTCTTGGAAAAGGAGGTTAAGTATTGCATTGGATGTGGCTAGAGGTATGGAATATCTTCACTCTTTGGCTCATCAGAGCTTTATACACCAGGATCTTAAATCATCCAATATTTTACTTAGCGATGATTTTCGATCCAAAGTTTCAGACTTTGGACTGGTGAAACACGTCCCGGATGGTGGGAAGTCAATAATGGCTCAAGTAGCAGGGACGTTTGGATACGTTGCCCCTTAATATGCTAGTAACTATCTTTTTTCTTTATATATATATATATATATATATGTATATATATATGTGTATATATATATATGTGTGTGTATATATATGTGTATATATTATGGACGTGACAAAAGGGCTGGATGGACACGATTAACTTTTGTCATGGGTCAAGTAAAAAACTTTGAATCGAGATTTTATTTCCATATTTTCAGATATTCGGATATCCAAAAAATAATAAAATTTAAATTTTTGGATACCCGAATTTTTGGATATCCAAATTTCGGATATACGAAATTCGGATATCCGAATTTTTGGATATTTCGGATTCGGATATTGGATATTTCGGATTGAATTTTCGGATACGGATAGTTTTGAACACCTCTAACTTTCGTACCACTTCTCTCCTCATTGCTCCAGCACCGGTTACACCTTCTGCATCAATGGTAGATTACCACCGCCACACATGCACCCTCATTTTAACCAAAACACTCATCTGCACCTTCCTAATTTCAATCATTTTCAGCACAACAGATCCCAACGTATTAAACCAGTTACGAAAAGGGTTGGATTTGAGCAACAATTATTTTTCCCATCCTTAGTCTAAGTATAATCCCTCCATTAAACTTGTTTTAAGTGGGAACCCACTGTTTCAATCAAATTCATGGAAAATTCCTCCTAAACCCAGTTCACCCTCGGGTTCCCAGCCCGAAAGCGGCAGCCAACCTTCACTTGGGATTACTCCTAGTACTGGTGATTCAGGCATTGGTGGTGTTCCCGCTACACAGCTAAAGAAGAAACCAAATGTAGTTCTGTCCCTCACTCACTCCTGTTGCGGCTTTTACTGGTTTAGCGCTTTTAACCGTCCCTTTAGGTCTCTACTTATGCAAATTGAAGAAAGCTATCTCAAGTGAACCACCGAGCTCACTTGTTATTCACCCCCTGGACCTGTTTAACTCGGATAACACAGTCAGGATTTCAATCGCCAAGGACACACAGATGCTTGCTAGTGTTGGAAGTGGTTCGAGTGAGTCCCTTGTAATCACGTCTGGGAACACGATCATTTTAGTTCAAGTTTTAAAAAATGTGACCAAAACTTCGCAAAAGAAAGCGAGCTCGGGCATGGCGGGTTCGGGGTCTTTTACAAGGGCCAGTTAGACGATGGCACAAAAATAGCGGTCAAAAGAATGGAATCTGGTGTGATTTGCAACAAAGCATTAGATGAATTTGAATCAGAAATTTCAGTTTTAACAAAGGTTAAACACCGACATCTGGTGTTACTTTTACGGTATTCAACTCAAGGGCTCAAAAGAATTCTTGTTTATGAATATATGCTTCAAGGTGAATTAAGTAGGCATCTATTTCATTGGAAAAACTTCAAATTGGAACCACTTTCTTGAAAAAGGAGGTTAAGTATTGCATTGGATGTGGCTAGAGGTATGGAATATCTTCACTCTTTGGCTCATTAGAGCTTTATACACCGGGATCTTAAATCGTCCAATATTTTACTTAGCGATAATTTTCGAGACAATGTTTCGGACTTTGGACCGATGAAACTCGTCCCGGATGGTGGGAAGTCAATAATGGCTCAAGTAGCTGGGACGTTTGGATACGTTGCCCCTTAATATGCTAGTAACTATCTTTTTTCTTCATATATATATATATATATATATTATGGACGTGACAAAAGGGCAGGTTGGAAACGATTAACTTTTGGCATGGGTCAAGTAAAAAACATTGAATCGAGATTTTATTTCCACATTTTCGAGTATTCGGATATCCAAAAATAATAAAATTTAAATTTTTGGATACCCGAAATTTTTGATATCCAAATATCGGATATACGAAATTTCGGATATCCGAATTTTTGGATATTTCGGATTCGGATATTGGATATTTCGGATCGGATTTTAGGATACGGATAGTTTTGAACACCTCTAACTTTCATACCACTTCTCTCCTCATTGCCGCAACACCAGTTACACCTTCTGCATCAATGGTAGATTACCACCGCCACACATGCACCCTCATTTTAACCATAACACTCATCTACACCTTCCAAATTTCAATCATTTTCAGCACAACAGATCCCAACGTATTAAACCAGTTACGAAAAGGGTTGGATTTGAGCAACACTAATTTTTCCCCTCCTTAGCCTAAGTACAATCCCTCCATGAAACTTGTGTTAAGTGGGAACCCACTGTTTCAATCAAATTCATCGAAAATTCCTTCTAAACCCAGTTCACCCTCGGGTTCCCAGCCCGACAGCAACAACCAACTTTAACCTGGGATTACTCCTAGTACTAGTGATTCGGGCATTGGTGGTGTTCCCGCTATACAGCTAAAGAAGAATCCAAATGTAGTTCCGTCCCTCACTCCTGTTGCGGCTTTTGCTGGTTTAGCGCTTTTAACCATCCCTTTAGGTCTCTACTTTTGCAAATTGAAGAAAGCTAACTCAAGTGAACCACCGAGCTCACTTGTTATTCACCCCCTGGACCTGTTTAACTCGGATAACACAGTCAGGATTTCAATCGCCAAGGACACACAGATGCTCAAGTTTTAAAAAAAGTGACCAAAACTTCGCAAAAGAAAGCGAGCTCGGGCATTGCGGGTTCGGGGTCGTTTTCAAGGGCCAGTTAGACGATGGCACAAAAATAACAGTAAAAAGAATGGAATTTGGTGTAATTTGCAACAAAGCATTAGATGAATTTGAACCAGAAATTTCAGTTTTAACAAAGGTTAGACACAGACATTTGGTGTTACTATTAGGGTATTCAACTCAAGGGCTCAAAAGAATTCTTGTTTATGAATATATGCCTCAAGGTGAATTAAGAAGGCATCAATTTCATTGGAAAAACTTCAAATTGGAACCACTTTCTTGGAAAAGGAGGTTCAGTATTGCATTGGATGTGGCTAGAGGTATGGAATATCTTCACTCTTTGGCTCATTAGAGCTTTATACACCGGGATCTTAAATCGTCCAATATTTTACTTAGCGATGATTTTCGAGCCAACTTTTCGGACTTTGGACCGGTGAAACTCGTCACGGATGGTAGGAAGTCAATAATGACTCAAGTAGCTGGGACGTTTGGATACGTTGCCCCTAAATATGCTAGTAACTATCTTTTTTCTTTATATATATATATAAATATATATATATGTATGTATATATGTATATATATTATGGACGTGACAAAAGGGCAGGTTGGAAACGATTAACTTTTGGCATGGGTCCAGTAAAAAACTTTGAATCGAGATTTTATTTCCATATTTTCGGATATTCGGATATCCAAAAAATAATAAAATTTAAATTTTTGGATACCCGAATTTTTGGATATCCAAATTTCGGATATACGAAATTTCGGATATCCGAATTTTTGGATATTTCGGATTCGGATATTGGATATTTCGGATCGGATTTTCGGATACGGATAGTTTTGAACACCTCTAACTTTCATACCACTTCTCTCCTCATTGACGCAGCACCGGTTACACCTTCTGCATCAATGGTAGATTATCACCGCCACACATAAACCCTCATTTTAACCATAACACTCATCTACACCTTCCTAATTTCAATCGTTTTCAGCATAACAGATTCCAACGTTTTAAACGAGTTACGAAAAGGGTTGGATTTAAGTGGGAACCCACTCTTTTTCAGCAACAATAAGTTTTCCCCTCCTCAGCCTAAGTACAATCCCTCCATGAAACTTGTTTTAAGTGGGAACCCACTGTTTCAATCAAATTCATCGAAAATTCCTCCTAAACCCAGTTCACCCTCGGGTTCCCAGCCCGACAGCAGCAACCAACTTTCACCTGGGATTACTCCTAGTACTGGTGATTCGGGCATTGGTGGTGTTCCCGTTATTCAGCTAAAGAAGAAACCAAATGTAGTTCCATCCCTCACTCCAGTTGCGGCTTTTGCTGGTTTAGCGCTTTTAACCGTCCCTTTAGGTCTCTACTTATGCAAATTGAAGAAAGCTATCTCAAGTGAACCACCGAGCTCACTTGTTATTCACCCCTGGACCTGTTTAACTCAGTTAACACAGTCAGGATTTCAATCGCCAAGGACACACAGATGCTTGCTAGTGTTGGATGTGGTTCGAGTGAGTCCCCTGTAATCAAGTCTGGAAACATGATCATTTCAATTGAAGTTTTAAAAAATGTGACCAAAACTTCGCAAAAGAAAGCGAGCTCGGGCATGGCGGGTTCGAGGTCGTTTACAAGGGTTAGTTAGATGATGGAACAAAAATAGCAGTCAAAAGAATGGAATCTGATGTGATTTGCAACAAAGCATTAGATGAATTTGAATTAGAAATTTCAGTTTTAACAAAGGTTAGACACAGACATTTGGTGTTACTTTTAGGGTATTCAACTCAAGGGCTCAAAAGAATTCTTGTTTATGAATATATGCCTCAAGGTGAATTAAGTAGGCATCAATTTTATTGGAAATACTTCAAATTGGAACCACTTTCTTGGAAAAGGAGGTTAAGTATTGCATTGGATGTGGCTAGAGGTATGGAATATCTTCACTCTTTGGCTCATTAGAGCTTTATACACCGGGATCTTAAATCGTCCAATATTTTACTTAGTGATGATTTTCGAGCCAAAGTTTCGGACTTTGGACCGATGAAACTCATCACGGATGGTGGGAAGTCAATAATGACTCAGGTAGCTGGGACGTTTGGATACGTTGCCCCTAAATATGCTAGTAACTATGTTTTTTTTTGTATTTATGTATATATATATGTATATATATATATATATATATATGTGTGTGTGTGTGTGTGTGTGTGTGTGTGTGTGTATTTTGGACGTGACAAAAGGGCAGGTTGGAAACGATTAACTTTTGGCATGGGTCAAGTAAAAAACTTTGAATCGAGATTTTATTTCCATATTTTCGGATATTCGGATATCCAAAAAATAAAAAAAATTAAATTTTTGGATACCCGAATTTTTGGATATCCAAATTTCGGATATACGAAATTTCGGATATCCGAATTTATGGATATTTCGGATTCAGATATTGGATATTTCGGATCGGATTTTCGGATACGGATAGTTTTGAACACCTCTAACTTTCATACCACTTCTCAAGTGAATATCAAAGAAGGAATATGGAGAACACGAAACAAAACTTTCAATCAGTTCTTCTATTGATTATCCAACACAAGGTTTACAATCAATTCAAGACCTTCACAAGAAATCTCTCAGCCACTCTCTGTAGATTTCTCTCTAACTCTCTCTCTTCTTCTAAGTGTCTACTAACTGGCTAACCTAAACCCTAATGCATAAAGTTGTTTATATACTACAGCCTTGTTTGCATACTGGGCTTTGGTCTGGGCTTGGCCATTCTCCTAGCCCATTACAATAATTAACTTACTAACCAATATACTAAGCCCATTACAAAATATCCAAAGACTAAATAATCAAACTATTAAGCTGTTGTCACGGAACATGCACTAACAAACTCCCCCTTGACAATAGCTTCATAGTGTAACTTTGTCTTCAAACATCTTGCAGTCTTTTGGTCTTTGGATAGCGTCAGCTACACAGTTTCTGACATCAACAGACTCCCCCTTAGCTGATGCTTCCAATCCCCAAAACTTTCATTCATTGTAGATCAGTGAACTAGCAATCTTTGGTTAAGCAAGTAAACTTCAACTCTTTCATATCTCTTTCTTTCTGCAATGTAGTAGAAGGATCCTACCATGCATCTTCACACATTCTTCACTTCACTCTCAATCTGCACTTTACTTGTATTCTGCACTTCATTTTGATAACTGTATCAATCTGTTTAGCAACACAAGCAAGTATCTCGAAAAACCATTAGTCTTTTTCACATTTCAAGATAAACCAATATTTTATCTTAGTTTGCAAAAACAACTACCTGTCAGTTCAAAATGGAAGTCTTTTAAAAGAAATATTTTTTGTATTTTTGACATTTTTCAACACAAACTAAACTAACTAAACTAAACCCAAAAATATTTACAATACTTTTTTTTTGTGAGAATCATGTGCAAGAAGATAATATCAACAAAATCAAACTGTTTTCACACTATTAGATAATTCTTTATATATTTTTTCGTGAAAAGCAGTCCAAGACGATTAACAGTATTGTTTGTCCACTTAAACAAAATGCGTGAACATTTCAATTACCATTACCGTATGATACGTTAAGGTAATATTATTCTGAAATATTAGTGTGTCCCACTTCAGGATATACCCCCGCGATCAAGGTATGCACAAAGATTCATCGTAGTAGGTGAGTATACTGAATTCATCCGTTTTGTTTTTCAACGTTTAGATAATTGGTGATCAGGTCAGTACTTTCGTACAGCAAAGAGACCAAAATATCTAACGAGGGCTAAGACAAATACCATTTTTGGTACGATTTATGCATTTTGCACTTTTTGAATGACTCTCTAGGAAAGCTTATTCAATTTCAGGGTTTTGGCATTTTTAGCTCTTTTAAGATATCCTGGTTGTGCCTAGGTCAGCATGTATCTGGATGCAGCAGAAGGACAACCCTGATATCCCCAGATGAAATAACAGTATAAAGACCTAAAACCTCAGATTTTGGCAATCTATCAATGCAAGATTTAAGATCATTAAACCATAGACCACTGATGTGTTCCCCACTCATACTCAGTGCTTTTAGGTTTATATCACATTGGTAAGTTGATTATTTCATGCTTTTGCCTACTGGTACATCATATAATGAAGCTGCTATCACACTTAAGCAATTTTAATTCAATTTCAGTGTGACAGTCTAACTTGCTGATGTACTATCATTTCTTCCTTTCAACACAGTGATAACTCATTTTTGATTTTCTATTTTTTTATATGTTTTTTATTTTTCAATGTTTTTGGATTTTTAAAATTTTATAACTTACTCCCCCTAAACACACGCACTGTCTAAACTCTTTTTGGCTTAGAGGAATTTCTCCCCCTAAATTTTTGTTTTAATGGAGTAAGTTTCAAAAACACAAATTTAAATACAAACAAACTCCCACTTTAAATCTGACAAAAGTTTTTCACGTTTAAAGTATAGAATAATCAAAACAATCACAAAAGTAAATAGTTCGTTGCCCATGTTAACCTACTATTCACCTCAGATGCTTTACAGGAATAACCACTGTTGAACACATCAAACAGTCCTTCTTGGTCATCCTGCATTCACTCAACAACTTAGTTAGACTTAACAACCCAAACCTGACCGGTTTTGGGTCGACCATGTAAATCCGTATAAGATGCTTCTAACCAATATCCATCACACCTTAATGGTGTCTTGGATGTCTTCCCTGTTGTTGAACAAGATTTATAACTTCTACTAGGTCTTTGATCGCTAGAGTTCCAATAAAATCTCGGATTTTCTGACATTTGAAAATTATTATCTCGAAACCTTCTTCTCCCATTCTCATACCATGAATTTTGGAAGAATTTTGGATGTTGTTGAACATTTGAGTTACTGAAACTCCTATGTTCATTTCTTTGTTGAAAATTTCGATTACCAGCAGTTTGGTATCGATTTTGATATCCAAAATTTTTATTTTGACTTTGAAACCGATTTGATTTACCATTATAATGACTAAATTGTGGAGAAATATTTCTTGGTCTATCAAATCTTCTCGAAGTTGAGGGGTTTTGATTGAAATCCAGGTTTATTTGTCTGACAACTAGATTTTACACTATTGTTTGACCCAACCTGATTCCCATCCTTAACCTCATCAACTTTTTGTTTACCTTTCTTCAAAGGACAATAACTCGACACATGTCCTTTGTTGTGACATCTAAAACAGGATCTTTTCTTATAAGTTTTCTTTTTATTCGATCCCTTTTTAAATGTTTTAGCCCTTTTGTCTTCAGTATCCTCATCCACTTTATGAGGTGTACTGTTAGACCCTACAGATTCTTTCAAAGAAACTGGACTATTTGGCAAGTCCACAGCTATCGGATCCACTCCTACTTGTGCAGTGGTTACAAATTCAGTTAGCTCTTCTTCATTTGGTAGAAAAGAGTAGTCTTGATTTTCAGAAGATGATGCTTTAGTAAACACCACCCCTGTTTTATCATTACTCCTTTTTAAACCTTTTTGAATATGAGTCCTGACAAACGAAGGATTTCCAAATTTGTCTAACTTACCCTGAAGTTCTACAATTTTGGCTTGTGCATCAGCCAGTTCTGTGTACTTTTCAGAAAATTCATTAGTCTTATCCTTAACGGTTTCATGAGGCAAATCAATGATCTGTAACAGTTCATTGACTTTGCTTGTTAAACTACTGATTTCCTGTTCATTTGATTTGAGTTTAATTAAACAATTTGACTCTCGTTTAATCAAAAGAACATTTGACTCTTTCAACTTTTCTAACTCAGCTAACTGAATTTTGTTTTACTCCGATAGTCTGCTAACTTTACCCTGTAGTTCAGTGCAATTAAGACATGTATGACTTACAGATTTTGAAGATGCCTTCACCTCTGCTGTAAGTCCATTCACATCAGTCAAGCCCTTTGACCCTTCTCTCTCCTTCTTCTCAGCAGTTTCCTTATCAACTTTCTTCTTTTCTTCTACCTTAGCAGCTACTTCTCCTTTCTTCACAGCTGCAAGCTCAGCTACACAAGCTTGATCACATGTATTCAATCTTGAAGGAATCTGATAACGATTTTCCAAAGCTTCCCACAGATCTCTAGAAGTCCCATACTTCTTAAGAGTATATTTAACGCTCTCAGACAAGGACATCTTTATTGCTGCTAAAGCTTTCTTCTCAGCATCAACCATAAGTTTCTCAGATTCATCCATCTTCTCATAAGAAATCACTTTAACTCTTCCTTCAACACGACGTGTAGGAGCAATGTACCCATCTATCATACAACTCCACATTCTAGAATCTTCACTTTGAACATATGCCTCAAACTTCTCTTTCCAGTCAGCATATTCTTTGACGTTTTTAAGCTTTGGCCAATTTTTAACAGTCTACCTGACCTTATCCATTTTGGCCATCACGCAACGTAAAAGTTCAAATGAATTTTGGTAACTTGTGTCAAAATCCAAATCCAACTCGACTGCTGGTCCTTGTCTAGCTTTTACCGTAACCGTATAGAAAATTTTCTAACTCAAACACCTAGTAACACGCACGAAACAGCTTCCGAACCGCACCTCAAAACCTGTCAAACTTTTTCAACAAACCAAACAAATCTTTTTTTTTTAAACCTTTTTTTTTTAATTTAGTAAAACTTATTATTATTATTTAATATATTATTATTAATAATAAGATAATGATTGATTAATGATTAAAGGATTATCAAAAGGCTCATTCTATACGCACCCCCCCTCCTTCCTGATTATACCCTCCCTTGTGAGAGGAAAACTGTCGGTCCCACGCAGGCCCCACCTGTAAGTATGTGAGAGGAGAGGGGTGAAAAAAGTAAATAGGGGGTGTAGAAAGTAGCACCCTATCAAAATTCTAAAAGTCAATACGTCTGGTTGTCTTCTTCGTTCAAAAGATCCCACAAAACCTAATTTCAAAATAAACAGCCGCCAAGTCCTTTCTTGATGTTGCAGGTGATTATGGTTAGGCCGGAGATGAATGACTGGATGTGTTGACGGAGAATGGAGGTGACGAAGGTGAAGAGGTGATCGCCGGAGGTGATGGACGAAGACGGAGGAGGTAACGATGAACGTCGGTGGTGAACGGAGAACACAAAACTGTGATTGGAGGAAGATGATGAATAGTGAAGTGACGTGAAAGTGGTTTGTGGTGCAGTCGGAGATGATGATGTATGAAGCACGACGGTGGTCGGAGCCGATGAAGGTGAACGATGAAACTGGCAGGAGATGCGATGATGAA
Source organism: Helianthus tuberosus (assembly GCA_030545235.1). NCBI lineage: Eukaryota > Viridiplantae > Streptophyta > Magnoliopsida > Asterales > Asteraceae > Helianthus > Helianthus tuberosus. Next base: position 66,711,197 of record CM060430.1, read on the forward strand.
GATGTTTCAGACGATGATAACCGAGATGACTTTGATAATGTTTCAGAAGAAGGTGAACACCGATGTCGTGATGAATGTGAACTCGAAATCGGACTCGAAATCTTCACTCGGAACCTTTATGACTCGAGACAGTGGAGGTGGTTGCGACTCGGACTCGGAACCGTGATGACTCGAGACCGTAGAGGATGATGAGTTGAGACTGTGGAGTCGAGACCTTGATAACACGAGACGTTGGACTCGAAACCTTTGAAGATGATGATTCGAGACCTCAGTGATGATGACTCGAGACCTTGATAAAAGTTAATGACTCGAGACAAGAAATTATAGTAGTCGAGACTGCGATGAATGCACTGAATATTATGTTGCACTGTGGTGATGACTCGAGACAAGGAAAAAAGGAGTCGAGACTGGTGATGGGAAGACTTCTAGAAACCCTTGCAACAAACTCTTTCAGCTTTCAAAAAAAAAAAAAAAAAAAACACACGTGCAGTTTCAACTTTCCTAAAATTAAGGATTTTTTCAATCCTTTTAAAAGTTTTAAAGATATAGCAACAGTTTCAATATTTTTAAAACTTAATTTTATCTTTTCAAAAACACTTTTAAAATCAATCGAACAAGCAAATTATAATGTTTTTTCACAGAAAAACCTATGAACTAGATGAATATCGCGACGAAGTAGATGAATTTCCGGAAAAAACAAAAAGACCCAAACACCCGAACAGAATCAAAACGAATCAAAACAGTCAAAACAACACCTTTTCTTAGAAAATCTTGAATCCGTATCAATCTCGAACCAAACAACTAAGAGCAAAAGCTCTGATACCAATTGAAGGTCCCTATCCCGTATGGATCGTAACGAGATTGATAATCAATCAAGGGTGCGGAATCCCCTTGATTAATCTTTGAACACAAAAAGAAGAATGAATATGGAGAACACGAAACAAAACTTTCAATCCGGTCTTCTATTTATTATCCAACACAAGATTTACAATCAATTCAAGACCTTCACAAGAACTCTCTCAGCCACTCTCTGTAGATTTCTCTCTAACTCTCTCTCTTCCTCTAAGTGTCTACTAACTGGCTAACCTAAACCCTAATGCATAAAGCTGTTTATATACTACAGCCTTGTTTGCATACTGGGCTTTGGTCTGAGCTTGGCCATTCTCCTAGCGCATTACAATAATTAACTTAGTAACCAATATACTAAGCCCATTACAAAATATCCAAAGACTAAATAATCAAACTATTAAGCTGTTATCAGGGAACATGCACTAACACCGAGCTCACTTGTTATTCACCCCCTGGACCTGTTTAACTCGGATAACACAGTCAGGATTTCAATCGCCAAGGACACACAGATGCTTGCTAGTGTTGGAAGTGGTTCGAGTGAGTCCCCTGTAATCAAGTCTGGAAACATGATCATTTCAGTTCAAGTTTTAAAAAATGTGACCAAAACTTCGCAAAAGAAAGCGAGCTCGGGCATGGCGGGTTCGGAGTCATTTACAAGGGCCAGTTAGACGATAACACAAAAAATAGCAGTCAAAAGAATGGAATCTGGTGTGATTCGCAACAAAGCATTAGATGAATTTGAATCAGAAATTTCAGTTTTAACAAAGGTTAGACACAGACATTTGGTGTTACTTTTAGGGTATTCAACTCAAGGGCTCAAAAGAATTCTTGTTTATGAATATATGCCTCAATGTGAATTAAGTAGGCATCTATTTCATTGGAAAAACTTCAAATTGGAACCACTTTCTTGGAAAAGGAGGTTAAGTATTGCATTGGATGTGGCTAGAGGTATGGAATATATTCACTCTTTGGCTCATCAGAGCTTTATACACCGGGATCTTAAAGCGTCCAATATTTTACTTAGCGATGATTTTCGAGCCAAAGTTTCGGACTTTGGACCGGTGAAACTCGTCCCGGATGGTGGGAAGTCAATAATGACTCAGGTAGCTGGGACGTTTGGATACGTTGCCCCTAAATATGCTAGTAACTATCTTTTTTCTTTATATATATATATATATATATATATATATATTATGGACGTGACAAAAGGGCAGGTTGGAAATGATTAACTTTTAGCATGGGTCAATTAAAAAACTTTGAATCGAGATTTTATTTTCATATTTCGAGTATTCGGATATCCAAAAAATAATAAAATTTAAATTTTTGGATACCCGAATTTTTAGATATCGAAATTTCGGATATTTGAAATTTCAGATATCCGAATTTTTGGATATTTCGGATTCGGATATTGGATATTTCGGATCGGATTTTCGGATACGGATAGTTTTGAACACCTCTAACTTTCATACCACTTCTCTCCTCATTGCCGCAACACCGGTTACACCTTCTGCATCAATGGTAGATTACCACCGCCACACATGCACCCTCATTTTAACCATAACACTCATCTACACCTTCCTAATTTCAATCATTTTCAGCACAACAGATCCCAACATATTAAACCAGTTACGAAAAGGGTTGGATTTGAGCAACAATAATTTTTCCCCTCCTCAGCCTAAGTACAATCCCTCCATGAAACTTGTTCTAAGTGGGAACCCACTGTTTCAATCAAATTCATCGAAAATTCCTCCTAAACCCAGTTCACCCTCGGGTTCCCAGCCCGACAGCAGCAGCCAACTTTCACCTGGGATTACTCCTAGTACTGGTGATTCGGTCATTGGTGGTGTTCCCGCTATACAGCTAAAGAAGAAACCAAATGTAGTTCCGTCCCTCACTCCTGTTGCGGCTTTTGCTGGTTTAGCGCTTTTAACCGTCCCTTTAGGTCTCAACTTATGCAAATTGAAGAAAGCTAACTCAAGTGAACCACCGAGCTCACTTGTTATTCACCCCCTGGACCTGTTTAACTCGGATAACACCGTAAGGATTTCAATCGCCAAGGACACGCAGATGCTTGCTAGTGTTGGAAGTGGTTCGAGTGAGTCCCCTGTAATCAAGTCTGGAAACATGATCATTTCAGTTACAGTTTTAAAAAATTTAACCAAAACTTCGCAAAAGAAAGCAAGCTCGGGCATGGCGGGTTCGGGGTCGATTACAAGGGCCAGTTAGACGATGGAACAAAAATAGCAGTCAAAAGAATGGAATCTGGTGTGATTTGCAACAAAGCATTAGATGAATTTTAATCAGAAATTTTAGTTTTAACAAAGGTTAGACACAGACATTTGGTGTTACTTTTAGGGTATTCAACTCAAGGGCTCAAAAGAATTCTTGTTTATGAATATATGCCTCAAGGTGAATTAAGTAGGCATCTATTTCATTGGAAAAACTTCAAATTGGAACCACTTTCTTGGAAAAGGAGGTTAAGTATTGCATTGGATGTGGCTAGAGGTATGGAATATATTCACTCTTTGGATAATCAGAGCTTTATACACCGGGATCTTAAAGCGTCCAATATTTTACTTAGCGATGATTTTCGAGCCAAAGTTTCGGACTTTGGACCGGTGAAACTCATCCCGGATGGTGGGAAGTCAATAATGACTCAGGTAGCTGGGACGTTTGGATACGTTGCCCCTAAATATGCTAGTAACTATCTTTTTTCTTTATATATATATATATATATATATATTATGGACGTGACAAAAGGGCAGGTTGGGAATGATTAACTTTTAGCATGGGTCAATTAAAAAACTTTGAATCGAGATTTTATTTTCATATTTCGAGTATTCGGATATCCAAAAAATAATAAAATTTAAATTTTTGGATACCCGAATTTTTAGATATCGAAATTTCGGATATTTGAAATTTCAGATATCCGAATTTTTGGATATTTCGGATATTGGATATTTCGGATCGGATTTTCGGATACGGATAGTTTTGAACACCTCTAACTTTCATACCACTTCTCTCCTCATTGCCGCAACACCGGTTACACCTTCTGCATCAATGGTAGATTACCACCGCCACACATGCACCCTCATTTTAACCATAACACTCATCTACACCTTCCTAATTTCAATCATTTTCAGCACAACAGATCCCAACATATTAAAACAGTTACGAAAAGGGTTGGATTTGAGCAACAATAATTTTTCCCCTCCTCAGCCTAAGTACAATCCCTCCATGAAACTTGTTTTAAGTGGGAACCCACTGTTTCAATCAAATTCATCGAAAATTCCTCCTAAACCCAGTTCACCCTCGGGTTCCCAGCCCGACAGCAGCAGCCAACTTTCACCTGGGATTACTCCTAGTATTGGTGATTCGGGCATTGGTGGTGTTCCCGCTATACAGCTAAAGAAGAAACCAAATGTAGTTCCGTCCCTCACTCCTGTTGCGGCTTTTGCTGGTTTAGCGCTTTTAACCGTCCCTTTAGGTCTCAACTTATGCAAATTGAAGAAAGCTAACTCAAGTGAACCACCGAGCTCACTTGTTATTCACCCCTTGGACCTGTTTAACTCGGATAACACCGTAAGGATTTCAATCGCCAAGGACACGCAGATGCTTGCTAGTGTTGGAAGTGGTTCGAGTGAGTCCCCTGTAATCAAGTCTGGAAACATGATCATTTCAGTTACAGTTTTAAAAAATTTGACCAAAACTTCGCAAAAGAAAGCAAGCTCGGGCATGGCGGGTTTGGGGTCGTTTACAAGGGCCAGTTAGACGATGGAACAAAAATAGCAGTCAAAAGAATGGAATCTGGTGTGATTTGCAACAAAGCATTAGATGAATTTTAATCAGAAATTTTAGTTTTAACAAAGGTTAGACACAGACATTTGGTGTTACTTTTAGGGTATTCAACTCAAGGGCTCAAAAGAATTCTTGTTTATGAATATATGCCTCAAGGTGAATTAAGTAGGCATCTATTTCATTGGAAAAACTTCAAATTGGAACCACTTTCTTGGAAAAGGAGGTTAAGTATTGCATTGGATGTGGCTAGAGGTATGCAATATATTCACTCTTTGGATAATCAGAGCTTTATACACCGGGATCTTAAAGCGTCCAATATTTTACTTAGCGATGATTTTCGAGCCAAAGTTTCGGACTTTGGACCGGTGAAACTCGTCCCGGATGGTGGGAAGTCAATAATAACTCAGGTAGCTGGGACGTTTGGATACGTTGCCCCTAAATATGCTAGTAACTATCTTTTTTCTTTATATATATATATATATATATTATGGACGTGACAAAAGGGCAGGTTGGAAATGATTAACTTTTAGCATGGGTCAATTAAAAAACTTTGAAACGAGATTTTATTTTCATATTTCGAGTATTCGGATATCCAAAAAATAATAAAATTTAAATTTTTGGATACCCGAATTTTTAGATATCGAAATTTCGGATATTTGAAATTTCAGATATCCGAATTTTTGAATATTTCGGATTCGGATATTGGATATTTCGGATTGGATTTTCGGATACGGATAGTTTTGAACACCTCTAACTTTCATACCACTTCTCTCCTCATTGCCGCAACACCGGTTACACCTTCTGCATCAATGGTAGATTACCACCGCCACACATGCACCCTCATTTTAACCATAACACTCATCTACACCTTCCTAATTTCAATCATTTTCAGCACAACAGATCCCAACGTATTAAACCAGTTACGAAAAGGGTTGGATTTGAGCAACAATAATTTTCCCCCTCCTCAGCCTAAGTACAATCCCTCCATGAAACTTGTTTTTAGTGGGAACCCACTGTTTCCATCAAATTCATCGAAAATTCCTCCTAAACCCAGTTCACCCTCGGGTTCCAAGCCCGACAGCAGCAGCCAACTTTCACCTGGGATTACTCCTAGTACTGGTGATTTAGGCATTGGTGGTATTCCTGCTATACAGGTAAAGAAGAAACCAAATGTAGTTCCGTCCCTCACTCCTGTTGAGGCTTTTGCTGGTTTAGCTCTTTTAACCGTCCCTTTAGGTCTCTACTTATGCAAATTGAAGAAAGCTAACTCAAGTGAACCACCGAGCTCACATGTTATTCACCCCCTGGACCTGTTTAACTCAGATAACACAATCAGGATTTCAATCGCCAAGGACACACAGATGCTCGCTAGTGTTGGAAATGGTTCGAGTGAGTCCCATGTAATCTAGTCTGGAAACATGATCATTTCAGTTCAAGTTTTAAAAAATGTGACCAAAACTTCGCAAAAGAAAGCGAGCTCGGGCATGGCGGGTTCGGGGTCGTTTACAAGGGCAAGTTAGACGATGGCACAAAAATAGCAGTCAAAAGAATGGAATCTAGTGTGATTTGCAACAAAGCATTAGATGAATTTGATTCAGAAACTTCAGTTTTATCAAAGGGTAGACACAGACATTTGGTGTTACTTTTAGGGTATTCAACTCAAGGGCTCAAAAGAATTCTTGTTTATGAATATATGCCTGATGTGTGTAAAATGCAGCATATAAATTACATCAAATAAGGCATAAAACTAACCCTTTTTAAGTACTAATATTGGAAAAAGAGTGTTTTTGTCTTCCTTTTGTATTTTCAGGATTAAACGAGCTCAAAAATGCAAAAGAAGCAAAAAGACAGCTAAATCCAACATAAATACAAGAAAAGGAACATTAGTGGACTGCCCGACCCCTAAACGGCACCTTCCAAAGCAAATTAAAGAAGTCAGAAGACTGAACACGCCCCGTGCTCAGCCAGCACGGGGCCGTGCCCAAGAAGCAGCAGAAAAGACAAACCTATAGAAGCTTCTATTGCCCACCACGGGCCGTGCCCAGCGGACACGAGGGCGTGTCGAAAATACAGCAGGCGCATTTATTGTAATTGCGAATTACAATTAATGAGGAGAGAGAGTGTCAGACAGGCACGGGGCCGTGCCCAGCTCTCTGTTCAGCCTATAAATAGGAGTGCTTGGATTCATTTCAACTCATCCCTTGGCACACCACCTCTCTCACACTTCATCCACCACCCACCACCATCACAACACCATCATCCACCACCATCATCCATTGTCCATCGTAGAGTGTGTGAGTCGTCTCAGGATCCAAGATTGATCGTAAGAGTTCTTGACAATCAAGGCCATGTTTGCCTAAGTCTCTTACATCACTTGGTGAAGACAAAGTGTCTAGTATAATACTTTTTATTTCTAATCTTTTGCACTTTTTATTTGGTTTTGTATTAATGACTTTAATAACTAGTTACTTATGTTGAAGGTGATCTTTCCTTATCGTTTCTCCGTGGTGTCTTGGCATTATTTTACTGTCTATATAAAATAAAGGATTTTCACCATTCATATCTCCACGGTCTATATGGAGGTATGTTGGCTACCTGGTCGGGGGTTAAGGGAACAGTTTGGTAAAGGTCTTGCCATTGTTCAGCGTTTAGAGGTCCTGCAATGGACCTGGGTCAAATTTAGTAGGACCTCCTTCAATACTTCACGATATTGGATGGCGGGGGTCCAAACTCTTTGATCCCCTCATAAGTTAACTACTATTAATACTATAACCCGGCTATTTAGGACTGTATCCCTGCTGACTCAGACTACTTAGCCGAGGGTAACGTCACCGCCAAAAGCGGGGCCTACCACAATACTGCATTAATAACTTAATTCATTATCTTCCAATAATCCACCCTTTTAGGATTGTATCCTTGCTGACTTAAACTACTGGGGTGAGGGTAACGTCACCTTTAAAAGAGGGGCCTACTACAATAACTAAGATAATCTCTTAATTATGTGAAAAAGTGCGGAAATAATCAAAGGTTATACTAGATACGAGTCGGAACCAAGTGATTCATCTTGTCTATCTGTTTTTATTTTATTTTTATTTTCAGCATTTTAGTTAGTTTTTATTTTTCTTAGCTTAAAACATTTTTCTAAATTTTTATTTTGATTAGACGTTGAGGATAAACCGGTACTAAAAGCTCTTGTGTCCTTGGACGACCTCGGTATCTTACCAACGCTATACTACACTCAACGATGGGTGCACTTGCCCATATGTGTGTTTAGTGTTAGTGAAATATCGTGTTTTATAAATTTAAAACTTGGCTAAAATAAGTGTTAAAAAGGGCTTAAAATATACACCTTATATATATAACACTTTATCGCACATCAAGTTTTTGGCGCCGTTGCCGGGGACACAAGGATTTTAAGAAAGCTTAAAATCGACGGCCTAATCAGTTTTTCAAAACATTTTTAAAAGCGCGCACATTTTTCTGCATTTTAGTTTAGATTTGCATTTACAGTAACCTGTACACGGGGCCGTGGTCACTGAACACGGGGCCGTGCTTCACATTTTCATAAAAAACACCCAGTAACAGTAACTTGAACACGGGCCGTGCTCACTGAACACGCCCTGTGCTCAACGAAATCAGTAAATTTAATTAAAACGCCCAGATACAGATTCTGAACACGGGGCCGTGCTCACTGAACATGGGGCCGTGTCCAGCTTCTGTTTCCGTTTTTATTTTTGTTTTCTGATCTCGAGACTTAGTGTGGTCTGCTGAGTGATTCTTATGGATCAATACTCAGGAGGTTACAACTACACCTATGATGAGGATGATTATAGGGGTAATTATTGCACTAATTGTCGTAATGCACGTTCGATTCAAAATAATCACTCATATCAACCATCCAATTCATACACCTACTATGAGGAGCCCAGGTACGAGCCATCAACTTCATACACATCCTATGAAGACCAAAGGTATGAACCTCCTCCCTCATACTAATATTTTGATGAACCAAGGTATGAGCCCTCATACTCATACTTTGAGGAACCAAGATATGAGCCACCATCTTCGTATGCTTATTATGAGGAACCTTGGCGTGAACAACCCACCTCATATGAGTATTACGAAGAACAAAATTACGAACCTTATCCATCATATGCTTACAATGAAGAACAATGGTGTGAACCATCTACTTCATATGAGTATTATGAGGAACAAAGGGTCGAACAACCGGATTCAAGCTTAGAAAATAATGATTCTTTTTCTATAACCGAAGTGACCGATAGGATATTAGAACACATTAGAGTTATCGATCGATGTATAAAAGAAGCTCGCGCAAGGGAAGAGGAGTCCCGCGCAAGAGAAGAATTAAAAAAAGAAGAGATAACTAAAAGTATAAAAATGGAAGAACAAATAAGTGAAAAACCGACACATGAGTTAAACAACGAAAAAGGTGAGTCCGACAACGTTAAAATTCAAGAAGAGTCTAATTTTGAAAAAAATTAATCTCTTGTCACCTTCTTTTGAAAATCATTGTTTAGTACCCACTCATGCTAAGTTTTTAAAAGAGTTAAATACTAACGCTAAAATTGACGAAACGGTAAGTGTTAAGTTAACTAATGATCAAACTACACTAATAAAAGAAGACTCATTTGAAATTAACATTACACCGGTTCCATGTTTCTTTCAAAATTCGTTTATTAGTAATGTCACCATTGATAAAGATCTTTGTGTTAACATAATGCCTAACTACATTTTCGAAAAATTAAGTATTAGTAATTTTTCTCCACTTCAAATACCCATTTTTCTATCCAATCGGAAAGTAATAAAATCTCTCGGTATAGTTGAAGATGTCTTGGTTCAAACAAATCAAATGGTAATCCCAACCGACTTCGTCATCCTCGATGATGCTCCTCTAGTATTGGGAAGACCATTTGTAAAAACTCACGAAGCTTTGAAAAACCGGAAGTTCAATAATCTACCTCTTCAATTAGGGGCATTTAAAAGAAGTGTCGATCTCGAACGATCAATGAAATATCCATTCGGCAATAATGACCCCCTAATTGAAGATGAAGATGAACCACCCGATACAAGTGAAGAGATTGACCACTTTGTTGAAGAAGAGGTCGCCATAGAACAAACTTTTAAAGTTCTTGATCGAAACGAGCAACCAAATAAGGAGTCTCCTAAAGACCCACCACTTGAGCTCAAAGAACTTCCAAAAGGTTTGGAATATGCTTTTCTAGACAAAGATGGTACGTTACCTGTAATTATTTCGTCTAAATTAGATAACTTAGAAAAAGAAAAATTAATTAATCTTTTGAAAAAACACAAAAATGCAATAGCTTGGAAACTTGTTGACATAAAAGGAATTAGTCCTTCTATGTGCACACACAAAATTTTGATGAATGATGACTACAAATCGGTCATACAACCACAACGTCGAGTAAATCCAAATGTTCAAGAAGTGGTTAAAAACGAAGTCATCAAGTTACTTGACGCCGGACTTATCTATCCTATCTCCGATAGTCCTTGGGTGAGTCCCGTCCAAGTAGTTCCAAAGAAAGGAGGTATGACGGTAATAACTAACGAAAAGAATGAACTAATACCAACGAGAACCCAACAGGATGGAGAGTATGTATAGATTATAGACGATTAAATGAAGCGACAAGAAAGGATCACTTTCCTTTACCCTTCATTGATCAAATGTTAGAAAGATTATCCGGTCATAAATTTTACTGTTTCTTGGATGGTTTTTCAGGTTACTTTCAAATCCCGATAGCACCCGAAGACCAAGAAAAGACAACTTTCACATGTCCCTATGGAACTTTTGCTTATCGACGCATGCCGTTTGGTCTATGTAATGCCCCAGCAACATTCCAACGTTGCATGGTAGCTATTTTCTATGACATGATAGAAAAGACAATGGAAGTCTTCATGGACGACTTTTCTATCTTTGGGGATTCATATGACCAATGCCTCGATAACCTTGAACGAATGCTATCCCGATGTGAGGAAACTAACCTCGCCCTTAATTGGGAAAAATGCCATTTCATGGTAACGGAGGGAATAGTACTCGGTCACAAAATCTCAAGCGAGGGAATGGAGGTGGATCGAGCCAAAATAGATACCATTTCTAGATTACCACCTCCATCCTCCGTAAGAGCTATCAGAAGTTTCTTAGGGCATGCCGGATTTTATAGGCGATTTATCAAAGACTTTTAAAAAATCTCAAGGCCTCTAACGAAATTACTTGAAAAAGATGCTCCTTTCATCTTTGACAAGGATTGCAATCAAGCATTTCTAACCCTAAAGGAAATGCTAGTCAATGCACCTATCATGATAGCACCTGATTGGAAATTTCCTTTCGAAATCATGTGTGATGCTAGTGACTTTGCAGTTGGAGCTGTCTTGGGACAAAGAAAAGAAAAACATTTCCACCCAATCTATTATGCTAGTAAAACACTTAACAATGCACAAGAAAATTACACAACAACTGAAAAAGAATTACTAGCTGTGGTATTTGCCTTTGATAAATTTCGTTCTTATCTTGTTCTTTCTAAAACTATAGTCTATACAGACCATGCAGCCATTCGATATCTCTTCAAGAAGCAAGACGCAAAACCACGTTTGATTAGGTAGATTCTACTCCTCCAAGAATTTGACATTGAAATCAAGGACAAAAGAGGAGCAGAAAATACCGCAGCAGATCATCTTTCACGCTTAGAAGACCCAGCTTTAGAGGCAACCAGGGACGAGCAAATCAACGAAAAATTTCCAACTGAGTCCCTGGAAATGGTGGAATACAAGGAAGAACCATGGTACGCCGACTATGCTAACTACCTAGCTAGCGGTATAGTCGCAAAAGGATGGCCACATCATCAAAGAAAAAAATTCTTTGCCAATGTGAAACACTACTTTTGGGAAGATCCATATCTTTTCAAAATGTGTGCCGACCAACTCGTCAGACGATGCGTACATGGTAGAGAAGCACGAAGAATTCTCCGCCATTGTCATGAAGGTCCATACGGAGGACATCATGGTGCTGCCAGTACCGCACGAAAGGTATTTGATTCAGGATTTTATTGGCCAACCATTTACAAAGACGCCCAAAGTCTTGTAAAAACATGTGATGCTTGCCAAAGAACAGGTAATATTTCTTCCAAAAACGAAATGCCACAAAATGGCATTCTTGTTTGTGAAATTTTTGATGTGTGGGGACTCGACTTTATTGGACCTTTCCCACCATTGAAAGGAAACAAATATATACTTGTGGCAGTAGATTATTTGTCTAAATGGGCCGAGGCCGAGGCACTTCCAACAAATGATGGAAGAGTCGTGGTAAGATTTCTAAAAAAATTATTCTCTCGTTTTGGCACACCTAAAGCTTTAATAAGTGATAGAGGTACCCATTTTTGCAACCATCAACTTGAAAATTTTTTAACAAGATATGGGGTCTATCACCGGGTTTCAACAGCATATCATCCTCAAACAAACGGACAAGCCGAAGTGACTAATAGAGGTTTAAAACGAATACTCGAAAAAACCGTAGGTTTAAATAAAAAAGAATGGGCTGATAAATTAGACGATGCTTTATGGGCTTTTCGAACTGCTTATAAAACAACAATAGGTACAACCCCTTATAAGCTAGTTTATGGAAAAAGTTGTCATTTGCCAGTAGAAATTGCACACAAAGCCTACTGGGCAATCAAAAATGTAAACTTAGATCTAGAATTTGCTGGTAAAAATCGATTTTGTCAAATAAATGAATTAGACGAGCTTAGGAATTATGCATACTCAAACTCTAAAATTTATAAGGAAAGAATGAAAAATTTGCATGACAAACATATTAAACCTAATGAATTTCGGGTAGGAGATTTAGTTCTTTTGTTTAATTCACGACTTCGATTGTTTCCTGGTAAATTAAAGTCTATGTGGTCAGGACCTTTTTCCGTCACCCACATTTTTCCACACGGTGCAGTAGAAATTAAATCTCAAAATGGGCCACCATTTAAAGTCAATGGCCAACGGCTGAAACTCTATCAAGGATTTATTGAGGATGAGGAAGAAGAGATCTCGCTTCAAACGGTGGAAGAATAAAAACATCATGCCTGGTAAGTTACGAACGATTGAGACGACAAAATAAAGCGGTAAGTTTTCTAACCATGGCTTATGGGAAAAAGGGGCACTCACACGAGCACTAAAAAAAAAAAAAAAAAACTTGCTCGGCACGAGGCCGTGTCCGCTGGACACGGGGCCGTGTTCGCGCTGCAGACGGGATAAAACCCCTTTTTCAAAACAGTTTCTTCATTCCACACGCCCCGTTTCCCCACAAAAGCTCTGGTTCCAGGCGATTTTTCACGAAATTTCGACGCCTCCTATCGATCTAACAAAGTCAAGGTATGATTCTATCACTCTTAGTAGTTAGATTAGTTACTTGCATGTAGTTAAAACACCAAAAATTTGGGGAAAATCTAGGGTTCTTGAAGTTCATCCGGATCAAACCTCAAATTTTTGTTTAGATTTGTTTGCATTTAGTTAGATTAGTGTTAAGGAAAGTAAATACACTTAGATTGTTCATAGATTCACCCGATTTCTTACAAAAACCCCAAACCCTTGTTCTTGAACCGAAAAAGATAAAATTGATGGGGTAAACGGGATATTTTGGGAAAAACGGTGTTTAGGGTTTCATTTTCGGGGGAAACCGCACCTATTGGACCAAAAATTTTCAAGTTTTCGAAACCGGGTCGAAAAATGAAGTTTTTGAGTAACAGACCTCTGGACACGGGCCGTGTCCGCTGGACACGGGGTCGTGTCCAGCCCGCTGTTTGCAGTTTTGTCCGAAAATATTTTTGTTTCATGCTAACTTTTGGTGTATTCTTGCAGATGGCCAGGAAGTTTACAAGATTCAACGCCAATGAGCTAGATGCAAGAGCTCGATACGAGCTTCTTCAAACAAGGCCAGAGGAACACCCGAGGCAGGCTTGCACAGAACTGCTAACCATGGTGAATCAAATTGACCGTTTTAACAACATTGTCACGGGACCACTCAGAGTCGCACTAACAACCCGACTCCGTTCCGTCCATGAATGCACCTTGGAATTTTACAGCACCTTTGCATTCACTTCAAGGTGTGACCCGTTCGATAACGACGGGGTGTCATTCCGGTGTGGCGGGACGAGGTATTCGATCTCCATGGCACAATTCGGGTCGATTATCGGGTTGTATGCGGAAGAGGATGCGGGAAACGAAGAAAATACAGGGGGATTGAGAGAGATTGAAGACAACGAGCGCCAAGCCATGTGGGCTCAGATTGGGGAAGGGTTCTACAATCCGAGCAGCACTAAGAGTACCAAGCTGAGGGATCCGCTATACAGATACATTCATAGGCTCCTCGGCTACTCTCTTAGCCAAAGGCATGACAGTGGTGGCGTCGTTGGGTTAAGAGATTTACTTGTCCTCCATTGCATTTACAACCACAGGCCGCTCGATGTTCCGTTCCTCATGCTCCGAAACATGCATGACAACCGCCTTGCTAGTGCACCAACTCCTATTTTCTTTGGGGGATGGGTGTACCGTCTCTTCAAGCACTTCGCCCACATTCCAAGGTCATTTGAGAGGAGCCCATGGTCGGGAACGGTGGATATTCACATATGCCGCTCAATGAACCTAATTTATGAGGCAGAAGACGGGACGGTAACTTTTCAAAGGATGCAAGGTCATGCATGGAACCCGCAGGAAGCGTTTGTCCTCCCAGCTCCGCAACATCATCAGTACCACTACCAACCCCACGGTGATCCGGGCCAATCATCCTCCTCGGGAGGTGGTTTTCCTAATTTTCAAAGTTTGCATGATTTGTTGCAGGAAAACCTCATGTGTACTCGGAACACCTATAACATGGCGAGCAACACCTACCACCGGGTCGGAGCTATTGAAAGAAACCTATCCGAAATACAAGACGATGTTGGATACATACGAGACCACATTGCATGCCATGGAGGGGATGATGACGATGATGATGATGATGATGCTATGGAGTAGGTGGGAGGAGCATAGGAGGAAGCGGTTGATGGATGACTCCCCAGGTTAACCCTTTGCAATCTTGAACAATTGATGGCCTGCGTGCCAAGTGTTAGACAATTTACTTTTCCTAACTATTTCCTGCATTTTATTTTTCTTTTTTTTCTTTTACTTTATGCTTGGAACAATTAACTATGGTAATTTAGGATGTTTGTATTGCTTGGTGTGGTATTAAGTGATGAAACAGGTACAAACCGAGGCTTGGAATGCTAAGCCTCAGCACTTATAGGGCCAGGATGGAAAAACCGGAGGAAGAAACCTGTTTTTCAGGCTTTCAGACTGTCCACACGGGGACGTGTCCAGCCAACACGCCCCCGTGCTCACCTCCTAGACCTGCTGTTTGGCTTCTGTCCTGCAGATTTTTGTCAGACACGTGGCCGTGTCCACCTTCTGTAAGTTCTCGTTACTGGCACCTGAACACGGGGTCGTGCCCACTCAACACGGGGTCGTGTCCAGGCTGCCAGTAACACAAAATTTTTGCTTTTTACGCCTATTTACACATCTAATCAACCTAAAAATTTATTTTTGGGACACATTGAGGACAATGTGTATGTGTGGGGGGGATGCTAAAACCTTGAATTTTTTGCAAGTCCTAAATACAAGCCTTACACAAAACTCTATTGAAAACGCTAATCACCCCAAATTTTTTTCAAAAAAATTTCATTTTTTTTCTTACTTGTCTAGGTTTAATTCGGGAAATTCAAGTTCTCAAAAAGGTTATATTTTTACAAATTTACAACCGATAGCGTAGTGATAAAAAGAACCAACATAAGAAAATTATGAAAAGGCATGAAAACTTAGTTAAAATTTGATTATATATACTTGATCACATAAAAACCCATTCCCACAAAAAGTGAGTTTTGAGCCTTTATTGAGCATACAATTACATATCATTAAACTAAATGCTCATTTTTTCGTTTCTTATGTGAATAGCCGCTTGGTTCTTACAACTCTAGAACTTGCCATGACGATACATTCCCGGTCCTTATCAACTTAAACCCGAGTAAGTAAATGATGGAGGCATTAGGACTAACCCTTTTTATTTCTACACCATTATTTTTCTTTTTCTTTTACCACCTACCCAAAAAACCCCCCTAGTTAGCCCCTTTGAGCCTAAACCTTTTCATTTCATCACCCAAACCAAAAAACCCTTTTACCCACCAAAACCTTTTTCATTTTTAACCCTTTGTTTTAATAACAAGTTCGGTTTTTCGTATGACCAAAAAAAAAAAAAAAAGTGTTGTTGATGAAGCAAAAAGAAAATAAACAAACAAGTTCATCAAAAATAACTTTGTTTGAATAAAAGCTTCATCAAAATAAAAAAGTTGAAAAAAAAAATAGAAAGTCCTACGAAAACCGACACTTGTTACGTTTTTCGCCTTTTTTCTACTAACCACTAACCACTATCCCAACTACCTACCTTTAACCCAAGCCTAACCCTTAACCCACAAAGTCCTCTTGATATTTACAAAGGTATAAAAGTTAAAAAGGAGGAGGATTGATTGCTTGGCAAGCCTATGGTAGGAATAAGTTCCATGCCGCTCTCGAGTGATTCACTAAAAATACACCTTCGGCCGAGTGTGAGTGATTTCTCCCGTGAGGTATGTGAACTTGTATATAAATGGAATTTTAAAAAGGCATGTTATGCCCAAATAAATAATTTCTCCTATGAAAAGTTCTAAATAAATCATTACGAATAGGAGTGTAAATAAATAAAAATAAAACCCCAAAAAGATCTTGGATATCCCGACACTCTACGACAAGCCCAGAACCTTCTCTTCTACCTATTCCATTTGGGAGTGTAAGCCACATATTAAAGAGTTTTGCTTGAGGACAAGCAAAAGTTCAAGTGTGGGGGTATTTGATGTGTGTAAAATGCAACATATAAATTACATCAAATAAGGCATAAAACTAACCCTTTTTAAGTACTAATATTGGAAAAAGAGTGTTTTTGTCTTCCTTTTGTATTTTCAGGATTAAATGAGCTCAAAAACGCAAAAGAAGCAAAAAAGACAGCTAAATCCAACATAAATACAAGAAAAGGAACATTAGTGGACTGCCCGACCCCTCAACGGCACCTTCCAAAGCAAATTAAAGAAGTCAGAAGACTGAACACGCCCCGTGCTCAGCCAGCACGGGGCCGTGCCCAAGAAGCAGCAGAAAAGATAAACCTATAGAAGCTTCTATTGCCCACCACGGGCCGTGCCCAGCGGACACGGGGGCGTGTCGAAAGTACAGCAGGCGCATTTATTGTAATTGCGAATTACAATTAATGAGGAGAGAGAGTGTCAGACAGGCACAGGGCCGTGCCCAGCGGACACGGGGCCGTGCCCAGCTCTCTGTTCAGCCTATAAATAGGAGTGCTTAGATTCATTTCAACTCATCCCTTGGCACACCACCTCTCTCACACTTCATCCACCACCCACCACCATCACAACACCATCATCCACCACCATCATCCATTGTCCATCGTAGAGTGTGTGAGTCGTCTCGGGATCCAAGATTGATCGTAAGAGTTCTTGACAATCAAGGCCATGTTTGCCTAAGTTTCTTACATCACTTGGTGAAGACAAAGTGTCTAGTATAATACTTTTTATTTCTAATCTTTTGCACTTTTTATTTGGTTTTGTATTAATGACTTTAATAACTAGTTACTTATGTTGAAGGTGATCTTTCCTTATCGTTTGTCCGTGGTGTCTTGGCATTATTTTACTGTCTATATAAAATAAAGGATTTTCACCATTCATATCTCCACGGTCTATATGGAGGTATGTTGGCTACCTGGTCGGGGGTTAAGGGAACGGTTTGGTAAAGGTCTTGCCATTGTTCAGCGTTTAGAGGTCCTGCAATGGACCTGGGTCAAATTTAGTAGGACCTCCTTCAATACTTCACGGTATTGGATAGCGGAGGTCCAAACTCTTTGATCCCCTCATAAGTTAACTACTATTAATACTATAACCCGGCTATTTAGGACTGTATCCCTGCTGACTCAGACTACTTAGCCGAGGGTAACGTCACCGCCAAAAGCGGGGCCTACCACAATACTGCATTAATAACTTAATTCATTATCTTCCAACAATCCACCCTTTTAGGATTGTATCCTTGCAGACTCAAACTACTGGGGTGAGGGTAACGTCACCTTCAAAAGAGGGGCCTACTACAATAACTAAGATAATCTCTTAATTCTGTGCAAAAGTGCGGAAATAATCAAAGGTTATACTAGATACGAGTCGGAACCAAGTGATTCATCTTGTCTATCTGTTTTTATTTTATTTTTATTTTCAGCATTTTAGTTAGTTTTTATTTTTCTTAGCTTAAAACATATTTCTAAATTTTTATTTTGATTAGACGTTGAGGATAAACCGGTACTAAAAGCTCTTGTGTCCTTGGACGACCTCGGTATCTTACCAACGCTATACTACACTCAACGATGGGTGCACTTGCCCATATGTGTGTTTAGTGTTAGTGAAATATCGTGTTTTATAAATTTAAAACTTGGCTAAAATAAGTGTTAAAAAGGGCTTAAAATATACACCTAATATATATAACACTTTATCGCACATCAATGCCTCAAGGTGAATTAAGTAGGCATCTATTTCATTGGAAAAACTTCAAATTGGAACCACTTTCTTGGAAAAGGAGGTTAAGTTTTGCATTGGATGTGGCTAGAGGTATGGAATATCTTCACTCTTTGGCTCATCAGAGCTTTATACACCGGGATCTTAAATCGTCCAATATTTTACTTAGCGATGATTTTCGAGCCAAAGTTTCGGACTTTGGACCGGTGAAAGTCATCCCAGATGGTAGGAAGTCAATAATGACTCAGGTAGCTGGGACGTTTGGATACGCTGCCCCTAAATATGCTAACTTTTGGCATGGGTCAAGTAAAAAACTTTGAATTGAGATTTTATTTCCATATTTTCGGATATTCGGATATCAAAAAAAATAATAAAATTTAAATTTTTGGATACCCGAATTTTTGGATATTCAAATTTCGGACTTTGGACCGGTGAAACTCGTCCCAGATGGTTGGAAGTCAATAATGACTCAGGTAGCTGGGACGTTTGGATACGTTGCCCCTAAATATGCTAGTAACTATCTTTTCTCTCTCTCTCTCTCTCTCTATATATATATATATATATATATATATATATATATATATAATGGACGTGACAAAAGGGCAAGTTGGAAATGATTAACTTTTGGCATGGGTCAAGTAAAAAACTTTGAATCGAGATTTTATTTCCATATTTTTGGATATTTGGATATCCAAAAAATAATAAAATTTAAATTTTTGGATACCCGAATTTTTGGATATTCAAATTTAAAATATACGAAATTTCGGATATCCGAATTTTTGGATATTTCGGATATTGGATATTTCGGATCGGAGTTTCGGATACGGATAGTTTTGAACACCTCTAACTTTCATACCACTTCTCTCCTCATTGCCGCAGCACCGGTTACACCTTCTCCATCAATGGTAGATTACCACCGCCACACATGCACCCTCATTTTAACCATAACACTCATCTACACCTTCCAAATTTCAATCATTTTCAGCACAACAGATCCCAACGTATTAAAGCAGTTACTAAAAGGGTTGGATTTGAGCAACAATATTTTTTCCCCTCCTCAGCCAAAGTACAATCCCTCCATGAAACTTGTTTTAAGTGGGAACCCACTGTTTCAATCAAATTCATCGAAAATTCCTCCTAAACCAAGTTCACCCTCGTGTTCCCAGCCCGACAGCAGCAGCCAACTTTCACCTAGGATTACTCCTAGTACTGGTGATTTGGGCATTGGTGGTGTTCCCACTATACAGCTAAAGAAGAAACCTAATGTAGTTCCGTCCCTCACTCCTATTGCAGCTTTTGCTGGTTTAGCGCTTTTAAGCGTCCCTTTAGGTCTCTACTTATGCAAATTTAAGAAAGCTAATTCAAGTGAACCACCGAGCTCACTTGTTATTCACCCCCGGGACCTGTTTAACTCGGATAACACAGTCATGATTTCAATTGCCAAGGACACACAGATGCTTGCTAGTGTTGGAAGTGGTTCGAGTGAGTCCCTTGTAATCAAGTCTGGAAACATGATCATTTCAGTTCAAGTTTTAAAAAATGTGACCAAAACTTCGCAAAAGTAAGCGAGCTCGGGCATGGCGGGTTCGGGGTCATTTACAAGGGCTAGTTAGACGATGGCACAAAAATAGCAGTCAAAAGAATGGAATCTGTTGTGATTTGCAACAAAGCAGTAGATAAATTTGAATCAGAAATTTCTGTTTTAACAAAGGTTTGACACATAAATTTGGTGTTACTTTTAGGGTATTCAACTCCAGGGCTCAAAGAATTCTTGTTTATGAATATTTGCCTCAAGGTGAATTAAGTAGGCATCTATTTAATTGGAAAAACTTCAAATTGGAACCACTTTCTTGGAAAAGTAGGTTAAGTATTGCATTGGATGTGGCTAGAGGTATGGAATATCTTCACTCTTTGGCTCATCAGAGCTTTATAAACTGGGATCTTAAATCGTCAAATATTTTACTTAGCGATGATTTTCGAGCCAAAGTTTCGGACTTTGGACCGATGAAATTCGTCCCGGATGGTGGGAAGTCAATATTTACTCAGGTAGCTAGGACGTTTGGATACGTTGCCCCTAAATATGCTAGTAACTATCATTTTTCTTTATATATATTATGGACGTGACAAAAGGGCAGGTTAGAAATGATTAACTTTTGGCATGGGTCAAGTAAAAAACTTTGAATCAAGATTTTATTTCCATATTTTCGGATATTCGGATATCCAAAAAATAATAAAATTTAAATTTTTGGATATCCAAATTTCGAATATACGAAATTTCGTATATCCGAATTTTTGGATATTTCGGATTCAGATATTGGATATCTCGGATTGGATTTTCAGATATGGATAGTTTTAAACACCTCTAACTTTCATACCATTTCTCTCCTTATTACCGCAGCACCGGTTACATCTTCTGCATCAATGGTAGATTACCACCGCCACACATGCACCCTCATTTCAACCATAACACTCATCTACACCTTCCTAATTTCAATCATTTTTAGCACAACACATCCCAACGTATTAAACCAGTTACGAAAAGGGTTGGATTTTAGCAACAATAATTTTTCCCCTCCTCAGCCTAAGTACAATCCCTCCATGAAACTTGTTTTAAGTGGGAACCCACTGTTTCAATAAAATTCATCGAAAATTCCTCCTAAACCAAGTTCACCCTCGGGTTCCCAGCCCGACAACAGCAGCCAACTTTCACCTGGGATTACTCCTAGTACTGGTGATTTGGGCATTGGTGGTGTTCCCACTATACAGCTAAAGAAGAAACCTAATGTAGTTCCGTCCCTCACTCCTATTGCAGCTTTTGCTGGTTTAGCGCTTTTAACCATCCCTTTAGGTATCTACTTATGCAAATTGAAGAAAGCTAACTCAAGTGAACCACTGAGCTCACTGGTTCTCCACCCCCTAGAACTGTTTAACTTGGATAACACAGTCAGGATTTAAATCGCCAAGGACACACAGATGCTCGCTAGTGTTGGAAGTGGTTCGAGTGAGTCCCCTCTAATCAAGTCTGGAAACATGATCATTTCAGTTCAAGTTTTAAAAAATGTGACCAAAACTTCGCAAAAGAAAGCGAGCTCGAGCATGGCGGGTTCGGGGTCATTTACAAGGGCCAGTTAGACCAAGGCACAAAAATAGCAGTCAAAAGAATGGAATCTGGTGTGATTTGCAACAAAGGATTAGATGAATTTGAATCAGAAACTTCAGTTTTAACAAAGGTTAGACACATACATTTGGTGTTACTTTTAGGGTATTCAATTCAAGGGCTCAAAAGAATTCTTGTTTATGAATATATGCCTCAAGGTGAATTAAGTAGGCATCTATTTCATTGGTAAAACTTGAAATTGGAACCACTTTCTTGGAAAAGGAGGTTAAGTATTGCATTGGATGTGGCTAGAGGAATGGAATATCTTCACTTTTTGGCTCATCATAGCTTTATACAACGGGATGTTAAATCGTCCAATACTTTACTTAGCGAGGATTGTCAAGCCAAAGTTTCGGACTTTGGACCGGTGAAACTCGTCCCGGACTGTGGGAAGTCAATAATGACTCAGGTAGCTGGGACGTTTGGACACGTTGCCCCTAAATATGCTAGTAACTATCTTTTTTCATTATATATATATATATATATTATGGACGTGACAAAAGGGCAGGTTGGAAACGATTAACTTTTGGCATGGGTCAAGTAAAAAACGTTGAATCGAGATTTTATTTCCATATTTTCGGATATCCAATAAATAATAAAATTTAAATTTTTGGATACCCGAATTTTTGGATATTTCGAATTCGGATATTGGATATTTTGGATCGGATTTTCGGATACGGATAGTTTTGAACACCTCTAACTTTCATACCACTTCTCTCCTCATTGCCGCAGCACCGGTTACACCTTCTGCATCAATGGTAGATTACTACTGCCAGACATGCACCCTCATTTTACCCATAACACTCATCTACACCTTCCAAATTTGAATCATTTTCAGCACAACAGATCCCAACATATTAAACCAGTTAAGAAAAGGGTAGGATTTGAGCAACAATAATTTTTCCCCTCCTCAGCCTAAGTACAATCCCTCCATGAAACTTGCTTTAAGTAGGCACCCACTGTTTCAATCAAATTCATCGAAAATTCCTCCTAAACCCAGTTCACCCTCGGGTTCCCAGCCCGACAGCAGCAGCCAACTTTCACCTGGGATTACTCCTAATACTGGTGATTCGGGCATTGGTGGTGTTCCCGTTATACAGCTAAAGAAGAAACCAAATGTAGTTCCGTCCCTCACTCCTGTTGCGGCTTTTGCTGGTTTAGCGCTTTTAACCGTCCGTTTAGGTCTCTACTTATGCAAATTGAAGAAAGCTAACTCAAGTGAACCACCAAGCTCACTTGTTATTCACCCCTGGACCTGTTTAACTCGGATAACACAGTCAGGATTTCAATCACCAAGGACACACAGATGCTTGCTAGTGTTGGAAGTGGTTCGAGTGAGTCCCCTGTAATCAAGTCTGGAAACATGATCATTTCAGTTCAAGTTTTAAAAAATGTGACCAAAACTTAGCAAAAGAAAGCGAGCTCGGGCATGGCTGGTTCGGGGTCGTTTACAAGGCCCAGTTAGACGATGCCACAAAAATAGCAGTCAAAAGAATGGAATCTGGTGTGATTTGCAACAAAGCATTAGATGAATTTGAATAAGAAATTTTAGTTTTAATAAAGGTTAGACACAGACATTTGGTGTTACTTTTAGGGTATTCAACTCAAGGGCTCAAAAGAATTCTTGTTTATGAATATATGCCAAAAGGTGAATTAAGTAGGCATCTATTTCATTGGAAAAACTTCAAAATGGAACCACTTTCTTGGAAAAGGAGGTTAATTATTGCATTGGATGTGGCTAGAGGAATGGAATATTTTCACTTTTTGGCTCATCTGAGCTTTATACACCGAGATCTTAAATCGTCTAATATTTTACTTAGCGATGTTTTTCGAGCCAAAGTTTCGGACTTTGGACCGGTGAAACTCGTCCCGGATGGTGGGAAGTCAATAATGACTCAGGTAGCTGGGATGTTTGGATACGTTGCCCCTAAATATGCTAGTAACTATCTTTTTTCTTTATATATATATATATATAGGGTAGGGATCCTAAGAGAAGTCCACCCTATTTGAGAAACTTGAGAAGCAATCTGGACCACACATTTTCCTTAAGCAAAATATGTGAAAAAAATGCAAAATTATTTTTTTTTTTTTGAAAAATCGCAGCTTTTTCTTTAAGGATTAAAAAAAAAAATTTTAAAAAAAAAAAATTTTTTTTTTGGATTTATACACATGTGTATATTGTTAATCTTTTAACTATACATATATGTATATTGTCCATTATACATATATGTATATACATGTTTAAAATTGAAAAAATGTGTATATTGTTAATCTTGAACCATAAACACTAAAGCTAAACCTTAATGCTAAACCCTAAACTCTAAACCCTAAAGCTAAACCCTAAAGCTAAACCCTAAAGCTAAACCCTAATGCTAAACCCAAAAGCTAAAACTAAACACTAAAGCTAAACCCTTAATGCTAAACCCTAATACAAACCCTAAAGATAAAGCTAAACCCAAAAGTTAAAGCTAAACCCAAAAGCTAAACCCAAAAGCTAAACCCTAATGCTAAACCCTAAATACTATTGCTAAACCCTAATGTTAAACCCTAAAGCTAAACCCTAAACCATAAAGCTAAACCCTAAACCCTAATGCTAAACCCTAAATAACACTTATTTTTCAATTTTAAACATGTATATACATATATGTATAATGGACAATATACATATATGTATAGTTAAAAGATTAACAATATACACATGTGTATAAATCCAAAAAAAAAAAGTTAAAAAAAAAATTAATTCTTAAAGAAAAAACTGCGATTTTTCCAAAAAAAAAAAAAAAAAATTTGCATTATTTAACCTTTTTTTTTGCATTTTTTTGCTTAGGGAAAATGTGTGGTCTAGAATGCTTCTCAAGTTTCTCATTTAGCCTACTACTTCTCACATGATCCTTATTCTATATATATATATATATATATATATATTATGGGCGTGACAAAAGGGCAGGTTGGAAACGATTAACTTTTGGCATGGGTCAAGTAAAAAACTTTGAATCGAAATTTTATTTCCATGTTTTCGGATACTCGGATATCCAAAAAATAATAAAATTTAAATTTTTGGATACCCAAATTTTTGGATATTTCGGATTCGGATATTAGATATTTCGGATCGAATTTTCGGATACGGATAGTTTTGAACACCTCTAACTTTCATACCACTTCTCTCCTCATCGCCGTAGCACCGGTTACACCTTCTGCAACAATGGTAGATTACCACTGCCACACATGCACCCTCATTTTAACCATAACACTCATCTACACCTTCCTAATTTGAATCATTTTCAGCACAACAGATCCCAACGTATTAAACCAGTTACGAAAAGGGTTGGATTTGAGCAACAATAATTTTTCCGCTCCTCAGCCTAAGTACAATCCCTCCATGAAACTTGCTTTAAGTGGGAACCCACTGTTTCAATCAAATTCATCGAAAATTCCTCCTAAACCCAGTTCACCCTCGGGTTCCCAACCCGACAGCAGCAGCCAACTTTCACCCGGGATTACTCCTAGTACTGGTGATTCGGGCATTGGTGGTGTTCCCGCTATACAACTAAAGAAGAAACCAAATGTAGTTCCGTCCCTCACTCCTGTTGCGGCTTTTGCTGGTTTAGCGGTTTTAACCGTCCGTTTAGGTCTCTACTTATGCAAATTGAAGAAAGCTAACTCAAGTGAACCATCGAGCTCACTTGTTATTCACCCCCTGGACCTATTTAACTCGGATAACACAGTCAGGATTTCAATCGCCAAGGACACACAGATGCTTGCTTGTGTTGGAAGTGGTTCGAGTGAGTCCCATGTAATCAAGTCTGGAAACATGATCATTTCAGTTCAAGGTTGAAAAAATGTGACGAAAACTTCGCAAAACAAAGCGAGCTCGGGCATGGCGGGTTCGGGGTCATTTAGAAGTGCCCGTTAGACGATGCCAAAAAAATAGAAGTCAAAAGAATTGAATCTGGTGTGATTTGCAACAAAGCATTAGATGAATTTGAATAAGAAATTTCAGTTTTAACAAAGGTTAGACACAGACATTTGGTGTTGCTTATAGGGTATTCAACTCAAGGGCTCAAAATAATTCTTATTTATGAATATATGCCTCAAGGTAAATTAAGTAGGCATCTATTTCATTGGAAAAACTTCAAATTGGAACCACTTTCTTGGAAAAGGAGGTTATGTATTGCATTGGATGTGGCTAGAGGTATGGAATATCTTCACTCTTTAGCTCATCGGAGCTTTATACACCGGGATCTTAAATCGTCGAATATTTTACTCAGCGACGATTTTCGAGCCAAAGTTTCGGACTTTGGACCGGTGAAACTCGCCCGGATGGAGGGAAGTCAATAATGACTCAGGTAGCTGGGACGTTTGGATACGTTGCCCCTAAATATGCTAGTAACTATCTTTTTCCTCACTATATATATATATGTAGATATATGTATGTATATATAATATGGAGGTGACAAAAGGGCAGGTTGGAAACGATTAACTTTTGGTATGGGTCAAGTAAAAAACTTTGAATCGATATTTTATTTCCATATTTTCGGAAATTCGGATATCCAAAATATAATAAATTTAAATTTTTGGATACCCGAATTTTTGGATATCCAAATTTCGGATATAAGAAATTTCGGATATCCGATTTTTTGGATATTTCGGATTCGGATATTGGATATTTCAGATCGGATTTTCGGATACGGATGGTTTTGAACACCTCTAACTTTCATTCCATTTCTCTCCTCATTGTCGCAGCACCGGTTACACTTTCTGCATCAATGGTAGATTACCACCGCCACACATGCACCCTCATTTTAACCATAACACTCATCTACAACTTCCTAATTTCAAACATTTTCAGCACAACAGATCCCAACGTATTAAACCAGTTACGAAAAGTGTTGGATTTGAGCAACAATAATTTTTCCCCTCCTCAGCCTAAGTACAATCCCTCCATGAAACTTGTTTTAAGTAGGAACCCACTGTTACAATCAAATTCATCGAAAATTCCCCCTAAACCCATTTCACCCTCGAGTTCCCAGCCCGACATCAGCAACCAACTTTCACCTGGGATTACTCCTAGTACTGGTGATTCGGGCATTCGTGGTGTTCCCGCTATACAGCTAAAGAAGAAACCAAATGTAGTTTCGTCCCTCACTCCTGTAGCGGTTTTTGCTGGTTTAGCGCTTTTAACCGTCCCTTTAGGTCTCTACTTATGCAAATTGAAGAAAGCTAACTCAAGTGAACCGCCGAGCTCACTTGTTATTCACCCCTGGACCTGTTTAACTCGAATAACACAGTCGGGATTTCAATCGCCAAGGACACACAGATGCTTGCTAGTCTTGGAAGTGGTTCGAGTGAGTCCCCTATAATCAAGTCTGGAAACATGATCATTTCAGTTCAAGTTTTAAAAAATGTGACCAAAACATCGCAAAAAGAAAGCGAGCTCGGGCATGGCAGGTTCGGGGTCGTTTACAAGGGCCAGTTAGACGATAGCACAAAAATAGCAGTCAAAAGAATGGAATCTGGTGAGATTTTCAACAAAGTATTAGATAAACTTGAATCAGAAATTTCAGTTTTAACAAAGGTTAGACAGACATTTGGTGTTACTTTTAGGGTATTCAACTCAAGGGCTCAAAAGAATTATTGTTTATGAATATATGCCTCAAGGTGAATTAAGTAGGCATCTATTTCATTGGAAAAACTTCAAATTGGAACCACTTTCTTCTAAGAGGAGGTTAAGTATTGCATTGGATGTGGCTAGAGGTATGGAATATCTTCACACTTTGGCTCATCAGAGCTTTATACACCGGGATCTTAAATCGTCCAATATTTTACTTAGTGATGATTTTCGAGCCAAAGTTTCGGAGTTTGGACCGGTGAAACTCGTCCCGGATGGTGGGAAGTCAATACTGACTCAGGTAGCTGGGACGTTTGGATACGTTGCCCCTAAATATGCTAGTAACTATCTTTTTTTCTTTATATATATATATATATATGTATGTATATATATGTATATATATTATGGTCGTGACAAAAGGACAGGTTTGAAACGATTAACTTTTGGCATGGGTGAAGTAAAAAACTTTGAATCCAGATTTTAGTTCCATATTTTTGGATATTCGGATATCCAAAAAATAATAAAATTTAAATTTTTGGATACCCGAATTTTTGGATATCCAAATTTTGGATATACGAAATTTCGGATATCCGAATTTTTTGATATTTCGGATTCGGATATTGGTTATTTCGGATTGGATTTTCGGATACGGATAGTTTTGAACACCTCTAACTTTCATGCCACTTCTCTCCTCATTGCCGTAGCACCGGTTACACCTTCTGCATCATTGGTAGATTACCACCGCCACACATGCACCCTCATTTTAACCATAACACTAATCTACACCTTCCTTATTTCAATCATTTTCAGCACAACAGATCCCAATGTATTAAACCAGTTACGAAAAGGGTTGGATTTGAGCAACAATAATTTTCCCCCTCCTTAGCCTAGGTGCAATCCCTCCATGAAACTTGTTTTAAGTGGGAAGCCACTGTTGCAATCAAATTCATCGAATATTCCTCCTAAACCCAGTTCACCCTCGGGTTCCCAGCCCGACAGCAGCAGCCAACTTTCACCTGGGATTACTCCTAGTACTGGTGATTCAGGCATTGGTGGTGTTCCCGCTATACAACTAAAGAAGAAACCAAATGTAGTTCCGTCCCTCACTCCTGTTCCGGCTTTTGCTGGTTTAGCGCTTTTAACCGTCCCTTTAGGTCTATACTTATGCAAATTGAAGAAAGCTAACTCAAGTGAACCACCAAGCTCACTTGTTATTCACCCCTGGACCTGTTTAACTCGGATAACACAGTCAGGATTTCAATCGCCAAGGACACACAGATGCTTGCTAGTGTTGGAAGTGGTTCAGGTGAGTCCCCTGTAATCAAGTCTGGAAACATGATCATTTCAGTTCAAGTTTTAAAAAAATGTGACCAAAACTTCACAAAAGAAAGCGAGCTCGGGCATGGCGGGTTCGGGGTCGTTTACAAGGGCCAGTTAGACGATGGCACAAAAATAGCAGTCAAAAGAATGGAATCTGGTGTGATTTGCAACAAAGCATTAGATGAATTTGAATCAGAAATTTTAGTTTTAACAAAGGTTAGACACAAACATTTGGTGTTACTTTTAGGGTATTCAACTCAAGGGCTCAAAAGAATTCTTGTTTATGAATATATGCCTCAAGGTGAATTAAGTAGGCATCTATTTCAATGGAAAAACTTCAAATTGGTACCACTTTCTTGGAAAAGGAGGTTAAGTATTGCATTGGATGTGGCTAGAGGTATGGAATATCTTCACTCTTTGGCTCATCAGAGCTTTATACACCGGGATTTTAAATCGTCCAATATTTTACTTAGTGATGATTTTTGAGCCAAAGTTTCGGAGTTTGGACCGGTGAAACTCGTCCCGGATGGTGGGAAGTCAATACTGACTCAGGTAGCTGGGACGTTTGGATACGTTGCCCCTAAATATGCAAGTAACTATCTTTTTTTTCTTTGTATATATATGTATATATATTATGGTCGTGACAAAAGGGCAGGTTTGAAACGATTAACTTTTGGCATGGGTGAAGTAAAAAACTTTGAATCGAGATTTTATTTCCATATTTTTGGATATTCGGATATCCAAAAAATAATAAAATTTAAATTTTTGGATACCCGAATTTTTGGATATCCAAATTTTGGATATACGAAATTTCGGATATCCGAATTTTTTGATATTTCGGATTCGGATATTGGTTATTTCGGATTGGATTTTCGGATACGGATAGTTTTGAACACCTCTAAGTTTCATGCCACTTCTCTCCTAATTGCCGTAGCACCGGTTACACCTTCTGCATCATTGGTAGATTACCACCGCCACACATGCACCCTCATTTTAACCATAACACTAATCTACACCTTCCTAATTTCAATCATTTTCAGCACAACAGATCCCAATGTATTAAACCAGTTACGAAAAGGGTTGGATTTGAGCAACAATAATTTTCCCCCTCCTTAGCCTAGGTGCAATCCCTCCATGAAACTTGTTTTAAGTGGGAACCCACTGTTGCAATCAAATTCATCGAATATTCCTCCTAAACCCAGTTCACCCTTGGGTTCCCAGCCCGACAGCAGCAGCCAACTTTCACCTGGGATTACTCCTAGTACTGGTGATTCGGGCATTGGTGGTGTTCCCGCTATACAACTAAAGAAGAAACCAAATGTAGTTCCGTCTCTCACTCCTATTCCGGCTTTTGCTGGTTTAGCGCTTTTAACTGTCCCTTTAGGTCTATACTTATGCAAATTGAAGAAAGCTAACTCAAGTGAACCACCAAGCTCACTTGTTATTCACCCCCTGGACCTGTTTAACTCGGATAACACAGTCAGGATTTCAATCACCAAGGACACACATATGCTTGCTAGTGTTGGAAGTGGTTCAGGTGAGTCCCCTATAATCAAGTCTGGAAACATGATCATTTCAGTTCAAGATTTTAAATTTTTTTACCAAAACTTCACAAAAGAAAGCGAGCTCGGGCATGGCGGGTTCAGGGTCGTTTACAAGGGCCAGTTAGACGATGGCACAAAAATAGCAGTCAAAAGAATGGAATCTGGTGTGATTTGCAACAAAGCATTAGATGAATTTGAATCAGAAATTTTAGTTTTCACAAAGGTTAGACACAAACATTTGGTGTTACTTTTAGGGTATTCAACTCAAGGGCTCAAAAGAATTCTTGTTTATGAATATATGCCTCAAGGTGAATTAAGTAGGCATCTATTTCAATGGAAAAACTTCAAATTGGAACCACTTTCTTGGAAAAGGAGGTTAAATATTGCATTGGATGTGGCTAGAGGTGTTTTGGTAAAAAATTACCGAAGCAATTAAGTGATCAAATTAGTTAAGTGAGGTAGTTTGCTAAGAATGTGTATCGAAAATATGCTGATTCAGTTGTTTGTAAAAACAGTTTTCAGGATACGACTCAGGATATCGAGCTGTATCTACAGTCAAACAATAAGCAAAAATGTAAAGAGTGCCATGGGATGTACGAGGAAACCCTTGATCAGTCTAGATCGCCGGCACAAAACCTCGGGAGCTGACAATCGCAGCTGCCTTGTTCTTCTTATTACTTCAAATATCAGGATACAGTGCAGGATATGATGCGGATCGACTAAGTGTTACAATGCGATTTGAATACAAGTGTTAGTGTGTTATGAGTATTTGCAGCTAGAGAGAAAGAGTGTTCGAGAGATTGTGTGTGTTCTTATCTGATCCGAACAACCCTATTTATAGTAAAGTAAAACTAACTAACTAGCCTATAAATCTGGGATATAACGAATATTCCCTTTGTGAACATTGTAGTCCACGTCTTCCGGCTTCAACGTCCATAATCCAAAAAATTTTCCCGAGTCTTTAGGAGAAGAAGTCCACTCGAACGTTATAGACTTGTACCAATAATCTGCACCTGAGTTAATTAGTTACTACCAGGATACTATATCAGGATGTTACCGATATCCTGATCACAACAAAAGAAACATAGTCAGAATATTATTCTGGATACGTGAGCAGAAAACCACCCATAACAATTATCCCCAAAATATATCTGTTGGTATACCAATTCCAACGGATATATTTTAAAGCTTATCTCGTAAATCGAGGTTACTAAGTTGAAATGACGGTTGAAGTGACACGCTACAACTTCCCATGTGATACTTACTCCATACCCCCTACATCCAGCCTATATTTAGCCGGAGTATTCTTCATTATAATCATCTCACTTCAAGCAAATTTTCAGGTATTCTTTCTCTTTCTCTTCTCTGTTTTTCTCTCCTTAAATTTCTCGTTTCCTGGTTGAAATTTTCCATGCCCTCAC
The DNA here is from genome assembly GCA_030545235.1 of Helianthus tuberosus. Lineage (NCBI taxonomy): Eukaryota > Viridiplantae > Streptophyta > Magnoliopsida > Asterales > Asteraceae > Helianthus > Helianthus tuberosus. Next base: position 66,742,549 of record CM060430.1, read on the forward strand.
GAACAAGATCACATTCAAACGAGCCAGCCCCAACCCTTGAAAGTCAAAACCTTCTTCGAGAACCCGAAAAGGAGATTTGCTCTTTTAACAACGCCGACATTGCCGCCTTAAAAGATTCTTGTGCCTTTCCTACCGGAGTGATCATTCGTCCTTTTGACCGGGAGGTCCGATCAGACGCGGTATTGAACGAGTGGGTGTGCTTTTTAGCCTATCCTTTCTCCTTGGGACTCCGGTACCCTTTTCCAACCTTCATTTCCCGCTTTTTCGAACTCACTGGCCTCAGTTATGCTCAGACCATGCCAATGGTGTGGCGAGTTTTAATGGTGTTAGACCAAATTAAATCTCGTCATATCCCTGACCTTTGTGTCGAAGATCTCCCCATAGCATATCGACTGAGGTCCCATGGTAATAGCCGTTTTCTTCTATTCTCCACCTCTAAGAAACCCCTAATCCTCAAGGCCACTAAGAACGAAGATCAGTGGCAATGAAAGTTCTTTTTCGTAAAAAGGGATTCTATCATCAAGGGTTTTGACCTGCCAGTTGGATGGTTGACTTCGGGTAGGATTTAGGATTTTAGGAATATCCCCAAATATATCTTAAAACTATATCCTTGACTGACATCTTCATTTCTTATGCAGCAAATTTCAGAGATCTAGCCCCTCCAAGTGCAGAATCGGAGCTCAGGATCAAAGAGGTCTATCGCCTTCTTGAAAGTGAAAGAACCTTCTCCCTGTCTCTCATAAGCTCAAGTCAAAAGTCAACTTCAGAAATGTCTGGTAAGTATGTTATTAGACTAATTACAGAATATGAGTGTTAAGAGTTAAATATTTCTCCCTTCTTTATAGTGCCGGTTATAAATCTTGAAGGCTTCCAGCTCAATGAGTTGGACAGTTTCTCTGGCCTCATGCCTGTTAAGCAAGAAAACGACCCTAAGCCAGCAGTCACGTCAAAGCCTACCGGTTAAAAAACCGCTACTGCACCCAAAGCTCCCCCAGCATCCAGGACTCGAGCATCCAGTTATCGTAAAAGGAAGGAAGCAGATTCCCCAACCTCATCCGACGTGTTTCCCTTTGAGAATCACGGGTTCACTGAGTCCAGCAAATTCATGACCGGCTTCCTTAACCAGGTTAGTATCCTTATCCTATATCCTACACACACATATTCAATATGCATATTTATATATTGATACACGTCCCTTTGATTGCAGGGTCTGGAACGCTTCGTGTTCCTCTATGAAGACGCATGTGGCTTAAACACAATGCTAGAGAGCAAGCTGAAAAAGGCCGAAGCCACTATTGCGGACCAAGCAGCGATTGCAACCGCCAAATCAGAGCACTACGAAGCCAAGTACAAGGCAATGGCCCAAGAGCAGCAGTCTGCCATCAAGAAGATCACCCACGAGGCCCAAGCCAAGTCCGATGTTGCCCAGGTTCAACACGAGTAGGATATGGCTTCCTATCGGGAACGCCTCAAGAACTCTGTTGTCATCTCCCTCCTCCAGGCTAGATTGAAAATGGCCTATGAGGATAAGGCCCTGGGCTTCGAATGCACTTCATGGAATGTTAAGGCTTGGGAGATGAAGCTGAAAAATCTTGGTGGTAATCCTGCGGAGCCTCCTGTGAAGTCTGCTGCGGAAGAGCCTGCTAAGGTGGCCGAGAAGGTGGATGATGCTGATGCTACAAAGGATGCTGGTGGCAATGCTGGGAAGGATGCTGGAAAGGATACTGCTGATGAAAGCATGGTGGAAGAGGGTGCTGCCCCTTAATAGCAGTGAAGTGGGCGATGATGGATATTTGTGCCTAGGCCGGAGCCCACTTTTTTAAGTTTGTTGGGTATGCTTGTTAAAGAATTTCGATTTCCTGTCTTTAAACAATTTACTTTCCTGCATTAAGACAATATGATGGCCAAAGGTGGAGGGATCCTGAGTTTCAGTACGAAGCCCTTGGTCATAAGTTAGTATAGTTTATTTTGAACAATATAACAGTTGGAGGTGGATGGGTCTCGGTTTGAGATGAAGCCTTCAACTGTTAAGTAAATATGGTTAGAAACTAATTGTGCTTTTGGTGGATGGATCTCGGTTTGAGATGAAACCAAAAGCACAACTTTTGATATGTTAATAATATAACTTTCTTTTGGCCCTTATTTATTGTTGTTCAATTTTTATTTTTAGAAAGCTTGTTTTGATAACAGTTGTTGGACATGAATGCAGTTTTAATTTTTAATCCAAGTATCAAGTCCCAAACATTCCAACCAAATATCCTGAAGCATATTCAAAAATACATTTTGAAAGTATATCCTGAAAACATATCCTAATCAGGATTGTTTTGGTAAAAAATCAGGCTAGGATAATGCAACCAAATCTTTTGTTGTGAGGATTGATGCTTGAATCAATGAACAAATGTATGAACAACTTGCAAATGAAATGAACAAGTGACACAAGGATTTATACGAGGAAAAATCCCTTGATCAAGAGTTGATATCCGGCATAAAAAACCTCGGGTGATGGAAACTACCGATCACCAACTATAATTAAACAAATGATTGTTACAACTCGGGATGATAACAAGCTTGTTACAAGGATCACTAGTGTGCAAAAGTGTATGAAATCGCCAATGTATTGCAGAGAGCTTGCGAAAGTGTGTGTGTTTGCTAATGTGTTCTAACTCAAGCTTGTTATCCCCTTTAAAAATGGAAATAAACTAAATAACTAACTATCCGCAAATCGTGCCAGCCTCCCACTACTTCCATAACGGTTACACTAGCTGAACACATGCATAATACAAGAGCATATTCCCCAAGAATATCGACAAGACTTGGTCCAATGCGTATACTCCTGCAAAACAAGCTTAAACAAGATGAAGGCAACCATTAGTATAAGGATAACTACGAGGATCCTGGATCCTGATCCTGCAATGCCTTCTGAGGATCCTTAATTCAAACAGAATTAAGCATCAGTGATCCTGGCAGTACTTGAGGATCTGTGATCCTTAGGTTTAGAAAATCTATCCCTAACAATTGCCCCCAAAATATGAGGAGTAAAATGTAAATTAACGAGTCGTATTTTTTGATCTTATCTGCAACAAACTATCCAACAGAAAAATAGCCATTAGGATTGAACTAGCCATTACATGTCACGCATCACCGAAGTGACAACCTGCAGAATCATCATTATAAATAGGTTAGAGATACGGATTGATTTGCATTTAAATTCGAGCGATACTCCCTTTAAATCCTCATTCAAAGATCGATCAGGTATCTCTCTTCTCCTTCTCTCTTCATTTTCTTATTCTGTTCTTCTTTTCCGTTTCATCAAAACCTTAGAATGAAGCTACGATCCTCCCCTGCTAAGGATCACCAGAAAGATAGGCCCCTGAAAAGCCAAGGGATTATCAAAAACCCTTCGAAGGAACTCTGCTGCTTCACTGATCCGGAGATTGACCGGATTCGCCACTGTTTTCCTGCGGATACCGTCTTCAAGCCTTTCGACCCTTCTGCAAAGAGTGATCCTGTTTCGAACACATGGGTTGCTTTTCCGGCTACCCCTTTCCTGATAGGCTTTTCTTACCCATTCCCTACGTTTAGCCAATCCTTCTTCTCACTCACCGGTATGTGCTATATTCAGGCCATGCCGATGATGTGGAGAGTATTGTACACTTTAGAGAACATCATAGAACAGGAAGGCAAAGAGATAGGGATATCGGAATTGGTTGAGCTGTATAACCTTGTAAGCCATGGATCACACCGCTACCTGTTCAAACACAAACCCGGTGCTCCTCACCCAATCCTCAAGACCACAAAGAATGATACTAACTAGAAGAAGCGTTTCTTCTTTGTTAGGAGGGACTCTATCCCTGATGGGAAAGATCTCCCCATAAAGTGGACCACCCATGGTAGAATATAGGATCCTTATAGAAGGATCATAGGATAACTCTGTTTCCGCTGAGGATAACTGACCCTTTTCTATTTTCTATGCAGCCATCTCAGTCTCTCATATCATTCAGTCACCTGCAACAAAAGAGAGGATCGCTGCCTTTTGGAGCCTTGATCCCGCAGTCAGATCATTCCAAGCAAACACAAAGGATTCACAAGAAGTATCCTCCGGTTCAGTCACAATGTCAAGTAAGTGTTTAAACTGTATGTAAGTAAATAAATTCAGATTAAGGATACTTATCTGTTATTTGTCCTTTGTAGGTGCTAGAAGATCCTCGAAATTAGCTTCTCGCTTCAGCGTCATTGATCTTGATGTCGTCACTGCCCGATCCGGAAAGAAGAAATCTGCTGCTAGCCCAAGCGTTCCAATCCCTAAGCCTGTCACCTCCAAAGGCAAGGGAGGAAAGAAGAGGAAGTGCACTGAAGCTGATAATCTCGAAGGCCTGCCCCTCATCCGTCATCAATTTGAGGAATACTTCGCTGATGTAAGGATCCCTGATCCTTAATTCTACCCTGCACATTTAAGGACAACGGATCCTTAATTGAATCCTTCTTTCTTTGCAGAAATTTTTTGAGGTCCAGATGCTCTTTGATGCATATGTTGAAGAGGCTGAGCAGAAGGAGCTGGGCTTCCAAAAGATCTTCCTGGCTAGGGATCAAACCATCTCCACCCTCGAGAAAGAGCTCAACTTGGCAAAGAAGCAGGTGGTCATGGCCCAGATCAATGTTGATCATGAGAAGCATGAGGTGATGTAGGATGCTAAAGTTTCTGCTGCTATTGCTATGTACAAGATCAAACTGCAGATGGCCAAAGAAGCTGAGGATCCTAGCTTTGACAAGGCTACCTGGGACCAGGAGGGTTGGAAGGCCAAGCTGGCTGCGCTGGAGGATGACGAGGAGGCTGAGGAGGTCTTGGCAATCGAGGCAGGTGGCAGCAGGGCTAAGGATCAGGCTGGTGGTGCAGGAGCTGGAGGCGATGGTGATGGTGATGCAGCGAAGGTGTGAGCTGCAGAAATGGGCGATGATGGATTTATCTAGACGCGGCCGGAGCCCATTTTTTAGGATTTATGGTTTTTGGTTGTTGATGTTTTAAACAATGCTGGTCTGTACTTAAACAATAGTTTTTAGGGTTGAGGATCATGGATCCTTAGACAATAGGTAGGATAATGGGTGGTGGATGGATCCTCTGTTTGGGGGATGAAACCACTTCTTATCCTGCCGCCTTTATTTCCTGCACTTAGACCTTGTTAATATGGACACCCTTTGCCAACCCAAGTGGACGGGCCACGTTTAGCTGGTAGAAACTTGGGTTGGCAATTTTGACAACCTTTAAAGGGTTTAACTTATTTCTAATTAAATACAAGTTTAATCTTTTGGCTTATCATGTGTTGTTGTTTTTGTGAATATTTTATCTTTCAACTGTTGTAATATACTTTGTTTGAATTCATAAATAAAGAATAAAAGTTTAATAGATTATGTCAAAAAGTTTAGGATATGATCAAGGATCAAATATCCTATAATCGATAAATTCAAAAAAGTAGTGTAATTTAAGGATCATGTGTCCTGTTGTCAAAGAGTAAGGGTCACTTAGATAAATAAAGAATAAAATCAAAGTGATCAAGGATCATACCTGAGAATCCAAGTTAGGATCCTAAATCTTTAACATTTACAATCAGGATAACCAAAAGACAAACCTTCAAAATCCTGAAATGGAACATAACTTGGGACTAAGCCAATATAAGAGAAGAGTTAGCAACTAGGGACAAGCCCAACAATTCTGGGGACAAGCCCAATAAACTGGGGACAAGCCCAAAAAACTGGGGACAAGCCCAAAAAACTGGGGATAAGCCCAAATGATCTTGTGTAAACTGGAGTATGGCCCTCACTGGCGACTATCCAAACTTAGTGACATGAAAATGCCAAAACCTTAGCTAACGTGAAAACGTTAGAAACCTTAGGAACGGATGTATGGTACGTCTACCATTATACGTAGGATCCTACTGGGGACAAGCCCAACAATTCTGGGGACAAGCCCAAAAAACTGGGGACAAGCCCAAAAAACTGGGGATAAGCCCAAATGATCTTGTGTAAACTGGAGTATGGCCCTCACTGGCGACTATCCAAACTTAGTGACATGAAAATGCCAAAACCTTAGCTAACGTGAAAACGTTAGAAACCTTAGGAATGGATGTATGGTACGTCTACCATTATACGTAGGATCCTGAATACAGCCAGTACAATGAAATTGTCAGCCCCTAAAGCGGGTACTGGTCCCATTGCCATGAACTGCACCGGGATCATCATGCACTACTGGCGATACTGGGGACAGGCCCAAAAACTGGGGACTAGCCCAAATAACTGGGGTCAAGCCCAAAAAAACTGGGGACAAGCCCAAATAACTAGGGTCAAGCCCAAATAACTGGGGTCAAGCCCAAATAACTAGAGACTTCTGTGGATACTCAATCCTCTGTTAAGGATATATCAACCTTCTGCAAAACTCAGAATGAAGTGAAAGAAGGATAAAGGATCCAGGATCCTTCTCCTTATATATAAGATAATTAAAGAATTAAACAGATTAAAATTAGATCATTACCAGAATGAGGATCATCTATCCTCTAAGGATCCTTCGAGGATATGGGTCATGAATATAGCCAAGGATCCTGGATCCTTATTACATGAAGTATTTCTTCAAGTGGACAGCATTCCAAGCTCTTGGTAGTAAATCACCTTCCATTGTTAGCAATCGATATGCCCCCTTTCCTGCCTCAGCTTCGATCAGGTAGGGGCCTTCCCACTTTGGTGCCAATTTTCCATCAATAGGATTTGTGGTATTCTGAAATGCTTTCCTCAATACCATATCACCAACTTGAAACTTCCTAATCCTGACATTCTTATTGTAGGCTCCAGCCATCCTTTGTTGATAACTAGCCATCCTTATCCTTGCCAAATACCTGAGTTCCTCTATGGTATCCAAGTCTTGAACCAAGTTTTCAGCATTTCCTTCAGGATCACGGATGCTTGTTCTAGCAGTAGGGACCACCATCTCTGTAGGGATCACTGATTCTGCTCCAAACACTAAAGAAAATGGAGTTTGGCCAGTGGCATTCTTGGGAGTTGTCATGTCAGTCCATAGTACATAAGGTAGTTCTTCTGCCCACTTTCCTTTCTTGGATCCAAGCTTCTTCTTCAAGTTGTTGATGATGATCTTGTTGGATGATTCTGCTTGACCGTTAGCTTGTGGGTGGACTGGTGTTGATGTTATCATCTTAATCCCCCAGCTGTCACAAAAGTTAGTAGTTCTATTCCCAATAAATTAGGATCCATTATCACAAACACTTTCAGAAGGGATACCAAATCTAGTAATAATATTTCTTTTAATAAAGGATATCACTTCTTTTTCTCTGACTTGAGCGAAGGCTCAGCCTCTATCCACTTGGAGAAGTAATCAGTCATGGCAAGCATGAACACTTTTCCACCAGGTACCTTGGGAAGTTTACCAACTATATCCATTCCCCATCTCATGAATGGCCAAGAAGAGGATATAGGATGCAAAAGCTCTGCTGGCTGATGAAGGATATTACTATGTCTCTGACAAGCATCACACTTCTTGGCATAATCCACAGCATCCTTCTTCATAGTAGGCCAATAGTACCATGTCCTAAGGATCCTTGAGAACAATGCCCTACCCCCAGTGTGGTTTCCACAATCTCCTTCATAAAAATCTTTTAGGACTTCTTGGACTTCAGGATTCTCAATGCATCTTAGATATGTTCCTGCAAGAGATCGCTTATATAAAATGTTATTTAGTATTGTAAATTGAGATAACTTGATTTTGAAAGCCCTGGGGTTTTCTCCTCTAGGAATCTCTCCATGCTGCATATATCTCATGATTGGAAGGATCCATGATCCTGAATGAGATTGTGTATCATTACTAGGGATGATTGCATAATCTTCTCCTATCTCCATATCTATATGATCCTCAATAGCAGGAGTTAGGATATGAATAATAGGGATCTTGATATCCTCTGGAATCTTTAAGGATGATCCTAGGTTGGCCAATGCATCAGCTTCTGCATTCTCTTCTCTGGGTACCTGTGTCAAACTAAAGGAAACAAAAGAGAGTGCTAATTCTTTGACTATCTCTAAATATTTGATTAGCTTTTCACCTTTAACAACATAGGATCCATTAAAGTGATTAGTAATTAACAATGAATCTACATGTACCTCAAGATACCTGATCCTTATATGCTTGGCAATTTGCAAACCAGCTATCAAGGCTTCATATTCAGCCTCATTATTAGTAGTTTGAAACTCACAAGCTATGGAGTGGGGTATTATGTCCGCCTGTGGCGATTTTAGTAGTATTCCAAGCCCAGTTCCTTTGACATTAGAGGCTCCATCAGTGAAGAGTATCCAAGGATCCTTAGTTTCTTCAAGCTGTTGGACTTCTAACTCAGCTTCCCTTTGCAAGTCACTACTGAAATCTGCCACAAAGTCAGCCATGGCTTGGGATTTAATGGCAGTTCTAGGCTCATATCTTATATCATAAGCACTGAGCTTCATTGCCCATTTGGCTATCCTTCCTGACATTTCAGGTTTCCTGAGAACATTCTTAATTGGAAAATTAGTCTTAACAATAATGGCATGAGTTTCAAAATAATGTCTTAATTTAGTAGATGCCATAATCAAAGCAAGGATAAGTTTTTCTAAATGTGAATACCTGGATTCAGCATCAAGCAAACTCTTTCTTACATAATAGACATGATGTTGTGTACCTTCGTGATCCTTAACAAGGACTGCACTTACTGCTTTGGAAGAGACTGCCAAGTATAAGGATAATACATCCCGTTTCTCTGGTTTCATCAAGGAAGGAGCTGAGGATAGGTAATCCTTAAGGGCTTTGAGAGCATTTTCATGCTTTTCAGTCCACTCAAATTTCTTGTTCTTTCTCAAAATGTCATAGAATTCCTTGCACTTTTCTGATGACTTTGATATGAACCTGTTCAAGGCCGCGATCCTCCCTGTCAACCTTTGCACATCCTTGGCATTGGCAGGAGATTTTATATTCACAATTGCCTTGATTTGCTCTGGACTTGCTTCAATGCCTCTTTTTGTAACCATATAGCCTAGGAATTTGCCTGCTTTAACACCAAAATGACACTTGGAAGGATTTAGTTTCATATTAAATTTATCAAGGATATCAAATGCTTCCTCCAAGTCTTTAAGGTGATCCTCAGCTTGCTTGGACTTAACCACTATGTCATCTGTTTTGGTCAAAAATCAAGCAAAGATAATGCAACCAAATCTTTTGTTGTGAGGTGTGATGCTTGAATCAATGAACAATATTAAGGATCACTCAGAAATGTAATGAACAAGTGACACAATGATTTATACGAGGAAAAAGCCCTTGATCAAGAGTTGATCTCCGGCATAAAAAACCTCGGGTGATGGAAACTACCGATCACCAACTCAGATTAAACAGAAAATGTATTACAACTTTGGATGATAGCGGGCTAATTACAAGGATCACTAGAGTGTAATGTGCAAAAAAGTGAGTAATCGGCGAACAAACTGTCGAGAGTTGATGAGAGCAGTTACGAGTGTGTGTGTTTAGCCAAAATAGCCAAGTGTTCTAATCTAGCTCGCTATCCCCTTATAAATTTGGAAAATATCTAAACTAACTAACTATCCGCATTTCGTGCAAGTCTTCCACGACCTCCATAACGTCCATATTAGTCAAGCACGTGCGGAATAAAAAGGGAATATGCTCCAGGAATATCGCCAAGACCAAGTCCAAGAACCTACTCCTGCAAAACAACTTCATATTCAAAGCAGACAATCGTTAGTTTAAGGATCACTATGATGATCCTGGATCCTGATCCTACAATACACTCTGAGGATCACTAATTCAAACAGAATTGAGGATCCCTAAGCCCGACAGTAATTGAGGATCACTGATCTTTGGAAGATCCTCCCTTAACAATTGCCCCCAAAATATAAGGAGTAAAGTGAAAATAAACGAGTTATATTTTCTCGTTCTTATCCGTACAAATCAACGGATATATAGCCGTTACATCCTGACTAGCCGTTGCCAATCTGACGTCATTGAAGTGACTATCCTGCAAAATCATGATTATAAATTGAAGTTAGAGATAAGGGTTAGGAAGCATTTAAATTCGTGCGTTTCATCCTTTAAATCCTCATTCGAATATCTGATCAGGTACTTCTCTTTCCTTTCTCTCTTCACATTCACATTCTCATTCTGTTTCTTCTTCTTCACCATCATCATGACCAAGATGATGCTAAGATCTTCACCGACTAAGGATCACAAAAAGGACAGTCCTTTGAAGAGCCAAGGGATCATCGCAGACTCTGCGAAGGAACGATGATGCTTTACTAATCCGCAGATAGACAGTGTTAGGGCATGAATTTTATGCTAAGGATCATCTATCCTGAGACTGGGCATGGATCATGGATCCTTAATGGATGATGTAGATAGTCTGAGGACCCAGAGTCTGAGGATCACGAGTCTGAGGATCACGAGTCTGAGGATCACGAGTCTGAGGATCCAGGATCCTTAACAGAACTTATAATTTCTAACAATTGTCACGTTTTTAATATTTATATGCAGATAATGGACGTAGTGGACTCACTCTCAGCTGGAATTTAGGGGAATATTCCATTAAGATGCCCCACATGTGCTATTTTCACAACGGTTATGGAGTAGACATGATCTTCCTTGAAAATAGGACTTTTTGTTAGCTTATTTAGGGGGTATTGAGCTGATAGAACACAATTAATTTCGTCACAATACCTCTACAATTCCCTCTCAAACACACACACACTAGAATTCCTTGTAACAAGCTCAATAACTTCCAAAGTTGTAATCTTTTTATGCAATATAGTTGGTGATCGGTAGTTTCCATCACCCGAGGTTTTTTATGCCGGAGATCTTCTAAAGATCAAGGGCTTTTTCCTCGTATAAATCTCGGTGTTCATCATTGATTTCATATACTTGTCGTTCATACAATTAACCAAGCATCATTCCTCACAAAAGCAAATTTGGTTGCATTATCCTTGTGTGATTTTTGACCAAAACAGTTTGGCGCCCACCGTGGGGCAATTGGTGCTTCATTTCTGAGAAATTTTGTTCATTTCGGTTCATCACCTTCAACCACATGGCTTCTCAAGGAAAAACTTCTTCAAGTTCCATGTCGGCGGTTACCTCATCACAGGGCATTCCACCGTTACATCATCTTATCCCTGCATTCCAGAAGAATGCTGAGAATGCTCCAAAGAAGACAACCCCCGTTTTCACAAAACCAACTGTTGTTTCTTCCTCTACACTTACTAACAGTGATCTTTATGCTTTGATTTTGCAGATGAGAGGATACATGCAACAACAGGACGAAACTAATGGCAGGATCCTTTACGAAATTGATAAAATCAGCAGAGGATCACTCCCCTTTGATGCTGGGGTCGCTGAATTTCGACACTCCGGTCATAACTTCCCGGCACTTTGCAGCTCCAGATGTCCAATACCAGGGTGGATCAACAGGAATGCGTTCTGGATCATCGGCAATGTCTCAGGATCAAGGATCCTCTTTCCAGCCTTCAGGATCCTCATTTTAGCATCAGGGATTCTTCACCAGTTTAGGAGAATGCAAGGGGACGCAGCCAATTCAAGGATCCTCTCAGGTTCAAGGATCCTCTCAGGTTCAAGGATCCTCTCAGGTTCAAGGATCCTCTCAGGTTCAAGGATCCTCTCAGGTTCAAGGATCCTCTCAGGTTCAAGGATCCTCTTAGGTTCAAGGATCCTCTCAGATTCAAGGATCCTCTCAGGTTCAAGGATCCTCTCAGGTTCAAGGATCCTCTCAGGTTCAAGGATCCTCTCAGGTTCAAGGATCCTCATCTCAGGTTTCCGGATCCATGGATTATCCTCCAAGACCTTCATTCACAGCACATCAAGGATCCAACATCTTCCAGGATCAAGGATACTTAAGGAGTGTGCAACCCGGAAGTTCAGATGTTCATCTAGGAGACTTCATACCGATGCAGACTATTGCTTCTTCTGGTCCCTCAGATACAGCAATCAACCAAGATATGGCTAAGGAATTGCAGAAACTCAAAGATATGATATCCAGCATTCCAGGAGTGGTTAAGCCCATTCCTGAATATCCAGATGGAAGTCACAAGGGAAAGAATGGAGATTAATCCCATTCCTGAGAGGTTAAAAGAAGCATGTCTATGCAAGGGTTTTGGATCCACACTCACAGGATCTGCTCTTAAATGGCTGCTAAGTCTTCCCCCTTACTCTATTACTCCATTTGCTAATCTAGTTAATCTGTTTAATAGTCGATTTTCATGTAGTAGAAAATTTGAACGATTAACTAGTGATCTATATAGGGTAACACAAAGTCAAAATGAATCACTTAGAGATTACATCACTAAGTTTAGTAAAGAATCCTTAGATATCCCTAACCTGGATATTGCTACGGCTGTAGAAGCCTTTAAAACGGGTTTGCTTAGGGATTCATTGTTCTATGATGATCTTGTCATGACCCCTTGCAGGAACTTAGATGAGGAAAGGAATAGGGCCCTTAGGTTCATCCGTTTAGAGGATGACAAAAGGATCCACGAGAGATTGTCAGGATCCTTAAAGCAAGACAAATAAGGATCCTATCTCAAGGATAACTGATCCAAGCAATACTCCAAGCATGACAACCAGAATGTGCATGCTGTGGAACAAGAGGAAGATGGTGAGGATTATCCTCCTATTTCTGAATATTGTTTTTCTGCTGATAATAATGAACTAATCCTTTCTATGCAGAGTTTAGGTGACAAGGTTAGGTGGCCAAGGAAGAATGACAAACCGCCTGCCACCAAAGACGAATCAAAATGGTGTGCTTACCATGGGGATTCTGGTCATCTCACAGATGAGTGCATAACATTAAGGAAGAAGATAGGTTATCTTTTGAGCAAAGGATACTTGAAGGAATTGCTTGGAAGGAAAAAGTCAAGGATCAAGGATCCTGAGAAAGTTCCTGAAAAAGCTCTTCCTCCACTAGCTGATGCTCAAATCATCCATTTCATCTCTGGAGGTTCTCAGCAGCTAAGAGACATGCAAAGGAAACAAAGATGGAGAATAGGGACAGACCTGTTCGAACTTCCATCCTTACCCAGGAAAAAGTCATATACTTTGATGGGGATGACCGTGTTGACATACATGATCCTCATCATGACGGTTTGGTTATTACATTATTTATATCTAACCATTTTCTTCATAGGATTCTCATTGATGGGAAAAGCTCAGTGAACATAATCCAGTTGGATGTCCTCAATAGAATGGACATCCTTGAATCCGATATTATCTAAAGATTATCTGTCCTTGTGGGATTCAGTGGAGAGACAAAGATTACATTGGGGGACATCAAACTTCCTATCTATATAGAGGGAGTGAATTATGTTAAAAAATTCTATGTTATTGATTGCTTATCTTGCTGTAATGTTATCTTTGGCAGGCCATGGATACACGATATGAAGGCAGTCCCCCTCAACATATCATCAATGTGTCAAGCTCCCAACTCTGTGAGATATGGTGAAGATAGAAAGTGATCAGCAGGAGGCAAAGAACTGTTACACTTCTTCAATGAAGCCAGCCTCCAAGGAGCAAGACGTCATGGAGGCAAGAGAGCAAGACATCAAGGATATTCTGTTGAACCCAGAGGATCCTGAATCCAAAATTTTTATAGGATCTGGGATCCTAGACAATATTGAGCAGGATTTAGTATCCTTCTTGGAAAGAAGAAAATCTACCTTTGCTTGGAAACATGAAGATATGACATGTATATCTAAGAATGTTATTACTCACAAACTTGGTATTGACAGGTCTTTCAAGCCAATACACCAAAAAAGGAGAAAGTTTGCACTTGAAAGGAATGCCATTATCCAAGAAGAGGTAGAAAAATTGCTCAAGGCAAGTTTGAGTGGACTGATAAGCATGAAGTTGCACTCAAGGTTCTAAAGGATTATCTATCCTCAGCACCAGCCCTGATGAAACCAGAAAATGGAGAATCGTTATCCTTATACTTAGCTATTTCAGCTAAAGCAGTAAGTGTGATCCTAGTTAAGGATCATGAAGGCTCTCAACATCCGGTATAATATGTAAGTAAAAGTCTAGTTGATGCTGAGGCCAGGTATTCTCATTTAGAGAAATTAATTCTTGATTTAATTATGGCTTCTGCTAAACATAGACATTCTTTAGAAACTCACACCATTATTGTGAAAACTAACCTTCCTATCAAGAATGTTCTCAGGAAACTTCAAATGTCAGGTAGAATGGCAAAGTGGGCAATCAAGCTTATTGCATATGACATTAAGTATGAACCCAGGACTGCCATCAAGTCCCAAGCTTTAGCTGACTTTGTGGCTGATTCCAGTAGTGATCTACAAAGGGAAGCTGAATTAGAAGTTCAACAACTTGAGAAGACCAAGGATCCTTAGACACTCCTCACGGATGGAGCTTCAAATGTTAAAGGAACTGGAAAAAGCACACTACTAAAATCGCCACAGGGGGACATTATACCCCAATCCATTGCATGTGAATTCCAAACCACTAATAATGAGGCTGAGTATAAGGCCTTGATAGCAGGTTTGCAATTAGCTAATAATATGAGGATCAGGTATCTTCAAGTATATGTAGATTCTCTATTAATTACTAATCATTATAACAGTTCTTACACTGTCAAAGGTGAAAAGCTAATCAAGTACTTAGAAATAGTCAGGAAACTGGCAGACTCTTTTGCTTTTTTCAGTCTATCACAGGTACCCAGAGAAGAGAATGCAGAAGCTGATGCTCTAGCCAATCTTGGATCATCACTGAAGATTCCAGAGGATGTGAAAATACTCATCATTCATGTCTTAGCCCCTGCTATTGAAGATCACATAGCTATGGAGATAGCAGAGGATTCTGCAATCATACCTAGTGATGGTGCACAATCAAATTCAGGATCCTGGATCCTTCCGATCCTGAGATATATACAACATGGAGAGATTCCTACAGGAGAAAACCCCATAGCTTTCAAAGTCAAGGTATCTTAATTCACCATACTAAATGACATGTTATACAAGATATCTCTTGCAGGTCCCTAGTTGCGGTGCATTGAGGATCAAGAAATTCAAGGAGTTCTAAAGGATTTTCATGAAGTAGACTATGAAAATCACACTGGGAGCAGAGCACTATTCTTAAGGATCCTCAGAACAGGATGTTATTGGCCTATGAGGAAGAAGTATGCTGTGGAATACACAAAGAAATGTAATGCTTGTCAAAGACACTGCAATATGCTTCACCAACCAGCGGAACCTCTGTATCCTATGGCTAGTTATCAACAAAGAGTAACTGGAGCTTACAAGAAGAATCTCAGGTCCCAACTTAATTGAAGCTGAATCAGGAATGGGGGCATATCGTTTGTTAAAAATGGATGGTGATCGGAACCAAGAGCTTGGAATGCTGTTCATCTAAAGAAATACTTTAAGTAAGAAGGATCAGGGATCCCTAGCGATACCAATATTCTGATTAAGGATCCGGGATCCTCAAAGGATATATGATTCTACATTTGGTAACACATTACTTTCATTTTCATTCATTTTATTCTTATTACTTATCATAAGTTAAAGATGTTAATCAGTTAACATCTATTTTCACAAAGTTTAAGCTTTTGCAGAGTTGTTATCATTTTACAGAAGATCAAAGTGGTTGGCCAACTCTCCAAAGTTTATTTGGGCTTGTCCCCAGTTTGTAGGGCTTGTCCCCAGTTATTTGGGCTTGTCCCCAGTTTTGGGCTTGTCCCCAGTTTTGGGCCTGTCCCCAGTTTCGCCAGTAGCGCACGATGATCCTGGTGCAGTTCAAGGCAATGCGACCAGTACCCACTTTAGGGGCTGACAATTTCATTGTACTGGCTGTATTCAGGATCCTACGTATAATGGTAGACGTACCATACATCCGTTCCTAAGGTTTCTAACATTTTCACGTTAGCTAAGGTTTCGGCGTTTTCACGTCGCTTAAGTTTGGATAGTCGCCAGTGAGGGCCATACTCCAGTTTACACCCGTTTATTTGAGCTTGTCCCCAGTTTGTTGGGCTTGTCCCCAGTTTGTTGGGCTTGTCCCCAGTTTATTTGGGCTTGTCCCCAGTTATTATGGGTTCATTCCCAATTATTTGGCTTGGTCCCAAGTTTATTTTTCTTACAGGATATTGGAGCTCTAAAGTTATACAAGTTCTGACGATAAGGATCCTTGATCCTAGAAGCTTTACCTTTCATAGTTTGCTTATTCAGCAATAATTTACAAGGATATAGAATCCTAACTTGGATTCTCTGGTATGTTATATTCTAACTTTTTCTAAGCTATAAGTTGTCTCTTATCCTTTTTGGTTAAGGATCATTGATCCACATTTATATGAACACTTCAAGTTTTTTGTTAAAAGTTTAACATTATCATCAGATTTCCAATAACTTTCCAGTTGTTTGGCGATGATATCTTTGGAAATAGAAAGCATATATGGAAAATAAAAAGGGAAGAAACAATTACAGATGTAGCTAAAAATGTTTAATGTTATTACCCATTCATTATGTATCAAAATCATCTGGCCTGGATTTCACCAGCAAAACCGTGGACCATCCACCCAGGCCAGACATGGCTATCTAATAGTTAAAGTGTCTATGCAGAAATTAAAATGCAGGAAGGTTTATAGCGAACACTATAGAAGGATTCATCTTCCACAAACAGAATGATCTTTTAGTCTGTAAAGGCATTTGAGGAGTTATATCTAACTCTATATTTTGCAATTATGATTATAGCAGGTCTTATCAGTGACGACAGGCAGTGTAACGACTAGCTACCAGCAGCAACGGCTAGTCCGCTTCTAACGGAAATATGACAGCTGTGAATCCTTATCACAACTGCCATATTGGGGGCAATTGTTAGGGCATGAATTTTAAGCTAAGGATCATCTATCCTGAGACTGGGCATGGATCACGGATCCTTAATGGATGATGCAGATAGTCTGAGGACCCAGAGTCTGAGGATCACGAGTCTGAGGATCACGAGTCTGAGGATCCAGGATCCTTAACAGAACTTATAATTTCTAACAATTGTCACATTTTTAATATTTATATGCAGATAATGGACGTAGTGGACTCACTAACAGCTGGAATTTAGGGGAATATTCCATCAAGATGCCCCACATGTGCTATTTTCACAACGGTTATGGAGTAGACATGATCTTCCTTGAAAATAGGACTTTTTGTTAGCTTATTTAGGGGGTATTGAGCTGATAGAACACAATTAATTTCGTCACAATTGTTTTGGTCAAAAATCAGACGAGGATAATGCAACCAAACTCTTTGTTACGGGGTATGATGCTTGAATTGGTAAACAACAATGAGGATCACTATGAAATGAATTGCACATGAGACACAAAGATTTATACGAGGAAAAAGCCCTTGATCAATGAATGATCTCCGGCATAAAAAACCTCGGGTGATGGAAACTACCAATCACCAACTCAAATTAAACAATAATTCTTTTACAACTTCGGATGATAACGAGCTAAATACAAGGATCACTGTAGTGTATCGTGTAGAAAGGTATGAAAAATGCTAAGTGTTTTGCCGAGAGCTGGTGAGTGCAGTTGTACGAGTGTGTGTAGCCAAAAAATAGCCAAGTGTTGTCTAATTAGGTCGCTACCCCTTTTAAATTTAGTAAAATATCTAAATAACTAACTATCCGCAATTCATGCCTTCTCCCCACGATCTCCATAACGTTCACCATGGTCAAGCACGTGCGGAATAAGCGTGGAATATTCTTCAGGAACGTTACCAAGACTAAGTCCAAGCTGGTATTCCTGCAAAACATCATCGAATTCAAAGCAGACAATCATTAGTATAAGGATCCTTAGGATGATCCATGATCCTGATCCTGAAGCACTTCTGAGGATCACTAACTGACACAGAAGTAAGGATCACCAAACAGGATAACAATTGAGGATCACGGGGCATTCAAAAATCCGCCCCTAACAATTTCCCCCAAAATATAAGGAGTAATATTGTAAATAAACGAGTTGTATTTTGTTGATCTTATCCGTAACAGACTAACGGATAACTAGCCGTTGAAGAAGGACTAGCCGTTGCAAACCTGACGTCACTGAAGTGACAATCCTGCAAATTATCATTATAAATAGGAGTTAGAGATAGGATCAATTTGCATTTAAATTCAAGAGAAACTCCCTTTAAATTCTCAGCCGAAGATCAATCAGGTATCTCTTTTCCTATTTCTCCTTCTCTTACTCTGTTTTTCTTTCTTTACCAACATCACGTTAAGAATGATGCTCCGGTCCTCCCCCACCAAGGATCACCAGAAGGATAGCCCCTTGAAGAGTCAAGGGATCATCAAAGACTCAGCGAATGAGAGGTGTTGCTTTTCTGATCCACATGTAGATAAGATCCGGTACTGCTTTCCGGTGAACACCTTTTTCAAACCCTTCGATCCCACTGTTCTGAGCGACTACATTTCTGAGACATGGGTTGCCTTTCCGGTTACCCCATTCACCATAGGATACACCTATCCTTTTCCAGCTTTTACCCAATCCTTTTTCTCCCTTACCGGCATCTCCTACATCCAAGCTATGTCGATGATCTGGAGGGTCTTATATACCCTTGAAAGGATCATAGAGCAGGAAGGGGTTGATTTAGGAATGTCAGAACTGGCAGAGATGTATGATCTCACGACGTTTGGATCCCACCGATATCTGTTTAAGCGAAAACCCGGCGAAGAACATCCCATTTTTAAAGCCACCAAGAACGATACAAACTGGAAACGACGCTTTTTCTTTGTCAGAAGGGATACCATTCCAAACGGAAAGGATCTACCAAGGAAGTGATCCACCCATGGTAGGACAGAGGATCCAGAGAAGGATCACCAGGTAATCTTGCTCTTGTGATAGGATCACTAACTCCCTTTTGTTTTATGTTATGCAGCTGTCACTGTTTCACACCTCATACCATCTCCTGATACTAAGGAAAGGCTTGTTGTTTTTAGAAGACTCGGTCCTGAAACAAGATCATTCAAGACAATCACCCAGGATTCTCAAGAGGTATCCTCAGGCTCAGTCACCATGTCAAGTAAGTATCCTGCTTTTTATATAGTTAAAGATTTAAATAAATAGTTAAACAGAAATAGGATAAGGATACTTGTCTTGCTTTGAATGTGTAGGTGCCGGAAAAGCTTCCAAGCCTGCCTCCCAGTTCAACATGGCTGACCTTGACACTGTTCGATCCAGAAAGAAGAAGGCCATTGCCAGCCCTAGTGTCTCCATCCCCAAGGCACCCACTAAAGGAAGGGGTGGCAATAAGAGGAAAAACTCTGAGATAGAGGACCTACAAGGCCTTCCACTGATCCGCCACCAGTTCCTTGAATACTTCAATGACGTGAGGATCACCAATTCTGCCTAGGTATCCTACTTATTTGAGGATCACCTGATCTTGAACTGCTTTGTCTCTTTTGCAGAAATTTGCTGAGATTGAAGACTACGTGGGGAGCATTGAGGAGCTGGATAAGAAGATTGCTGACCTCCAACAAGTTGCAGTGCTCAAGGATCTTAAGATTGCTGATCTCGAAAAAGCCCTTCAAGACGCCAAGACTAAGACAGCTAAGATCTTGATCGACATTGACTACGAGAAGCATGATCTCATAGAAGGTGCAAAGGTCTCCGCTGCCATCACAATGTACAAGACAAAAATGAAGATGGCCCAGGAGGCTCAAGATCCTGACTTCGACAGAAGCAGCTGGGATGTTGAGGGTTGGAAGGCGAGGTTAGCTGATCTGGAAGATGATGAGGAGGCTGAGGAGGTTTTAGCGATCGAGGCTGGAAGCAGTGGAAAGGATCATGTGAAGGATACCGAAGCTGGAGGGGATGAAGATGCAGCGAAGGTGTAGGCTGCATGATTGGGCGATGATGGACATTTCTAGACGTAGCCGGAGCCCAATTTTTTAAATTCGGTAGTAGTTTGTTTTGTGGTTGTGCTGTTTTTAAACAATGATGGTCTGTGTTTGAACAATAGTTTTAGGATTAAGGATCTAGGATCCTTTGGATAATAGGTAGGATTACAAATGGTGGAGGGATCCTCTGTTTAGGGGATGAAGCCATTGTGATCCTACCGCCTTTTGATTTCCTGCACTTGCTATAACCGCATTAACAATGGACACCCGTTGCCAACCCATGTGGACGGGCCACGTTTTGCTGGTAGAAACGTGGGTTGGCAATTTTGACAACCTTTGTTAATAAAATAACTTTAATCTTTTTTGGCTTATCTTATGTTGTTATCCTTGTTTGTCCTTTTAATTTTCAATTGTTTTGATGTACACTTGTCTGAGTAAGAAAAGTTGAACACATTAGATAAAAAAATTTAGGATATGATCCAGGATCAAATATCCTATAGTTGAAAAATTCCAAAAAGTGGTATATTTTAAGGATCATGAGTTCAGTTGTCAAAGTATTAGGGTTATTCAAATAATCAATGAATAAAATCAAAATAGTTAAGGATCATACCCGAGGATCCAAGTTAGGATCATAACCCTTAATACTATAACCAGGATAACCATAGGACAAACCTTAGTAAGAGGTAAGGATCAAGGATCCTTGGCTGTTTAACTTCGAAGACCTGAAATAGAACATAACTTGGGACTAAGCCATTATAAGATAAAAGTTAGCAACTGGGGACAAGCCCAAAGGATAACTGGGGACAAGCCCAAGGATAATTGGGGACAAGCCCAAGGATAACTGGGGACAAGCCCAAGGATAACTGGGGACAAGCCCAAGGATCGTGTGTGAACTGGAGAATGGCCCTAACTGGCGACTATCCAAACTTAGTGGCATGAAAATGCCAAACCTTAGCTAATGTGAAAAGGTTAGAAACCTTAAGAACAGATGTATGGTACGTCTACCATTATACGTAGGATCCTACGTGTAGCTAGTACAATGGAATTATCAGCCCCTAAAACGAGTACTGGTCCCACTGCCATGAACTATACCAGGATCATCGTGCGCTACTGGCGGAACTGGGGTCAAGCCCAAATAACTGGGGTCAAACCCAAGTAACTGGTTGCTTTTGTGGATAATCATCCTTTTGCTAAGAGTACCTGAACCTTCAAAACTCAAAATCACGTGAAAGGGGGATAAAGGATGCAGGATCCTTATCCTTATGTGAGAAAGTAAGGAAATGAAATAGTTTAAGATTAGAATGTTACCAAAATGAGGATCATCTGTGCTTTAAGGATCCTTTAAGGATATTTATCATGTGAGGATCATGGATCCTTATCACATGAAGTATTTCTTCAAATGGACAGCATTCCAGGCTCTAGGTAGCAAATCACCTTCCATTGTTAGCAATCGATATGCCCCCTTTCCTGCCTCAGCTTCAATCAAGTAAGGTCCTTCCCATTTTGGTGCCAACTTTCCTTCAGCAGGATTGGTGGTATTCTGAAATGCTTTCCTTAGTACCATATCACCAACTTGGAATTTCCTGATCCTGACATTTTTGTTGTAGGCTCCAGCCATTCTTTGCTGATAACTGGCCATCCTTATCCTTGCCAAATCTCTGATTTCTTCTATAGTATCCCGGTCTTGAACCAAGTTCTCATCATTTTCCTCAGGATCACGAATACTTGTTCTAGCAGTTGGAACCATCATTTCTGTAGGGATCACTGATTCTGCCCCAAATACCAAAGAGAATGGAGTTTGGCCTGTAGCGTTCTTACGAGTTGTCCTATCAGCCCAAAGCACATAAGGTAGTTCTTCTGCCCATTTCCCTTTCTTGGATCCAAGATTCTTCTTCAAATTGTTGATGATGATCTTATTGGAGGATTCTGCCTGACCATTAGCTTGTGGGTGGATTGGTGTTGATGTTATCATCTTAATCCCCCAGCTGTCACAAAAGTTAGTAGTTTTGCCCCCAATGAATTGGCAACCATTATCACATATAATTTCAGAAGGAATACCAAATCTAGTTATAATATTTCTTTTAATGAAGGATATAACTTCCTTTTCTCTGACTTGGGCCAAAGCTTCAGCCTCTATCCACTTGGAGAAGTAATCAGTCATAGCAAGCATGAACACTTTTCCACCAGCTGCCTTAGGGAGCTTACCAACTATATCCATGCCCCATCTCATGAATGGCCAAGTGGAGGATATAGGATGCAATAATTCAGCTGGTTGATGAAGGATATTGCTGTGTCTCTAACAAGGATCACACTTCTTAGCATACCCCACAGCATCTCTCTTCATAGTTGGCCAATAGTATCCTGTCCTCAGGATCCTTGAGAATAATGCCCTGCCCCCAGTGTGGTTTCCACAATCTCCTTCATGGAAGTCTTTTAAAACTTCTTGGATTTCAGGATCCTCAATGCATCTTAAATATGGTCCTGCAAGAGATCGTTTATACAACATATTATTTAAAATTGTGAATTGAGATACCTTAATTTTGAAAGCCCTAGGGTTTTCTCCTGTAGGAATCTCTCCATGTTGTATGTATCTCATGATTGGAAGGATCCATGATCCTGAATGAGATTGATTATCATCACTAGGGATGATTGCAGAATCCTCTCCTATCTCCATAGCCACATGATCCTCGATAGCCGGGGTCAGGATATGGATAATAGGGATCTTGATATCCTCCGAGATCTTTAAGGATGATCCTAAATTGGCTAATGCATCTGCCTCTGCATTCTCTTCCCTTGGTACCTGTGTCAAACTAAAGGATACAAAAGAGAGTGCCAATTCTTTGACTATCTCCAAATATTTGATTAGCTTTTCACCTTTAACAGCATAGGATCCATTAAAGTGATTAGTGATTAACAAAGAATCTACATCTACCTCAAGATACCTGATCCTCATATGCTTAGCAATTTGCAAGCCAGCTATCAAGGCTTCATATTCAGCCTCATTGTTAGTGGTTTGGAACTCTTAAGCTATAGAGTGGGGTATTATGTCCCCCTGTGGCGATTTTAGTAGTATTCCAAGCCCTGTTCCTTTGACATTTGAGGATCCATCAGTATAGAGTATCCAAGGATCCTTGGTCTCCTCTAGCTGCTGAACTTCTAACTCAGCTTCCTTTTGCAAATCACTACTGAAATCTGCCACAAAGTCGTCTAATGCTTGGGATTTAATGGCTGTCCTGGGCTCATATCTTATATCATATGCACTAAGCTTCACTGCCCACTTAGCCATCCTTCCTGACATTTCAGGTTTCCTGAGGACATTCTTAATTGGAAAATTAGTTTTGATGATAATGGCATGAGTTTCAAAATAATGTCTCAATTTAGTAGATGCCATAATTAATGCAAGGATAAGTTTTTCTAAGTGCGAATACCTGGATTCAGCATCAAGTAAACTCTTACTTACATAATAGACAGGATGTTGTGTACCTTCGTGATCCTTAACAAGGACGACACTTACTGCTTTTGAGGATACCGCGAGATATAAGGATAACACATCTCCTTTTTCTGGTTTCATCAAAGCCGGGGCCGAGGATAGGTAATCCTTAAGAGCTCTTAAGGCACTTTCATGCTTCTCAGTCCACTCGAATTTCTTGTTCTTCCTTAGGATATCATAGAATTCCTTGCACTTTTCTGAGGATTTGGATATGAATCTGTTTAAAGCTGCAATCCTGCTTGTTAACCTCTGAACATCCTTAGCATTGGCAGGGGACTTGATGTTCACTATAGCTTTGATTTGTTCTGGACTGGCTTCGATGCCTCTCTTTGTCAACATATATCCTAAGAATTTACCTGCTTTAACACCAAAGTGACATTTTGAAGGATTAAGTTTCATGTTATATTTGTCAAGGATATTGAATGCTTCTTCCAAATCTCTTAGGTGATCCTCAGCCTTTTTTGATTTTACCACCATATCATCTATGTAAACCTCCATAGTCTGTCCAATCTGATCCTTGTACATCATATTCACTAGCCTTTGATAAGTTGCACCTGCATTTCTTAGTCCAAATGGCATAGCAATATAACAGTATATACCAGTTGGAGTCATAAAGGCTGTATCCTCTTGATCGGATGGTTCCATTTGAATTTGTTGAAATCCAGATGAAGCATCCATAAAAGTTAACAGTTCATGACCCGCAGTTGCATCCACCATGGGGTCAATGTGGGGTAATGGGAAAGGATCCTTGGGACATGCCTTATTTAAATCGGTGAAATCGACACATACCCTCCACTTTCCGTTTTTCTTTTGAACAACAACCACATTGGCCAACCATCTTGGATACTTGACCTCTCTAATCATACCTGCTCAGAGTAATTTCTCTACCTCCTCCTGGATAATGGCATTTCTTTCTGGTGCAAATTTCCTCCTCTTTTGATGGATTGGTTTGAAGGACCTATCAATGCCAAGTTTGTGAGTGATTATATCTTTAGATATACCTGTCATGTCTTCGTGTTTCCATGCAAAGGTAGTCTTTCTCCTTTTGAGGAAGGATATGAGGTCTTCCTTTATTTCGCCAAGGATCCCTGATCCTATATAAACTTTAGATTCAGGATCCATAAGGATTTCTACTACATCCTGTTCTCTTGCCTCCAAGACATCCCTTGGAGGACGCTTTAATTGTTATTGCTCCCTTGACTTTGATGCTGGTTTCATTGATGAGGTGTAGCGGTTCTTAGCCGCTTGCTGATCACTATCAATCTTCACTATTCCCCAAGGACTAGGAAGCTTCACACATTGATGATAAGTGGATGGGACTGCCTTCATGTCATGTATCCAAGGCCTGCCAAGGATAACATTACAACAAGATAAACAGTCAGTAACACAAAACTTTTGGTAAGAATGTAGGCCTTCGATATAGATTGGGAGTTTAATGTCCCCCAGAGTATTCTTAGTCTCGCCACTGAATCCCACGAGCACAGAGGATCTTGGTATGATATCGGATTCAGGAATATTCATCTTCTTGAGGACATCAAGCTCGATAATGTTCACAGAGCTTCCTCCGTCTATAAGGATCCTGCGAACAAAATGGTTAGAAATAAAAAGAGTGATAACCAAACCATCATGATGAGGATCCTGAATGTCAACACGATCATCCTCATAAAAAGTTATAACTTTTCCTTCGGAGACACTAGATGTTCGAATGGGTCTATCTCCATCATCCATCTTGGTTTCCTTTGCATGTCTTTTAGCTGCAGAGAAGGATGTTCCACAAATGTCTGATCCTCCAGAAATAAAGTTTATAACTTGTGCATCTGCTGGAGGGGTTGGAGCTTTCTCTGGGATCCTTTCAGGATCCTGAGTCCTTGACTTCTTTCTCCCCAATAATTCTTTCAAGTGCCCCTTGCTCAAAAAGTATCCAATTTCTTTTCTCAGTGCGATGCATTCTTCTGTGAGATGCCCAAAATCTTCATGATATGCGCACCACTTTGACTTGTCTTTAGTTGCAGCTGGTCTGTCATTTTTCCTGGGCCACCTAGCTTTATCACCTAAGTTCTGCATCGCAAGGATTAGTTCATTGTTATCAACAGAAAAACAATATTCGGAAATTGGAGGATAATCCTCATCATCCTCTTCTTGTTCAACAGCATGCACATTCTGGTTATCAGATTTGTTATAGGATCTGAACTTGTTGTTCTTGAATGAGGATCCTTGCTTCTCTTGCTTTGAGGATCCTGCTAACCTCTCCTGGATCCTTTTGTCATCCTCTAGCCGGATGAACCTAAGGGCTCGGTTTCTTACCTCATCTAGATTCCTGCATGGTGTCATAACAAAATCATCATAGAATAATGAATCCCTAAGCAATCCCATTTTAAAGGCTTCAACAGCCATAGCTATATCCAGGTTAGGGATATCTAAGGATTCTTTACTAAATTTAGTGATATAATCCCTTAATGATTCATTATGACCTTGGGTTATCCTATACAGATCACTAGTTAAACGCTCAAATTTTCTACTACAAGAAAACTGGTTATTAAATAGGTTAACTAGATTAGCAAACGAGGTAATAGAGTAAGGGGAAGACTTAGCAGCCATTTAAGAGCCGATCCAGTAAGAGTGGATCCAAATCCCTTGCACAGACATGCTTCCTTTAACTTTTCTGGGATGGGATTGATCTCCATCCTTTCCCTGTATTGTGCTATGTGTTCTTCAGGATCTGTTGAACCGTCATACAACTTCATAGTAGGCACATGGAACCTCTTGGGTATCTCAGCATCACAGATTGGTGGTGCAAAACGAGATATCTTGTGGCTCCCATCTGCAATCTCCGGGATAGGCTTGACCACTCCTGGGACACTTGATATCATATCCTTTAACTTTTGCAATTCTCTGGCCATGGCATGATTGATACCTGTATCCTGCATAAGGCCATGGTTAGTGGTATAAGAATTATTGAAAGTGTTACCTCCCATTGGATTCAAATTAGGAAGAGCGGATGTGAATCCATATTGTTGAGGCTCTGGAATGACCGATGGACCAGTAGAAGCAATGGTCTGCATTGGAATAAAATCTCCCTGATGGATATCGGAACTCCCTGATTGCAAACTCCTTAAGGATCCCGGAATCTGGAAGGACCCCTGAAACTGAGAGGATCCTTGGACCTGGGAGGATCCTGGGACGTAGGAAAATCCTTGAACCTGGGAGGATCCTTGAACATAGGAGGATCCTTGAACCTGGGAGGATCCTGGAACATTGAAGGATCCTTGAACCTGGGAGGATCCTTGAAACTGAGAGGATCCTTGAACCTGGGAGGATCCTGGAACATAGGAGGATCCTTGAACCTGGGAGGATCCTTGAAACTGAGAGGATCCTTGAACCTGGGAGGATCCTGGAACATAGGAGGATCCTTGAACCTGGGAGAATCCTTGAAACAGCCAGAACCCTTGAATCTGCTGCGCTCCCGAGTATCCTCTTGAGCTTGCGAAGGATCCTATATGCTGAGAATGGGATCCTACTGGTTGGAAGTATGACCCTGAAGCCTGAGTCATTGCTGATGATCCGTAATGCACTCCTTTTGGCCCTCCCACATATTGAACATCTGGAACCGCTGAAGGCTGAGAAGTTATAACCAGAGTATCGAAATTCAAAGATCTGGGCATCAGTGGAGAATGATCCTCTGCCGATCTCTTATGTTTCTTGATATCTCCAATTTCTCTAAGAATCCTTTCATTGGTCTTATCATGCTGCTGTATATGCTCCTTCATCTGCAAAATCAGAGTAAACAAGTCACTAGTAGTAGGAGTATAAGAAGCAGAAGAAGTTGGAGGTTTTGAGAAAATGGGAGTTGGTTTCTTCTCGGCATTTTTCTGAGGTCCAGAAGGTGGTGGAGGCAAAGGTGGAATGCCCTGGGATGAATTGACTGCAGACATCGCACTGGAGGTGTTCTTTGATGATGAAGCCATCTGCTTGGACGTAACGAACCGAAATGATCACAAGAATGAGAATTTCTTAGGAATGAAGCACCAATTACCCCACGGTGGGCGCCAAACTGTTTTGGTCAAAAATCAGACGAGGATAATGCAACCAAACTCTTTGTTACGGGGTATGATGCTTGAATTGATAAACAACAATGAGGATCACTATGAAATGAATTGCACAGGAGACACAAAGATTTATACGAGGAAAAAGCCCTTGATCAATGAATGATCTCCGGCATAAAAAACCTCGGGTGATGGAAACTACCAATCACCAACTCAAATTAAACAATAATTCTTTTACAACTTCGGATGATAGCGAGCTAAATACAAGGATCATTGTAGTGTATCGTGTAGAAAGGTATGAAAAATGCTAAGAGTTTTGCCGAGAGCTGGTGAGTGCAGTTGTAAGAGTGTGTGTAGCCAAAAAATAGCCAAGTGTTGTCTAATTAGCTCACTACCCCTTTTAAATTTAGTAAAATATCTAAATAACTAACTATCCGCAATTCATGCCTTCTCCCCACGATCTCCATAACGTTCACCATGGTCAAGCACGTGCTGAATAAGCGTGGAATATTCTTCAGGAACGTTACCAAGACTAAGTCCAAGCTGGTATTCCTGCAAAACATCATCGAATTCAAAGCAGACAATCATTAGTATAAGGATCCTTAGGATGATCCATGATCCTGATCCTGAAGCACTTCTGAGGATCACTAACTGACACAGAAGTAAGGATCACCAAACAGGATAACAATTGAGGATCACGGGTCATTCAAAAATCCGCCCCTAACAACAATACCTCTGCAATTCCCTCTCAAGCACACACACACTATAATTCCTTGTAACAAGCTCAATAACTTCCAAAGTTGTAATATTTTTATGCAATATAGTTGGTGATCGGTAGTTTCCATCACCCGAGGTTTTTTATGCCAGAGATCTTCTAAAGATCAAGGGCTTTTTCCTCGTATAAATCTCGGTGTTCATCATTGATTTCATATACTTGTCATTCATACAATTAACCAAGCATCATTCCTCACAAAATCAGATTTGGTTGCATTATCCTTGTGTGTTTTTAACCAAAACAGACAGGATTCGCCATTGTTTTCAGGCGAGCACCGTTTTAAAAGCTTTTGACCCCACCGTCCTAAGCGACTTTGTTTCGGAAACCTGGGTAGCTTTTCCGGTTACCCCATTTATGATAGGATACTCGTATCCTTTTCCTGATTTCACCCAATCTTTCTTCTCTCTCCCGGCATCTCCTACATCCAAGCGATGCCAATTATGTGGAGGGTCTTGTATACCCTTAAAAGAATCATTGAGCATGAAGGTATTGATATGGGAATGTCGGAGTTAGCAGAAATGTACGACCTTGTGAGCCATGGATCTCATCGATATCTATTCAAACACAAACCCGGTGAAGAACACCCCATCTTCAAAACCACTAAGAATGACACCAACTGGAAAAGGCGATTCTTCTTTGTCAGAAGGGATTCCATCCCTGATGGGAAGCATCTTCCAAGAAAATGGGTTACTCATGGTAGGATAGAGGATCCTTATAGAAGGATCATAGGATACCCTGTCTCCGCTGAGGATTACTGACCCCTTTGTTTGTATTTTGCAGCTATTACTGTTTCACACAATATTACAACACCTGCAACGAAGGAAAGGCTTGCTGCTTTCCGGAAGCTTGATCCTGCAATAAGATCATTTCAAGCAAATACCCAGGATTCTCAAGAAGTATCCTCAGGCTCTGTTACGATGTCAAGTAAGTATCCCATTTTGTGCATAACTAAATGTTTAAATTAAAACGAAATAAGGATACTTATCTGTTTTGGATGTGTAGGTGCTGGAAAATCATCAAAGTCTGCTACTCCTTTCAGTGTCACTGACCTCGATGCTGTTCGATCCGCAAAGAAGAAGCCTGCTGCTAGTCCATCCATCACGGTCCCCAAGGCAACCACTTCTAAGGGAAAGGGCAGAAAGAAAAGGAAGACTGCTGATACCCTTGAAGGTCTGCCTCTGATCCAGCATCAGTTCGAGGAATACGTTGCTGAGGTGAGAATAATTAATCCTTAAATGTGATTCTTGTACATGATCCTTCCATACTGAGGGTAAAGGATCCTGAATTGTATCCTTTCTTTTGCAGAAATTTGCTGAAATCCAAGATTACGTAGGGAGTATTGAAGAGGTTGAGCTAAAGTGTTTGGACCTCCAAAAGATCATGCTGGGCAAGGATCAGAAGATTACCTCCCTCGAAAACGATGTCAATCTGGTGAAGAGGGAACTTGTCCTGGCTCATATCACTGCTGATCAGGAGAAGTCTGAAATCACAAATGATGCTAAAGTCTCCGCTGCCATTGCTATGTACAAAACCAAGTTGCAGATGGCCCAAGAAGCTCAGGATCCTAACTTTGACAAGAGCAACTAGGACATAGAGGGCTGGAAGGCTAGGTTGGCTGAGCTGGATGACGAAGAAGAGGCTGGTGAGGTCCTAGCAATCGAGGCTGGCAGCAGTGGGGTTAAGGATCATGTGGGTGATGCCAGAACTGGAGGAGCTGGTGAAGGTGATGGTAATGCAACAAAGGTGTAATCTGCAGGAATGGGCGATGATGGATATTTCTAGACGTGGCCGGAGCCCATTTTTTTAGGATTTGGTAGTGGTTTTATGGTTATAGTTTTTAGGATTATGGATCAAGGATCCTTAGACAATAGGTAGGATAATGGGTGGTGGATGGATCCTCTGTTTGGGGGATGAAGCCACTTGTTATCCTACCATCTTTTATTTCCTGCACTCTTAAGACCCGTTAACAATGGACACCCTTTGCCAACCCATGTGGACGGGCCACGTTTTGCTGGTAGAAACGTAGGTTGGAAATTTTGACTACCTTGAAGGGTTTAACGTTTTGTGAATAAATAAAACCTTAACTTTTTGGCTATTTCCCGTGTTGTTATCCTTGTGAATACTTTACTTTTCAATTGTTGTGATATATATTTTGTCTGAACATATTAAGTAAAGAAGAAAAAATTTAATAAATATCCTCAAAAAGTTTAGGATATGATCAAGGATCACATATCCTATTGTCGACAAATTCTGAAAAGTAGTGTAGTTTAAGGATCATAAGTTCAGTTGTCAAAGGATAAGGGTCACTCATGTAAATAATAAATAAAATCAAAGTAATTAAGGATCATACCTGAGAATCCAAATTAGGATCCTAACCTTTAACACTTATATTCAGGATAACCAAAAGACAAACCTTAGTAGAAGGTAAGGATCAAGGATCCTTGGTCGTTTACCTTCAAAAACCTGAAATAGGATACAACTTGGGACTAAGCCAATATAAGAAAAAAGTTAGTAACTGGGGACAAGCCCAAAGGATAACTGGGGACAAGCCCAAAGGATCTTGTGTAAACTGGAGTATGGCCCTCACTGGCGACTATCCAAACTTAGTGACATGAAAATGCCAAAACCTTAGCTAATGTGAAAATATTAGAAACCTTAGGAACGGATGTATGGTACGTCTACCATTATACGTAGGATCTCGGATACAGCCAGTACAATGAAATTGTCAGCCCCTAAAGCGAGTACTGGTCCCATTGCCATGAACTGTACCAGGATCATCGTGTGCTACTGGCGAAACTGGGGACATGCCCAAATAACTGGGGTCAAGCCCAAATAACTGGGGTCAAGCCCAAATAACTAGGGTCAAGCCCAAATAACTGGGGTCAAGCCCAAATAACTGGATACTTCTGTGGATACTCAATCCTTTGTTAAGGATACCTAAACCTTCTGCAAAACTCAGATTCAAGTGAAAGGAGGATAAAGGATCCAGGATCCTTATCCTTATATATAGGATACTTAAAAAGTGAAATAGTTTAAGATCAGATCATTACCAAAATGAGGATCTTCTGTCTTGTAAGGATCCTTCAAGGATACTTGTCAGGTAAGGATCATAGATCCTTATCACATGAAGTATTTCTTCAAGTGGACAGCATTCCAAGCTCTTGGTAGCAAATCACGTTCCATTGTTAGCAATCGATATGCCCCCTTTCCTGCTTCGGCTTCAATCAAATAGGGGCCTTCCCACTTTGGTGCTAACTTCCCATCAGCAGGATTGGTGGTATTCTGAAATGCTTTCCTTAATACCATATCACCAACTTGGAATTTCCTGATCCTGACATTCTTGTTGTAGGCTCCAGCCATCCTTTGTTGATAACTGGCCATCCTTATCCTTGCCAAATCCCTGAGTTCTTCTATAGTATCCAAATCTTGAACCAAGTTTTCAGCATTTTCTTCAGGATCACGAATGCTTGTTCTTGCAGTAGGAACCACCATCTCTGTAGGGATCACTGATTCTGCCCAAAATACCAAAGAAAATGGAGTTTGGCCAGTGGCATTCTTGGGAGTTGTCCTATCAGCCCATAGTACATAAGGTAGTTCTTCTGCCCACTTTCCTTTCTTGGATCCAAGCTTCTTCTTCAAATTGTTGATGATGATCTTGTTGGATGATTCTGCCTGACCATTAGCTTGTCGGTGGACTGGTGTTGATGTTATCATCTTAATCCCCCAGCTGTCACAAAAGTTAGTAGTTCTACTCCCAATAAATTGGGATCCATTATCACAAACAATTTCAGAAGGGATACCAAATCTAGTAATAATGTTTCTTTTAATAAAGGATATCACTTCCTTTTCTCTGACTTGAGCAAAGGCTTCAGCCTCTATCCACTTGGAGAAGTAATCAGTCATAGCTAGCACGAATACTTTTCCACCAGGTGCTTTAGGAAGCTTTCCAACTATATCCATTACCCATCTCATGAATGGCCAGGAAGAGGATATAGGATGCAAGAGCTCTGCCGGTTGGTGAAGGACATTACTATGTCTCTGACAAGGATCACACTTCTTAGCATAATCCACAACATTCTTCTTCATTGTAGGCCAATAGTATCCTGTCCTCAGGATCCTTGAGAATAATGCCCTGCCCCCAGTGTGGTTTCCACAATCTCCTTCATGAAAATCCTTTAGGACTTGTTGGATTTCAGGATCCTCAATGCATCTTAGATATGTTCCTGCAAGAGATCGTTTATATAATATGTTATTCAATATTGTAAATTGAGATACCTTAATTTTGAAAGCCCTGGGGGTTTCTCCTATAGGAATCTCTCCATGTTAGATATATCTCATGATTGGAAGGATCCATGATCCTGAATGGGATTGGGTATCATCAGTAGGGACAATAGCAGAATCCTCTCCTATCTCCATGGCTACATGATCCTCAATAGCAGGGGTTAGGATGTGGATAATAGGGATCTTAATATCCTCTGGGATCTTCAAGGATGATCCTAGATTGGCCAATGCATCAGCCTCTGCGTTCTCTTCCCTTGGTACCTGTGTCAAACTAAAGGAAACAAAAGAGAGTGCCAATTCTTTGACTATCTCTAAATATTTGATTAGCTTTTCACCTTTAACAACATAGGATCCATTAAAGTGATTAGTGATTAATAATGAATCTACATGTACCTCAAGATACTTGATCCTCATATGCTTGGCAATTTGCAAACCAGCTATCAAGGCTTCATATTCAGCCTCATTATTAGTAGTTTGAAACTCACAAGCTATGGAGTGGGGTATTATGTCCCCCTGTGGCGATTTTAGTAGTATTACAAGTCATGTTCCTTTGACATTAGAGGCTCCATCAGTGAAGAGTATCCAAGGATCCTTAGTTTCTTCAAGCTGTTGGACTTCTAACTCAGCTTCCTTTTGTAAGTCACTACTGAAATCTGCCACAAAGTCAGCTAAGGCCTGGGATTTAATGGCAGTTCTAGGCTCATATCTTATATCATAAGCACTAAGCTTCACTGCCCACTTAGCCATCCTTCCTGACATTTCAGGTTTCTGCTTTTGAGGATACTGCTAGGTATAAGGATAATATATCCCCCTTTTCTGGTTTCATCAAAGTGGGGGCTGAGGATAGGTAATCCTTAAGAGCTTTGAGGGCACTTTCATGCTTCTCAGTCCATTCAAATTTTTTGTTCTTCCTCAGGATGTCATAGAATTCATTGCACTTTTCTGAGGATTTGGATATGAACCTGTTCAAGGCTGCGATCCTGCCTGTCAATCTTTGCACATCCTTGGCATTGGCAGGAGATTTGATATTCACAATAGCCTTAATCTTCTCTTGACTTGCTTCAATGCCTCTCTTTGTCACCATATAGCCTAAGAATTTACCTGCTTTAACACCAAAATGACACTTGGAAGGATTTAGTTTCATATTAAATTTATCAAGGATATTGAATGCTTCCTCCAAGTCTTTAAGGTGATCCTCAGCTTTCTTGGACCTAACCACCATGTCATCTATATAGACTTCCATAGTGTGTCCAATTTGTTCCTTGAACATCATATTGACTAGCCTTTGATAAGTAGCACCTGCATTCCTTAGTCCAAATGGCATAGCAATATAACAATATATACCAGTTGGGGTCATAAAGGCTGTATCCTCTTGATCAGATGGTTCCATCTGAATTTGTTGAAATCCAGATGAAGCATCCATAAAAGTCAACAACTCATGACCCGCGGTAGCATCCACCATGGAGTCAATGTGGGGTAATGGGAAAGGATCCTTGGGACATGCCTTGTTTAAATCAGTAAAATCGACACATACCCTCCACTTTCCATTTTTCTTTTGAACAACAACCACATTGGCTAGCCACCTTGGATACTTAACCTCTCTTATCATACCTGCCCGAAGTAGTTTATCTACCTCCTCCTGGATAATAGCATTCCTTTCAGGTGCAAACTTCCTTCTTTTTTGATGAATTGGCTTGAATGACCTGTCAATGCCGAGTTTATGAGTAATTATATCTTTAGATATACCTGTCATGTCTTCATGCTTCCAGGCAAATGTAGTTTTCCTTCTTTTAAGGAAGGATACTATATCCTGTTCAATGTCGCTAAGGATCCCTGATCCTATAAAGATCTTGGATTCAGGATCATAAGGATCCATGAGGATTTCTTTTACATCCTGCTCTCTTGCCTCCAAGACATCTCTTGAAGGATACTTTAATTGCTATTGCTCCCTTGGTCTTGAGGCTGGCTTCATTGATGAGGTATAGCAATTCTTAGCTTCTTATTGATCACTCTCAATTTTCACCACTCCCCATGGACTAGGAAGCTTTACGCATTGATGATACGTGGATGGGACTGCCTTCATGTCATGTATCCACGGCCTGCCAAGGATAACATTACAACATGATAAGCAATCTATAACACAAAATTTTTTATAAGAATGAAGTCCTTCAATATAGATGGGAGGTTTGATGTCCCCCAATGTGTTCTTGGTTTCTCCACTGAATCCCACAAGTACTGAGGATCTTGGGACAATGTCTGATTCAGGGATGTTCATTTTCTTGAGGACATCAAGCTGGATGAGGTTTACTGAGCTTCCTCCATCTATCAGGATCCTGCGAACAAAATGGTTAGAAATAAATAAGGTAATAACAAGACCATCATGATGAGGATCCTGGACATCAACACGATCATCCTCATCAAAGGTTAAGACTTTATCCTGGGTAACAATAGAGGTCCGGATGGGTCTGTCTCCATTATCCATCTTGGTTTCCTTAGCATGTCTTTTGGCTGCTGAAAAGGAGGTACCACAAATGTCTGATCCACCAGATATGAAGTTTATAACTTGTGCGTCTGCTGGAGGAGCAGGAGCCCTTTCCGGAATCCTTTCAGGATCCTGGATCCTTGACTTCTTTCATCCCAAAAGCTCCTTCAAATGCCCCTTGCTTAACAAGTAACCAATTTCCTTTCTAAGTGCAATACACTCTTCAGTGAGATGCCCGAAATCCTCATGATATGCACACCACTTGGACTTATCCTTTGTAGCAGCTGGTTTATCACTTTTTCTCGGCCACCTAGCTTTCTCACCTAGATTCTGCATTGCAAGAATTAGTTCATTGTTATCAACAGAAAAACAGTATTCAGAAATGGGAGGATAATCCTCATCATCCTCTTCCTGTTCCACTGCATGCACGTTCTGGTTATCAGATTTGTTGTAGGACTTTGATTTGTTGTTCCTGAAGTAGGATCCTTGCTTTTCCTGTTTTGAGGATCCTGTCAGTCTTTCCTGGATCCTTTTATCATCCTCTAATCGGATGAATCTAAGGGCCCTGGTTCTTACTTCATCAAGATTCCTGCAAGGGGTCATGACAAGATCATCATAGAATAATGAATCCCTAAGCAATCCCATTTTAAAGGATTCTACAGCCGTAGCAATATCCAGGTTAGGAATGTCTAAGGATTCTTTACTAAACTTAGTGATGTAATCTCTAAGTGATTCATTTTGACCTTGTGTTACCCTATAAAGATCACTAGTTAAACGTTCAAATTTTCTACAACAAGAGAATTGACTATTAAACAGATTAACTAGATTAGCAAATGAAGTAATAGAGTACGGGGGAAGACTTAGCAGCCATTTAAGAGCAGATCCTGTGAGTGTGGATCCAAATCCCTTGCATAGACATGCTTCTTTTAACCTCTCAGGAATTGGATTGATCTCCATCCTCTCCCTGTATTGAGCTACATGTTCCTCTAGATCCGTTGAACCATCATATAGCTTCATAGATGGTATCTGGAATCTTTTGGGTATCTCAGCATCACATAAGGGTGGTGCAAAACGAGATATCCTATGGCTACCGTCTGCGATCTCAGGAATGGGCTTGACCACTCCTGGAACACTGGATATCATATCCTTAAGCTTCTGTAATTCCCTAGCCATAGCCTGATTGATACCTGTATCCTGCATGGAGCCATGGTTAGTGTTATATGAATTATTAAAAGTGTTAACTCCCATGGGATTCGAGTTTGGAATTGCCGGTGTGAATCCATATTGACGGGATTCTAGTATGATTGAAGGACCACAGGAAGCAATTGTCTGCATTGGTATGAAGTCTCCTTGATGAACATCTGAACTTGGAGGCTGCATACTTCTCAAGAATCCTTGATCCTGAAAGATGTTGGATCCTTGAACCTGAAAGGATCCTTGGGGCTGAGAGGATCCTTGAACCTGAAAGGATCCTAGAACCATAGAGAATCCTTGGACCTGAGAGGATCCATGGACCGGGGAGGATCCTTGGATTGTGTGCATTCCCAAATATCCTCCTGAGCTGACGAAGGATCCCTGATGCTGAAAAGAGGATCCCGATGGCTGAGAACAGGATCCTTGAGGCTGGAAGTGAGAGCCAAATGCCTGACTCATAGTTGTTGTTCCATAACGCCTTTCTGATGGACCACTTTGATACTGGATGCCTGGAACTGCCGATTGTAGGGTAGTTACAACTGGAGTGTCAAAATTCAATGACCTTGGTATCAGAGGAGAGTGATCCTCCACTGATTTATTCTGTTTCTTGATATCACCAATCTCCTGGAGAATCCTTTCATTGGTTTTGTCCTGCTCTTGCATGCGATCTCTCATCTGCAAAATCAGAGTAAAAAGATCATTAGTAGTAGGATTAGAGGAAACAGAAGAAGTTGGTGGTTTTGGAAAAATGGGGGTTTGTCTCGTTGCAGCATTTTCAGCATTCTTCTGGGACCCAGAAGGTGGTGGAGGCAAAGGTGGAACGCCTTGTGAAGAACTGATTGCCGACATTGAACTTGAAGTGTTCTTCGCTGAGGAAGCCATCTGCTTGGTTTTAACGAACCGAAATGACCACAAAAATATGAATCTTCTTAGGAATGAAGCACCAATTGCCCCACGGTGGGTGCCAAACTGTTTTGGTCAAAAATCAAGCAAAGATAATGCAACCAAATCTTTTGTTGTGAGGTGTGATGCTTGAATCAACGAACAATATTAAG
The DNA here is from genome assembly GCA_030545235.1 of Helianthus tuberosus. Taxonomy (NCBI): domain Eukaryota; kingdom Viridiplantae; phylum Streptophyta; class Magnoliopsida; order Asterales; family Asteraceae; genus Helianthus; species Helianthus tuberosus. The sequence continues at coordinate 66,779,793 of CM060430.1, forward strand.
GATCACTCAGAAATGTAATGAACAAGTGACACAATGATTTATAGGAGGAAAAAGCCCTTGATCAAGAGTTGATCTCCGGCATAAAAACCTCGGGTGATGGAACCTACCGATCACCAACTCAGATTAAACAGAAAATGTATTACAACTTTGGATGATAGCGGGCTAATTACAAGGATCACTAGAGTGTAATGTGCAAAAAAGTGAGTAATCGCCGGGCAAACTGTCGAGAGTTGATGAGAGCAGTTACGAGTGTGTGTGTTTAGCCAAAAATAGCCAAGTGTTCTAATCTAGGTCGCTATCCCCTTATAAATTTGGAAAATATCTAAACTAACTAGCTATCCGCATTTCGTGCAAGTCTTCCACGACCTCCATAACGTCCATATTAGTCAAGCACGTGCGGAATAAAAAGGGAATATGCTCCAGGAATATCGCCAAGACCAAGTCCAAGCACGTACTCCTGCAAAACAACTTCATATTCAAAGTAGACAATCGTTAGTGTAAGGATCACTATGATGATCCTGGATCCTGATCCTACAATACTCTTTGAGGATCACTAATTCAAACAGAATTGAGGATCCCTAAGCCCGACAATAATTGAGGATCACTGATCTTTGGAAGATCCTCCCCTAACATCATCTATATAGACTTCCATAGTGTGTCCAATTTGTTCCTTAAACATCATATTGACTAGCCTCTGATAAGTAGCACCTGCATTTCTTAGTCCAAATGGCATAGCAATATAACAATATATACCAGTTGGGGTCATAAAGGCTGTATCCTCTTGATCAGATGGTTCCATCTGAATTTGTTGAAATCCAGATGAAGCATCCATAAAAGTCAACAACTCATGACCCACAGTAGCATCCACCATGGAGTCAATGTGGGGTAATGGGAAAGGATCCTTGGGACATGCCTTGTTTAAATCAGTAAAATCGACACATACCCTCCAATTTCCATTTTTCTTTTGAACAACAACCACATTGGCTAACCACCTTGGATACTTGACCTCTCTTATCATACCTGCCCGGAGTAGTTTATCTACCTCTTCCTGGATAATGGCATTCCTCTCAGGTGCAAACTTCCTCCTCTTTTGATGTATTGGTTTGAATGACCTGTCAATGTCAAGTTTGTGAGTAATTATATCTTTAGAGATACCTGTCATATGTTCATGCTTCCAGGAAAAGGTAGTTTTTCTTTTCCTTAGGAAGGATATTAGATCCTGTTTGATGTTGTTGAGGATCCTTGATCCAATGAAAATCTTGGATTCAGGATCCTGAGGATCCATAAGGATATCTCTCACATCATGTTCCCTTGCCTCCAAGACATCTCTTGGGGGATACTTTAATTGCTATTGCTCCCTTGATCTTGAGGCTGGTTTCATTGATGATGTGTAGCAATTCTTAGCTTCTTGTTGATCACTCTCAATCTTCACCACCCCCCATGGACTAGGAAGCTTTACGCATTGATGATAGGTCGATGGGACTGCCTTCATGTCATGTATCCATGGCCTGCCAAGGATAACATTGCAACAAGATAAACAATCTATAACACAAAATTTTTTATAAGAATGAAGACCCTCTATGTAGATGGGAAGTTTAATGTCCCCTAATGTGTTCTTGGTTTCTCCACTAAATCCCACAATAACTGAGGATCTTGGCACAATATCCGACTCAGGAATGTTCATCTTCTTGAGGACATCAAGCTGAATGATGTTTACAGAGCTTCCACCATCTATTAAGATCCTGCGAACAAAATGGTTAGGTATAAAGAGGGTAATAACAAGACCATCATGATGAGGATCCTGGACATCAACTCGATCATCCTCATCAAAAGTTATAACTTTTTCCTGTGTAACTATAGAGGTTCAGACGGGTCTATCCCCATTGTCCATCTTGGTCTCTTTTGCATGCCTCTTAGCTGCTGAAAAAGAAGTGCCACATATATCTGATCGTCCAGATATGAAGTTAATAACTTGTGCATCAGCAGGAGGAGCAGTAGCTCTTTCTGGAACTCTTTCAGGATCCTGGGTCCTTGACTTTTTTCTTCCCAACAGTTCCTTCAAGTGCCCTTTGCTCAACAAGTAACCAATCTCTTTTCTCAATGCAATATATTCTTCAGTGAGATGACCAAAATCCTCATGATATGTACACCATTTAGATTTGTCTTTTGTTGCAGCTGGCTTATCACTTTTCTGGGCCATCTTGCTTTTTCACCTAGGTTCTGCATTGCAAGGATTAGTTCATTGTTATCAACAGAAAAACAATATTCAGATATTGGAGGATAATCCTCATCATCTTCTTCCTGTTCTACTGCATGCACATTCTGGTTATCAGACTTGTTGTAAAACTTGGACTTGTTGTTCCTGAAGTAGGATCCTTGCTTTTCCTGTTTCGAGGATCCTGCCAGTCTTTCCTGGATCCTTTTATCATCCTCTAGCCGGATGAATCTAAGGGCCCTGGTTCTTACTTCATCAAGATTCCTGCAAGGGGTCATGACAAGATCATCATAGAACAATGAATCCCTAAGTAAACCCATTTTAAAGGCTTCTACAGCCGTAGCAATATCCAAATTAGGAATATCCAAGGATTCTTTACTAAACTTAGTGATATAATCTCTAAGTGATTCATTTTGACCTTGTGTTACCCTATATAGATCACTAGTTAAACGTTCAAACTTTCTACTACATGAGAATTGACTATTAAACAGATTAACTAAATTAGCAAATGAAGTAATAGAGTAAGGGGGAAGACTTAGCAGCCATTTAAGAGCTGATCCTGTTAATGTGGATCCGAAACCCTTGCATAGACATGCCTCTTTTAACCTCTCCGGGGTGGGGTTAATCTCCATCCTTTCTCTGTATTGAGCTACATGTTCTTCTGGATCTGTTGAACCGTCATATAGCTTCATTGTCAGTATCTGGAACCTTTTTGGAATTTCTGCATCACAAAGAGGTGGTGCAAAACGGGATATCTTGTGGCTTCCATCTGGGATTTCAGGAATGGGTTTAACCACTCATGGTACACTGGATATCATATCCTTCAGTTTCTGTAATTCCCTAGCCATAGCCTGGTTGATACCTGTATCCTGCATAAAGCCATGGTTAGTAGTATAAGAATTATTCAAAGTGTTACCTCCTGTAGGATTCAAGTTTGGAACTCCAGATGTGAATCCATATTGACGGGATTCTGGTATAACTAAGGGACCAGAAGAAGCAATGGTCTACATTGGTGTGAAGTCCCCTAGGTGAACATCTGAATTTCCAAGTTGCACACTCCTTAGGAGTCCTTGATCCTGAAAGATGTTGAATCCTTGATGTGCTGTAGATGGGGGTCTTGGAGGATAATCCATGGATCCGAAAACCTGAAACGAGGATCCTTGAGGCTGAAAGGAGCATCCTTGAACCTAAGAAGATCCTTGAACCTGGGAGGATCTTTGAACCTAAGAGGATCCTTGAACCAGCTGTGTCCCCATGTACCCTCCTGAACTGGCGAAGGATCCCTGATGCTGGAAGAAGGAACCTTGAGGCTGAAAAGAGGACCCTGAAGGTTGAAAGTAGGATCCTAGAGCCTGAGACACTGATGATGATCCAGAACGCATTCTTGTTGATCCACCCTGGTATTGGACATCCGGAGCTGCAGAATGCTGGGAAGTTATGACCGGAGTGTCAAAATTCAGCGACCTCGGCATTAGAGGAGAATGATCCTCCACTGATTTTTTCTGTTTCTTGATTTCACCAATCACCCGGAGGATCTTTTCGTTGGTTTTATCCTGCTCTTGTATGTGATCCCTCATCTGCAAAATCAAAGTAAAAAGATCACTGTTAGTAAGATTAGAAGAAACAGTAGAAGATGGTGGTTTTGAGAAAATGGGGCTCTGTCTCTTTGCAGCATTTTCAGCATTCTTCTGGGATCCAAAAGGTGGTGGAGGCAAAGGTGGAACGCCTTGTGAAGAAGTGACTACCGGCAATGAACTTGAAGTGCTCTTTGCTGAAGAAGCCATCTGCTAGGAGATAATGAACACAATGACAAAAATTTCTTAGGAATGAAGCACCAATTGCCCCACGGTGGGCGCCAAACTGTTTTGGTCAAAAATCAGGCTAGGATAATGCAACCAAATCTTTTGTTGTGAGGAATGATGCTTGAATCAATGAACAAATATATGAACAACTTGCAAATGAAATGAACAAGTGACATGAGGATTTATACGAGGAAAAAGCCCTTGATCAAGAGTTGATCTCCGGCATAAAAAACCTCGGGTGATGGAAACTACCGATCACCAACTATAATTAAACAAATGATTGTTACAACTCGGGATGATAACAAGCTTGTTACAAGGATCACTAGTGTGCAAAAGTGTATGAAATCGCCAATGTATTGCAGAGAGCTTGCGAAAGTGTGTGTGTTTGCTAACGTGTTCTAACTCAAGCTTGTTATCCCCTTTAAAAATGTAAATAAACTAAATAACTAACTATCCGCAAATCGTGCCAGCCTCCCACTACTTCCATAACGGTTACTCTAGCTGAACACGTGCAGAATACAAGAGCATATTCCCCAAGAATATCGGCAAGACTTGGTCCAATGCGTATACTCCTGCAAAACAAGATTAAACAAGATGAAGGCAGCCGTTACTATAAGGATAACTACGAGGATCCTGGATCCTGATCCTACAATGTCTTCTGAGGATCCTTAATTCAAACAGAATTGAGCATCCGTGATCCTGGCAGTACTTGAGGATCCGTGATCCTTAGGTTTAGAAAATCTATCCCTAACAAGGATAATGATAAATGTTATAATCAATCTTTTGTCAAACATAGTTTCAAAAACTTAAACGATTTAGATAAGGTTTTTTAAAGGAAAGATCATACCAGAGGTAGAGTGCAACCCTATTCTCAATCTTCAATCCTTTTGGAATCTTTCCAACGAAGATGTCCCCAGTCTGGGACACTTAGTGTACTGGGTCCAATCTTGATCCTTTGAGCTTTGCACAATTGTCTCAGTAGGAATGTCCTCTGTGTATCATGTATTTGAACACTTAGAAATTTTCTGGACATCAATTGCAACCGTTTGAATAATTTTTGTATCACAGGGGATAAACCCTAAAATATACTGGAGATAAATCCTTAGTGTTCTGGGGATAAACCCATATGTATTCTGGGGAAAATCCCAAGTTTTCATGTGCTACAGGTAGGAGTGTATAAACTCCAAGACTTAGAAAGGTGAAAACCTTTAAACCTTAGAGAGTATGAAAATACCCTTTCGTGAGAGAGGGTGATCAATCCTCATATACCTTTAGGATCCAGGGTATAGCCAACAACAACGAAATTGTCAGCCACTTTTACATGGACTGGTCCCGCTATCTTGAACTATCCCTGGATAACTTGCGCTCCAGGCGGGGTGTTTAAACCCAATTCGAGAGAAAGGTGAATACCTTTAAACCTGTGAAGGGATCAGTATCCCTTAAACGTGAGAGAGGGGGCCAATCCTCTAATCTTTCGAAGTATCCTGAGTGTGTATCCTGGAGCTATATCCCGAAGCATATACTGCAAAACCACTGTAAACTAAGGTGGGTGTTAGCCTGGCTAACACCCCTCCGATGCTTAAGTTAGTATTGGGTTCAAAAGAATAAATAATATCAAATATATTAAAAGAGATAGATATCATACCATCCTGATTTAGAAATTAAATTCTAAACTCACTTGAAATAGAGCTTTAGGTATATAGCATTCCAGGATCTTGGTAGCATATATCCTTCCATATTCTTGAGTCGGTATGCTCCTTTCCCAGATTCTGATTCAACCTCATATGGTCCTTCCCACTTTGGAGCTAACTTTCCATCGGTAGGATTAGTAGTATTTCGAAAAGCTTTTCTTATCACCCAATCTCCAACTTGAAACCTTCTGGTCCTTATATTCTTGTTATATGCCCTAGATATCCTCTGTTGATATGATGCCATCCTTAGCCTTGCTGCATCTCTTATTTTATCCACAGAGTCCAATTCCTGACATAGGGCTTCAGGATTCTTCTTAGGATCCTTGAGATCCATGAGACTGGATCTTGCTGTAAGTATCACCATTTCTGTCGGGATTACTGCCTCTGCCCCGAATACTAAGGAAAATGGGGTCTGCCCAGTGGCACTCTTTATTGTCATTTTATCAGCCCATAAAACAAAGGGTAATTCTTCTGCCCATCTTCCTTTCTTGGCTCCAAGTCTTTTCTTTAAATTGTTGACAATTATCTTGTTCGAGGATTCTGCTTGTCCATTTGCTTGAGGATGTACTGGTGTGGATGTGATCATTTTAATTCCCCAACTCTTGCAAAAGTCGGTAGTCCTCTTATTTATAAACTGAGAACCATTGTCACAAATTATCTCAGCTGGTACCCCAAACCTAGTCAGGATATTCCTTTTTATTAAGGATACTACTTCTTGGTCTCTAACTTGAACAAATTCTTCAGCTTCAACCCATTTAGAGAAATACTCAGTCATTGCTAGCATGAAGACTTTTCCTCCTGGAGCTTTTGGCAATTTTCCCACTATGTCCATTCCCCACTTCATGAATAGCCAAGGGGAAGCAATAGGATATAGTGGCTCAGCAGGTTAATGTAATATATTATTGTGTCTTTGACATGCATCACATCTTCGAGCATACTCTGTAGCATCTTTTCTCATCGTCGGCCAATAGTATCCTGTTCTTAATGCCTTTGAGAATAACGACATGCCCCCAGTATGGTTACCACAATCCCCTTCATGTATATCCTGAAGCACTTCTTTGGTTTCGGGATCCCCCAAGCACCTCAGATATGGTCCTGCAAGAGATTTCTTGTACAAAATATTATTTATAATAGTGAATCGTGATACCTTCATTCTAAAGGCCTTAGGATTCTCATCCTTTGGGATGTGTCCTTTCTTGATATATCTCATGATTGGAGCCGTCCAGGACTTAGGATCCTCCTCGGGATACTCATCATCAGGATCCTGAATACTTACTACTTCCTTGTCCTAAGATTTGAGAAGATCTGTCACAGGATACAGGATATGTAATATTGGTATTTGGGTTCCCTCCGGTATCCTGACTGATGATCCTAGATTTGCCAAGGCATCGGCTTCAGTGTTATCCTCTCTTGGTACCTGTTCAAGTGTAAAAACATCGAAATATCCTGCCAATTTTTTTAGAATTTCCAGATACTCTCGATTAACTTCTCACCTTTAACTGCATAGGATCCATTAAAATGATTAGTAAGTAACAAGGAATCAACATACACTTGCAAACTCTTGATATTCATGCTCTTAGCCAATTCTAATCCTGCAATTAAAGCTTCATATTCTGCTTCATTATTAGTGGCAAGAAACTCACACCTAATAGCCTGGGGTAATATGTCCCCCTGTGGCGATTTTAGAAGTATACCCAAACCTACACCTCTTATATTAGATGCACCATCAGTATATAATGTCCAGGATTCTAAAATTTCTCCTAACTGTTGTACTTCTAGGTCTACTTCATTTTGAATATCACTACTGAAATCAGCCACAAAGTCACCTAGAGCCTGAGACTTTATGGCATTTCTAGGTTCATATACTAGATCATAGTCACTTAATTTTACCGACCACTTAGCCATCCTGCCTGACATCTCAGGTTTCCTAAGCACGTTTTTAACAGGATAATTAGTTTTAACATGAATCCTATGTGTTCAAAATAATGTCTAAGTTTACCGATGCCATAACTAAGGCCGATATCAACTTTTCTAAATGAGAATATCTAGTTTCAGCATCTAATAAACTTTTGCTAACATAATAGACATGATATTGCTGACCTTCGTGATCCTTTACCAGGACAGCACTTACTGCATTCCCTGATACTGCATGATACAGGGATAATGGTTCACTATTCTCTGGCTTCATCAATAGAGGTGCAGTTGAGAGATACTGCTTTAATTCCTGCAAGGCTGCTTCATGCTTCTCTCTCCATTCGAATTTCTTATTCTTCTTCAGGATATCGTAGAATTCCTTGCATTTTCCGAGGATCTTAAGATAAATATGTTTAATGCTGCTACTCGTCCCGTCAGTCTTTGTACATCTTTCATGTTGGAAGGTGACTTGATATCCAAGATGGCTTTGATCTGTTCTAGGCTCGCTTCTATCCCTCTTTTTAGTCACCATATATCCTAAAAACTTTCCTGCCCCCACTCCAAAATGGCATTTAGCAGGATTTAGCTTCATGTTGTACTGGTCTAGGATGTCGAATGCTTCTTCAATATCCCGGAGATGATCCTCAGCCTTCTTAGATTTTACCACCATATCATCGATGTATACCTCCATGGTGTCCCCCAGTTTGTCTTTGAACATCATGTTTACCAATCTTTGGTATGTTGCACCTGCATTTTTTAAACCAAAAGGGATTGCAGTATAACAATAAATACCTGTTGGTGTCATGAAAGCAGTATCCTCCTGATCCGAGGGTTCCATTTGGATCTGCTGGAATCCTGAGGAGGCATCCATGAAGGTTAACATCTCGTGGCCAGCAGTAGCGTCCACCATCGAATCAATATAAGGTAGAGGAAATGGGTCTTTGGGACAAGATTTGTTCAAGTCTGTGTAATCTACACAAACTCTCCATTTCCCATTTTTCTTTTGCACCACCACTACATTTGCTAGCCAATTGGGAAATTTCACTTCCCTAATCATCTTGCTCTTTAATAATCTTTCAACTTCTTCCTGGATGATTGCATTCCATTCTGGAGCAAACTTCCTTCGTTTCTGTTGCACAGGCTTGAAAGACCTATCAATTCCGAGCTTGTGAGTTATAATATCCTTGGAAATACCTGTCATATCCTCGTGTTTCCACGCGAATGTTGACATCCTGCATTTCAAAAAGTTAGTCAATTGATTTTTAATATCCTGAGGGATATTGGTTACTACGAGCACCGAGATATCTGGATTATCCTGATCCAGGATAATTTTCTTTACACACTGCTCTGAAGCCTCCACGATATCCTGGGCTCGCATCTTTAATTGCTATGCTGCATTGGGCTTTGTCGAGGATTTCATCGAAGAAGAATAACACTCCTTTGCTTCCTGCTGATCACTTTCCACCTTGACTACTCCCCAAGGGGTAGGGATCTTGATGCATTGATGATAGGTTGACGGTACAGCTTTCATATCATGGATCCAGGGCCTATCCAATATAATATTATAGCAGGATAAGGAGTCCATGACACAAAAGCGCAGCATTGAGTTGACCCCTTCAACATACACAGGCAACTTTATATCTCCCATGGTATTCCTGGCTTCTCCACTGAACCCAACAAGCACAGTGGATTTCGATGTAATATCCATCGGGGATACATTCATCCTCTTCAATGTTTCCAGCTGAATTATGTTGACGGAGCTGCCATTATCCACCAGTATCCTGCGCACAAAATGGTTAGCAACATATAAAGTTATTACCAAAGCATCATGGTGAGGATCCTGGACAGTATCCCTACCATCACTATCGAACGTGATCACTTTATCAGTTGTGAGGGTTGATATCCTGGTTGGCTTATCTCCCCTCTCTGCCTTGGCCTCCTTCGCGTGCCTTTTCGCCGCAGAATATGATGTCCCGCAAATGTCGGATCCTCCTGAAATGAAGTTAATTATCTCGGCATCTACAGGAGGTGATGCTGCTCGTTCAGGATCCTTCTCAGTATCCTGACCCTTATTCTTCTTTCTTCCCAGGAGGTCCTTCAGATATCCCTTGCTCAAGAGATAGCTTATTTCTTTCCTCAGAGCAATGCAATCCTAAGTAACATGTCCGAAATCCTCATGGAAGGCACACCACTTGGACTTATCCTTCCAATCAGCTTTTTGTTGATTCTTCCGGGGCCACCTCACTTTGTCTCCTAAACCCTGCATAGCATATATAAATTTAGGTATATTTACAGAAAAACAATATTCTGACAACTCAGGATACTTCTCAAGATCCTCATCTTCAACAACATTCACTTTCTTGCTGTCATTCCTGCCATATGGCTTAGAGCGATATGGTTTATACGAGGATTCTGATTTCCTGCTGGTTGAATCATAGGTTGTGGATGAATTCATCCTCTCTTGCATCTTTTTGTCATCCTCCAGTCGAATATCTCTTAAAGCCCTGTTTCGAGCTTCACCCAGGTTCCTGCAGGGATTCATTACAAGATCCTGGTAAAATTGAGAATCTTTTTGCAATCCCATCTTGAAAGCCTTCACAGCTGTTGCAACATCAAGATGTGGGATATCTAAAGATTCCCGGCTAAACTTGTTCACATAATCTCTTAAGGATTCCTGAGGTCCTTGAGTTATCCTGTAAAGATCACTTGTTAGTTTTTCAAAACTTCGACTGCAGAAAATTGACTATTAAATAAATTGACTAAATGAGCAAATGATGTAATCGAATGAGGAGGGACGTTTAAGAGCCATTTTAAGGCCAATCCTGTTAAGGTAGAACCAAAACCCTTGCAGAGGCATGATTCCTTGAGGTCTGGAGGGATAGGGTTGATTTCCATCCTTTCCCTATATTGGGCAATATGCTCTTCGGGATCTGTAGTTCCATCGTAGAGGTTCATGTTGGGGGTCTGAAATCTTTTTGATTTCAGCATCACAAATAGGATACGCAAACCCGGATATCCTGTGGCTGTCTTGGGATACTTCTGGAATTGGCTGGACCACCCCAGGTACACTGGATATCATGTCCTTCAATTTCTGAAGCTCCCTAGAAAATGCCGAGGTCATACCTGCATCCTGCAAAGATCCAATACCATTAGTAGCAAGAGTATTATTATTATTAGATACGTTACCAGTCTGAGGATTCTTGCCATATCCTGAAGCATATCCTGAGCTTCTCACAATTGACACCCTAATCGAAGAGGGTATCTCAGGAGTATGATTCTGAGAATGGCTAGGCACAATATCCCCCCTGTTATCCTCATTATATACTGCAGAACTGAAGTTCAAAGTTCTGGGTTGCAAGGGAGTGACAGTATCCTCAGCGGGCCTTCTTGAGCTGGATTTCAAGAGTTGTATCTCTCTCATCAGCATTTGGTTGGTCTCTTGCTGTTGCCTCATCTGTTCCTGTATATTGCGAGCAGGGATAACAACCCGAGCCACATGAATTTCAGTTCCTTGTGAAGAGGCTTGCGTTCTCGGTGGAGGTGGTGGAAGCACCGAACCAATTGTTGCAGAGGTTGTAGCAGACATGGTCGAAGAGCTCATGTTTGATCTTGAGGCCATTGAAAATAGTGTAGCAAAAAGTTTTGAAAATAAAAAAACCAAGTAATGATTTTGCAAAAGCTTTTAGTAGAAATAGCACCACTTGCCTCACGGTGGGCGCCAAATTGTTTTGGTCAAAAATTACCGAAGCAATTAAGTGATCAAATTAGTTAAGTGAGGTAGTGTGCTAAGAATGTGTATCGAAAATATGCTGATTAAGTTGTTTGTAAAAACAGTTTTCAGGATACAGCTCAGGATATCGAGTTGTATCTACAGTCAAACAATAAGCAAAAATGTAAAGAGTGACACGGGATGTACGAGGAAAGCCCTTGATCAATCTAGATCGCCGGCACAAAACCTCAGGAGCTGACAATCACAGCTGCCTTGTTCTTCTTATTACTTCAAACCTCAGGATACAGTGCAGGATATGATGCGGATCGACTAAGTGTTACAATGCGATTTGAATACAAGTGTTAGTGTGTTGTGAGTGTTTACAGCTAGAGAGAAAGAGTGTTCGAGAGATTGTGTGTGTTCTTATCTGATCCGATCAATCCTATTTATAGTAAAGTAAAACTAACTAACTAGCCTATAAATCTGGGATATAATGAATATTCCCTTTGTGAACGTTGTAGTACACGTCTTCCGGCTTCAACGTTCATAATCCAACAGATTTTCCCGAGTCTTTAGGAGAAGAAGTCCACTCGAAAGTTATAGACTTGTACCAATAATCCGCACGTTAGTTAATTAGTTACTACCAGGATACTGTATCAGGATGTTACCAATATCCTGATCCGGTATCATGATCACAACAAAAGAAACATAGTCAGAATATTATTCAGGATACGTGAGCAGAAAAACCACCGATAACAAGAGGTATGGAATATCTTCACTCTTTGGCTCATCAGAGCTTTATACACTTGGATCATAAATCGTCCAATATTTTAGATTTTCGAGCCAAAGTTTCGGACTTTGGACCGGTGAAACTCATCCCGGATGGTGGGAAGTCAATAATGACTCAGGTAGCTGGGACGTTTGGACACGTTGCCCCTAAATATGCTAGTAACTATGTTTTTTCTTTATATATATATATAAGTATGTATGTATATATATATATGTATATATATTATGGACGTGACAAAAGGGCAGGTTGGAAACGATTAACTTTTGGCATGAGTCAAGTAAAAAACTTTGACTCCAGATTTTATTTCCATATTTTTGGATATTCGGATATCCGAAAAAAATAAAAATTAAATTTTCGGAGATTTCGAATATCCGAATTATCAGAAAAAATTTAAAATCACTATCCGAATCTGAAAAATTCGGATATCCGAAATTTGGGATATCCAAATTTCCGGAAATTTAGGATTCGGATATCGGATATTTCGGAACGGATTTTCGGATACGGATAGTTTTGAACACCTCTAACTTTCATACCACTTCTCTCCTCATTCCCGCAGCATCGGTTACACCTTCTTCATCAAGGGCAGATTACCACCGCCACACATTCACCCTAATTTTAACCATAAGACTCAGTTACACCTTCCTAATTTCACTCGTTTTCAGCACAACAGATCCCAACATATTAAACCAGTTACGAAAAGGGTTGGATTTGAGCAACAATAATTTTTCGCCTCCTCAGCTTAAGTACAATCCCTCTATGAAACTTGTTTTAAGTGGGAACCCACTGTTTCAATCGAGTTCATCGAAAATTCCTTCTAAACCAGGTTCACCCACGGGTTTCCAGCCCGACAGCAGCAACCAACTTTCACCTGGGATTACTCCTAGTACTAGTGATTCGGGCATTGGTGGTGTTCCCGCTATACACCTGAAGAAGAAACCAAATGTAGTTCCGTCCCTTACTCCAGTTGCGGTTTTTGCTGGTTTAGCGCTTTTAACCGTCCCTTTAGGTCTCTACTTATGCAAATTGATGAAAGCTAACTCAAGTGAACCACCGAGCTCAATTGTTATTCACCCCATGGACCCGTCTGACTCGGATAACACAGTCAGGATTTCAATCGCCAAAGACACATAGATGCATGCTAGTTTTGGCAGTGGTTCGAGTGAGTCCCCTGTAATAAAGTCTGGAAACATGATCATTTCGGTTCAAGTTTTAAAAAATGCGACCAAAAACTTCGCATAAGAAAGCGATCTCGGGCATGGTGGGTTCGGGGTCGTTTACAAGGGCAAGTTAGACGATGGCACAAAAATAGCAGTCAAAAGAATTGAATCTGGTGTGATTAGCAACAAAGCATTAGATGAATTTGAATAAAAAAATTTAGTTTTAACAAAGGTTAGACACAGACATTTGGTGTCACTTTTTGGGTATTCAACTCAAGGGCTCGAAAGAATTCTTGTTTTTGAATATATGCCTCAAGGTGAATTAAGTAAGCATCTATTTCATTGGAAAAACTTCAAATTGGAACCACTTTCTTGGAAAAGGAGGTTAAGTATTGCATTGGATGTGGCTAGAGGTATGGAATATCTTCATACTTTGGCTCATCAGAGCTTTATACACCGGAATCTTAAATCGTCCAATATTTTACTTGGCGATGATTTTCGAGCCAAAGTTTCGGACTTGGGACCGGTGAAACTCGTCCCGGATGGTGGGAAGTCAATAATGACTCGGGTAGTTGGGACGTTTGGATACGTTGCCCCTCAATAAGCTAGTAAATATCTTTTTTCTTTGTATATATATATATATATATGTATATATATTATGGACGTGACAAAAGGGTGGGTTGGAAACGATTAACTTTTGGAATGGGTCAAGTAAAAAACTTTGAATCGAGATTTTATTTCCATATTTTCGGATGTTCGGATATCCGAAAAAAAAAATTCGGAGATTTCGAATATCCGAATTATTAGAAAAAGTATAAAATCACTATCCGATTCTGAATCCGAAAAATTCGGATATCCGAAATTTTGGATTTCCGAATTTTTGGATATTTCGGATTCAGATATCGGATATTTCGGATCAGATTTTTGGATACGGATAGTTTTGAACACCTCTAACTTTCATACCACTTCTCTCCTCATTCTCGCAGCACCGGTTACACCTTCTTCATCAATGGCAGATTACCACCGCCACACACTCACCCTAATTTTAACCATAAGACTCGTCTACACCTTCCAAATTTCACTCTTTTTCAGCACAACAGATCCCAACATATTAAACCAGTTATGAAAAGGGTTGGATTTGAGCAACAATAATTTTTCCCCTCCTCAGCTTAAGTACAATCCCTCCATGAAACTTGTTTTAAGTGGGAACCCACTGTTTCAATCAAGTTCATTGAAAATTCGTAAATATCTTTTTTCTGTATATATATTATGGACGTGACAAAAGGGTGGGTTGTAAACGATTAACTTTTTGAATTGGTCAAGTAAAAAACTTTGAGTCGAGATTTTATTTCCATATTTTCGGATATTCGGATATCCGAAAAAAAAATTTCGGAGATTTCGAATATCCGAATTATTAGAAAAAGTATAAAATCACTATCCGAATCCAAATCTGAAATATTCGGATATCCGAAATTTTGGATATCCGAATTTTTGGATATTTCGGATTCAGATATCGGATATTTCAGATCAGATTTTTGGATACGGATAGTTTTGAACACCTCTAACTTTCATACCACTTCTCTCCTCATTCTCGCAGCACCGGTTACACCTTCTTCATCAATGGCAGATTACCACCGCCACACATTCACCCTAATTTTAACCATAAGACTCATCTACACCTTCCAAATTTCAAACTTTTTCAGCACAACAGATCCCAACATGTTAAACCATTTATGAAAAGGGTTGGATTTGAGCAACAATAATTTTTCCCCTCCTCAGCTTAAGTACAATCCCTCCATGAAACTCATTTTAAGTGGGAACCCACTGTTTCAATCAAGTTCATCGAAAATTCCTCCTAAACCAGGTTCAGCCAAGGATTTCCAGCCTGACATCAGCAACCAACTTTCACCTGGGATTACTCCTAGTACTGGTGATTCGGGAATTGGTGGTGTTCCCGCTATACACCAGAAGAAGAAACCAAATGTAGTTCCGTCCCTCACTCCTGTTGCGGCTTTTGTTAGTTTTGCGCTTTTAACCGTCCCTTTAGGTCTCTACTTATGCAAATTGAAGAAAGCTAACTCAAGTGAACCACCAACCTTACTTGTTATTCACCCCCTGGACCTGTTTAACTCGGATAACACAGTCAGGATTTCAATCGCCAAGGACACACATATGCTTGCTAGTGTTGGAAGTGGTTCGAGTGAGTCCCTTGTAATCAAGTCTGGAAACATGATCATTTAAGTTCAAGTTTTAAAAATGTGACCAAAACTTCGCAAAAAAAAAACCGAGCTTGGGCATGGCGGGTTCGGGGTCGTTTACAAGGGCCAATTAGACGATGGCACAAAAATAGCAGTCAAAAGAATGGAATCTGGTGTGATTTGCAACAAAGCGTTAGATAAATTTGAATCAGTAATTTCAGTTTTAACAAAGGTTAGACACAGACATTTGGTGTTACTTTTAGGGTATTCAACTCAAGGGCTCAAAAGAATTCTTGTTTATGAATATAAGCCTCAAGGTGCATTAAGTAGGAATCTATTTCATTGGAAAAACTTCAAATTGGAAAGACTTTCTTGGAAAAGGAGGTTAAGTATTGCATTGGATGTGGCTAGAGGTATGGAATATCTTTATACTTTGGCTCATCAGAGCTTTATACACCAGGATCTTAAATCGTCCAATATTTTACTTGGCGATGATTTTCGAGCCAAAGTTTCGGACTTTGGACTGATGAAACTCATCCCGGATGGTGGGAAGTCGATAATGACTCGGGTTGCTGGGACGTTTGGATACGTTGCCCCTGAATATGCTGGTAACTATTTTTTTCTCTATATATATATATATATATATATATATATATATATATAGGGTAAGGTTCATGCGAGAACCACCCTTATTGCGAGAACCGCGAGAACCAATGTGAACACAACCTAAAATAGCTAAAAAAACCTAACCCCCCCCCCCCAAAAAAAAAAACCTAAACCCCCCAACCCCCCCAAAAAAAAACCTAACCCCCCCCCCCCCCCAAAGCTAAAATGCTAAAAACTAAACCCCCAAAAAACCTAAAAAAATCAAAAAAAAATCTAAAATTTTTTATGTTAAAATCGCTACTATTAGTATCTAAAATTTTTTTTTTATTAAAGAAACTTTTTTTTTGGCTTCGAACAGTAGCGATTTTTTTTATAAAAAGTATTAAAAAAAAAATTTTGTGTGATTTTTAGCTATTTTTAGGCATTTTTGGTTGTGTTCACATTGGTTCTCACGGTTCTCGCAATAAAAGGTGGTTCCTAACGGATCTTTGTCCTATATATATATATATATAGGGAGGGGCTCATGCGAGAACCACCCTTATTGTGAGAACCTTGAGAACCAATGTGAACACAACCTAAAATAGCTAAAAAAAACCTAAAAAAACCTAAACCCCACCCCACCCCCCAAAAAACCTAAACCCCCCACCCCCCCCCCCCCCAAAAAAAAACCTAACCCCCCCCCCCCAAGCTAAAAAAAACCTAAAAAAAACCTAACCCCCCCCCCCCCAAAAAAAAACCTAAACCCCCCTCCCCCACCCCCCAAAAACCTAAACCCCCCCAAGCTAAAATGCTAAAAACTAAACCCCCAAAAAACCTAAAAAAAATCTAAAAAAATAAAAAAAAAAATCCAAAATTTTTTTTTTTGAATTTTTTAATATTTTTTAGGTTAAAATCGCTACTTTTCGAAGCAAAAAAAAAAAAAAAAAAATTTAAAATTTTTTTTTTTGGTTCGAAAAGTAGCGATTTTAACCTAAAAAATTTTTTTGTGTGATTTTTAGCTATTTTTAGGCATTTTTGGTGTGTTCACATTGCTTCTCGCGGTTCTCACAATAAGAGGTGGTTCTCGCATGATCTTCTCCCTATATATATATATATATATATATATTATGGACGTGACAAAAGGGCATGTTGGAAACGATCAACTTTTGGCATGGGTCAAGTAAAAAACTTTGAATCGAGATTTTGTTTCCATATTTTCGGATATTCGGATTTCCGAAAAAAATAAAAATTAAATTTCCGGATATTTCGGATATCCGAAAAAATTTAAAATCACTATCAGAATTCGAATCCGAAAAATTCGGATATCCGAATCTTCAGATATTTCGCATTCGGATATCGGATATTTCGGATCGGATTTTCGGATATGGATACTTTTTAACACCTCTAACTTTCATACCACTTCTCTCCTCATTCCCGCAGCCCTGGTTACACCTTCTTCATCAATGGCAGATTACCACTGCCACACATTCACCCTAATTTTAACCATAACACTCATCTACACCTTCCTAATTTCACTCGTTTTCATCACAACCGATCCCAACGTATTAAACGAGTTACAAAAAGGGTTGGATTTGAGCAACAATACTTTTTCCTGTAAGACCTTTACTTCTATTTTACAGTTTTCGTATAAGTTTCGACTATAAACGTATATTTACGATAACACATACAATGAAAATACGGGTTTATTAAAACATTTAGGAATTTAAACAAACCATTAACTGAAAAGTAAATTGTCTTTGTTTCATACAACAAAATGAAAGTTTAACTACTAAGGTTTCGACCATTATATTGCCGCAAAGAGGCGGTGTATAACAGGCAAACCCTCCAAAAGATGACATGGAGTCTTGATACTTGTTTACTTGTCTGAAATCCCTGACATGGTCCATTAATTCACTAAAATACATGTGAAATTGAAAACATCAACAAAAGTTGGCGAGTTCATGTAGTTTAGTTGTGAAAGATGAATTTGTAAAATGTATGATTCTAGTTTGTAAAGCGTCAATGAAATCGTTGATCATTAATATTTTGCAAGGATATTAATATGTGTGACGAAAAAGGAAGCAATCCAAACCTAGACGATTTTGTGTCGACTACCATCGACTGGGACACAAACGCACTCTTCTGTATGGGTCCACGACCAAGAGTGGGGCTCGCCAAAACCCATTAGATCTAACCCTTTGTACCTAGGTCCAAACTGGATTAATGGTGCTTAGTTGTATAACCCTATTCGCACATGATCTGTGGTGTTTCATTCCTTGACTTATCATACTATGAACATGTATTTTCCCCGATAGTTGTAAAGCATTTAAAATGAATAGGGGACATGAACTCACAGAATTACGTCAGTGAATTGTAAGTAACTGTGATCTCACGTGCGGTCGTCTTGAATAGTGTTATGACCTACAAACGTCCTATATTTGTTAGACACTTCGGTGTTTGTAATGACTCATGTACAAGTCTTTTATCTTGAATATGTGTTAAGACTTGTATGTATTTGTATTCGTTGAACTGTGTCTTAGATGTATTAATTGATAACTGTTATATATATATATATATATATTTCACCAGATTTATATATATTCTTGTATCTTTTGAGGTGTATCGTACTTGTATAGTTGTGTTTTCACCGAGTGTTGGTGACGTGAGTGAGTATATAGTTGTACGTATAGGAATATATAATCTATACTTGGTAAAAGGTATAGAAATCATCTTAAAAATAATATATTTTTAAGACTAGTTCTAAAAATATATAATTTTAGTCTTTTATAAAATAATATATTTTAGATGTTATGGAATATATATATATATATATATGTATGTATGTATATATATACTAGTTTTTTACCCGCGCGATGCGGCGGGAAACATATCACTTAGGTTAGTGAGTTTAGGGCTATCTTAGGGCAGTTCGGTTTTGAGCCATAACCAAAACCAAATTCGCGATGCAAAGGAAAACAAATCACTTCTTAGTAATTATAAGGGTGTGCATGAGAAGGTTCAGTTCAGATGGGTCATAACTAAAATCTAAATTTTCAGTTAAGGTACATCAAAACTGGTGATGGGGATTTAAAGAGTTTTACAAGGATGTAAGCAATTCGAACTGCGCCAAGCCAACAAAAGCACAACCATAAGCTCAAAACTATTCAAACCAATCCGCCTATAATTTCTGATCTATATTTGACATTCAAAGCGTCGACTTGAGGGTGTTCAAGAACGTCAACATAAGTTGCAACAAATATGTAACTTGGTAAACTCGTTTAATAGCATAAACACGTATGATTCAGGCATAAATTTAAATGCATATACATGGTACTATGAATTATGAATACACATACTAACACACATGCATCATGGCTCAACTTTATTAATTTTATGTGTTAGAAAAGGTAACGCATGTTAGTTGAATTGGTTGAATTCGGATTAAAATTGGTATGCTACGATTTTGTTTTGTGCAAACAGGTCCCAGTGTGGCGACAATTTACACTTAATAGCCGACCTCCAGTTTCATTATCATCATCAACAGCTCTCCCAACTCCCAATATCTCTCCCAACTACCAAGATCATCATCATCATCATCTTCATCGAACAGATCAACAGATCATCTTCTTCGTCTTCATCGAACATCTTCATCATCGAACATCTTCATCAACGAACAGATCAGGTTCATCTTCATCCTCATATTGATTTTTGGTTTGATTCGATGATTTGAATGTGTTTATATTGTGAAAAAACAGATTGTTGATTCTGGGTTTGATTTTGGGTTCCATTCGATGATTTTGGGTTCCATTCGATGATTTTGGGTTGATTTTGAAAAAACAGAGGGTTGATTTTGGGTTCCATTCTTTTGATTTTGGGTTCCATTCGATGATTTTTGGTTTGATTTTGGGTTCCATTCGATTATTTTGGGATGATTTTGAAAAAACAGAGGGTTGATTTTGGTATCCATTCGATGATTTTGGGTTGATTTTGAAAAAACAGAGGGTTGATTTTGAAAAAACAGAGGGTTGATGTATCAACTGAGTATATTGTTCAAAATGCATCAAAACAGATGTTTTCAATGTGTTTTGGTTTTGATTCTTGTGGGTTTAGGGTTTAGGGTATCAAAACAGAGGTTTTCAATGTGTTTTGGTTTTGATTCTTGTGTGTTCATCATATTGATTTTTGGTTTGATTCCATGATTTGGGTTCCTCATATTAAGAACTGATCGGATATGTGGTTTTCTATGTGTTTTGGTTTTGATTCTTGTGTGTTCATCATATTGAGTTTTGGTTTGATTCCATGATTTGGGTTCCTCATATAAAGAACTGATCGGATCAGTGGTTTTCAATGTGTTTTGGTTTTGATTCTTGTGTGTTCATCATATTGATTTTTGGTTTGATTGCATGATTTGGGTTCCTCATATTAAGAACTAATCGGATCAGTGGTTTTCAATGTGTTTTGGTTTTGATTCTTGTGTGTTCATCATATTGATTTTTGGTTTGATTGCATGATTTGGGTTCCTCATATTAAGAACTAATCGGATCAGTTTCAGATTGATGTGTTCCTCATATTGATTTTTTGTTTGATTCGAATGTGTTCCTCATTTAAATGTGTTTTGTTGTACAGAATGGCTGCGGATGTAAAGATACGCAAAACACCAACTACGAAGGCGTGAACACTTGACAACCTCCTAGAAGATGGCGCGGTGCACATAAGGAAGTGATTAATATGAATGAATATAACCCCAGTGTAGCTCTTCGATTTTCCTTGAAATTCCAGAGCTCGCTAATTACATATCTACCACTGGGGTTATATTCATTCATATGAATGAATATAACCCCAGTGGTAGATATGTAATTACCTACACTGATGTTATATTCATTCATATCTGCGTCATTCCGAAGTGCACCCGTCAGTAAAGATCCACAATTGGTTGTGGATCTTTGACGTTTTGTCTCTGTATTGTATGTTACGGTCTTTTGTTATCGAGTCTGTAAGTTCCGTCAAGTCTACGAAGTTGGTATGACGTTTTGTCTCTATATTGTATGTATTAAAAGTTTACATTTAATATACAGTTTAGGCTTTAATAATTTGTTATACATTTAAAAATAAAAGAGTTAATTTGAATTATTAGATTTCATAAGAAAAAAGATGGTTTGGATGTGTTCGTCATTTTGATTTAGATTTCATAAGAAAAAAGCAAAAAATGAATTTAGGGGCTCAGGTTGATATTTCACTCATGCCAAAAGACGGTCTTACCCCTGGTTGTTTGAGAACTGTTTAAAAACAACTGATCGGATCAGTTTCGGATTGATGTGTTCCTCATTGATTTTTGGTTTGATTCGATGAAAAACAGAGGGTTTCATCATGTTATTTGGGTATTTGGGTATTTTGGGTTCTTAATGTTTGTTTTGCTTGTGCAAAAACAGAGGGTTCTTCATGTTTGTTTTGCTTTGAAAATATACATTTTGGCGACACCTGTCAGTTTTCAGTTTTCGTGTATGAATGCTACAAGTATAAGTGAAAGTAAGATTCTTTCCATTGCGCATCAAAGAATGAAATCAAACCACGCCAAAACTCTAAGAAGATGATGATTACACAATACAAAAATAACTTTCTTTTTTTCTTAATATAATCTGTGTTCATAAATACAACAAATTGAAATACACATATCAACATGGTCAAAGCTTCTGAAATCATACATAATGACTATCAAAACAAAACTGGTACACTTTAGCGATCAGAATGTTGTTGCCATTAAATTCTTTCTCGTTTCTACTCGTCCAAAGTCTCCATATCGTAGCGAAAGCCACAACTCCCACCTTCTTCCAAGCCTTGGACACTTCTAAAGTACTCCAGCTTTCACATTGTCTTAATAGAAGACGATGAATATCTATCACAATGTCTCGAAGAACCCTCTACGTTTCAGTTTCCCAATGCACTTAGAAGGTTATTTGCGAGATAGCCTCTACGTCTTCTATTACAACCTAACTCAGGCATATAATTGAGAGATGAACACAGCTACAAACCGGGTAAAGCCATGGCTGCAAACACACGGTGTATTAAGCACAAGAAACACATATGTAACCTCACAGGCTCAGCTTATGCATCATAGCCTCAACACTTTCAGTTCAGACATATTATGCATCATAACCTCACAAGCTCAGCTTATACATCATAGCCTCAACACTTTCAGTTCAGACATATTATGCATCATAACCTGCTCATTTGCTTATCAAAACATCTGGAAGACTCAGACATGTAATTGAGAGTTGAACACAACTATGGTTAAAGCCATGGCTGCAACACACGGTTGCAGAGTGAGAACTATGCAACCTGGATATTGCCCCGCCAAGATGCTACTCGGATCTTCTATGTACCCTCAAAATACAATCATCATCACAGTCTATTGTGTTATGTAACCTCGCTTTAAAGCATGATGTACAAGAGTAATTTGCCACTAAACTTAAACAACCTTTAAAGCATGATGTACAAGTGTTTTAAACACATATGTAACTTCACAGGCTCAGCTTATGCATTATAGCCTCAACACTTTCAGTTCAGACAGATTAAGAACACAAGCTCGGCTTTTGCATCATAGTACATCATGCTTTCAGTTCAGACAGATTAAGAACATAAGCTCAGCTTTTGCAATTTAAAGTAACAATTGATTTAAAGTAATGAATCAGGTTAAAACTCTAAACAGCTTTGCACTTGAATCAATTTATAACTCTTTTTAATAAACTTTTTGAATTTAAAGTAAAAATTGATTTAGTAATTTTTTATGACCAAAAATTGAACAGTAACCTGCAGAAAGACTTTCAAAACCTTTTTCAGAAACCTAACTCCTGATTTTACAGTTGAACAGTTTAACAGTTGACAACCTATCAAAGACTTTTCACAAAAAGTCTTCAAACAGTTGACAACCTTTCAGAATCCAAAATATTTTACTGCCATCCTTTTTGAATTCTTTTACTGACGATGACTGTTCAAATACAACTGTAAAAGCAAACACTGTTCGGATTTGTCAGAAAGGAAGCATGCTTGGAAGTCGATAAATTCAACTACATTCATCACAATTCATCACAACTCTACAAGCACTCAACTTAAACCTTCAGTAACATAAGCATGTAAATTAGCTACAAACATACCAGATCTGTAACAAACATAAAGGCTAAAATCATTTTAAGCACATTATCTATCTATCTATATCTATATCTATATCTATATCTATACTCTATACTCTATACTCTATATCTATACTTCTATCTATATCTATACTTCTATATCTATACTACATTAATTAATAAGCATACTATACTATACTACTTTAATAAGCATATAACAAGGACAGAAATGGTCATTTGCCACTTTACAACCATTTGAAGCCCATTGTACAACCTTTTAAGCATGAAGGTGTTGAAAAATCCATTCAACACACGCGGACCAGCTCATACAAACTAACCGGATGCATTTGACTCGTTTTACCCAAATGGATCCAATATATACTTTCTTTCAAAACATCTAGAAGACTCAGACATGTAATTGAGAGATGAACACAACTACGGTTAAAGCCACGGCTGCAACACACGGTTGCAGAGTAAGAACTATGCAACCTGGATATTGCCCCGCCAAGATGCTACTCGGATCTTCTATGTACCCTAAAAATACAATCATCATCACAGTCTATTGTGTTATGTAACCTCACTTTAAAGCATGATGTACAAGTGTTTTAAACACATATGTAACCTCACAGGCTCAGCTTATGCATCATAGCCTCAACACTTTCAGTTCAGACAGATTAAGAACACAAGCTCAGCTTTTGCATCACAGCCTCAAACACTTTCAGTTCAGACAGATTAAGAACACAAGCTCAGCTTTTGCATCACAGCCTCAAACACTTTCAGTTCAGACAGATTAAGAACACAAGCTCAGCTTTTGCATCATAGACTCAACACTTTCAGTTCAAGCAGATTAAGAACACAAGCTCAGCTTTTGCATCACAGCCTCAAACACTTTTAGTTCAAACAGATTAAGAATACAAACTCAGCTTTTGCATCACAGCCTCAAACACTTTAAATTCAAAAAGTTTACTAAAAAGAGTTATAATTTGATGCAAGTGCAAAGCTGTTTAGAGTTTTAACCTGATTCATTACTTTAAAACAATTGTTACTTTCAGTTCACACAGATTAAGAACACAAGCTCAGCTTTTGCATCACAGCCTCAAACACTTTCAGTTCAGACAGATTAAGAACACAAGCTCAGCTTGTGCATCACAGCCTCAAACACTTTCAGTTCAGACACATTAAGAACACAAAATCCGGAGTACACAACTCCTTTACCACCCTCCGGCAACTGTAAAAGCAAAACTGAATCTTATCAGTAACATTAGATCTATAACAAACATAATCAGCTACAAACATACCAGATCTGTAACAAACATAATCAGTAACATAAGCATGTAAATCAGCTACAAACATACCAGATTTGTAACAAACATAATCAGCTACAAACATACCAGTTAGTTTATATGAGCATGGGGGCGGATGTGAATGAAATGAAATTAGGGTTTAGATTTAGTGAAAGAAAGTATATATTGCATCCATTTGATTAAAACGGGTCAAATGCATCCGGTTAGTTTATATGAGCTGGTCCGCGTGTTGTTGAAGGATTTTTCAACACCTTTGTGCTTTAAAGGTTGTACAATGGGCTTCAAAAAAACCTAAAGTAAAGAACACATACCACATCTGGTTATCCAGTAGTAAACAAACAAACATTTCGCAGAATAAAAAAGCTACGGCTCAAACAATACCTTGCAAGATAAACACAATAATCAATAATCAATAATCAACTTCAAATTAAAAATACAAACTTTTTTAAAGAAAAAAAAAACTAAACTACAGAACACATACCACATCTGGTTATTCCGGTGCACCCTAACACGAACAACTCAACGGCAGATCTGAAATATTACACAGATCCGATTCAAATTCCAAATGATACTTGCAAGATAAACACAATAATCAACTTCAAATAAAAAATACAAACTTCTTTAAAGAAAAAAAAAAACCCTATATTCTGTTAAACATTTATTCATGGATCTGGGCCTTGCGAGACAGATTTGACCAGGTAAGATTTTGAGTGTATAACAGATTTAGTAGGCAAGTATTAATGTTTTAGTAGGCAAGTATTATAACAGATCTGCAAACAAAACCAAGTATTATAACAGATCTGCTAGAAAAAAGTAACAGATCTGAATATATTTCACAGATCCAGTAGAAACAACATACCGAGAAGTTGAACCCAGTAGATCTGATGTCGGAATCGCCGGAGAAAGAAACCCTAAAATTTCACAGATCTAAGTCAAATAACACACAAAAAATGCCGATAAGGTTAAAAAGACGGTACCTGAGAAGTGAAATCGTCGGTGAAATTCGTTGATCTAGTGAAATCGCCGGTGAAATCCATCGATCTAGTGAAATTCACAGATCTAAGTCAAATAACAAGCAAAAAAATGCCGATAAGGTTAAAAAGACGGTACCTGAGAAGTGAAATCGTCGGTTAAATCCGTCGATCTAGTGAAATCGCCGGTGAAATCCGTGCCATGAGACGTATGCAGAGCGTCTGGTGAGAGAGAGAGAAGAAGAATGGGGGCGGATATGAATGAAATGAATCTAGGGTTTAGATTGAGTCAAAGAGATCCGGTTAGGATCCATAAAGCTGGTCTGCGTGTTGAATGAATGTTTCAACACCTTCATGCTTTAAAGGTTGTACAATGGGCTTCAAATGGTTGTAAAGTGGCAAATGACCATTTCTGTCCTTCCTATATGCTTTATAAAGTAGTATAGATATGTATATATATATATATATATATATGTATGTATATATATCTTTATATATTTCAAAAATAATACCTTTTTAAGATAAACCAAAGTGTGATATTTTGTATACTTGTAAAATATATATGGTCACTTGTTCAGTTTTCTAGTTTACCAAGCTTTGATATATTATATATTATAGTCCAAAATACTTATATAGTTCGTTTATTTGTCCATATGTCCAATTTGTCCATAAGTTGCCATGTTTAGTAAAACATATCTTTTTCTTTTCAAATCACTAACAATTTACTCATCTTATTTCTTAAGCAAAAACACATGAGAGTTATAACATAAACTTAACAAGATGAACTCATAAACATGTAGGGTTTTAGTATGATCTTTACATATGTTTACTAGTCCAAAAATCATACTTTACTTCTAGTTTTGTCAAACTTTTATACAAAACCCATCTTGTATGTTTCTTTTATAAATCTTGCAAAAAGCATTATTTTTTAGTGAAAAACTTTATTCTCTTTAACAATATAAAATATTATGATCATCCATTAAACAACATGTTTAACATAACCCTTTTTAACATATTCATGTGCACTTGTTAGATCATGTTTTTAAACATCATCTAACAAGTTTTTCATATGATATTCATCATAACTAGATCAAATAAGCATGTAACAATCTTCCAATCACAACATAAACAATCTTATTTATTATGATTTTTAGTTTGCTTTTATGTATTTTCATCTTATTTTTGTATGATTGTTTTAGATAATAACTTGTTCATAAACAATATATACGTAAACAAGTATGAAAAAGAGATTAGAAGGCTCACTTCTAGCTCTTGTAGCTAGGGATGATCTTGGTGAAAATAGAAAGCAAAGAACATAAAGATTTGATGGTTGAAAGCTCTTGGATGGATGAAATTGCTTGCTTCATGATGTGCTGAACGCGGTCTATAAAAACTAACCTAATCTAGACACCCTAGTTTTAAATTTGTAAACTAAGGCTCTCTAAATGCTAGACCACTACCAGGCAAGTGTACCCATCGTACGTAGTAAAGCTTAATGAAGTCCGAGTATCGAACCCACGAGACACTACCGACGCTAAACTAGACTCTGACTCAACTAATTACTTAATTGGTTTTAATTGTTTTGAGGGTTTTAATTAACTAATATCTAAATTAAACTAAACTAAAGCGAGTAAACAAGAGAACAAAACAAGCAAGCAAGATGGTGAAGTGACGGGAAGCAAACAATGATGAGAAAGAACTACCCAGGCTTCGAATCCTTATGACCAACCCATGACCTCTAGTCCTGACCAATGGCTAAAGCTCCGAATCTACCCAGAAAACCTCCCGCTAAGGATGATCAACCAAAATAGAAGATGGAACAAAGTGATGAAGTGCTAAATTGGAAACGACTTGAGCTATCGACACCGAATCCCACGACTATCAGATTAAAAACAACTATGGTGCTAAAATCCTCCGGTCATGAAGCTAAACCTGCAAAATAATTGAAAACCTAGGAAACCCTAAATGCGAATAAGTAGCCGGATCCGAGCTATCGACCACCCAAACTACCAAACAACGCCTAGCTAATAACCTAGCAATCCTGACTCGTCGCTAGAGTTGCCAGAAAAGGATGCACACTATACTCAGTTGATTTTAATTAATTTAGTTAAACTTGAATTATCTCTAATCTCAAGCTCTAGAAGGAAAACCTAATAGATTAAGGAACCTAGAATGATCTAAATAGTTCCAGACCAGACTAACAAGATCACCTAACCAAACAACCAATCACAACCAAGACAAGCACACAAATTCATAAACAATCACAAAACAGGAATATGTAAATCATCTCAATTTAATCATAAGTCAAAACCGAATAATCAAAACGTTAAATCATAGTTCATCTAGGCCTAGGTAGCATGAAAAGTTTAGCCAAGAATCATAGTCAAGAAAAAGAAACAAGTCTCAAAAAATAAATAAGTCACGTTCATAGTTTTAATAACACAAAGTAAATTAAAACTAAAACTAACTCGTTTATGAAACCGTGACTCGACCTTGATCGCGACTTTGAACCCTCAAACCAATAATTTTTCCCTCTCCTGTGTTCCTAGCGGCAACTATCTTCTGTCGTGAATTGCCTTTCTGTTCGTTCGTCTTCAGCCGTCAAATCATAATATATATCTTTTTTTTCCTGGAATCCTATGGAATCCTAAAACTTTAATATCTTGAAAAATGTCTAAGATTTATTTTCTTTTGTTATTAAATCTCCTATCGTTCCTAGCCGACCAAATGCACCAGCAGCCAACGATGATAATACCATGGAGGGCTTCACTGGCAGCCTTGTTTAAACCAGCATGTTCATGAATATGGAGCAGGTCTTGGATAGAGAAAGCAAATATAGGACTGATTTTGCACCATCGACTAATCATACACCAAATATTTGAAGCAACAAAGCACGAGCAAAAGAGATGAGCAGCCGACTCCTCTCCGTCTTCGCATAGGGGGCATAACGAGTCACCGTTGAAGCAGTTCCGTTTAATAAGGGCGTCAGACGTCGCGGTCCTTCCCATCTCGGCTCTCCAAACTAAGATGTTACACTTCTTTAGCGCCCACTTCGACCATTTAAAAATGAAATTCCCGCTATAATCGATCTCACTTCTAAGAAAAGATTTAACTTCCTTAACCGAAAAATCATTGTTCTTACCTCCGGTCCATTCCCATTTGTCAAGAGACTCGCATAAGGACTTATCGGACAGCAGAGATTCCAACGAGTGCAGATCTTCAGTCTCGAGCCCAGAAACAAGCGGTCTCAACCAAGACCAGTTACCGGAAAAAGATTTGGACTCAACGTTATATCTATCAGCGACCATGCAGCTTTTCTCAGATTCAAGGAGGAATAAAGAAGGAAACCTTTCCTTGAGAGATAAGCTACCGGCCCACCGGTCCAACCAAAAATTAATGGAAGTTCCGTTGCCGATCTTTCCCGTAAAATTATGTGATAAACTAACAGCCCCGATCTTCGTTTTATCCATCAAAGCGATGATGTTTTTCCAAATGTCGTTAATATTTTTATTATACGGAATCGAACTCCAACAATTTCTTCTAGAGTGTATAGAAACAATAACTTTCCTCCATAAACCATTAAGATCGGATTTGAATCTCCAAAGCCATTTGGATAAAAGCGCTATGTTCACATCCGAAAGATTAGAGATTCCGATCCCACCCATCTCGATGGGTAACGAGAGACGGTTCCAAGCGACCCACGGGATTTTAAAAGCTTCACTGCTGCTACCCCAAAGGAATCTCCTTATTATCTTTTCCAAACCCTTAACCACACCCACCGGAGCTTTGGAAAGCGAGAGAAAATAATTAGGAATACTTTCGAGGACAGACTTTATAAGGGTTAACCTACCACCAATGGAGAGAACCGAGGTTTTCCACAAAGCGAGCCTAGACTCGAAGATATCGAACACCGCTTTCCAACTAAGGTCCCGAGGTGGATAAACGACACCTCTCCAGTTTTACAGCAAAAAGAATCTGCCACCCTTTTTACTTCAGAAGATTCAACACCAACACCAAAGAGGAGAGATTTGTTCAAGTTGATTTTGAGGCCAGCGCAAAAATAAAAACATCTCAGCAGCTTCAGCACTACTTTCAAGTTATAATCAATCCATTCTTCGAGAAAAATACAATTGTCTGCATACAAAAGATGAGAAATAGTCATACCGTTATTAGGAAGATTAATACCTTTCAAAGCTCCCAATTCAACCGATTTACGAATCATACTTGAAAATGCCTCCATCACTAATAACAACAAAAAAGGGGAGATCGGATCCCCTTGTTTCATTCCCTTATAGAAATTAAACTCGAACGTCGGAGACCCGTTAACCAGAATCGCCGTTCGAGCAGAGGATAAGATCCCGTAAACCCACCGGCACCACCGAAATAACAAAATCCCAATTGACATTATCGTAGGCTTTTGCAAAATCGATTTTGAAGATAAAAGCTTTATATTTGACCTTCTTCATCCAAGCGATAACCTCGTTCAGGATTAAAGGCCCATCCAAAATCATCCTATCTTTCAAAAACGTCGTTTGAGTATAAGAAATAATCGATCCGATAACCTTTTTGAGTCTATTAGCTAACATTTTGGACACCACCTTATTTAAAATACCCACAAGGGTAATAGGCCGATAATCACTTAAGCCTTCTGGGTCTTTAGTTTTTGGAATAATAGTGATGAACGAGGAAGAATAACCTCTCGAAAAAGAGCCTTCTTCAAAAAATCTGTAAAAAATGTCGATAAAATCAGCTTCAAATACACCCCAGAACCTTTTGATGAATTTCATATTAAATCAATCCGGACCCGGAGATTTATCGCTACCACACTCGAAGACCGCCGACTTAATTTCTTCTCTAGAAAACTTTTCAATAAGGAAGTTGGCCTCTTCAATAGAGAGAGTGTTGCTGAAAGAACAATCCAAACTGGTGCGGACCGGCGTTTCCTCCTTGTATTTATCTCTAAAAAAATCATGATCCGCTTTAATGATAGTAGGTTTAGTAACCCAAACCCCTCCAATCAGAAGACCAGGAATACTATTTGACACCTTCCTTTTGTTAACCAAACTGTGAAAGTAAGCAGTGTTATCATCCCCATCCATAGCCCAACGGGTCCTGGCTCTTTGTTTGATATCCTTGGATTTCAAATCTTCCACAAACTGAATTTTTCTTTTACATTCCAACCTAACCCACTCTTCTTCATCGGTTAGATCTCTTTCTTCAATAATCATATCCAGCTCGTCAAGTTCCTCTTTAGCTTTAATTTCCTCCTCACCTTCTTTTGATCTGAGCTCATCTCTCCATATCCTAATTTTCTCTCTGAGGATTTTGAGTTTATTGAGAAGTCTTTGGTCAGGAGGCCCGGAAAACCTGAAATCAGACAAAGCATCCTCCACGACCATCCCAAAATCCGACCTATCCAACCACGAGCTGAAAAACCTGAATGGCTTCGGTCCGAAATTCAAATTATCAATCGATACCAAGATAGGGTTATGGTCCGAAAACCCGCGGGGCATAACTCTAACACATGCCTCAGGCCACTTGTTTTGAAAATTGTTACTAACCAACACCCGATCTATTTTACTAAACTTCCTTCCCTTAGCCCCTTCCAACATATAAGAAAATTTGGACCCCTTCATTTCATATTCACAGAGACCAGCCTCGAATATAAATTCGTTGAACTCTCTAGCGCACTGAGGCTTAAATTTTGAGTTTTTTCTCTCTTCCGGGCCTCTAACAACATTAAAATCTCCAGCTAGAAACCAAAAACCAGGCCGAGAATTCATAATACTAAGAATTCTATTCCATAACTCTCTTTTACCTACCTGAGTCTGCGGAGCGTAAACGTTCAAAAAATTAAACAAATCACTACTACCCTTCAATTTACCTGAGAGGAGGAGAAAATTCGGATCCGAAGCCGACGAAACGAGAGAAAAAGTCCCCTTCTCCCACACACAAAGAAGACCACCGGATCTGCCAGAGGGGTCGACCACAACTTTTTCCCAATTCGAGTTACCCCAGAACGAAGAAATATCTGCATCCGAGATACCTGATCTCCCTGTCTCTTTAAACATTAACAACTGAACCTTCTCTGCTCTTCTAAGATTCCTAATCCAACTCCCCTTTTTATCGACTCCGAAGCCTCTAATATTGATAGAAATCGAATTCATTTGTGGACTCCATTAATACCTTCAGATCTGATGACATCGATGACTTTGTCAGCTAATCCCTCCAAATTAACTCTTACCAGGTTACCGAACCTAATGGTTTCTTGAGCTTCTTCTTCAATCGAGCCCTGAGTAGAGTCTTGAACAACATCGATCCCTTCTACTGATGTCGTTGCCCCACCTTCAACTGAAGAATTAACTGAATCTACCTTTTTCGAGCCTACCGGAGAAGTATTCAGGTTAAATTCCGAGTTCAGAGAGCCACCTCTTTCGTTCTCTTTCTCCAACGGACCTGTGACAACCCTCATAATTACAAGTATCCGTACAATTAATTAATAATGATTAATGCTTAATGACTATGCTTAATTACAACTGATGACTTAAACTGCTTTCTGCTTTCTGTATCATACATATGTGTGCCTCACACTTCATACTGTCACACCATTTATCATATACAGACTTTAGTGACATAAACGATGCACAAAGCACAGTTAGCACAATGAACGGATAACTCAGAAACATGCTAACAATGTCAGTACATAGACAGACAGTGTTTTGAGACCCCGTAAGGGCCAGAGACAAGGTACTAAACTAGTATGGTGTGTAGGGAAGTAAGGACCATAAAACTGCGTCACTAGGTGATAGTTTAAGTGCCGGAAAGTGCCTAAAACCCACTCAAAGTGCAGAATTCTACATTAATCAGCAAAAATAAGCATTTTAACATTCTAGTAACATGCAAAAATATGGCAAAATGGTCCTGTATGCTTTCCTAAGTGTCGGGAATTAAAAGTGTCACAAAAGGGTACTTAATGAACACTAAACGGAATAACTTGACACTTTAACGAACCGGTATCTAACTGAACAACCGGACATTACCCGGAACACCAAAATTTTGCTAGAAGCATTGGTTTATTATTTTTGAACTAGTTATGGTCCCCGAACACCCTAACATACTACATAATGCATCATACACTTAAAACACTAGACTTAACACTTAACCTCCAACTATTTACCTACATTATCATTCAAAGTTACAATTAACCCCCCCCCCCTCATGATTTACGGCCACTAGGTGTGACCCCACCAAGATCACCACAATCTTCCATAATCTTGCTAGATTTTTTTCTTGGATTAATCAAGATCATGCTTGTACTTAGGGAACATTAAGACCATTGGGTAAAAGCTCTAATGTGTTTATATGAAGACATGATCCTTCACATCCCACCACACTTCAACTCACTTCACCTCTCCCTCCTCCCTTGCCCTCCTCTCGGTCGACCCCTACACCCACACCACCATCATCATCAAACCTTGATCATCCTTTCTAAGGCCTCACAAAGGTGTTAAACTTCATACAAAGGAGCTTGGAACTCTTGGATCTTGAAGGACCACTCACACAAGCTTTTATCCACTCCATTTTCATCATTGTTCTTCCCTAGCTTAGACCTAGTAGTAAGCTCTTTGTAACGCTTTGTTTACTTCTATTTTGATTGGTTAAAAGATGTATTATGCTATAAATCACAAGAACACTAAAAGATATAATCTTAAATCTTGAACATAAGCTTAACATATGATGAAATATGGGTGAAATGATGTTGTTTAGTATATGTATGATGTTTGATTGTTGTTTACCTGAGATTACGATGTTAATCATCATATGGAGCTTGCTAGATTGTGATTAAACACATGATCTAGCAAGTGAGAGGGTGATTATGTGACAACATAGGATAATCACCTTCTTGTGTAAACATGAACTTGAAAATAAAAGAATTTCTTGAAAAATAATAAACAAAGTAAGCTAGTAATCTTATGAATTCAAGATTTATGAATGATTTTCCAAGAAAACCAAGTACAAAATATGATTTTTAGAAGATCATGGTTTTTTACTTGAACTTACACTATTTTTGGTGATAAAATAAGTGTAGAAATACTTATGAAACAAGAAGATCTAATAGATAAATATTTTTGTAGAATATGTTTACAGTAAACACCTAGTTTCTTTAAGAATGATATTTTAACGGGATAAACACACTTTAAAGGGTAACTAAACCCACTAAACACTTTACCAAGTTACTACAAGTTTTTGTGAAAAGATCAAGTTCATGGTGTTATGTAAAATGTATAGTTTTTGCTCTTGGAAAGTATAATATTGTTTAGGGATTGATTGTTGATTGTTGTGTTGATTTTCAAAAGAAAATGATATGCTAAATAGCATGGACATCTCCATTTTCAAAGGGAACTATGGCAAAATTTTCTAAAAATACAAACACTTAGAAAATATTTTCTAAGACAAGTATTTACAAGTGTGTTTTAACTTTGGTTTTCGATATAAACTTTTCCATAGGTTTTGTTACAAAAATACAAAGTATCGGATGTTGGTTTTATAAATAAAAATGGGTAAATATATATTTAGAATGTATATTTATATTAAAGACACTTGTGTGAATATTCGTATGCTTTGTGGAATAGTTATATTATTTTAGGGTAAAATAATATAACTTAACATAATACCAAGAACCTACAAATCCAAAATAATACCAAAGATTACAAGGAATAAATATATGAGCTACACACTTGATATTGTGAAACCGGACGCAAAAACGTAACTTATGAAATATTCCGAAAAATACTCTTACAAATATATTTTTGGTAAATATTATTTTGGATACAAGAGATGAAAATATGATTTCTGAACATATTACAAAGTTATATCATATTTTGACAAGGAGAAAAATATATTATTTTTGGAAAGTAAAAATATATTTTTCCTAGAATATTGGAAGACATATGATTTTTGGGAAAAATATATATTTTCTTGGAATACATTATTTTTGAAAAATAAGTTATCTATATTTTCTAAGTGAGACTTAAAAATATATTATCCAAGACTACAAATATACATGTATAAAATACCCCCATCCTTGGGAAGGAAATACGGAAATAAATACTTGAGAAGTATTGTTACAAAATACTGATTAAACAATTATTCCAAGTAATTATAACTTGGAATAATATTGAGAACATAAGAAACGCAACTCAAAAACATTAAACTCTAAGCCAAGGCACGACCTGTTCGTCTAATAGACGTTAGTACACTGTAGGTAGTCGTGTTAGCTGCGGAGATTTGAGTTGCCGGTACTGAAGACGCATTACTGTGAGTTCATGTCCCCCTTTTCTTTAAACGGTTTTGTTTATTTACTTCGGGGGTGAAATACATGTTACAAAAGGATTACTTACAATACAATTGGTATGGTTAGCCTAGGAAAGAACCGTAGATCATGTGATTGGTTAGGCGGATACTTGGGACCATTAATCCTCGTATAAGGACCGAGGGGCATGAGTGATAGATCTATTTGGGTGTAGCGAGCCCACACCCATGAGGACCAGGGTGGTCCATAGGGTGACTATGTCTTCCAGCCGGAAGCCCGGTATAACTTTGCTAGGTTTGAGTCTTCCTCCACCGTCACACATATCAGTGGCCTTGCAAACCATTGGTGATCTTTTCCTTGTTTGCTTTCATACCGGGACATACATACTTACACTGTTTACAAAGGTTTATTCATACACTTACACATGAACTCGCTCAACTTTTGTTGATATTTTTAAACTACATGTATTTCAGGGAACTAGTGGATCTGGCAGGTGTATGCATGTGTCTTCAAGCTGCGTTTAAATAAAAGATGTCATCCGTGGTCGTAGAGTTTAGGGGATGTATCCTACTCCTGGACGGGATACATGTAACTAAGATCGGGTTTGCTTAAGTTCTTTTGTCGAGTCTTTGTGAACTCATTTAAATAAGTCATGGTTTGTAACTTAAATTTGGTGTCGATGTTTTCAGACAAGTATGTGTGGTATTTTCAAACTTAACTTTTGTGGATGAATATCTTTTGGGTTTTTATCATATAGCTTTGTTATGATTGAATGCTATGGTATTAAGAAGTCACACCAAATAACCACGTTTCCGCAAAAGTCAGGGTGTGACAGCTTGGTATCAGAGCTTCGATCGTAGCGAACTAGGATTCTTACTCGAGTCTAGACTACGATCATTAGGGCTCTCACGAAAACATGTTTACATTGCATACACAAAACGTCCAGATCCAGGGAACAAACATTTTTACAAACAAAAGGGCACAAAACACATTTCAAAACTTATATTTATGATTCAGTCTTAGAGACTGGGGAGGTTCAGTCTTAGAGACTGGGGAGGTTTAGTCTTAGAGACTACGGAAATTGAGTCTTAGAGACTGGGGAAATTGAGTCTTAGAGACTGGGTAGTCAGTTTGAGAAACTGGGAAGGTTTTAGTCTGAGAGACTAGGGAGTTCAGTCTGAGAGGCTGGGTGGGATAGTCTGGGAAGACTAGGATGATTACATGCTTTCATTGTTACTGCATACATGCTTATTTGATGATTGTTGATGTACGTGCATATGTTGTGATTGTTTGTTACAGACATTATGTCATCTTCCTCTAAGAGTGGAGTATCAGATACCATAGACCCCATGGCCATAGTATCAGACAACGAGATCATCCCAGAGGATGAGGTTTTTACATCTGACACCACGAGCGATGATGATGATGACTTTCAGCCCTTCGCTTTACCAGATTTTAGAGATGACATGCTGATAGCTGATGGTTTTCCTGACAGAGATCTACTTCTTGTTCAGATCCCTGCTCATTTTCCTCTTGTTGTGTTTCCTCTTGAGGATCTGCTTCTTGATGCTATGTCCGTCGACGACATTGATCTTTTTATCGAGGGTCCCCCTGAGGATGCCCAGGATGGTGGGGCTCCGGTTGATGATGATGTTGTCATCCCACTTGCAGAGATTCCAGTCGATGATGACATTGTTGTTCCTCTTGTCGAGATTCCAGTTGCTGATATCATTGCTGTTCCGTTGGTCGAGATTCCTGCCGTTGAGATCTCATCTGACCATTCAGGTCCTGATTCATTTGAGTCCGTATCATCTGCTACTTTACACGCACGGGGCGTGCAACATTATCCCACTGACACTGATTCCGACACAGCGATGTCTGCCGCACCTATCTTTCCACACGACTTTGACCGTGATCATGAGATTGAGTTTGTCCCTGATGAGCAGCCTTTTGAGGAACCTGTCTTTCCTGACGATCAGCTCTTTGATATACCTGCTGATCTTGAGTATGCTCCAGCTGACCCTGAGCCTGAGATTGCACCTGAGCCTATACCAGCACACGATCCTTAACCTGAGCATGATCAAGTACCTATCGATGTACCAGTTGTTGCACCACCTCTGCCTAAGTCGATACCTGCACTTATTGATCATGCTCCTTTTGCTACCCATGTAGACCCTAGATATGCACACACCCACAATGGGTGGATTGAGGACGATGACGACTTTCCTCCTTTTGTTAGACCTGTCACTCCCCCACCTGCACCTGTACATGCACCCATTGATATTACCCCGTTTCACCCTCATGTGTCTGACATTCACCGCACAGATCTACCAGTCACGTTCCTTCAGAATATCCCTCCTCCCCGTCCAGGGGAAGGACCATCGAGTCAGCAGCCCAGTCACTTACCTTTTGTGTCAGCAGCTGATCCTTTCATGCCACAGTTTACACACACTGCTCCTTTTATTTCTGCACCCACGGGTGAGCCACTGATTTGGTTTCCGCCCAACATGATGCATGTGTCAGATCCATACCATCCTTCACATTATGCAGGATACACCAGGGATGATTTGCTTTTATCGTTACAGCTCCAGCAGGAGTTGTTGTGTCGTAGAGTCACAGAGTTAGAGAGGATCCCGTGTCCTCCATCTTGCACTTGTCAGTCACCATTTACGACTCCGCCGGCTCCTCTTCAGTCCTATCCAGAGTTTGGCGCTCGTTTTCTTACTATGGAGCAGCAAATTAGCTATCTGTTGCGTATTGTTCATGCACTTGAGGAGGATTTGGCGCATTTGCGCAGGTTGCTTTTCGTTCCTCCACCTCCTCCTCCTCCACCATCAGCTTAGAGGTTTTTGGTTTGATGCAGATAGCATACTTTTGATGAGAGTGCAGCTATTGAGCCAGATTGCACAGCTTTTTGAAGACCACACTTTGACTTTTGACTCTCGATTATTGTAGTTTGTTAGACGATTCGGACAAGGGTGATGTGACCCTTAGTCTCTTTTGATGTATGATACAATTGTGAAACATGTAAAACTGTACTTGTGGACTTGATATATGATAGCTCAATCGCAACATTCTCATTACATATATTATTGGATTACTTGTTTGTGTTATGACATGGGATGTTATGTGGTACTTGTGTTGATGAATGTTATTACATACGCGTACTACATACTTATATGCATAAGACCTGACCTATATAATCTTCTTATAGAAGATGCCTCCACGAAGAGACAACACGTTGCCTACAACTGAGGCCGAGTTACAAGAACGTATTTCACAGGCGATAGCACAACACAAGGCCTTACGCTCCAAGCATAGTGGAGGTACCTCTAGAAGCAACCCACCCCTTGGTAATGTTTAAGTCGTTAAAGAAACATTACGTTACATTTGGATATTCCATGGGCGATCGCTAATGCTTTATGTGAATGATGTTACTTGTACAGGCTGTACCTCTAAACAATTCTTAGACTGTAAGCCCTTGAATTTTGACTGCACCGGGGGTGCTGTGGCTTTTGTCAGATGGACGGAGAAGACTGATTATGTGATCAGGATGAGCAAGTGTGCTCCGCAACACCAAGTCACCTATATCTCCGGATTGTTCTCAGACGGAGCACTTTCCTGGTGGAATCTCCAAGTCCAGACTTTGGGGGAAGAAGCTGCTTACGCCATGACATGGGATGAAAGGAAAGAGCTCATGCGAAAGAAATACTGCTCCAGGGCTGAAATCCAAAAGTTGGAGACTGAATTCTGGCACCTCAAGATGGGCGGTCCGAAAATTGCTGAATATGTCCAAAGATTTCACGACCTGTCCCGCGTGGTACCTTATATGGTTAATCCTGAATTCAAACGCATCGAGCAGTTTATTTGGGGGTTGGCACCTCAGATTATGAGTATGGTGACATCGTCAAAGCCTGCAACAATTTCTGAGGCTATTGATTTGAGTGTATCACTGACTGAAGAAGCTATCAGGTTAAACAAGTTTTCGACTCCTGACCAGAAAAAGAAGGAGACTCATATTGAGTCATCCGGTGAGAACAAACGGAAGTTCTCCAACTTTAAGAAAGGCACCAGCAGTACGAACAAGAAGGATGAGGCGAACGCACCGGCCAAGGCCAAAGGAAAGGGGTATATGGGCACCTTGCCCAAATGTGATGCATGTCAGTTGCATCACAGTGGACGATGCCGAGCTGGTAAATGCGAATCTTGTGGGAAAGTTGGTCACTCGTAAGAAACATGCTGGGTTGGTACTGGCCGTGGTGGTCAAAGGGGTTTTGGTAACAACAACCGTGGAGGTAATGGGAATGGAAACCTCCCACAAGGAGGGAATGGCGGAAATGGTAATCGTGGTAACTTTGGAAATCAAGCTGGGGGTGGAAATCGCAACCAAAACAATGCTCATGGTGGTAATAGGAATAGTAATGGTCGAGGACCAGGTTGTTTCAATTGTGGAGACATAAGGCACTTCAAGAGAGAATGCCCAAAGCTTAATCAAGCTCAAGGAAGGGTTTTCAACATCGGAGCGAAAGAAGCTCGCCAAGATCCAAATGTGG
This sequence comes from Helianthus tuberosus, assembly GCA_030545235.1. Classification (NCBI taxonomy): domain Eukaryota; kingdom Viridiplantae; phylum Streptophyta; class Magnoliopsida; order Asterales; family Asteraceae; genus Helianthus; species Helianthus tuberosus. The sequence continues at coordinate 66,819,122 of CM060430.1, forward strand.
TTACTGGTACGTTCCCTATCAACCAACGTTTTGCATCTGTACTATTTGATACTGGTGCCGATTATAGTTTCGTATTGCTAGAATTTAAGAATACACTTGGGTTGGTAGCCAGTAAGCTAGATATCCCATATTCGATAGAACTAGCTAATGGGAAGCTAGTAGAAGCGAATGAAGTCATCAGAGGTTGCGTGATAGAACTAGGAGAGCACAAGTTTACACTGGATCTACTGCCAGTCGAGTTGGGAAGCTTCGACGTGGTAGTAGGGATGGATTGGTTGTCAAGCAACCGAGCAGAGATTGTATGTCATGAGAAGATCATACATATTCCAATAACGGATGGAGAAACGATTATGGTACATGGAGAAAAGCACGATACGCCCCTAAGGATCATCAGTTGATTGAAGGCTCGAAAGTGTTTGCAGAAAGGATGTGTCGCCTTCCTGGCACACATTGTGGATAAGGAAGCCGCTGAGCCGAAGCTAGAAGACATTCTAGTAGTGAAGGAATATCCTGAGGTCTTCCCCGAAGACTTGCCAGGATTGCCGCCACAAAGATAAGTCGAGTTTCATATTGACTTAGTTCCAGGCGCCGCGCCTGTAGCTAAGGCACCTTATAGACTTGCGCCTTCAGAAATGCAAGAGTTGTCGACGCAACTTCAGGAATTGTTAGACAAGGGATTTATCAGACCAAGCTTCTCGCCTTGGGGAGCTCCAGTTTTGTTCGTTAAGAAGAAGGATGGAAGTTTCCGCATGTGTATCGACAACCGCGAGCTGAATAAGTTGACCATTAAGAATTAGTATCCTTTGCCAAGGATTGATGACCTGTTCGATCAACTGCAAGGTTCGAGTTTTTACTCCAAGATCGATCTTCGATCGGGCTATCACCAGCTGAGGATTCAAGAGGAAAGTATTCCAAAGACGGCCTTTAGGACTCGCTATGGACATTACGAGTTCCTGGTTATGCCGTTTGGTCTGATAAACGCGCCAGCCGTGTTCATGGATTTGATGAACAGAGTCTGCAAGCCCTATCTCGATAAATTTGTGATCGTGTTTATTGATGACATTTTGATTTATTCAAAGACGAAAGAAGATCATGAGCAACACCTAAGAGCCATTTTAGAGCTGCTTAAGAAAGAGAAGTTGTACGCAAAGTTCTCTAAGTGCGAGTTCTGGTTGCGTGAAGTTCAGTTTCTTGGTCACGTGGTTAACGGAAATGGAATTCATGTGGATCCCACAAAGATCGAGGCGATCAAGAATTGGGAGACTCCAAAGACGCCAACCTAGATTCGACAGTTCCTAGGTTTGGCAGGATACTATCGCAGGTTTATTGAGGATTTTTCGAAAATCGCCCAACCATTGACCTCCCTCACTCAGAAAGACAAGAAGTATGAATGGGGAGAGAAACAAGAAGAAGCATTTCAGTTTTTGAAAAACAAGCTTTGTGATGCACCGATTTTATCTCTACCCGAAGGCACTGACGACTTCGTGGTGATATATTGCGACGCCTCGCGTCAAGGGTTGGGATGTGTATTAATGCAGCGTCCGAAGGTTATAGCATATGCTTCGCGCCAGTTGAAGGTCCATGAGAAAAATTCACCACACATGATTTGGAATTAGGCTCGGTGGTGTTTGCTTTGAAAATCTGGCGACATTATTTGTATGGCACGCGACGCACAATGTTTACTGATCACAAGAGCCGGCAACATATTGTTGGTGCACTGAATGTCTGCTGACTACGTTTTATTTGAGTATTTTGTCTAGATAGGTTAAATGAGTGCACAATAGTGATTGAATTAGGGTTTAGTCATGTTTTAGGAAGTGTTTCCGTTTGTAGATGTCAAAGCCAAGTTCAAACGGAAGTGATTCAAGGGATTCTGTTTGAACCGGTTCGTTTGAACATGTCCGGTTCGTTTGAACAGGGTGTGTCAAGTTCAAACGGAATAGGCTTAGTCTATAAATAGGGTTGTGTAGGTTCATTTGAAACGGGACAAGATTGTGTGTGAGAGTCGAGGTGCTGCTAAAATTTCATTAGAAATCATTGTAAAGACTCGGAAATCTGTAATAGAGAAGAATTGAAAAGGAAACAAGGTGTGTGACATTGTTTACTTTGATTCCGCCTTAGTAAATGATGATGAACTACCTTTACTGACTGTTTAGGGTCACGGAACCGATCCAACAAGTGGTATCAGAGCTCAGGACGAGGAGTTCATACCAAATTCAGCTTGATTACTTCGGATTCTCTCACTTCTACCTTTCTTTTCTGATTTGAACAAGTGTTTATGGTTAAAATGGCCTGAAGATTTGAAACTAAAATTCGACTTAAAACTAATCGAAAACACCTAATCCGTTTGAAATTGTTCGAAATATGCTGACGTCATAATCTATTACGTTTGAACGAAGCCTGGTTTCCGTTTGAAACTGACACTTCGTTTGAAATTGGTGTTATTTCCGTTTGTACATCACCATTCCGTTTGAAAATTGCAAAATGTAACAACTCTTGGTAAAACCAACACCCTCATAAATATTATGACACTTTAGTATATTGTAAAATATTTCAATACGTCTTATATTTCACCCCGTATGTGAAAACCGAGCCAAAATTATGTTTTAACATAGAAAATAAATCAAAAATAAGAAAAATGGAGTTGAGGCGGGCCGCGTAGACTCACTCCAACATCTCACGCGGGTGGTATCAAGACTAGAATTGACTCCGCTGATTTCTTAAGTTGATACGGGTCGCGTAAGCTTAAGCTTACACTTACGCGGGCCGCTAGAGATCATGAAACGCGGAGACATCCGGTGCTGACACGTGTCGACATCGTGGCGGTCTAGAGGATGACCGGGACAAGCTATATGTTGACCAGATGGTTGACGCGGGCCACGTAAGTCTTACCCTTATCTTACGCGGGCCGCCTGGAAGTCAGAATCCAGCACTATATATAGAACTCATCAGTTTACGTTTTTCGTCGCTCACATTTCAATCTCAAATCACAATTTCTGTAGAAAAGTTATAATACACGGGTATTATACCCCTAATTAGCGAGGTTCTGCTCCGTTGTAAGTATTATAACCCCAGTTTCATAATAGTTACTGATATTCGTTAATTTACACATATTTTAGTTCCCCGTTTTACCCCTATTTTATGCGTTTTTGGCCATAAAACCGTCATTCGGATACCTATTTATCTACATTTATGTTTACAGGCCTAAAACTGCATTCCAGACAAGATGATAGCAAAAACGAGGACTTTCCGGACAAAACGACGAGGCTGCGGACATTCTGCTAAGGATTCTGAACTGGGCCTGTGGAACGACCGTTCCACGTGATGCACGGTCGTGCATCTCCGACAAAGGTGATCAACCCGGAAATGAACGAGAGGTGCGATTGGTCGTTCTAGGAAAACAAGCGGCTCGGTGAAGAACGGGCGTTCCATCTGAGGAACGACCGTGCGTCTCCGGTGAACCAACAGAGTCTCGGAACTGAACGACCGGTGCGACTCGGCGTGCAACATGAAGCCCGGAACTGAACGACCGTTCCACACCAGGAACGGTCGTGCCATTTCGAATCTGGTCAACGATCTGATGACGTATGCAGTATGGTGACCCATCCCTAATAATTCAATAAAGTGCACGGTCGTGCCATATGGAGAACGACCGTGCGACAGCAAAAAGTATAAAAACTTGCAGAAACATTCTGCTCGATATTCTGGATTTTTTGAGAGCTTCTCAGGCGATTTTCAGGCTCCGGAGGCATTAGCTTTCACCCGGATTCAAGCCACATTGTCTCGTTTAGCTCGATTACTACCCGGATCCTTAGTCTAGTACTTGTTTATGGTTTGATTTTCTAATCTTTCCATCTTTTTGTTAATCTTTCAAGTACTTAGATTATTGTTTATGTCTTATTGTAGCCTTTGGGCAAAAACACAAACAATCCCTTGCTAGATTATTGCCATTAGTGTGTTAAACTTTGTTTGTAATGACACTTGAAGTATTTTCTATGATTATCTTTGATGATTAGTTTGCAACCTTGTTATTGATATTGAATTCTTGATTATAAGTAATTATGTTGGATGATTGATGCTGGGTTAGTTAAGATAGTTGAAAAATGAAGCTTAATTAATCTTGTATTAGTAAACTTTGAATTTGGTTAACTAGTTTAACTTGGTTTAAATGTATGCATCATGATACTAGAAATGGTTAGTGATTTAATAAAATGTAATTATTGTTAATCAAGAGAGCTTGCCGTCACGTAAGGACCTAAACGGGTTAGATGGTGTCGTTATAAATTCTTGCCATGATTTGTTAGTTTAGTTAGTAGTTTAGGCCAAAATTGCTATCTTAGTGGATTTTTGTGCAAGATTTGTAAAATGAACTTGGTTGTGATTTAATCTAGTTTATGCTTATCTCGGTGGTTGCATTGTGTTTATCGGTGTCGCTTTCCTTGTTTAAGTGAGGTTAGAACAATCCTAACGGCTGACTAACTTATTTTTATGAGATTTTCATAGACATTTATCAATTGCACGTTAAAGAACAATTTTAGGTGGTTAAAGTGTGTTTATCGTTTTAACTTTCCGAATGATTGTCATGTTAGGATTCCCGAAAGGGATACTAATTGTCTTAAATTAGAATATTGACCGAATGCTTCTAGTGCCAAAACTGACTTAGTTGACATGTTGTGGTTGTGTATTTAGCAAGGCTTTTTATCTACTATCTATTATGTTTTTATTATGTATTTGGTTATGCTTACTTTAGTTTAGTTTAAAATCACAAAACCTATGTTTTTACCGGTAGTTTAGTGACAAAGGTCTAGTATTATTTCTCCGCCCATTTCCTTGGATCGATACTTGGTTCTTACCGATACTTTATTACATATATGACGGGGTACACTTGCCTCTTTCGTGTGTGTTTTGATGTAAAAGTAATAATCACTTTTATAAATATAAAACCCAATCGTGTGTAAATTCAATGCAAAAATTATGTATATATACGCACACGTCAAGTTTTTGGCGCCGTTGCCGGGGACATGGCAAGTTTTAGGAACGACCCGAGTCATTTGGTTATCGGTGTATATACTTGTTAATATTTGTGTATAATTTCTTGATTATTTATTTGTTAATATTTCTTGTTTTATTCGATTTATTCATTTTTGCGTTATTTTTGTTTCATTTATTTATTTGATCCGGATTTATTTATTCACTTATTCTTTGGGTTTTCGGCACCCTAAAGCCATTTTTGTATTAGTCGATTCATTTATTTATTTTGTTGAATTTTTATAAAATTTCAGGGCCCATTTTTCGGATTTTTATAAAATTTTCAGCCCGTTTATAATAACTTTCTGCTTCTATTCAGCTGAAAAAAAAAACAGCATTATTTAATTAATAAAATATTCACCGTGTCAAATTTTCGTTTGCAGGTTGATGTTCTCGACCCCCGCTACAGAACTTGTTGAACCGTCAGACGAACCCGAACGTGATCTTCGGAGGCGTCTTTGCGCGAAAGGGCGTGCGGTTGGGCTACTGCTCGCCAGTGGTGGGCCGGATTCGGTGGTACCTACTGAAGCCGAGGGCTTTGGAGGAAACATAATCATGGCAGACGATGAGCGACCGTTGAATGAGTCTAATCAGCCTGGAGCGACAGGCCTGGAGCCGAGTATCCTTAGACCTACTATAGATGCACCTAATTTTGAAATTAAATCTAGTATAATTAATATGGTGCAGAATTCGGTGCAGTTCGACGGACGCGAACATGAGGATCCCGGATGACATATTGCGGCTTTTCTCGAAGTGTGTTCCACGTTTAAAATGAGGGATGTTTCGGAGGATGCCGTTCGGTTGAGGTTGTTTCCTTTCTCACTGCGTGACAAAGCCAGAGCGTGGCTTATGTCACTGCCAGCTGGGTCCATCAGGACCTGGAATGGGTTGGCGGAACTATTTATGAAGAAGTACTTTCCACCCGAGAAGACAACCAAGTTAAGGAACCGAGTGGTGACCTTTCGTCAGGATGAGGGGGAGTCGTTACATGCAGCGTGGGAGAGATTCAAGGATCTGTTACTTGATGTTCCACATCATGGGTTCACCAAGAGACAGTTAGTCTTGACATTCTATCAGGGGCTGAGCTACAATACGCAGGAGCGATTAGATATGAATTCAGGAGGCGATTTGGGGACAAAGACGCCCAATGAGGCTTACGATATCATTGAAAAGGCTGCGTTGAAGTCTAGCTCTCGCCGCGAAGGAGATAGAAGTCGGGCTACATCATCATCATCAGGATCCCGCGCAGGAGTTCATGCTGTAGACGATTATACGGCCATTACTGCACAGATCTCGGCTCTCGCATCGAGATTCGACAGGTCCCAGATGATTGCGCATGCGGGCTCGGGTTGTGACCAGTGTGGAGTGTCACACGAGCCTGGGGCATGTTTTCAGGGAGTCGGATACAAGGGCCATGAAGAGGTAGATTTCGTGAGTAATCAAGTTAGGCCGCAGAACAACCCTTACAGTAACACCTATAATCCCGGTTGGAGAAATCACCCAAATTTTGGGTGGCGTGCGAACACAGGCAATCAAAATCCTTTGGGATTCACTCCGCGCGCTCCAGCGCAGCAGCAGCAGGGTCAGGGTCAGCAGTTCCAGCAGTACAACCAATCCTACCAACAGCGTTCATACCCGCATCAGAATCAGGGCTCTGGGAGTAGTTCCCAGCAGCAGGCCCCTCAGTCTAGTTCTAAGCTGGAGGAGATGATGTCCCAGCTTCTTACTAGCTCCTCGAGCGCGAATCAGTTAGCTGAAAAACGCTACCAGCAGAGCGAGGATCGTTTTCTCTCTCATGAGGGAGAAATGAGGAGCCACAAGGCCTCGATTCAGAACATAGAGAATCAGGTTGGTCAGCTGGCACAGATGATGTCAAAGAGACCCCAAGGTGGTCTCCCGGGCAATACTGAGACAAACCCGGGCCCGCACAGAGATGTGAATGCGGTGATGACCAGGAGTGGAAAACCTACCGGACCCGTCATATCGGACTCACCACCGATCACTGAAGCGGTCCCGACCGACACACCGGATGAGGTGCATGCCAGGCTACGCCCAGCAAGTACAGCACAAGTCCAGGAGCCGGTCACAGGTTACAAGCCTCCAGTGCCCTATCCAGGAAGGTTGAAGAAGCAGAAGATGGATGAACAAAACGGTAAGTTTCTTGAAATGTTTAAACAATTGCATATAAACATACCGTTTGTTGAAGCTTTGGCACAAATGACAAAGTATGCGAAGTTTCTGAAAGACATCCTCTCAAACAAGCAAAAACTCGAGGACATGTCTTGTGTGGTTATGAATAAAAGCTGCTCTGCTATTCTCCAGAATCGCCTGCCTACAAAAATGGGAGATCCAGGCAGTTTCACGCTTCCTTGCCTCATTGGCAATCTGTCTGTCAGTAATGCGTTAGCAGATCTAGGAGCGAGTATAAACCTTATGCCCTATAAGGTTTTTACTAAGTTGGATCTAGGTGAGCCGTCACCTACGAGGATGAGTATTCGACTTGCGGATCGTTCTGTCAAGTATCCACGCGGGTTTGTAGAGAATATGCTTGTTAAGATTAACAAGTTTGTATTTCCCGCGGATTTTGTTATCTTGGACATGGATGAGGACTCGAGAGTGCCTCTGATACTCGGACGCCCGTTTTTTAATACCGTCCGGACGATTGTGGACGTGGCGGCGGGCCAGATCACACTCCGAGTAGATGATGAGCATGTTACGTTTGACATTAAACGTTCTATGCAGCATCCTCAGAGTCAGGACGACGCGCTCTATTATGTTGACATCGTCGACACTTATGTGAGCACGCATTTCCATGGTACGATCGAGGAGATAGATTCGGACACACATCTGTTGTGTGGGGACTTAGATGGCATTACGCAGGAGGGCCACTATTTAGAGCAGCCAGTCTATCAGATTGGTGATGATGGTCCCCAGAGTCCGGATCGTTTCACAGAAATTGATCGCGAGAGTGAAGTGAAGTCGAAGCCTTCCGTGGAAGATCCTCCTACCCTGGAGCTTAAAGAGCTCCCACCGCACCTAGAGTACGCATTTCTGGATGAGGAGCGTCATTTGCCTGTCATTATTTCATCTGGTTTGGCGGGAGAGGAGAAGAGCAGACTGCTTAATGTGTTGAAACTTCATAAGAAAGCAATCGCTTGGAAAATCATGGACATAAAAGGTATAAATCCCTCCTTCTGTACACATAAAATTCTTATGGAGGATCAGTTCAAGCCGTGTGCGCAGCACCAGAGGCGACTGAACCCAAACATGCAAGAAGTCGTTAAAAAGGAAGTGATTAAGTTGTTAGATGCTGGTATGATCTATCCCATTTCCGACTCTGTTTGGGTCAGTCCTGTGCAGGTAGTGCCCAAAAAGGGGGGCATGACTGTGGTCACAAACGATAGGAATGAGCTCATTCCAACCAGGACGGTCACTGGATGGCGGGTTTGCATTGATTATCGAAAACTCAACGACGCCACCCGCAAGGACCACTTCCCGCTTCCATTCATTGATCAAATGTTGGAGCGTCTGTCAGGGAAGTTATATTATTGTTTTCTGGATGGGTTCTCGGGTTACTTTCAAATTCCTATCGCTCCTGAGGACCAGGAGAAGACCACATTTACCTGTCCCTTCGGTACATTCGCCTACCGGCGTATGCCCTTTGGGCTGTGTAATGCACCGGCTACTTTCCAGCGATGTATGGTCGCCATTTTCCACGACATGATTGAGGATTCCATGGAGGTGTTAATGGATGATTTTTCGGTATTTGGGGATTCCTTTGATCAATGTCTGGAAAATTTGAAAAGAATGTTGAAGAGGTGTGAGGAGACCAATCTGGTCCTGAACTGGGAGAAATGCCACTTCATGGTGAAGGAGGGCATAGTTTTGGGACACAAAATTTCTCACGCGGGCATGGAAGTCGATCCAGCTAAAGTCGACGTTATATCACGACTTCCGCCCCCCACCTCTGTTCGTGCTATACGGAGCTTTCTCGGTCATGCCGGGTTCTATCGGCGATTCATCAAAGATTTTTCAAAAATCGCCAGACCCATGACTCGTTTGTTAGAGAAAGATGCTCCGTTCGTGTTTGGAGATGATTGCTTGATGGTTTTTGACCTCCTCAAGCAAAAGTTGATTGAGGCCCCTATTTTAGTCGCACCGGACTGGAGTCTGCCATTTGAAATCATGTGCGACGCGAGTGATTACGCTATAGGGGCCGTTCTGGGTCAAAATAAGGAAAAGCACTTCCATCCGATCTATTATGCGAGCAAAACTCTTCACGACGCTCAGGAGCATTATTCCACGACTGAAAAAGAGCTCTTGGCGGTCGTTTTCGCATTTGATAAGTTTAGATCGTATTTAGTGCTTTCGAAAACCGTTGTATACACTGATCATGCAGCCATTAGATACCTCTTCAGCAAACAGGACGCAAAACCGCGTCTAATCAGATGGATCCTGTTGCTGCAAGAGTTTGATATTAAGATACAAGATAAAAAGGGTGCCTTGAATGTAGCGGCGGACCATCTATCTCGTTTAGAGCACGGAGACATCGAGGACTCACGTTGGGATTCAATCAATGAAAAATTCCCACACGAGTCTTTGATGGTTGTCGAGATATGCGATGAGTCGCCATGGTTCGCCGACTTTGCGAACTATCTTGCTTGCGGGATTTTGATTAAAGGATTGACTCACCAGCAAAAGAGGAAATTCTTTTCGGATCTCAAGCACTACATATGGGACGACCCTTTCTTGTTCAAGGTGGGTGCTGATCAGGTGATTAGGAGATGTGTATCTGGGTCTAAGGCGACCGACATTCTGCGCCAGTGTCATGAGGGACCTACCGGAGGCCACCACGGAGCCAACTTCACCGCGAAGAAGGTGTTGGATTCCGGGTTTTACTGGCCGACCATTTTCCGTGACGCGCAGAGTTGGGTAAGAGCGTGCGATCCTTGTCAGAGGGCGACGAACATATCTGCACGCGACGAAATGCCTCAGAACTGGATACAGGTTTGTGAAGTCTTTGATGTTTGGGGGATAGACTTCATGGGACCATTCCCCCCCTCACGCGGAAACAAGTACATACTCGTGGCTGTTGACTATGTATCAAAGTGGGCGGAGGCGCAAGCCTTACCCACTAATGACGCTAGAGTAGTTGTGAGGTTTCTGAAGAGTTTGTTCGCCCGATTTGGCGCTCCGAAAGCGCTCATTAGTGACCGAGGGACTCATTTTTGTAATACACAGCTTGAAAAGGCTTTGTCCCGATACGGTGTGCATCACCGTTTGTCCACGCCCTATCATCCGCAGACGAGCGGGCAGGTGGAGGTCACGAACCGTGGGCTTAAGCGCATCCTTGAGCGGTCGGTTGGAGCGAACCGCAAGGAGTGGTCGGACAAGCTTGATGAGGCATTATGGGCATTCCGTACAGCTTATAAGACCCTTATAGGGACCACCCCTTTTAGGTTGGTATACGGAAAGGCATGCCATTTACCGGTTGAGTTGGAGCACAAGGCTATGTGGGCATTGAAAACCGCGAATTTGGACCTAAAAACCGGAGGTGAAGCCCGGTTTCTCCAAATTCATGAATTGGAAGAATTGCGGCACCAAGCCTACGAAAGCTCCGTACTCTACAAAGAGCGCACGAAGAAACTTCACGACAAACGCTTGAAGGACCACAAAGAATTCCAAGCGGGTGATCTTGTTCTTCTGTATAATTCACGGCTGCGCTTATTTCCTGGGAAGCTTCATTCACGCTGGACAGGACCATACATGGTTAAGGAAGTATTTCCGTATGGTACTGTTGCAGTAGAGAACGCGGATGGCGTTACATTTAAGGTAAATGGTCACCGGTTGAAGTTGTACGTTGCCGGGCCGATAGAATCGGCGGTGGATGTGATTGAACTCCAAACCCCGCACACATCATAAGTGTGGGGAGGAGAGAGTCTACGCTACTGACTCGCGGATCAAAAATGTAGCAAGAGCGTAATTTGCGCTTTAGGGGTAGTTTAGTCTTTTTAGTAGTTTTTCGAGTTTTTAGCTTTGAGTCTTGCTATCGACTCGTCGACAAAAATTTAGCATGAGTCTACGCTGCTGACTCGCCGAAAAAAATGCAGCAGGAGCGTCTTTGGCGCTGTAAGGGCAAAATTGTCCTTTTATTTATTTTTGTAGTTTTAGCGTAATTTAAGTTAGTTAGATAGTTTTCGTTAGTTTGTTTAGTTTCCGTACGTACCGGGCGAAGGTTCTGTATTGCAATATTCTTAGAACAGTTGGTGTGTCGAAAAAACAGCGAAAAACAGCCGAAACGGTTGCTGGAAATAGCTTCTGCAGAAATTCTGTATCTGCAGCTGATTCAAGACCGTTCCACACAAGGAACGAAAGTGCGATTCCGAGCAAGCCGGCATGGTAGATCGCACCCTCGGTGCATTTCCGAGAACACGCTGTGGGGTTTGAACGATGTCGGTGACGCACGACCGTTCCATACCAGGAACGACCGTGCCACAGGCTGAGGGCAATTTGGTCATTTTGCACACTATATATACCATTATCTGCTGCAAAATCCCTCATTCGCGAACCCTAGCCGCTGCAGACCGTTCCAGGGCGATTTTTCACCATATCGCACGATTTTTCGCACGATCTAACACCCTTCTTCGCACGGTACGTTCCTAGTTGTAGATTTCATGTTTTCTTGCTTTCTAGGTTAGATTTCTCCCGATTTTTCAAAGAATTTTTAGGGTTCTCTTCATAAACAAATCGAAACCCTAACCCTTGTTAAATCGAAGTATCGTGAACACCCGGTTGACTTTCAGACCCCTGTTGACCCAATACTTGTTGAAATTTTGCAAAATCTGATTGTTCTAAGTACAGGGGTCGAAGTCTGCAGATTCGGAGTCGCACGGTCGTTCCTCGTGTGGAACGGTCGTGCCTCACCGGCTTGTTCTCGATATCACTGGGCTTGGTCTGTTAGTTCTCGGAGACGCACGACCGTGCGTCTCGAAGAACGACCGTGCCATTCGCCCAGTTCAGTTTGACAGTTTCTTCATAATTGGCTGCTCGCTTGTTTTCAATTCATTTCTCTCCTGTTTCTGTCTTTCTAACAATGTTCCCCATTACAGATGGATCACCCTTTCCTACAGTTTGACCCCAACATTGAGAAAGAAGCTCTATGCATCGCGAAGCGCAACGCCTTGTGGGCGAGGCGGGATCAGTTTGGAGTACCCCGATGGTTGGACTGGGAGGTCATGCGAGAACTAAATCAATATGACCGACTTGATGAAATGATGACTCCCGCGCTTGCAAACCTGGTCGGTTGCAACCGACCCGTTTACTAGGAGTTGACTATTGAATTCTTCGCACCATATCAGTATGAAAGGCCGGTTGCACATACAGAGCCCGATTTCCGCTACAGGGAGCGGGTAACCTTCAGGTTATGTAGGCGATGGCATACATGGTCGGTGGGTCGTTTGGGACGGAGGTTTGGGATTTATACGCGGGAGGACATGGATGATCCCGACGTCTTCAACGATCGGTTCAACTTCCCTAATGATGCAGTGCGGGATGCATTCTGGGCACGTAACGCTATTGGAGACCCCTACAACCCACGGATGTCAAAGGCTTCGCGACTCCGAGACCCTCTGGTGCGAGTGATGCACCATGTTTTCAGCCATTCTATATGCGGACGCATGGACAGTCAAGGTAACTGTCCAACACCTGACTTGCTTTTTCTATATGCGTTGGTTGACAAAGCACCAATCAACCTTGCTGCTCGAATGGCTGAGTACTTTGTCAAGAGCTCGGGGCGAACCCCGAATAGTGAGATCCATGGCGGTCAGTACGTGACCGAAATAGCGTACAATGAGCGCTATATGACGCCGGGGGTGCTTAGGGGTCTCACTTTGATCACTGAGGGGGTGCATGTTGATATCCGGTCTCGGAAGTTTATGGGGGTGATTGTAGAGCTTGAGAGGGGAGATAGGTTGAGGGGATTGAATGGCGAGGTCTGGGACCCGTTACCTCCAGCTGAGGAGGAACATGAGGAGGAAGAGGAAGACGTTGAGATGGGAGAGCAGCACCAGCCACCGACACCACCACACTCGCCGCAACACCATGCATTTCATCAGCATGAGGATTGGCCCAATTTCTACCAGCAGTTCCAGGATATGCGTGTGACGCAGGAGCAGCATGGTACCTACTTCAGCGAGATCAGATCTAGCCAGGACCAGATCCGGGCTAGCCAGGATGAGATTCGGGCCAGTCAGGCAGAGCTTCGGGCCACACATAACCAGCTTCAGCATCGCCAGGATACTTTATACCAGGGGGTGTCTGCGGGGTTTTCGTATCTTTTCGGGGAGATGCATCACGCATACCCCAACTATTTTCAGCACCCGCCGGAGTTCCCACCGTGGAACCCCCCTGGCTATGGCGATCAGGGCCCATCTGGCACGAGACATGATGATGATGATGATGATGATGATGATGATGATGATGATGATGATGATGAGTAGTTAGCGGTGGTGATAACATTTGGTGGTGTTTTATGTTTCAGTACTTTACTTTTATTTGGGTGTTTATTTTGACTTTTATTTAAAACACCCCGGATATGTATTTTCAGACAATTTCCTTTGTGTTTTGTTTAGATGTTAGTATTTATGTATATTATGGTTGTTTTGTGATTTTTCTGTTTCTGTTATATTTTGGGTGCACATGACATACTCGCAGGTTTTATCTATCGGATCTTGGACCGGAGCACGTACCAGTTAGAGCTTCGGAAGTCTCGTGGCACCAACATCATCTTGAGGGGAGTATTTTTTATCCCTTTCTCTATATTTCGGGTCTCGCATTGGGGACAATGCGAAGTTCAAGTGTGGGGAGGGGGTTAACTTTGTTAACTTAGCTTTGTTTGTCCTCATATTATAAAAAAAAACAGAAAATCAGAAAAATCATTTAAAAATACTTGTGTTTTGTATATATGTTGGTAAATAAACCGGTTGGTTATGTTTTAGAAAGCATCGGACTTGATAAAAACTCGACAAGCAAAATATTTTTGAAAAAGGAAACCGGAAAGCGTGACAAACAAAGAAAGACTTACATGATAGTTTTCACACTTTTACCCATTCCTTCCGTTACGTGAGCATATTTGATCTTAGATTGTTATATATTTGTTCATTTCGGATATAGGAGTGAGCCGGATGTTATGTGCAATTTAGAACTTGTCACTAGTATGCTTGTTAAGACCATGAACGTGCGGATTTGTGTAAACGTGATAGAGGCACTTAGTTTACCCCTTTGTTGTGTACCATGTCGAGCCTTCCCGTTCACCTTTGTTTACCCACATTATCGCCCACTTAACCAAATTTAGCCTTTTTATGTTTTTAAACCTTTTTAGTGTTGAAACTCGGTTAAAATAATAGTTTAACTAACTTGTTATTGTTTATATTTCATTGTATAGTTTGCTACTAAAAAAAAAAAAAAAAAAAAAAAAACAGAAAATAAAACACCCTAAAATAGGGTGAAGTTGATAGAAATCGAGCAATTTTGAATGTTTAAATGTTAAAATTTAGTTGATTAGCTCGATTGCGCTTTAGTCGCCTTTTTAAGGCGTTTGTATATATAGTTGTACTATTTTGTTGCTAGTTAAACGCTACTACCGAGTTTTAACCATTTTCGCCATTTTAAATGTCCACTTCCATACCCTTCGCCCAAGCCTAACGTTATAACCCGTAAAGACCTCTTGATTTACACTTATTTGCATGTTAGTTGGTGGAGACGAGATCTTATAACAAGCTTATTATATTGCACATTTCATTGACTAGGCGTTGAGTGTTTACGCATGCACATTTTATGTATGTTTCATAAATAAAACCGAGTATGTGTGAACATTGTGAGTTGTGTAAAGATTAACATGTGAGTCAATTAAATGTTTAGTCACGGCTTCTTGGTTGTCGCTTTTTAAATTGCATATGCTTGTTGGGTTTGAATCTTTTGATGTTGTCTTTCGACAAACCGGCTAACCGTTTATATATTAGTTTTCAATAAAATAGTGTGTAAATTATCGTTCTTGTTTGTTTATGTCTTTTATTGCTTTTTAGTTTAGCTTGCTTGAGGACAAGCAAGGTTCAAGTGTGGGGAGATTTGATATTCGTTAATTTACACAATTTCTGTAGAAAAGTTATAATACACGGGTATTATACCCCTAATTAGCGAGGTTCTGCTCCGTTGTAAGTATTATAACCCCAGTTTCATAATAGTTACGCTGCCCGATTGATTTAGGGTTCCGTAACAACTGTCGTGGTTCTGCCCGACGTAGTTGTTGGAATGCCGTCTCGGGGAGGGTATCATTAATAATTTCAAAGGGTTATGATACTAACCAATGTACATTTGTATAAATTATAGATTATACCCAGGAAACCCTTACAAGAAGCCTAAGATAGCAAAGTGAGTTTATCCTCTTTTTGTTAATGTTTTTGGAATAATTTACAAAACCTTAATTGTTTTACAATGTGATTAAGCGGTGATTGAGTCTTTGTAGTTCTTCAATTACTGCCGGTATGTTGGGGTTTTGTATACAAAATTTACTACACCATGAGTAGTAAGTGAAGGTTGACAGTACGTTACCATTGGACAATGAGTTAGCCAATCTGTAATATAACCCACAAGTCAGTGGATTGATAGTACCAAATGGAGTAATTGTGTAGACATAAACATTGTAATCGTCCTCAATACTGTTTTAATCGATAAAATGTTTTTTGATTAAACTGGGATTCACTCACCAGTATTTCCGACTGACAAATGTTTTTAAAACGCGTTTCAGGTAACCCAATGTGACAGCCAACTAGTAGAAAGCCAGCTGGAGAGCACTAAAGGCTTGGGGATAATGTGGCTATAAAAGTTACCTAATAAACGATGTTTTAAATTCAATAAGATAGGGTTTATCCCTATAAATGTATTGTAATAAGAAACTTGGGTTTTATCCATGTGATTATTAATATAAATTATGGTGGATTTACTCTGATAAACGTTTCCTAACTACGGACTTGATGAAAATTCCGCTGCGAGATTAAATAACCTGATACCACCACAACTGAGATCGCGTCCGCCCGTTCCCGGGAATAAGGGATCGGGGGTTGCGACAGGAGGTGGTATCAGAGCCTAGCCACTGGTCTGAGGCAAAGAAGTGTTCTGCTGACACTTAAGTTTTAAAATTTGTGTTAGGAAATAATTTATGGAAATACGTGCATAACTGTAATTATTTGTTATGTGTTATTTGACTATCTGTTAGTTTTCAGTATGAGTGATCAAGGACCATCAGACGTGAATCGTCAGTTAGCTGATTCACCTAGGAGTGAAGGTACATCATCACAGCCTGCCCTCTCAGGGTATTCTGCTGATCAGGAGGAGGGAATATTTGCCTTTAGAGCTCAATCTGAAGAACCATTTCCTAATAAGAAACGAGGATGGTTCAGTAAAGAAGCTTTTGCTCGTAGGAAGAGAATGCGAAAATTGCAACAGCAAAGGGCTTTAGCAGTTATTAAGTGAGAGACAGATGCCCATACACAGGACATGCTTAATAGAAGCCTAGCTAATTTTCATATCTTAGCTACGACTGCTGCTGACCCAAGTCTGGAACAATTAGTAGCCCCACAACTACAAAACCCAGAACAACCCATGGAAATAGAAAATCAGGAAAACCAGGTGGAGATGCATGACTTTAACCTAGAAGAAATCCCTAGGATACCTGCACCCAAATTACGACCCCTGGTGGGACAATAGGGACTTTGTGCAACGTTACCCTATCCAGGAATATCCACCCATACAGAACATAGAAGCTTACCCAGGTATGGACCCTTTAGATCCCTATTACCAAAATGACTATATTAGGGAGATATTAGAGGATCCTTACCAATTTCAGGAACTGTCACCCCAATATCAGGAAACCGCACCCCAGATTCCAAACCCAGTCCGAGAACCTGCACCCCCAATGAGAGCAGAAAATGTTCAAGAACTCAGGACTTTCGGGGAGGAAATTTTAGAAAGCAGTGAGAGAATGCGTCAGGTGGGAGAGCGTCTCGTATGGAAGTACGATGAGCACAATATGGATTTTTGGATAAATCCATATCCGTGAATGTGAGAATGGAGGAGATGGTAGTAATAATAATAATAAAATAAAATAAAATTATGAGTGTACGGATGCATAGTACTATTAGTGTAATTTTCTTTCTGTTGGTATTGTAACCTTTATTTCAGTACTAGTGTGTACTAGACGCATAGTATATGAAAATAGAGTATAAGTCGCAATGATCGACGTTTTTGGCTAGATTGCGTGTCATGTGATTTACTAAATTTACTATTATTTGTGATATTAATATGGGATAAATGTTTAAAATTCAGATGGCCGACGAAGAAAATCAAGGAAATCTGAATAACGATAATCAGAGTAACATTAACGTGGTTAATTAAATCCCAAGCATCAATAACAATGGAAATCAGATGGATAATAGTGCTATCACAAAGAATTATAGACGCAATGCCATTTATTCTTCAAACGGTTCAAGAAGCGAATAATAAAAGTAAACATAGCAGTAAGCGACCAATTGAACCAGAACATAGCGTGAACAATGGACCTATACTTCAAATGCCCATTCCCAAAAGAAGAAGAACCATGCCTTACGGTTGTTCATACAAAGAATTTTGGTCCTGTAAACCAAAATAGAATTCTCGGGCAATGAAGAACCTATTGCAGCTCTACGCTAGATAGAAAAGACTGAGGCTGTTCTAAAAATAAGTAAATGTGCGGAAGAGGACAAGATAATGTTTGCTTCCAATCTATTTAAGAATGCAGCCTTAGAATGGTGGAACACTATCCTTCAGTCTAGAGGAAGTGATAGGATTTATAGTATGGATTGGGAAGAATTTAGGAATATGGTAGAAAGGAAATTCTGCCCTCCAAATGAAAAGGAGCAGATAGCAAACAAATTCCTAAATCTTAGGATGACTGGTGTGGATAGTAAGGGGTACACGAAGTTATTCTTTGAATATGCTAGAATAGTACCAACTCTTGCTTCACCAGAACCAGTGTTAATCTCCCGTTATATTTAGGGATTAATTGGAGAAATTAGACATGTAGTCAAGGCAGCTAGACCTCAAACTATAGAAGAAACTGTAGAACTAGCCAATACCTTGATAGATGAGTTAGTCCGTACTAGAGAAGAAGACCAGAGGAGAAACCTAACCCAAAGGCTTACCCAAGAATTTCGTTATGGAAATTTCAATCATAGGAATATGGGTTCTACCTCTGCACCATACTGCAAGGTCTGCAAGAAAAAGCACTCGGGAAAATGCTCCAATCTCTGCAATTACTGCAAGATGCCAGGACACAAGGAAGAAAATTGCAAGAGGAAATCCAGTAATGGATTATGCTACAACTGTGGAGAGAAAGGTCATATCAGGCCAAACTGTCCAAAATTGGCCCCAACTGCAAACAACAAGAATACTAAAAATGCTAGAGCATTTGTTCTGACTGCAGATGAAGCCAAGATGATCCCAGACGTTATAGCTGGTACGTTTTTAGTTAATGATATATTTGCTAAAGAATTATTTGACTCTGGTGCGAACCAAAGTTTTATTAATACTTCGTTTTGCAAAATTCTAACTCAGTCATTAACTAAACTACCACAAGAATGTCTAGTAGAGACAGCCAATGGAGAAACCGTTAGAATTTCTGAAATCTTGCAGGGAGCAAGTATAGAAATTTCAAATCAGAAATTTATTGCAAATCTTTATCCCATGAATCTGGCAGGATTCGATGTTGTTTTAGGAATGAATTGGTTAATAGCCAATAAAGCCAATATTTTATGTGATCAAAAGTCAATACAAGTGAATTCACCGAAAGGTAAAACGATCACAATTAAAGGAGATAAGCCGTTTAGATCCACTAAATTAATCTCTGTGATGAAAATTGCAAGTTGTATGAGAAAAGGTTCTATAGTGTATTTGATTTCTATAGTCACTAACACTAAAGGAAAAGAACTAAAAGATATTCCAGTAGTATCTAAATTTTCAGATGTCTTTCCAGAAGAATTACCAGGACTACCTCCAGACAGAGAAGTTGAATTCAGAATTCACCTGCTACCAGGAACATCACCCATTGCCAAAGCACCTTATCGGTTGGCACCCACTGAAATGCAAGAACTAAAGAAACAATTAGACGAATTGTTGGAGAAAGGATTTATACAGCCAAGTTCGTCGCCATGGGGAGCGCCGATACTGTTTGTTAAAAAGAAGGACGGATCAATGCGTATGTGCATTGACTACCGTGAATTAAACAAAGTCACGATTAAGAATCGGTACCCATTACCAAGAATCGATGATCTGTTTGATCAGCTACAAGGAGCTCGATTTTTCTCTAAAATCGATTTAAGGTCAGGATATTATCAATTAAAGGTACAGGAAGAGGACATTCCTAAGACCGCATTTAGAACAAGGTATGGTCATTATGAATTTACTGTCATGCCATTTGGTTTAACCAATGCCCCAGCCGCATTTATAGACATGATGAACTGAGTATGTAAGCCATATTTGGATAAATTCATAATTGTTTTTATAGATGATATTCTAATTTACTCTAAGAGTAAAGAAGATCATGCAAGGCATTTGCACGCACTTTTAAGTTTATTAAGAAAGGAAAAGCTTTATGCTAAATTCAATAAGTGTGAATTTTGGTTAGAACATGTACAATTCCTTGGACACCTAGTCAATCATGAAGGAATTCATGTAGATCCAACAAAAATCGAGGCAATTACTAAATGGAAAACCCCTGAGTCACCAACTGAGATTAGAAGTTTCTTAGGATTGGCTGGTTATTATAGAAGGTTTATTCAAGATTTTTCTAGAATAGCCATTCCCTTAACTAAGTTAACCTGTAAATCTGTTAAGTTTGAATGGGGAGTAAAACAAGAAGAAGCCTTTAGAATTCTTAAGCAAAGATTAACTCATACACCTATATTAGCATTACCAGAAGGAACTGAAGACTTTATAGTCTACTATGATGCTTCTAAATTAGGTTATGGATGTGTATTAATGCAACGTCAGAAAGTTATAGCTTACGCATCTAGACAACTTAAAAATCATGAAGAGAATTATTCAACCCATGATTTAGAGTTAGGAGCTATAATTTTTGCTCTTAAGATTTGGAGACATTACCTTTATGGTAGTAAGTTTACCATATTCACTGATCATAAGAGTTTAAGGTATACCTTCAAGCAAAAAGAATTGAATATGAGACAAAGACGCTGGATGGAGATGCTTAGTGATTATGATTGTGATATCCAGTATCATGAAGGAAAAGCAAATCTAGTGGCAGATGCTTTAAGACGAAAGTATCATGAAAAGCCAAAAAGGATACGTTCTCTTAAATTAAATCTGCAAGTAGATTTAAATGATCAAATAAGAGAAGCACAAGAGTCAGTAATCAAGGAAGATACTGAAAAGTTAAAAGGTATGTTAAAAAAATTAAAACAAGGAACAGATGGAATTTGGAAATTCCATGAAAAGAGAATGTGGATACCTAAATTAGGAAATCTACGCCATCGTATATTAGAAGAAGCTCATAAGTCCAAGTATACGATGCATCCAGGAAGTGACAAAATGTACCAGGATTTAAGGAAAAATTTCTGGTGGATAGGAATGAAAAAGGATATAGCAGCCTATGTTTCTAAATGTTAAACTTGCTCACAAGTTAAAGCTGAACACCAGAAACCCTCAGGTTTGTTACAGCAATTAGAAATACCAGTGTGGAAATGGGAATTAATCACCATGGATTTTGTTACTAAATTACCCAAAACTAAGAAAGGAAATGATACAATCTGGGTGATTGTAGATAGACTAACCAAGTCAGCTCATTTCTTACCAATGAAAGAAACAATTAGTATGGAACAATTATCTAAATTGTATGTAAATGAAATTGTTTCTTTACATGGCATTCCTTTATCAATTGTTTCTGATAGGGATAGTCGATTTACCTCTCATTTTTGGTCAAGTTTCCAAAAGGCAATGGGAACCAAGTTAAAATTGAGCACAGCTTATCATCCACAAACAGATGGACAAAGTGAAAGAACAATTCAGACAATGGAGGACATGCTTAGAGCTTGTGTAATTGATTTTGGAGGTAATTGGTACGATTACTTACCTTTAATAGAATTTTCTTATAATAATAGTTATCACACAAGTATCAATGCTGCACCATTTGAAGCACTTTATGGAAGAAAGTGTCGAACCCCAGTCTGTTGGGCAGAAATTGGGGAAAAGCAACTATCTGGACCTGAGATAGTGCAAGAAACAATGACAAGATTATTCAAGTCAAGGAACGACTGAAAGCCGCACGTGATCGACAAAAGAGTTATGCCAATAACCGACGCAAGCCATTGGAGTTTCAGGTAGGAGATAAAGTATTGTTGAAAGTCTCTCCTTGGAAAGGAGTGGTAAGATTCATCAAAAGAGGAAAGCTAAGTCCCAGGTATGTTGGACCCTTCAAGATTATTAGAAAAATAGGACCTGTAGCCTATCAGCTACAACTGCCAGAAGAAATGGCAGGAATACATGATGTGTTTCATGTATCTAATCTCAAAAAGTGTTTAGCTGATGAATCATTGATAGTACCTCTTAAGGATATAGAGGTAAATGAACAACTCAAGTTTGTAGAAAAACCTCTACAAATTGAAGACAGGAAAGTCAAGAATCTAAAACACAAGAGACTAGTTCTAGTCAAAGTGAAGTGGGACTCCAAAAGAGGACCTGAATACACATGGGAGCTTAAATCAGAAAAGCAAAAGAAATAACCGCATTTATTTCAATAGATCTCGAGGACGAGCTCTAAAACAAGGTAGGGAGAATGTAACAACCCTTGGTAAAACCAACACCCTCATAAATATTATGACACTTTAGTATATTGTAAAATATTCCAATATGTCTTATATTTCACCCCGTATGTGAAAACCGAGCCCAAATTATGTTTTAACATAGAAAATAAATCAAAAATAAGAAAAATGGAGTTGAGGCGGGCCGCGTAGACCCACCCCAACATCTCACGCGGGCGGTATCAAGACTGGAATTGACTCCGCTGATTTCTTAAGTTGATACGGGTCGCGTAAGCTTAAGCTTACACTTACGCGGGCCGATAGAGATCATGAAACTCGGAGACATCCGGTGCTGACACGTGTCGACATCGTGGCGGTCTAGAGGATGACCGGGACAAGCTATATGTTGACCAGATGGTTGACGCGGGCCGCGTAAGGCTTAGCCTTATCTTAGGCGGGCCGCCTGGAAGTCAGAATCCAGCACTATATATCGAACTCATCAGTTTACGTTTTTCGTCACTCACATTTCAATCTCAAATCACAATTTCTGTAGAAAAGTTATAATACACGGGTATTATACCCCTAATTAGCGAGGTTCTGCTCCGTTGTAAGTATTATAACCCCAGTTTCATAATAGTTACGCTGCCCGATTGATTTAGGGTTCCGTAACAACTGTCGTGGTTCTGCCCGACGTAGTTGTTGGAATGCCGTCTCGGGGAGGGTATCATTAATAATTTCAAAGGGTTATGATACTAACCAATGTACATTTGTATAAATTATAGATTATACCCAGGAAACCCTTACAAGAAGCCTAAGATAGCAAAGTGAGTTTATCCTCTTTTTGTTAATGTTTTTGGAATAATTTACAAAACCTTAATTGTTTTACAATGTGATTAAGCGGTGATTGAGTCTTTGTAGTTCTTCAATTACTCCCGGTATGTTGGGGTTTTGTATACAAAATTTACTACACTGTGAGTAGTAAGTCAAGGTTGACAGTACGTTACCATTGGACAATGAGTTAGCCAATGTGTAATATGACCCACAAGTCAGTGGATTGATAGTACCAAATGGAGTAATTGTGTAGACATAAACATTGTAATCGTCCTCAATACTGTTTTAATCGATAAAATGTTTCTTGATTAAACTGGGATTCACTCACCAGTATTTCCGACTGACAAATGTTTTTAAAACGCGTTTCAGATAACCCAATGTGACAGCCAACTAGTAGAAAGCCAGCTGGAGAGCACTAAAGGCTTGGGGATAATGTGGCTATAAAAGTTACCTAATAAACGATGTTTTAAATTCAATAAGATAGGGTTTATACCTATAAATGTATTGTAATAAGAAACTTGGGTTTTATCCATGTGATTATTAATATAAAATAAGGTGGTTTTACTCTGATAAACATTTCCTAACTACGGTCCTGATGATAATTCCGCTGCGAGATTAAATAACCTGATACCACCACAACTGAGATCGCGTCCGCCCGTTCCCGGGAATAAGGGATCAGGGTTTGCGACACAAAAATCTCAAACGTAATCTCTTGTATCGTTTGAAATGATGGATTCAGTTTGAACTTTTCGTTTGAAAGTGGTTCGTTTGAAAGTGTCATTATTCCGTTTGAAAGAGCTTGTCGACATATGTTCTCGTGAATCAAAATTGACAGAACCCATGTGCTTTGTCTGATTAATAAATTGCGGCCCAATCAAAATTGTTAACTCGCTAAACAATTAAAGATAATCAATTCATGTGCTTTAAAAATGATGGCCCAATCAAGTTGATGTATATCAGTTTTGTATAAAATTGAGTTGTTGGTTAAGTGGATTGAGTGGCCCAATAGAATTTGATGTGTTTGTCGGCTCTTGCATGATATCTGATCAAAAGATTAAAAGTTTGTCGGTTCATTAATATCATTGATTAAAATCAGATTCAGTCAAAGTTGCAATCCAATTAAAGAAGTGTTGTCAGCCCAAGGTTTACAATATATTAAAGTGCACGGACCAAATCATTCTAAGGCTAAATTGAATTTGTTTTGATCCTATCAAGCCCATTCATTTAGTGATTTCATCCAAACAACATTTATCCGCAAATCTTCGACACTAGTCTTAGATTGATTCAGTCTGTTTAAACTGTTCATTTGTTTGTTTGTTTGCAGGTGATTTCGAGGTAATTCAAGGATATAAAATTATGGCAAAATCTGAACCTGTTCCTTGGAAAGACAACAGAACTGAAGAACAGAAGTATGGTCACAGAAAGTTGTTAGCTCAGAACAAAATGATCAGAATATCTGGTATCTATCTTGAAGCAAAAAGAGCAAATAGATGGGATCCAGACAGAGAATGTTATCTTGACCCCCAGGGAAACATTGCTATTGACCATAACACTCTTGATACGGAAACTATAATCAAAGAAATGAAAAAGGAAGATGATTATTGGCAAAGGAAATGGTGGGGAAACGGAGAAGAGAAAGAAAAAGAAAAAGAGATTGAAGAATCCAAGAAAAATGAAACTTCAAAATATGAAGTGGTGTGCTCAAAATGCGAAAAATCTGAAGCAGAAAATGTCAATCTCTTGAAAGATGTGGAGAATTTGACATTGGAAAACAAAGCTTTGAAAGACGAGATGAAAGCTGATAATGAACAGATTCTGGAGTTGCGCTTGAATTGTGAAAAACTGAGATCTGAAAATGACAAACTTTTGAAGAATGTTGAGAGTTTGTCATTAGAAAACAAAAATTTTAAAGAAAAAGAAAATGATTTTGAAAATGAAAAATTAAAGATTGAAAAAGATTTTCAAAGTCAAATAAAGGTTTTAGAAGATAAAAAATCTGTTATTTTAAAAAATAATCTTGAAAAACAGATTGAAATAAATTCTCATCTTCAGAAAATCATTCGGCTTGAAAATGAAGCTGAAATTGCTCGAAATAAAATTGATGAGCTTGAGAATAAATTGAAAGGTTTTGTGAAATCTACATCACATGTCTGTCCAAAACCGATCAATTCAGTTCCAATAAGTGAAAATGTCACAAATTTTGACAAAGTCAAAATTGAAGATTGCGATGACAAAGCTGATGATGAAAAAGAAAAAGAAAAGAAAAGAAAAATATTTTTAGAATTACAAGAAAATTTTCAAAATACTGTTTTGCAATCTACTGAAATAGGTGAATGCTCAAATCAAAAACCTGTTAAGAAGATTGTAGAACAGAAACAAAAAGTTAAAAATTTGAAAAATTTTTAAAATGAAAATAAAAGCTCATCAGTTCAGTCATCCAATCATTGTGAAAAACCACAAAAATTTAAAAAACAAAACTTACAAAACTTGGTAATCAGTGGTGCAGGTTTGACCACAGTGCTCAAATGCCAAATCAAGGATACAAGAGGAGACATGAGTACCACAAGGCAAATCAATGCTATGATCTGAGTGTTTGGTATGATGGTGGTGAATGGTACGATAACAGAGTGTGCTACGCTTGTGGTGTTAGAGGACACATTTCTGTTAACTGCCAAAGTCAAAGATTTGAAACAAGAAGGTGCTATGAATGCCAAATTAGAGGCCATATTTCCAGAGATTGCCCAATGAGATCAAATGGAAGATCGAGGGCTGAATCTCAGAAAATGGCAAAGAAATCAGTCAGTGTTAAGTCCAAGGAACAGAAAGTTCAAGAACCAAAAGTTCAAGAACAGAAAGTTCAAGAAAAGAAAGTGAAGCTTTCACAGGGGCAGAAAGACAGACTGAGGAAGAAGAGAAAGAAGGCAAGAGAATACTTGGAGAAAATTTTGTCCTCAGATACAGTCGTCAAAGCTAATAATAGTTCTGATAAATCGTTTTGCTCTCCCAAGACCGATAAGTCAAACAAAATGAATTCATCAGATGCAAATCTGAGGACAAAAGAGAAGAAAAAGAAAGTTGTTAGCCATGAATTTGTTTCTTCAGAAACAAAGGAGCAACATGTTGGCGATGAATTTGACTTGTCAAAGTCAAAAGAGCCACATTTTGGCAATGATTCTGACTTGTCAAAGTTAGAGGAACCACGATCAGGCAATGATTCTGGTTCGTCAAAACCAGAAGAGCCATCTGTTGAGGTAAAAACTGTCAAACCCAAGAATGGTCAGGCTTGGGTAGATCTTTTCAAATGAAAAAAACCTGACTTGCCGGAGTTCCCAGGTTGGTAAGTGTGGAACAGGTATCGGCATCTTTCTTGAGAAATTCACAGGTTGGTAACTGTGATATTTCGAATTACAAAAGATTAATCAAGGACATTAAGTTGTACTTGATTTATTTTTTTCGAAAAGAGGTATTGTTGAAAACAATGTGATGAAAGAACCCCAAGTTTGTGAAAAGACAAACAAAACTAATTTTCCGGAAAAACCATTTTTGATTAAAACAAACTTAAGTGTTTTGAAATCATAATGGGAAAATAGTTTGTTGTCAGGGGGAGTTCTGATTGTTTAAGCCAAGTGAATGGCGAATTGAAGCGATTTGATATCATGTTGTCATTTTATTTATACAGTTTGTTTTAAAATTTTACTAGCAAATCAAAATTGAAACATATTTTGATTTTAGGGGGAGAAAAATTTTTAAAAAATTAGAAAATTTGAAAATGCCAAAAACATTGAAAAAGCAAAAATGAGTTTTGTTGTGAATAAGAGGAAATGATAGTAAATCAGTGGACTATCACAGCATGCTAAAGAAATGAAATGTCAAATGTGATAAACGGTTTCACTAATGATGTGACGATAGGCTCAGCTAGACTAGTAGATTTGCGATAACGATACAAACTTAAATGAAAAAGCCTAGTTCTAGTGGGAAACATGGTTGAAAGCATAGTACTTAGTTTTGTCCTTCGTGATTGTGTACCTACTCAGTAATCGCTGATTGTCGAAAGACATAAAACCGGTTAAGTTTGTGAACTTTCACAACTTGCTGAAAAAGTCGCTGTGATTTTATGCATTTCTTTTTGCAAAGATTTAAACTTGTTTTATTTCTTTATTTTGTTTAAGCATTGGACATCCTCTGCGTATACGTGAGTATCGACCTGGATGTTATTGCCTAAACGTTCTGCTTTATTTTCTTTGGTATTTCGTTTAAGCTTTGGATCACCTCTGCGTATACGGAAGTATCGACCTGGTGGTTAAAGCCTAAACAACTTCAACTTGTTTTATTTTCTTATTTTGTTTAAACATTGGACTTTCTCTACGTATACGGAAGTATCGACCTGATTGTTAATGTTTAAACATTCTGCTTTGTTTTTCGCACATATCACAGTTGATAAAAGTTTAAAGGCATTATTTGAGTTAGTGTATTGCATGATGAGGGGATATGCTGAGATCGTGGGGTCCATAAGAATTTAGTGCAAAATTAATATACCTTAACGTATCGGTAAGCATTTCGAAAGTTTTTAGATTGAGCTTAAGAGGACAAACATATCGTCAATCAACGTGAATCGTTTAGAACTTAAAATGCCAAAAGCTTAACGGTGCTTGTGATGTGTCTCATAAACTGATATGATCCTCTTACACAAACTCACAAAAATATTGTTTGAATATATTTCTTTACTGCATTTGTATATGAAAATAAAAAATCCAAAAATATTGTGTTTAGTTTTAAATTTTGAAAAATACAAAAAGATTTTCGACAACTGATGTTGGAAAGCGGATTTTCAAAATTCCAAGTGCTAAACATGATGAACTATATTGGGTTGGGAGAATATGTTAAAAATTTTGAATGTTATATACAAATGTTTTGAAAGATTGTGTGATTAGTTAATCAAGGTCATTCACTTGAACTTGATGTTATTATTACAGATTGATGAATGAATGATTTCTATGAGTAAGTTTCTTAAATCTAAGTGTTATAAATTTGTAAAACTTATGTTGGGTAGAGTATATGCAGGTAACAGGAATCCCCATGGCAACAAAAAGTTAAAGTTTGAACCAGAATTTAAAGCCTTAGTTTATCGAGAGGGGGAGTCTGCGAAAGGAGGAGTCAGATTTCTGGATCAACAGGTAAAGGGGAGATTGAAGATGGAGCTAGGTTGAGTTCCTGAACCTGTGAAGAAAGAGTTTTTACAATGACAAGACAATTTGGAAAGAGACAAAGACTAAAGACTCGAAGCCGAAGACTTCGTCAACATCCAAGGGGGAGTCTGTTGGTGCACTGAATGTCTGCTGACTACGTTTTATTTGAGTATTTTGTCTAGATAGGTTAAATGAGTGCACAATAGTGATTGAATTAGAGTTTAGTCATGTTTTAGGAAGTGTTTCCGTTCGTAGATGTCAAAGCCAAGTTCAAACGGAAGTGATTCAAGGGATTCCGTTTGAACCGGTTCGTTTGAACATGTCCGATTCGTTTGAATAGGGTTTCGTTTGAACTGGGTGTGTCAAGTTCAAATGGAATAGGCTTTGTCTATAAATAGGGTTGTGTAGGTTCATTTGAAATGGGACAAGATTGTGTGTGAGAGTCGAGGTGCTGCTAAAATTTCATCAGAAATCATTGTAAAGACTCGGAAATCAGTAATAGAGAAGAATTGAAAAGGAAACAAGCTGCGTGACATTGTTTACTTTGATTCCGCCTTAGTAAATGATGATGAACTACCTTTACTGACTGTTTAGGGTCACAGAACCGATCCAACACATATATTCGATCAGAAAGAGCTTAACATGAGACAGAGACGTTGGGTAGAACTGTTGAACGATTATGATTGTGAGATCAAGTATCACCCAGGGAAGGCGAATGTGGTCACCGATGCCTTGAGTCGGAAGGAAAGAATTAAGCCCATAAGGGTTCGAGCTTTGGAGATGATCATACAAACGGACCTCTCATTGCGCATTCGTGCCGCGCAGAGAGAAGCTCTTAAGGAAAAGAATCTTGAGAATGAATATCTCCGTGGGATGGAGAAACAGTTGGTACCAAACGAGGAAGGAACGTTGTGCTTCATGAAATGAATTTGGGTTCCTTTGTTTGGTGGTCTGAGAGAAGTTATTTTTGATGAAGCTCACAAGTCACGGTACTCGATCCATCCAGGATCGGACAAAATGTACCAAGATTTAAGGGATTTCTATTGGTGGCCGAGAATGAAAGGCGACGTTGCGATATATGTTGGCAAATGTTTAACTTGCGCAAGGTAAAGGCCGAATACCGGAAGCCTTTAGGCCTCCTGCAACAACCAGAAATACCCAAGTGGAAATGGGAACAGATTTCGATGGACTTTATAACGAAATTGCCAAGGACGCCCAAAGGTCACGATACGATTTGGGTAATTATAGACCGTTTAACGAAATCTACACACTTTTTGGCAATCAAGGAGAAAGACAACACTAGCAAGCTAGCTGAGCTATACCAGAGAGAGATTGTTGCACGACATGGAGTGCCTCTCTCAATTATTTCTGATAGAGACGGAAGGTTCATGTCAAGAATTTGGCAATCCTTCCAAGAAGCATTTGGTTCTCAGTTGAATCTGAGTACTGTCTTTCATCCGCAGACAGACGGACAGAGTGAACGAACGATTCAAACGTTGGAAGACATGTTGCGAGCTTGCGTAATGGATTTGGGTGGTAGTTGGGACACTCACTTACCCTTGGTAGAATTTTCATACAACAACAGTTACCATGCAAGCATTCAAGCCGCACCATTCGAAGCCCTCTATGGACGCAAGTGTCGATCACCGTTATGCTAGGCAGATGCGGGTGATAGACAGCTTGTTGGTCCTGAATTGGTTCAAGAGACGACTGATAAGATTATACAGATCCGAGAGCGCATTAAGGCGGCTCGTGATCGCCAAAAGAGTTATGCGGATCGAAGAAGGAAACCTCTGGAATTTGAGGTGGGAGATATGGTTTTGTTAAAGGTTTCACCCTGGAAGGGTGTAGCACGCTTCGGGAAGCGTGGGAAGTTGAACCCAAGATACATTGGACTGTTTAAAATCCTGAAAAGGATTGGTCTGGTAGCTTACAAGTTGGATCTACCCGCAGAACTGAATGGCGTTCATGATACATTCCATGTATCAAATTTGAAAAAGAGTCCAACTCAAGAAACAGTTGCCATTCCTGCTAATGAGGTTCATATTGACGACACACTCCACTTTACTGAAGAACCTGTTGAGGTTACCGATTTGAAGGTTAACAAGACGCGACGGAGTAGTGCCAAACTCGTCAAGGTTCGTTGGAACGCGCGACATGGCCCAAAATTCACGTGGGAGCGTGAGGATCGCATGAAAGCCAAATACCCACGTTTGTTCCCCAAGACCCCTGCATCTAGTAGCAGAACTAAAATTTCGGGACGAAATTTTCTTAACAGGGGGAGAATGTGACAACCCTCATAATTACAGGTATTCGTACAATTAATTAATAATGATTAATGCTTAATGACTGTGCTTAATTACAACTGATGACTTAAACTGCTTTCTGCTTTCTGTATCATACATACATGTGCATCACACTTCATACTGTCACACCATTTATCATATACAGACTTTAGTGACATAAACGATGCACAAAGCACAGTTAGCACAATGAACGGATAACTCAGAAACATGCTGACAATGTCAGTACATAGACAGACAGTGTTTTGAGACCCCGTAAGGGCCAGAGACAAGGTACTACACTAGTATGGTGTGTAGGGAAGTAAGGACCATAAAACTGCGTCACTAGGTGATAGTTTAAGTGCCGGAAAGTGCCTAAAACCCACTCAAAGTGCAGAATTCTGCATTAATCAGCAAAAATCAGCATTTTAACATGCTAGTAACATGCAAAAATATGGCAAAATGGTCCTGTATGCTTTCCTAAGTGTCGGGAATTAAAAGTGTCATAAAAGGGTACTTAATGAACATTAAACGGAATAACTTGACACTTTAACGAACCGGTATCTAACCGAACAACCGGACATTACCCGGAACACCAAAATATTGCTAGAAGCATTGTTTTATTATTTTTGAACTAGTTATGGTCCCCGAACACCCTAACATACTACATAATGCATCATACACTTAAAACACTAGACTTAACACTTAACCTCCAACTATTTACCTACATTATCATTCAAAGTTACAATTAACCCCGCCCTCATGATTTACGGCCACTAGGTGTGACCCCACCAAGATCACCACAATCTTCCATAATCTTGCTAGATTTTTTTCTTGGATTAATCAAGATCATGCTTGTACTTAGGGAACATTAAGACCATTGGGTAAAAGCTCTAATGTGTTTATATGAAGACATGATCCTTCACATCCCACCACACTTCAACTCACTTCACCTCTCCCTCCTCCCTTGCCCTCCTCTCGGCCGACCCCCTGCACCCACACCACTATCATCATCAAACCTTGATCATCCTTTCTAAGGCCTCACAAAGGTGTTAAACTTCATACAAAGGAGCTTGGAACTCTTGGATCTTGAAGGACCACTCACACAAGCTTTTATCCACTCCATTTTCATCATTGTTCTTCCCTAGCTTAGAGCTAGTAGTAAGCTCTTTGTAACCCTTTGTTTACTTCTATTTTGATTGGTTAAAAGATGTATTATGCTATAAATCACAAGAACACTAAAAGACATAATCTTGAATCTTGAACATAAGCTTAACATATGATGAAATATGGGTGAAATGATGTTGTTTAGTATATGTATGATGTTTGATTGTTGTTTACTTGAGATTACGATGTTGATCATCATATGGATCTTGCTATATTGTGATTAAACACATGATCTAGCAAGTGAGGGTGATTATGTGACAACATAAGATAATCACCTTCTTGTGTAAACATGAACTTGAAATTAAAAGAATTTCTTGAAAAATAATAAACAAAGTAAGCTAGTAATCTTATGAATTCAAGATTTATGAATGATTTTCCAAGAAAACCAAGTACAAAATATGATTTTTAGAAGATTGTGGTTTTTACTTGAACTTACACTATTTTTGGTGATAAAATAAGTGTCGAAATACTTATGAAACAAGAAGATCTAATAGATAAACATTTTTGTAGAATATGTTTACAAGTTGTAAACACCTAGTTTCTTTAAGAATGAGATTTTTAAAGGGATAAACACACTTTAAAGGGTAACTAAACCCACTAAACACTTTACCAAGTAACTACAAGTTTTTGTGAAAAGATCAAGTTCATAGTGTTATGTAAAATGTATAGTTTTTGCTCTTGAAAAATATAATATTGTTTAGGGATTGATTGTTGATTGTTGTGTTGATTTGGAAAAGAAAATGATATGCTAAATAGCATGGACACCACCATTTTCAAAGGGAACTATGGCAAAATTTTCTAAAAATACAAACACTTAGAAAATATTTTCTAAGACAAGTATTTACAAGTGTGTTTTAACTTTGGTTTTCCATATAAACTTTGCCATAGGTTTTGTTACAAAAATACAATGTATCGGAGGTTGGTTTTATAAATAAAAATGGGTAAATATATATTTAGAATGTATATTTATATTAAAGACACTTGTGTGAATATTCGTATGCTTTGTGGAATAGTTATATTATTTTAGGGTAAAATAATATAACTTAACATAATACCAAAAACATACAAATCCAAAATAATACCAAAGATTACAAGGAATAAATATATGAGCTACACACTTGATATTGTGAAACCAGACGCAAAAACGTAACTTATGAAATATTCCGGAAAATACTCTTACAAATATATTTTTGGTAAATATTATTTTGGATACAAGAGGTGAAAATATGATTTTTGAACATATTACAAAGTTATATCATATTTTGACAAGGAGAAAAATATATTATTTTTGGAAAGTAAAAATATATTTTTCCTAGAATATTGGAAGACATATGATTTTTGAGAAAAATATATATTTTCTTTGAATACTTTATTTTTGACAAATAAGTTATATATATTTTCTAAGGGAGACTTAAAAATATATTATCCAAGACTACAAATATACATGTATAAAATACCCCCATCATTGGGAAAGAAATACGGAAATAAATACTTGAGAAGTATTGTTACAAAATTCTGATTAAACAATTATTCCAAAAATAAATATAATTTAAAGTTAAAATAATTATTATTTTAACAAGTAATTATAACTTGGAATAATATTGAGAACATAAGAAACGAAACTCAAAAACATTAAACTCTAAGCCAAGGCACGACCCGTTCGTCTAATAGACGTTAGTACTGTAGGATCGTATTTGGACCCAAACGAGTCTATCAGAAGAGCTTTTCTCAGTTTGAGCGGCGGAAACAAACAAACTAAGTTCAATTCAGCGATTATACACTTTAAACTGTCGATTTGTATTGATTGAATGACTTTTACAGCGACTCGACACTTAGGCAGCACTTCGTTGCAAACCGGAAGAACTTACTATGTGATTTCGCTCAAGGCTGCCTATTTATCGGCTTGGGGTTCCGCTTGAACATGCTATGTGCATTTCGAGCGGAATCAGACATTAACTTTCGAGCGGAATCAGACATTACAACTTTCGAGCGGAATCAGACATTACAACTTTCGAGCGGAATCAGACATTACAACTTCGAGCGGAATCAGGTTTTTATGTGATTTAGCTTGAAATGACAAGGTGTCATTTCGAGCGGAATCACTCCTAAAAACCACTATCTCATTTTTCATGCCCTGATCTAATACATTCTATACAAGACTCGATACAAGACGTAGACGACAGACGGATGCACCAACAAGTACACTGTAGGTAGTCGTGTTAGCTGCGGAGATTTGAGTTGCCGGTACTGAAGACGCATTACTGTGAGTTCATGTCCGCCTTTTCTTTAAACGGTTTTGTTTATTTACTTCGGGGGTGAAATACATGTTACAAAAGGATTACTTACAATACAATTGGTATGGTTAGCCTAGGAAAGAACCATAGATCATGTGATTGGTTAGGCGGATACATGGGACCATTAATCCTCGTATAAGGACCGAGGGGCATGAGTGATAGATCTATTTGGGTGTAGCGAGCCCACACCCATGAGGACCAGGGTGGCCCATAGGGTGACTATGTCTTCCAGCCGGAAGCCCGGTACAACTTTGCTAGGTTTGAGTCTTCTTCCACCGTCACACATATCAGTGGCCTTGCAAACCATTGGTGATCTTTTCCTTGTTTGCTTTCATACCGGGACATACATACTTACACTGTTTACAAAGGTTTAATCATACACTTACACATGAACTCGCTCAACTTTTGTTGATATTTTTAAACTACATGTATTTCAGGGAACTAGTGGATCTGGCAGGTGTGTGCATGTGTCTTCAAGCTGCGTTTAAATAAAATATGTCATCCGTGGTCGTAGAGTTTATGTTAGCGCATTTATGTATATCGCCTTCGTCAATTCGAGCCGTAGCGAGAAACTGAAGATAATAAGTTTATAGTGTTATAACTAGTCAAAAGGCAAGGTGGCAGTCTTGTAATTAAAGAGAAGTTTCATTAAAGCCTTGGACTATACATAGGGAGGTTATGTTATAGGTTAGGAACTTTTGCTCATTTGGTGATTTGAGAGCTCTAGATCTAGAGAGAGATTCTAGAGAGAGAAAGTGATTCAAGGTGCTTGTACTTGTCATATTTTTAATAGAGTCACGTTTATATTACGTCTTGTGTGTTAGATCACGTTCGTGTACGGTTTCTGCACGTCATACGTTCGTTTCGCAATCGTTTCGGAGTCAAAACCGGTCCTACAAGTGGTATCAGAGCAGGAGCTCGATTGCACTGATCATTCACACAGATTCGCACAAGAGTTCATCGATTTCAGATCCAAATTCATCCAGATTTCATCTATTTCTTCATCTTTCACACTTCTTTCACGTTTTTAACTGAATTTTACAAAATTAAACGGGTTTTTACTGTCCAAATTAGCTGATTTTTTGATATGTTGTGCGAAAATACCTGATCTATAACCATACAAAGTTTCAGATCCTAATTCCTAGCCGTTTGAGAGAAATCTGAGATTTTGTGTCCGATACCAAGTGACATCAGCTTAATTCCGTTTGAAAACGTCATATTTGTTTGAAAGTGCCTTATTTCACTTGAAAACACCTAATTCCGTTTGAAAACATCTAATTTTGCTTGAAAACACCTAATTCCGTTTGAAAATCAATCTAATTCTGTTTGAAAAAGGTAATTCCGTTTGAAAATCAATCTAATTTCGTTTGAAATTGGTATTCCGTGTGAAATTCTTCATTTCGTGTGAAACTGACCCCTATTTCGTGTGAAAGAGCTTGTCGACATATGCACGTAAATGAAAGTTTGACAGACCATGTGTGTTGACTGAACTAATGTAGTATATCGATCCAATTAAAGTGTTTTGAGTATCGTTAACCCATGTGAACATCAGTTCATCGGTCCAATTAACATTTGTCTGTTCATGTATTTGCACTGCCCAAGGATTACATGTGAATAACTGTACATTGATAGTTGTCGGCCCAATGTATTAAAAACAACAATCCACTTTAATGTTTGGTCCAATGGGAATTATGTTGAGAATCAAATTGTCGGACATTTGATAGTTTGAAAGTATATGTGAGATGTATTAAATCGAGAATAGTGTCACCCATGTGAAACTCTTTTAAGTGGCCCAATAAAAATAAAATAGTTAAAACTGATTGTTAGCCATTATATTTGAAAGCATGTGTAAGTATTAAAATGTTGTCAGCCTAGTGGGTTGTTAGGTCCAATAAAAAGTCATTCCACAAATAAACTTGTTGGCCATTTGAAAAAAAAATTATATGAATTTGCATGTGATAAATTGGATATCTCAAAGTATATAGTGTTAGGCCCATGTGTGAGTAATGAATGTGCTGTCATGTGTATATCTCGGCCCGTGTATTTCATAATATACATCAGCCCACTATCAATTTGAAAGTCAAATAGAATTCAAACTTGATTTGTTTGAAGTTTGGAAATTTTGTTCAAAAGTTTAAAGTGCAACAAATCGAGTGGCAATCCGAACGGATTACCACCCGATCCTAATCATTTCATTTGTTGTTGTGATTTAGGTCACAGCATCGGATACCCGCCCGAGCGGATTCCCACCCGATTCAAGACACATTGTCGCCCGAATGGATCTCCACCCAATCCATTTTCACAAATTCATTCTGTTGACTTTTGTTGACTTACTCGATCGGATACCTGTCCTATTCAGCAATTTGATAATTTTTAAATCTAATCACTGTTTGTTTGTTCGTTTCAGGTGATTCAAGGAGATAACATCATGGCTGAAATCAAAGAGAAAACCAGAGAAGAGATTCTGAGTGAGAAAACGTACAGAGAAAGAAACATTGCTTGGAATAGAATGGATGAAATGCAAGAAGAGTATGAAAGTGCAGTAAGCAATAAGAGATGGGATAAGAAGCGAGAGTGCTATGTCAACAGAAATGGTGAACCTGTTGTTCCCAAAAAGGACATAATTTTTGATGATGTTCTTTTAATAATTCCTCGAGCCGGAGAATATTATTTAAATGCTGTGAAAGATAAATCATATGAGAAAAAGCTTGAAAAAATTATAAGAGATGTCATGACTTCAAGCTTGAGGAAGAGGGATGAAGAAAGAATGTTGAGTGTATGGTTGAAGAGTTGAAGAAAGTAGCTGAAGATGTGAAAATAGAGAATGGGAAGGTAGAAGAAAAAGTTGTGAAAGAAGCTGTTACCGAAGAATAGTAGGTTGAAGAAGCTGAGAAGAAGGTTGAAAGTTCGATTGAAGTGAAGGATGAGATTTTGGAGATTGCTGCTGATGTTGGTATTGATGTTGGTGAAGAGAAGAAGAGTGAAGCTGAGCTGGAACAGACAGCAGAAAACACCGAGGTGTCAATCACTGAGGTAAATTCTGATTCTGAAGTCTTAAATGAAACTGTTGAACAGTGCAAGAACTGCATGAAAACGTGCAGTGCTTGTACTGAAAAAGACGAAAAATTCAGAACAAGAGATCTTGAATTCACCAAAATAGAAGAAGTTTTCAAAATTAAATATAAAGAAACGCTTGAAAAGGAAAAGGTTTTGAAAGAAAATGATGAAAAACTTTTAGAAAAATGTAAAAAATTAGAAAAAGAAAATGAAAATTTGAAAGAAAAAGTTTTGAAAATAACGGAAGAATGTTCTCAAAATGAAAATGTTTGTCAAGAAATGAAAAAAAGGAATATGATTCGATAAAATTGGCTTATCATATTACAAAAGAGTCTTATGAAATAGTGAAAAGTGAAATGAAATTTGTTCAATCAAGATTGAATTACTGTTCTGAAACAACTAATGAGCTTAAGCGACAGTATGAAATAAAGCAACATGTTGTAAATCCTTACATTGAGGATGTTGCTAAGCTAAAGCGTCAGATTGCTGACTTAGAACAGGATAACAACAAGTTAAAAAGTTATCACGTGTCGTCATATGTGCTTGAAAGAATTTTCAACATAAAACCGGATGGAAAAGAATTTTCAAAATGGTTGAGATTGAGAAATATGAAATTTCAAAGTTTGCTGGAAAAGGTCATAAAACTTTTTATCACAAACCTGGTTACAAGAAGAATAACATGAAGGCTGGGTTGGGTTATAAGAAGAAACAAAGTCGAAATAAAAATGAAACGCCAAATTATCAGACAAAGATGAATTTTGTTCACGGAACAAGTTCCGAAGAAGAGAAAGAACTCCAATTTAGGCGTCAGTCTAATGAAGAGTTCTATGCTCAAAAGAAAAAGCAACAACCACAGGTTAAAGATGTGTCCAAGAGAACATGTTTCAAATGTGATCAAACAGGACATCTTGCACGCAAGTGTCCAAATCTGAAACCTGTTGATGTTGACAAAAAGAAGTCTGATGATGTTGAGAAACAAAAATCTGAGGATGTGAAACAAAGGTCGACCAGATTTGATTCAAAACAAACTTGGAGGTATAACACAAACAAGTTTGCTTCGAATCAAACTTGGAAATCAAACTCGAATAGGTTTGATTCAAGACAGACCTGGAATTCTCACACACCCAGATTCATAACAACTCAAAGTTGGAAAACATCAGTTGATATGACAAAACCTCAAGAGTTTTGGAAACCAAAAGTTGTTGTTCAAAATCAAAATGCTCAAAAAGAGTCACATTTTTACAAAAGAGGTACTCCAAAAGGTCAAACATGGTCTGCTAAGAAACAAATGACTTCGGTAATTGGTGAAAAGGAAGAAATTAAAATTGAAAAAGTCTTTGTACAAAATGACAAAGATTTTCCGAAGCTAAATGAAGCATATTGTGTTGAACTGCCTAAGGTCAAACAGACCTGGGCTAAATTGTTCAAGTAATTGAGTAGTCTGAATGTGCAGGTGCTTCCGAAGAAATTTAAATGTCAAGAAGAGGAATGTCGGAGCAGCCTGGCACAAGAAGAGGAGGCTGCTGAACCCTGGTTTGGTTGAAACAGGGAGTTTGTTTGTTTCTGTACATAAATAAACAATATTTCAAAAACCCTAAAAATTGAAAAATTTAACAATCAAAAATATGTTTTTATTTTGTCAAAATTTTGAAAAACAAAAAATATGTTTGTTTTTTAATTTGTCAAAATATTAAAAAATTCAAAAATATGTTGATTGAATATGCCGAAACCCTCACGGCAGAACAAACATGATTAATTTCACAAGATTGAAAAACGGTTTTCAAACTGTAAAAAAATCAATGTGTTGTAAATCATGGGGGTACATTATATTTTCTGCAAAATCAGTGCACGAAAAGCAGAAAATGGATGGCGAGACAAAGCTATCAGTATCGGGTTGTCAAATTTTCTTTAGAATGGTTTTGAATTTTAGGGGGAGTAATATTGTCAGAAAATCCAAAAACATTAGAAAATTTGAAAAAGTCAAAAACAAGATAAAATTCAAAAATGAGTTTTTGTGTAAAAAGAGGAAATGATAGTACATCAGTAGACAATCACAGTACGCTAAAGAAATGGAAAGGTAAAAAGCGATAAACAATCTCACTAAAGATGTGACAATAGGCTCAGCTAGATTAGTAGATTTGCGATAACGATACAAACTTAAATGAAAAAGTCTAGTTCTAGTGGGAAACACGGTTGAAAGCATAGTACTTAGTTTTACCCTTCGTGACTGTGTACCTACTCAGTAATCGCTGAATGGTGAAAGAGCATAAAAACCGGTCAGTTTGTGAACTTTCACAACTTGCTGAAAAAGTCACTGTGATTGTGTATTTTATTTTGCAAAGATTTAAACTTGTTTTATTTCTTTATTTTGTTTAAGTATTGGACATCCTCTGCGTATACGTGAGTATCGAACTGGATGTTATTGCCTAAACGTTCTACTTTATTTTCTTTGGTGTTTCATTTAAGCTTTGGATCACGTCTGCTTATACGGGAGTATCGACCTGGTGGTTAAAGCCTAAACAACTTCAACTTGTTTTTATTTCTTATTTTGTTTAAACATTGGACTTTCTCTGCGTATCAAAAGATTAACCTGATTGTTAATGTTTAAACATTCTGCGTTGTTTTTACATAAATCACAGTTGATGAAAGTTTAAAAGCATTACTTGAGTTAGTGTATTGCATGATGAGGGGATATGCTGAGATCGTGGGGTCCATAAGAATTTAGTGCAAATTAATATACCTTAACGTATCAGTAAGCATTTTGAAAGTTTTTAGAATGAGTTTAAGTGGACAACAATATTGTCAATCAATGTGAATTGTTTAGAACATAAAGTGTTTAAAGCTCAACGGTGCTAGTGATTTGTCATAAACTGATATGATCCTCTAACGCGAACTCAAACAAAAATATTGTCTGTAAATATTTCTTTACTGCTTTATGTTTCAGAAAAATACAAAAAGATTTTGATTCTACTTTATTTTCGACAACCGATATCTGAAATGCTGAGTTTCAAAATCTAAGTATGCTGATTGTGTTTATGAAAATAAACAAGTTCATTAATTTGAAACTTATAGTTTTAAAATCAAAAATCAAAAACAGTTTGTGATATCTCCATGGTCATTAAGTTGGACTTGGATGATTAACTGTGAGGGATTTGGATGCTTATATTGTTAAAGTCTGTAAAAGAGTCAGTTTTTGATCTTGGATTCTTAAATACTACCAAATCCATGAAGGTTGTTGATAGGGGGAGTGAGTCAAGTATTTCTGGATATATTCATATTATTATATCTTAAAGAGAGGATCTTGATTTAGAAAGTTTAAAAGAGCCAGGTCACAATTCCTGAATAATTGAATGTTAAAATTGTTTGTACTTATAAATGTTTGAGAGTTGCAGATACTAATCCAGACTACGATCCCGACAGCAGAGTCTAAGGGGGAGTCTGAAGACGAGCTCAACGCAAGAGGAAGCGTGGATTCAATGAGCCATATAATTATTCCAGAAGAGCTTGTATACGGAAAGCAAGGTGTCGATCCCAAAGCACGGAAGCTTGTCGAAAGGGGGAATCTGATGAAGAAAAGAGTCTACAGAAAGGGGGAGCTAAAGCTGAAGACAGATCCACGGGGATTCTGTTCAAGCAAAAGGGAGTCTACGTTGATGAAAACGTGTTAAAGATTCAGGAAGACTCAAAGAGAGTAAGAAAGACAAGACGCTACGAGCTAAGCAGTCAATAGCGGTGCTATAGCGGTTAGCGGACCTCAGGGTATGTAGCAGTCCAAATAGCGGTGGCCTATAGCGGTTCCGCTATTAGCGGCGCTAAATACCGCTATAGCGGTGCTATAGCAGTACTATAGCGGTGCTATAGCAGTACTATAGCGGTGCTATAGCGGTTATAGCAGTAACGGTACTGTTTGATTCTGTTAATTCTTGAATTAGATACTTCAAAGTTACTATTAGTATTTGATTTGCAACGGATTTTTGATAATGGAATGATATTACTATGAATTTTGATATTACTATTAATATTTTTCAAAAATATATTTATATATATATAAAAATACATAAATTATGCATGGTAAAAAAATTACCGCTATATCATCGCTATACCACCGCTATAACCTATATATCATATAGCGGACCTTGACCGCTATTCGATTTTGGACCGCTTTAACTGCCAAGGCTACGAGATTGACTGCGGCAATATCCAAGGGGAGTCTGTTAGTGCATTTATGTCTATCGCCTTCGTCAATCTGAGCCGTAGCGAGAAACTGAAGATAACAAGTTTATAGTGTTATAACTAGTCAAAAGGCAAGGTGGCAGTCTTGTAATTAAAGAGAAGTTTCATTAAAGCCTTGGACTATATATAGGGAGGTTATGTCATAGGTTAGGAACTTTTGCTCATTTGGTGATTTGAGAGCTCTAGATCTAGAGAGAGAAAGTGATTCAAGGTGCTTGTACTTGTCATATTTTTAATAGAGTCACGTTTATATTACGTCTTGTGTGTTAGGTCACGTTCGTGTACGGTTTCCGCACGTCATACGCTCGTTTTGCAATCGTTTCGGAGTCAAAACCGGTCCTACAGTTTAGGGGATGTATCCTACTCCTGGATGGGATACATTTTCCTAAGCTCGGGTTTGCTTAATTTCTTTTGTCGAGTCTTTGTGAACTCATTTAAACAAGTCATGGTTTGTAACTTAAATTTGTTGTCGATGTTTTCAGACAAGTATGTGTGGTATTTTCAAACTTAACTTTTATGGATGAATATCTTTTGTGTTTTTATCATATAGCGTTGTTATGATTGAATGCTATGGTATTAAGAAGTCACACCAAATAACCACGCTTCCGCAAAAGTCAGGGTGTGACAGGACCTGCGTTAAGGTCAATAAAATTTGGGTCGATCTGCTCATCAAGATGGAAAAGGTCCTCCCCTCTTCTTCTTTTCTAGGGCCTAGGAGAGGATTGGGCTACAAGGTTAACCCAGTTATCCTTAAAAGAAGGCCCACTTTTACCTCTAACAGATTTGTCGTTAACCAAACTTCCTTCATTAAAAGCACGTGTAGCGATAGCCGAATTACTTCTTGGAGACTGGACCCCACCCCCATGCATCGAGGGATTGTCTTTCTCTCTCCTATTAACTTCAGACTCGAAAAACTAATCAGCCTTTTTGTCTTCCGAATTAACATTCCCACCGTTCCTCTGATGAGCAAGCTCCGTAATCTCAATGTTTCCCCCCAGTTCTAACGAGGCCCCTTCCGACACCTCATCTTCATCAAGAAAGTCTGGTAACCATTGATTGATCTCTCTGTAACCCAAACTTTATAACTTTTATCTTGCCAGCAAAGAGTAAGAACGCCATTAATATGGTTACCAGAGCCAAGAAGAATCCCCAACCGATCATACGTAAGATCACCGTCCGACTCAGAAAACTGAGAAGAGTGAACAACTTTACCGTATTTGCAACCTATGGCATCAAAGACTTCTCTAGAAACAAGGTGCGGTGGAACACCGGTAATATTAACCCATGCGAGACGTTCAAAAGGCTGGGACTGACCCAGCCAAGGGTTACGACTCGAAAACCACTTAATCCATACCTCCTTATCGTCAAGAAACTTTTTAACGATATCACCATTATCGAAGGAGACTAACACCGAGAGGCCTCCAAGATATTGGAGATTGGCCTTCTTGTAACCGGCTTTTGAAACAGGCAACTTAAGAAACCTTAGTTCCGAGAAACCCCGAGTTCTTCCGACCACAGCTCTCCCTATCAGATCAGATAGGGAAAAAATGGAAGGGTCAATGACCACCACATCCTCCACCTCGACAGCATGGGACTTATTTGTGAGAATATCCAGAAAGGATATTCCTGGCATAACAGGATTGCATTCCTTCACCTTCTGTTTTTCACCCACATGACCACTAGGAGCCGGTCTACTACCTCCCCTTGTCCCGGAAAACTTCAAACCCTCGTTTTCATTAAAAATCGCCAAATTTATATATCAACCAATTACGAGTTGAATTTAATAAAATAACCCTCGATCTACTCAAAAGTGTAGGGAATACTTATAGAAAAATATGTATAATTTAGAGCACATCACTTTAACTTGTGATTGCCTTAGATCTTCTCAAGTCCCATGAAAATGCATCTTGATCATCAAGAAAGTGGCTAAAAAATGAAGGTGGTTGATGGGTGTTCTTGGTCGAAAATGGTGGTGATGATGAGAGGATTTGTGTGTGAAAATAAGGTGTAAATTTATGATAATTAACTAGTAACTAAGTTCACAAAGTGTTATACAATGATCATGTTTCACCACTTGCAAAAGGAGGTAAATATCTTAGATGTTTTACCAAGTGATAAGGGAGTGGAGCCCACCTTAGGGGAGGTCGAACATGGGGGGGGGGGTGTGCATGATGTGAATTGTTTTACTTTGTTTCAAGTGTTAAGATTTGTAGAAAAAGGTTTAGAAAGCTTAGACGTTTAGGTGTTTCAATTGTTTCAAGGTGTTTAGTGATCATAACTAGCCTTAAAATGATCAAAATAATGTTAGCTAGTTACTAAAAAAAGTTTAGATAATGTTCGGATATTCGTTTGGTGTTGGTTCCGTTAGTCGTTAGTTGAATGCTTAGCTTGTGTAAGACGTAGGGATTGATAGGTTTAGATGATACCCCAATGTATTCTCATATGAATTCTAAGTTAATTAACAACACTTTTACACATTGCATAAAGATTACAATGCCGATTTCTACTGAATTTCTGCAGAAAAGTGCTGAATTTGTGACTTTTGGTGCTTTTTCGGGCAGTTTTTAGTGTTTGTCGGACTTCGGGAAGGTATTAAACCAAACCCTTGCATTCCCA
This sequence comes from Helianthus tuberosus, assembly GCA_030545235.1. Lineage (NCBI taxonomy): Eukaryota > Viridiplantae > Streptophyta > Magnoliopsida > Asterales > Asteraceae > Helianthus > Helianthus tuberosus. Next base: position 66,862,660 of record CM060430.1, read on the forward strand.
ATTAGGGTTTAATGTATATTTGATGTTGGACTTTCGTCTAAGTTCTAAATATGGCATTAAGCTGGTTTCTGTGGATCCTGCGTTTCTATCAGCACACTAGTTTACTAGGTACTATACTAGTTGTTTCGATGCATTGTTTAAACTGTTTCAGATGTAACCAATAAAAATGAATAATATGCATCATAAATATGTATTTCATGAGTATTCTAAGTGTATGTCATGAAATCATGCAGTTCGGATGTTCAAAACATATAATTGTATAGCGTAAATGATCAATTTAAATGTACAAGAATTACCAAAAAGTGGCAGTTGTCACACATCATCTCCGTCTAACGATGGAACTCCTAAAGAAAGAACAACTTTATGCCAAATTCTTCAAGTGTGAATTTTAGCTAATAAAAGATCAATTCTTAGGTCACATTATCAACGAGCAAGGAATACATTTAGATCTCGCCAAAATCAGTGCAATTAAGGATTGGAGTATACCTACTACTCCTACCGAAGTTCGCTCATTTCTCGGTCTTGCCGGCTATTACCGTCGCTTTATTGCAAACTTCTCCAAGATTGCGGTTCCCCTCACTACTTTAACTCAAAAGAATAAACCTTTTGAGTGGGAACCCAATCAAGAAGAGGCTTTCCAAACCTTGAAACAAAAGCTTTGTGATGCTCCTATTCTATCCTTACCCGATGGCAACGAAAACTTTGTCGTATATTGTGATGCTTAAAATCTAGGCATTGGCTGTGTTCTCATGTAAAGAGACAAAGTTGTAGCCTACGTATCAAGACAACTGAAAACCCACGAAAAGAACTACACAACTCATGATCTCAAAATTTGGAGACGCTACCTCTGTGGCACAAAATGTGTGGTTTTCACTGACCACAAAAGTCTCCAACATATATTCAATTAGAAGGAGTAAAACATGAGACAACGACGTTGGGTTGAACTTCTGAACGACTACGACTGCGAAATTCGCTACCATCCTGGTAAGGCGAATGTCGTAGCTGATGCTCTTAGTCGTAAAGAACGTGTCAAACTTCATTGTGTTTGAGTTCAATCTGACTTCCAAACACGCATTTTTGAAGCCCAATGTACTTGTGTAACCCAAGGCAAGATGTGTACTGAATTGCCACATAATTTTGAGTTTGAGCTTGAAACAAAGGACAATGGGTTACTCTATCTCATAAACCGATTGTGGGTTCTAAACCAAGATAATCTCCACACCTTGTTGATGAACAAAGCCCATAAGACTCGTTACTTTATCCATCCTGGTACAGACAAAATGTACATGGATCTTCGTACCCAGTATTTGTGGCCGGGTATGAAGAAGGATATAGCCTTGTACGTGACCAAATGCCTTACTTGTCTTACGATAAAGGCAGAGCATCGACATCCATCTAGTTTGCTTGAGCAACCAGAAATTCCGATATGGAAATGGGAGAACATTTCTATGGATCTCATCACCAAACTACCACGCACTCCTAGAGGTCATGATGCCATTTGGGTAGTCATTGATCGTCTAACTAAGTCAGCACACTTTTTGCCGATCCGTGAGGATTTATCTACTGACCAACTTGCTAAAATTTATGTTAATTAGATTGTATGTCGTCATGATGTTTCTTTGAACATCATAGCAGACCGTGATGCTCGTTTCTCATCACATTTCTGGAAGACCATGCAATCTGCCATGGGAACCAAACTCAATTGGAGCACTACATATCATCGTCAAACGGATGGACAAACTGAAAGAACAATCCAAACACTTGAGGATATGCTTAGAGCATGTGTGATTGAATTTGGTGGTAGTTGGGATTCACATCTACCTTTGATCAAATTCTCCTACAACAACAGTTATCACTCTAGCATCAAGATGGCTCCATTCGAAGCTCTGTAGGTCAAAAATCTCATTCACCTGTCTGTTGGAATGAAGTTGGTGAAGCTCAACTCACCAGACCTAAGCTCATTCTTGAAACAACAAACAAAGTCAAGAAAATACGTGATAACCTTTTAACAGCTAGAAGCCGTCAAAAGAGTTATATGGACAGACGACGCAAGCACTTGGAATTCCAAGTTGGTGATCACGTCCTCCTCAAGGTATCCCCTTGGAAAGGTGTGGTTAGATTTGGAAAGAAAGGAAAACTTGCACCTCGATATGTGGGACCATTTAAGATCGTTAAGAGGATCGAAAAGGTAGCCTACAAACTTGAACTACCCCTGAACTTTGGAATGTTCACTCAACTTTCCACATGTCAAATTTGAAAAAGTGTTTAGCAGATGAAAATCTTCACATTCCTCTTGATGAAATTCCCATTGATAACACTATGCACTTTGTCGTGAAACCCAGGGAGATATTGGACCGTGAAGTCAAGAAACTCAAGCGAAGACGAATATCAATTGTTAAAGTTCGTTGGGAGTCTAAACGTGGCCCATAAGTTTACCTGGGAATGAGAGGATCAAATGAAAGCGAAATACCCATATCTTTTCTAACAAGTTTCCTCCAATTAAATTTCGGGCCTAGATTTCCTAAAGTAGGGAAGACTGTGACATTTGCAATTTTCAAACATTGTACAATTTCGATCATTTTCATATTCAATAAAATGTTATATTTTATTTACGAAATACGTAATTGAATGATCGAGCGAAACGATATCCATAACATTTCCGGAACAAAATCCAAGTTACACATGCCTTAACACCTTTGTGTAACCTAAATATTAGGTTAAAAGGGGTTAAAATGACAAAATGTGAATATACAAGTCCATGGGCCAAAACTACCAACAAACCAAACTTTTGTGCTTCAGAGGGTCTTACGGACCGTAAGACCCCATCATTACGGTCCGTAAGGGATACCCAGGATAGCAGAACATATCTGGCAGCAACCTTCTCTTTCCTTGGCCTCCAAGCTCCCAAATTTGCCACCATTTCACCTCCTTTGGACATATGTGATGACACTCATCAGTCCATAACACCTCATGGGACATTTGGCTTGATTTGGTGAGCTCAAATTCACTATAAATAGCAATGATCTTTGCCCATTCAAGACTTACATCTTCACATTTCTTTCTCACATCTCTTTGGAGCTTGTTTCCAGCTTTTGGAAGCCTCCTACTGAGTTCTAAAAGTGTTCTTGAACAAAAGTAACTGCTCTCTCCTAGTCTATTTCATTATTTTAGCTATTTATGAGCTAGAAGTCAAACAAATTGACTTTAGTTTGACTTTCGGTTCTGACTGTTTTGGTCAAGTCAAAGTCTAAATTAAACTTGCAACGTGATCGTAATCACGAAGGTATTTTTCCCTTGCGATTGCACCTTCTGATTACCATGTTTAGTAGGCGAAATGACGAGTCAAACTTTTACGAAATAAAAGTAAAAAATGCATACAAGTGCATTTTACGACGAAACCATTTTCAGGTATTAAAACATAAAGTTTTGACACCAAATCAGTTTTATAACATTATTAGACATGTTCCAACATGTCTAACTCATCATTTCTAGTTTAGTGCTTAGTTCTTTAGTCGTAAGTCGAGCGGTTGATAACAAATTTGACTTTCGAATCTGATCCGTTTGGTCAGTCTTAGGATTCGACCAAACACATTTTTTATGACCATAGTAATATTAGGAATAACCCTCTGAGGTTATACCTTATGGTCATACCGTTTGGTTAGTTATATGACGAGTCGATTATATGTAATTTAAAACACCGAAAACGCCCTTTTGGCGCATAAAGTAGTTTTTTGACATATAAGATCCTACGTTTGTTTGGAAGTTACCTCTGGGAATAACAGAAACCGAGTGACATTATTGATAAACCTTTGTTTTTATAAAGGTTTGTCCGACAGTCGACAAGGCTTGAATGTATTCGCCAACAATCCATGTTTGTTTTATACAAGATAAAACTCTTTGATTAGACAAGACATCTTGTTTATTCAAAACATTTGGTTTATACAAGACAAGTTATTTGATGGTTTATACAAGGCAAGACAGTTTTGATTGGTTATTACAAAGACACAAATGGTTATTAAGTTAAACATTCATTATTTTCTTTTAAATCGAATGATTTTCATACGGTTTTATAAAAGAATCCCTTTTTGACAGAGATTCATGGCTACTTTTGAAAGCACTTAAACATTTTCTTTTAACACTCAAAGCTATGAGTCTTTACCACAAAACCTATGTTACTCACCGGCTTTCCATGATGACTTTATTTTCACATATGTTTCAGGTGCTAATGTATGATTGCTAAAACATGCTACACATAGGACGGACTCGGGCCTTTGTTTACTTTAAAACTTAAAGACAATTGTTGTATTTTGTTTGTGTTTTATGTTCAAGACAAATCTAAATTATTAATTAAATAAAACAAAACCTTGTATACCATGTGTTTGAAACAATTCCTGTAACGTGACTCCCCGATATTTACGCCGCGGTTTGTTGTTTTACGCGGTCGGGGTGTTACATACATCCAAGGGGGAGTTTGTTGATGCATAATGTCTACAGCCTACGTCATCGTATCGAGTCATAAATGTAATAGGATTGCATATTAGTTATTTTGGTTTTGTAATGTGAAGCTTCCTTCGCATGGATGGATCAATCCGTACGAATGGAACACATATGTCACTTCGCACGAATGGGGAATGTCATTCGTACGAAGAGCTCACCAGCACGGATAGGGTTGTCTATATATAGGTGTGTGGGTTAGAGCTGAGGATGAGTTTTGGCTTTCAGACGGCGAAGCGGTGTCGAACTGTTTCCAGGCATTGTACACATTTACTTCATCAAAGAAACAGTGAATTTAGAGAATTCTTATGTCTGTCAACTAGTCTAACGAATTCCGCACGTTATGACTAGCTTACATTGATTTGGCCTGAGCGAATTCGATGACAAACGGTCCTCACATTAAGAAGATTAGGAGAAAGTTTATTTCGGGCAATCGTGTTGGGAACAAGAAAATCAAATGGGTAGCATAGGACAAGATGGTTGGGCCGAAGCGTCATGGGGTGTGGGGGTTGGAGACATTGGGAGTTTGAATTTGGCTCTTTTAGCAAAATGGTGGTTGTAATTTAAATTAAATAATTCGGCTCTTTGGGTTCAAGTGGTCGGGCTTTTACCTCGAACCATAATGGGTTACTTCCGGTTCCTTTTAATATTTGTTTAGTCGGGTTATGGAAGGATATTGGGTTGACTAGAAAGAATTTCGCAAACCTCAACCTCTCTTTGATGAAAATTTTAATAGTGGTTCTTGGGTCGGGGTTTACGGTTTTATTTTGAATTGATAATTGGTTAAGTATAGGGCATCTCAATGATCACTTCAAGAGGTTATTCAAGCATGCTAAAGAAAAAAATGCTATTGTTAGTGAAAGGTTCTAAGGCTTGGAGGAAGGTTATTGGCGCGGTGATCTTGACAGCAACTTAGGAGATATAGAAAGCTATTTTTCTTTAGATTAGAAGTAGATCTAAATTTTGTTACATTAATTCAGATAGATGGTGTGATTTTAGTATCCGAGATGTAATCTTGTAATAGTCGGATCCAAGTGTCTTGCTGACCCGTGTTTCTCTATATTTATATAGGAGTTTCGCCGTTAAAAAAAAAATAAATAAAATAAAATAAAAAATAAAAAAACTTATTTTAACTGTCGTATCTAGTTGTGATAGTTACAATATGTAGGGTTGGCAAAGTATATCTATTATTTGGAAACCTTATATGATGGTTGAAAACACAACAATCCGTGTAGTTGTTTCAGCTTTAACACCTATATTGATTTTTTTTAAAGAACTAACAGGTACAATCTGAGTTTTAGTAGCTATTGTTTATAAACGTTCTTAAGATGTTTTGAACTTGTTTTGGATTACAGGGAGTACGCTAATTAATTAAAGAAGCAAACTAATTTTCCCGAGTTTTGCTATGTCAGCATATTTGAGGAGTTTACTTGACCAGTAAAAACTGATGTTAGTTATTTACTAGAGTGAGCTACCTCGGTAGAGAACTCTCTAGAAACCAAAACGTTTACAGAAACCTCTTAGAAACACTCACTACACGAATTATACACTATACATACATCATTTATAGCGACAAAATTAGTAGTCATCGGCATATGTCACCTTGTAGCGAGTAGCGATGACACTATCGTTATATAGATTTCCAAGAAGTCTGACCAGTAAAAATGGATAGTGACCACATGTGGTCGCTATAAGTTAATTAATTGTTATTTCTTTTCAATTTTTCTTCTATTACTGATTGATAAATAATAAAAATAAAAAAAATGTTTTCACCTATAGGACTTCCCGGCCACTAATCTTAGTGGCGACATGTCGTTATATAGGATTAAAAAAAGCTATAACAGTATCGTGTTGTCACGGTTTTAACATTGTCGTCATAGGTTTTAGTTCTTGTAGTCATTTTACTAAAATATTAAATATCTAGAACACGATAACTACGCTAGTGATTCCTAACAATATTTCAATTTAGAACTTCATTTGAAAAGATGAAAGAAATACATGTATAAATATCTTACAATGTATGTATCAAAATCTTTTAACAAGAGTTCACAGATATGTGACCGAGAATAACAAGAAAGAGTCCGTTCGCAAGTCTCCATTATTATTCTTCTAATCAGACTAATGACCTGGTCCTTTTGGGCTCGGACCAGATGGGAGTTGCTCCAACCATAACGACATGCTGAATTTGTTGGCATTTTGGTAAACCGACGAGTAGAGATCGCTGGCTTTGGCAAATTCTTCACACAAGGGTCGTCCTTCAACTACACAAGGACTCATAATAACAATCAAGATGAAAATAGAAACTAAAAGGGTGATTAAAGTTTTCCTGAAAGCCATACTTTTAACGTTTATAAACAAAAATAGGCTTTCTGAAAGCTTGTTGTGACTGGTTAGTATGGTAATTGCTTGAATGAATATGAAGGAATTGAGAGTAGGGGTAGATATACATGGAGAAAATGTGAGGGTTTGACTACGAAATTTGACGATGGTGCTGCGAAACACTGCATTTTTGTTTAAATAAAGAGTTTGTTATGGTTTTGTTCAGTGTTTTGAAATGTGGTAGACAGTAGACCGGTCAAATAAAATGACGTTTATTTGTAGACCGGTCAAATATGTTTATTTTATATAAATTACGTTTATTTATTTTTTTAAAATTTTATTCAGGTATAATAGGAGGTTTATGATTTCTGTTTAATGGACTATTTGATCTGTACTTTTATGTTACCTCCTCTTTACTCATGAAATGACATAGAGTTGTCAAATGGTTTAAATTTAGATAAAGAGTTTCTGAAAATTTCATTCCAGTATATGTGACATGTCATCGCTCAAAATTGATTAACGTGACATGATAAAACTAAAAAGAAGTCTTACAAATTATTTGACACAATCTACATAATACGTGTGAGAGACGATCAGAAATCTCGTTGCCATATCAATTATTTATAAAAAGCACATTTAGTTGTGATAATTATTTAAACCAAAAAACAATCATCTTTCCAGTGACGGATCTAGAAAATCTTCGTAGCGGTAACGTTTTATGAAAAAGCGGTAACGAAATTTAAATGAAGGAGTTGCGTAATGAATTGGTGTCCGAAGAAACACACAATATGCTTAGGGTGACATTCCCTCTTGAGGACATCAAAAGAGTTTGATTTTGGATGAAGCCCTCATCTTACTTGTTAGGGAGAATCTATAAGGGAAAGCCGAAAATGGAGAAAGAGAATGCGTCCCCAAAAACAATTTTTATTTTTGCAAACTTGACAGTAAAGTGAGCATGCACACATGTCCAAAAGAAGAGCCTTATATCCATATGTCTAGAATTGACGACAAAAAAATTATGTGCAATTTTTGCAATAAAATTAGTATGGTTCACATAGCTACCTTTCATATTCGTGAAAATTGCGTAAGTTTACCAACTCAAGGTTAACCTTTTACATATTCGTGGCATTTCACTAATTTAATAATGAACACTAATTTTAGGCATTTAATACTGAACACTTGGAAATACAATAGCAAACTATACCTATATTATATGACAGCTTTGCATCTTCCTTCTTTCTTTGACTTCAAATTTCTTTGACTAAAAGAAAGATAACGCCTTCACTTACGAGCTTGAACCTTTATTTATATATATATAGGACAAACATTCGTTAGAAACCACACTTTATTGCGAGAACCGCGAGAAACAATGTGAACACAACCAAAAAAACCTAAAAATAGCTAAAAAACACACAATTTTCTTTAATACTTTTTATAAAAAAATCGCTACTTTTAGTAGAAAATTTTTTTTTTAATTTTAAAAAAAATTAAATTTTTTTTTCTACTAAAAGTAGCGATTTTAACTTAAAAAATCTAAAAAAAAAAATTGTGTGTGTTTTTTTTATTTTTTTTTTATTTTATTTGGGTTTTTTGGGTTTAGTTTTTAGCATTTTAGCTTGGGGGGGAGGGTGTGGGGGGTTTAGGTTTTTTTTAGCTATTTTATGTTCTGTTCACATTGGTTCTCGCGGTTCTCGCAATAAAGGTGGTTCTCGCATGAACTTTACCCATATATATATATATAGGGGAAGGTTCATTGGGGAACACTAAAAAAGTGGGGAACAGCGGGGAACCGACTCAAACGAACTCCGATTGGACTCATTCCAGCGGCGTTGGAACCGTCTCGTCGAACCCTAACTAAGATCTTTTAACCCTAAACCATAAATCCTAACTCATAAACTCTAAACCCTAAAGCTAAAAAATAAGGCTAAAACCTAAGCTAAACCGTAAAATCTAAACTATAAACCCTAAAAGCTAAACCCTAAAGGCTAAACCTAAAGCCAAACCCTAACGCTAAACACTAAAGCTAAACCCTAAACCCTAAAGTTAAACCCTAATGCTAAACCCTAAAGCTAAACCCTAAAAGCCAAACCCTAATATATTTAGGGTTTAGTGGTTATGATTTAGGGGTTATGGTTAAGAGATCCTAGTTAGGGTTCGACGAGCCAGTTCCAACGCCGCTGGAATGAGTCCAATCGGAGTTCGGTTGGGTCGGTTCCCCACTGTTCCCCAGTTTTTTAGTGTTCCCCAATGAAACTCACACTATATATATATATATATATATATATATATATGATCAGGATCACTACAGACAGGGGCAGATTTAAACATGGTTGAGGGGGTGCACAGGCTACCCCTCAACTTTCTTAACGAAGTGTAAAATGAGTACAAAGGTTTTTTTTCTTCTCCGATTCATGTATGGGTACTTCTCAGCAAATAATATGATGCCCCTCATTTAGGTTTGGTGTTTACTATGGAAAACGAAAAAGAAAGAAGAAAGATGAATTAGATTAGGGTTGCAAGTGAAATAGAAAAAAAATTTGCAGGTCTTGGAATTACAGAGAAGAAGTGTTTCTTAGGAATGAGGTGTCTTGGAAAGATAATATAGAAAGTCAAAAATTAAGTTAAATTTGGCTCCATTTATTCCCACATACCCTATATCTTATTTTCATACCCCCCTATTGTATACGGGCCGTATACAATTATACGGCCCGTATAGAATGTTTTTGAATAGGAAAATGCGCAGGGAATGTTTTTTTATTTTATTATATACGGCCCGTATATAGTTATACGAGCCGTATACATGTGTATATGATTTGTAAAACGTATACGGCTCAATGGATTTATTTTGTGAGATTTTTGATGTTACCACATGTATACGGGCCGTATATAATGGTGTTTTTTCAAGTATCACGTTTTTTTCTAGTAAAAACACAATCATTCTAGGGTTTCTAAACTCTTCATCACCTTTAACAATGTCGATAAACGTTGATCGGAACACACCGCTTAAATCAGAGCATAGGTAGAGTAACGTTACCGATCAGTCCGTTGATGGAAACCTTAGCGATCGCAGAGATCTTCTTGTTGGTTATTTATCGATTCCGAATAACTACCAAGGGTGATTATGGATTGGTTACAGAAACCACTAGCAGAAGAACCCGACACGTCTTCTATGCTGATCTAAAACATTCCGAATAACTAGCAGAAGAACCCGACACAAACAAGTTCTCCACAGTTTGTTATTCAGATATCTATTCGGTTATCTTTCCAAACTACAACACACGATAACTTTAAACTTTATATTGTGTGATTTGACCAGGAAATGATTGGAGGTGATTGCTACTTTTAATAAACGGATTGTTGGACTTCTTGTTCCAAATGCACGCCTAAATTTATCTTTTTTACTATTTTCTTCGATTTCAACAAATCTTTTCCTTTTCCTTCAATTTCTAGAACATTCTTAGTAACATGAAGACGTGTCGGTTTTTTCTACTAGTGGTATTTTAATGAAGTATTGAAGATTGAATGTGCAAACCACAACCGTTTTTATCTACGGAAACGGTGGCTATGCGAAATACAAACCGCAACTATTTGTTACTACGGAAACGGTGGCTATGCGAAATACAAACCGCAACCGTTTTTTAGTACGGAAACGGTGGCTATGCGAAATACAAACTGCAATCGTTTGTGACTATGGGAAACACAAGTTTTCTTTTTGAGCTTGATGGATGTCCGTTATCTCAGTTGAGGCGTGCATTGTTTAAAATGCAGCTGTAGTACCGGGATCACTGGACCAGACACATGTCACATAGTTTGTCAGTGAACAAAAGATATAGATGTAGGAATATAACTAGATGTTACGTGTAGCTTCATTAAACCAAGAACAAAGCCTATTTCAAAACACATGTAGATGAAGTCAAATGTGATCAAACTTGGAAATCAGACGTAAATCTTGAAGCAAATATGTGGTTCCCATGTTAGGGAGAATGTTCTCTAAATTGAAGGAAAAGGAAACGGATGCGGTTTGCATATTCAATCTTCATTGCTTCATTAAAATTACAACACACGATAAGTTTACACTTTATAGTGTGTGATTTGACCGGTTGTCAAATTCGTACTTAAAGGTCTCTCTAAAATGCTTGGAAAATTGCATCAACTCTCCTATATGAACATACTCTTCTCCAGACGCTTAGTTGTTATGAATGACAACTTGAGGGGTCTAGTTAACTTTCAGATTCAGATTCAGGAAGCAGATAATTTGTCAAAAGACATGGTCAATGTAGTAAAATGTGAGCCTTTACACCAACCATATCGAGATACTTTGTGTTAGTTTGATTTGAATTTTGAAAGTTTGAAAGATGTATTCGATGGATGTCCGTTATCTCAACGCTTCTCCTTACATTATTGATCTGGAATTGGACAACCGCAACCGTTTTAGTTCTTCTCAATCAGATATTATTTATTGAATCATAACTGAAATAGTCGGAAAATAACTAATCCGAACCAACATAGTTGAAGGTGCAAGAGAATGGCGAGTAATCAGTTGTATTTTTAATGATTTGTTTCTTATTGGCCATTATTCGACAGAGTAATCAGTTGTATTAATAGATTCCGAAGCTGTTATTTCAGTTATTTCTATTGATTCAGTACTTCAAGGCATGCCTAATGCTAGGATCTGAACCAACCGAAATCCACAAATTCCAACAAATTGTGTACGTTAAATACCGTTCACCGCTTTTTTAGTTGCTTCTCTTGTTATGTTTCTGAACCAACCGAAATCCACAAATTCCAACAGTTTCTTCATAGATTCCGTCCGCTTTCAAAGTCGGTTGAGGATTACGAGTGTTCTAGACTCGTTCAAAGCCGGTTGATGAAACCGAAGCGGTTATTTACTTCCGAGACGATTCAAGTGAGTCCTATGAAGCAAGTGTCTGTCTATTCAATTGAGAAGAATAATTGCATTGTGTAAGACCCGTCTTAAAAGTAACACATTTTATAACATTTAACACGCATTTATTACAAAAATACGAGCTTACAAAAACTTTGTTGGGTTTACGATCATACATGATCAAGTATTCGAGTCATCATCCTACTAGTTAAAAACCTTCAAAATATAATTTCAAGAGTTTACATACTATCTAAAACAAAATAGATCAATGCGGAAGCTTTGTTTGGTGTGTTCGGTTCTTGAAAGTCGCTTGATGTTCATCCGGAGTCTTGTAAACATTCACCTACATTCATAACCCACTTAAACGTTAGTTTAGAGGCTTGAAAATCCATTAAACTTATGTTGCTATGCAAAACCAGCAAGTAAAACTATTTTTGGCTGATTTAACATGCCCTCGCGGGGCGCAACAGTGAAGGAAGCATCCTTCGCGGGCCGCGACCGGTGTTGCGTCACGCGACGCTCATAAGGTCTCGGCATCGCGTAGCGCGACGGCCTTGTTTTTCCAGAAGTGTTCGTTTGTTTGAGCTGCAGATGCCCAACTACGAAAAACACCAAAATTCCAACTTAAAACTTGCATAACTTTTGCTATACAAGTCCGTTTTACATAATTCTTTTTCCTACGCGACCGTAATTAAATTACAGACCCGTTTACCATCATTGTTCGCTTTAAAATCCAGTTTATAGGCAGATTGCCTATAAATCCACTTTTTGATTATTCGACCCATTTGTTTGAGAGTCATGCAACTCGTTTATCATTATCACATGTTTTCAAACGATTTTTACCCAATCCCAGGTTTACCAAGCACTAGCGCTTCGCTCCCATCTCGTGGTTTGCGCGCACAATAGCATCATGCTTGGTTATCAATATTCCAAGCATATGCATCTAAGCAAGTTTACACTTTCAATATATATACCAAGGTTTTGACCCGTATCCAAGGGTTCATTTGCATCAAGTTTAGCGTGTCCGTTTCAGGCTTACGCATTCAATGTACTCAACCTTTAGGTGACGTTCAAGCCACTTCAATTTAAATCTATTTACGACATGGATGACCCATTTGAATGTCTAGTGAAAACATCACTTCAATGACAATTCAAACTTATTTCTACCATTATTTTTGACCCGTTTGATTGTCGAGTGAACTTCGTCACTTCAATGACATATCAAACTTGCGTATTTAACTACGACACCATAATTATAGCTATGATCAAACTTTATACATAATGTAACGAAACCATAGGGGAAGAAACACTAGATCAACGACCGGAATCGAATAATCCAGAGGGTTTGGATCTGCATAAAAGGGGGGTTGTTTTCTCTCGTTTGATTCGGTACAACAGACCTTCTTCTCCGATGAACTCTGCAAAAAAGAAGCACCATTAGCCTCGCCAAGGGGAGAAAGGGGTTCTCTCCTTGACCCGACTCCAGTGTGAGAATAAGTATGGGTTATGAAGAAGAAGATGTATTGTAGAAGTGTGTGTAACTTGAATTTCATACCTGAACAGTTCTCGTATTTATAGCCGGGAGTCATTGGGCGGGAAAACATGTTAGTGAAAAGTTGACGGAAGATGCTAACTCCGTAAGCGGTTACATTTCCTTCCGTCAAGCTTCTTGATCCGATGTGAATGCACACGGATCATGGTTTAGATCGATGGCTGGGGATTTGCCACGTGGAAAGTGATCAAGTGGAGGTTTCTCTCCAATTACATGTTATCAGTGTGATTTCAGGAATGCCTGAGGTGTTGACACGTGTCCAGACGGTTATAACCGTCTTAGTGGTGCACGATTGAATCCCTTCTAGAAGATTACTGCTGCAATCCGGTGTGACTCCTTATCGTGTGGAATCAGCAAAAAAAATAAATCCCAAGTCTGGGTAGATAATACCCAAGTCTGGATATTGGGCGGAAGTGTTCAAATGTAGGATTTTCATCCTTTGCTTCGTGGGAGAAAGCGCAAAGACTTATGATTTCCTTTTGGCGCGCAAGTGTTGACTGTTGCTTGTTTCTTAAGCCTTTCCTTTGTAAGACCAGTGCGCGGCCGTGCAAGGTAAAAAGGTTGAAAGGCAAGGTTGTGGTATGGTCCCAAGTATTTATTATGAGGTTTTTGGGACCTTACCCCTTCAAAAGGTCACGTACCTTTAGAGCAATCCTTTTAAACGCTTATCGCCACTAGCTTGTCCGCTTGGCGTCCCGGTTTCCTTGCCTATAGAGTTCAACCATAGATGTTTAGAACTCTCTTATAGCATATAACGCATAATTTTCCACACTAGTCAAATATGCATTTTAGTCGGGTTTTTAACATTTATCTTCTCTTAGGCATTATATCAAACACCTAATGAGCATGATTTCATACAATTAAAAATCAAGTTCTTAACTAACTATTTAGCCAAGATTTAAGCATCCTTAGACAAGTTCATGTCAATTTTCATATCAACAAGTCAGAATTCACTCCATAGAGCTCAAATACACTAGGTTAACAATGATAATCCTAGTGTTTAACATAATTCTACAAAACCCACTTGACACATGAGTGTATGATCATGAATTCACAATTTTGAACATCAATTTAACAAGTAAATGACTAGGGTTTACTCCTAGACATAATTTCATTCCTAATTTCATCCAAACAACGATCATGCAAGCTCAGATTCGAATTTCTTGAGTTCATCTAAAATTTAAGATGGAACCAAATAGTAAAATTTTGCATACCTTATGATCCCTTCACTGAGGTGATCACTAAACTATGCTTGGATTTCGATTTGGGCTTGATTTGCCCCTTCAATTTAGTGAATTCTTGTGTTTTAGGGTTTGAGCTTGAGAGCTCCCTTTTTTATCAGGTTGAAATCGCAGGACCAAACACACGTATGTGTGTGTTTTGTGTCAATTATTTGATAGAATTAAAAATTTAAATCTTTTGCCCATGTTTAGTCCCTCCACTATACACAAGTTATTTAAAGGGTATTTTGACCATATTCGTTCTATTATGTCAAGACACTAACTAACTAGGTTATTCATTCCTAGTTATTTTATCTTGACTATTACCGATATTTAGTTTAAAATATGATATCTATATTTTCGGGGTGTTACAAGTCCACCCCCCTTAAAAAGGGTTTCATCCTCGAAATCAGAATATGTACCAAATAATGTAGGGTAGAGACGTCTCATATCTTCTTCGGACTCCTATGTGGTATCCGAACCTTTTCTATGTTCCCATTTGACCTTTACTTGGTCGATTTCCTTATTTCTCAAACTTTTCACCTTGCGATCTAGAATTGCAATCGGTTTCACCGCATAGTTAAGTCTGTCATCCACTTCGATGTCGTCGTAGTGGATATAAACTATTTCGTCGGCTAGACATTTTCGAAGGTGTGATACATGGAACGTGCTATGAATTTCGCTCAATTCCTCCGGTAGTTCAAGGCGGTATGCTACCTTACCTACTCGTTCGACGATTTTAAACGGCCCAATAAATCTCGGGCTTAGTTTTCCTCTTTTTCTGAACCGGATAATCCCCTTCCATGGAGATACCTTAAGCATGACCTTGTCGCCAACCCGAAACTCGATCGGTCTTCTTCTTTTGTCTGCCTATCTTGAGCCACTTTCAAATGTGCCTGAACCATATCAATCTTCTCATCAGTGGCTCGAACTATGTCTTTATGGGCGAGTTCACGTGGACCCACCTCATCCTAACACACTGGGGACCGGCATCTTCTACCGTAAAGCATCTCGTACAGAGCCATTCCGATACTAGCATGGTAGCTGTTATTATATGAAAATTCAACCAATGGTAGATAAACGTCCCAACTACCTCCGAAGTCGATAATACACGCCTGTAGCATGACTTCCAATGTTTGTATTGTTCTTTCACTTTGTCCATCCGTCTGAGGATGGTACGCGGTGCAAATGAACAACTTAGTTCCCATTTGCTCTTGGAAATCATGCCAAAAGTTTGAAGTGAACCAGGTATCCCTATCGGACACTGTAACACCCCAATCGCGTAATATAACAATACGCGGCGGAAATATCGGGGAGTCACGTTACAAATTGCTCACAACTACTGGTACTAAATTGTTTCAATATCATTAACATTGTTTTACAAACAAAGAATACATGTAATTGTTCTTTTGTTTTAGAAGTCTAAGGCCCGTATGCAGTCCTATGCGTTGCATGCTTGAATAGTCGAAAACCTAAAACATATGCGAAAACAGTCAGCATAAAAATGTCGGCGAATACATAGGTTTTTGTTAGTGCATGCGTCTGTCGACTTCGTCTTGTATCGAGTCTTGTACGTTTTTAGATAGATCAGGGCGCAAAATACAAAAAAATGTCAAATATAGGGTGTGTGGAAGTTTCAAACGAAATTACATTGTGTAATTCCGCTTGAAATGGTCTTGACCAGTTCAAGCGAAATAACATATGTAATTCCGCTTGAAGCTGATCCCGCTTCAAACATGATTCCTCTTGAAACATGTTCAAGCGAAATCATAACCCTATAAATACATGTCCAAGCGAAATCATTAGTAATCTTTCCGGTTTATGCAACGAAGTGCTGCCGAAGTGTCATCTCGCTGTAAAACGTCATTATATCAATAATATCAACAGTTAAAGTGATATTGTGACACCTAGGTCACTGCGACCAGCAAACAAATACCAAATCAATGAAATATTGTGTTTCATACTTGGAATTTGTATAAATATGTGTGATCTTTGCACATATCAATTCTTGTTCGATTTCGAACTTTAAATCGCTTTCTGGAAGGTTATACGCAATCTAATGCGTAAATATACCCAGTTTAATGAAACAAACACTCTGGAACAGTGACATATGCTTAACATACCTTAAATAACCTTTACATAACTTAGAAATAAGTTTTGAAGGCTTTGGTATGGCAAAAACAAGTTAATTCGCTTACAGGGACTAAATTTGACAAACTGCGAAAGCATGCCAATTTGAACTGTAACGAACATTCCGGAACATGACCATAAGTTAAACATACCATAAATATCCTTTACATAGCTTAGAAATAGGCTTTGAGGAGTTCGGTGTGCTAAAATAAACTTTTGGGTCATTCAGGGACTAAAAGCGTCAAAAAGTGCACAAGTTTGCATTTTCGCGCATAACTTACGTTCTGAATACATCCGGACATCCAAAAATTTATGTAAGCATTAAAATATTTTATTTTAGTGGTTGGCATAAGAAAAAGCCATTCGTCGCTTGATTTGGATCGTTTTTGCGTCCGTTACGACTTCCGTCGTAATTAACCGAACAACGCAACCGTACGACCAAACGAACCGACATCAGACATATTTTTGAGCATATTTTAAGTTCCCTATACCTTAACTTTATTTTAGAGCCTTGAAATGGGGTTAACGGGGCTTAAAAGTGCAAAAAAAATCAAGTTTTACAAGTGCAGGGACCATTTTTGAAATTTCTGACCAGATTCAATGAACCTAGTCCATTTTGAAGTGTTGATGGTTTAACCCATGGTTTTGCAAAACCATGGGCTGGTATTCAATGAACCTAGTCCATTATTAGGGGCTCCCATGGTTTTAGAAAACCATGGGCACACATGTAAGGTCCAGATCAAAGCTCAGTTTTCGATGAACGTTCTTAATGGTTCTTGAATTCCTATAAATACCCACCCTCACTTCCTCCCAAAGCACACTTGAATCTGATTTTGGCTCTCTAAGTTGAATTTTATGCTTCATACCTGAGATTAAATCGGAGCAAGAGCTTGCGGGGACCTTCTGTAAGTATTCTTTCGTTCTTTTCATTCGTTTTTCTCGTTAAAGTCAAATTGCGTTTGACTTTCTGCTTTGACCAGTTTATGGTCAACGCGAAATTCATTTGAACTTCATAACGTGAGCGTAATCACGATGGTTATAGTCCCTAGTAACTATACCTACTAATTACCACGTTATCTAGACTCAGTGACGAGTCGTAGTTTCGGCCAAAATGCGTTTTCTCGCGTATTTTGTAACCAAACTACTCTAGGATATCAAAACCGTTTGTTTTGATATCAAAACTTGTTTTCTAACTTAGGTAAGCATGTTTTAACATGCTTAGCTCGTCACTTTTAGTTTTGTGCTTGTCTAGGGTCGTAAAGGTAAGCGATCTAATCAATCGCTTATACTTTCGAACCCGACCCGTTTGGTCGATCATTAGGATCCGACCAAACATGTTAAGTGACCTTAGTAGCGTAGGGAATAACCTTCCGAGGTTATACCTTATGGTCATTTAGGGTTGATTAGTCGCATGATAGGTAGTTTATATGCCTTAGGTAAATTACCAAAATGCCATTTTTACGCCAAAATTCATTTTTAGCCTATGTAGGTAAATTACCAAAATGCCCTTTTTACGCCAAAATTCATTTTTAGCCTATGTAACATAATTTTTTATATCTAAACTGATTTAGCCACAATATTAGACATGTTAAGGCATATTTTACTTATCATAGGGCTAGTTAGGCATTCCGAACGCGTTTTACGCGAACGACGCGTTAAAGTAGCATAAGCTACCTAAACGGGTCATAACGGGTCGTAAGGTTAGGTTTCATTTTAGTATGTAGGCTTTGTTAAACCATATTACACGAGTTCCCATACTCGTTTGGTTTACGAACCCTCATTCTATCTGATCCTCCGATTTAGGTCCGTTTATTAACATAGTTACCTATATTAGGTGCCATTTGATTTCCGTGATCTCTAGCATTAGGTGGTTGTTACTCAAAGACTTCTAGGCAATCTCAAGTGAGTACATAGACCCCTCTTTTACTGTTTTTAAACTGTTTTGGGGTGAAACACATGTGCCTACTTGTTACTTTCGTGCTTTCCTGTTTTCACATCATATACTTGCTATGTTCATTAGTACATTTATAGTACATTATTTACATTACATTGTTTTGCTATGTATGCTTACTTTGCATACTTAGTACATTGTTTTACTTTACATTCCTGCTATGTAAGTTGACTGAGCATGCTAGCACATTGATTTATATGACTTTTCTGCTTTGTATGTTAACTTAGCATACTTAGTACATTGTTTTACATTACATTTTGTTGCATATGTTCATCCAGCATATGAACACATTATATTACATTTTGAACCGTTTGTAACTATTTGACTATGTGAACCGTTGTAACCATTTGACTATATGAACTGTTGTAACCATTTGACTATGTGAACCGTTGTAACCATTTGAGTATGTGAACCGTTTGTAACTGTTGAACCGTGTGAACCGTATTTGACTATACATAACCATTTCTACAATTGTTAAACATTACATTTTGGTGGTTGTTTGGGTAAGTGATTTAAGTAACGAGGCGACGTGTAATACGATAAAAACATGGTGGATATGCCGCTGGTACTTCCTATATATAAGTGCTTTTATGGTACTACATATCGTAGCGTTATTTAAACCATTTCAGTTTAGACATATTACATCTACAATACAATCTTCACATAAACATCGTTTTACAAATAACTTAACTTATACAAACTCATTTTACATGGTTATTCACTTAGCCATACATTATTCTTTTAAACATATATATATCATTTGGTTTATTTATCACTTTTCAAATGACTTATGAAAGGAACCACTCAACAAGATTCATGGCTACTTTTATTAAACAGTTTCTTTAAACGCCAGTCATGAATCCTATTTTCACAAATCCTATGTATCTCACAGGCATTTTTATGCTGACGTACCTATTTTCACATGTGTTTTCAGGAGCTGTTGCATAGGATGATCGAGACACATTTAGGCGGACCTGTGCCTTAGTGACTTAAACGAAGCAAGAACTAGTTAATTTATGTTATGTACTCTTTGTTTCTTGTTTTAAGACAATGTAACTCTCTTGTTTGATAAATAAAACGTAACTTCAATTTCCATGGTTGTGAAACAATTAATTCTGTTACAACACTCCCCGACGTTTCCGCCACGTTTCGTTGTTTTACGTGATCGGGGTGTGACTGAAAAGTTGGTATCAGAGCCAATGGTTATAGGGAATTAGGTTATGAGTAATGCTTTGACCTAGATATAACCTTCCTAGGACCCTAACGTAAGAAGATTTGCATTTAGATTTTTTTAAAACAAAAACCGTCACCTATCCTTAGGTGATAACCGCAATGAGAACATCAATTCTGAATCCGCTTTGAAAATTAATCATCTGTTCATGGATGATTGATTACTAGGTTTTGAACCCTCTATTGTAAGGTTTTGAACCCGCTGTTATAAGGTTTTGAACCCCTTTGAGTTTTCAAAATCTCGTCAAAGTTTTGGGTCCTAAATAGTGTAAACACGGGCAAACTGGAAGAGTGAATGCCTGTACCCTGGGTTTTCTGTCTAAGGCTAGAGTGTTCGTACAAATCCACATAATCGGACCAGTCACTCTTACCTGGGAACTCTTGGGGTGAGTGTTCACTTATAGGCGAGCATGTCTTCACGATACATTATTTTTAACCCATTTACTTTGATTAGTCACAATGTGTCGTTTGTTTGCCTTGTGGTAACAAACAAATGACCACCATCTTTGCTTTTGACAAATTTTGTATCACCTCATCCTTTTCATCTAATCATCTCGCTCGTTTCGTTTCATGTTTCCCTCCTTTTAGAATGCCTCCTCGACGCGACAATCAGATAGCGAATGCTGAACTGGCAGAAATCATCGCGCAGCAAATGGCTGCTGCTTTCCCGAATCTTATTGCTCAACTGAACCAAGCCAACAACAACAACAATGCTCCATGCAATTTTAAGAGTTTCAATTCGGCTAAGCCACTCAAGTTTAGTGGTTCTGAAGGAGCAACTAGGCTCCTACAATGGTTCGAGAGCACTGAGAGTACATTTCGTCACGTTCAGTGTCCTGATAATCGCAAGGTCGAGTTTGCTTCCAGTCTGTTTCTAAAGAGGGCTCTTACATGGTGGAACGGGGTGATGAGAGACCGTGGTGCTGAGGTTGCTTTAGCACAGACTTGGGCCGAGCTTAGGGCTCTTATGATGAAGGAATTCTGTCCTCGTCATGAGCTAAGGACTCTAGAAAGGGAATTTGATGATCTTAAGCAAGATAGCATTGAGCATCGAGCCTACACGGACCGTTATGAGGAGTTAAGTCTGTTATGCCCAAACATGGTCACGCCTTTAGATAAGGCAATCGAAAAATACATTGATGGCCTCCCTGACTCAATACAAGACATTGTGACTGGTAGTAACCCTACTACAGTTAGACATGCCATTGAGCTATCTGCAACCTTGACTGAATCTCAGATCAGGAAAGGTAAACTTTTGCGAAAAAGTGACAAGAAACCGATCGAGGAATCAAAGGCCATGGATGACCAGACTGGATCCCCTAAGAAGTCAAAGAAGCGAAAGGCTTCTCAGATGTTCACCGTGGTCGCTTACAATGATCAAGCCGTCCCCAACCAACCAGCTCAACCCCCTGCTAGGAAGCCCTACAACGGAACTGCACCCTTGTGCAACCAATGTAGCCTACATCATCATGCTGGTGTGAAATGCCACACATGCCAAGCTTGTGGACTTATAGGTCATACAGCAAGGGTTTGCCCAACCGCAGCTGCACCATTCAAGTTAACAACAATCCTGCTCAAGGTCGTTTTCCACCAGGTTCTTGCTTCAACTGTGGCGAGATGGGCCATTTCCGAAGAAACTACCCAAAGCTTGCTAATGCGAATCCAGCGCAGGGATGAGCATCTGACCGAATGGAAGACAACGCTGTTTAGAAATAATCACGTCTTATGTATTATTTTCTTTTGTTGTCAAGGTCCATGAAACAGTTGCTGATGTTGTTTATAAATAAATCTTTTATTTACATTGCAATATGTTTATGTGGTTGCATGTATAAAACAACATAACCCCCGCAATACCGACAATCAAGGAACCGTATTCCTTGAAGAACAGACTACCCCCAAATTCTTCCACTTTATGATCTCTTGCGTGTTCCACGAAAATCCTAAGTACCCGTTTCTTCCAAGGAAAACGAAGTACTGGGCGCAAGTTACAACTCTGGAAGAATACCCAATATACCACTATAAATCCTTAATAGGGTACCTAAGGGTATTTCCGTAAGTCCTTAATTATTGTGTACCTTAGTTCGAATATTATGATTCCTGGTAATCAGAAATCAAATTTTTGAAGATCAACCTATTTTCAGATAGATGCTTAAGGACGTTGAAGTCCATCAACTGGGTTCCTGGTATGCCTTGAATACCCATGTTCAAATCGACACCAAGTTAATAGCAATCAATAACAAGATAATAACAATTAATAACCAAGAAAACAATTATGTGATTATGTGCTTATGTGTTCCCTTTTATGTTTTTGTGTGATCCAAATTATGTTATGCAAATCCTCGTAGAATCTTCCATATCTTCGTATAAGGGGATTTATAGTAGGATACCCAAAGGTACTACCTAAAATCCTTAATTGACTTCTACGTTGTAGTTAAGTCCCTTGGATTATAAAGTACTACTCCATAATTAGACCCCTTGAGGGGTCTAGTTAAACAGATTGATCCAAAAATCTGGTTAGAAATATCATGTGATGATATAGCTGGAAGGACTCCTTGGTGGCCTAATTAAAAAGATCATCTGTCGATCTAATTAAAAGGACCCTATGGTAGTCTAGTCACCCTCATCACATGTTTGATTTTCTTCCCCTAAACAATTACAAAACAATCTATGCGGACTGTGCAAGGAATTACGTAATTATGGATGCATACATAATTATGGAATTTAGAGCACAAGAATCACAGCAAGTTCTGTCATGTATCTAGAGTTAACCCAATTCATTTCCAACTCTGATGAAGCAACCGTTGAAAATGACTCCGTCTGTTCATTTTCGTTTATAAAGATTATCCATTGAGGAAATGAATATCCATTTGTCTAATCCTTCATTTCCATTTCTGATGAAGCAACCGTTGAAAATGACTCCTTCAGTTCATTTTCGTTTATGAAGATTACCCGTTGAGGAAATGAGTATCCGTTTGTTTATCCTTCTCATTTCCGTTTCTGAGGAAGCAACCGTTGAAGATGACTCCGTCTGTTCATTTTCATTTCTAAAGATTATCCATTGAGGAAATGAATATCCGTTTGTTTAATCCTTCATTTCCAATTCTGAAGAATACTCGTTGAGGAAAATGACTCCGTTTGTTCATTTTCGTTCTAAAGAATATCTGTTGAGGGAAATGAATATCCGTTTGTTAAATCCTTCATTATCCATTTCTGAAGAACCCGTTGAGGAAAATGACTCCGTTCGTTCATTTTCGCTTCTGGAGAATATCCGTTGAGGAAAATAACAGGATTATGCCTTTCATATCTTTAATGATCATTTAACACAAAGTCACAGACAGACTCCTACGAATAAATTTCGGGACGAAATTTCCTAAAGTAGGGGAGACAGTAACACCTGGGTCACTGCGACCAGCAAACAAATACCAAATCAATGAAATATTGTGTTTCATACTTGGAATTTTTATAAATATGTGTGATCTTTGCACATATCAATTCTTGTTCGATTTCGAACTTTAAATCGCTTTCTGGAAGGTTATACGCAATCTATTGCGTAAATATAACCAGTTTAATGAAACAAACACTCTGGAACAGTGACATATGCTTAACATACCTTAAATAACCTTTACATAACTTAGAAATAAGTTTTGAAGGCTTTGGTATGGCAAAAACAAGTTAATTCGCTTACAGGGACTAAATTTGACAAACTGCGAAAGCATACCAATTTGAACTGTAACGAACATTCCGGAACATGACCATAAGTTAAACATACCATAAATATCCTTTACATTGCTTAGAAATAGGCTTTGAGGAGTTCGGTGTGCTAAAATAAACTTTTGGGTCATTCAGGGACTAAAAGCGTCAAAAAGTGCACAAGTTTGCATTTTCGCGCATAACTTACGTTCTGAATACATCCGGACATCCAAAAATTTATGTAAGCATTAAAATATTTTATATTAGTGTTTGGCATAAGAAAAATCCATTCGTCGCTTGATTTGGATCGTTTTTGCGTCCGTTACGACTTCCGTCGTAATTAACCGAACAACGCGACCGTACGACCAAATGAACCAACATCCGACATATTTTTGAGCATATTTTAAGTTCCCTATACCTTAACATTATTTTAGAGCCTTGAAATGGGGTTAATAGGGCTTAAATGTGCAAAAAAATCAAGTTTTACAAGTGCAGGGACCATTTTTGAAATTTCTGACCAGATTCAATGAACCTTGTCCATTTTGAAGTGTTGATGGTTTAACCCATGGTTTTGCAAAACCATGGGCTGGCATTCAATGAACCTAGTCCATTATTAGGGGCTCCCATGGTTTTAGAAAACCATGGGCACACATGTAAGGTCCAGATCAAAGCTCAGTTTTTGATGAACGATCTTAACGGTTCTTGAATTCCTATAAATACCCACCCTCACTTCCTCCCAAAGCACACTTGAATCTGATTTTGGCTCTCTAAGTTGAATTTTATGCTTCATACCTGAGATTAAATCGGATCAAGAGCTTGCGGGGACCTTCTGTAAGTATTCTTTCGTTCTTTTCATTCGTTCTTGTCGTTAAAGTCAAACTGCGTTTGACTTTCTGCTTTGACCAGTTTATGGTCAACGCGAAGTTCATTTGAACTTCATAACATGAGCGTAATCACGATGGTTATAGTCCCTAGTGACTATACCTACTGATTACCACGTTATCTAGGCTCAGTGACGAGTCGTAGTTCCGGCCAAAATGCGTTTTCTCGCGTATTTTGTAACCAAACTACTCTAGGATATCAAAACCGTTTGTTTTGATATCAAAACTTGTTTTCTAACTTATGTAAGCATGTTTTAACATGCTTAGCTCATCACTTTTAGTTTTGTGCTTGTCTAGGGTCGTAAAGGTAAGCGATCTAATCAATCGCTTATACTTTCGAACCCGACCCGTTTGGTCGATCATTAGGATCCGACCAAACATGTTAAGTGACCATAGTAGCGTAGGGAATAACCTTCCGAGGTTATACCTTATGGTCACTTAGGTTTGATTAGTCGCATGATAGGTAGTTTATATGCCTTAGGTAAATTACCAAAATGCCCTTTTTACGCCAAAATTCAATTTTTGCCTATGTAACATAATTTTTGATATCTAAACTGATTTAGCAACAATATTAGACATGTTAAGGCATATTTTACTTATCATAGGGCTAGTTAGGCATTCCAAACGCGTTTTACGCGAACAACGCGTTAAAGTAGCATAAGCTACCTAAACGGGTCGTAATGGGTCGTAAGCACTTAGGTTAGGTTTCATTTTAGTATGTAGGCTTTGTTAAACCATATTACACGAGTTCCCATACTCGTTTGGTTTACGAACCCTCATTCTATCTGATCCTCCGATTTAGGTTCGTTTATTAACATAGTTACCTATATTAGGTACCATTTGATTTCCGTGATCTCTAGCATTGTGTGGTTGTTACTCAAGGACTTCTACGCAATCTCAAGTGAGTACATAGACCCCTCTTTTACTATTTTCAAACTGTTTTGGGGTGAAACACATGTGCCTACTTGTTACTTTCGTGCTTTCCTGTTTTCACATCATATACTTGCTATGTTCATTACTACATTTATAGTACATGATTTACATTACATTATTTTGCTATGTATGCTTACTTAGCATACTTAGTACATTGTTTTACTTTACATTTCTGCTATGTATGTTGACTGAGCATGCTAGCATATTGATTTATATGACTTTTCTGCTTTGTATGTTAACTTAGCATACTTAGTACATTGTTTTACATTACATTTTGTTGCATATGTTCATCCAACATATGAACACATTATATTACATTTTGAACCATTTGTAACTATTTGACTATGTGAACCGTTGTAACCATTTGGCTATATGAACCGTTGTAACCATTTGACTATGTGAACCGTTGTAACCATTTGAGTATGTGAACCGTTTGTAACTGTTGAACCGTGTGAACTGTATTTGACCATACATAACCATTTCTACAATTTTTATACATTACATTTTGGTGGTTGTTTGGGTAAGTGATTTAAGTAACGAGGCGACGTGTAATACGATAAAAACATGGTGGATACGCCGCTGGTACTTCCTATATATAAGTGCTTTTATGGTATTACATATCGTAGCGTTATTTAAACCATTTCAGTTTAGACATATTACATCTACAATACAATCTTCACATAAACATCGTTTTACAAATAACTTAACTTATACAAACTCATTTTACATGGTTATTCACTTAACCATACATTATTCTTTTAAACATATATATATCATTTGGTTTATTAATTACTTTTCAAATGACTTATGAAAGGAACCACTCAACAAGATTCATGGCTACTTTTATTAAACAGTTTCTTTAAACGCCAGTCATGAATCCTATTTTCACAAAACCTATGTATCTCACAGGCATTTTTATGCTGACGTACCTATTTTCACATGTGTTTTCAGGAGCTGTTGCATAGGATGATCGAGACACATTTAGGCGGACCTGTGCCTTAGTGACTTAAACGAAGCAAGAACTAGTTAATTTATGTTATGTACTCTTTGTTTCTTGTTTTAAGACAATGTAACTCTCTTGTTTGATAAATAAAACGTAACTTTAATTTCCATGGTTGTGAAACAATTAATTCTGTTACAACACTCCCCGACGTTTCCGCCCCGTTTCGTTGTTTTACGTGGTCGGGGTGTGACAGATATTCTAGCTGAATTGATCTCGATATGTCTGTTTCCGCCTTTCGTATTGAGTAAAACTCTTCTGATAGACTCGTTCGGGTCTGAAAATGATCCTACAAGTGGTATCAGAGCTCAGGAAGAAGAGTTCTTACCAATTCAGCTGCAAATTCTGATTTCTACACCTTCTTTTCCAAGATAAACAATTTTTCATGGTTAAAATCGGTTAAAATTTTCACAGAATGTGTGCAATAGTGTTTTAACAAATCCTTGAGAAAATCAGACCTTAACTCGATCTAAAACTGATAAAATTTTGAATTCCGCTTCAAAATCAGCTTGAGAATGATGACATCAGCAGCATTTCAAACGGAATTAGAGCCTAATTCCGCTTGAAATCGGGATTCCGATTGAAATTTCATCCTGATTCCGCTTGAAAGTTCACTATTCCGCTTCAATTGTAATTCCGCTTGAAAATTCTGGTGATTTCGCTTGAAACGAGTGATTCCGTTTGAGTGATTTCAAGCGAAATTAGTAATCTTGCTTGAACTTGGTTATTTCGCTTCAAAGTTGGTATTCCGCTTGAACCGTGTAATTCCGTTTGAAAGAGATTTCGTTTGAAATTGTGATTTCGTTTGAAAACACTATTTTTGTGAACATTG
This sequence comes from Helianthus tuberosus, assembly GCA_030545235.1. Taxonomy (NCBI): domain Eukaryota; kingdom Viridiplantae; phylum Streptophyta; class Magnoliopsida; order Asterales; family Asteraceae; genus Helianthus; species Helianthus tuberosus. Next base: position 66,889,777 of record CM060430.1, read on the forward strand.
AAAATCCGAAACATGGAAGAGGAATTCTACAACGCATTCGCTACCCCGGTTACCCCGATTACTCTCGCACGGAACACTATGTTGGAAAATGAAACGGGGACTATGCAAAAACCACCTAAGCTTTTGAACATCGAGGAGTATAAGAGTTGGGAAGGACATTTCGAGAACTGGGTACAAGCAAATTATTTGGATGCTTGGGAATGTGTTGAGATGAAATATGTTAGACCGATGAATGATGATGAGGAGATTATTGCTATTAAAGATCTGAGTGCTGTAGATAGAAAGAAATACAAAGATGAGAAAATGATGTTGAGTCTATTACAACAAGCTGTGAAAGAAGACATCTTGGTTCTATTGCAATACAATGGAACTTCGTATTCAATCTGGAAAGCATTAAAATCAAAGTTTCAGGGAAGCCAAGAGATGGTCAAGAACAAGAAGTCACTTTTAAAGAAAGAATTCGACCTGTTTCGTGGGTTGAAAAATGAAAGCACAAAGCAAATTATTGAAAGATACTGCAATTTGTTAGCCAACATGAGGAGATTGAGCATAGAGAAAGATAATGAAGAGTTGATCGAAAAATTAGCTGATGCATTGCCTTATGAGACTTGGGGTACATATCTCATGATGTTGAGGAACAAGAAAGGTTTTAGCAATCTGACACTGAGCAAGTTTATTGAAAAGATTGAGGCTCAGGAGATGGAACAGAGAAAGGCTTTAAGAATGAAAGATTTTGATGGTGAACAAGACATCGGACTTTATTACAAAGGTGGGGTCAGTGATAAAACCACCAACATATCACCGAAGATTGAAACTGCATTCAATGCAAAGAGTTCATCCAGAAGTTCTTCTAAAGGATCAAACAGTAACACAAGTTTTTCATCATATCCATCATTTGATCCGAACATTTCAGCAACAAAGAATGGCAAGAAGCTACAATGCAACATTGTACTGAACCTGGAGAATGATGAGGATTATTCAGCAGAAATTGCTAAGAGTCACATGTCTTTGTTGGGAACAGTGTTGGAGTTTTATGGAAGTTTTGTGGCAGGTCGGATCGGGAATCCTATGTTGACTAAAGAGGATTACGATCAAATAGATGCTGAAGAGATGGAAATGATGGACATAAAGTGGTGTTTGGCAAGTGTGTTAAGACGGGCTGAGAAATTTAAGCAGATCACAGGAAGAGATGATTTACGTGAAGCTAATGTTTCTACTTTAGGTTTTGATAAATCTAAAGTCACTTGTTTTCGTTGCAGGGAAAAAGGACACTTCAAGAGGGAGTGCAAAAACCGCGAAGCAAGTGGAGCTCAAAATCCGTTCAACAATAATAATGATTACTACCGGAAGGCCATCTATCATCAAGTTGCACAACAACAACAAGAACCACAAGTGGCACATGGTAGGTAAGTGATTAAAGAATCATCAAAGAGAGCTTGTATGGTGAATCAGGATGACAAAGAGACAACAAATGGATTCAGTTGGGACAAATATATCTCAGCTAATAACAAAGCATGTCTGATAAACCAAGATGATGAAAAATTGGCTGAAGGTTTTAGCTGGGCAAATTTCAATTGGGATGATTATGATCCAAACAAAGATTCAAATCACAAAGCATATGTTGCTCCTGTTGAAGAGGATAGTGATGATGATCGTGAGTATCATGCAAGAAGATTGGCACCTCATTTTAAATTGATAGAAGAGAGTGAAGTGATGACGATAAAGCTAAAAAGAAATAGAAAAAGGTCAAAACACTAGTGAGTAGTGATGATGAAGAAGTGCCAGTGATAAAGAAAAAGGTGAAAAATGTTCCAGCTTTTAAAGTCAATGAAGAAGTTGATGCAAAGAAGATTCCTGTGATTTGTGAGAATTGTGAGGTTATAAAAAAGAAAAACAGTGAGTTGATGAACAACATGAACAGGCTGAAAGAATCTTACGATGTTCTGAACAAAGCCATGAATCAATACAACCAATCAAGTGAAGAACAAGTAACAGCCATGAAGACACTTCAGGGAGCTTTCATGATAAAGCAGAAAGTTGTGAACAATTACATTGAGAAGTGTGTTGTGCTTGAACAAAAACTTGAAACACAAAGAATTGAATCTGAAAGAGTTAATCGTTTGTTGAAAAGTTACTCATGTACTTCTTATGTCATTGACAAGATTTATCCAACTGTTGAAGGCATGAAGGCATTTGAAGATGATGAAGTAACTGAAGAACAGAAGGCTTCTGAAGAAAAGACTTCTGAGAAGAAGAAAGAAAAGAAAAAGGATACTAAAGTGAATGATTCTGGTAAGAAACAAGGTTTCAGTTACAACAAGTGTCCACCCCCGCTTGAAAATGGATATTCTCCAAAAAATCCAAATTCAGAAAGAGTCGTAAAGGCAACAAATTTACAGTGGGAGTCGGAGTCCTCAGTTAACTTGCCAGATAATATTGATGTCACATTTACGTCATCTGACACTGATCATGAGTCCGAGTTAATAAAGAAAGTGGTCAATCAGGTGTTGGATAAAGAGGAATCCGAGGAGTCAAAGTCGGAGTCTATGTCAGAGTCAAAGTCTGAGTCCAACACTCCGAGTCAATCCGTCAAACAGGGCAAAAGGGTTTATAATAAAGAATTCTTGTTATCAAAATCTAATTTGAATGATGAAACGTTTAAAGTTGCATATACTTTGAATGATTATGACAAATTATATTTTGATGAGGAATTTCCAATAAGAGGTGCTAAACCAGAAATGATAAAAAAAGGTTTTCAAATTAACAGAAATCAATATTTTTGAAATAAAAGATAAAAATCTTTCTGGAAATCCAAGACCTTACACCTCAAGAGTTCAACAAAGAGAAAACAAGAAAAAAGCTTACAGTTCTGGTTCTGGTTATCAAAAGAAACCAAACCATAACGGTAATTACAAAAAGAAAGGATTAGGATTTATTCCACCAGAAAATCATAAAAATGAAAAATATGTCCGAGATTTTAAATCAAAAATGATATTTGTTTCAGGTACATCTTCTAAAGAAGAAAAAGAAAATCTGTTCAGAAATCAGTCAAACAAAGAATTCCTTGCGAAGAAGCAAGAAGAGATGAAGTTTGCTGATCAGATGAAAGAAACGAGAACCTGTTTCCAATGTAACACTGTTGGACATATTGGCAAGAATTGTTCCAAGGCAATACAATCAAAACAGGGAGTTTCTCTTAAATTGAAAGATAAAGAAATTGAGTTTGAACCACCAATTGAGAGAACCAAACTTTTCAAAAATTCAATTTTTGAAATTGGTGAATGGTCAAACAGGTTTTACAAGAAATGGGCAAATCTTGATAACCAGAAATGGGTTGTTAAGAAATCTGATGATAGTTCTAGCAATGATTCTGATTCTTCAAAATCAGAGGAGCTATCTTCTAGCGATGAATCTGATTCCACAAAGTCAGATAAGCCACAAATTGAGATTAAAAGTAAAAACTCAGTACCGATTGTGGATGATGAGAATTTTCCACCACTTCGGGTTGAAAATTTTAAGAAGAAAATTGGAAAAGTTGAGATTTCAAATGAATTCTTTTCTGAAAAGAAAGATTTTAATGTTGAAAAAGCATTTAACTCCAAAGTTAAACATATTTTTGGAAAAATGGTTGACAGGAAGGTCAAGGGAGTCAAGGAATTTTACTAGAAGAAAACAAAGAAACAAGGTAAAGTATCATCCCTGGTTTGTGACTGGGATGGTACCTATTACGAACAGTAAAATTCTGGACTTGCCGGAGCTCCCAAGTTGGTAATCGCGGAGCAGGAATCGACATCATTCTTATATTGTTTGTTGAAAAATTGAAAATTAGTCACGAGTATGACTTGCCGGAACTCCTTGGTTGGTAAGTGAGGAGTAGGAATCGGCATCTTGAGAATTCAATCTACATGTGGTATTGGTTGGTAAGCCATGTAGTTGAAAATGAGTTTGTGTTACAAATGGTTAATCAAGATCATTAGGTTGAAATTGATTGGACTATTATTATAAGTGGATTGAAAGACAATATGATGAACCAAACCCTAACCTACAAGTGATAAAATTAACAAAACTTATTTTCCGGAAAAACCATTTGATTAAAATAAACTTAAGTGTTTTGAAATCAATGGGAAAATAGTTTGTTGTGAGGGGGAGTTCTGATTGTTTATGCCAAGTGGATGGCGATTTGAAGCGATTCGATATTGGTTGTCATGTTACTTGTACAGTTTGTTTTCAAATTTTTTTAAATGTGTTTGCATTTTAAGGGGAGTAAGTTTTCAGAAAATTCAAAAATATTTGAAAATTTGAAAAAGTAAAAAACATGATAAAATGAAAAATGAGTTTTGGTGTCTAAAATAGGAAATGATAGTACATCAGTAGACAGTTACAGTATGCTAAAGAAATGTAATGATTAAATAGCATTAAACAGTCTTACTGATGATATGCCGATAGGTTTTTACACATTTAGTAAGCTTTTTCGGGATATAAACTTAAATTCAAACTTGCTTATTTCGTGGGGAACACTACTTGGATATATAGGTAACCCCTGAAATCTCATTTGAAATATCCCTCTTTCTGAGATACTAGGTCTTTATACTCAGTGATATCTGGGGTATTATCCCGGGACTTCTGATAATGCGGAAGCAATGGCCTAGTCCCCGGAGAATACTTTACTGCTTGCTTGAAATATAGCGCCGCCCTCAGCAAAAATGATGAAACAATAAAATTGATAATCATTGCTGTTGTAAAAAAGATCCTCTAAAGAGGACCCACCAAAAGTCGAGCCGTCATCTCTCTACTGAACGGAAGTTCTGACCTGAGCTCTCACGGTTTCACAATTTAACCCCTTACAGATATCATCTGTGGTATACTCACCTGTAAGACTGAATATTGGGATTTGGATACGGGAGTATATTCAAGAGGTGGGATACATGAATGAGTTTAAGTTCTTAATACACCTAACTCATATCCTGAATCAGTTGAAATGTGTGTGAAAATTTAAGTGGATCAATATATCGGCAATCTAAGTGAATTGTTTAATTCTTGATGTGTAACTAAGCTCAATGGTACTTGTGACTTGTCATAAACTGATATGATCCTCTTACACAAACTCATAAAAATATTGTCTGTAAATATTTCTTTACTGCATTTCATTTCTTTAAAAAAAATCCAAAAAGATTTTCAGTATGTTTTAGCATAAATTTGAAAAATACAAAAAGATTTTAGACAACTGGTGTTGGAGAGCTGATTTTCAAAATTCCAAGTGCTAGACATGATGAACAAATGGTTTGGGTAAAATTGTTTGAGATATTTTGAAATGAAATGAGAAAAGTTTTTGAAATTAAAACGTTATTCTTGCAAGTGATTCATCAGAGACTAACATTGTAAAATCTTTGTCTGAATATCTTATCCACAAGTGTTCATTAGATGGTGAAATTGTTTTTACAAGTGGTCATCAGAAAATTTACTTTTGGGTAGAGAATGTGCAGGATATCTGAGTGATAGAGAGCCAGGTTCCGATACCTGTTGACTCTGTGATTTTAACAAGCCAGGCCGCGATCCCAGCATATCGAAAGGGGGAGTCTGAAGACACCTAAAGGAAGGAGTGTGTTGGTGCTGATGAAAAGAGAAGAGAAAGATTTGAGGATGCTTTACAGTGTCAGATACTTCAAAGAGTTCAAGAGGACTGATAAAGACTGAAGATGCGAAGACTCGACACTTTAAGACTCGTCAACATTCGAGGGGGAGTCTGTTAGTGCATGCGTCTGTCGACTTCGTCTTGTATCGAGTCTTGTACGTTTTTAGATAGACCAGGGCGTGAAATACGAGAAAATGTCAAATATAGGGTGTGTGGAAATTTCAATCGAAATTACATTATGTAATTCCGCTTGAAATGGTCTTGACCAGTTCAAGCGAAATAACATATGTAATTCCGCTTCAAGCTGATCCCGCTTCAAACATGATTCCGCTTCCCGCTTCAAACATGATTCTGCTTGAAACATGTTCAAGCGAAATCATAACCCTATAAATACATGTCCAAGCGAAATCATTAGTAATCTTTCCGGTTTATGCAACAAAGTGCTGCCGAAGTGTCATCTCGCTGTAAAACGTCATTATATCAATAATATCGATAGTTAAAGTGATATTCTAGCTGAATTGATCTCAATATGTCTGTTTCCGCCTTTCGTATTGAGTAAAACTCTTCTGATAGACTCGTTCGGGTCTGAAAACGATCCTACAGTTTTATTAGCCAAATAAATGGCAAAACATTTGGTATTAATCTTAATTGTGAAAACTCATGACAAAATAGGTTTGTATATGGCAATATGATATTTACCAAGTCATTTTATGCCTTACATTGAAATCTCGATTAAACCATCATAAAAACTTGTTAATATGTTATTAGGAATCCAAATCAAGGATTAATAATAACTGTTTTGAAATAAATCAAAACTTATATAAGTATTAGATAAATCAAATCAATGATCTATGATAATACTTTAAATATCCTTCTAAGAATCTAACATATAAAGATATGGGAGATTCTACAAGGATTTCGATAATCGAATACTGAAACAATAGTACACAAAATCCTAAAGTGATCCAGATAACGCTACAAGAATAATAAAATAAGAACACTTATATATAGGAAGTACCAGCGGCGTATCCACCATGTTCTTATTTTATTACAGCCGTTTCGTTATCTAAATCACAACTACCACATAACACAATAAATATCAACTTGTACCAACTCGTAAACACGCATTAAAGCACACAATGAATCCAATCCAGGACTCCATTATCAGTACTCTAAACATCCCATATAAGAATCAACCTATGAAGTTAGATAGATGCTATAGGGATTCGGGTTCTCGCTTCATCGTCTAATCTAACACGCATTAAAGTACACAATGAATCCAAACAAGGACTTCAATATTAGTACTCTAAACATCCTACAAGAATCAACCTATAAAGATAGATAGATGCTATAAGGATTCAGGTTCTCGCTACATCGTCTAATCTAACACGCATTAAAGTACACAATGAATCCAAACAAGGACTTCAATATTAGTACTCTAAACATCCTACAAGAATCAACCTATAAAGATAGATAGATGCTATAAGGATTCTGGGTTCTGTTACTTTGAATCAAAACAATCCTAAATCCTAATGGTGATTCGGGATAACGCCACGAAAGGTAATACAAAAAGCACACTTATATATAGGAAGTACCAGCGGCGTATCCACCATGTGCTTATTGTATTATCTAGTTTCGTTATCTAAATCACCAACAATCTACACAAAAACCAACCATCGAGTTGTAAAGTACTTCTTAAAATCTCACTATGAAGATAGGAAGGTCTAAGATTGTACTTCAAATATCCTACATGAATCTAACTATGAAGATAGGTAGATCACTTAAGGATAAAACATCACATTTGCATAATCGGAATAATACACATAAAAGCACTTAGTGAACACACATATGCCATACATTTTGAAAACAGATCGATTACACATATGAATCACCCCAAAACATTTGAAAACGGTAAAAGAGGGGAACTATGTACTCGCCTGGGTTTGCGTATAGTCCCGGTTCAAAGGGTACAACAAAGCTCAAAAGACCAAGAGTTCAAGTGTTGAAGCGATTCCTAGGGTAACAGATGCTATGTTAGGGAATCGACACCTAAATCGGAAGATCGGGTAGAATGAGGTCTTGTAAACCAAATGAGTATTGAAACTCATGTGATATGGTTTAACAAAGCCTACATTCTAGATCGAAACCTATCCTAAGTGCTTACGACCCATTATGACCCATTAAGGTAGTTTACGCCACTTTAACGCGTCGTTCGCGCGAGAGCGCGTTCGAGACGCCTAACTAGTCCTATGACAAGTATTATATGCCTTAATATATCTAATTATGTTATATAATCAGTTTAGATGTCAAAACATGTGTTACATATGCTTAAAATGAAATTATGTGCAAAAAGGGTATTTTGGTCATTTTCCTAAGGCATATAAACTACCTATCATACAACTAACTAAACGAAGTGACCATAAGGTATAACCTCGGAAGGTTATTCCCTATACAACTATAGTCACATTATATGTTTGGTCGGATCCTAATGATCGACCAAACGGGTCGGGTTCGAAAGTCTAAGCGGTTGTTTAGACCGCTTATCTTACGACCTTATATAAGCACTAAACCTAAAGTGACGAGTTAAACATGTTAAAACATGTTTAACGAAGTTAGAAAACAAGTTTGATATCAAAACAAACGGTTTTGATACCCAAGAATAGTTTGGTTGCAAAATACGCATAGACGCGTATTTTGACCGAAACTATGACTCGTCACAATACCTAATCAACGTGGTAATCAGTAGGTATAGTCACATGGGACTATAACCATCGCGATTACGCTCACGTTGCGAAGTTCAAACGAACTTCGTGTTGACCATAAACTGGTCAAAGCTGAAAGTCAAACACTGTTTGGCTTTCACGCTTAAAAACGCATAAAAGAACGAAAGAAGCTTACAAAGGGTCCAAGAATGGAGGTTTGATCTAGATAATCTCGGGTATAAAGGATTTCATCCCTCAACTTAGAGAAATCAGATCAAGGTGTGAAATGAAATGAAAATGGGTGGGGTATTTATAGGAAAACAAGAACCGTTAGGATCGTTTCTTGAAATCTGAGCTTCAATCTTGAGCGTACATGTGTGCCTACAGATTTGTAAACCCAGGGGCATCCGAAACCAGTCCATAGAATGGTAGAGAACCATGTGCAAAACAATGGGAGCAGCTGGGTTTTAAGGAAATGAAGTCTGCTGACCTGGTGAAGGCTTACGGACTGTAAGCACCACCATACGGTCCGTAACGACCTGGTTTGCTGGCAGTGACTTTCATTAATTGGCAGAACAGGCCCCTGCATCTCCAAACTTGATTTTTGATGCGTTTTGGCATGTTTAAGCCCCGTTAACCCCACTTCAAGGCTCTAAAATGAAGTTAAACTATAGGGAACTTAAAATATGCTCAAAAATATCTCGGATGTCGGTTCGTTTGGCCGTACGATTGCATTGTTCGGTTAATTACGATGAAACACGAACGGACGCGAAAAACGATCCAAACTACGCGACGAATGAAATTTTATCATGCAAATCACTAAAATAGAATATTTTAATGATTACATAAATTTTTGGATGTCCGGATATATTCAGAACGTAAGTTATGCGCGGAAATGCAAACTTATGCACTTTTTGACGCTTTTAGTCCCTATTTATCAAATAAGTTTATTTTTGCGCACTAAACACCTCAAAGCCTATTTCTAAGCTATGTAAAGGATATTTAGGGGATGTTTAACTTACGATAAAGTTCCGGAATGTGCGATACTATGTGAATCAGCAGACTTTCGCAGTTTGACGCAAATAGTCCCTGAGTGTGAATAAACTTGTTTTTGACACACCAAAGCTTTCAAAACTTATTTCTAAGTTATATAAAAGTTATTTAAGGTATGTTAAGCCTATGTCACTGTTCCGTAGTGTTTTCCGCATTAAACTGATTATGTTTACGCATCAGTTCGCGTTTAACTTTCTAGAAAGCGATTTAAAGCTTGAAAATGAACTAGAATCAAAATGTGAAATTGTAAAACCAAAATAAACAAATTTTTGAGACCAAAACACATTGTTTCTTTGATAAAATATAGTGTCCTACATTGTGTGTGTTTACGGAGCACAAGTGTCACAGTCTCCCCTACTTCAGGAAATTTCGTCCCGAAATTTATTCGAAGGAGACCGTAGAGTGTAATCGAAACAACTGATGAATAAGCAGATTGCTAGATCCCAAAGATGCGGAGCATCATTTGGTGTTGGAGAGTTCAAAATGTGATTTGGGGTATTCAAGGTATCTCAAGGTATTCAACCCCTTGAAACTTGTGAGAGTCGACTAGTGTTAAAAAATATTTAAGTATGACACTATGTTATACTAAGCTCCTAGTGTAATTCCTAGCAAACAAAGGGGTGTACATTCAAGCCCTACACGTACGCTGTTTCTATCGTCCCACGAGGTACATCCAATGCACCATGAGCATCTCATGCATAGGAGACGGGTCATCATACCCATGGCATCAAGATCGTCACCTTTAACACCATAATATACTCCCGGTCGGCTCGATTTGCGTTAATGAATGTACTCGCTATCGTCTATCGGAAATAACCACACAAATAACACTTAACACATAATCACATAATGGTCCAAGATAACATAAAATCGCCAAGTGATCTTAGTAACGTTCTGAAGAATAACACAATAAGAACACTTATATATAGGAAGTATCATCGGCGTATCCACCGTGTTCTTATCGCATTATACTTCTCCTGTTACCTTAATCACTCTAGATTTTATGCCACCATAGTTAACAAGGCTTACTATGATTCTAATGCGTTGAAAATCATAATTAAGTGTGCACCCATAATTACTCGTTTCGTCACATGTTCCACATAGCTTCTCTTGTTAAGCAAGGGTAAACAAATAATAAGGTCGAACTATCGTCTAAATCAAACAAACAACGTGTTAGGATCTGAGTTTGGATTGATTGTGTTTTACGTTTGAATTAAAATGAAAGATGAACAAGTAATGCAGCGGAATGTAAATGGAAACAAACTTTGCACACAATCAAACAGGAGAATTGCTTTCAACACACATTTTCAACAAAGAACCGAATAATTGAATTTATTTCATCAACGATTACAATGCATGCATGTAACAAACTCCCCCTCAGCCTGAGCTCACAGTGATTTGTTCATACAGGAAGAAAGATGGTGAAGAGCTAATAGAACAGTACAGGGTACTGTTCTATTTATAGGCACGGACAAACCACTGTGGCATCTTTGCTGACGTCACCATGAAAGTGACATCTAACCTCCTAACAAACTCTAACATCTGATCTATACAAACACTGCTATGCTAACAACTGTTATACAATACAATACAATACAAAAGTAAAACTAAACTGTTGCTCTATCCTTCCACTGTTGTGACTCCAGCAGTACTTGATATAAACCAGCAGAGCTTGACCCATAGAAGTAGATTGACCAGCAGAGCTTTAGTTTTCATCAGTCTTTGAGTCTTTGACTTGATCAGTAGTTGTAGGTCAGCAGTTGTAAGGATCAGTGGATTGGAGATCATCAGATGTTGAAACCACTTTCAATGGGAGAGACTTGTATACATAACATCTGCTTATTCTGGATCCACTGCTCTAATCCGGTTTTGGCTTTAATTATATGTTCCTCTGATAGGGTTCAATCCCAACAATCTCCTCCTGGAACAGATAATGCCAAAACCCTTCATTATTTGTAGATCTTTAATGCATCATCAACAGTTCCCTTATTTGCCCTTTGAGTTGTAACTCAAAGACTAAGGCATCTGTGTCATCTTCATCCCTACAAAGTGGAAGATCAAGGAGATCCTGCAGATCTTCAAGACTTAGGCCAAGTGCTTGTTCCCTTGTTATTTTCTTCATTTCTCCACTAGACTTGATCACAGTTAGTACATGGGTCTGTTTGTCAGTTTTCCACTTTAGTACTTTTGAGTCTGGTGGGTTTCTTGGGAGATTTTTATTAGATGAGGAGTTTGGTGATGTTGGCCTTGTGATGACTAACTGAACAGTGCTTGCAGGTTGATCCAATTCAAGAGTTTCTGCTATCATCTTCTTAATACCTTCTTTTACAAGGTCATCTCTTGCAATTAATTCTTCCACTATTTTTGTCACACCCGCTCGTAGCAGAAGCGCGAGGTGTGATCTGTTCGGTTCTCATTGCATAACGATATAAGTAAACATACTAAATGAATAAAACATGCTCCAATGCCATTGTCATAACTGTTCAAAAGATCGCAACATAAGTTACATACATTGTTTACAAACCATCAAATGAAAAATAAGTTGTCATTGTTTCATACATCAAAATGTAGGTCTTAAAATGTCACGGCTTTGACCACTATATCACCGCAAAGAGGCGGTATATAACAGTCAAACCCTTTAATAGTTGGCATGGAGTCTTGATACTTGTTTTCCTTGAACTGAAATCTTTGTATTGGTCCACTAATTCCCTGAAATACATGTAAGTTTGAAAACATCAACAAAAGTTGAGCGAGTTCATGCAGTTTAGCTGTATAAGTTGTATCTGTATCAAAACAGTATGTAAGATGTATTTGTCTCAATTGTAATTGTATCCAAACTGGATATAAGATGTATCTGTAAAATTTGAGACGTATTTGTATTTGTATCAAATGTAGTATGAAAAGCGTCAATGAAATCGTGATCATTAATGTTTTGCAAGGACATTAATATGTGTGACGAAATAGGAAGCAATCCAACCCTAGACGATTTTAATTGTATCGACACCATGTCGTAGGGCAACAAAAGCACTCCTAAGCAAATGAATGGCCATGAGTGGGGCTCGCCAAAATCCATTAGATCTAACCCTTTTGTTCCTTGGTCCAAACTTGGATTAATGGTGCTTTAGTTATGGCCCTAATTTCGCACATGATCTAAGATGTTTTATTCCTTGACTTATCATACTATTGTACATGTATTTTCCCCGATAGTTGTAAAGCTTGAAAAGTATTTAAGATGAAAAGAGGACATGAACTCACAGAATTGCATCCGTAAACTGTATGTAATTGTAACCTCACTTGAAGTTGTCTTGAATTGTATCACGACCTACAAAGGTCCTAGATTTGTTAGACACTTCGGTCTTTGTATTGGCTCATGTACAAGTCTTCTATCTTGAATATGTATTAAGACTTGTTTGTATTTGTTATTCGTTGAACTGTGTATTAGATGTATGAATTGTGAAACTGTTATATATATATTTCACCAAATATATATATATATATATATATATATATATATATATATATATATATATGTAATCTTGTATCTTGTGAGTTGTATCATCGGATCACGTCCTCTTGATTTCGTGTCTTGTATGAATCAATTGTATACTTGTATTTTCAGAAATTGTGTCATTGGTCCGAGCCCATGTTTTCATGTCATTTGGCCGAGCCCATGTCTTAATGTTATTGGGCCTAGCCCAAGAATTTATGTTATTGTGCCCAAATAGTATTGGGCTTAAATAGTATTGGGCCTATATAGTATTGGGCTTAAATAGTATTGGGCCTAAATAATATTGGACCTAAATAATATTGGGCCTAAATAGTATTGGGCCTAAATAGTATTGGGCTTAATGTTATTGGGCCTTGGCCCATATGTTTGGTATTGGGCTTAGCACATGAGTTTTGATATTGGGCTTAGCCCATGTATTTATGTTAAGCCCATTTGGAAAGATAAGCCCATTTATATAATATAAGCCCATTTGTTTAAAATTAGCCCATTTGTATAAAACAAGCCCATTTGTAAAGATATAAGCCCATTTAGTAAAAATAAGTCCATTTTATGAATATAAGCCCATTTAGTAAAATCTTGTAATTTATACAAAAATCACCAAGTTTTAGTTAATTAAAACATAATAGTTTTTATAAGTTCCAAAACATCCGGATATTGTTGTCGGTGATTTATATGTATTCGCCTCGAATGATCGCCTAAGCGTCGTAGTAACTTCTCGGATTGGCGATATGTTTATAGATCCGTCCGTCGTTCGAATTGCCCATAAGTTGTATCCGATGTCCGAATTGTCCTTAAATTGTATTCAAATGTATATATATGTATTCTTGCAAATCTGTACTTGTAAATGTGTCTTGTATTTATTTGTATCATTGATTTCAAGTTCCTAAGTTTTATATATAACTAATACCATCAGTAAACACATAGCACATAACTTGTTAAAATCACTAAATATATATTTTACCAAAAAATATATATTTATACTCCTTTTTGCTTTTAGAAAGACCAACTTTCTAATCTTGTATTCTTGTAAAGATTTTGTTAAAACATGACCATTTTTATAACACATGATTTCTAGTAAAAATTGGCCATAGTTTCCTTTGAAATATAAACTTTGCCATGTTTATCAAACATATCATTTTCTTTTCCAATTCAACCACAAGTTCCTCAAATTATTTCTACACAAAAATAACTTGAAATTTATAACAAAGTTTATCAAGATGAACTCATAAACATGTAGGGTTTTAGTATGATTATCAAATGTGTTTACTTGTATAAAAATCATACTTAACTTCAAGTTTTATCAAACATTTATAAAAAACCCATCTTGTATGTTACTTTTGTAAACCTTTCAAAGTTTATAATTTTTAGTGAAATCTTTTATACACTTTATCAACACCAATATTTATGTTCATCCATTTAATCATCATGTTCAAATAAACCCTTTCAAGACTTTCATGTATACTTGTTAGATTATGTTTTTAAACATCATCTAACAAGTTTATATATGATGTTCATCATAACTAGCTCAAATAAACAAGTAACAAGTTTCAAATCACAACAAAAAACAACTTATATATTATGATTTTTAGTTTGATTTCTAGTGTTTTCATCTTCATCTTGTATGAGCATTTTATATGTTAACTTGTACATAAGTTATATTTTCATAAACATGAATGAAATAAGGATTAAGAGGCTCACTACTAGCTCTTGTGGCTAGGGAAGATCTACATGAAGATGATGATGATTGAAAGCTCTAGGATGGATGAAAATGGGTGCTTCAAATTGGAGGTGTCTTAGATCTTCATATCATCCATTAAAGTACACTTTGATCTTCATAAGAATGGCTTGAAATGAATATGAATAAGGGTGTTCATGGCTGAATTTTTGGATGAATGATTGAGAGCTTTTGTGTGTGAAAAATGAAGGTGTAAATATGATTGAAAATATCTAGTTTAGGATAAGTATAAAACATATAATCATCCACTAGTAACACCACTTGAAATTATAGAAAATATATAGATATTAATCAACTTGGTTAATCATGTGGGGCCCACCTTATTTATGAAAATTACATGGGGGGTCTCATGTTTTGCTTCTTGTTTTACTAATAAAAGTGTTAGAATTTATTAGCAAAAGTTAGAAAGTTTAGATGTTTAGGGATTTCCAAATGTTTTCAAGATGTTAGGTGATCATTAATAGTTTAAAATGATCCAAATTATGTTAGATGGTTACTAAAAAAAAGATCCGATATCGTTCGGATAATCATTACGCTTTGTTTCCGTTTGTCGTTATTTGAACGCTAAGCTTGTGTAAATTGTGTGAATTGATGTGATTATGGTTCGGATGATACCCGAAGGTATCCTCATATGAATTCTATGTTAAACACTACTTTTTCATGTTGCAAAAATATTAAATTGTTGAATTCTGCAGAATTTCTGCGGAAAAGTGTTGAAATTGTCGTTTTTAGTGTTTTTCGGGCAGTTTTTAGTGTTATCGGACTTCGGAAAGGTTTTAAACCAAACTCTTGTATTCTTACTTAGGGTTTAATGTATATTAGATGTTGGACTTTCATCTGAGTCCTAAAGATGTCATTTAGATGGTTTCAGCGGATCCTGCTTTTTCGTCAGAATACTAGTTCGCTAAGTGCTTTTCTAGTTGTTTTGATGCATTGTTTAAACTGTTTCAAATGTAATCAATAAAAATGAACCATGTGCATCAAGAATAAGTATTCCATGAGTATTCTAAGTGTATGTCATGAAATATGCAGTTCGGATGTTTAAAACGCATAATTTTATAGCTAAAAATGAGTACTTTAGGTGTAAGAAAGTTATCAAAAAATGGCAGTTGTCACAGTTTCAGCATCCAACTGTTTTTTTTTTTTTTTTTTTGTCTTCTTTTATAGATGGCAGCACCAGCTGGAGCAGTGGATCTCCTGATTTGCAGCTTTGGTGGTCTTGTTGAAACCTCTGCTTCAGGATAGTCAGGTTTTTGTGGAACCCTTGGATCTTTCTTCCTTAGTTCCTCCAACCTTCTGTAGGTGGTCCTGACTTTGTCTTCTTTCCATCTCATCACTTGATTTTTAGACCCATAATCAGCAGCAATTAACTCCTCTTTCATTCTCTTCAGCTCCAATGTCTTTTCAGGTACATTCTTCTTATACTTTGCCCAATCAGGAGGGGTGTGTTTGACCTTGTTTTTAATCATTTCTTGAATCCTGGCTGCTTCACTTTCAAGCTCAGGTTTGGTCCATTCTTTGTACATGTGTTCCCCCCCCCCCCCCTTGTGTTTCTTAAATGCCATGATGTTGTCAAGGTAGTCTTTTCTCAATGACTCATCTGCTCTTTCTGATATCTGTTGACACACATTCTTTGCAAACTGCTCCAAGGATCTGACTTGAGTGAGTAGAAATTGATAATGACTTTGAATTTGTTTGTCAGTTTTTCCTTGTGAGTTTCTTTTGGAAATACCCTCTGCCTGTTGAGCCTTAACTTTCAAGTACTCTTCAATGTTGTTAGGCCTAGGATATCCTTCAACTGATGGCAAACTCCTTTTAGCAGGATCATCCTCAAGGTAGAAGGATTTGATATCTTCTCTGACTGCTACAAGTTCAAGAGGATATTGGAAACCTGCAGGAGTGATGGCAGTGATTGGTTGTTGAACTTGGGCTGAAGAGAGAGGAACAAGGTTTGGAATATTGATAAGTGCATGAGATTGTGATGATGTTGGTGGTGGTGATGAGGAATCATCATCAGGTAAAATTATCCTTCTCCTTTTTTGTTTAGGAGAGGCTGGTGGTGTGTTGGATGGTTGTGAAGTGGTGATTTGAGTGATGGAAGGTGGCTGACTAACAGTTGTTGAAACAACTGGTGTTTCAACCACTGTTGCCATTACAACAGATGTTGTAATCTCTGTTGTCTTCTGCTTTTTAGCAGGAGGTGATAATGGTGGTGATGTTGTTTTAAGTGGTGAGGTGATTTTTGGTGGTGGTGGTAAGGCAGTGGTTGTGGTGTGTGTTGTAGTAGTGTGTGTTGAAGTGATGGCAGGTATTTGGCTGGCAGTTGTTGAAACTACTAAAGTATCAGCAGTTGTTGATACAACAGGAGTTACAACAGCTGTTTGGGTGGAAGTTTGAGGTTTGGAGCCTTTAGAAGGTGGTTTGGAAGCATGCTTTGTGGGTCTGGATGGTGTGTGTTTGGGTTGCCTCATTTGTCTAATGGGCTTCTTCTTTTCATCCTTAGGATTTTCATCATCCATTGGCTCAGAAGGACCCTTCACATTCAGCTCCATAAAAGCTCTTTTCTCCTATTCCCACCTGGCTTTATCCTTAGACTCTTTATCCCTTTTTACACTTGCTTTTGCTTCAGCAAGTGCAATTGTGGTAACATCAATCTTTTTACTACCATCTGGCAAGGGAATGTCTTTAGTCATGCTATCTTTTTCTGGTTCAATATAAAGACCATCTTCAATTCCCTTCTTCTTCAACTGCTTGATTTTCTCCCCCTTTTTGGCATTATTTGGTGGTGGATTATCAATAAAGAGAACAGTGGGAGGAGCAGTGCCAGTGGTGTTTAGTATGTGGGCCTTTATAGCCTTGATGTCAGCTTGGGTATCTTTAAACCTGGACTCCATCATGTTTCTCAGCTTTTGAACATGTATCTCATGCTGCTGATCAACCAATTGTCTTTGTTGCTGGAGCAGTGGTTGAAATAAGTCCCATAACCCATTTGCAGCAGGTGCAGGTTGTGCAAGTGCTTGAGCTGGAGGAGCAGTGGTTGGTACCTTTTGAACTTTCAACAAATTTTGCAGCATATCTTTAATTTCTGCAGCAGAAGTATCAAGTTTATCAGTTCTACCCGTCAATTCTTGGTACATTAAACCATCACCCAATTTAATGGGATCATCTGATTTCCCACATGGAGTGGTTGTAACAGTGGTTGACCCAGGAAATGTATCCCAGAAGTCATCCACTGATGCCCCTTTGTCTTGGTACTGGGGACCTCTTCCTTCAAAAAGAGAAAAACTTTTTAGTGTACCAGTAAAAAATGGATACACAAGTGTTCCCAGAGAAGAAATTGCCTCCAAGGAAGTCTTATTGATGTAACCACTGTCCAAATGCAAACCAGTGGGTTCAGCACTTGTAGTGGTTGCTTCACTTGGATTACCACCAAGAGTTACTTGTAACTCAAGGGGTGTAACCTCCTCAGGTGTTGTTGGTGGGTTAGCAATGATTGATACATCATACCCAGTCACTTGTTGAGGTATGTTCTCATTGACATGTGATTGAGAAGGACTGGTTTGTGCCTGGTTCAGATCAAGAGCATCCAACAATATTTTTGTTTGTGGGGGAATTGTGGAGGTGAGGTTGGGTGTAGAAAGAGAATTGGCCCCGGGCATTGGGCTGTGGATGATGGAAGCTAGTGATTCCAGAGCATCATATTGTGGTGTCCCTATATGTACAACATGTTCTTTTTGAGAAGAAGCAGCAGGAGTTTGAGGCAAAGGTTGAGATATTTCTACCAAATGCTGCGAGGAAGTAGAAGTAGTGGTTTCTTGTGACTTTTGTGCTGTCACTAGCAGTTGCTCTGGTATCTCATCTTCCAGAGTTGCCTTTTTGGTAGGTTTGGGGGGCTTTTGAGTTTTCTTTTATTTTGGCTTTTTGGTGATTTTAGGTGTGGGTTTCAAAGAAGTTGTTTTGCTGCTATGATCACCTAGAGCAGTAGGCTCAGCAGCAGATACCTGAGGAGCAGTGGTAGCTGCTAAATTCTGCTCAGGGACCTCTGCTTGTGTTTTGCTAGGTGTTGACATTCTTGTGAAAGTTTTAGCAGTTAAGCTGTTTATTTGAAAAGAGTCACCTTGTTTTATTACATGAGCATCATCCTTACCAAATTTGTTTTGAAAATAATAACTTAGAAATCTTGGAAAAAGTAAGAATGGCTTTTTATCAACATTTTTAACTAAATCATTAAAGATTTCCAGGGAGTAATTGAAATTTTCATCTTGCAGAATAGCATATCCCAGGTTTTGAATCTTTAATGGTATCTCATTAAAAGAAGTTGTTTTGTTTGACACACACATTAACAGGGTATGGAACAAAAATCTTGTGGCAGGTGGAAAATTACCTTTTTGTAAGGTATCCTTTTTTATTGTATCTGCATACCCCCTTACAAGGAAATCAATATTTAACTAATTTTTGGGAAAAGAAGTTTTACCTTGCTGCTCATTGAGTTCAAAGACTTCCAAGATGGATTGTGGTGTGATTTTGACTGCTTTACCCATTAGAGAAGAGTTAATGGCTATGACGTCTTCTCCTTGTTTTTCAAGAGTAATATTTTTCCAAAACTCTCTCTAGGTTTTCAGGTAAATTGGAGCATCTGCTGTTAACAAAGTTTTGTACTTTGATGCAGACATAGTGTCAATGATGGAATCGAAGGTATCGGTGGTGCCAGGCTTTGTAAGGAGACCCAGATAATTGTGAGGAGCTTTGTACGGTATTTCGATAGGTGTGGTATCCATTTTAGTGGCCTTTTTAGGAGATGATTTTGAAGAGGATTTCGCAGATGACTTTGATTTTGTCATTTTGGAGAAGAAGATCGATGAAGGATTTTGAAGAAGGAGATGAAAACTGCTTTGAGAAAGGAATTTTTGTGAATTCGATTCGACAGTAAAACGCTGTTTGGGGGTTTTGAGAGGGTTTTATAGAGGAAAAAGTGAAAGCTGACGTGGCGGCGGTAACAAAAGATCTGGCCGCTATGTACTGTCCACGTGCCAACCCCTGATGAAATAAAGGACAAGTGTTTTTATGAAAACCACTGATGGAACAAGATCAGTGGTTGTAACGGTAATAATGAATGCAGTGGGTTATTTTTACTATCAGTGGATAGCATAATAGTGGATAAAACACTGATTTTGAACAACAGTGCTTATCAAGGAAAAGAGAGAACATGGGTTGACTTTCAGCAGTGGACAGACTTTTCAAGCAGAACAGACTTTTGAACAAAACAGTGGTTATGGCAGACTTTTAAGGATTTAATGAAAAATTCATTTTTAGCTAAGACTTTTAAGGATTTAATGAAAAATTCATTTTTAGCTATTTTTAAGGATGGATTTTTGATTTTCTGAAAACATTTTAATGCTTTTATTCATAGAAAAATAGGATTTTGCCTGTTATTCCATGTTCAGCATGCCAATCCTAGAGATCAAGCTTTCAAAGGTGGATGTGTCTAATGCTTTGGTTAGTACATCTGCCAGCTGATCCTTAGTTGGTACATGGTGCAGAGAAATCAAACCTTTTTCATAGCAATCCCTCACAAAGTGATGTCTGATATCAATGTGCTTGGTGGTTGAATGGGAGACTGGATTTTTGATGATATTTTATGCTGCCTGACTGTCCAACATGAGAGGTGTCTTTAAGGCAGTGATACCAAAATCCAGCAACTGATTTTGAAGCCAAAGCAGTTGGGCTATACAGCTTGCAGCAGCTATATACTCTGCCTCAGCAGTGGATGTGGAAACAGCTGCTTGCTTTTTGCTTTGCCAAGACACTAAGCAATTGCCTAGGAATTGGCACCCTCCTGAAGTGGACTTCCTTGTCTTGTCACATCCAGCAAAGTCACTATCTGAGAAACCTGAAAGCTCAATTTTACCATCAGCTGGATACCAGATACCAAGTGTGGGAGCACCTTTGAGGTATCTGAATATCATTTTTACAGCAATAAGGTTTGACTTTCTTGGGGCTGACTGGGATCTTGCACAAACACATGTTGCAAACATGATTTCTGGCCTAGATGCAGTTAGGTACAATAAAGACCCAATCATGCTTCTATATAAAGTTTGGTCAACCAAATCATCCTACTCATCAGACATGACTATTTTATTGGTTGCAATGGGTGTACTGCATGGCTTACAATCATCCATCTCAAATTTCTTTAAAAGTTCTTTGGCATATTTGCCTAGATGGATAAAAGTGCCATTTTGCAGTTGCCTTACTTGGAGACCAAGAAAGCACTAGAGTTCACCCATTGCACTCATTTCAAACTCAGCTGTCATGAGTTGTCTAAACTCTTCACACATTTTATTACATGTGCTTCCAAAAATGATGTCATCCACATAAATCTGCACAATCATCAAATCCTTTCCTCTCCATTTTAAAAACAATGTCTTGTCTATTTTACCTCTTGTGAAACCAATGGATAGTAGGAAAGTGGAAAGAGTTTCATACCAGGGCCTTGGTGCTTGTTTCAGGCCATACAAAGCTTTATTTAGCTTGTAGACATGATTTGGATTAAATGGATCCTCAAAGCCTGGAGGTTGACAAACATAAACCTCTTCTTGAATCTTACCATAGAGGAATGCACATTTAATGTCCATTTGATACACCTTGATGTTGTGGTTGACAGCAAAGGCCAGGAATAATCTGATAGCTTCAAGTCTTGCTACAAGGGCAAATATTTCATCATAGTCAATACCCTCTTCCTGTCTGAACCCTTGAACCACAAGCATGGCTTTATTCTTGACAACAATACCCCTTTCATCAGTTTTATTTTTGAAGACCCATTTTGTGCCAATAGGACTTACACCCTCTGGCAATGGTACAAGCTCCCAAACTTGTTGTCTTCTAAACTGTTGGAGCTCCTCTTGCATGGCTTCTACCCAGTTTTTGTCTTTTAGTGCCTCTTGGTACTTGACTGGCTGATGGAGAGATAGGAAACCAGCAAAAAGACAAATGTTTTGGGGTTGACTTCTTGTGAGCACCCCTTCATTGATGTTGCCAATGATTTGGTCAAGTGGATGAGATTTCAAGAAGATAAGATCTCCTTGGTATGGAACAATGGTATTAAGTGGGGAGGGCTGCAGATGTGAATCATCTGAGCTAACCACTGCTGGTGACTTTGATGATCCAGCAGTGGCTTCAAAAGGTGGTGGAATAGGAGGTAATGGTGTGGACACATGCTGACTTTGATCCACTGTTTGAGGACTTTTATAAACAGTGTTTGATGATGTGGAAGCAGGGGTTAATGGGCTACTTTGATCAACAACTGTTGAGGTAGCAGTGGTTGAACTTTGATAGCTGTTTTGAACATCTGCTGTTCTTCCACTTGATGCAGACTTTTTTTTTGTGGAATGAGGATTTCATATCCATAGTATGATGATGAATTTTCTGATGGACCTGCATTGTTAGACTTGACAGAAAAACTTTCAAATGTGAATTTATCAAGGTCAAATAAGTCTGCAGGATTTGCTGGGATTTTCATTGATGAAAGTTCATTGAACTTTACATTCAAGGTCTCTTTCACTGTCTTAGTCCTTGTGTTAAAGACTTTATAGGCCTTAGCAGTGGTTGAGTATCCCAGATGATAACCACAATCAACTTTGGCTGCAAATTTTGAGATAGAATCTTTTAAGTTTAAAATGAAGCATGGCCAGCCAAAAACCTTGAAATATGAAATCAATGGCTTTATTTTATACAGCAGTTCATAGGCAGTCTTTTGATGCCTGGGGTTGATTAAAACTCTGTTTTGGACATAGCAAGCAATGTTTACTGCCTCTGCCCAAAAAGTTAATGGCAAACCTGAATCAACAAGCATGGTTCTGGCAGCCTCAATCAAGGTCCTGTTCTTTCTTTCAACAACCCCATTTTGTTCTGGTGTTCTTGGAATGCTGTATTGCCTCACAATTCCTTTTGACACACATAAATTATCTAACTCCTTGTTTCTGAACTATGTGCCATTATCACTTCTGAAGATTTTTACTGGAAGGTCAAACTGCTTTTCAACCTGTTTCACAAAGTCTTATAGAATGCCTGCAGTCTCATCTTTTGAGTGTAAAAAGTAAGTCCATGTAAACCTAGAAAAGTCATCAATAATAACCAAACAATATCTCTTTTTCTTAAGACTCATGACTTTAAATGGGCCAAACAAATCCATATGAAGCATTTGCAAACATTTGGTTGTTTTGGACTCATCAATTGATTTGTATGAGCTTTTATGTTGTTTTCCTTTTAGGCAGGAAACACAATGCTCAGGACAGGTGAATAGTTTTTTAGGTAAACCTCTTACTAACCCCTGTTTTGAAATGGCAGTGATTGTCTTGAGATTTGTGTGCCCCAATCTCCTGTGCCATAATTCTGTCTCTTTGTTTGATGCAGCTGAGAACAGACAGGCATCAGTCCTGGGGCTCTCTTTTGACATATCAACCACATAAACATTGCCACTTCTTTGAGCAACAAGTTTGGTTTTTCCAGTTTTTATTATTACTTCAATCTTTTCAACCATTTCTGGTCCAACAATCCTACAACAATCCTTTGTGAAGAATGAGCCATAGCCCTTATCACTCATTTGTGAAACACTCAAAGGGTTGAATTTTAGATTGTCTATCAGATTGACATTTTCAAATTTTACATTACCAGACTGTACTGTACCAGACCCCAGAACTTTCCCTTTACTATTATTTCCAAAGGATATATCACCCCCTCCATGGATTTTGAAATCTTTAAGTAGGGCTTTACATCCTGTCATGTGCCTGGAGCCTCCACTATCTACATACCAAAGGCTATCTAAGCATGCAGAAGCTCCCTGCACATAAAGTAAAAGGATTAGTTCATTAGGGTCTCCAAAGCCAATAAGGCTTTGGATGCGGTCTCAACAGTGTCTGAGATGAGTTCAGATGGATGGGCAGTGGTTAGGTCAGGGGTTTGGATAGTTTTAGGATTGTTTTTCTCTAACCACTGTTAGGGGTCCTGCCCAATGATCTGCTGATAACCAAAAGGATGCCTGTTCACTCTTGGTTTAGAATGCTTTTTGTAGGCCTCATAAACATGTGGGATCCTTTGGTATGGCTGTTGTCCCTTGCCTCTTCTATATTGATTGGCAGGGGGTGCATCAGTCACTTGAACATCTCTTTGGACAGATGTTTGGTTCAACTGTTTTGTAACAACTGTTTGGACTGGCACAAACAGTGGTTGGTTCTTGGTGAACTTGACATATGATGTTGATGAACTTAAGGATGTTTTTGCAGTGTACTCATTCTTTTTTACAACAAAGTTTTTGAGATACACACATTCTTGAGTTTTGTGGTTTGTTTTACCGCAGATGGTGCAACTCTCAGCAGGTACAATGACACTTGTTTTGTTTAGATCATATGCTTTTAGATGAAAATAGTCTTTTGTTAGATGATTCTTCTTTTCACAAAAATCACAAAACAGGTTTTTAATCTTTTCTTTTTTCTTCCTTTTCTCAGACTCCTTAGCAACAGAGTTTTGAACCACTGTTGGTATGTCTTTGAGAGGAATGACCTTTGCTTTAGGAGCTTTTACACCATCAGTGGTTGTGAAGTCCATTGGCTTAAAATTCTCAAGAATGTCACACTCATCAAACCATGTGGGTTTAAATTGGTATTTCTCAATTTCCTCGAAAGTTGAGGATCCCACAGATCTTTCCAGAGTGATTTTGTTACCGAGTTTGTTAGTTATCTTAACTTCTTGACCATTCTTGTTTGTTGGTATTATTTCAACTGAACCAGCTTGTTTAGCAGCAGTGTTTTCAATTTCATCATATTTTCTAAAACATATGCCAAGTTTCACATTGCTTTCAAGCTGTTTTTCTAACATGACCTCATAACCTTTGCAAGATTCCACCCATCTTTCACAAGTGATTTGGGTGGATTCCAACTCCTTTTTGCAAACTTGATATTTTTCTACCATAGTTTAGAGTTGGTTCTTGGTTATGCTTTGCTCTTCTTTTAGACTGCAGATTTCTTTGTCTTTTTCAGTCAATTTGTTTTTAAGTTCTTTTAAAGACTTTTCAAATTTGACCTCATCATTCAACACTCTATCCCTAAGGTTTTCATTCACCTCTTTAATGTTAGCAAATGCTATAATGCATTTGTCTGAACACAGATTTTCAAGAACCTGAGATGATACCTTAGCTGCAACCATCATGGCACAATCACATTGATGATTATTTTCTTCATCAGCTCTCTCTTCTTTCTCACCTTCTTTCTTTTCTTCCTTTTCTTCTTCTTTGGACCGGGAGTCAAACAATGGTTCAATCAGGGTTTCTGAATTTTCTCCCAGCAGTAGTTCACCAGCAACAGCAGTAACCACTGCTTTAGCAACTTCATCCACTGTTTCATCACTTGTTTTCCCTTTTTCAGCATTCAGCTCTTCTGGAATTAACTCTAATGCCATAAGACAAAATTCATCATTAGAAGCATCATTAGTAGCATAGAGTGCAAAATTTTCATCACCTAGCTCATCAGGTAAGCTGCTCCAGTCAATAAAGCCTTGGGTGAAAAAGCTTTGCTGATCTAGTTGAACCACTGCTGGTGGTGCAGCTTGTTGTGGTGCAACTGGTTGCACTTGAACCTGAGGTACCAGAGCCTGAACATACTGAATTTGAGGGACAGTGGTTTGAACATAATGCACAGGAACAGGGTTTGCATAGTGAGCAGTGTTTACATGGGCAGCAGGGGTATAATGGGAATAGTGCACAGTGCTTTGATTTTGTGGTCTAGGGTTTGAGCTGGGATGAGTAACAATTGGACCAGCAGTTTGACTCCTACATTCCCTAGCAAAGTGTCCTAACCTGTTGCACTTATAACACTTGATCTTAGATTTATCCAACCCCACTTTTAAATTCCCATGTAACCCTGGGAATTTTCTCCCTGCCCTTTTGTAAAATTTGCTTGTTCTTACACCAAGCAATGCCAATTGATGCAAAATGTCCATTTCTTCAAGGTCAGTTGGATCAAAGTGTTGTAAGTCATTGAGTTCAAAGCACAAGTTATCTGACATCTGGTTTTCACAATTTGCAGTAAAAGCACAATTTGCAGAGTGAGAATCAGAGTTGTTAAAATTTCCACCAGCAGTTATATCAATAAAATGATCATAACTCTGATCCTTACTACTGCTACCAGATTCTTCCTGACCAAAAAGAGCTGTGCTGCCAAATGAATAATCATCAGCAACTTTACCAGACTCTTGCAACTTCTTTTTCTGGTTTAACTCCCTTTCATAGGTCAGGAGTCTACCCTGAAGTTGGGTCAGGGTCAGATCTTTGAACTCAGCAGAATTATTAGTTACAAAAGCAATTGTATCCCATTTTTCAGGTAGTGATCTAAGAAACCTGTTATTTTGTGTTGAATTAGGAAATGTAACTTTAACAAGTCTTAGCTCACTATTGAGACAACTAAATCGCTCAAACTGTTGAGTCAATGATTCACCCTTGATGTGACAAAAGGTTTCATACTGCTGATTCAGAATTTCCCTATTATTTTCAATAACTTCTTCCGTTCCCCCAAACTGTTCCTTCAGTGCATCCCATAGCTCTTTGGCACTGTTACAATGTAACAGCCCAGCATAAATTTCATTGGGTAATACAGATGCAATGATGCTAAATGCTTTGGCATCGAGTTCGAACTTTTGGAAATCAGTTTCTGTATAATTTTCAGGTTTTTTAGGTTCGAACTTCTTTGTATCCTTAGCACTTGGCACCATGGGAACATGTGGTCCAAAAACAACAGATCTCCAACATCCAGTATTCTGTTGAGCAAGGATGTGACCCATCCTTCTCTCCCAGATGTTGTATTCATTACGTTTAAGCATGGGTGGTTTGAAAAGTGAGTCGATGTTATTCTTATCATCTTGTGATTGTGACGTCATCCTGGTTGTTTTACAGGCACTGATTAATCAACTTTGATGGTGATTAAACCTTGCTTTGTTTTTCAACAAAACGAACAACTATCAGTATCAACGATTGTGAGTTGAACTATTTATGTCAAAATGATTGTTAAATCAAATTTGACTGTCCGAGCTTTGATACCAATTGTTAGGATCTGAGTTTGGATTGATTGTGTTTTACGTTTGAATTAAAATGAAAGATCGAACAAGTAATGCAGCGGAATGTAAATGGAAACAAACTTTACACACAATCAAACAGGAGAATTGCTTTCAACACACATTTTCAACAAAGAACCGAATGATTGAATTTATTTCATCAACGATTACAATGCATGCATAAAACAAACTCCCCCTTAGCCTGAGCTTACAGTGATTTGTACGTACACAAAGAAAGATGGTGAAGAGCTAATAGAACAGTACAGGTTACTGTTCTATTTATAGGCATGGACAAACCACTGTGGCATCTTTGCTGACGTCACCATGAAAGTGACATCTAACCTCCTAACAAACTCTAACATCTGATGTATACAAAAATTGCTATGCTAACAACTGTTATACAATACATTACAAAAGTAAAACTAAACTGCTGCTCTATCCTTCCACTGTTGTGACTCCAGCAGTACTTGATATAAAACAGCAGAGCTTGACCGATAGCAGTAGATTGACCAGCAGAGCTTTAGTTTTCATCAGTCTTTGACTTGATCAGTAGTTGTAGGTCGGCAGTTGTAAGGATCAGTGGATTAAAGATCATCAGATGTTGAAACCACTTTCAAGGGGAGAGACTTGTATACATAACATCTGCTTATTCTGGATCCACTACTCTGATCCGGTTTTGGCTTTAATTATCTGTTCCTCTGATAGGGTTTAATCCTAACACATCGTCATAACATGACATCTGTTAAATCGAATTGCATTTCATACTAGCAATAATAGCACTACTTATTTTGCATACAACAAATTTAGTAGTAGGTATTTTATTCTAGTACAAATATTTATATATGTTTCATACTTAACCAAACAGGTAGAACGCAACATATATATTTCATACATTATCATAATGTAAGCATATCGAGGAAAATATTTTCAAATCATGCGCTAGGTATGCTAAGTTAACTAACTAAGTACGTTAAATCAACATACGAAACAAATTGAATTTATAATCATGTGCTATACATATTATGTCACACCCCGACCACGTAGAACATACAAAACGTGGCGGAAACGTCGGGGAGTGTTGTAACAGAATTAATGTTTCAAAACCATGGCAATTAAAGTTTCGTTTTATTCATTAAACAAGCGAATTACATTGTCTTTAAACAAGAAATAAAGAGTACATAACATAAATTAACTAGTTCTTGTCTCGTTTTAAGTCACTAAGGCACAGGTCCGCCTAAGTATGTCTTGATAAGTCCTATGCATCATCTCCTGAAAACACATGTGAAAATAGGTACGTCAGCATAAAAATGCCTGTGAGATACATAGGTTTTGTGAAAATAGGATTCATGACTTATGTTTGAGAAAATGTTTAGTCATGAACCTTGTAATTTGCTTTGTCTTGTAAATCATTTGAAAACGATAAGATCAGATGATATGTATAAATAAGTGAATAATGTATGGTTAAATGAATAACCATGTAAAATGAGTTTGTATAAGATAAGTTGTTTATAAATCAATGTCTTGTGAAAAGTATGTTATTTGTATAAAATGTTCTATGTCTCAAACTGAAATGATTCAAATAACGCTATGATATGTAATACCATACAAACACTTATATATAGGAAGTACCAGCGGCGTATCCACCATGCTTGTATCATATTACACACGCTTCGTTACTTAATCACTTACTCAAACCAAACTACTAAAGTAAAATGTTCATGTCTAATGTAAATCATGTAATATGTATCCAAAATGTAATCAAGTGATGAATAACAAATGTACTAAGTATGCAACAATAGACATACGTAGCATGTGACCTGTACTAAGTATGCAACAATAAACATACGTAGCATGTGACCTGTACTAAGTATGCAACAATAGACATACGTAGCATGTGACCTGTACTAAGTATGCAACAATAGACATACGTAGCATGTGACCTGTACTAAGTATGCAACAATAGATATACGTAGCATGTAATGTAATGTAGAACGATTTACTAAGTACGCACATAATGGGCATACATAGCATGAAATGTAATGAAATCATGTACTATAATGTACTAACAAACGTAGCAGGTATATGATGTGAAAACAGGAAAGCACGAAAGTAACAAGTAGGCACATGTGTTCCACCCCAAAATGTTTGGAAAACAGTAAAAGAGGGGTCTATGTACTCACTTGAGATTGCTTAGTAGTCCTTGAGTAACAACCAAACAATGCTAGAGATCACGGATATCAAACGGCACCTAATATAGGTAACTATGTTAATAAATCGGACCTAAATCGGAGGATTTTGATAGAATGAGGGTTTGTAAACCAAACGAGTATAGAGACTCGTGTCATATGGTTTAACAAAGCCTACATACTAAATGAAACCTTAATCTAAATGCTTACGACCCATTACGACCCGTTTAGGTAGCTTATGCTACTTTAACGCGTCGTTCGCGTGAAACACGTTCGGACCGCTTAACTAGTCCTATGACAAGTGTTATATGCCTAAACATGTTACATAATCAGTTATGTGACAAAAGTTTAGGTTACATATGCTTAATTACCAATTATACATCAAAAGGGTATTCTGGTAATTTACCTAAGGCATATAAACTACCTATCATACAACTACTTAAACGATGTGACCATAAGGTATAACCTCGGAAGGTTATTCCCTATACACTATGGTCACCTAATGTATTTGGTCGGATCCTAATGATCGACCAAACTGGGTCGGGTTCGAAGGTATAAGCGATTTATTAGATCGCTTACCCTACGACCCTAGACAACGTGGTAATCAGTAGGCATAGTCCCAAGGGACTATAACCAACGTGATTACACTCACGTTGCGAAGTTCAAACGAACTTCGCATTGACCATAACTGGTCAACGCTGAAAGTCAAACAAAGTTTGACTTTCAGACTCGAAAAGACTCGAAAAGCAATAAAAGAACGAAAGAATACTTACGAAGGGTCCCCGAATGCTAATCCCGATCCAAGTAGCTCAGGTATGAAACAATGGTTTCAACTTAGAGCTCCTCAAATCAGAATTCTTGTAAGTTTTGCAATGGGGTGGATGGGTATTTATAGGAATACCCGAACCGTTAGGATCGTTTCATGGAAACCGTGCTCGAATCTCATGCGTACACTTGTCGGAAACTCATGGTAGCTAAAAATGGGTCTAAATGAGCTGAATGTGCAGTTGTGCGTGTGTGGTTGTGGTTAAAACAGCTGGAACATGCTGACTGTTCGATCTAATCTGTTCTGGGAGGCTGAGGCGGCCCGCTTCAGGATCAGACAAATCTAATGCGGGCCGCATGGCCCTTCTGATCAGCATATAACTTTCAAAAATGACAGTTTCAGCCCGTGCACGTGTTTAAGGCCATTCCCGACACTTCTAAGGCCCGTAAAGCCAACTTTAAGGCCCTAAAATGATGCCTAAACATTGTGGACATGAAACATGCTCAAAAATACGTCGGATGTCAGTTCGTTTGGTCGTACGAACGCGATGTTCGCTTAATTACGACGGAATGCGCATAAGCGCGAAAAACGATCCAAATGACGAAACAAATGGATTTTTCTTATGCCAAACACTAAAATAAAATATTTTAGTGCTTACATAAATTTTTGGATGTCCGGATGTATTCAGAACGTAAGTTATGCGCGAAAATGCAAACTTGTGCACTTTTTGACGCTTTTAGTCCCTGAATGACACAAAAGTTTTTTTTAGCACACCGAACCCCTAAAAGCCTATTTCTAAGCTATGTAAAGGATATTTAAGGTGTGTTTAACTTATGATCATGTTCCGGAATGTCTGTTACAGTTCAAATTGGCATACTTTCGCAGTTTGTCAACTTTAGTCCCTGTAAGCGATTTAACTTGATTTTGCCATACCAAAGCCTTCAAAACTTATTTCTAAGTTAAGTAAAGGTTATTTAAGGTATGTTAAGCCTATTTCACTATTCCGGAGTGTTCGTTACATTAAACTGGTTATATTTACGCATCAGTGCGTGTATAACCTTCCAGAAAGTGATATAGAGTTTGAAATCGAACAAGAATTGATATGTGCAAACGATATACATATTTTTTTTTACAAATCCCAAGTATGAAATACAATATTTCATTGGTTTGGTATTTGTTTGATGGTTGGAGTGACACAGGTGTCACAGTCTTCCCTACTTTAGGAAATTTCGTCCCGAAATTCATTCGTAGGAGTCTGTCTGTGGCTTTGTGTCAAATAACCACCAGAGATATGAAAGGCATAATCCTGACATTTCCTTAACGGACATTCTTCAGAACCGAAAATGAATGAAATGAGTCATTTTCAACAGGCATTCTTTAGAAAAAGGAACATGAAGGAATAACCAAGGGTATTCATTTCCCTCGATAGATATTCTTCAGCAACGAAAATGAACGGAAATGAGTCATTTTCTTCAGTAACGGAAATGAGTCATTTTCTTCATTAACGAAAATGAACGAACCGAGTCATTTTCCACGATTTCTTTAGAAACGAAAATGAACGGAACGAGTCATTTTCCACGATTTCTTCAGAAATGAAAATGAACAGAATGAGTCATTTTCCACGACTTCTTCAGAAACAAAAATGAACAGAACGAGTCATTTTTCACAACCTCTTCAGAAACGAAAATGAACAGAACGAGTCATTTTCCACAACATCTTCAGAAACGAAAATGAACAGAATGAGTCATTTTCCACAACTTCTTCAGAAACAAAAATGAACGGAACGAGTCATTTTTTCACAACCTCTTCAGAAACGAAAATGAACAGAATGAGTCATTTTCCACAACTTCTTCAGAAACAAAAATGAACGGAACGAGTCATTTTTTCACAACCTCTTCAGAAACGAAAATGAACAGAATGAGTCATTTTCCACAACTTCTTCAGAAACAAAAATGAACGGAACGAGTCATTTTTTCACAACCTCTTCAGAAACGAAAATGAACAGAATGAGTCATTTTCCACAATTTCTTCAGAAACAAAAATGAACAGAATGAGTCATTTTCCACAACTTCTTCAGAAACAAAAATGAATATGGTTAACTTCAGATACACGACAAAACTTGCTGTGGTTTCTGTGCACTGAATTCCATAATTATGTATGCATCCATAATTACGTAACTCCTTGCATAGTCCGCACAGTTTGTCTTGAAATGTTTTTAGGGGAGGAAAATCAAACCTGTGATGAATGTGACTAGACTACCATAGGGTCCTTTTAATTAGATCGACAATTGATCCTTTTAATTAGGCCACCAAGGAGTCCTTTCAGCTATCTCATCACATGATATTCCTAACCAGATTTTTGGATCAATCTGTTTAACTAGACCACTCAGGGGTCTAATTATGGAATAGTACAATATAATCCAAGGGTCTTTACTATTACGTAAAAGCCCATTGAGGATTTAATATAGTACCTTTGGATATCCTACTATGAATTTCCTTATACAAAGATATGGAAGATTCTACGAGGATTTGGATAACAAAACTTGGATTACACCAAAAACATAAAAGGAAACACATAAGCACATAATCACATAGTTGTTTAACTTGGTTATTAATTTGTTATCTTTGGACGCGGATACTTAAAGTACACCAGGAATCCAATTCGTGGATTTCATTTGGCACTTTAATCATTTCAAGAATCCATCCATGAAGATAGGATGATCTACCAAAAATTCGATTTTCGTTTTCAGGAAAATGCAATATTCGAATTAAGGTACACAATAATTTAGGACATACGGAAATACCCTTGGGTACCCTATTAAGAATTTATAGTGGTACTTGGGGTATTCGTACAGAATTATAACTTGCACCTTGTACTTCGTTTCTTTGCAAGAGACGGGTACTTAGGATCTTTGTGGAAAACGCAAGAGAATGTAAAATGGAAGAATTTTGGGGGTAGTTTGCTTTTCAAGGAATATGATTCCTTGATTGTCGGTATTGTAAGGGATATGTTGTTTATACATACAATCACATAAATACATTGCAATGTAAATAAAAGATTTATTTATAAACAATGTTAACAACTGTTTCATGGACCTTGACAACAAGAGAAAATAATACATAAGATGTGATTATTTCTAAAGAGTGTTGTCTTCTAGTCGGTCAGATGCTCATCTCTGTGCTGGATTAGCATTAGCAAGCTTTGGGCAATTTCTTCGGAAATGTCCCATCTCGCCACACTTGTAGCAAGAACCGGGTGGAAAACGAGCTTGAGCAGGATTGTTGTTAGCTTGATTTGGTGCAACTGCTGCTACGCAAACTTTTGCTGTATGACCTTTACGTCCACAAATTTGGCATTCGCGGCACTTCACATTGGCGTGATGATGTAGGCCACATTGGTTGCACAAAGGTGAAGTTCCATTGTATGGCTTCC
Source organism: Helianthus tuberosus (assembly GCA_030545235.1). NCBI lineage: Eukaryota > Viridiplantae > Streptophyta > Magnoliopsida > Asterales > Asteraceae > Helianthus > Helianthus tuberosus. The sequence continues at coordinate 66,922,887 of CM060430.1, forward strand.
TAGCAGAGGGTTGAGCTGGTTGGTTGGGGACGGCTTGATCATTGTGAGTAACCATGGCGAAGTTTTGAGAAGCCTTTCGCTTCTTTGACTGCTCAGGGGATCCAGTCTGTTCATCCATGGTCTTTGATTCCCCAATTGGTTTCGATTCCTCGACCAGTTTCTTGTCACCCTTTCGGAAAAGCTTATGTTTCCTGATCTAAGATTCAGTCAAGGTTGCAGATAGCTCAATGGCCTGCCTAACCGTAGTGGGGTTACTACCAGTAACAATGTCTTGAACTGAGTCAGGGAGACCATCAATGTATTTTTCGATTGCCTTATCCAAAGGCGTAACCATGGTAGGACACAACAGGCTCAGCTCCTCATATCGATCAGTGTATGCTCGATGTTCACCGCTGTCTTGCTTAAGATCGTCAAATTCCCTTTCCAAAGCCCTGATCTCGTGACGAGGACAGAATTCCTTCATCATTAGTGCTCGAAGTTCTTCCCACGTTTGGGCCAGTGCCACTTCGGCACCCCTGTCTCTCACCACACCGTTCCACCACGTCAAAGCTCGTTTCTCAAAGACACTAGATGCGAAGTCTACCTTTCGCTCATTTAGACATTGAACATGCCTGAAGGTGCTCTCTAGACTCTCGAACCATTGCAGAAGTGCAGTCGCTCCTTGAGACGCAGAAAACTTTGATGGCTTAGCCGAGTTGAACGTCTTGAAGTTGCAGAGGGCATTATTGTTGTTGATAGTTTGGTGACATTGGGCAACGATGGTTGGGATTGCAGCAGTTATTTGCTGTGTAATGACAGCTGCCAGATCTTCAATAGATACCGGATTTTCGCGTCGTGGAGGCATTCTAAAAGAGGAAACATGAAAGGAAATGAGTGAGAGAATTAGACGAAAAGAATGAGATGAAACAAATCTGATGAAAGCAAGGATAGTGGTCATTTATTTGTTACTACAAAGCAACAAACGACCTCGGTGATTAATCAAAGTAAATAGGTCAAAAATAATGTATCGCAAAGACATGCTCGCCTATAAGTGAACACTCATCCCAAGAATTCCCAGGTAAGCACAACTGGTCTCGCGTCTGATGAGATGTATACGAAGTGCTTGCCTAGACAGAAAACCCAGAATACTGGCATTCACCCTTCCAGTTTGCACGTGTTCACATTATTTAAAACCCAAAACCTTGACGAGATTTTGAAAATTCAAAGGGGTTCAAAACCTTACAATAGAGGGTTTAAAACCTAGTAATTAATCATCCTAGAACAGATGATTAGTTTTCGAAGCGGTTTTGAAATTTATGTTCTTGTTGTGGTCGTCGCCTAAGGATAGGTGACGGTATTGTTTTATGACTAAACGCAAGTAAACTCGCGTTAGGGTCCTAAGAAGGTTATAGACTAGGTCAAAGCATTACTAATAACCTAATTCCCTATAACCATTGGCTCTGATACCATCTTTTCTGTCACACCCCGACCACGTAGAACATACAAAACGTGGCGGAAACGTCGGGGAGTGTTGTAACAGAATTAATGTTTCAAATCCATGGCAATTAAAGTTTCGTTTTATTCATTAAACAAGCGAATTACATTGTCTTTAAACAAGAAATAAAGAGTACATAACATAAATTAACTAGTTCTTGTCTCGTTTTAAGTCACTAAGGCACAGGTCCGCCTAAGTATGTCTTGATAAGTCCTATGCATCATCTCCTGAAAACACATGTGAAAATAGGTACGTCAGCATAAAAATGCCTGTGAGATACATAGGTTTTGTGAAAATAGGATTCATGACTTATGTTTGAGAAAATGTTTAGTCATGAACCTTGTAATTTGCTTTGTCTTGTAAATCATTTGAAAAACGATAAGATCAGATGATATGTATAAATAAGTGAATAATGTATGGTTAAATGAATAACCATGTAAAATGAGTTTGTATAAGATAAGTTGTTTATAAATCAATGTCTTGTGAAAAGTATGTTATTTGTATAAAATGTTCTATGTCTCAAACTGAAATGATTCAAATAACGCTACGATATGTAATACCATACAAACACTTATATATAGGAAGTACCAGCGGCGTATCCACCATGCTTGTATCATATTACACACGCTTCGTTACTTAATCACTTACTCAAACCAAACTACTAAAGTAAAATGTTCATGTCTAATGTAAATCATGTAATATGTATCCAAAATGTAATCAAGTGATGAATAACAAATGTACTAAGTATGCAACAATAGACACACGTAGCATGTGACCTGTACTAAGTATGCAACAATAGACATACGTAGCATGTGACCTGTACTAAGTATGCAACAATAGACATACGTAGCATGTGACCTGTACTAAGTATGCAACAATAGATATACGTAGCATGTAATGTAATGTAGAACGATGTACTAAGTACACACACAATGGGCATACATAGCATGAAATGTAATGAAATCATGTACTATAATGTACTAACATACGTAGCAGGTATATGATGTGAAAACAGGAAAGCACGAAAGTAACAAGTAGGCACATGTGTTCCACCCCAAAATGTTTGGAAAACAGTAAAAGAGGGGTCTATGTACTCACTTGAGATTGCTTAGTAGTCCTTGAGTAACAACCAAACAATGCTAGAGATCACGGATATCAAACGGCACCTAATATAGGTAACTATGTTAATAAACCGGACCTAAATCGGAGGATTTAGATAGAATGAGGGTTTGTAAACCAAACGAGTATAGAGACTCGTGTCATATGGTTTAACAAAGCCTACATACTAAATGAAACCTTAATCTAAATGCTTACGACCCATTACGACCCATTTAGGTAGCTTATGCTACTTTAACGCGTCGTTCGCGTGAAACGCGTTCGGACCGCTTAACTAGTCCTATGACAAGTGTTATATGCCTAAACATGTTACATAATCAGTTATGTGACAAAAGTTTAGGTTACATATGCTTAATTACCAATTATACATCAAAAGGGTATTCTGGTAATTTACCTAAGGCATATAAACTACCTATCATACAACTACTTAAACGATGTGACCATAAGGTATAACCTCGGAAGGTTATTCCCTATACACTATGGTCACCTAATGTATTTGGTCGGATCCTAATGATCGACCAAACTGGGTCGGGTTCGAAGGTATAAGCGATTTATTAGATCGCTTACCCTACGACCCTAGACAACGTGGTAATCAGTAGGCATAGTCCCAAGGGACTATAACCAACGTGATTACACTCACGTTGCGAAGTTCAAACGAACTTCGCATTGACCATAACTGGTCAACGCTGAAAGTCAAACAAAGTTTGACTTTCAGACTCGAAAAGACTCGAAAAGCAATAAAAGAACGAAAGAATACTTACGAAGGGTCCCCGAATGCTAATCCCGATCCAAGTAGCTCAGGTATGAAACAATGGTTTCAACTTAGAGCTCCTCAAATCAGAATTCTTGTAAGTTTTGCAATGGGGTGGATGGGTATTTATAGGAATACCCGAACCGTTAGGATCGTTTCATGGAAACCGTGCTCGAATCTCATGCGTACACTTGTCGGAAACTCATGGTAGCTAAAAATGGGTCTAAATGAGCTGAATGTGCAGTTGTGCGTGTGTGGTTGTGGTTAAAACAGCTGGAACATGCTGACTGTTCGATCTAATCTGTTCTGGGAGGCTGAGGCGGCCTGCTTCAGGATCAGACAAATCTAATGCGGGCCGCATGGCCCTTCTGATCAGCATATAACTTTCAAAAATGACAGTTTCAGCCCCTGCACGTGTTTAAGGCCATTCCCGACACTTCTAAGGCCCGTAAAGCCAACTTTAAGGCCCTAAAATGATGCCTAAACATTGTGGACATGAAACATGCTCAAAAATATGTCGGATGTCAGTTCGTTTGGTCGTACGAACGCGATGTTCGCTTAATTACGATGGAATGCGCATAAGCGCGAAAAACGATCCAAATGACGAAACGAATGGATTTTTCTTACGCCAAACACTAAAATAAAATATTTTAGTGCTTACATAAATTTTTGGATGTCCGGATGTATTCAGAACGTAAGTTATGCGCGAAAATGCAAACTTGTGCACTTTTTGACGCTTTTAGTCCCTGAATGACACAAAAGTTTATTTTAGCACACCGAACCCCTAAAAGCCTATTTCTAAGCTATGTAAAGGATATTTAAGGTGTGTTTAACTTATGGTCATGTTCCGGAATGTCTGTTACAGTTCAAATTGGCATACTTTCGCAGTTTGTCAACTTTAGTCCCTGTAAGCGATTTAACTTGATTTTGCCATACCAAAGCCTTCAAAACTTATTTCTAAGTTAAGTAAAGGTTATCTAAGGTATGTTAAGCCTATTTCACTATTCCGGAGTGTTCGTTACATTAAACTGGTTATATTTACGCATCAGTGCGTGTATAACCTTCCAGAAAATGATATAGAGTTTGAAATCGAACAAGAATTGATATGTGCAAACGATACACATATTTTTTTTTTACAAATCCCAAGTATGAAATACAATATTTCATTGGTTTGGTATTTGTTTGATGGTTGGAGTGACATAGGTGTCACATATTAGATAAACAAATCATGTATATAATGCTATGATCATAAAACAGTATTAACTTGTATTGATCGTGTTACCAAGTTTGTACGAATGCACCAGAGTGCAATCATATTATACTAAATTATAAGATTTAGTTCCTAAAGAACGGAATCCTCAAAATTAGCATGTAATTATAATTACTCGTAGTGTAATCACATTAGAGTTTGAAACTTGGAAATGAATAACAAGGATAGAGATAAACTTCTTGAAATTTATATTGTTATTACAAACATAGTGAAAATATGTACATTGATCTTGAAAATAAACAGGAAATTTAGAGGTTCAAATGATCATAAGCGCTTGATCATTAGCTTGAGCCTCGTTGATGTTGAACACTCGTCCATTAGCTTTGGCAAGCTTGGGGCAGTTTCGCTTGAAATGATTTAGATCACCACAATTGAAACATGCTCTTGGGCGAGTCTGAGTAGGGGCCGCACGGTTCTGGATACGACAGGTCACAGCTAGATGTCCAAATAAACCACAAATTATATACTGGCGAAAAGGGGAATTTGTTGCATGATGATAATCACAATGGTTGCACCAAGGTTGTTTTCCATGATAAACTCCTTTAAAGGGTACTGAATTCAGGGGAATAGGTGTAGGAATTGCAAAACTTTTTGAAGTCTTGCGCTTCCTAGAATTTTTGAAGATTCGGCCTTTGTTCTTTTCGAATTCTCATTAAAAGTTTTGGCGTTTCGTTTCTTTAGCGTTAACTTTGATTTAGTCAAATCTTGTTTTTGTATTTAGATTATACAGTGTTGTGGATTTTGTTTTAAAAATAAGAATTGTTTGAGAATTAGATTTTTGTAATATTTTTTGATGAGAGAATACAAACCGAGTTAATGGTTTGTATTATAAAATTCTTTACCTGTAAAAAAAATTTATTGTTTTTAAAACAGAAATGTTTTGAATAAAAATTATTAAAACAAAGAAATTTTGTGTTGAAATTTTAAAATTCTCATCAAAATGGTAAAAATTTGAAATTTTAAAAGACAAAGGTAGTATTTTGAAAATAAATAGGATCTCGTAGAGTTGTGAAATGAAATGAGATTCATTTCAACTGTATCGAATCAAACATATCACCGAAGGTAATATGATGAAATGGTATTGGGAAAGGAAGGATGCTTCGATTGTCATAAAGAGCAAACACATTACCGAGGGTAACATGAATGAGTAGGGTTACAAAGGTCGTTTAGAAATAATTCGGTAGGGTCAAGATGGATAGGTCTTTATAATGCTTCACGAAGACATGCTTTAGCCTATAAGTGGGCACTCACCCTAAGAGTTCCCAGGTAAGAGTGACTGGTCCGAAAATGCGGATTTGTACGAACACTCTAGCCTTAGAGAGAAAACTCAGGGTACAGGCATCCACCCTTCCAGATTGCATGTGTTCACATTATTAAAACCCGAGATTTTGATGAAAAACGTTTGAAGAAAACATTTAAGAAATCTTTTGATATAAATCATTTGAGATAAAACATGTTTGCGAAATATTTTGACAAAATCGTTTGAGAAAATATTTTGAAAAAAAATATTTTAATGAAAACGTTTTGAGAAAAACATTTTGAGGAATATTCCAAGGCATAAAGCCTAAGGTTCAGGATAAATCATCTAAGGTTAGATGATTCGTAAATCATAGAGTAGTTGTGGCACGAATAAAGATGAGGATTAGGAAAGAGTTCCTAAGTCTACTCATGTTTGGGTCCTAGGAAGGTTATAGACTAGGTTCAAGGCAAGCTAATAACCTAATTCCCTATAACCAGTGCTCTGATACCAATATGTAACACCCCAATCACGTAATATAACAATACGCGGCGAAAATATCGGGGAGTCACGTTACAAATTGCTCACAACTACTGGTACTAAATTGTTTCAATATCATTAACATTGTTTTACAAACAAAGAATACATGTAATTGTTCTTTTGTTTTAGAAGTCTAAGGCCCGTATGCAGTCCTATGCGTTGCATGCTTGAATAGTAAAAAACGTGAAACATATGCGAAAACAGTCAACATAAAAATGCCGGCGAATACATAGGTTTTATTAGCCAAATAAATGGCAAAACATTTGGTATTAATCTTAATTGTGAAAACTCGTAACAAAATAGGTTTGTATATGGCAATATGATATTTACCAAGTCATTTTATGCCTTCATTGAAATCTCGATTAAACCATCATAAAAACTTGTTAATATGTTATTAGGAATCCAAATCAAAGATTAATAATAACTGATTTGAAATAAATCAAAACTTATATAAGTATTACATAAATCAAATCAATGATCTATGATAATACTTTAAATATCCTTCTAAGAATCTAACATATAAAGATATGGGAGATTCTACAAGGATTTCGATAATCGAATACTGAAACAATAGTACACAAAATCCTAAAGTGATCCAGATAATGCTACAAGAATAAAAAAATAAGAACACTTATATATAGGAAGTACCAACGGCGTATCCACCATGTTCTTATTTTATTACACCCGTTTCGTTATCTAAATCACAACTACCATATAACACAATAAATTGTCAACTTGTACCAACTCGTAAACACGCATTAAAGCACACAATGAATCCAATCCAGGACTCCATTATCAGTACTCTAAACATCCCATATACGAATCAACCTATGAAGATAGATAGATGCTATAAGGATTCAGGTTCTCGCTACATCGTCTAATCTAACACGCATTAAAGTACACAATGAATCCAAACAAGGACTTCAATATTAGTACTCTAAACATCCTACAAGAATCAACATATAAAGATAGATAGATGCTATAAGGATTCGGGTTCTCGCTGCATCTTCTAATCTAACACGCATTAAAGTACACAATGAATCCAAACAAGGACTTCAATATTAGTACTCTAAACATCCTACAAGAATCAACCTATAAAGATAGATAGATGCTATAAGGATTCTGGGTTCTGTTACTTTGAATCAAAACAATCCTAAATCCTAATGGTGATTCGGGATAACGCCACGAAAGGAAATACAATAAGCACACTTATATATAGGAAGTACCAGCGGCATATCCACCATGTTCTTATTGTATTATCTAGTTTCGTTATCTAAATCACCAAAAATCTACACAAAAACCAACCATCGAGTTGTAAAGTACTTCTTAAAATCTCACTATGAAGATAGGAAGGTCTAAGACTGTACTTCAAATATCCTACATGAATCTAACTATGAAGATAGGTAGATCACTTAAGGATAAAACATTACATTTGCATAATCGGAATAATACACATAAAAGCACTTAGTGAACACACATATGCCATACATTTTGAAAACAGATCGATTACACATATAAATCACCCAAAACATTTGAAAACGGTAAAAGAGGGGAACTATGTACTCGCCTGGGGTTGCGTATAGTCCCGGTTCAAAGGGTATAACAAAGCTCAAAAGACCAAGAGTTCAAGTGTTGAAGCGGTTCCTAGGGTAACAGATACTATGTTAGGGAATCGACACCTAAATCGGAAGATCGGGTAGAATGAGGTCTTGTAAACCAAATGAGTATTAAAACTCATGTAATATGGTTTAACAAAGCCTAAATTCTAGATCGAAACCTATCCTAAGTGCTTACGACCCATTAAGGTAGCTTACGCCACTTTAACGCATCGTTCGCGCGAGAGCGCGTTCGAGACGCCTAACTAGTCCTATGACAAGTATTATATGCCTTAATATATCTAATTATGTTATATAATCAGTTTAGATGTCAAAACATGTGTTACATATGCTTAAAATGAAATTATGTGCAAAAAGGGTATTTTGGTCATTTTCCTAAGGCATATAAACTACCTATCATACAACTAACTAAACGAAGTGACCATAAGGTATAACCTCGGAAGGTTATTCCCTATACAACTATGGTCACATTAAATGTTTGGTCGGATCCTAACGATCGACCAAACGGGTCGGGTTCGAAAGTCTAAGCGGTTGTTTAGACCGCTTATCTTACGACCTTATATAAGTACTAAACCTATAGTGACGAGTTAAACATGTTAAAACATGTTTAACGAAGTTAGAAAACAAGTTTGATATCAAAACAAACGGTTTTGATACCCAAGAATAGTTTGGTTGCAAAATACGCATAGACGCGTATTTTGACCGAAACTATGACTCGTCACTACACCTAATCAACGTGGTAATCAGTAGGTATAGTCACATGGGACTATAACCATCGTGATTACGCTCACGTTGCGAAGTTCAAACGAACTTAGTGTTGACCATAAACTGGTCAAAGCTGAAAGTCAAACACTGTTTGACTTTCACGCTTAAAAACGCATAAAAGAACGAAAGAAGCTTACAAAGGGTCCAAGAATGGAGGTTTGATCTAGATAATCTCAGGTATGAAGGATTTCATCCCTCAACTTAGAGAAATCAGATCAAGGTGTGAAATGAAATGAAAATGGGTGGGGTAATTATAGGAAAACAAAAACCGTTAGGATCATTTCTTGAAATCCGACCTTCAATCTTGAGCGTACATGTGTGCCCACTGATTTGTAAACCTAGGGGCATCCAAAACCAGTCCATAGAATGGTAGAAACCATGTGCAAAACAATGGGAGTAGCTGGGTTTTAAGGAAATGAAGTATGCTGACCTGGTGAAGGCTTACAGACCGTAAGAACCACCATACGGTCCGTAAGGACCAGGTTTGCTGGCAGTGACTTTCATTAATTGGCAGAACAGGCCCCTGCATCTCCAAACTTGATTTTTGATGCGTTTTGGCACGTTTAAGCCCCGTTAACCCCACTTCAAGGCTCTAAAATGAATTTAAACTATAGGGAACTTAAAATATGCTCAAAAATATCTCGGATGTCGGTTCGTTTGGCCGTACGATTGCGTTGTTTGGTTATTTACGATGAAACACGAACGGACGCGAAAAACGATCCAAACTACGCGACGAATGAAATTTTATCACGCAAATCACTAAAATAGAATATTTTAATGATTACATAAATTTTTGGATGTCCGGATATATTCAGAACGTAAGTTATGCGCGAAAATGCAAACTTATGCACTTTTTGACGCTTTTAGTCCCTATTGATCAAATAAGTTTATTTTTGCGCACTAAACACCTCAAAACCTATTTCTAATCTATGTAAAGGATATTTAGGGCATGTTTAACTTATGATCAAGTTCCGGAATGTGCGATACTATGTGAATCAACAGACTTTCACAGTTTGATGCAAATAGTCCCTAAGTGTGAATGAACTTGTTTTTGACACACCAAAGCTTTCAAAACTTGTCTCTAAGTTATATAAAAGTTATTTAAGGTATGTTAAGCCTATGTCACTGTTCCGGAGTGTTTGCTGCATTAAACTGATTACGTTTACGCATCAGTTCACGTTTAACTTTCCAGAAAACGATTTAAAGCTTGAAAATGAACTAGAATCAAAATGTGAAATTGTAAAACCAAAATAAACAAATTTTTGAGACCAAAACACATTGTTTCTTTGATAAAAGATAGTCTCCTACATTGTGTGTGTTTACGAAGCACAAGTGTCACAGACACGATGGACACCGGTACTCTGTGGCGTGCCTCTATCTCATTAGTGTATGCCTCTGACATCTTTTCTGACGTATAAGTCTCACGTATCAGTATAAAGTGAGCACTTTTCATTAGTCTGTCTACAACCACACATATAGCATCAAATCCACGACTCGTCTTTGGTAGTTTGGTCAATAGGTCCATTGTGACTTGCAAACATGTCAAACATTTCTCCACGTATTTTACCACATCCCTTTTCATTCCGGGCCACCAATAATTCTGTTTCAAGTCATTGTACATCTTGGTCGCCCCCGGATGAATAGAATAACGGGATTTGTTAGCTTCATTGAGTAAAAGCTTTTTAACTCCACACGAGTTAAGAACCCATGTTCTACCGAAGCGCGTTTTTAACCCGTTGTTACCATCTACTAAATCATTCAACTGGCCGACTATTCTTTCCTTCTACAAATTTTCCACCTTCACTGCTTCCACTTGTGCTTCTCGGATTCGTTCAAGTAAACCTGAGGTCACAATGAGCTGCATCAATCATACCCGTATCTGGGCATAGTCTGCCTTTCGGCTTAACGCATCCGCCACTACATTGGCTTTCCCGGGATGGTAATGTATCTCACAATCAAAATCTTTGACTGTTTCCAACCATCTCCTCTGCCTCATGTTTAAGTCCTTCTGATCGAAGAAATATTTCAAACTTTTATGGTCGGTAAAGATAGTGCATTTTACCCCATACAAATAATGCCTCCATATTTTTAAGGCAAATACCACCGCCGCCAACTCGAGGTCGTGAGTCGGGTACTTCTTCTCATGAATCTTCAGTTGCCTCGAGGCATAAGCTATAACCTTGCCTCGTTGCATCAAAACACATCTGAGCCCCGAATGTGACACATCCGAGTAAACCACCATGTCGTCAACTCCGTCCGGCAGCGTTAATACCGGAGCGTGGGTTAACTTTTCCTTGAGCGTTTGGAATGCTTTCTCTTGTTCAACGCCCCATACGAATCTTTCCTCCTTACGAGTCAATTTGGTTAACGGTGAGGCAATCTTGGAGAAATCTTGTATGAATATCCTATAATATCCTGCAAGCCCTAAGAAGCTTCGGATTTCTGAAGGATTCTTCGGAGGGTTCCATTTTGACACGGCTTCTATTTTTGACGGATCTACTAGTACTCCATCAGCGCTAATGATATGCCCGAGAAACTGCACCTCTCGTTACCAGAAAGCGCACTTCGAGAACTTTGCATATAGCTTTTCCCGTCTGAGTGTCTCTAACAATTCTTGCAAGTGATGCGCATGTTCAGCTTCATTTTTCGAGTATACTAGAATGTCATCGACAAACACGATTACCGACTTATCCAACATAGGTTTGCAAACCCGGTTCATGAGGTCCATGAAAGCTGCGGGTGCATTTGTTAATCTGAAAGACATCACGAGGAACTCGTAATCTCCGTACTGCGTGCGGAAGGCCGTCTTCGGTACATCTTCTTTCTTGACCTTTAACTGATGATACCCCGATCTAAGGTTAATTTTGGAAAACCAACTCGCGCCGTGTAGTTGGTCAAATAGATCATCAATTCTCGGAAGCAGGTATCGATTCTTTACCGTGAGTTTATTTAACTCCCGGTAATCGATACACATTCGCATGCTCCCGTCTTTCTTTTTCACGAACAGCACCGGCGTGCCCCAAGGAGACACACTTGGCCTTATGAATCCTTTGTTGAGCAAGTCTTGAATTTGGGACATCAACTCTTGTAGCTCCGATGGCGCGAGTCGATACGGCGCCTTAGCTACAGGTTTTGCACCCAGGATCAATTTGATCCTGAACTCTACTTCCCGTTCTGGCGGTATTCTCAGTAAATCTTCCAGAAACACATCTTCGTAATCACGTACCAATGGTACGTCTCTGATTTTCGGGGACTCTTTCTCCGATTCGCTTGCGTATATCATATATGCTTTCCACCTGTGTTTCATAAGTCTGTGAGCTTCTAGTATTGAACAAACCACGGGGTCACCCCCTTTTTTGCCGTATATAGTAACGTGCTTTCCGCTCGGAGACGTTAGTTTTATCTCCTTACGGAAGCATGCAACCTTCGCATGGTACCGGGATAACCAATCCATCCCCACGATCACTTGAAATTCTCCCATCGACATCGGGATCAAGTATATTGAGTAATCTTCATTGTCGATACTCAATTTGCAATTTTGACATACATCACAAACAATAAAGCTCTTGTTGTTACCTATCTCTACTTCTAAAGGCATGGGTAACTTTGTTAGAACAAATGAAGGATGTCGAATAAATCCATATGAAATAAAGTATTTATTCGCACCCGTATCAAACAGTACACGTGCAGGAATCGAGTTTACAACAAATATACCTGAGACCACATCGGGTTCTATTTTTGCTTCTGCTGCGGTTAGGTGAAAAGATCTAGCCTTTGCTTTCGGGGCTTCATCTTTCGTGTCCTGCCCATCTTTCTTTCCCACTAGCTCCGGGCATTCCGACTTTTTGTGACCTGGTCGATAGCACTTGTAGCAAACTGTCACTTTATCCAGGCATGTTGGAACCGTATGCCCCGTTTTCCGACATATGGGGCAAGGTTTATCCTTGAAGCGACACTCACCCTTATGAACCTTTCCGCAGATTTTGCAACTTGGCGACCCCCCTTTTGCATCTGATTTCTTCATCGTTTCATTCATCCGTGCTTTCTTAGTAGGGCTTGGATTAACATCATGTGCCCTTCGTTCACCCCGTTCAACTTGCTTTTTCAATTCAATCTCTCGTTCCCGAGCAACGTTTATGGTCTCGGTAAGGGTCTCATATTTTGAAGGAGTCATGAACTCCCTATACTCGACGCTCAACATGTTGTAGTAGTAGTATATCTTCTGTTCTTTATTTGTCACAAGTTCATCACAAAACTTCATCTTATCCATGAAGATTCCCATGATTTTGTCGATGGTCTCACCCTTTTGTCTAAGCTGCATGAATTCTTCTTTGATTCGATTAATGACTGCCTTGGGACTGTGATGTTTAAGGAATGGCGCCTTAAATTCGTCCCATGTCATAGCCTTAGCCGCTTCACTTCCAATGTCCTTTTTCATGTTATCCCACCAGTCTTTCGCTTGACCTCTTAATGGACCCGTACCATAGGCTACGTAGTCATTTGTATCACAGTGGGTCCTTTCAAACATTCCCCCAATGTCGCTTAGCCATCATTGGCATATTATAGGATCAACCTCCCCATTATAAACTGGCGGTTTGCACGCCATGAATTCTTTGTTTGAACAAGCCTTCCGTCCTCCGGACTTTTCCATCGCTTGGTTGGCATTATCCTCCAACCTTTGGATTCGTTCTTCAACTAGTGAAAGCACCGTACCTTGAACCCTGTCTATGAATCCGGATAAACTGTTTTCGATTGCATTTCCAACCTCTTCGGCAATCACCTCCCTCATTCGTTCGGTGACCGTCGGCACCGTATCATCATTTCCACTAGTCGACATCTTGAATCTGAAATGTTTACATTGATTGTTAAACATTTCATTTCATTATCATTGCATATTCCACTCAGGTTTAACCAAGTTCGTAACTTGCTTCAACCATTTGTGTTTGGTGCACTTTCCGGGTTTGAGTGTGTTAACACACTCTTCCCATGCATATTGAATCACGTTTCCTTTCCAATGTTTAGTTAAAGTTAACATAAAATAATTAATTCTTACCGGATGTTTGATCAAGCTTGAAGCAAACACACTTCACCCACAACCTTGGGCTCTGATTACCAACTTGTAAGACCCGTCTTGAAAGTAACACATTTTATAACATTTAACACGCATTTATTACAAAAATGCGACTTACAAAAACTTTGTTGGGTTTACGATCATACATGATCAAGTATTCGAGTCATCATCCTACTAGTTAAAAACCTTCAAAATATAATTTCAAGAGTTTACATATTATCTAAAACAAAATAGATCAATGCGGAAGCTTTGTTTGGTGTGTTCGGTTCTTTAAAGTCGCTTGATCTTCATCCGGAGTCTTGTAAACATTCACCTACATTCATAACCCACTTAAACGTTAGTTTAGAGGCTTGAAAATCCATTAAACTTATGTTTCTATGCAAAACCAGCAAGTAAAACTATTTTTGGCTAATTTAACATGCCCTCGCGGGGCGCGACAGAGAAGGAAGCATCCTTCACGGGCCGCGACCGGTGTCACGTCACACGACGCTCATAAGATCTCGCTGTCGCGTAGCGCGACGGCCTTGTTTTTCCAGAAGTGTTCATTTGTTTGAGCTGCAGATGCCCAGCTACGAAAAACACCAAAATTCCAACTTAAAACTTGCATAACTTTTACTATACAAGTCCGTTTTACATAATTCTTTTTCCTACGCGACCGTAATTAAATTACGGACCCGTTTACCATCATTGTTCGCTTTAAAATCCAGTTTATAGGCAGATAGCCTATAAATCCACTTTTTGATTATTCAACCCATTTGTTTGAGAGTCATGCAACTCGTTTATCATTATCACTTGTTTTCAAACGATTTTTGCCCAATCCCGGGTTTACCAAGCACTAGCGCTTCGCTCCCATCTCATGGTTTGAGCGCACATTAGCATCATGCTTGGTTATCAATATTCCAAGCATATGCATCTAAGCAAGTTTACACTTTCAATATATATACCAAGGTTTTGACCCGTATCCAAGGGTTCATTTGCATCAAGTTTAGCGTGTCCGTTTCACGGCTTACGCATTCAATGTTCTCAACCTTTAGGTGACGTTCAAGCCACTTCAATTTAAATCTATTTACGACATAGATGACCCGTTTGATTGTCTAGTGAAAACCATCACTTCAATGACAATTCAAACTTATTTCTATCATTATTTTTGACCCGTTTGATTGTCGAGTGAACTTCGTCACTTCAATGACATATCAAACTTGCGTATTAAACTACGACACCATAATTATAGCTATCATCCAACTTTATACATAATGTAATGAAACCATAGGTCACGTACCTTTAGAGCAATCCTTTCAAATGCGTATCGCCACTAGCTTGTCCGCTTGGCGTCCCGGTTTCCTTGCCTATAGAGTTCAACCATAGATGTTTAGAACTCTCTTATAGCATATAACGCATAATTTTCCACACTAGTCAAATATGCATTTTTAGTCGGGTTTTTAACATTTATCTTCTCTTAGGCATTATATCAAACACCTAATGAGCATGATTTCATACAATTAAAAATCAAGTTCTTAACTAACTATTTAGCCAAGATTTAAGCATCCTTTCACAAGTTCATGTCAATTTTCATATCAACAAGTCAGAATTCACTCCATAGAGCTCAAATACACTAGGTTAACAATGATAATCCTAGTGTTTAACATAATTCTACAAAACCCACTTGACACATGAGTGTATGATCATGAATTCACAGTTATGAACATCAATTCAACAAGTAAATGACTAGGGTTTACTCCTAGACATAATTTCATTCCTAATTTCATCCAAACAACGATCATGCAAGCTCAGATTCGAATTTCTTGAGTTCATCTAAAATTTAAGATGGAACCAAATAGTAAAATTTTGCATACCTTATGATCCCTTCACTAAGGTGATCACTAATCTATGCTTGGATTTCGATTTGGGCTTGATTTGCCCCTTCCCTTCACTGAGGTGATCACTAATCTATGCTTGGATTTCGATTTGGGCTTGATTTGCCCCTTCAATTTAGTGAATTCTTGTGTTTTAGGGTTTGAGCTTGAGAGCTCCCTTTTTTATCAGGTTGAAATCGCAGGACCAAACACACGTATGTGTGTGTTTTGTGTCAATTATTTGATAGAATTAAAACTTTAAATCTTTTGCCCATTTTTAGTCCCTCCACTATACACAAGTTATTTAAAGGGTATTTTGACCATATTTATTCTATTATGTCAAGACACTAACTAACTAGGCTATTAATTCCTAGTTATTTTATCTTGACTATTACCGATATTTAGTTTAGAATATGATATCTATATTTTCGGGGTGTTACACATTTCTCAAAACAATGATCGTTCTAATAGATTAAAGAGAATAAACGAATTTTTACCATTTTTTACCCATAGTATACGGACCGTATAATATTATACGGCCCGTATACAATCATCGTATACATTGTATACGATCTGTTGAAGCTGTTATTTCTGTTGTTCAGTACTACCGAGACGATTCAAGTGAGTCCTATGAAGCAAGTGTCTGTCTATTCAATTGAGAAGAATAATTGCATTGCTCAAAACAAGGATCGTTCTAATAGATTAAGGAGAATAAACGAATTTTGCCATTTTTTACCCATAGTATACGGGCCGTATAATATTATACGGCCCCTATACAATCATCGTATACATTGTATACGATCTGGTAAATTTTTTTCACATGATGTATACGGGCCGTATAATAGTATACGGCCCATATTCTTAGGGTAAAAAATGGTTTATTCTCTTTAATCTATTAGAACGATCCAAAAAACGAAAGGAATTTCAAAACAAGGATCGTTCTAATAGATTAAAAGAAGGGGTTTACGGTGTTTTGGTTGAAAGAGGTGAAAGTTCTTGAAAGATTTATAGAAATCGAAGAAAAGAGTAACTAGCAGAAGACGTGTCGGGTTCATCTGCTAGTTATTCGGAATGTTTTGAATCATCACAGAAGACGTGTCTGCTATTCAATTGAGAGGAAAGATGACCGAATAGAGATCTGAACCAACCGAAATCCACAAATTCCAATAAATGGTGTCTAATGCAAGGATCTTCGAATGCGATGTGTACGTTAAAGAGAATAAACCCTCGTTTCTTCATCTTCATCTTCAAGAACAATGATGAACAGATGATGCTTTTTTTCACAGAACTGTTGGTATACGTCGACCGCAACGAGAACAGTGCAGCGACAGTTGAGTCTCCTCCTTCGTTCCCGATGCAACAACCCTCGTGTCATAGCGCAACTTACAAAGGGGAGGTGGTGAGTGAGTTATGAGAAAAGTGGTGGTGGTAGACGGCGACAACAGGTAGGGGCACGGGTCAAGCCTGCGATGGAAATGAGTGAAGGGATGAGTTAGGGTTTTTTGAGAGGAGAAAGAAAGAGTAGAAATAAGAGATGCTTGGAGAGACATAATCGTGGTGGATTGCGGTGGTTTGGGTCTAGGGTTGTGAGAGAGAGAAAAGGAGGGGGAGAGAGTCTGAGACCATGGTCTAGGGTTGCATATTCAATCTTCATTGCTTCATTAAAATTAACAACCTGATTCCGGTCATCTTTAGTAGTGTTTGTTTGAGAACCTGATTCAGATTTAAACAATGCACGCCTGATTCGGATCATCTTTAGTAGGGTTGCATATTCAATCTTCATTGCTTCATTAAAATTAATAGACATGTCGTGCATTGTTTAAATCTGAATCAGGTTCTCAAAACAAGGATCGTTCTAAATAGATTAAAGAGAATAAACAATTTTTTACCATTTTTTACCATTTTTTAACCATAGTATACGGGCCGTATAATAGTATACGGTCCGTATACGATCATCGTATACATTGTATACGATCTGTTAAATTTTTTTCATATGGTGTATATGGGGGCCGTATAATAGTATACTGCCCGTATACTATGGGTAAAAAATGGTTTATTCTCTTTAATCTATTAGAACGATCCTTGTTTTGCATATCCTCTCCTATATCAACATACTCTCATATAAAGATGAGTTGGTATTGAACCAAGAATATGAAGATCAATAAAGATGAATTGGTATTTAACCAAGAATATGAAGATCAATAAAGATGAATTGGTATTGAACCAATCATTCGTTGATGTATATAACAGAGTAACCCTCACTCTCAGTCATATCTATAGAGAGAGTTGGGTTTTCAATAAATCTTTGTGATATAGTAATTTTCAATAATGTAGGAAGGATTGTAGTTATAGAACCCGATAAACCAACAAAATCCTAATACTTCAAACATTCTAAACCCTAACCGTGTAAGTGTTTGTGCTGTAGAAACCGGTGATGAATTTGTGTATCTGAATCAGGTTCTCAAACAAACACTACTAAAGAAGAGTTGGTATTGAACCAACATTCCTTCAACTGAAGGTTCAGTGCACGAAAAGTTTCTTACGAAATGTACGTCACAAAACAAGGATGTTGGGAATTAAACGCATGTACATGACAAAACAAGGATCGTTCTAATAGATTAAAGAAAATAAACCACGTACAAATCATCTGCTTTCTGAATCTGAATGTTAACTTTGACTCATAAACCCTTGAATCCCAATGCTTCTCTAAAAAAAATTGTTTCTTTCCTTTTCATGAGTTAAACCGGTTTCAACATCAAGGGTTGTTTTTCACCCTATGTGAGCAATGGAATTCCGACCACTAGCAGAAGAACCCGACACGTCTTCTACGATGCAGCTGATGAAACCGAAGCTGTTATTTCGGTTGTTCTATACTTCCGAGATGATTCAAGTGAGTCCTATGAAGCAAGTGTCTGTCTATTCAATTGAGAGGAATCATTGCATTACATCCCCGTTGAAAATAAGTAGTTATAATGACGGGACCCTTGATTTGAAATGAAATCGTTTGTGACTATGAGAAACATAAGTTTCCTTCAAACATTCTAAACCCTACCTGGAAACAAACCAACAAAATCCTGATAGTGAAAAACATCAGCAACCATTTTTTTCTTTTTCTTCAATTTCGAGAACATTCTCCCTGTGTATGTGCTTGTGCTGTAGAAACCGGTGATGAATTTGTGTACACAACTGAACGTTCATTATTGATCTGGAATTGGAGAACTGTTGTGTATTTGCTTACTCTGGAATTGGAGAACCGTTGTTTATCTGAATCAGGTTCTCAAACAAACACTACTAAAGATGAGTTGGTATTGAACCAACATTCCTTCAAATATTCTAAACCCTTCTTGGAAACCGGTGTATGTGCTTGTGCTGTAGAAACCGTTGGTGAATTTGCGTACACAACTGAATTTTAGGTTCAGTGCACGAAAAGTTTCTTACGAAATGTACGTGACAAAACAAGGATGTTGGGAATTAAACGCATGTACGTGACAAAACAAGGATCGTTCTAATAGATTAAAGAGAATACACCAAGTACAAATCATGTGCTTTCTGAATCTGAATCTGAATGTTAACTTTGACTCATAAACCCTTGAATCCCAACGCTTCTCTAAAAAACTTTGTTTCTTTCCTTTTCATGAGGTAAAACCGGTTTCAACATCAAGGGTTGTTTTTCACCCTGTGTGAGCATTGGAAACCGGACAAACAGTCTTGCAATTACGTCTTCAATGAAGACCGCATTGTTAATTTTAATGATGATTCGAAACATTCCGAATAACTAGCAGAAGAACCCGACACGTCTTCTATGATGATTCGAAACATTCACGAACCACAATGGACTCAGACTCATACTACTCACCCTCCCATGAGGAAAAGTTTTCCCGACGACTCAAGATAAAACAATGGACTCAGACTCATTGTTGCGAATTTGGTTTCTTCGGTACAAACTGATGAGACCGAGGCTGTTAGTTCGGATGTTCAGTACTTTCGAGACGATTCAAGTGAGTCCTATGAAGCAAGTGTCTGTCTATTCAATTGAGAGGGAAACACAAGTTTTCTTTTTGAGTTTGATGGATGTTTGTTATCTCACCACTTCTCTTTACAACTCTCATCAAATGCCTCACCCTTCCTTTTATTCTGTAAATATTAAATAAAGAATAACACCAGGCCCGTAACCCCGCGTTGATAGCTTCCGTTTTATTACAGTCATACGACGCGACTTTTTGTTCTTCAATCTTTGTTACTTGTTAATGTTTTATTTTTTTTCTACTTTTAGAAAGGTTTGACCACCTCACCACTGTAAAATGTCCCGTGTGATTGGCACCTTAAATCCCTTAAATACTTTGAGAAAAATCTAATTTTCGAAGAATACGGGCCGTATAACAGTATACGGCCCGTATATAGCGTTCGTATACATTGTATACGACCTGGTAAATTATTTACACATGGTGTATACGGGCCGTATAATGTTATACGGCCCGTATGGAATTAAAAAAAACTGACAAAGTCTGTTGGCACAGACTTTGTTAGTTTTTAAATTCTATACGGGTTGTATAACATTATACGGCCCGTATACACCATGTGTAAATAAGTTTTTTCCATGTGTTAATATTAGGACCCTTAAATTTACCTTTTTAATTCTGTAAATACTCTGCATCTTTCATTGACGCAAAGTAACACCTAGGTTATATTATATAACTTGTCATGTGGGCCGAGCTAGTAAGGGATATGGGATGTTTGACATTTAGAATAGAGATGGAGTTTGTTGCTTTAAATTGGATCTATAATAGGTTGATGCAAGATTGGGTCATTTACAAATTTTGACAAGCTATGATTGATTATTTTGCAAAAGATTAATTGGGTTGACATTAATTAAAAGGTCTAGGCGGTTTTATTATATTAAACAACAAGTAAACTTTCTTGTGCGTTGCAGTGGAAATTTGGTCAACGATCTTCTTGCTCCGACACGCATTCTTCATCCTTCGCGTAATCAATTGGCCCAATACTTAAAAATTAAAACTAAACCTAGACTAAACTAAAACATATTGCCAATATTGGTCCATAAAGTCTACCTCAAATGTTAAATGAATATTGATCCATTAACCAAAAAACTAATAACAGCATTATAAAAACTAGTTTATATAATTTTACTAGTTAGGGTCTAAGGGCCTTTTTGGCCTGCCCATGGCACTTGAATCCTCATGACCGGCCCCGCCGCTGACTGTGTGGTAAAAAATATTTTTGGGATACCCCTGAATTTATCTTCTAGATCCGCCACTGATTACATAACACTATTTATTGCGAGAACAAAAAGAACAACTCTAAATCACTAGATTTTATGATTTAAAGTTCATATTTTTTTAGTTTTATATTTCCTACATTCGTATGTATATTATATATGCATGGAAAACCTTATATTTTTACCTATACTTAGCCTACATACATGTAGGTGATTTAACCTACACAGAATGCACATATGTGTAGGTTATATAAAAAAGTGAAAATTTTTCATATTTTGTTGTAAATTATAGTGTGAAAAACAATAAATCTTCCATTTGTAACATTTTCCTTTACTTTTTAGGTTTTTAGGATTGAAAAAATGGGTGATTCATTTTGTTTTGCGTGTTCTCGCAATATTTAGTGTTCTGCATAGAACATTCCCTTATATATATACCCTATATATGTAATGGTAATTGTACTAATAATTCTAATTAAGGATTAAATTAATGTAACCAAATTTAGGTAGTTATTTTAGGATTAAATAAATGTAACCGAATTTAGGTAGTTATTTTAGGAATTCGAATTTTGAATTTCAATCTGATTAGTTTTCTGATAAATATGGTTTTTGCCCCTTTGATGTTACAGTGTATGGTGTTTTTTGCATGGCTGATTTTCGTTTAGTATACGAGTTTATTTAATGACACCATGGGTAATCCTTCCATGGTGTTTCATGGTGTTTTGATGTATACTATTGAAGTTGAAGGGTGTTTTTTATACCAGTTGTTTCTTTTCTACAGTTTGATTAGTTGCGTATGGTGTTATGTTGTACATATTATGTTGCAGTGTCTTTTTTTTTTTTGCACATCGTTAGTTTTGAATGGTGTTTTCTGCATTTGTTGTATATTTCCATATAATATTTTATTGGAAAACACAACGCCTTGAATCACAATACATTGAAAACACCATTGTATGAACATAGAAAAAACACCATGGACTAAAACATCCAATCGAAACATAATTTTTTTCTCTACATAAGTATAACAATATGGTACTTATATTAAAGATAAAAAACACTCGTTATTATGGTGTATTTTTTTTTTAAAAAAAAGAGGTACGTATAAAAAGTTATTGACGTTTAAAAAAAAGAGGGGAACTTGCATGTGGATTGCATGCGACTTTCTAAATTTAAAAATGTTAATTTTACCTTTATACCCTTAATCTAGAAAATTAATTATTTTAATTGTTACACTATCTACAAGATTGCCATCAAGATCTCAACCATTAGATTAAAGATCTAATGGTTTAGATTCTTTCTTACCATTCTCACAAAAAAACACTTTTTTTACAATAACCTCACCCTACGTATCTATCTATACTTTCTATAAAATGAGAAATTCAAGTGACATAAGAAAAGCTGATGTGTCAGCAGGAGAGCATGTCCAACAAGACTTTTCTTATGTCATTATTACATCATAATGCCTAATATTAAAAGACTTTAAAATTCAAAGTTGGCCCACATCCACCTTTTCAAAGGTCTGCCCATTTGTATAATGCCTTATACTCAAAGGTCTGCTCTCATTCATAATTTAAAGTACTGATGTTTATTCTAATTCTAATCGTATAAAATTCAAAATTGAAAATTTTGGCTCCACATTCAAAATTCAAACCTCTATATTCTAATTCTAATCCTATAAATAAGATATAATTATCTGGCTCCATATTCAAATTTCAATTTATCTCTCTCCTTTATATTTGCGATCATATCTCTCTTACTCAAATGCATAGCTCTCATGATTGAGCCGGTTAATCTTCATATACAGTTCTTTGTTCCAATATCATTTTTTGAACATCGTTGTTTCATGGAAGCTCTGTTTTACACACTTACCTTTGACCTCGGCTTTGCATATTCAGTCTGTTCATCTGCGATTACAACTTTTTGTACTTCACGAATTTTTTTCCAACATCATTGTTGCAACATCGTTGAGGGTATGTTTTTTTCTCTGATTTTGGATCTTAAAATTTGAACTGATATGTTCTAATTCTCTGTTTATATTTCAGCCTAATCAGAGTTTTTAAACTTCAAACAATCAGTTGCAGGTGGTTTTAGGTTTGTGGATTCTTTTAAACTGTTGATATATGTTGATAATATTTATTTTAAGGTGTTGATATATTTCAGCTTTTTTTTTCGATCGAGCAGTGGGGAGTTCTTCTGCACTGTTTTTTAATTCTGAAGTGCATAAAGTGGAGTACTTCTTTATGATAAATGAAGAAGTTAATGGTAATTATGAGAACATCGTTTTTTTTTTGTTCTTTCGGTTTATTGATATTTAACTTTTTACTACGATCATTATATCCTTCTTTTACATGAGACTTAAAGAAATATACAAGTTAAATAACATATATGAATTTCGCTCCACATTCAAGAGTTAAAAATGTCATCATACCCTTCTGTAGGTTCTTATGATTTAAAGTATCGGTTTATCAAGAAAGTTGAGGATCAAGTATATGAGGATATGACTACTATTGAAGAGCTGAAGAGGTGTTTTGGTGATGTCTTTCTGCACTTCGGAATTCAAAAACAGAGCAGAAGCTTTTCATCACGTTTTACTACCATTATATCCTTCTTTTACATCAGAGTTGAAGAAATATACAAGTTAAAAATGTCATCATATCCTTCTGTAGGTTCTTATGATTTAAAGTATCGCTTTATCAAGAAAGTTGAGGATCAAGTATATGAGGATAGGGCTACTGTTCAAGAGCTAAAGATTATTAAATTTCTTTGTTCAGTTCTTAATGTAATTGTTGATCTATCTTCATATGTGATATGTAAATTTTAATTCTATTAATCTTTGTAGAGCATTTTATTTTTACTGATGTGAGCATCAACAGTTGTTAGTGTTGATACATGCGATCATATATGTGTTGAGTTGCATTTGTTGCCAGCATCTGTTATTCCCAACAGCAATTTCGAAAGACAATAGAAGTTCAGAACATTCTTAAAAAATAGACAAAAATTGATAAAAGTCTGTTGAAAACATCTGTTTTTAAAACAGATGTTTGGCAAAAGATTTATCCACTGTTTAAAGGTATTGTCTGTTCTCATAATTCCTGTTTTTTTGTAACGACTGTTGAGTTGCTACTTTTGCCAACATCTGTTATTCCCAACAGCGGTTTCCAAATGATTGTCAACCATTAACCCAATAGAAGTTCTTAACATTATTAAAAAATAGGTATTTTGAAAAAATTTGACAAAAAAATCTTTAAAAGTCTGTTGATAACAGTTGTTTTTAAAACATCTGTTTGGCAAAAGATTCATCCACTATTTAAAGGTATTGTTTGTTCTTATAATTCCTGTTTTTTGTAACCACTGTTGAGTTGCTACTGGTGCGAACATCCGTTATTCTCAACAGCAGTTTCCAAAGAATTGTCAATGATTAACACAATAGAAGTTCTGAACATCTGTTATTGCTCAACGTCTTTAAATGAAGAGGTTTTTTACCGCTGTTGATTTACCACTGCTCAACAGTTCTGAACATCTGTTATTGCTCAACTGTTATTGCTCAACAATTCTTGTTTTTTGTAACCACTGTTGAGTTGCTACTAGTGCGAACTTCTGTTATTCCGAACAGTAGTTTCCAAAGAATTGTCAATGATTAACACAATAGAAGTTCTGAACATATGTTATTGCTCAACGTCTTTAAATGAAGAGGTTTTTTACCGCTGTTGATTTACCAGTGCTCAACAGTTCTGAACATCTGTTATTGCTCAATTGTTATTGCTCAACAATTCCTTTTTTTGTAACCACTGTTGAGTTGCTACTGGTACGAACATCCGTTATTCCCAACAGCAGTTTCTGAAGAATTGTCAATGATCAACAGTAATAGAAGTTCTGAACATCTGTTATTGCTCAACGTCTTTAAATGAAGAGATTTTTTACCGCTGTTCATTTACCACTACTCAACAGTTCTGAACATCTGTTATTGCTCAACTGTTATTTCTCAACAATTCTTGTTTTTTGTAACCACTGTTGAGTTGCTACTCGTGCGAACATCTGTTATTCCCAACAGCAGTTTCCAAAGAATTTTCAATGATTAACACAATAGAAGTTCTGAACATCTGTTATTGCTCAACGTCTTTAAATGAAGAGGTTTTTTACCGCTGTTGATTTACCACTGCTCAACAGTTCTGAACATCTGTTATTACTCCATTGTTATTGCTCAACAATTCATGTTTTTTGTAACCACTGTTGAGTTGCTATTGGTGCGAACATTTGTTATTCCCAACAGCAGTTTCCGAAGAATTGTCAATGATCAACAGTAATAGAAGTTCTGAACATCTGTTATTGCTTAGCGTCTTTAAATGAAGAGATTTTTACCGCTGTTGATTTACCACTGCTCAACAGTTCTGAACATATGTTATTGCTCAACTATTGATTTACCACTGTTTACAACATTTGTGTCCGATGAAGTGGTAGTAGCCTTTGTTTGCCATGTAGATTATTGTTGGTCTTTAAATGAAGAGGTTTTTTTATATTTTATATGGCAGAGGTTTAAAATTTGTCCTTTCAGTTTCTTGATATTTAATTTTATAGTTTTCCCATGAAAATTTATTTTTTAAATGTTTTGCATTAAATGGCTGCTGATATCTAATATCAATTTATTCGTTTATATTAAAAGTCTGTTGAAAGGACTGCTAACTTACTATTGTTGTATAAGATATTCGTTTATTTTAAAAGTCTGGAGTTTAAAATTCAGCAGAGCGGTTTCCATCTTCTTCTTCAACACTTCTTCGTCAACCTCTCGCAACTTTCAATTCCAATCATGGCTTTGGTGATGAAAAAATCGTATAACTACCCTGCTATTTTTGAGAAAACCGAGAACAATACACTCTATCATTCGATGATTGATGTTCTTACATCATCAAAATATAAGGTCATTCTTACCACTGACGCACCCATTTTCCAAGAGACGCTTCGCGATTTTTGGGCTAATGCGAATATTGAAGAACAAAACAATGTGGCCGTAAGTATAACTTCAAAATTCGGAGGTGAATCGGTTGCTATTACCCCGAGTACTATATCAACAACATTTGAGGTAAACGACTTGGCAGGTAAGACCTCTTTGCCGAAAAATGAGATTCAAACATACTTGATAGGGACAGGATATGATGGAGAGTTGAATCAGGCAACTATGTTTAAACATAATTTTCCACCGCCAATGAAATTCCTGTTCCATACTCTCTTAATCTGTCTCTCAAATAAAACTACTTCTTTTAATGAAATACCTTTGAAAATTCAGTCATTGGGGTATGCAATTTTGACAAATATTGATTTTAACTACTCCCAAGCACTGTTTGCTGATTTGGTTGCAAATTTAAATAACATTAGAAAGGGCAAAATTGCTGCTATTAAAAAGGGCAAAAGTGCTGCTATTAAAAAGGGGAAAGCTGCTGCTATTAAAAAGGGGAAAACTGCTGGTTTTCTTATGTTTCCTAGACTATTAAGCTACTACCTGCAAAAACATGTTTCTCAAAAAGCTTTTGAAAAAGGTGAAGCTATTAAAATGAATAGTCTAACTTTTAGTCGCCTTATGGCTAAAGAGTCAGATGTTTTCAAAACTGAAGCAAAGGGGAATGAGGAAATTTTAGATGAGTCTACAATTGCTCCTCAAACGTCTGTTGCTGAGCCCACTGCTCTTGGTGATCACAGCACTACAACCACTGATGTGAAACCCCCACCAACAAAACTCAAAAAGACCAAAACAAAATCCAAAAAGCCCACCGAAACAAGCAAAACGGGTCCTCTGGAAGATGAGATCCCAGAGGTTAACCCCGTGACAACACAGATGTCACTACAAACCACTGTTGCTACTTCCTCACAACATCTGGAAAGATCTCAACCCATAAACCAAACTCTTCATGATTCCTCACAAAAGGAACATGTTGTATTCACAGGGACACCACAATATGATGTCATACCCTCATATGAGAGTATATTTAAAAGCCCTTCTCCCGCGGCAATCTCTCTTTCGACAGCAATCCCTTCATCTTCCATTCCACCAAAGTTTGTAACACTGCTTCAAGCTATTGACATTCAGAGTGATAGCAATCCCTCTCACGAACACTTTACTGAGAGTTTAACTTCAACAATAGCTATGTCTAAACCTTTTCAATTACCTAACCCAGAAATAGTTGAGGAGGCTACACCTCTTGAATTTTAGCAAATTCTTAATGGTATTTCATGTGGAGCAGCTACTACAAATGTCAAATCCACTGATTTACATTTGGACAGTAGTTTCATCAGTCAGACTCCCTTGAACCCAACCACTGTTGCGTCTATCAAGGTATCCACTGGTGAGTTCAAGTTAACCACGGGTGAGATCACTAAGGTAACCACTGATGTAGAGGGAAGTCCCCATAACCAAGAACAAGGGGCATATGCTAGTGAAAATTTGGAGATACCTCTTCTTTCAAAAGTAGATACAACCACCTCTGGTGGGAATTCCGATGATCCTATTAAGTTAGGTAATAGATTAAAATACCAGGATTTGACGGATAGGATATCTAACTTGGAAACAACTGTTGCTGATATGAAAGATCAATTGAAGTAGTTGGTGGATGCTTTCAAAAGTCGACCTTCTCATCAGCAGTTATGCCAAGAGCTTTGGAATTCGGTACAACCCATTCTTACAGCTCAAAGGGAACTGGCTGAGATTCAACTTAATTCCCACATGAAGCTAATTAGAGTTATGGTTGAGGCAAGATACAAAGACACACAGGATGACATCAAGGGCATAAAAGAATGCATTGCAAAGTTAACTGGTACTACCCCTGCACCTGTGTTTGAAAAAGACGATGAAGATGATGCTGAAAAGAGGGAAAAGGATTCCATGAAAAACTTTGGCAAACCAACACCAAGGAATCAACCAAAACAAAATCCAAAGCCTGCCAAGCAAACTTCTGGAAAATCTCCTGGAAAATCTGATACTGGTAAGAAAAAGGGAATTGATGATTCCGTTAACAAACAGACAAATAAGGAGATTGAACGAAAACAGAAGAGGAAGCATACAAAAGAGGAAGATGAAGTTCTTAACATTGGAACTTCAAATAGTAGAAAATCACAGAAAGATAACAAATCTCCTATTGTCATATTTCCTAAACCGATATCACCACCAGGAAAACCAACCATTGCTGCGAAACTCAAAACCACTGTTGAATCTAAGAAGTCAGATTCTAATACACCTAAAACAAAACTCTCACCAGAAAAACCACCTGTCAAAAAGCAGAATACAAAATCCTCATCATCACTGCCAACCTTGACTGAAACAATTGTTGATGTAACAAATGTTTCACCATATGTTAAGACAACAACGGTTGAGACACCAGTTGTTTCAACAGTTGTTAGTCAATCCACTGAATCTACGCAATTTCAATTTCCATCACAATCAATCCTTACAGTCATGGCACCTTTTTCTTCCCTAACTCCTCCTTCTCCAAAATCTGTTTACACAAGAAAGAGAAAATTCATGGTGCATGAATAAGAGAAGGAAGAAAAAGATATACCCGCACCAATTCCGTTATAAGCTACTCCGTTCATTCAAACTTCACCCAAACCATTCGTCCCACCTCCATCAACAAAGATCAACCCATTGGCAGTAATTTTCCCTCTGGAACTGCTTGCAGTTTAAGATGAAATGACTCAATTTTACACAGAGGATGATCCATCTAAAAGAACCTTCCCATCTCTTCAGGGATTCGAAACTCCAAAGAATATTTATGAATATCTGAAGCTAAAGGGCAAGCAAGCAGAAGATAAGGCAAATGAAGAGTGTAAAGGGCTAGGAGACATTAATTTATCAGCTCGCATGCAACATTGGCTTGGTGAAGTCAAGAAGTTAGAAGATTTTGCTAGTGACCTGAGTAAGAATATGTCAAATCTGTCACCAAATGTTGAGCTAGAAAAGACATTAAGAAATGATTTCTTAAACACTATCATGGAAACTAAGCCCTACGAAGCCTACAGATCTGATTTCAAAGACTAGCCCCTTGAGGCTCTTAATGAGGAAGTTAATAGAATTGAAAAGATGAATAAAGATCCTCAAATGCCAAAATCTGCTCCCAACTGGAAATCATACAAAAAGGTTGAAGTGGATGAAGTGTTGAAGTATAAGAGAATGAAGGCAGAACTTGTAGCAGCTAAGGTTGGGACTGCTAGACAAATTGGAAAATGGACTAAGCATTCTATTGATCGAGCTTACAGTAGGTTAGAAGAGCGAAGAAAGACAGATCCATCCCTTCCTAAAAAGCCAGTATACAAAGATGAAAGGACTGTTATACGTCGGCAGACCGTTACATCTAAAAAGCTGTTCTCATCAGCAGATGTATCCATCACTGCCTTGAACCAAAGAAAAAGACAACAACTGATGGATGAGGAAGATGAAAATAGGTATGCTAAGCACAGAAAAGAGTCTATCAGAAATCAGTTACGATATGGATTGGATGATGTTTCGTTGCAATTACAAGCTCAAGTTGCTCAAACACTTCAGAAGTTGGCAAGCAGGCCTCAATCGCCAAACTCCTCTCAAATAAAACTTCTCCCAAGAAACCCATCATACCCAAAAATACTAAAGTGGAAGTCTGACAAACAGACCCATGAATTGAATTTGATCAAGTATGATGGTAGTGTTGAAAAGATATCAAGAGAGAATGCATTTGTTCTGAATCTAGTTGACCTCCAAGATCTTTTTAACCTTCAACTTGATAGGGATGAAGATGATACTGATTCCTTGGATTTTGAGCTCCAATTCAAAGGGCAAATCCGGGAAATGTTGATGAGACAATAAAGATCTGCTGATTTCTAAAATCTGCTGATTCCCATATTTAGTTTTGCTGAAAGTTGTTAAGGCAGGTGATTCTGTGTTTGTAGTTAACGTTTGTTGAACTTTAAGTTGTATTCAAATTCTATGAAGTACATATGTCTATAAGCAGTTTATATTGTGTTTTTGGGTAAACAGTTAAATTGTATTTAACTGATATATTAACTGATAATCTATGTTTATAGTTGTCTTTTAGCTATAATAGATAACACGTTTTGGTACAATATCTATGCACGTATCTATATAATGGATAACATTTTTTAGGAAAGTCTCTTGGAAAGCAACAGAAGTTTTTAACAGTTAATAGACAACAGTAGTTTGCTATCAACATAATGGAATTGTTGTTGAATAAACCTATTGACCATTAGTGTATATCAATTTTATAATTCTGCACTAATTATTTTTTACTCTCTGTCAATATGGGCTATGCATGGTTTTCTAAGAAACGACCCGTGTTTGCACACAGGTCTTACCGCTAATTATATATAATAAATGAAAGTTATTTGGCCACGTGTCAGTAGATGAGGGCTACCTTTTTCCCTTTTCCCGCCAAACAGTACCACTGCCCTCTTTTATCTATCTCATCTCTCATTTAGGGCTTCCCCACTTTCTCTCTCGCTCTGCTCTATTCCGATCTTAACAGATGTTCAGATCAACGCTCTGAATCAAGGTTAGATTATCAATAACTTCCATTAAGCATACTGTTTTTGTCATTCTATAAGTGTCAATCTTTGTTTTCATTGTTCACTCATTCGATCTTCATGCGTCTTTACCTAGGGTTTCTTGATATTCTAGCCCTAACCAGGTAAGTGTGCAAGAAAACTGTGTCACTATTTCTTCAAATAATGATACACTTTCCCTCTTCTTCTTCTTCTTCTTCTTCTTGAATTTCAGCCCATACCTATTACTCCTTTTTTGTTGTTGTTTTACAGTATTTTCAGCTCATTTAACCCAAATTTGTTGATGTCAACTCCATATTATTGAACAGATCTAAACCAAAAACAAGTAGAGAAGGTATGGCAGTTGTACATATAATCCAATGTTACATGCTTGATAACGTGTTCATGACGATTACGATTTTTGAATCAGGTATACCACCCTACCAACCGACGAAGACGTTGAGTTGAATAGTTAGTTGTGCTTCGGCTAGGGTTCTGCTAGGAACTTGATGACGGAGATGATCGAAGGTTGTCGGCTCTGTGGCCTACAGTTCTCTTGGTTAATTTTTTGTCAGGTTTGCTGTTCAATTTTGAGGTTCACTTATCTAATTTTCATTTTATTTTTAGACTTCTATATGATTTTGAGGTCGATTGAATGATTATGTTGTAATGGATTTGAGGTTTAGGGTTAGTTATAAATATATTTTTTTCATTTTTCCATCTTGAGTTTTAGGTTAGGGTTTGTTTTATTTTTGGGCTTCTATATGATTTTGAGGCCGATTGATTGGTGACTTGCTATTGTTGTTTGCTGTTGTTTGTTAATTAGGCTGCTGACATCACTGACCGACTCCAACGACATCGAAAGGTTGTACGACTATGACGACCAACTCAAAGATTCGAACAAAAAATATCAGGTGTTTGGTTTCATTTTTTCTATGTTTTACTTATTTTCATATTATGAAATTTGTGAAATAAGGTAAAAATGGCCATTCTAATTACCTGAAGATTGCGTATGATATCCTTTTAATTTTAATCTCCCAACAAGTTTTTTGGTTTGTTTCTTTGTTCTTTGATTATTTGTTAGATGTACAGATTCTATAAAATGTAGTTAAGAGCCGCACATAAATCTGACCAGTTATGGTTTTGGCAAGTATCGGTAAATTGTTGATCCTTTTGTTAAGAGCCGCACATAAATCAAGTAATTGTTATTCTTTTGCTAATTGTTAATACACTTTGTAATCAGTTCTTCTTCTTCTTCGTTATTTCATATAATATAATGATTTGTTATACAACTACCTGATTTCATATTTCATTACGATTTGTATGCTTTTAGGGTTTAATTTCATATTGGTCATCACATTAATCGTGAGTACTCAAGAATATTGGAGGGTTGAATTAGTTTTATTTTGGCTATTTTTGGATGATTTCATCCATTTCTTTAAATATTTCATGATCGAAGATGCAGTTGAAGGTATCTTTTGAGTGAAATGAATGCTGATTTATCAGAAGATGCAGTTGAAGGTGTTATGGGCCATTTTCTGAACATATATCCTGACTAATGTTCTGCTTTTGATTGTTTATTTGTGATCAGGATACCGGATCAGGATATTGGTAACATCCTGATGTGATATCCTGGTAATGACTAATTTAACCACGTGCATATTAGAAGGTGCGGGTCCCTAACGGTCAAGTGGACCTCTTCTCCTTCAGACTCGGGCAAACCAGTTATATGAGAGACGTTGAACCCGGAAGAAGTGGACTACAACGTTCACTTGAGGAATATTCGAAGCATCCCGGTTTAATAGGATAGTTAGTTGATTTCGTTTAACTATAAATAGATTGATCGGATCAGATTAAGTCACTCACTCTCTTTCGCACACTTTACTCTCTAGCTACTAGCAATCACTACACACAAACACTTGTACTCAAATTACATTGTAACACCTAGTTGATCCGCATCATATCCTGCACTGTATCCTGATATTTGAAGTAATAGAAGAACAAGGCAGCTGCGATTGTCAGCTACCGAGGTTTTATGCCGGCGATCTAGATTGATCAAGGGCTTTCCTCGTACATCTCGTGTCACCTTGTTGGTGCATATGTCTGTCGACTTCGTCTTGTATCGAGTCTTGTATTGTATTAGATAGATCAGGGCACGCAAAACGAGAAAAGTGTGTTTGTGGGTATTTCGCACGAAATAACACATAGGTTATTTCGTACGAAATTAAGTGGTAATTTCGCAAGAAATTAGATTTCGTATGAAACTAATTTCGCTTGGGCTGTTCCGTGCGAAATTAGCTCTCCTATAAATACCTTTGATGCCTTGTCATTTGTAATTTTCCGGTTTCAGTACCGAACTGCTGCCGAAGTGTCTACTCGCTGTAATTCTTTGTTAAATCAATCAAAAGACAGTTTAAAGTGAATATCTAGCTGAATTGGACTTGATACGTTTGTTTCCGCCTCTCGTACTTAGCAAAAACTCTTCTGATTGACTCGTTCGGGTCAGAAAACGATCCTACAAGTGGTATCAGAGCTCAGGAGGAAGAGTTCATACCATTTCAGCTGAAAATTCTGATTTCTACACCTTCTTTTTAAAAAATTAGCAAGTTTTCACGGACAAAATGACTTGAAATTTACACATAATGTGCGAAACAGTGTTTTAACAAATCCTAGAAAGTTTCAGTTCTTAAAACGGCTTAAAACCTAATCAATTTTGGCAAAAACAGCTCGAGATGATGACATCAGCAGTATTTCGCACGAAATAAGCCTTATTTCGGACCAGATTGGAATTTCGTTTGAGAAGTTCCACACGAAATCAGTTATTTCGCATCAAATTGTAATTTCGTTTGAGTATTTCACACGAAATCAGTTATTTCGCATCAAATTGTAATTTCGTTTGAGTATTTCACACGAAATCACCTATTTCGTTTGAAAGGGTGTTATTTCGCATGGAAATAGTGATTTCGCACAGGATTGGTTATTTCGCTTGAAAGGGTATTTCGTTTGAAGGTTATTTCATTTGAAAGATCAAGTTTAGAAAAATTTTGAAACCGAATCATGGAAGAGGAATTTTATAACGCCTTTGCTTCCCTGATTACTGTTGCTCAGAGCGCTATGTTAGAATACGAAACGGGGACTATGCAAAAACCGCCAAAACTCATGAATATCGAGGAGTATAAAGGATGGGAAGAACGGTTTGAGAATTGGGTTCAAGCAAATTATTTGGATGCTTGGGAATGTGTTGAGACGAAATATGTTAGACCGATGACTGATGATGAGGAGGTGATTGCAATTAAAGATCTTAGTGCTAAAGATAAAAATTAATATAAAGACGAAAAGATGATGACGAGTTTATTGCATCAAGCTGTTAAGGAAGATATCTTGGTTTTATTGCAACACAATGGAACTGCTTATTCAATTTGGAAAACTTTAAAATCAAAGTTTGTTGGAAGTAAAGAAATGATTAAAAACAAGAAATCACTTTCGAAGAAAGAATTTGATCTTTTTCGTGGTTTGAGAACTGAGAGCACCAAGCAGATCATCGAAAGATATTGCAATCTACTAGTCAACATGAAGAGGGTGAGCATCACAAAAGATAATGAAGAATTGATTGAGAAGTTGGCCGATGCTTTGCCACAAGAAACTTGGGGCACATATCTTATGATGTTGAGAAATAAAAAAGATTTTGGGAATCTAACACTGAGTAAGTTCATTGAGAAGCTTGAAGCTCAAGAGATGGAACAAAGGAAGATATCAAGAATGAAAGATTTTGATGGTGAACAAGATATCGGACTTTACTACAAAGGAGGTATCAGTGATAAGACCAACATGTCACCAAAGGTTGAAACTGCATTCAATGCTAAAAGTTCATTTGGAGGGTCATCTAAAGGATCTAACAGCAAAACTGGTTCTTCTTCATATCCATCATATGATCCAAACTTTTCAACAACAAAGAATGGAAAGAAGTTACAATGCAACATGGTATTAGATCTTGAAAATGGTCAAAACTACACAGAGGAGGTTGCAAAAGGTCACATGTCTTTGTTGGTAACTGTGTTAGAGTCATATGAGAGTTTAGTAGCAGGAAGGATCGGGAATCCAATGTTGACAAAAGAGGATTACGATCAGATTGATGCTGAGGAGATGGAATTAATGGATATAAAGTTGTGTTTGGCGAGTGTGTTGAGAAGAGCTGAGAAGTTTAAACAAATTACGGGAAGAGATGATTTCCATGATGCAAATGTTTCTACTTTAGGTTTTGATAAATTTAAAGTTACTTGTTTTCGTTGCAGGGAAAAAAGACACTTCAAAAGAGAGTGCACAAATCGCGAAGCAAGTGGAGCTCAAAATCCGTTCAACAACAATGATTATTATCGGAAAGCAATCTATCATCAAGTTGCTCCACAACCACAAACCGCTCATGCCAGGAAGGAGATTTAAGAATCATCAAAGAGAGCTTGTATGGTGAATCAAGAAGATAAAAAATCATCAAAAGGATTCAGTTGGGACAAATATGTTTCAGCTGATAGTAAAGCATGTCTGATAAATCAAGATGATGAAAAATTACCAGAGGGGTTTAGCTAGGAAAATTTTAGTTGGGATAATTATTGTCCGGAGAAAGAGATTTTAAAAGTCAAAGCTTTTGTTGCTCGAGTTGCTGAAGACAGTGATAATGATGATGATGATTATTATGCAAGAAGAATGGAAGAGCATTTAAGAATGCTAGAGGAGAGTGACAGTGATAATGAAAAAACTAAAAAGAAAAAGAAGAAAGTTAAAAAACCTGTCAGCAGTGATGATGAAGAAGTTCCTATGATAAGAAAGAAAATAAAAGACATTCTAGTTTTTAAAGTTGAAGTAGAAGCTGATGCACAAAAGATTCCTGTGAAATGTGAAAACTGTGAAGCAGTGAAGAAGCAAAACAGTACTTTGATTCATAACATGAACAGATTGAAAGAATCCTATGATGTTCTAAACAAAGCAATGAATCAGTACAATCAAACAAGTAGTGAACAAACAACAGCCATGAAAACACTTCAAGGAGCTTTCATGACAAAGCAGAAAGTTGTCAACAATTATATTGAAAAGTGTGCTGTGTTGGAACAGAAATTGGAAACACAGAGGATTGAAACAGAGAGATTAAACAGGTTATTAAAAAGTTACTCATGTACTTCTTATGTTATTGACATGATTTATCCAACCCTTGAAGGCATGAAGGCATTTGATGAAGAGGAAGTATCTGAGGAAAAGACTTCTGAAAAGAAGAAGGATACTGAAGTAAAAATTTCTGGTAAGAAACAAAGTGCCAGTTACAACAAGTGTCCACCCCCGCTTGAAAATGGATATTCTACATGAAATCCAAATTCAAAAAGAGTTAAAAAGGCAACCAATTTATAGTGGGAGTCTGAGTCTTCAGAAAATTTTCCAGACAACATCGATGTCACTTTCACATCGTCTGACACTGATCATGAGTCCGAATTAATAAAGAAAGTGGTCGATCAGGTGTTGGATAACGATGAAACAGAGGAGTCAAAGTCGGAGTCAAACTCAGAGTCAAAGTCTGACAAGTCAAAGTCAACAGTCAAAAAGGACAAAGGGGTTTATAATAAAGATTTTTTGTTATCAAAATCTAATTTGAATGACGAACTGTTCAAAGTAGCATATACTTTGAATGATTCTGACAAATTATATTCTGATGAAGAATTTCCAATAAGAGGTGTTAAATCAGAAATGATAAAAAAAGGTTTTCAAACTAACAGAAATTAATATTTCTGAAATAAAAAATGTAAATTTTTCTGAAAAACCTAAAAAGTACACCTCAAGAGATCAACAAAGGTTAAACAAGAAAAAAGGTTACAATTCTGGTTCTGTTTTTCAAAAGAAACCAAACCATAATGGTAATTTCAAAAGGAAAGGTCTTGGATTTATTCCACCAAAAAATCATAAAAATGAAAAAAGTTATAAACCAAAAATTGTATTTGTTTCAGGAACATCATCTGAAGAAGAAAAGGAGCAATTGTTCAGAAAGCAGACGAACAAAGAATTCCTTGCTAAGAAGAAATGAAGAAGGAAGTTGTTCTGAAAAAGGAGACAAGAACTTGTTTTTAATGCAAAACAGTTGGCCATATTGCCAGAAATTGTCCTAAGACAATACATACAAAACAGGGAGTCTCTGAAAAACTGAAAGAAAAGATTGTTGAGAATGAACCATCAACCAAACAATTTAAAGTTTTAAAAAATTCAAAGTTTGAGGTTGGTGAATGTTCAAAGAGTTTTTACAAAAGAAAAGTGAATCTTGACAACCACAAATGGGTTGTTAAGAAATCTGATGATAGTTCTAGGAATGATTGTGATTCATCAAAATCAGAGGAGCTATCGTCTGGCGATGAATCTGATTTCACAAAATCAGAAGAGCCACAAGGTGTGATGAAAGAAGAGAAATCAGTTCCGCCATTGGATGATGCAAAGTTTCCACCATTACGGGCTGAGAATTTAAAATCAGAAAATTGGCAAAGTTGAAATTTCAAATCAATTTTTTTTTCTGAAAAGAAAGAATTCGATGTTGAAAAAGCCTTTAACCCCACAATTCATAATATTTTTGGAAAAATGATTGAAGGGAAAGTCAAAGGGGTAAAGGAATTCTATGAGAAAAAGATGAAAGGAAAGAAACCGAGTGTTGATAACTCGGAATCTCCCAAGGTTTGTCAGGCTTGGGAGAGTCTCTCTAACTGAAAACCTGACTTGCTGGAGCACCCAAGTTGGTAATCGCGGAGCATGAATCGGCATCTTTCTTGAATTGAAAATTGAAAATTTTTCACAAGTATGACTTGCCGGAACTCCCAGGTTTGTAAGTGTGGAGTAGGAATCGGCATTTTGAGACTTCAACCTACAAGTGGTATTTGTTGGTAAGCAAACCGACAAGTGGTTGAAAGATAGGGTTTACCTACAAGTGGTTAATCAAGGTCATTAAGTTGAACTTGATTTAACTTTCATTCAAATGATTGGAAAACAAAGTGATGATCACATCCCCATTTTTACAAGTGGTAAAATCAACAAAACTAATTTTCCGGAAAACCCATTTTGATTAAAATAAACTTAAGTGTTTTGAAATCGTAATGGGAAAATAGTTTGTTATAAGGGGGAGTTCTGATTCTTTATGCCAAGTGGATGGCGAATTGAAGCAATTCACAACAGTTGTCACTTTACTTTGTATAGTTTGTTTTCAAATTTTCCTGAAAAATCAAAATTGAAACATATTTTGATTTTAGGGGGAGTAAAAATTTGTGAAATTTCAAAAATTTGAAAAACCCAAAAACATGATAAAATTCAAAATGAGTTTTGTTGTGAAAAAGAGGAAATAATAGTACATCAGTGGACATTCACGGCATGCTAAAGAATTGGAGAGTCAAAATGTGATAAACGGTCTCACTGATGATATGCCAGTAGGTTTTTACACACTTAGTAGATTGTGTCGAGATATAAACCTAAATTTCAAACTTACTTATCTCATAGGGAACATCTCTCGGATATATGGGTAACCCCCGAAATCTTGTTTGAAAGACCCCTCTTTCTGAGATACTAGGTCTTTATGCTTAGTGATATCTGGGATATTATCCCGGGACTTCTGATTTTGCGGAAGCAATGGCCTAGTCCCCGTATAATACTTTCTGCTTGCTTGAAATATAGCACCCCCCTCAGCATAAAAAATGATAAAACATTGAAAAATGCTAATCATGTGTTGTTGAAGAAGAGATTCTCTAAATGGAACACACCTAAAGTCGAAGCCATCATCTCTTTGATTTTGCGGAAGCAATAGCCTGAGCTCTAATGGCCCTCGCATTTAACCCTTTACAAATATCATCTAGGTATACTCACCTGTAAGACTGAATATTGAGATCTGGATACGGGAGTATATTCTGAGGTGGGACACGCGAATGCGTTTAAG
This sequence comes from Helianthus tuberosus, assembly GCA_030545235.1. Taxonomy (NCBI): domain Eukaryota; kingdom Viridiplantae; phylum Streptophyta; class Magnoliopsida; order Asterales; family Asteraceae; genus Helianthus; species Helianthus tuberosus. The sequence continues at coordinate 66,961,274 of CM060430.1, forward strand.
TCTCTAAAACATTAATCTCGTATCTTGAAACAGTTGAAATTTGTGTGAAAATTTAAGTGGATCAGTATACTGACAATCTAAGCGAATCGTTTAGAACTTCAAATGTTTATAGCTTAATGGTGTTGGTGATTTGTCTCAGAAACTGATATGATCCTCTTACACAAACTCAAAAAAATATTGTTTGTATATTTTTTCTTTACTATTTTTCGTTAAAATCAAAAATCCAAAAATATTTTAGCATGTTTTAGCATAATATTTTGAAATTTCAAAAAGATTTTTGACAACTGATATTGATGAGCTGATTTTCAAAATTCCGGGTGCTAAACATGATGAACAGATTTGGGAGAGTCTGTTTAAATTGAGAAAAAAGATTTGAATATCTTGCCCACAAGTGGTCATTAGAAGTTTTTAAATGATAAATCATTCTATTCATACAAGTGGTTCATCAGAGATTAAAATTGTAAAATCATTTATTGATTGATTGATTCCTGCAAGAGGTTTTAAATCATTTTTTTTAAATTAGTTTAGTTTCTACAAAGTGGTAAGCAAAGAACCTAAATTTGTCAAATTTTAAATTTGTGAAATTTATTGTGAGGTAGAGATTGTGCAGGTAAGCCAGGTTTTGAACCTGAGCAGGATGTGAGCCAGGTCACGATCTTGAACCTGTGGAAGCCAGACTGCAATCCCAAGCACAATTTAAGGGGGAGTCTGAAGTTATTTGATCAAGAGAAGATATAGCCAGGTCGAGATCCTGAAAAAGAAGAGAAGAGAAAGATTGAGGATATTTTACATTGTTAGATATTTCGGGAGAAGTCGAGAAGACTGATAAAGACGGAAGATTGAAGACTCGACACCGAATACTTCGTCAACATCCAAGGGGGAGTCTGTTGGTGCATATGTCTGTCGACTTCATCTTGTATCGAGTCTTGTATTGTATTAGATAGATCAGGGGACGCAAAACGATAAAAGTGTGTTTGTGGGTATTTCGCACGAAATAACACATAGGTTATTTCGTACGAAATTAAGTGGTAATTTCGCATGAAATTAGATTTCGTATTGTTGGTGCATGTTTGTGACAACAGCTTAGATTTGGTCTTTAGATATCTTGTAATTAGATAAACGATAAACATTTAGCGGGTTTAGCTTTGTATTAGTGAGATAATAGAGTTTGGGCTAAACAAAACCCAATTAGGGTGATGGGGGCGAATTGGGCTTGTCCAATTCGCAGTCCATGATGTTTAACCTTGGCCCAAGTAGTAACCTTGTGTTATATAAACAAGGTTAGGCTTTAGGGTTTAGGTTAATCAGCCAAAACAGAATTAGTGAGAATTTCGTGATAGCATCTAGGGCTTGGACGAAATTGATAGGGTTTGATTGATTGTAAAACGTTTGTTTGGATAATCAATAGAAACCCGGGTTGAAAGTGATTTGCTGTTTCTGTTCTTCTACTTGTTTCTGTGATATTCTGATCAAGAGGATTCCGCACTCTTGATTGGAAAGACAATTCTGTGAAAGATCCACACGTTAAGGGGAACTACAATTGGTATCAGAGCGTTAGGCTCTTGAAAGCTCGGTTCAGAATTGTTGCTGCAGAAAAGGGCTGATTTTCGGGTTGTTTTGGAAATTTTCGAAAATTTTAACTTTTTAAGACCTAGGGTTTCGAAATATTGGTGGCTGATTTTTGAAATTTTTTAAGTGTTTGATCTGTTTGCATATTTAATTTTGCTGTATTAGTGTTTTTGGTTGCATGTTTGGTTGATTCTTGAAGAATTTTGGCTGAAAAGGCTTGAAGATTCGAAGATTGTTCTTCGTGTTCTTCATTAAGTTCATCATTTTTTTTGACAAAAGTTGCTGATTTGCTTGTTTGATCTTGCAGGAAATTGATACGAAATCAGGATAAAATCTGCAAAATTCAGAAAAGATTGAATTTCCAAACTTAAAGACCAGCGAAATTAACTGTGCTAGCGAATTTAACTGATCTACGAAGTTGTTGGCGAAATTAAAATCCAAAGGCGACTTTGGTAACCGTGTAATTGTCCACAGCGAAATTACCACGGTTTTCAGCGACTTTAACGGTCGTCGTAATAGCGAAATTGACCAGCGAATTTGCTAGCGAAATTGATCATCGGACTTGGCAGCAAAATTAACTTGTTCAGTGAAATAACCAGCGAAATTGGACAAATTACTGACCAGCGAAATTAAGTAGTCTTCCAGCGAAATTAAGCAGTCTTTCAGCGAAATTAGCAGCATAATTAAAAAGGTGGAATATTTTCTGGCAAGCGTAAGGAAAAATTAACGTTTTTGAAAATAGTAAGTGATCTGTAGCTCATCTGCTGAAACTGTTTGCACCGTTAGATTCCTTGCATTTTTAGGGTTTTTGACAATCCCGAATACGGTTTTTGACATTATATATCATTAGATTTGTCTTTTCAAGACGATTCTAAAGGTGTAATTTGGTAACCACCGTTTTCGGAGATATTTTGTACGGTTTTTATCGGTACGGTTACGGTAAAACGTGTTTAAAGATGGTCAGAATGGATAAGTTCAATGAGACTGTTAAGAATTGGCCAAAGCTTGCAAATGTTAAAGAGTATGCTGTTTGGAAGGAGGAGTTTGAATCAGTTGTGAAACGTGAGGATTTTAGAATGTGGTGTTGTATGATTGATGGATATGTTGCTCCTACACGTCGTGTCGAAGGAAGGGTTATAGTGATGTCTTATGACAAGATGGATGAATCTGAGAGACAGGTGGTTGAAGCTGAGAAGAAAGCTTTAGCTGCGATAAAGATGTCCTTACCTGATAGCATCAAGCATACCGTTACGAAGTACACTAATTCAAAGGATATGTGGGATGCGTTAGAAAAGAAGTATCAAGGAAATGAAGATGTTAAAAGGAATAAAGCTGCGAGCTCTACATCTCGAGAAGGTTCAAATGATTGTAGTGTTCATCTGGAAGATAATGAGCATGCCACTCAGGCATTCATGGCAGAAGTAGTGCAAGTTGATGAGGCTGAAACTATTGTGAGTGATGCTGAATCTGAAGTGAAAAATGCTGAAGCTCAAGTGGAGAATGCTGAAGCTCAAGTGGAGAATGCTGAAGCTCAAGTGGAGAATGCTAAAGCAAAAGTGGATGCTGAAGTCGAGAAAGAGAGTGAAGCTGAACAGGTTGTTGCTGATGAAAATACAGAAGTTCATGAGGAAAAGGTACAATCTAATTCTGTATGTTTGAGATGTCGTGAACTACAGGGTGAGGTTGACAGGTTGTCAACACAAAACCAAAGTCTGGTAAGTGAGATGTCTAACATAAAAGAAGCGAATTTTTTTTCTAAAAGAAATGAATCTACATACTTGAAGAAGATAAGAGGTTATGAAGCTGAAATTGAAGCTTTAACTTGCAAATTGAATGAAAAACTTCAAGTCATAGATTTAGCTCATGACATGATGGCTGAGAAAACAAAAGAGATTTCTGAAAAATGCAAAGAGTTGTCAGATGCACAACTCAAAATTTTTGAACTTGAAAAGAAATTGAGTCAATTCAGAGATTCGTCTTTTGTAATGAAACACATGATGGGTGGGTTAAAGAAGAGTAATGACAAGACCAGTGTAGGCTTCCAGGGCTTTAATGAAGTTCCACCTCCTCTTAGTCATGACTATTCATTCCTGCCTAGTGAAGATGAGCTAGCAAACTTTATGGCATCTGCACCAAGTAGTTTCGGATCCACCTCAAGTCAAGGTGATGGATCTGAGAATGATGAGACTAAGAAAAACAATAATAGTGCACCTTTGAAAAAGAAAAATTCACCGCCTAAGAATAAAAATCAAGCTTTTGTTAAAAAGATTAATTTTGTTCAAGGTAGTGATATGAAAAATGAAACAACTGTTATTGAAAATGAATCAAATGTAGAGTTTGCTAAAAATAAGAGCATAGAAAAATCTGAAATCAAGCAAACTAAACAAGGTTCATCCAAGGGATCATCACCATCTGATAAGGGATCTACCTCAGAGACTCCAGCTAAGAAGTCTTCGAAAAAGAGATCGTGCTTCAAATGTCACGTCAAGGGACATGTAGCAAGCTGCTGTCCTAACAAAAAGAGTGAAGCACAACTTAGTGAAAAACAGAGAGGGAAATTACCAGTGAAGGAAGGTGATAGTGAGGAGAAAGGCTCAAATTCTCCAAAGAAATCTGCTCCTAAGCAACCAGAAAATGTTGCAGTTGGTGAAGATAAGGCTGAAAAAGGAACTCCACAAGTTCCTCGTTTTCAAAGAAATCAACCAAGATTTCAGCCTAGATCTCCACCAGGCAGATACGAGAGACCTAGAAGCAGTTCACCAAGAATGAACAATTTTAATTCTAATAATTTCAGAAGTCAAGGTCAATATCAAAATCGATACCAAAATAATGGTGGTCGAACTTTTTATAACAATGGCTTTAGAAATTATAACAATCAAGCTTCTTGGAATCAAAATTCAAGATACCCAAATCAAAATATCCAAAGGTCAAATAGTCCAAATACGTATAGGAACCCTCAGGACCAAAGACCTAGTGGAAATCAAAATCAAATTCCATCAACAGGTCTGAGATCCAAGACTCCAGTTAGGAGTAATGGATATTGGATGGATGTTCCAGTGGTTGGTGAATTTGGATGACCCAAGACCATTAAGGCTTGGGTCCCCCAATCTAACTAATTTCTTAGTTGGTGTGTGCAGGAGCTGCTAAGGAGGATTATCAACTTATGTTGATAGTGGCTGCTCTAGGCACATGAAGGGGGGTGTGAGATTGTTGATATATATATATTGATTGATTTGATTTGAAGTTCAAAGTGCTGAGTCTACACAGAAGATAACCTGGCAGATCTTTATACTAAAGCATTTGACAGGGCTCGCTTTGAACATTTAGTCGAACTCAACGGGATGAGGAATCCTGAATAACTGGTTTTTCATAAGAATTTTGTAAATAGTTTACTGCTTTTCTTAAAAAAAAACAAAAATACAAAAACATTGAAAAATCAAAAACATAAAAAAAATAGAAAATCAAAAATGAGTTATCACTGTGTGAAAAAGAAGAAATGATAGTACATCAGCAAGTTAGACTGTCACACTGAAACTGAAATTAAATTGCTTAAGTGTGATAGCAGCTTCATCATATGATGTACCCGTAGGCAAAAAGCATGAAATAATCAACTTACCAATGTGATATAAACATAAATGAAATGAATATGAGTGGGGAACACATCAGTGGTGTATGGTTTAATGACCTTAAATCTTGCGTTGATAGATTGCCAAAATCTGAAGTTTTGGGTCTTTATACTGTTATTTCATCTGGGGATATCTTGGCTGTCTTTCTGTTCAGAACTAAAATTGTACATGACCCCAGGAAAGAAAGTCACTTGAAATTAGCTCATTTCTATTTGAATGTCTGTATGTTGTCCCGATACACACAATTTTGATCTGATTCTGAAATCTTCTCTGAAACAAGTCGTGTACCTCCTCTGCTGCGTCCAGATATATGCTGACCTGGAGGTGCTAGGCAACGACAGCTTCTGCTGCATCCAGATACATGCTGACCTAGCTGTACGTTGTCGCACTATAGATCTAATACACCCGAAAGAGGCCCTCAAGTGCCCAAATGAAACCCAAGAAACCTATATCAAACTGAGAAAAACTCATTTGATCTGTATATTATACCATCTCTGCTAAAGATCTATTCTGTTCTCTTCTCAACCTATTCCCAGTTAAGATTTCAGAAATCTGGATTGGACTTGTGAAATATGTGGTAGGGAAGATACTTGCATGATAGAGTGTGTTGTTTATATTTCCAGGATTTGATTAGTATTTATTTGGGTGTTCATAGTTAAGCAATCAAAACATGATAAAACAGATTATATGCAGACCTAGGCACTGTCAGGATATCTTAAAGGATGACATCAGTATACTCACCTACTACGATGAATCTTTGTTCATACCTTGATCGCGGGGGTATATCCTGAAGTGGGACACACTAATATATCAGTAATTAATATTACCTTAACGTATCATACGGTAATGGTACTTGAAATGTTCATGCATTTTGTTTAAGAGGACAAACATACTGGTAATCGTCTTGAACTGCTTTTCACGAAAAATTAAATAAAGAATTATCTAATAGTGTGAAAACAGTTTGATTGTGCTGATATGATCTTCTTACCAGTGATTCTCAGAAAAATAGAGTGTTTATTTCTTTTGTATTTAATTGCTTTCAGAAAATATAAAAATCCAAAAATAGTGTCTTTTTCTGTTTAAAATTCTTAACGTACGGAAAACTATATTCTTGGAGGAATTGTTACTGATAGGGGGAGACGGTGTTAGAAAGTGAGTTCAAAATTTTAAATCATGCGGGTTATAGGGTGTGTGATTAAAAAGTTTTGCGTGTTGCTGAATTTGGAAAATGCTTAATCTGTGATACAGTTTAACTATCTCTTGAATAATAATAATTTATTTAACTTTGTTGAAAAATTCTTATGGTTTCTCGAGATGTTTGTTTTATAGTATACAGATTGAAGCAGTGTGTTGCTGTGAAGATGAGAGTTTGATTGGATGCATGGTAGAACCTCCTTTCTACAGTGCAGACAAGACTGAAGAGTTTGAAGATTGCTATATAAATGCTGAACTGGAGTTTACTCAAACGCTAAAGTTTTTGAAGATTTGGTGATTGGATGCATCAGCTTAGGGGGAGTCTGTTGCTGACAGAAGCTATTGAAGCTGAAGCTATCCAAAGACCAAAGACAGTGCAAGAATACATGAAGATTGCAAGATGACTGAAGACAAAGTTATTTTATGAAGCTATTGTCAAGGGGGAGTTTGTTGGTGCATGTTTGTGACAACAGCTTAGATTTGGTCTTTGGATATCTTGTAATTAGATAAACGATAAACAGTTAGCGGGTTTAGCTTTGTATTAGTGAGATAATAGAGTTTGGGCTAAACAAAACCCAATTAGGGTGAAGGGGGCGAATTGGGCTTGTCCGAAATTGATAGGGTTTGATTGATTGTAAAACGTTTGTTTGGATAATCAATAGAAACCCGGGTTGAAAGTGATTTGTTGTTTCTGTTCTTCTACTTGTTTCTGTGATATTCTGATCAAGAGGATTCCGCACTCTTGATTGGAAAGACAATTCTGTGAAAGATCCACACGTTAAGGGGAACTACACGTATGAAACTAATTTCGCTTGGGCTGTTCCGTGCGAAATTAGCTCTCCTGTAAATACCTTTGATGCCTTGTCATTTGTAATTTTCTGGTTTCAGTACCGAACTGCTGCCGAAGTGTCTACTCGCTGTAATTCTTTGTTAAATCAATCAAAAGACAGTTTAAAGTGAATATCTAGCTGAATTGGACTTGATACGTTTGTTTCCGTCTCTCGTATTTAGCAAAAACTCTTTTGATCGACTCGTTCGGGTCAGAAAACGATCCTACACACCTTTTACTCTTTTGCTCATTGTTTGATCGTAGATACAGCTTTATATCCTGGGCTGTATCCTGAAACTGTTTTTGCAAATAACCTGATTAACATATTTTCGGCACACATTTCTAGCACACTACCTCACTTAACTAATTTGATCACTTAATTGCTTCGGTAATTTTTGACCAAAACAATTTGGCGCCCACCGTGGGGCAAGTGGTGCTATTTCTACTAAAAGCTTTTGCAAAATCATTACTTGGTTTTCTATTTTCAAAACTTTTTGCTACACTATTTTCAATGGCCTCAAGATCAAACATGAGCTCTTCCACTATGTCTGCTACAACCTCTGCAACAATTGGTTCGGTGCTTCCACGACCTCCTCCAAGAATGCAAGCCTCTTCACAGGGAACTGAAAGTCATGTGGCTCGGGATGTTATCCCTGCTCGCAATGTCCAGGGATCCGGTCCTGTTTTGGCTTCTAACGAAGAAATTCTGAATTTGTTTGGTAGTGTACAGGAACAGATGAGGCAACAGCAGGAAACTAATCAGATGCTGATAAGAGATATACAACTCTTGAAATCTGGCCCGAGTGGACCCGCTGAAGATACTGTCACTCCCTTGCAACCCAGGGCTTTGAACTTCAGTTCTGTAGTTTATACTGAGGATAACCGGGGGAATAATGTGCCTAGTCATTCCCAGAATCATACTCCTGAGATACCCTCTTCAGTAAGAGTATCAACTGTGAGAAGCTCAGGATATGCTTCAGGATATGGCCAGAATCCCCAAGCTGGCAATGTATCCAATAATAATAATACTCTTGCTACTAATGGTGTTGGATCTTTGCAGGATGCAGGTATGACATCAGCATTTTCCAGGGAGCTCAAAAAACTGAAGGACATGATATCCAGTGTACCTGGAGTGGTTCAGCCAATTCCTGAAGTATCCCAGGACAGCCACAAGATATCCCGGTTTGCATATCCCATTTGTGATGCTGAAATCCCAAAAAGATTTCAAACCCCCAACATGAAGCTCTATGACGGAACTACGGATCCTGAGGAGCATATTGCCCAGTATAGGGAAAGGATGGAAATCAACCCTATCCCTCCAGACCTCAAAGAAGCATGCTTGTGCAAGGGTTTCGGTTCTACCTTAACAGGATCAGCCTTAAAATGGCTGGTTTAGGAGACAAAGCAAGATTGCACCGAAAGAATCAACAAAAGGCTGATTGGAAGGACAAGTCCAAATGGTGTGCTTTCCATGAGGACTTCGGGCATGTTACCGAGGATTGCATCGCTTTGAGAAAAGAAATAAGTTATCTCTTGAGCAAGGGATATCTGAAGGACCTCTTGGGAAGAAAGAAGAATAAGGCTCAGGATCCTGAAAAGGATCCTGAACGGGCAGCATCACCTCCTGCGGATGCAAAAATAATTAACTTTATTTCAGGAGGATCTGACATCTACAGCACATCATATTCTGCGGCAAAAAGACACGCGAAGGAAGCCAAAGCAGAGAGAGGAGAAAAGCCGACAAGGATGTCAACCCTCACAACTGACAAAGTCATCACGTTCGATAGATAACAGGGATACTGTCCAGGATCCCCATCATGACGCCTTAGTGATAACGTTATATGTTGCTAACCATTTTGTACGCAGGATATTAGTGGATAATGGCAGCTCAGTCAACATAATTCAGCTGGAAACATTGAAGAGGATGAATGTATCTCCGATGGACATTACTTCAAAGTCGACTGTGCTCGTTGGTTTTAGTGGAGAAGCTAGGAATACCGTAGGAGAGATAAAGTTGCCGGTGTATATTCAAGGGGTCAACTCAATGCAGCTCTTTTGTGTCATGGACTCTTTATCCTACTATAATATTATACTAGGTAGGCCTTGGATCCATGATATGAAAGATGTTCCGTCAACCTACCATCAATGCATCAAGATCCCTACTCCTTGGGGAGTTGTCAAGGTGGAAAGTGATCAACAGGAAGCAAAGGAGTGTTATTCTTCTTCGATGAAATCCTCAACAAAGCCTAGTGCAGCATAGCAATTAAAGATTCGAGGCCAGGATATCATGGAGGCTTCAGAGCAGGATGTAAAGAAAGTGATCCTGGATCAGAATAATCTGGATATCTCGGTGCTCGTGGGAACCAATATCCCTCAGGATATTGAAGATCAATTGACTAATTTTTTTAAATGCAGGATGTCAACATTCACGTGGAAGCACGAGGATATGACAGGTATTTCCAAGGATATTATAACACATAAGCTCGGTATTGACAGGTCATTCAAGCCTGTCCAACAAAAGAGGAGGAAGTTTGCTCCGGAGCAAAATGTGATCATCCAAGAGGAAGTTGAAAGACTACTAAGGAGCAAGATGATTAGGGAAGTGAAGTTTCCTAAATGGCTGGCGAATGTAGTTATGGTGCAAAAGAAAAATGGGTAATGGAGAGTTTGTGTAGATTACACAGACTTAAACAAATCTTGTCCCAAAGACCTATTTCCTCTTCCTCATATTGATTCAATGGTGGATGCTACTGCCGGCCATGAGATGTTAACCTTCATGGATGCATCTTCAGGATTCCAGCAGATCCAAATGGAACCTTTAGACCAGGAGGATACTGCCTTCATGACGCCAACAGGTATTTATTGTTACACTGCTATGCCCTTTGGTTTGAAAAATCCAAGTGCAACATATCAAAGATTGGTGAACATGATGTTCAAAGACAAGCTGGGGGACACTATAGAGGTGTACATCGACGACATGGTAGTAAAATCTAAAAAAGCTAAGGATCACCTCCAGGATATCAAGGGAGCATTTGATATCCTGGATCAGTATAACATGAAGCTAAATCCTGTTAAGTGCCATTTTGGAGTGGGGGCAGGAAAGTTTCTAGGATATATGATGACTAAAAGAGGGATAAAAGCAAGCCTGGAGCAGATTAAAGCTATCCTGGATATTAAGTCACCTTCAAATATGAAGGATGTTCAACGATTGACAGGACGAGTGGCAGCATTAAATAGATTTATTTCAAGATCCTCGGAAAAATGCAAGGAATTTTATGATATCCTGAAGAAGAATAAGATGTTTGAATGGGGAGCAAAGCATGAAGCAGCCTTGCAGGATTTGAAGCAGTATCTTTCAACTGCACCCCTATTGATGAAGCCTGAGGATGGTGAACCATTATCCCTGTATCTTGCGGTATCAGGGAATGCAGTAAGTGTTGTCTTTGTAAAGGATCATGAAGGTCAGCAGTATCCTGTTTATTATGTTAGTAAAAGTTTATTAGATGCTGAAACTAGGTATTCCCACTTAGAGAAACTGATTTTAGCCCTATTATGGCGTCAACAAAACTTAGACATAATTTTGAAACACATAGGATTCACGTTAAAACCAACTATCCTGTTAAAAATGTGCTTAGGAAACCCGAGATGTCAGGTAGGATGGCTAAATGGTCAGTGAAATTAAGTGACTTTGATCTAGTTTATGAACCTAGAAGTGCCATAAAGTCTCAGGCTTTAGCTGACTTTGTGGCTGATTTCAGTAGTGATATTCAAAACGAAGTAGACCTGGAAGTACAACAGCTAGGAGAAAACTTAGAATCCTGGACGTTATATACTGATGGTGCATCTAATTTAAGAGGTGTAGGTTTGGGTATACTACCAAAATCGCCACAGGGGGACATATTACCCCAGTCTATTAGGTGTGAGTTTCCTGCCACTAATAATGAGGCAGAATATGAAGCTTTAATTGCAGGATTAGAATTGGCTAAAAGTATGAATATCAAGAGTTTGCAAGTATATGTTGATTCTTTGTTAATTACTAATCATTTTAACGGAACCTATGCAGTTAAAGGTGAGAAGTTAATCGAATATATCGAAATTCTCAAAAGATTAGCAGGATATTTCGATATTTTTACACTCGAATAGGTACCAAGAGAAGATAATGCTGAAGCAGATGCCTTGGCGAATCTAGGATCATCAGTCAGGATACCGGAAGGAATCCGAATACCAATACTACATGTCCTATATCTTGCGACGGATCCTTAGGATAAGGAAGTAGTAAGTGTTCAGGATCCTGATGACGAGTATCCTGAAAAGGATCCTAAGTCTTGGATGACTCCAATCATAAGATATCTCAAGGAAGGACACATCCCAAAGGATGAGAATCCTAAGGCCTTTAGAATGAAGGTGTCATGATTCACTATTATAAATAATGTCTTGTATAAGAAATCTCTTGCAGGACCATATCTGAGGTGCTTAGAGGATCTCGAAACCAAGGAAGTACTTCAGGATATACACGAAGGGGATTGTGGTAACCATACTGGGGGCAGGTCGTTGTTCTCAAAGGCATTAAGAACAGGATATTATTGGCCGACGATGAGAAAAGACGCTGCAGAATACGCTCGAAGATGTGATGCATGTCAAAGACACAGTAATATATTACATCAGCCGGCCGAGCCACTTTATCCTATAGCTTCCCCTTGGCCGTTCATGAAGTGGGGAATGGATATAGTAGGAAAATTGCCAAAGGCTCCAAGAGGAAAGGTCTTCATGCTGGCAATGACCGATTATTTCTCTAAGTGGGTCGAAGCTGAAGCATTTGTTCAAGTTAGAGATCAAGAAGTGGTATCCTTCATAAAAAGGAATATCCTGAGTAGGTTTGGAGTACCAGCTAAGATAATTTGTGACAATGGATCTCAATTTATAAGTAAAAGGACTATTGACTTTTGCAAGAGTTGGGGAATCAAAATGATTACATCCACACCGGTACATCCACAAGCAAATGGACAAGCAGAATCCTCAAACAAGATAATTGTCAACAACCTGAAAAAGAGACTAGGGGCTATAAAAGGAAGATGGGCAGAAGAACTACCCTTTGTTTTGTGGGCTGATAGGACGACGGTGAAAAGTGCAACAGGCCAAACCCCGTTTTCCTTGGTATTTGGAGCATAAGCGGCGATCCTGACAGAGATGGTAATACCTACAGCGAGATCCAACCTACGGGATCCTGAGCAGAATCCTGAAGTCCTATGCCAGGAATTGGATACTATTGATGAAACAAGAGACGCAGCAAGGCTAAGGATGGTGACATATCAACAGAGGATATCTAAAGCATATAACAAAAATATAAGGGCTAGAAGGTTCCAGGTTGGAGATTGGGTATTAAGGAAGGCTTTTCAGAATACTCCTAATCCTGCTAATGGAAAGTTGGCTCCAAAATGGGAAGGACCCTATGAAATTGAATCAAAATCAGGAAAAGGAGCATACCGACTCAAGAATATAGAGGGGGTATGCTACCATGATCCTGGAATGCAATACATCTAAAGCTCTATTTCAAGTGAATTTGGAATTTAAATTCTAAATCAGGATGGTATGGATTCTGTCTCTTTTATTAAATTTTAATATTCATTATTTTGAACCCATTACTGACTTAAGCATCGGAGAGGTGTTAGCCAGGCTAACACCCACCTTAGCTTACAGTTGTTTTGCAGTATATGCTTCGGGATATAGCTCCAGGATATACATTCAGGATACTTCGAAAGATTAGAGGATTGGCCCCCTCTCTCACGTTTAAGGGATCCTAATCCCTTCACAGGTTTAAAGGTATTCACCTTTCTCTCGAATTGGGTTTAAACACCCCGCCTGGAGCGCAAGTTATCCGGGTATAGTTCAAGATAGCGGGACCAGTCCATGTAAAAGTGGCTGACAATTTCGTTATTGTTGGCTATATCCTGGATCCTAAAGGTAAATGAGGATTGATCACCCTCTCTCACGAAAGGGTATTTTCATACTCTCTAAGGTTTAAAGGTTATCACCTTTCTAAGTCTTGGAGTTTATACACTCCTGCCTGTAGCGCATGAAAATATGGGATTTTCCCCAGGATACTTATGGGATTTTCCCCAGGATACTAAGGATTTATCTCCAGTATGTTTTTGGGTTTTACCCCAGTAACATAAGAACTGTCCAAACAGTTAGAACTTGAATTCAAAAAAATTTCTAAGTGTTTGAAGACTTTATGCACAGGGGACATTCCTCCTAAGGCGATTATGTAAGGCTCAAGGAATCAAACTCAAACCTAGTATACTAGGTATCTCGGACTGGGGACATCTTAGTTGAAGAAGTTGCAAAAGGATTGAAGTTCGATACTAGGGTTACACTCTATTCCTGGTATGATCTTTCCTTTGTGAACCTTACATAAGTTGTTTGAACTTTTGAAACTGTGTTTAAGGCTCAAATATCCTGATAAGGATATATCTTTAGGATATGTTCTCAAAATGTGTTTTCGGGATACGTTTCAGGATATTTGATTGGGATATTTCGTAAATTATACTTAGGTTGAAAATTAGTACTCTGGTCAAACAAGTGTTATCAAAACATATTTTGAAAAATAAACTATCTTTTATTCTTTAGAGACTTTGTCTAAATTGTTTGGGTTTTGAGAAGTCCTATTTGACGAAAGTCTTCGTAGGATACCACTGAGTATATTGATCAGGATATTTTCAAAAAATAATTGCACAAATTTTGCAAAGCTAAAATTTAAACTAAGTAAATCACAAGGAGGTAATATTGTCTGAAATAAGCAATACTAGTTGATAACCGAAGGCTTCATCCTAAAACCTAGGACCCATCCACCTTTGGTTATCTAACTGTTGAAATGAAAATTGTTCAAAGACGTGGAAATTAAATTGTTCAACGAACCATAACAATCAAAATTAAGAAAGAAAAAGAAAGGGGTAAGTTTTAGGAGGCAGCGCCTTCTTCGTTCATCACAGCATCTGCCTCAGGATTAGCTTGAACATCCGTCTCAGCTTCATCATTGGCACCAGTTGGTTTTTAACCGCTTTTGAAGGCCCTTCAGCTACAGGTTTAACATGATCGCCGCCGAGACTCCTTAGCTTGGTCTCCCAAGCATCGACATCCCAAGAAGGGCATTCGAACCCCAGGGCTTTGGCTTCATTGGCCATCTTTAGCCTGGCCTGAAGAAGGGAAGTAACGACGGAACTCTTAAGGCCCTCCCGATAGGTGATCATGTCCCGTTCATGTTGGGCATGGGCGGCGTCGAGATGAGCTTGGGCCTCGAGAGTAGCTTTGTTAAGGGCAGCCTGGTGTTCCTGGGTCATAGCCTTGAACTTATCCTCGTAATGCCGAGATTTGGCAGTAGCAATCACGCCCTGGTCGGAAATGGTGACCTCAGCTTTCTTCAATTTGGACTCGAGTATCTTGTTGAGCTCACAGGATTCTTGATATAGATGAACCAGACGTTCAAGGCCCTACATCCAAAAGCACATGTATTATGATAACCAGGATATTGATTTGACATATATGTGCAGGAAAAGGAATAAGACTTTATACCTGGTTGAGAAAAGAGGTCATGAACCCGCTTGCTTCGATAAACCCATGATTTTCATAGGGAAACGTATCAGAAATGGCAGGTGAATCAGTCTCTTTCCTTTTGCGGGAACTTGAACTCCGAGGTTTAGTAGCTGGTGATGGTTTGGGAATGATGATGGCTTTGGAGCTGCTGGGCTTAGATGTAGCTGTAGCTTTGGGACTAGGCTCCTTCTTGACCTGGACGTGATTGGAGTAACTGTCTAACTCCTCAAGGTCGAAAACTTATGGGATTTTGGCTGGTGCTGCATAAAAGGAGAGTTCTAAACTCTTATTGTTATTTCGTTATATTATCAATTGTTTGTAAAATAACTCTTACCATACATCTCGGATGATGAGTATTGACTGGAACTTGGGAGGTGTGTGGAAAAACTCCTATCACCTTCTGGTAGCTGGTAAATTGCTTTGATCCTTTTTTTAGATTCTGCAGTAGGGGGAGCTACTTCTTTAAAATTCACTGCAAAAAAGACCAAATAAGAAAATATTAGCACAAGACAGAGGCCTAGAAGTGTCTATGGATATTCTTGAAGCCCTAAACCCTACCGGTGGTTAACCACTCCACCGGAAGGCAAGCACCCTCGTAGATGGAATCTCACTTGACGAAAAAAAAATTACGTTGCCATCCATCTTCGTTTTTGGTGGCTTTAAGAATGAGAGGTTTGCTGGAAGTTGAAAAAAGCAAGAATTGGCTGGAACCATGTGATCGGAGGCGGTAAGCGATTGGGATATCTTCGATGCAGAGATCAGGACAATGAAGATGTTTGATTTGGTTAAGTACGATTAGTACCCTCCAAACCATGGGCATTGTTTGGGCGAAGGAAATACCAGTGGTTCGAAAAAACTGCATCATGAATTCAGGAAATGGGTATCGAAGACCTAACGAGCAAGGGTATGCTGGAAAACAAACCCATTCGGCAGAAGAAACATCCGACCGAATTGATCGGTCAAATGGCCTGAAAATCGTGCCATCGGGGAAAGCGCCGGAGGCCCTCAGCGCGGCAATATCCGCGTTGTCGAAAGCATATATCTCCTTCTCGGGATTTTTGAGAAGATTTTGCTGGACAAAGGTGCCCGATGATTCACCGGTTTGGGAGTGGGTCCTGGTGGCCATTGGAAGAAGGATGGAAAAATTAACAGGAAATGAAGAAGGAATAAGCGATTACCTGGAGACTCTGTTGATGATATCTGATTTTCAAACAAGAAGAGAGAAGATATAGGAGCATAGTGGATATCCATCGAGTAAAAACCGCGTTGGAAGTTGCATAAAGCCACCCCGAACGTCGCCTCATTTTAATTACCTCGATTTGCGAGATAAAGTTTTAAAATATATCCGTTGGATTGGTATACCAATAGATATATTTGGGGACAATTGTAATGGGCCATTTTCTGAACATATATCCTGACTAATATTCTGCTTTTGATTGTTTATTTGTGATCAGGATACCGGATCAGGATATTGGTAACATCCTGATGTGATATCCTGGTAATGACTAATTTAACCACGTGTAGATTAGAAGGTGCGGGTCCCTAACGGTCAAGTGGACCTCTTCTCCTTAAGACTCGGGCAAACCAGATATATGAGAGACGTTGAACCCGGAAGAAGTGGACTACAACATTCACTTGAGGAATATTCGAAGCATCCCGGTTTAATAGGATAGTTAGTTGATTTCGTTTAACTATAAATAGATTGAGCGGATCAGATTAAGTCACTCACTCTCTTTCGTACACTTTACCCTCTAGCTACTAGCAATCACTACACACAAACACTTGTACTCAAATTACATTGTAACACCTAGTTGATCCGCATCATATCCTGCACTGTATCCTGGTATTTGAAGTAATAGAAGAACAAGGCAGCTGCGATTGTCAGCTCCCGAGGTTTTATGCCGGCGATCTAGATTGATCAAGGGCTTTCCTCGTACATCTCGTGTCACCTTTTACTCTTTTGCTCATTGTTTGATCGTAGATACAGCTTTATATCCTGGGCTGTATCCTGAAACTGTTTTTGCAAATAACTTGATTAACATATTTTCGACACACATTTCTAGCACACTACCTCACTTAAATAATTTGATCACTTAATTGCTTCGGTAATTTTTGACCAATAAGGTAATAGTTGCATTACATCCCTGTTGAAAAACAGAATCGATAAATATAGGGAAATTGGGGTTGAAAGATGATAAGCCAACAGTGGAGGATCTCATTCTACAGCTTCGATAAATTCAGGGGTATTCTCAAATAATGGTTCCTAGATGCTTCCAAAGAAGCAGCACTTTGGACATTTGTCGGTCTTCAAACATCTATTATCTATTATATATAAAAATGAAAGTTATTTGGGAACTTTCATTTATTATATATAATAGATAATAGATGTTTGAAGACCGACAAATGTCCAAAGTGCTGCTTCTTTGGAAGCATCTAGGAACCATTATTTGAGAATACCCCTGAATTTATCGAAGCTGTAGAATGAGATCCTCCACTGTTGGCTTATCATCTTTCAACCCCATTTTCCCTAAATTTATCGATTCTGTTTTTCAACAGGGATGTAATGCAATGATTCCTCTCAATTGAATAGACCGACACTTGCTTCCTCTCAAAGGGTTATGGAGTGGTTATAGCAGCTGATCATGCTAAGGACTGTTATAACTAACCACTGCTCCTTATAAAGACTGATGGACTTAAAGACTGATGAGGCCTATCCACTGTTGAAGACAAAGCCCTGTTAAAGACAAGCACTTATGTACCTAAGGCCTGATCAACCAAAGGAAAACCACTGGTCCGTAACAGCGGTGGTTTAGCATCTACAGCGGATTCAACATCAGTATTTATGTATCAGTGTTTCTTATGTAACAGTGTTTAGTGTATCAGTGTTTAGATTTTGTTACAGTTTCGATGATAGTTGTTAGATTTATGAAAACATCTAACAATTTCGGATTGGGTATATTCATTCATAGTTTTATGATACTTCAGTGTTTATGATTAAAATTATGTTGGTTCCATGATTGACTGCCCCCACGTTGATTCGCTTAATGGTATGTTATGTATATACAATCTCTCGAGACAAACCCTAGAGTTTATCTCTCGAGACAAACCCTAGACAAACCCAAAGGTGAACCACTGCCCAACAACAACAGTGGTTCAGCATCAACAGCAGATATACTACCTTTGTTTATGTTAACAATGTTTATATATAACAGTATTTATCGCATCAGTGTTTTATACTCTGTTAGGTTGTTAGATGTCATATCACTTCAGTGTTTATATGTAATAGTATTTATCACATCATTGTTTATATGTAACAGTATTTCTCACAACAGTGTTTATATGTAACAGTATTTATCACATCACCTCAGTGGTTTGATCTGTACTATAAATAGAACAGTGGTTTGATCTTCATACTAATAAATAAAAATGAAGTACACTTGGATGATTATTAAGCTCTTCATTTTGATTGTTTGGGTATAGTATTCTTGAAATTTGTCTTTTTTTGCAAAGAGATGTTTATGGGCAAACATCTGTTTGTGGCCAAACATCTGTTTATGGCCAAACATCTGTTTAAGGTCAAACATCTATTTAAGTCCAAACAACTGATCTAGAAGGCCAAACATATGTTTAAGCCCCAACATCTGTTTAAGTCTAAACATATGTTTAACCAGATCCACTATCTTCTCATGTTTTAACACTCTTCAAAATAGTTAAAAATGATAGTTTTCATTAATCCTTAAAAGTCTGTTACAACCAATGTTTTTGTTCAAGCATCTGATTGTTAAAAGTTATCCATGCAGAAACACAACCTCTGTTTCTTCATTCTTCATGTTGACCACTGACTGACCAAACGTCAGTGTTTCAATCACTGTTGGCTATCCACTGATATTTTAAAACAGCCACTGCTCACATTTTTTTTGTTGACATCCACTGACATTGACCATCAGTGGTTTCCCTAAAAAACAGCCATTGCTCACATTTTTATTGCTGATGTGGTTAATTAATGATAGAATGAAATTATCAAATGAAAAATAGAATTACAATAAAATTACCATTTTGCCTAATCGTTACATTCCAATGAGATAAGAGTTCCTCCAACATTGTTTTGGTGATAAAAATTAAAGTTAAAATAAAAAATAAAAAAATTGTTGATGACAATTTGTTGCATATCAAATCAGTAATTAATGCTAACTTCTTGAGCTTTGGACATTGAAAATATGCAAAATGGGAATTTCAAATTAACGGTTATTTTCTCTTAATTAAAGTTAAAATAAAAATTAGAAAAGTCATGATGACAATTGCTTTCAAATCAAATTAGTAATTACTGATAATATCAATAACTTTTGAAATTAAAAATATGCAATTGGTAATTTGAAATTGACGTTCTTTCTCTTTTTTTCCTACAAACGCAACATAGATTCATAAGATTAAAATTTATTCATTTATTCATGACATTAAAAGTCCAATAATTACATAACATACTGAACAACTAAACTTTCAAATCTAACAATAACAACAAGAATTAAGAAACTTTAGCTTCAACTCCATCGATTGCTGAACCTCTCGATGTATGTCCTTTAGCATCGCCATGAACTCCACGTCTCTATCACCGCACTCTATATTACTGACAACACAAAGCTCATGAACGGAAGTTGAAGGCATCTGCATAAGATCTCTGGAAACCTGCTGTCTCGTGAACAGACCAACTTGCAATCCATCAAAACATCTCTTCAGCTCTTGAAGAGTAGCCTTATCTTCATACACATGTTCCTCGATTTGCCTAACAAAACGCTGCTTTAAATCATCTGATTTTACAGAAGTGAATGACGCCATTTCAATGAACTATATTACTTGACCTTCCTGAAAGTATGATATCTTTCGTAGGAAAACGTGATGAAAAACAGGTGAAGTGGCTATGAGTTTATATACTTAATCAATCAAAACGTGTAGATTTAATATAAACATATTAATTTAAGTAAACCCTGTTGGTGCATACGTCTGTCGACTTCGTCTTCGTTCGAGTGTTAGATTAGTATTGAAAGATCAGGGCACGAAGTCGAGAAATATGTCAAAAATAGGTTAGCAGGTAATTTCGCACGAAATTACAACTAGTAATTCCGCACGAAATTACCTAGTGTAATTTCGCACGAAATTAGATGTCTATAAATAGGCATGTGATGCTTCTCATTTGGTACGAAATTAGTGCAAGTGTAACGAAGTGCTGCCCAATTTTCACCGTGTAATCAAGTCTAAAATCAATGAGAAACTTGTTTTAAGTATCATACTCTGTTTCTACTCATTTCTACATTGATTCTAGGTTGTTTGTTTGTTTCCGCCTTTCAAACAGTTGTGTATTGTCTCTGATTGACTCATTTGATCGTCAAAACGATCTTACAAGTGGTATCAGAGCTCAGGAGGAAGAGTTCTTACCATTTAGCTTGTTTTCACTGGAAAATTCTGACTTCTACACATTCTTTCACGTTTTTCACTGAATTTTTCAAAATTGAACGGATATTTACGGTCCAAATTACATGATTTTTTGATATGTGGTGCGAAAACACCTGATCTACAACCCTACAAAGTTTTAGATCCTAATTCCAAGCCTTTTGAGAGAAATCTGATTTTTTCGGTCCGAAATCGTGTGACGGCAGACCTATTTTGCACGAAATACAACCTGGTCGTGTAATTTCGTGATTTGTCAAACATCGGATACCCTCCCGAGCGAATATCCAACCAATCCGTTGTCACCTGATTTTTGTCACTCAATCGGATATTCATCTGATTCAGTGGTTTGATAAAGTGATAGAACTAATCTTAGATTGAGTGAATTTTTGTATCGTTTGAAAATCTGTCTTTGTGAATCTTTCAATACTGAAACATGGATTCTGAGTTCTATAACTCGTCTTTCAGAAATGGTATGCTTGTTCAGACTCCAGCAAGTATCAAACAGAAGTTTGATAGTTTTACGGCTATCAGGGGAGAATCTACAAAAGAGTTGATCGAAAGGTATTGCAAGTTATATGTAGAGATGAAGTGTTTGAACATTAGCAAAAGAGATGACGAGTGGGTTGAAAAGTTGGCAAATGCTTTACCGCGTAATGAGTGGGGCACATATTTGTTGATTTGGAAGAAAAACATGGAATATGATGGCTTCAATTTGAGCACGTTCATTGAGAAGATTGAAGCTCAAGAACTTGAACTCCATAAGATTAAAAAATAAAGTCTGATTCAGGAGAGGAATCTGAGTCCAAGTCTGAGAGATTGGTAAGATGGAAGAGATCAAAGAAAGACAAGCTGCAAGAGAGAAGAATCAGAAAGCAGCAACTGTTGAAGTAAAAGTCAAATCTGAGGAAAATGTTCAAGTGGTAAATAAGCAGTTTAAAGAAGTTTCAACTATCAAGGTTGAGAAGGAAGCTGAAGCTGAAACGATGACTGAGAAGTGCTTAAACTGTGAAAAATCTAGAGCAGACAATGTCAAACTCTTGAAAGATGTGGAGAGTTTGACATTGGAAAACAAAAAGTTAAAAGAAAATGAAAAAGTTTTTCAAAATAAAATAACATTTTTAGAAAATGAAAACTTAAAAATTGAAAAAGATTTTGAAAACAAAATAAAAATTTCAGAAAATGAAGATTTTTGGATAAAATTGGAAAATAAAAATTTAAAAGAAAAAAAAAACAAAATTTCAAAGTCAAATAAGAGTTTTAGAAAATGAAAAATCTGTTCTTGAAAAGTATAAAATTGAAAATGAAAAAGCAATAAATTCTAATCGTGAAAAAATCTCTCAACTTGAAAAAGAAGTTGAGAATGCTAGAAATAAAATTGTTGAGTTAGAAAAGACATTGAAAGGTTTTGTGACCTCGTCTGCATTGCTAGATCATATATGTCCAAAACTGATCAATGAAATTCCAATAAGTGACAATGTCACAAATTATGACAAAGTCATAATTGAGGATTGTGATGATAAGACTGATGATGAAAATTAAAAACAAAATATATTTTTGAAATTAAAAGAAAAATTTCAAGAAAATGTTTTACAATCTACTGAAAGAGGTGAATGCTCAACGCAAAAACCTTTTAATAAGAATGTAGAACAAAAACAAAATGTTAAAAATTCAAAAATTTTTCAAAACAACAATAAAAGATCACCAGTTCAATCATCCAATCGTTATAAAAAACCACAAAAATTTGAAAATCAAAACTCACAAAAAGTTGGTAATAAGTGGTGCAGGTTTGACCACAGTGCTCAAAAGTCAAATCCAGCTTTCAAGAGGAATGATGATTACCACAAAGCCAAACAATGTTATGATTTAAGTGTGTGGTTTGAAAGTGGTAAATGGTATGATAACAGAATGTGCTACAAATGTGGTTTTCAAGGACACATTGCTGTTAACTGCCAAAGTTGGAGTTTTGAGATGAAAAGATGCTTTGAATGCCAAATCAAAGGTCATATTGCAAGAGATTGCCCAATGAGATCAAAGGGAAGATCGAGGGCTGAATCCCAGAAAATGACAAAGAAATCAGTCAAAGTCAAAGAAAAGCCCAAAGAACAGAAAGTTCTAGAACAGAAAGTAAAGCTTTCACAAGGGCAGAAAGACAGACTGAGGAAGAAAAGAAAGAAAGCAAGAGAGTATCTCGAAAGGATTTTGTCCTCTGATACAACCAGAGAATCAGATAATAGTTCTGATAAATCATTTTGCTCTCCAAAGAATGATCAGTCAAGTAAAACGAATTTATCAGATACAAATCTGAGGACAAAAGGGATAATAAAGAAAGAAAAAGTGGTTAATCAAAAGATTAACAAACCAAAGAAAGTGAAATTTTCACTTCCTAGCGATGAATTTGTTTCTTCGAAAACAAAGGAGCCACGTGTTGGCGATGAATCTGATAAGTCAAAGTCAGAGGAGCCACTAGTTGAGCAAAAAGGAGAAAATTCAGTTCTGCCAATGGATGATGTCAACTTTCCACCATTGCGGACTGAAAATTTTAAACAAAAAGTTGGGAAAGTAGGAATTTCGGATCAATTCTCTTCTGAAAAGGAAGAATTTGATGTCGAAAAGGCGTTCAATGGAAAAGTGAAAAATATTTTTGGAAAAATGGTCGAGGGTAAGGTAAAAGGGGTTAAAGAATTTTATGAACCAAAAAGATATGTTCAAACCCCGAGTGAAAATAATTCAGATGTACCCAAGGCTGGTCAGGCTTGGGTGCCTGCATTCGTTGCTTAAAATCCTGACTTGCCGGAACTCCCAGGTTGGTAATTGGGGAGTAGGAATCGACATCTTTCTTGAGAAATTCACAGGTTGTTAACTGTGATATTTCGTCTTACAAGTGGTTAATCAAGGACATTAAGTTGTACTTGATTTAACTATCTTACAAGTGGTATGATTATTGGAAATTGTTTTGGTGATAAACCTACAAGTGGTTGAAAACAGTGTGATGAATTAAACCCCATGTTTGTGAAATGGCAAACAAAACTAATTTTCTGGAAAAACCATTTTGATTAAAACAAACTTAGGTGTTTTGAAATCATAATGGGAAAATAGTTTGTTGTCAGGGGGAGTTCTGATTGTTTAAGCCAAAGGGATGGCGAATTGAGGCAATTCTCATCAGTTTGTCATTTTATTTGTACAGTCTATTGTTTTCAAATTTTCCCGAAAAATCAAAAATTGAAATATTTTTTTGATTTTAGGGGGAGAAAAATTTTTAAAAAATTGAAAATTTGAAAAGGCCAAAAACATTGAAAAATAAAAAAGAGTTTTGTGTAAAAAGAGGAAATGATAGTACATCAGTGGACTATCAGTGCATGCTAGAGAAATGTGAAGTTTTATAAAGTTTTAAACAGTCTCACTAGGGATGTGTCGATAGGCTCAGCTAAGACTAGTAGTTTTGCGAAAACGATACAAACATAAAGCAAAATGCCTAAGTCTGGTGGGAAACACGGTCGAACGCATAGTACTTAGTTTTGTCCTTCTTGACTGTGTGCCTGCTCGGTAATTGCTAATTGTCGAAAGACATAAAACCGGTTAAATTTGTGAGCTTTCACAATTTTGCTGAAAAGTCACTGTGATTCTGTGTTTTCATTTTGCAAAGATTTAAACTTGTTTTATTTCTTTATTTTGTTTAAGCATTGGACATCCTCTGCGTATATGAAAGTATCGACCTGGATGTTAGTGCCTAAACGTTCTGCTTTATTTTTGTAGGTCCCGTTTTTCCGGTGAGGATCGATAACGAACACCTATCCTTGTTTATCACGAACACGGTAACGGGTGCGGAATCCCCGTGACGGTGCAAACCAAACAAAGTGTAAAACACACGCGTAACCAAAGATTCAATATCTATTGATTAGGGATGAGTACAACCACAAACATATACAAACAATGTTTTAACAGACTCTCTCTAAGTCTCTCGGCGCTCATCAGTTTCACACAGAAACTGTGAGGGGTATTTATACTAAAACAGACACAGACATGACGAAACGCATAAAGGCCACGACGAAACAAACCTTGTTTCGTCGACATACATATTGATTCTATTCTGTTTCGTCGAGTTGTAGATTGGCCCAAGACATAAGTCAAAGCCCAACATAAAGTTACGGCCCACATGTGTTGAATTCTCGGCCCAGACAAGTTTCTGCCATTTGTATTTGTAATTTCACCACAATGACATCATCATGACATCACAGAGATGATGTCATGGTGATGTGTCACCTTGTCTTGGTTCGCGGCGCTCCGTGCTTCGCGTGTCGAACTCTGGGGCGCACGACGGAGGAATGTCATGACGTCGGGCTTGAGTCGGACCTAACCGAGTCGAGTCGCGTCCACATAAAGTGTACCAACAAACTCCCCCTTGGACGCTACTCGTGAGGTTCGTCTTCCGTGTCTTTCATGTCGGAGGATCTTCAAAGTCTTCACGCGTCGTAAGTAGAAAGTGTATCAACAAACTCCCTTTTCATTTAGGTAGTGTGTTAACAAACTCCCCCTTAAGATGAACTCTCCAATGAGTTATGGTCGTGAATCTTTTGATCTTCAATTCTTTAGATCCTTGTGGTGTTGATGAGTGATCAACTGCAATCCGATCATTTTGATCTTCTGATTGCATCAACGTCGTGTCTTCACTTTACGGTTAGTCATCTGACACGTTCTCTTCACCTTTAGCTGATTCTGATGTCATATCTGCACATACAAGAATGCTAAACACGTAATGAGAACAACCGTTTGGAATATAGACAAATTAAACAAAGCGACACATATGAGATCAAAACTCAATCAAACATTGACCGACAACAGTTTGAATGTTTAAACAAATTTGTTCAAATTTAGTTCTTAACTTTCAAAACTTGTTAACTTCGACAGTTTATGAAGGTGCAATTGTTTTCCGGCTTACGATCAGGATTTTGGATAGGATAGACTCGAGTTCCAACATCATTCAATCAAAAATAAACTAGAAGCAAAATCTTTTTGGATTTTATAAAGTTTATATTAAGACACACCTAAAATCTTTTTGAAATTTTTCATTTTTTTCAAATGTAAAGACGGAAAGCAATAAATAAATATATACAAAGATGCAGAAACTGAAAGAAGTAAACAAATATTTACAGACATTCTTTTTGTGAGTTTCGAGGGTAAGAGAATCATATCAGTGTACGGTCATGTCAAAACGCTCTTGTTGTTCAATTAGTTAACATTAAGATAAGCATCCTATAACAATTATCGGTATTGTTGTCCACATATGCTCAACTTATCAGATGTAATCATGGCGAGGGGATACGTTAAGGTATGATTTATACTTACCGACCGGTGTTCATCCACACACGACATATTCCCGTATCAAGGTATGCACGAGAGTTCATCTTACCGGTGAGTATACCACTTATCATCCGTTTAACCGTATAAAAGATGTGAGAAACTCACTTATTTGAATGAAAAACAAGCCCTATGTGATAGAATCACTTATTGATGAGGAACTTGATTTTCGATGCATGAAGGGCACAGGAGCAAGTCCGTGAACAGGTCAGTACTTTCGTACAGCAAAGAGACGAACTTGACTCCCGCAAAGAATTTGTGATATATTATCACTTATTTTGTTTGGAGATGTGATTGTTGATCACTTATTGAGGTCGAATGCAATATGTACACGTATGTATAGTATCATGGAAGATCTAGACTTCGTCTCTGTTATTTTTACGGTTTGAGATACAACCATGATACCCAGATGATAAGACAACATAAAGACCGAATATCTCAGAACCTCGGCAATCTCTCAAACGAAATTTTGGTACTAAGACCATATGCCAATGTGCGGTTCCCACCTGGTCTTCAGTCGATTTAAGATTTATATCACCCTGCACACTTTAATATGATTGTGAGCCTACCGATACATCTTATATAGAGCTGCTTATCGCTTTTCATTTTGCATTTCAGTTCGAAGAGGTTTCAACAGACAACTGATGTACTATCATATTCTCTTTTTCTCGCCAGGAAACTCATTTTTGTTTTTCCAATGTTTTTGCGCTTTTGAAATTTTCACTGTTTTTGAATTTTTTAAATTTAGATTTACTCCCCCTAAAAACAACAAACTATGATAAATTTAAAAGACACAAAGATATTTACAAAAACGATTTCCCGATGTCGGTTAACTCATATTTTACCTCAATGCCGTTTACCAAAATTAATTTTAATCAGAAATGATTTCTCGAATTTTGGAAAAATCAGTTGGCATGTCGGTAAGCGATGCGGACCATGACAACATTGTCTGGCCAAAGAGTGCTACGAGAGGATAACAATTTATAAAGCAGCTTAAATATCGACAAGTATAGGAGAGATTAGAAATTTAAAACCGTATCCTGCAACTGCTTCGTGCATTGCAAGGAATCTGAGCGCTCTCCCAAACTGGATATCCACCCGGTGTGGATTTCAAAGTCGATTTTGTAGCTACTGAGAAATCTCTTGACAGCAACAAGATCATAAACCTCTGGGTCCGGCTGGTCTTCCACATTGCACTAGCGAAGGTCTTTGTCTTTCTCTTGAGAAGTAGTGTGCGGTTGTTCAATCCATGCCAAGGCATCCGCACACCCGGTTGGTTTGTTCAACAAACACATTTTCTTCAATCACACCGTGAAGAAATGTACACTGCACGTTCATCTTGTTGATTTTGAACATCAGACGTGCTGCAGGTGCGTACATTTTGATTGAATCTATCCTGGGGACCCGATCAAAACCTTTAACAATCACATTTTAAAATGATTTCCATTTTTTCGAAGGTTTTCAATCTCTTTCGACAGAAAATTATGTCTTCCTTTCTTTTTCTCTCCACCAAAGGCAACAATTTCTTTTGTCGCCGATCTTGTGCATGAATATTCCACTATCAACAATCCGATGACTATCGATAGTTCCTCCTGGAACATCCTACACACTCACTCAGAGATTAGTTGGAGAGAGGGACCCAAGCCTTCACAGACTTGGGTCGTCCGTCATCATCGAGGATTGTGACATCCATTTCCCGATGATTCAGAATAGATTGAGCTCCCCCTGAAACATTTACCAATTTTGGTTTCCAAATCTGTTTTTGTTTTTCATATTTAACATTTGATTCAATAGATTTTGTTAGGACAACCTCCGGTTTTAACGCCTTTTCAACCTTTTTTGACATTTTGACGTCGTTGTTTTGTTTCTTGTTCTTTAACAGTTCTTTTATCATGTTTTGGTGAAACAGGACGACGTTGTGGGTGAACCTTTTCAGGTGGTGCTCTTTCTACAAAATTTGGTTTGGGCGAGTTTGTGCAGTCTTTAATGATGTGCCCAAACTTCCCACATTTGAAACATTTTCTCCTTTCAACAAACTTAGGAGATCCTGTTCGACTTTCACGTGTTGAACCTGTAGACCCAGAGGTACTTGTTCCTTCATCACACCCGTTTGTGTGTTGGGTGTAATTGTTTTGAGCGTTACGCTTTAAAATTCTGACTTTTTGAACAAAATCGGTGTTTGATTTATTTTCAAAAGTCTCAATTTTATCAGTACCATTGGATGCTACAAATTTAACATCATTGTTTTTCTTCTTGAAACGAGCTCCTTTGGTCTCAACCTTCGGTTTTGAACCTTTAGAATTTTGAGCTCGCTGCTGTTGCTGTTTACCCTTAAAAGCGACAGGTTGTTGCTTTGTCGGTGATTTTTGATTTCCAAATTTTCTTCTGACTTCAGCTTTTGGAATAGGATCACACTGAGTTACTGAAACTCTCAGGATCGCTTTTCCCAAAAACTTAGTTGTAGTATCTTCAAACACTTTGTCAATCAAAGAATGATTGACATTTTTAATTGGAAAAGCTGTGTTTGAATAAATTTTGTCATCACCGACTAAAGTATACAACACGTTATCACTTTTAATGGTAGACACTGTCTCAGTGATAGGATCTATCTCTTGTTTATCACCAGTTGATTGCACAACAGGAGTAGGAGGATCACACAGAATATGATTCTCAAAATGCACTTCTACTCCTTTGTTCTTCTCAAGATATTTATCCTCATCACTCACATCTGGTTCATCATCTGACGAATCATAGTCCTCAACTGTGGGAGGACTTTGTTCCGTAAAAACAGATGCTGAATTTTCGCTTGTTCCAGATGAGCCCTCCGAGGAACTGTCCGATTTGAACCCTAGACCAGTTGTAAACTCCTCATAATTAAGAGGTACAGTTGGTTCAAACCGAGGCATTTCCTCCTCATCGGGCATCTTGGTATAGTTGTGTCTCAAAGGAGGTGGACACGCCTTATACCCTACGCCTTTCACGTTCCCTTTCAGTTGTTGAACGTCAATTATGTGATCGAGCACAAATCGGGAGTTAGAATAACTCTCCAATTTTTGCTTGATAGCATCATGCTCGCATTTGGCAATGGCTAGTTCCTTTTTGGTTTCCTTAACGATGTTAATGTAATCGTTAATACTAACTTGTTTATGATAAACAACTTTGTTCACTTCGGAAACACTTTTCTTTAAGGTTTCAATAACAGATTTAAATTCCTTTTCATTTCGAACTAAAGCCATATTTGCCTCTTTGCACTTTGAAAGTTCAACAACCAAACTCTGATTGTGACTATGAACCGTTTCAGATTCACGTTTCAAATCAGCACATTCATGTTTTAATTCTTCAAAAGCATGTTTAGCATTAGCACATTCATGTGTTAATTCTTCAAAAGCATGTTTAGCATTAGCACATTCATGTTTCAAATCAGCACAATAACTACATATGCTAGGAGTTTCGGATTTTACCTGACTTGTAGAAGCTGTGACATTAGCCATAAAGGCAGTCTGAGAAGAGAAAGATCCATCTTCAGTGAGAATCTTCTCCATTTCTTTTGATGTAGCATCAGCTTTCTTGATCAAGTCAGAATTTTGACATTTCATCTCCTTGGCACCATTCGACAAACTATCATCTTCAGAATCAGTTCTTTCATTCAAATTCGATTCTTCATCCGAACTGCCACTGTATCCCGAACTATCATCTTTTCCCGAAGATCCACCATCATTGACATTCTTGACAATTTTAGCTTTAAACACAGTTCCTCCTTGATCTCCACCTCTAAATTTTACAGACCAGTCACACCTTTCATCAGTTTTATTTGAGTTGGACGTAGATGTACTTGTTTGATTTATGAAAGGATTTTGGTTGCCTTGTTGAGGTTGAGCTTGAGGTGTAGGTTGAAAAAGATAGGCACTTTGATTGAACTGTGGTTGAGTAGTGGTAGCTTGAGGTCGAGGTATGGATTGTGAAAGATAAGCACCTAGATCGAACTGTGGTTGAGTAGTTGTAACTTGTGATGGTGGTTTTGGTATGGTCTTCATTAAATATTCGGCCATCGAAATCTGATTTTGAACTAGTTGTGAGTCTAGACTCGTACAACTCATGTTTAATAGATGTGAGTGAAAACCTGATCAAATACTTGAAAACACAGTGTTAACCCACTTTTGCAAACCTTCTGTTTAAAAAATGATACAAACTCGACGAAACGCTATCGACGAAACAGATTTCTGAATATTGTCCGACGAAACTGGATTCTGATTTAATGATGACGAAACAAATTTGAATATTTTGAAGTCGACGAAACTGAAGATATATGATCAGCGACGAAACAGATTGAATATCTTGATACGACGAAACAGATTGAATATCTTGATATCGACGAAACACATGTGATGTCTGATAAAACGACGAAATTGATCTTAATAACCTTCGACGAAACAGAATCCTTATTCAATGTCGACGAAACAAGTATACAATATTTAAGTGACGAAACAGTTTATAAACACATGTTTGACGAAACACATAAAATATGCTTTTGATTAAATGGCGAAACAGATCTGAAAGATATGTGTGATGAAACAGGAATGGATAAGGTTGGGATTTGGTGAGATATTTCAACTTGACTTGATGTTGCTTCTGACATACAAGACTCTATTTTCAAACTTCAGCACATGGTTTGCTTATCCCCCCTGACAATGTACACCCTTTTCAAACTTTCATCATACCTATCTTACTTTGAAAGTATGGCCACTAATATTTAGAACAAAATGAATTTTAAATTCACAAACACTTCAAACAGTGACGTTATATAGGATCAAAAAGTGAAATTATGAAGAACACTTTGAAGTTTTGATGAAGATATTGAGTTTCCGGTCACTGAACACTCAACCAATTTCGCCTAAACTTTGACTAAAAACCCGGTTTGACACGTGAACAATCAACTAACAAGGTTTTTAATAAAACTTTGACAAAAACAAACAAGATCCAACTGATTTTCTGAAGCTTTTTCAGAAAATATATAAACTTTTCAAGAACAAAATCTGAGAAAGAATCACTAAAAACCACTTGTTTCAAACACGACAATGTTTGGTTTTAAACAAGGAAAAGAGCCAAAGCTCTGATACCAATTGTAGGTCCCGTTTTTCCGGTGAGGATCGATAACGAACACCTATCCTTGTTTATCACGAACACGGTAACGGGTGTGGAATCCCCGTGACGGTGCAAACCAAACAAAGTGTAAAACACACGCGTAACCAAAGATTCAATATCTATTGATTAGGGATGAGTACAACCACAAACATATACAAACAATGTTTTAACAGACTCTCTCTAAGTCTCTCGGCGCTCATCAGTTTCACACAGAAACTGTGAGGGGTATTTATACTAAAACAGACACAGACATGAGGAAACGCATAAAGGCCACGACGAAACACTACAGTCGACGAAACACACCTTGTTTCGTCGACATACATATTGATTCTATTCTGTTTCGTCGAGTTGTAGATTGGCCCAAGACATAAGTCAAAGCCCAACATAAAGTTACGGCCCACATGTGTTGAATTCTCGGCCCAGACAAGTTTCTGCCATTTGTACTTGTAATTTCACCATAATGACATCATCATGACATCACAGAGATGATGTCATGGTGATGTGTCACCTTGTCTTGGTTCGCGGCGCTCCGTGCTTCGCGTGTCGAACTCTGGGGCGCACGACGGAGGAATGTCATGACGTCGGGCTTGAGCCTGACCTAACCGAGTCGACCCGAACCGAATCGAACCGATTCGAGTCGCGTCCACATAAAGTGTACCAACAATTTTCTTTGGTGTTTCGTTTAAGCTTTGGATCACCTCTGCGTATACGGGAGTATCGACCTGGTGGTTAAAGCCTAAACAATTTCAATTTATTTGTATTTCTTATTTTGTTTAAACATTGGACTTTCTATGCGTATACGGAAGTATCGACCTGATTGTTAATGTTTAAACATTCTGCATTGTTTTTTACACACAACACAGTTGATGAAAGTTTAAAGGCATTACGTGAGTTAGTGTATTGCATGATGAGGGGATATGCTAAGATCGTGGGGCGCATAAGACTTTAGTGCTATCTAATGTACCTTAATCGTATCAGTAAGCATTATGAACATCTTAGAGGAGTTTAAGTGGATCATAATATCGATGATCTAGGGTGAATTGTTTAAAATCTTTAAGTGGTAAATTTTTAGATCAACGGTGCAGCTGATATGTCTCATTAAACTGATATGATCCTCTAACGCAATCTCACAAAAAATATTGTCTGTAAATATTTCTTTATTTCATTTTATTCTGCTTTTCATTAAACAAAAATCCAAAAAGATTTTATGTGTCTTTTAGCATAAAATTTTGAAAAATCAAAAAGATTTTACTTCATCTTATTTTCGACAACTGATGTTGAAGAGTTGATTTTCAAAATTCCAAGTGCTAAACATGATGAACAAATGGTTTGGGATAATTTGTTGAAGATGTGAAATAATTTCTGAAAAGTTTAAATGGTTCATTAATTTGAATCAAAATTTGAATGTTACTAATTCAAGAGGTTAAGTAGAGCTTATTAGCGTCAAATCTGTTTATCTTAAAACTGGTTGAGATTTGTGAAGGTTAAAGACCATGTTTCTGATCCTGATACTACGGAGAGCCAGGATACAATCCAGAACCTGTGAAGAGCTGAAAAGAGTTTGAGCTAGGATTCGATCTCATGGCGATAGCTAATTCCAGACGGCGATCCCAGCTTGATGAAAGGGGGAGTCTGATGAGGTTAGAGCCAGAGATAGATCCTGGAACATTATTCAAGATGGAGTGTTGATGCTGAAGAAGAGAAGATAGAGTTTATGGAATTTTGTTAGCGTCAAATTCTGTGAAAAAGAGAAAACCGATCAAGACTGAAGAGTTGACATGCTGAAGACTCGTACCGAAGACTTCGTCAACATCCGAGGGGGAGTCTGTTGGTGCATACGTCTGTCGACTTCGTCTTCGTTCGAGTCTTAGATTAGTATTGAAAGATCAGGGCACGAAGTTCGAGAAATATGTCAAAAATAGGTTGGCAGGTAATTTCGCACTAAATTAGATGTCTATAAATAGGCATGTGATGCTTCTCATTTGATTGTCCACTTGTAAGATCGTTTTGACGATCAAATGAGTCAATCAGAAACAATACACAACTGTTTGAAAGGCGGAAACAAACAAACAACCTAGAATCAGTGTAGAAATGAGTAGAAACAGAGTATGATACTTAAAACAAGCTTCTCATTGATTTTAGACTTGATTACACGGTGAAAATTGGGCAGCACTTCGTTACACTTGCACTAATTTGGTACCAAATGAGAAGCATCACATGCCTATTTATAGACATCTAATTTCGTGCGAAATTACATTACGTAATTTCGTGCGAAATTACCTTACGTAATTTCGTGCGAAATTATACTAGGTAATTTCGTGCGGAATTACCAGTTGTAATTTCGTGCGAAATTACCTGCCAACCTATTTTTGACATATTTCTCGAACTTCGTGCCCTGATCTTTCAATACTAATCTAAGACTCGAACGAAGACGAAGTCGACAGACGTATGCACTAACAAACCCATCCTTGGGGAAAGAATACATGTATAAACACCTAATGTATCAAGTTAGAATATATTATTTTAACAAATATTCAAATAAATAATAAATATAATTTAAGTTAAAATATTATGATTTTAACAAATAATTATATACTTGGAATAATATTGATGACACCAAGAAATATAACTCAAAGATACTAAGTCATAACAAATAAGACTAAAAGTCAAGGCACGACCCACCCGTCTAATAAACCGTAGCACGTGTGTAGGTAGTCGTGCGACCGAGAAGACGCTTTGAGTTATACCTAGTTACGAGACGCAAGATTGTGAGTTCATGTCCCCCTTTTCTTTTAACTGTTTTCAGTTTTATAACTTCGGGGGTGAAATACATGTTACAAACGTTTCGATGATTACAAATGGTATGGTTAGCTAAGGAATGAACTGTTAGATCATGTGAATGGGTAGGCGTTAACTTAAGACCATTAATCCTTGTATAAGGACCGAGGGGCATGAGTGATAGATCTATTGGGTGTTGCGAGCCCCACCCATGAGCCCGCGGGTTGGACCATGTGGTGACTATGTCGTTCCCGCCGGATGGCCCGGTACGAAATACGCATAAAAGGGTTGAGCCTTCCTACACCGTTGCACACATATTAATGTATTAGCTACACATTAATTGATCTGTTCATAGACGCTTTCATACCGGTTTACAAATACATACATACTATGGTTACAAAGTTTTTTACGAGCTCACATACAAAACACATGAACTCGCTCAACTTTTGTTGATGTTTTCAAACTACATGTATTTCAGGAAATTGATTATAGATCTGGCGGGCGTTCAAGGATTTTCAAGTCGTGTCTTCAATAAACGATGTCATCTAGTGTTAGAGGGTTTGAATCGTGTATTTTATCTTTGATAGGATACATGGTTCAAAGCCTCGTTTTATTAGTGTCTTTTGTGTCAAGTCCTTTATGGAACTTTAAACAATTGGATGGTTTGTATTCTAAACTTGAAGTCTGTGTTTGATTCTAAAACAATGTTGGTTGTATTATGGTAAAACTCAGTAATGGATGAACATCATGGTTTCTATCGTATAGTTGTTTGTTGTGGTTGAATGTAATGATATTAAGCAAGTCACACATAACACGCTTCCGCAAAAGTCAGGGTGTGACAGTTTGGTATCAGAGCTTCGATTGTAGCGAACTAGGATTCCCTCTCGAGTCTAGACTA
Organism: Helianthus tuberosus; assembly: GCA_030545235.1. Lineage (NCBI taxonomy): Eukaryota > Viridiplantae > Streptophyta > Magnoliopsida > Asterales > Asteraceae > Helianthus > Helianthus tuberosus. Next base: position 66,995,700 of record CM060430.1, read on the forward strand.
CAATCATTAGGGCTCTCTCATGAAAATACTTTTACAAATATTTTTCATTGCATACACAAAACGCCAAGATCCATGGAACAAACATTTTACAAAAGGAAAGACAAGAAACACAATGCAAGGTCACAATGGTGGTTTAGTTTGCATGAGGTAGATTAGAGAGATGGAAAAGTCTCATGAAGGATAATGTGGCACCTGAGTAAGATCCGCAACACTCTTGATTTATCACTTCACTCTGCTGTGCTTATTCGTCAAATTTCGGGACGAAATTTCTTTCAAGTTGGGGATGATGTGACAACCCGAACTTTCAAGGTCCGTATTTCTTAGTCACGCAATCCAGTTTCTCGTTATTCTTCTTTCACATTCGTTGCGACGATAAAAAATAGTAAACATTTGTGACGATAATGATATTACTAAATGTTAATACGTACGAGTATGTGGATGAGTGTGTATAGTGGGCCGATTAATTAGATTAGTTGTTACTTAAACACATGGGCCGATTACTACAAATGTTTTATTTATCCACATACCAAAATCAGATAGGGCTGAGTGAAGCCCAAGTAAGCCAATGGGTTGTTTTGCTTGGGGGGGGGGGGTCGGTTATTGTAGGATATAAACACACATAAGGAATTACATAGATTATTAGCACAACACAAACAAACCCTGTAGCTCTCATAATTTACGAACGGCAACTGAAGAAACCCCCCACGGACGCAACATCCCATTTAATCAACGTCTGAATCAAGTCAAAAATCTCGGTTAGTATATGCTTTATATTAATATGATTTTATCCCTTGCTAAACATGGATTGCATGATAAAGTAATGGTGTGGTTAATTGTCGAAGTGTATAGAATTCGTATATGATGAGCTGTTGATTCATGGTACATAATATTGCACAAGTTCATGATGTTTAACTGTTAGAAGGAATGGTATGATAATATTAGCCAATGCTTAGAATAAATTGTTTGTATACATGATTGGGGATTAGCCTGTTATATGTAATAAAGAACCTGTTTAAGAATCTGGAACCTATTTATTATTGATGATAAATTATAGGGGTTTTGTTAATTGTTTTGGATTGTTAGTAGTATTATAATTGGTCACTGTTAATAAAAATAAGGGGATACATGGCTGGCATGTTAATCAGGTGTACAGTTAATTAGTTGGGCTTTAAGGGGCTGGGAGTTAATAATTAAACTAATCTAATTGATATTATGGGCTGATGGGTGGCCTGTCACGCATATCCACATGATGTGGGCCGAAGGGAGTGTTGGGCCACCCAGTGAACACTTAGAAATATGGAGCATTGGGTCATGTACTAAACATGGGCTATGAAATAGAAATTTTGCAAACTAATTATGGGCTTAGGTGTAACAGTGGCCGAACCAACTAAAAAGGGGCCACACTTGGTTGAGGGTTTAGGCTCGGTTGGTTGGGCACCAATTAATGAACCACAAACAAATATGAACTATAAGTTAGATTCTTGGGTCGAGCACTTTCGGGTGGGCCACTAACCTGTTTAGATCGCACATGGCGTGAATAACGAAATGATATATTAACTGATATGAGTTTCCATGATGATAACCGGCGGACATGTTGCATGATAAACTGTTATGGTTCATAGGACATGTGTGATTCTTGTATGTCACTACGTATACGTGATGAAAGCTATGAATACGTGAATTACTGTTATGACACGTGAAACGATGAGTGTAAATGCGTGTATGATCCGTGTTTATTGCATGTGTGGTTAATTACATGTAAAACTAATTCTTAATGGTAACCATATTAGGACTTGATTGACCAACTGTGAACGTAAATGAATATCTAGTCATACCGAGCAACCTAAGGTGAGTTCACTGCCTTTTTCCAAGCATGCATCCCGGGGAGGGATATCGGGTAACGTTCCGGGGAGGAACGCTTGTTTATTGGGATGTTTGTTATTATACTCAGTTTCTATCACATAAGACCCCTTACATCTACCGACAGTTGCCGGGGAGGCAACGAGGTTATTAGTTGATAGCGCTATTGTAACATCCCGAAAATATAAGTTCATAAAATTTACAATTTATATGTAAATAAATTAGTAAAATAAACTAAGGGTGACACTAACCTAGTTAGATAATGACTAGTGAGTAGTTAAAGAACAAAAAGGGGACTAAAGGAAATTAGAGGGACCAAAAGTGATTAAACTAAAATTTAGTTTAATAAAACATGAAAAATAGAAATCTCAAACACACATACGTGTGTGAGATCGACCAGACAAGAGCAGGGGGCGACCAAGTTCATCAAAACCCTGGTTCAACATAAAATCTCTAAATTGAAGGATCAAACTCAGTCCAAATCAAAATCCGAACATAGATTAGTGATCCTCATCACAAGGGGGTTACAAGGTATGTAAAATTTGGTGTTAATTCTCTGTTTGAAATTCTCATGAAATTGGGAAATCTGAAATTAGATGATGCATGTTTGTGATTTGGTTAGCTTAGTGATGAGATGGTGTCTAGAAGTAAAACCTAGACAACTACATGTGAAATCATGTCCAAATTCAGGAAATTCCATGAACACATTGAAGGTGGGTTATGGGTTTTACAAGATAATGATGAACACTAGGGTTTAGAATGATTATTCTAGTGTAATCTGAGTTTTATAAGGTACTTTCTGAAATTTGGAAGTTAAAACATGTGTAAATGTGACTAATTGAAGTTGATTTAGATGATTATTACAAGTCATGAACTTGGTTTTGATGATGTAAAAATCTGACCCGCTAGGTGTTTGTTAAAATGCCTAAGTGGGGATTAAAATGTTAAAAATCAGATGAAAATGCAGATTTGATTATTTTAGAGAATTATGCGTTAATGATTATGAAAAGAGTTCTAAGTTGATTGTGAATTGAACTCTTTAGGCAAAGAATCCGGATCGTCAAGCGAACAAGCCGGAGCGGATACGCGTTTAAAGGGTGTGCTCTAAAGGTACGCGACTTGTCGTCTCGTTACATTTACGTAGATAAGCCTAGTCGTAAATATGTCTAATGTTGTTATAGCGAAAATAGTTGCGTTTGGTAAGTCTAAGAAGTGATGGAATTCACTCGACAAACCAAACGGGTCAAAAGAAATAGTTGAAATAGGTATGATGTCGAAATAGTGAAATTGAAACCCTTTGGTAAGTCTAAGAAGTGATGGAATTCACTCGACAAACCAAGCGGGTCAAAATAAATAGTTGGTTAAATATGTTTATTGATAATACCGCTTAATTAGTCATAATGGGATGTAAGTAAAGTGATGTAATTCACTAGATGAAGAATGTGTTAAAATAATGGTCGAAACGGTAGTGTTTGGAGTGACTCGAACGTCACTCGTTAAATTGAGTTATAAAAGCAGAAACCGAGGATTAGAAGGGATACGCTAAGGTCGACAAGCCCGGGAATGGGTAATTATGATTAGAAAGCAATGTCGACGAATTATGAAGGTATGTAACTTGATTCGTTACATTTGGGTACATTTTGATATTTAGCATATATGTAGTTGGATTGTGTATTAAAAGTTGAGTTGGATTAAAGCGATGATATTCGCTATATCGAATAATAGCCAAGAATCTGGTTAGACCTCATTGGTAGTCATCAAAATGGAGAATTCCTTAGCTGAGCCAAATGGGTCGAACCAAATAAGGCATGGTAATACATTGTAGTATGATTACTCGGTCTTGTTATTATAGACAAATGACATATTAGGATATGAGGAATTAACATGTAGGGTTGTGGGAATGAAATCCGAGAAATTGTTCCAAGTAAATAAACAAATCAAACAAAAGCATAACAACCCAGAGTCTACCGTAAATTACGGTATATACCGTAATTTACGGTAGACTACAAATAGTTACGGTGGGTTTCCCCTGTGTTACGGTGGAACCAGAAATTCCCAGAAGCTACCGTAAGTTACGGTAGAGCTTTAGAAATTATGATGAATTTTGTATTTCTTTGTTAAATCGAATCCGTTTTAGACGTAGTTTCGAATATGTATTATTTCTAAGTTCTCTAACACTAATGTTTAATGAAAACATTTCAGTTTTTAGGTATCCAAGGACTACGGATGACGGTCAAGCTAGCTTTTGAAGAACCGAACACAAACTTTTGAAGCTTCCTCGTAAATTAACTCTGTTTAAACAATGTTATGATGTAAACCGTTTGTTAAACAACTTATGGATGTTTTAATTAATTGGTAGATAACTAATGTTTGTTACCTTAGAACTTAGTTCTTGAAACTAAGGTTTTAATTTAGATATCTTTTGAAAAAAAAAATGGCATGAATTATTATTAAACTCAAGTAAAATTAGACGGGTGTTACAAGTTGGTAATCAGAGCTTAAGGTTGTCAACAAAGTGTTCGGTTCAAGCTTGATCGATCGTCTGGTAAGAATTAATTGCTTTAGTAGACTTACTAGAATACTAGAAAAAGGAAATTTGAATTGATATGCACGGGAAGTGCATGTTTACACACTCAAACCCGGAAAAGTGCACTAAGCATAAATGGTTTAAGCAAGTGGTGAACTTGGCTAGATCAAAATGAATGACGCATATGTCATAAATGAAATGTTTAACAATTAGTGTAAACATTTCAATTTCAAGATGACGGAAAGATGGGAGCAGTGTATGAATACGCTCGAACCCGGGAAAATACACTAAGTAAGAAAGGTAAGGCAAGATATATACTTGACCAAACCGAAAAGGAATAACACGTTATTTATGATTGAATGAGAGTGATATAAATTTCCGTATAATAAGATGGAAATGAATTAAATAATTATTGATAAATCGTGATGGATGTTTCAGTTAAAGAAATGTCTGGAGTAACCGGAGATGACTTGACATCTCAATTGACTGAACAAATGAAAGCTAAGATTTCCGAGGAGGTCGGAAAAGTTCTAGAAAATAGTCTATCACAATATATTGATAGATTACAAACCACAATCGTGCTAGTGGTAAACGATATGATGACTGAATTAAAAGATAGCATACTACAAGAAATAGAAGAAAGGAGGGTGTTGGATATGAATCTAAGATCCGTAAAGAAGTCCAAGCCTAATAAAGCTCTCAAGAAGGGAGTTACAAAAAGTGTGTTACATCAGTGTAGATTTTGTGGAAAAATTCACAAGGGCACATGTGGTAAGCCAAGACATAAAAAGTCTAAATGTCCAGAGAGGCTTGGAACCAAGGACACAACCGACACAAAATCTGATGCCCAGAAATCAAGGACAAAGTTGTTTTATATAACAGCCACGGAGGCTAAAGCTGAACCTGAATTCGTTTCAGGTATACTCTTGTAAATTAAATTTCAGCATGAATTTTTAATTATTATGAGTGCAAATAAATCGTTTGCTTTATATCGATTTATTTAACATTCTACATTAGTGTTAACGAAATTACCAAGGCTTTGAAAAATAAAAATAGGTAATAATAAAAGTTCTATTGTTTATAAGAGGTGCTGAAACTGTACGTTGAGCATCGAGGTAAAAATAATCATGATAAATATTGCCTTGAGAAGGGGTGCGCGCACACTCGAACCCGAGAACGTAATGAAAGATAAGCGTCATAATAGGGAGGAGTGTAATAACATCCGAACCCTGGGAGTTTACAATAGTAATAGATGACAAGGACATGGTTATAGACTAAGCCAAACTAAATGAAACAGATAGAAACATCGTTTATGTCAACAAACGATGTGGATAAATTCCATACAACAATATGAAACAATAACATGAAATGAATTGATTTTGTTATTGTAACAATGGGTTAAAGTCAGAAATCAAGAGATTAAGATTTGGATAGGAATATCCTCGAAAAAGAAACTAAATGGACAATATGTATTAATTGTTGCTGTAAATAATGAAATACCAATAAATTTGGATTTAGAAGCTCGGGTATGGGTAGATACCCAAGTAACATGTTATTAATAAATTCCTCCTGAGGAAGAATGATAGTCACCTTGATGAGGGTGAATATGTAAAATAATTAGTAAGACAAACATTATGAAAGCGTTAGAATAAGAACGAGTAAACCCCAAAGGCCGAATAACAATAACAGTAGTTTACCAAATAAGACTTGAGACATGGGCCTTTGGGACATTTGTAAAAGAAACAGACCTAAGGGTCGCTGACAAAAGAAAGGTGGTGTACGGATTGAATAAAGTATAGTAGTTGACATCCCAAGTAAGCGCGACCTGGATAATGAAAGCGTGAAATATTATTGAATCTATGGATAAGTCATAAAAGAGTATGAAAGGTAAAACACAAACCAATGAAACAGGAGTGTTAAAAAATATATATATATATATATCAAGATCAAGAACCCGGGTAACGGGTTGAAAGGAAATAGAGGCATAAACCAAATAACGGCATGAGTAAAATAAACCGACACGAAGGACACATAAGAAGTCATAGAGTCGGAAAGATAATCCGAAAGAAAATGAGTGTAGCCTTAGACTAAGGTCAAGGTAAAATTAAACATGGTGTGATGTGATCACGGACACAAAAGTAATATAGAATGTAATCACGTTATAGTGTAAATGACTAGATATGGATGTATAAACATGCAAAAGGGCCGATGACGGCAATATTGCATACCCGAATGACGAGGTATGAGGTAAAATGGTGACCAATTAGTTTAGGTAATAAAACAAGTTGTAGCCTAAATAACACTGTGACCTAGATAGAGCGCTTGTTAATATAAAACTAGCGTCAAGTAAGTATGGCTTACACTAGTCTTATATTTTAGAATATTCTCTATCGTATTAGTTACGAATAAGATAAATACATAGTTGAGGTATGATGTTTCGGCGTGTAGATGTACGGAACAAGATAGTTGAGTATGACAAGAAACCATGTGGAGGGTTTAAAAGGAGTTAAATCGGTAATTCGATCATTTTATGACAAATGGAAAATGAACTTTTAAATGATTACCTTATTGGGTAAACCGAATGTTTTAAAAGAGGGTCGGGCGTTTCGAAAAGCATAATGACTTTTCAAACAAGATCATAACTCAAAAGATGAATTACGGGTCAAACATGCTCTCAAAAGACCTTGTAGTAATTGAAAGACTAAAAAGGACCAAAACGCCCTTGTTAGCTAATTCGAACAAACAACCTTTAAAGGTTGTTTGGAAACGAGTTTTATGATAGGTAAATACTTAGAATAAGTTTAGAAGCTGAAAGAGGTATTATATTAAGTCAAATGGCACTATTTGAGTTTTTGCCGTAAAATAATGATTCGAGAGGTAAAATTTGGTTTATATAGATCACCACATTAAACCCACCGTAAATACAGTTGTGGTGGGAGATTATAGGATAAGAAATGTGGTGATAGAATGCTAGAAGCAATTGCAAAACAAACAAATTGATCAAGGCAAGATCAAGTAGGAGCATAGGAAAGGTTCAGACACTAAGTGGGAGTCTGAAGAGGAGATGCGACGTCTCTACCATACATTATTTGGTACGTACTTCGGTTTCGGGGACGAAACCCTTTTAAGGGGGATGGACTTGTAACATCCCGAAAATATAAGTTCATAAAATTTACAATTTATTTGTAAACAAATTAGTAAAATAAACTAAGGGTGACACTAACCTAGTTAGATAATGACTAGTGAGTAGTTAATGAATAAAAAGGGGACTAAAGGAAATTAGAGGGACCAAAAGTGATTAAACTAAAATTTAGTTTAATAAAACATGAAAAATAGAAATCTCAAACACACATACGTGTGTGAGATCGACCAGACAAGAGCAGGGGGCGACCAAGTTCATCAAAACCCTAGTTCAGCATAAAATCTCTAAATTGAAGGATCAAACTAAGTCCAAATAAAAATCCGAACATAGATTAGTGATCCTCATCACAAGGGGGTTACAAGGTATGTAAATTTGGTGTTAATTCTCTGTTTGAAATTCTCATGAAATTGGGAAATCTGAAATTAGATGATGCATGTTTGTGATTTTGTTAGCTTAGTGATGAGATGGTGTCTAGAAGTAAAACCTAGACAACTACATGTGAAATCATGTCCAAATTCAGGAAATTCCATGAACACATTGAAGGTGGGTTATGGGTTTTACAAGATAATGATGAACACTAGGGTTTAGAATGATTATTCTAGTGTAATCTGAGTTTTATAAGGTACTTTCTGAAATTTGGAAGTTAAAACATGTGTAAATGTGACTAATTGAAGTTGATTTAGATGATTATTAGAAGTCATGAACTTGGTTTTGATGATGTAAAAATCTGACCCGCTAGGTGTTTGTTAAAATGCCTAAGTGGGGATTAAAATGTTAAAAATCAGATGAAAATGCAGATTTGATTATTTTAGAGAATTATGCGTTAATGATTATGAAAAGAGTTCTAAGTTGATTGTGAATTGAACTCTTTAGGCAAAGAATCCGGATCGCCAAGCGGACAAGCCGGAGCGGATACGCGTTTGAAGGGTGTGCTCTAAAGGTACGCGACTTGTCATCTCGTTACATTTACGTAGATAAGCCTAGTCGTAAATATGTCTAATGTTGTTATAGTGAAAATAGTTGCGTTTGGTAAGTCTAAGAAGTGATGGAATTCACTCGACAAACCAAACGTGTCAAAAGAAATAGTTGAAATAGGTATGATGTCGAAATAGTGAAATTGAAACCCTTTGGTAAGTCTAAGAAGTGATGGAATTCACTCGACAAACCAAGCGGGTCAAAATAAATAGTTGGTTAAATATGTTTATTGATAATACCGCTTAATTTGTCATAATGGGATGTAAGTAAAGTGATGTAATTCACTAGATGAAGAATGTGTTAAAATAATGGTCGAAACGGTAGTGTTTGGAGTGACTAGAACGTCACTCGTTAAATTGAGTTATAAAAGCAGAAACCGAGGATTAGAAGGGATACGCTAAGGTCGACAAGCCCGGGAATGGGTAATTATGATTAGAAAGCAATGTCGACGAATTATGAAGGTATGTAACTTGATTCGTTACATTTGGGTACATTTTGATATTTAGCATATATGTAGTTGGATTGTGTATTAAAAGTTGAGTTGGATTAAAGCGATGATATTCGCTATATCGAATAATAGCCAAGAATCTGGTTAGACCTCGTTGGTAGTCATCAAAATGGAGAATTCCTTAGCTGAGCCAAACGGGTCGAATAACCAAATAAGGCATGGTAATACATTGTAGTATGATTACTCGGTCTTGTTATTATAGACAAATGACATATTAGGATATGAGGATTTAACATGTCGGGTTGTGGGAATGAAATCCGAGAAATTGTTCCAAGTAAATAAACAAATCAAACAAAAGCATAACAACCCAGAGTCTACCGTAAATTACGGTACATACCGTAATTTACGGTAGACTACAAATAGTTACGGTGGGTTTCCCCTGTGTTACGGTGGAACTAGAAATTCCCAGAAGCTACCGTAACTTACGGTAGAGCTTTAGAAATTATGATGAATTTTGTATTTCTTTGTTAAATCGAATCCGTTTTGGACGTAGTTTCGAATATGTATTATTTCTAAGTTCTCTAACACTAATGTTTAATGAAAACATTTCAGTTTTTAGGTATCCAAGGACTACGGATGACGGTCAAGCTAGCTTTTGAAGAACCGAACACAAACTTTTGAAGCTTCCGCGTAAATTAACTCTGTTTAAACAATGTTATGATGTAAACCGTTTGTTAAACAACTTATGGATGTTTTAATTAATTGGTAGATAACTAATGTTTGTTACCTTAGAACTTAGTTCTTGAAACTAAGGTTTTAATTTAGATATCTTTTGAAAAATAAATAAATGGCATGAATTATTATTAAACTCAAGTAAAATTAGACGGGTGTTACAGCTATTAGGTTTGGCACACTCACACCATACCGGGGAGGACGGGCGTGAACTAATTTCCTTAAAGCATGACCAATGTTTTGATAGAGACATTGGGGTTGGGCAAATACATCTTGTAGCCATTTCGGTAATCGAGTTAATAACAACACCAAAGCAAATTGTTAAACTGTTTTATACATGTATCTGGTAAATAAACTCGCTAACAAAACTATGAACTCACCAGCATCGTCTGACACACTTGTTTGCATGCTTGTAGGTCGTTAGATCTCTTGCATTGGAACCTGCTATCTGGAGTAGCTGGAGTAGTCATGGGTCGACTGGAGGGATTTATGTTATTGATTTCTGGACACTATATATTGGTTTGAAATTGTTTAACTTTGGTTTGTCATTTGCTTTCACTGAACATGTTGGTTTTCATTTAAACTCGTTGATGGTACTTTTCATTAATAATTAAGAATCTTATTTGAAACTTGTACGCGTTCAATGTAATTAGTGGCTCGTTATTGGTATGTCACACGCCTAACAGGGACATTCCCTAGGTGGTATTTTGGGGGTGTGACAGTTTGGTATCAGAGCCACTGGTTATAGTGAACTTGGTTTTAAAACGTTTTTATAAAACCAGACTATAACCGAACAACTTCGAAAATCGACCATGACACTCAGCTCCAGATTGCAAGGTTCGTCTTCTGTTACTTTATGCATTACTTGATTAGGAGTCACATACTTACAACTTACATGAAAACGACATACTAGATGTTATGGTGACTTGATAGTGTAACCCTACTCTTCGACTTTTGTGAATCATAATCCTGTAGTACCCACTGCTTTGCTACTTGAATACGGGGGGGAAACTTCTAGCACAAGTTAAGAGGCACAGAGATAAGCATGAAAATTGCTTTATTATTATGGGTGCACACATAATAATAACATGAGGTGCATGTAAGTCCTAGTGAGGCTTAACGAGCGTGAGAAGGGTTCTGCCTTATTGTGTGTAAACTTGATAGTTGTAGATTTTAACGTGATACTTGACCTTTACCTCATTTCGACCCTTAAGATTGTTCCCTTCTCTTATATAGCACCATGACTGGACGTGGAGGAGGCCGAGGTGGTGGACGTGGCCACATTGCTATGACGCAGGCCGAATTAACCAACTTGATCAACACTCGTGTGGCTAAAGCCCTAGCAGCTTACCAAGATGGTACGATATGTGCCAATTACTCTCTATCCTTGTGTCGTATACTCAAATCTTACCTGTGCATTGTACGTTCTTTCATTTTAGGTCAACCTGCGAATCAAAACAATCCACCTGCTCCACCTGCTTGTACGTTCAAGATGTTCATGGATTGTAAGCCACATACCTTCAATGGGACTGAAGGGGCTGTAGGACTCCTGCGATGGTTTGAAAAGGCAGAATCGGTATTTGCGATGTGTAACTGTCCTGCTGGGGACAGAGTGAAGTATGCTACAGGCACACTCGAGGATGGTGCCCTGACATGGTGGAATACCCAGGTTCATATGTTGGGTATCGAAATGGCAAATGCTACCACTTGGGATGACTTTAAGGAATTGATGAGGGAGGAGTATTGCCCTCGAGATGAGGTTCAGAAGCTGGAGAATGAGTATTACAATCTGAAAATGGAGGGATCTGAGATTGAAGCATTTACGAGGAGGTCTAATGATTTAGCAACTTTGTGCCCTAACCTGTCTCGACCTCCACACCGGCGAATCGAGTTGTATCTCAAGGACTTAGCACCAGCTGTTAAGGGGTACGTTACTGCTGCAAACCTGGACAATCTACCCCGTATCGTCCGTTTGGCACATAAGATTACTACCCAAGAGGTCGAACGTTGCAACTTGCCGCCACGTGTTTCTGCTACAACCTCGACTGCTACAGAAACCAGTGCAAGTCAATCCCAGAAAAGGCCTGATAACAGCAACAACCGCAGTTTCAGTCAGTCTTCTTCAGTTAATCAAGGCCAGGGCAACAATCAGAATCAGGGCTCTTATGTTGGAAAGAAGCCACAGTGCAACTAGTGTGGCTATCATCACCATGGACAGTGTGTCCGGACTTGCCGTAGATGCGAGAAGGTGGGGGGCCATGAGGCCAAGGACTGTAGAGCCCCACAGCCAAAGCAGCAGGAACAGCAAAATCAACAGCACCAGCGACAGCAAAGGCAACAACCTCAGCAGAATCATGGTTTTAAGAAAGGGTGTTTCCAGTGCGGGGATGAGGGCCACATCAAGCAGGATTGCCCTCAGCTAAATCAGAATGCCAATAACAACAACAATGCTGGGAACAATAACAACAGGAACAACAACAATGGGGGCAATGGGGCAAATGGTGCACACCGGAGAGTTTTCACTATTGGAGCTGGGGAAGCCAGGAATGATGGCAACGTAGTGACTGGTACATTTTCGATAAATTATTTATTTGCTTCTGTTTTATTCTACTCGGGTTCCGATTGGAGTTACGTGTCCTTGAAATTCAGTCGTCAGTTAGGGTTGACTCCCACATCTCTTGTAAATAAGCATGTAGTAGAATTAGCTGATGGTAAATCGATAGAGGTTTCTCATGTTTTGGTTGGTTGTAAACTTGATCTCATGGGTCAAGTGTTTGACATTGACCTACTCCCTGTTACTCTTGGAAGTTTTGATGTGGTTGTTGGCATGGATTGGTTGTCCAAGCACCAGGCGGAAATTCTCTGCAAGGAGAAAATTGTGCGTATTCCTCTCCCTAGCGGAGAATCTTTATCGGTTCAGGGTCATCATAGTGGTGCTATGGTTGGTATTATCTCAGTTATGCAAGCCCAGAAGTGCCTACGAAAGGGCTACCCTGCCATTCTAGCTCTCGTCACCGATTCGCAACCTGAAGAAAGGAAGATCGAGGATCTTCCAGTTGTTCGAAAATTTCCCGATGTATTTCCTGAAGAACTCCCTGGTTTACCTCAACATCGTCAGGTGGAATTTCAGATTGACCTCGTACCAGGAGCAGCCCCGATTGCTCGTGCTCCTTATCGTCTCGCACCAAGGGAGTTGCATGAGTTGTCCAACCAACTCCAAGAGCTGTTGGAAAGAGGTTTTATAAGACCTAGCTCTTCACCTTGGGGAGCCCTAGTACTGTATGTGAAGAAGAAGGATGGGTCCTTTCGGATGTGTATTGTTAGTGCATAACGTCTGTAGCTTCCGTCAGCATCTAGTCATGTTTTGTATATTTGTGTCTTTGTAAACAATTATGTAATATATGTGTGTAGATAGAACGACAACTCAGGAAACGGGGCTTAAATGTAAAGTGTTGACTTTTGTTGACCAGTGTCATCCGATCGGATTGTCATCCGATCGGACAGCACTCATCCGATCGGACAGCTTGTTATCCATTCGGACAGGATGTCATCCGATCGGATAGCTTGCTATCCGAACGGACAACACTCACTACTTCCTGAGTTGCCTATAAATACTCATCCGGGTATATCATTTGAGAACTTTTGACTCTAGAGAGAACCTGACCAGTGTCTGTCTTCTACCGGAGCTTTGTACTTTCAGAACAACTAATAGAAAGAACAGACCGTGTTTAATCGTTGAATTCTGTGTTGATCATCTGTGATTTGTCATAATGGATTCCGCACATTAGACAAAGTCGATTCATCTTGTTCCATACGATCAGATCCTGTGCAACAGGACCAACAAGTGGTATCAGAGCATCTAGGGAGCTGAATCGAGATCAACGACACTGAATTCACCAGAATTCGAGTTTCACTTGCCGATCAGAGTCAAATTTCACCGGAGATTTGACATTTCTTGCCGATCAGAGTCAAATTTCACCGGAGATTTGACATATTTCTTCTCTTTCTTGCATTATTTCTCAGTTTGTCACTAAAAATTAGAAAAACTTAAAATTGAACGTGAATCTATGGTTAAAAATTGATAAAATCGATATCATTTGATTCGTAATCAATCAAAGTATAATCCTACTAAGTTTCATAATCAAATTCAATCAAAAACTAGATCAAATTCATCAAAAATCATGTTTAGTTGTTCATATGTGCTGACGTCATCCACTCGCTCGGACAGCTGTCCGAACGGATTGGATTAGTTAGTATCTACTAGTTGTTTGCTGACATCATCTGTGTTACTTGCTCGAATTACTATCCGAGCGGTGTGATTCAGTTTGATCAAGAACATCTGCTTAAGTCATCATCTCACCCGATCGGATAGCAATCCGATTGGATAGGATTTGGAAGTTCTAGTTTACAGATACCAACAGTTAACCTGTCATCCGGTCGGATCACCATCCGGTCGGATAGCCTGTGTCACTCGTTCGGATAGTGACTCGATCGGATCACCATCCGATCCAGGAGTTTTATTTTGAAATTTGTAAAAAAATTTCTAAGTGTTTGTTGGCTGTTTCAGGTACTTGAAAGATGGACGAATTCATGAATCCTTTCAGTGATATGTATGCCTTTGCTGGAAACTCTGGAGATGATACTTCTAGAAACACCAATGAGAATACGCCGAATGCAAAGAAAACTTTGTCGGATACTTTAGGTGTGGAAAGTGCATACGGAACATATAATAAACCCCCAAAGTTGATGGCGATCGAAGAGTATAGTCGGTGGGCCAAGAAATTTGAAGAATGGTTAAAGGCATTTGCGTATACCAGCTGGAAAAGTCTAAAGAATGGATACAGTGATGGAAAAGTCAACCGAAGAAATAGAAGTTTTTGTTGCCGAGCAAAAATGCATCGCATTGCTGTTTCAGTCTGTTCGAGAAGATATAATATCTTTGATTGAGTATAACAATGCTAAAGATCTGTGGAAAAAGTTAGAAGTAAATTACTTGGGAAGTGCAGAAATAGTGAAAAACAAAAAGAAACTACTAAGAAAAGAGTTTGATTTATTTGGTTGTTTAAAAAATGAATCAGTTTGTAAGATGATTGAGAGGTTTGGGCACTTGAAGTTAGAGTTGGCAAGACATGGAATTACCTATTCTGAAGAAGAGTTAGTCGACAAATTGTTTGATTCGTTGCCAGATGAGATGGATTGGCAATACTATGCGTTAATGCTGAAGAATACTATCAAGACTGAAGAGATGACAGTGGATTTGCTTATCGAGAGACTAGAGAGTCACGAGCTGGAGATAAAGAAAACACACAAAGTCAATCACTCATGATTCCCAAGAATACGTCTCCCAAGACAGCTTTTTCTGCTGAAAATTCCAACAAAATCCAAAATTCCAACACATCTAGCAAAGAGAGTGCAAGCAGTGGATTTCACAGTGGCTCTTCGTCTACTTCAAACCAATCAGCTACAAAGAACTTATTTCAATGCAATATCGCTGTGGATTTAAAGAACGCTCAAAACTTCAGCGAGGAGTCTGCAAAGCAACAGATGGTTTTCTAAGCTTCTGTGCTAGAGTCGTATGAGAGCCTTGTGGCAGGTAAGATAGGCAACACCAACCTAACTAAGGAAGACTACGATCAAATAGATCCCGAGGAGATGGAATTGATCGACATAAGGTGGTGTATGGCCAGTGCAGTGAGAAGGGCACAGCGTTTTATGGAAATTACAGGAAGAAAGTCTATTGGTGGACCATCTACCAAGTTAGGCTTTGACAAGTCAAAAGTGACCTGTTTCAAATGTAAAGAGAAAGGTCATTTTAAAAGAGAGTGCCGGAATGCTTATGCTGATGATTCTGAAAATCCGTTCAAAGAAGATTACTACAAAAGAGCGATTTATCATCAGAATAAATCAGAACCGCCCAGAATGAAACAACTTGAGGATAATAAAGAAAAATCCAAAGCTCTCGCTGTGATTCATGACGATGAAGGTTTTGACTGGAGCGAGTTGTTACCAGAGGAGGATGCGGTTGGATATGCTTTTATGGCAAAGACTGTTGAACCTGTTCCTTTTAAAGACAACAGAAATGAAGAAGAAAAGTATGTCAATAGAAAGATGATAGCTCAAAACAGAATGATCAGAATATCTGATATTTACACTGAAGCAAAAAGGGCAAAGAGATGGGATCCAGACAGAGAATGCTATCTTGACCCCATGGGAAACATTGCTATTGACTATAAGACCCTCAATCTTTAAACAATAATTCAACAAATTGCTGAAGAAGAAGAAGAAGGTTGGCAAAGAAAATGATGGGGAAGTGGAGAAGAGAAAGAAAAAGAAAAAGAAGAAAAGTCAAAGAAGATTGATGATGGAATCATTGATACTTCACAGGAGTTGACAGCTGAAAACCTGGGAAAGATGGCTGACAAAGTGCTGGCAGCTAAGGAAATTGAGGTAGACTCTAAGTCCGTATCTGAGTCTAAAATCCAGGTCAGTTCAAATGCGTCAACGAGTGCGTCAGGTAAGAAAGTAAATGGTGACATTGACTGCAAAAATTGCATGAAAGAGTGCAAAGTTTGTAGTACAATCACTTATCTCAATGGTAAGAAAGTTGATGATCTGACTGCTAGAGTCCGAAGTGTTGAGGATCAGATTCTTAACCGTGATAAAATGTTGAAAGCTTCGAACGACAGATTAAAAGATTTAACTGACAAAATCGAAACTGATAAAATTGACGTAGAAAGAGTTAGGAAAGAAAATGAAAAACTAATTCTTGAAAATCGTCAAATTTCTGAAAGTTTTGAGAAGCTAAAACGCACGGTAAAAGATTCTGAGGACAGAAACGGTATAACATACAAATAAAATTGTCAATTTCAAGGTGTTTTGAGGGTTAAAGAAGAATTAATCAAACAACAATTGGATAAGATTGCTAAATTGAAGCTTCAGTTTGAAGAAGCTAAGATTGAGAATGAGCGTATTAATTTGAAACTGAACAGTTACAACTCTGCAAGCTTTGTTTTGCAACACATTGTTCCCAAACCCATTGGGAAAAACAAAGCTGGCGAAGATGTATACTGTGATGGAACTGGGGTCGGGTTTCATCAAGTTCCGCCACCAGTTCTAAACAATTTTTCAAAGAAACAATCAGGGTTGGTTAATGATGAAGTTGAAACGAATGAGGTAAAACTTCCAGAGTCAATTGATGTGACATTTTCTTCATCATCATCTGATGATAGTGATCAAACTGATATTGTTAAAAGCATGGCTGAAAGTGTTTAAAGTCTGATGATGATGAATGTTTTCTGGACAAATACATTCCGAAATCAAAATCCAAAAACAACTTAAATGATGAACATGCTGTTGTGATGTATAAGATGGCGGGATCTGATAAGTTGTATTCAGATCTTGAATTTCCTTTAGAAAATGTGAATGTGGGAAAATTGAGAAATGTTTTTAAATTGATTGAGATTGATATATCAGAAATCGATGGTTTGAGAAATTCAAAGAGGTAATTAAATTTTGAAAAAGATAAAGCTTACTACAAAAAACCTGTCATTCCACCACGTTTTTCTAAAAACAACCAAAACAAATGGTCGGGTGGATATCAGGGTGGTAAGAATTATCAGAAAAAGAATTATCAGAAAAAGAATGTTCAAAACAGAAGGTTTGCTGAGAAAAAGGTGTTTGTGAACAGTTCAAGTTCACTTTCTGATGAAGAATCTGAGATTTTTTCAAAATCAAACAAAGAGTTTTTTTGAGAAGAAGGCCTCATAGCCTCAGTCTGAAGGCACAAGTCGGGTAGTTGACACTCGAACATGCTTCAAATGCAATCAAGTTGGACATATTGCACGAAAGTGCACCAACTTGAAGCCTAAGTCTGAAGTTGTCGAGAATCTGAAAAGAAAAGATGATGTAAAAGGAAAAGCTCCAATGTTTGTTGAGAAAAAGTTTTTGAAGAAAGAAAATGTCGAAGTTAAAACCTCAAAAGAGTCAGTTAAGAAAAACGAACCTGTAAAGAAGTCGGTAAATAATAATGACAAATTTTACAAACGGGTTGCGTCATCTCAACAAGCATGGAAGCCGAAATCTGTTGAAGAGAAAGCAAGTTCTACAAAACCAAAGGTGTCTGAGACTAAAAAATCATCATCTTCAACCAAGAAGATGTATGTACCTTTGGATTTATATGAGAAACTAGAAAAACAAAAATCGACTTCTGAAAAGAAGTATGTGGTAAAGAAAGACCAATCTTCTAGTCAACCTCCGAAAAATGATTTCTCCTTACACAAAGAGGTTGAGATTGGGTCTGAAGAGAGCTTGAAGATAAATGATATGAATTTTCTGCCACTTTACACTGCTAAAACACACATTAATGTCAAGTTACCCGAGTCAAAAGAGGCTTGGGTGGCAACAAAATCTCACTAAATATTTGTGATATGTGCAGGAGCTTCCAAGATCCGTTTCACGTTGGATTATGGACAGTGGAGCTTCTCGGCACATGACAGGGAAGACAGCGTTGCTGTACGATGTTAGAAATTTCAATGGAGGTTATGTAGGGTTTGCAGGTAACCAAGGTGGTAGAATTATTGGTGAAGGAATGTTATCCAATGGGATTGTCACGTTTGAAAGAGTTAACTACATTGCTGAGCTGGAGAATAATCTGCTGAGTATCTCGCAGATTTGTGACAGGATGTACACCACTCACTTCACAGACAAAGGATGTTTGCTCTTGAAGCCAGGTTTTGTTATCCCTGAAGAATGGAATATCATGAGAGCGCCTAGAGTGAATGATATGTATGTATTGGACACGAGTGTAGCAACTACAACAACGGGTCAGGCTCATTACGGAGAAAGAATCGCAGTTGTGGCATCGCAAGATGGGCCACATTCACCTACGAAAAATGAATCACCTGGTGCATAATGATTTAGTTCTGGGTGTTCACATAAAAGGTTTTCATCTGGAAGGGGAGTGCATTAGTTGCATCAAAGGAAAGCAAAAGAAAAAGTCACACCCTAAAAAGCAAGTCAATTCAGTCTCAAGACCTCTGGAGAGACTTCACATGGATTTGTTTGGTCCAGTGAATGTCAAAAGTATTACAGGAGATCTCTACTGTCTTGTGGGTATCATTCTTGAAGTCTAAAGATGAAACTTTCGAAAGTTTGATGGCGTTGTTCAGAAAAATTGAAAATTTGTACCAAACTCGTATCAGAAGAATCAGAAGTGACAACGGTACAGAGTTTAAGAACAACCGAATGGAAGAATTTTGTGATGAGAAAGGAATATTGCATGAATTTAGTGCTCCTTATACTCCACAACAAAATGGAGTAGCAGAATGAAAGAACAGGACACTAATCGAAACGGCCAGAACAATGCTTGCTGATTCAAAGCTACCAATCAACTTTTGGGCAGAAGCAGTGTCAGCCGCTTGTTATACTCTCAACCGGGTTCTCACAGTAAAGAAATTCAACAAGACGTGTTTTGAGCTGATAAATCTCCGCAAACCTAACCTGAAGTATCTGGAACCATTTGGGTCTCCCTACACAGTTTTAGAGCCTTTTGGGAAGTTTGGTCCAAAGAGCATTGAAAGAATATTTGTGGGTTATTCTAGTCCACAAAAACGAGTCTTTGTTCCAAGTTTAAAGCGGATCATTGAAGCATACAATGTTGAATGTCAGGGCCATACAATGCCACCGCAGAATCCCGACGACTCATGGCGTTTCAATTATGATACTTTGTGGGATTCCATCAACATGGAGGAAGAACTAGAGTTCTTTGATGAACTGGATATTCTGAGAGAGTATGAAGAATTAGATGAAAGATTCCCAGCAGAAACTTATCGCAAACAACAAGCTTCAAATGATGATGAAGCAGGACCAAGCAATGCTGGAGAACATGACGACATTCAACAAAATGAAGTTGCTCAGGATAATCAGACGGTAGAGAATGATAATCAAGAATTTGAGAACAGACCAATATTTGATCGTGATGATTCAGATTCTAAGGGGGAGCAAATTCAGTTTTCAGATCAAATAATTCCAGTCAATGAACAAAATGCACATCAAAATGTCACAAATTTGGAAGCCGAGGTAGATGTTTCAGGCGAGGCGATGCCAAGAACTCTTTCATACCATCCAGAGGAGTTGATAATCGGAGAATTGCAGTCAGGCGTCCGCACTCGAAGACAACTTGATCAAGGGCTTACATGTTTTTATTCAAAAGTTGCTCCATTACAAACTGACTTTTCACTAAGTTGTTTTATCTCGCAGATTGAACCAAGGACTTATAAAGAGGCGCTTACTGAAGATTCTTGGGTCAATGCGATGCAGGAGGAACTGAGCCAATTCGAGAAGTTAGGTGTGTGGAAGTTAGTGGATTTGCCTGATGGTCACAGGAAGATCAACACCAAATGGGTGTTTAAATGTAAGAGGGATGATCAAGGAGTAATTATTCGCAACAAAGCTCGACTCGTTGTCCAAGGTTTCAGTCAGCAGGAGGGAATAGATTTCACCGAAGTATACGCCCTTGTTGCAAGACTTGAAGCGATCAGAATCTTCCTAGCATTTGCATCATGGAAAGGATTTAAAGTTTTTTAGCTAGATGTGAAGTCGGCGTTTCTCTATGGCAAGGTGAAAGAGGAGGTTTATGTCGGACAGCCACCGGGCTTTACCGACCCAATTCACAAAGATAAAGTTTATCTCTTGGATAAGGCGTTATACGGCTTACATCAGGCCCAGAGAGCCTGGTATGAGACCTTGTCTCAACATCTGTTAGCCAACAACTTCATCCGAGGAAAGATAGACGCCACTATGTTCACAAAAGAAGTCGACGGGCATCTTCTGATAGTCCAAATTTACGTGGATGACATAATTTTCGGGTCTACAAATGAACAACTCTGCAAAGATTTTGAAAAGGTTATGAAGCAGAAGTTTGAAATGTCATCAATGGGTGAGATAAAGTTCTTCTTGGGGCTTCAGGTTGATCAACTTCCCGAGGGAACGTTCATACATCAAACAAAATACGGTCATGATATTCTGGAGAAATTCGGGATGTCAGGAATGTCACCTATGTCCACCCCATTAGCAACGAACCATGGAATAAACCCTGATCTCACCGGAGAGAAGGTGGATGAAACGCTGTATCGCTCCATGATCGGTTCGTTAATGTATTTGACGGCATCAAGACCGGATATTATGTATCCAACTTGCCTCGCAGCTCAGTTTCAGTCAAATCCTAGAGCCTCGCATATGGTAATTGTGAAAAGGATTTTACGCTACCTGAAAGGAACTCCATCACTGGGGTTGTGGTATCCAAAAGTAGGCGATTTCACACTCGAAGGATATTCTGATTCTGATTTCAGATGCTGCAAAGTCAACGCTAAATCAACAACAGCGGGGTGCCAGTTTTTCGGACCAAGATTGGTCACCTGGCAATGCAAGAAGCAGACCTCTGTAGCTTTATCCACATGTGAAGCCGAATATGTATCTGCTAGCAGCTGCTGCTCTCAGATCTTGTGGATCCAGCAACAGATGCGAGACTACGGTTTGCAATTTCTTAACTCCCCTATCTTTGTTGATAATGAGGCAGCTATAAACATAACAAAAAATCATGTTCATCACGCTAAAACGAAACACATTGAAATTCGTCATCACTTCATCCGAGACTGTTTCGAGAAGAAGTTGATACAAATAGAAAAAATCCACACCGATGAACAAAAAGCTGATTTACATACCAAAGCATTTGACAAAACACGTTTTCAATATCTTTTTAAACTTAATGGTATGAAGTTACTATCGGATGCGGAAGAAATTGTTGGCGTTGATGAAGGTACCACTGTAGATGATGTTGAAAAGCAATCTGCAATGGTTTGTCGATTTTTTACTTGTTTTGGTCTTTAGGGGGAGATAGGTTAAAATTCGTGGGGAACACTACTTGGATATATAGGTAACCCCTGAAATCTTGTTTGAAAGATCCCTCTTTCTAAGATACTAGGTCTTTATACTCAGTGACATCTGGGGTATTATCCCGGGACTTCTGATTTTGCGGAAGCAATGGCCTAGTCCCCGGAGAATACTTTACCGCATGCTTGAAATATAGCGCCGCCCTCAGCATTAAATGATGAGACAATAAAATTGCTAATCAATGCTGTTGTAAAAAAGATCCTCTAAAGGGGACCCACCCAAGTCGAACCGTCATCTCTTTGCTGAACGGAAGTTCTGACCTGAGCTCTCACGGTTTCGTACTATTTCATAATTTATTCCCTTACAGATATCATCTGTGGTATACTCACCTGTAAGACTGAATATTGGGATCTGGATACAGGAGTATATTCAAGAGGTGGGACATACGTATAAGTTTAAGTCTCTAAAATACTAAATCCGTATCCTGGACAGATTGAAATGAGTGTGAAAATTTAAGTGGATCAGTATATCGACAATCTAAGTGAAGTGTTTAATTCTGAATATGTAATTAAAGCTTAACGGTACTTGTAACTTGTCAATAGCTGATATGATTCCCTAACACGCTCACCAAAAATATGTCTGTAAATAGTTTATATTTACTGCATTTTATTTCTGTATTTCATTTCTAGTTTAGAAACTTTATTAAATTCCAAAAAGATTTTACATTTCTGTGTTATTTTCCGACAAACCAAAGTGGAGAGCTGATCTTCAGATTCACAGTTTGAGAAAGATGGAGGAAGTTACTGAGCTAGAAGATGAGTTTGGAACTAATCATGCTAATCATGAATTTGAAAAGTCAAAACAAGATCATTAAGTTGAAACTTGTAATTTTTCTGAAAAATGGTTGAACACAAATAAAGAAAATGTCAGTATGCTTTGAATCGGCTCAACCAATGTCATTAAGTTGGACTTGGCCGACAAATTAATGTACCTAGGGTCATTAACTTGGACCTAGATACCTAAGTGGATTTCTAAAGCTGATAAAATTTGAGAAAATTTCAAATGGTCAAAAAGTCAAAGTTTTTAAAAGACAAGTAGTGTGCCTCACTCGGATAGCAATCCGATCAGATGACAATCCGCTCGGATGGCAATCCGACTCATGCGTCACTATATATAGGGGGTCAAAGGTCAGTCAACGCTTACCCGCTCGGACAACCTTCTTTCTCTCTCACACACTTTGATTTTCTGATCTTATTTTCTTCGGATTTCTTTGCACGAATCTTTGGATCGTTGGTTTGCACAACTTTTACAATGGCAAAGGTATGTAATTCTTACTCAAAACTGTTAAAATTTGATGTTTGTTGAATGTTCTTGACGATGACGTTACTGTCGGAGGGTTTAGGACAGATCTAGGTAATTTGAGTCAGTTTTGATGAGATTTAAGCATAGGTTTGTGTTCGGAATGATCAGATCTATAGTTTTACCGGTTCAATTTGTGTCATAACATGCTAAAATCTACTAGATCTGATGTTAGGACGTTACGGATGTCAGTTGAGTTTTTGTCGAATTAAACCCTGATTAGGACGTTTTAGACAACATTGAACATAGGGTTTTGTTCACGACGAGATTCTCTGTGTAGAGCTGTGTTCAATTTGAGGATTTGCCTTAGAAAAATTTTGATGTTTATAGAATGTTCTTGAACTGTTGTTTGAATCGGATGACAATCCGATCGGATGACAATCCGTTCCATCATGTATTTCTTGAAATTTGTGCTAATGTTTGAATCGGATAGCAATCCGATCGGATGACCATCCGATCGGATGACCATCCGATCGGATGACAATCAGTTCCATCACTTGATTTTTGAAGTTTGTGCATCTACTGTCATGATTCGGATGACAATCCGATCGGATAACCATCCGATCGGATAACAAAGCACTCACATGATACGGATGACAATCCGATCGGATGACCATCCGATCGGACAACCATATCATTCACAAGACACGGATAGCAATCCGGTCGGATAGCAATCCGACCGGACAGCAAAGTCAAACTCATTCAAAAGGCAATCCGAACGGATGATCATCCGGTCGGATAGCCATCCGAGTCTCTGCACTAGGTAGAGTGAAATCTTCAGTGTTAGAAAATTTTTGATAAAATTCCAAGTATTCTTCTGCAGGACTGGGAGAAAACGCATAACATTTACTGCCTGTTAGAAAAAGAATATACAGAGAAATTAGTAATTGAAGAGGTTGCAAAATTCTTGAGAGAGAGCAGAATTGCTAAGGCATTAATTGATAAAACCATAGTTTACGAATCACATGTTAGATGTTTTTGGAATTCTGCACGATACGAAGAGAAAGATAAAACGATCTACTCTACAGTAACAAAGAGAGATGAGAAGGGAAAGAAAATAGATTTGGAAATTAAGATAACAGTTGGTGATGTAAGACGTGTGTTAGACTTACGTGATTCTGATAATGATCCAACCATTATCTCTGAACGTCTAGCAAAAGGTTTGTGGTGCAGAATGGGGTTCACAGGAAGTGTCAATGGAAAGATCTTGAAAACAAGCTTCAGTAATGCTTACAAGTTCTTGGTATACTGTGTTATTCATGCTTTATCATAGAGGAAGGGTGCCTATGATGAAGCTTCTGACTATATCATGAACATTGTAACTTGCCTTGTGTTGAACCGACCATATAATGTTTCTCAAGTGATTTTTGACTACATGACTGAAAATGCAAAGGCTGAAAACAAGAAGTACATTATGTATCCTCACTTTGTTCAAATGTTGATTGATGATAAGTTCAAGGATCTTGAGAAAAGTGATGATGATATTTTGGGACTAAGACACATGACAGCAGAGACAATAAGCAGACTTACTAAGGGTCCAAACACAGGAGCAAAAAGGATGATATGCAGAATTAGTAGACCAGCTTATGTTGCTCCAGAGAATGATGCTTGGAGACATCAAGATAGTGAGTCTGACAATGAAAATGAGAAAATGAGTTTGTTTTCTGAAAAGAATACTAGATGGTGGTGTGTAAAAGATGGGAAGAGAAAGAGAACTCCCAAGTCATCCCCTACAGTTCCGATTCCAAAGGAACCAGTTCCTAAGATTGTTATTAAGGGTACAGTGAAAGGGGGAGTAATAAGAGAAGTTAGAATTTTAAAATGTTATATTATTCTAATGACATTTTCTATGTCTATTTTGCAGAACCACAGCAGAAATTGGTGGATGACATAGTTTTGGAACCGTCTTCAGTTATTCAAGAAGGAGCTGAGTTGCTGTCACAATCTTTTGAAAGCTTTTTGAAAAAGAATGAGGATGTTGCTGCTCAGAAAGAGAAAAGTTCAAGTGTTCAAACTAAAGGTTTCAAAGGCAAAGAACCTGAAGGTGTTGTTCAAGATGTCTCAAGTAATGAAGATTCTGAAGCTACAGAGTCAGAATCAGAACTTGATCCAACTACACTTGGCAGAGGCAAAGCACAGGTGAAGAAAAAGCCTACAAAGAAACAAAAAGTATCAGATGAGGAAGATTCTTCTTTTGAACCTGATCAACCAAAGAAACAAATAAAGAAGCGCAAAGTTGTTCAAACTGGAGTTATTCCGAGAAGCGTGCGTGTAAAGAAAGGAGAAGCTAAAGCTCAAAAAGATCAAGGAGGAAAAGGCAAAAAGCATGCTGAATCATCAAAGGTTAAAAAGAAAGTTGGTCACGATGATTATGTTGAAGTGACTGAGGGTGGAGTCTTTTCTTCAGAATTTCCACCAATTCCAGAAAATATTGAGATTCCAGAATCCTCACGCCCAAAAGTTACAGATGATTTTTTTGGCAATCTTCCACCTGCAACTGGAGTTTTTAGTGAAGATATTCCAGTAGATGATTACGACATGTTCAATAATGAAGCTGTAAAAGAATTACTGAAGAAGTTGTTGTTCTCGAAAAGGCTAAAGACAAAGCTGAAGCAGAACGTGATGTTTTAAAGAAGCAAGTTAATCAGCTGATGAAAGCTCATGATCAAATCAGGACGGTGCTGATAGAAAAAGAGAAGATGATAAATGAATTGAAGGATGACAGCAGTGATAATTCTAAAATGTTTGAATTATTGACAGCAGAAATTTCGTCATTAAATGTGAAGATAAATAATCTTCATGATGTGAATCAGACGCTTAATCAGCTTCTCAGTGAAATGAGTGAAGCTTCATCAAATGAAATGAAGGCTATGAAGTTAGAGATGGAAGCAATGAAGGCTGATAAAGTAATGAAAGACAACCAGCTTAACATGTTATATGCGGTAATGGAAAGTCACTTAAAGATTGATGTTCATGCTGCTTTCAATGATCTTGAAGTTAAAAAGGTAGAGGATAGAAGAAGTGAACGAGAAAGACGACTAGCTGAAGATGCCACTCAAAAGAACAAAAGTGTTATTGAAGAAGTTCAAGAAGCTGGTGGGTCTTCTAGTCAAGTTGACATTGAAATGGTTGATGTGGGTAATGTTCAAGAACACGTTGAAGAGCAAGTTGTTGAAGATATTCTAGAACAAGATGCTGAAAATGAACAAAATCAAAACTTTATGATGGTTGGTGAGTCCTCTCTATTCATTGATACTGATGAAGTTATTCGAAGAGTTGCTGCTATTCAAAAGAAGAGAAAGGCCAAAGAAGTGTTGTTGCTAGAATGGAAAACACAGCAATTCGTTCTTGTTGGAAAAGCTTCTACAGTGCCTTACAACATATCAGAAATTGTTCCGAGAATGAAAATTGAGGAGAGGCGAAAAGAAGCAAAGAAAGCAAGTGGAGAAGATGTTAGTGATTCTGATTTTGAAATTTTTGGTGATGATGAAGAGAATGAAGATGAAGATGAAAATGATGATATAGACGAGCCTGTTCAGAAAGATGATAAGAAAGATGATGATGACAAGAAAAACGATGATAATGATCAAGGGTGTTCTGGCTTGTTAATCAATAATCCAAATGTTCAAGAAAGGATTGAAGAGTTGCTGAATGATGAAATTAACGAACAGGAAGATGATACTCATCATGAAGCCTCATCATCCGGAAAACAACATGCAGACCAGGTATTTCTAACAAATCCTACTGTTATCTACCTACATGAGAAATATGAAGGTGAGATCGAGGTTCAGAGAACTAGAGCTGAAATGTTAGAAGAGTTGGGTTTGGAAGATGGAAAGTTCAAGTTTGATATTGAGGATGAGATTCCTCAGTCGCCAGAGAAAGATTTTGAGCCAAGATATGCCCATGAAGCTGATCATTACGATGATGTCATTGTTGAAGATGCTTCAGATTCATCCGATGAAAATACTGATTTTCATTATGCTGGAATTGATGAAACATTTCCGTCACTTGCTGAAATGTTCAAAGATAAAAATGAAGATGAAATCAGAAGGAAAATTGTTGAAAAAGTTTCTACCGAAGGTATTCCAGAAACAATTCCCAGAGAAATTCTTGCTGAAGAACGAAAAAGGTGGTTCAAAGTTATGCCCAAAGAAAGAAAAACTCTTTGAGCTCTTCAGTATTTCACACATGACAAAAATCTTTCATGGGGAGATATTCTATCATGGGGATATCTTGAAGATCTTAAAGTCTATGCTATCAGACGGGAAGAAGGAGTTCAGTACTTCGAATTTCTGTCAGATATCAGTTCTTTACCGTGGTGGGATGTGGATGAGTTGGTGAAAACAAAGAATATCAAGCAGTTCTACTATGGTCCAGAAGTTAGACAACATGATCAAGATTTGTGGAACTACATCAAATTGCAAGCAAAGAATGGTTATCCTGATTGGAAGCCACAGTATCCAAAGCAGATTGTCACATATCTAGAGAATGGTAGAAAAGATATATCTTTGGATGTAAAGCCGCCTAGATGCTTGAAGAATATGCCTCTCAGAGCCATTGAGCAAGACTTCCATGATTTATTTCAAGGCTGGATGTACAACGAAACGACGGCTGAGGCAATTATCTCTCTCTATGACAAGTCCATAGGAAAGTCTCGAAGAATAAGTATTATGGATCCAATGTGGCTTGTTAACTGTTCAAAGAAGGATATCGATTGCTTGTTCTACAACAAGATCGTTTACGAGAAGAGAGACAAAGCTCAAGCACAACAATACCAAACAGTTGTAGACGTATGTTTTGCACAAGATATCAATTCAGGAAGATACTGGAAGACAAAATGGAGAGATTTGGAGATTGATGAATTCCTGAAAAAGTATAAGCGTGAACAAAGATCTAAAAAGATTGCTGAAAGAGCTGCTGAATTGGGCAAACAAAATTTGGGGAAAGTGCCTCCAACAGATCAAACACCTATTGAATCAGAAGAGAACAAGATTCCCAAATGGGATCGGAAGCGTGATGGTGATCCAGTTTATAGAAACTGGTGGTTAACTGAAGGAAGGCATAAAAGACATATAATGTTAGAAGAAAAGGCAGAAAAGAGAAGACAAAGAGCTCGTGAACGAAGACGCAACAGGAGGAATTAAAGACTATGCTGGAAGGAACTACAGCTACATCCGAGGGGGAGTCTGTTAGTGCATAACGTCTGTAGCTTCCGTCAGCATCTAGTCATGTTTTGTATATTTGTGTCTTTGTAAACAATTATGTAATATATGTGTGTAGATAGAACGACAACTCAGGAAACGGGGCTTAAATGCAAAGTGTTGACTTTTGTTGACCAGTGTCATCCGATCGGACAGCACTCATCCGATAGGACAGCTTGTTATCCGTTCGGACAGGATGTCATCCGATCGGATAGCTTGCTATCCGAACGGACAACACTCACTACTTCCTGAGTTTCCTATAAATACTCATCCGGGTATATCATTTGAGAACCTTTGACTCTAGAGAGAACCTGACCAGTGTCTGTCTTCTACCGGAGCTTTGTACTTTTAGAACAACTAATAGAAAGAACAGACTGTGTTTAATCGTTGAATTCTGTGTTGATCATCTGTGATTTGTCATAATGGATTCCACACATTAAACAAAGTCGATTCATCTTGTTCCTTATGATCAGATCCTGTGCAACGGGACCAACATGTATAGATTATCGCGAGCTCAACAAAGTGACGGTCAAGAACCGTTATCCTTTACCACGTATCGATGACCTGTTTGACCAGCTGCAAGGGTCAAGTTTTTATTCCAAGATCGACTTAAGGTCGAGTTATCATCAGGTACGAGTCTGCGAGGAGGATGTACCCAGAATGGCTTTTCGAACGTGGTATGGCCACTACGAGATTTTGGTTATGCAGTTTGGGATGACTAACGCACCAGCAGTCTTCATGGATCTCATGAACCACGTGTGTAAAACCGTATCTCGACTACTTTGTCATTGTTTTCATCGACGACATCTTGATCTACTCTAAGAGCGAGGAGGACCATGAGCGACATCTACGTCTTATCTTGGAGCTCCTGAGGAAGGAGCAACTTTACGCGAAGTTTTCTAAGTGTGATTTCTGGATTCGAGAAGTACACTTTCTGGGGCATATTGTTAACGAAAAGGGGATACACGTGGATCCTGCTAAGATCGATGCTATTAGGAATTGAGCGGCACCGAAGAATCCTTCAGAGGTGCGACAATTTCTTGGTCTTGCAGGGTACTATCGTCGGCTTATTCAGGATTTCTCGAAAATCGCTCAACCTCTTACCTCCTTGACACAGAAGAACGTAGTTTATTCTTGGGGAACGAAGCAGGGGGATGCTTTCCAGCTTTTAAAGCAGAAACTATGTAGTGCGCCGATTTTATCTCTACCTAAGGGTACCGAGGATTTTGTGGTTTATTGTGATGCATCGATTCAGGGTCTTGGTTGCGTATTGATGCAACGCGACAAGGTGATAGCATATGCTTCTCGACAGTTGAAGGTACACGAGAAGAATTATACGACTCACAACTTGGAGTTAGGAGCCGTGGTTTTCGCGTTGAAGATTTGGAGGCATTATCTGTACGGTACCAAATGCACTATCTACACCGATCACATGAGTCTCTAGTATATCTTCGACCAGAAGGAATTGAATATGCGGCAACGTCGTTGGATAGAGATTTTGAACAATTATGAATGTGCCATCAAGTATCATCTGGGGAAAGCTAATGTCGTAGCTGATGCCCTTAGCCGAAAGGAGACGAAGCCTAAGCGTGTTCGCGCTCTACAGCTTACTATTCACTCTGGTTTACCTGCTCAGATTCGTTCCGCTCAGATCGAGGCATTGAAGGAAGAGAACATCGAGGCTGAGTACTTATGGGGCATGGAAAACAACTTGTGGAGAGATCTGATGGCATTCGTTATTTTATGGAGCGAGTATGGGTTCCTCTGTATGGTAATCTTCGAGAGCTTGTAATGGACGAAGTGCACAAGTCTCGGTATTCTGTTCACCCGAGCTCAGACAAAATGTATCATGATCTCAGGGTCATGTATTGGTGGCCGAAGATGAAGGCTCACATAGCGACATACGTGAGTAAGTGTTTGACTTGTGCTAAAGTCAAGGTGGAATATCATAAACCCTCGGGTCTACTTCAGCAGCCAGAGATACCCATGTGGAAATGGGAGCAGATTGCTATGGATTTTGTCACAGGGCTACAGAGAAATCAGGTCGGAAACGATACTATTTGGGTGATTGTTGACCGTCTCACGAAGTCAGCGCATTTTCTAGCGATTAAAAAACAGATAAGTTCTCACAGCTTGCGGCAGTTTATCTGAAAGAAGTGGTTTCTAGGCATGGAACGCCAACTTCTATTATCTCTGATCGTGATCCGCGTTTCATATCTGATTTATGGCAGTCGATGCATAAATCGTTCGGCTCCCGTCTTGACATGAGTACTGCATATCACCCACCGACAGATGGTCAGAGCGAGAGGACCATTCAGACACTTGAAGACATGCTACGAGCGTGTGTGATTGATTTTGGTAAGGGCTGGGAGAAACATCTGCCGTTGATCGAGATCTCTTACAACAACAGTTACCACACTAGCATTCAGGCAGCTCTGTTTGAAGCGTTGTACGGATGGAAATGTCGTTCTCCTCTCTGTTGGGCTGAGGTGGGTGACAGCCAGATTACAGCTCCGGAACTTGTTCTTGAAACTTCAGAAAAGATTGTTCAGATCAGGAATCGTATGGCAGCAGCGCGTGATCGTCAGAAAAGCTACGTCGACAAGCGTAGAAAGCCTTTGGAATTCGAAGTTAATGATCGTGTCATGTTGAAGGTCTCACCCTGGAAGGGTGTGGTGCGTTTTGGGAAATGCGTCAAGCTTAATCCACGTTACGTTGGGCCATTCAAAATTTTGGAGCGGATCGGTAAAGTGGCTTACAAGCTTGAGTTACCTGCTGAGTTGGGTAATGCTCACGATGTCTTTCACATCTCGCAGTTGAAGAAGTGTTTGTCTGATGAAACACTGGTTGTGCCGTTCCAAGAGCTAAAGATTGACGATAAGTTGTAGTTTGTCGAAGAGCCGATAGAGATCATGGACCGGGAGGTCAAGGTGCGTAAACATAGTCGTATCCCGATTGTGAGAGTTCGTTGGAACTCAAGACGTGGACCGGAGTTCACGTGGGAGCGTGAGGACCAGATGAAGCTTAAGTATCCTCAACTTTTTCCTGATGACCAATCTAATTCTGGTAAAACTGGTGAATTTCGGGACGAAATTCCTCTTCAAGTTGGGGATGATGTGGCACCTGAGCAAGATCCGCAACACTCTTGATTTATCACTTCACTCTACTGTGCTTATTCGTCAAATTTCGGGACGAAAATTCTTTCAAGTTGGGGATGATGTGACAACCCGAACTTTCAAGGTCCATATTTCTTAGTCACGCAATCCTGTTTATAGATATTCTTCTTTCACATTCGTTGCGATGATAAAAATTAGTAAACATTTGTGACGATAATGATATTACTAAATGTTAATATGTACGAGTATGTGGATGAGTGTGTATAGTGGGCTAATTAGTTAGATTAGTTGTTACTTAAACACATGGGCCGATTACTACAAATGTTTTATTTATCCACATACCAAAATCAGATTGGGCTGAGTGAAGCCCAAGTAAGCCAATGGGTTATTTTGCTTGGGGGGGGGGGGGGGTCGGTTATTATAGGATATAAACGCACATAAGGAATTACGTAGATTATTAGCACAACACAAACAAACCCTATAGCTCTCATAATTTACGAACGGTAACTGAAGAAACCCCCCACGGAGGCAACATCCCATTTAATCAACGTCTGAATCAAGTCAAAATCTCGGTTAGTATATGCTTTATATTAATATGATTTTATCCCTTGCTAAACATGGATTGCATGATAAAGTAATGGTGTGGTTAATTGTCTAAGTGTATAGAATTTGTATATGATAAGCTGTTGATTCATGGTACATAATTTTGCACAAGTTCATGATGTTTAACTGTTAGAAGGAATGGTATGATAATATTAGCCAATGCTTAGAATAAATTGTTTGTATACATGATTGGGGATTAGCCTGTTATATGTAATAAAGAATCTGTTTAAGAATCTTGAACCTATTTATTATTGATGAGAAATTAGAAGGGTTTTGTTAATTGTTTTGGATTATTAGTAGTATTATAATTGGTCACTGTTAATAAAAAGAAGGGGATATATGGTTGGCATGTTAATCAGGTGTACAGTTAATTAGTTGGGCTTTAAGGGGCTGGGAGTTAATAATTAAACTAATCTAATTGATATGATGGGCTGATGGGTGGCCTGACACGCATATGCACATGATGTGGATCGAAGGGAGTGTTGGGCCACCTAGTGAACACTTAGGAATATGGGGCATTGGGTCATGTACTGAACATGGGCTGTGAAATAGAAATTTTGCAAACTAATTATGGGCTTAGGTGTAACAGTGGCCGAACCAATTAAAAAGGGGCCACACTTGGTTGAGGGTTTAGGCTCGGTTGGTTCACCAATTAATGAACCACAAACAGATATGAACTATAAGTTAGATTCTTGGGTCGAGCACTTCCGGGTGGGCCACTAACCTGTTTAGATCGCACATGGTGTGAATAACGAAATGATATATTAACTGATATGAGATTCCATGATGATAACCGGCGGACATGTTGCATGATAAACTGTTATGGTTCATAGGACATGTATGATTCTTGTATGTCACTACGTATACGTGATGAAAGCTATGAATACGTGAATTACTGTTATGACACGTGAAACGATGAGTGTAAATGTGTGTACGATCCGTGTTTATTGCATGTGTGGTTAATTATATGTAAAACTGATTCTTAATGGTAACCATATTAGGACTTGATTAACCAACTGTGAACGTAAACGAATATCTAGTCATACCGAGCAACCTAAGGTGAGTTCACTGCCTTTTTCCAAGCATGCATCCCGGGGAGGGATATCGGGTAACGTTCCGGGGAGGAACGCTTGTTTATTGGGATGTTTGTTATTATACTCAGTTTCTATCACATAAGACCCCTTACATCTACCGACAGTTGTCGGGGAGGCAACGAGGTTATTAATTGATAGCGCTGTTAGGTTTGGCACCCTCACACCGTACCGGGGAGGACGGGCGTGAACTATTTCCTTAAAGCATGACCAATGTTTTGATAGAGACATTGGGGTTGGGCAAATACATCTTGTAGCCATTTCGGTAATCGAGTTAATAACAACATCAAAGCAAATTGTTAAACTGTTTTATACATGTATCTGGTAACTAAACTCGGTAACAAAACTTTGAACTCACCAGCGTCATCTGACACACTTGTTTGCATGCTTGTAGGTCGTTAGATGTCTTGCATTGGAACCTGCTGTCTGGAGTAGCTGGAGTAGTCTTGGGTCGACTGGAGGGATTTATGTTATTGATTTCTTGACACTATATATTGGTTTGAAACTGTTTAACTTTGGTTTGTCATTTGCTTCCGCTGAACATGTTGCTTTTCATTTAAACTCATTGATGGTACTTTTCATTAATAATTAAGAATCTTATTTGAAACTTGTAAGCGTTCAATGTAATTAGTGGCTCGTTATTGGTATGTCACACGCCTAACAGGGATATTCCCTAGGTGGTATTTTGGGGGTGTGACAGATAATGTGAATATATGATTAAGTGATAATTGTCTTTGTTTGCATATAATGAGTGTTAGTGGTTAATATATGTACACATGTTATGATTGTTATGTTACAGGCACCCATGTCATCCTCTGAGAGTGGGTTATCTGACGCCCATGACCCGATGGCCGTCGTTTCGGACGACGAGGTCAAGCCCGAGCCAGAGATATTCACATCGGACACCGAGAGTGATCCCGAGATGCTGTCCGAGATGAGGACGACTTTCAGCCATTCGCACTACCAGATTTTGGCGATGAATTACCTATAGCTGATGGCGTTCCCGTTGAGGATCCTTTTGATATTCCTGCTCCTGTCCACGATCACCTCATCATTGGTCACCCCGATGCTGAGCACATTGTGGCACCGATCCCCAATGTCATTCCCCTTGTGGTCATTCCTCCCGAGGATTGCCCCTTCGATGACTTGTTTGGCGATGATGTCGATTTATTTGTGGACGGTCCCCCAGCTGACGCCCAGGGCGACGGGGAGATTGATGATGATGATGTTGTTGTACCACCTCCTGCTATTCCAGTTGTCGATTTATCCTCCGACTCCAATTTGCATTCGGTTTTAGACTCCTTTGAGTCTGTGACTTCCTCAGCCCTGCTGGCGGCAGGACTGCAGCTTTATGCTATCGATTCCGATGACGACACAGCGATGTCGGCAGCACCATCTCCGACTCGTGCCCCCACACCTCCACACGATCCAGAGCCTGTCCCTGAGCCGGACCTTGTCCCTTTTGGCCAGCCTGATATTGCACCTATTGACCCTGAGCTGGTTCCTGATCCTGACCATGTCCCGTTTCGATTACCAGATATCACACCTCTCATCCCGGAGTCGGTTCCTGCTCTGTTTGATCTCCCACTTGCTGAGCGATTCATTCCTCCACCCGCTGATGTTGCTCCCCTACCTCCTGTTGAATCTGATGTTCACCGTACTGATTTACCGATTGTTTTCCTCCAGAACATCCCTGCATCCCGACCAGGGGAGGGTACCTCGGGCCAGCCCCCGAGTTATGACCTATTTGCTTCAGCAGCTTTTCCTCCGATTCCACAGACTACATCTTTCACTTCCTTTACATCTACACTGCTTGATGAGCCATTTCGGTGGTTCCCGCCATATACTATGCCCATTTTCGACCCCTATCATCCCTCCCATTTCGTTGGTTACACGCGGGATGAGTTGCTTTTTTCACTCCAGTTACAGTTTGAGATCTTGAGTCGCAGAGTGCTGGAGCTGGAGCTAGAGCTGACTCCTTCATACCCTCCACCTTGTCCCTGTCATTCTACTTTTGTCCCTCCACACTCATCACCGTCAGCTTCGTTCGTACCTCCACCTGCTGCTTCTGTTCCTCCATATTCATCGTCGTCTCCTTTTGCACATCCACCTGCTGCTCTTGCACCTTTTCCAGGTTTTGATGCTTGTTTCCTTACTGTCGAGCAGCAGATTAGTTATTTGCTTCGCCGTGTGTACGAGCTCGAGGCGGAGCTCGCACATGTCCGCAGTTTGCTTTTCTTCCCTTCTCCTCCCCCGCCATCCGTACAGTAGGTTTTTGGTTTTATGCAGATGCATTACTTTTGGTGAGAGCATTTCAATTGTGTCGAGATATTGAAGATACGAAGACCATATTTTGATCATTACTTTTGTACATTGACAGACTTATTCGACAAGGGTAGTGTGACCCTATGTCCCTTTTGATACGATACGATGTAGAAACAATGTAACGTGTGGGTGGTCTTTAATGAAAGCTCAATAGTCATGTTCTCATTAAATACATTGTGGATTTACATGTTTGTGCTATGATTATGTTGTTGCATGATTGTTTGCTATGATGATTGCTTACATGTTATAAATACATACGACACCTAGAAACAATTATATATATTTATTTATCGAATAAGACCTGACCTACCCGAATCTTCTTATTAGAAGAAGAATGCCGCCTCGAAGGAACACCAATACCAACAACCCTCTGCCGACGACAGAGGCGGAATTACAAGAGCTCATCTCACAGGCCATCGCACAGCACAAGGCCCTTCGCTCCGAACACAGCGGAGGTACCTCAGGGAATAACCCACCAATCGGTTGCACCTACAAGTAGTTCTTGGACTGCAAGCCCCCGAATTTCGATGGAACTGGGGGTGATATCGCCTTCGTACGATGGGTGGAGAAGACGGACTCTGTTTTGAGGACGAGTAAATGTGCTCCAGAGCAACAAGTCACCTACATTTCTGTACTGTTTCTAGACGAAGCGTTGTCATGGTGGAACCTTCAGGTTCAGACTTTGGGTTAGGCTGCTGCGTATGCTTTGACGTGGAATGAACTGAAAGAGTTGATGCGTAAGAAGTATTGTTCTTGGGCAGAAATCCAAAAGTTGGAAACGGAATTCTGGAACTTGAAAATGGAAGGTCCAAAGGTGGCTGAGTATGTGCAGAGATTTCATGATTTGTCTAGAGTTGTTCCTTATTTGGTGGAACCGGAATTTAAGAGGATAGAACGTTTCATCTGGGGATTGGCACCTCAGATTCTAAGCATGGTGTTGATTGTCGTAAGGGTCAATCAAAAACCTAAATAAGCTACGTAGATAGCATAAGTAGGGTATTGTATCCACGGGGAATTTGTGGTCAGTGTTAAAGAAAACACAATTTGTCACGAAAAGTGTTATCAAGATGAGAAGAAGTGACCTCCACCCGGAATCCCAATTACCAGTTTAACATAAAAACCTGTTTACCGATTCAAAACACCACATAGACATGGCCTCGGAATTAATGAATTTGATTAGTTAGTAAGGATAGTTTTTAACCGAATACCCGTTTTAATATAAAAATCTGTTTTCTGATTCAAAACACCACATAGACATGGCCTCGGAATTAATGAATTTGATTAGTTAATAGGGATAGTTTTTAAGATTCACTATGCAACCTAATAACCCGTTTGATTGTATCAATTACCCATCGATTTACCAACCCGCTAACAATGCAAGAAAGTTGCCAATACGCTTAATAAACGACAAGTAATTCAAACACAAGAAACATTTACCAATAATCCAACACAAGTGGTCAAGCTGTACCAGTTTACAAGAATCAGAAAAACAAATAATTATGTCAAACCGCGTAAACGTTCATCCGGGCAGAAGTCACAAGAAGTTTAGCCGCTCATGGTGATCTTCGCCGCTTCGGTTGTCATCCCGAGTTGGCTAGATGTCATTGATTGGCTTGAGATGAAGAGAATGATGAAATTCGTCCCTGATGTTAGATGTTGACGGTTGTCCCCTTAGAATTCGTGAATATACTTCTTTAAATACATGATTCTGCCGACGTAACACTTTTTCCCGTTTGAATTGCTTCCGCGCGTCACGGACGTTCCGAGCAGCTCCTCCGCGTGGCGCCAAGGTCATCGCATTGACCGACTTCTTTTTTTAATCCCCAGGCCCAAAATATGTATGATTTCCTTTTAATACACCGACCCATGATCCATGACACTCGTTTGTTTCTTTAATTCCATAATGCAGCCATCATGATTCTCAATCTATAACTCACATACATGTACCTTCAAATAAGACAAATATAATTTGATTAATACTTGATTCTTTTAGTGTTGTATCTTTATATGTCATAACTTTTTATGTAATTTATTATGAAATCTCTACTGCAATCACTTATACATTAACTTAAATCTCTATCAACTAAATCGTTTAAGCTCGTTTCCATCTTAACCCGCATGATATACCAAACTCATGTTTTCAACTCATTTACTCATGTTAACACTTGTTACGCACAACTACCAACATATAATAAATATATAAACACTAACAACTTAACGTATTTAACACACTAAAAACGACGCTAACTAGTATTAAACACAACTTATTTTAACCCGACATCACATCCCCACACTTATCATTTTTCGTCCCCGAAAAAATTATTCGCAATGGAATCACAATCAAAACAAATGGCTTCCAATATCTTCAATTATTTTATTAAAACAAATCACATCACACGTTAACAAAGATTGTGAATATACGGTCCACTTAAACCCAACCGCCAGTTTCGAAGCCCTTATTTTCGATCCATTAAGTTCAAGTAATATATAGTCATCTATGGATCCCACACTCAAAAGACTACGACTCCACCTATTCTCGTTTCAAGCTTATGAGATTAAAAGATTTATAATCTACCGCCTTATATAAAAAACTCTTATATTATTCCGATTAAACTTTATGATGGATAGATGGATGATATTGCGAGCTTACATGCTTTTGTATACGATCAGTTCAGCGGACATACGCCACACGAGTCACCATCCCCGTGGTTGATGCCATAAACTTCACGTCTTCTTTTTTTTTTACATGTGCTCAGATGAACGGATGAACGGATGGATTTTTGCTTTGGCGCCACACTGTTTCGGATTTGTTTTCACAAAAAGAAACAGGTGTGCCAATTTAATCGGAAAAACTTATAAGTTTTTTACTTATGACGTACCCCTTATACTCACTACAGTTTCAGTTTTACCATAGCTCCTAAGGCGGGAACCCACAAGACTCCTATTTTAAGTTATTTTATATCAAATCTAAGGAACCTTTCAACCGGCTGGGCCTACCCACATATCCAAAGTTAGACGCATGACCGATTATTTATTATCTCATATATATAATAATCGAAAAGCCACTAATTCAATTACACCTATCATTTTCCATTTTGTGCGAAAACCTTTACCGGACATTTTCTAATTTTTTCATTTTTATGGATTTTTTTTTTCAATTTTTTTACTTTTTTTTACGACACGACTGACACGACTAAGACACACTGGACACTAGTCTCCCCTCCCCACACTTATTTCCTTCATTGTCCTCAATGGAGCGAGAAACTATTGACACACTACAAATAAAAATAAAAATACACAGATAAATGGAACAGACTCCCCTGATTTGACACGGTAGAATCCTCATAAGTCGTGTTCCACAGAAACCGTATAGCATTTCATTCGCGGCTGCTTCAACATGAGATGCTTATCTTTATATAATTCGAATCACTTTGTCCAAATGGAGATTCAGTATGGACAAAAACGATCGAAACCTGCAAAATTAAGACTCACAAGCTCCCAAACAGGTTAAACGGGTTAGTAACAAAGAAACACGAGCACAACAAATCTCACAATCGGCCTCACTTTTCGCTCAACGTACTTACCTCGACACTAATCATCGTCCTATCCATTCGCACATCTTAAACAATCAACGACTAAAATGCGAATTCTATCAACTTCTTTTGATACCCTTTAACTTCTCAACAAATGCACATGTACCATTTATCCGCTCATAAGCTCTTTCCGACAATCCTAACATAATCGCAAATCTTCGTTAACCACAACTCACTTCCTATCTTAACTCACTTCTTTATCATACACAACCCTTTGCAATTTACGTTTAACTTACTACACTAAACGGCAAAATCTGAATAAATATCAAGCAACTCACTTAACTCTCTACCTCCTAAATCCGCTCAACCGACACTACCCGCAAAGCACTTTCAATGTCTTGGTTTATCACAATTTTAAACCCAAATGCAATCTAAATCCATGTTTCTTAAACGTCTTCAAAGTCAAAATCATCCCTTTCACCATAATATATACTACCCACTGACATCTCTCGACTAAACTCTAAAGGCATCCTAAATACTCGTTTGAAGCGTCACTCGACTCAGAATCAAACTTTCTACCAATTACAATCTCGATACCCATTTAACAATCTTACATCAAACCCAAAAGAAACTCCCATATCTGACTAAATTCAATCCTCAATTGGATTTCCTAACCTCTTACTGTACTTAAACATCTTTTTTCAATAACCAACTCAATACCCACATAACAGTCTTCAATATTTTAGTCAAACAAAAATAATCATCTTCATTTAAAAACTTAAAAAGACAAGCTTTCATACCTGGATTTCCCTTGCAACTGAAACTAGAAAAGAAAATTGTAAGATTTCTTGTGTAATCGAAGTAATGGTGGTCGCTGCCGTCGTCAATAGAAATCGACAGTGAAAATTGGGTGGTCTCCGGCGGCGATTATCGGAGGTAAAGATGTGGGTGGCGGTGGTAGATTAGGGATGACGGTTGTTCACCGATCTTCGATAATGGTGATGATGAACAGTGATGGTCACCGGCAGTGAAGAAGATGGTGGTGTACAATCGGTAGCGGGAGATGGATGTTCGACAATGGTGTAATCGGAGGTGATTATCGGTGGTTTGCCGGAGAGATGGTCGCCGGCGACGACGATGATGGTGAAAGGGTCCTCGGTGGTCGATTGACCATCGCCGGTGGTTAACAGAGGTGATTGATGGTTGTTAACGGCAGTCGATGAGGAGTGATCGGACGGAGGTGAGGAAGGTAGTGGGAATGGAGGTTGTGTGGGTGTTTGGAGTTCCTTATTTTGAAGAAAAAAGGACTTTTGAAGGGGCAAAAGTCCTTTTGAGAAGTGTTTGGCTTTCCATTTTAAGGGCAAAAGTCCTTTTTTGAAGGCAAAAGTCAGGATTACCTGACTTATTTTTGTCAAAAGGACTTTTGAAAAAGTCAGCAATAAGTTAAGCCAAACATGCCCTGTATGTGACTGTGGAAGTGTGGGAATGTGATGTTTTGTTCGCTGGAGAAGACATGAGGTAGAAGAAACATGGGTTTTTTATTATTATTATTTTTTTAAACGGCTGAGCTCGATGATTGAGAAAGGGTTTTGTCTTGTGATCTCAGCGACACGCGGCACTTTTAGTGAAGGCCCCCGCGACACGCCTATGGGAGTGTTTTCCAGCAGCTTAGCTCAATTTTGGGGGCTCCATGCTTAGAATTTTTTTTCCTTTTTTCATATTTCCACCTCCTAAACCTCCCAAACAAAATTTTATGAAAAGTTTATAATAAAAACATACCTGGGACTCTTTTTTTTCATGATTTTCCTTCTTCGAATCATATCCCATCCTTGAAACACTCCGAAACTATACTGAAAACAACCGAAAATGTGTCCAAAAATGCTCCAAAAATTATTTTTTTTCGGGCCAAATTTTTATGTAAACTTACAATCAATTTTCCCTACCCCCAAAACAAATGTGCGTTGCCCTCAAATGCACTAGAGCTTAACCAACCTCCTCGAACTTCCCCACACTTGAACGATTGCACGGTTTTGACACAAACTAAACTAAACTAATACGGAAAATAAAATAAACGACAAACCTTAGGCTGCCTCCTAAGAGCGCTAAGTTTTAGATCTTCAGCCAGATCATACCTGCAACTTCAAGGTGGTTCAAAGATATACTTACCTCCAGACTTCTCTAAATCAATTCGCTTCGCATAGTCCGAAAAATTCGCAGCTTCATAACAGTTATGATCGAACCCGGCCTCATCGCCCCGAGCATTTCCACCATCAGGCGGTTTACCTGCTTTTCCTCTTTTCTTCACTTTCTCCTTTTTCACCGATTATTCG
Organism: Helianthus tuberosus; assembly: GCA_030545235.1. Lineage (NCBI taxonomy): Eukaryota > Viridiplantae > Streptophyta > Magnoliopsida > Asterales > Asteraceae > Helianthus > Helianthus tuberosus. Next base: position 67,036,834 of record CM060430.1, read on the forward strand.
TTTATCTCTTGTTTGGACCTGTCAAACTCAACACCTTTCTCATCAGTAGCAACTGCTTCATATAAGTTAATAATTTCGTAAGTAATGGATTTTGAATAAACATTAAAAATCAACTTACGGTTTTTAAAACTCATAGTGATCAATCCTTCTCTGCAGTTGATTTGAGCATTGGCAGTGTTCAAGAACGGACGTCCAAGAATTACCTTTTGTTGCTCGTTCGTCCTCGTATGTGCGTAATCCAACACTAAAAAGTCGACCGAATAGTAAAATTCACCCAACTGGATCTTCACATCCTTAACTACCCCACGCGGTTTCTTCCAAGTATCATCTGCCAAGATCACCTTTCTATCAAAATCTTGCAACTGACCAAACTCATACTGATCAAACAAGCTGCCAGGTAGAATATTCATGCTCGCCCCGTAATCCAACAACGTCTTGTGGATTTTCAGTTTTCCTACCTTAATAGGTACGTTCGGCGCTCCTAATTCACTTTCTTCACCTTCGTCACTTATACCTGCAACTACTTGGGAAGAAGAAGTAAGATCTGTATTAACAATTTTAGAAACAGGAATGTTTTGTTTTTGCCGATCAGTAGTGGACGAAAACACTTTAGTGTTTCGCCACAAAGGTGTTTTCGGGTGGGGGACGTGTTTTCGTGGATGGGGGATTTCGGTAAAGGTTCCATCTTCATTTATAAAATACAAATTAATACAAAACACATTATTATCATACAGTCACTTATAATGCACCCCAAATATATGTGTAAAACCCACTTTGCAAATAAATACAAGGTTAAGTCAAATAGAGACCTTGAAAACTCGGGTTGTCACATTATCCCCAACTTGAAAGAAATTTCGTCCCGAAATTTAGCACGTGGTTACTGAGGAAGCTAGTTGTGTTGCGTTGTTTCCTTGTTTTCCTGGGGTGTCACATCATTCCCCCGTTGGATTGGAATTTCGTCCTGAAATTCCGCAGTAGCTTCATCCTCAGTAGTGGTTGCACTGTTTCCAAACAACTGGGGATACTTGAGTTTCATTTGATCTTCTCGTTCCCAGGTAAACTCTGGGCCACGACGGGAGTTCCAACGAACTCGAACAAGAGGTATTCTGGTGTGCTTGAGGACCTTAACGTCTCGGTCCGTGATTTCAATTGGTTCCTCGACGAATCGCAACTGATCGTCGATAGTGAGCTCCTTCAAAGGAACTATAAGGGTCTCATCTGACAGACACTTCTTCAGATTTGACACGTGAAAAAAGTTGTGAACTCCACTGAGTTCTGCTGGTAGGTTCAGTTTGTAGGCCACTTTGCCTATTTTCTCTATGATTTCGAACGGTCCGACGTAACGCGGATTAAGTTTGTCCCTTTTTCCAAAGCGAACCACACCCTTCCAGGGTGAAACTTTGAGTAGCACTCAATCCCCAACTTGGAACTCGAGTGGTTTCCTGCGCTTATCAGCGTAGCTTTTCTGACGGTCATGAGCTGCCGCCATGCGTTGTCGTATCTGAGCAATCCTTTCTGTAGTATCAACTACGAGTTATGGGCCAGTGATTTGGCTGTCGCCAACTTCTGCCCAGCAAAGAGGTGATCGGCACTTACGCCCGTACAGTGCCTCAAACGGAGCGGCTTGAATGCTAGTGTGGTAACTGTTATTATACGAGAACTCTACTAGAGGGAGATGTTTTTCCCAGCCGTTTCCGAAATCGATTACACATGCACGAAGCATGTCTTCTAGAGTTTGGATGGTACGTTCAGACTGCCCATCCGTTTGCGGGTGATAAGCTGTGCTCATGTCCAAACGTGAGCCAAAATATTTGTGCATCGCTTGCCACAGTTCTGAAGTAAAACGTGCATCACGGTCGGAAATAATAGAGGTTGGCATCCCGTGCCTCGAGACAACTTCCTTAAGGTAAACATCTGCTAAGGTGGAGAATTTATCTGTTTCCTTGATAGCCAAGAAGTGTGCAGACTTTGTGAGTCGATCCACGATCACCCAAATAGTATTATTTCCATGTTGAGATCTAGGCAGGCCAGTAACGAAATCCATGAAAATTTTCTCCCATTTCCATTGTGGTATTTCTGGTTGTTGGAGTAGGCCCGATGGTTTCTGATATTCAGTCTTGACTCTAGCACAAGTCAAACATTTGCTATGTGAGCTTTCATGCTAGGCCACCAATACGTAGTTCTGAGATCGTGGTACATCTTATCCGAACCAGTGTGTACCGAGTAACGAGACTTATGTGCTTCATTCCTTACAAGTTCTCGTAGATTGCCATAGAGTGGGACCCAGATGCATCCCGTTACATAGTAGGCGCCGTCTTCCTTTTGTTCTAATCGTTTCCTTGACCCACGTAGGGCTTCAGCCCTGACGTTTTCTGGTTTCAATGCTTCAACCTGAGCATCTCGTATCTGTGAAGGAAGACTAGATTGAATGGTGAGTTGTAATGCTCGCACGCGTTTAGGTGTAGTATCCTTTTGACTGAGGGCGTCGGCCACCACATTGGCTTTTCCTGGATGGTACTTGATGGCACATTCGTAATCATTCAATAGCTCGACCCATCGACGTTGTCGCATGTTTAATTCCTTTTGCTTGAAGATATGCTCGAGACTCCTGTGATCGGTGTAGATGGTGCACTTGGTACCGTACAGGTAATGTCTCCATATCTTGAGTGCGAAAAAAACAGTTCCCAGCTCCAGATCGTGTGTAGTGTAATTTCTTTCGTGAATCTTAAGTTGGCGTGAGGCGTAAGCAATGACTTTATCCCGTTGCATCAATAAACAGCCAAGACCCTGGATGGACGCGTCACAATAAACCACGAAATCGTCTGTGCCCTCTGGAAATGAGAGAATAGGTGCGCAACAAAGTCTATCCTTTAAATGTTGGAACGCTGATTCTTAAGCATCACCCCAACGATATGTGACTCCTTTCTGAGTTAGTAAAGTGAGAGGTTGCGCAATCTTGGAAAAATCCTTGATGAACCTCCTATAGTAACCTGCCAAACCCAAGAATTAGCGAATTTCCGTTGGTGTGCGAGGTGCAGGCTAGTTCTTAATCGAGCCTATCTTGGATGGATCAACATGAATCCCATCCTTGTTTACCACGTGGCCTAGAAAATGGACTTCACGAAGCCAGAAGTCGAATTTTAAAAACTTGGCGTACAGCTGTTCTGTTCGAAGGAGTTCCAAAATGAGTCGTAAATGCTGATCGTGTTCCTCCTGACTCTTAGAATAGATCAGGATGTCGTCGATGAAAACAATAACAAACTTATCCAGGTAAGGTTTGCACACTCTGTTCATAAGATCCATGAAGACTGCAGGCGCGTTTGTTAACCCGAATGGCATGACCAGAAACTCGTAGTGGCCGTAGCGAGTTCTGAATGCTGTTTTGGAGACGTCCTCGTCCTGGACTCTCAGTTGATGGTAACCCGATCTCAGATCAATTTTGGAGTAGTAGCTCGACCCTTGCAACTGGTCGAATAAGTCATCAATGCGCGGGAGAGGATAACGGTTCTTTATGGTCACCTTGTTAAGCTCACGGTAGTCAATGCACATCCTGAAGGTACCGTATTTCTTCTTTACAAATAATACTGGTGCTCCCCAGGGCGAAGAGCTAGGATGTATGAAACCCTTGTCCAAGAGCTCTTGCAGTTGTGTAGATAGTTCTTCCAATTCTGATGGAGCTAAGCGGTACGGTGCACGAGCTATTGGTGCTGCTCCAGAAGCTAGCTCGAATTTGGAATTCGACCTGGCGATGTGGTGGTAGACCAGGTAATTCCTCAGGAAACACTTGAGGATAGTCGCGTACAACTGGAATATCCTCTATCTTCTTCTCTTTGCAAAGGATCTCTGCTTGCTGTTGGGATAACCAATCCATCCCAATGACAATGTCGAAACGACCCAAAACTATAGGAATGAGATCGATAGAGAAAGTCTGACCAGCTAGGACGAGATTACAACCCTTAACTATGTGTGTGGCTTCTAGGCTTTTACCGTTTGCTAACTCTACGGCATGCTTGGTGTTCAAAAGTATTGGTGTGCGTTTAAGCATTTGACTAACTTTTAGAGACACGTAACTGGTATCGGCACCCGAATCAAATAAAACAGTAACATAAAAGTCGTCGAGAAGAAACTTACCCATCACCACGTTAGGATCATTCCTTGCGTCACCCTGACCAATCACGAACGCTCGACCCCTGGCACCATTGCCGTCGTTATTACCCCCGTTGTTATTCCTATTGCCCTGATTATTGTTGTTGTTGTTCTGATTCTGGTTTAACTGAGGGCAGTTCCGCTTGAAGTGGCCTTCAGCACCACACTGAAAGCATCCCCGGTTGCCTCGCTGTTGCTGCTGCTGGTTCTGTGGAGCGGGTGGTTGTTGTTGATGGTTCTGATTCGCAGGTCGTGAGCTCTTGCAATCCTTAGCTTCATGACCCATCTTGAGATACCTCTGGCAACGACCCTTGTTGCACTGACCATTGTGGTGTCTATTGCATTTGTTGCACTTCGGGAGGTTTCCTCGATATCCACCCTGCCCTTGACTACCAGAAGATTGCTGACCAGGACTCTGGTAGTCATCGATCTTTCTCTGCTGTGCCTGGGACTGAACTGTAGTTGAACCCTTGCTGGAGGCTCCATCCCATTTTCGCTTGTTGTCACTGGGAGTAGCAGAAGTAGTAGTAGCAGTAGCACCTATACGCTTAGGCAGCCTGTTCTGTTCTACTGCCTGGTCTGTGAGACGATGAGCAAGGCGAGTAACATCCTGGCTGGTAGCAAGGTTAGCAGCAGTCACATGGCTTTGAATCTCAGGTACTAAGCCTTTGAGGTACAGCTCGATACGCTTAATGGGAGGATCCACCATAGTTGGACATAACACTGCCAGTTCGTTGGATCGCTTCGTATACGCCTCTATTTCTGACCTCGTCATCTTCAGGTTAAAGAACTCCACTTCCAACTTGTGGATGTCATCACAATTACAGTATTCTCGCTTAATCAGTTCCTTGAAGTCGTTCCATGGGGAGGCGTTTGCAGCTGCCAGCCCTAACATTTGAACTTGCGCGTTCCACCAAGTCAAAGCAATGCCTTCGAGAGTACCAGTGGCATACTTCACCCTACGAGCCTCAAGGCATTCACACATTTCGAAGACAGATTCGAGCTTCTCGAACCAGTGGAGGAGTCCTACGGCTCCTTCAGTGCCACTGAAAGTATTAGGACGACAGTCCATGAACGTCTTGAATGTGGACACAGGTGGTTGAGCATGCTGACCTGTTGCGTATATAAGAGTAGGACAAGGTTAAACACAAGAGTTGGTTTATGAGAGTAGGATCTAAAGATCCTTGAGTGAGTTGTGATGGCAGGTTATACCTCCTGCCTGGGCAGCTGCGAGTGCTGCAGTAACTTGTTCAGTGATCAAAGCCGCCAACTGGGCTAGAGTTAGGTTAACAAGTCCACTCATGATCTTCAAAATACAGAGAACAAAAGTGAGAAGTGCGTCGTATCAATACGCAAGTGCGGAATGACAGAAGAGAGTGAACATACAAAGTTTTTCAAGCAGTAGTTACTACGTTATCTAAGCATACCTTGAGCAATGTTCTATGTAACTAACAAGTAGGTAATATAAACATGTATCATATCACCTATAGTGTTGAGTCTTGCACATGGAGCGAAGCGTCGTTGTGGATCGTTGAGCACTGTACAGGTTATAGTCTGGTTTTAACAAAAACTTTTCCCTTATTAAAACCAAGTTCACTATAACCAATGGCTCTGATACCAATCTGTCACACCCCCAAAATCCACACGCGGAGTATCACCGCTTGGAGGCGTGACTGGCCAGGATCAAGCCACCAATCATATTGAACAAGCATGTAAGTAGTATATAAAAATCCAACACAATACAATTGGTGTCTAAACAAAACATAGTTTAAGTTGCAAGCGGAAGCATAATGTTTAAAACCATGTCATAAGTTTAAACGTTTCAAATGTTTAGCATGGCACACAGCTGTCCATGTCCCACAACGACTCTTCCCACTCCGATGCAAGCTCCATGGATACCTAACAACCCGCAAGGCATGTAACAACGAGTCAACAACAAAGTTGAGCGAGTTCACAGTTGGTTATTTAGTTATAGGGTTCGTAAATCATATGTTTATTTCGTAAACCATGTACTGTATTAATCTGTATCGCGGTTTCCCAAACATGTTTGCGATGATTAGTGGGGGCTTCCCATGTGTATCGTATTAATCCGTATCGCGGTTTCCCAAACATGTTTGCGATGATTAGTGGGGGCTTCCCATGTTGTATGTTACTAGACTAGTCGTATCCATACGTGCCCTTCTTAATCCAAGGACCGTAGCAAGTATGAGTGTACGTAGGTTTTACGTACGTGCCCTTCAATCCGAGGGCAGTAGTAAGTATGAGTGTACGTAGGTTTTACGTACGTGCCCTTCCCAACCCGAGGACAGTGAAAAGTAGTTTAATAGTAATGATAGTACGAGTAGTTATTCAATCCCATTCCCAACCCACCGGGAATCCCATGCCTTAGGAGTGTGAACTCACCTTGGTTTGCTCGGTATGCTAAACTATGTGCTCACAAGTAATCAGTCAAGTACTATAGTATGCATGTATACTCAATCAGTTCAAGCTCGTAAAGTTTCACATGTAATCTTTGTCACAAAGTGTGCCTAAGTAATCATCATGTATCACATAAGCAGTTAATCAAAGTCATGCAATTCATGCTTCATATAAATGTCCTTCACAGTTTGTACTAATCATGGTTATTCATTAACATATTTGGCAGGGTTAACAGGCTTAACAAAGTTTACAACTTAAGAGGAGTAACTTACATACAGGAATAATAAACTAACTGTGTTAGTTAACTAACAGAGTTAACAAACTAGTAAAGTTGTATAATTAACAGTGTTACATGCATATTTTAACAGAGTTAATAAGTTTAACAGAGTTAACATGTTTACTGAATTAACAACTAACGGAGTTGATAACTAACAGAGTTACATACTAAACAGAACTAATATGCCAGACACTCAACGAAAACACTCCGGGGCGAAATCACCTAGTGGCGAAATCCCTCCTCTGGCGAAAACCCCGCATGGCAAAATCACTCGGGCGACGAAATCCCAAGTGATATCGTCGGGCTTAGGTTTTGACGAAAACACTAAGCGTTTTCGTCCGGTCCTTATGATTTCGTCGGTCCCTGTGTTTTCGTTGGTTACATCCTCATTAACAACAGCAGTTACGTAACACATCAACCCTAATCTCATCTAACAGTTACATGACCAATCAACGAAATCATTTAATCAAATCATTGATATGTAAACATATGAATTACCAAATCATTATACAATCCTGATCATCATTCGACTATTATTCAATCATCAATCATCAGCAAGTTGTTATGGTCATTCAGTTTTCATTATATATTTTGACCTAAAAACCCTAATCTGCTAAACATATTAGATTAACAACAACAAACATATATCATATGCATAACACAACATATTTTTACATCAGTTTATAGGAATCCCTAATACATCTATCTATTCCATCTACCAACATTTAACATGACAGTTAACTCATGATATCACCAACAATCCGTAACAATTTCCATTAATTAACTATCCATATCTATTAACTAACCCGAACAGGAGAAGCGATGAACCAGACAAAGTGAGAGGCTTCAAGGGTCTTAAGGTTGCCGTCGGGTACAAAGAAAACGAGAGAGAGGAGGGGATGTGTTTAGGGTTTCCGTTAGTTATTGATTTCGTGCACAGGTTATAACTAATCCTTAATCAAATCGCTACTGGACCGGAGCCCATGTGTTGTTTTCGCCAATCAGTAGTGGACGAAAACACTTTAGTGTTTTCGCCACAAAGGTGTTTTCGGGTGGGGGAGGTGTTTTCGTGGGTGGGGGATTTCGGTAAAGGTTCCATCTTCATTTATAAAATACAAATTAATACAAAACACATTATTATCATATAGTCACTTATAATGCACCCCAAATATATGTGTAAAACCCACTTTGCAAATAAATACAAGGTTAAGTCAAATAGAGACCTTGAAAACTCGGGTTGTCACAGTTCTGCCCGACGTAGTCGTTGGAATGCCGTCTCGGGGAGGTTATTACTAATGTTAAAATGGGTTATTATACTAACACATGTGCATTTGTGTAAATTATAGATTGTCACCAGGAAACCTTAAAGGATAATCTAAGACAGCAATGTGAGTAATCCTTATTTTTTGTGTAAACCTTTTTTGTGAGTAATCTCCTTTTTGTAAATTGTTTTTACAAACCTCACACAATTAATTATATATTAAGCAGTTATTGAGTATTTGTAAGGATATAATTATCGTTGGTATGTTGGGGTTTTGTATACAAAATTTGTTACTGGAGGGGTAACATTTCCACTAGTCAGGTTTGACAGTACCGCGGGTGATAATTGATATGACATAGAAACAAATATAATTGCGAGATCGCCCTCAATACTGGTTTTTATTAAAACTTGATTGAACTGGGATTCACTCACCAGTATTTTCCACTGACAAAATGTTTTTAAACGCGTTTCAGGTAACAAAATGTGAAAGTCAAATAGAAGCCAGTTGGACAGCACTGAAGGCTTGGAAAAGTGGCAATAAAGTTACCTAAAATAAAATAGATGTTTTTATTAAATAAAAATATGATTTATTCCTATGAAAATGTGTGTACTGCAAACTTGGGTTTTAACCCATGTGTTTAATATTATGAAAATGTGGTATTTTACTCTGATCAAATATTTCCTAACTACGGTCCTAATGAAAATTCCGCTACCAAATTATACAATACCAGATACCACCAAAACTAGCTCGCAACCGCCCGTTCCCGTATTTAATAGGGGGATGGGGGCTGTGACATGTATGATACTTGATATACTATTTTCATGGATCACAAGAGTCTACAGCACATATTTGATCAGAAAGAGCTTAATATGCGACAGCGACGTTGGGTTGAGTTGCTAAATGATTATGACTGCGAGATCAAGTATCATCCTGGAAAGGCGAATGTGGTAGCAGACGCCTTAAGTCGAAAGGAAAGGATCAAGCCCATAAGGGTTTGGGCTTTAGAGATGATTATTCAGACAGATCTCACTTTGTGTATTCGTGTCGAGCAAAAAGAAGCTTTTAAGAAAGAGAACATTAAGGCTGAATGTCTCCGAGGAATGGAGAAGAAGTTGATGCCTAACGAGGAAGGAACCTTGTATTTTATGGGACGTATTTGGGTTCCGCTTTATGGTGGTATTAGAGAGGTTATGTTTGATGAGGCCCATAAGTCGAGGTACTCGATCCATCCAGGATCGGACAAGATGTACCAAGATCTGAAGGATTACTATTGGTGGCCAAGGCTCAAGAGTGATGTTGCCATCTACGTTGGAAAGTGCCTAACCTGTGCCAAGGTAAAGGCCGAGAATCAGAAACCCTCAGGTCTTCTGCAACAGCCGGAAATACCCATGTGGAAGTGGGAACAGATTTCAATAGACTTCATAACAAAGTTACCCAGGACTCCTAGAGGACATGATATGATATGGGTAATAGTAGATCGGTTGACAAAGTCTGCGCACTTCCTACCGATTCGAGAGAAAGATAACACGGGGAAGCTAGTTGAGCTTTACCTCAGAGAGATAGTAGCACGTCATAGAGTGCCTATCTCGATAATATCAGACAGAGATGGACGGTTTGTGTCAAGGATTTGGCAATCCTTTCAAGAAGCTTTTGGTTCTCAGTTGAATCTGAGTACAGCTTTTCACCCACAGACTGACGGACAGAGCGAAAGAACTATTCAGACGCTAGAAGACATGCCCCGCGCTTGTGTAATGGATTTGGGTGGCAGTTGGGATACTCATCTACCTCTGGTTGAGTTTTCCTATAACAACAGCTACCATACAAGTATTCAAGTCGCACCATTCGAAACTCTCTATGGCCGTAAGTGCCGTTCACCGTTGTGTTGGGCAGATGCTGGTGAAAGGCAGATGGTTGGTCCCGAACTGGTCCAGGAAACGACTGATAAGATCATGCAGATCTGAGAATGCATCAAGGCGGCTCGTGATCGACAAAAGAGTTACGCAGATCAAAGATGAAAACCTTTGGAATTCGAAGTAGGTGACATGGTTTTATTGAAAGTCTCACCTTGGAAGGGTGTAGCACGATTTGGGAAGCGTGGCAACTTGAACCCACGTTACATTGGGTCATTCAGGATATTGGAAAGGGTTGGTACCGTAGCATATAAGTTGGAATTACCAGAGGAACTAAACGGTGTACATGATACATTTCATGTATCAAACTTGAAGAAAAGCCCAACTCAGGAAACAGTTATCATCCATGCGGATGAAGTGCATATTGACGACACTCTCCACTTCACTGAAGAACCCGTTGAGGTTACAGATTGGAAAGTTAACAAGACTCGGAGGAGTAGTGTTAAGCTTGTCAAGGTTCGTTGGAACTCACGTCATGGCCCAGAGTTTACTTGGGAGCGTGATGACCGAATGAAATCGAAGTACCCACATTTGTTCCCTAACTCCCCTGCAACCGATAGCGCAGCTTAAAATTTCGGGACGAAATTTTCTTAACGGGGGGAGAATGTGACAATTGTAAAATTTGCATGTATCCGTACATTAATTAAACAGTAATTAGTGCTTTAATGACTGTGCTGATTTAAATTAATGACATGAATGCTTTCTGAATATTGCCATATACATACAAGTGCATCACATATTGCATGATCTCATATCATTATTGAATGCAACATTTCATGATTCAATTGATGCACGAAACAAAGTTAGCACAGTATCAGACAAATCAGAAGTACTGACGGGAGTTCAGTACTCAGATAAACATGGTATTGAGACACAGAATGAGTCAGAAACCAAAAGTTACACTAGTATAGTGTGTAGGAAAGTAAGGAACATAAAACTGTCTTCCTAGTGATAGTTTAAGTGCCGGAAAGTGCCTAAAACTCACCCAAACTGCAGAATTCTGCAATTTTCAGCAAAATTCAGCATTTAAACAACTTAATATTATGCAGAATTATGGTTTACTGGTCCATAATACATTCCTAGGTGTCGGGAATCAAAACTGTCACAAAAGAGAACATAAAGCACACTAAACTGCGTAATTTAGCACCTTAACGAACCGGTAACCAACCGAACAATCGGACACTACCCGAAACACCAAATTTTCACTAGAAGCATTGTTTTATCATTTCCAAGCTAGTTATGGTCCCCGAACATCATAACATATCCTATAAACATATAATACACATAACACACTAACTAATCTCATTATAACCTAACTGATATTCTAACTTACCATTACAAACTAACCACCAACCCCCCCCCCCCCCCCCATGTATACGGTTACAAGGGTGGCCCCCACCCTTGATTTTATTTGATTTGTTTATTTGATCTTGATACAATCTTTTGAAACAAATTATACAATGGATTAAGGTATGTAGGAGACATGTTAATATAAACCACTAGTCCCTCATTCTCTTTCATTTTCACCAACATAACACACTCAAACTCTCTCCCTCCTTCTCCTTGGTCTCGACCGAGAGCACCACCATCATCTTCAAGTCTTATTCTTCCATTTTCAAGTGATACAAAGGTGTAAGGAGCTTGATTAAGGAGTTTGGTTCCATTGTAGATTGAAGGACCTCTCTCAAAGGCTATTAACCACCAAGTTTATCATCATCTTCATCTTGAATCTCTTCCCTAGCCTTGTGCTAGAAGTAAGACCCTCCTAATCTCATTTTACTTCTTATAATGTTGGTTAAAAGATGATATAAGTAACTAACATGAAGAACATCAAAGATCAAGAACATAACTCTTAACATAAAGTTGAAAATCATAATAATCTTTGTTGTTTTAGTGTATGTATGCTTCTTGATTGTTGATTATTTGTGTTTATGATGTTAAACATCATATGAAACTTGCTAGATTGTGATTAAACACATGATCTAGCAAGTGAGAGGATGATTTTGTGATGAATCAAGATGATCATCCTTTTATGTGAACATGAACTTGAAAGATGAAGTGTTTTTCTTGAATGATGAAGTAAGAAACATGTTATTAGTCTTGAACATGGATGATTTCAAAGATGATTTTCTCAAGAAACCAAGTTAAATTACAAGATTTACATAACTATGACTTTTAAGGAAATTAATCACATTTTTAGTGTTAAAACAAGTGTAGAAGCATGTTATTAACAAGAAAAGTTCAAAAGAATGATATTTAGAAAAATCAATTTACAAGTTGTAAATGTCTAAAATCATCAAGAATATGATTTATAAATAAATAACCACACTTTAAAGGGTAACTATGCCAAGTAAATAACATGCTAAGTTACTACAGGTTTTTACAAAATTTCAAGTTCATGTTGTAGCGTAAAATGCATGATTTTGGCACTTGGTAAGTATTGAATGAATTGTTGCTGATTTGTGATGATTTAAAAAGAAAATGATATGCTTTGAAAGCATGGAAACCTCCATTTTTAAGGGGAAACTACGGCAAATTTTTTCTAGAATTTAAACACTTAGAAAAATATTTTTAAACAAGTGTTTACAAGTATATTTTAACCATGATTTTTCATTTAAAAATTGCCATAATTTTGTTACAAAAATAATAAATGTTGGAGGTTGTTTTTGTGATAAATAAAAGTGACTAAATATGTATTTAGGAAAATATATATTTAGATGTCACAATTTGTGTGATTACTTGTATAGATGTGTATTAGGTATATTATTTTAGGACTTGAAATAATATAACTCACCAAAATACCAAGAATTATAATACAAAATATTACCAAAATTCCAAGAAAACAAATATATAATTTACACCCAAAATTTGGACAAACCAAACAAGGAATGTGAACTACATAAATATTCTGGAAATTAAATTCATATATATATTCTGACAAATAACTTAAACGGTGTTTTGGAAACCAAGAGAATGAAAATATGATTTCTACAAGTGTTACAAAAATATATCATATTTTTGACAAGAAGAAAATATATTATTTTTTAGTAAAGAAAAATATATTTGTTTTCTTGAATTACTAGAGAATATATTATTTTTGAATAAAATATATATTTTCTTAAACAAATTTAGAATATATTATTTTTGGGGTGAAAAATGGATTTATAAATATTTTCTAAGTTAAACTTGAAAATATATTATATTTGAGGTTTATATGAAAATATAAATATTTTTGCCAAGAAAGAATTATAAATAATTTTCTATACAAGTTTCTTAAAATATTTATATATTTTAAGAATATATATTGGTGAATTTTTTTTATTAAAAATAATATTCCAGAAAGTATAAATACAAAAATTAAGTATAAGAATACTTAATAAATACAATAGGAATACGTATTCTCGTACGTATAAATACACACCGGAATACGCCACCAATACTTGGCAAAAATACACAAGTTTAAGAATACAAGTGTAAGTATACCCATCCTTAGAGAAAGAATACATGTATAAGCACCTAATGTATCAAGTTAGAATATATTATTTTAACAAATATTCCAATAAATAATAAATATAATTTAAGTTAAAATATTATTATTTTAACAAATAATTATATACTTGGAATAATATTGATGACACCAAGAAATATAACTCAAAGATACTAAGTCATAACAAATAAGACTAAAAGTCAAGGCACGACCCATCCGTCTAATAAACCGTAGCACGTGTGTAGGTAGTCGTGCGACCGAGAAGACGCTTTGAGTTATACCGAGTTACGAGACGCAAGATTGTGAGTTCATGTCCCCCTTTTCTTTTAACTGTTTTCAGTTTTATAACTTCGGGGTTAAATACATGTTACAAATGTTTCGATGATTACAAATGGTATGGTTAGCTAAGGAATGAGCTGTTAGATCATATGAATGGGTAGGCATTAACTTAAGACCATTAATCCTTGTATAAGAACCGAGGGGCATGAGTGATAGATCTATTTGGTGTTGCGAGCCCCACCCATGAGCCCACGGGTTGGACCATGTGGTGACTATGTCGTTCCCGCTGGATGGCCCTGTACGAAATACGCATAAAAGGGTTGAGCCTTTCTACACCGTTGCACACATATTAATGTATTAGCTACACATTAATTGATCTGTTCATAGACGCTTTCATACCGATTTACAAATACATACATACTATGGTTACAAAGTTTTTTACGAGCTCACATACAAAACACATGAACTCGCTCAACTTTTGTTGATGTTTTCAAACTACATGTATTTCAGGAAATTGATTATGGATCTAGCGGGCGATCAAGGATTTTCAAGTCGTGTCTTCAATAAACGATGTCATCCAGTGTTAGAGGGTTTGAATCGTATATTTTATCTTTGATAGGATACATGGTTCAAAGCCTAGTTTTATTAGTGTCTTTTGTGTCAAGTCCTTTATGGAACTTTAAACAATTGGATGGTTTGTATTCTGAACTTGAAGTCTGTGTTTGATTCTAAAACAATGTTGGTTGTATTATGGTAAAACTCAGTAATGGATGAACATCATGGTTTCTATCATATAGTTGTTTGTTATGGTTGAATGCAATGATATTAAGCAAGTCACACGTAAAATGCTTCCGCAAAAGTCAGGTGTGACACGTTGCTACAGTGGAGGCTATGCGGGTTTGACGGAGGGATTCGCCAGAAAACGACTGGTACCTCATCTCTCTCTCTCTCTAATGTTGGGTTATTAATAAAGGATAAAGATGACTGAAGCAGTTGTGCTCATCGGATAAGGGTTTTTGGGGAAGAGGTGTATCCGCCACGTACACATTTGGTGGACATGAGATTTTTCGTTGAATGCATCAACCAATCTCAAGACTCGCTAGTTAACATCAACGCAGGAAAGTTGATCAAGCAATGTTGTTGCCATGGAGGTTGTGCAGGTTCGACGGAGAGAGTCGACGACAAACGACCGGCACCCCATGTCTCACGCTCTAACGTTGCGTTATTTATAGGGGATAAAGATGAATGAAGAGGTTGTTCTCATCGGATAAAGGCGTTTTGGGAAGAGGTGTATCCGCCACATACACATTTGGTGAAGATTTTTCATTGGATGCAACAACCAATCACAAGATTCACTCTTCATTCCCTTCACAAATTAATAGATAGTAATAATTAGAAAAAGGTGGCAAGTAGCGACAACTACAAAAATAATTGTTTGACGATTAAAGGTTTGAAGTAGGGCGAAGGGCTAGAGATGATAAAATAACGATTGAAAAAAAAAGGTGCGATTATACAATTGAATTGAAGGCTTGAAGCAGGATGAACTTTAAACTCAACACTTCACTTCTGTGAATTCGAAAAATGGTGCAGTTGTATTTTAGGGATCCATTTTTTGCTACTCGTTGAGAATCCTTAAATTTTCAAGGACGACCCTCATTGGAACCTCACTGATACAACTCGTTGAAAACTAAAAATTAATTATAACACAACAAGTTAGTTTGATTCAGTCTCTTGCTAAGTTAAAATTAACATAAATGGCATATAATTTTAAAAAATCATTAAGTTAGTATAATTCGATATATTTGTTGATTCCTCCACGACATTTTCAAATTTTAGAAGCGGTTTTTAACTTGGTCTCTTAGGTTGAAAATACACGTGCTCTTAGATTGAAAATATAAGCACATCATCCGTTCAAGACGTACAAAATATTATATTTTATAGTTTCATTAAAATATTCTTCTTTTTCATTGAATAAGTTCTTTGTTGATTTATATTTTACATTTTTTTTTTGAATTTTGAATGATGAAGTTCGTGTGTTTGTATATATATATATATATATATATAGGGTAGGGTTCCAGCGAGAACAACCTCCCAAGAGTGAACTGCGTGAACAGATCTGGACCCTTGATTTCCTTTTTAGTTGTTAAGGGTAAGATTGTAATTATATAAAAAATTAGATTTAAATCATTATTTTAATAATTGAATTAAGTTACATCTTTCCTATTTTAAATTCATTATCCACATTATGTTTTATTTATAAATAAGATAATTATCAAAACAAACAACAAATCACCAGATTTCAATTTTAATTTTTATTTCATATTTCATCACCAGAATTCAAATTTTGATTTTTAAGATCCACGTAACCTTCATATTTCAACGGTATACACATGTGTACTTGGATATAAATAGAACAGTAGACAAGTGTACTCAGCATCGTACATGTGTGTAATTAGCAACATAATACATACATAGAAACAATACATGTAAACTATTTTATATTTAACAAATTACAAGTTCCATAATGTTTTCCAAACCAAACAAAAAAACATATAATTACAAGTTCCAGTTTCGTAAAAACAATAAACCCAACATAATCGAAAAAACAAAAAACATAATCTTTTACAACTATTCGCCACATTGTATGCTGAATCATCCTTATCGAGCAAGCAAACAAACATATGTGAATCATCCTTATCGACCTCATACGTGAATCATCCTTATCGACCTTCCATCTCAACTTTTCTCGTTAACGACATCTCCTATAATAGCACAAAAAAACTCAGCAACTAATACTTTGCATAATTCACAAGTGTACATCAACAACCTTACACATTCAATACACAAAAAATTATGAGATATCACAAAAACAGACGCAATACACATGTGTACATCGCGTTAAAATCAGAATGCACATGTGTACATCGCATTAAAAACAGAGCAAAATCAGAATACACATGTTCTCCTAATCATTTCATCAAACACCTACAGTGCATTCTAAATTCACGTTAAATTCCAATACCAACCTAATAAGGTTTCAATTATAACACAAAATCAATAAACAATCACTTATGACTTAACCTAATAACAAAATTAATAAAAAGAAGGAACAAAAATGAGAAATTGAGAGTAAGGAAAACTACTTGATCTGTTCGTTGATGGCGGCTTCGAATTCATCAGCATACTTTTCTTCGATTTAGATCTGAAAAAAGATCCGGCGAAGATCAGAGCATCATCGATACACACTTGCGTGGCTGGAATTCCGGCGAAGATCAGAGCATCATCGATACACACTTGTGTGGCTGGGTTTTGTTGTTGAAGACGTGACTACCGGCGGTGGCGGAGAAGTTAGGGTTCCGTCTGAGGATGTAAGCGATGATTTGAGGTCTGATTACTGATGTTTTGTTGTTGAAGACGTGACTACCGGCGATGGGTTTTGTTGTTGAAGACGTGACTACCGGCGGCGGCGGATAAGTTAGGGTTCCGTCCAGATCTAGGGTGTTTATGGAGACGGCGATAAAACGGCGAGATCCGAGAGTTGTGAAGAGGAGAAACGATGGTTTTTTTTAATGTCAGCGACTTCTTCGAATCCGGTGAAGGTGAGAGAGAGTTGGAGGTTGAAGAAGGTTTGAATATGTTGATTTGTGAGAGAGAACCAATCAATTTAAAATAGAAATTACACATATACCCTTTTGTATTAATTAAATAGAAAATATTAACCCCATAATTACCATCATGCCACTCATTTTAATCTCAAGATCATAAAAATTAAGGGCCCAGATTAGTTCACGCAGTTCACTTTGGAGAAATTGTTCACGTTTGAACCTAATCCTATATATATATATATATATATATATATATATAGGATTAGGTTCAAACGTGAACAAAATCCCAAGAGTGAACTGCGTGAACTGATCTGGGCCCTTGATTTTTATGATCTTGAGATTAAAGTGAGTGGCATGATAGTAAATATGTGGTTAATTTTTTTCATTTAATTAAATGAAAAATGGTATATCTGTAATTTCCATTTTAAATTATTGCATAAATCTCGTTCAATCTCACAAATCAATATTCAAACTTTCTTCAACATCCAATTTTCTCTCTCACCTTCACCAGAATCGAAGAAAAAATTGGGGTTGTTCGCCGGATCGTTTTATCACCGGAAAACTCTGTTCCTCGTCTCCTAGTTTTTCTGATCAACATGTGAAGTTCGCTGGATCGTTTCTCAGATCCGAATCGAACAAACAGGTGAAGTTCGCTGGATCGCTGATCAACAGGTGAAGTTTGCTGGATCGCCGGATAGCTGCATCGCCGGAATCGAAGAAAAAAAGCCGGATCTCTCGATTTCTCTCGGTATGTTTTTTGGAGATTTAGTGTTTTGTGTTTGTGCATTTTGTTGGTTTTTTGTGGGTTTTGTTTCTAGGTTTATACTTCTGATTCAATAATTTATACAAATTTGCAGTTGTTCTACGTGACTTAATATTGCCGTATCTTCTTAGAAGAATGAAAGCAAATATAAAAGGAACGAAAAAAATCATAATTTTGTTTTCATTACTTGAATTTATGAAAGAAATAAATTAATGATTGAAAATGATGTTTTAACAAATTGTTTATGTTTTCTGATACTAAAATAAGTCTGAGGTTTTATGAATGAGATTTTTCTTACATGTTTTTTATTATCACAGAATCATCGATTTACAACTACAAATTTACTTGGGAACTCTTTTTATAAGATAAAAAGAAATACTACATCAATATATGCATATTCTTGGTTTAGTGTTCCGGGTGTTTATCCCCACCTAAATTATGCAGGGTCAAGTCTTATAAAATGGACATTAGGTGGATCTTAAGAGGGTGTGTTTGTTTGTCGATAAAAAATATATTCTTTTTATATTCGTAAATAGTATCATTGATGACTGAAATAAGCCCATCTACGGTCACCCGAACTCACCGGAAGCTTCAAACTCTCCTCTCCATAATGAAATTCAACCAATGAATCCAAAAACCCACTAAATAATTCGTTTAATTCAAAGAAGCACGTGAACCCAACCTCTAGCACTAGGATTGGTTATGAGAATTCAGATGGCTTTTCCGAGTCTAGAAAAAACGTGCCGCTTAGGCCTTAACGAAACAGATATCGTAAACTATTTTTTAAACAACGATTAAAGTTATAACGTGATGTACACATGTGTATTCTGATTTTAACGCGATGTACACATGTGTATAACGTCTGTTTTGTGATATCTCAGTATTTTTTGTGTATTGAATGTGTAAGGTTGTTGATGTACACTTGTGAATTATGCAAAGTATTAGTTGCTGAGTTTTTTTGTGCTATTATAAGAGATGTCGTTAACGAGAAAAGTGGAGATGGAAGGTCGATAAGGATGATTCACGTATGAAGTCGATAAGGATGATTCACATATGCTTGTTTGCTTGGTCGATAAGGATGATTCAACATACAACGTGGCGAATAGTTGTAAAAGATTATGTTTTTTATTTTTTCGATTATGTTGGGTTTATTGTTTTTACGAAACTGGAACTTGTAATTATATGTTTTTTTTGTTTGGTTTGGAAAACATTATGGAACTTGTAATTTGTAAAATATAAAATAGTTTTACAGGTATTGTTTCTATGTATGTATTATGTAGCTAATTACACATATGAACGATGCTGAGTACACATGTGTACTGTTCTATTTATATCCAAGTACACATGTGTATACCGTTGAAATATGAAGGTTACGTGGATCTTAAAAATCAAAATTTGAATTCTGGTGATGAAATTTGAAATAAAAATTAAAATTGAAATCTGGTGATTTGTTGTTTGTTTTGATAATTATCTTATTAATAAATAAAACATAATGTGGATAATGAATTTAAAATAGGAAAGATGTAACTTAATTCAATTATTAAAATAATGATTTAAATCTAATTATTTATATAATTACAATCCTACCATTAACAACTAAAAAGGAAATCAAGGGTCCAGATCTGTTCACGCAGTTCACTCTTGGGAGGTTATTCACGCTGGAACCCTACCCTATATATATATATATATGTATATATATAGGGGACCGCTAAAATGAGAACCAATATAATAGTCTCACGGTTCTTACAACTGGAGGTGGTTCTCATTTTAGCGGTCATATATATATATATATATATATATATAAGGAGAAGATCATGCGAGAACCACCTTTTATTGCGAGAACCAATGTGAACACAAACAAAAATGCCTAAAAATAGCTAAAAATCACACAAAATTTTTTTTTTAATATTTTTTATATAAAAATCGCTACTTTTCGAAGCAAAAAAAAAATTAAAAATTTTTTTTGCCACTAAAAGTAGCGATTTGAGCATAAAAAAATATTAAAAAAAAATAATTTTTTAGATTTTTTTTTATTTTTTTAGATTTTTTTAGGTTTTTTGGGGGTTTAGTTTTTAGCATTTTAGCTTGGGGGGGGGGGGGTTTAGGTTTTTGGGGGGGTGGGGGAGGGGGGTTTAGGTTTTTTTTTTTTTGGGGGGGGGGGGGTTAAGTTTTTTTTAGGTTTTTTGGGGGTTTTAGTTTTTAGCATTTAGCTTGGGGGGGGGTGGGGGGTTTAGGTTTTTTTTTGGGGGGGGGGGGGGGGGATTAGGTTTTTTTAGGTTTTTTTAGCTATTTTAGGTTGTGTTCACATTGGTTCTCGCGGTTCTCACAATAAGGGTGGTTCTCGCATGAACGCCTCCCTATATATATATATATATATATATATATATATATATATATATATATATAGGGTTGGGTTATATGGAAAACCCCATCTTTTTTAGAAAACCTTGGAAACCCAACCTCATCCATTGATTTAAATAGATCTAAATAGATCAATGGCCCTCATTTGTTTAGAGGATTCTTGCCTTTAAAAACAATATAATAGTCCATGCTAGTACAAGTTAAGGGCAATATGGGTAATGAAAAAGCAACTTTATTGACTTTGGAAAATACCAAATGTGACTTTTGAATTTGGAAGTACAATCAAATCACCATAAAAGCTTCTCTTTCTCTTTCCTCTTTCTCTTTCTCTTTCTCATTTCTTCTTCCCTAATCTTGAAGACAAACAAACAGGAGAAACAACCACCGTCATCAACCACCTTCTCCAAAAGAAACAAACAACCACCACCAGCAACCACCTCCTCCGGCGAAACTCACCGGCTTCTTCTCCGGCCCTCTCTCTCCTCAATTTTCAACTCATCTAACAACCATAGCCACGCCAATCTCTCTCCTCTCCGTCTAATTCTACAAAAAGCTTCAACCTTTAGAAGCAAATGAAAGATCTGAATGTCTCTATAATTTGTTGTTTTAGAGAGAGAGAGTTGATGTTTTAGATAGAGAAACAATAATCTTTATTTTTTAGAGAGAGAGAGTTGAATGTTCAAGTGTGTGTGAGAGAAGAAGGTTTGAAGACCTTCTTCGTGTTCATCGGACGGTTCTAGATCCGGTAAGTGTTCTTGAAATATCATTTCACAATTGATTTTTTGTTCAAATGGTTGTTAATATGTTTTTGTGGGCTGAAAGTGTTCTAGTAATGGTTAATGTTCATGTATTTTAAATAAATCCAAAACTTTAGGATGAGATTTTGAACGGTTTTTTTTTGTTGGTTTGGTTGCTTGTTTGGGGCTTTTGATCTTAACAATAATTGTTTTTTTGTTGGTTTGGTTGCTGGTTTGGGCTTTTGATCTGAACAATAAGTGTTTTTTTGTTGGGTTGCTTGATTTACAGAGACAGACCCATAACATGTGTTAAGCACCTGTTAGAATGATATATAACGTGTGTTGATTTACAGAAACAGATCCATAAAAGATAATCAATTGACAAGCTGGATGGATGTAGGCGACGTTAATGCGGGGACATTGAATAAGTCACATCCTTTGGGAAAGAAGACTTCGTTCATTTATAACATGTGTTAGTGGTTCATGCTGTAACAGAACACCATGATATAACCTGACATGTGTTCATGTATAACATGTGTTAAGCCCCCGTTAGAATGATATATAACGTGTGTTAACCTTTTGTTAATTGAAAAAAAAAACAAGTAATATCTATTTTATTTTTGTTGATGTTTAAAATATCCGATAATGTGGATACTGAGCGTAAAACTTGTACAAGTAATAAATGTACAAGTTAGTATGTAACGTGTAATATGAAACGAGCCATTTATGGTAACACATGTACCGGTAATTTTGGAATATATAATATGAAACGGGTCATTTGTTTTGCACATTTTGGAATGTATAACATGTGTTAAGCCTCTGTTATAATCTTTTTGTAACCTGACATGTATTCATGTATAAGCTAGTGGTTTACAAAACACGATGATGTGTATATACTGATCTAACATGTGTTACAATTTGTCTGTTCGGAACATGGAATTGCTTAACATGTGACAATGGTGAAAACAGTCGACGGGGGCGATGAGTTGAACCCAAAGACACATAGTTATTGAAAACGTAAAAACACAACAAATAATCATGGCTAGACCAATCATGACTTTTATGGAGACAGTATGCATATTAAGATCATTCATGACTTTTAAGACCCACTATGTGTCTTATTAATACATGCATGCCTCAATTTAATATAACTTGGTTAAGTTATGTATATCATCACCATTATGACTTATTAAGACCGAATATGGCTACCACATCTATGGCACATTATAACTCATTACATCCTAATATGACTTTTTACAACCTAAATTATTAAACAAAAACGTAGTACTACCCATCATGGCCCATTAAGAGTTACCACGAGCCATATGACCCAATATGATAACTTATCTTAACCAATTACGACCTAATCTAATTCATTATGACATAATATGACTTGTGATCCAATCATGATCATTTAAGTGCTATCATGACTCTTAAGATCCAACACGACCCATTAAAACATTTATAATCCATTATAACTCATTACAATATTTAACCCATTACAACCAAACCTATAATAAAGACCCAATATAACCTATGAAGGCTTAAGATGTCTTGAAAGAAATAATATCATGGCTCGTAGAAATGTAACTCATTATGATGAAATATAATTCATTAAAACTCAATGTAACACTCTAAATCCTAATATAACATCTTGGTTTAACCCAACATGGTGTCATGTATAAGCTAGTGGTTTCCAAAACACCATGATTTGTATATACATACTGTAACATGTTGTAACATCCCGAAAATATAAAACTTTATATTAGAGTTATAAAGTATAAATAAACAAGAATTTATTTAACTAGGGAATTATAACCTAGTTAACTAGAAGTCTAGAAATAACTCGAAATAGGGTTAGAATGACCAAACTATATGTTAAACAAAAGTGGAGGGGCTCATGTTGTAAAAATTGAAACTTGTATTATTGATTTTTAATTAAAAACAAAACCAAACACCCCATTTGGGGATGTCTGGTCGATCAGAAGCAAGAGAAGGGCGACCCCCATTCTCCAAAACCCTAGTATTCACAAAAACCACAAATTGAAGGCTCAAATCAAGTTCAAATCAAAATCTGAATATGGATTAGTGGTCTCCTTGTTGTAGGGATCATAAGGTATGTAAATTTCGGTATTTTTGATTCATCTCAAGTTCTAGACAAATCATGAAAAGTTGAAATTGAGCTTGATTGTGTCATGCATGAATGAAATTGGAAGAGATATAAGGTTTAGGGACAAACCCTAGATGAATTCTTGTCAAAATCTTGCATGATGATTTTAAGGTTCATAATCACTATAGTGGGTGATTACCAAGTTAGTAGAACTTGATAAACACTAGGACTAAGACTTTTGATTTAGTGTAAACTGAATTTATGTGATAATCTCTGAAATATTTCAGTTGAAAATATGTATATATTTGCTTAATTGAAGTTGATTTAGACAAGTTAACAAGTCATAAACTTGGTAATAATCATGTGAAAATTTGACCCACTAGGTGTTTGTTGAAATGCCTAAGTGGGAAATTAATATGTTGAAAATCGAATAAAAACGCATAATTGACTATTGTGGCCATTTATGTGTTTATAATTACGAAAAGGGTTCTAAATGTAAGTTGAATTGAACTCTTTAGGCCAAGCATCCGGATCGTCAAGCGGACAAGCCGGAGGAGGAGATACGCGCTTGAAGGGTGTGCTCTAAAGGTACGTGACTATAGTCTCGTTAAATTACGCATATATGGTTGAGTTTAGTATATAGACAGAATCGTAGTGTAAAGGATGCGTTTGACGTGTTCTAAAGTGGCGTAGTTCACTTGAACATCAAACGGGTCAAAATAAAGACTTGGGATTGGGTTTGACTTGTTAATAAAGTGATGGTTTTCACTAGATAGTCAAACGGGTTGAATAGATACCATAAAAGGAATCATGACAATAGCGATATGATGGTTTCGTAAGTTGTTAAGTGTTGGATTGCACTACGCTTATGAACCTAGCTATGATACTTTAAGTTGTGAATCCAGGATATTGGAATAATAAATGGGGGTATGTTGAAAAGGCCGTTTAAAACGGAATGTTGAATTCCGAGGAAACGAGCTTTTAGTCCCAAGGGAACACAAAGTCATGAATAGCGCAAACACACCAAGATGTACAATCCCGGGAACTTGGGTAATGGCATCTAAAAGGTCTTAGAATACGAAACTGGAAATATACACTTATAGTTGGAATGGGTCGATTAAATAATAGTATAGAAACTTTTAGCCGTATGATCGGTGAATCAATTGTTGGTATGATAATCAAAATGAATATGTCTGTAATGAATTTACAGACATACAGGAAAGAAATAGTCTAAAACGGTATGCGGTTTTGGGCGAAATCAACAAAATAGTCAAATGGCAAAATCACAGAGTCCACCGTAAATTATGGTATCCACCGTAATTTACGGTGGAAAACAAAAATGTTACGGTGGTTCATCCCTGTGTTACGGCAGACCAGAATCATTCAGGGTCTACCGTAACTTACGGTAGACACCGTAAGTTACGGTGGAGCCCAGAAAACTTGTATTTTATTTATCACTTTTCGAAGTCAGAATTCGTTTATATGTATTGTATTAATGTCAAAACTAATGTTTTTAGTGGTTTGACCCTAGGTATGGATGAGGTCCTCCCGGATGGTGATCAAGTACATTGTCAAGAACCGAACACGCATTTTGAAGCTTTCGCACCAAACTTAACCTTGTCTAGACTTTAATCGTGTTGTAAATGGTTTGTTAACCGTGTTTTGAATCCTTTAAACTAGCTGTTAGTTGACTAGCAAGGGTTAACTTAAAACTTGTTATGTACTATCTTGGATTTGTTTTGTGTACTACCACAAATATGTATGGTCTTTAAACACGGAATTTTTTTTTTTGTAAACTCTGATTAGTATGAAATTAATATAATTATTAATTAAATTTCGTCCAAATATTAAGGGTGTTACAAGTTGGTAATCAAAGCTTAAGGTTGTCAACAAAGTGTTCGGTTCAAGCTTGATCAAGCATCCGGTAAGAATTAATTGTTCTAAGTAGAGTTACTAAGTATAAAAAGGGAATGATGAATAGATATGCATGGGAAGAGCGTGTTAATACACTCAAACCCGGAAAGTGCATTAAATAAGAGCGGTAAAAACAAGTTATGAACTTGAATAAACCGAAGTAAATAAACCATATGCTATAGATGAAATGTTTAACGCTTGATGTAAACATTTCAGTTAAAGATGACGGATAAAGGTAATGATAATGCAGTGCCAAGAGTCACCGAGCATGTGACCACCTTGGTTTTCACACTCGTATTTGTTTAACTTTCATTGTAACAAATACCGTATTTGGAATAAAACTTATTTGAACATACTTGCTTTGTGCTTATACATGCTTATACCAATACAAACACGTGAAACAATTGCAAATTTGTTGAGTTTTATGCTATTTGTCACACCCCGACCACGTAAAACAACAAAACGTGGAGGAAACGTCGGGGAGTGTTGTAACAGAATCATTGTTTCACAACCATGGAAATTAAAGTTTCGTTTTATTCATCAAACAGGCGAGTTACATTGTCTTTAAACAAGAAATAAAGAGTGCATAACATAAATTAACTAGTTCTTGTCTCGTTTTAAGTCACTAAGGCACAGGCCCGCCTAAGTATGTCTCGATAAGTCCTATGCATCATCTCCTGAAAACACATGTGAAAATAGGTACGTCAGCATAAAAATGCCTGTGAGATACATAGGTTTTGTGAAAATAGGATTCATTACTTGTAAGTTTAAGAAAATGTTTAGTCATGAACCTTGTAATTTGCTTTGTTTTGTAAATCATTTAAAAAGCGATAAGATCAGATGATATGTATAAATAAATGTAAGGTTAAATGAATAACCATGTAAGATGAGTTTGTTTGTAAAACAATGTCTTGTGAAAAGTATGTTATTTGTATAAGATGTTATATGTCATAAATTGAAATGATTTAAATAACGCTACGATATGTAATACCATACAAGCACTTATATATAGGAAGTACCAGCGGCGTATCCACCATGCTTGTATCATATTACACACGCCTCGTTACCTAAGTCACTTACTCAAACCAAACCACCAAGATGTAATGTTTAACAATTTGTAGAAATGTTTATGTATAGTCTAATGTCTATTGTCAAATGTAAATCATGTCAACAGATACAAAAGGTTCACACGGTTCAACAGTTACAAACAGTTCATATAATCAAATGGTTACGATGGTTCAAAATGTAATATAATGTCTTCATATGCTGGATGAGCATATGCAACAGAAATGCAATGTAAAACAATGTACTAAGTATGCACACAATGGGCATACATAGCATAAAATGTAATGTAAAACGATGTACTAAGTATGCACACAATGGGCACACATAGCATGAAATGTAATGTAAAACGATGTACTAAGTATTCACGCAATGGACATACATAGCATAAAATGTAATGTAAAACGATGTACTAAGTATGCACACAATGGGCACACATAGCATGAAATGTAATATAAAACGATGTACTAAATATGCACACAATGGGCACACATAGCATGAAATGAAATGTAAAACGATGTACTAAGTATGTACGCAATGGACATACATAGCATAAAATGTAATGAAATCATGTACTATAAATGTACTAATGAATAGCAAGTATATGATGTGAAAACATGGAAAGCATGAAAGTAACAAGTAGGCACATGTGTTTCACCCCAAAACAGTTTGGAAACAGTAAAAGAGGGGTCTATGTACTCACTTGAGATTTCTCAGTAGTCCTTGAGTAACAACCAAACAATGCTAGAGATCACGGATATCAAACGGCACCTAATATAGGTAACTATGTAAATAAACCGGACCTAAATCGGAGGATTAGATAGGATGAGGGTCGTAAACCAAACGAGTATGGAGACTCGTGTCATATGGTTTAACAAAGCCTACATACTAAATGAAACCTAACCTAAGTGCTCACGACCCATTACGACCCGTTTAGGTAGCTTATGCTACTTTAACGCGTCGTTCGCGTGAAACGCGTTCGGACCGCCTAACTAGTCCTATGACAAGTAATATATGCCTTAACATGTCTAATATTGTTGCCAAATCAGTTTAGATACCAAAAGTTATGTTACATATGCTTAAAATGAATTTTGGCGTACAAAGGGTATTTTGGTAATTTACCTAAGGCATATAAACTACCTATCATACAACTAACTAACATCGTGGCCATAAGGTATAACCTCGGAAGGTTATTCCCTATATAACTATGGTCACCTAATGTATTTGGTCGGATCCTAATGATCGACCAAACGGGTCGGGTTCGAAGGTATAAGCGATTTATTAGATCGCTTACCCTTACGACCCTAGACAACGTGGTAATCAGTAGGCATAGTCACAAGGGACTATAACCATCGTGATTACGCTCACGTTGCGAAGTTCAAACGAACTTCGCATTGACCATAAACTGGTCAATGCAGAAAGTCAAACAAAGTTTGACTTTCGGACTCAAAAAGCAATAAAAGAACGAAGGAACACTTACAAAGGGTCCCCGCAAGATTGATAATCCAAGTATTCTCAGGTATGAGGTGATGAAACACCCCAACTTGGAGAAATCTCAGATTTCAAGTGGGTTTTGCAATGAATGGGGTTGGGTATTTATAGATTTCGGTTCACCGTTAGGATCGTTTCTTGGAGAAGAGGGAATGATCACATCCCTACACTTGTTGGCAAGCTCATGTACATCATATTGGCCCCCCATAAGCAGGAAACAACACTTGGAATTGGATTGGGAGTGCTAAACAGCTGTTAACAGCTATTAAAAATGGCTTTTGCTGATCAGAAGGGGACTCGCGTGAAGCCAAGGGGGCTAGGTGTCACGCTAAGGTCCTTCTGATCAGCAACCAGTTTCCAAAGTTTCTAATTCAGTCCCCGTTGTGTATTAAGGCCATTTCCGACATGTTTAAGGATCGTTAAGCCATTTTCAAGGCTCCACAAGGATACCTAAACATTGTGGACATGAAACATGCTCAAAAATATGCCTGATGTTGGTTCGTTTGGTCGTACGATCGCGATGTTCGCTTAATTACGACGGAATGCGCATAAGCGCGAAAAATGATCCAAATTGCGTGACGAATGGATTTTTCTTATGCCAAACACTAAAATAAAATATTTTAGTGCTTACATAAATTTTTGGATGTCCGGATGTATTCAGAACGTAAGTTATGCGCGAAAGTGCAAACTTGTGCACTTTTTGACGCTTTTGGTCCCTGAATGACCCAAAAGTTTATTTTAGAACACCGAACCCCTCAAAGCTTATTTCTAAGATATGTAAAGGATATTTATGGTATGTTTAACTTATGTTCATGTTTCGGAATGTCTGTTACAGTACAAATTGGCATACTTTCGCAGTTTGTCAACTTTAGTCCCTGTAAGCGATTTAACTTGATTTTGCCATACCAAAGCCTTCAAAACTTATTTCTAAGTTACGTAAAGGTTATTTAAGGTATGTTAAGCCTATTTCACTATTCCGGAGTGTTCGTTGCAATAAACTGGTTATATTTACGCATCAGTGCGCGTATAACCTTCCAGAAAGCGATTTGGAGCTTGAAATCAAACAAGAATTGATATGTGCAAAAGATACACATATTTATACAGATCCCAAGTATGAAATACAATATTTCATTGGCTTGGAATTTGTTTGATGGTCGCAGTAACCCATGTGTCACAGTCTCCCCTACTTTAGGAAATTTCATCCCGAAATTTATTCGTAGGAGTCTATTTGTGACTTTGTGTCAAATAACCACCAGAGATATGTAAGGCATAATCCTGTCATTTCCTTAATGGACATTCTTCAGAACGAAAATGAACAGACAGAGTCATTTTCCTCAATGAGTATTCTTCAGAAGCGGAAATGAAGGAATAAACAAACGGGGATTCATTTCCTCAACGGACAATCTTCAGAAACGTAAAATTAACTTACGGAGTCATTTTCAACGGGTGCTTCATCAGAAATGGAAATGAAAAGGAGAAACAAACGGATATTCATTTCCTCAACGGACAATCTTCAGAAACGAAAAATGAACTTACGGAGTCATTTTCAACGGGTGCTTCATCAGAAATGGAAATGAAAAGGAGAAACAAACGGATATTCATTTCCTCAACGGACAATCTTCAGAAACGAAAAATGAACTTACGGAGTCATTTTCAACGGGTGCATCATCAGAAATGGAAATGAAGGAATAAACAAACGGGGATTCATTTCCTCAACGGACAA
The DNA here is from genome assembly GCA_030545235.1 of Helianthus tuberosus. NCBI lineage: Eukaryota > Viridiplantae > Streptophyta > Magnoliopsida > Asterales > Asteraceae > Helianthus > Helianthus tuberosus. The sequence goes on from CM060430.1 coordinate 67,066,379, forward strand.
TCTTCAGAAACGTAAATGAACTTACGGAGTCATTTTCAACGGGTGCTTCATCAGAAATGGAAATGAAAAGGAGAAACAAACGGATATTCATTTCCTCAACGGACAATCTTCAGAAACGAAAAATGAACTTACGGAGTCATTTTCAACGGGTGCATCATCAGAAATGGAAATGAAAAGGAGAAACAAACGGATATTCATTTCCTCAACGGACAATCTTCAGAAACGAAAAATGAACTTACGGAGTCATTTTCAACGGGTGCTTCATCAGAAATGGAAATGAAAAGGAGAAACAAACGGATGTTCATTTCCTCAACGGACAATCTTCAGAAACGAAAAATGAACTTACGGAGTCATTTTCAACGGGTGCTTCATCAGAAATGGAAATGAAAAGGAGAAACAAACGGTTATTCATTTCCTCAACGGACAATCTTCAGAAACGAAAAATGACCTTACGGAGTCATTTTCAACGGGCGCTTCATCAGAAATGGAAATGAAAAGGAGAAACAAACGGATATTCATTTCCTCAACGGACAATCTTCGGAAACGTAAATGAACAAACGGAGTCATTTTCAACGGGTGCTTCCTCAGAAACGGAAATGAATAGAGTTAACTCTAGGCACATGACAAAACTTGTTGTGGTTTATGTGAACTAAATTCCATAATTATGTATGCATCCATAATTACATAATTCCTTGCACAGTCCGCACAGTTTGTCTTGTAATGTTTAGGGGAAGAAAAATTTAAACCTGTGATGAGTGTGACTAGATTATCATAGGGTCCTTTTAATTAGATCGACAAATGATCTCTTTTAATTAGACCACCAAGGAGTCTTTTCAGCTATTTCATCACATGATATTCCTAACCAGATTTTTGGATCAATCTGTTTAACAAGACCACTCAAGGGGTCTAATTATGGAATAGTACAATATAATCCAAGGGTCTTTACTATTACGTAAAAGCCCATTGAGGATTTAATATAGTACCTTTGGATATCCTCCTATGAATCCCTTATACGAAGATACGGAAGATTCTACGAGGATTTGGATAACAAAACTTGGATTACACAAAAACATAAAAGGAAACACATAAGCACAAAATCACATAGTTGTTTAACTTGGTTATTAATTTGTTATTAACTTGTCATCGATTGAAAATGGGTATTCAAAGTACACCAGGAAACCAGTCGCTGGACTTCAATGTCCTCTGGGATCTATCTGAAAAGATAGGATGATCTCCCAAAATTCGATTTTGTTTTCAAAGAAACGTAATATTCAAATTAAGGAACACAACAATTTTAGGATTTACAGAAATGTCCTTAGGTACCCTTATTAAGGATTTATAGTGGTACTTTGGGTATTCGTCTCGTGTTGTAACTTGCACCTTGTACTTCGTTTCCTTAGAATAAACGGGTACTTAGGAATTTCGTGGAAACGCAAGAGATCATAAGATGGAAGAATTTTGGGTGGTAGTTTGCTTTTCAAGGAATACGATTCCTTGATTGTCGGTATTGTAAGGGATATGTTGTTTATACATACAACCACATAAATACATTGCAATGTAAATACAAGATTTATTTATAAACAATGATAACAACTGTTTCGTGGACCATAACAACAAAAGAAAATAATACATAAGACGTGATTATTTCTAAACGATGTTGTCAGTCAGATGCTCATCCCTGTGCTGGATTTGCATTAGCAAGCTTTGGGCAATTTCTTCGGAAATGACCCATCTCGCCACAGTTGAAACAAGAACCTGGTAGAAAACGACCTTGAGCGGGATTGTTGCCAGCTTGGTTTGGTGCAGCTGCAGCTGGGCAGACTCTTGCTGTATGGCCTATAAGTCCACAAGTTTGGCATTTGCGGCACTTTACCTTGGCATGATTAAGGAGGCTACATTGGTTGCACAAGGGTGCAGTTCCGTTGTAGGGCTTCCTAGCAGGGGGTTGAGCTGGTTGGTTGGGGACGGCTTGATCATTGTGAGTAACCATGGCGAAGTTCTGAGAAACCTTTCGCTTCTTTGACTTCTTAGGGGATCCAGTCTGTTCATCCATGGTCTTTGATTCCTCAGTTGGTTTCTTGTCACTTTTTCGAAAAAGTTTACCTTTCCTGATTTGAGATTCAGTCAAGGTTGTAGATAGCTCAATGGCCTGTCTAACTGTAGTGGGTTTACTACCAGTAACAATGTCCTGAACTGAGTCAGGGAGACCATCAATGTATTTTTCGATCGCCTTATCCAAAGGCGTAACCATGGTAGGACACAACAGGCTCAGCTCCTCATATCGATCAGTGTATGCTCGATGTTCACCGCTATCTTGCTTAAGATCGTCAAATTCCCTTTCTAAAGCCCTGATCTCGTGACGAGGACAGAATTCCTTCATCATCAGAGCTCGAAGCTCTTGCCACGTTTGAGCCAGTGCCACATCGGCACCTCTATCTCTCATCACACCATTCCACCATGTCAAAGCTCGTTTCTCAAAGACACTAGATGTGAATTCTACCTTTCGCTCGATTGGACATTGAACATGCCTGAAGGTGCTCTCTAGACTCTCGAACCACTGCAGAAGTGCAGTCGCTCCTTAAGACCCAGAAAACTTTGATGGCTTAGCCGAGTTGAACGTCTTGAAGTTGCAGGGGGCATTATTGTTGTTGAGGGCTTGGTTACATTGAGCAATGATGTTCGGGATTGCAGCAGTCATTTGCTGTGTAATGACAGTTGCCAGCTCTTCAATAGATACCGGATTTTCGCGTCATGGAGGCATTCTAAAAAGGGGAAAATAATAGAGAAAACAAATGAAATGGCATTGGGTAAGAGTAGGATGTTACAATTACCGACCAAAATCATGGTTGATGGTCATTTGTTTGAACCACGAAGCAAACAAACAACACAAAGGCTGAATCAAAGCAAATAGATCCTCATAGTGTATCGCGAAGACATGCTCGCCTATAAGTGGACACTCACCCAAAGAGTTCCCAGGTAAGAGTGACTGGTCCAATTATGTGGATTTGTACGAACACTCTAGCCTCAGACAGAAAACTCAGGGTACGGGCATTCACTCTTCCAGTTTGCACGTGTTCGAACTATTTAGCACCCAAAACTTTGACGAGGTTTTGAAAACTCAAAGGGGTTCAAAACCTTACAATAGAGGGTTCAAAACCTAGTAATCAATCATCCTAGAACAGATGATTAGTTTTCAAAGCGGTTTTGAAATTTATGTTCTTGTTGTGGTCGTCGCCTAAGGATAGGTGACGGTATTGTTTTATGACTAAACGCAAGTAAACTCGCGTTAGGGTCCTTGGAAGGTTATAGACTAAGTCAAAGCATTACTAATAACCTAATTCCCTATAACCATTGGCTCTGATACCAACTTTTCTGTCACACCTCGACCACGTAAAACAACAAACGTGGCGGAAACGTCAGGGAGTGTTGTAACAGAATCATTGTTTCACAACCATGGAAATTAAAGTTTCGTTTTATTCATCAAACAAGCGAGTTACATTGTCTTTAAACAAGAAATAAAGAGTGCATAACATAAATTAACTAGTTCTTGTCTCGTTTTAAGTCACTAAGGCACAGGCCCGCCTAAGTATGTCTCGATAAGTCCTATGCATCATCTCCTGAAAACACATGTGAATAGGTACGTCAGCATAAAAATGCCTGTGAGATACATAGGTTTTGTGAAAATAGGATTCATGACTTGTAAGTTTAAGAAAATGTTTAGTCATGAACCTTGTAATTTGCTTTGTTTTGTAAATCATTTAAAAAGCGATAAGATCATATGATATGTATAAATAAATGTAAGGTTAAATGAATAACCATGTAAGATGAGTTTGTTTGTAAAACAATGTCTTGTGAAAAGTATGTTATTTGTATAAGATGTTATATGTCTTAAATTGCAATGATTTAAATAACGCTACGATATGTAATACCATACAAGCACTTATATATAGGAAGTACCAGCGGCGTATCCACCATGCTTGTATCATATTACACACGCCTCGTTACCTAAGTCACTTACTCAAACCAAACCACCAAGATGTAATGTTTAACAATTTGTAGAAATGTTTATGTATAGTCTAATGTCTATTGTCAAATGTAAATCATGTCAACAGATACAAAAGGTTCACACGGTTCAACTGTTACAAACAGTTCATATAATCAAATGGTAACGACGGTTCAAAATGTAATATAATGTGTTCATATGCTGGATGAGCATATGCAACAGAAATGCAACGTAAAACAATGTACTAAGTATGCACACAATGGGCATACATAGCATAAAATGTAATGTAAAACGATGTACTAAGTATGCACACAATGGGAACACATAGCATGAAATGTAATGTAAAACGATGTACTAAGTATGCACGCAATGGACATACATAGCATAAAATGATGTACTAAGTATGCACACAATGGGCACACATAGCATGAAATGTAATGTAAAACGATGTACTAAATATGCACACAATGGGCACACATAGCATGAAATGTAATGTAAAACGATGTACTAAGTATGTACGCAATGGACATACATAGCATAAAATGTAATGAAATCATGTACTATAAATGTACTAATGAACATAGCAAGTATATGATGTGAAAACATGGAAAGCATGAAAGTAACAAGTAGGCACATGTGTTTCACCCCAAAATAGTTTGGAAACAGTAAAAGAGGGGTCTATGTACTCACTTGAGATTGCTCAGTAGTCCTTGAGTAACAACCAAACAATGCTAGAGATCACGGATATCAAACGACACCTAATACAGGTAACTATGTAAATAAACCGGACCTAAATCGGAGGATTAGATAGAATGAGCGTTCGTAAACCAAACCAGTATGGAGACTCGTGTCATATGGTTTAACAAAGCCTACATACTAAATGAAACCTAACCTAAGTGCTTACGACCCATTACGACCCGTTTAGGTAGCTTATGCTACTTTAACGCGTCGTTCGCGTGAAACGCGTTCGGACCGCCTAACTAGTCCTATGACAAGTAATATATGCCTTAACATGTCTAATATTGTTGCCAAATCATTTTAGATACCAAAAGTTATGTTATATATGCTTAAAATGAATTTTGGCGTACAAAGGGTATTTTGGTAATTTACCTAAGGCATATAAACTACCTATCATACAACTAACTAACATCGTGGCCATAAGGTATAACCTCGGAAGGTTATTCCCTATATAACTATGGTCACCTAATGTATTTGGTCGGATCCTAATGATCGACCAAACGGGTCGGGTTCGAAGGTATAGGCGATTTATTAGATCGCTTACCCTTACGACCCTAGACAACGTGGTAATCAGTAGGCATAGTCACAAGGGACTATAACCATCGTGATTACGCTCACGTTGCGAAGTTCAAACGAACTTCGCATTGACCATAAACTGGTCAATGCAGAAAGTCAAACAAAGTTTGACTTTCGGACTCGAAAAGCAATAAAAGAACGAAGGAACACTTACAAAGGGTCCCCGCAAGATTCATAATCCAAGTATTCTCAGGTATGAGGTGATGAAACACCCCAACTTAGAGAAATCTCAGATTTCAAGTGGGTTTTGCAATGAATGGGGTTGGGTATTTATAGATTTCGGTTCACCGTTAGGATCGTTTCTTGGAGAAGAGGGAATGATCACATCCCTACACTTGTTGGCAAGCTCATGTACATCATATTGGCCCCCCTTAAGCAGGAAACAACACCTAGAATTGGATTGGGAGTGCTAAAAAGCTGTTAACTGCTGTTAAAAATGGCTTTTGCTGATCAGAAGGGGCCTCGCATGACGCCAAGGGGTCTAGGTGTCACGCTAAGGTCCTTCTGATCAGCAACCAGTTTCCAAAGTTTCTAATTCAGTCCCCGTTGTGTATTAAGGCCATTTCCAACATGTTTAAGGCTCGTTAAGCCATTTTCAAGGCTCCACAAGGATACCTAAACATTGTGGACATGAAACATGCTCAAAAATATGCCGGATGTTGGTTCGTTTGGTCGTACGATCGCGATGTTCGCTTAATTACGACGGAATGCGCATAAGCGCGAAAAATGATCCAAAATGCGTGACGAATGGATTTTTCTTATGGCAAACACTAAAATAAAATATTTTAGTGCTTACATAAATTTTTGGATGTCCGGATGTATTCAGAACGTAAGTTATGCGCGAAAGTGCAAACTTGTGCACTTTTTGACGCTTTTGGTCCCTGAATGACCCAAAAGTTTATTTTAGAACACCGAACCCCACAAAGCTTATTTCTAAGCTATGTAAAGGATATTTATGGTATGTTTAACTTATGGTCATGTTTCGGAATGTCTGTTACAGTTAAAATTGGCATACTTTCGCAGTTTATCAACTTTAGTCCTTGTAAGCGATTTAACTTGATTTTGCCATACCAAAGCCTTCAAAACTTATTTCTAAGTTATGTAAAGGTTATTTAAGGTATGCTAAGCCTATTTCACTATTCCAGAGTGTTCGTTGCAATAAACTGGTTATATTTACGCATCAGTGCGCGTATAACCTTCCAGAAAGCGATTTGGAGCTTGAAAACGAACAAGAATTGATATGTGCAAAAGATACACATATTTATACAGATCCCAAGTATGAAATACAATATTCATTGGCTTGGCATTTGTTTGATGGTCGCAGTGACCCAGGTGTCACACTATTAAACAAGGTTACATAAACTATAAGGGCCTATTGTGACATTTTGTGAAACTACAATCTAAAGGACCTATTTGACATTCTTTGGAAACTTACTTTATAAAGAGATAAATATATAGTTTTGAAAGTACAAAGTTTAGGGACTAAATTGTCATTTTCTGAAACTTAAACTCTAGGAACCAAAACTGTCATTTTAAAACTTAACTTAACTGATTTTCACTAATTGGGTTAACTTTTATAAAAGAAATCCTCTTTAAAACACTAACTCAGTTAATAAAACTAACTGAACAATACAGGGACCATTTGTGGAATTTTCGGAAAATTTAAGGGCTGTTTTTGCAAAAATGTAAACTATCGGGACTAAAGTGTAAATATTTAAAAATCAGTTAAAAAGGGGGTCTCCTATGATGAGAACCGGCCCTAGTGTGGATCGAACTAGCGACCTCTCGGTTGTAACACGAACGACTTAACCAGTTTATCCTCCTGTACAGAAGCTGATAGATATGGAATATTAATTCATTTATACACAATTTAGAATTAATAAATTTAATTAAATAAATTAGGAAATCTAAAAAGGGATTAAATCCCAAAGAATCGGCCTGAAACGGGACTCGAACCCGGACACCCTCGCAACAAACAGCGCGCACAAACCAGTTGGGCTACCAACTGGGATGTGTTAATTCTTAGGTTATAATATATATATGTACACTCTGAAAACAATGCTGAAACCATAACAGGTCGCGGATCCGACCGGAAATCACCAAAAATCAAACCAAAACGTTTTTTTTCGATTCTTTTGAGCTGTCCAAATTATTTATATGATCTACAACCCATACCCAACTGTTTTAATCATTAAGTCGACACATTTGAGTGCCTAAACACTCAATAAAAAGAATTTTTATAAAAAAATAAAAAGTGGATCTAATCCACTGAGTTATGTCGAATCTGAGATCCAAATGTTGTGTATTTAACTTCCCTACATTCCTAGCAATATTTAACACCATTTACAAACACTTGAACACCCGAAATCGTCGGATTAAAACCTGCAACTCGCCGGAATACTCACTTTTTCGCCGGAATTTTTCAATCCGATCATCCTTTCAATACCGGTTCGTTTTTATTGTTTCAATTAATTCTTTTATGCTTATACAATGTTTCTCCAAAGTTAATTTGAATATAACACAGTTTTCCCGTAGAATTGAAAGAGTTGACTTTCTGTTTGACTCCAATTGGAGAAGATAACCAGTTCCTGTTTGGTTATAAATGTAGCAGTCCTAAACCAAACACAAACAGAAGCTTAGCCCAGTGGTTAAGACTCTGTTTGGTTACAATACAGACCCGGGTTCGAATCCAGGGGTCTGCATTTCTTTTTAATCAATTAATTTTTAATATTTTCAACATTCCAATAATTTTTATAAGATTATTAATCAATGTTGCTTTTATTAAAAATGTGAAATTAGTCAATTTATTTATAAAACTAATTTTTATGATATTAAAACAGTTTATTACTAAATAAATTCATAATAAATAAATTCTTAGGAATTAAAATCTGAAATTTTCAGATTAATTATTTGAAATACTGATCTTCACAAAAATAATGTTGCTACTGATATTTTATATAATTTCAATATTTATATAATTAAATCAGTAATATTCAAGTTCAATAATTAAAAATGTTATTTTTAATTATTATGATATAAATTAATTATATCACTTGTACAATATTTTGTCAATAATCATTATATTTAATTATGATACTAGTTAAATATATTTGATTTATTATTACAAATGTTTATATTAAATCGATTGTACATTTTTTTGAAATTTAATTATTTATGATAAATAAATATTTTTCATAAATAATTCCTCTATATCATGATCATTTTTCCGAGCCCTCTAAACATATAATTGACAAGATCCTTCTGTTAATCTAAACACTATCAAATACAATAAATACTCAACAAATCCCGTCAACACTATACGACCTCAATATTGATACATTATTCTTGTACGATTCATTAGGACAACTTGAGTTTCCCTATTATCAGACACCTTAATCTTGACTTGCGTATTCGGAATCGCCTACAAGATAAAGTGAGTACATAGATCCCCTCTTTTTACTGTTTTTGATTGTTTTGGGGTGATTCATATGTATCAAAACGATTGAGATGGTTTATACTAAACTAATAACGATTTCGATAATGTGAATGAGCTTGTTGGCTGTAATTACATAACGAATGACATTCATTAATTTCGGCCAAACCGACCAGTATTAGGTTATGGTACCATAGGATCCGACAAATCCCGTTATCAACTAGACCCATGGTTATGTGTGGGTTAAGTGGGTAACGACTGAATCTGATGATTGTTAACTTACCCTTTGGAGGTTTGTTAATGCGAGAACGATTGGGAACGATGAACGAGTCACAAAGGTTTGAATGTTATTAGCGAGACGACCAAAAGTAGTTTTCACAATTAAAACGAGAAGGATTTAAACGAGTGAATGAATTGAACGATTTGGAACGATTTAAACGAATGAACGATGTTCTATAACGAGAACGAGTTAAACAATATTACACAACGATGTTTACGAAACTATATAAACCGTACGAGTTTTATTATAAGAACGATTTATGATTTGGTTTACATAAACAAATGTTTTGGGTTAAGATTCATGGCAAGGGTTATAAATTATGACCAATCTATTTTGACTTGGTTATTCATTTACAATACAAACATTTTACAAAATAAGGTTTTCTAATATCAATTAACGAAGTTGTACAAGTTGTTTCAACATACAAACGAGCCATGAATCTGATACTCACACAAAAACTATGTACTCGCCAGCATTTCTTTGCTGACTTTGTTTTTACATATGTTTCAGGTAATGTTGCTTAATGTTGATTGCGAATAGGATGCATGCTCACTTAGGACCGGACGAGGCCTTAGTGATTTAATAACGATGATAAACTATGTTTGAATTGCTTGTTTAACTTTAAGACAATGTTTAATATTCAATAAAACGAAACTCTTGTATCCATGGTTTGAAACAATAATTCTGTTACAACACTCCCCGACGTTTCCGCCACGATTTGTTGTTCTACGTGGTCGGGGTGTGACAGAAAAGTTGGTATCAGAGCCAATGGTTATAGAGAATTAGGTTATTAGTAAAACTTTGACCTAGACTATAACTTTCTAGGACCCCAACGCAAGTTGATTTGTGTTTAGAATTTAAAAAAAAAACAAAATCCGAATCTGCTTCGAAAATTAGTCATCCGTTCTAGGATGATTGATTACTAGGTTTTAAACCCTCTGTTATAAGGTTTTGAACCCTTCTGGTTTGACTCACTTTTGGCTTAGTGCCTTTTGAGTTTTCAAAATCTCGTCAGAGTTTGGGTCTAAATAATGTGAACACATGCAAACTGGAAGAGTGAATGCATGTACCCTGAGTTTTCTGTCTAAGGCTAGAGTGTTCGTACAAATCCACATAATCGGACCCGTCACTCTTACCTGGGAACTCTTGGGGTGAGTGTTCACTTATAGGCGAGCATGTCTTCGCGATACATTATTTTGATTCATTACTTTGATTAGTCACTGCGTGTCGTTTGTTTGTTCGATGTAACAAACAAATGATCGCCTTCCTTGTGTTTTGTCGATACCTCTTTTGTTTTTCCTAATTTTCAATCTCACTCGATTCTCCTGTTTTCTTACTAGACAATGGCTCCTCGACGTGAAGCACAATCTTTTACTATTGAAGAAATCGCAGCCCTGGTCTCTCAGCAAGTGGCTGCTGTGCTTCTCGGTGTTGTGACCCAAGTCCACGAGATATACAACAACAACAATAATGCACCGTGTAATTTCAAGAATTTCAATTCTGCTAAGCCGCTAAAGTTTTCTGGGTCACAAGGAGCAACTGCACTCCTTCAATGGTTCGAGAGTATCGAGAACACGTTCAGACATGTGCAATGTCCGAATGGGCGTAAGGTTGAATTTGATTCGAGTGTGTTTGAGAAGCGTGCTCTTACGTGGTGGAACGGAGTGATGCGCGACAGGGGTGCCGAAGTGGCATTGGCACTAACATGGGAAGAGCTTCGAGCTCTCATGAAGAGAGAGTTCAATCCCCGTCACGAAATTCGAGCTTTGGAACGAGAGTTTGACGATCTGAAACAAGACGGGGGAGAACACTGTGCGTATACGAATCGATTTGAGGAGCTCAGTCTTTTGTGTCCTACTATGGTTACCCCGTTGGAGAAAGCGATAGAGAGGTATATCGATGGTCTACCCGATTCTATTCTGGATATAGTGACCGGTATTAATCCTACCACCCTTCGCCAAGCAATTGAGTTGTCTGCTACCCTGACTGAGTCTCAAGTCAGGAAGGGTAAACTCACCCACAATGGTGATAAAAAGAAGGCGACTGATTCTGGAAAGGACAAGAATAAAGGTAAGGGTAAAGAAGGTGAGTCATCGAAGAAGTCCAGAAAGCGAAAGGGTTCCCAGAATTTTGCAGTAACTGCACAAACTGCTCAGAACCCACTAGCTCAACCTCCTGCGAAGAAAGCGTATGCTGGTACCGCACCTCATTGTGCTCGCTGCAATGGTCATCATGTTGCACAACAAGCTTGTAGGCAATGCACAACGTGTGGTAAGCTTGGGCATCTGGCCAACGTCTGTCGTTCGGGTCAGAATCAGATTGTTTAGAATCAAGCTCCAGTTCAGGGGAATGCTGCTAGATTCCCACCGGGTACATGTTTCAATTGTGGAGAGCTTGGTCACTACCGCAACAACTGTCCGAGGTTGGCAAATGCAAATGTAAATCCAAACGTGAATGTCAATGTCAATGCAAATAAAAATCCCGCTCGTGGGCGAGCGTACAATCTGAATGCTAACGAAGTAAGGGCTGACAACAAGGTGGTTAATGGTATGTTTCTTGTTAACAATCGACCTGCATATATTCTTTTTGATTCTGGCGCCGATAGAAGTTTTGTTTCATTATCTTTTGAACCTTTGCTTGCGATACCTAGAACTAAACTGAGGAAACCCTTATCTGTTGAAGTTGCTACTGGTAAACCTCTCGTTCTCGATTCTGTTATTCGCGATTGTCGGTTAAACCTTGATAACCATCTTTTTCCCATTGACCTCACACCGATGCAACTTGGGAGTTTCGATATTATCGTGGGGATGGATTGGTTAACCAAACATCATGCTGAGGTGGTTTGTTTTGATAAGATTGTTCGTATTCCTCTTCTGTCTGGCGATGTTCTGGAAGTTCGTGGTGAAAAACCATCTGGCGGATTGAAGCTTATGTCATGTACAAAGGCCCAAAGATATTTACGAAAAGGATATGTTGCTTTCCTGGCACATGTCACCGAGGAGAAAGGTAAGAGCAAGAGTGTTCAGGATATTCTAATTGTTCGGAATTATCCAGAGGTGTTTCCTGATGAACTGCCTGGTTTGCCTCCAGTTCGTCAAGTCGAGTTTCATATTGACCTTGTACCCAATGCCAACCCAGTTGCGAAAGCACCTTATCGTCTTGCACCGTCAGAGATGCAAGATTTATCGAAACAGCTTCAAGAGTTGTCTGATAAAGGATTCATCCGTCCGAGCTATTCGCCTTGGGGAGCACCTGTCCTCTTTGTGAAGAAGAAAGATGGATCTTTTCGAATGTGTATCGATTATCGTGAGCTTAATAAGCTTACCATCAAGAATCGATATCCCCTCCCTAGATTCGATGATCTCTTCGACCAGCTGCAAGGTGCTTCATGCTTTTCCAAGATCGATCAGCGATCTGGGTATCATCAACTTCGTGTTCTCGAAGAAGATATTCCCAAAACTGCTTTCCGTACAAGATATGGGCATTACGAGTTCACTGTCATGCCTTTTGGTTTGACAAATGCCCCAGCTATCTTCATGGACTTAATTAATAGGGTTTGTAAACCTTATTAGATAAGTTCATCATTGTGTTCATCGACGATATTCTCATTTATTCAAAGTCTCGAGCCGATCATGAACAACATCTTCGTTTGACATTGGAACTACTAAAGAAGGAACAACTTTTTGCTAAATTCTCCAAGTGTGAATTCTGTTGGTGCATACATCTGTTGACTTCGTCTTATATCGAGTCTTGGTCTGGTTGCGGATCTGAGCAAACATGATGTCATCATATTACAACATCGTGAAAACAACATGCACATGGAAACAGAATTGTATATTTCATATAAGACAAAAGTTGGTTGACCGTTTGAAGTTGTAATTGTTTGTAGAGGTAACCGTTTGAAAGTGCATCACCGTTTGAAGAGGTGACCGTTTGAAGAGTTGTATGTCATCTTCAAATGGTCAGGGGGTCTCTCCTATAAATAGGCTTCAAACTTTCATCATTTGTAACTTTCCGGCCAGAGCAACGAAGTGCTGCCGAAGTGTTGTCAGGTTGTAATACGTCTTATAATCAATCATACAACAGTTTTAAGCGTGAATCTAGCTGAATTGAACTCTACACGTCTGTTTCCGCCTTTCTTTTAGAGATAAACTCTTCTGATCGACTCGTTCGGGTCTGAAAACGATCCTACAAGTGGTATCAGAGCTCAGGAGGAAGAGTTCATACCAATTCAGCCCCAAATTCTGATTTTCTACACCTTCTTTCAAAATTTAAAAGTTTTTCACGGTTAAAATCGGCTAAAATTTTCACAATGTGTGCGTAATTGTGTTTTAACAAACCCTTGAGAATATTAGTTCTAAAATCGAAGTAAAAATGGTAAAAATGCCTTGATAACTGGTGTTCGTTTGAACGAGTCCAGCGCCTGACTGTTTGAAAACTGCCTGACCGTTTGAAATCTGCGCCTGACCGTTTGAAACTGCACCTGACCGTTTGAAATCTGCACCTGACCGTTTGAAACTGCCACCTTACCGTTTGAAATTGGACATGACCGTTTGAAACATGGTGCCCATTTGAAAGTGTTTCAGTATTTCACGTGATTGTTCATCGAATATTGTGTAACATTGAATTCGAGGTGTCAGTTTGTTGGGACTAAAAATCACGAGTCGGTCACATGATTGCTTTATTCAAGATTTGCATGTGAAAGTTTTAAAGTGTGTCATGAGGTCAAGTGAATGCTTGGTTCAAGAATAGTATGGGAATTAAGTAATCTTCATTAAAGTTGTAGGCCTTTGAGAAGTTTTTGTCGGATATTAGTTTGCATGTGTTTTATTGGCCCAAGAAGTGCATGTGATCATTGAATTGTATCTGCCCAATAAAATGATTAAGTGATATACATGAGATATGCATTAAGTGATCTGATCATGTAATCCTCATAATAACGGTCCAATCAGAAACAAGTGTCGGCCACTAAATTTAAAGGCCCAATTAGAAGACTTGTCTTAATCGAGATATAGGTTGTTGCATGTGATTTGGGATTGAATTTACATTGCGGCCCAATCAATTTTGAGAATAGTTATTGGTGTTATCAGCCCATGTGATATTTTCATCAGCTCAAGGACTCTCATTTATATTATTTTTGTTAAAGGTCAAATTAGATTTTGTCATCTTTAGTTGTTGTCAGGCAGCTCAGTGTGCATGTGAAGTTTTTGATTATTGTCGGAATTGATTAGTGTGTACATGAGATATGTCCGTTTGAATGGATTGAAAGTCAAGAATCGTCACATCAAAGTCATATGGTTCAAAGCAATCCAGTCAAATCACTTGAAACAGTTCAGGTCGTGTCTTTGTATATCGAGGTCATTGGAAAAGGTCGTTTGAATTTGATCTGGGTCATAGCAGTTCGCACAGTGTGTCAACCTTCAGTCCGCACAGAATATTCACCAGTGATACACGAGGAGAACCAGTTTATATCAAATCAGTTCGCTTCAAACAAAGATCTTGCTTGAAATTATATTCTTGTGATTTCGCTTGAAAGAGATGACTATTGCTAATGCTTACGATCTAAAATGGGCAGAAAAAATCAGAAAGGTCAGGGAAGCTGAAGAAGAAAAATGGAGAAAAATTGAAGAAGAAGAAAGGTTAAAAGCTGAAGCTGAAGCCGAGAAAAAGAAAAGAAATGAGTTTTTTCAATCAAACAGAACAGTCAAAGATGTTCCAGAATTTAAAATCAAAGTTGATACTGAAGCAGTCAAAGTTCTTGAAAAGTGTGTGAATTGTGATTCTTTGATCAAGCAAAACAATGAACTGTTGCATAACATTAACAGATTAAAAGAATCGTATGATACAATGAACAGAGAAATCAACAAGTACACGGATTCAAACTGTGAACAAGTTGTAGCAATGAATACACTCAAAGGAGCTTACATGAGACAGCTTGATGATGTCAACTTCTACACAAAGAAATGTGTTGATCTGGAATTGATGCTGGCAACACAAAGAATAGAAACTGAGAGAGTTAAAAATTTATTAGAAAGTTACTCATGTTCTACTTTTGTTGTTGACAGGATTTATCCAATTGTGGAACAAATGAAGACGTTTGAAAAAGAGAAGACTTCGGAAGAAAAGAAGTCCGAGACAAAATAAGATGATGAAGTGAAAATTTCTGGTGAGAAACCAAGTGTTGTCTATAACAAATGTCCACCCCCGGTCGAAAATGGATATTTGTCTCGAAATCCAAATTCTGAAAGAGTCAAACAGGCAACTAACTTACAGTGGGAGTCTGTGTCGTCAGATAACTTACCAGAAAATATTGATATCACGTTCACATCGTCCGATACTGATCATGAGTCCAAGTTGACAAAAAGTGTGGTCGATCAGGTGTTAGACAAAGATGACATAGAGGAGTCAAAACCGGAGTCCAAATCCGAGTCAAAGTCTGGGTCCGACAAGTCAAAGTCAACAATCAAAAAGGACAAACGGGTTTATGATAAGAAATTTTTTCTATCAAAATCTAATTTGAATGACGAACCGGTCAAAGTAGCATATACTTTGAAAGATTCTGACAAATTATATTCTGATGAGATTTTTCCAATAAGGGGTGTTAAAACTGAAATGATTAAAAAGGTTTTCAAACTAACAGAAATCAACATTTCTGAAATAAAAGATATTAATCTTTCTGAAAATCCAAGACCTTACACCTCAAGAGTGCAACAAAGATTAAACAAGAAAAAGGGTTACAATTCTGGTTCTGGTATTCATAAAAAACCAAACCATAACTGTAATTTCAAAAAGAAAGGATTAGGATTTAATCAACCGAAAAATTATAAAAATGAAAAAATCTTTAAACCAAAAACTGTGTTTGTTTCAGGAAAATCTTTAGAAGATGAGAAAGAGCAAGCATTCAGAAAGCAGACAAATCAAGAATTCCTTGCAAAGAAGCAAGAGGACATGAAGAAGAGTATTGCTCAGAAGACTACAGAGATGAGAACCTGTTTTCAGTGCAAAGCTGCTGGTCATATTGCTAGAAATTGTCCGAAAACATTCAAACCAAAACAGGGAGTCTCTGGTAAATTGAAAGAAAAAGTTGTTGAGAAAACTGAACTTACAACCAGAAAATTTACAGGCTTTGAAAATTCAACTTTTGAGGTTGGAGAATGCTCAAAGAATGTGGTTAAAAGAAAAGAAAATCTGAAAAATCAAAAATGGGTTGTTAAGGGTTCAGGAAACAGTTCTGGTGATGAATCTGATTCCACAAAATCAGAGGAGCCAAAAGTTGTTAAAGAAAAGATTGAGAAATCAGTTCCGAATGTGGATGATGTGAATTTTCCTCCTCTGCGGGCTGAAAATTTTAAAAAGAAAGTTGGGAAAGTTGAAATTTCAAATCAATTTTATTCTGACAAGAAAAAATTTGATGTTGATAAGGCTTTCAACGGAACTGTGAAACACATTTTTGGAAAAATGGTCGATGGTAAGGCCAAAGGAGTGAAAGAATTTTATGCTTCCAAAAGAAATGTTTACAGGTCGGTTGAAAGTACAGATAAAGAAGAGGTTGTTACACCCAAGGAAGGTCAGGCTTGGGTGGATATATTTTTCAAACAGTAAAAACCTGACTTGCCGGAGCTCCCAAGTTGGTAATCGCGGAGCAGGAATCGGCATCTTTCATTGTGTATGAAAATTGTGTTTATATAAGTGTGAATTGCCGGAACTCCCAGGTTGGTAAGTGTGGAGTAGGAATCGGCACCTTGAGAATTCAACCAACAGATGATGATTGATTGAAAATGCTTGATTGGATTGATCTTACAAGTGGTAAATCAGGGACATTAAGTTGTATCTGATTTCCTACAAGTGGTTGAAAAACAATGTGATGAACCAAATCCCTAACCTACTAATGGTTTTACAAAATCAACACAACTTATTTTCCGGAAAAACCATTTTGATTAAAACAAACTTAAGTGTTTTGAAATCATAATAGGAAAATAGTTTGTTGTGAGAGGGAGTTCTGATTGTTTATGCCAAGTGGATGGCGAATTGAGGCAATTCGATATCAGTTGTCATGTTTGTGTACAGTTTGTTTTCAATTTCCTTTAGATGTATTTGTCTTTTAGGGGGAGTATGATTTCAGAAAATCCAAAAACATTAGAAAATTTGAAAAAGCCAAAAACATGATAAAATGAAAAATGAGTTTTTGTTGCATAAAAGAGGAAATGATAGTACATCAGTAGACTGTCACAACACGCTAAAGAAATGGAAAGTTAAAATGTGATAAACGGTCTCACTAAAGATGTGACGGTAGGCTCAGCTAGATTAGTAGATTTGCGATAATGATACAAACTTAAATGAAAAAGCCTAGTTCTAGTGGGAAACATGGTCGAAAGCATAGTACTTAGTTTTGTCCTTCTTGACTGTGTGCCTACTCAGTAATCGCTGATTGTCAAAAGACATAAAACTGGTTAAGTTTGTGAACTTTCACAACTTTGCTGAAAAGTCACTGTGATTGTGCATTTCATTTTGCAAAGATTTAAACTTGTTTTATTTCTTTATTTTGTTTAAGCATCGGACATCCTCTGCGTATACGTGAGTATCGACCTGGATGTTGTTGCCTAAACGTTCTGCTTTATTTTCTTTGGTGTTTCGTTTAAGCTTTGGACCTCCTCTGCGTATACGGAAGTATCGACCTGGTGGTTAAAGCCTAAACAATTTCAACTTATTTTTATTTTCTTATTTTGTTTAAACATTGGACTTTCTCTGCGTATACGGAAGTATCAACCTGATTGTTAATGTTTAAACATTCTGCTTTGTTTTCGCACAAATCACAGTTGATAAAAGTTTAAAGGCATTGCTTGAGATAGTGTATTGCATGATGAGGGGATATGCTGAGATCGTGGGGTCCATAAGAACTTAGTGCAAAATTAATATACCTTAACGTATGAGTAAGCATTTCGAAAGTTTTTAGATTGAGTTTAAGTGGACAACAATATCGTCAATCAATGTGAATCGTTTAGAGCTTAAAATGTTTATAGCTTAACGGTGTTAGTGATTTGTCTCATAAACTGATATGATCCTCTTGCACGAACTCACAAAAATATTGTTTGTAAATATTTCTTTAATGCATTTTCATTACATTCAAAAATCCAAAAAGATTTTAAGTGTGTTTTAGCATAAAATTTTGAAAAATACAAAAAGATTTTCGTCAACTAATGTTGGAGAGCTAATTTTCAAAATTCCAAGTGCTAAACTTGATGAACAGGTTTGGGAAAGAATGTATGAAGAAATTGTGTTTTTTCAAATGTTTATCAAAGATTAAATCATTTTTTGAATAGTACCTGCAATTGGTTTCTAAATTTGCAAAAGTTTAAAATTTGTGAAACTTATTTTTGGGTAGTGTTGTGCAGGTTAGCCAGGTTCTGAAACCTGAGTTAGATTAGTGCTAGGTTACGATCTAAGAACCTGTGGAAAGTGAATTCCAGACTGCGATCCCAGCTTAGCAAAAGGGGGAGTCTGAAGACATCGAGAGGGAGTCTGAAGATTGTAGAGCCATATTCAGATCCTGAAGATTACGAGAAAGAGTAAGAGATTGATTGAGGCTGATAAAGACTGAAGAAATCAAAGACTCGACACTGAAGACTCGTCAACATCTGAGGGGGAGTCTGTTGGTGCATACATCTGTTGACTTCGTCTTATATCGAGTCTTGGTCTGGTTGCGGATCTGAGCAAACATGATGTCATCATATTACAACATCATGAAAACAACATGCACATGGAAACAGAATTGTATATTTCATATAAGACAAAAGTTGGTTGACCGTTTGAAGTTGTAATTGTTTGTAGAGGTAACTGTTTCAAAGTGCATCACCGTTTGAAGAGGTGACCGTTTGAAGAGTGGTATGTCATCTTCAAACGGTCAGGGGGTCTCTCCTATAAATAGGCTTCAAACTTTCATCATTTGTAACTTTCCGGCCAGAGCAACGAAGTGCTGCCGAAGTGTTGTCAGGTTGTAATACGTCTTATAATCAATCATACAACAGTTTTAAGCATGAATCTAGCTGAATTGAACTCTACACGTCTGTTTCTGCCTTTCGTTTAGAGATAAACTCTTCTGATCGACTCGTTCGGGTCTGAAAACGATCCTACAAATTCTGGCTTAAAGAAGTTCAGTTCTTGGGTCATATTGTCAATAAGCAGGGTATTCACGTAGATCCATCCAAGATTGTTGCAATTAAGGATTGGAATACACCGACGACACCTACAGAAGTTCGTTCTTTTCTTGGTCTTGCTGGTTATTATCGATGGTTTATTTCTAACTTTTCAAAGATCGCGGTTCCACTCACTGCTTTAACTCAGAAGAATAAGCCTTTTGAGTGGGGACCTAATCAAGAAGAAGCGTTCCAAACGCTGAAACGGAAGCTCTGTGGCGCTCCTGTTTTATCTCTACCTGAGGGAAACGATGATTTTGTTGTCTATTGTGACGCGTCGAATCTAGGACTTGGTTGCGTTCTTATGCAACGAGGTAAATTCATGGCTTATGCGTCTAGACAGCTGAAAATTCACGAGAAGAACTATACGACTCACGATCTTGAATTAGGAGCTGTGGTTTTCGCACTTAAAATCTAGAGACACTATCTCTATGGAACGAAGTGTGTGGTTTTCACAGACCACAAAAGTCTCCAGCATATTCTCAATCAGAAGGAGCTGAACATGAGGCAACGACGTTGGGTTGAACTCTTAAACGATTATGATTGCGATATCCGCTACCATCCTGGTAAGGTGAATGTCGTAGCCGATGCGCTTAGTCGAAAGGAACGGGTCAAGCTTCATTCTGTTCGAACTCTATCTGATATTCAATCTCCTGTTCTTCAAACTCAACGATCTTGTGTGATCAATGACTTATTGAAATATGAGCTACCACTTCAACTTGAGCTTAAACTCGAAAGGAAAGACGATGGTTTACTCTATTTTGAGAATCGTTTATGGATTCCGAATCAGGACGATATTCGCACCTTAGTAATGGACGAATCTCACAAGTCTCGATATTCTATGCATCCTGGTGCTGATAAAATGTACAAGGATCTTTGTACTAAGTTCTGGTGGCCTAGTATGAAGAAGGATGTTGCCTTGTATGTATCAAAATGCCTAACTTGTCTCAAAATGAAGGCTGAACATCAACGACCTTCTGGTTTGCTTGTACAACCAGAGATACCGGTTTGGAAGTGGGAGAACATTGCAATGGATCTCATTACTAAGTTACCGCGTACGTCTAATGGTCACGATGCCATTTGGGTAGTAGTTGATCGTTTGACAAAATATGCTCACTTCTTACCAATTCGTGAGGATTTCTCTGCTGAAAAGCTTGCCAAGATCTATGTAGACGAGATCGTATCACGACATGGTGTTCCTTTAGATATCATTTCCGATCGTGATGCTCGGTTTTCGTCTCATTTTTGGAAGACTATGCAATCTGCTTTGGGGACCCAACTAAATCTAAGCACTGCTTATCATCCCCAAACAGATGGTCAATCTGAGAGGACGATACAAACTTTGGAGGATATGCTTAGAGCATGCGTGATAGACTTTGGTGGTAATTGGGATTCTCATCTGCCACTGATCGAGTTCTCATACAATAATAGTTATCATGCTAGTATTAAGATGGCACCATTCGAAGCTCTCTACGGTCGAAAATGTCGTTCACCCGTCTGTTGGAATGAGATCGGTGAAGCTCAGCTTACTGGACCTGAGCTCATTCTGGAAACAACGGACAAAATCAAGAAAATCCGCGATAATCTTGTGACCGCTAGAAGCCGTCAAAAGAGTTATGCAGATTTGGGACGTAAGCCCATGGATTTTAAATCGGAGACCGTGACCTATTCAAGGTTTCACCTTGGAAGAGAGTGGTGAGATTTGGAAAGAAAGGAAAACTTGCACCACGATATGTTGGACCATTTAAGATTGTTGAAAGAATTGGAAAGGTTGCCTATCGACTAGAACTACCTCCAGAGCTTGGAAATGTTCATCCGACTTTTCACGTGTCCAATTTGCGAAAGTGTTTAGCTGATGCTGATCTTCACATTCCTCTCGACGAGATTCAAATCGACGAAACGATGCACTTTGTCGAGAAACCTATGGAAATAGTGGAACGTACATACAAACAGTTGAAGAACAAACGGATTCGTTTGGTCAAAGTTCGCTGGGAATCCAAACGTGGCCCCGAGATTACTTGGGAACGTAAGGACCAGATGAAGGCAAAATATCCGCATTTGTTTTCACAAGATTCCTCTAAATAAAATTTCGGGACGAAATTTCCTAAAGTAGGGGAGACTGTGACCACCTTGGTTTTCACACTCGTATTTGTTTAACTTTCATTGTAACAAATACCGTATTTGGAATAAAACTTATTTGAACATACTTGCTTTGTGCTTATACATGCTTATACCAATACAAACACGTGAAACAATTGCAAATTTGTTGAGTTTTATGCTATTAAACAAGGTTACATAAACTATAAGGGCCTATTGTGACATTTTGTGAAACTACAATCTAAAGGACCTATTTGACATTCTTTGGAAACTTACTTTATAAAGAGATAAATATATAGTTTTGGAAGTACAAAGTTTAGGGACTAAATTGTCGTTTTCTGAAACTTAAACTCTAGGAACCAAAACTGTCATTTTAAAACTTAACTTAACTGATTTTCACTAATTGGGTTAACTTTTATAAAAGAAATCCTCTTTAAAACACAAACTCAGTTAGTAAAACTAACTGAACAATACAGGGACCATTTGTGGAATTTTCGGAAAATTTAAGGGTTGTTTTTGCAAAAATGTAAACTACAGGGACTAAAGTGTAAATATTCAAAAATCAGTTAAAAAGGGGGTCTCCTATGATGAGAACCGGCCCTAGTGTGGATCGAACTTGCGACCTCTCGGTTGTAACACGAACGACTTAACCAGTTTATCCTCCTGTATAGGAGCTGGTAGATATGGAATATTAATTCATTTATACACAATTTAGAATTAATAAATTTAATTAAATAAATCAGGAAATCTAAAAAGGGATTAAATCCCAAAGAATCGGCCTGAAACGGGACTCGAACCCGGACACCCTCGCAACAAACAGCGGGCACAAACTAGTTGGACTACCAACTGGGATGTGTTAATTCTTAGGTTATAATAGATATATGTACACTCTGAAAACAATGCTGAAACCATAACAGGTCGCGGATCCGACCGGAAATCACCAAAAATCAAACCAAAACGTTTTTTTTTCGATTCTTTTGAGCTGTCCAAATTATTTATATGATCTACAACCCATACCCAACTGTTTTAATCATTAAGTCGACACATTTGAGTGCCTAAACAATCAATAAAAAGAATTTTTATAAAAAAATAAAAAGTGGATCTAATCCACTGAGTTATGTCGAATCTGAGATCCAAATGTTGTGTATTTAAGTTCCCTACATTCCTAGCAATATTTCACACCATTTACAAACACTTGAACACCCGAAATCGTCGGATTAAAACCTGCAACTCGCCGGAATACTCACTTTTTCGCCGGAATTTTTCAATCCGATCATCCTTTCAATACCGGTTCGTTTTTATTGTTTCAATTAATTCTTTTATGCTTATACAATGTTTCTCCAAAGTTAATTTGAATATAACACAGTTTTCCCGTAGAATTGAAAGAGTTGACTTTCTGTTTGACTCCAATTGGAGAAGATGACCAGTGCCTGTTTGGTTATAAATGTAGCAGTCCTAAACCAAACACAAACAGAAGCTTAGCCCAGTGGTTAAGACCCTGTTTGGTTACAATACAGACCTGGGTTCGAATCCAGGGGTCTGCATTTCTTTTTAATCAATTAATTTTTAATATTTTCAACATTCCAATAATTTTTATAAGATTATTAATCAATGTTGCTTTTATTAAAAATGTGAAATTAGTCAATTTATTTATAAAACTAATTTTTATGATATTAAAACAGTTTATTACTAAATAAATTCATAATAAATCAATTCTTAGGAATTAAAATCTGAAATTTTCAGATTAATTATTTGAAATACTGATCTTCACAAAAATAATGTTGCTACTGATATTTTATATAATTTCAATATTTATATAATTAAATCAGTAATATTCAAGTTCAATAATTAAAAATGTTATTTTTAATTATTATGATATAAATTAATTATATCACTTGTACAATATTTTGTCAATAATCATTATATTTAATTATGATACTAGTTAAATATATTTGATTTATTATTACAAATGTTTATATTAAATCGATTGTACATTTTTTTGAAATTTAATTATTTATGATAAATAAATATTTTTCATAAATAATTCCTCTATATCATGATCATTTTTCCGAGCCCTCTAAACATATAATTCACAAGATCCTTCTGTTAATCTAAACACTATCAAATACAATAAATACTCAACAAATCCCGTCAACACTATACGACCTCAATATTGATACATTATTCTTGTACGATTCATTAGGACAACTTGAGTTTCCCTATTATCAGACACCTTAATCTTGACTTGCGTATTCGGAATCGCCTGCAAAATAAAGTGAGTACATAGATCCCCTCTTTTTACTGTTTTCGATTGTTTTGGGGTGATTCATATGTATCAAAACGATTGAGATGGTTTATACTAAACTATTAACGATTTCGATATTGTGAATGAGCTTGTTGGCTGTAATTACATAACGAATGACATTCATTAATTTCGGCCAAACCGACCAGTATTAGGTTATGGTACCATAGGATCCGACAAATCCCGTTATCAACTAGACCCATGGTTATGTGTGGGTTAAGTTGGTAACGACTGAATCTGATGATTGTTAACTTACCCTTTGGAGGTTTGTTAATGCGAGAACGATTGGGAACGATGAACGAGTCACAAAGGTTTGAATGTTATTAGCGAGACGACCAAAAGTAGTTTTCACAATTAAAACGAGAACGATTTAAACGAGTGAATGAATTGAACGATTTGGAACGATTGAAACGAATGAACGATGTTCTATAACGAGAACGAGTTAAACAGTATTACACAACGATGTTTACGAAACTATATAAACCATACGAGTTTTATTATAAGAACGATTTATTATTTGGTTTACATAAACAAATGTTTTGGGTTAAGATTCATGGCAAGGGTTATAAATTATGACCAATCTATTTTGACTTGGTTATTCATTTACAATACAAACATTTTACAAAATAAGGTTTTCTAATATCAATTAACGAAGTTGTACAAGTTGTTTCAACATACAAAGGAGCCATGAATCTGATACTCACACAAAAACTATCTACTCGCCAGCATTTCTTTGCTGACTTTGTTTTTACATATGTTTCAGGTAATGTTGCTTAATGTTGATTGCGAATAGGATGCATGCTCACTTAGGACCGGACGAGGCCTTAGTGATTTAATAACGATGATAAACTATGTTTGAATTGCTTGTTTAACTTTAAGACAATGTTTAATATTCAATAAAACGAAACTCTTGTATCCATGGTTTGAAACAATAATTCTGTTACAACACTCCCCGACGTTTCCGCCACGATTTGTTGTTCTACGTGGTCGGGGTGTGACAGAGCAAACGAGAGAAGTGATTGCTGAAGAGGTAGGGAAGTCAATCGAAAACAGTCTGTCGGGTTTCATCGACAAAATCCAAAACACGGTATTATCAGTGGTGGAAGAAAGAATCAAGAAATTGGAGGATAATACCAATTTAGCAAAGGAGAAGTCGGGAGGACGAAAATCTTGTTCTTATAAAGAGTTCATGGCGTGCAAACCGCCAATTTACAATGGGGAGGTTGACCCGATAATATGCCAGCGGTAGCTAAGCGATATGGATGGAGTATTCGAAAGGACTCATTGTGATCCAGACGACTACGTAGCCTATGGCATGGGTCAGTTAAGGGGTCAAGAGAAAGACTGGTGGGATAACAAGAAGAAAGAAATTGGAAGCGAAGCGGCTGAAGCTATGACATGGGACGAGTTTAAGACGCCGTTTCTTAAACATCACAGTCCCAAGGCAGTCATTAACAAGATCAAGGAAGAATTCATGCAGCTTCGACACAATGGTGAATCTATTGATAAAATCACGGGAATGTTCATGGATAAGATGAAGTTTTGTGATGAATTGATAACGAATGAGGAGCAGAAAATATATTATTATTATAATATGTTGAGCGCAGAGTATAGGGAGTTTATGACTCCTTCAAAGTATGAGACTCTCACCGAGATTATAAACGTTGCTCGGGAACGGGAGATAGAGTTGAAGAAACAGATTGAAAGAGGTGAAAGAAGGGCGCAGATAGTCAATCCAAGCCCAACGAAAAAGGAGCGCACAACAGAATCCTCAAAGAAACAAGAAGGGAAAAGCGGGTCATCAAACTGCAAGATATGCGGGAAGGGGCATAAAGGTGAGTGCCGGTTCAAGGACAAACCGTGTCCTATATGTGGGACAACGGGGCACACGGCTGCATTGTGCCCGGGGAAGGTGTCGGTGTGTCACAAATGCTACCAACCGGGTCACAAGAAATCTGAGTGCCCAGAGTTGATCGGAAAGAAAGATGACAAGAATACACACACTGAGACACCAAGAGCAAAGGCAAGATCTTTCCAGTTAACAGTAGTGGAGGCAAAAACAGAGCCCGATGTGGTCTCAGGTATATTTGCCATAAATTCAATTCCTGCACATGTGTTATTTGATACGGGTGCGAATAAATCCTTTGTTTCACATGGATTTATTCGACATCCTTCTTTTGTACTAACAAAATTGCCTATGCCATTAGAAGTAGAAATATGTGATAACAAAAGTTTCCTTGTGTGTGATGTATGCCGAGATTGTAAGATAAACATTGACGATGAAGAATATTCAATAGACTTGATTCCTATGTCGATGGGGGAATTCCAAGTAGTAGTCGGGATGGATTGGCTATCCCGATACCATGCGAGAGTCGTATGTTTCCGTAAGGAGATAAAACTAACATCTCCAAGTGGAAAATCTGTTACCATATACGGCGAAAAGAGGGGTAATCCCGTTATGTGTTCAATGCTAAAAGCTCGCAAGCTCATGAGGCACGGTTGTAGGGCATTCATGATATACGCGAACGAATCAGACAAGAGATCACTAGAGATTGAAGATGTACCGGTGGTACGCGAATATGCCGACGTGTTTCCGGAGGACCTACCGGGAATACCGCCAGAACGGGAGGTAGAGTTCGGGATCGAATTGGTTCCGGGCGCGAAACCTGTGGCCAAGGTGCCGTATCGACTCGCGCCATCAGAATTACAAGAATTGATGTCGCAAATTCAAGATCTGTTAGACAAAGGGTTTATACGGCCTAGTGTGTCTCCGTGGGGCGCACCGGTGCTATTTTTGAAAAAGAAGGATGGGAGCATGCGCATGTGTATCGATTACAGGGAGTTAAATAAACTCACGGTGAAGAATCGATACCCACTCCCAAGAATCGACGATTTATTTTATCAATTGCAAGGCGCAAGTTGGTTCTCCAAGATCGACCTTAGATCGGGATACCATCAGTTGAAAGTCAAGGAGGAAGATATACCGAAGACGGCTTTCCGTACACGGTATGGACATTACGAGTTCCTTGTGATGTCCTTTGGGTTAACTAATGCACCCGCGGCTTTCATGGACCTCATGAACCAGGTCTGTAAGCCTATGCTAGATAAGTCGGTAATAGTGTTCATTGATGACATCTTGATATACTCGAGGAATGAAGCGGAACATACAAATCATTTGCGTGAAGTATTAGAGACGCTCAGAAAAGAGAAATTGTACGCAAAGTTCTCGAAATGTGCTTTCTGGTTGCGAGAAGTACAATTTCTCGGGCACATCATTAGTGCAAACGGGGTGTTAGTAGACCCGTCAAAGATAGAAGCCGTGGCGAGATGGGATCCACCGAAGAATCCTTCGGAGATCAGAAGCTTTTTGGGGCTTGTGGGTTATTATCGAAGATTCATACAGGATTTCTCCAAAATTGCTATGCCATTAACCAAATTAACCCATAAGGACGAAAAGTTTAACTGGGGTAATGATCAAGAAAGGGCGTTCCAAACGCTTAAGGAAAAACTGACCCGTGCACCGGTATTGTCATTACCGGATGGAACAGACGACATGGTAGTTTACTCAGATGCATCACATTCGGGGCTTGGCTGCGTTTTGATGCAACGGGGCAAGGTTATAGCCTATGCCTCGAGGCAGCTAAAGACTCATGAGAAGAGATATCCTACCCATGACCTCGAGTTGGCGGCGGTGGTGTTCGCCTTGAAAATATGGAGGCATTATTTATATGGGGTGAAATGCACTATCTTTACCGACCATAAAAGCTTGAAGTATTTCCTCGATCAGAAGGAATTAAATATGAGGCAGAGGCGGTGGTTAGAAACCGTCAAAGACTTTGATTGTGAAATACATTACCACCCCGGGAAGGCTAATGTAGTGGCATACGCGTTGAGCCGAAAGACAGATTATACGCATATTCGAGTACGATCGATGCAACTAATTGTGACATCGGGTTTGCTTGAGCAAATTCGGAAATCTCAAATTGAAGCAATAAAGGAAGAAAATGTGAAAAGGGAAAGAATAGTTGGGCAGTTAAAAGACCTGGCGGATAATAACCAAGGATTGAAAACTCGATTTGGGAGAATTTGGGTTCCAAACTCATGTTGGGCCAAGGCACTTCTACTTGACGAGGCCCATAAATCTCGTTATTCGATACATCCGGGGGCGACCAAGATGTATAATGATTTAAAAAAAAATTATTGGTGGCCAGGAATGAAAAGAGACATCGTGAAATATGTGGAGAAGTGTTTGACCTGCTTGCAAGTCAAAGCGGAGCACGAAAAGCCATATGGTAAGTTGCAACCATTGGACATCCCAGTTTGGAAATGGGAACAAATCACTATGGATTGGTTAACCAAATTACCCAAAACCAACCGCGGGTTTGATGCTATATGGGTAGTCGTGGATAGATTGACGAAAAGTGCTCACTTCATTCCGATTCGTGAGACTTATACATCCGAGAAGATGTCGGAGGTGTACACCAATCAAATCATAGCACGTCATGGGGTACCGATATCCATTGTGTCAGACAGAGATACTAGGTTCACTTCGAATTTTTGGCGCGACTTCCAAGAACAAATGGGGACTAAACTGTTCATTAGCACCGCTTACCATCCACAAACGGATGGGCAGAGTGAAAGAACAATACAAACGTTGGAGGATATGATGCGGGCTTGTATTATTGACTTCGGGGGTAGTTGGGATGTCTATCTACCCTTGGTTGAATTTTCATATAACAATAGCTATCAATCGAGCATTAAAATGGCCCCGTATGAGATGTTATATGGTAGAAAGTGTCGAACCCCGGTGTGTTGGGGAGAAATGGGTCCACGAGGACTAGCACCTACTTATATAATCCGAACTACGAATGAGAAGATCGACATGGTCCGAACTCACCTAAAAGCGGCTCAGGATCGACAAAAGTCATACGCGGATAAACGAAAGAGGGCGATTGAGTTTCAAGTGGGCGATAAGGTAATGCTGAAAGTATCGCCGTGGAAAGGAATAATACGGTTCAGAAAAAGGGGGAAGTTGAGCCCAAGATTTATCGGACCATTCAGGATCACCGAACGGGTTGTCAAAGTAGCATATCGTCTCGAACTACCCGAGGAGTTGAGTGGGATTCATAGCACTTTCCACGTGTCACATCTCTGAAAATGTTTAGCAGACGAAACTGCTCGTATCCACTACGATGATATCGAGGTGGATAACAGCCTCAACTATGCAGTAAAACCAATTGCGATTTTAGATCATAAAGAGAAGAGTTTGAGGAACAAAGTGATTAACCAAGTGAAGGTTAAATGGGAACACAGGAAGGGTGCGGATATAACATGGGAATCCGAAGAAGAGATGCAACGGCTCTACCCCATACTATTTGGTACGTAAATTCGGTTTCGGGGACGAAACCCTTTTTAAGGGGGGTGGACTTGTAACATCCCGAAAATATAAAACTTTATATTAGAGTTATAAAGTATAAATAAACAAGAATTTATTTAACTAGGGAATTATAACCTAGTTAACTAGAAGTCTAGAAATAACTCGAAATAGGGTTAGAATGACCAAACTATATGTTAAACAAAAGTGGAGGGGCTCATGTTGTAAAAATTGAAACTTGTATTATTGATTTTTAATTAAAAACAAAACCAAACACCCCATTTGGGGATGTCTGGTCGATCAGAAGCAAGAGAAGGGCGACCCCCATTCTCCAAAACCCTAGTATTCACAAAAACCACAAATTGAAGGCTCAAATCAAGTTCAAATCAAAATCTGAATATGGATTAGCGGTCTCCTTGTTGTAGGGATCATAAGGTATGTAAATTTCGGTATTTTCGATTCATCTCAAGTTCTAGACAAATCATGAAAGGTTGAAATTGAGCTTGATTGTGTCATGCATGAATGAAATTGGAAGAGATATAAGGTTTAGGGACAAACCCTAGATGAATTCTTGTCAAAATCTTGCATGATGATTGTAAGGTTCATAATCACTATAGTGGGTGATTACCAAGTTAGTAGAACTTGATAAACACTAGGACTAAGACTTTTGATTTAGTGTAAACTGAATTTATGTGATAATCTCTTAAATATTTCGGTTGAAAATATGTATATATTTGCCTAATTGAAGTTGATTTAGACAAGTTAACAAGTCATAAACTTGGTAATAATCATGTGAAAATTTGACCCACTAGGTGTTTGTTGAAATGCCTAAGTGGGGAATTAATATGTTGAAAATCGAATAAAAACGCATAATTGACTATTGTGGCCATTTATGTGTTTATAATTACGAAAAGGGTTCTAAATGTAAGTTGAATTGAACTCTTTAGGCCAAGCATCCGGATCATCAAGCGGACAAGCCGGAGGAGGAGATACGCGCTTAAAGGGTGTGCTCTAAAGGTACGTGACTATATTCTCGTTAAATTACGCATATATGGTTGAGTTTAGTATATAGATAGAATCGTAGTGTAAAGGATGCGTTTGACGTGTTCTAAAGTCGCGTAGTTCACTTGAACATCAAACGGGTCAAAATAAAGACTTGGGATTGGGTTTGACTTGTTAATAAAGTGATGGTTTTCACTAGATAGTCAAACGGGTTGAATAGATACCATAAAAGGAATCATGACAATAGTGATATGATGGTTTCGTAAGTTGTTAAGTGTTGGATTGCACTACGCTTATGAACCTAGCTATGATACTTTAAGTTGTGAATCCAGGATATTGGAATAATAAATGGGGGTATGTTGAAAAGGCCGTTTAAAACGGAATGTTGAATTCCGAGGAAACGAGCTTTTAGTCCCAAGGGAACACAAAGTCATGAATAGCGCAAACACACCAAGATGTACAAGCCCGGGAACTTGGGTAATGGCATCTAAAAGGTCTTAGAATAAGGTTGTTGATGTACACTTGTGAATTATGCAAAGTATTAGTTGCTGAGTTTTTTTGTGCTATTATAGGAGATGTCGTTAACGAGAAAAGTGGAGATGGAAGGTCGATAAGGATGATTCACGTATGAGGTTGATAAGGATGATTCACATATGCTTGTTTGCTTGGTCGATAAGGATGATTCAGCATACAACGTGGCGAATAGTTGTAAAAGATTATGTTTTTTTATTTTTTCGATTATGTTGGGTTTATTGTTTTTACGAAACTGGAACTTGTAATTATATGTTTTTTTTTGTTTGGTTTGGAAAACATTATGGAACTTGTAATTTGTAAAATATAAAATAGTTTTACAGGTATTGTTTCTATGTATGTATTATGTTGCTAATTACACATATGAACGGTGCTGAGTACACATGTGTACTGTTCTATTTATATCCAAGTACACATGTGTATACCATTGAAATATGAAGGTTACGTGGATCTTAAAAATCAAAATTTGAATTCTGGTGATGAAATTTGAAATAAAAATTAAAATTGAAATCTGGTGATTTGTTGTTTGTTTTGATAATTATCTTATTAATAAATAAAACATAATGTGGATAATGAATTTAAAATAGGAAAGATGTAACTTAATTCAATTATTAAAATAATGATTTAAATCTAATTATTTATATAATTACAATCCTACCCTTAACAACTAAAAAGGAAATCAAGGGTCCAGATCTGTTCACGCAGTTCACTCTTGGGAGGTTATTCACGCTGGAACCCTACCCTATATATATATATATATATATATATATAGGGGACCGCTAAAATGAGAACCAATATAATAGTCTCACGGTTCTTACAACTGGAGGTGGTTCTCATTTTAGCGGTCATATATATATATATATATATATATATATATATATATATATATATTTAGCGGTCATAGTGGAGAGTTCAAATGAGAAGAATCACAAATTAAGAATAAAAAGAATAAAAGGGTACAAAGGTAATTTAAACCAATCATTTAATTAGTCTAGCCTTTATTTTTGTTATTTAAATTAATAAACCCTAATCATTTAATGAGTCTATCCTATTAAATAGTTGTGCA
The DNA here is from genome assembly GCA_030545235.1 of Helianthus tuberosus. Classification (NCBI taxonomy): domain Eukaryota; kingdom Viridiplantae; phylum Streptophyta; class Magnoliopsida; order Asterales; family Asteraceae; genus Helianthus; species Helianthus tuberosus. The sequence continues at coordinate 67,097,974 of CM060430.1, forward strand.
CCTTACACAATAAAAACGTTCATGAACATGATCCTACATATTCAATGTTTTCTACACTGTAAGGCCTCCTAATCCAAGATCTCACTCAGCTAATGCAACCAACAGGTGTGCGGAATCCACCTGATGATCAACCACTGTAGATGAAACACTAGAATGCAAGGATCTGTGAGAGAAATCAAGAATACACAGAGTATTCTTGATGAGGAAGATGAATGACGTCACACACAGTAGCCGCCAGACAAACACACACACAAAAATTAGGGTTAGAAAGGTGCACAGAATTTCACAAAGAATCGCCGTCTTGTCTATTCCACATAAAGGTATATATACAAGACAAACTCCGGACAACACATTGTCCAGAGACAAGGGCCCAAAGCCCATATAAGACAAACCACGGACTCCAAGACATACTAGAAGTCCGGACAAAACAATCTACACAAAAACCCTGACTCTTGTCCCTAACATAACCTTGGACAAAAGTCCATGACTTAAACTTGGACAATTCTCCATGACTTAAACTTGGACAATTCTCCATGACATAAACTTGGACAAAATTGTCCAAGGATAAACCCTGGACTAAGTTTCAAGACATGTACAATGAAGACCCTAACAATTAGAAGGCATGCACTTATCACCCAAAGTGCATTAACATACACCATAATAACAACGTTTCCTACACCAAGAAAACAATGTTTTGGTGTAGGGTACCAAATGTGTAGGTTCCCAACACTTTTAAATAATTTTACGACATATAATAATATATGTGTAGGACACTACACTTTAGATAATTTAGTCACTCCTTATAAAATTGGTGTAGGACCCAACACATTAATGATAGTAAAGGAGAAAATTATAGTGGCATTAATGAGATTGGAGTAACCCTTTATAATATTTAATAGTGTTATACATCAAATTGTCTATTCTACCCTTATTAATTAAAACATTAATTGAAAGTGGACAACAATAATATCTTGATTTACAACCATTGATCAAAAAAATATAGAGCCTAGATTAATTTAGTTTTCTTCTTGCAAGAATATTCTTCTCAAATGAACCTTCCCCAGCGGTCATATATATATATATAGGGAGAAGATCATGCGAGAACCACCTTTTATTGCGAGAACCGCGAGAACCAATGTGAACACAACCAAAAATGCCTAAAAATAGCTAAAAATCACACAAAATTTTTTTTTTAATATTTTTTATATAAAAATCGCTACTTTTCGAAGCCAAAGAAAAAATTTTTAAAAAAATTTTTGCCACTAAAAGTAGCGATTTGAGCATAAAAAATATTAAAAAAAAAATAAATTTTTAGATTTTTTTTTTATTTTTTTTAGGTTTTTTTGGGGTTTAGTTTTTAGCATTTTAGCTTGAGGGGGGGTTTAGGTTTTTTTTTTTTTTTTGGGGGGGGGGGGGTAGGTTTTTTTTAGGTTTTAGTTTTTAGCATTTAGCTTGGGGGGGGGGGGGTGGGGGGTTTAGGTTTTTTGGGGGGGGGGGGTGGGGATTAGGTTTTTTTAGTTTTTCTTTAAGGTTTTTTTTAGCTATTTTAGGTTGTGTTCTGGTTCTCGCGGTTCTCACAATAAGGGTGGTTCTCGCATGAACTCCTTCCTATATATATATATATAGGGTTGGGTTATATGGAAAACCCCATCTTTTTTAGAAAACCTTGGAAACCCAACCTCATCCATTGATTTAAATAGATCTAAATAGATCAATGGCCCTCATTTGTTTAGAGGATTCTTGCCTTTAAAAACAATATAATAGTCCATGCTAGTACAAGTTAAGGGCAATATGGGTAATGAAAAAGCAACTTTATTGACTTTGGAAAACACCAAACGTGACTTTTGAATTTGGAAGTACCATTAAATCACCATAAAAGCTTCTCTTTCTCTTACCTCTTTCTCTTTCCTCTTTCTCATTTCTTCTTCCCTAATCTTGAAGACAAACAAACAGGAGAAACAACCACCGTCATCAACCACCTTCTCCAAAAGAAACAAACAACCACCACCAGCAACCACCTCCTCCGGCGAAACTCACCGGGCTTCTTCTCCGACCCTCTCTCTCCTCAATTTTCAACTCATCTAACAACCATAGCCACGCCAATCTCTCTCATCTCCGTCTAATTCTTCAAAAAGCTTCAACCTTTAGAAGCAAATGAAGGGTCTGAATGTCTCTATAATTTGTTGTTTTAGAGAGAGAGAGTTGATGTTTTAGATAGAGAAACAATAATCTTTATTTTTTAGAGAGAGAGAGTTGAATGTTCAAGTGTGTGTGAGAGAAGAAGGTTTGAAGACCTTCTTCGTGTTCATCGGACGGTTCTAGATCCGGTAAGTGTTCTTGAAATATCATTTCACAATTGATTTTTTGTTGAAATGGTTGTTAATATGTTTTTGTGGGCTGAAAGTGTTCTAGTAATGGTTAATGTTCATGTATTTTAAATAAATCCAAAACTTTAGGATGAGATTTTGAACGGGTTTTTTTGTTGGTTTGGTTGCTTGTTTGGGGCTTTTGATCTTAACAATAATTGTTTTTTTGTTGGTTTGGTTGCTGGTTTGGGCTTTTGATCTGAACAATAAGTGTTTTTTTGTTGGGTAGCTTGATTTACAGAGACAGACCCATAACATGTGTTAAGCACCTGTTAGAATGATATATAACGTGTGTTGATTTACAGAAACAGATCCATAAAAGATAATCAATTGACAAGCTGGATGGATGTAGGCGACGTTAATGCAGGGATATTGAATAAGTCACATCCTTTGGGAAAGAAGTCTTCGGTCATTTATAACATGTGTTAGTGGTTCATGCTGTAACAGAACACCATGATGTAACCTGACATGTGTTCATGTATAACATTTGTTAAGCCCCCGTTAGAATGATATAAAACGTGTGTTAACCTTTTGTTAATTGAAAAAAAACAAGTAATATCTATTTTATTTTTTTGATGTTTAAAATATCCGATAATGTGGATACTGAGCGTAAAACTTGTACAAGTTAGTATGTAACGTGTAATATGAAACGAGCCATTTATGGTAACACATGTACCGGTAATTTTGGAATATATAATATGAAACGGGTCATTTGTTTTGCACATTTTGGAATGTATAACATGTGTTAAGCCTCTGTTATAATCTTTTTGTAACCTGACATGTATTCATGTATAAGCTAGTGGTTTACAAAACACCATGATGTGTATATACTGATCTAACATGTGTTACAATTTGTCTGTTCGGAACATGTAATTGCTTAACATGTGACAATGGTGAAAACAGTCGACGGGAGCGATGAGTTGAACCCAAAGACACATAGTTATTGAAAACGTAAAAACACAACAAATAATCATGGCTAGACCAATCATGACTTTTATGGAGACAGTATGCACATTAAGATCATTCATGACTTTTAAGACCCACTATGTGTCTTATTAATACATGCATGCCTCAATTTAATATAACTTGGTTAAGTTATGTATATCATGACCATTATGACTTATTAAGACCGAATATGGCTACCACATCTATGGCACATTATAACTCATTACATCCTAATATGACTTTTTACAACCTAAATTATTAAACAAAAACGTAGTACTACCCATCATGGCCCATTAAGAGTTACCATGAGCCATATGACCCAATATGATAACTTATCTTAACCAATTACGACCTAATCTAATTCATTATGACATAATATGACTTGTGATCCAATCATGATCATTTAAGTGCTATCATGACTCTTAAGATCCAACACGACCCATTAAAACATTTATAATCCATTATAACTCATTACAATATTTAACCCATTACAACCAAACCTATAATAAAGACCCAATATGACCTATGAAGGCTTAAGATGTCTTGAAAGAAATAATATCATGGCTCGTAGAAATGTAACTCATTATGATGAAATATAATTAATTAAAACTCAATGTAACACTCTAAATCCTAATATAACATCTTGGTTTAACCCAACACGGTGTCATGTATAAGCTAGTGCTTTCCAAAACACCATGATTTGTATATACATACTGTAACATGTTGTAACATCCCGAAAATATAAAACTTTATATTAGAGTTATAAAGTATAAATAAACAAGAATTTATTTAATTAGGGAATTATAACCTAGTTAACTAGAAGTCTAGAAATAACTCGAAATAGGGTTAGAATGACCAAACTATATGTTAAACAAAAGTGGAGGGGCTTATGTTGTAAAAATTGAAACTTGTATTATTGATTTTTAATTAAAAACAAAACCAAACACCCCATTTGGGGATGTCTGGTCGATCAGAAGCAAGAGAAGGGCAACCCCCATTCTCCAAAACCCTAGTATTCACAAAAACCACAAATTGAAGGCTCAAATCAAGTTCAAATCAAAATCTGAATATGGATTAGTGGTCTCCTTGTTGTAGGGATCATAAGGTATGTAAATTTCGGTATTTTCAATTCATCTCAAGTTCTAGACAAATCATGAAAAGTTGAAATTGAGCTTGATTGTGTCATGCATGAATGAAATTGGAAGAGATATAAGGTTTAGGGACAAACCCTAGATGAATTCTTGTCAAAATCTTGCATGATGATTGTAAGGTTCATAATCACTATAGTGGGTGATTACCAAGTTAGTAGAACTTGATAAACACTAGGACTAAGACTTTTGATTTAGTGTAAACTGAATTTATGTGATAATCTCTTAAATATTTTAGTTGAAAATATGTATATATTTGCTTAATTGAAGTTGATTTAGACAAGTTAACAAGTCATAAACTTGGTAATAATCATGTGAAAATTTGACCCACTAGGTGTTTGTTGAAATGCCTAAGTGGGAAATTAATATGTTGAAAATCGAATAAAAACGCATAATTGACTATTGTGGCCATTTACGTGTTTATAATTACGAAAAGGGTTCTAAATGTAAGTTGAATTGAACTCTTTAGGCCAAGCATCCGGATCGTCAAGCGGACAAGCCGGAGGAGGAGATACGCACTTGAAGGGTGTGCTCTAAAGGTACGTGACTATAGTCTCGTTAAATTACGCATATATGGTTGAGTTTAGTATATAAACAGAATCGTAGTGTAAAGGATGCGTTTGACGTGTTCTAAAGTGGCGTAGTTCACTTGAACATCAAACGGGTCAAAATAAAGACTTGGGATTGGGTTTGACTTGTTAATAAAGTGATGGTTTTCACTAGATAGTCAAACGGGTTGAATAGATACCATAAAAGGAATCATGACAATAGCGATATGATGGTTTCGTAAGTTGTTAAGTGATGGATTGCACTACACTTATGAACCTAGCTATGATACTTTAAGTTGTGAATCCAGGATATTGGAATAATAAATGGGGGTATGTTGAAAAGGCCGTTTAAAACGGAATGTTGAATTCCGAGGAAACGAGCTTTTAGTCCCAAGGGAACACAAAGTCATGAATAGCGCAAACACACCAAGATGTACAAGCCCGGGAACTTGGGTAATGGCATCTAAAAGGTCTTAGAATACGAAACTGGAAATATACACTTATAGTTGGAATGGGTCGAATAAATAATAGTATAGAAACTTTTAGCCGTATGATCGGTGAATCAATTGTTGGTATCATAATCAAAATGAATATGTCCGTAATGAATTTACAGACATACAGGAAAGAAATAGTCTAAAACGGTATGCGGTTTTGGGCGAAATCAACAAAATAGTCAAATGGCAAAATCACAGAGTCCACCGTAAATTACGGTCTCCACCGTAATTTACGGTGGAAAACAAAAATGTTACGGTGGTTCATCCCTGTGTTACGGCAGACCAGAATCATTCAGGGTCTACCGTAACTTACGGTAGACACCGTAAGTTACGGTGGAGCCCCGAAAACTTGTATTTTATTTATCACTTTTCGATGTCGGAATTCGTTTATATGTATTGTATTAATGTCAAAACTAATGTTTTTAGTGGTTTGACCCTAGGTATGGATGAGGTCCTCCCGGATGGTGATCAAGTACATTGTCAAGAACCGAACACGCATTTTGAAGCTTCCGCACCAAACTTAACCTTGTCTAGACTTTAATCGTGTTGTAAATGGTTTGTTAACCGTGTTTTGAATCCTTTAAACTAGTTGTTAGTTGACTAGCAAGGGTTAACTTAAAACTTGTTATGTACTATCTTGGATTTGTTTTGGGTACTACCACAAATATGTATGGTCTTTAAACACGAAATTTTTTTTTGTAAACTCTGATTAGTATGAAATTAATATAATTATTAATTAAATTCCGTCCAAATATTAAGGGTGTTAAACATGTGTTACGCGCCTGACATGTATAACGTGTGTTAAGCCTCTATTATAACGTGTGTTAAGACTTCCAGAATGGATGCATAAACTCCAATAGTAACTTAATAACAACATAGTATACCTGATATAACGTGTGTTAAGCCTCTTTTATAACGTGTGTTAAGACTTCCAGAATGTGTTAAGTCCATATCGTTTTAACATCATGTACTAGACAAAACAATAAGAGTCTCACATTACATATTACTAGTAAACGAAAATACATAGCCCTAAGAAAATGGTGGAGCTTCCTTTGACAGTCTGCCTTAGCTTTTCAGCTGCTACCTTTGCTGCCTTAGCTTTTCAGTGGCTATGCTTGCTTGTTTGGGTCGGTCTTGAAACGGTTTGTAAACATGTGGGTGTGTGTATGCCAGGGAAGTTATAAAAATGTGTTTTCATGTCACACGTAACACGTGTTACGTTGTACATGGGTTTCATGTCACATGTAACACATGCATGTCCGAGAAGTTCAAACTATAACACGTCTTAGTTGTGTTGTGCTGTAACATAAACATGGTCATGATCCTTGAGCATCTGATCCACGTTTGACGAAACCAACGGTCCCGAGAATTGGATCTTATTTCTCTTGTATCCATCACCGTCCTAATAACAAAAAGATAAGATAACCGTTAAGTCGTTAACCAGACATAAATATTAACACATTCATAGCCAGAAAATCTTTTTTCTCAAATAACATCACAAAAACAGTTACTATTCAGATCAAAAGCCCCAAACAAAGCAACCAAACCAACATAAAACAATTACTATTCAGATCAAAAGCCCAAACAAGCAACCAAACCAAGCACAACTTTTTAACACAAAAATAAAAACGTGAAAATTACATAAACATTTACCCCTTTTAAGAACCATTTTAACCAAAAAAAAATCATGTTTCATCTCTAAAACAGCCATTACACAAAAACCTATTAACAACCATTTTAACAAAAACATCAAGTGTGAAATGATTTTTTAAAATAAAATACTCAAGAGATTGTTGTTTCTCTCTCTAAAACAGCAACTTTCTCTCTCTAAAACACTTATCGGATCTAGAACCATGCGATGAACATGATGAAGATCTTCAAACTTGCTTCTCTCTGTGTGTTCTTGGTGTTCTTGATAAACATGATGAAGATTGTTGTTTCTCACTCTAGAAATCAGCTTTCAACAAGCATGAGCACAACCGAGATGAAGATGACGACGTGAGATGAAGCATGAACACCCCCGAAAATCAGCTTCGAAATAAGCATGAACACACCCGAGATTAACAAGATGAAAATTGTTGTTTCTCTCTCCAAAACATTAGCTTTTTCTCTCTATAACACCAAGAACAAGCTTCATCATGTTTGGGATCAGACGATCTGGTGACAATAACTCATGCGTTGTTGGTGGAGTCTCCATGGACATTAATGGTGGAAGGAATATATGTTCCAGAGATGAAGTTCATGGACTCTACTCAAATGCCTTTATTATAAGGTAAAAGATAAAGATGGAGGTTTTGAAAGTACACTGGGAAGTGAGTTATACAATTATGCCCTTCTCTAAAAATGTAAGATGATTTTTTCTATGCACACGTGGATAAATGTGGACCATGCATTGGGTTTGCAAGGTTTTCTCAAATTCAAGGGTTTTCCATATAACATTATCCTAGAGATATATATATATATATATATATATAACAACCCGCCAAAATATTTTCGACACCCTTAATATGTTTAAAATGTCCCTATACGTCCTAAAATACACCCCGGATATAAAAACGGGCCCCGAATACCTTTATTTTTATTAAATTTAATTAAAAACCAAGTTTTTAGGGATGTCGCGGGCCGCGTAAGACCACCCCTAGGTCTACGCGGGGCGCGAGCGAGAGGCTAACCAGCAAAAACCTAGGCCGCCACGTGGCAGGACACCCGGAGAAGCTAGGTGTCACACCCCAACCGATGGCGGAAACATCGGAGTGAAGGTTGGGTGTACGGACGACGTTTATATAAAGTTTCACAAGTCCCACACTTGGCAGTGGGTTGTGATTTATTATTTGGAAATTTGAAACCTTCATTACGAGAAATCAGCACCAAAGCAGGAAATGAAAGACAACAACATCACTGTTCTTTGTTCTAATCATTTGGGCGGCAAAAGCATACTAGCATGCGACGTTTTCTTTAAATGCCATTCAATTGAGATTAAATTAGTAAATGTGGAAGTGTTGGGAGTGGTAAAATGCTTGCTTAGTTACTGGTCAGACCCGCGTCCCTAAACTTTAGAGGTTTAATTAACTAGGTTAAGCTCTAAAACTAGCAAAACTAACTAGGTTACATTAAAACTTTGTATATTGAAATATTAATTAACTTAATTAATTTTAATAAATAAATAAAGACTAAATTGATAATTGGATTAGGATAAATCCTTCAACGTTTGTTTATTTCGCGAAAGAAAAAGAAAAAAAATTATTAGGTTCAAATGTTAGGATCCGAATTTCAAAACGAGTCGGATTTTGGGAGCTCGTTTTGACGGATATTACAGTCTCCCCTACTTTAAGAGATTTCGTCCTCGAAATCCAAGAGGAAGACTTTTGAAAAGATGGCATTCTTGCTAAAATGTTTGGCTAAATTGTTTTTTTTTTTTTTGAAGCGTGAAGTGTGTTGTAAAGTATAAAATTTTGAGGAGCGAAAAGATAGGTTGGCAAAAGGGTTCGTTTGAATAAAATGATTTACGGCGTTAAAACGTGCATGCGTGTTTACAGGCCAGCGAACTTAAACAAGTTTAAATAACTCGAAATGGCGAGATACTTTAAAATATGCTATCTTAAGAAAAAGTTTTCGTATAAAACGGTATGTATTTTTGTGAAAAGTGTGGTTGTACTATAGGTTGTAAGGAAAGTTTCGTTGGTGTTAAAGAGTATTGACAAATTTCAGTTTTGTAGAGAATACGTTATCCGTGAGAAAAGTGGAAAAAGAAAATAAATAAATAACTAAATAGAATGAGAAAGTTAGGTATTCTAAATAATTGGTATTGGAGGTAACGGTCAACTAAGTATGTTTGCGCGTAAATAAAGAATGGGAAATAGTTTTAAAAGTAAGAAAGTAGATTCAAATGTGTAAACAGGTTGATCGTAAACGAGGTTTGAATAAAAGACCAAGAATAACTGGGAACACGGAGGTACGAGAGTGAATGTTTGATCTAGTAAAGAAATGCAAGGATAGGATCGTTATGTGTGTTGGATAATGAACGAAAGCAATGCGTTAAGAATGAGGTCTCGTCATGGATAATCAGATATCACGCGCCTAGCAATGCATTTGTGAGTTGTTAAAGTTTACGTATTAGGTCTAAGTAGGTCTGCAAAACACTGAAGTTCTCATGGCACGTCTTACGAAAGTTTGGTAACATGATGAAAACACTTATATATAGGAAGTACCAGTGGCGTATCCACCATGTCTTGATCATGTTACGTCCGTTTCGTTATTCGTGTCATGTTACGTTCTGTGTCTTACCATACACAGTAGTACACTCTATGATTCTCATATGCCTATCCCTATAATCCCGTGTGCACCCGCGATTACATTGATCGTCACATGATCCGCATAGCTTGTACTAGTTGTGTATGAATCAGGGTATTCACAAATTTGAAAAGTAAGAACGTACACGTGTAAGAATGTAGTATGTAAGCAAGTCCATGCTTAAGTATGTATGTGACCCACGTAAGTGAATCCCTCATGTTACGCTCACGTGTAGGTACGAATGTACGAATACAAGTATGAATGTAAGCATGCGTATGAGTATAAATAATAGTATAGGTATGAATAAGTGTGTAAGCATGAACTTAAAACGTATGAGTATAATTATAAATATAAGTAAGTATGAATGACGATGATTTCGCGTATGACACGTATTGCATGCGACAAATTTAAGCACGTAAAATGATTAAGAAGTTTGAGTATGTAAAACGAATGATATAAGGAAATCGTTGTGCGACATAGAATAAAGCATGTGCGATGATATGCATGTATAGTTGTTGGAGTAACGCGTTGAGTTCATTGAATCAAAATAGTCTAAGCTTGATTTGGAATGTAAAATCTAGTTCGTGAATGCCAAAAGTATGTAAAACACTTATTGATTATGTGAGATATACTTTGTATAAGAACGGAAATGCTACTCTTGTTTCAAAAGAATTTACGGTTAGTTGAAAAGCGTCGGTCCCTATGAAGTCTTCTTGCCCACGTGTTTTGAATTTAGATGACATAATGAGTGGTGTATGTAAAAAAAGGTTTTGAAAATGGTAACTTCGCATCGTTTTAAAGGGTCTTGCATTAGAATAGGAAATTTGAAATTAGGAGGTTCTTGTGAAAACGTTGCTTCTTAAAGATAATTTCATGCATAATGAACTTAGTGATCGTTGTAAAGTGTTTTAATAAAATGTTTTATTGATTTTGAAAAAAGGCTTTTAGAAAAAAAATGATCTTATAACAACTATAAAATCTTATACGCAAATGAAATGGCTAGTTTGATTTTCGATTGCGAACTAAGTCTTTGGTATGGTGATAAAGTGTGAGCGTGTGATAGTGATTAGGTGGAGTATGAAGTTCACGGCAAGAGGTTAATTGAACCGATTAAGTCGATACGTAGCATTTCATAAGATTTTGAAATTCGGGTAATAACGCGTTTTAAGGTATGATTAAAAATTTTGTGTTTGTGAGTTATGTGAAAATAGATTATAGGGTAAGATATACATTTAATAAAAACAATGAATTTTGAAATTTGCATAGTAAGGATTTTGACATATGAAAACGACTTAGACATAAAAACTTGATCGCGTTGTACAATGAAGTCTCTTTTTGAAATGAAATTTTTGGTAGCGATCACCTAGGTAAGGGAATCACCACTAACTCATCGGTGAGGTCGTTTTAAATAAAAAAGGGTGTGGAGTTAATCGTCAAGGTAAATAAATCACTCATATCTCGATGATATGTCTCCATTTCAGTGTTACAAAGAATATAAACAAAATGGAGTGTCATTTTGAAATCATGCATATGTATAAATGTATGAAAAGATCTAGTATGATGTGTGTGTGAGAAAAATGATCTCGAAAATAAATTTGAATTTGAAACGAGAGAATTGTACTATATAAGATTGATAATAGTAAAACATGGGTTTGATTAAAAGTTGGATTGTTCCGAAACGGAACTTTGACCAAACCAAAGCGGTCGAAAATTCTTTTGAATTTGAGAAACATGCTTTGGCCTAATAGGTGGAATACTCTCGCCGATCTCTTGGTTAACGGTATTCACCCTTCCAGTTACTACATGGTTCCCAAATCAATCAAAAATTCGAGACTTGGCGGGGTTTTTGAAAATCAAGGAGCAGAACTAGTCGACAAGGTGCGGGTTTCACCCCTAACTTGACGATTTCGTACCCTAATGTGGTTGGTACTCGTTGGGTCAAAATTTAATTTCGACATGGTGACGAGGGTCTACTATAATTTGAAATTTGAAAATTGAAATTACCATTAAGATGTGGGTTTCACTCCTAACTTAATGGTGTAATTTCGTGCAAAATAGAATTAAACGGAATGAGAGTCGTTTACCAAATTGTGGGTTTCACGCCTATTTTGGTAAACTCGTCTCGTTTGTATAATACGAGTGATTCCGAATTTTAGTATAAACGAATGGAAAGACATAGGCTCAAAATAACGATAACAAGTATAGGCACATAAAGCATTTCAAACAAGTAGCACATAAGAGACATTTCAAGTATAGCATGTAAAGATATTTCATAAAAGTAGCATGTGAAGCAAGTATGGTCGAATTTGGTACTTAACTATAGAATAGGTCAAAAGCATGGCAATTTTCCTAATTCCCTATAGTTATGGCTCTGATACCAATCTGTCACACCCCAACCGATGACGGAAACATCGGAGTGAAGGTTGGGTGTACAGACGTCGTTTATATAGAGTTTCACAAGTCCCACACTTGGCAGTGGGTTGTGATTCATTATTTGGAAATTTGAAACCTTTATTACGAGAAATCAGCACCAAAGCAGGAAATGAAAGACAACAACATCACTGTTCTTTGCTCTAATCATTTGGGCGGCAAAAGCATACTAGCATGCGACGTTTTCTTTAAATGCCATTCAATTGAGATTAAATTAGTAAATGTGGAAGTGTTGGGAGTGGTAAAATGCTTGCTTAGTTACTGGTCAGACCCGCGTCCCAAAACTTTAGAGGTTTAATTAACTAGGTTAAGCTCTAAAACTAGCAAAACTAACTAGGTTACATTAAAACTTTGTATATTGAAATATTAATTAACTTAATTAATTTAAATAAACAAATAAAGACTAAATTGGTAATTGGATTAGCATAAATCCTTCAACGTATGTTTATTTCACGAAATAAAAAGAAAAAAATTTATTAGGTTCAAATGTTAGGATCCGAATTTCAAAACGAGTCGGATTTTGGGAGCTCGTTTTGACGGATATTACACTAGGCTCGGTGATTCGACAAAGCTAGGCCCTACAGATCTACGTCGCGGGCCGCGTATGTAACACCCTAGTTGTTAATTAATGGTTTTACATGTAAATACCAACAATTAGATGTGTAGTTAAGACTACACATACTATAAAAATACAGATTTATTAAAACTTTTACAAATCATTAGTTATTTGACATAACGTGATCAGATTCGTCATTTAAAATTTATGACGAGGCAATGTGCGGAAGCATGTTTCTTTATCGTGTTCGGTTCTTCGATGAGCTTGCTCGTCTTCCGGCAACCGAAATATACCTTCATTTCATAAACATGAAATGCTTTAGTCATACGGGGATTAAAATGTGTCTAGACAAATCCGGTAATGATAATGGAAGGAAAAAGAATCCCAACGTTAAACTCTTGATCTCAAAACAAAGATTTCCAACTGGCCTCCACTGTATCTTATGGTGGCACCGTAAGTTACGGTGGCCCCTGGTGTGACATGCCCCTACCGTAAATCAGTAGGGAGCTGCCGTAAAGCTTTCAGCTCCACCGTAACTTACGGTGGCACCGTAAGTTACGGTAGCCCCTGCATTCAACCTTTCCATTTTGCCGTTTATTGACACGAAAACTTTCGTATCTTTCAATCTGCTTATCCGTTTAACCTACCGTTTCTTCCTACATGATTGTAACTTGATCCTTCATCATATAGAGTTAAAATCCAACATCCGGATTAACAAAATTTAAGACTTTTAAGTCTTCGGCTTATTACCATTTTACAAAATTTTGACCCGTTTGCACATTTAGCAAACAAACAAGTTTGTTTGACCCTTATTTCACATAAACCTAATAAATTCAATGATGCTTAACATAATAGGTTCCAATTACAGGTTCATATACCTTCTTAAACCTATTTTCACTCATATGATCATTTTGACCCGTTAAGGGTATTTAAGCATATTTTAAGCACCAATCGCTTTCATTCGTTTCTAAAATACATATATCCACATTTCTTATCAAATAATCTTCCACCACAACTATAATTGTGGTGGACTTAATGTGGAGATCTATATATTCCGAGTTTTATCCCTCGGACTATCGTTTTACGGCAAAGACCCATGTAGAGTCATTTGACCAACATAATACCTCTTTCAGCTTTTATACTTATTCTAAGTATTTATCTAATCATAAAACTTGTTTCCAAATACCCTTTAAAGGTTGTTTATTCGAATTAGCCAACAAGGGCGTTTTGGTCCTTTTTAGTCTTTCAATTACGACAAGGTCTTTAAGAGCATGTTTGACCTATAATTCTTCTTTTGAGTTATGATTTTGTTCAAAAAGTCATTATGCTTTTCGAAACACCACGACCCTCTTTTAAAACGTTCGGTCTACCCATTTAAGTACCCCATCGTCTATCTAAGACTTCATTTAATGCTCATTGAACCTTACGTTCTAAATGAATAATTACTTTATTACACATACCTGGTTCGGGTCAATGTATTGACCTGTTTTAATGCCTTGCTATAATATTCGCTAAATAATAGCGATGCAATTATCATTTCTACATTTATTCCTGAAATCATATAACTCGACAGAATCATTAGCCGCTATAATCAAAAGGTGGTATCTTCACCCTTTGACCCGTTTGACCTAAATGACCAATTATATTAGCGAGATGACATGTATTTTCATCTCGACTATATGACTCGCTCCGATTTACATCGTGCGGTCGTTTTACTTATAATTCCATTTCTTAACACTTTTTGGCCTACTATGGCTTACGTCATAATTATCTTTTTCGTAACATGACAAAAGGATATTCTGAAATATATGACTAGTGTAAGATATACTTACCTTGCATCCGAATTACGCTTTTCCTTCATACTTGCTTCGTTTGACCCGCCTCCTTTCCAAGCCTCCACCTAGCTTGTCAAGCGTCAAACTATCATCATAATTCATAAGACGGTTAGATTAGTCATCATTAATTATGACTATTCCATCTTACAGGTTTTACATCAAAATTCACCATTTGATTTCATTTTGGTCAGTTTGACTTTTAAAGGTCAAACTGCCTATTACCATAAGTGATTATATCATAAACCCGACAATTCATTTAAGCACTTTGTCAAGTATCCGATAGGCATTATTCTTACGCCACCGTTTTAACTACTTTCCAAGTCTAAGTTCATGCTATTATTAACACCAATTTGACTTAGCTCTCTATTATCAGAGCTAATTATTCATTTGTTATGCAAGAACTAAAGGTTTCCATCTACATGTAAAACCCGTTTCATCATAGCATTAGACATTCATCCGAACATCAATATAATCAAGTTCTACATATTAATTAGTAGACATCATGATTCCAAACACCTATTTATATGAACCCAAATCACTAATTTCATCATAATATACTAAACCCCTTTCATGAAAGTATATCATGTACCTAATTTCATGGTTTAATCAAACACCTTCTATTTGTTATCATGCATGATGATTCTAAGCATATCTATATCATCTATTTCATCATAACATCAAAACCCACTTATCTAAGTGTGTTAATTCACCAAATTCATCAATCCATAGCATGTTATGTATGATTTTCACTTAGGGTGTCGTTCCTAAGCAAGTATACATCACTAATTTAGCCATAGCTTCACTAATCCATGCCTAATTCACGATTAGGATGATTATCAAATTCTTACAACTTCACCAAACATCAAGATTTTACATACCTTATGATCCTCTTGTTCGGGTGATCATTAATTCACGTTCGGTTGTGAATTTGGGCTTCATTTGATCCTTCAAATTGATGATTATATGTGGATTAGGGTTCTTGGCTCCATGGGAGCCCCAGAACTCGATCCAGAACGCACACTGTGTGTGTGTGTTTGTGTTTGTTTTAATTAAATAACTTTTCTAGTTATCCCGCTTTAACCCTTCGTGTTTGGTTCGTTATTAAGTAGGTCACATCCTACTTATTTCTAATAACAATATTCCCACTTATTAACTAGGTTAAACATTCCTAGTTAACTTAGTGGGTTCGGGGAATTTATGACTCAGTTTATTTATTTATTTTATTTGAGTCCCGTTAACTCGGGCCTTTTATCTACTTTGCTTTCTCAAAGTGTTTATCCTTCTTTTATTAAATATTAGATTTATATAATTTAAACCCTTTTATTTACCGGGTAAGTTTTACCACTAACTGTATTTTACCCGTCCTGTAGTATTAACGTGGTTTGATTACCAAACCCATTTTCGGGGTGTTACAAGTCTACCCCCCTTAAAGAGGTTTCGTCCTCGAAACCTTTTCTTACATAATTTATCGAGTTTAACTCCATGCATTTGCTCTCGATAATCAATTGAGCATTGCTCATATTTTAACCGATTGTTAGTATTACCAGAAAAGTATGGTAATATCTTTTTGGTTATTAATCATCTACGTATCTTATATAGCATAGTGCAATTTGAAATAACGTAATCTCGTTATTTCCACTAGTTTAGTTAACTTAGCGATATCCATCGCTTTCATATACTATCGAATTCTTTATGAATCCGTTACTTTGACCCGTTTTAAGGTCTTTAGTGAAATCTTTCACTTTTAGCAACAAATTCTTTTGTTTTCAAATTTATTTATTCGGTTCAGTTATACCAAATCTACCGCTTACAAGCAAACCAAATTTCTTGATTTGAATTGCTGACCTTAACCGGTCTCACTAACTAGACTTATTAGTCCAGTTACTTTTACCGCTCGCTTGGTTATAATGTGATTCTACCTCACATTGCATTTCTTGACCGTGATCGTGTCACATCATGTTTAATTCATATCAACCTTTCATTTTCAAAAACATCGCTTTTTCGAATATATCGTCTTGCGCCTATTAGTATCCAGACTTGTATCCTTCATGCTTACTATTTAAATTCCTATCAGAATTTATATTTGTAAAAAATGTTATTTCTTACTAAAACCGAAGTTTTAATTTTAGGATCTTCTCTTTAACTTTTGTCAATTATCCATACCAGGATATTGACAGTACATAATTTATTCGTTTACAATCTTAGTTTTATGCTTGGATTCTCAATTGATTCCCTTGCTTTATCTAATTAACCCGTAGATTTTATCACGTAGCCTTATGGGCTATTTTGATTAGACTTTCACCTCTTTAGGGCGAAGTCCTTATAATTTCTTTCTAATCATGACCCGTGGGTCGTTTTAGTCTCGTAGACCTTTCCATTGTTTATAACCCCAAAGGTTAGGTTGATCCTGTAGATCATTCCTTACTCATGCCATTATTAAAATACATGTTTGGTGTCAAGGCATCCTGTTTTTGTTTAAAATCATTTATTTTCGCCTTGGTATTTTCTTTGACCTTGACCGTAGTCTAAGGCTACATTCGTTTCCTTTCGGATAAATTTTCCGACTTTATGACTTCTCACGACATTTATGCGTCGGTTTATCTTATGCTCACCATTATCCAGTTTACATACATTCGTATTTGATTATGTCCCATTACCGGGCTCATTATTCCTTTGCTTTTAACACTACTATTATCCCGCTTGTGTTTACTTATGCCGTCCGGCATGATATTATGTTCGACTCGTTCAACTTTAAAATAGTTGAACATAATTTATTCACAATTTCTATTAACATTATCTTGTCATCTTTTAGTTATGACCCAAAACCCGAGTCTTTTAACTTTCCATCCGAGTTCCCGTTTCTCGGTCTACGCATGTGTTTAATTCTTACCCATCAACCGGGTGTTTTACCGAAGTCGTTATTATTGCAACCCTCCCGGTATGCATTAAGACCTCGCTTCATTTTTATATTCCGACTTTGTCCTCAAGTTTGACGTTTTACAAAAAAAAAACGGCCCGTTAAGAGGCATATTGCATTTTCCGGGTTCGAGTGTAAGTACACTCCCTCCTAATGCATATCTTGATCATTATTTTACATGTTTCTTTGTCCCTTGTCTCGGGCTCATTATCCTAATGTAATACGCTTCCGTCACACGGCTGTGCGTTTACACTATTATCAAATATTTTGCTCATTTGATTCATTTGGGTACTTTTTAAGTTAGTCCCATTCACCCCGCCCTTACTACATCAGATGTAAATGTGTTCGCTATAAGAAACTCATGGTATCATATGTCACTACTTACTTGGCCAGAGTAAGCGATTAACACATGACATACACGACCTTTTTATAGTTTTCACATCACGCCCTATGTAAGTAATGCCTCTATTTAGTTTTCTTGGAAATAATATCCTGGATATGTATTTCTATTCAGGTTTTCCAAGTTTCTAATTTACCTATGCAACAATCAATCTCTACTTGTTTATTGCATATTGCTATTTATGCAATTATATTTAAAAGCGTGCACCTGGTAATGCTTGCCCCATCGGGCGTTCCCTGCCATTAACTTTATTCGCGGTCGTTACGCGATTTAGCCCTTGGTGAGCATGCTCCTCTTGTCATACTTCGGACCGTTCTTCTATCATATCATTAATTTGTTCAACTCTTGTCATCTTTAAATGCAAGTGTCCTTCAATCAAGACATTCACAAAAGTTAGTAATGTCAACTTTACTAAATGCCCGTATCATAATACAAGGCTTTTCTACCATACGCGTCAACGCGCGTATTTTCATCAATCATATCAATCCTTTTAATTGGGGTAACGTGTATCACACGATAGCCCTATGTGCTCTTTACAACACTTTAACATGCTAAACTATTAACATACATGTACTTACCGGATTTGCAATCAAGCCTCGAACCGAACACCAATCTTTGTCAAGAGCATAAGGTTTAAGTCCAAGCATGGTTCTTCCCCACCATACTTGAATCTCTTAAACCAAGGCTCTGATACCAACTTGTAACACCCTAGTTGTTAATTAATGGTTTTACATGTAAATACCAACAATTAGATTTGTAGTTAAGACTACACATACTATAAAAATATGGATTTATTACAAATTTTACAAATCATTAGTTATTTGACATAATGTGATCAGATTCGTCATTAAAAATTTATGACGAGGCAATGTGCGGAAGCAAGTTTCTTTATCGTGTTCGGTTCTTCGATGAGCTTGATCGTCTTCCGGCAACCGAAATGTACCTACATTTCATAAACATGAAATGCTTTAGTCATACGGGGATTAAAATGTGTCTAGAAAAATCCGGTAATGATAATGGAAGGAAAAAGAATCCCAACGTTAAACTCTTGATCTCAAAACAAAGATTTCCAACTGGCCTCCACCGTAACTTACGGTGGCACCGTAAGTTACGGTGGCCCGTGGTGTGACATGCCCCTACCGTAAATCAGTAGGGAGCTGCCGTAAAGCTTTCAGCTCCACCGTAACTTACGGTGGCACCGTAAGTTACGGTTGCCCCTGCATTCAACCTTTCCATTTTGCCGTTTATTGACACGAAAACTTTCGTATCTTTCAATCTGCTTATCCGTTTAACCTACCGTTTCTTCCTACATGATTGTAACTTGATCCTTCATCATATGGAGTTAAAATCCAACATCCGGATTAACAAAATTTAAGACTTTTAACTCTTCGGCTTATTACCATTTTACAAAATTTTGACCCGTTTGCACATTTATCAAAGAAACAAGTTTGTTTGACCCTTATTTCACATAAACCTAATAAATTCAATGATGCTTAACATAATAGGTTCCAATTACAGGTTCATATACCTTCTTAAACCTATTTTCACTCATATGGTCATTTTGACCCGTTAAGGGTATTTAAGCATATTTTAAGCACCAATCGCTTTCATTCGTTTCTAAAATACATATATCCACATTTCTTATCAAATAATCTTCCACCACAACTATAATTGTGGTGGACTTAATGTGGAGATCTATAAATTCTGAGTTTTATCCCTCGGACTATCGTTTTACGGCAAAGACCCATGTAGAGTCATTTGACCAACATAATACCTCTTTCAGCTTTTATACTTATTCTAAGTATTTATCTAATCATAAAACTTGTTTCCAAATACCCTTTAAAGGTTGTTTATTCGAATTAGCCAACAAGGGCATTTTGGTCCTTTTTAGTCTTTCAATTACGACAAGGTCTTTAAGAGCATGTTTGACCTATATTTCTTCTTTTGAGTTATGATTTTGTTCGAAAAGTCATTATGCTTTTCGAAACACCACGACCCTCTTTTAAAACGTTCGGTCTACCCATTTAAGTAACCCATCGTCTATCTAAGACTTCATTTAATGCTCATTGAACCTTATGTTCTAAATGAATAATTACTCTATTACACATACCTGGTTCGGGTCAATGTATTGACTTGTTTTAATTCCTTGCTATAATATTCGCTAAATAATAGCGATGCAATTATCATTTCTACATTTATTCCTGAAATCATATAACTCGACAGAATCATTAGTCGCTATAATCAAAAGGTGGTATCTTCACCCTTTGACCCGTTTGGCCTAAATGACCAATTATATTAGCGAGATGACATGTATTTTCATCTCGACTATATGACTCGCTCCGATTTACATCGTGCGGTCGTTTTACTTATAATGCCATTTCTTAACACTTTTTGGCCTACTATGGCTTACGTCATAATTATCTTTTTCGTAACATGACAAAAGGATATTCTGAAATATATGACTAGTGTAAGATATACTTACCTTGCATCCGAATTACGCTTTTCCTTCATACTTGCTTCGTTTGACCCGCTTCCTTTCCAAGCCTCCACCTAGCTTGTCAAGCGTCAAACTATCATCATAATTCATAAGACGGTTACATTAGTCATCATTAATTATGACTATTCCATCTTACAGGTTTTACATCAAAATTCACCATTTGATTTCATTTTGGTCAGTTTGACTTTTAAAGGTCAAACTGCCTATTAACATAAGTGATTATATCATAAACCCCGACAATTCATTTAAGCACTTTGTCAAGTATCCGATAGGCATTATTCTTACGCCACCATTTTAACTACTTTCCAAGTCTAAGTTCATGCTATTATTAACACCAATTTGACTTAGCTCTCTATTATCAGAGCTAATTATTCATTTGTTATACAAGAACTAAAGGTTTCCATCTACATGTAAAACCCGTTTCATCATAGCATTAGACATTCATCCGAACATCAATATAATCAAGTTCTACATATTAATTAGTAGACATCATGATTCCAAACACCTATTTATATGAACCCAAATCACTAATTTCATCATAATATACTAAACCCCTTTCATGAAAGTATGATCATGTATCCAATTTCATGGTTTAATCAAACACCTTCTATTTGTTATCATGCATGATGATTCTAAGCATATCTATATCATATATTTCATCATAACATCAAAACCCACTTATCTAAGTGTGTTAATTCACCAAATTCATCAATCCATAGCATGTTATGTATGATTTTCACTTAGGGTTTCGTTCCTAAGCAAGTATACATCACTAATTTAGCCATAGCTTCACTAATCCATGCCTAATTCGCGATTAGGATGTTTATCAAATTCTTACAACTTCACCAAACATCAAGATTTTACATACCTTATGATCCTCTTGTTCGGGTGATCATTAATTCACGTTCGGTTGTGAATTTGGGCTTCATTTGATCCTTCAAATTGATGATTATATGTGGATTAGGGTTCTTGGCTCCATGGGAGCCCCTGAGCTCGATCCAGAACACACACTGTGTGTGTGTGTGTTTGTGTTTGTTTTAATTAAATAACTTTTCTAGTTATCCCACTTTAACCCTTCGTGTTTGGTTCGTTATTAAGTAGGTCACAGCCTACTTATTTCTAATAACAATATTCCCACTTATTAACTAGGTTAAACATTCCTAGTTAACTTAGTGGGTTCGGGGAATTTATGACTCAGTTTATTTATTTATTTTATTTGAGTCCCGTTAACTCGGGCCTTTTATCTACTTTGCTTTCTCAAAGTGTTTATCCTTCTTTTATTAAATATTAGATTTATTTAATTTAAACCCTATTATTTACCGGGTAAGTTTTACCACTAACTGTATTTTACCCGTCCTGTAGTATTAACGTGGTTTGATTACCAAACCCATTTTCGGGGTGTTACAGCGTAGCCCTTGGCTACAACCTTCGCGGGCCGCGAGGAACCTGAAATCAGGCCCTATAAATTGAGGGCATCGGCAGTTCATTCCGATCGCTCACAATTTCTTTCTCTCTCGAATTTCATAAGTGTAGAAGCTATATTCGGGTAGTATACCCCTTAAATAACGAAGTTCTGCCTCGTTGTAAGTATCATAACCCCCGGTTACGTATTAGATATGCTGCCCGATTGATCCAGGGTTCCGTAACGGCTGTCAAGGTTCTGCCCATGTAGTCATTGGAATGCCGTCTCGGGGAGGTTATTACTAATGTAAATATTGGGTTATTATACTAACGCGTGTGCATTTGTGTAATTAATAGATAATCACCAGGAAATCTTAAAGGAAAACCCTAAGACAGCAATGTGAGTAATCCTCCTTTTTGCAAATTGTTTTTACAAAACCTCATATGATTAACATTATATTAAACAGTGATTGAGTATTTGTATTCTCCAATTATCGTCAGTGTGTTGAGGTTTTGTATACAAAATTTGTTACTACATTGTGAGTAGTAACATGACCACAAGTCGGGTTGACAGTACCGTGGGTGGTAATTAAAGTAGATGGAAACAAATGTAATTGCGCGACCGCACTCAATGCTATAGACTGATAAAACCTGTTCTGATTAAACTGGGATTCACTCACCAGTATTTCCCACTAACAAAATGTTTTTAAAGCCAAATAGAAGCCAGCTGGACAGCACTAAAGGCTTGGAAAAGTGGCAATAAAAAGTTACCTAAATTAAGAGATGTTTTATTTAAATAAAATAGGGTTTATCCCTATGAAAATGTGTGTACTTGAAACTTCGGAATTTCCCATGTGTTTAATATTATAAAAGCATGGTATTTTACTCTGATAAAATATTTCCTAACTACGGTCCTGATGTAAATTCCGCTGCCAAAATGATAAACACCGATACCACCACAACTGGCTGCGACCGCCCATTCCCTGGTTATGAGGGGACGGGGGTTGCGACAGAAGGTGGTATCAGAGCTAAGCCACTGATTCAGCCACAGAAGTGTTCTGCTGACTCCAAGATATTATTCAAATTGTTAGGAAATTAATAACGAAAATACATGCATATTTGTATTTTATTGTTGTGTGTTATTTGATTGTTTGTTAGTTTACAGTATATGCGACCAAGGACCTTCCGACGCCTACCGGCAGTTGTCCAACTCACCTAGAAGCGAAGGCACCTCTTCACAGCCTACCCTCTCAGGGTATTCAGCTGACAATGAAGATGGGATATTCGTGTTTAAGGCTCAGTCTGAAGAGTCATTCCCTCCTAAAAAGAGAGGATGGTTCAGTAGGGGAGCGCATGAACGTAGGAAGAGAATGAAAAAGTTACAACAACAGCGAGTTTTAGCAGCCGCTAAGAGAGAAACAGATGCTCACACCCAAGATATGCTCAATAGGAGTCTAGCAAATTTTCATATTTTAGCGACTACAGCTGCAGACCCTAATTTAGAGCGACTCATAGCACCCCAACCATTACCCTTGTTTCCCACACAACCAATGGAGATTGAAGTCAACCCGGAAAACTAAGTCCCAGCATCAGCCTTTGACCCAACTGAGATACCTAGAGTACCAGCACCCAATCCCTTAGACCCAGACTACGACCCGTGGTTTGACGACCATTGGAATTATCAGCAACGCTACCCAATATCAGAGGAACCCCTGCCAAACCTAGCAGCTTACCCAGGTTTGGACCCTCTAGATCCCTATTATGATAATGATGAATACATTAGGAAAATTCTAGAGAATCTATATCCTCAGGAAGAACCAATGCCACAGTTGTAAAACCCTTGCTTGTTTAATACAATATTTTATATAAGTTTCGTAAAAATGCATGGTGAGCATGCTCCTCTTGTACGCGATTTAGTCCTTGGTGAGCATGCTCCTCTTGTGATACTTCGGACCGTTCCTCTATCATATCCGTAATTTGTTCAACCCTTGTCATCTTCAAATGCGAGTTTCCTCCAATTAAAACATTCATAAAAGTTAGTAATGTCAACTTTACTAAATGCCCGTATCATAATACAAAGCTTTTCTACTATACGTGTTAACGCACGTAATTTTGTTAACTATATCTATTATTTAATTGAGGTATCGTATATTACACGAGAACCCTATGTGTTATTTACAACACTTTAACATGCTAAACCATTAAAATACATGTACTTACCGGATTTGCGATCAAGCCTCGAACCGAACACACTTTACTTTTTAACCATGAGCTCTGATTACCAACTTGTAACACCCTTGCTTGTTTAATACAATATTTTATATAAGTTTCGTAAAAATGCATGTTTTTACGATTACACGTAAGTATGTCAATACGAGTTTACTAAAACTTTTACAATTTAAAAGTTTGAACAACTTAATGTAATTGAATTCGTCGTTTAAAAGATACGACGAAACGCCGCGCGGAAGCTTTTAACTTTATCGTGTTCGGTTCTTCTTCGAGCTTGATCTTCATCTGGGCACTCTTGGCAATCACCTATGATCAAAACCAACTTAAAAGTTAGTTTTGATAGTTAAATAACAAGTTTAAACAAGTTATATGGGTCAAACAAACAAAATTAAACGTTTTTCAGGTTCAGGGGGGGCTAGGCGTCACGCCTAGGGACTAGACGCCCCACCTAGCCCCCTTTTTGGCAGAATGTTTTTATTATGTTGCTGTACATACCCAGCATGACCCGATTTCACGGAATCGAGCATAACTCTCTCGTTTTTAATCCGTTTTACCCGATTCTTTTTCCTACGCATCCGTAATTTAATTCTCCATCATATGGAGTTAAAATCCAACATCCATCATAAAAAATTTTGAGACTTCTAAGCCTTCAACTCGTTACCTTTTTATCGACTTTTAACCCGTTTATGCATTTTATCAAACAAACATATTTGTTTGATCTTATATCACATACACTTCTTCAAATTAAGGTTATCTACCATATTAGGTTCTAATCACAGGTTTATTACACAATTTAAACCCGTTTTCGCTCGTATGCTTATTTTGACCCGTTATGGATATTTATGCACTTTAAAGCTTGAAATCGCTTTCATTCATTTCTAGCATCTTATTCCTACATTTCTTATCAAGTAATCTTCCACCACAACTATATGTGCGTTGGATTTAATGTGGATATTTATATGTTCCGAGTTTTACCCCTCGGATTATCATTTTACGGCAAAGACACATATAAAGTCTTTTGACCAAAGAATTACCTCTTTTGCTTTTTGCACTTATTCTAAGTATCTATTTTCTTGTAACACTCATTTCCAAACAACCTTTAAGGGTCGTTAGCTCGATTTAGTTCACAATGGCGTTTTGGTCAATTTTAGTCTTTCTTTTACGACGAGGGACTTTTAAATACTTGTTTGACTTAAAATCCGACCCTTTTAACTATGAGTTTGTTTAGAAACCATTATGTTTCTAAAACACCATGTTTATGACTCAAATTATTCGGTTTACCTAAAAGATAACCGAATATTCATTTTGACCTTGTTTAACACTTATAGAATCTCGAGTTCTAAACAATGAGCTAAATCATTATACATACCTGACTCGGATCATTATATTGACCATTTTTTTTATACCTTGGTTTAATACTCGCTACTTAATAGCGATACAAGTTATCCTTCCGTATTTACTCCTGTGAACACACAACTCGACAATATTCATTAGTCGATATTTTCAAATGGTGATATTTTCACCATTCGACCCGTTTGGTCTAAGTGACCGTTTATTATTGCGAGATGTTATTTAGTACCATCTCGTGTACAAGACTCGCTTCGGTTTATACCGTATAGCCTTTTTACTTATCAATTATTTCTTAACATTTTTTTTTGCCTACTATGGCTTATATCATAATTGTCTTTTTCGTAATTAACCCGACAAAAGGATATTCTAAAATACATGACTAGTGTAAGATATACTTACCTTGCATCCGAATTATGCTTTTCCTCCATTCTTGATTTGTTTGACCCGCTTCCTTTCCCAAGCCTCCACCTAGCTCGTTAGGCGTCAAACTATTTTCAATCATTTACAAGGCGGTTAAATTAGTCATAAAAATCACGACTATTTCACCTCACTTATTTTCTATGCCGAAGCTACTATTCGACTTCATGATTAGTTAACTTAGCTTATCAAAGTTAACTATTTTCAATCACATGGTTTACAATATTAAGTCTAAATCGACATGATGTTTAGAACCCTTATCACTTCATATTACGCATAATTGTCATATCATTCAAATACGCGTTTTCACTCTAATTTCAACACTTTAGTTCTCATTTAGGCATTTTAACAAACACCTAATGTGCATAATTTGTATTCTTCTTTTATCAAGTTTATAGTTAACTTTTAACCATATGTTCAACATCAAAATCACATCCCTATGTCTAGTGTTCATGAACTACATCTAGAACTTGCTTCATATCCTCAAATTTCATCAATTTTTACATTCTAATCTGAGTATTCATCATATTAACATAAAACCCACTTAGCACATAATAGGGTAATTATCAAATCCCTAGTTTTGACAACAATTCATCAAGGTTTCTACTAGGGTTTGTTTCTAAACAAAGATTTTATCACAATAACACTCATAGATTCAACATTTATTCCAGAATTTCAATTATGATTGTTCATCATAATCTCAAAGTATCACCAAATCATAAAATTCGACATACCTTGTAATCCCCATGACTAGGTGATCACGAATTTGTGTTCATGCATCTGATTTGAGCTAGTTCTGCCCTTCGATTTGGTGAAATTGAGATGAGCTAGGGTTTGAGCTCCTGGCCCTTCTTCTGATCGATTTCACACACACACCCACTAGTGTGTGTAGTGTTTTAATTAATTAAAATCAAGTTTTAAATCTTCCTCTTTTGGCCCCTCTAGTTTGTAACCTTATCATAAGGGTTATTACCCAAGTTTCCTTCTTTATTTTAAGGCACATATTTAACTAGGTTGATATTCCTAGTTACTTGGTGGGTTCGGGGAAGTTATAACCCGTTTTATTTTTAAGTCCCGTTAACTCGGGCATTTCGTAACTTTATTTCCTCAAGCATTTATTTTCCTTTTTAATTAATATTAGGATTATTTGTTTAAGTCCTAATATTCACCGGGTTAATTTTACCATTAATGGTATTTTATCTGTTTTTTAATATTCACGTGGTTTGATTTCCAAACCCGTTTTTGGGGTGTTACAAGTCTAACCCCTTAAAGAGGTTTCGTCCCCGAAACCTTATTTACGTAGTTCATTGGTTTAATCAAACGAACCTACTTTCGTTTTCAAGGCTCCCGTTTCCTTTGGTAAAAAAATTTTCATGTATACTGACGCGTACGTCTTTCATGTGTAAGGCCTCGCGGGCCATTACTTACAGCTTATAACCCTTTATCTTTATTGACAGAGTTGTCACTTGACCACTTAGTCTCGTTAGTCTTTTAACAGGTCTATCTCGCGCTTGTGTTATATTAACCAGCGCTTGTATCTGTTATGACGCTTTCTTAACTTTGAATAGTTTTACCGGCTAGACTAATTAGTCGCCGTCACTTCATACCCCGTAACTCACGTTACAACGGGATCATTTTCTATATTTCTTTTCTTGTCCGTGAGCGTGTCACGTCAAGTTTAAGTTTAATTCAATCGTTTCTTTATCATACTTCTTCTTTTCGAATGTATCGTCTCGCATGTTAAGACCCATACTCTTTGATATTTGTTATTTCCGAATTTGTCTTATAGTATTCATATTTGTTAAAACGTTATTTCTTACTAAAACTGAATTTTAGTTTAACGTTTTTCTCTTTAACTATGTCAATTACTCATATCAAGGAAATTGACAACCCATAATTTATTGTTTTCCGTTCTCGTTTTACGCGGGGAATCGTAACAAGTTCCCTCACCTTACACTATTGACCCATAGGTTCCTTCAGTTAACCTCGTAGGCTATTTCCTTAAGCTTTCAACTCTTTAAGGCAAGGCCCTTATGATCCCTTTGCTTCAATTCATGACCCGTGGGTCATTTTGGCCCCGTAGACCGTTACACTAATTAGTATCCCGTAGGTTATGATGATCCCGTAGATCATCTTTTATTCGAGTCTTTATTCAAGTGTATATACGTTTATATACGGATATGGCGTTAAGGCACCCCTTTTTATGTTTAGAATTATTCACCTTTACTTTTTAGATTTCGTTTGACCTTGACCGTAGTCTAAGGCTACATTGTTTTCTTTCGAATTATCTTTCTGACTTCTTGACTTCTAACGTCAATTACACGTCAGTTTGCCCTACACTTACCGTTACCCGGTTCTTACCTATACTTCTTTACGTCCCATTACCCGGGTTCTTTTATTTTAATGTTTTTAACGCTTATAACTCCTTTACATAGGTTTATTAATATTTCACACTTTTATTTATTCGATTCGCGCTTACTTACTTTAGCAAGTGTCATTCTTTATTAAATTTGTTTGACTTGTTCGTGTGAAAATTCATCACTTATGAATGTCAAACTTCAGTCTTTGTTTGAACCGTTCAGCTTTGAAATAGTTGAACGTAATTTATCAAAATTTCTATTTGAAGTACCTTATCGTCCTTTAGTCATGACCCAAAACCCGAGTCTTTTTGACTTTCCATACGCGTTCCTGTTTCTCCGTCTACGCATGAGTTTAATTCCTTACCCATCAACCAGGTGTTTTACCGAAATCGTTATCATTGCACCCCTTCTGGTATGCATTAAGACTTCATTTCGATTTACTTGGTCATCTTAGCGAAATCCGTCGCTTTTATTCGACCATGTATTTTATTCTTTACGTGACCACCATTGGCGGCCTTATTAATTATGAGTGACGACTATCATCGTTATCCTTGCTTTACTACGACTAAAGTTAACAACCTTGATTATCTTTTTCGTGTGGGCAACACCTTTGTTTTTATGACCCGGCGGATCATCTATACTTTGGTTTTACTTGCCCATATTGTTCACCATGGCCCTTTCGTCCAAGATGACTTATTTTCGTGAATTTTCTTTTGATCATTCATTTATATCATCATTTACATTAATCCTTGTCCCTTCTCTCGGGCTCATTATCCTAATGTAATACGCTTCCGTCACCCGGCTATGCGTTTACATTATTATCAACTATTTTGTTCATTTGTTTCATTTGGGTACTTTTTTAATTTGTCCCATTCACCCCGTCCTTACTACATCGGATGTAAATGTGTCCGCTATAAGAAGTTCATGGTATCATATGCCACTACTTACTTGGCCAGAGTAAGCGATTAACACATGACACGCCTGACCTTTTTATAGTTTTCACATCACGCCCTATGTAAGTAATGCCTCTATTTGTTTCTCTTGGAAACAATATCCCGAATACATTTTCTATTCGTTTTTCCAAGTTTCTAATTTACATATGCAACAATCATTCTCTACATGTTTGTTGCATATTGCTATTTGTGCGTTTACATTTAAAAGCGTGCACCTGGTAATGTTTGCCCCGACGGGCGTTCCTTGCCATTAACCTTGTTCGCGGTCGTTACGCGATTTAGTCCTTGGTGAGCATGCTCCTCTTGTGATACTTCGGACCGTTCCTCTATCATATCCGTAATTTGTTCAACCCTCGTCATCTTCAAATGCGAGTTTCCTCCAATTAAAACATTCATAAAAGTTAGTAATGTCAACTTTACTAAATGCCCGTATCATAATACAAGGCTTTTCTACTATACGTGTTAACGCACGTAATTTTGTTAACTATGTCTATTATTTAATTGAGGTATCGTATATTACACGATAACCCTATGTGTTGTTTACAACACTTTAACATGCTAAACCATTAAAATACACGTACTTACCGGATTTGCGATCAAGCCTCGAACCGAACACACTTTACTTTTTAACCATGAGCTCTGATTACCAACTTGTAACACCCTTGCTTGTTTAATACAATATTTTATATAAGTTTCGTAAAAATGCATGTTTTTACGATTACACGTAAGTATGTCAATACGAGTTTACTAAAACTTTTACAATTTAAAAGTTTGAACAACTTAATGTAATTGAATTCGTCGTTTAAAAGATACGACGAAATGCCGCGCGGAAGCTTTTAACTTTATCGTGTTCGGTTCTTCTTCGAGCTTGATCTTCATCCGGGCACTCTTGGCAATCACCTATGATCAAAACCAACTTAAAAGTTAGTTTTGATAGTTAAATAACAAGTTTAAACAAGTTATATGGGTCAAACAAACAAAATTAAACGTTTTTCAGGTTCAGGGGGGGCTAGGCGTCACGCCTAGGGGCTAGACGCCCCACCTAGCCCCCTTTTTGGCAGAATGTTTTTATTATGTTGCTGTACATACCCAGCATGACCCGATTTCACGGAAACGAGCATAACTCTCTCGTTTTTAATCCGTTTTACCCGATTCTTTTTCCTACGCGTCCGTAATTTAATTCTCCATCATATGGAGTTAAAATCCAACATCCATCATAATAAATTTTGAGACTTCTAAGCCTTCGGCTCGTTACCTTTTTATCGACTTTTAACCCGTTTATGAATTTTATCAAACAAACATATTTGTTTGATCTTATATCACATACACTTCTTCAAATTAAGGTTATCTACCATATTAGGTTCTAATCACAGGTTTATTACACAATTTAAACCCGTTTTCGCTCGTATGCTTATTTTGACCCGTTAAGGATACTTAAGCAGTTTAAAGCTTGAAATCGCTTTCATTCATTTCTAGCATCTTATTTCTACATTTCTTATCAAGTAATCTTCCACCACAACTATATGTGCGTTGGATTTAATGTGGATATTTATATGTTCCGAGTTTTACCCCTCGGATTATCATTTTACGGCAAAGACACATATAAAGTCTTTTGACCAAAGAATTACCTCTTTTGCTTTTTGTACTTATTCTAAGTATCTATTTGCTTGTAACACTCATTTCCAAACAACCTTTAAGGGTCGTTAGCTCGATTTAGTTCACAATGGCGTTTTGGTCAATTTTAGTCTTTCTTTTACGACGAGGGACTTTTAAATACTTGTTTGACTTAAAATCCGACCCTTTTAACTTTGATTTTGTTTAGAAACCATTATGTTTCTAAAACACCATGTTTATGACTCAAATTATTTGGTTTACCTAAAAGATAACCGAATATTCATTTTGACCTTGTTTAACACTTATAGAATCTCGAGTTCTAAACAATGAGCTAAATCATTATACATACCTGACTCGGATCATTATATTGACCATTTTTTTATACCTTGCTTTAATACTCGCTACTTAATAACGATACAAGTTATCCTTCCGTATTTACTCCTGTGAACACACAACTCGACAATATTCATTAGTCGATATTTTCAAATGGTGATATTTTCACCATTCGACCCGTTTGGTCTAAGTGACCGTTTATCTTTGAGAGATGTTATTTAGTACCATCTCGTCTACAAGACTCGCTTCGGTTTATACCGTATAGCCTTTTTACTTATCAATTATTTCTTAACATTTTTTTTTTGCCTACTATGGCTTACATCATAATTGTCTTTTTCGTAATTAACCCGACTAAAGGATATTCTAAAATACATGACTAGTGTAAGATATACTTACCTTGCATCCGAATTATTCTTTTCCTCCATTCTTGATTTGTTTGACCCGCTTCCTTTCCCAAGCCTCCACCTAGCTCGTTAGGCGTCAAACTATTTTCAATCATTTACAAGGCGGTTAAATTAGTCATAAAAATAACGACTATTCCACCTCACTTATTTTCTATGCTAAAGCTACTATTCGACTTCATGATTAGTTAACTTAGCTAATCAAATTTAACTATTTTCAATCACATGGTTTACAATATTAAGTCTAAATCGACATGATGTTTAGAACCCTTATCACTTCATATTACGCATAATTGCCATATCATTCAAATACGCGTTTTCACTCTAATTTCAACACTTTAGTTCTCATTTAGGCATTTTAACAAACACCTAATGTGCATAATTTGTATTCTTCTTTTATCAAGTTTATGGTTAACTTTTAACCATATCTTCAACATCAAAATCATATCCTTATGTCTAGTGTTCATGAACTACATCTAGAACTTGCTTCATATCCTCAAATTTCATCAATTTTTACATTCTAATCTGAGTATTCATCATATTAACATAAAACCCACTTAGCACATAATAGGGTAATTATCAAATCCCTAGTTTTGACAACAATTCATCAAGTTTTCTACTAGGGTTTGTTTCGAAACAAAGATTTTATCACAATAACACTCATAGATTCAACATTTATTCCAGAATTTTGATTATGATTGTTCATCATAATCTCAAAGTATCACCAAATCATAAAATTCGACATACCTTGTAATCCCCATGACTAGGTGATCACGAATTTGTGTTCATGTATCTGATTTGAGCTAGTTCTGCCCTTCGATTTGGTGAAATTGAGATGAGCTAGGGTTTGAGCTCCTGGCCCTTCTTCTGATCGATTTCACACACACACCCACTAGTGTGTGTAGTGTTTTAATTAATTAAAATCAAGTTTTAAATCTTCCTCTTTTGGCCCCTCTAGTTTGTAACCTTATCATAAGGGTTATTATCCAAGTTTCCTTCTTTATTTTAAGGCACATATTTAACTAGGTTGATATTCCTAGTTATTTCGTGGGTTCGGGGAAGTTATAACCCGTTTTATTTTTAAGTCTCGTTAACTCGGGCCTTTCGTAACTTTATTTCCTCAAGCATTTATTTTCCTTTTTAATTAATATTAGGATTATTTGTTTAAGTCCTAATATTCACCGGGTTAATTTTACCATTAATGGTATTTTATCCGTCTTTTAATATTAACGTGGTTTGATTTCCAAACCCGTTTTTGGGGTGTTACAACTGTACCCAGATCTAGTACCAGCACCTGCACCCCCAATGAGCACAGAAAATGTGCAAGAACTCCGAACCTTTGGTGAGGAGATTTTAGAAGAGAGCGAAAGAATGAGGCAAATAGGAGAACAACTCGTCAGGAAGTATGACGAGCGTAATATGGAGTTCTGGATGAACCCATATCAGTGATGGTGATAGTAGTAATAATATATATATATATATATATATATATATATATATATATAATATGTGTGTATGAAAAAAGAATAATGATAATATATATGTTGTAGTATAGACCACTTCGTGGTTAGTGATGCATATTAGTATTGTATTTTATTCCAGTTGTATTGTAATAATTATAGATGCATACTATGAAATAGAGTAAGTCGCAATGTTCGACGATTTTGATCAATATGTGTTTGCCTTAAATATTATCTTATGATATTAATAATTGGCAAATGTTTAAAATTCAGATGGACAACGAAGTGAACCAGGAAAACCAGAGTAACAATAACCCGGATAACGATAACCCAAACAACAATAATAATGGAAACCAAGTGGATAACAGTGCCATCCAACACACAGTGGCACAAGGGATAATAGATACAATTCCATATATTATCAAAACGGTTAAGGAAGCAGATAATAAAAGTAACCGTGATAGTAAACGACCCACTGAACCTGAACACAACGTAAACAATGGACCCATACTTCAAGTGCCCATTCCCAAAAGAAGAAGAACCATGTCTTATGGTTGTTCTTATAAAGAATTCTGGTCTTGTAAACCAATGTAATTCTCGGGCAATGAAGGGGCCATTGCAGCTCTACGCTGGATAGAAAAGACTGAAGCAGTCTTAAAAATAAGCAAGTGTGCGGAAGAGGATAAGATAATGTTTGCTTCCAATTTGTTCAAGAATTCAGCACTAGAATGGTGGAACACTATCCTCCAGTCTAGGGGAAGTGATAGAGTTTACAATACGGAATGGGAGGAATTTAAGAACATGGTGGAAAGAAAATTCTGCCCTCCCAATGAAAAAGAACAGATAGAAAATAAGTTCTTAAACCTTAGAATGACTGGAGTGGATAGTAAGGGCTACACTACTACTTTCTTTGAGTACGCTAGAATAGTGCCAACCCTTGAATCACCTGAACCAGTATTAATCTCCCGTTATATCTGGGGATTAATCAGTGAAATTAGGCATGTAGTCAAGGCAGCTAGACCTCAAACTATAGAAGAAGCCGTAGAACTGGCAAATACCTTGACTGATGAATTAGTGCGTACACGAGAAGAGGATCAAAGGAGAAACCTAGCTCAAAAGCTTACCCAAGAATTCCGTTATGGAAATTCCAACCGTGGGAAAAATGTAAGTTCTACCTCTGCACCGTACTGCAAGGCTTGCAAGAAGAAGCATTGAGGAAGATGCTCCACTTACTACAATTTCTGCAAGATACCAGGACACAAGGAAGAAGATTGTAGGAAGAAACCAAATAATGGAATGTGCTTCAACTGTGGAGAAAAATGTCATATCAAGCCGAACTGTCCGAAACTAGCTCCAGCCATGAACAACAAGACTACTAAAAATGCTAGAGCATTTGTGCTGACTGCAAAAGAAGCAAAGATGATCCCGGATGTTATCGTCGGTACGTTTTTAGTTAATGATGTTTTTGCTAAAGTATTATTTGACTCTAGTGCAAACCAAAGTTTTATTAATACTTTATTTTGCAAACTAAACTCCCACAAGAATGTATAGTAGAGACATCAAATAGAGATACCATTAAGATTTCTGAGATCTTGCAGGAAGCAAGAATAGAATTTTTAAATCAAAAATTTTTTGCAAACCTTTACCCAATGAATCTGGCAGGATTTGATGTTGTATTAGGAATGGATTGGTTAATAGCCAATAAAGCCAGTATTTTAGGTGATCAAAAGTCAATCCAAGTAAATTCACCAAGGGGTGAAAAAATCACGATTAAAGGAGTTAAACCATCTAGATCTACGAAATTCATCTCTGTGATAAAAACAGCCAGTTATGTAAGAAAAGGATCATTAGTATATTTGATTTCTATAATCATTAATACTAAAGGAAAAGAACTGAAAGATATTCCAGTAGTATCCCAATTTTCAGATATATTTCCAGAAGAATTGCCAGGACTACCGCCAGACAGAGAAGTTGAATTCGGAATCCACCTGCTACCAGGAACAGCACCAATTGCCAAAGCCCCTTACCGTTTGGCACCTGCAGAAATGCAGGAACTGAAGAAACAATTAGACGAATTGTTGGAGAAAGGATTCATACAGCCAAGCACATCGCCATGGGGGGCACCAATTTTATTTGTTAAAAAGAAAGACGGGTCAATGCGAATGTGCATTGATTACCGTGAATTGAACAAAGTCATAATAAAAAATTGGTACCCATTACCAAGAATCGATGATCTGTTCGACCAGCTGCAAGGAGCTTGATTTTTCTCAAAAATCGACTTACGTTCAGGATATCATCAATTAAAGGTACAGGAAGAGGACATTCCTAAGACCACTTTCAGAACAAGGTATGGCCATTATGAATTTACTGTCATGCCATTTGGTCTAACCAATGCCCCAGCTGCATTTAGGGACATGATGAACCGAATATGTAAGCCATATTTGGATAAATTTATAATTGTCTTTATAGATGATATTCTCATCTACTCTAAAAGCAAAGAGGAACATGCAGCGCATCAGCATGCACTTCTAATTCTATTAAGGAAAGAAAAGCTTTATGCAAAATTCTCGAAATGTGAATTTTGGTTAGAACAGGTACAGTTCCTTGGACATCTAATCAATCATGAAGGAATTCATGTGGATCCAACAAAGATCGAGGCGATTACTAAATGGAAAACCCCTGAGTCACCAACCGAGGTTTGAAGTTTCTTAGGATTGGCCGGTTATTATAGAAGGTTTATTCGAGATTTTTCTAGAATAGTCATTCCCTTAACTAAGCTAACCTGTAAATCTATTAGTTTGAATGGGGACCAAAACAAGAAGAAGCCTTTAGAATCCTTAAGAAAAGATTGACCAAGGCACCCATACTAGCGTTACTAGAAGGAACTGAAGAATTTATAGTCTATTGTGACGCTTCTAAGTTAGGCTACGGATGTGTGTTAATGCAACGTCAAAAGGTTATAGCTTATGCCTCTAGACAACTTAAGAATCATGAAGAAAATTATTCAACCCATGATCTAGAATTAGGAGCTATAATTTTTGCCCTTAAGATTTGGAGACATTACCTATACGGTAGTAAGTTTACCATTTTCACCGACCATAAGAGTTTAAGGTATGTTTTCGGGCAAAAGGAGTTGAATATGAGACAAAGAAACTGGATGGAGATACTAAGCGATTATGATTGCAATATCCAGTATCATGCATGAAAGGCAAACATAGTAGCTGATGCTTTAAGTCGAAAGCATCATGAAAAACCAAAAAGAGTGCGTTCTCTTAAGTTAAACCTGCAGGTAGATTTAAATGAACAGATTAGAAAGGGACAGGAATCAGTAATCAAGGATGATACTAAAAAATTGAAAGGAATGATTAAGG
Source organism: Helianthus tuberosus (assembly GCA_030545235.1). NCBI lineage: Eukaryota > Viridiplantae > Streptophyta > Magnoliopsida > Asterales > Asteraceae > Helianthus > Helianthus tuberosus. The sequence goes on from CM060430.1 coordinate 67,134,289, forward strand.
AACTAGAACAAGGAACAAATGGAATTTGGAGATTTCATAAGAAAAGAATGTGGATACCTAAATTAGGAAACCTAGGCCACCGTATATTAGAAGAAGCCCATAAATCTAAGTATATGATGCATCCTGGAAGTGATAAGATGTATCAAGACTTAAGAAAGAATTTCTGGTGGATAGGAATGAAGAAAGATATAGCAGCTTATGTTTCTAAATATTTAACATGTTCACAAGTTAAAGTTGAACATCATAAACCCTTAGGTTTGTTTCAACAATTAGAAATGCCAGTTTGGAAATGGGAATATAACAATAGATTTTGTTACTAAATTACCCAAAACAAGAAAAGGTAATGATACAATCTGGGTGATTGTAGACAGGCTAACTAAGTCAGCACATTTCCTACCAATGCAAGAAACTTTCAGCATGGAACAATTAGCTAAATTGTATGTAAATGAAATAGTTTCATTACATGGAATTCCTTTATCAATTGTTTCTGATAGGGATAGCCGTTTTACCTCTCATTTTTTGACAAGTTTCCAAAAAGCAATGGGAACCAAGTTGAATCTAAGCACCGCTTATCATCCTCAAACGGACGGACAAAGTGAAAGGACAATTCAAACAATGGAGGACATGCTTAGAGCTTGTGTAATTGATTTCGGAGGTAATTGGGATGATCACTTACCATTGATGGAATTTTCTTATAATAACAGTTATCACACAAGTATCAATGCCGCACCATTCGAAGCATTTTACGGACGAAAGTGCCGAACTCCAGTCTGTTGGGCAGAAATTGGAGAAAAGCAACTATCCAGACCTGAGATAGTGCAAGAAACAACTGACAAGATCATTTAAGTTAAGGAACGATTGAAAGCAGCACGCGATCGACAGAAGAGTTATGCAGATAACAGACGAAAGCCATTGGAATTTCAGGTAGGAGACAAAGTGTTATTGAAAGTCTCTCCTTGGAAAGGAGTGGTAAGATTTATCAAAAGAGGAAAGCTAAGCCCAGGTATGTTGGACCTTTTAAAATTATTAGAAGAATAGGACCTGTAGCCTATCAGCTGCAACTGCCAGAGGAAATGGCGGGAATACATGATATATTTCATGTATCTAATCTCAAGAAATGCTTAGCTGATGAATCACTGGTAGTACCTCTTAAGGATATAGAGGTAAGTGAAAAGCTTAAATTTGTAGAGAAGCCTCTACAGATTGAAGACAGAAAGGTCAATAATCTCAAGCACAAGAGACTAGTTCTGGTCAAAGTAAAATGGGACTCCAAGAGAGGACCAGAATACACATGGGAGCTTAAATTGGAAATGCAAAGGAAATATCCACACTTGTTCCAGTATATCTCGAGGACGAGCTCTAAAACAAGGTGGGGAGGATATAACAACCCTCCAAAATATTTTTGACACCCTTAATATGTTTAAAATGTCCCTATACGTCCTAAAATACACCCCGAATAAGAAAACGGGCCCCGAATACCTTTATTTTTATTAAATTTAATTAAAAACCAAGTTTTTAGGGTTGTCGCGAGCCGCGTAAGACCACCCGTAGGTCTACGCGGGGCGCGAGCGAGAGGCCAACCAACAAAAACCTAGGCCGCCACGTGGCAGGACACCCAGAGAAGCTAGGCTCGGTGATTCGACAAAGCTAGGCCCTACAGACCTACGTCGCGGGCCGCGTAGCCCTTGGCTACAACCTTCGCGGGCCGCGAGGAACCTGAAATTAGGCCCTATAAATTGAGGGCATCGGCAGTTCATTCCGATCGCTCACAATTTCTTTCTCTCTCGAATTTCATAAGTGTAGAAGCTATATTCAGGTAGTATACCCCCTAAATAACGAAGTTCTGCCTCGTTATAAGTATCATAACCCCCGGTTACGTATTAGATACGTTGCCCGATTGATCCAGGGTTCCGTAACGGCTGTCAAGGTTCTGCCCGACGTAGTCGTTGGAATGTCGTCTCGGGGAGGGTATTACTAATGTAAATATTGGGTTATTATACTAACGCGTGTGCATTTGTGTAATTAATAGATAATCACCAGGAAATCTTAAAGGAAAATCCTAAGACAGCAATGTGAGTAATCATCCTTTTTGCAAATTATTTTTATAAAACCTCATACGATTAACATTATATTAAATAGTGATTGAGTATTTGTATTCTACAATTATCGTCGGTATGTTGGGGTTTTGTATACAAAATTTGTTACAACATTGTGAGTAGTAACATGAGCACAAGTCGGGTTGACAGTACCGTGGGTGGTAATTAAAGTAGATGGAAACAAATGTAATTGCGCGACCGCCCTCAATGCTGTAGACTGATAAAACCTGTTCTGATTAAACTGGGATTCACTCACCAGTATTTCCCACTGAAAAAATGTTTTTAAACGCGTTTCAGGTAACAAGATGTGAAAGCCAAATAGAAGCCAGCTGGACAGCAATGAAGACTTGGAAAAGTGACAATAAAAAGTTACCTAAATAAAGAGATGTTTTATTTAAATAAAATAGGGTTTATCCCTATGAAAATGTGTGTACTTGAAACTTGGAAATTTCCCTTGTGTTTAATATTACTAAAGTGTGGTATTTTACTCTGATAAAATATTTCCTAACTACGGTCTTGATGTAAATTCCGCTGCCAAAATGATAAACACCGATACCACCACAAATGGCCGCGGCCGCCCGTTCCCGGGTTGTTAGGGGACAGGGGTTGCGACAATATATATATATATATATACTAGTCATTTACCCGCGCGATGCGGCGGGGGTGGGAATTTACAATAGGATACTCGTTTACCGTTAGTTTATCAGTCGTCTCGTGATATATTGTATAGTACTCAAGTTAGTTTTCTTATTTGTGATATGTTGGCACTCGTTTTTCTATTAGTTTATTGATTCTTTGGCGATATATACTTTTGTTAGTTTATTTAGATGTTAGTTTATCAATCTTTCCATCAAATCAATCATAAGTACATATGCTAAACATTATAATTTTGCTAACAAAATTAGGGATTTTTACATATATCCCCTTACTAAAAGGCTTTATTACATATTTACCCAACTTTTAAAATCAATTACATATTTCCCTTTTTTTTAAGAAATTACTCATTTACACTTTTGCAATTCCTTTTTCTAATTCCTTCCTCCTACGAGCCAACCCTAAAATGTTGAGCATATCCTTTCTGCAATATCCATCTCAAATTCCTTAATAATCGCGACCAAATCATCTATTGTGTCAAATCATCATTCAAGCCCTTCGATTCTGAAGCAAAATTGACTTCAATTTCTTCAAGAACACGCAAAACTACTACTCACGGTCAAGTTCCGTATGTCGTTTCATGTTACGAATCATTTGAATCTTCAAATCCAATATATATAGCTGATCCAGAATCGTTTTTGCACAATAAAAGCGAATTTTATATGGTTAGTTATAGACTACTGTTATATGTGGTAATTTTAGGATCTGGTGTGGGTGATTATTTGTATAAATAGGAACATGGTATTTTACATTTAATTGTTTGAGGTCAAGTTATTCTACAAAGGCTTCTAATTGTAAGAAGTGTAAGAAGGATTTATAGAGTGACAAGTGTTCAATAACCTAAAACTAAACCCACTATATCACCACCAAAAACCTAAACACTCACCCCCACCCCACCCCACCACCAACCCAAAACCTAACCCCCCCCCCCCCCAGGGGAAAAAAAAAACTATAACTCACCAAAAAAACCCCCAAAAAACCTAACCCCCCACCCCACCCCCCAAAAACCTAAAAAAAACCCTAACCCACCCCCCAAAAACCTACAAAAACCTAAAAAAATCTACCCCCCCCCCCCACCCCACCCCTAAAAACCTAAAAAAAACTAAACACCCACCCCCTCGGCAATAAAAAAAAAAATTTTGTGGGTGGGTGATGTGGGGGGTTTAGGTTTTTGGTGGTGGTTGATGTTTAAGGTTTTTTTTTTTTTTGTAGTGGGTTTTTTTGTGTAGTGGGTTTTTTTAGGTTATTGGACATTTGTCACTCTATAAATCCTTCTTACACTTCTTACAATTAGGATCTTTGTATTTGATCCTAATCCTAATTGTTTGATTCATTGTTGATACCTTGTTTGCTTTTATGTGGCATTAGTATTTTAATCATGTTGGGAAGATACTGACTGTCGGAGATATGAGTAATGCTAGTGATAAGGAAAACAATCTATTGATCAATTTAATGTGAGTATATATACCACCAGGAAGAACAAATTATTGAAGCTTTATGCACCTTTCTTTCATTAGTACTTTTAATACACCTTTGTGTAACTTGTAATGTCAATTAAGTGGAGAAAGTGAAAAGCAAAATCAAGGATGTTGAAGTGATAAATATATGAAATGGAAACCTCACTCCTGGAATCAATCAACCTCATCATAACAATATCATATAAACTGTTAGGGGAGGATTTTCTAACAATTAGTGATCCTTATTCGTTATCCTAATTAATGATCCTTACTTCTGTAACAGATAGTGATCCTCAGGAGAGCTTCAGGATCAGGATCATGGATCACTTTAAGGATCCTCATACTGACGATTGTTTGTTTGCATCTCGTATCATTTTGCAGGAATAATAAGCTTGACTTGGTCTTGGCAACGTTACCATGGAATATTCCACGGGTATTTCGCATACGTTTGAATAGAAATGGACGTTGTGGAGAACGTGGGAGCATGGCACAAAAGTCGGACAGTTTGTTAGCTAGTTATTTTGTTATTTTAAAGGGGTAACGAGCTAGTTAGAAAACACTTAGTCAATTCTCAGTTACACACACACTCGTACAAACGCTCATACCAGCTCTCGTTCAAACACTTAGCAATTTCATACACCTTTTACACGTTACATTCTAGTGATCCTTGTACCTAGCTCGTTACTATCCGAAGTTGTAAACATTTATTGATTTATTTGAGCTTGGTGATCGGTAGTTTCCATCACCCGGGGTTTTTTGTGCCGGAGATCAACTCTTGATCAAGGGCTTTTTCCCCGTATAAATCCTTGTGTTATTTGTGCAATTTAAATTGAAGTGATCCTCATCACTGTTACACATTTAAAGCATCATTCCCCGTGACAAAGAGTTTGGTTGTATTATTCTCATCAGATTTTTTGACCAAAACAGTTTGGCGCCCACCGTGGGGCAATTGGTGCTTCATTCCTAAGAAATCCTCATTTTTGTGATCATTTCGGTTCGATACGATCAAGCAGATGGCTTCATCATCAAAGAACACCTCTACTGCAATGTCTGCGGTCAATTCATCTCAGGGCATTCCACCTTTGCCTCCACCACCTTCTGGACCTCAGAAAAACACCGAGAAGAAACCTACTCCAATTTTCTCCAAACCTCTAACTTCTTCTGCTTCATATACTCCTACTACTAGTGATTTGTTTACTTTGATTTTGCAGATGAAGGAGCATATTCAGCAGCAGGACAAGACCAACGAAAAGATCCTTAGAGAAATCGGAGACATCAAGAAACAAAAGAAATCAGCAGAGGATCATTCCCCACTAATGCCGAGATCTTTGAATTTTGATACTCCGGTTATAACTTCTCAGCCTTCAGCGGTTCCAGACATTCAATATGTTGGAGGACCAAAAGGAGTGCATTATGGGTCATCAGCAATGACTCAGGCTTCAGGGTTACACCTTCAACCATCAGGATCCCTTCCTCAGCATTTAGGACCCTTCGCAAGTTCAGGAGGATACTCAGGAGCACAGCATATTCAAGGATACTGGCCGTTTCAGGGATCCTCCCAGTTTCAGGGATCCTCCCAAGTTCAAGGATCCTCCCAGGTTCAAGGATCCTCCTACGTTCAAGGATCCTCCCAGGTTCAAGGATCCTCCCAGGTTCAAGGATCCTCCCAGTTTCTAGGATCATCCTATATCCCAGGATCCTCCCAGGTTCAAGGATCCTCCTATGTTCAAGGATCCTCCCAGGTTCAAGGATCCTCTCAGGTTCAAGGATCCTCCTATATTCCAGGATCCTCCCAGGTCCAAGGATACTCACAGTTCCAAGGATCCTTAAGGAGTTTACAATCAGGAAATTCCGACGTCCATCAGGGAGATTTCATTCCGATGCAAACCATTGCTTCTACTGGTCCATCGCTCATTCCAGAGCACCAACAATATGGATTTACATCCGTTCTTCCTAACTTGAATACAACGGGAGGTAATACTTTTAATAACTCCTATTCTACTAACCATGGCCTTATGCAGGATCCAGGTATCAATCATGCCATGGCTAGAGAATTGCAAAAGCTAAAGGATATGATATCAAGTGTTCCCGGAGTGGTCAAACCTATCCCGGAGATTGCAGATGGGAGCCACAAGATATCTCATTTTGCACCACCAATCTGTGATGCTGAAATACCCAAGAGGTTCCACGTGCCTACCATGAAGTTGTATGATGGCTCAACAGATCCTGAAGAGCACATAGCACAATACAGGGAAAGAATGGAAATCAATCCAATCCCAAAAAGGTTAAAGGAAGCATGCTTGTGCAAAGGATTCGGATCCACCCTTACTGGATCAGCTCTCAAGTGGCTGCTAAGTCTTCCTCCTTACTCTATTACCTCGTTTGCTAATCTAGTTAATTTGTTTAATAATCAATTCTCATGCAGTAGGAAATTTGAACGGTTAACTAGTGATTTGTATAGGATAACTCAGGGTCATAATGAATCATTAAGGGATTACATTACCAAATTCAGTAAAGAATCCTTAGACATTCCCAACTTGGATATAGCCACGGCTGTTGAGGCCTTTAAAATGGGATTGCTTAGGGATTCATTATTTTATGATGATCTTGTTATGACACCATGCAGGAATATAGATGAGGTGAGAACTCGGGCCCTTAGGTTCATCCGGTTAGAGGATGACAAAAGGATCCAGGAGAGGTTAACAGGATCCTCAAAGCAAGACAAGCAAGGATCCTCATTCAAGAACAAGTTCAGATCCTATAATAAATCTGATAACCAGAATGTGCATGCTGTTGAACAAGAGGAGGATGATGAGGATTATCCTCCAATTTCTGAATATTGTTTTTGTGTAGATAACAATGAACTAATCCTTGCGATGCAGAACCTAGGTGATAAAGCTAGATGGCCGAGAAAAAATGATAGGCCAGCTGCAACTAAGGATAAATCAAAGTGGTGTGCATACCATGAAGATTTTGGGCATCTCACAGAGGAATGCATTGCACTGAGAAAGGAAATTGGATACTTGTTGAGCAAGGGGCATCTAAAAGAATTGTTGGGAAGGAAAAAGTCAAGGACTCAGGATCCTGAGAGGATCCCTGAGAAGGCTCCAGCCCCTCCAGCAGATGCACAAGTGATAAACTTTATTTCTGGAGGATCAGACATTTGTGGCACATCCTTCTCAGCAGCTAAAAGGCATACAAAGGAAACTAAAATGGATAATGGAGAAAGACCTGTTCGAACATCAAGTGTCTCCGAAGGAAAAGTCATAACCTTTGATGAGAATGATCATGTTGATATCCAGGATCCTCATCACGATGGTTTAGTTATTACTCTTTTTATTTCTAACCATTTTGTCCGCAGGATCCTTATAGACGGATGGAGCTCAGTGAACATTATCCAGCTTGATGTTCTAAAGAAGATGGGTATTCCTGAATCGGACATCATACCAAGATCCTCCGTGCTCGTGGGATTTAGTGGCGAAACTAAGAATACCCTGGGGGACATTAAACTCCCAATATACATTGAAGGCCTACACTCTTATCAAAAATTTTGTGTTATTGACTGTTTATCTTGTTGTAATGTTATTCTTGGCAGGCCTTGGATACACGATATGAAAGCAGTCCCATCTACCTACCATCAATGTGTGAAGCTCCCTAGTCCTTGGGGAATAGTCAAGATTGATAGTGATCAGCAGGAGGCTAAGAACTGCTACACTTCATCAATGAAACCAGCATCAAAGTCTAGGGAGCAATAGCAATCAAAGTATCCTCCGAGGGACGTCTTGGAGGCAACAGAACAGGATATAGTGGAAATCCTTATGGATCCTAGTGATCCTGAATCTATAGTCTATATTGGATCAGGGATCCTTGGCGAGACGAAGGAAAACCTTATATCCTTCCTCAAAAGGAGAAAGACTACCTTTGCATGGAAACACGAAGACATGACAGGCATATCTAAAGATGTGATCACTCACAAACTTGGCATCGATAGGTCCTTCAAACCAATTCATCAAAGGAGAAGGAAATTTGCACCAGAAAGAAACGTCATTATCCAGGAGGAGGTACAAAAATTACTCCGAGCAGGTATGATTAGAGAGGTCAAATATCCAAGATGGTTGGCCAATGTGGTTGTTGTTCAAAAGAAAAACGGAAAGTGGAGGGTATGTGTCGATTTTACCGATTTAAATAAGGCATGTCCCAAGGATCCTTTCCCTTTACCCCACATTGACTCCATGGTGGATGCAACTGCGGGTCATGAACTGTTAACTTTTATGGATGCTTCATCTGGATTTCAACAAATCCAAATGGAACCATCCGATCAAGAGGATACAGCCTTCATGACTCCAACTGGTATATATTGCTATATTGCTATGCCGTTCGGACTAAGAAATGCAGGTGCAACGTATCAAAGGCTGGTGAATATGATGTTCAAGGATCAAATCGGACAAACTATGGAAGTTTACATAGATGATATGGTGGTAAAATCCATAAAAGCTGAGGATCACCTAAAGGACTTGGAGGAAGCATTTGATATCCTTGACAAATATAATATGAAGCTTAATCCTTCAAAATGTCACTTTGGTGTTAAAGCAGGTAAATTCTTAGGATACATGGTGACCAAGAGAGGCATTGAAGCTAGCCCGGAACAAATCAAAGCCTTAGTGAATATCAAATCCCCGGCCAATGCTAAGGATGTCCAAAGGCCAACAGGCAGGATTGCAGCTTTGAACAGATTCATATCCAAATCCTCAGAGAAGTGCAAAGAATTCTATGATATCCTAAGGAAGAACAAGAAATTTGAGTGGACTGAGAGGCATGAAAATGCTTTAAAAGCTCTCAAAGATTACCTATCCTCAACCCCGTCTTTGATGAAACCGGAAAAAGGCGATGTGCTATCCTTATATCTTGCAGTATCCTCAAAAGCAGTAAGTGCGGTCCTTGTTAAGGATCATGAAGGTACACAACATCCTGTTTATTATGTAAGTAAAAGTTTACTTGATGCCGAATCCAGGTATTCACACCTTGAAAAGCTTATCCTTGCATTAATTATGGCATCTACTAAATTGAGACATTATTTTGAAACTCATGTTATTGTTGTTAAAACTAATTTCCCAATTAAGAATGTCCTCAGGAAACCAGAGATGTCAGGAAGGATGGCTAAGTGGGCAGTGAAGCTAAGTGCATATGATATAAGATATGAGCCTAGGACAGCCATCAAATCCCAAGCATTAGCTGGCTTTGTGGCTGATTTCAGTAGTGATTTACAAAAAGAAGCTGAGTTAGAAGTCCAGCAGCTAGAGGAAACCAAGGATCCTTGGATACTCCACACTGATGGATCCTCAAATGTCAAAGGCACAGGGCTCGGAATACTACTAAAATCGCCACAGGGGGACATAATACCCCACTCTATAGCTTGTGATTTCCAAACCACTAACAATGAGGCTGAATATGAAGCCTTGATTGCTGGTTTGCAAATTGCTAAGCATATGGGAATCAGGTATCTTGAGGTACATGTAGATTCTTTGTTAATTACAAACCACTTTAATGGATCCTACGCTGTTAAAGGTGAAAAGCTAACCAAATACTTAGAGATAGTCAAGAATTTGGCACTCTCTTTTGTTTTCTTCAGTTTGACGCAGGTACCAAGGGAAGAAAATACAGAAGCTGATGCATTGGCCAACTTAGGATCATCCTTAAAGATCCCGGAGGATATCAAAATCCCTATTATCCATATCCTGACCCCGGCTATAGAGGATCATGCGGCTATGGAGATAGGAAATGATTCTGCAATTATCCCTAGTGAGGATACCCAATCCCATTCAGGATCAGGATCATGGATCTCACCAATTATAAGATACTTACAACATGGAGAGATTCCTACAGGAGAAAACCCTAGGGCTTTCAAAATTAAGGTATCTCAATTCACAATTTTAAATAATATGCTGTATAGACGATCTCTTGCAGGACCATACTTGAGATGCATTGAGGCTCCTGAAATCCAAGAAGTTTTAAAAGACTTCCATGAAGGAGATTGTGGAAACCACACTGGGGGCAGGGCATTATTCTCAAGAATCCTGAGGACAGGATACTACTGGCCAACCATGAAAAGAGATGCTGTGGAGTATGCTAAGAGATGTGATCCTTGTCAGAGACACAGCAATATCCTTCATCAACCAGCTGAATTATTGCATCCTATATCCTCCTCTTGGCCATTTATGAGATGGGGTATGGATATAGTTGGTAAGCTCCCTAAGGCACCTGGTGGAAAAGTATTCATGTTAGCTATGACTGATTACTTCTCCAAGTGGATAGAGGCTGAAGCTTTTGCCCAAGTCAGAGAAAAGGAAGTTATATCCTTCATTAAAAGAAATATTATAACTAGATTTGGAATTCCTTCTGAGATTATATGTGATAATGGTTCCCAATTTATTGGGGGCAGAACCACTAACTTTTGTGACAGCTGGGGGATTAAGATGATAACATCAACACCAGTCCACCCACAAGCTAATGGTCAGGCGGAATCATCCAACAAGATCATCATCAACAATTTGAAGAAGAAGCTTGGATCCAAGAAGGGGAAATGGGCAGAAGAACTACCCTATGTGCTTTGGGCTGATAGGACAACCCCTAAGAATGCAACTGGTCAAACACCATTCTCTTTGGTATTTGGGGCAGAATCAGTGATCCCAACAGAAATGGTGGTTCCAACTGCTAGAACAAGTACCCGTGATCCTGAGGAGAATGATGAGAACTTGGTTCAAGACCTGGATACTATTGAAGAAATCAGGGATATGGCTAGGATAAGGATGGCCAGTTATCAGCAAAGAATGGCTGGTGCTTACAACAAAAACGTCAGGATCAGGAGGTTTCAAGTTGGAGATATGGTATTAAGGAAAGCATTTCAGAATACCACCAATCCTGCTGATGGAAAATTGGCTCCAAAATGGGAAGGCCCTTATTTGATTGAAGCTGAAGCAGGAAAGGGGGCATATAGATTGCTAACCATGGAAGGTGATTTGCTACCAAGAGCTTGGAATGTTGTCCACTTGAAGAAATATTTCATGTGAGTAGGATCCTCATGGCACAGATGATCCTCACCTCAGGAGTATCCTTGAATGATCCTCAAAGTATCGATGATCCTTACTTTGGTAATATCCTAATCCTAAACTATTTCATTCCTTTATTTTCTCACATAAGGATAAGGATCATGTATCCTTCATCCATCTCTCATGTGATTTTAAGTTTTGAAAGTTCAGGTATCTTTAGCAAAGTGTTGGTTATCTACAGAAGCAATCCGTTCCTTGGGTTTAACCCCAGTTATTTGGGCTTGACCCAAGTTCCACCTGTAGCGCATGATGATCCTGGTATAGTTCAAGGCAGTGGGACCAGTACTCGTTTTAGGGGCTGATAATTCCATTGTACTGGCTATACCTAGGATCCTACGTATAATGGTAGACGTACCATACATCCGTTCCTAAGGTTTCTAGCGTTTTCACGTTAGCTAAGGTTTTGGCATTTTCATGTCACTAAGTTTGGATAGTCGCCAGTTAGGGCCATACTCCAGTTTACATACGATCCTTGGGCTTGTCCCCAGTTATCCTTGGGCTTGTCCCCAGTTATCCTTGGGCTTGTCCCCAGTTATCCTTGGGCTTGCCCCTAGTTGCTAACTCTTTTCTTATAATTGGCTTAGTCCCAAGTTATGCTCTATTTCAGGTTCTTAAAGATAGGCAACTAGGGATCCTTGATCCTTACTCCTTTCTAAGGTTTATCTTATAGTTATCCTTATTATGGTTAGGATCCTAATTTGGATCCTCAGGTATGATCCTTAACTATTATTAATTATATTCATTATTTATTTGAATAACCCTTGAAATTTGACAACTGAACTTGTGATTTTTAAACTATATCACTTTTTGGAACTTATCAGTTATGGGATATGTGATTCTTGATCATATCCTAAACTCTTTGGATATTTTTTTTAATTTTTCAAGGATTGATAAGTATAAATGGAATGAACATTACAACAATTGGAAAGCAAGATATTAAAAAGGATAACAACACAAGATAAGCGACAAAAGGTTAAGATTTTATTTATTAACAAAGGATTAACCCTTAAAAGGTTGTCAAAATTACCTACCCCGAGCATCTACCAGCAAAACGTGGCCCGTCCGCTGGGGTAGGTAAAGGGTGTCCATGATAATAAGTTCAAAAGTAGTGCAGGAATATAAAGGCGGCAGGATCACAAGGGCTTCATCCCCCAAACAGAGGATCCCTCCACCAATTGCAATCCTGCCTATTGTCCAAAGGATCATACATGATCCTTAATTCTAAAAGCTATTGTTCAGTACAGACCATCATTGTTTAAAACATCACAACCACAAAAAACTACCACCAAATTTAAAAAATTGGGCTCCGGCTACGTCTAGAAATGTCCATCATTGCCCAATCAAGCAGCCTAAACCTTTGCTGCATCACCACCTCCGGCTCCACTTGCTTCACCAGCTTCACCCTTGCTTCCAGCCTCAATTGTTAGGATCTCTTCAGCCTCCTCTTCATCACCCAATTCAGCCATCCTTGCCTTCCATTCTTCAATATCCCAGCTGCTTTTGTCGAAGGCAGGATCCTGAGCTTCCAAGGTCATTTGCAGTTTGGTTTTGTACATTGCTATGGCGGCAGAGACTTTGGCATCATCTGTGATCTCCTGCTTTTCATAGTCAAAATTAATCAGCACCTTGGCCATCTCCTGTTTGGCATCCCGGACTTCCTTCTGAAGATCAGCAATTGCAAGGTCCTTAAGCACTGCAACCTGCTGGAGGTCGGCAATCTTCTTATCCTGATCCTCAACGTGGCCAACATAATCCTCGATCTCAGAGAATTTCTGCAAAAAAAGATAAAGGATAAGGTCAAGATTAAGTGATCCTCAAATCAGCAGGATATATCAGCAGGATATATCAACAGGATATACAAGCAGAGACAGTGATCCTTACCTCATTGAAGTACTCGAGGAATTAGTGGCGGATTAGAGGCAGACCCTGCAAATCCTCAGCCTCGGAGGTCTTTCTCTTCTTGATTCCCTTTCCTTTGAGGGGTGCCTTGGGGATTGAGGCTGTCGGGCTGGCAAGAACCTTTCTTTTGGAGGATTTGACAGTGGTGAGATCGGTGACACTGAACCTTGAAGCAGCTTTGGCAGATTTTCCAGCACCTACATAACCAAAACAAGATAAGTATCTTCACTTAACTTATATTTCACTATTTATATAAATTTTTAAACAAAGATACTTACTTGACATCGTGACAGAGCCTGAGGATACCTCCTGAGAGTCTTGGGTTGTTGTCTTGAAAGTTCTAGTTTCAGGATCGAGTTTCCAGAAAGCAGCAAGCCTTTCCCTGGTTGCGGATGTTGTGATGAGATGCGAAACAGAGATAGCTGCATGACACAAGACAAAAGGGGTTAGTGATCCTATCACATAAACAAGACTATCTGGTGATCCTTCTCATGATCCTCCGGCCTACCATGGGTGGACCATGTCCTTGGTAGATCCTTTCCGTTTAGAATGGAATCCCTCCTGACAAAGAAGAAGCGACGTTTCCAATCTTTGTCGTTCTTGGTGACTTTAAGAAGGGGATGTTCTGCACCGGGTTTTCGTTTGAACAAATAACGATGGGAACCAAAGGTAGTAAGATCATACAGTTCCGCCAATTCCAACATTCCTAAATCAACGCCTTCCTGCTCGATGATCCTCTCTAGGGTATATAAAACCCTCCAAATCATCGGCATGGCTTGGATGTAAGATATGCCAGTAAGGGAAAAGAAGGATTGTGTGAATTCTGGGAAAGGATAGGTGTACCCTATAGCGAATGGAGTAGCTGGAAAGGCAACCCATGTTTCAGAAACATAGTCGCTAAGAACAGTGGGATCAAAGGGTTTGAAAAAGGCACTCGCCGGAAAACAGTGACGGATTTTATCTACTTGTGCATCGTTAAAACAACACCTCTCATTCGCTGAGTCTTTGATGATCTTTTGACTCTTCAAAGGGCTATCCTTCTTGTGATCCTTGCCCGGTGAACTTCGGAGCATCATTCTTAGAGCGATGGTGGTAAAGAAAGAAAAACAGAGTAAGAAAGGGAGAAAGAGAAGAAAGAGATACCTGATTGATCTTCGACTGAGAATATAAAGGGAGTTTCTTTCGAATTTGAATGCATATTGATCCTATCTATATCTCTATTTATAATTATGATTCTGCAGGGTTGTCACTTCCGTGATGTCATGATCGCAACGGCTAGTTCTATTTTAACGGCTATATATCCGTTAGTTAGTTGCGGATAAGATCAAGAAAATATAACTCGCTTATTTTACAAATTACTCCTTATATTTTGGGGGCAATTGTTAGGGGAGGATTTTCTAACAATTAGTGATCCTTATTCGTTATCCTAATTAATGATCCTTACTTCTGTAACAGATAGTGATCCTCAGGAGAGCTTCAGGATCAGGATCATGGATCACTTTAAGGATCCTCATACTGACGATTGTTTGTTTGCATCTCGTATCATTTTGCAGGAATAATAAGCTTGACTTGGTCTTGGCAACGTTACCATGGAATATTCCACGGGTATTTCGCATACGTTTGAATGGAAATGGACGTTGTGGAGAACGTGGGAGCATGGCACAAAAGTCGGACAGTTTGTTAGCTAGTTATTTTGTTATTTTAAAGGGGTAACGAGCTAGTTAGAAAACACTTAGTCAATTCTCAGTTACACACACACTCGTACAAACGCTCATACCAGCTCTCGTTCAAACACTTAGCAATTTCATACACCTTTTACACGTTACATTCTAGTGATCTTTGTACCTAGCTCGTTACTATCCGAAGTTGTAAACATTTATTGATTTATTTGAGCTTGGTGATCGGTAGTTTCCATCACCCGGGGTTTTTTGTGCCGGAGATCAACTCATGATCAAGGGCTTTTTCCCCGTATAAATCCTTGTGTTATTCGTGCAATTTACATTGAAGTGATCCTCATCACTGTTACACATTTAAAGCATCATTCCCCGTGACAAAGAGTTTGGTTGTATTATTCTCATCAGATTTTTTGACCAAAACATAAACTAACACAAAAATATACAAATCTAACAATCTATTCTAAGTAACTCCTTTGCAGCGCTGTCTTCTTCAGCAATAGAACCAGCCTTGGTTAAACTCGCCTTGGAATGATTTTGTTCTACTTGTTATCCCTAGCAGCGTCTACCTGCCAAGTCTAACACCCGCAAACATGTAACGCTTGAATCATAACATGGTGTATCAATTTCCTAGCAGAAAAGTATTAAAAACTACCAGAAATAACAATTTAACTTGATAGCTATACCTTGAACTTGTTCTATAGGCCATGTTAGCGTCAACGTTAATTGTCCAGATCCCACATTCCAAATCTGTACATGGTTAATAAAAAAATATACCGATGAAATGGAGCGTATTCCTGATTATCGTTTGAGGAAAGAATCATCTCGTCATCAAACGGTACGTTCTGTTTCCCCGTTCTGATTGAGTGGTTACATCGTTTCTGATTGACTGAAGATGTTCTTCAAGGTAAGTCTCATGGTCAAAAGGGAGGAGCATATCGAAGCGTTCAGACGGAAACTTCACCAAATCTTGAGTTTCAAACTGTTAATGGAATCAAATTGATTCAATCAATTAGAGTGAGCCTAGGAAAAGAATGTGTGTGTGTACGCGTGTGTGTGTTTTGGAGGCATATAGGCAGGCTCACCTCCTGTTGTTCGGTTAGCTGGTTAACGGCAATGTACCGATGAGGTTCTACCATCAATGCCTTAAATTGCAGTTTAACATCAAGAACAATGTCGGGTTTTTGTTCGTTTCTAGGATCGAGGTACAAAAACGTTCCATTTAATGCTTGTGCGCTTTTTACAATTTCAACCAGCACACTGCCACACTACCAGACAAGCCACAAAAAAGCACCCACCCTGAAAGTTGCTCTCAAACACACACTACGTAGAAGCCTCTCCCCAAGCGGTGAACCAGCTAAACACCAAAATCCACCCACACCATGATACAACCAGTCTGAACCCCAAGATTCAGCTCCCACCCCACGGAAATACCACTACCCTGACTTGCTGAATTACTCCCACCAGCCTGTACACTAACCACATCTACAATCCATTAAATTTACCATATCATCTCTTGTTACTGAAGGCTCAGAAGAAATAGGCATGATTGTCAATGAAACTGAATCATAAGCAAACATATTCTTCTTAGCTTCTATCTGCCTAACCAAAGAAAATCATTATGATACAACAATCACAGCTATCCCGGAGTCTATGAACAACTTTATTAGTATGTAAACAAAGATGACTTTTTAAAACATGCTATATAGTTGACCAGCAGTCCATGGTAGACCATATCTTCGTATTTCTTTTACATAAAAGAGTTAAGGCAATATTGTGGCATTGTAAATTTCAATTTCAGAACACTATCAATTACAATATTGTAAATTCATAAGGCACATGAACACAGCTGACCAGCTTACAGATTTACAGGTAAAGACATTAACTTCAATCAAGATACAATCACACCTGTTTATGACGATTCAAAGAATCAGGATTACAGATCGGTCTTCCAATAGCATAGAAACAATCTGACAAAACCCACAGGTAAAATGTCAGGAAATCCATCAGATTACACAAAAAGCTTAACACTTTACAAAAATCTTGAATCTTGAATTCAAGAATACTTGAATCTTGAAATACCCACATGAAAAATGTCAAGAAATCCATCAAATTTCACAAAAAGCTTAATAATTTACAAAAAACGCAAAATACCCACATGAAGAATGTCAAGAAACCCATCAAATTACCCATAAAGCTTAAAAGTTAACCTAAGGGGTGATATGAGGTCTACGAACATACAAGATACCGGATCTGAAAAATACAAAAACATCATTTTACGGATCTGAAAAATACAAAAAAAAACCCTAGATCTACAAAAGTACCAAATACATACTGTCACACCCCGACCACGTAGAACATACAAAACGTGGCGGAAATGTCGGGGAGTGTTGTAACAGAATTAATTGTTTCAAATCCATGGCAATTGAAGTTTCGTTTTATTGATTAAAAGTGTTACAATGTCTTAACAAACAAAGAAATACAACATAATTAACTAGTCTTGCATCTTTTATTGTCACTAAAGCCCAAGTCTGCCTATGTGTATCTTGATCATCTTATGCAACAGCTCCTGAAAAACACATGTGAAAATAGGTACGTCAGCATAAAAATGCCTGTGAGATACATAGGTTTTGTGAAAATAGGTTTCATGACTTATGTTTGAGAAAATGTTTAGTCATGAACCTTGTAATTTGCTTTGTCTTGTAAATCATTTGAAAAACGATAAGATCAGATGATATGTATAAATAAATGTCAGGTTAAATGAATAACCATGTAAAAAATGTGTTTGTATAAGATAAGTTGTTTGTAAATCAATGTCTTGTGAAAAGTATGATATTTGTATAAAATGTTATATGTCTCAAACTGAAATGATTCAAATAACGCTACGATATGTAATACCATACAAACACTTATATATAGGAAGTACCAGCGGCGTATCCACCATGCTTGTATCATATTACACACGCCTCGTTATTCAAATCACTTACTCAAACCAAACCATCAAGATGTAATGTTTAACAATTGTAGAAATGTTTATGTATGGTCAAATACGGTTCACACGGTTCACAGATACAAACGGTTCACAGATACAAACGGTTCACAGATACAAACGGTTCACAAATACAAACGGTTCACAGATACAAACGGTTCACAGATACAAACGGTTCACAGATACAAAAGGTTCACAGATACAAACGGTTCACATATACAAACGGTTCACAGATACAAACGGTTCACAAATACAAACGGTTCACAGATACAAACGGTTCACAGATACAAACGGTTCACATAGTCAAATGTTTATAAACGGTTCAAATGTAATATAATGTGTTCATATGCTGGATGAGTATATGCAACGAATTGTAATGTAAAACAATGTACTAAATATGCACTAAATGGACATACATAGCATAAAATGTATTGAAATCATGTACTATAAATGTACTAATGAACATAGCAAGTATATGATGTGAAAACAGGATAGCATGAAAGTAATAAGTAGGCACATGTGTTTCACCCCAAAACAGTTTGGAAAACAGTAAAAGAGGGGTCTATCTACTCACTTGAGATTGCTTAGTAGTCCTTGAGTAACAACCAAACAATGCTAGAGATCGCGGATATCAAACGGCACCTAATATAGGTAACTATGTTAATAAACCGGACCTAAATCGGAGGATTTAGATAGAATGAGGGTTCGTAAACCAAACGAGTATAGAGACTCGTGTCATATGGTTTAACAAAGCCTACATACTAAATGAAACCTAACCTAAGTGCTTTTGACCCATCGCGACCCATTAAGGTAGCTTATGCTACTTTAATGCATCGTGCGCGTGAAACGCGTTCGGACCGCCTAACTAGCCCTATGACAAGTGTTATATGCCTAAACATGTTACATAAACAGTTATGTGACAAAAGTTTAGGTTACATATGCTTAATTACCAATTATACATGAAAAGGGTATTCTGGTAATTTACCTAAGGCATATAAACTACCTATCATACAACTACTCAAACGTTGTGACCATAGGGTATAACCTCGGAAGGTTATTCCCTATATGTTATGGTCACCTAATGTATTTGGCCGGATCCTAATGATCGACCAAATGGGTTGGGTTCGAAGGCATAAGCGATTTATTAGATCGCTTACCCTACGACCCTAGACAACGTGGTAATCAGTAGGCATAGTCCCAAGGGACTATGACCATCGTGATTACAATCACGTTGCGAAGTTCAAACGAACTTCGCATTGACCATAAACTGGTCAACGCATTCAGACTCGAAAAGCAATAAAAGAACGAAAGAATACTTACGAAGGGTCCCTGAATGCTAATCCCGATCCAAGTAGCTCAGGTATGAAACAAAGGTTTCAACTTAGAGCTTCTCAAATCAGAATTCTTGTGGGTTTTGAAGCAAATGGGGGTGGGGTATTTATAGGATTCGTAGAGCCGTTAAGATCGTTCCTCGTTAACCGTGAATTAATCTCAACCCTCCACCTCAAAACCCTGGTTTTAGAAAACCATTTGAGCCCATGGTATTGCCCAAAACCATGTGCGAAAGTGGAATGGACCCGATTCGATGTTTCTGCAAAGTTTCTGTCCAGACAAGGTAGTCGTGTAGCACCACTGGTAAAGGCCTTAGTGCTCGCGCTACGCCACTGCCTACCAGTTTCAGCAAAGTTTCAAAAATGGCAGAAATGGTCCCTGCAGCCCGTTTAAGCTATTTTCGATGCGTTTGAACCCCGTTAACCTCATTTCAAGGCTCTAAAATGAAGTTAAAGTATAGGGAACTCAAAACATGCTCAAAAATATCTCGGATATCGGTTCGTTTGGTCGTACGATCGCGATGTTCGGTTAATTACGACGGAATGCGCATAAGCGCGAAAAACGATCCAAATGACGCGACGAATGGATTTTTCTTATGCCAAACACTAAAATAAAATGTTTTAGTGCTTACATAAATTTTTGGATGTCCGGATGTATTCAGAACGTAAGTTATGCGCGAAAATGCAAACTTGTGCACTTTTTGACACTTTTAGTCCCTGAATGACCCAAAAGTTTATTTTAGCACACCGAACCCCTCAAAGCCTATTTCTAAGCTATGTAAAGGTTATTTAAGGTATGTTAAGCCTATGTCACTATTCCGAAGTGTTTGTTGCATTAAACTGGTTATATTTACGCATTAGTGCGTGTATAACCTTCCAGAAAGTGATTTAGAGCTTGAAATCGAACTAGAGTTGATATGTGCAAACGATACACATATTTTTACAAATCCCAAGTATGAAATACAATATTTCATTGGTTTGGCATTTGTTTGATGGTTGAAGTGACACAGGTGTCACACATACAGGGGTGATATGAGGTCTACGAACATACAGGATACCAGATCAGCTTGTTCTTCACTCCCAAAAATGAAAAGAGTGTCACTGAAAATATGTCCTGAAAAGAGAGAACATGTGTCTTAAAGCATATCTAAATTAAAAAAGTGAGGCAATGGTTCCTGTATATGAAAACCACCAACAGGTGTTTTCACCAACAACAAGAATAAGAACTGAACCAAGATCGAGAACAAGATAAAAAATAGCAGATTCTAGAACCTAATTTAAACAAGAACAAAAACTAAAAAAAGATGGAGAACAAAAGTACACACAAACCTGCAAATCTGTTAAAGTTTCTTCAAATCGGTGTTTAACCCTGAGTGTTTTCGATTTCATAGTCGTTCTTCCTTCATCTCCGGTTCTTTGTCGTCCAACATCATCTTTGTGCGTGTAAGGGAAGATAGCGTATTGGAGATGTGGAGGAGGGAGGCTAGGGTTCCAGATCAAGAAAATCTAGGGTTCCGTATGTGTAGTTTTGGAGATCTGGTTGATTCCGTATGTGTGTTTGTGGAGATCTGGTTGATTGAACCATAACAAACAAACCCTGGATCCTTCTTTTTCTTTTTCTTTCTAGAATTCTCTCTTTTATTTTCTCGTACGCTCTCCCCCCCCCCCTATCTGCAAATGAAAATGAAAAGAAGACAGGGGTGTATGGGGAATTAGGATGAGCGGGAATTGAAAGTTGAATGGACGGTGCAGATCCCAATCCGTGTGATGTGTTTCTTTGAAAATGGACGGCGTAGATCTCAATCCGTGTTTATTTGAGTAAAAGGGTATAAGTGGAAAGTGATGTTTTATGGTGCTTAAAAGACTTGTACATTATGCTTTAGGGGTGTTTTAAGGGAATTTATATGGACTTTAAGAAGTCCTTCTAATATGCTTTAGTAGTAAGATAGATATATATATATATATATATATATATATGGTAGGGTTCTAAAGTGAACAATGGTTAACTTGTGAACAAAATAAACAGATCTTGGCCCTTCATTTGTTAGATGATCAAAATTAACGCTAATGGCAAACTAGTAAATATTAAATTAAATATAAGAAAGAAATGGGGTTGATAGGGGCATTCACGTAAATGTGTACTATTGGTAATTTTGGTATCCTGTTGTAACACCCCGTGTTTTCACGAGTGAAAGTCAAAGTCAAGGTCAAAGTCAACGATCGATTTCGCGCGACATGACTCATAGAAATGTTTTTATTTTATTTATATTATGTGGAGTAAATGTCGTTCATTACAATAATCGAATCGTGTTTACCGTATTTCAATCGGCCTACGACCGTGAATGATAGGAAGTAACAATGCGATAAAGTTAATCAAGCTATGTTAATCAAATCGACATCGAACCGTAACTCGAACTGTGTATTTTACTGTTGTGTATACGTGTGTGTGTGCCTTACGTGTTACCTGTGCATGTTTATTTTATGTTATGTTGTGATAATCAAGCGAACTCAATCGAACTCGAATGTAAGCGAACCCGAACCTGAATTCCGAGTCGAACCCTATAAGAAGTAGTTGGGACTGAAAGTAATTTGACTAGGAAACCCTATCGAATCGTTCGCAAATCGAAACCGAAACAACGTCGCACCGAACACCCCAAAGCAGGCGGCATCCGCACTGATGGCCAATCCGCACGGATTGCCAATCCGCACGGATTGCCAATCCGCACGGATTGCCAATCCGCACGGATGACCAGTCCGCGCGGATAGCCTACCCGGGTGCCTGCCATGCGCACGGCTCACCCTTTCCCTTTTTGGCATCCTATAAATACACGGGTCACTCTCCACTTTTTCCACTTTTGGCAAGTGACGTCCGAACCGCACGCATTCTTCACTTTTTCTCAGATTTCTCTCAATCCAGGTAAGATCTTGCACTAATTCTTGTACATCTTTGATCACTACACAATTCTACACATTTCCATCTTTTAAATCTTCACTTTTAACCATGAAATCATCCGGATTTGAGGTATTCGCGAGTGACGCCATCATGAAGTTCTTATGAACTTCAAGCTTGACCTCATTCCACCAAGAATAACTCGGATCTAAACGATTTCTACAAGATTTCACACTAACTTCACCTAGATCTAAACTTTTCTAAGGATAAAAGAGTTGAAAGAAATAAACCTAAGTTCTCTCCTACTTTTTCCTTAGAATCGGTACGAATCTGATCGGTTCTAGTCTCTACTCGATAATAGTGATGCACTAGTTCCAGATCTGGAATCCTACCCACAGACAACTGATTTCGGGGTCAACCGGAATGACCGTTCTGAGTCGCCGACAGGCCAAGTTAGGGTGGTTCCTGACCGGTTTAGTCACGCGGGTGAGAATACAATTCCAAGTGGTTGCCACGTAATCAGAACGTCTCGATAAACGACAACAGAAACCGAGTGTAGACGAACGGAACAATCAGACCAGTTGTCCGCATGGACTGGCTGTCCGCACGGACTGGCTGTCCGCACGGACAAGCTGTCCGCGCGTACAGGCCATACGGACGGTCCGCACGGACTGGCTGTCCGCATGGACAAGCTGTCCGCGCGTACAGGCCATACGGACGGGTTGTCACCCGGACGAGCTACCCTTGGGACCCACTTTCCAAACAAGGTTTGAGTATCGACGAATGAGCAATCCGGACGGACAACCTCTGAATGGATTACTCTTCGGATCATGAGATACTAAGGCCTTAAACTAAAATTCAAACAACGTTCATCCGCACGGCCCAGTCGTACGCACGGATAGACTACCCGGACGGATGGTCCCTGCCGCGCGCACAGACTGTCCGCACGGATCACCACTGTCCGCACGGACTACCATACGCACGGATTGTCATCCGCGCGACCGGCTTGAAAGGTAGAAACACTTATGTGTTTTCTAAATGCTACAACGAAAACTCCAAAGCACAAGCCATCATACACAAACACATCTTAGGAAGAAACAATCCACTTGAACGTTTATCCACACAAACAACTTGACCGTACGGATAAGTCATCCGCACGCACAACTAATCCGCACGGGTTACCACCCGCACGGACAGTCGTACGCACGGATAACTCATCCGGATTGATCACCATCCGCACGGATAGGTCATGCGCACGGATGACTCTCACTCACGGATAACTGATCCGCACGATCAGCCATCCTAATCACTCTCACTTTGTGCTGTTTTACGTGCCACTTATCGTTACGTTATCGAATCTATTCAGGCTAACCGTACTCACTGTAAAGCGCTCCCTTCAATCCACAATCGCTGTGAGTATACTCGAACCCTTTTTGCTTTTAGCACTTTTGGGTGTTACATACGTTACAACTATTCAATCACACTACTCAAGCTATTTTAACGCTAAACCGTTTATGCATGTTATACATGGCTTATGAATGCTTGTTTGTTATGTTTACACATGGAATGCTGTCTACCTGCCTTAGCAACGATAGTACTATAGTTTGGACTCAGCACCCGTTCACACGGGGGTTGTTAAGGATCTCTTACTTGCATGGATTACGGTGGTAATCGTGTATTGTGAACTGCCTCGGGCAGTCAACCCGCAGTCATTGGTATCGATGGATCTATGTCGATAACTAACGTGCTTCATTTCACTATGTGTACGTGCTGGTTATGCGTAAACGAATTCGAACTCTATATGCTACTATCAAACTTGTATGCTCACCTTTACATTTTATGTATTGACTTTACTTTAACGTATGTGACAGGTGCCTAGGTTGTTTATATGCTTCTCGGGCTGTGATGAAATTGAAGCTAGGAACCGGAGTCCTAGAAACCAACAAATAAACTAGTTATGTTTAAATTTGAGTTGTCGGAACAGAGTATTTGTTTTGATGTTATCTGTAATAACTTGTTTGACTATTTAAGATACGGTATGGGACGTATTGCTTTAATTAAATGGTAATGATAGTTGTTATGGAAACTTTTGGACAATCTGTTTCGCTCAGTGCCGCGCCCCGATGATTCCGCCATCGGTTGGGGTGTGACACCTGTCATAACTGAATATTGTTTTTTTAATATAACAAAATCAAATCTCTTTAAACCAGGGATGTTAGTTATTAATTAAAGATGAGTACACAAGTGTACAGTCCGTTGTTCCTACAATGTACATTGTTGTGCATATGTGTATTGTACTCATGTACACAAGTGTACAGGCTGTTGTTCGTACACTGTACGCTGTTGTACATCTGTTATCTGTATATTGTACTCATGTACACCTGTGTATATAAACAATAAAACGTTGGAAAGCGAAAAATGCATATGTTGTTCATTTTTATTTAAAAAAATGTATAGCAATATCATACTCAAATTAAAGAGAATAAAAAACTCGTTTTTATGGTGTATTTAAATAAAAAAAATATTAACATATGAAAAATTTATAACTAATTAAAGATCATAAGGGGTAGTTAGTTTAATGTTAACAAAAATATATAACTTCCTAATTTAAACTGATTAATTACCATCATATCCTATACATCTAAAAAAATGATCAATGGCTCAGATTGGTTCACACAGTTCCCAAAACAAGAATGTTGTTCACTCATGAACCTCATCATATATATATATATATATATAAGGTTACCACACTCTTCAAATCGGAGAGCATCGTATTGTCCCACTTTCGCAAGAATATGTTGTTTTAACCGGGTTCACGCTAGCTTGGTTCACACGGTTCCCAAAACAAGAATGTTGTTCACTCATGAACCTCATCCTATATATATATATATAAGGTTACCACACTCTTCAAATCGGAGAGCATCGTATTGTCACACTTTCGCAAGACTATGTTGTTTTAACCGGGTTCACGCTAGCTTCAAAGTTTGGCTTTTTTTGGACGTTCCCCTGGGAAATCATACCGTCGACTGCCGCTTGACAGTCATTGTGCCACCACAAGAACAGAACCCTTTAGCGTAACACACGGTGGGACGAAAACTCGGTTAGGCTCGGAAATCGAACTGACAGCCTCACACAAGTTCTAGTTTAAATCCTTCAATTGTCTATATTAAAATATATTTATATTATATTATATTATATTACTATATATATTATTAAAGAAAATGAAATGAATAGTGATTTTAATATTATAATAATATATATTTTTTTAATACTTTTATTATTTTAATACTATAATTATATATTAATAATATTTATTTTCTTTACTTTTTAACTTTAATCTCTTTTTTCATATCAGGGGTTGGGATAAGTTTGTTGTCAACCGGTATTGAACCAGTATTGGTATCAAAAATACCGGGACGGTCCTGTTCGGTATCAGTACATGAAGGTAAAATCCGGCACTAATAAAGAAAACGTCAAAAGTTGGTACCAAATTGATATTGAAAATCTTTTGGTTCGGGAAATTCAGTGCTGCTACCCGGTACCATTTGCTCATCCCTGATCATGGTTACCGTACGAACAATGGTATCGTACAATTTTTATTTGTTGTTTTTCTTCAACTTTTAATTTTTTCTTTTTTTAGTTTCAGGGGTAGGGATGAGCTCGGTGCCAACCTATACAGAATCGTTACTGATACCGAACATACCGGTTACGGTACCGGTATATGAAGGTAAAAAACGGTTGTGAACCGGTACAAGAAATGTCAAAAGTCGGTACCGAATTGGTACTTAAGATCTTTCGGTTCGGCAAATTTGGTACCGGTACCCAGAACAATTTGCTCATCTCTGACCACGGGTTTCATACGAACAACATCGTTACCATACAACTTTTTTGGTTGATTTTCTTTCGGTTATCTTTTAGCGTTTTTTTCTACATTTTCTTTTTATTCTTGTCAGCAGTTCCGTTCGCAACACGCTCGTAGTTATTTCAAAACACATGTAAACACATACTAAATAACAAAAGAAATTTGCCGCAACGCGGCGAACTTCTTTAAACCTAGTTAATATTAATAACAATTCATTTCTTATTAAATTTGTCTATATTAAAATATGTTTTAGTTTTAACTGTAGTTAAATTATTTATCACTAGCACGTGTTAAATGGTAAGTAATCGTTTAATTTAGGTATACTAATTAAGCAGGTTTTATTAGTCAACTAGTTGTACCTTAGACCACAGGGTATGGGGCTCGTGCCCGGGCCGTCCCTCCGTCTTGGGCCGTCGCACACCGCCCCCTAGGGGCCCGTCTCCGCGCCTTCGTCCGCCAAGAGACGTTGGAGACGGAGTTATATGTTTGAAAAAGGTGGGGCCCCCTAACGGTAACATTCCAATTTAAAAAAAAAATACACCCCACCGCTATAAATTCAACTCTTTTCACCCCATTTTTTTACCAAATGCTTCCACTTTTCACCCCATTTTTATAAAAAAAAATTCTCTCCCAACCTTAAATAAAATTATGGATCCCTACAACCAAAATAATCCCAACTCAAGTTCACTCCCGTTTTCGTCACCCGGCAACACACCCGTCATGGAAAACACTTTTGCGGGTTACTAACAAATGCCCAACGCTTTCAACCAACGAATCCAATACCCAATGCAACAACCCAACATTTCGTTCAACCAAATACAAATGCAACAACCCAACATTCCGTTCAACCAAATGCCATATCAAATGCAGCAACTTATGCAAAACCCGCTAAATATACCATATCAACCACCGCCATAAGCACGTCCAACACAAATCGAGGAAGAAGATGATGACGTAGAGGTTGTGCCAAAAACGCAACCTGAACCTTCAAAAAAGAAAAATACAAAGGGAAAGGGTAAAAAAGAAGACGCAGCCGCCAAACAACAACAACGGCCATGGTCAAAAATTGAGGAAGAGGCGTTGGCGAAGACATATATTGGCTCGTCAAAGAATCCTATAATCTGTAAAAATTAATTTTTTTGTACATTATATTATTATTGTTATTAAATATTATTTGTACATTATATTTTTGTTAGAAAATATTATTATTGTTACTAACATTTATTTGTACACTATATTTTTATAACAAAATATTATTATTATTGTTACTAACTTGTAGGTAACAATCAACAAAGCGATGGGTTTTAGCAAGAAACCCTTGATATATTCCATGCGATTATGGAACAAGGCGAGTACAGAACCGTTGATTCTATCGGCTCCAAGTGGCGAAAGATGAATACGTTGATCCAACGCTTTTGTGGGTTTTATAACACAATGCTCGCCAACAAACCAAGTGGGTGGAACAACGAATGTCTTCAATGAAGCGTTGCGTTTATACGAAAATGACAATAAAACTTCTTCCCCACATGTCCGTGCTTGGCAAGTTGTAAAGGATCATCCAAAATGGAAGGCAACTCCAAATGAGGTTGCAAGCGCGAAACGAGCAACCAAACGGTCTAAAACTTCCGAGTCAGGAAGTTTTAACGTTGGAGGCTCAACCGGTCGTTGCCAAATAAATATCAACGACGAGCCCGAGTATGACGAGGAGCCGATTGGAGAGGAAGAACGTCCCCCAGGAAGGGACAAAAGTAAAAAGATAGCGGCTGAAAAAAGGAAACAAGCCGCATCAGGAAGTGGTGGTGGTTCGAAGTTGGAAGGTATTATGGTCGAGTTGAAAGCATTCAACCAAACCTTTACTGAGACGCAAACCGAGAAGGTAAAGGTGAAGAAACGACAAGCCGAGGAGAAGCAAAGGAGGCAAGAAGAAGCGCAACAGTTGGAGGAATGGAAAATAATGACCACCGACCTTAGCAAATATCCACCGGAAGACCGTCCCATTTTACAAATGATGAAGGAAAAATTAGGAAAAAATGGAGTGGGTGAGTGTAGTTTTTTTTTTAAATGTAACTTTAGTTTTTTTTTTAAGTGTGTTTTTTTTTAGTTTTTATTTAAATGTAACTTTAGGTTTTTTAAAGTGTGTGTTTTTTTTTTGTTTTTTTTTATTTTTTTTAATCTGCAATTTTTTTTTAGCCGTTAAAAACAATATTTTATTCATACTTGTCAAGTTATATCAAAACAGAAGGTAGACGGGCAACAAGCTGTAAGTTTTTTATTTTTATTTACTTTGTTTTAATTAACTAATTAAATAAAAATAAAATAATAATAAAAAAATAGAGGAAGACCATCCACCACACCTTTGGATAGTCCCAACGAGGATGGTCCTCCACCTCTGCTTACTTGGCGTCTACGTGACGGATGGTCCCTTTGGTGACTATTCTCACCATATCCTTTGTTCTTAGAATAACTACCTTAGTCTAACATGTCTCTAGAGTTTACTTTCAAAATGTATGATGAGTTTGTAATTCCGTGCTAAAGATTTTCCATAATAGGTATTAGTTTTTCCGCATATTACTGTTGTTTTCTTTTTTTTACCTGCAGCGATTTATAGCAAGCGATATGTACTTAGTTTAATATACATAAACTATGTCGTCGATCTTAATTATAAATTATAAATTGTTAAGATGGCCGAATAATTGATTTTGGATGAAGATTTCTACCGAAAAAAACGAAGCTTGATTTTACTGTTAATGAAATATGGTGATTTTGAACCCTAGATTAAATAAATAAAAGGAGAACGTTAAAACTGTAAAACTATGGTCAAGTTGGGCAACAAGTGTTTTGGATAGTTGTAAATGCATAGAATCCTAATGAAACTTTAATTGCATGTTCAAAGAGTTTGACTGATCAAACTGGTCAAAGTTGAGAAAACCATAAAAAGATTAAAAAAAATAATATTAATAAGAAAATATAATAATAATAATAATAATAATAATAATATCCAATAATCAATTTAGTGAAAATTGTCCTAAATATGTTGAGATTTGAGTAGTTGATAGTGGAGGCTATTTAGCAAATTAAAGGTGAGTAGGTGATGTTTCTAAAACAAGAATCCACATCTAATTTGCACTTGATCACTATGAGAATTTACCAATTGTCTAGTTTTGTGCCAATAGGACTATATGATTAGCAATTTATACTTCGCTAATCTTATGAGCTTATAGTTGCTGATTTCTAGTTAGGATGTTTTGTTCATATACAAAATACTCTTTTATAATGACTATGGGTTTTAGAAAATCGTAAAGGTCATTCGTTACTAAAAGCGGAGTCATGGTATGCATCGATGTGGTAACTTGCAACATATTTAGGACAATTTGCTAAATATTTAGGACAATTTAGGACATGGTAATTTGCTATCAACTACTCAAATCTCAACATATTTAGGACAATTTTCACTAAATTGATTATTGGATATTATTATTATTATTATTATTATATTTTCTTATTAATATTATTTTTTTTTGATCTTTTTATGGTTTTCTCAACTTTGACCAGTTTGATCAGTCAAACTCTTTGAACATGCAATTAAAGTTTCATTAGGATTCTATGCATTTACAACTATCCAAAACACTTGTTGCCCAACTTGACCATAGTTTTACAGTTTTAACGTTCTCCTTTTATTTATTTAATCTAGGGTTCAAAATCACCATATTTCATTAACAGTAAAATCAAGCATCGTTTTTTTCGGTTGAAATCTTCATCCAAAATCAATTATTCGGTCATCTTAACAATTTATAATTTATAATTAAGATCGACGACATAGTTTATGTATATTAAACTAAGTACATATCGCTTGCTATAAATCGCTGCAGTTAAAAAAAAGAAAACAACAGTAATATGTGGAAAAACTAATACCTATTATGGAAAATCTTTAGCACGGAATTACAAATTCATCATACATTTTGAAAGTAAACTCTAGAGACATGTTAGACTAAGGTAGTTATTATAAGAATAAAGGATAGGGTGAGAATAGTCACCAAACAGACCATCCGTCACGTAGGCCCCAAGTAAGCAGAGGTGGAGGACCATCCCCTTTGGGACTATCCAAAGGTGTGGTGGATGGTCTTCCTCTATTTTTTTTATTATTATTTTATTTTTATTTAATTAGTTAATTAAAACAAAGTAAATAAAAATAAAAAACTTACATTTAAATAAAAACCTAAAGTTACATTTAAATAAAATATGAATAAAATATTGTTTTTAACGGCTAAAAAAAATTGCAGATTAAAAAAAATAAAATAAAATAAAAAAAAACACACTTTAAAAAACGTAAAGTTACATTTAAATAAAAACTAAAAAAAACACACTTAAAAAAAAAAAAAAACCTAAAGTTACATTTAAAAAAAACTACACTCCCCCACTCCATTTTTTCCTAATTTTTCCTTCATCATTTGTAAAATGGGACGGTCTTCCGGTGGATATTTGCTAAGGTCGGTGGTCATTATTTTCCATTCCTCCAACTGTTTTGATGTAACTTGACAAGTATGAATAAAATATTGACTATGGGTTTTAGAAAATCGTAAAGGTATTCGTTACTAAAAGCGGAGTCATGGTATGCATCGATGTGGTAACTTGTAACTGGTAACTAGTCGATATTGGAAAAAATAATATTAAGATGAAACCATGTGGCCAACTTTGTATTATCTTTCAGAGTTGAGAAACTAATCATTCACACGGGGTATAACTATCTATATCTATATAGTTATATAGATTGACTTACAAAATGTTTCACATAAGTTTTACTTTGTTAAGTTGGCGTTAATTAAATATTCTTTGAGAAAGTGTGTACATGTTTCATTTGTTTTATATGCAATGCGGTATGCTGTTAAAGGTGGCCGTGGTTGTGGCGTTTGACACATGTGGTTATGGTGATGTCGCAAATGTTTTCAACTTTGTTTAATTAAGTGAAAAACAAAAAATATGTTAACTCTTGTAGTCCAGTCATTGATAAATTATTTATTTTATGAACACATAAAAAATATGTTGTGTTTAACTCTTGTAGTCGGTCATTGTTTAACATTAAAAAAAACGGCTAATTCTATTTAATAAAACTAGAAAGCATTAAAGGTTGAAGCCTCCAAATCTAATACCATTGTAGTGGGGCTTGAAGATCAAGTCCCTCCGTTGAGCATGATGCGACACGTGTCATTTCAGTCAGCATAGAGCATTATGAGGCTTAAAGTTCAAAAGTAATGCCCCGTAACCCTCTATTCAATCATTACCCAATTATTTATTTTAAATTCCTTTTCTTTTTTTAAATTATAAAAAATAATATTTCATTAAATAAAAAAATACGTTAACATTAATTAAAATACTAAAAAATAAAGACAAAACATGCAAAAGTACTAAAATTAAAAAAAACATACAAATGCTTAAAAAAATAAAGCTCTAAAGACTGTATTTGTCACTAATTTGTTGGTTATGCATTTGTGCCAGAATCAAAGCATCTCCTTAGAGGTGCTCGATCGTTTTAGACAAATACTCGATGTCTCTCTCCATTTGCATCACTTCTTGGATTGCGATGAACTTTTTATTTTATGCATGTCTTTCTTGCAATGTTTTCAAATGCCTATGCCAAAATGTCTCATATCTCTTGAAGTCGTCGGTTCATCTCCTTGAAATCTTCTTTCATTTCGGTAGACGACTCCGCCCTTCCCCCCTTTTTACCACTTCTTCTACTGGGAGGTCGGGGCAAATTCATTTCCTCCTCGACATCCTCATTAATAGGATTGTTAAAATCAACATTTCTAGCATAAGAAATGGGCGTTTCCGGATCAACCGAAGAGGAGGTTTTAGACTGTTTTGCATTGCGCCTACTACTACACGTCATAGATGGTACGTTAGCCAACTTATTAGGACATCCAAGTAGAAACTCCCAACACTTCAAGTATGTGAATGTCCTTCACATTGAGTTGTATTCCTCCAACGCTTTTATTAATATATCTCAATCGCTTCAACCACTACCCCGATTGTCCTTCATATATTGGAAGCCTCTTAAAACCCATGTAATTTGCCATTTAAATCGGTCCACTTGCTTGATACCGAATCCTTGTCTCAATATTCCCCTCTACTCATAAGACCAAAAAGTTTGCCTAATTTTTCCCCAAACAATAGTAGTCTTTGATAGTTGGCTACAAAAATTAGAAAATATATTATTATACTTTATTTATAAAAATAAGTACAATTTAAAACGAAAAAAAAAAACACTTACCAACTTCGGGATCCTCTGAGATGTCGAGCCAAGCCCGTGCGAGCTTGTACTCCTCGTCTTTTGTCCAAGGTTAGTGTTAGGGCATGAATTTTATGCTGAGGATCATCCATCCTGAGATTGAACCTGGATCACGGATCCTTAATGGATAATGCAGGGAATCTGAGGATCAAGGATCCTTATTATTATATATGTTTTTTTAACAATTGTTCCTTGTGTATTTAGTTTACGTTTGCAGGTATTATGTGAAGTAAACTGAGTCAACACGGGAATATCGGAAGAATATGTTAATTATGGCACGTGCAAGGGAGTTATGACCGTTAATGGAGAACGTGTGAAGCTTGCATGGATTTCAGATAGTTTGTTAGCTAGATATTTCTAATTTGAAAGGGGATAATAAGCTCATAATAGAAACACAATAGCTACTACCCGAACACTTTGATACTCATTCGCAAATCACACACACACCTTAGCAAATCATTGTACTGAGCTTGTTATCTTCTGAAGTTGTATTAGAATCATTACCATATTTTGCAATACATTTTGTGATCGGTAGTTTCCATTACCTGAGGTTTTTTATGCCGGAGATCATTCATTGATCAAGGGCTTTTTCCTCGAACTAAGCACTCAACCTCACAAAAATCAGATTTGGTTACATTATCCTTGTTGTGATTTTTGACCAAAACAGTTAGTAGGTCTTTTTCTCACGAGGAGCGGTAGCCTCTTTTGTGACAACTGGCACAGAACCGATAACTTCCGTACAATTTTATTAGTATTTAATATCTGCAATTATGTGCTTAAATGTCAACATTATCTTATTACATACTATACATGTGAATTCATGCACGTTTTATACTTCAAATATTGCTTTATGCATTACTGTTAGCGTTGCGTCAGAAAGACTAGTAAACTCACCGGTAAGACACATTGTGTCAGCAATTCTGCAGAAAGCAGTCAGACAGTAGAATTGGGCCTAGGTGTAGGTCCAATGTCTAAAATACATTAAAACCCCAGTATGGATACAAGGGTTAACATACAGACTTTCCGGGAGCTAAAATATGCACCAAAAAGCACCCGAAACACACTTTAAATGCTGAATTTCAGATATTTCAGCAAAATTCAGCATTGTAACAAGTTAGTAACATGTAAAAACATGACTAAATGGTCCTGAATGCTTTCCTAAGTGTCGGGAATTAAAAGTGACACAAAATGGTACATAAAGGACACTAAACGGCACAATTTAGCACTTTAACGAACCGGTATCTAACCGAACAACCGGACACTACCCGAAACACCAAAATTATACTAGAAGCATTGTTTTAATGTTTCTGAGCTAGTTATGATCCCTGAACACCCTAACACGCTATATAACACCATATATGCATAACACCTAAACATTACACTTGAAATCTAACTAATATGCATAACTTACCATTAAACCACAACTTATACCCCCCCCCCTTCCAATTGAAGGTCACAAGTGGGTCCCCCACTTGTGATTTCCTTTGATCTCATAAGATCTCTTAAGATCACAATCTTGGATATGATTTGTACTAAGTAGACATATTATACATTGGTTAAAAGTTTAGGATGGTTATAAGTGTTGGATGGAAGACCTAAGCTCATATCTCTCACACACACTAACACACACCAACTCACATCCTCTCCCTCTCTTGGTTTCGGCTGAGATCAAGCACCACCACCACCATCATTTTCATCCATTGTCCATCCATTCCAAGTACATCCTAAGGTGCAAGAAGGTGTTTAATGAAGCTTGGTAGTCTTGGATCTTGAAGGACCTTCATCATTTGCTATTATCCTCCACATTTGTCATCTTCAACCTCTTGTGTTCTTCCCTAGCCTTGTGCTAGTAGTAAGGCCCTTATGATCTCTTGATACTTCATATGTTGTTGGTTAAAAGATGATGTACATTGATAAACTTGATGAACACTAAAAGACATAAACATAAATCTCTAACATAAGCTTATAAACATATGAATACATGTTGATTGTGTTGATTTGCTTCTTGATGATTGATGGTTTGTGTTAGTGATGTTTGACATCATAAGAAACCTACTAGATTGTGATTAAACACATGATCTAGTAAGTTAAGGTGGTGATCATGTGAAAGACCAAGATCATCATGCTTTACGTCTTCATGAACTTGAATGATGAAATTGGTTTTCATATGTAAAGATGATTTAAACAAAATACAAATCTTGTAAATAGATAATTTTCTCAAGAAAACAAGTTTATTTATAAGATTTACAAAGTCATGGTTTCTAAGTAAACTAATCTCATTTTTAGTGTTAAATCAAGACTAGGAACATGATTGTAAAAAGAAAAATACAAAAGAAATATTTTTAGAAAAATCATCTTACAAGTTGTAAATGACTAATTCTTCCAAGAATGTGATTTGCAAACAAATAACAACGTTTTAAAGGGTAACTAAACCTACTAATTAACAGGGTAAGTTACTACAAGTTCTACCAAAAACTTCAAGTTCATTATGTAGTGTAATTTACATGATCTTGGCTTATGGTAAGTCTTGATTGTGTTGTTGATGATTGATGATTTTAAAAGAAAATAAACACATGTTTTGAAAACATGGGAAACCTCCATTTTTAGGGGAAACTATGTCAAAATTTCTATAAAATTTTGACACTTAGAAAAATATAAGTTTTGGTGAAACTTATTCCCTAAAAATATTTACCAAGGTTTCCCTAATTTTTGTGTAAATTTCAAGTTAAGAAATGATGATTTCTTCAAGATAAAAATTGATATTAAGTATGTATATTTTTTAGGAAAATATATATATTTATTGATCACCAAATTTTGTGCTAAGTGTATGTAATATGTATTATATGTAATAGTGTATTAGGACATGAAAAATACACTAAATACTCCCAAGGAGCAGAAATACAAAAATACACATACAACATGCTTAGACAAATACAAGAACATATATTTATGAAAATATATTTCTTAAAAGATTATGTAACTTGGACAAGTTACGAACTAAAAATGTCTTCTTGGACGACAATATATAACTCGGGTGAAAAATACACGATACTTATATTTATTTTTATTTATTTTTGAGAAAATAATATAAGTAAGATACATAGTTAAAAATATAAATTATTTTTAACAACAAAGAACACATACATAAAAGATGGTGATTTGTACTTGTGCGATACAAGTCTAGTGACTAACGTTAATAAAACACGTATAGGTCACGACGCTATATAAGCAAACCCGGTGAAGTTTGCGGCGCAGGAAACGCAAAGTTGTGAGTTCATGTCCCCACTTTTAAACTTTTCCATGCCTTTTAAACATGGGGAAAATACATGTGTTATGGTATGTAGAATACAAAAACTAAGGAATGATACTTTAGATCATGTCACGAATAGGGTACCATAAGCACCATTAATCAGTTACATACCAAGACCGCGGAACAAAAGGTTAGATCTAATGGGTTTCAGGCAGCCACACTCTTGGTGATGCTAGTACCAAGCAGTGCTTTTGTGTCTCTAGTCGTGAATCGACAGGCGTGGATTCAACAGCTAAAAATGCCTATGGTTTGGATGCTTCCTATGTCGTGTCACATGTTAATGGCCCTGCAAACCATTAGCGATCTCAATTTCCTTACATTTACAGAAATACTTGTTTCATACAAATTACATACCATGTTTTCATACATGTATACAAACGTTCAATACAAAAACTGCATGAATTCACACCAACATTATGTTGACGATTTTCCAAAAACTCACATGTATTTCAGGTAACTAAAGTGGATGTGTGCGAGGTCATACTCTTGCTCTAGGATGTTGTCTATGTTTTTAGCTATCTTGTGTCAAGACTCCGATGCCGGTTTTTGTGGGAATTGGTTATTATATTTCATCCTATGAGGGATATAAGAACCAAGTTCTCGATGTTGGTCTTTTAAATAAAGTTGTAAACCTTTCAAACAATATGCTGTCTTGTGATGTAAACATTTAACTTATGTTATGTTAATGGCAATTGGAGTTATTTTACAAGCATGTAGTATGTTTACCTTTCGTATGCAATGAGAACCTTTCAAGATCACACCTCGTGCTTCCGCCTTAGAAAGGGGTGTGACAGATTGGTATCAGAGCTGCGATTGTAGTGAACCAGGATTCCTTCTCGAGTATAGACTACAATCTTTAGGATCCTCTCACGAAAACAATTTTTCAAAAGTTTTCATTGCATAAAACTTTCCGCGACATCCACTGCCTGAAACAGTTTTTCAAAGAGTCAACTAAGGACACTACGAAACTTAGGGTGCACTGGAGTAGCACTTGTCTTTGACTAGAAATTACTTGCAACTATGTGTGATAATTAATATATACAAATACTAGAAATAGAATATCTCAGGTACTCGTGTCTTCGCCTGAAAGCAGTGGCCTATCTGAAGGAAGTGATCCGATGATGAGACAAACTGTGCGGACTGTGCAAGGAGTTACGTAATTATGGATGCATACATAATTATGGAATTCAGTGCACAAAAACCACAACAAGTCTTGTCACGTATCATAAGAGATTCTTTCAGTACAAGAAAAGGGTCAACGTGAACACCCTCACCCCTCCCCCAGCCTATTAAATACTCTTTTGGAGTAATAATTTAGGGTATAAAGACAAGAACCGCCAAAGTGAAGAAAGATATTTTGTCCTTTACATATGTTAAACTTGTACTATGGGGTGATGTAACCCTTATGCATTTTGTTTACCTCGCAAACAATGATGTAACAAGTTGTCCTGATATGTGTAAAGACTCGGTGAGTATCTTATGACACATCAGTATTTATCTATTTATGCATGCTTGTTGCTGTATGAATTGATTTATACGTTTGGCGGATTGTTTGATGTCACTTATGTGAGTATACGTCTGTGTATATATACTACTATCATCTCGTATGACGATATCAAACAAATGTCTAACCCTATTGTGTTGTGTTCTTTCAGAACATGGCACCTAGGAGAGCTGTGAACAATCAGGATTCCGATCAACCCCCTCCTCCTCTTCTACCGAGGACTGCTGAAGAACTAAACGCTCTACTGGAAGAAAGGATCTCCGCAGCCATCGCTCACTACGAGGCAAACCGCACCGAACAAAGTGGAGGACCCAGCAATGCTAGACGTAATGGACATGGAGATACATCTAGAGGAAACACAGCTCAAGGCTGCACCTTCAAGCAGTTTCTCGACTGCAAGCCACTGAACTACGATGGCACTGGAGGTGCAGTGGCTTTTGTACGCTGGACGGAGAAGACTGATTCCACTATCCGTATGAGCAAGTGTACCGCGGATCAGCAAGTCACTTTTGTTACGGGGTTGTTTGTTGATGAAGCTTTGACTTGGTGGAATTTACAAGTCAAGACTCTGGGTGATGGTGCTGCGTACGGCATGACGTGGGATGAACTAAAGGAACGAATGAGAGAGAAGTATTGATCTCGTGCTGAACTCCAAAGGTTGGAGACTAAGTTCTGGCACTTGACCATGGAAGGTGCAGACATTACTGGTTATACCCGAAGGTTCCACGATTTGTCGAGAGTGATCCCCTATATGGTGACTCCCGAATTTAAGCGCGTTGAACGCTACATCTGGGGATTGGTTCCAGAGTTTCGCAGCATGGTAACTTCGGCTAAACCTGAAACGATCACTCAGGCTGTAACTCTGGCTATCAGCCTTACTGAAGATGTTGTTCGTATGAAGAATTTATCGCTGAATCCAACTGAGAAGACCGAGACGCATGCTGAGTCGTCCGGTGACAAGAAAAGGAAGCATGCGAGCCTGAATCAAGCGACACGTAACAACAAGGGTTCCAACAATAAGAAGTACGACCCCAATCCGCCATAGGAGGCGAGAACTCTTTCAGCCATGAATGACGCTCCTGCCAGAGGATACCAGGGCACTCTGCCCATCTACAACCAGTGCAAGCGTCATCATGAAGGAGCTTGTCGCATTCCAAAATGCGACAAGTGTGGAAAACTGGGTCACCATACTGAGAACTGTTGGGGAAAAGGAAATGGAAATGGTAATAGGAACGGGAATGGAAACCGCAACGGTGCTGGTAATAGAAACGGTGGTGGAAATGGCAATGGCAATGGTAACCGGAATGGTAATAGAGCTGGGCAGAACCAAGGATGCTTTGGTTGTGGAAGCAAAGATCATTTCAAGAAAGATTGCCCAAGGGAGAACAATGCTCAGGCTCGAGCATTTGTGATTGGAGCAAGGAACGCACACGAGGACCCTAATGTGGTCACTGGTATGTTTCTCGTTAACAATCACTTTGCATCCATACTATTTGACACTGGTGCTGATTATAGCTTCATGTCTGTGGAATTTAAACGTATGCTTGGAATAGAATCTAGTAGATTAGATATTCCTTATTCCATAGAACTAGCCGATGGTAAACTTGTTGAGTCAGGCGAAGTTGTTAGGGGCTGCACATTAGAACTTGGTGAGCGAAGCTTTAGCATCGACCTCTTGCCTATTCAATTGGGTAGCTTCGATATAGTGGTTGGAATGGACTGCTTGTCCAAGAACAAGGCTGAAGTTGTTTGTCACGAGAAAATCATTTGCATCCCTCTTGCGAATGATGAAACTCTCGTCGTGCAAGGAGAAAAACGAGACACGCCTCTGTGAATCATCAGTTGTATGAAGGCGCAGAAGTGCTTAAGGAAAGGATGTGTTGCTTTCCTGGCACACGTTGTAGATAAGAAGGCTGAGGAGCCGAAACTCGAAGACATTCCTGTGGTGAAGGAATTCCCTGATGTTTTTCCCGAAGATCTGCCAGGACTACTTCCGCAACGACAAGTCGAATTCCATATAGACTTGGTCCCAGGAGCCGCTCCTGTAGCCACTGTCACACCTCGACCACGTAAAACAACAAAACGTGGTGGAAACATCGGGGAGTGTTGTAACAGAATCATTGTTTCACAACCATGGATTAAACAGTTTCGTTTTGTTGAATTAAATGTATTACATTACATTGGAATTAGAAACAAAACGGGAACAAATAAACTTTCATTGTTATTAAGTCACTAAGGCCTCGTCTATTCCTATGTGAGCGTACACAAGTATCATCATCAAACATCATCAACTATGGTACATGAAACATATGTGAAAATACGTCAGCATAAAAATGCCGGCGAGTACATAGGTTTTATATGAGTGTCAGATTCATGGCTCCTTTTACATGTTGCAATACTTATTTAAAAACCTTATTTTGAAAAGTATAGTATTGCGACCTAATTAACCAACTCAAATCAAGTTGGATATGATTTATAAAATCTCATAGCCATGATTTTTAACTCCAAAACATTTGTTTTATGAAATCAAATTGGTAAAACATCTCATAGAAACTCGTTAATAAAACTCGTATGGTTTATATTGTTAGAAAAGCCTTGTAATATAACTTTGTTTTGATAACCTTACCCAAGTGATCTAGATAACACACCGATATATAATGTGTTAAAAGCACTTATATATAGGAAGTACCAGCGGCGTATCCACCATGCTTTTAACACATTACACCCGCCCCGTTACCTAATCACTTCCCTAATCCCAATGGTTCAAACAGTTACAAATGGTTCACATAAATCAAAAGGTTACAAATGGTTCACATAAATCAACAGGTTACAAATGGCTCACGTAATCAACAGGTTACAAATGGTTCACATAAATCAATCAGCTTCAAACGGTTCAAAAAGATATAAAACAATGTGTCCATATACTGGATAAGCATATGCAACAAATGAACATACATAGCGTGAAATGTAATGTAAAACAATGTACTAAGTATGCACTAAATGGACATACATAGCATGTGATGTGATGTAAAACAATGTACTAAGTATGCACTGAATGGACATACATAGCATAAAATGAAATGTAAAACAATGTACCAAGTATGCACTGAATGGACATACATAGCATAAAATGACATGTAAAACGATGTACTAAGTATGCACTAAAAGGACATACATAGCAAAAACATAATGAAATCATGTACTAATAGTGTACTAATGAACATAGCAAGTATATGATATGAAAACATGGAACTCATGTAATATGGTTTAACAAAGCCTACATTCTAAAACGGAACCTATCCTAAGTGCTTACGACCCATTACGACTCGTTTAGGTAGTTTATGCTACTTTAACGCGTCGTTCACGTAAAACGCGTTCGGACCGCTTAACTAGTCCTATGACAAGTAAAATATGCCTTAACATGTCTAATTATGTTGCCTAATCAGTTTAGATGTCAAAAATTATGTTACATATGCTTAAAATGAATTTTGGCGTAAAAAGGGCATTTTGGTAATTTACCTAAGGCATATAAACTACCTATCATACAACTAACTAAATGAGGTGACCATAAGGTATAACCTTGGAAGGTTATTCCCTATACAACTATGGTCACCTAATGTGTTTGGTCGGATCCTAAAGATCGACCAAATGGGTCGGGTTCGAAAGTATAAGAGATTGTTTAGATCGCTTACCTTACGACCCTATATAAGCACTAAATCTAAAAGTGACGAGTTAAACATGCTAAAACATGTTTAACGAGGTTTGAAAACATGTTTGGTATCAAGACAAAGGGTCTTGATACCCAAAAGTAGTTTGGTTACAAAATACGCAAGAATACGCATTTTGGCCGAAACTACGACTCGTCACTAAGCCTAGATAACGTGGTAATCAGTAGGTATAGTCACAAGGGACTATAACCATCGTGATTACGCTCACGTTATGAAGTTCAAACAAACTTCGTGTTGACCATAAACTGGTCAATGCAGAAAGTCAAACAAAGTTTGACTTTCACGCTATAAACGCGAAAAAGAACGAAAGAATACTTACAACGGGTCCAAGAACGGAAGTTAGATTCCAAATATCCTCAGGTATGAAGTGATAATCACCTCAACTTAGAGGAATTTCAAAATCAAATGTGGGTTTTGAAGCAAGGGGGTGGGGGTATTTATAGATTTCATAGGACCGTTAAGATCGTTCATCGTAAAATGGATCTGTGCAGATCTGCTACACCTACGCGCCCCATGTAAGACATAGACATGGGCTACGCGGCTCGCCTGGGTTCTGCAGATCAGCAACAGCTTTTAAAAGTTGCAGTTTCAGCCCCTGCAATGTTTTAAGCTTATTTCCGACACATTTGAGGCCCGTCAAGCCAACTTTAAGGCCCTACAATGATGCCTAAACATAGTGGTCATGAAACATGCTAAAAAATATGCCTGATGTCGGTTCGTTTGGTCCTACGACCCCGATATTCGCTTAATTACGACGAAATGCGCACGAACGTGAAAAAACGATCCAAATTGCGCGACGAATGGATTTTTCTCATGCCAATCACTACAATAAAATATTTTAATGATTACACAAATTTTTGGGTGTCCGGATATATTCAGAACGTAAGTTATGCGCGAAAATGCAAACTTATGCACTTTTTGACGCTTTTAGTCCCTGAATGACCAAAAAGTTTATTTTAGCACACCGAACCCATCAAAGCCTATTTCTAAGCTATGCAAAGGATATTTAGGGCATATTTAACTTATGATCAAGTTCCGGAATGTTCGTTACAGTACAAATCGGCATACTTTCGCAGTTTGTCGAAATTAGTCCCTGTAAGCGAATAAACTTGATTTCGGCATACCAAACCATCCAAAACTTATTTCTAAGTTATGTAAAGGTTATTTAAGGTATGTTAAGCCTATGTCACTATTCCGGAGTGTTTGTTGCATTAAACTGGTTATATTTACGTATCAGATCGCGTGTAACCTTCCAGAAAGCAATTTAAAGCCCGAAATCGAACATGAATTGATATGTGCAAATGATACACATATTTTTAAAAATCCCAAGTGTGAAACACAATATTTCATTGGTTTGGTATTTGTTTGACGGCCGTAGAGGCACAGGTGTCACAGTCTCCCCTACTTTAGGAAATTTCGTCCGGAAATTTATTCGTAGGAGTCTGCCTGTGACGTGGTGTTAAATAACCATCAAAGATATGCAAGGCGTAGTCCTGCCATTTCCTTCAATGGACATTCTTCAGAAATGAAAATGAACGGAATGAGTCATTTTCAACAGGCATTCTTCAGAAAATGGAAATGAAAGAATAATCAAGGATATTCTTTTTCCCTCGATGGATATTCTTCAGAAATGAAAATGAATGGAATGAGTCATTTTCTTCAATGGATATTCTTCAGAATTGGAAATGATGGAATAATCAGAGATATTCATTTCCCTCGATGGATATTCTTCAGAAACGAAAATGAACAGAATGAGTCATTTTCCTCAGTGGGTATTCTTCAGAATGGAAATGAAGGAATAATTAAGGATATTCATTTCCCTCGATGGATATTCTTCAGAAATGAAAATGAACAGAATGAGTCATTTTCCTCAATGGTATTCTTCAGAAATGGAAATGAATAGGGTTAACTCATGACAAAACTTGCTGTGATTTCTGTGCACTAAATTCCATAATTATGTATGCATCCATAATTATGTAATTCCTTGCACAGTCCGCACACTTTGCTTTGTAATGTGAACGGGATAGAATTTATGGAACAATCTTGAGATAACTTTAATTACGTCACACATAAACACAATAAGCACATAATTGTTTTCTTGATTATTAATTTGTTATTAACTTGCCGTCGATTGAACATGGGTATTTAAGGTACACCAGGAACCCAGTCGATGGACTTCAACGTCCTCAAGAATTTATCTGAAAAGATAGGACGATCTACCAAAAGTTCGATTTTGTTTTCAAGGAAATGCAATACTCGAATTAAGGTACACAACAATTTAGGACTTACGGGAATACCCTTAGGTACCCTATTAAGGATTTATAGTGGTACTTTGGGTATTTGTCTAGAGTTGTAAC
Organism: Helianthus tuberosus; assembly: GCA_030545235.1. NCBI lineage: Eukaryota > Viridiplantae > Streptophyta > Magnoliopsida > Asterales > Asteraceae > Helianthus > Helianthus tuberosus. Next base: position 67,177,431 of record CM060430.1, read on the forward strand.
TTGCTCCTTGTACTTCGTTTCCTTGGAAGAAAAGGGTACTTAGGATTTTCGTGGAAAACGCAAGAGATCATAAAATGGAAGAATTTGGGGGTAGTCTGTTCTTCAAGGAATACGATTCCTTGCTTGTTGGTATTGTAGGGGATACGTTGTTTATACATGAAACCACATAAATACATTGCAATGTAAATCAAAGATTTATTTATAAACAACATCAACAACTGTTTATGGACCTTGACGACAAAAGAAAATAATACATAAGACTTGATTATTTCTAAACAGCGTTGTCTTCTGGTCAGATGCTCATCCTTGTGCTGGATTTGCATTAGCAAGCTTTGGGCAATTTCTTCGGAAATGACCCATCTCGCCACAGTTGTAGCAAGAACCTGGTGGAAAACGAGCTTGAGCAGGATTGTTGTCAGCTTGATTTGGTGCAACTGCAGCTCGACAAACTCTTGCTGTATGACCTATAAGTCCACAAATTTGGCATTTGCGGCACTTCACACTAGCATGATGATGAAGGTTACATTGGTTGCACAAGGGTGCAGTTCCGTTGTATGGCTTCCTAGCAGGGGGTTGAGCTGGTTGGTTGGGGGAAGCTTGATTATTGTGAGCAACCACAACGAAGTTCTGGGAAGCCTTTCTCTTCTTTGACTTCTTGGAGGATCCATTCTGTTCATACTTGGGTTTCGATTCCTCGGTTGGTTTCTTATCACCCTTTCGGAAAAGTTTACCTTTCCTGATCTGAGATTCAGTCAAGGTGGCAGATAGCTCGATGGCCTGTCTAACTGTAGTGGAATTACTACCAGTCACAATGTCTTATACTGAGTCAGGGAGGCCATCAATGTATTTTTCTATTGCCTTATCCAAAGGCGTGACCATATTTGGGCATAACAGACTTAACTCCTCATAGCGGTCCGTGCAGGCTCGATGCTCACCGCTATCTTGCTTAAGATCGTCGAATTCCCTTTCCAAGGCCCTGATCTCGTGACGAGGACAAAATTCCTTCATCATCAGAGCTTGAAGCTCTTCCCATGTTTGAGCCAGTGCCACATCGGCACCCCTATCTCTCATCACACCATTCCACCATGTTAATGCTCGTTTCTCGAAAACACTAGATGCAAAATCTACCTTTCGCTCATTTGGACATTGAACATGTCTGAAGGTGATCTCTAGACTCTCGAACCATTGCAGAAGTGCAGTCGCTCCTTGAGACCCAGAAAACTTTGATGGCTTAGCTGAGTTGAACGTCTTGAAGTTGCAGGGGGCATTATTGTTGTTGAGAGCTTGGTTACATTGAGCAGGGATGTTCGGGATTGCAGCAGTCATCTGCTGCGTAATGATAGCTGTCAGTTCTTCATTAGGTACTTGATTGTCGCGTCGTGGAGGCATTCTAAAAGGGGAAACAAGAGAGGAAACAAGTGAAATGGCATTGGGTAAGAATAGGATGTTACAATTACCGACCAAAAGCATGGGTGATGGTCATTTGTTTGAACCACGAAGCAAACAAACGACACACAAAGGCTGAATCAAAGTAAATAGGTCCTCATAATGTATCGCGAAGACATGCTTGCCTATAAGTGGACACTCACCCCAAGAGTTCCCATGTAAGAGTGACTGGTCCGCTACTGCGGATTTGTATGAACACTCTAGCCTTAGACAGAAAGCTCAGGGTACAGGCATCCGGCCTTCCAGTTTGCATGTGTTCACATTATTTAGCCCCAAACTTTGACGAGAGTTTGAAAAACTTTTGAAGGTTCAAAACCTTATAATAAATCATCCTAGAACAGATGATTAGTTTTCAAAGCAGATTCGAAATTTGTGTTCTTATTGTGGTTATTGCCTAAAGATAGGAAACGGTATTGTTTTATGACTAAACGAAAGTAAACTCGCGTTAGGGTCCTAGGAAGGTTATAGTCTAGGTCAAAGCATTACTAATAACCTAATTCCCTATAACCATTGGCTCTGATACCAACTTTCCTGTCACACCCCGACCACGTAAAACAACAAAACGTGGCAGAAACGTCGGGGAGTGTTGTAACAGAATCATTGTTTCACAACCATGGATTAAACAGTTTCGTTTTGTTGAATTAAATGTATTACATTACATTGGAGTTAGAAACAAAATGGGAACAAATAAACTTTCATTGTTATTAAGTCACTAAGGCCTCGTCCATTCCTATGTGAGCGTACACAAGTATCATCATCAAACATCATCAACTATGGTACCTGAAACACATGTGAAAATACGTCAGCATAAAAATGTTGCAATACTTATTTAAAAACCTTATTTTGAAAAGTATAGTATTGCGACCTAATTAACCAACTCAAATCAAGTTGGATATGATTTATAAAATCTCATAGCCATGATTCTTAACTCCAAAACATTTGTTTTATGAAATCAAATTGGTAAAACATCTCGTAGAAACTCGTTAATAAAAATCGTATGGTTTATATTGTTAGAAAAGCCTTGTAATATAACTTTGTTTTGATAACCTTGCCCAAGTGATCTAGATAACACAACGATATATAATGTGTTAAAAGCACTTATATATAGGAAGTACCAGCAGCGTATCCACCATGCTTTTAACATATTACACCCGCCCCGTTACCTAATCACTTCCCTAATCCCAATGGTTCAAACAGTTACAAATGGTTCACATAAATCAAAAGGTTACAAATGGTTCACATAAATCAACAGGTTATAAATGGTTCACGTAATCAACAGGTTACAAATGGTTCACATAAATTAACAGGTTACAAATGGTTCATATAAATCAATCAGCTTCAAACGGTTCAAAAAGATATAAAACAATTTGTCCATATCCTGGATAAGCATATGCAAAAAAATGAACATACATAGCGTGAAATGTAATGTAAAACAATGTACTAAGTATGCACTAAATGGACATACATAGCATGTGATGTGATGTAAAACAAACTAAGTATGCACTGAATGGACATACATAGCATAAAATGAAATGTAAAATAATGTACTAAGTATGCACTTAATGGACATACATAGCATAAAATGACATGTAAAACGAGGTACTAAGTATGCACTAAAAGGACATACATAACAAAAACATAATGAAATCATGTACTAATAGTGTACTAATGAACATAGCATGTATATGATATGAAAACATGGAAAGCACGAAAGTAACAAGTAGGCACATGTGTTTCACCCCAAAACGTTTGAAAAACAGTAAAACAGGGGACTGTGTACTCACTTGAGGGTGCTTAGAAGTCTTGAATAACAACCAAGCAAAGCTAGAGGGATAACGGAATCAAATGGCACTTAATATAGGTAACTACGTAAATAAACGGACCTAAATAGGAAGATCGGATAAAATGTGGTTTCGTAAAACAAATGAGTATAAGAACTCATGTAATATGGTTTAACAAAGCCTACATTCTAAAACGGAACCTATCCTAAGTGCTTACGACCCATTACGACTCGTTTAGGTAGTCTATGCTACTTTAACGAGTCGTTCGCGTAAAACGCGTTCGGACCGCTTAACTAGTCCTGTGACAAGTAAAATATTCCTTAACATGTCTAATTATGTTGCCTAATCAGTTTAGATGTCAAAAAATTATGTTACATATGCTTAAAATGAATTTTGGCGTAAAAGGGCATTTTGGTAATTTACCTAAGGCATATAAACTACCTATCATACAACTAACTAAACGACGTAACCATAAGGTATAACCTCAGAAGGTTATTTCCTATACAACTATTGTCACCTAATGTGTTTGGTCGGATCCTAAAGATCGACCAAATGGGTCGGGTTCGAAAGTATAAGCGATTGTTTAGATCGCTTACCTTACGACCCTATATAAGCACTAAATCTAAAAGTGACGAGTTAAACATGCTAAAACATGTTTAACGAGGTTTGAAAACAGGTTTGGTATCAAGACAAAGGGTCTTGATACCCAAAAGTAGTTTGGTTACAAAATACGCAAGAATACGCATTTTGGCCGAAACTACGACTCGTCACTAAGCCTAGATAACGTGGTAATCAGTAGGTATAGTCACAAGGGACTATAACCATCGTGATTACGCGCACGTTATGAAGTTCAAACGAACTTCGTGTTGACCATAAACTGGTCAATGCAGAAAGTCAAACAAACGCTAAAAACGCGAAAAAGAACGAAAGAATACTTACAACGGGTCCAAGAACGGAAGTTTGATTCCAAATATCCTCAGGTATGAAGTGATAATCACCTCAACTTAGAGGAATTTCATAATCAAATGTGGGTTTTGAAGCAAGGGGTGGGGGTATTTATAGATTTCATAGGACCGTTAAGATCGTTCATCGTAAAACGAGCTTCGATCTCGACCGTACAAGTGCACCCATGGTTTTGCAAAACCATGGGCACCTAAAAATGGCCCCTAGTTTCATAAAATACCATGTGCACATGCCCAAAACTGCTGGAACAGCTGTAAACAGGCTGTAAAATGGATCTGTGCATATCTGCTGCACCTACGCGCCCCACGTAAGACACAGACAGGGGCTACGCGGCCCGCCTGGGTTCTGCAGATCAGCAACAGCTTTTAAAAGTTGCAGTTTTAACCCCTGCAGTTTTTAAGCTTATTTCCGACACATTTGAGGCCCATCAAGCCAACTTTAAGGCCCTACAATGATCCCTAAACATAGTGGTCATGAAACATGCTCAAAAATATGCCGGATGTCGGTTCGTTTGGTCGTACGATTGCGATATTCGCTTAATTACGACGAAATGCGCACGAACGCGAAAAACGATCCAAATTGCGCGACGAATGGATTTTTCTCATGCCAATCACTACAATAAAATATTTTAATGATTACACAAATTTTTGGGTGTCCGGATATATTCAGAACGTAAGTTATGCGCGAAAATGCAAACTTATGCACTTTTTGACGCTTTTAGTCCCTGAATGACCAAAAAGTTTATTTTAGCACACCGAACCCCTCAAAGCCTATTTCTAAGCTATGAAAAGGATATTTAGGGCATATTTAACTTATGATCAAGTTCCAGAATGTTCGTTACAGTACAAATCGGCATACTTTCACAGTTTGTCAAAATTAGTCCCTGTTAGCGAATAAACTTGATTTCGGCATACCAAACCATCCAAAACTTATTTCTAAGTTATGTAAAGGTCATTTAAGGTATGTTAAGCCTATGTCACTGTTCCGGAGTGTTTGTTGCATTAAACTGGTTATATTTACGCATCAGATCGCGTGTAACCTTCCAGAAAGCGATTTAAAGCCCGAAATCGAACAAGAATTGATATGTGCAAATGATACACATATTTTTACAAATCCCAAGTTTGAAACACAATATTTCATTGGTTTGGTATTTGTTTGACAGTCGTAGAGGCACAGGTGTCACAGCCAAGGCACCCTATCGGCTTGCACCATCCGAGATGCAAGAATTATCTACACAACTGCAGGAGTTGTTAGATAAGGGATTCATAAGGCCAAGCTTCTCGCCTTGGGGAGCTCCAGTATTGTTCATGAAGAAGAAGGATGGAACACTGCGGATGTGTATCGATTATAGAGAACTGAACAAGCTCACTGTCAAGAATCGGTACCCATTACCGAGGATTGATGACTTATTTGATCAGTTGCAAGGATCGAGCCACTATTCCAAGATCGACCTTCGATCGGGATACCATCAGTTAAGGATCCAAGAGGAGAGCGTACCAAAGACAGCATTCCAAACGCGTTATGGGCATTACGAATTCCTTGTGATGCCATTCGGACTGACGAACGCGCCAGCGGTATTTATGGATCTGATGAACCGCGTTTACAAACCATATCTCGATAAATTCGTGATTGTATTTATCGATGATATCCTGATTTACTCGCAAACGAGAGAAGAACACGAGCAACACCTCAGGACCATTTTGGAACTACTGAAGAAGGAGAAACTTTATGCAGAGTTCTCAAAGTGCGAATTCTGGATTCACGAAGTACAGTTCCTTGGTCACGTTGTGAACGAGAAGGGTATTCATGTAGACCCAGCCAAGATAGAAGCAATAAAGAATTGGGAAGCCCCCAAAACCCCAACTGAAGTTCAACAATTTTTGGGCTTAGCGGGCTATTACCGGTGATTTATCAAGAATTTCTCCAAGATAGCTCAACCGCTGACCACCCTTACGCAGAAAGACTAGAAGTACAACTGGGGAGTTAAGCAAGAAGAAGCCTTCCAACTGCTCAAAAATAAGCTATGCGATGCACCGATACTATCCTTACCCGAAGGCACTGAAGACTTCGTGGTATACTGCGACGCTTCGCGTCAAGGTTTGGGTTGCGTGCTCATGCAACGCCAAAAAGTCATCGCTTACGCTTCAAGGCAGCTGAAAGTGCATGAAAGGAATTACACCACGCACGACTTGGAGCTAGGCACAGTGATATTCGCTTTGAATATCTGGTGGTATTATTTATATGGTACTCGATGTACAATCTTCACAGATCACAAAAGCCTACAACACATATTTGATCAGAAGGAATTAAACATGCGTCAGCGACGATGGGTTGAGTTGCTGAACGATTATGACTATGAGATTAAGTACCATCCTAGAAAGGCAAACGTTGTAGCAGACGCGTTAAGCCGAAAGGAAAGAGTTAAGACCCTAAGGGTTCGGGCATTGGAAATGACTATTCGAACGAACCTCACTGCACGCATTCATGACGCACAACAAGAAGCCCTTAAGGGAGAGAATCGTAGAGCTGAATACCTCCGAGGTATGTTGAAGAATTTGGTGCCAAACAAAGAGGGAACCTTATACTTTAAGGGGCGTATTTGGGTTCCGCTCTATGGCGGTATTCAAGAAGTCATCCTTAATGAAGCTCACAAGTCGAGATACTCGATCCATCCAGGATCGGACAAAATGTATCAAGACTTGAAGGAATACTATTAGTGGCCGAGGCTTAAAAGCGATGTTGCTATCTATGTTGGAAAGTGCCTAACCAGTGCTAAGGTTAAGGCTGAATATCAAAAACCGTCCGGTCTACTACAACAGCCAGAGATACCCATGTGGAAGTGGGAGCAAATCTCGATGGACTTCATAAAAAAATTACCCAGGACCCCTAGGGGGCACGATATGATATGGGTGATAGTCGATCGATTAACGAAATCTGCGCATTTCCTACCGATCCGAGAGAAGGATAGCACTGGAAAGCTTGTTGAGCTGTACTTGAAAGAAATCGTGGCACGTCATGGAGTGCCTATCTCAATTATTTCAGACAGAGATGGACGTTTTGTCTCAAGGATCTGGCAATCCTTCCAGGAAGCCTTTGGATCTCAACTAGATCTAAGCACGGCCTTCCATCCGCAAACAGACGGCCAGAGCGAATGGACCATACAAACGCTAGAAGATATGCTTCGCGCATGCGTTATGGACCTAGGCGGCAGCTGGGATACTCACCTACCCTTAGTTGATTTTTCCTACAATAACAGTTATCATAAGAGCATAAAAGCCGCACCGTTCGAAGCTCTGTATGGCCGCATGTGCCGCTCGCCATTATGTTGGGCAGACGCCGGAGACAAACGTATGGTTGGTCCTGAACTTGTGCAAGAGACAACCGACAAGATCATGCAGATCCGAGAGCGCATTAAGGAGGCTCGAGATCGACAAAAGAGCTACGCTGATCGAAGACGAAAACCCTTAGAATTCGAAGTGGGAGACAAAGTTTTGTAAAGGTCTCACCTTGGAAGGGCGTAGTAAGATTCGGAAAACGTGGAAAGCTGAATCCACGATACATCGGACCATTCAAGATCTTGGAAAGAATTGGTACCGTGGCTTACAAGTTGGAATTACCGGAAGAACTTAACGGAGTACATGATATGTTTCATGTGTCCAACCTCAAGAATAGTCCAACCCAAGAAACAATGATCATCACTGCGGATGAAGTGCATATTGACGACACAATCCGATTTACAGAACAACCCATTGAGGTTACAGACTGGAAAGTCAACAAGACCCGGAGGAGTAGTGTCAAACTAGTCAAAGTACGTTGGAACTCTAAGCACGGACCCGAGTACACGTGGGAACGTGAAGACCAGTTTAAAGAAAAGTACCCCCACCTGTTCAAGAAAACTCCTGCGAGAGTTAGCTCAGCCTGAATTTCGGGACGGAATTCGTTTAACGGGGGGAGACTGTGACAACTGGCACAGAACCGGTAACTTCCGTACAATTTTATTATTATTTAATATCTGCAATTATGTGCTTAAATGTCAACATTGTCTGATTACATACTATACATGTGAATTCATGCACGTTTTATACTTCAAATATTGCTTTATGCATTACTGTTACCGTTGCGTCAGAAAGACTAGTAAACTCACCGGTAAGACACATTGGGTTAGCAATTCTGCAGAAAGCAGTCAGACAGTAGAATTGGGCCTAGGTGTAGGTCCAACGTCTAAAATACATTAAAACCCAAGTATGGATACAAGGGTTAACATACAGACTTTCCGGGAGCTAAAATATGCACCAAAAAGCACCCGAAACACACTTAAAATGTTGAATTTTAGATATTTCAGCAAAATTCAGCATTGTAACAAGTTAGTAACATGTAAAAACATGACTAAATGGTCCTGAATGCTTTCCTAAGTGTCGGGAATTAAAAGTGACACAAAATGGTACATAAAGGACACTAAACGGCACAATTTAGCACTTTAACGAACCGGTATCTAACCGAACAACCGGACACTACCCGAAACACCAAAATTATACTAGAAGCATTGTTTTAATGTTTCTGAGCTAGTTATGATCCCCGGACACCCTAACACACTATATAACACCATATATGCATAACACCTAAACATTACACTTGAAATCTAACTAATATGCATAACTTACCATTAAACCACAACTTATACCCCCCCCCCCTTCCAATTGACGGTCACAAGTGGGTCCCCCACTTGTGATTTCCTTTGATCTCATAAGATCTCTTAAGATCACAATCTTGGATATGCTTTGTACTAAGTAGACATATTATACATTGGTTAAAAGTTTAGGATGGTTATAAGTGTTGGATGGAAGACCAAAGCTCATATCTCTCACACACACTAACACACACCAACTCACCTCCTCTCCCTCTCTTGGTTTCGGCTGAGATCAAGCACCACCACCACCATCATTTTCATCCATTGTCCATCCATTCCAAGTACATCCTAAGGTGCAAGAAGGTGTTTAATGAAGCTTGGTAGTCTTGGATCTTGAAGGACCTTCATCATTTGCTATTATCCTCCACATTTGTCATCTTCAACCTCTTGTGTTCTTCCCTAGCCTTGTGCTAGTAGTAAGGCCCTTATGATCTCTTGATACTTCATATGTTGTTGGTTAAAAGATGATGTACATTGATAAACTTGATGAACACTAAAACACATAAACATAAATCTCTAACATAAGCTTATAAACATATGAATACATGTTGATTGTGTTTATTTGCTTCTTGATGATTGATGGTTTGTGTTAGTGATGTTAGACATCATAAGAAACCTACTAGATTGTGATTAAACACATGATCTAGTAAGTTAAGGTGGTGATCATATGAAAGACCAAGATCATCATGTTTTATGTCTTCATGAACTTGAATGATGAAATTGGTTTTCATATGTAAAGATGATTTAAACAAAATACAAATCTTGTAAATAGATAATTTTCTCAAGAAACCAAGTTTACATATAAGATTTACAAAGTCATGGTTTCTAAGTAAACTAATCACAGTGTTAGTGTTAAATCAAGACTAGGAACATGATTGTAACAAGAAAAATACAAAAGAAATATTTTTAGAAAAATCATCTTACAAGTTGTAAATGACTAAATCTTCCAAGAATGTGATTTGCAAAAAATAACAACGTTTTAAAGGGTAACTAAACCTACTAATTAACAGGGTAAGTTACTACAAGTTCTTACAAAAACTTCAAGTTCTTTATGTAGTGTAATTTACATGATCTTGGCTTATGGTAAGTCTTGATTGTGTTGTTGATGATTGATGATTTTAAAAGAAAATAAACACATGTTTTGAAAACATGGGAAACCTCCATTTTTAGGGGAAACTATGTCAAAATTTCTATAAAATTTTGACACTTAGAAAAATATAAGTTTTGGTGAAACTTATTCCCTAAAAATTTACCTAAAAATATTTACCAAGGTTTCCCTAATTTTTGTGTAAATTTCAAGTTAAGAAATGATGATTTCTTCAAGATAAAAATTGATATTAAGTATGTATATTTTTGAGGAAAATATATATATTTATTGATCACCAAATTTTGTGCTAAGTGTATGTAATATGTATTATATGTAATAGTGTATTAGGACATGAAAAATACACTAAATACTCCCAAGGAGTAGAAATACAAAAATACACATACAACATGCTTAGACAAATACAAGAACATATATTTATGAAAATATATTTCTTAAAAGATTATGTAACTTGGACAAGTTACGAACTTAAAATGTCTTCTTGGACGAAAATATATAACTCGGGTGAAAAATACAAGATACTTATATTTATTTTTGAGAAAATAATATAAGTAAGATACATAGTTAAAAATATAAATTATTTTTAACAACAAAGAACACATACATAAAAGATGGTGACTTGTACTTGTGCGATACAAGTCTAGTGACTAACGTTAATAAAACACGTATAGGTCACGACACTATATAAGCAAACCCGGTGAAGTTTACGGCGCAGGAAACACAAAGTTGTGAGTTCATGTCCCCACTTTTAAACTTTTACATGCTTTTTAAACTTGGGGAAAATACATGTGTTATGGTATGTAGAATACAAAAACTAAGGAATGATACTTTATATCACGTCACGAATAGGGTACCATAAGCACCATTAGTCAGTTACATACCAAGACCGCGGAACAAAAGGTTAGATCTAATCGGGTTCAGGCAGCCACACTCTTGGTGATGCTAGTACCAAGCAGTGCTTTTGTGTCTCTAGTCGTGAATCGACAGTCGTGGATTCGACAACTAAAAATGCCTATGGTTTGGATGCTTCCTATGTCGTATCACATGTTAATGGCCTTGCAAACCATTAGCGATCTTGATTTCCTTACATTTACAGAAATACTTGTTTCATACAAATTACATACCATTTTTTCATACAAGTATACAAACGTTCAATACAAAAACTGCATGAATTCACACCAACATTATGTTGACGATTTTCCAAAAACTCACATGTATTTCAGGTAACTAAAGTGGATGTGCGCGCGGTCATACTCTTGCTCTAGGATGTTGTCTATGTTTTTAGCTATCTTGTGTCAAGACTCTGATGCCGGTTTTTGTGGGAATTGGTTATTATATTTCATCCTATGAGGGATGTAAGAACCAAGTTCTCGATGTTGGTCTTTTAAATAAAGTTATATACCTTTCAAACAATATGCTGTCTTGTGATGTAAACATTTAACTTATGTTATGTTAATGGCATTTGGAGTTATTTTACGAGCATGTAGTATGTTTACCTTTCGTATGCAATGAGAACCTTTCAAGATCACACATCGTGCTTCCGCCTTAGAAATGGGTGTGGCATCTTTTTTATGCGAGCTTCTTCCATGTTGAGAGGCTTGGGTTCGCGCTCATCTTGTGTCTCCGGCACCGTATTGATCTCGGGCTCGGCTTTGTCTTGGGAATCATACTTACCCCCATGTTGATGTTTATGTATAATGCAAAACTGAGTGGCCCTTGAAAGTATTGTTGGGGCATGTTTAATAGTTGTGTGTACCAAATCGTATTCGGATCGCAGTCTTGGTAATTATAGGTTGGTAGTGTTGGGTGGTATATGGACGATACGAATTTGGGTTGGTTGGCTGAGACAATCACCAATAGAGGGCAAATTGGATTAAGAGTATGGTTTTATAAAGAAAAGAGAAGGAGGTTGTAGAAATGCGTATAAAAATAGGTTAAGTGGGGTTTAAATAAGGAGTAAAAGTAAATAATAAAATGAAAAGTAAGTTTTCTTTATATCTGTTGCACAACGATTAATTTTTTGAAAACCCCACTTCACACGGCGTTTTGACAAACATGCCCTTGCCAAAATTCAAGAAAAACACCCCCAATGGGCGGTGTGCTTGCTGTTTCCGGGCGTGAAGTGGCAACATCATGGCACTTCACCTTTTCATTGGGAGTGTTCTAAGAAAACTTGCAAAAATTACGTACACACATGTGCATGGCAGAACCAAGGCCCCTGATAACAAGGCCAAATGATTTTTAGATATAATTTTTATATTAAAGAGCCCTTTATGTCATAATTGATGCAACTACTAATTTTGTTGCGCTTCGATTAATTATCTTTTTATTTTGCTACTAACGTGTTATTCAAATCTTTATCGTGGGCTTCATGCCTTCATTCGTGGTTGCAACATCATGAACAATTACTTTTGAACCAAATTTGGGTTCATCCAATAAGGCTATCTTACGTGTAGTCTTCACTAATTATTTGGGTTTCACGGCTACATATATAGAAAAAAGATCAAATACAAATAAGTTTAACGTATAAAACGCACGAACTGAACGGTTTGCTGAAAAAACGTGGTGTCATTTTCGTAATTATTTACTCGTAGAGTAATTATCAAAATTACTCTACAAATGATGTTGTAGAGTAATTTTGATGTTGTAGAATAATTTTGTAAAATGTTCTTGTAGAATAATTTTGATCTTGTAGCGTAATTATCAAAATTACTCTACAAGTGTATCAAAATTACTCTACAAGTTTATCAAACAACATATAATTCAAAATTACTCTACAAAATCATTTGTAGAGTAATTATGATACTCTACAAAATTATCTTACAAGATCAAAATTACCATATAAGATCATTTGTAGAGTAATTATGATACTCTACAAGATCAAAATTACCCTACAAGAACATTTTACAAAATTACTCTACAAGATCAAAATCACCCTACAGAATCATTTGTAGAGTAATTTTGTAAAAAAACTCTACGAGTATATAACTACGAAACATCATCGTGTTTTTTTGGCTTTTTATGCTTTTCGTACGTTTTGTATGATAAGACACTTGTTACATATATAATATTATTAATGCCACATTAGTTATTGTTTCTTGTCACTTGGTTAAGGAAATAGTTTTCATTTGTTATGAGTTTCGCTTTCATTTCATTTTTATTTTTTAAATAATTATGTATTTTCCAATTAATAATGTGTATCTCTAAATATTCTGGAAGTGATTAAAGGATATGCATATCCTAACATGATACCATTTAGTTATTTAAATCGATGCATCATCTAAATGGTTATCAAATCCACAACCTGAAGTTTGTGTGATTGTGGCTTAGCTAATGTGATAGCAAGCATATTAATCCAGATTGGTATATGTATTTTGGTAAAAAACAGTGAATTCAATTCCCATGTTATTAATGATTATTGGAATAAATGTTGAATTTCATATAGCTTATGTTTATACATGAATTGGTTTGTTTAGACAATCACTAAACATTCGCAATTCATTACAAAGCCAATGATCATAAGAGCAACATTCTTATTTGTATTTGGCTACATGTGATTTTTCATGCGCAACAATATTTCACATCAAACCAACAAGTTATAATACTTCCTCCTCGTTACAGTTGGTTTTTGGTTAGGAACCAAATATTTCCCATCTAATGTTTTAGTTGTGCAATATATATTGTTATTGATCCACCACAACACACATAGATGGGACCTTAAAGGAGATGAGGAAATACATGTTGGGAATGAACAACTATCTATGGTTATATATACAGCGAGCCATTAAAGATGCCTTTATTTACGGCTCAACTCATTCATATCCATTTTAATGGGTCAACATTCCCAACATGAGGGGGAGATTAAAGGCAGTTTGAGAAGGAATGAATTATCATGACCCTCAAATTAAATGATGTGAACCAGAAGTTCAAAGGATAATTCATTCACAAAGATTAATGAATCAGTTACCAGACACATAGACACATTTACTAACCTAAATAATCGTATCTAGCTAAGTCACATATACCAACTGCTAATGCTCCAAGTAAGATTAGTGTCCTACAAGGACAACCATATATTGGTGATGAGTATATGGCATGCCTGAAACGTGGTAGACTAGTCGATTCCAAGATTAAAATTCCTCGAAAATTGGAGCTGGCTAATGAAGATGGTCAAGTCGAGGTTATAATAAGAGGGTCTCCTAAAGAGACATTAGACATGATGGTTTCAGAAGAACCTCAGGTACCTAAAAATAAAGAGATCTCAATAATTTGTATCATGTCTAGAAATGTATGGAATCGAAATTAAAATCGACATCGTTTTACTTTTGTATATAATGTAGCGCTTGAAATTGTTAAATGACGAGGATCAAAATTTAAGATCAGCCTATGAATTAATATATATAAATGGCTGGCCAAAAAGTGAAAAGGCGCAAATAAGGCAGAGTTGAATTCTCTAATAAAATTAAAAGTTTTCGAACTAACAGTCAATACAACTGAATTTGTAAAGTATGTTGGATATAAATGGGTCTTTTACACGAATCATGTGAAAATCAAATTAAGTGATATAAGGCAAAATTGGTGGCACAAGAATTTGGCAAAGACTTATGACTGATTATGAGGAGACGTATTCTCTAGTGGTGGATGTTTTAATTTTCCAACATCTTATTTGTCTGGTAATATAGAGTGAGAATTGATATGCGTCTTATGAATGTTATGTATCTCTTGATACTAAAAGTGTACATGAAGGTCCCTAAGGATTTGAATGATCAAAATCATGTATGTTAAGTTCTCGAGAACAATATGATTGTTGTATACAGATTCATTTTTAAATACAATTGAACTCTTTATGAGTTTCATAAAGCAATTGAGTTCTATAAAGGTGAATTGAAACATCTTAACGATGTAATTCTTGTGCACCAATAAACATATATAGAAAACTTATACCTAGTGATTGTGATATCTCGATAAATAGTGTATACGCATGGTACAATATAAATTTTAGAGACAAAAGAAAGTGTTCATGCCAATTTTGCATATGATATAGAAATCTATATGTTAAATGAGCAAGTTTATGTAGCAAAGCTCTTGAATAGTGAGCACACATGCATATTTGGATAAGATGGAAAGACTTCCCTCATGGATTGATAATGCTAAAAGCATTGATATCAAAACCTGAAGAACGTACTACGTGAAGTTGGCAAAAAAAGTATGGACTAAAATGGTCGAATCGAATGTGGTATAATCAACTAACTAGTTAGCTCAGAAACGAGAAATACATATGGTGAAGTTGGTCCATTGGTTTTCATTAAAAGAACAATATGAGGTTTACAAGTATTACAATATATGTGATGATGTCACTGAATCTCCCGAAGAGAAAAAATGAGCTTAATTAAACCAAGAATTTGCAAAAGAAATATGGTATTGCAAATTTATGGCTGGATATGTAAAACATAAATTTGTATTATTATCTCTCAATCATAATAAATCTAGAAAA
Organism: Helianthus tuberosus; assembly: GCA_030545235.1. Lineage (NCBI taxonomy): Eukaryota > Viridiplantae > Streptophyta > Magnoliopsida > Asterales > Asteraceae > Helianthus > Helianthus tuberosus. Next base: position 67,192,907 of record CM060430.1, read on the forward strand.
TGATGGACATTTTGATATGGACAAAACTTATGGTGTAAGTACATTTAATGATGTCTAAATATTTGATACAGAAAAAATGAATTTTATCATGTCTATCAAAGAAGCAAAGATCCTTGGTCCTAAAGCACCATAGTTCAATACAAATTGTATTAATAAATCTTGCTAGTTATACACGAACATATATCATTAAATTCATTGGCAAGATATAACTCGTGTACAGTGAGGAGATAATGTAATGGGTAAAACATATATTTTCTATACCCTTAAGGTACGAAAGATATGGGTTGACATTTACTAACCCATCAACAAGTTTGGTTAGTTTTGTAAATGCAGGATTATAACAAAACACATTTATGGATTATGTTATCTACTTACAAGAGGAGACAATTCAAGTTTCACATGAAGATTATACATCAATGTTCATTAAAGGATTGTACATCAAGAGATTAAACGAAAAATTACTTACTACAAAAGTTTTCAGCAACCTTCATAGAAAATTGGCATCTGTTACTTAAATGATACATATCATAATGAGGGAGAGTTTTATACAAGTTGCAATCCTTTTCCCTTCACTAAGTTTTAACCCATTGGGTTTTCTTAGTAAGGTTTTTTATGAGGCAACGTACATGATCCAGAAGAATCAGGGGAGACGATACGCGCTGCACTGTTTTTCCCTTAGCTAAGGTTTTGTCCCACTCGGTTTTCCTGGCAAAGTTTTTAACGAGGCAACATCTACAAGTGTATCAAGTTGATAACCAAAGGGGAGTGTTATTATTATGGTTATTAACACCAAAAAATAGATTAGCTTCTTCTCCAAGTTTTGTAATCATATATATACTCCTACAGTATCTCAATGTAAAATATATCATTCAATAAAATATCATAACTTTCTCTTTATTGTTCTTCTCTTATAATTATGCTATTAAGCTAGTTTCACAACATTCTATACCAATAAATCATTTTCATAGATAGAAAACACGATTTGCATTTTTTGACGAATATATATGGAGTATGGCACTTTTTCGATAAAAGAAACAAAGTTTCTACATCTGAGAGTTAGGTAAAGTATATTTTGATATTTCAAATAATACAATACTCAAAACTACCACTCAACTAGAAAACAAGTATGCCTTTAAAAAAATAAAATAAATAAATAAATAAATAAATAGAAAATAAGTAAATGTAGATTGGAAAACTACTACAAAAAATTCGTTTCATGTACAATCCAAATGAGGATGCTTATATTTTGCTACGGAACAAAAATAAAAATAATAATAAATATAACATTGTAAAATATTCAAATAATTTTTTTTAATTTCGTAAACTCTTTTGAACTACTGGTACAAATTAGAAAAAGGAAAATAATTTTCGACTAATCAACACATTAACTTGACTATTTCTGCCTCCCAGCCTGCTTGGTCAACACGCACCGGTTACCTATTCAAAAACATACAAAAGTTTTGAAGTCAAACATCAAACTCTCTGTCTATATATAACTATTATTCCCTACTAGCAAATCCATTCAAGCCATCACAGAAACAGCTTTAAAAAGCATTAAAATAACAAGCTTGGTAAGCATCTCGGTTTCTCTAATTCTGTTTGATAATCATATTAAAGATGGCATTAAAGAATGCATGCACCCTTTTGGTTATTCTAGTAATCTTTATAAGTGTTATAAGCCCACTTGTAGTTGAAGGTAGAGTCTTATCTGAGGACTTTGCTGGTGCGAACCATCTCGCTACATACTCAACCGTGTATGAGAAAGCCAAGAATGGTATGTCGTTTTGGCTCCAACGACTTGCGTCTGGTCCCAGCCCAAGAGGACCTGGTCATTAGGTTGGTTTGATTTTGATGTATCATGGATCGATGATGCTGGTCGAGTGATGCAACCTAAAGTAGGAGATATTCGTTAATTCTTTTCTTTGTTATTTCAGTTGTATATTTACATAAAGGGTTGAATAACATATTTTTTCACCTACCAAGTGTACTAATGTTGTTAATAAATCATAAATGTAACACCCCTCTTTTAATTAAATTTTGGCTTGAATTTCTTCTTTTCACGTTGAGAGCATCTTGAATCCAGGACTATTAGTTTGAAAACTTTGTTACGCAGGAAAATATATCTGTTGTAGATGTTCCAACAATGAATACACAACACATACGTACTACTATAGGAATATACAACATCAAGGCCTTTCTTGAGAATGTGTGGGACCTCACGGCCACTACCTTAAAAATACAAACTTTTATATAAAGAAAAACAGTAATACAATAATAATTGTGGTAACAATAAACAAAACATCATCATTGTAGCAAAATAAACTTTATTTAGATACGAGTCGGGTAAAAAGTAATACATTTTCATGTTGACTTTTGATTTATGTTTTGACGTAATTTTATTTTCAAATATAATAGGTTTTCATGCTTACTTTTTATTTACTTTTTGACGTAAATTTTGTTTGAAAATGAGTCAGGTCAAATATAATATGTTTTTGATTCGTTGATTAAATTTGACTTGGTCTATGTTTTAATGTAAATGTACGATAATAATTTACACATAATCACGCCGCATAGTCGGTATAAAATTCGAGTTTGTCTACATTTCGACATAAATTTGGTATACTTTTCGTATAAATTATCTTTGTATGTTTTGTGTATGTCGCATCTACAAATACCTCTGTTTGGACCATCAAATGTCTAAAACCAAACCGAAGGTCAAAGCTGAACAGATTACAAAGATCAAATTAAGCATGACATCGACAATTCAAGTGAGTACATAGTCCACACTTTTCAATTTTCAAATTGTTTTGGTGTGATTCATATGTGCCTATTAGTTTTCCAAGTTTACAAAACTAATTACGTTTGGTTTACATATACATAGTACATTGCCCATGGTATTAAGCATGATCGGAGTTGAAGATGATAATGATACATTCACTAACTTTGGCCAAGCCGGCTGGTAGTATGTTATAGCGCAATAGAATTGACACCCCATTTCCGTTTCCTAGGTTTGTTTGAAAGTTACCTCTGGGAATGACAAAAACTAAGAAACTCAATTGATAAACCCTTTTAAGGATTAACCAATAGTCAACAAAGGCTTGAATGTATTCGTCAACAACCACACTCGTTTATACAAAATGACATGGTTTATACAAAATAATACATTTGGTTATACAAAACAAGACATTTGATTTATACAAAACCTGACAATTGGTTTGTACAAAACAAGACATTTGGTATATTCGAAACAAGAATATTGGTTGAGACAGAGCCACAAATGGTGTTCAATTCAATATGTAAACCATACGATGTTTTCATCTAAATCGATTGATTACTCATACGATTTTACAAAAAGAAACATTTTTGTCAAGATTCATGGCTACAAGGTTTTCTTTATTATACCAACTTTTATAGTTGGTTAAACATGTTGAAATATTAAACAAAATGTATGTTAGGGGTTAATTTTTATAACTATGGATCACATATCCTTAGATCGGCCTGGATCACTGATCCTTAACAGATGGTGCAAGAAATCTAAGGATCACGGATCCTTATTATTGTTTATATTAACTAACAATTGTATCCTTTTTTTTTAAACTAGTATTCGCAGGTACATAACGAATTGGACTTAGTCAATGCTAGAATTTCGGGGAATATGCTCTCTATTTCGCATGAGTTGGAAGCATGTAGCCGTTGTGTAGAACATCGAAGACTTGCACATTTTTTGGATAGTTAGTTAGCTAGATATTTCTAATTATATCAAGGAGTATTGAGCTTGATTAGAACACACAAATCGTACACTTTACCCCACTCGAAACTGCTCTCAAACATACACTAGAATTCGATTGTAACAAGCGCAATATCATCCAAAGTTGTGCTACATTTTTGATTACTTGTTGAATAGAGTTGGTGATCGGTAGTTTTCATCACTCGGGGTTTTTTGTGCCGGAGATCTATCAAAGATCAAGGGCTTTTTTCTCGTATAAATGTCGGTGTTCATTGTCATTTTTACATTATACTTTGATCACTCAATTGTTCATACACATTAGCACTCTACCTCACATTCAAAATTTGGTTACATTATCCTTAAACTGATTTTTGACCAAAACAATTTGGTACCCACCATGGGGCAAGTGGTGCTTCGATTTTAAAACCCTTTTTCTATTCATTTCTGTTCATTATCATCAATTCCATGGCTTCTCAGGGAAAATCCACTTCAAGTGCCATATCGGCGGTTACCTCATCTCAAACTAGTCCATCATTACCTCCTATTCCGCCACCATACCAGAAGAATGTGGATAATGCTCAAAAGAAGACATCAACAGTCTTCCAAGGATCCAAATTTTCTACTAGTTCTTCTTCTACTAATACTAACAATGATATTTCTGTTTTGTTTTCGCAGATTAAGAGCTACATGGAACAGTGATGCGTGCGAAGTGTTACTTATTTTAGGTGTATATTTTAAGCCCTTTTTAACACTTATTTTAGCCAAGTTTTAAATTTATAAAACACGATATTTCACTAACACTAAACACACATATGGGCAAGTGCACCCATCGTTGAGTGTAGTATAGCGTTGGTAAGATACCGAGATCGTCCAAGGACACAAGAGCTTTTAGTACCGGTTTATCCTCAACGTCTAACCAAAATAAAAGTTTAGAAAAATGTTTTAAACTAAGAAAATTAAAAACTAACTAAAATGCTGAAAATAAAAATAAAAGAAAAACAGATAGACAAGATGAATCACTTGGTTCCGACTCGTATCTAGTATAACCTTTGATTATTTCCGCACTTTTGCACATAATTAAGAGATTATCTTAGTTATTGTAGTAGGCCCCTCTTTTGAAGGTGACGTTACCCTCACCCCAGTAGTTTGAGTCAGCAGGGATACAATCCTAAAAGGGTGGATTATTGGAAGATAATGAATTAAGTTATTAATGCAGTATTGTGGTAGGCCCCGCTTTTGGCGGTGACGTTACCCTCGGCTAAGTAGTCTGAGTCAGCAGGGATACAGTCCTAAATAGCCGGGTTATAGTATTAATAGTAGTTAACTTATGAGGGGATCAAAGAGTTTGGACCCCCGCCATCCAATACCGTGAAGTATTGAAGGAGGTCCTACTAAATTTGACCCAGGTCCATTGCAGGACCTCTAAACGCTGAACAATGGCAAGACCTTTACCAAACCGTTCCCTTAACCCCCGACCAGGTAGCCAACATATCTCCATATAGACCGTGGAGATATGAATGGTGAAAATCCTTTATTTTATATAGACAGTAAAATAATGCCAAGACACCACGGACAAACGATAAGGAAAGATCACCTTCAACATAAGTAACTAGTTATTAAAGTCATTAATACAAAACCAAATAAAAAGTGCAAAAGATTAGAAATAAAAAGTATTATACTAGACACTTTGTCTTCACCAAGTGATGTAAGAGACTTAGGCAAACATGGCCTTGATTGTCAAGAACTCTTACGATCAATCTTGGATCCCGAGACGACTCACACACTCTACGATGGACAATGGATGATGGTGGTGGATGATGGTGTTGTGATGGTGGTGGGTGGTGGATGAAGTGTGAGAGAGGTGGTGTGCCAAGGGATGGTTTGAGCTTGAGCCAAGCACTCCTATTTATAGCCTGTACAGAAGCCTGGACACGGCCCCGTGTCCACCATTTTCTCTTTCTTCATTAATACAGTTTGTCTTTATTAGCTCCACACGCCCCCGTGTCCGCTGGGCACGCCCCCGTGTCCATCTGACACTCTCTCTCTTCATTAATTGTAATTCGCAATTACAATTAATGCGCCTGCTGTACTTTCGCCACGCCCCGTGTCCGCTGGGCACGGCCCCGTGGTGGGCAATAGAAGCTTCTAAAGGTTTGTCTTTTGTGCCAGGGCTGACCATTCTGGACACGGCCCCGTGCTGAGCTGGGCACGCCCCGTGTCGGGCTGGGCACGCCCCGTGTCGGGCTGGGCACGCCCCGTGTCGGGCTGGGCACAGCCCCATGCTCAGCTGGGCACAGCCCCATGCTCAGCTTTCTTCTTGTTTTTGCTTTGGGAGTTGTTGTCGATGGGGGTCGGGCATGCCACGTTTGTTCCTTTTCTTGTATTTATGTTAGATTTTGATGTCTTTTTGCTTCTTTTGTTAATTTGAGCTCATTTAATCCTGAAAATACAAAAGGAAGACAAAAGCACACTTTTTCCAACATTAGTACTAAAAAATGGTTAGTTTTATGCCACAGTTGATGAATTTTATATGTTGCATTTTGAACACATCAAACAGCAAGACAAAAACCAACCAGAGGATCCTTCGTGAGATTGATGTATCAAGAAGTAGAAGAGGCCAGCAGAGGATCACACTCCATTGGTGCCTAGGGTGTTGGAGTTTGTCACTCCAGCAACTACGGCACAACAGTCCAGGGTGTCCAACACAGAGCCTCAAGGATCCTCATGTTGATCCCAGATTAGATGCTCAAAGACTAAGTATGGTTAATAGATTTCAACAAATAGGAAAATATTGTGCGGAACTAGAAATCAAACTTTCAAGAAACAGCTTACGGAATTTTCAAGTATATTGATCACTTTGAAAAACAAAGTGATTGACTGTTACAAATGAATGCTTAAAGAATTCCGTGTGAAGGGCAATGGAGTTTGTGGTGTGTGTATTAAATGCTTAGCTCAACTCATTTAACCTTCGGGGTTAACATCTCTATTTATAGAGAGTCTAGATCATGAATAAACGTTTGTTTATTCATGCACTTGCTCTGCACAAAGTAGCTTTTTGGCATATTCTATGAATCCTTATTGTCAACTTGCTACTTTCTAAATTGTGTCAGGGCTTATCTTCAAGACAAGTTGGTTCATCAGAAATTTTGATGACTAGCTTACCAGAATTCTGATGAGACTAATCATCAGAAATTCTAATGATCAGATTTACCAGATCTCTGATGATAAATACCATATTTATCATCAGACTCATCAGAATGGTCTTTCCTAATCGTCTTTTTTGTCTTGATCACTTCCTGATATTTAGTTGAAGATGTGTCTTTTTGTAAGGACCTGCAAAAATGTCCCATAACACTTTGTAAGTAGAAAACCGGACGCCTAAAACCCTAATCCTTGTGAAAACTCAAGAAATCCAATTTTGTTGATCTGTCGTGGGCCGCGTAAGACCTAAGGAAAGCTTACGTGGGGCGCGACAGCTTGGTAAGTCTCCAGATAAGCTTTAGGCCACGTGTCAGACACGTGGCAGACCTACGGGGTGACACGGCAGCCCTAGCCGTAGCTAGGGTTTCGAGTTTACACGGGCCACGTAAAACTCAAATTTCAGCTATAAATGGGACGTTGCATGGCCTTCACTATCTGTTCGAAAATCTCTTTAAATTCACACTCTTTCTGTAAGAATTTTCAATTTTAGGGTCGAGACGCTGCTACGATTACAGGGTAATAACTCGATCACTACTATGATATAATGTCCGGTCGATTGAAACCGACCCGATGGATGTTTAAGTGCTGCCCAAACTCGGGCTATACTTTGTCATTCGTCGTGAGGGTTTTGATTTCGTGAGTTTGTCGTAAATGTTTTATTAAGTTACTAACCTAGTTTCGTGTGCATTGTTATTTAACTAGGTTACCAAGCTTAATCAGTAGGCAAAACTCTGTCCAACTAAGCTTGCCATGTGAGTCCATTCTCTTTTCTCACAGTTTGTAAGTCATTCTATTTTTATCAAATTGCTTTACAAAACCCTAAATGTTTTCCAGTTATACTTTGCAGTGATTAAGTCTTTGATAATCTTTAATTACTGGCAGTAAGTGGGGTTTTGTGCACATTACTACTAACGATTTATATGATATGTCCACAGTCATAGATTCGGTCGAGTGACAGTTGAACCAGCTAATTATAAGATAGGGGCAAATATAAAAACCCTTAATGCTGTAAATTGTAACAATGTGTCATTTTGTGCAAATTGAATGACTCGCCAGTATTTCCCCGCTGATAAAAATCTTTTTAAACATGTTTCAGATGATTTACTGTGAACAAGGAAAAAGTGCCGCGTAGCACTACCAGCTTGAAGAAAGTGGCTCAGTAAATAAATAAACATGTTTTTGTAAACAAGGAATTTCCCCAAGAAATTCCTTTATTGTAAATGACGGGGTTTGTCCCGAAATTTGAAATGAAATAAATGGGTGTTTTCAGTTTAAACGATCCTGTTAAAATTTCCGCTGCCTAACTAAACACCAATACCACGGGTTTCTGTCCGCGACTTCTGAATCGGGTAAAACCGGGTCGGAGGCCGTGACACTTTTATTTCTTTTTGTCCTATTATCTTGTAGGCACATTTTTATTGATCTTTCTTGAGTGTGTCTTCAACATATGATCAGGTTGATCATCTTTTTCTTCAATACTTACATAAAAGTTTCCTAACAATTTCCCCCTAAGTATTGTAAGAAAAATAAACTACCTTATAACAAGTGAACATAATTCAAACAAAAAATTCCCAACAATGGAATCAAAGTTTGCAAAGCACAAAGCCTTTGTTCAAAAACAGATTAGAAAAGGAAATAACATGAAATTCAAAATGTCTTTAAAACAGTTTGGCATGCATGTGTAGATCATCCTTCTTCAGCTTTTTCTTGTAATGGATGAACTTGTGGCAGATATGATACATTTCTTTGTACCAGCCTCTATCTCTTATCCATTCATCAATGATTTCTTCAATTTCCTTCTTCAGTAACTCCTTATCTTTCCCCTTAGCTTGACGTTGTTTCTGCTTCTTGTTCATACATTCCTTGATGCATTTCAGTGTCTGATTAGAGTACTTGCAGATATCAACTATTCTGAAAAGAGCTTTGTTGCCTTCAATATCTCTAAACACAATAGAGAGTCCTGCTTGTTCAAGGATTACTCTAGTTCTGGCTTCCTTTTCCAGCTCTTTGGGGAATGATGTATCTGGTGGAGAAATACAGACTTTCTTCTGATGAATATAGTCATAATTGATGCATAAATCAAAGTCAGTAAAAGTTCAAAAATTTTTCAAAAATTTGGCACTGGGCACGGGTTCGTGTTAGGGAGGCACGACCCCATGTAAAAATTTCCAGTCACATGGTAGTTTTAAAAAAAAAACAAGATGACTAAGTCACAATTTGATATATTTTTCAAAAGAAACGAATTTACTAAAATGAAGGGTGTAAAAAATAAAAAGGTTTAGGGTGATGGGTGATGAAAAATTTTACTTCTTTTGTAGGTCTTGGGTTCAAATCGAGGCAAAGAGGATTTTAATACTAATTTTGTGATACTAAAATGCCAACTACTAACACGGTTAGCAACATCCAAACCGTACATGTCATAAAAAAATTTATGTGACTGCGACGTCCTTATAGTTAGGGACATCTTAAAACGATCAAAATGAAACCATAGTTAGGGACATTTTAAAACGATGGTAAAACGTATATCTTTTGTACATACGTTATTGCTGGAGTTATATTTCACGAAAGAATTCAGATGAAAAAAGTATGAAATCCGGTTTGAATAATTGTAATTTAATTTTTATCTTTTTTTGGAAATTGAACCCATTAGGTTTTGGATATATCGGGTCGGATTTTGAGTGTTTGCAATGCTTTGGTTCAGGGTAATAGTCGTATAATATATGTATTATGGCTGATATTTAATAGTGTAAATCTAAGTTTAAATTACTTAAAAGGGGTGGAATCTTGAATTTGACATTATGAAAAAACTAAAAAGCAAGTGGAATATAATCCTGTGTTGTTTCGATTCTTAGGGTGGAAGGGGCGTAATAGGGGAACCATTTGGGGAGTGGGTTTTATCAATCGTGAAGAAGCCGCCGATGTTTGTGCGGTGAGCGAGGGAGGTGTTGTCGGTGAGGTAACCGTTAGAATGGAAAAGATCCGTTGAAGGGTGAGGTAACCGTTAGAATATAGCCGTTGCCCTTTTTTATAAAAAAAAAATTACAATTTTTCTTTATAAACAACACCATTCTCTTCTCCATCCAACACCAATTTTCACTTCTATTCAACCTAAATCCTTTCTTTTACATTCAAAAAATGTAACCCTATTTTCTAAATAATGGCGAATGACATACCACCGCTATTCATTCCGTTTGATATTAGTGAAGATGATGATTCTTCCTCAAGCGATAGTAGTTTACTTTTTTTTTTCCAAAATCTTGTTAAGGAAGCCGCCGCACTGAAAGACACGAGTACTTCTAGAAAAAGGAAAGTTGTCCGTCGAGATCGAGAGAAAGGTCACGAAACCCTTATGGCAGATTATTTTGTCGAGGAGCCCAAATTCAACGAAGATGTTTTTCGTCATAGGTTACGTATATCGAAAAGGTTGTTTTTAAACATTGTGAGTGACGTGCAAGCGAATAACTCGTGGTTTCAAGAGGGCGTGGATGGGAGAATGAAGAAGAGTTTTACACCGATGCAAAAAAGTTATGTTGGCGATTAAGCAACTTGCAACCGGTAACCCTCCAGACGAGAAAGACGAATATTTAAATATGGCCGAAAGGACTTCCCGTGAGTGTCTAGATTATTTTTGCGAAACGATATGTAATTTTTACGCTTCCGAGTTCTTACGTAGACCAACTAGCCACGACGTTGCGCTCTTGTATCAAGCTCATGAGGATAAACATCACCTTCCTGGGATGTTGGGTAGTCTTGATTATACACATTTTGTTTGGAAAATGTGTCCAATAGAGTTGCGGGGCCAATATATAAGGGGGGATCACAGGTACCTGACAGTTATGCTTGAAGCGGTGGCCTCTCAAGATTTTTGGATTTGGCATGCTTTTTGTGGTCCACCAGGTTCACAAAACGACATCAACGTGCTCCAACAATCTCCTTTATTTCTTACTCAACGAAATGGAACTACACCAAAATGTCCATTTTACATGAACAACCACTTGTACAAGCGTGGATACTATCTTACCGAAGGAATCTACCCTACTTGGTCCGTGTGTGTGAAATCACTTCAGTATCCCCATATTGTGAAAGAAAAGAAGTTCAAGAGGCATCACGAGGCGGCAAGAAAAGACGTCGAACGGGCCTTTTGTTTTTTAAAGGCAAAATGGGGTGTACTTAATCGATCGATGCGTGCTATGAGTGTAAAAAAGATTAGGAATGTTGTATATATGTGCATTATTATGCATAACATGATTCTAAAAGATGACGAAAACGCGATTGCACCGGCACATATTCGGGTCGAGACGCTGTTTGTTCGAAAATCTCTTTAAAATCACACTCTTTCCGTATGAATTTTCAATTTTAGGGTCGAGACGCTGCTACGATTACAGGGTAATAACTCGGTCACTGCTACGATATAATGTCCGATCGATTGAAACCGATCCGATGGATGTTTAAGTGCTGCCCGAACTCGGGCTATACTTTGTCTTTCGTCGTGAGGGTTTTGATTTCGTGAGTTTATCGTAAATGTTGTATTAAGTTACTAACATTGTTTCGTGTGCATTGTCATTTAACTAGGTTACCAAGCTTAATCAGTAGGAAAAATTCTGTCCAACTAAGCTTGCCATGTGAGTCCATTCTCTTTTCTCACAGTTTGTGAGTCATTCTATTTTTATCAAATTGCTTTACAAAACCCTAAATGTTTTCCAGTTATACTTTGCAGTGATTAAGTCTTTGCTAATCTTTAATTACTGGCAGTAAGTGGGGGTTTTGTGCACATTACTACTAACGATTGATCACTATAGGTGGGCGAGCCTAATTAGTGATATGTCCACAGTCATAGATTCGGTCGAGTGACAGCTGAACCAGCTAATTATAAGATAGGGGCAAATATAAAAACCCTTAATGCTGTAAATTGTAACAATGTGTCATTTTGTGCAAATTGAATGACTCGCCAGTATTTCCCCGCTGATAAAAATATTTTTAAACATGTTTCAGGTGATTTACTGTGAACAAGGAAAAAGTGCCGTGTAGCACTACCAGCTTGAAGAAAGTGGCTCAGTAAATAAATAAACATGTTTTTGTAAACAGGGAATTTCCCCGAGAAATACCTTTATTGTAAATGACGGGGTTTGTCCCAAAATTTGAAATGAAATAAATGGGTGTTTTTAGTTTAAACGATCCTGCTAAAATTTATGCTGCCTAATTAAACACCAATACCACGGGTTTCTGTCCGCGACTTCTGAATCGGGTAAAACCGGGTCGGGGGTCGTGACAGAAAAAGGTGGTATCAGAGCCACTGATTTATGCCCATTAAGTATTTAGCAATACTTAATTTGTCAAATTGCCATTTTGTGATTCTGTGAAAATTTAATTTAACAAATATAATTTTAACTTGAAGTTTGTGTGTTTCTTCATGTGTGCTAACAGCATGAATGAACTGTCGGAGGCACTCCGAAACTTTACCATCCATACCACCGATATGGATATAACAGGAAACCCGTCTGGGTATCAAGCAGATACTGAAGAGCCACTAGTATTCCAGGCCCAGCCTCAGGAGAAACCTAAACCTAAGAAAAGGAGAAGAATTTTGGACTGGAAACGCAGACGAAGGAAGAAGCCAGCTGCACAAAAGGTGAAAAAGGCAGAGGATCCAAAGGACAAAGGGAAAGGAAAGGAAATAGGGGAAAGCTCCAGTCAGGCCCATGTGTAACACCTGTCTCATTTTTTTTACATAAAATACGCATTTTCGAAAGAAATACTTAATTTCCTATTGATAGATCAAAACGGAAATATTCATAATAACACTATTCGAGATAACAACTAACTAGTTTTAACATCCCAACAAGATAAGTTAAGTGATTACAACATAACATGTTTAGTTTAACAAAGTTAAGTAGACGCGGAAGCTTCAAAATTTGTGTTCGGTTCCTAAAAACGTGCTTGATCGCCATCCGACGTGATTCCAACTTCACCTAGTGTCAAAACCACTTAAAATGTTTGTTTTGACAATGTCATAATGCATATAAACAAGTTCTAGAATCAAACAAACGAAAACAAAATAAAAATTCGGAATTTAGTCTGTCGTGCCACGCGACAGGCCTCTTCCATTCCTTCGCGTGCCGCGAGGGCTCTCGCGTGTCACGCCAGGTCCAGTGGATCCTGTCGCGTGGCGCGGGGGACTTGGTTTTACAGTAGGTGCAGGTTTATGACCTGCATTTCCTGCCCAGCTCCGAATTTCAAAATTCTAACTTCAAATGCTCGTAACTTTTGATCCGAAGGTCCGTTTTAGGTGATTCTTTTTCCTACACGTCTGTAATTTAATTACCGACATGTCTATTACATTTATTATACCAAAAGTTTAGTTTACGGACCGAATGACTAAAATCACTATGTATTTATTCAACCCACCAAGTTAACACCAATTTTGCTACCAATGTAATGGTAACCTTAAGGCGCTTTTACCCATCATCTGGGGCTTGCTATCACCGGCATTTTCATTACCAAACCTATGGCTTCATGCTCTTGTGATTTATCAACGCCAAATTCTAACCAACAAACACTATTACTACTTACTAAATAATTATTCGACCCATTTGGCTCATTTATGGAATCCTCCATTTTTAATGACTACCAAACGTTTCCTAATCTAATCTTAACTTATTAAATCAAGTAGTGAACATTGTCACTTCAATTAACACAAGCCTTTATTCTAAAACGCAACTATACATGATTTAAATATCGAATTTACTTAATGTAACGAAACAAGTTACATACCTTCAAAGCACACCCTTCAAACGCGCGTCACCATCGGCTTATCCGCTTGACGTTCCGGTTTCCTTTCCTATAGAGTTCAACCGCAAACCATTTAGAACTCTTTTATTATCATATAACGCATAGTTCACCAACTAGTACAAGTATGTGTTTTTGTTTAAATTTCAACATTTAGCCTTCTCTTAGGCATTTTTACAAACACTTTAAGGGCAGAATTTTACACAATTCATTATCAAATTCATAACTTGTTATATAGCCAAAATTAACATCAATCGAACAATTTCATATAAATTTTAACATCAAATAAATCAGCAATTACTTCATAAAAATCAGATTACACTAGAACAACAACCAAAAATCCTAGTGTTTATCAAGTTCTCACAAAACCCACTAATCACCTTCATTGGTGTTCATGGAATTCACATGAATTAAGCATGATTTCAACATATAATTGTCTAGGGTTTACTCCTAGACACAATATTATTCCTATTCCATCCATATAACATTCATGCAACAACAAATTTCGGATTCTCTAAGTTCATCCTGAAATTCAAATAGATATTTCCTATAAAATTCACATACCTTATGACCCCCTTACAGTGGAGATCACCAATCTAAGCTCGGATTTCATTTTGGAACTGATTTGTGCCTTCAATTTGTGAGATTTGTGTGATTTAGGGTTTGATGGAGGTTCTTGGTCGCCCCCCTGTGTTCTATTCGATCCAGACTCACACTCAAAGTGTGTGTTTGGTGTTTTTATTCTGTTTTTAATAAGTTAAGTTTCAAACTTAACAACTTTAGTCCCCCATCTATTATCAGGTTTTTATCTTAGGTGTTTTAACCCACTAGCATGTCACTACAAGACTTTTCCTCTAACAAGGTTATTTTATTCCTAGTTAATTCATTTTGTTTATTTACCAATATCGTATTTATAATAACAGATTTACATTTTCGGGGTGTTACAAGTCCACCCCCCTTAAAAGGGTTTCGTCCTCGAAGCTGGAAATACATACCGAATAATGTTGGGTAGAGACGTCGCATCTCCTCTTCGGATTCCCATGTATTATCCGACCCTTTTCTATGCTCCCACTTGATCTTCACTTGATCAATTTTCTTATTCTGCAATTTCTTAACCTTCCGATCTAGAATCTCAATTGGCCTTACCGCATAGTTAAGGCTATTGTCCACCTCGATATCATCGTAGTGGATATAAGTCGTTTCCTCCGCTAGACATTTTCTTAGTTGTGACACGTGAAACGTGCCATGGATTCCACTCAATTCGTCTGGTAACTCAAGGCGATACGCTACCTTGCCAACCCGTTCAATGATTTTAAGTGGCCCGATAAACCTCGGGCTTAGTTTCCCTCTTTTCCTGAATCAGATAACGCCCTTCCATGGGGAAACTTTTAACATAACCATGTCGCCCACCTGAAATTCAATCGGTTTTCGTCTTTTATCCGCATGAGACTTTTGTCTGTCTTAGGCCGCTTTTAAATGAGCTCGAACCACATCAATTTTCTCGTTAGTGGCTTGAACTATGTCTTTATGGGCCAGTTCACGCGGACCCACTTCACCCCAACACACCGGGGTTCTACATTTTCTACCGTATAGCATTTCATACGGGGCCATTCCAATACTGGCATGATAACTGTTGTTATAAGAAAATTCTGCTAATGGCAAATACACATCCCAACTACCCCTGAAATCGATAATACACGCCCTCAGCATGTCTTCTATGTCTGTATTGTTCTCTCACACTGTCCATCCGTCTGAGGATGGTGTGCAGTGCTGATAAAAAGTTTCGTTCCCATCTGTTCTTGGAAATCTCGCCAGAAATGTGAAGTAAATCGGGTATCCCTGTCAGACACAATGGATACCGGTACTCCGTGTCGTGCCACTATTTCATTGATATACACCTCCGACATCTTTTCTGACGTATAAGTCTCACGTATAGGAATAAAATGAGCACTTTTCATCAGTCTATCAACTACCACCCAAATGGCATCGAATCCTTGGTTCGTCCTAGGAAGTTTGGTCAACAGGTCCATGGTGATATGTTCCCATTTCCAAACTGGAATTTCCAATGGTTGCAATTTACCATATGGCTTTTGGTGTTCCCCCTTGACTTGTAAACAAGTCAAGCATTTCTCTACATACTTCACAACATCTCTTTTCCTTCCGGGCCACCAATAGTTTTGCTTTAGATCATTATACATCTTGGTTGCCCCCGGATGGATAGAATAACGAGATATATGAGCTTCATAGAGTAGTAGCGTCTTGGCTCCACATGAATTTGGGACCCATATTCTTCCAAACATAGTCTTTAACCCGTTGTTACCATCCGTCAAATCCTTCAATTGACCAACTATCCTTTCCTTTTTCATGTTTTCCTCTTTCACCGGCTCATCTTGTGCTTCTCGGATTTGTTCAAGTAAACCCGAGGTTACAACAAGCTGCATCGACCGCACTCGTATTAGGGCATAGTCTATTTTCCTGCTCAAGGCATCCGCCACCACATTGGCCCTTCCAGGGTGGTAAAGTATCTCGCAATCATAGTCTTTTACTGTTTCCAACCATCGCCTTTGCCGCATGTTTAACTCCTTCTGGTCGAAGAAGTATTTTAAACTCTTGTGGTCGGTAAATATGGTGCACTTCACCCCGTATAAATAATGCCTCCATATTTTTAACGCAAACACTACCACCGCCAATTCGAGATCGTGCGTGGGATATTTCTTTTCGTGCACCTTTAATTGCCTCAAGGCATAAGCTATAACTTTGCCTCGTTGCATTAAAACACATCCGAGCCCCGAATGTGACGCATCCGAGTAGACTACCAAGTCTTCGACTCCGTCCGGCAACGTTAACACCGGAGCGTGAGTTAACTTTTCTTTTAGCGTTTGGAACGCTCTTTCTTGTTCAACGCCACATATGAATCTTTCCTCTTTCCGAGTTAATTTAGTTAACGGTGAAGCAATCCTGGAAAAATCTTGAATGAATCTCCTGTAGTATCCCGCAAGCCGTAAGAAGATTCTAATTTCCGAAGGATTCTTCGGAGGGCTCCATTTCGACACTGCCTCTATCTTTGACGGACCTACCAAAATTCCATCGGCACTTATGATGTGGTCGAGGAATTGTACCTCTCGTAACCAAAAGGCACACTTCGAAAACTTCGCATACAATTTCTCTCGTCTGAGTGTCTCTAACACCTCCTGTAAATGATGCGCATGATCTGCCTCATTTTTCGAATACACTAAAATGTCGTCGATAAACACGATTACCGACTTATCCAACATAGGCTTACAAACCCAATTCATGAGGTCCATGAAAGCCGCGGGTGCATTCGTCAATCCGAAAGACATCACGAGGAACTCGTAATGTCCGTATCGTGTACGGAAGGCCGTCTTCGGCACATCCTCCTCTTTGACCCTTAACTGATGGTACCCCGACCTAAGGTCAATTTTTTAGAACCAATTTGCGCCTTGGAGTTGGTCGAATAAATCGTCTATTCTCGGAAGCAGGTACCGATTCTTCACCGTGAGTTTATTTAACTCCCAGTAATCGATACATATTCGCATGCTCCCGTCCTTCTTTTTCACGAACAATACCGGTGCGCCCCAAGGAGACACACTCGGCCTTATAAACCCCTTATCGAGCAAGTCTTGAATCTGCGACATTAGTTCTTGTAATTCTGACGGCGCGAGTCGATACGGCGCTTTAGCTACGGGTTTCGCACCCGGAACCAATTCGATTCCGAACTCCACCTCTCGTTCGGGCGGTATTCCCGGTAAGTCTTCCGGAAACACATCTTCGAAATCACGTACCACCAGTACGTGTCCAACCTTCGGTGGTTCTTTCTCGGGTTCATTCGCGTATATCATAAATGCCTTACATCCATGCCTCATAAGCTTGTGAGCTTTCAACATCAAGCATATTATAGGATTGCCTCCTTTCTCGCCATAGATGGTAACGTGTTTTCCGCTCGGAGATCTTAGCTTTATCTCCTTACGAAAACACACAACCTTTGCATGGTGCCGGGATAACCAATCCTTCCCGACCACCACTTGAAATTCTCCCATCGACATTGGGATTAAATCTATTGAGTATTCCTCGTCATCGATACTCAATTTACAACCTTAACAAACGTCACACACTATGAAGCTCTTGTTATCTCCTACTTCAACCTCTAAGGGCATAGATAATTTCGTCAATACAAATGAAGGATGTCGAATAACTCCATGTGAAACAAAGGATTTATTCGCACCCGTATCAAATAATACACGTGCAGGAATCGAGTTTATTGCGAATATACCTTAGACCACATCGGGTTCTGTTTTCGCTTCAACCGCTGTTAGTTGGAAGGACCTAGTCTTCGCCTTCAAAGTTTCTGTTGGAGATTCTTTGGCGTCTTTCTTTCCAACCAAGTCCGGACATTCGGACTTTTTATGGCCCGGTTGGTAACACTTGTAGCAAACAGAGACCTTTCCCGGACATAACGACGCGGTGTGCCCCGTCTTCCCGCATATGGGACACGATTTGTCTTTCAAGAGGCACTCACCCTTGTGCAACTTTCCACATACTTTGCAACTCGGCGATCCACTCTTCGCATCCGTCTTCTTCACCGACTCAGTCATTCGAGCCTTCTTTGTAGGGCTCGGGTTAATTTCCACCACCCTTCGTTCACCCCGTTCTATTTGCTTTTTAAGTTCGATTTCTCTTTCCCGAGTCGTATTTATGATCTCGGTGAGCGTCTCATACTTGGAAGGAGTTATGAATTCCCGATACTCAGCGCTTAACATATTATAATAATATATTTTCTGCTCCTCCGTAGTCACTAGCTCATCGCAGAACCTCAGCTTATCCATGAATATACCCGTGATTTTATCAATCGTTTCACCCCTTTGCCTTAACCGGATGAGCTCCTCCTTGATTCTGTTAATGACCGCCTTGGGACTGTGATGTTTAAGGAATGGTACCTTAAACTCATCCCATGTCATGGGCCTTGCCACTCAGTTCTGATCTCTTTCTTTTTGTTATCCCACCAGTCTTTGGATTGACCCCTCAACTGACCCGTTCCATAAGACACAAAATCGCTCACGTCGCAGTGGGTCCTCTCAAATACCCCTTCAACATCACTCAGCCATCTTTGGCATATTATCGGGTCAACCTCTCCGTTGTAAATTGGCGGTTTACACGCCATAAACTCTTTATATGAACAACCCTTACGTTCTCCGGATTTTTCTTTCATAAGGTTGACATTGTCTTCCAACCTTTTAACCCGCTCCTCAACTAACGACAGCACTGTATTTTGAATTTTGTCTATTAAACCGGACAGACTACTCTCAATTGCCTTCCCTACTTCTTCGGCAATTACCTCTTTTATCTGTTCGGTGACCGTCGGCACCGGATCATTGTTACCCCTTTCCGTCATCTTGAAACTGAAATGTTTATATCAATTGTTAAACATTTCGTTTATAGCATATACTTTATTTACTTCAGTTTAGCCAAGTTCATAACTTGCTTTGACCATTCTCTTTTTGTGCACTTTCCGGGTTTGAGTGTGTTAACACACTCTTCCCGTGCACATTAATTCACATCCCTTTTTCTCACATGTGATAAGATCTACTAAAATAACTGATTCTTACCGGATGATTGATCAAGCTTGAACCGAACACACTTTGTTGACAACCTTGATCTCTGATTGCCAAATTTTAACACCCGTCTCATTTTTTTTACATAAAATACGCATTTTCGAAAGAAATACTTAATTTTCTATTGATAGATCAAAACGGAAATCATAATAACGGAATTCAAGTTAACAACTAACTAGTTTTAACATCCCAACAAGATAAGTTAAGTGATTACAACATAACATGTTTAGTTTAACAAAGTTAAGTAGACGCGGAAGCTTCAAAATTTGTGTTCGGTTCTTGAAAACGTTCTTGATCGCCATCCGACATGATTCCAACTTCACCTAGTGTCAAAACCACTTAAAATGTTAGTTTTGACGATGTCATAATGCATATAAACAAGTTCTAGAATCAAACAAATGAAAACAAATAAAAAATTCAGAATTTAGTCTGTCGCACCACGCGACAGACTTCCTCCATTCCTTCGCGTGGCGTGCCAGGTCCAGTGGATCCTGTCGCGTGGCGCGGGGGACTCAGTTTTCCAGCAGGTGCAGGTTTATGACCTGCATTTCCTGCCCAGCTCCGAATTTCAAAATTCTAACTTCAAATGCTCGTAACTTTTGATCCGAAGGTCCGTTTTAGGTGATTCTTTTTCCTACACGTCTGTAATTTAATTACCGACGTGCCTATTACATTTATTATACCAAAAGTTTAGTTTACGGACTGAATGACTAAAATCACTATGTATTTATTCAACCCACCAAGTTAACACCAATTTTGCTACCAATGTAATGGTAACCTTAAGGCGCTTTTACCCATCATCCGGGGTCTGCTATCACCGGCATTTTTATTACCAAACCTATGGCTTCATGCTCTTGTGATTTGTCAATGCCAAATGCTAACCAACAAACACTATTACTACTTACTAAACAATTATTTGACCCATTTGGCTCATTTATGGAATCCTCCATTTTTAATGACTACCAAACGTTTCCTAATCTAATCTTAACTTATTAAATCAAGTAGTGAACATTGTCACTTGAATTAACGCAAGCCTTTATTCTAAAACGCAACTATACATTGTTTAAATATCGAATTTACTTAATGTAACGAAACAAGTTACATACCTTCAAAGCACACCCTTCAAACGCGCGTCACCACCGGCTTGTCCACTTGACGTTCCGGTTTCCTTTCCTATAGAGTTCAACCGCAAACCATTTAGAACTCTTTTATTATCATATAACGCATAGTTCACCAACTAGTACAAGTATGCGTTTTTGTTCAAATTTCAACATTTAGCCTTCTCTTAGGCATTTTTACAAACACTTTAAGGGCAGAATTTTACACAATTCATTATCAAATTCATAACTTGTTATATAGCCCAAATTAACATCAATCGAACAATTTCATATAAATTTTAACATCAATAAATCAGCAATTACTTCATAAAAATCAGATTACACTAGAACAACAACCAAAAATCCTAGTGTTTATCAAGTTCCCACAAAACCCACTAATCACCTTCATTGGTGTTCATAGAATTCACATGAATTAAGCATGATTTCAACATATAATTGTCTAGGGTTTACTCCTAGACACAATATTATTCCTATTCCATCCATATAACATTCATGCAACAACAAATTTCGGATTCTCTAAGTTCATCCAGAAATTCAAATAGAGATTTCCTATAAAATTCACATACCTTATGACCCCCTTACAGTGGAGATCACCAATCTAAGCTCGGATTTCGTTTTGGAACTGATTTGTGCCTTCAATTTGTGAGATTTGTGTGATTTAGGGTTTGATGGAGGTTCTTGATCGCCCCCCTGTGTTCTATTCGATCCAGACACACACTCAAAGTGTGTGTTTGGTGTTTTTATTTTGTTTTTAATAAGTTAAGTTTTAAACTTAACAACTTTAGTCCCCCATCTATTATCAGGTTTTTATCTTAGGTGTTTTAACCCGCTAGCATGTCACTACAAGACTTTTCCTCTAACTAGGTTATTTTATTCCTAGTTAATTCATTTTGTTTATTTACCAATATCGTATTTATAATAACAGATTTACATTTTAGGGTTGTTACACTAGGAGATGCCACCTTGGGAAGAGCTTGATCCAAAAACTTGCAAATTGTTACCTCATCGGACCTGCCGATGAAAACCTTTTCAATTTCCCAGCCCAATCACAACTTCCAATTAATTTGGAACCCGCTATTCTAGACCCCATCGTCAACCCCAACCTGTTACAGGCTAGCTGGAAGAGTGGTGGATGAGCGACTGGAATTTTCAGAACTTCATGAATAACCCCAATGTTTTCCCCAGTTTGATCCTGAACCTGCACCATTCCCACCTATGAGCGCAGAAAATGTTGCCGAATTACGCCGCTATGGCGAGGAACTGGTGGATGCGGGAAACCGGATTCGAGAAGTGGGAGAAAACATCACATGGAAATACGACGAGAGGGAGCGTCGTTTCTGAAAGGCCAGCTAACTGTGGTTGTGTGTTTGTATAATAATAATTTGTAGAAAAATAATAATAATAAAATATATCATAATCTATATATAATAGTAATAATATAATATTGTATAATAATAACTAAAAATAAAACTTTTTGTAAAATAGATGGTTTGTATTGATGCATACTATTATAAAAATATATAAATGTCGCAAGGACGACGATTTTGGCTATACGTGTTGACTTAACTGTGTTGTGATTGCATTGTTGTGTTAATTGCTATCCATTTTGTGCCAATAATTTATATGTATTGTTAATTATCAGATGGAAAACGCAGTAAATGAACCAGTCAATGAAGTTAATCTATCCGAACAACACAATGAGGATCATTTTCTTAATAGACAAGATATAGAAAATATCGCTGCCCAGGGAATAGCCAATGCTATCCCGGCAATCGTCGCTACTGTTAAGAGTCCTGCTGAACCCTCACAAGCCAACCGTAGCAAACGTACTCGCGACGATAATTTCAGTAACAGTGTAAATGGAGGCGGCAATAATGATAATAATGTGGTGCAAGCCCCAATAGTTAAGAAAATGAAAGTTGCAACACCTGGTTGCACTTACGAGGAATTTCTTGCCTGTAAGCCGGTCGAATTTGCAAGCAATGAAGGGGCAACTGCCACTCTGCGTTGGTTGGAAAAGACCGAGGCAGTAATCAAAATAAGTAAATGCGCTGAGGAAGACAAAGTTATGTATGCATCCCACCTTTTTAAAGAAGAGGCATTAGAATGGGGGAATACGGTGCTGCAGGCGAAGGGAAGTGACGTGGCTTATGCCATGAGTTGGGAAGAATTTATTAGATTGGTAGAAAGAAAATTTTGTCCCGACTATGAAAAGGAACAAATGATGAATAAGTTCCTGAACCACCGGATGGTGGATGTTGATTGTCGAGGGTATACTTCGAATTTTTTCGAGTATGCTAGAATTGTACCAACTCTGGCTTCTCCAGAACCAGTACTTATTTCTCGCTATATTTGGGGTTTAATTAGTGAGATTCGTGATATCGTCAAAGTTGCGAGACCCCGCACGATTGACGATGCGGTTGAACTGGCCAACACCTTAACCGACGGACTGGTGCGCACAAGAGAGGAAAATAGGAAAAAGGAATTGGCCCAAAAGATTACCCAAGGTTTTCGTGGGGGTAATAATAGTAGCAATTTTAAGTAAAAGGGAACCGGGCAGTTTTCCATACCGCCATTTTGCGGAAATTGTAAAAAGAAACATTTTGGAAGATGTAAGGAAAATTGCAATTTCTGCAAGGCACCGGGACACCGAGAGGAGGAGTGTAAGAAGAAATCAAAGATCTGCTACAATTGTAGAGAAGCTGGACATTTTAGACCTGAATGCCCTAAACTAGTCAAGCCAGCTGACAACAAGGCCAAACCTGCTGACAGAACTAATAAGAAGAACGCAAGAGCCTTTCAGCTTACAACTCAGGAAGCAGATCTGATTCCGGATGTGATAGCTGGTACGTTTCTTGTACATGGCATTTACGCAAAAGTATTATTTGACTCTGGTGCAAACCAAAGTTTTATCAATACTTCGTTTTGTCAAGCTCTTAAGCAAACTTTAACCAAACTTAGACAGATTTATACAGTAGAAACGACAGATGGAAATTCTGTTAACATAGATAAGGTTTTGCAAGAAGGAAGGATAGAACTCTCAGGCCATAAATTTTCTGCAAACCTGCTGCCTATGAATTTAGCTGGATTCGATGTCGTGCTAGGAATGGATTGGTTAGTAGCCAACCATGCTTGAATCCTTTGTGATAAGAATTCCATAGAAATTCATTCACCCGCAGGAGAAATAATTGTGGTTATGGGAGATAAGCCACGTAAACCAATGAAGTTTATTTCAGTAATGAAAGTTGCTAGTTATGAACGAAAACAAAGAATAGTGAATATGATTTCGGTAATCATTAACACTAAAAGTAAGGAACTTACGGAAATTCCAGTAGTATTGGAATACCCGGATGTATTCCTAGAAGAGCTACATGGATTACCACCAGATAGGGAAGTAGAGTTTAAAATTCATCTCATCCCTGGAACAACACCAATAGCTAAGGCACCTTATCGATTGGCACCCACAAAATTGTTAGAACTAAAAAAGCAGTTAGATGAATTATTGAGCAAAGGATTTATACAACCTAGTTCATCCCCTTGGGGGAGCACCAGTGTTGTTTGTGAAAAAGAAGGATGGTTCGATGCGAATGTGTATTGATTATAGAGAATTGAATAAGGTTACAGTTAAAAATCGATACCCATTACCTAGGATTGATGATCTTTTTTATCAACTTCAGGGAGCTAGATACTTCTCTAAAATAGACCGCTCCGGATATCATCAATTAAAGGTACAAGAAGAAGACATACCTAAAACTGCTTTCAGGACTAGGTATGGTCACTACGAGTTTACAGTCATGCCATTTGGACTAACAAATGCTCCTGCAGCATTTATGGACATGATGAATAGGATCTGTAAACCACATTTGGATAAATTCGTAATTGTCTTCATTGACGATATACTTATTTATTCCAAAAGCCAGGACGAGCATTGTGAGCACCTGCATGCACTTTTAACCCTATTAAGGAAGGAAAAGCTTTATGCCAAATTTTCGAAGTGTGAATTTTGGCTACAAGAGGTGCAATTTTTAGGTCACATGGTGAATCACGAAGGAATTCACGTGGATCCCTCTAAAATAGAAGCGATCACAAATTGGAAGGTCCCGCAATCAGCAACCGAAGTTAGGAGTTTTCTGGGATTAGCTGGATACTATAGGCGCTTCATTAAAGATTTTTCTAAGATAGTTGTTCCATTAACTAAGCTAACCTGTAAAACGGTTAAGTTCGAATGGGGACCTAAGCTAGAAGAGGCCTTTAGGATTCTAAAGCAAAGATTAACAAACGCCCCAATTCTAGCCTTACCAGACAGAATAGAAGATTTTGAAGTCTTCTGTGATGCTTCTAAATTGGGATTAGGATGTGTGTCAATGCAACGCAAAAAGGTAATTGCGTATGCATCAAGGCAGTTGAAGAAGCACAAGGAAAATTATACGACCCATGACTTAGAATTAGGAGCAATAATTTTTCCCTTAAGATTTGGAGACATTATCTGTACGGAAGTAAGTTTACTGTCTACACAGATCATAAGAGTTTAAGGTACATATTTGGGCAAAAAGA
This sequence comes from Helianthus tuberosus, assembly GCA_030545235.1. Taxonomy (NCBI): domain Eukaryota; kingdom Viridiplantae; phylum Streptophyta; class Magnoliopsida; order Asterales; family Asteraceae; genus Helianthus; species Helianthus tuberosus. Next base: position 67,217,923 of record CM060430.1, read on the forward strand.
ATTAAACATGAGGCAAAGAAGATGGATGGAAATTCTAAGTGACTACGACTGTGATATTCAATATCACGAAGGGAAGGCAAATGTAGTAGCAGATGCCTTAAGTCATAAGTACCATGAAAAACAAAGGCGAGTTCGTGCTCTTAGACTAAATCTCCAGTTAGATTTAATGGAACAACTGAAGATCGTTCAGGAAACAACAATCAAGGATGATGCTGAAGGAATGAAAGGACGAATAAAGGAATTAGAGCAAGGAACTGATGGAATTTGGAGATTCCATTATAAAAGGATTTGGGTACTTAGGCAAGGAGATTTAAGAAGTAAGATTCTAGAGGAAGCCCATAAATCTAGATATACAATGCACCCTGGTAATAATAAGATGTACCAAGATTTAAGAAATAACTTCTGGTGGATAGGACTGAAAAAGGACATAGCTAGATACGTTTCTAAGTGTCTAACTTGTTCACAAGTTAAGGCAGAGCACCAGAAACCTTCAGGGTTACTTCAACAATTAGAAATGCCCGTATGGAAATGGAAACTAATAACAATGGACTTTGTTACTAAGTTACCCAAAACCAGGAAAGGTAACGATGCAATCTGGGTGATTGTAGATCGATTAACCAAATTAGCTCATTTCCTGCCAATGAAGGAAACCTTTAGCATGGAAAGATTAGCAAAGTTGTACGTAGACGAGGTAGTATCCTTACATGGAGTCCCACTCTCCATTGTGTCGGATAGAGATAGTCGCTTCACTTCACGTTTCTGGACAAGTTTCCAAGAAACAATGGGGACTCGATTAAATTTAAGTACTGCATATCATCCCCAAACAGATGGACAGAGTGAAAGGATGATCCAAACCCTATAAGACATGCTTAGGGCATGTGTAATAGATTTTGGTGGAAACTGGGATGACCACCTACCTTTAATCAAATTCTTCTATAACAATAGTTACCACACCAGCATAAATGTTGCCCCGTTCGAAGCACTGTATGGACGAAAGTGCCGAACTCCAGTATGCTGGGCAGAAATAGGAGAAAGTCAATTATCAGGTCCCGAGATTGTTCAGGAAACCACCGACAAGATAACTCAAATCAAGGAAAGACTGAAAATGGCTCAAGATCGCCAGAAGAGTTATGCAGACAATCGACGCAAGCCGTTAGAATTTCAAGTTGGAGACAAGGTACTCTTAAAAGTTTCTCCTTGGAAAGGAGTAGTTCGGTTCGGTAGGAAAGGAAAGCTAAGTCCAAGGTACATAGGACCATTCGCTGTTACCCAACGAATAGGACCAGTTGCCTATCGACTACAACTACCAGAAGAGCTAGCAGGAGTACATGATGTGTTTCATGTATCCAATCTTAAGAAATGTTTATCTGACGAATCCCTGGTAGTACTTCTTCAAGATATAGAGGTAAATGAAAAACTAAAATTTGTTGAGAAACCTCTCCAAATAGAAGACAGAAAGATTAAGTTCCTCAAGCACAGAAGATTGGTGCTGGTCAAAGTAAAGTGGGATTCAAAAAGAGGACCTGAGTATACGTGGGAATTGGAATCAGAGATGAAGCGGAAATACCCTTACCTGTTCCAGTAAATCTCGAGGACGAGATTTAAATAAGGTGGGGAGGATGTAAGGACCTGCAAAAATGTCCCATAACACTTTGTAAGTAGAAAACCGGACCCCTAAAACCTTAATCCTTGTGAAAAATCAAGAAATCCAATTTTGTTGATCTGTCGTGGGCCGCATAAGACTTAAGGAAAGCTTACGCAGGGTGCGACAGCTTGGTAAGTCTCCGGATAAGCTTTAGGCCACGTGTCAGACACGTGGCAGACCTACGGGGTGACACGGCAACCCTAACCGTAGCTAGGGTGGCCCTCGCGGGCCGTGTAGGTCTTTCTTCGAGTTTACGCGGGCCACGTAAAACTAAAATTTCAGCTATAAATGGGACATTGCATGGCCTTCACTGTCTGATCGAAAATCTCTTTAAAATCACACTCTTTCTGTATGAATTTTCAATTTTAGGGTCAAGTCGCTGCTACGATTACAAGGTAATAACTCGATCACTACTACGATATAATGTCTGATCGATTGAAACCGATCCGATGGATGTTTAAGTGCTGCCCGAACTCGGGCTATACTTTGTCATTCGTCGTGAGGGTTTTGATTTCGTGAGTTTATCGTAAATGTTGTATTAAGTTACTAACCTAGTTTCGTATGCATTGTTATTTAACTAGGTTACCAAGCTTAATCAGTAGGCAAAACTCTGTCCAACTAAGCTTGCCATGTGAGTCCATTCTCTTTTCTCACAGTTTGTGAGTCGTTCTATTTTTTATCAAAATGCTTTACAAAACCCTAGATTGTTTTCCAGTTATACTTTGCAGTGATTAAGTCTTTGTTAATCTTTAATTACTGGCAGTAAGTGGGGGTTTTGTGCACATTACTACTAATGATTTATCACTTTAGGTGGGCGAGCCAAATTAGTGATATGTCCACAGTCATAGATTCGGTCGAGTGACAGCTGAACCAGCTAATTATAAGATAGGGGCAAATATAAAAACCCTTAATGCTGTAAATTGTAACAATGTGTCATTTTGTGCAAATTGAATGACTCGCTAGTATTTCCCCGCTGATAAAAATCTTTTTAAACATGTTTCAGGTGATTTACTGTGAACAAGGAAAAAGTGCCGTGTAGCACTACCAGCTTGAAGAAAATGGCTCAGTAAATAAATAAACATGTTTTTGTAAACAGGGAATTTCCCCGAGAAATTCCTTTATTGTAAATGACGGGGTTTCTCCCGAAATTTGAAATGAAATAAATGGGTGTTTTCAGTTTAAAAGATCCTGTTAAAATTTCCGCTGCCTAATTAAACACCAATACCACGGGTTTCTGTCCGCGACTTCTAAATCGGGTAAAACCGGGTCGGGGGCCGTGACACTTTTATTTCTTTTTGTCCTATTATCTTGTAGGCACATTTTTATTGATCTTTCTTGACTGTGTCTTCAAGATATGATCAGGTTGATCACCTTTTTCTTCAATACTTGCATAAAAGTTTCCTAACAATTTCCCCCTAAGTATTGTAAGAAAAATAAACTACCTTATAACAAGTGAACATAATTCAAACAAAAAATTCCCAAGAATGGAATCAAAGTTTCCAAAGCACAAAGCCTTTGTTCAAAAACAATTAGAAAAGGAAATAACATGAAATTCAAAATGTCTTTAAAACAGTTTGGCATGCATGTGTAGATCATCCTTCTTCAGCTTTTTCTTGTAATGGATGAACTTGTGGCAGATATGATACATTTCTTTGTACCAGCCTCTAGCTCTTATACATTCATCAATGATTTCTTCAATTTCCTTCCTCAGTAACTCCTTATCTTTCCCCTTAGCTTGACGTTGTTTCTGCTTCTTGTTCATACATTCCTTGATGTATTTCAGTGTCTGATTAGAGTACTTGCAGATATCAACTATTCTGAAAAGAGCTTTGTTGCCTTCAATATCTCTAAACACAATAGAGAGTCCTGCTTGTTCAAGGATTACTCTAGTTCTGGCTTCCTTTTCCAGCTCTTTGGGGAATGATGTATCTGGTGGAGAAATACAGACTTTCTTCTGATGAACATAGTCATAATTGATGCATAAATCAAAGTGAGTAAAAGTTCAAAAAATTTTCAAAAATTTGGCACTGGGCACGGGTGCGTGTTAGGGAGGCACGACCCCGTGTAAAAAGTTCCAGTCACATGGTTGTTTCGAAAAAAACAAGATGATTAAGTCACAATTTGATTTATTTTTCAAAAGAAACGAATTTACTAAATTGAAGGGTGTAAAAAATATAAAGGTTTAGGGTGATGGGTGATGAAAAATTTTACTTCTTAGGTCTTGGGTTCAAATCGAGGCAAAGAGGATTTTAATACTAATTTTGTGATACTAAGATGCCAACTACTAACACGGTTAGCAACATCCTAACCGTACATATCATAAAAAAATTTATGTGACTGTGACGTCCTTATAGTTAGGGACATCTTAAAACGATCAAAATGAAACCATAGTTAGGGACATTTTAAAACGATGGTAAAACGTATATCTTTTGTACATACGTTATTGATGGAGTTATATTTCACGAAAGAATTCAGATGAAAAAAGTATGAAATCCGGTTTGAATAATTGTAATTTAATTTTTATCTTTTTTTTTGGAAATTGAACCCATTAGGTTTTGGATATATCGGGTTGGATTTTGAGTGTTTGCAATGCTTTGGTTTAGGGTAATAGTTGTATAACATATGTATTATGGCTGATATTTAATAGTGTAAATCTAAGTTTAAATTACTTAAAAGGGGTGGAATCTTGAATTTGACATTATGAAAAAACTAAAAAGCAAGTGTAATGTAATCCTGAGTTGTTTCGATTCTTAGGGTGGAAGGGGCGTAATAGGGGAACCATTTGGGGAGTGGGTTTTATCGATCGAGAAGAAGCCGCCGATGTTTGTGCGGCGAGCGGGGGGTGGTGTAGTCGGTGAGGTAACCGTTAGAATGGAAAAGATCCGTTGAAGGGTGAGGTAACCGTTAGAATATAGCCGTTGCCCCTTTTTATAAAAAAAATTACAATTTTTCTTTATAAACAACACCATTCTCTTCTCCATCCAACACCAATTTTCACTTCTATTCAACCTAAATCCTTTCTTTTACATTCAAAAAATGTAACCCTATTTTCTAAATAATGCCGAATGACATACCACCGCTATTCATTCCATTTGATATTAGTGAAGATGATGATTTTTCCTCAAGCGATAGTAGTTTACTTTTTTTTCCAAAATCTTGTTAAGGAAGCCGCCGCACTGAAAGACACGAGTACTTCTAGAAAAAGGAAAGTTGTCCGTCGAGATCGAGAGAAAGGTCACGAAATCCTTATGGCATATTATTTTGTCGAGGAGCCCAAATTCAATGAAGATATTTTTCGTCATAGGTTACGTATATCGAAAAGGTTGTTTTTAAACATTGTGAGTGACGTGCAAGCGAATAACTCGTGGTTTCAAGAGGGCGTGGATGGGAGAATGAAGAAGAGTTTTACACCGATGCAAAAAGTTACGTCGGCGATTAAGCAACTTGTAACCGGTAACCCTCCAGACGAGAAAGACGACTATTTAAATATGGCCGAAAGGACTTCCCGTGAGTGTCTATATTATTTTTGTGAAACGATATGTAATTTATACGCTTCCGAGTTCTTACGTAGACCAACTAGCCACGACGTTGCGCTCTTGTATCAAGCTCATGAGGATAAACATCACCTTCCTGGGATGTTGGGTAGTCTTGATTATACACACTTTGTTTGGAAAATGTGTCCAATAGAGTTGCGGGGCCAATATATAAGGGGGGATCACAGGTACCTGACAGTTATGCTTGAAGCGGTGGCCTCTCAAGATTTGTGGATTTGGCATGTTTTTTGTGGTCCACCAGGTTCACAAAACGACATCAACGTGCTCCAACAATCTCCTTTATTTCTTACTCAACGAAATTGAACTGCACCAAAATGTCCATTTTACGTGAACAACCACTTGTACAAGCGTGGATACTATCTTACCGAAGGAATCTACCCTACTTGGTCCGTGTTTGTGAAATCACTTTAGTATCCCCAGATTGTGAAAGAAAAGAAGTTCACGAGGCAACACGAGGCGGCAAGAAAAGACGTGGAACGGGCTTTTGGTGTTTTAAAGGCAAAATGGGGTGTACTTAATCGATCGATGCGTGCTATGAGTGTAAAAAAGATTAGGAATGTCGTATATATGTGCATTATTATGCATAACATGATTCTAAAAGACGACGAAAACGCGATTGCACCGGCACATATTCGGGATCCTGCAGTCGAGCCCGTTTTCGATGATATTGTTTATAAGGAGCTCATTGATGAAGATACGCATTATAGACTAAAATATTATCTTGTGGAGCATCTTGGAGAACAAGATTTACCCCACCTTTTGGCGGATTCCGACGACGTATAGTTAAATTAGTTTTGGTTTTAAAATGTCTTTTTATATTTTATTTTCATTTTATTTATTTTAATTTAATTTAATGTAATATTTTATTAATTAAATGCACTTGTATTTTGTTTAAAATATGTTTTATTTATTAATGCATAATTTCTAGAAATAAAAAATATATAAAAAAAGAAATAGATTCTCATGTGTTTGAGCACCATAGTGATTAAGTCTAAAATGGAGAGTAGAGTAGTGACTTGACATAGTATGAATTATTAGATAGAGAATAAGTTTATCACTCCCATTTAGAGAGTACTCTTCCACGCTTAGACCAAGCGGTATGGGGGCCGACTTAGGCCCGGCGAGGCCCGGCGCCGGTCCCCCACACCGCCCCCTCTTTCCGTCCCGTCCTTTCCGGCTCCCCATAGACGATTTCGACGGGCCCAATTTCAAAGTTATAGCCGTTACAACGGCTAGAATTATTAAAAAAACTTTTTCACTTTAAATATATACCCTTCTTTTCATCCATTTTTTATACCATTTCCTCAATATTTCTCCCATTCTCATCTATTTTTATAAAAAACACTCCCATTTTTTTATACAATCATGAATCCTTTCAACCCAAACAACCCCAACCCGAACAATCCCAACCCGAACCAACCTAACTTTTTTTCGAGTCCCGCTTACACTCCGACTATGGATCCTTCGTGGGTGTCTCCACAATTTACGTTTTCGGGTTTCCAACAATCACCTAACGTCTTCTCCCAAATATCCCAAGTTCAACAAATGCAACAATACCAAGCACTCCAACAATTCATGCAACACAACTCGGTTCAACTTGATCAATTCCAATCGCAACCGCCAACTTCCCAACCGCAACCCCGGGTTCAACTTGACGATGATGAAGAAGAATTCGTCCCCGAATCACCACCTAAAGAACTCAAGCGCAAAAAAAACACGGAGAAGGGGAAGGCGGTTGAAACCGAACCCGACACCGCAAAAAAAAAAAAAAAAAAAAAAAAAAAAAAAGCGGTTCGAGAGCAAAGCCGATCAAATGGACAAAAGTAGATGAGGAGGCGCTAGCAATTGCGTATGTTAAGTCCTCAACTTGCCCGATTGTCGGTATGAACCAAAGTTTTTTTTTTAATTTAAATTTAAAAAGATTTATTTTTTAGTTTTACTAATGCATTTTTTTTAATTTTAGGAAACAATCAAACAGGTTCTAGTTTTTGGAAGGCGACAACGGATAGATTTAACGAGCTTATGGGGCAAGGCCCGGTTCGTGATATCGATTCCGTATCGGGCAAGTGGCGGAAAATGAACAAGATCGTCAATGAATTTTGCGGGTATTATAACGCAATTTACGCTTGTCCTCCTAGTGGGAGCAACGACGAGGACATTCTTAACCTTGCGATGACTAAATGGGATTCAAAAAATTCGGCGCCTTTCCCGCACCTCCGAGCATGGAACATTTTAAAGAAATCACCAAAATGGATGCCGGTTCCAAATGAGGTCGCAACCGCCAAACGGATTAAAACTTCCGAGTCCGGAAGTTATAGTGCGGGAGGCTCCACCGCTCGTTGTCAAATCGACATAAACGACGACCCGATATATGACGAGGATGTGTTGCCCGTTCACGAGTCGAAACGTCCCACCGGAAGGGACAAAGCAAAAAAAGAGGCGGCCGGAAAGCGCAAAGGGGTCGGCTCGAGTGGAGGGGGCGGCTCGGGTGGAGGGGGCGGCTCGAAGGCGTCTTCAAAAATGGACAAGTTAATTTCCGAATTCCGTTCGTTCAAAGACTTTGCGGCCGAAAAATATAGTCACAAGAAAACCGTGTTGGCCGACTATGCTCGAGCGGAGGATTTTAGGATTGTGATGTTGGATCTCGACTCGGTTCCGGAGGATGAACGCGAGGTTTATCGGAGGATGAAGGAAGAGGTGAAGAAAAAATGGACGACGTAGTTTGTTTAGGTTTTTAATCGTATCATAATTTTTTTTTCGTTTTTATGTTTTCCGTTTCTAGGATTAGTAATTTTTATTTTTAGGAAATGTAATTTTTTTTATGTTAAGAAATGAATTCATTTATCTTGTTTTATGTTGTATTTTTTAATTTTTATGAACTTTTTATTAAGTAAAAAAAAACTTTAGAAAATTATAAAATAATTACGTGGGGTAGCCCCATCCTCCGCCCTCAAATTGGGAGGAAACCCATCCTCCATTGAGATGGTGATATACCCAGTACTCTTAGCAATAAGGGTAAAATGGTGTATCTTTTACTAGGGTTTGTAATTTCCAACACAAGACATTAAAGTATCTTTGATTTAGAGGTATCATAAAGTCGGACAAGACAAAGTCTTTTTAAATGGTGAGAATTAAAGTCCTATACTTATAAAAAGATATGCAATATAAAATTAAATTTAGAGAACGTGAATTGTCCCTAAAAATATATATAAAAAAAGCCACACGACATCAAAAGGAAAATAAGTTGTAGAATAATCAACACATTATCTTGACCGTTCCTGGCTCTTGGTTCCTTGGTCAACAAGTACAGCTTACCTTATTAAAAGATGTACGAAAATTTCAAGTCAAACGTTAAACTCGCCCTTATACGTCCAAGTCAAACTCTCTGTCTATATATAACTACAATTCCCTGGTAGAAAATTCATTCAATCCATCACAGAAACAACTTCAAAAAGCATTAAAATAACAAAGCTTTATAACTTATAAGCATTTCCATTTCTTTTAATAATCTTGTAACATGGCTTTCAAGAATGCATGCACCCTTTTGGTTTTTCTTGTTACTTTGATTGCTGTTATAAGCCCACTTGTAGTTGAAAGTAGAGTCTTGTCTGAGGACTTTGCTGGTGCGAATCATCTCGCTACATACTCAACCGTGTATGTGAAAGCCAAGAACGGTATGTCATTTTGGCTCCAACGACTTGCGTCCGGTCCCAGCCCAAGAGGACCTGGTCATTAGGTTGGTTTGATTTTGATGTATCATGTATCGATGATCCTGGTCGAGTGATGCAACCTGAAGCAGAAGATATTTGTTGATTCTTTTCTTTGTTTTTTCAGTTGTACATTTACAAAAAGGGTTGAATAACATAATTTTTCACCTACTTAGTGTAAAAATGTTATTAATAAATCATAATGTAACCTCTCTTCTAATTAAATTTTGGCTTGAATTTCTTCTTTTCACGTTGAGAACATCCTGAATCCAGGACTATTAGTTTGAAAACTTTGTTAGACAGGAAATTATAACGCATAAACTCATTTTTAGTCGATGCTGCTACATCGAATGAATACGTTGAGCTCTATATGTATACGACTATAAGGGGGGACGGGGCGCCCCGTTATGGGCTCAAGATCACGTGTGGAACATGTGAAGGATCTCAAAAGGGTTTTTCGATTGATTACGAATACAGAATATGATACAATATATAACCACTTAATTTACACAAAGACACCCTAAAGAATTATAGAAATACAAACAATATTTATGATAAATCATTATTATCTAACATCCCTCTGCAAGCTGAACGGTGGAGGACCAATGTGAAGCATTTGACGAAAGATTTTGAACTGAGAACTTGGAAGACTTTTTGTAAAGATATCAGCCACCTGAAGCTTGGTTGGAACAAATTTAGTAGCTAATTTTCCCGCAGTCACTAACTCACGCAAAAAATGATAATCAAGATCTATATGTTTAGCTCGCTTATGGGAAACTGGATTTTGAGTGAGAAAAATGGCACTTTGATTATCACAAAGAATAGTTGGCCGTCCTAGAGGAAGAGCGTGTAATTCTTGTAGAAGATGTGTTATCCAAACAATTTCTTCAGCAGTGTTTGCCATAGCTCTATATTCAGATTCACAACTAGATCTGGCAACTGTCGGTTGCTTTTTAGCACTCCAAGATATGAGATCCCCCCCCCCCCCCCCCCCAAGAATATAGAGTATCCATAGGTAGAGTGACGAGTCTCCAAACAACGCGCCCAATCAGCATCAGAATATCCAAGCAGCGACATGGTAGTGGGACGACTATAATGAAGCCCAAAAGCAAGAGTACCCTTTAGATAACGTAAGATCCTCTTAACCTCTTGATAATGATCAGTGGTTGGAGCATGTAAGAACTGACTAACTTGATTAACAACATAGGCAATATCAGGTCTGGTGATCGTCAAGTACTGGAGAGCACCTACAATGGAACGATAAAAAGTAGCATCCGAAAACATAGTACCTGTAGAAACAAAAGAAACATTGGTGCTTAAAGGTGTTGGAGCAGGTTTTGCGTCCAACATCTTTGCACGTGTGTGAATATCCATTGTGTATTTAGATTGATTTAGAAAGAGACCATTCGAAGTGTAGGTAACCTCCAATCCCAAAAAGTAATTGAGTTTCCCAAGATCTTTGATAGCAAATTCTTTGTTGAGGCAGGAAACGAAGGATTGTAAAGTAGGTTGATGATTACCAGTGAGAATGAGATCATCAACATACACAAGAAGATACATCATGACCGAGTCACGTGTATAGATGAATAAGGACGGGTCAGCTCGACTACATGAGAAACCATTATTGAGAAGAAATAGACTAAGACGGTGAAACCATGCCCTGGGAGCCTGTTTCAAGCCATAAATGGCTTTGTTTAACTTGCAAACATGAGAGGGAAACTGAGGATCAATGAATCCCTTTGGTTGTTTCATAAAAACATTTTCAGTCAAATGACCATGTAAAAAGGCATTATTAACATCCAATTGATGATGATGCCAATTTTTTATGACACTTAAAGCAAGAACCGTACGCACAGTGGTGGCTTTAACAACAGGGCTAAAGGTATGGGAGTAATCAAGGCCAGAATTTGATTAAATCCTTGAGCTACGAGACGAGCTTTGTGACGTTCAACAGAACCGTCAGATCTAAATTTAGTGCGAAAACCCCATTTGGAGCCAACAATATTGGTGTTTGCTGGGCGAGGGACAAGAGTCCAGGTATTATTTTTATTTAGAGCATCCAATTCATCCCTCATGGCATGAACCCATCTTTCATCTTTGGATGCCTTATTAAAAGTGGTTGGATCAGTTGAAGTAAATAGGGCATGGTGAAGCGGAATGGTATTTGTATGAGCTAAATCAACATGATGACGGATTTTAAAAATTCCGGACTTAGCCCGTGTTATCATCGGGTGAGAGGGGAGAGGGATAGGAGCGGATGTAATATTTGGGCCTGCAGGATGGACAGATTGGTTTGTTGGGCCAGTAGAAGAACTCAGTGGGCTGGAAGAGTGAACATTAATTTCTTCGGTTGGGCTGTTAAGAGGAGAGACGAGAGGAGAAGTTGGATCAGTGGAGTGGGCCGAAGGGCTGTTTGGGCCAATTGGGCCAGTGTAAGGCGGTGGTGGAGGTGGAGCTGGGTCCATGGAGTGAACTGAGGGACTGTTTGAGCCAGTTGGGCTAGTATAGGGCGGTGGCACAGGTGGGTGTTGTGGCTGATCGGTGTGAGTGGTAAGTGGAGTTGGGCCGAGATTAAGGGAGGGTTGGGCTGGAGGGAAAGGAATGGAAATTGATGGAGTAGGGACAATGGGTTTGGTTGGGAATTGAGATGTAGTATCACTAGGTTTGTTTGAGTTGTTTGAGGTGGAAATAATAGGGGAAACATCTAAAAACTATGAAACCTCAAGAAAATCAATAGGAGTGGGAACAGTGGTGGTATTAGCAAAAGGAAAATATTGTTCGTCAAACCGAGCATTCCGAGTGACATAAATACGAGACGTGTATGGATCAAGACATCGATAACCTTTATATTTAGAGCAATAGCCAAGAAATACACATGGAATGCTTTGAGGTGATAACTTATGCGAGGCATAATCATGAAGATAAGGATATACACGACAACCGAATGGCCGAAAAAAGCCATAATTTGGAATTTGATGATATAGGAGTTCAAATGGGGATTTACCTTGTAAAAGAGATTATGGTAAGCGATTTATGATGAAAACCGCCGAGGAGAAAGCATCAACCCAATATTTAGTGGATAAATTGGCGTGAAATAACATAGCCAAGCCAGTTTCTACAACGTGACGATGTTTCCTTTTGACCCGGCCATTTTGTTGTGGGGTATATGGGCAAGATATACGATGAAAAGTGCCATTTTGTTCAAACAATTTTTGAACCCGGTTGTTCGGGAATTCCGTTCCACCGTCACTTTGAAAAACTTTGATTTTGGTAGAAAATTGGGGTTGAACAAAGGGCACAAATATCGATAAAGCATCAAAAAACTCAGATTTAGTACGCAACGGATATAACCAAGCAAAACGTGAATAATCATAAACAAAGGCCACATAATACACAAAATTATCAACTGATTTTATTGGTGAAGGACCCCATAGGCCACAGTGTATTATTTCAAGAGACGAAGTGGCCCGTTTTTCATTAGAAACAAAAGGTTGTCTTTTAGCCTTTGCAAGTTCACACAAAGAACAAAGACCCGGCTTAGGTAAAACTGAAGTAAAAGACAAGTAACCATTGTTTTTTAACATAGAAACAATATCAAAATTAACATGACCAAGTATTGAATGCCACAACTCAAAAGAAGCTTTTGGACATAAGGATGTAGAAATCAAAGCTTCATGAGTTTGGCGAAGAACGTAGAGGCCGTCCTCACGGCACCCCCGGGCCAGGGTTTGCTTGGTTCGTCGGTCCTGAATATAAAAATATGGATGAGAAATGATAACATCAACAGGGTTGTCCTTCGTTAACTTGTTAACTTTCTGATAGATAATAAGTTTTAGGTAAGATTGGGCACTACTAAAACATCTTTAAGGGCAAGGTTCCCTAAAATTTTTGTTTGACCAATATGAGATATAGGAAGTGATTTACCATTACCAAAGTAGACTTTTTGATTACCTTGAGTGGGAGTCGAATTCTGAAGCTAAGCATCGTTGGGAAGCATATGAGTAGTCGCTCCGGTGTCAGAAGTCCAATCAGGAATATTAGAGTTCATATGACACTGAGCTTGGAAGGTCTGAGGCAACGGATCTGGAGATGGAGAGGCTGATGCAGCATAGTTGGCCAATTGAAAGCACTAGGAAGCATAATGACCAATTTTTCGACATAGCTAGCAAGTTGGTGACCGGTTTTGGCGCCCAAAACCTCTATTCGGTCCCCTGTTATTGTTGAAAAATGGCCTGTTGGGCCTAAACTGGGCCAAAGATGGCCTATTGGTGCGAGAATGAGAGCCATGAGAGTTGGGTCGTGGAGGATAATTCTTAGCCGTAAAGGCAACAGTGGGAATTTCATTTGTACCATGAAGGTTTTTCATGAACAATTCATGGCTCTCAGCACTTGCTAAAAGATCAACGAAAGAGGGAATAGGACGTACAGAGCAAGGGGAAGTAGAAAAACTTTCAAAGGTAGTTCCTAACCCGCATAGGAACCAGTGAACTTGATCCATAGCATCCACGGGATGGCCAATGGCACTTAGTTGATCGCAAATAGCTTTGAAAGCACGACCATATTCAGCAACCGGTTTGTCTCCTTTCTTTAAAGCACGAAGATTGTCACGTAAATTCTGAACCCTTTCAACCGAGGCGTTGCAAAAAGCTGCCTCAAGAGCGACCCAAATTGCACGCACAGAAGTGAGACCAACTGTGATAGAAAGGGCTTCTTCGGTTAACGAAGCATTGAGAAGAATAATAGTCTGTTGTTCATTCCTTGCCCATGAAGCATAATCTGGGTTTGGAACCTGTTTATTGTCTGATGTGATCTGAGGAGAAGGAGCAGAGAGGGAGACATCAATATGAGGTAGAAATTCTTGATAGGTGATGATTGGCAACATCTGCGTACACCAACAAATATAGTTTGTTGAGTTGAGTTTGATTGCAATCATTGGTGCCAAACCAGTCATGATAGGGTTATTGGAAGAGGATGGTGAAGCCATAGAAGATGAACAGAAGAAGAGAAAGAAAGAAAAGGTGAAAGGAATGGATAGGACAGAGGATCGGTTGGAAGAGGAAGAAGAAAAGGGGAAACTCAATCACTTGATGGTAAAGGCTGATACCATGTGAAGGATCTCAAAAGGGTTTTTCAATTGATTACGAATACAGAATATGATACAATATATAACCACTAAATTTACACAAAGACACCCTAAAGAATTATAGAAATACAAACAATATTTATGATAAATCATTATTATCTAACAGAACAAAAGGAAACACCGCCGCCACCACTAATCATCACGCGTAGTGATGATAACGCGTCGTCATCATCACGCGTTGTATATTCAAGTTGTTTTGTTGTTTTGTGAATGATTTTGATGATGGAGATGAGTGTGTAGTAAGTGATGGTCATGTCTACAAAAATCAATCACTAGTGATGGAATAATGCTAGATGACATGGCGGAAATTGATGTGATGTTGTGAGTGATGAGTGTATGGTGAGTGATGGACGCCCCTACCCCCTAACACATACGTATTACTAGAGAATATACAAGAATACAAGATTGGGAATCTGGGTCGAAAAAACCGTCACAAAATTTTGCCTTTGAAGTTACATTAGCATCAAAATTTAGCAACTATCATAAATACAGTCTCAAGATTTGTGACCACTTAAAGTACAATCGAAAACAATGGCAAAGTTTGTGACTTTCATTTAGGGTTATAGAAAAACGAAAAAGTACTCAAGTAAAATTATATTCAAATATAATTAGTGAGGATTGTAAAAGAAAAGTTGAGGGGTAACGCTAGCTAATTTTTATTTTTTTTCAGTGAGTAACCGATACATAAAACGTAGAAGAAATAAAAAATTTACACTAAAAATGTAACTTGTCAAGAAGTTGAGAGGTAGCGTGGGCTACCATCAGGGTATGCTAGATCCGCCCCTGCAAGTATTTGTTGCAACCCATCACGGAATTGTGAAAAAAAAAACTAACTAATTAAACTAAAAAGAAATTGTGATCGCAAATCAGTTGCAAACTTAGTTTGCGTTTGCTTAAATCCAAACGCAAAATTGTAAAAATATATTTAAATTGTAAAATAAAAACTGGTTGCAAATTGTGAAAAAAAAAAATACAAACTACAATACAGATAAAATACCGTCGCAAGTCAATCGCAAGGAATGGAAAAAACATAATCTCAACGGTAAACGTCAAACGCAAATTTGTGGAACCTTGTTAGACTTACGGAAATATAATTTACTTTTATATTTCTTCTTCATTTTTACATTTATGATAAGGTTGTTAGTGAAAACTGACGTATATACATTGTTGACGAGGTATGACCCGGAACAGCTAACCCGACCCGGTCATTACCTATTATTTTATTATAAATACTTAATTGCACATGTTTATTCTAGAATGTTCCATTCTGCATGGATAAACCACGTTACCAAATCCCCAATCTTTTGGGAAGATCATGCAAATCCCTAACTTATCGGAGCCCATCATAAGTTAGAGGAAACCCTAATGGTAAACTATAAATAGAGGTAAACATCAAAGGTACGATTCATTCTGCTCTCGTTTACTCTCTCTCTCTCTCTCTCTCTCTCTCTACCTACATTCTATTACTCCTAAACCGAGACTTATTCTCACGCCGGATGGTGGTTACAGGAATAACCACATTCCTGTAACAAGTCCTAACGGTGTTCTGTTTTGCAGTTAGCTGTTCAAATCGCCAAGAGTTGAAGTCCTAATCGGAGCCTACCGTTCAGGTCAGTGTTTCTTAATTGGCGCCATCCGTGAGACTCTTTGGTAGTATCTGTGAACCTAGACCCAATGGTAAGCGATCAGAACACGTCAAAAACACCGAACCAAGCAGTGATAACCAGTAATCCTTTGCTGGTAACAAGTTCAGTGGTTACAACCATGCCGGCTTCACCCACCATTACCAGGTCTTTGGACCTGGAATTTGAAGCAAAAGCACCACCGGGGTTTGCCAACGCCTCGGTTACTCCTTCGGGGACAGCAGCCGTTGACCCCCCTTGCATACACCTCATGGCAGCTACAGCCGCTGGTTCTAACCACCACAACCACCGTTGTTTCTACTCCAGTATCGATGACAAGTGCACAGACTATACGTCACAGCACCATGCCCGTTATCACATCTGCGGGTCCAGGCAATATTACACAGCAGATGAACATGGCCCAATACTATCAGCCGCCCATTACGCACGCTATGCCACCGCTATATACAGCGGCGCTTACAGCAGCTTTATCCACTCCACCACATCAACCGGTTATCATGTCTGCCGGGATCATGAATGCTCAAGTCACACTTGGGAATCAAGCTTATTTCCCTGGATATTACTATGCACCTCCTTACGGGTACTTGCCCCCGTACAACAACCAGGCGTACTCACATCAAATGACAGCACAGAGTTATGCTCAGCAGCCACCATACGGGGCCTACATGCCGCCCTGGTGAACTTTCCCAACGTCACTGCCAACTTACAGTCAATCCCCGCCTACGGCGGAGCCTGTTTACGATAGAGGAAACACATCAAGACCTCGTTTCTCTCCAAACGGGGATCCCGGCTCCACACTCAATATCACCACAGGCCAACCCCCTATCACTCAGGGAACAAGCCAGGGCGGGGCAACTCAACCAATACAGCCCGTTAACGTAGAAGATGACGACCTTACCAGTCCTTACAAGCCTACGGACATTACTTTCAGGTCCTAGTTTACAAGGAGAATTGCCAAGGCCCCAATTAAGGAAAACCAAATATGCCATAGACAGTGGGCAAATACGATGGTTTAGGTGATCCTGATGACCATCTAAACCTGTTCAAGAGTGCCGGGGAGGTAGCCTGTTGGGCCATGCCTCTTTGGTGCAAGATTTTTGTCCAAACGCTGGTTGGGGCAGCCCGAGTATGGTGGGATTGTCTACCCATAGGGGAAATCGATAGTTTTGAAGATCTCGAGTCCAAATTCACGTTGCAATTCAGTCAACAAAGGAGACATACAAAAGATCGAAATGAACTCCTTCACATCCGTCAGCGAGACATTGAAACAGTGGAGAGTTTTATCGTTAGATTTAGCAAAGAAAGCCTAGCGATCCCAGGTATAACAAATGATCTGGCCTGCGGTGCTTTCCTACAAGGGGTAAATGGTGATGAGTTGTTACGGACGTTATATGGAAGGGATGGCGTGCCCTCCACCATAGATGAAATCCTGAGGATAGCCAAAGTGTATGTCACACAAGAAAAGACTGTGGCAGCCAGTCACGCGGCCAACAGGAAAAAGGAAGCACAAAATAGCCAAGACGGTAGAGAGCAGCGGAACTCCAAGGGCAAAAACAAAGGAGATAGGTTCCAGAAGAGTGACAGGTCAGACTCACGATATGACAGATCCAGGAGCTCATATTCAAGAAATGAATCCTCCTCCAAGTCAAGGTCTGATTACCCTAACTTAAGTAAAATGCCGGTAGAAATTCTGGCTTCTGAGAACCTGAAATTCAACCCTCCCAAGCCATTGAAAGACGCCCCTAACAAAGACACCAGCAAGTACTGTGAATATCACAAGGGCAGCGGCCACGATACCAACGATTGCTATCAGTTGAACAAGCAAATCGAATATTTCGTAAAGGCGGGTAAGTTGGCCCACCTGGTTCGAGACATAAAGCAGGGTCCGCTCCCTAACAAAGAAAACACTGATAAAGGGGCGAGCAAGAGACAGCGGGAGCTGAATATGGTTTATGCCGATAGGGGAAAAGGAGCAAAGTGGAGTTTCTCCATGCTCGGGCCCTGGATGCTGGCAACCATAACGGTCGAACCACGCGTTGAGGATCTGCACCTCACCACTGACCTCCTCATCATGTCCGCCGCTGTAGGCGATTACAACATGCGAAGGATTCTGGTACACTCCGGAAGCTCTGAAGATATAATCTATGAACATTGTTTCAATAGAATGCAACCGGAAGACAAGAAGCTTCTCGAATCGGTACACGCCCCTATTAAGGGGTTCACTGGAGAGAAGGTTGATCCAATTGGCCAAATAACCTTTCCGGTAACATTCGGACACGCCCCTCGCGAAAGAACCATACTCCTCACATTTCTAGTGGTACATGCCGAGTCCTACCATAACGTAATAATTGGAAGGTTTACCCTGGGAAAACTAGACGCTATCGTCTCCATGGCGTGTGGGTTCATGAAATTCCCCACACCACGGGGAATTGCAACAGTTTACCGGGACAAGCTGGGTGAAGTTTTGGATGCTAAAAGATGTCGTCAAGGACCTACCGGTGCCATCGGCACGGAAAGGTGGGTTTTTAGCACACGCCACCCCGAGCAAACAGTTACAATAGGAGACGGTCTTTCTCCTGAGGTTAAAAATAATTTGAAGCAATTACTAACAAGAAATGCTAATATCTTTGCTTTTGAACACTCCGACATGACCAGTATACCTCAAGATAAGGCAGAACACAGGTTAGCTACGCTCCCAGGCATTAAGCCAGTGGCCCAGGGTAAGCGTAGCATGGCCCCGGACCGAAAAGAAGAAGTGGTTAGAGAAGTACGAAAACTGGTTGAAGCAGGGATCCTCCGTGAAACTAAATATCATACATGGGTATCAAACCCCGTTATGGTCAAAAAACTAGATGGCACATGGCGAATGTGCATTGACTTCAAATATTTAAACAAGGCCTGTCCCAAAGACGCTTATCCGCTACCAGAGATGGATTTCAAGGTGGATACTTTGGTCCATTTTAGGTACAAGTGTTTCTTAGACGCCTATAAGGGTTACCACCAGATCAAGATGTCAAGAGAGGATGAAGAAAAAACGGCGTTTCACATTGATGTAGGCATCTTTTGCTACACCAAAATGCCTTTTGGTCTACGAAATGCCTGGGCTACTTACCAGCGCCTCATGGACAAAGTCTTTGAGAAGCAAATCAGCAAAAACTTGGAAGTGTATGTCGATAACTTAGTGATCAAGAGCAGAGAGGAAAAACAAATGCTTGAAAACATCGAAGAAACCTTCCAAAAGCTGAGAGAATATAACATCAAGCTCAACCCCAAGAAGTGTTCATTCGGGGTAGAAGAAGGCAAGTTTTTGGGGGTAGTAGTCACCCGGGACGGCTTTAAAGCTAACCCGGAAAAGATAGCCGCTATAACGCGAATGCCTTCCCCCAGGACTCTAAAAGAGGCACAAGCATTAAATGGGCGTTTGGTGGCCATAAACAGGTTCTTGGCAAGACACGCCGAGAGATCCTTGCCATTCATAAAAACATTGAAAGAATGTCTCAACAAGAAAAACTTCAAATGGACAAGTGAAGCAGAAGAAGCCTTGCAAGACATGAAGAGGTTCATTGAGAAGCTACCTATGTTGACAGCGGCATACCCAGAGGAACTTTTGAAGATGTACCTGGCGGTAGCTATAACAACTCTCCAAAAATATTTCCTACACCCCTAATATATTTAGAATGTCCCTATACGTCCTAAAATACACCCCGTATACGTAAAATAGGCCTGAAATACCTTTATATAATTAAAAATTAAATAAAACAATAAATTAAGTCTGTCGCGGGGCGCGACAGACTGCTCCTAAACTTACTTGGGGCGCCAGCGAGTGACAAACGGCGAAACCGCATCGTGCCACGTGTCAGGACACGCGTCAGAACCTGGGATGACTCAGCAAACCAGTTGCCGCCTTTAGGGCCCTCGCGGGCCACGTAAACCCTTGCCTCATCCTTCGCGGGGAGCGAGGAACTTCAAATCACGCCCTATAAATTGGAACGATCAGCAGTTCATTTCCTTCGTTCAAAAATTTCCATTCCCTCTCAATTTCTTTATAGTATAAGTAATACCCGGGCATTATACCCCCTAATTAGCGAAGCTCTGCCTCGTTGTAAGTATTTTAACCCCCGGTTACGTATTAGATACGCTGCCCGATTGATCTAGCGCTCCGTAACGGTTGTTGAGGCTCTGCCCGACGTAGTCGTTGGAGTTCTGTCTCGGGGAGGGTATAACTAATGTAAACTTGGGTTATTATACTAACGCGTGTGCATTATTTAAAACTTTATAGATTATAGCCAGGAATCTACAGGAAATTTCCTAAAATAGCAATGTGAGTAATCCTTCTTTTCTCAAATTGTTTTTACAAAACCTCAATTGTTTTAATTTATACTAAACAGTGATTAAGTATTTGTATTCTACAATTATCGTCGGTATGTTGGGGTTTTGTATACAAAATTTGTTACTACACTGTGAGTAGTAACATGACCACAAGTCGGGTTGACAGTACCGTGGGTGGTAATTAAGGTAGATAGAAACAAATGTAATTGCGCGACCGCCCTCAATGCTGTAAAATGATAAAACCTGTTTTGATTAAACTAGGATTAGTCACCAGTATTTCTTGCTGATAAAATGTTTTAAACACGTGTTTCAGGTAACTTAGTGTAAAGCCAATAAAAGCCAGCTGGAGAGCACTAAAGGCTTAGAAAAGTGGCCATAAAAGTTACCTAATTAAAAAGGAGAATTGTTTTCAAAAAATAGGGTTATTCCCTATAAATAGAGAAAAATGCCCGGATAGTCCCTATGGTTTGCTCATTTTTCATCTTTAGTCCCTAACTTTCTAAAATTACATCTATAGTCCCAAACTTTTGCAATTCTGTTCTCGGATAGTCTCTACCGCGGATGGAGGTTAGTTTTTGATGTTAAGTGGATGTGAAATTACTAAAATGGCCTTGTTATTAAAAAAATAACTTAAATGTAAAAAAGAAATATATTAATTCTGGTGGGACCCACATGGTTTATTGTAAACATATCCCCCTTTCTCTCTGGTTCACTATAGTCACCAACATCAACTACAACCACCACCACCCTCTACCGGAGAACCACCACCACCTCCATCGTATATCCACCATCCTTCATCTCCGCCATTGTAACACTAGCTAGAACGACACGATGATTTGTTGTTGCTGCTGCTAAAATTGATGCATCAAAAGAAAAGAAATATACCAAAATGAAAACAGAAACAAAAAACCGTTTCGAGTGATGATAATAAGTCAGAGGGTTCCACTAGTGATTCTGAGCAAAAGGAAAATGGTCAACGCATTGGTTTGAAATTTTGTCTTCTCCTTCATCATACCTCATAAATGCACCATTTCCAGATTCAATCACTTTTAACCCCATCATCTTTCACTGAAAAGCTTCAAACTTTTCAATAAATATGTGTATTAAGGTACATCTAATTTGTTCAAGATTTTGGTTTGCTGTTTGAATGTTTAACCTAATTGGGTTATATTTGCTAAAACCCTAATTTTGTTATTGTTTTTGTTTTGGATTTTAGAGTATTGTTGTCTGTAAGAGGATTTATTGAGATTGTGAAAAGGTAAATCTGCAGATAATATAGATAATATGATTGTAAACAACGGTCAGATATTTGAGAGTCAATTGTTTGGGAACTCTTGTTTGACTTATGATTTAGTCAATGTTAATGAAAGTAGTATAGTCAAAACTTTTAGAGGTTTACAGTTTCCACCGTTGGATAATCCGCCTGTGGCAGATGCGAGGGCGATTCTTGAAGACGAGCTTCGTGAAATTCAGTCTTAAAGAGGGGTTGGATTTAATGGAGTTGCAGGTGGTGGTTATGGTAGAGGTGGGTGGTGATATGGTGGATAAAGGTGGTGATAGGATGAAGAAGATGTGAGGTTGGAGGTGGAGCCCACAAAGTTTTTTTTAATTAATTTATTTTTATTATTTAGGTGGGGCCCACTTAAGTTCAGTTGTATTATTTGGTTTTTAATTTTTATTTTTAACAGAGAGGGTACTTTAGTCATTTCACATCAACTTAACAGAGAAAACTAACCCCCATCCACATCAGGGACTATCCAGGAACGAAATTGCAAAAGTTGGGGACTATTGCTGTAATTTTAGAAAGTTGGGGACTAAAGGTGAAAAATGGGCAAACCACATGGACTATCCGGGCATTTTTCTCCTATAAATATATTAAAATGAAAATCGGGCTTTGTCCCACTTGTCTATTATAAATGTATTATCAGAAAAGCTTGGGTTTTATCCCATTATTTATTTTAAAGATTTTGGTATTTAGCTCTAATAAAATATTTCCTAACTACGGTCCTGATGAAACTTTCTGATGCCAAATTAATAAACACCGATACCATCTAACTGGCTCGTGGCTCCCGCTCCCAGGGTGGGGTCGGGGGCTGTGACAGGAGGTGGTATCAGAGCTAAGCCACTTGTTTAAGCCATTTTGGTGATCTTCTAATACCTAAACCGTAAACATTTATGTTGTGTTAGGAAATTAATATCTTATGTGTTATCCTGTGAACATAAAATCTTAATGTGTTTATCATGATTTTATGCCATTTAACGAATTTGAATCCCCAAAATGTTTTGTCCATATTTGTATCTTACAGTTATGCTATATTTAAAATATATATATATATATATATATATATATACATAAATATATATATAGTTGATACAGTAATAATGTTATGTCTTATTAATTTTATAATATATATATATATATATATATATATATATATATATATGAAAGTAATTCAATATGAATTTTACGATATTATAATAATATTACGATATTAACATTAATATTAGTATAAGGTAACACAATTCTGGTATGATATTTGAAAAATACCCTAATATAAATATTAAAATATTATGTAGTATACCTAAATGATTTTTATGTCATTTAAATTGTCAGGATGTGTAACCCCTAATTGTATCTTACCATATGTTAAGCTATATAAAGGAAATATATTCATAATATAATATTAAATATTGTGATATATATCATACCCACACATTTATGTGAATATAATTTAAAATAAATTATAATAATATTATGATATTGATACTAATATCTTAATAAAAAATGTAAGATAATACCCTTAGGTATGATGTCGCTGAAATATCATAATATAACATATTATTCAAGAAAAGCAGTATATTTTATGATTTATGATATAATCCAAAAGTTTTACTCAATTTAAAAATATGTATTTGTCAAAATTTTGATAAAACGTATAATTATACTAAATTTGTTAAAATATAATGTTTCAGCATTATACTATAATTAGATTACTTTATGATTCTCTATCGTATTATTAAATATTAAATATGTAGATTATTCATCAAAATTTGATAAGTCAAGTAATATTCAGAAATTACACGTATAGTCAATATTTATGATAATTAACATGCGAGATAAATTTTTAATACGCAAACGCTCTCTAACAAAAGTCTTTAATATATACTGTTATTATTTATCATCATTATTATTAAAATAATACACTAAATTAAATATTATTAAATTCTGTTTTAAATTAAAATTAATAATAATAATATTTTTGGAAGAATAAAATATTTGGCTCTTGAATAAAGTTATGTTAAGAGAATTTTATAAAATATAATTCTTAATTTATTTATACAAATAATGAATAAGAATTTTTACAGTTCATAATTCATAGTTTGACGATTCTAAAATTTAAGAACATATACATATACTATGGAAGATATAAAATATTTTACAAAACTATATTTATAAAACAGGAATATGTACAACAACTTAGTATTGTGTAATTAAATGATTTTAATACATAATACCTATATATCCACAAGAAATAACTTAATCTATTTCTTAAATTATATGTAAGTCAGATGTATATATATTTTATATATATACTTTGTATTGATGATATTTCATCCATAAAATAAAAATATGTGCAAGGACATTTAGTGCGGTATAACTATATGGTTTAAAATATATGTACATAAGTCTCAAGAAGAAACAATTTTTATCATTTGACAAGTTTAATTCATTTCTTAAATTATATTTAAATCATATGTAAATACATTTTGATATAAGAATAATACTTCACTACTTAATATATTAAGAATCAAATTTAGAAATACTGAACTTTGTATTATCTATTATGATTCTTTAATAAATAAATATGGTAAATTAAGATTCAAGTTCTAAGTATGCTATAACCAAATAAAGTCAACATGTCAGTTAAAGATTAACTTGTTCTAAAAGAATTCAGAAGATTATATCTTTATTTTATTCCTTTTGATAAATCACCTTTTTTATTCCCAATTAGTATGTTCAATAAATCTAATAGAAATTTATTTTTATAAAGGAATAAACAAAGTTATGGAAATGAACAGAATAACTAATACAATTAGTTATGTAATTGGATACTTATGAACCGGTATTATATATATACATATTATCGGAGATTTTAAAACTTTATATTTATTTATATAAATGCAAAATACCAATTTCTTGGTAATATGCATAATAATCAAATATCTTCTGTAGAAGGACAAGCTTTTATATAACAGAAGAAACAAACCTATATATTTATTCAAAATCTATTTTGATACCCAATTTTAAGATATCTTAAGGATATCTGTACTAGCACCACCTCTTAAAAGAATAATAATGGGTCAATGACGGAAAATTCTCAGAATTTCATATAAAGCCCTTACTTTTATTTTTGAATACCTATCCAGCCATGAGCTCTGGAAATATAGTTAAATAAAAGCAATTTAGAGAAAATCTATTCCAACAAAGAAAGAAAACGACACATAAAATTATATATATATATATATATATATATATATATACTTTCCTTATATTTTGATAAAATATATAGTGAAAGAAAATGTTGATATGTATATATATATATATCCACGCATAATGCTAATCAGCATGACTATATTTTGTATTAAACATAATAGGAGCAACCCAATATGCCTGTATAATTGCTTAGTTCTGTGATGATTATATCTAAACATGTTTGTAATACAGATGTCAAATAAAATGGCATGTGATCAAGAAATTCAGACTAGTAATGAAAACTCTTTGGATAGAAATACTATAGAAAATATAATAGCCCAAGTAATATCGAATGGCATACCTTCGATCATTGAAGCTGTTAAAATTTCTGTACCTACAAACGAGAATCCTACTACCCACTGTAGGCATACTCACCACTTCAAACCTAACCCTAGTAGTAATGGAAATCATGATATTCGTATCAAAACTCCATCATCCAAACGAAAGAAAATCACAACCTATAGCTACTCTTATAAGGAATTCTGCTCCGACAAATCGCGTAAGGATAAAGAAATGAAACCAGTAATCACGCAGCCTACCTGTAACAACCATAACAAGAAGAACGCAAGAAAACGCCATTCTAAGAAGACACTTCGCTGTAATTTCTACAAGAAGGCTGGACATGCAGAGGAAGAATGTAGAAGGAAAACTAATGTATGTTACAAATGCGGAGACCCGGGCCACATCCGTCCCTACTGCCCTAAACTATCTAAGGCACCCGACAACGAGGGTCGAAACCCCGCCGAAGCTAAGGAGAACGCATAAATATTTACAACACCGGAGATAACCGCAACTTTTAAAATAAGCACCCTTATATTTCGACTATACTTAAGCTAGTGACTTTTGATTTCAGTCAAAACTTCATCAATACAAGGCCTTTATTTTTATTTTATAAGAGCTAACTCTCATTTGTCTCGTCTCTTGATAAATTCCTATGTCATACATGCATTGCCTGTTACGCATGTGAATTCACTTCAAAAGATCATTTACTCATGAGTTTTAATAAATATTTCGTTATACTCATGCTGATAATCTATATGACTACAAAATGTTGACTTTTGATAATCGAGCGAACAAATTTCTTGGAAAACTCCTTTTCTTTTCAAAGTTACTTTTCAAAGTTACTTACCAGATTTTCATTGAAACCACTTCTTGTCAATGCATATATCCATAATGGGAATATGTCCAAACCAAGCTCAATTGTTTGAACTTATCCACAATATACATTTAATTCAAAATCCCATATGATGAATTGAAATCATCATATCTGAGGTAATCTCATTGTTTGAAATCATAATAAACTTGTTTAAAGTCTTCAAATTCAATGTATCATTTGTTTAAAACACGACACCTTGCGGTGACGATTTCTTTGAAACTTGGACTCATTTCAGTTTCACATCTGAGGTACGAATTTATCCATTGTCACTATCCTAAACCAAGTCTTAACACAAATTTTGTGGTAAGATAAAGGTACCTAACTTCTTATTCCAACAGGCCTCTAACATTTCTTTCATCTTTGAATTAATCCTACAATATTCATTTCTTTCTTCATTTTGAACATCCTATCTTTTTAATATCCAGATTCACTTCATTTGAAAATTTCAGTTAATTTCGAGAACGGTGAATTCATTCGGTCACCATAATTATTGAATTCTTTCAAATCATTACAAACACCTTGCGGTGTCTGTATAAATTTGTAGCCTGTGCTAATAATAAACCCTGATTATATCAATCCATACGTCATTCGTTTAACTCATTATTCAAAGTAGTCTTGATACAATTATGTATTAAGACCTTCCATAGAATCCCGGGAAGTGTCTGCCGTCACAGCGGAAGAACCCTGCTGGTATACTCAAATCCACAAATTCCTGACAAAAGGGGAATTACCCCCTGCCAGAGGCGAATCCCAAAAGATACAAACCAAGGCATTACAGTATGAGGTGAACAACGACATCTTATACAGAAAGTCTTATTTGGGACCACTGTTGCGGTGTGTATCCCCAGCGGAAGCCAAATACCTGATCCAAGAGATACACGCTGGTATATGCGGCATTCACGCCAGACCCAGGGTAGTTGTTGCCAAGATCCAAAATGCTGGATACTATTGGCCCGGGATGCACGAAGACGCGGTAGAGGAGCTCAGAAAATCCCGTAGTTGTCAAAAGTTTGCTCCCCAAACGCTCCGCCCTAAAAACAACTTAGTTCCCGTTACGGTGGCCTGGCCTTTTCAAAAATGGGCATTGGATATCGTGGGACCATTTCCGCTGGCCCCAGGGAAGTTAAAATACTTGATTGTGGCAATTGATTATTTCACCAAGTGGGTTGAAGCAAAGCCCCTGGCCAAGATAACTGTTGAAAACGCCAAGAAATTCCTATGGGAACACATAGTGTGCCGTTTTGGATTACCGATATATCTTGTAAGTGACAATGGGACGCAATTCACGGATAGGGTCTTGCAAGATTGGTGTGTGGAACTTCAGATTCAATAAATCTTTACATCGGTCGCACATCCGCAGAGAAACGGCCAAGTGGAGCGGGCAAATAGGAGTTTGTTTGATGGAATCAAAAGAAGGTTAGGCTACGAAGGGAGTTCTTGGGTAGAAGAATTTCCAAATGTCCTTTGGGCACATCGAACCATGCCCAAGACAAGCAACAACGAAACCCCCTTCAGCCTAACCTATGGCGCGGAGGCAATAATACCCGCGGAAGTTGGATTACCTTCGCTAAGGCGCCTAACTACTGAAGATGATAATGACAGGCTCCTGCGGGAAGCCTGGACCTCCTGTAAGAACGGCGCGAGGCCGCCTCCATCAGCGAGGCAAAGTACAAGAAAACTTTAGAAAAATATTATAACCAACGCGTGGCTCAGCAAACCTTCAAGGATGGCGAGTATGTCATGTAGGATAACGAGGCCAGTAGAGCGGAGCCCTCAGGCAAACTGGGACCCAACTGGGAAGGCCCCTACATTGTCCAAGAAGACTTAGGCAAATGAGCTTACCGCCTATCTAGGCTCGATGGCACAGCGGTTCCACGTAGTTGGTACGCCGCTCAGTTGAATAAATGTTACATGTAGATCCCCGCCCCTAACGGCGGGTTTGGTTAGTTTCCTTTTTGAACAAGTGTAATTCATCATTGATGATGTCTCTTTTTCTTTTAAGTAATTAAGTTAATAAAAGTTACCTTTTTTATTCTCTTTTATTACTTACACTTACAAAAAATTACCATCGCATTCAAACTGCATATTACGGTATAAAAAATTAACATCGCATTCAAACTGCATATTACGGTACAAAAATTACCATCGCATTCAAACTGCATATAACGGTAAAAAGTGTCCCTGACACGAAACATTTTTCATACATAAGTCAGAGGATCAAAACTATACAGCTCTAAGAGTGGGTATCTTGGTAATAGATACATAACCACTACAAAAGATAGGTATTTTGGTAACAAATACATACAACTATCTTACAAAAACCAAGTACTTGTCCCTATGGTTAAACACCAACAAACGGGAATACCAAAAAACGAACATGTTCTACTTATTTATTAGGGAACATTGCTAACACCTCTGCAGGGGTATATAATGCTTCACCATAATACTCCAACGGATGAGGATCGATGATCAGATCATCAATAATCATCTCATCTACCGGAGAAGCTGACACCCTCCGATCACCAACGGGATTAGCACATAGACGGCCACCCCGACGTCGTTCATATACCGTCCTACAACGTTGGACATACTCAGAGGGAAATGCTTGCATCAAGGTGTCGGCCGATTGGAGAGCCACACCTACTTCAGCCTTAGAAGGGCCTTCATCTCCGATACTCTTGCAGGACCTGTTTATCTAGGGCAGGGTATAACTGGAGTCAGTCTGCTTACCTCTGATCATATCCTCCGTCACCGGGTCCTGGAGACGGACTAGACCATCTGCTGCATCCAAATTTCGAAGTACGTCAGAAATTTTCCGATTACGGCATTGTCGGCCCATTTCTTCAATTACCAAATTTGGAAAAAGAATAACATAATTTATAGTAGGTTAAGAGTTCTGAAAACAATGACGATAGCAAAATTAATAAGAAGACATCATTACATGTCAAATCGCCACACTTAAGTAAAACGGCGGTGTCATTATCATGATAATCGCTTTAATTGTCTGACAGAAAATCAAGTGCATACACGCACCCCAAACAAAACAGTGTTTTACAAAATATCTAAGGAACATTGTACATAGCAAATACAAAACACTCATTCCTCATCGGATTCCTCCGCCACGTCAAGCATCTGGCGTAAGGAATCCACGCTGTCTTCGGCCACCTTGTCCACCAGCTCCGCATACGCGGGCAAAGGGTCATTACAAGCCGCCTCAAGGGCATCTGCCATCTCCGCCTACAGTTTTCCCCTATTCACCTGGATGGCGGGGGTAATTTTATCCGTCTATTGACAATTAAAGTAACCCTCGTAGACGCCATCATGGTGCCCTGACTGGTAGGCTGCAGTAGAAAGGCAGTCCAAAAGAGACACAAAGGACTCTGATTGGCAGAGGTACTCAAACGCCCCAACCAAGTCATTGGTTATCAACCAGTTCCTATCACCTTGTAAACCATCCAGGCGGCTGGTCAGGCTATCCACCTCAGCGTTTGACTGGTCCAATGCACTTTCCGCATCTTTGAGGTGCGCCTGCTGGAGGGTTGAAGATTTCGCAAGCTGGTTCTTTTCAGAGATTAGGGAATCGCACATTTACTGCAACTCCCTAAGCTTTTCCTCCCTCTCTTCCAACTCTGCCTGTTTGGCTCGGGCTTTGATGTTGGATGCCTCTAACTCCACGACAAGACTTTGATACCTCTACTACACCTGAGATACAAAATCGGTGTCAATACGGAACTTTTCAATCTCAGTAGACAGCTCAGATCTCACCTTTTGAGCCTCAGAAACGGCTTTACGCTCCAGCTCTTCTTGAACAGCCTTAGCGTGAGAAAGGACCCGATCCTTTTCCGCTATGTTGCGGGCCCACAATATCCTTTCCTCAGCAAGGTTGGCCGTTACACGCTTCAGGTCCTCCTCTGCCTTATTCTTCTCGGAGACAAACCTACTCTCTCTGAGACCAACAGCTTAGAGTTGGCTTTCCAAGCGGTACTTTTCGTCCATCAGCTCCTGAATGGTCACCCGCGCCTGGTGGAGCTCATTGTTATCATGCATCCACCGGTGCCGGATTTCTACCAACCTCCGCGGTTGACTGACAGCATCAACCATCGATGAGTTCATCAAGTTCTCATTATTCAACCCCTCTACATAGGCTGATTCAGTCGGGGGTATGCCCGCTCAACCCAATGATGCACCACTGGGGGGAATATCAATCTGGACGATTCCGCTATCTTCCACTTACGTTGATAGCGTTTGTCCTGAGCATTTGGATCCCAGTAAATGGTGGGCAAGTAAAGATCATCGCCCAAACGGACCCTATCATCAACCAAACCACTGCTAGATCCCCCAGCATCGCTTACAGTGGTATCCCTGGCACTGGTTGACTCACAAGCAGCAGATGCTGTAGGCATCTCCTTTTCAGATGCAGAGAAAATGCCAATGGGAGAGTCAAACAGGGACATGGGGGTAGCACTCAAAAAGAGCGGTGTAGAAACTAGACTCGGTGTCACAACAACAGCAGTTGTAAACACCTGCGACAGCATAGAAGAGCTAACAGCAACAACACTCGCCTGGGAGATCGGGTCTGAAAGACTTAGTCCGCCAGTAGCAGAATACAAAGCATCCCCAGTTTTCAAAGGGACAGAGG
The DNA here is from genome assembly GCA_030545235.1 of Helianthus tuberosus. Taxonomy (NCBI): domain Eukaryota; kingdom Viridiplantae; phylum Streptophyta; class Magnoliopsida; order Asterales; family Asteraceae; genus Helianthus; species Helianthus tuberosus. Next base: position 67,248,273 of record CM060430.1, read on the forward strand.
ACACACCCTCAACTTGGGCCTCAGCAATGGAACTTGCATCAACTCAGATGTTCAAAAAAAAACACATAGGATTCAACTCCTGCATTAACAAGTAAAATCACTCACCAGCGGGTAAGGCGTGAGCAGCCTTGATTGCTTGGAAAGAAGTCAACGGAGGCAGTATCCTACGTTTCTTCTGTGTTCGGGGAGGACTCGCCACATCGGCAGGGGCAGAAACAGCAGTAGCACCCTCCGGGCCTACAGAAATGCTAACCGCCATAGGTGCAGTAGTAGCCCCCGCGGTCATAACTTTCCTCCCGGTGATCTTCACCCGGGTGGGTTTCTTCATCTCTACAGCAGAAACACTGCTTCCTCCGTTGGGTGGAGGCTGAGCTATATAAGCAGTTGGATCCGCTGGCACGACGGGTAGCAGGAACTGCTCAAAGTGGATCTTCAGCACGTCAGGTTCTTGTTCCCCAATCAAACAGTTCGTGGCCCTCAAAGTAGCATTCCGAGGGGGATCAACGAAGTCAAACAAGCTCCACTTGCCTATTGGACATTTATACACGTTAATACAAACACAATTAACAGAGTAAATTCAAAGCAACTTGCCACATACCTTCATCAACCCTCTGAAAGGAAGGGTACAACCGGATGTCATGCCATAGCAAACTCATCCCCGCCATCACCAGAGCCCCCTCCGGGATCACCGTGCACTCAGAAGGGTGTTGACTCAACCTCTTAAACAGAGCGTTCTCAACATAAGCATCAGCAGGGGGACCGTTATCCTTGAATTTGTCCTTGGGTCCCATCTCCTTCCAGTGCATTTCCCCGGGAATAATTCTGGCATCAATGTAGAAGAACTTCTTTTTCCATTCCTTATCCCTGGAACTGGTAGGGATGTCTCTCAAACAAGACACACCACTGTCTCGTCTATCAAAAGTAAAAAAAGGGGATTTCTAAACAAGAACGAAAAAGGCCCTGAACACCATAATTTCAAGGATATGGCTCAGGGCTATGTAGGCAAACTCGAAGTGACGAAGCTTAACTAACCTTAGGGGATGCAATTGAGAGATGTGAATGGGATATTCATCGAGAATGGATTAACAGAACTTGGTGATTGGCAACCGAAAATTGCAGAATTTGAAAAAATCACTGAACAGAGTGATTTTGCACTTTTTCAACGGAAACGATGTGTCTGTCTTTGACGGCAGCACCGAATTCCACTCCGACTTAATGTTGTATTCTTGCACAAGGTTGTTGTACGATACAGGCCCCCATTTTCAATATAGTGCATCAGAACTTGTGGGGGCTGAGGAAGATTCACCGGTCTTAAGGCCATTTTCAAAATCAAGAAAGTAAAGAAGTGGTGAGCAAAGATGGAAATGGAAAAACCCTAAACGGGAAACCTATATATAAAGGATGACAACCTTTCGAATTCAAAAAAGGCAAACGAATGGGAACGCGTGTCACGACAGGGAAGGTACAACTGTCATCCTAATGATGACCTAACTATCACATCTTTTCCTATCGCCGCCATTTTTCAAAAAGCAACGGTACTCCCACTCGAGAAACTTTCACTCAAAGGGGGCATTTTGACTTTTTCCTTTTTTTAGTCAGACCCCATGAAATTCATTTCATAACTTTGGACTAGGGGGACATGATGAGGTATGACTCGAAACGGCTAACCCGACCTGGTCATTACCTATTATTTTATTATAAATACTTAATTGCACATGTTTATTCTAGAATGTTCCATTCTGCATGGATAAACCACGTAACCAAATCCCCAATCTTTTGGGAAGATCATGAAAATCCTTAACTTATCGGAGCCCATTCTAAGTTAGAGGAAACCCTAATGGTAAACTATAAATAGGGGTAAACATCAAAGGTACGATTCACTATGCTCTCGTTTACTCTCTCTCTCTCTCTCTCTCTACCTACATTTTATTACTCCCAGACCGAGACTTATTCTCACGCCGGAGAGTGGTTACAGGAATAACCCCATTCCTGTAACGAGTCCTAACGGTGTTCTGTTTTGCAGTCAGTTGTTCGGATCGCCAAGAGTTGAAGTCCTAGTCGGAGCCTACCGTTCAGATCAATGTTTCTTTAATTGTATATTGATATAACATGTATTGGTTTAAAATTTAGTTTTTTTATGTTTGTATGATGTGAATACTAGTCTAATGAAGTTTAATTAAATTTTGGCTTGAATTTCTTCTTTTCACGTTGAGAGCATCTTGAATCCAGGACTATTAGTTTGAAAACTTTGTTACACAGGAAATTATAAAACTCGTCTGTAGTAGATGCTCCAACAATGAATGATTACCTTGAGCTCTATATGCACAGAGTATAACACATACGTACTACTATAGGAATATACAACATCAAGGCCTTTCTTGAGAATGTTTGGGACCTCACGGCCACTGCCTTAAAAATATAAACTTATATATAAAGAAAAACAGTAATAGAATGATAATTGTGGTAAACAATAAACAAAACATCTCACTGTAGCAAAATGAACTTTATTTAGATGCGAGTCGGGTAAAAATAATACGTTTTCATGTTGACTTTTTATGTAAGTTTTAACATAATTTTATTTTCAAATATAACAGGTTTTCATGCTTACTTTTTATTTACGTTTTGACGTAAATTTTGTTTGAAAACGAGTCAGGTCAAATATAATACGTTTTGATTCGTTTATTAAATTTGACTTGGTCTACATTTTAATGTAAATGTATGATAATAATTTACACATAATCACGCCGCATAGTCGGCGTCACACCCCGACCGCGTAAAACAACAAACCGTGGCGGAAACGTCGGGGAGTGGAGCGATAGAATTATTGTTTCAACAACCAAGGTAATTAAATTTTTGTATTATTAAGATTAAAGTTTACATTGTCTTGGAATTTAACGGAAACATAACATAATTAACTGTCTTTTAAGTCACTAAGGCCCAAGTTCGCCTAAGTGTAGCACAAACATCATCATGCATTAGCACCTGAAACACATGCGAAAATAGATATGTCAACATAAAAATGCCTGTGAGATACATCGGTTTTGTTTATGCAGGATTCATGACTTGTAGTTAAAAGAAGTGTTTAACAAAAATGTAGTCATAAGCCTTGTAAAATGTTTTCCTTTATAAAATCACTAGGTTTTTACCCGGGATTGCTTCCCGGGCTCGGGAAAGTTATTTAGATTAATTAATTACCATTGGTTATTAATACGACCGCATTACATCAACCATCTTATACTATTATTAATACGACCAAAAGTCAATCAGATGTTGACCAAAAGTAAAACGGAGTATATTGTTTTTAGTTCACAACTCCACATTGTTTCCGTTAGACATGGAGCTAATAATTTACATGTACATATATAGTTTTAGAATCACAACTTCAAAACTAAACAAACAAGTCTAGTATCAGTTTCGAAAAGCAAACAACTACAACCCGAAAATTTAGTTCAATGTATTCTTCTGCATTTGCCTTCTTCTAACCACAAACATTCATCCGAACATAAAAAACTTTTTACCTTTCACAAAGTTAAGTGTAAATGCTTGACCTGAAACCATGCCTTTATCTCTCACAAACTTTCTCATTCCTTGCAGATAATATCTTGGTTGACCTCGAGATGAACCTATAGCAGCTTGAATATTCCAAACATCACCTGCCACGTCCACAATCTTCAAACCCATCTTACGATTCAGTCCAAGATCTTCAGCCTGTTTTTTAAAAAGGTGCTATAACAAACAACGAACAATTCAACAAACAAAGAATTAACACATCTTTAAAATCTGACTAAAGTATTATATATTAGTAAACTCATCATCACAAACTTACAAAATGACCGTCCACACGGAAAGAAAGAGGTACGATCTGATCATCTTCATTCCCAACAACCATACCACTATTATTGACATCAACGACGTCCTGTACAGCTTCACTATCTGAACTCAACACAATCTCTTCTATCACCTTTTGTTTAACAACAGCACAAACCTCAGGTGGAAGCACTAAATCACAGGTAGCACAATTGAAAACCGTGATATGAAAAGTCTGAAGATCTATCATTTCAAAGACAATGAGATGATCAGCAGTTAATGACTAGTCATTCTTTATCTCCTTCCATCCGGTAATTATGTAAAGTTCATTGTTGATATCTTCCACCCCTACAGACCAGTTCTTGTTTTCAGATCCTTTAATAACGACCGGATATGAAGGAATAGTGTTTAACATCTTGTGATGAACAAAAGAACGATTAATACTCTACAATCAGAATAAAACACATTATATAGTACATTAGTAAAAATATATCAGAAAATTAAGTAAAAAAATAAAACACAACAAATAAACAATTGTATCTCCAATAAAATGTGAGCAGTAGTTGTTTTTTATCTAACAGTGGATAGATATTGATTTAATTTGCAACAAATAGTCATCAAGAATATTTTTTATTTTGTAATTTAACTTGCCATTTTATCATTAAAACAATGTTTTAAATTAAATACTGTTAAACATCTAATCTGGACATAAACAAAATTTTGAAATTAAATAAATATTCGACCTGAAACATCTGTTTGAACATAAACAGATGTTTGAAATTAAATAAATACTGTTAACATAAACAGAGATATAATATTAATAGTTTGGACATATAAATACTGTTAACAAAAACAAAGATAGAATATCTAATGTTGATGATGAACCACTTTTGTTGTTGGGCAATGGTTAATCTTTGAGTTTGTATAGGTTTGTCTCGAGAGATAAAGTATAGAGAACCAATGTTTGTCCTAAACACTGTTACATAAGAAAAACTGATACATAAATACTAAAGTTGAATCCACTGTAGAAGCTGTTATAACTACACCAAAAGTGCTAGTCTTTAACATGACTTTGCCTTCAACAGTGCATAGCCCTCATGAGACAATAAGCCCATCAGTCTTTATATGGAGCAGGAATTAATTATAACAGTCCTTAGCATGATCAGTTGTTATAACCACACCACCCTTTCAGAGTTGGACCATTAAACAAATCCTTGACACTATTAATCCTCTGTTGACTTACCAAACAGATCTTAAGACACAATTCAACATCAACATAATCTAAATATTACTGAAACAATAAATAATAAGTAAAAATAAAACACAACAAAGATTCATAAAATTATATTTAATCATTTATTCAGGACCTTAAAACTAAAAGTCCAACAATTACATGACATACTGAACAATATTCAAGTTCAAATCTAAGAATAACAGCAAGAACTAATAAACTTTAGTTTCCACTACATCTATTGCTGAACCTCTTGATGTATGTCCTTCAGCATCGCCATAAACTGCACGTCTCTATCACCACACTCCATATTACTGACAACACAAATAAGAATAAGAAACTAATCTAAAATTCAAACGTGTCTTTTTCATTTTTATTGCACATCTGAGTTTTCACGAGCTTTGGACGAATGTATACTTTCTTTAAAAGAAGAAAATCTTCCTGGAGCAAGAAAACGTGACTTTGGATTTAAAGGAAATAAAAAAAAAATGGCACATGTAACTTTAAAGTTGCATCTCTGCCATCAAAAAAGGTAACACATGCAACTTTTCACGATGTTGCAACAATTATACTGCAGCATCGATGTTGAAAGGTTGATGTGGGATGCGAATTTACATTGAAACAACGATGTTGGAACAATGATACAGGAACGATAACATGTAAACATTATCAACAAACATTCGAACAAAGAAGTGTAATGGGAAATTAGCTGCTAAATCACAAGAAAGATGCATTTGAGAGAGAAAGATACGGTCACATATATGAGCGAGCGAGATTTGAATGTGAAACCAGATAATTGTATCTTATTTATAGAATAATAAAAATATATATGGTTTGAAATTTGAATTTCAAAATTACTAATATTAATTAGTAATTACTGATTTGATTTAAAAGCAATTGTTATGATGTTTTTTGGGAACTGAAATATGCAAAGTAGGAAAAAAAAAGAACGTCAATTTTAAATTACCTTTTACATATTTTTTATTTCAAAATTACTGAGAGATAATAACCGTCAGTTTGAAATTCTAGTTTTGCATATTTTAAAAGTCCAAAGCTCAAGAAATTACAATTAATTATTATTGATTAGATTTGCAACAAATAGTCAAAAATTATTTTTTTATTTTTTAATTTAACATTAAGGATAAAAATATATATGGTTTGAATTTTGAATTTCAAAATTACTGATATTATTAGTAATTACTGATTTGATTTGACCGCAATTGTGATGATGTTTATTGGGAACTGATGTTTATTGCGAACTGAAAGGTAAGTAGTGTATATCTTTATATCTCTCCTTATTAAAGTAAATAAATATTAGTAATCATATGCAAAGTAGGGAAAAAAAAAGAGAGAACGTCAATTCTAAATTACCATCTTGCATAAATTTAATTTCAAAATTTCAAAATTACTGATATTATCAGTGAGAAAGCAATTGTGACGTTGACTTTTCTAATATTTATTTTAACTTTAATTAAGAGATAATAACCGTCAGTTTGAAATTCATATTTTGCATATTTTAAAAGTCCAAAGCTGAAGAAATTACCATTAATTAGTGATTTGATTTGCAACAAATACCCATCAAGTATTTTTTTTATTTTTTAATTTAACATTAAATTTCATCAGGAAAACAATATTGGAGGAACTCTTATCTCATTGCAATGTAACGATTAGGTAAAATGGTAATTTCATTTTAATTATAGTTTTTATTTGATAATTTCAATATATCACTAATTAACACCATGGATGGTAAATATCAATGGATGTCAAGAATAAAAAAGTGACCAGTGGCTATTTTTTCCTATCAGTAGATACCGAACGTCAATTGTCATTATGACTTTTCTGTAATTACTGATATTATCAGTAATTACTGATGATGATTTGAAAGCAACTGTCATTGTCATGATGACTTTTCTAATTTTTAAACCGTGAGTTTGAAATTCACATTTTGCATGTTTTAAATGTCCAAAGCTCAAGAAATTAGCATTAATTACTGATTTGATTTCCAACAAATAGTTAGAAATTTTTTAAATTGAATGATCAAAACAATGTTGGAGGAAATCTTACCTCATTGGTATGTAAAGATGAGGTAAAATGGTAATTTCATTGTAATTCTAGTTTTTATTTGATAATTTCAATCTATCACTAATTAACACCATCAATAACAAAAAAGTGAGCAGTGGCTGTTTTTTAGGAAAACAACTGATGGTCAATATCAATAGATGCCAACAATAAAAACTGTGAGCAGTGGCTATTTTTCCTATCAGTGGATACCCAACAGTTTTTTAAACACTGATGTTTGGTCAGTCAATGGTCAACAGATTTTGAAGAAACATATGTTTCGCCTTAAACAGAAGTTTGCTCATAAACAGAAGTTTGACCATAAACAGGTGTTTGCACAAAAAGAGATGTTTATCTGGTGGTTTAAAACCACTGTTGGGTCAAACAAATTTTACAACAGGACCAATACTCAAATAGATGTTGACCTTAAACAGATGTTTGGTTTAGAGCCAAACATCTGTTAAACCCCAAACATCTGTTTAACCCTGAACAGATGTTTAAGTTAATAACATCTACTGTTCAACCTAACAGGGGTTTCAATTAACTATTGACCAAACTGCAAACAGATGTTAAAACCACTGTTTGTTATTGTACTTCTTTACAAAATTACATAGAATTCAAGAAAACAAAACAAACACTTAAAGAACTATAATTTAACACATAATCTAATCGGGCAAAGCAATCTATTATCTAAGAATTCACTGATTCTTACAACATGAAACAAACTCATAATGAAATACTAAAGTCACATAAGAACCATTGATAATTAAATACTAAATTTGAATCCGTTGTAGATGCTGAACCACTGCTGATACTAAACAGTCGTTTTCCTTTGATTAATCAAACTCTAGGTACATAAAGTGCAAACAGTCGTTTTCCTGAACAGATGTTTAAGTTAATAACATCTACTGTTCAACCTAACAGGGGTTTCCATTAACTATTGACCAAATTGCAAACAGATGTTAAAACCACTGTTTGTTATTGTACTTCTTTACAAAATTACCTAGAATTCAAGAAAACGAAACAATCACTTAAAGAACTATAATTTAACACATAATCTAATCCGGCAAAGCAATCTATTATCTGAGAATTCACTTATTCTTACAACATGAAACAAACTCATAATGAAATACTAAAGTTACATAAGAACCACTGATAATTAAATACTAAATTTGAATCCGTTGTAGATGCTGAACCACTGCTGATACTAAACAGTCGTTTTCCTTTGATTAATCAAACTCAAATACATAAAGTGCTTGTCTTTAACAGGACCTTGTCTTCAACAGTGGATAGGCCTCATCAGTCTTTGTTCATAAAGAGCTCCTTTAAAACAAACTTTATGCTTCTTTTAATACAAAAAAGGTGGGAAACACCATTTCTCTAGACTCTCTAGTAACATAAAATCTTATCTTACAACAATAGCAGATCCTTTCTTGCGTTTAGTAGGAACTACTGTGGGTTCTCCATCATCATCTTCTGCACAAGTCAATTATAATCATCATCATCATTTAGACATAAGCAAGTAAACTATAAATTTAATAATCTTTCTTTGTGTTTAATTAAACTTTATGCTTCTTTGAATACAAACCTATAATAACCCGCAGCAGATTGTATGAATTTCAAACAACTGTGATTAGACTGAAATATAAACCGAGAATTAGAGTATATCACTTCAAAATAAAAAACTCAAAATTGAAAATCAGAGTAGCAAAAAACACATACTTTAAACGATGTTGGAACAATAATACTGGAAACAACCGTGGAACAATCATCATCATTATATGAGAATACCCTTAATTTATGGAACCTGTAGAATGAAATGCTCCACTGTTGGGTTATTAACTTTCAACCTCACTTTCCCTAAATTTATCAATTCTAATTTTCAACAGGATGTAATACAATTATTACCTTAATTAAGATATCTTCAACTGCAAACAACAATAGCAAACAACATCAAACAACAATAGCAAACAACATCAGTCAATAATAGCAAACAACATCAAACAATAATAGCAAACACCTGATGTTGAATCCACTGTAGATGCTGAACCACTGCTGTTACAAACATAAAAATACCAATGAAACTCTAATTTCAGAAAGAATAATGGCTGAACATACTCAAACATCAATAATCAACAGATGTTATACTCATATCATCACCATCTAGAAAAAAACGCTAATTTCAAAACATATTCAAACATACCAGCTTATGGCAGTTCTCTTATCCGCAGCTAAGCGGATTTCAACTTTGATGACAACAACCCTGGAACCATATGATTAGATTACGAGTAGAAATTAGGATTAGTGTAAATAAGAGGAAATCATGAAAGTATTTCAACTAAAAAAAAGAACAAACCTTTTGATGAAGTAATCGATGAACAAAAGAAGATTTTATGGTGGCGTCTGAAGAAGATTAAGGTTTGGATGGAAAGAATTATCTCAATAATTTGCAGGGTTTGTGAAATTTGAATTTGAATCGCCTGAATATAGAGAGAGAAAGAACCCAAGGTTTGTAAACAAAGATTAGAAGTGAGAAGAGAGATTATATAAGGAAAAGGGGATGGCACTGTTGGGCGGGAAAAGAGAACTGAGGATGCCCTAATCAAGTGACACGTCGCCCAAATAACTTTCATTTATTATATATAATAGATTTGAAAATCAATGTGAAAATCAGATGATGTAAAAAAAAGGATAATGCATGGTTAAATGAAAAACCAAGTATAAATGAATTTGTATAAAATATGTAATTTGTAAAACAATGTTGTGTACTTGTATATAATGTTTCATGTCTTGTCAAAGTGGTTTAGATAACGCAACAATGTGTAATACAATAAAAGCACTTATATATAGGAAGTACCAGCGGCGTATCCACCATGCTTTTATCATATAACACATAGACCCGTTATATAAGTCACTTTATCAACAATTAACCAAAATGTCTTGTTTAAAACAAATGTCAAAATGTTTATGTATAAACCATGTTCAATGTCATGCGAAAACTGTCTCATGTATACCCAAATGTAATGTATAGCAGGTAGACAGTATCTACTCAAACTATATGAAAATTTCTATGTGAGAACAAATGTCATATATGGTGAATAAATAGAATTTACTCAACCCCATAGGAAAATGCACAAAACAAGGTTTTTGAATAAACCTAAGTTTAAATCAAATGCTATGTTTTGCATAAAACAATGCTTTATGGATACGAACATTTATGCAGTAATGTTTAAAACGCATACATTCAAGCCTTGCGACTGTGGCGACAAACCCTTAAACAAATTAAAGGTTTATCTAAATTATGTATATCGGATTTTGTCATTCCTAACTTCCAAACAAACCTAGGAAGTTGGAAACGGGATTTTTCAAGTCCTATGGTACCATTACATACTACCGAGAGGCATGATCAGTTTTAATGAATGTATTATTGTCCCGTTAAACATACCAAATGTCATACCAATGTAAGCATGCTAAATAAAAACCATGTACTAAGTATGCTAAGTAAACATACATAGTAGAAATATTCATGAAATCAATTGTGCCCATATGCTGAGTAAACATATGCAACAAAGGTATCTATGAAATCAAGGTGCTAGCATGCTCAGTCAACATACATAGCAAAACATAGTTGAAATCATGTACTATATGTGTACTAGGTGAAACTAGCATGTTTATGTCATAAAAGCAATGAAAAGCACGAAAATAACAAGTATACACATATGTATCACCGCAAAGTATTTGAAAGCGGTAAAAGAGGGGAACTATGTACTCATTTGGGATTGCTTATTAGTCTTGGGAATAAGACCAATTTAAGCTCCAAGGATCACGGAATCAACAAGGCACCTAATATGGGTAACTATGTTAATAATCGGTTCCTAAATCGGGAGATATGATAGAATGAGGTTTTATAAATCAAATGAGTATTGGCACTCATATGGTATGATTTAATAGTCCCAACATTCTGATTTGGAAGTCTACCTAAGTGCTTTTGACCCGTTTCGACCCATTATGGTAGTATAAGCTACTATAACGCGTCGTTTGCGTAAAACTAAGGTCGGATGGTTATCTATGAGCTATGTTAAGTATTACATGCCCAATTATGCCTAAACATGTTACTAAATCAGATTATATGTCAAAAAGTTGATCACATATGCAAAATATGGATTTATGCTTCAAAAGGGCATTTTGGTCATTTCCTATGGGCATATAAACTACTTAACAAATAACTAACCAACCTAAGTGATCATAAGGTATAACCTCAGGGGTTATTCCCTATGCAACTATGATCACTAAACATGCTTGGTCGGATCCTAATGATCGACCAAACGGGCCAGGTTCGAAAGTCTAAGCGTTGTCTAGACCGCTTAACTTACGACCCTAAACAAGCACTAAACTAGTAGTGACAAGTTAAATATGTCAAAAGATGTTTAACTATCTTAGAAAACTGATTTGGTATCAAAACAAAGGGTTTTGATACCCGAAAGTAGTTCCGTTGCAAAATGCGCGCTAAAACGCATTTTGACCGAAACTTTGACTCGTCACTACACCTAGTCAACGTGGTAATCAGTAGGTATAATCGTTATGGATTATAACCATCGTGATTACAATCACGTTGCAAAGTTCAATTGAACTTTGACTTGACCAATTTATGGTCAAAACCGAAAGTCAAACTGTTGGTCAAACAGTTTGACTTCCCGCTCTACAAAGCTGAAAATCACTACAAGCCATGAAAGAACACTCACTTGGTGTTCAAAGGCAAGAAGGATGATCTTAGAACTCAGGTAGGTGGCTCCTTTGCAGGGATTCCTCCACTTAGAGTTCCAAAATATGAATGAGCAAGGAAAACAAATGAATGGCCATGCTATTTATACTTGTTGTGAACTTGTGAGATCATTACAAGTGGTTATTTGGCCAACAAGCAATAAATCACAGCCATACATGTGTTTAGTGACAGATAATATTGCTTGGAGAAGGCTTAACTTGCTCCCAAAACAAAAGAAATTGCATACAAGGGCCTGAATTGCAAAACAGCAGCTGAAAAACAACTTTCTGATATTGGGCCTTCTGTCGCGCCCCGTGTTGGATTAGGGTCTGGGCTTACACGGCCCGCGACCTCTGGTCGATTCGGCAACAGTTTTGTATTTTACAGGTTTGGTCCCTGCACATGATTATGCTCATTTTTGGCACTTTTAACCCCCGTTAAGCCATTTTCAAGGCTCTATAAGGTGGTCAAAGTATAGGGGACACAAAATATGCTCAGAAATATCTCGGATGTCGGTTCGTTTGTCGTACGGTCGCGTTATTCGTCTAATTAAGACGAAACTCGAACGGACGCGAAAACGATCCAAATTAAGCGACGAATGGTATTTTTGCATGCTGGTCACTTAAATAAAATATTTTAGTGTCTACAAAAATTTTTGGATGTCCGGATGTGGTCAGAACGTAAGATATGCGCGTAAATGCAAACCTGCGCCGTTTTTGACACTTTTAGTCCCTGTAAGATCAAATAAGCATACTTTCGCACACCGAACCACTCAAAGCTTATTTCTAAGCTATGTTTAGGTTATTTATGGTATGTTTAGCTTATGATCATATTCCGGAAGGTACGTTGCCATATGAAACGGCAGACTTTTTTTGTTTGATGCAAATAGTCCCTTAGAGCGAATAAACTTGTTTTTGCGATACCAAACCCTTTAAAACTTATTTCTAAGTTATGTAAAGGTTATTTAAGGTATGTTAAGCTTATGTTTGCTGTTCCGGAGTGTTTGTCGCATTAAACTGATTACGTTTATGCATCAGTTTGCGTATAACTTTCCAGAAAGCGATATAGAGTTTAAAATCGGTCAAAATTCAAAACGCGCAAAATGTCAAACATAAATAACAAACATTGGGATCAAAACACAATGTTTTATTGATATTGAATTATTTGGAGTTTATACAACGATTATACAAGCACAGATGTCACAGTCTCCCCTACTTTAGGAAATTTCGTCCCGAAATTTATTTAGAGGAAACTTGTGAGAATAGATGCGGATATTTCGCTTTCATCTGATCTTCACATTCCTAATTAAATTCTGGGCTATGTTTAGAAATGAAGCAAATGAATATTTGCTATACTGAAAGAAATGGTCGTGACACAATGACCATTAAGAGGAGTAGAGATACGAAAATCTACTCAGTAAGTGTGAAAGTCGAAATTTCAATAAAAGAAATTTAAGGACTTTACCTGGGTTGCATGTGATAACCGTTTGTTAGGTGACATTACCATAGAATGTCGAATATAGCGTACTCGTCGTTAACTGAAATAGGGGGAATACGGTGACTTGCGTCTTTTCCTTAGCATGACTCGTGTCGTTTGCAGGACCGCGCGCCAACTGCCGCTTCCTGATCGATAGTCGCATGTGACGTACTTCAACCTCCGTTGACGTATAGCTTAAGTCTCACGTATACCTGTGCGCTAGCATTTCCTTTCGCGTAGAATGTGATGTACTCCGACATCTGTTGACGTAAAATTTGAGTTCTATGTATTCTCGTGTGCTAGCGTTTCGTTATGCGTAGGCTGCCTGCTCAGGATAGACAATATGTATAATTGTGTGTGCCCGAATTAATATTTGCAGTTCCTACGTGATGACCTTTAATGAACTTTAACATAAGTTTCCGAAGGTCTTAAATGCATGTTTCCTAAGCTCTCAGAGTTTTGTGTACTGTATGCGACTGTTTTGTGTACCGTGTGTAAAACACCACTTTAGTGTATGTTTGAAATCAAAATTTCGACCGTTTGATCTTTGGCAACGGTTGGAGACCATATTCGAGTACTATGCGTTCTGTATGTATTCAATGTTTGAATAATCTAAGTCCCCAGAGAAATATGAGGTTAGAGCCTAGGTATTCTTTACAGAGAACCCTATTCGCTGTAACCTATAGCTCTGATACCAATCTGTCACACCCCGAAATATCAGAGCATTGGCATGACTGGACTGGTATCTTCATTGCACAGCGGAAGCAAATAAGCTAAGTCTTTTAGAAAATGAACGCCACTAAGTACTCGACTCCACATGGTTCTCCTATTCCAACCGTGCCATAATTTCTGATATGCAACCTGAGAAAGAAACATGCGAAAAAGTCAACATAAAGTTGAGCGAGTTCATAGTTTGTTTGTAAAATATTTGAAATAAATCTCTTTGAATAACCGGTTTTTGAAGTATTGTTGTGAAAACGAATTTAAAATCATTTTCATATATAAAACAAGTTTTCATGTGTACCCCACGTACTCATGTATAATTTAAGTTTTTCTTGAGTACCCCACGTACTCAAGTATAATTCCTGTTTTCTTGAGTACCCCACGTACTTCAAGTTATAAATCAAGTTTTTCTTGAGTACCCCACATACTTCAAGTTATAAATCAAGTATTCTTGTATGTATCATGTTTTCTTGTATAAATCAAGTCTTTCTGCATGTATCTTGTTTAAATCAAGTCTTTTTTTGTATGTGTCATGTATAAATCAAGTATTTTTGTGTACACCACGTACATGGGGAGTACTTGTTGTGACTCCCTGTCGGAGTACTCGTTCTGAATCCTTGTCGGAATACTCGTTCTGATTCCTTATCGGAGTACTCGTTCTGACTCCTTGGCGGAATACTCGTTCTGATTCCTTATCGGAGTACTCGTTCAGACTCCCTGGCGGAATACTCGTTCTGATTCCTTATCGGAGTACTCGTTCTGACTCCCTGGCGGAATACTCGTTCTGATTCCTTATCGGAGTACTCGTTCTGACTCCCTGGCGGAATACTCGTTATGATTCCTTATCGGAGTACTCGTTCTGACTCCCTGGCGGAATACTCATTCTGATTCCTTATCGGAGTACTCGTTCTGACTCCTTAAAACGCATCATACTTGGTACTCGTTCTCACCAAGAGTGTTTCTTGTTTTTGTATCATATCATTTATAAACATTGTAACATTTGTAAACTCTTGTATTTGTATTTCCCCGTAGTTTAGAAAACTAGAATTCGTATGAATGCACATTTCGAAAAATACGCTTGTCAGAAAAACCGGCATAAAACATAAGCTTTTCGTAAACCATTTGTGTCAGTTACAACTTGCTTGTAAAATGGTTTATAAGTATGTAATTCTTGTATGCTTTGCATAAAGTGCATGTCTTTCCACCCCAAAAACATTTATAAAAATGTAAAACCATAAAATGTGGGGTTATGAACTCACCTGAATATTCCTGTGCAAAGCTAGCTACGACTTCGCGATGTCGTTTCCAAGAGGAGACTTGCTAGCGTGCATTCTACAATATTCCTAACACGGAATATCTAATAAGTTTCGAAATAATGCGGTAACTAATCTACGTGTCACCGAGCTTTACCGAATAGTTAACCGAACGATCCGTTGATATGTTGTTAACTTAATAAAATAATTAAGTTATACTTGTTAAGTTTCGCTTACTAAGTCTAGAAAGTACTTAGTTTTCGAGAAATTCGAATACTTAAATATTTATACAAAATATAAATATATTGATAGGATAGTGTTTGTCGTTCCGAGAAGTCATACGTGTATAAAAAGAGTATTTTTATGAGAATAACACATAGCAAACTCGTATTACGTATCGCGTCTTGTATGATACTCGTCGAAAGATATGTGTACGCCGTATCGTTGTTTTTGTAAGTTGTTGTCGAAAGAACTTTATGTTCGTATCTTGTTTTTCAAAATTCGCTTTATATCAAAAGCACGTTTTGTTTTATAATAAAACTCGCTTTATTTTACGGATTTCTCGAAAAACGGGCAGAGTTTCCTCTGTTTTTAGACGCCCCGACAACACAGGTTGTCATTATTTTTACAACATTCAATCAATGTTCAAACCACCAATATACATAATTCTTGTAAAAGCGACAAAATATAAACTTAAACGCTAATTCGCTCGATATCGCGTATTTAGTCAAACTTTATAAAATCATAAATATTAAACGCATCGTTTACTTTTACCAAGTCTTCGTGTCGCATATCGAGCCGCTTTGACAGTTGACCGAGTCAACCGCGTTGACTCGTTGAGTTGACCGGGTCTGACTGAGTTGAACTAAAATCTGATCCGTTAGATCCCGAACCTGAAAACCCGAGTCATACATCACCCGAACCAAACTTTGATACAACTAATACGGAACCTGAACCACTCACCTGTGTTTAGTTTTGAACGGAACTGAGACAGACAGAAAGAAGGTGAGGAACAGAACCACCGCATCGTCGGCCGTCATCTTCAACATCAATCATCACCGGAATAACAGTCGGTCAGGACAAGGACCACCGGTTCAATGAACCTACCGCCGATTAACTGAACCGACCACCGGATCGAGTCTCTGTCTCTCTCCTTCTGCTACTCGAACCCTCAAACTTAAACCAAATCGACCCCGAAGCCGGTGGACTCACCGGATAACGGCAATGCCCGGCGGTCAATGGTACCGACCGCTGGTTCCTTCACTCTTCTTGGCTCTCTCTCTCGTCTGTCACACCGCCGCACCACCACCGGACTGTGGTGGTGGTGGTGGTCGTTTCTGTTGTTCGGAGAGAGGGGGGTGTCTGGTCGAAGAACAAGGATCGGGGGGGTTTGCGTGCTGAAAACACTCGCCAGACATCTCCACCGCCGCCGCTAGCGGCGGCGCCGCCGTGAACCGGCACCGGCTCCGCCGGTGTGCCGCCGGAAGAGAGAGAGGGAGCATCGGGTGGGTTTGTTTGTGTCTGTGTGTTTGGTTTTGTTTTTGTGAAAATGAAATGAAAGAACCAACAGTTCATATTTATAAGTAGGTTGGGTTTTGTGGGTTTTGGGCTTGGGCCCAAGGCCCACAAGGCCAATCCCCGTGTTTAGTGGCCCGTAATTTCCCACGAGACCCGATATCGCAATCCAAATTCCATAAACATAAAAATATTCGTGTAACATCCATATTTGTCGGTGTCGTCAGTATCTTGTTCGGTTTCAATCCGTTGTCGCGTAATATTCAGCAGATTTTCTGTAAATCACCACACGCGCACTGTATAGCTGAACAAACGTTCCTGGGCACTCCCAGGGCCTGGTTAGCGTCGTAAACACTATTTATTATCGCGTTAATCGCCTGTTAATCACGTAATTAAGGGCGTAAATTACCGGTTGTCACATCAAGTTTGTAGGCTACTTTTCCGATTCTTTCAATGATCTTGAATGGTCCAACATAGCGTGGTGCAAGTGTTCCTTTCTTTCCAAATCTAATCACACCTTTCCAAGGGGATACCTTGAGTAGGACGTGATCATCAACTTGAAATTCTAAGGGCTTGCGTCGTCGATCCGCGTAACTCTTTTGACTGCTTCTAGCTGTCTGAAGGTTATCACGAATCTTCTTGACCTTATCTGTAGTCTCTAGAATGAGTTCAGGTCCAGTAAGCTGAGCTTCACCTATCTCATTCCAACAGACCGGGGAACGACATTTTCGACCATATAAAGCTTCGAAAGGAGCCATGTTGATGCTAGAGTGATAACTATTGTTGTAGGAGAATTCAATCAATGGTAGATGCGAATCCCAACTACTACCAAAATCAATCACACAAGCTCTAAGCATATCCTCCAGTGTCTGCATTGTTCTCTCAGATTGACCATCCGTTTGAGGATGATATGCTGTGCTCAAATTAAGTTGGGTTCCCGTGGCAGATTGCATGGTTCTCCAAAAGTGAGACGAGAATTGAGCATCTCTGTCAGATATAATGTTCAAAGGAACACCATGTCGGGATACAATCTTATCCACATAGATTTTAGCAAGCTTGTCAGCAGATAGATCCTCACGGATTAGCAAGAAATGTGCTGACTTTGTAAGACGATCAACGATTACCCAAATGGCATCATGACCTCTTTTACTGCGCGACAGCTTGGTAATGAGATCCATAGCAATGTTTTCCCATTTCCAAACCGGTATCACTGGTTGCTCCAATAATCCAGAGGGATGTTGATGTTCTGCCTTAACCTTAAGACAAGTAAGGCATTTGGAAACATATAAGGCAATGTCTTTCTTCATACCCGGCCACCAATACTGGGTTCGAAGATCCTTATATATTTTATCTGTACCAGGATGAATGGTATAACGAGACTTATGAGCTTCATCCATTAGCAAGGTGCGAAGATTGTCTATACTTGGGACCCACAAATGGCCCATGAAATAGAATATCCCAAAGTCTTTCAGTTCAAGCTCAGGCTTAATATGACAGGGTAATTCTTTACCCATCAAGTCTTGTGTAACACAAGTATGTTGAGCTTGAGAAATGCGGGTTTGAATATCAGATCGAACCTGAAGATAGTGAAGCTTGACACGTTCCTTACGACTCAATGCATCAGCCACGCCATTCGCCTTACCAGGATGGTAGCGAATTTCACAGTCGTAGTCATTTAGAAGCTCAACCCAACGTCGTTGCCTCATGTTAAGTTCTTTCTGATTGAAGATATGCTGGAGACTTTTGTGGTCAGTAAACACTACACACTTTGTACCATACAGGTAGTGTCTCCAGATTTTGAGAGCAAAGACTACTGCACCTAACTCAAGATCATGAGTGGTGTAGTTCTTCTCGTGTACCTTTAGCTGTCTTGACGCATAAGCTATGACTTTGTTTCTTTGCATAAGAACACAACCAAGACCTAAATTAGACGCATCACAGTATTCGACAAAATCGTCGTTGCCCTCAGGTAAATATAGAATAGGTGCATCGCAGAGTTTCTGTTTCAAGGTCAGAAATGCTTCTTCCTGTTTGGATCCCCACTCAAAAGGTTTATTCTTCTGAGTTAAAGCAGTGAGAGGAACCGCAATCTTGGAGAAGTTTTCAATGAAACGGCGGTAATAACCCGCTAGACCAAGAAATGAACGAGCCTCGGAAGGAGTAGTAGGAGTATCCCAATCCTTAATCGCACTGATTTTGGTGGAATATACACGTATACCTTGTTTGTTGACGATGTGCCCTAAAAATTGAAATTCCTTAAGCCAGAATTCGCACTTGGAGAATTTGGCGAAAAGCTGTTCTTTCTTTAGAAGCTCCATTGTAAGACGAAGATGTTGCTCATGATCAGCACGAGTCTTAGAATAGATCAGAATGTCATCAATGAAAATGATGATGAACTTGTCCAAATAAGGCTTACAAACCCTATTCATCAAGTCCATGAAAACAGCAGGAGCATTAGTTAAACCTAAAGGCATAACAGTAAACTCATAATGACCATATCTTGTACGAAAAGCTGTTTTGGGAATATCTTCTTCGACCACTCGAAGTTGATGATACCCATAACGTAGGTTAATCTTTGAAAAGCAAGTAGCACCCTGTAGCTGATCAAAGAGATCATCAATGCGAGGTAGGGGATATCGATTCTTGATGGTAAGCTTGTTAAGCTCACGGTAATCGATACACGTCCTAAAAGATCCATCTTTCTTTTTCACAAATAGGACAGGAGCGCCCCAAGGTGAAAAGCTCGGACGAATGAATCCTTTGTCAGAAAGCTCTTGAAGTTGTTTAGACAACTCTTGCATCTCAGACGGTGCAAGACGATAAGGTGACTTAGCAATAGGATTTGCACCAGGTACAAGATCGATACGAAACTCAACTTGGCGTACAGGGGTAAACCAGGTAATTCTTCAGGAAATACCTCAGGATAATCCCGAACAACAGGGATATCTTGAATAGTCTTACCTTTGCCTTTCTCCTCTACGACATGTGCCAAGAAGGCGACATAGTTCTTTCGTAGGTATTTTTGAGCTCGGGTACAAGACATGAGTTTAGGGATACTAACATGTTTCTCCCCACGAACTTCTAAGATCTCACCAGTCGAAAGCGGTATACGAACAATCTTCTCAAAACAAGCCACCTCAGCATGATACTTGGCTAACCAATCCATTCCCACTATAACATCGAAGCTCCCAAGTTGCATCGGTGTGAGGTCAATAGGTAAAAGATGGTTATTAAGGTTCAACTGGCAATTTCGAAGAACAGAGTCGAGTACAACGGGTTCACCACTAGCTACTTCTATTGTCAAGGGCTTTCCTAGTTTTGTTCCAGTCATTGAAAGCAAAGGCTCAAAAGCTAAGGACACAAAACTCTTATCGGCACCTGAATCAAATAGAACAGAAGCAGGTTGGTTGTTAACAAAGAACGTACCATTCACCACTTCATTATCTGCGCGTGCCTCGTTTGCATTCAGATTAAAAGCTCTACCACGAGCCTATGCTTGATTCGCATTTGCCAACCTCGGGCAGTTATTCTTGTAGTGGGTCAGATCCCCACAATTGTAACACGAACCAGGAGGGTAGTGAGGTCGTGCAGGATTCTGGGCAGGGTTTTGTGCTGCTTGGTTTTGAGCTGCTTGATTTTTGTTAGGAGCAAAGTGGCAGGTATTCGCAAGATGACCAGACTTGCCACAGTTTGTGCAGATGCGGAATTGCACTTGTGGTTGATGATGGCTATTACACTTGTTGCACAGAGGTGCGTTGCCAACATACTGCCTCTTGGCGGCAGGTTGTGCAGGCTGATTCTGTGCTGCCTGGTTAATCTGAGCAGTGACAGCGAAATTCTTGGAAGCCTTACGCTTCCTAGATTTCTTAGAGGACTCAAATTTCTTGCCCTTTTGCTCCTTGGTGTTATCAGACTGCTTCTGCTTCTTATCACCTTTTCTGTGGAGTTTACCCTTCTTAACTTGCGATTCAGTAAGGGTTGCAGCTAGCTCAATGGCATGTCGGACGGTAGTAGGGTTGCTGCCATTGACAATATCCTGAACAGGATCTGGAAAACCGTCTATGTACTTCTCGATAGCCGTATCAAAAGGCGTGACCATTGTAGGACTGAGCATGCTTAACTCCTCGCATCTATCAGTGTAAGCCCGATGTTCACCACTGTCTTGTTTCAGGTCATGGAACTCATTTTCAAGTGCCCTCTGCTCGTGACGAGGGCAGAACTCTCTCATCATAAGAGCCCTGAGTTCCTCCCAAGTTTGACCCAAAGCAACCTCAGCACCTCAGTCTCTCATTACCCCATTCCACCAGGTGAGAGCCCTCTTTTGGAATACACTCGAAGCAAACTCGACCTTATGGTTGTTAGGACACTGAACATGGCGAAAGGTGCTCTCAAGACTCTCAAACCACTGTAGGAGCCCAGTTGCTCCTTCAGAACCACTAAACTTAAGTGGTTTAGCCGAGTTAAAGCTTTTGAAGTTGCACAGAGCAGGTGCATTAACATTGTTATTGTTGGCTTGGTTTATTTGAGTGATGAGATTAGGTAGCATAGCAACCATCTGTTGTGCTATAATAGCTGCCAGTTCGGCATTGGGTTCCTGAACGTTACGTCGAGGAGGCATTCTAAAAGAGAAAACATGAGAGAAAACGAGTGAGATGATGTGATGAAAAATGAGATATCATAAATATCGACAAAATGAAAGGATGGTGGTCATTTGTTTGTTACCTCATAACAAACAGTCGACACACAGTGACAAATCAAAGTAAATGGGTCATAATAATGTATCACCGAAGACATGCTCGCCTATAAGTGGACACTCACCCCAAGAGTTCCCAGGTAAGAGTGACTGGTCCGATACTGCGGATTTGTACGAACACTCTAGCCTTAGACAGAAAACTCGGGGTACAGGCATCCACCCTTCCAGTTTGCATGTGTTCACATTATTTAGACCCAAACTTTGACGAGATTTTGAATATTTGGAAGGTACAAGACCAAAAGATATCGTCTAAGGATAGATGATTGATTTCAAAATCATTTTGGAATTTGTGTTCAGGTTTTGGTAATCACCTAAGGATAGGTGACGTGTATTGTTTTAAGATCTAAACACAAGATAACTTGTGTTAGGGTCCTAGAAAGTTAGAGTCTAGGTCAAAGCATTACTAATAACCAAATTCCCTATAATCATTGGCTCTGATACCAACTCTTCTGTCACACCCCGACCGCGTAAAACAACAAACCGCGGCGGAAACGTCGGGGAGTGGAGCGACAGCATTATTGTTTCAACAACCAAGGTAATCAAAGTTTTGTATTATTAAGATTAAAGTTTACCTTGTCTTTGAATTTAACGAAAACATAACATAATTAACTGTCTTTTAAGTCACTAAGGCCCAAGTCCGCCTAAGTGTAGCATAAACATCATCATGCATTAGCACCTGAAACACATGCGAAAATAGGTACGTCAGCATAAAAATGCGTGTGAGATACATAGGTTTTGTTTATGCAGGATTCATGACTTGTAGTTAAAATAAGTGTTTAACAAAAATGTAGTCATGAGCCTTGTAAAATGTTTTCCTTTATAAAATCATTTGAAAATCAATGTGAAAATCAGAGGATGTAAAAAAAAGGATAATGCATGGTTAAATGACAAACCAAGTATAAATGAATTTGTATAAAATATGTAATTTGTAAAACAATGTCGTGTACTTGTATATAATGTTTCATGTCTTGTCAAAGTGGTTTAGATAACGCAACAATGTGTAATACAATAAAAGCACTTATATATAGGAAGTACCAGCGGCGTATCCACCATACTTTTATCATATAACACATAGCCCCGTTATATAAGTCACTTTATCAATAATTAACCAAAATGTCTAAACAAATGTCAAAATGTTTATGTATAAACCATGTTCAATGTCATGCGAAAACTGTCTCATGTATACCCAAATGTAATGTATAGCAGGTAGACAGTATCTACTCAAACTATATGAAAATGTCTATGTGAGAACAAATGTCATGTATGGTGAATAAATAGAATTTACTCAACCCCATAGGAAAATGCACAAAACAAGGTTTTTGAACAAACCTAAGTTTAAATAAAATGCTATGTTTTGCAGAAAACAATGCTTTGTGGATACGAACATTTATGCAGTAATGTTAAAAACGCATACATTCAAGCCTTGCGACTGTGGCGACAAACCCTTAAACAAATTAAAGGTTTATCTAAATTATGTATATCGGATTCTGTCATTCCCAACTTCCAAACAAACCTAGGAAGTCAGAACGGGATTTGTCAAGTCCTATGGTACCATTACATACTACCGAGAGGCATGATCAGTGTTAATGAATGTATTATTGTCCCGTTAAAAATACCAAATGTCATACCAATGTAAGCATGCTAAATGAAAACCATGTACTAAGTATGCTAAGTAAACATACATAGTAGAAATGTTCATGAAATCAATTGTGCCCATATGCTGAGTAAACATATGCAGCAGAAATGTGATGTAAAACAATGTGTTCATATGCTGAGTAAACATATGCAACAAAGGTATGTATTAAATCAAGGTGCTAGCATGCTCAGCCAACATACATAGCAAAACATAGTTGAAATCATGTACTATATGTGTACTAGGTGAAACTAGCATGTTTATGTCATAAAAGCAATGAAAAGCACGAAAATAACAAGTATACACATGTGTATCACCCTAAAGTATTTGAAAGCGGTAAAAGAGGGGAACTATGTACTCACTTGGGATTGCTTATTAGTCTTGGGAATAAGACCAATTTAAGCTCCAAGGATCACGGAATCAACAAGACACCTAATATGGGTAACTATGTTAATAATCGGTTCCTAAATCGGGAGATATGATAGAATGAGGTTCTATAAATCAAATGAGTATTGGCACTCATATGGTATGATTTAATAGTCCCAACATTCTGATTTGGATGTCTACCTAAGTGCTTTTGACCCGTTTCGACCCATTATGGTAGTATAAGCTACTATAACGCGTCGTTTGCGTAAAACTAAGGTCAGATGGTTATCTATGAGCTATGTCAAGTCTTACATGCCCAATTATGCCTAAACATGTTACTAAATCAGATTATATGTCAAAAAGTTGATTAGATATGCAAAATATGGATTTATGCTTCAAAAGGGCATTTTGGTCATTTCCTATGGGCATATAAACTACTTAACAAATAACTAACCAACCTAAGTGATCATAAGGTATAACCTCAGGGGTTATTCCCTATGCAACTATGATCACTAAACATGCTTGGTCGGATCCTAATGATCGACCAAACGGGTCGGGTTCAAAAGTCTAAGCGGTTGTCTAGTCCGCTTAACTTACGACCCTAAACAAGCACTAAACTAGTAGTGACGAGTTAAACATGTCAAAACATGTTTAACTATCTTAGAAAACTGATTTGGTAAAAAGACAAAGGGTTTTGATACCCGAAAGTAGTTCCGTTGCAAAATGCGCGCTAAAACGAATTTTGACCGAAACTTTGACTCGTCACTACACCTAGTCAACGTGGTAATCAGTAGGTATAATCGCAAAGGATTATAACCATCGTGATTACAATCACGTTGCAAAGTTCAATTGAACTTTGACTTGACCAATTGATGGTCAAAACCGAAAGTCAAACTATTGGTCAAACAGTTTGACTTTCAGCTCTACAAAGCTGAAAATCACTACAAGCCATGAAAGAATACTCACTTGGTGTTCAAAGGTTAGAAGGATGATCTTAGAACTCAGGTAGGTGGCTCCTTTGCAGGGATTCCTCCACTTAGAGTTCCAAAATATGAATGAGCAAGGAAAACAAATGAATGGCCATGTTATTTATACTTGTTGTGAACTTGTGAGATCATTATAAGTGGTTATTTGGCCAACAAGCAATAAATCATAGCCATACATGTGTTTAGTGACAGATAATATTGCTTGGAGAAGGCTTAACTTGCTCCCAAAACAAAAGAAATTGCATACAAGGGCCAGAATTGCAAAACAGCAGCTGAAAAACAACTTTCTGATACTGTTCTGTCACGCCCCGTGTAGGATTAGGGTCTGGGCTTACGCGGCCCGCGACCTCTGGTCGATTCAGCAACAGTTTTGTATTTTACAGGTTTGGTCCCTGCACATGATTAAGCTCATTTTTGGCACTTTTAACCCCAGTTAAGCCATTTTCAAGGCTCTATAAGGTGGTCAAAGTATAGGGGACACAAAATATGCTCAGAAATATCTCGGATGTCAGTTCGTTTGGTCGTACGGTCGCGTTATTCGTCTAATTACGACGAAACTCGAACGGACGTGAAAACGATCCAAATTAAGCGACGAATGGTATTTTTGCATGCCAATCACTAAAATAAAATATTTTAGTGTCTAAAAAAATTTTGGATGTCCGGATGTGGTCAGATGTCCGAATGCGCGTAAATGCAAACTTACGTCGTTTTTGACACTTTTAGTCCCTGTAAAATCAAATAAGCATACTTTCGCACACCGAACCACTCAAAGCTTATTTCTAAGCTATGTTTAGGGTATTTATGGTATGTTTAGCTTATGATCATATTCCGGAAGGTACGTTGCCATATGAAACGGCAGACTTTTGCAGTTTGACACAAATAGTCCCTGCGAGCGAATAAACTTATTTTTGCCATACCAAACCCTTTAAAACTTATTTCTATGTTATGTAAAGGTTATTTAAGGTATGTTAAGCTTATTTTTGCTGTTCTGGGGTGTTTGTCGCGTTAAACTGATTACGTTTATGTATCAGTTTGCGTATAACTTTCCAGAAAGCGATATAGAGTTTAAAATCGGTCAAAAATCAAAACGCGCAAAATGTAAAACATAAATAACAAACATTGGGATCAAAACACATTGTTTTATTGATATTGAATTATTCGGAGTTTATACAACGATTATACAAGCACAGATGTCATAGTCGGTACAAAATTTGAGTTTGTTTACATTTCGACATAAATTTGGTATACTTTTTCGTATAAATTATCTTTGTATGTTTCGTGTATGACGCATCTACAAATACCCCTGTTTGGATCCTCAAATGTCTAAAACCAAACCGAAGGTCAAAGCTGAACAGATTGCAAAGATCAATTTGACCACTTTTCTAGTTTCAAACATAAAAACTTTCTAAAAGAAAGTTGTAGAACCACTTTGATTTAGTAAACTGGAAATTTTTATAATTTTTTGATAACGTTTACTGTTTTTAATGTATGTTACAAAAACAACACAGAAGGCTGTCAAAACTCCTATCTTCTAAAACATCTAAACTTCTTCAATGTTATGATGTTTCCATAACTCACATTCATCCACAAACATTATCACAACAAAAACATTGACGAAGGAATCCTTATTTCTATGAAACATTACGCCCTGCTTGTGGTGTGCACATATAATATATATATATATATGTGTGTGTGTGTGTGTGTGTGTAGTCGTTTAGGGGGCAAAAGTGAAATTGCACTAATTTTAACGTTATTTTACTAATTTCGTGCAAATAACGTTAAAAGCGACGGACGGTTAATCATGCATCATGTAGTGGCGTTGATAGCCGAAAGACAAGGGGGTGCATACACCAATCGGTCTTTTTCCCGATTGCTAAGTATTATGTGCCTTATGTCCAAGGCTTGATGCAAAACTACAATAGAGCCGGGGGTCTCACTGGAAGCAGCCTCTCTATCCTACGGGGTAGAGGTAAGGTTTTCTACATCTTACCCTCCTCAGACCCCACCTTAACTTTGCTATTGGTGGGATTTGCTGAGTATGATGATAATGATGATGATCGACAATTCAGTGAATACATAGTCCCCAGTTTTCAATTTTCAATTATTTTGGGGTGATTCATATGTGCCTGTTACTTTTCCAAGTTTACAAAACTTATTACATTTGGTTTACAAATACATGGTACATTCTCCATTGTATTAAATATGATGGTAGTTGAACATGCCAATGATACATTCATTAACTTTAACCAAGCCGACTGGTAGTATGTTACAGCGCTATAGAATTGACACCCCGTTCCGGTTTCCTAGGTTTGTTTGGAAGTTACCCCTGGGAATGACAGAAACTAAGAAATTCAATTGATAGGCACATATGACATGGTTTACACAAAATAAGACATTTGACCAATAGTCAACAAAAACTTGAATGTATTCGTCAACAACCACCCTCGTTTATACAAAATGACATGGTTTATACAAAATAAGACATTTAGTTTATACAAAACAATACATTTGATTTATACAAAACAAGACAATTGGTTTGTACAAAACAAGACATTTGGTATACTCGAAGCAAGACGATTGGTTGAGACAAAGTCACAAATGGTTTTCAATTCAATATGTAAACCATACGATGTTTTCATCTAAATCGATTGATTACTCTTACGGTTTTACAAAAAGAAACATTTATGTCAAGATTCATGACTACAAGGTTTTTTTTTTATTATACCAACTTTTATAGTTGGTTAAACATATTGCAATATTAAAAAAATGTATACAAGTTTAGTTACAAGATTTATACTCGATAACTCTTGTAGTTGGACGATGTATTGCAATAAAAATATATAGCCATGAATTTGACTACAAAACCTATGTTACTCACCAACTTTATCATTGACATTATTTTCACATATGTTTTAGGTGCAAATGTGTGATGATTATTTAAGTGTGCTACACATAGGAATGGACTCGGGCTTTAGTTTGCTTAAAACAAAATAGTTGTTTGTGTATTGTTTCGAATTCCAAAAGACAATTTAATTCTAACTAATCAATGAAATGAAACTTTAAGTATCATGTGTTTGAAACAATTTGTAACGTGAATCCCCGACGTTTCCGCCGCGGGTTGTTATACGCGGTCGGGGTGTTACAGATTGTTATCAGAGGCATAGATTGTTATCAGAGCCATGGTTATAGGGAATTATGTTATTAGAAATACTTTTGACATATACTATAATCTTCCAAGGACCCAAACGTGAGGTAACTTGCGGCTAGAATCTTAAAACAAAACCATCATCTATACTTAGGTGATTACAAAACAATACAAAGTCATTAATCATTCTTAAAACTCAAATGTTCAAAAGTTTACAAGAAATCACCATCTACCCTTAAATGATTTATTTTTGTCTTTTAATCCTTAAATGTTGATTTTCAAAATCTCATAAAAATTCATAAGCATTCTCACCGTTTTCACATTTCTAACCGTTTTCCCTAAATCCTGCCCCTATATATATATATATATATAGGGGATGGATCATGAGAAAACCAAAAAACTAACTAAAAAAGCCAAAAAAACATAACAAATTTTTTTTTTTTAATTTTTATAAAAAAATCGTAGCTTTTTATGCATGAAAATTTTTTTTCAAAAAAATAAAAATAAAAACAAAAGTTTTTTTGTTGTATTGCACATGTGCACTATTACGGATATAGTGTACATGTGTAGTACACATATAATGCACATGTGCAGTACAACAGAAATTTTTTTTTTGTATATAAAAACTAGCGATTTTTTTATAAAAAATTGTAAAAAAAATTTCTATGTTTTTAGCTTTTTTTTAGTTAGTTTTCTAGTTTTCTCATTTATATGTAGTTTTCTCATGATCCTCTCCCTATATATATATATATATATGGGGAAGGTTCATTTGAGAAGAAATTTAATGTGAGAAGAAAAAGAAGAAATGGCATATTAGTAAAATACTATTTCATTTATAACTAATATCATTAATTTTTCTCTCTTTAGTTAATTAGTCAGCTAATTATTAATTATCCTACATATAATCTAAAAAACCTACACATATCAAAATTTTCCTACATATACCCTACACATTATAGAATTTTATCCTACACAGTCGAAATTTATCCTACACACCTCGAAATATATCCTACACAACTTCTAATTTATCCTACACAACTAGTAATTTATTCTACACTTTAAATTAAGTTATTTTTTTTTAATTTGGAAAAAGTATATATTTTGAAAGAAGATACAAATTTAATTTAGTTAGTTATTAAAGGAGAAGAATACTAATTAATGATTTATGTAAGTTTACCAATATACCCTTATATTAAAATTAAATACAAATATTAAGTGAAGTATAATGAAGCATTCTTATTGGTTGAAACTTCTTGTTTTTTATTCTTACAAAAAAATTCTTCTCATTTGAACCCTCCACACACACACACACACATATATATATATATATATATACAGGGGAAGGTTCAAATGAAAACCACTAGTTATTGTGAAAACTCGAAAACTAATTAAAAAAGCCAAAAAAACATACAAATTTTTTTTTTTTTTTTTTGCAAACCAATTTTCGCAGGTTTTCTATATAAAAAAAATTTCAAAAAAAAATATTTTGTGTAGTGCACATGTGTAATACTACATATGTGTATGTGTACTACACATGTGTATTATTACACATGTGTACTACAAAAAAAAAATTTTGAAAAAAAGTTTTTTTTATATATAAAAACCAGCGATTTTTATAAACAAAAATTGAAAAAAAAAATTGTGTGTCTTTTAGGCTTTTTTTAGTTAGTTTTCGAGTTTTCACAATAAAAGTGGTTTTCATTTGAACCATCCTCTATATATATATATATATATAGGAGAAGGATTCGTTAGGAACCACTCTTTATTGCAGGAAAACGCGAGAACCAGTGTGAACACAAACAGTAATACCTTACAAATCTAAAAAACACCAAAAAAAAATTTACTATTTTTTTGGAAAATCGCTATATTTCGTTTATAATAAAAAAGAATTACAAAAAAAAAAAATTCAAGTAACAGTTATCCATGCACATGTGCATTTGTATCATTTATTTGAAAAATTCCGTAATACATTACAAATATTAGACAATTGCACTTTCATTTACACTACCACGTGTAATACACTACTTTTTACGTTAACAATATTAGAAATGCACATATGCGTCTATATGTATCAACATAAAATAAGGTGTGTTGGTACACTACTTTCTCTTTCATCTATCATTCCATCCATAATACACAAACATGCACATGTGCATTTTGGTCATTTCTTTGACAAATTCCGTAATTCATTACAAATATTAGACAATTGCACTTTCATTTACACTACCATATGTAATACACTACTTTTTACATGTGCATCTATATGTATCAACATGAAATAAGGTGTGCTGGTACACTACTTTGAATACACTTTGCCTTTCATCTATCATACCATCCATAATACACTACCATTACCTTCTAGCATCCATAATACAGTACCATTACCTCCTACCATCCATAATACAATACCGTTGCCAATATTTTCACTTTATTACATGTATATCAACACAATTTATACCATCTAGTCAACATATTACATCATAAATTGACAACTATAACCAAACCATCAACCACTAGATATAACTAACAAAAAAACATGTATATGGGCCTACTTCTGCATTCAAAATCACAAACGTTTTGTACCAAAACACGTTATATCATGGTTATACATAATGATGCACATGTACAATTTGAATATTGGCAATGTAAAAAGTAGTGTATTACGGATGGTATTGTAAATTAAAGTGCAATTTTTCTATTACTGAGATCGTATTACGGAATTTTTCGAAATAATGATACCTATGCACATGTGCATGGATAACTGTTACTCGAAAAAAAAAAGTTTTTTTTTACTAACTAAATATAGCGATTTTTTAAAAAAATTATTAAAAAAAAAAATTTGAGTGCTTTTTGATTTTTTATAGATTTTATTTCGTGTTCACATTGGTTCTCGCAATAAGGGTGGTTTCTCAATGAACCTTACCCTATATATATATATATATATATATATATATATATTATATATATATATATAGGGAGAAGATCAAGCGAGGACCACCTCTTATTGTGAGAACCGCGAGAACCAATGTGAACACACCAAAAATGCCTAAAAATAGCTAAAAATCATACAAAAATTTTTTTTTTGAATTTTTTAATATTTTTTATAAAAAAATCGCTACTTTTCGAAGCAAAAAAAAAAAATTTAAATTTTTTTTTGGCTTCTAAAAGTAGCGATTTTAACATAAAAAATTCAAAAAAAAAATTTAGATTTTTTTTTTATTTTTTTAGATTTTTTTTTAGATTTTTTTAGGTTTTTTGGGGGTTTAGTTTTTAGCATTTTAGCTTTGGGGGGGGTGGGGTTAGTTTTTTTTAGCATTTAGCTTGGGGGGGGGGGGGTTTAGGTTTTGGGGGGGGGGGGGGTTAGGTTTTTTTTTTGGGGGGAGGGGTGGGGGGGTTTAGGTTTTTGGGGGGTGGGGGTTATGTTTTTTTAGGTTTTTTTAGTTATTTTAGGTTGTGTTCACATTGGTTCTCAAGGTTCTCACAATAAGGGTGGTTCTCGCATGAGCCCCTCCCTATATATATATATAGTGAGAGGATCATGAGAAAACTAGAAAACTAACTAGAAAAACCTTAAAAAAAAGCTAAAAAACATACCAATTTTTTATAAAAAATCGCTAGTTTTTATATATAAAAAAAATTCAAAAAAATAAATCTGTTGTACTGCACATGTGCAATACAACAAAAAATATTTTTTTAAATTTTTTTCCATGCATAAAAACCTGCGATTTTTTATAAAAAAAATCTTTTAAAAAATTGGTATGTTTTTAGGCTTTTTAGTTAGTTTTTTGGTTTTATCATTTAAACTAGTTTTCTCATGATCCATCCCCTATATATATATATATAGAGGCCAGGAGTTGGCTACAAAGTCCAAATTTTCTAAAAAGTGTAAAAATTTATAAAACACCAAAATGTCAACTATAAAACACACACAAATTCCAAAAATAACAAAATGAAGATTACTAAAACATCATATATGTGGGTTGTATTTTATGTTTTGGATGATAAGCCTCTGATTATCGAATGACAAACATTATTGTGTTTTATATTGATTAGCATGTTGTGTTTTATATTCATAGTTCTACGATTGTGTATTTCAAGTTTTTATGGACTATTATGGTTTGAATATAGTGCTTTAGTAGTCTTTACTCTGTTATTTGTGGGTTTTATGTGTGTTTTATAGCTGAAATTATAATGTTTTATGACTTTTTACACTTTTTATGAAATTTGAACTTTTTATACTTTTCAGTAAATTTAGACCTTGTAGCCGAACCTCACCCAACATATATATATATATATATAGGAGAAGGATCTGTTAGGAACAA
Organism: Helianthus tuberosus; assembly: GCA_030545235.1. NCBI lineage: Eukaryota > Viridiplantae > Streptophyta > Magnoliopsida > Asterales > Asteraceae > Helianthus > Helianthus tuberosus. Next base: position 67,280,303 of record CM060430.1, read on the forward strand.
CCCTTTATTGCGAGAACCGCGAGAACCAGTGTGAACACAAACAGTAATTCCTAAAAAAATCTAAAAAACACCCAAAAATTTTTTTTTATTTTTTTACTATTTTTTTTTTTTTTGAAAAAATCGCTATATTTTGTTAATAAAAAAAAAATCAAATTTTTTTTCGAGTAACAATTATTTATGCACATGTGCATATGTATCATTTCTTTGTCAAATTCCGTAATTCATTACAAATATTAGTCAATTGCACTTTCATTTACACTACCACGTGTAATACACTACTTTTTACGTTTTCAATATTAGAAATGCACATGTGCATCTATATGCATCAACATGAAATAAGGTGTTTTGGTACACTACTTTGAATACACTTTCTCTTTCATCTATCATTACATCCATAATACACAAACATGCACATGTGCATATGTATCATTTCTTTGACAAATTTCGTAAGTCATTACAAATATTAGACAATTGCACTTTCATTTACACTACCATATGTAATACACTACTTTCTACATTACCAATATTAGAAATGCACTTGTGCATCTATATGTATCAACATGAAATAAGGTGTTTTGGTACACTACTCTGAATACACTTTACCTTTCATATATCATACCATCCATAATACACTACCATTACCTCCTACCATCCATAATACAATATCATTACCTCCTACCATCCATTATACAATACAATTACCAATATTTTGACTTTATTACATGTATATCAACACCATTTATACCATCCAATCATCATATTACATCATAAAGTAACAACTATAGCCAAAACATCAACCACTAGATATAACTAACCAAAAAACATGTATATGGGCCTACTTCTCCATTCAAAATCACAAACTTTTTGTACCAAAACATGTTATATCATGGTTATACCTAATGATGCACATATGCATTTTGAATATTGGTAATGTAAAAAGTAGTGTATTACAGATGGTATTGTAAATTAAAGTGCAATTGTCTATTACTAATAACGTATTACGGAATTTGTTGAAGTAATGATACATATGCACATGTGCATGGATAACTGTTACTCGAAAAAAAAAAGTTTTTTTTTTTTGTAACTAAATATAGCGATTTTTGTTAAAAAATATTAAAAAAAAATTGTTGAGTGCTTTTTTGATTTTTTTTAGATTTTATTTTGTGTTCACATTGGTTCTCGCGGTTCTCGCAATAAGGGTGGTTCTCAAATGAACCTTACCCTATATATATATATATAGGACAAAGATCCGTTAGGAACCACCTCTTATTGCGAGAACCGCGAGAACCAATGTGAACACAACCAAAAATGCCTAAAAATAGCTAAAAATCACACAAAAAATTTTTTTATAAAAAAAAATCGCTACTTTTCGAAGCAAAAAAAAAATTTAAAAAGAAAAATTTTTTGCTACTAAAAGTAGCGATTTTAACATAAAAAATATTTAAAAAAATTAGATTTTTTTTATTTTTTTAGATTTTTTTGGGGTTTAGTTTTTAGCGGTTTTAGTTTTTAGCATTTAGCTTGGGGGAGGGGGGTTAGGTTTTTTTTTTTTTTTTTTTTGGGGGGGGTAGGTTTTTTTAGCTATTTTAGGTTGTGTTCACATTGGTTCTCGCGGTTCTCGCAATAAGGGTGGTTCTCGCATGACACTTACCCTATATATATATGTACACCACACCACATAAAAAAGGAAGACAAGTTTTAGAATAATCAACACATTCACTTGACCATTCCAGGCTCTTGGTTCCTTTGTCAACAAGTGCAGCGTACCCTATTTGAAAATACGCAAAAATTTGTAGTCACAGCTTACCCTATTTGAAAATATACAAAAAATTGTAGTCAAACGTTAAACTCGCACTTGTACGTCCAATTCAAACTCTCCGTCTATATATAACTACTTCCCCTGGTAACAAATTCATTCAAGCCATCACAGAAACAACTTCAAAAGCCTTTAAAGTAACAAGCTTCCTAAGCATCTCAGTTTCTGTTTAATATAATCTTGTAAGATGGCTTTTAAAAAAGCATGCACCCTTTGGGTTTTTCTTGTTATTTTGATTGTTGTTATAAGCCCACTTGTAGTTGAAGGTAGAGTCTTGTCTGAGGACTTTGCTGGTGCGAACCATCTTGCTACATACTCAACCGTGTATGAAAAGGCCAAAACTGGTATGTCGTTTTGGCTCCAACGACTTGAGTCTGGTCCAAGCCCTAGTGGACCTGGTCATTAATTAGCTTGGCTTGATGTATCTTGAATCAATGAAGCTGGTCAAGTGATGCAACCTAAAGAAGGAGATATTCGTTAATTCTTTTATTTGTTTCTTCAGTTGTATATTGAAAGAAGGTTTAAATAACATAAGTTTTTCATCTATCAAGTGTAAAAACTTTATTAATAAATTATAAACGTAACCTTTCTTTTAAATTTTGGCTTCAATTTCTTCTTCTAAATTAGTTTGAAAACTTTGTTAGATAGTAGCTATTTACGCATGATCACATGTAACATGAATATGTAACACAATAAATTAATTATATCACATAAAATCGATATAGTCGAGGCTCCAACATTATATTCCTTGAGCACTTTATACGAACGAGTGTAACACATACTACTGGAGAATATGCAAGATATCTTCCATAAAAATACTTTTAGAAAATTGGGAATTTAGATAATATAAATTTACAACAAGTTGAGACACTGTGGTGTTGTATCCCTTTTTTTTAGGGGGTTTTTCAAAAAAAAAATTTAATGTTTCATTTTAAACCCAAAACTACTTAATTTTGTAGTTTTAACCCAAAAGTTTTTAGTTTTCCAATTTAATCTCACAACATTTTTACTTTCAACTTTGATACAGTCGCAAAATATGTGGCGGCCACTTAAGTACGATGGCTAACTGTTGGTAAAATTTGTGACCATATATTTCATTTCGAGTGCAAAACTGTCACAAAAATAAATGAAGAAAATGTGATTGCAAATCGCTTTGCGATTGTTTAAATCCTGTCGTAAGATTGTGAAAATACAAATAATTTGAAAAGAAAAGAAAATACTTTGCAAGTGTGTCGCAAAATGATTGTAAAATCATCATGAAAGAAAAAAAAATACATTTTACAAATAAAAAGACTTCGCAAATCAGTCACAAAAAAAATTCAAATGTAAACGCCGATCACAAATTTGTGAAACCTTTTTCGGCGCTTATAGATTCATAATTTACTTGGATATTATTCTTCCCCACAATTTGCATTTATATATATATATATATATATAGGGAGGGGCTCATGCGAGAACCACCCTTATTGCGAGAATAATATATATATAGGGAGGGGCTCATGCGAGAACCACCCTTATTGCGAGAACCGCGAGAACCAATGTGAACATGGGGCAATTTTGTAAATACCAAATAACTTTAAAAAACCCGCTTACCTGCTTCCATTTACTACCGGACTTCAAACAAAAGTTAAATTACATTTAATACAATTTTTCACGTCCACTCTCATTACATCAAAGTATCTCAGCATTTCTCAACCCGTATCTATCAAGAATTCGTCGATTACAATCGATTTCATCATCATCTCGAATACATCATCACTTCACCATCATCAGTTCACCATATTGAAGCATCTGGATTGAGATTTTATCTCAGATTTGAAATTTTACCACCAGATATTTCATATTTCATCATATAATCGAGGTTAGTTCCCAAAATTCATCCAGTTATTATAAGAATAGATGATTCAATGAGTGTGTCACTACGACGGTATCGCCGGAATCAGTCGCCGTCGGAATCACCGCCGCCAACGGAACCGTTGACGGATTTGTAATATAGATATTTTCAAATTAATCGACCGTGATAATTCTGGTTACGTTAAGGTAATTCTTATGTAATATGTGATTATGCACATGTGCATAGATTGTAATAATATGATAGATAATTTGTCGATTCAAAATTCGTTTTGTATTGTGTGATATATAGCTATGCACATGTGCATATTTTGACATCATAGGTTTAACAGAATTGGATATTAAGGTAATTCTTATGTAATATGTGATTATGCACATGTGCATAGATTGTAATAATAAGTCAATATGCACATGTGCATAGTGTGCAATAACATGTGAGGATACTGAACTTCAGCTATTGGGTGAAGCAAATCTGGAACAAAATAATGAAGTAATTGATGACGTATCACCTGAGCAGAACCAGATAGTAGAAGTTAACATGGGTGACATACAAATTCAAGAACAAAATGAGGCGGGTCAAGTGTCAGACCGTGATAATTCTGGTTACGTTAACTTAGAGCAAACTCAAACGAAGAAGAATCCCGAGCTTCTGCAGCTTGAAGAATCTCCTGGTTCGAATCCCGTATTACACGGAAATGGAAAACGGGATTTGGACTAGATCACAGTTGAAGACGGTTTTAAAGAAAGATGTATTAGGAGGTAGATCAGAGTTAACAGACTCTCTAGGTTATGCAAATATGTCAAAAGATAAGCCCGACATTGTTGAGTATTTGTTGAACGAAAAACAACAGGCAATGGAGATTATCGAAGTGAAGAGCGCGGTTGATATCGAACCACTACAGATATCAAGAAGTACAAGTTTGGATAAGCCGCTGATAGAATTCTTAAAGCCAACGTCTTCGAAGGTGATTTACCGGTTTCCTGATGATGAAACGACCGCTGCTCCAAGTGCAACAGAAGTGCAGGATCCGATTAGTTTTCAGCAAGATCAGCAGCCAGAAATGCTACCGCTTGTTGATGAACGGAAATACAAACGTCGTGGTAGGCATCCGAAGCATATGGAATCTGAGATATCAAAAGTCAAAAGTCAACAGTCACCTAATAAGTTGATTACTCAGTTTTCTGATGATGAACCGACCACTTCTCCAAGTTCAACAGAAGCGCAGGACTCGATTAGTTCTCAGCAAGATCAGCAGACAGAAAAGCTACCGATTGATGATAAACACATGTGCAAGCGTCGTGGTAGGCGTCTGAAGCCTATGGAATCTGAGAAGTCAAAAGCTAAGGGTCAACAGTCAGATAAGAAGTTGATTCCCGAGTTTCCTGCTGATGAACCAACTGTTGCTCCAAGTTCAATAGAAGTGCAGGATCCGATTGGTTACCAGCAAGATCAGCAGCTAGAAAAGGTACCGCTTGACGATAAACCCAAGCACAAACGTCGTGGTAGGCCTCCAAAGCGTATGCAACCTGAGAAATCAAAATTTAAAAGTCAACAGTTAGATAAGAAGTGCAAAGCTGGAAAGAAAAAGGGTCAACCTAAGAACAAGGGCCATGTCAAGCATAAGATGACTAGGCGGAGCAACAGAGAGCCAAGTTAATAGGCTAAAAGAGACCGAATCTTGAGTTTAATGTAGACAATGATTGATTGAAGAACCAGTAGATGCAACACAGAGTGTAACTGTTGATAAGTTATGTCATGTTAATGCATATGTGCATAGCTATAGTTATGCACATGTGCATAGCTATAGTTATGCACATGTGCATAGCTATAGTTATGCACATGTGCATATTTTGATAGATATGCTTACACGGAACAGGATAATAAGGTAACGTTGTGATCTATATAGATATGCACATGTGCATATTTTCTGACAGAACAGGCTTACACAGAACATGTTGATTATGTATAATTGTGTGATACATAGTTATGCACATGTGCATAGGATAATAAGGTAATGTTGTGATCTATATAGATATGCACATGTGCATATGTTCTGACAGAACAGGATTACACAGAACATGTTGATTAGGTATAATTGTGTGATACATAGTTATGCACATGTGCATAGCTTGACAGAATATGATTAAACATAACAGGATAATAAACTAAATTTGTGATCTATATAGTTATGCACATATGCATAAATTGTTATAATAGGTTAATATGCACGTGTGCATAGTTTGCAATAATAGTTTGACAAGGTAGATGATGTTGATGCATATGACTTCGAATAGGAGTCTCACCTATGCATCAATGATTTGTAATCGGTATTTAGTTTTACGTAGGTGTTTTTTGGTGTGTTATACAGTTATGAGAACGTGTATTTCATCTTGGATTATGTTAATAAGGTATAGTTGTGTGATATATAGTTATGCACATGTGCATAGATTGTTATAATAGGTTAATATGCACGTGTGCATAGTTTGTCAACATAGGTTATTAAGGTATTTAATGTTTATTCACATGTATATAATGATGCATGTGTGCATATCTTATATGTCGATCATAAATTAATGTTGATACACATGCTCATTGTAGATCATCGATGGAACAAAATACATGGATTGACAGATGAAACAGTTAAGCAGATGTTAGAAGAAGAGGCGTTGAAGCAATAGGAATGATGGGGTGTGCTCAACAACTGGGAAAAGGAACAGATAATATGATGTTATGGATGTTATATGTGAATGATTCAAGGACATAAAACACGTAGTGTTTTTTTTTTTTTTTTTGGGCAGTAGTAAGCGGCTAACTGATGTGCTGTGTGTATATTTGGTTGACAGTAGTTGTATAGGATAAATTATGTATGGATGCACATGTGCATTATTCAAAATTAGTAATCATATGTCGATGTATTATGTATATCAAAGGATGTATTATGTATATTAAAGCAATGTATATACGTATCAAAGCGTGCTGGTATGTTGTTAAAAAATGTGTATGGGTGCACATTAGCATTATTATAACACGTATATTGCGCGTGTGCATATTTTTATTCCGTATCAAATAACCATGTTAAGTTAAACATAAAACATGTATGCACATGTGCATTATTATGGTACGTTGGAGCTGCTGCTTGCATTCTTATTTCCATGACCTGCAGCTTGACCCTGACCACCACCATCATCTTTCTCAATCTCCACATGTGGGAAGCTGCTCTCCAGCATCTCATCGCCAATATCGACATCTTCTTCCCCTGATTCCTTATTGTTTTTCTTCATTCCCTCAACCTGAATTCAACACAACCATTCAAATAAAACAACAAGAAAGTCTTCCAGATTTCCAACAATTGAAAAGCTTACATCATCAATGTCGACCGTTGCGATGTTTACTAAAAGTGCTTGCCTTTTCGTCTTGCTCACTAGTTTCTTCCAGTTGGTGACAAACCGATCGAGCTCCCAGAGCATTTCTGTGTCCAAAGCCTCTATGTCAAGCTCTATTTCATCTCCCTCTTGCGCCAACTGATCGTTCCTCTTACGTACGATCTGCAACAAATGTCGCATCTTCTCTGGTGGCATACTTTGCAGCCCTAACCCCAATTTATGTTTATCTTCCATGTTCATGTCCCTCTTGTTCAGATCCTTGGCTCTGGGCTTGGGCAGCTTCGGCACAGTTCCTCGTGTCGTAGTTGATGACGGTTTGATCTGTTCTGGTTATGGTTCTGGTTCTGCAGCCTGCATTGGCATGGCGTCCGCATTGGCGGCTGAACAACAGGTGGGATGATCGATTTAGATGCAGTCGAGTGATTTTGATTGTTTAAAACAGGAGCAACCGGGTCACTAAATTTCGGCTTCTTGGATCTCTCAGGCGTCTGTATATCGTCCCACGAACTTCCATCGAATTCATCTACAGCAGAAAACTAATTCACACGCTGATTAGTAGGCAATTTCGCCTGAATCGGTCTAAAAAGCATCTCGAAATAGGACAGCAGCTGATGAGCCATTCCATGAACCTCATCCGTCTTGGGGTTATAAAGCATCGCATTCTCAAACACCAACCGAACATCGGAGGCAAAATCAAGTGGACTAGAATACATATTCTTGGACAAATTCAACTTAACCAAACCCAAGTCCAATAGTATAGGTTTATCTGTAAAAGTCGACTTATTTTTCCGAGTGCCAACCCCACCCATATTGACCCGTCTTCATTCTGGTGTCTCTCAGCAGTGCCAAAAGCTGCATAAACTCCACCCATGAATCCCCGGTTGTCGGCTAGTTATTCCATTTGCAATCCCACATAGTCAACTCCCCTATTTTTTTGTAGTTGTCCGCCACCCAAGACCCTTTGTTTGCTGCCATTCTGTACATAATTGGATAGTTATCTATAAGGCACTTGTTCAGAATACATACATCAATGATATATTCTAATTTTCAACATAATGCACATGTGCATATAATTTAATACAATATCATTTACAATCAATATAATGCACATATGCATATAATTTAATACAAGATCATTTACAGTAAATATAATGCATATGTGCATATCATTTAATATAATATTTACAGAGTATCTACAACATGCAAATTAAAAAGATATATCGACAACGATCTTAACCAGTACATGATCTCATCTTCTACGCCAGAATACCGCAAAATTACTTGCAGATGAAGAACTAAAAGATTATAGAATAGTCTTCTCAATAGCTATTTTTCAGTAGATTCTTAAAAGTTTAAAACCTTGGTAAACACAAATCCAGGAAGATCACCATATGCAATTAGCTAAAAACTGCAAAACGAAAAAATATATCGACAACGATCTTATTAAGTCCATGAACTCGTCGTCTCTGCCAGAATACCACAAGACTACTTGCAGATGGAGAACTAAAAGATTATATAACAGTCTTCTCCATACCTAACTATCAGTACGTTCTTAAAAACATCGGTTAACACAAATACTGGCATATCACCATACGAAATCGGCTACCCAAGCAAGCTTCAACTGGCTCCTATTTCATTCTACTTTACTTTTACCTACCTTACACTCATGGAAACTCATAAGAACAACTTAGATCATGACCAATTCATAGCTTGTTCCTAACGCATACACACGAAAAGTAGAACTCAAAATTAACCCTAGGACACAAACCAGATCACAAGTTAGAACAGCATCAGATGTATATGAGGAGGATTACCAGAGAATGTATGAGGAGGAACATCATATGTGTGAGAATCGACACTTGATGAATCAGAGGATGCCATGAAGATATGAGGAGGATTATCATAAAATGTATGAGGAGGAACATCAGATGTGTGATAATTGACACTTGATGAATCAGAGGATGCCATGTAGAGGGTGTAAATGGTGGGTTGTCGTTGTGAATGCCGCTGGAAACACCGTGACCGGATGCCACCGTCGTGAACTCCTGTGAGTTATGTGAACGTCGTCGGCCACCGTCGTCGATGTATACAAAGTTCTGATATGTTGAATGAAACCCTAACTATTGATCGTGAACAGAGTTATGAAACAGAGGGGCGCGTGTTTTATAATAAGTACCACATAATTACAATTTTGCCAAGTGTTCACATTGGTTCTCGCGGTTCTCGCAATAAAGGGTGGTTCTCGCATGATCTTCTCCCTATATATATATATATATATATATATATATTGTGAGGTTCATTGGGGAACACTAAAAAAGTGGGGAACACTGGGGAACCGACTCAAACGAACTCCAATTGGACTCATTCCAGCGGCGTTGGAACCGTCTCGTCGAACCCTAACTAGGATCTTTTAACCCTAAACCATAAATCATAACCCCTAAACCCTAAATATATTAGGGTTTGGCTTTTAGGCTTTAGCTTTAGGGTTTAGCCTTAGGGTTTAGCTTTAGGGTTTAGCTTTAGGGTTTAGAGTTTGGCTTTAGGGTTTAGGGTTTAGCTATAGGGTTTAGCTTTAGGTTAGCCTTTAGGGTTTAGCTTTTAGGGTTTATAGTTTAGATTTTACGGTTTAGCTTAGGTTTTAGCCTTATTTTTTAGCTTTAGGGTTTAGAGTTTAGGAGTTACGATTTAGGGTTTAGGGTTAAGAGATCTTAGTTAGGGTTCGACGAGCCGGTTCCAACGCCGCTGGAATGAGTCCAATCGGAGTTCGTTTGAGCCGGTTCCCCGCTGTTCCCCACTTTTTTAGTGTTCCCCAATGAACCTTCCCCTATATATATATAGGAACGGGACCAGGAGAAAACACTCAAAAGTGTGAGAACGCATCCTGGCCCAACACGTGGTGCGGGACATGATCAGGGTCCGAGAGGTTTTTTTGTCTTTTTAATCTTCTTTTATTTTCCTAACGCGCTATAGCATTTTATTCTTGTGTTGAACCCTTTCTTCCATGCCTATAATCATCAAGAATAAAGCTCACATGATGGCATATCACTGTCATCAGTCTCCTTTTCTTTAATATTTGTCCATCTCATTCAGCAAAATATTATTGAGTTAAGCCCCTCAGAAAAAAGGATCCATTTCAGTGAAACCTTTGCCATCTGTGGCGTTTTAAAGTGAGTGGTTTCTAGGGGATATGGCGTTGTGTTTTCTGGGTATGATCAATTTCATTGTATATAGACCCCTCTCTTATAGGAGTTTTTTTGCGCGTAGTTTAGGCGGGACTTTTTTATTTGTAATAAATGATAATAATAATAATAATAAAGTAACTGTCTTTTCAGTTTCTGTTTTTGTATTTACTGTTTTGATCAGCTTTTATCAGTTTTATAGGTGATAGACGTCCCATCTTGTAAGTTTGACGTTTTTTTAAATGGCGTTATGCAGACCAAGATGACAAAATACAATAACGGAGAAAATAAAATATTAAGCAGGAAAAATATTTTTTTGTTATTTTTGGCGTTTTATAAGGAATAACATCTTTTAGTATTTTTTTTGGCGTTTTGCTAATAAAGAGAGAAATATATCATTTAATTATCTTAAAAAAAAGATTACACAGAAGAAAAAAAAAAGAGGAAAAAATTAAAATCCTTCGTCAGAAGGTACTTTATCCGAAAAGTATCCATCACTTGCGTCATCTTCATCCTCCTCGGAGTCTTCATCTGGATCTTCATCCATGTCATCACCTTCACCTTTATCAGCTTCTTGTTCCTGAAGATTCTGAAGCCTCCACTTGAAAATGTCTTGCATTAACTACAATTTTTAGTTCATTTCTGTGTTGGTACAAGTGGCAGATGATGCCCTGTCAGGATCTGAACCGTGTGAATAGTGTTGTGCGCTCCGAGTGTGTGACGGTGCGGAGGCCACAGACTCGAAGGAGTCTGGAGCGGGTGAGTGTGCAGGTGACTCCTCAGCTGGAGCATCTGTGAGTAACAAAAGACCACCGTCAGCTAGAAGGGCCTCGCCCTCAACATCGTCCTCCAGGGGCTCATCATCAAACAGATCGATGTCGTCGTCAACGTCGGCGTCGAGGAGCATATCGTAAGCAGGATAAACGGCCAAAGGTATGGGAGCAGGGATCTCTACGAGTGGTAGGTACCCAGCAAAAGGGCCATCAGCGGGCTCATCGACAGCGTCGGGCAGCGCAAAGGGCTGAAAGTCGTCCTCGTCTGTGCTGGTAACATCTGATGTGTGGACCTCGTGCTCTGAAGACTCTAAGTCGTCTGATACTATGGGTCTAGGGCCCGTGGTGTCCGAATCACCTGTGCCGGACGAGTCCATGGTGTCTGTAACACAAACACAAATATGTACAAGTAATCAATCATACAATCAGATAAGCACATTAGTCACCAAGTAAGCAATCAAATAATTCTCCTAGTCCCACTAGCCTCCCAGCCTCTCAGACTGCTCTTCCTAGTCCCACTAGCCAAATTCTCCCAGCCTCTCAGACTGCTCTTCCTAGTCCCACTAGCCTATCCTCCCAGCCTCTCAGACTGACTCCCTAGTCCCACTAGACAACTACCTCGGTCTTCCAGACCGAGCCTCAGCCTCCCAGACTGAGCCTATAAATAATAAATAAATGTGCTCAACATTTGTTTGTAAAAAGTTTTGGATCTGGACTTAAGTGGTATGCAGTGTAAAAATGTTTTCGTGAGAGCCCTAGTGATCATAGTCTAGACTCGAGAAGGAATCCTAGTTCGCTATGATCAGAGCTCTGATACCAAGCTGTCACACCCTGGCTTTGCGGAAGCATGGTTATTTTGGTGTGACTTCTTAATACCATAGCTTAACCATAACAAGCTATATGAAATAAAAACCACGCAAGATCATCCATTAAAATAAGTTTGAAGAGTAAAGAACCACAACATTGTCTTAACGGATATCACATCCTAACAAACATAAACAGTGTTCAAAAGACACAACACCAACAAGAAACAAACACAGTTTAAGAACTGTGACTCGTCCAGGAAAAAGTCACATCCCTTAAACTCGGATGACCTCGAAACTAGTGCAGCGGGAAAACGTGTCATACCGCGCCAGATCCTTTAATTCCCTGAAATACATGTAAGTTGAAAAATCAACAATAATGTTGAGCGAGTTCATGTGTAAGTGAGTAAATAAACCTTTGTATGTATAAAAACCCTGGTATGTAGCAAATAAGGAAAAAGAGATCACCAATGGTTTGCAAGGCCATTGATATGTGTGAAGTGCAAGTAGGAAGACTCAAACCTAGCAGATTTATGCGTTGGGTACAAAGTCACCCCGAGGTCCGTTCTGTTTGGGCCTGGGGCTGGGCTCGCTACACCCAGATAGATCTACCGCTCCTGCCCCTCGGTCCTACCCTGAGGATTAATGGCCTCAAGTTTCCGCCTACCCACTCACATGATCTGAATAATAACCCTCCTTACGCTAACCATACCATGTAAGAATTATTCGTAATCATAGTAACATGTATTTCACCCCCGCAGTTTAGAAAACTGAAAACAGTTAGAGAAAAGGGGGACATGAACTCACAGTGGTGCGTCTCTACCAAGTATATCTCCTGATCAAGCAGCTGTGCGACGACCTACACGTACTAAATCTATTAGACGGACGGCCGTGCCTTAGCTTAAGGTTTAAGTTTTTGGGAAATAGTTAGACAACTATTTCGTGTTTATATTTTTGTAAATACTTGGTAATTATTCTCCTTCCCAAGGATGGGGGATTTAATACATGCGTGTTCGTAAAATTCGAAATACATTATTAAGTCTCACTTAATATATTTTATTTCTTACTTCAAAATATAAATATTCTTCCCAAAATAATACTTTGACAAAAATACGCGCTCATAAATATTTTCTTAAAATGCGTAAGTTACGTTTTAAAGATCAGGTGGTAATAATTATACCGTTGTAACTTATTATTCGTTATGAAGGTGTTTGTATTATTTTTGGAATCGTTAACATTCGGTAATATTATTTTTACCCTAAAAATAATATTTGTATAGTTCACAAAATAATCATAGAAATTCACAAGTGTTGTTATGAAAAACATATATTCTAAATATATATATTTCAGGTTTTATTTTGTGAAAATCCCACCTCCGACACTTAGAATTTTTGTAAACAGAATCATGGCGAAATTTGCATCTTTGAAAACAAGTTAAAAATGTATTTCTAACACTTGTGATGAAAATATTTTCAAGTGTTAGGTTTTTGGAAAAATTTCGCCAGAGTTTCCCCTGTAACTGGAGGTGGCCACGCTTTCAAGCGTATCATTTTCTTTTAAAATCCAAATCAACAATTTCCTCAATCAACAATAAACAATATTCAACTAGTTAAAATATATATAATCGCAGAAATACATGAACTTGTGGTTTTTCCAAAATATGTAGTATCTTTCCATTATTTTTAGTGGATCTTTGTATAGATCAATTCGGTTACTTGAAAGTCTCGTTTTTTTAAAGAAGTTACATCTTTACAACTTCTTGTCAACATTTACAAAAATAGTTCCTTTGTCAAAAATTTTGTGTTACACAAGTGTCTACACACTTGTGTGTTTACAAAAATCACTCTTGTTCAAGTAAAATCCGGTTTTAGAAAATAAGATTTCCTTGACACTTGGTCCTTTGAAAATACCGCTTGTAGATCCGTAGATCTACTAGTTTACCACTCTACTTCATAAGAAATATTGATTTTACACAAGTTCATGCTTAATGTGTAGTAGTGTTCATCATTTAACCCCTTTTACACTTAAACATACTCTAGGTCATGTTTCATGGACATGACTTAGCCGGGTTAGATGACGATCCGAGCTACTACAATCATAGACCAACACTAAATAATCACAACAAAACAAGTCTTACAAGTTTTACACAACTCTATAGCTTTTATCCAACTTATTTCTCATTCTTGTAAACTTTTAGTATGTGATTTAGTATGTTCATGATTTTCACCCGACAAAGTTCATATTAACCACTTTAGAATAGATCAAGAGTGTGTTTGAAGTCACTTACTACTAGCTCGAGGCTAGGGAAGAAACTAGTCGAAGATTGGGTGGATAAAACCAATGAGGTGAGGTCCTTCGCGTTCCGAATGCACCGAGCTCCTTTGTATGAGATCCTTAACACTTGTATGCACTTGGAATGGGTTGAAGGAAATCGAAAATGGATGGATGGTTGTGGGTGGTGTTCGGCCGAGAACCAAGAGAGAGGGAGAGAGTGTTTTGTGGTTAAGTGTTGTGATGAAATGAACATGATGGTTTAAGATGGTTACTTATAGACAAAACCTTTCACAATTAACCAATGGTTTTAGTGTCTACTAGATATTAAACACATATGATTATTATAATCAACAAAGGACAAGGGTGTCCCCCTAGGGGACGAGTTCGGTTGGGGGGGGGGGTTATCCGGTTCCATTTCAACCATTAGTTAGCCATTTAGTTAAGTAATTAGAAGGTGTAACCATTTACTAGCATGTTATGCATTGTAACGGGTGTTAGGGTATCCGGGGACCCTAACTGGTTTAGAAAAAGAAAAACAATGTGAATGGCAATATTTTTATGTTCCGGGTAAAGTCCGGTTGTTCGGTTGGATAGTGATCCCTTAAAGTGCTTAACAAAGCTTTAAAGTGTCGTTAATACTATTTCTAGTGACCCAACTTATTCCCGACACTTTGGAAAGTGTCTAGTAATGTTTTTCTCATGTTTTGGCACTTTATTAGTTAGCTAGATGCTGAATTTTAATTAAAGTGTTGAATTTTGTACTTAAAGTACGTTTTAGGCACATCCGGTCACTGTAATCTCATTCCTAGTGACGCAGTTCTACAACCCTTATATCCCTACACTCACCTCTAGTGTAGCAAACTATCTCAGGCTCTTACAAGCCTTAGAGGCAGTACCTGCCTGGTGCTAGTTATGACAGCACGTTTAATAGGTTATACGTTCATTGTGCTACTGTGTTTTTGGTGCATCAAGGTTGTCACAAAGGTGTTGTAAGCAAAACATGGAGTGACAGCAAGTAAAGTATGATGCAAGTAAGTACATGTATCAGCATTCAAGTAGCAGTTTATCCACAAGTTCAAGTAAGCACAGTAATTAAGCAGTAATTAATTATTAATTAAGTCGTACGGATACCTGGTTTAGTGAGGGTTGTCACATTCTCCCCCCGTTAGAAAAATTTCGTCCCGAAATTTTAAGTTCTGCTTCTAGAAGCAGGGTTCTTGGGAAATAGGTGGGGGTATTTCTCTTTCATCCGGTCCTCACGCTCCCAGGTGTATTCAGGACCATGTCTGGCATTCCAACGAACCTTGACGAGCTTGACACTGCTCCGGCGGGTCTTGTTTACTTTCCAATCCGTAACCTCAATAGGTTCTTCAACGAAATGGAGCGTGTCGTCAACATGAATCTCGTCGGTGGGAATGACAACGGTATCTTGAGTTGGACTTTTCTTCAGGTTGGATA
This sequence comes from Helianthus tuberosus, assembly GCA_030545235.1. Lineage (NCBI taxonomy): Eukaryota > Viridiplantae > Streptophyta > Magnoliopsida > Asterales > Asteraceae > Helianthus > Helianthus tuberosus. The sequence goes on from CM060430.1 coordinate 67,295,841, forward strand.
CATGAAATGTATCGTGAACTCCATTCAGTTCAGCAGGTAAGTCCAGCTTGTATGCTACTAGCCATATTCTTTCCAAAATTCTGAAAGGGCCAATGTAACGCGGATTCAACTTCCCACGCTTTCCGAAGCGTGCCACACCCTTCCAGGGTGAAACTTTCAATAAAACCATATCTCCAACTTGGAATTCCAAATGTTTCCGGTTTGGATCTGCATAGGCTTTCTGTCTGCGCGAGCTGCTTCGATGCGTTTTCGAATCTGCGCAATCTTGTATGTCGTCTCTTGGACGATTTCGGGACCAACAAGCTGCCTATCACCTGCGTCAGCCCAGCATAGGGGTGATCGACACTTGCGTCCGTAAAGAGCTTCAAATGGCGTGGCTCCAATACTGGTGTGGTAGCTGTTGTTGTATGAAAATTCGACCAGTGGCAAATGCTTATCCCAGCTACCGCCCAAATCCATAACACATGCTCTCAGCATATCTTCCAAGGTCTGAATAGTCCGCTCGCTTTGACCGTCGGTCTGAGGGTGAAATGCAGTGCTCAGATTTAATTGTGAGCCAAAAGCTTCTTGGAAGGATTGCCAAATCCTTGATATGAAACGTCCATCTCTATCAGAGATGATCGAGAGAGGTACTCCATGGCGCGTGACGATTTCTCTCATGTAAATTTCAGCCAACCTGCTCGTATTATCCTTCTCCCTGATAGGTAAGAAGTGCGCTGACTTCGTTAATCGGTCCACTATTACCCAGATAGTGTCATGGCCTCTTGGCGTTCTTGGCAACTTTGTAATAAAATCCATGGAGATTTGTTCCCATTTCCACTTGGGAATCTCAGGTTGTTGCAGAAGTCCTGAAGGCTTCTGGTATTCTGCTTTCACCTTAGCACACGTTAGACACTTGCTCACATAAACAGCAACATCGCCCTTCATCCTAGGCCACCAATAGTAATCCTTGAGATCTTGGTACATCTTATCCGCTCCTGGATGGATAGAGTACCGCGATTTGTGAGCTTCATAAAAAACAACTTTCCTTAAACCACCAAACAGAGGAACCCAAATCCTTTTCTCAAAACATAACGTTCCTTCCTCGTTTGGCACCAATAGCTTCTCCATCCCACGGAGATATTCTTCTTCAAGATTTCTTTCCTTAAGAGCTTCTTTCTGCGCGGCACGAATGCGCAAGGAAAGATCGGTTTGGATAATCATTTCTAAAGCCCTAACCCTTATGGGCTTGATCCTCTCTTTTCGACTTAGGGCATCGGCAACCACATTCACCTTCCCTGGATGATACTTTATCTCGCAATCGTAATCATTTAACAACTCAACCCATCGTCTTTGTCTCATATTCAACTCCTTCTGGTTGAATATGTGTTGTAGGCTCTTATGATCTGTAAAAATTGTACATTTCGTACCATATAGGTAGTGTCTCCAGATCTTTAAAGCAAATATCACTGCGCCTAGCTCCAAATCGTGCGTGGTATAGTTCTTCTCATGTACCTTCAACTGACGTGATGCGTAAGCAATACCCTTCTGGCGTTGCATCAACACGCAACCCAATCCTTGACGCGAGGCGTCACAGTATACCACGAAATCGTCAGTACCTTCCGGTAGTGCTAGGATTGGCGCATTGCAGAGCTTATCCTTCAACAGCTGATACGCTTCTTCCTGTTTGATTCCCCAATCAAACTTCTTATCTTTCTGGGTGAGGAGCGTCAATGGTTGAGCGATCTTCGAAAAATCCTCAATGAACCTTCGATAGTAGCCAGCCAAACCCAAGAATTGTCGAATCTCGGTTGGCGTCTTTGGCGTTTCCCAATTCTTGATCGCTTCGATCTTGGTTGGATCCACATGGATTCCATCTCTATTTACCACATGTCCAAGAAATTGGACTTCACGTAGCCAAAATTCGCACTTAGAGAATTTGGCATACAGCTGTTCTTTCTTCAGCAGCTCCAAAATAGCTCTTAGATGCTGTTCGTCCTCAGCCTTTGTCCTTGAATAAATCAAGATGTCGTCGATAAACACAATCACGAACTTGTCCAAGTACGGCTTGCAAACTCTATTCATCAAATCCATAAAGACTGCAGGTGCATTTGTCAACCCAAACGGCATAACAAGGAACTCGTAGTGTCCATAACGAGTTCTGAAGGCTGTCTTCAGGATACTCTCCTCTTGTATCCTTAACTGATGGTATCCAGATCGCAAATCGATCTTCGAGTAAAAGCTTGAACCTTGCAGTTGATCAAACAGATCATCAATTCTTGGCAGAGGATATCTATTCTTGATCGTCAGCTTGTTCAGCTCCCGGTAGTCTATGCACATTCGAAAACTACCGTCCTTCTTCTTGACAAACAGGACCGGAGCTCCCCAAGGCGAGAAGCTTGGTCGGATAAATCCCTTGTCTAACAACTCTTGAAGTTGTGTCGACAATTCTTGCATCTCAGACGGGGCAAGTCTATAAGGTGCCTTAGCCACAGGCGCGGCGCCTGGGACCAAATCGATGTGAAACTCCACTTGCCTCTGAGGTGGCAGTCCAGGCAAGTCCTCCGGGGAGATTTCCGGATACTCCCTCACGACAGGGATGTCTTCGATCTTCGGTTCTGCAGCTTTCTTGTCTACGATGTGTGCCAGGAAGGCAGCACACCCTTTTTGCAAACACTTTCGCGCTTTGAGGCAGCTGATAATTCTTAACGGCGTATCGCGCTTTTCGACATGTACCACAATTGTTTCGCCATCTTCGGTCGGGATACGAACGACCTTTTCGTGACAAACAATTTCTGCCTTGTTGCTTGATAACCAATCCATTCCTACTACCACGTCAAAGCTCCCCAGCTGGACTGGTAGTAGATCCAAAGTAAACTCACGTTCTCCCAACTCGATTGCACAACCTCTGATCACTTCATTGGCTTCTACTAACTTCCCATTAGCCAATTCGATTGAGTAGGGAATATCTAACTTACTAGCGGCTAAACCAAGCATATTCTTAAATTCTAACGATACGAAGCTATAGTCGGCACCCGTATCAAATAAAACGGATGCATAGCGCTGGTTTACAGGGAACGTACCAGTAACGACATTGGGATCCTGGCGCGCTTCCCTCGCTTCGATATTGAACACTCTTCCACGGGCTTGGTTTAACTCTGGGCAGTTCCTCTTAAAGTGCCCAATATCACCACAGTTAAAGCATCCAGGTCTTTGCCCGTTTCCACCTCCATTTCCAACTTGGTTATTCCTTTGGTTATGATTCATAGCGCCTGCTTGATTCACATTGTTGCCTCGATTCCCATTACCTCCATTGTTTCCTTGTGGGCGATTTCCATTTCCACCCCGATTATTGTTTCTGTTTCCAAATCCTCCTTGGCCTCCCTGGCCAACAGTGGCCCAACAAGAATCCTTCAAGTGGCCAGGTTTCCCACACGCTTCACACACCTTCAAACCACATCGGCCAGAATGGTGACGCTGGCAGGTGTTGCACTTGGGCTGTGTGCCCATATATCCCTTTCCTTTCTTCCCACCACCAGCTGTAACCTGAGCTGGCGCGTTTGGCTCTCCTTTCTTAACAACACCACTAGTGCCTTGTTTGAAGTTCGAGAACTTTCGTTTGTTACCTCCGGATGACTCGACGCGAGTCTCTTTCTTCCTTGTCTCGATCTCATCGAACTTGTTCAGGCGGATAGCCTCCTCAGTGAGAGCCACGCTCAAATCGATTGCCTCAGTAATTGTTGCAGGCTTGGAGGAGGTTACCATGCTTATGATTTGAGGAGCTAATCCCCAAATGAAGCATTCAATCCGCTTGAATTCTGGAGTGACCATATAGGGTACCACATGCGACAGGTCGTGAAACCTCTGAACATATTCCGCGATCTTCGGACCTTCCATCTTCAAATGCCAGAACTCAGTTTCCAATCTTTGGATTTCGGCGCGAGAACAATACTTTTTGCGCATTAGTTCCTTCAGTTCGGTTCATGTTAGTACGTAGGCAGCAGCTTCACCAAGTGTCTGCACTTGCAAATTCCACCAAGATAGGGCTCCATCCAAAAACAGCCCAGAAATGTAGGTGACTTGCTGGTCTGGTGCACATTTGCTCATGCGGAGAACAGATTCAGTCTTTTCGGCCCAACGAACAAAAGCGACAGCACCTCTGGTGCCATCAAAGTTGACAGGTTTGCAGTCTAGAAACTGCTTGTAGGTGCACCCTGCACATACGTTACAACATATGAATGGCATTAGCATCCTTGCTAGAGATATCCAATTAGGTCATGGTATGTCTTAATGACTTAGTATTACCATGAGGTGGATTGTTGTTGCCATTGTTGTTTGAGCTGCTTCCGCTGGGTCCTCCTTGCGAGGCGGCGTATTGCGCGATGGCAGCAGCGATGACTTGTTGGAGTTCTGCCTCATTGGTAGGCATCGGCGTTTGACGTCTCGGCGGCATCTTCTAAAAGATGGGTTCACGTCGGTCAGGCCATAATAAAGCGTACGTATATAATGATAGTAATAGTACATAACATCTAATGTTATAATCATATTAATCACACAACATCCCATGTTATAAAACATAAATAATCAATCAAAACATCACATATGATGAGAATACTGCGATTGCATTGCCAAAATCGGGACCACATGGTAGAGTGTACAAGTACATAATAGTGTCATACATCATCATCGACTAAGGGCTACATCACCCCAGCCCAAAAGAATATCAAATCAGTGTCAATACATCCCATATATATGATCAACAAAAGTCAGAATCAGAATGCAGTCTCCAAAAATGCGGTGTGGTCAGAGCAATCGCCGTCTTCTCACCAACGTCCACCCATGCTGTACTAAAGATGCCCTAAACTGATGGTGGTGGAGGAGGGGGAAAATGGGTGTAGAACAAACGTCGCAAATGGAGCCAGTCCTCCTCCATGGCTCTCTGGGTACGCAACCAAGAAGCAACCTGCTGCTCAAGTGCCAAAAGGCGTGCAGCATAGTCAGGTAACAATGGTCGAGGGTGCTGCGAAGAAGCAGGGTGGGTCTGACCCTGACACTGGCACGGCGGTGGCTGAGCTCTCTCAAGCTCCTGAATACGCCATGTGAGTGCCTCCTGCTGGACAACAAACGACATCAGAACGTCCTCAATAGAATACCCCATATGGAAAGGATGGTAGGGGTCGGTCGGTGGCATAACAGACGGTGACGTCCAGAGAAACGGCTCGCTGGTTGGATCAAAAGGTGGCACAAAGAATGGTGGTGCAGGGGGAATAGCAGATGAAGTCTGTGGCATAACTGGAATAGATGTCGGCACATGTCCAAAGGGATGAGCCGAGGAACCCTCTCCAGGTCGAGCTGGAGGTGTGTACTGTGCAAATGAAAAAGAGAAATCACCGTGACGTGCATCGATGGTATGAGGAGGAATAGGTGGAAGCTCATCATCCGCAGGAATCCACCCATGCTGGGCGTGCTCATCTCGTGGGTCAATCTGTGCCTCAAAAAGTGCTCGATCAAACTGTACAGGCATAGGGTCAAGGTGGGGTGCAACAAGAGGGTCAGCAGGTATATCAGCGATAAGTGGGGGATCAACATGATCAGCAGCAACAACATGGTCACCCTCCAGTAGTGGTGCATCAGCAGGGTGATCATCAATGGGTAGGTCAGCAATCACAGGATCAATGGGCATGCCAGCATGAACAGGGTCATGCTCAAACACTGGGTCAGGAGCAGCTACTGGCTCAAGGGCCATGGCAGGCTCGATATCAACGAACTCCATATCAAAATCTGCATGATCAGCGAATGCAGGGTCAACTGGGTCTACTGGGTCAACCATAGGCTGATCCAAGTGGATGAACTCTATCTCCTGGTCCGGGTCAAATCCAGGGGGAAAAACAGGGTCTGAATCCTCATCGAGGTCGTGATCGAAAGCAAATCTAGGACCAGAGACAGCAGACGATGCCCTGTCAGGATCTGAACCGTGTGAATAGTGTTGTGCACTCCGAGTGTGTGACGGTGCGGAGGCCACAGACTCGAAGGAGTCTGGAGCGGGTGAGTGTGCAGGTGACTCCTCAGCTGGAGCATCTGCGAGTAACAAAAGACCACTGTCAGCTAGAAGGGCCTCGCCCTCAACATCGTCCTCCAGGGGCTCATCATCAAACAGATCGACGTCGTCGTCAACGTCGGCGTCGAGGAGCATATCGTAAGCAGGATAAACGGCCAAAGGTATGGGAGCAGGGATCTCTACGAGTGGTAGGTACCCAGCAAAAGGGCCATCAGCGGGCTCATCGACAGCGTCGGGCAGCGCAAAGGGCTGAAAGTCGTCCTCGTCTGTGCTGGTAACATCTGATGTGTGGACCTCGTGCTCTGAAGACTCTAAGTCGTCTGATACTATGGGTCTAGGGCCCGTGGTGTCCGAATCACCTGTGCCGGACGAGTCCATGGTGTCTGTAACACAAACACAAATATGTACAAGTAATCAATCATACAATCAGATAAGCACATTAGTCACCAAGTAAGCAATCAAATAATTCTCCTAGTCCCACTAGCCTCCCAGCCTCTCAGACTGCTCTTCCTAGTCCCACTAGCCAAATTCTCCCAGCCTCTCAGACTGCTCTTCCTAGTCCCACTAGCCTATCCTCCCAGCCTCTCAGACTGACTCCCTAGTCCCACTAGACAACTACCTCGGTCTCCTAGACCGAGCCTCGGTCTTCCAGACCGAGCCTCAGCCTCCCAGACTGAGCCTATAAATAATAAATAAATGTGCTCAACATTTGTTTGTAAAAAGTTTTGGATCTGGACTTAAGTGGTATGCAGTGTAAAAATGTTTTCGTGAGAGCCCTAGTGATCATAGTCTAGACTCGAGAAGGAATCCTAGTTCGCTATGATCAGAGCTCTGATACCAAGCTGTCACACCCTGGCTTTGCGGAAGCGTGGTTATTTTGGTGTGACTTCTTAATACCATAGCTTAACCATAACAAGCTATATGAAATAAAAACCATGCAAGATCATCCATTAAAATAAGTTTGAAGAGTAAAGAACCACAACATTGTCTTAACGGATATCACATCCTAACAAACATAAACAGTGTTCAAAAGACACAACACCAACAAGAAACAAACACAGTTTAAGAACTGTGACTCGTCCAGGAAAAAGTCACATCCCTTAAACTCGGATGACCTCGAAACTAGTACAGCGGGAAAACGTGTCATACCGCGCCAGATCCTTTAATTCCCTGAAATACATGTAAGTTGAAAATCAACAATAATGTTGAGCGAGTTCATGTGTAAGTGAGTAAATAAACCTTTGTATGTATAAAAACCCTGGTATGTAGCAAATAAGGAAAAAGAGATCACCAATGGTTTGCAAGGCCATTGATATGTGTGAAGTGCAAGTAGGAAGACTCAAACCTAGCAGATTTATGCGTTGGGTACAAAGTCACCCCGAGGTCCGTTCTGTTTGGGCCTGGGGCTGGGCTCGCTACACCCAGATAGATCTACCGCTCCTGCCCCTCGGTCCTACCCTGAGGATTAATGGCCTCAAGTTTCCGCCTACCCACTCACATGATCTGAATAATAACCCTCCTTACGCTAACCATACCATGTAAGAATTATTCGTAATCATAGTAACATGTATTTCACCCCCGCAGTTTAGAAAACTGAAAACAGTTAGAGAAAAGGGGGACATGAACTCACAGTGGTGCGTCTCTACCAAGTATATCTCCTGATCAAGCAGCTGTGCGACGACCTACACGTACTAAATCTATTAGACGGACGGCCGTGCCTTAGCTTAAGGTTTAAGTTTTTGGGAAATAGTTAGACAACTATTTCGTGTTTATATTTTTGTAAATACTTGGTAATTATTCTCCTTCCCAAGGATGGGGGATTTAATACATGCGTGTTCGTAAAATTCGAAATACATTATTAAGTCTCACTTAATATATTTTATTTCTTACTTCAAAATATAAATATTCTTCCCAAAATAATACTTTGACAAAAATACGCGCTCATAAATATTTTCTTAAAATGCGTAAGTTACGTTTTAAAGATCAGGTGGTAATAATTATACCGTTGTAACTTATTATTCATTATGAAGGTGTTTGTATTATTTTTGGAATCGTTAACATTCGGTAATATTATTTTTACCCTAAAAATAATATTTGTATAGTTCACAAAATAATCATAGAAATTCACAAGTGTTGTTATGAAAAACATATATTCTAAATATATATATTTCAGGTTTTATTTTGTGAAAATCCCACCTCCGACACTTAGAATTTTTGTAAACAGAATCATGGCGAAATTTGCGTCTTTGAAAACAAGTTAAAAATGTATTTCTAACACTTGTGATGAAAATATTTTCAAGTGTTAGGTTTTTGGAAAAATTTCGCCAGAGTTTCCCCTGTAACTGGAGGTGGCCACGCTTTCAAGCGTATCATTTTCTTTTAAAATCCAAATCAACAATTTCCTCAATCAACAATAAACAATATTCAACTAGTTAAAATATATATAATCGCAGAAATACATGAACTTGTGGTTTTTCCAAAATATGTAGTATCTTTCCATTATTTTTAGTGGATCTTTGTATAGATCAATTCGGTTACTTGAAAGTCTCGTTTTTTTAAAGAAGTTACATCTTTACAACTTCTTGTCAACATTTACAAAAATAGTTCCTTTGTCAAAAATTTTGTGTTACACAAGTGTCTACACACTTGTGTGTTTACAAAAATCACTCTTGTTCAAGTAAAATCCGGTTTTAGAAAATAAGATTTCCTTGACACTTGGTCCTTTGAAAATACCGCTTGTAGATCCGTAGATCTACTAGTTTACCACTCTACTTCATAAGAAATATTGATTTTACACAAGTTCATGCTTAATGTGTAGTAGTGTTCATCATTTAACCCCTTTTACACTTAAACATACTCTAGGTCATGTTTCATGGACATGACTTAGCCGGGTTAGATGACGATCCGAGCTACTACAATCATAGACCAACACTAAATAATCACAACAAAACAAGTCTTACAAGTTTTACACAACTCTATAGCTTTTATCCAACTTATTTCTCATTCTTGTAAACTTTTAGTATGTGATTTAGTATGTTCATGATTTTCACCCGACAAAGTTCATATTAACCACTTTAGAATAGATCAAGAGTGTGTTTGAAGTCACTTACTACTAGCTCGAGGCTAGGGAAGAAACTAGTCGAAGATTGGGTGGATAAAACCAATGAGGTGAGGTCCTTCGCGTTCCGAATGCACCGAGCTCCTTTGTATGAGATCCTTAACACTTGTATGCACTTGGAATGGGTTGAAGGAAATCGAAAATGGATGGATGGTTGTGGGTGGTGTTCGGCCGAGAACCAAGAGAGAGGGAGAGAGTGTTTTGTGGTTAAGTGTTGTGATGAAATGAACATGATGGTTTAAGATGGTTACTTATAGACAAAACCTTTCACAATTAACCAATGGTTTTAGTGTCTACTAGATATTAAACACATATGATTATTATAATCAACAAAGGACAAGGGTGTCCCCCTAGGGGACGAGTTCGGTTGAGGGGGGGGGGGGGGGTTATCCGGTTCCATTTCAACCATTAGTTAGCCATTTAGTTAAGTAATTAGAAGGTGTAACCATTTACTAGCATGTTATGCATTGTAACGGGTGTTAGGGTATCCGGGGACCCTAACTGGTTTAGAAAAAGAAAAACAATGTGAATGGCAATATTTTTATGTTCCGGGTAAAGTCCGGTTGTTCGGTTGGATAGTGATCCGTTAAAGTGCTTAACAAAGCTTTAAAGTGTCGTTAATACTATTTCTAGTGACCCAACTTATTCCCGACACTTTGGAAAGTGTCTAGTAATGTTTTTCTCATGTTTTGGCACTTTATTAGTTAGCTAGATGCTGAATTTTAATTAAAGTGTTGAATTTTGTACTTAAAGTGCGTTTTAGGCACATCCGGTCACTGTAATCTCATTCCTAGTGACGCAGTTCTACAACCCTTATATCCCTACACTCACCTCTAGTGTAGCAAACTATCTCAGGGCCTTAGAGGCAGTACCTGCCTGGTGCTAGTTATGACAGCACGTTTAATAGGTTATCCGTTCATTGTGCTACTGTGCTTTTGGTGCATCAAGGTTGTCACAAAGGTGCTGTAAGCAAAACATGGAGTGACAGCAAGTAAAGTATGATGCAAGTAAGTACATGTATCAGCATTCAAGTAGCAGTTTATCCACAAGTTCAAGTAAGCACAGTAATTAAGCAGTAATTAATTATTAATTAAGTCGTACGGATACCTGGTTTAGTGAGGGTTGCCACATTAAAAATGGCCAAAACGCCCTTGTAGGTGAAATTAAGCAAGCAACCCTTAGAAGTTGCTTGAAAACAAGTTTTATAATCAAGTCAATACTTTGAATAAGTATGAAAAGCAATTTTAGGTTCGAAAGTGCTTAAATACCCTTAATGGGTCAAAATAAGCATACGAGCGAATACGGGTTTAAATGGTGTAATAAACCTATGATTAGAACCTAATATAGTAGGTAACATTAATTTGAAAAAGTGTAGGAGATATAGAATCAAATAGATACGTTTGTTTGATAAAATGCGTAAACGGGTTAAAATTCGGTAAAAAGGTAACGAGGCGAAGGCTTAGAAGTCTCAAAATTTATTAAGCAAAATGTCGGATTTTAACTCCATTTGATGGAGAATTAAATTACAAACACGTAGGAAGAAATGGTAGGTCAAACGGACACGCGGTTTGAAAGATACGGAAGTTTTCGTATCAGAAACGGCAAAATGGAAAGCTGGAATGCAGGGGCCACCGTAACTTACGGTGGGGCTGAACTTGTTACGGTGAAACACCCCTGAGTTACGGTGGGGGAATATCATTTCAGAGGCCACCGTAACTTACGGTGACACCGTAAGTTACGGTGGAGACCAGGTTGAAATTTTTGTTTTGATATCAAGAGATTAACGTTGGGATTTCTCCTTTCATATTTGTTACCGGACTCGTTTAAACACGTTTTAATCCTAGTATGACTAAAGCATTTCATGTTTATGAAATGTAGGTACATTTTGGATGCCGAAAGACGATCAAGCTCAATGAAGAACCGAACACGATAAAGACACATGCTTCCGCACAATGCCTCGTTGTAAATTTTTTTAACGACGAACCTGATCACGTTATGTAGAATAACTTATGATTTGTGAAAGTTTTAATAAAACCGTATTTCCGATGTATATGTGATCATTAATTACATGATTATTTTCCCAAAATATACGTTAAACCTTGATTTATAAGGACGGGTGTTACAAGTTGGTAATCAGAGCTCAAGGTTGTTGACAAAATGTGTTCGGTTCGAGGCTTGATCGCAAATCCGGTAAGTACATGTATATTATTAGTTTAGTATGCTAAAGTGTTGTAAACAACACATAGGGCTATCGGGTGATACACGTTACCCCAATTAAAATGATTGATATAGTTGATGAAAATACGTGCGTTGACGCGTATAGTGGAAAAAGCCTTTTATTATAATACGGGCGATTATTGAAGTTGACATTACTAACTCTTGTGAAGGTTTTAATTGAAGGACACTCGCGTCTGAAGATGACGAGAGTTGAACGAATTACTGATATAATAGAAGAATGGTCCAAAGTATGAAAAGAGGACCATGCTCACCAAGGACCAAGTTGCGTAACAATCGCGAATAAAAGTAAAGGCAAGGAAAGCCCGTCAGGGTAAGCATTACCAGGTGCACATCTTAAATTTAGTTGCACAAATAGTAATATGCAACGAACAAGTAGAAATTGAAAGTTGCATTTGTAGATTAAAAACTTGGAAAAACCCGAATAGAAAATGTATTCGGGATATTGTTTCCAAGAGAAATAAATATAAGCATTACTTACATAGGGCGTGATGTGAAAACTATAAAAAGGTCATGCGTGTCATGTGTTAATCGCTTACTCTGGCCAAGTAAGTAGTGGCATATGATACCATGACCTTCTTATGGCGGACACGTTTACATCCGATGTAGTAAGGGCGGGGTGAATGGGACTAATTAAAAAGTACCCAAATGAATCAGATAAGCAAAATATTTGATAATAATGTAAACGCACAACCGAGTGACGGAAGCGTATTACATTAGGATAATGAGCCCGAGTGAAGGGACAAAGAAACGTGTAAAATGATTTAGACAAGTATTGGGAGGGAGTGTACTTACACTCGAACCCAGAAAACGCAAGCATGTAAAATGATTTAGACAAGTATTGGGAGGGAGTATACTTACACTCGAACCCAGAAAACGCAAGCATGTAAAATGATTTAGACAAGTATTGGGAGGGAGTGTACTTACACTCGAACCCAGAAAACGCAAGCATGTAAAATGATTTAGACAAGTATTGGGAGGGAGTGTACTTACACTCGAACCCGGAAAATGCAAATATGTCCCTTAACGGGTCGTTTTTGTAAAACGTCAAACTTAAGGACAAAGTCGAAATATAAAAATGAAGCGAGGTCTTAATGCATACCGGGAGGGTTGCAATAATAACGACTTCGGTAAAACACCCGGTTGATGGGTAAGAATTAAACACATGCGTAAACCAAGAGACGTGAACGCGGGTTGAAAAAAAAAGAATCAAAGGACTTGGATTACGAGTTATGACTATAAAATCTCGTATATAGAAATTGTGAGTAAATATGTTCAACTATTCGAAGTCGAATGGGTTGAATAAAGAATAAAGTTGATTGTTTATAAGTGATGGATTTCACGTTAATAGGTCAAACAGGTTGAATACAATATAACGCCGAATGGCACAAATGAGCGCTAGCCAGATAAAGGTAGCGTTAAATGCAAGAGAATAATGAGCCCGGTAATGGGATATAACCAAATAAGAATATATGCAAATCAAATAACAGTAAGCATAAGAAGAACTGACGCATAAATGACATGAGAAGTCATAAAATCGGAAAATTGTCCGAAAGAAAACAATTATAGCCATGAAACTACAATTAAGGTTAACGGGACCTAAGCTTGAAACCAAATGATTCTTCGAACAAAAACAGGGTGCCTTGACACCAAACATGTATTTTAAGAATGACATGAGTAAGGATTGATCTACGGGATCAACATAACCTTTAGGGTTATAAACAAATGAAAGATCTACGGGACTAAAACGACCCACCGGTCATGATTAGAAGGAAGTTATAAGGACTTCGCCCTAAAGAGGTGAAAGTCTAATCAAAATAGCCCATAAGGCTAAGTGATAAAAACCTATGGGTTAATTAGATAAAGCGAGGGAATCGGTTGAGAATCCCCGCATAAAACTAAGACTGTAAAAGAATAAATGATGGACTGTCAATATCCTGGTATGGATAATTGACAAAAGTTAAAGAGAAGATCCTAAAACTAAAACTTCGGTTTTAGTAAGAAATAACGTTTTTACAAACATAAATTCTGATAGGAATTTAAATAATAAGCATGAAAGATACAAGTCTTGACACTGATAGGCGCAAGACGATCTATTCGAAAAGTGATATTTTCGAAAATGAAATGTTGACAAACTAAACACGATGTGACACGATCACGGTTAGGAAATGTAATGTGAAGTAAAATCACATTATAACCAAGCGAGCGGTGAAAAGTAACGGGACTAATAAGTCTAGCTAGTAAGACCGGTTAAGGCCAGTAATTCCAAAAAAAAAAAATTGGTTTGCTAGTAAGCGGTGGATTCGGTATAACTAAACCGAATAAATGAATTTTAAAACAAAAGAAATTGTTGCTGAAAGTGAAAGATTTCACTAAAGACCTTTAAACGGGTCAAAGTAACGGATTCATAAGGAATTCGATAGTATATGAAAGCGATGGATATCACTAAGTTAACTAAACTAGTGGAAATAACGAGATTACGTTATTTCGAAGTTACACTATGTCGTATGAGATATGTAGACAATTAGTAACCAAAAAGATGTTACCATACTTTTCGGGTAATACTAACGATTGGTTAAAAAGTATAAGTAATTTCTCGGGTAGAATGCATTGAGTTTAAACTCAATGAATTATGTAAGAAAAGGTTTCGAGGACGAAACCTCTTTAAGGGGGGTAGACTTGTAACACCACAAAAACGGGTTTGGTAATTAAACCACGTTAATAATAATGAACGGGTAAAATAGCGTTAGTGGTAAAATTTACCCGGTGAATATTAGGACTTAGACAAACAATCCTAATATTAGTTATAAAATTTAATAAATGCTGGAGAAAACAATGTTATAAGAAGCCCGAGTTAATGGGACTTAAAATAAAACGGGTTATGACTTCCCGAACCCACTAAGTTAACTAGGAATGTTTAACCTAGTTAGTAAGTGGGGAATATTGTTAGAAATAAGTAGGTTATGCCCTACTTAATTAACTAACCAAACATGAGGGACCAAAATGGGATAACCTGAAAATGGTTTTAATTAAACTAAATAAAATAACACAACACACACACAAGTGTGTGTGGTGCGTGTTCTGGTCGACCAAGAAAAGGCTCCCAGGAGCCAAAAACCCTAACTCAACAAGATCCAGCAAATTGAAGGTCAAATTTAGCCCGAATCGGATGCATGAACACATATTAATGATCACCTAGTCGAGGGGATCACAAGGTATGTTGAATTTTATGATTTAGTGATACTTTGAGATTATGATGAACAATCATAATCAAAATTCTGAAATCAATGTTGAATCTATGAGTGTTATTATGATGAAATCTTCGTTTAGAAACAAACCCTAGTTGAAAAACTTGATGAATTGGTGTCAACACTAGGGATTTGGTAATTACCCTATTATGTGCTAAGTGGGTTTATTTACAATATGATGAACACTCGGATTAGAATGTTAAACTGATGAATATTGATTGTTATGATACAAGTTCTTGATATAGTTCATGAACACTAGACATAGAGGTTAGATTTTTGATGTAAATCTTGGTGAAAATAATTAGTTATGAACTAGTTAGTAAATATGTAAAATTATGCACATTAGGTGTTTGTTAAAATGCCTAAATGAGAACTAAGTGTTGATAATGTGCCTAATTGAGTCTTGTGAACTTGATAGTGTAATCATAAGTGTTAATTGGTGATTTGACTTTTAAAAAGTCAAACCGACCATTAATAAGATCGAATGATAATTTTGATAGAAAATACGTAAGATGGAATAGTCATAATTAATGATGACTAATATAACCGTCTTACGAATTATGATTATAGTTTGACGCTTGACAAGCTAGGTGGAGGCTTGGAAAGGAAGCGGGTCGAACGAAGCAAGTATGAAGGAAAAGCGTAATTCGGATGCAAGGTAAGTATATCTTACACTAGTTAAATATTTCAGAATATCCTTTTGTCATGTTACGAAAAAAGATAATTATGACGTAAGCCATAGTAGGCCAAAAAGTGTTATGAAATGGAATTATAAGTAAAGTGACCGCACGGTGTAAATTGGAGCGAGTCATATATACGAGGTGATAGTAAACGTCATCTCGCTAATATAATCGGTCAATTTGGCCAAACGGGTCAAAAGGTCTAGACACCACCTTTTGACAATATCGACTAATGATTTTGTCGAGTTATATGCTTACAGGAATAGATATCCAATGGGTACTCGCATATTTCTTAGTTAACAATTTCAAAGCAAGGTAGTAAAATCGGATTAATAAGTTGATCCGAGCCAGGTATGTATAATAGATCAACTCATCATTTAGAACTTGAAGTTCTATGAGAGTTAGGTAAAATAAAAAGGGAAATTCGGTTACCTTAAAAGGTAAACCGAAGGATTTAAATTATAGACAGAGTGTTTTGAAAACAAGATTTGGTTAAAAATGAGATTTTGGCCGTACATGGCTTAAGCAAGCCCTTCGTCGTAAAAGAAGAGTTAAAAATGGCCAAAACGCCCTTGTAGGTGAAATTAAGCAAGCAACCCTTAGAAGTTGCTTGAAAACAAGTTTTATAATCAAGTCAATACTTTGAATAAGTATGAAAAGTGATTTTAGGTTCGAAAGTGCTTAAATACCCTTAACGGGTCAAAATAAGCATACGAGCGAATACGGGTTTAAATGGTGTAATAAACCTATGATTAGAACCTAATATAGTAGGTAACATTAATTTGAAAAAGTGTAGGAGATATAGAATCAAATAGATACGTTTGTTTGATAAAATGCGTAAACGGGTTAAAATTCGGTAAAAAGGTAACGAGGCGAAGGCTTAGAAGTCTCAAAATTTATTAAGCCAAATGTCGGATTTTAACTCCATTTGATGGAGAATTAAATTACAAACACGTAGGAAGAAATGGTAGGTCAAACGGACGCGCGGTTTGAAAGATACGGAAGTTTTCGTATCAGAAACGGCAAAATGGAAAGCTGGAATGCAGGGGCCACCGTAACTTACGGTGCCACCGTAACTTACGGTGGGGCTGAACTTGTTACGGTGAAACACCCCTGAGTTACGGTGGGGGAATATCATTTCAGAGGCCACCGTAACTTACGGTGACACCGTAAGTTACGGTGGAGACCAGGTTGAAATTTTTGTTTTGATATCAAGAGATTAACGTTGGGATTTCTCCTTTCATATTTGTTACCGGACTCGTTTAAACACGTTTTAATCCTAGTATGACTAAAGCATTTCATGTTTATGAAATGTAGGTACCTTTTGGATGCCGAAAGACGATCAAGCTCAATGAAGAACCGAACACGATAAAGACACATGCTTCCGCACAATGCCTCGTTGTAAATTTTTTTAACGACGAACCTGATCACGTTATGTAGAATAACTTATGATTTGTGAAAGTTTTAATAAAACCGTATTTCCGATGTATATGTGATCATTAATTACATGATTATTTTCCCAAAATATACGTTAAACCTTGATTTATAAGAACGGGTGTTACATTAATGCTTTCATAAGCATATGTGTTTCATGGCATTCGTTGTCTAGAGCGATGCCAAGGGATAAGATTCCACTCTGTATCTCTTCTTCCATCTTCAGAATTGCCCTGACCGTCTTAACATAAACCCTCCTTCTATTGTCAAAACCGAGGACGAATCGCCTGATTGCCAGAGTGTATCTCCACGAAACGATTGTTGCCATTTTTGGCGTTTTGGTTAAGTTGGCGCTTTTGGTTAAAGATGTTTTTTTGCAGAAATGGATAGATTTAAGTTATTATGGAAGCTATGTTTTACCTCGTTTATATAATGATGTTTTGGCGCGTGATTTAGGATGGAATTTCTTCTATTAAATGTTAATAACTGAAATCCAGTTACTGTGTTGTTTCATCTTCCTGTAATATCAAACACGTTTTATCACTAATTTTCGGCGTTTTGATTATTAATGGCATTTTTTTAATGGCGTGTTATCATTTGATGGCGTTTTGAATATGAGCGGTAAAAGACCCTTTTACCCTTAATGAAGCGCGTCCCACATAATAAAATTGATGTTATTTACGAAAACGCCACCGCGCAATCTAGTCCATGGATTGTTTTGATCGGACGACCCATAAGCGTTCTCACCGTTCTCACACTTTTCACCGTTTTCTCTAAATCCTGACCCTATATATATATATATATAGGGTAATCTAATACTACTTTTAAAATTTACACCTTAGAAAAATTTGACGTATTTACGTTATATATTAATTAGTAAGGTACCACACGTTACGACAAGAACACAACACTTAGGCAATGATTCTATAACTATTGAGGTGATCTAATTGGGTTCGAAGGTTCACTTAAATTCGTAGCTTTGTCATTAGCCTTACACATGTCAATTAAATACTAATTTGACATAAAAATATCAAATACGTATAAAAACCATTGTTTCATCTCAATAAATGTACATACAAGTACAAAAACAGCAGTCATAACATAAAACTTTAAAATTAATATCTTGTTATCAACGACTTGCAGGGTGATGCGTCATAATTTAGTCATAAGCCTTACACCCTTGGATTATCACATCCACATTTTCTGACCATGATTCTTCATCATCCAAACTGTTTCTTGTTCATTTTTTACCATTGCATCTACCGAAGGGAGGAGTTTCTTGTATTTCTCCTCTTTAACTGCTACATCTATTGGACCAAGTGACTAATAAAAAATAATTATCTTAACTATCTTAATTAAACGTGTTTTATCATTTTTAATATTTAGTATAGATACATGACACATCTTTCACGTTGTACTTTATCCCATCCATAACAGTTTCCATATAAGAGAAAAACGACCAAGTGAGTAAAAGTGACCAAAGTGTGTGAAGTAATAACATAAGAAATGTGTGTGTGTGTGATTAGGTTCAAAAGTGAACAATTTCTTAAGAGTAAACTGAGTGAACTAATCTTGGCACTTGATTATTTTTTAGATTAAAATGGTAAGATTGACATTAGCCAAGTATGTTTAATTGAAATCCCTTAATTTTCTCATCTTTTAACTCTCTCTCGCTCTCTCTTTCTCTCTCTCTCTCTCTCTCTCATTTTAATTATTTCTTCATTATTTTAATTATAAAAAATTGAAGGGCTTTAAATTTTGGTAAACCATCATGGATTACGACATTATCATTCTATATTTTCAGCTCATATGTTGAAGTTGATTAATAAATATTGCAGGTATTCTTATCACTCAAGAAGGTGATAAAGACAAAACTATTATTTTTTTTTCAAATGTTTTTTTTTTTTTGAAAATATCCTGTTTACAAATTATTTAATTTTCAAATATTCGTAGCACTCATTTCTTTATCCATAGATTTTGTTTTAATTTTAACTTGAATATTGTTTTTCTTTTATTATCCGTATATATAGATAACATAATATATTGTTTTTAACTTGTTGATCAGACAGTCCGACTATATTAGCGGTTGTTTGTGGTTCTTGAATTTCTTCAAGATCAACCACATTATTTCTAGTTTCTCGATTAAGAAGTTCTTCCTCAAGAAAGTGTCCCTTCCGTTTGATGGAAATCACATTTGCATCAGGATGGTAGAAATAATATCTGCTTCTTTTATAGTATCCGACGAAAACAACCTTTTCGCCTCGAGGATCGAGCTTATCATCAGAATCACTTGTGATGTATGCATCACATCCCCATACTCTAAGGTATTCCAAATCGGGTCTACGCCCATGCCATATCTCACATGGCGTTTTTTTAGTTTACCTTTTTCTCGGAGCTAAATTGACAATACGGGAAGCGATCATAAGAGCATGTCCCCAAAAGGAGTGAGGCAAGTTAGTTCTACACATTATCGATCGAACCATATCAAGTAGTGTTCGATTTCACCTTTCACTCACGCCTTTAAGTTAGGGTGTGTCAGGTGGAGAGGGTTGTGAAACTATTCCACACTCTTTCAGATGATTGAGAAATTCAAAGCTGAGGTATTCACCACCTCGATCTGATCGAAGTACTTTTATCTTTCTATCAAGCTGGTTTTAGTCATGGTTTCTAGTTATGGTTCTGAAAGGGCCATATACATCATGTGAATGAGTTCTAGAAGACCATTGATCCGTTCACCAACGTCGGTGAAAGGGTGCTTTGTGAGTTTGCCAGCTAAGCAAGATTCGAAATCATCAAAGGAGTCATGTCTAATGGATTCAAGAATCCCTTGGACTGGAGCCATTTTATGTGTGCCTTACTTATGTGGCCAAGTCTGCAATGCCATAAATATATTTCATTTATGCAAGCTTTGTTAGGTTTAGAAATATGATATATGTTATTACTTGTTTGAACATTAATCTCATAAATACCATTTCGAGGTTTAGCCTCAAAATAAAAGACATTATTCAAGTAGGCTAAAATAGAAAAACCACTAAAACGTACTTGAATCCTTGTTCAAACAGTTAAGAAACTGAAATAATGTTTCTGGTCAAACCAGGTGCATATAAACAGTTATTTAAAGTAACTACAAGGCCAGGGGAATATGAAAAACAAAATGTTCCAGTTGCCAGAACTAGAACTCTCTTTTCATTACCAACTATGAGTTCTAGGTGGCCTTGTTTCAGTTTCTTCCACTTTTCAGGCTCCTGCAAGACATTCATGATGTGGAGACCACATCCGGTATCAAATACCCATGTGTTGCTAGAAACAGTGAAAAGTTCGATAACATAAATGAGAGTATTAGAAGAAGTGCCAATGTTATTGGCCTTGTTTATCTTCAGCTTGGCTAGATAGTATGGGCAGTTTCACTTCCAGTGCCCATTTGGTTGCATTCAAAGCACTGACGCTCCTAGGAGGGTGTGGTTTTGCAACATGCTTGTTGTTGGTGTCATTTTTGGCAGTAACAACAACTTTTCTCTTGCCTTTGCTCTTATGTTTTCTTTTCTTGTTATTGGGCTTCTTAACACCACCAGACTTGACCATTAGAACTTGGTTGGTTTTGTGGAATAACCAAGTTTGTTCATCTGGTCAATGTATCCTTTCATCTTTAGTACATGAGTACTGATATATGATCCTTCCAGCATTTTACAGCATATGAGCTGTTTCATTGTGTCATATCGCTCCTGTTGGGCTTGTTTCTGGAACATGCCTTTCAGTTGCTATATCATGTCATAAGCATCCTTATCTTCCATGTTCTTCTTAAGTTCAGGAGACATGGTGGCTTTCATAAGGCAGGCTACCTCAACGACATCCTCGTTATGTTTCTCCAGTGCCTTGCGAGCAGTAGTAGAATTACTTTCAGGCTCGGTAGGGACTGGGCCATCAAAGATACACAGCCTTTTCTCCATCTTGAGAACTATTCTCAGATTGCGGTGCCATTCGAGAAAGTTGGTGTTATTCAATTTTTCTTTTCAAATATAAACTTGAAAATGAAGGAGTTGTTTTCATTACACATCTGTTATATAAGTAAGGTGATTTTAATTAGTATTTTCAATGTATATCTCCTTATTTCGTGAGGTGAGACGATAAGGAATGAGAATCCGGTTAGAAGCTCTTTATAAAGGCAGCTGGGGCATGCAACATTAGCAAGAAGTTCAAGCGGACTGACAACGATTGTCAATTGTGAGAAAAGCACAACTCCCGGGGTTTATGAGGCTGCGAGGATAACCTATTGTCCTTGCATTGATATGTTTGGCCTCATCTATGCCACTTTTGTTCACAAGACAACGGGGGCACGTAAACATGAGAAGAAAAGTAATAGTCGTCCTAAAACAGTCACATGTGGAAGGGTCGGATGTGTCGACGAAAGCCCCTGCACCTTGGAAGGATAAACTAGACACCAAGTGTCGTGCTGTGGCTCCAACACTGATGGTTCGCATTATGCCCCAAGTGTTACTAGTAGTAGGATGGCATAGACCATTGATTTTAATTTTTTTTTACCAAATAGGGTCGTTATTGTCGGTTTTAATTTAAATATTAAATTTACGACATAACCAAAACACTCTTTCACCTCTCGGGACAATTAGTTTTAGATAACCTATAAAACTAAGTTTGTCGCGACTTGGAATAACCAACTAAAGTTAATAGTGAATACTATTAAGTTTATGAGTTTTAAAGATACGAGAAAAAACATGTTATAAAACTCTAGTGGTTATAAAAATATGCAAGTTGCTAGAACTGGTTTTTTCCCTATTTCATTTAAAAAAAAACCTTTTTTTTAAGAATGTGTTTTGGTATTAGGTTGAAGTGTAATAACATTTATTAAAAGGCAACCATAATGGCAAAAAAATGAATATGTAAATCATATGGGCATGATTATGATCTTGCTAGAACCAAGTAGCAAAGATCAAAGGGGTCACGGTCACAACACACAGAACAACCACAAGGATGTACTTGAGTGCATCTTGTTGTCTTGAGCAACTCCCACTAACTCCAAGACTCCTCTTGGCATTCGGTTTTGCTTCGGGTTTGCTTCGGGTCTTCGTATCAACAAGTAAATATAACAAAGACAAAACCCTATCTATTACAACCTTGAACCACAAAATGGGCCAAAACCGTAAACTAGTCTATTACAACTTTGAGCCGCAAAGTAGGCCAAAACCATGAACAAAACCAAACATAAACACAACCACAAGGTCGGGCCCGATTTACATATTCAACATAACCAAAAGTTTCTTTGGGCAAGTTTTGGTCAACCAAATATTAACAATTAAAATATGACCAAAATACATATATTGCCCAAAATAAAATAAATCAAAAACTTTAGACTTTTAAAGGTTGCGACTTATTATACCGGTGAAAAAGACCGGTTTCGATTTACATGTGGTGAGCATCGGCTCTGATACCACTGAAGGATGTCCGAGGTATAATATTTTTTTATTGAACCCGGTTCATATACGTATATATTTATTTGTTACAAATAAATAGTCAAAACTCTTTTGACAAGTAAGTGCACATGTATATATATATGTTAGTTAACATAAACTTTAACTAGTGAAGATATATACATACATTTTTAAGCAACGGACTGAGTAACAATATATAAAATATGAACACTTTTATACCAAGGGATATCCGCAATGGAACAAGATCACCAACATGCAAACACGAAATAGAACATCAACCATAGGGGGTTTAGATATACCTTCAGTTAGTGAATAACCGGTTGAGACACCGAGGCTCAACGAACAAGTGCTAGTGATACGAACGGATGAGATGCGAGTGCGAACCCGTGTAGCGGCGGCGGTGAGCGGCGGTGACCGGCGACGATCAGCGGCGGCAGAAGGGTGGGTCGGCGGCGGCAGCGGCAGTGACGGGCTAGCCGAGGTCGGTTGTGGCCGGTTATGGGTGTGGGTATTATGAGAGTTTTATTTTTGTTCTTCCAACCTTTTAAAATGCAAGACCAACCCCATTTAAATAGTGAATGAAGATCTATGCATGTTTGCCAAGTGGCGGACATGCATAGTGCATGTAATGCCATTGGCCGAGATCTATGTGCGCGACAAGTGGCGATGCAAGAGTGCATGCGCGACAAGTGGCGTAGAAGAGTGCTCTTGTCTCACCCGATCCATGTACCCGTCTCTCAGTTTAATATCCGTCTATCATTCGTAATTACCAGTTAAATTAGTTAAGTGGATTTTTAGTTCGTTGCCAACGGTGTAACTCTTACGGATCAAGATCCGGTCGACAGCGTTGACTTATCTAACCGGACATAAATATCCAACAAAATGAACACATTCACTTACCATTCCAGGCTCTTGGTTCCTTGGTCAACAAGTGCAGCTTACCCTATTTGAAAATACACAAAAATTTGTAGTCACAGCTTACCCTATTTGAAAATATACAAAAAATTTTAGTCAAACGTTAAACTCGCACTTGTACGTCCAATTCAAACTCTCCGTCTATATATAACTACTTCCCCTGGTAACAAATTCATTCAAGCCATCACAGAAACAACTTCAAAAGCCTTTAAAGTAACAAGCTTTCTAAGCATCTCAGTTTCTGTCTAATATAATCTTGTAAGATGGCTTTTAAAAAAGCATGCGCCATTTGGGTTTTTCTTGTTATTTTGATTGTTGTTATAAGCCCACTTGTAGTTGAAGGTAGAGTCTTGTCTGAGGACTTTGCTGGTGCGAACCATCTTGCTACATACTCAACCGTGTACGAAAAGGCCAAAACTGATATGTCGTTTTGGCTCCAACGACTTGAGTCTGGTCCAAGCCCTAGTGGACCTGGTCATTAATTAGCTTGGCTTGATGTATCTTGAATCAATGAAGCTGGTCAAGTGATGCAACCTAAAGAAGGAGATATTCGTTAATTCTTTTATTTGTTTCTTCAGTTGTATATTGAAAGAAGGTTTAAATAACATAAGTTTTTCATCTATTAAGTGTAAAAACTTTATTAATAAATTATAAACGTAACCTTTCTTTTATATTTTGGCTTCAATTTCTTCTTCTAAATTAGTTTGAAAACTTTGTTAGATAGTAGCTATGTACGCATGATCACATGTAACAAGAATATGTAACACAATAAATTAATTATATCATATAAACTCGATATAGTCGAGGCTCCAACATTATATTCCTTGAGCACTGTATACAGTGGCGAAGCTTGAGATTTCCGACCGGAGGGTCGAAGAAGTATATACCAAAAATTTCTATAAAACCGGGGGGTCAAAAACGTATATACCCAAAAATTTATATACGAAAACTACATACTCTCATCTACTGAGTAAAAAGTTCGGGAGGTCGGCCACCCACTCCCGCTCTCACAAAGCTACGCCCTTGACTGTATACGAACAAGTGTAACACATACTAGTGGAGTATATGCAAGATATCTTCCATCAAATACTATTAGAAAATTGGGAATTCGTGAATAAAAAATAAATTCACAAGCTTACCGTCCAATATGTTATTGAAATTACATAGTAGCGCAATTCGAAATCGTCACTGATACAGTCGCAAAATATGTGGCGGCCGGCCACTTAAGTACGATGGCAAACTGTTCGTAAAATTTGTGACCATATATTTCATTTTGAGTGCAAGACTGTCACAAAAATAAATGAGAAAAAGTAATTAAAAGGTAATTAAGTCGAATGTAAAATCTTGAAAAAGTTAAATTACCTATATCTACAAATTACCTGGCGGGAATAGTTCCCCTTTACTATTGGTGAAGGTGGGCGGCCAAGGGCATCCATTTGAGGTTTTTTTTTTTTTTTTTTTGTATAGGTATTTTTATTGTTCCAATCAAATTATGATTTTGCCCCGTTTAAATTTACAGTTTTACCATTATGTTGTGTTTTTTTTTTCTTTCAGCCAAATTACAATTTTGCCCTCAATTTAAATTTACCGTTTTGCAATGGTTTTCTTTCTTGTCAAATTACGATTTTGCCCCCAATGTAAAATTACAGTCATGCCATCGTTTTAGTTTTTTTTTTTTTTTTTTTTTTTTTTGACAAAACTATGGTAGCGTTTTGTTTTAATTGGTTGACTCAGTGTAATTTTTATTCATGTCAGGCTTTTTTATGTGACAAAATTATGGTAATGTTTTGTTTTAATTGATTGACTCAGTGTAATTTTTATTCGTGTCAAACGGCTGCCTGACACACACTCATTTTTCCACAAAAGTTAGAATTTTGCCCACAGTTTAAAATTATAGTATTTCCATCGTTTAGTTTTTTAGCAAAAGTATGTTAGTGTTTTGTTTTAATTGTTTACTCAATGTAATAGAAAGAAGATGGCGGCAATAGTTTTGCCAACCCATTGGTGGAAAATAGAAGGTTGCGCCCTTTTTTTTTTCTTTTTCATTTTTAATATGATTTTGCCCAAGTTCAAAATAAAATTATGGTTTTAACCCAAAATTAAAATTACGAACTTGCCCTCGGTTTAAAATTATGAGTTTGCTCTCATTTAAAAAATACAATTTTGCCCTATTTAAAATTTGTAGTCTTTCCATCGTTTTAGTTTTTTCCCTATCTCAAAATTACGATTTGGCTCTCAGTTCAAAAATATGATCTTGCCCTCTTTTGAAAAATTACGATTTCGCCCTGAGTTGAAAATTACGCTTTTGCCCTCGTCATTCAAAATAAAATTATGCTTTTGTTCCCAACTAAAAATTATGATTTTGCCCTTCGGTCAAAACAAAATTTTGGTTTTCCCCCAGCTTAAAATTACGAATTTGCCATCTGCTTAAAATTATGAGTTTGCCCTCTTTTAAAAACTTATGATTTTGCCCCCAGTTAAAATAAAATCTGTAGTCTAGCCATTGTTTTAGTTTTTTTTTTTTTTTTTTTTTTTTGCAAAACTATAGCAGTTTTTATTTTACTTGGCAGGCTCAATCTAACTTTTTTTGTCAACCAGGTGTCTAACACTCGCTCATTGTTTCTGACAATTTACTATTTTGCCCCCAACTCAGGCTTGCCGTCTTTTTTTTTTAGCAAAACTATGGCAGTATTTTGGTTTAATTGGTTCACTCGATCTAATTTTTTTGAGATCGTGTTATGAGTAGCATGCACAAGTAACTAAAATACATGAGTACATGTTATGAAACTAAGAAATATTCAGCTTAAGGCCCCGCAACGCGGGCGGGGCATCCAACTAATTAAAAGTACAAAGAAAATGTGATTGCAAATCGCTTTGCGATTGTGTAAATCATGTCGTAACATTGTGAAAATACAAATAACTTGAAAAGAAAATTGTTTGCAAGTGTGTCGCAAAATGATTGTAAAATCATCATGAAGAAAAAAATACATTTAAAAAAAAAAAGACTTCGCAAATCAGTCGCATAAAAAAATTCGAATGTAAACGCCGATCACAAATTTGTGATCACAAATTTGTGAAACCTTTTTCGGCGCTTATAGAATCATAATTTAGTTGGATCCGTAGGAAAATCCATTTATGAAATGGTATAAAAATTGTAGAATGTGTGATATGTGTTTGTGTCTTGGTGTCGGTGAAATGGTTAAAAATTGTAAAGTATATATAGATTGTTTATAGGTTTTTTGTTATTAAAACAACGTTCAAAATAAACGGTCAAAAGAGGGGTGCAACGGTCGGATTTTTATTGTTCAACGCGTCAAATTTATGACGCGATACAAGTTCCACGCGTGAAATACAAGGGGTGGCGGTGGTGTTTTGTTAAGTTTCACTCGTGAAACTTTTTTATAACGTGCAAACTTTCAACCACCCGGGGTGGCCTTATATAATCCTACAAAAAGTAACTTAGGGTGCCTTAACCACATTATGGCATCCCTTGGTTTGAAAGGCACTGAATCATATAAAATACACCCGATTCATTCATATATTACATTACATATAAAAAAATACACCGATTCATTCAATAAAATACACCCGATTCATTCATATATTACATTACATATAAAAAAATACACCGATTCATTCATATATATTGCCTCACACATACGAAAAGCAACTGCTTCATTTACGTCACATCCCATTCTCAACCGTAACACAGATTCAGTCGATTACCATAATATCCATAATTAAAAACACAGATTAAGTCGATTACCATAATATCCATAATAAAAAAAGAGTAAATTACAAGTTTTGTCCTTTATGTTTGTCTCAAATTTCAGGCGCTGTCCTTTACCTTTAAAATTGATGAGTTTTGTCCTTAATGTTTCAAAATCTTGCACGCTATGTCCTTTAGGGCAAACCCAGTTAATTTTTTTTGTTAAAACTGATCATGTGCAAGGCATGTGAGGGTATTCTTGTCATTTTATCTTTCTTGGGACTAGTGTGTAAATAATTAATATTCAAGGACTATTTTGTAAAAAAAACATATAAATAAAAAATATAAAAACTGATCTCCATTCTCTCTCTAAACTCATCTCTCTCTCTCTCTTAACTTACCTCTCTCTAAAACTCCCCACTGCACACCAGACCTCTACAGCCACCACCACCCCATTACCTCCACCGCCGCCACCACCACCATCCCACCAGACTCCACCGAATCAAGCCCCCTTCTTCTTACGAAATCACCCTTAATCTCCTAAAACACTAACAAAATCACAGATCATCATCATCCATCCATTATCTCGATCCCCTACAAACTAACAAAATCACAGATCATCATCCATCACACACACATACAAACATCTTTTTCATGTCGATCCGTCTCGTTCTCGCGCGTGCCGCTGCCTTTAGAGAGAGGGGTGTCGTGGGCTTGGTTACTGAAGAAGGGGGGTTTGGTTACTGAAGAAGGGGTTGGGGGTTGCTGTGGGTTTGGTTACTGAAGAAGGGTGTTGCAGGTGGTGGAGGTGGTCTTAGGGGTGTTGCAGGTGGTGGTGGCCGGAGTGGTGAAGGTGGGTTGTGGATGATGAAGGTGGGTTAGGCGGTGGTGTTAGGGGCTGTTGCTGTTGCAGATCATTTCAATTTTCAAAGTAAGTTGTTGGTCAAACAAACAACATAAAGACTTACAATTTGACGCCTGTTTCGTATAATCCAATCCACAAACAAAAGACCCAAAATCAACAACACCCAAGTCAAATTGGGTGTACAGATGAAAATCAAACGAGTTTGAACAGAGAAAGTGAAATATAACTGATAAAATAATAAAACGTACAAGAAGATTAGATGTGTGAAGACTGCAATGATGAAGATTAGATTAAACATAATGTTGGGAGATGATGTTGAAGTGGAGAGAAAGAGGAAGTTTCTTGCAGTTTACCAAGTCACGATAAGAGAGAGAGAGTGACAGCAAAATAACAAAAAAATGGTGAAGACGACGGTGGTAGCTGGTGGTCAACGACAGATGAGTTGTGGTGGTTGTCTTAGAGAGAGAGTAGAGAGACAAGGGTAAGTATGGCTGGTGATTTTGTTTTAGAGAGAAAGAAAAGGGTTGAGTGTATTTTTGATATATATTTTTTATTTTTAAGTTTAATACATAATAGCCCTGCATAAAATTACTTTACAAAATACCCCCTGAAAAGGTGAAATGACAAATGTACCCTCACATGACTTGCACATGAGTAGTTTTAACAAAAAAAAATTAACTGGGTTTGCCCTAAAGGACATAACGTGCAAGATTTTGAAACATTAAGGACAAAACTCATCAATTTTAAAGGTAAAGGACAACGCCTGAAATTTGGGACAAACATAAAGGACAAAACTTGTAATTTACTCTAAAAAAAACCTAACTACAAAGTGTCGTATTAGAACGACGACAGTACACTAGCATTCAAGTACCGTTGTCACTTAACGTTTGCCACCATCGTTCCCTATCGTTTGAAGAAATTGGTATTTAGAGAAAATCAAAATCGATTCATACTTCTGTTCTATATGTTAATTGAAGATTACAAGACCATATATAAGCAGAAGAAACAAAAATAACGGAACCGACCCATTGGAATGGCGGTTGAACAATATCATGCGAAAATAGATTAAAATAAAATAGGAAACCATATAATATAATAAACTCCTATACTCCCCCTCAAGGTGGAGCATGTAGATTCGAAATGCCCAACTTGTCGAGTAAGAATTTCAACTGGAGTCCACTCAACGGTTTTGTTAACAAGTCAACAATCTGATGCGTCGATTCGATATGCATGGGTTTTATTTCATTGGATTCAACACGTTATTTTCTCATAAACTCACATGTAGGTTTGCCTTATACTTCACTCATCAAAAATTACATAGCCATCAACTTTTCTCATGGACAAAGTTTTATATTCCACAAGGGAAATGCCGCCAAGCTATACTTCTCACATAACATTATTCGTAAAACAATAGTTGCAACATGACATTTCGATATGACGCTTATATCTTTTGGATATATAGTTAGACCATGGGGCGTTTTGCGACACGTGACAGTCCAGTCAGCATGGGGCATTATTTCAAAAGTGGCGTAGTGGGAATAATGCCCAATAACGCCCATGCAATCATTTCACAATTATTTTTTTTAATTTAAAACATAAAAATCTTCATTAATTTAAAATAAAAATTACACTACTTGAAATTAAAAAAAAAAACCCGAAAAAAAAACAGAAAATAAAAAAACCGAAAAAAATAAAGTTAAAAAAAAGAAGATGATCTAGAGTCCATATTTTTCTCGAATTTTTTGGCGATGCATTTGCGCAAGGATCAACGAGTCGCCTTGGAGGTGGTCGATCGGTTTGGACAAAAACTCAATGTCCTTTTCCATTTGCCTCACCTCTTGCATCTCGTTAAACTTTTTGGTTTCGGCCACTCGTTCTTTCATAATCTCATAACGTTGGTGGCCGAGGTCGCGAATGTCTTGGAGACGACAGTTCATCTCCTCGAAATCTTCCTTCAACTCGAGATCGGAAGATGACTCCACCGTTTTTTCCCGGTTCGCTTATCATTTCTTCTACCGGGCGGTCGGGTCAACTCTTCTTCAAGTTCCTCGTCAAAGTCCACCACCTCATTTAGATCGACATTGCGGGCATCCGATGTCGGTGTTTCAAGGTCAACGGAGGATGATGTTTTTGACCGTTTAGCTCGACGTCTACTACTAGACGTCATGGTACCTACTAGCGCCCACTTTGGACTTTTTCGTAGTAGATCCCAACACTTATAGTACGGGAAAGGGCATTTCGTTTTCTCGTACTCGTCCAAAGTCTTCGTTAAAACCGCAACGTCACCTTCACCGCTCGGGCGATTATCGTAGTTACGTTGGTACACTTCTTGGAACGCATGACACTTGTTGTTGATGTCGGTCCATTTGCTAGAAATGGAATCTTTGTCCCGATGCTCGCCTTGACCCCACGTGCTATAAAAGAGTGCACGAACCCTATCCCAAAAAACGGGGCCCGTTTGAAAGTTTGCTACAAATTGAAAAAATAAAAGTAAAAATATAAGTTGTATGTTAAAAATATAAGTAAAAAATAAGTAAAAAAATATTTTTACGTGAATTCCTCATCCTTCGTCCATTTAAGGTGAGTATTTTTACGTCGAGGTTCGTCCTTTTCCTTCTTCTTATTGTGACCCGCCGGCTTGACCATAGCCGAAGGTGGGAGGCACGAACGGAGTGGCACCACTCAAGTAAGCCGCGTATGTTAAAACGCTCGGGTCCATGTCTTGAAGGTTATACGGGTGTTGCGGTTGGGTTGTGTTTGGGTTCATGGGTCTTGCGGGGACACCAAAGGCGGGTCGGAATGGATGCATATTTGTATAAAATATAGAAGAAGTAGGAGAGAAAGTGTGACTTTTTTTATAAAAAATAGGAAGAAGTGGGTATTATTTATATAGTTGGTAAATTTTGGAATTAAAAAAAATAAAAATATTAAAGAATTGACCGTTGGCAACGGTCATATGTCTCGCCCCTATGCACACTCCAGCGTTTTATTTAAAGGAAAATTGGTTTTGAATAAACCAACCTTTGCCCCATTGGTAAATAATAATCCTACCTACGTAATTGGTACACAAACAGTCCTTTGACGTTTTTTTGTTTTACAAAATAGTTAAAACTAGTAAATTATAACTACAGGGACTGTTTGTGTAATAAATAAAACTTAAAAACTAACTTCAGTTAAAAAAATTAACGGAAGTTCATTAAGAACCAACATGTTGATAGGTAGGATTATTGTATACCAATTACGTAGGTATGATTATTATTTACCAATGGGGCAAAGGTTGGTTTATTAAAAACCAATTTTTCTTATTTAAAACGCCAACTTGATTTTTTTTCAAAAAAAATGCCAAACAACGCCTAGTGTAATGGGGGGGGGGGGGGGGGGGCGTTTTTGAGCTTTTTTTTTTTGAATTTAAAAAAAAAAAAACGCCCCACTACGTGTGGTCTTATAATTTGTTACCTCCGTATATTACGTTGCGATGTGACACTTTGGTATAAATTTTATTCAAAACAGTTGAATTACAAAATCCGACAAAAATCAGTACGAATATCGATGTTATCTGAACCGATACCGTTGTTCATTTTTATCATTTCTGGTCGATGTAAAACTCTAGTCGATATCTTTTTGAGTATTTGGGTTTTCTTTTTTTAGTTATTATTATAACAACTATTGGTACCATAAAAAAAAAAAAAAAAAAAAAAACCCACCCTTAAAATATCGAAAAACCGAAAATGAAAGAAAGGTAGCCGTTCGTGTGAATCACCCACCATTATCCATTCACTGAAAGCTACACCATTCTCTCAACTTCTGAACAAAAATGGCGTCCCCCTCTCTCCT
Organism: Helianthus tuberosus; assembly: GCA_030545235.1. NCBI lineage: Eukaryota > Viridiplantae > Streptophyta > Magnoliopsida > Asterales > Asteraceae > Helianthus > Helianthus tuberosus. Next base: position 67,327,360 of record CM060430.1, read on the forward strand.
TCCACTCGGTAATTCATCTTCCTCCTTCTCAATCGCTCGCTTGCTTGTATTCTTTCAAATCTCTACAATGTCTCTTTTAAGTTATGCATTTTGTTGATGAATGATTCTTAAATAGCAGGTTCTTTTTCTGGGAATCTGTCCAGCAATCATCGAATAACACGAAACAGACCGAGAAGAGTGACGGCTCAATGTTTGCGGTCGGGAACTGACACGAAAGGGTCACAAATTGTTGGGTGTGAGGGTGAATTATCGTTAATTAAGCGAAGGGGTGTGATCGGATTAGGTTTAAGTGCTTCAAGCCTTCTATTTCACTCCCCGGATGCAGAGTCAGCTGGCTTGCCACCTCAGGAGATACCAAGATTATGTGATGATACTTGTGAAAAGGAGCTTGAAAATGTATGGTGAGATTGCATATGTCCTCAACTTTGGTTACATTTTGACAATATTAAAAATTTAGAGTTAAATGTCATTTTAGGCGTTTGGGCCATTTTGCCAGTTTAGTTCAAAGGTCTCATTTTTCTCCTATGGTTACATTTTGACAATATAAAAAATTTAGAGTTATCCTCTTTAATCCTTATAACTAAACATGTCGGCCCATTTAAAGTTGGAATAAAAAAAATCAACAAGCTCAACTCGCCAACCCGTTTATTAGTTGTTACAACCCGTTTCCAACTTGATTACAATCCGTTTGACTCATCTAGATAAATGGTCTACACATCTCGTGTTCAGGTTACACTATTATGGTAGTGTCTGGGTTAAGGTTGATGTCCTTGACACAAATAAATATATGGCTCGTGATCTGATTCATCAATTATACCCGACACAGTTGACTCCCCTAGTTTCAAATAAGTCGTTTATTTACTTAGATATTGCGGTTGTTATAAGTTGTATGTGTTGGTGCATTTATGTCTATCGCCTCCGTCAATACAGACCGTAGCAAGAAACTGAACTAATCAAGTCTTATATTGTAATATTTAGATAGAAAAGGCAAGGTGGCATTATTGTAAATAAGGAAACTCTCCTTATATCCTTTGCCTATAAATAGAGGAGTTAGGGCTTTAGTTTAGAACTTTTGCCATTTGCTACATTTAGAGGAGCTTAGAGCTAGAGAGAGAAAGTAGAGAGAGAAAGGCAAAAGGTGATTCAAGTGATTGTACGATTTCATATCTTTGAATAGAATCACAGATTATATACATTCTTGTGTTCAGTCCACGTACGTGTACGGATTCCGCACGTCACACGTATCGGTTCGCAATCGTTCGGGAGTCAAAAACCGATCCTACAGTATGAAGTGTACTAATCTATACCTTTTTAACTTTATGTAGGTGCCTATGGTAACTACAGAATCTGGTTTACAATACAAGGATATTAAGGTTGGATCTGGCCCTTCTCCCCCAGTTGGTTATCAGGTATCGTGTTAGTATAAAAAAATAAACTCTTCAGATTAAATACCTAACTATAACGCCGTATTTTCCATTTCGCTTTCTTTTACCTCGATACTTATACATTGTAATTAGGAGATTCATCGATCAATCGCTGAACATGTATTTATGCATAGGTAGTAGTGTATTACCAATGGTAACTTACCATGATAACATGGTTAGTAATTTAACATATTTTGACCATGATTGCCTTCTCTTTTAGTTAGGTTGACCTGTTGACTGGCTTGTTTTGACTTCATTGAAAAGCACTACGGTGTTTGTCTTCCTATGATGTTTGTTTATTCTTTCTTATATAGTTCTTGTTTGTAATTATAGGTAGCTGCAAACTATGTAGCAATGGTTCCATCTGGACAAGTATTTGACAGGTTCGATATTGAATTCATGTTGTCTATTCATATATATGTGCTTGCTTGTATCATATAGTATAGTTAGCATGGTCTTAACAATGAGTTAACAACTTTACTATTACGGCCCCTATCATCACTAGATGTGTAAATGAGCCAAGCCCAGCTCGCCTAAACTCAAGCTTGGCTCATGTAACTTAAGAGAGTTCGAGCCTTGGTTTTAAAAAACGAGAGGCGCACAAAAGCGACGAGGTCTAAAAATGAGGCGCGAAGCACAAAGCGCAAAAGCGGTGGGCTTTTCGTACCCGAGGCGCAAGAAGATTATATAATTTTTTATATATATCCCATAGGTTTTTAGCATCCCTTATCCAAAATGTAGTTATAGCTAAGGTTTATATATGATTTTACGAACATGTACAAGCCAAAAAACCTATTGTCCAACACTTTTATGCATAAAAACAACATAAAACACCCAAAATACATAAGGCGCGCGCCTCAGACCTCAAAAAACCCAAAAAAATGCGCTTTTCTTGCGCTTTGTGGAAAAAGCGCGCCTCAGGCGCGCTTTTTAAAATCCAGGTTCGAGTTCAGCTCGGACTCGGCTTGTTTATTATTAGTTAGTTATTTTCTTTTTAAATCCATGTATAATTTATTTTATAAGCACTCATAATTGTTTTTGTACATAACATAGTATATATTATTTAGTTGTTTTCATCAAAATTATATAATAATAAATTTTAGTATGTAATTATATATATATTTATTGTATTGAATAAAAAATATTAAATCTATATAAATAATAGGTTCATTCGAGCCAAGCTCGCATATGAAGCTTGGGCTCGAGCTCATTTATTACATGAGCTTCAATGTAGGCTCGAGCTCCTTTAAGTTCGTCTCATTCAAGCTTTAGGGGGCCGATCTCTAGTACCTCTCACAAACGACCAGGCTTGTTTACACCTTTATTATCGCCTATTTAAGTATTTCTTCATTTGAAAATTTCAGTTCACTGGAAAAACGCCAAGTTTACATATTTCGTGTTGGGTCAGGTCAGGTAAGGTCTTTTTACATTCTCTTGTAAACATACTTGTTCTTGAATTAAAATCAGTTGGGTCGATACCAGGTTATGTTACTTACCTTAAGGGGTCAAATGGGTAAAATAAAAAAAATACATATACGGGTTGAAAGTCACACAAGGAGTAATTTTGAGGCATACAACCTTGTAAATAGTTTTAATTTAAATAATTAGAATATTGTTGAAATTCAAATAATATCACTCAAGTTGGTGAACATAGGTTGTCAAAGGACTCGATGAAGGAATTCTGAGCATGAAGGTTGGAGGAAAACGGCGACTATATGTGCCTGGATCTGTAAGTTCACCATTTCCCCTTTCTAAGGATAATAATCTTGGCCAACCCAACAGGTGACTTTGTTATTTATGCATTTTTAATTCTTCCCCCAAATGAGTCCAAAGTTGACTTTTGTGGGTCAACTGAGTTACTTTAACTTCTAAAGTTGACAAGAATTGTTTTCTTGTTGTGGAAGTATTAAAACCAAACATTTGATGAGATCACATGATAGGAAATGAACATGTGATCCGTAGTTTCTGAGGTGGTGAGATGGGCCGGTGGGACAGGTTGGGTAACCGGTCAAATAGGTTCATGTGTACCCAAAAAACACCTTTTTAATCCATTTAAACAAATAATTAATGCATATCTATGATTACAAAAACAATTAACAGTCTTTATCTTTCAATAAAGTGATCTGGCCGATTTTCAGCCCGTTTGACCTATTCAACTCAGTTGACCCGTTCCCTTTTTAGCTAAGTTGAGTTTCACTTGTGATCGTTTCTTGTATTATGTTTGATCATATTACTTGCTATGTGTTAATACACACTTACGATGTGACACGTGTGTATGTGTAGTTGGCATTTCCCAAGGGTCTAACTTCAGCTCCGGGACGGCCTAGAGTTGCTCCAAATAGTCCGGTCATTTTCGACGTGAGTTTGGAGTACATACCAGGACTTGATGATGATGAAGAGTAAATTATCTGTGTTTTACAAACGTTCCTATATTACCCATTGATTCTCTTGGAGGTGGATAAACTCGTCTCATGAGTCGTATTTAATCAAGGGCAAAATCATCTTTTAACTCTATATATTGTAAAATCAGTTTATTTTTTGGGATGATGTATGTATGTATGTATCACAGGGTGTATTTAACAAAATGAAAAGATTTCAATTCATTGAATAAACCACACTGCACAGTTGGATTACATGCATATATTTTTTTTAAATGTACATCCAAGAGTTAGCTAGATTTAATTGTTTCTCAACAAGAAATGATATTTAACTGTTAAGTAGTAGAGAAACAACTTTTGGTACCGGCACCCGGTACCAACCGACCATTTACGGTACCAGTACCCATTTTTCGGGACCAGTTACTCGAATCCATGTATGTTTTTGGCAACAATTAACTTGCCAAGTGATGCTACCATTTCAACCAAAGAAAGACTCAAAGGAGATGGTTGCGCGGCTGTTCGACCTATTTGGGAAGTGCTAAACGCCAAATTTGAGTCTCGGTTTAACAAACACGCAACACGGGTGCATGAATCCAGCTAGTTAAATAAAGACAAAAGAAAAGATAGTGAGCAATATAAATATAACTAGCCAATCAACCATATGAAATAGAATTGGTGTGCTCTCACAAGTCACGCCCGCTAGGTGAGTAGGTGCTCCACCTTCCAAAGGGCTCCCCTTTCACCAAAGGGTTGTAACGTTGTCAGGGGCGGACCTACCTTGTAACAAGGTTAACCTCCGTTGCCCCTCGACACTCCGACAGTAGTGTAAATTTTGGAAAAAAAAATTACGTTTCTCCTATAAGGATTTTCTAGATCCACCACTGGTACTTCACAGAGTCCCACATGACTTGTTTCCACGCCTAATTTGAAAGCTCGCAACACATGTGTATAAAATGATAGTCTTACCCTCTGCTTAACAAAAATAAAAATCCCAAATTTTTAATATTTAGCAAATTATAATTGCAACTTTAAACACAAACCCACAATTACTTAGACCAAGTGGTGTACAAACCACAAATTTACAAACCTTAAGAATATGACGACTATCGCATCACCGTCAGATAGGAATTTAAACAGTAACTAAATACCGATAACTAGGTGCAGTAGAATAACTAAAAAGAAAACGTCAAGGGATAGATAGGTGCGGGCCTCACCTTCTTCCTCGTTAAAGTGGCGTTTAACGCCAGCATGGGGCGTTAATCGACAACACTTGGTCTAACCACCAAAACTAAGATAAACCGAAGTAGCAACACCAACAGCATAAACTCCGATGACCGTCCCAACAACCTCCATACCGGAGCGCGTGAACATCCCAATTCCAGCAATCCCAGCAACCCCGATCGGCACCTTCACCAAAACCGCCTTCTGCGCGTTGGAAACAATCACATCACTATACAAATCCACAGCAAACTCCTTAAACTCCGACTCCGCAACCGTCACAATACCGTCACCGTCTGGAACTGTTCTTTTCAGCGATTTGTCGATCTGGGTCCGGGTGGGAGGGGAGTTGACCCATTTGTTGATTAATGGGAGGTTGAGAGATGTTAGGGTTTGGTAGAGACGGTCGGAAGCTGAAGCGATCTGGTAGCGCGGGAGGCCGGGGAAAGCTTGTTGGGTGAGAGAGAGGGATTGTTGGTAGACTGTGGTGCATGCTGTCGTGAAGTCTGCTGAGGATTGGAGGGTTTCGGTCACCCGTTTTGAGGATGATGAACCCATTTGTTTGAGATGTGGATTTTGCAACGTGTTGACTTAAAAGGTGTTTGTTTGGGTACCCATGGTTTGTTTGATACGAGGTAATGGAATTGATGAAGGAATAGAATGGACGATGTAATAAAATGAGCAAGAGAAACAAATGGATCATTACCATTTCATATTCTGTATGGTTATCTTTTAGGCCATGCGTAGTCAAAACGCCCTTTTGGGGGCGTTATGTGACACGTGTCGTGCCACGTCACCCCGGGGCTTTATGGGGCGTTATATCACTAGAGTCCGTAGTCATAAAGCCCCTACCCATCATTACCTAATTATTAATTTTCGTTTTTATTAATTATTTATAAAAACCCATGTTTTTTTGTGATTGGTCCAAGTTTTGAAAACCATCCCATACCGCCGCGATAAATCTCGCGCCCCTCCCCCATTTCTCCTTGATAGCGCCCAAGGTAATGGTGTTGCCGGCGTTTTGGCGGCGCCATGAAGGGGGAAAGCGCCCCACTACGTATGCTCTTATAGCAATGAAATACAATTCATTAAATTGACAAAAATACCCATGCCCTCAAAATAATAATAATAATATAAAGTTGCCATTTTTCATAAACATTATCCAACCAAATTTCTATTTGATTCCACTTCAATAAAATTTTGAACCAAGTGTTAGGGCTGTAAACGAACCAAACGTTCGGTGAACAGTTCGTTAACCGTTCGGCGGGAAGTTCGTTTGTGTTCGTTCGTTTATTAAACAAACAAACACGAACAAGAAATTTTGTTCGTTTAGTTAAATGAACAAACATGAACAGGGGTCGCATTCGTTCGTTTATGTTCGTGAACGTTCGGTAACGTGTTCGCTTGTGTTCGATAGTTCATTAGTGTTTTTAGTTTTTATATTTATTTTAATATATCAAAATTCTGACAAATTAAATATCTAATAAGCGTCAGTGTATTGTATATTCTATTCATGAACGATTGTTTGTGTTCGTTTGTTTCCATTTGTGTTCATTTGTGTTCGTCAACGTTCGTTGCCTAAAATTAACAAACAAAAACAAACGAACACGAACAAGTTCATTTCTTTAACAAACGAACACAAACATAAAATCCCGTTCGATAAGTGTTCGTGAACGGTTCGCGAACACATATATTTTTTAACAAACGAACACGAACAAGATCTTGTTCGTGTTCGTTCGGTTCGTTTACAGCCTTACCAAGTGTATACAAACAGATGAATTAAAAAAAAGTAGAAAACAAAAAACTCTTTCAATCTTCAATGTAACAAGCATTGTGCAGAATTAAAAAGGTACCAGAATATATTTCTCTCCATATCAGTTCACATCTTGCACCGAATTTAATTACTGACTTCAAATTGTACAAGCTGCATTATAAATTGTAAACGAATTAAAATGATCAAATTGACTTTTTTCTGAAATCGTTCACATGAATCTCTGCAACATTCAGTTTGATCTTTGTAATGAATTAAATCAACGTTGATGTCAACAAATTCATCAAGATATTAATTAAGATTTCAAATATTTGTAATTTTCCAACTCCTAATGCATTCGATTTCATCAGTTCTGATGACGAACAACTAACAATAACAGAGTATGACTTCTTCAATTCTTCTAATTCACAAAGCAATTATATAAAAAAATCTATACATACCGAATACTCAACTTTTATCAGATGGGGAATCAACGACTCTGGATGGAAACACCCTAAGGTGATAAGAGGGGAGAAGGAAGAGGGTGGGAAGTGAAGCGGTGATCGGGATTCGGTGAGGATAGCGACAGAGATGTGGACTCGGTGGTGGTCGACAAATTGTTGAACTTATGCACTAAGGGCATGTTTGGGTAAGCTTTTTGAAACAACTTATTGACTTATTGGCTTTTTGAAAAGTCATAAGCTCTAAAATGATGTTTGGCAAAGAGAGTATATGTGAGGGGAAAAAGCCAATAAGTCAATAAGTCACAAAATCCTGACTTTTCCAAGAAGCCAATAAGTCAATAAGTTGTTTCTAAAAGCTTACCCAAACATGCCCTAACAGTGGTGAGAAGCCTAGACAATTGGTGGAGGGTAAAATCAAGAAACACAATGAAAATGGGACGGAATGAAATAAAAACGAGGGGTGAGGAGGAATGGTTTAGACGTGTTTTGAGGGAAATTGATTCCGTACGTAATCGTTGATTTCATTCCTTGCACCAACCAAACAGTTCATATTTCTCTCGGTTGGAATAGATAATTCCATTCCCTCATTCATTACCCCGTAACAAACACTACCTTAGAGTAAATTATGTGTTTTACGTTAACACCCTTTTGCAAAGGACAAATTTATAATTTACACTACCTTTTGATTCCCCGTGTTGTGGGGTCAACTTTTTTTTTAATGTGATAATGAGCGATTACATTTTCAATCTTTTAGATATTTTCAAAGTTGTTAGAGAAATTAATTGTAATCGGATCTCATGGTGTATTAATCGTAGTTGGATCTCATGGGTTGTTTCAAATCGAACTTTTCAATTAATTCTATTTATTATTCATTTTAATTATAAAATAAAGATGTTACCTCAAAAAATATAATTAATTAAATAAATATAGAAGTTATGAAAATTACAGCACTATTTATTTAGATTTTTCATATAAAATATATATATATATATATATATATATATATTAATTTATGAGATAGACATCACATCCACATCACCTACATGTCAATGTAATTTTACCGTAGCTAATAACTTCTTCAATTATATATATAATTATAATCAGGGACTGTTGTAGCTGCGAACTTAGAATTTTTTATTTTTTTATTGGAAATTTGAGAGTTTAATCAAATTTTTAGGAAGAGTCAGGGCAATAAGAGTGGTTCTAGAGGGAGCAATTGGGATTTTGAAGGAATTTTTTGTTTAAAAATAATACTTAGTTTTCTTTTAAGCGGACGACCTTGAGACATGCACTCCTGTGATGGAGCTATGGGTTTGACGGGTTCAACTAGAACACTATCGTAACTCAACCCATCACTTAAGATGGGGGCATTTACCGGTTCAAGTGATAGGTTGATATCATGAAAACTTAAACATATTTTCTCATCTAAAAGAAAAAAAACCAAAAAAGTAACTTTAACATATGAAAGTCTCATTAAATGTTAAAAAAAAAATGAAAAAGTGCTTCAAACTAGTTTTGCTATAGTAAAATCTACACACTTGGTCTAAAATGTATGTAACTTGTGAAAAAAAAAATATTTAGAATAATAACTCGTTATCTTTTAGTAAAAAAAATATTTAGAATAATAACTCGTTATCTTTTAGATTTGATAAAGTGACATATAACTTTTTGACGAGTTGGAGTAACGTGTTATTATTTTAAATAGAGTAAACTGCCATTTTGGTCCCTGTGGTTTGAGCACTTTTGTCATTTTAGTCCAAATCTCAAACTTTTTAAATCTGAGTCCCTGTGGTTTCGTTTTTATTGCCATTTTGGTCCAAAACAGGTCAGATTTCTCAAAAAAAACCTGCTATTTTGTTCTTTTCTAAAGGGGCAAAATGGTCATTTAAAAAAAACCATGTCTCTCTCTATTCTCTCTCTATCTGCACTCCATTGTTAAAATCTTCATCATCTTCATCTCTGTTTCACCATCATCAACCTGCAACTTGTTCCCGGTCATCTTTATCACCACCGATCTTTATCCCCGGTCATCTTTATCACCTTTGTTCAACCTGCAACCATCTCGTTCATCGTCTTCAACAACAGAAGTCACCATCATCGACATAATCATCATCGTCTTCAACAACAGAAATCACCATCATCTTCAAGCAAACAACATAAAAACATCTAACCTGTTAACCAACCCTATAAAAGCAAATATCATCTTCATCTTCCCCTAAACCCTAATCCATCATCAAAATCATTCGACTGCAGCTAATTTTGGGTTTGACTCTCCTATTTTCGGATCGGAGACATGGATAAAAGCAGGAAAGTAGTGGAATCCTACTGGAGGTCAAAGATGATCGATGACGCCACTTCCGATGAAGATAAAGTCACCCCTGTTTACAAATTGGATAAAATCTGCGAGCTTCTTCGTTGTTAAGGAAGTTTCTCAGTTTATAAGTCCCCCACCGGAAAAATTACCATTATGGCCAGATCTGTTGTCGGTGGGTTCAGACGAACCCCGATCTAGCCTGATAAAACCCTCACGAGAGCCAGATCTGTGGCAACCCCCATATTTGACATCAGAGCTTGCGATTTCAGATTTGTGGCAACAATCTATGTGAAGGTGGGTGGTTTAACAGTGTAAAGATGAAGAGGGTGTTTCGAATATCCGATGTAGGTGCAACAAAATCAGACCTCTTTTATTACCACCTTGGAATTATTACACCCAAATTGTTGGAAGTTGAAAGGTGGAATTTGTTCAAGACGTATTCTGATGGGTATGCTTTGATTGAGCTTCTCAGTTGTTGGATTACAAAAAAAAAAAAAACATATTATTCCAAAGGTAGTTAATCTAGAAAATGATAGTTAATTTGATTGTGCTTGGTGAGATTATTGTTATAGGTTTTCATGTGAAGAAGAAAATGCAGAGGGTGAAAGAAGAAAAGGAGAGAGGGATGGGGGTGGCAAAATGACCAAAATGCCCTTCAGAAAAGGACAAAATAACAAGGTTTTTTTAAGAAATCTGACCTGATTTGAGTTTTGGACCAAAATGGCAACAAAAACGAAACCATAAGGACCCAGATTTAAAAAGTTTGAGATTTGGACTAAAATAACAAAAGTGCCCAAACCACAGGGACCAAAATGGCAGTTTACTCTTTTAAATATATATCATGTCATCATGAGTACATGTATTTTAGATAAGCGTACAGATTTTAATATATGAGTAACGTGTTATTATTTTAAATATATGAAATTTTTGTTGAGGACTTTTTCATGTTTTACCATATTTGTATGAACTTTTATATGTTGTAAAAATTAAAAAGAAAAAAACACGTCCTTTAAGGTATTAACCTTTTAAGTAGGGTTATAAACGAACCGAACATTTAGCGAACAATTCGTGCACCATTCGGTGGGAAGTTCGTTTATGTTCGTTTGTTAATAAACGAACAAACACGAACAAGAAGTTTCGTTTGATTAACTAAACAAACGAACACGAACAAAGCTCTCATTCATTCGATTGTGTTCGTGAACGTTCGGTAATATGTTAGTTCGTTTATGTCCGTTCGTGTTTGTTTGTTTTTGTTCATTAGTTACAGGTTTTTAGTTTTTCAATTTCCTTCCTAGCTTTTATTTGCCCGAAATTTTAACCAATTCCCCTCCAAACCTCATGACTTGGTCATTCAGGTTCAAGACAATTTTGGAATAATTATGAACTTTTGAATTAGGATTAATATTATCATGTATTCTTTCTAACTAATTTTGGATAATTATGTCAAAATTAGTATAATTTGACTTATCATTTGGTGGATGTACTTGGTGTAATGTTTAATGTTAACAATGTTTTTTATTTAGTTGCATATTATATGTTCGTTTGTGTTCGGGGCCTATGTTCACGAACAACTGAATTTCTTTAACAAACGAACACAAACATAGAATTCCGTTCGTTAGTGTGTTCATAAGCTTCGTTAGTTCGAAAAACCCTAACAGACACGTGTTCGTTTGATTCGTTTACAGCCCTAGTTTTAACTATTGAAAAAGTTTTCTTTTGTTGTTTTGTTTGATATTATATTATATACTTTATTCCTTTACTATCCTTGAATAAATTAAGTATGGTTTAAGATAATTTTTAGAAATAAGGCGAAATTATTTTAATTTTTCAAAACAACATTTATAATAATAATAATATAGTAATAATGATGATAAACAATAAACGGGTAATTACGTATGTTTATATCTAACATCAGCGTCATATTTCAAAACAACATTTAGCCGAGTAGGATTTGCAATTCAAAAGGGGGTGGCGGCGCAGCTTGTTGCCCGTCTACCAACCCATGATTTGTAATTTGCTCTAAGTCCTATATCTGTTAGTGTACCATTTGAATTGCTCAAAAATATGTTCTTATATTGTCATAGGAAAACTGTCACTTGTTATCCTGATGCCATTCTTGTCAGATGTTATTACACTCTCCTCTCTAATTGTGTTATCGGCTTTCTCCTTGTTTCTCTTTCTCATTCAAAGTTGTTGCTTTCGATGATTGATATGGGGTTTTTATATGTGTGTATGTCTTTGATTTATTTATGTGTCTCGCTTCTCTGCTTTGCTTGTTTTTTCAAATCCATATATGGTGGATTGAGATGTGTTTGTGCATCAATATGTATCCATATATGGTGGATTGAGATGTGTTTGTGCATCAATATGTATAGTTGTATACCATTATTACTTATTATAAGTCAAAATGGTTAAATATTATATCTTAAATTTAGATAAAAGAATCTTAAATATACGGTGAAACATCCTGAATTCTGTTTTAGCCACGGGGTTTCTCGTGATAGTAAAAAATAATTTAGTGTTAACATGATCAATAGATAAATGTCAAAAATGAGGGGCAGTTAAATAATTGATTTAAATATATAGTACTGAATTTAATGTGTAAATATTAGATAAAAAGTGTATGACAACACACATGTAACACATTTAATTAACTAAATTACAATGTCCTTTTTTATGATGTATACCTAGTCGATCGAGACCCAGCACCACCTATCATCATAACGCCCCATAATGTCCGGGTACACCGCCGCCCTCGAGGCGCTATGGCTTCGAAAATTTGTTCCCTGCGAAGGCTATAACGGGTGTTTGTTGATTTGTTCAAGATTTTGAACTGTTGAGTAACGGTCAAAAACAATTAAAAAAATATTTTCTAGAGTAAATTACAAGTTTTGTCCTTTATGTATGTCCCAAATTGCAGGCGTTGTCCTTTATCTTTAAAATTGATGAGTTTTGTCCTTAATGTTTGCAAATCTTGCACGTTATGTTTGCAAACATTAAGGACAAAACTCATCAATTTTAAAGATAAAGGACAGCGCCTGCAATTTTGGACATACATAAAGGACAAAACTTGTAATTTACTCTATTTTCTAACTCTATATGTATGCAGTGGCGGATCTAGAAACGGATCGTAGCCGTAACATTTTATAAATAAGCCGTAACGAAATCGAAAAAACGTCAAATTTTTTCGAAATTTACACTAATTTTTTCAAATTTTTTCGCGCCAAGCCGTAGCGGGCGTTGCCCCCTGGTATAAGCTACATCCGCCACTGTATGTGTGTATATATATACACACACCCATATAATCAATTAAACTCCACACAAAACTTATTCTATACCCAATCAACTCAACCAAAAACACTCTTTACAAAAACTCTCCTTACCAAAATGTCTTCGCCTCCGTCAGAAGATTCGTTCATCGATCTATACCAAAGATTTTTTTCGTTAAGAGTGTGTGTGCCCTCGCGATTAACGCCATGCAACATGTTAATTGTTCTCCCCCACGCCTAATCTTGAGGAGGGAATATGTTGTGCGAGACCATGAAGCCGAAAATGATCGTTTAATGAAAAATTATTTCGATCCTACACCGGTTCACATCCCCCATATTTTTAGGCGTCGATTTCGGGCGAGTAAAAGGTTATTTTTGTGCATTAAGGCTTGTATATATACCTGATTGGAGCGACACCCTTTATTTTGGAACACTTCAGAATTTGGACTAAGATCTGATTTGGTCTTTGATTGATTCAGTATCAATCGACATATAAAGGCGGTATAAAACGTGTTAGTATACTAGGATATTATTGCAGATTATAAACGAGATCAAAAGGGTATAGATTCGTTGATTCGAAGGTTAAGTAACTCGTCAGTAAATCCCGGAGTCACCAGAAATATGATTAGAGGGGAAACAGGCATTCTTGGGCGGTTTGTTTAAAAAGAAAGTAAATTACAAAAATCGTCATTTATGTATGTCACTTATTGCAAATTGTGTCATTTATCTTCAATAATTACAGAAAACGTACTCGATGTTTGCAAACTCTTGTAAGTTATGTCATTTAGCACTAACTCGGTTAATTTTTTGTGGTTAAATCTGACCAAATGGACCCCACATGAGGGTATTTTGGTCATTTTATTCTCATGTGTGGTCTATTTGGTCAGATTTAACCACAAAAATACCGTCATGTGGGGTTCATTTGTTCAGATTTAACCACAAAAATTAACTGAGTTAGGGCTAAAGGACATAACTTGCAAGGGTTTGCAAACATCGAGTACGTTTTCCGTAATTATTGAAGACAAAGGACATAATTTGCAATAAGCGACATACATAAAGGACGATTTTTGTAATTATATACTATATAATTTGCAACATTTTGTTGCATTAAAGCTTGTACATAAAGCTTTGTAGATGTATTATGCATTTTATGGTTGTACCAAATGTGGGTTTACAAATTTGAGCCACAAGAAAGTACAAGTAATTATTGCGTATGGTGTCCCATGATAATGCGTGAGTCTCTAGCAAGCATAAGATCATGTGTACTAGGGCTTGAACTTCAAGCTCCTCCCATGTGGCTCCTAGTATATATAGATATAATTTGTAACACTTGTATACATTAAACTATGAGTTAATTGCTAAATTCGTCCCTGAGGTTTTACACAAGGTTTTACACAAATTGCTAGATCAGTCCAAAATCAAGATTTACTGCTAAAACAGTCCAAAATCAAGATTTGTTTTGCTAATACAGTCCAAAAAACAGACGCCGTTAAATATAGCAGTTGGACTGTTTTAGCAACAAATCTTGATTTGGACTGTTTTAGCAGTAAATCTTGATTTTGGACTGATCTAGCAATTTTTGTAAAACCTCAGGGACGAATTTAGCAATTTTCTAAAAAAAGTGATTTTTTAACTGTTTTTGATATTTAATGTGATATTAATACACCATTAATGAATTTCAATAAAAAAAAGTTCTAGTAATTTCTTCAAATATAATAAGTGATGTCATCTTAAACTTTAATTATGATACATATAATGCATTTCGAATTTATTAAGTTTTTTTGGTAATTAATATGATATTAATACACCATAATGGAATTTTAACAAAAAAGAAAAAAAAAATAACTATTCATTTTTTCAACATCATAAGATTACCGGGGAAAACCCGTTTGGCTCAAGGATCGAACCCGAGTCGTCCACCATCAATTCCGGGGAAAACCCGGTAACCCACTCGCCCGTAGGCACGACGGTAAAATTACCGGTAAATACATTTTTTTCTTAAATATCGTGGTTTAGTGTGAAAAGAAAAGGCTAAGAAACCTAATTAAATTTCTTATGATGTTGCCAATGACCTCTACTCCGAGGGTAACCCGAGTCGTCCACCACCAATTCCGGGGAAAACCCAGTAACCCACCCGCATGTAGGCACGACGGTAAAATTACCGGTAAAATCCGTTTGGCTCAAGGATCGAACCCAGGTTTCCCTGGGTCTCCTATCACTGCTCACCAGTGCCTCACTCTTTTTTTGCACCAAATGAGAATTGAACCTGAATCTTCAAAGAATAACTCAAGTCCTCCTACCACTTGAGCTAGAGGTCATTGGCAACATCATAAGAAATTTAATTTGGTTTCTTAGCTTTTTCTTTTCACACTAAACCACGATATTTAAGAAAAAATGTATTTACTGGTAATTTTACCGTCCTGCCTACGGGCGGGTGGGTTACCGGGTTTTCCCCGGAATTGGTAGTGGACGACTCGGGTTACCCTCGGAGTACTCCGTTTGTCCAGTGGGTGCCCCGAGAGTGCTCGGGATTGATTTGTTGGCCGTTCAAAAAAAATTCTTATGATGTTGAAAAAATGAATAGTCGTTTTTTGTTAAAATTCCATTATGGTGTATTAATATCATATTAATTACCAAAAAAAAAAAAACTTAATATTCGAAATGCATTATATGTATCATAATTAAAGTTTAAGATGACATAACGATAATACAATTACATGGAAAAAAAATAACTAACAAATAAAAAATCACTTATTATATTTGAAGAAATTACTAGAACTTTTTTTTATTGAAATTCATTAATGGTGTATTAATATCAAATTGAATATAAAAAACAGTTAAAAATCACTTTTTTTTTTGAGAAAATTGCTAAATTCGTCCATGAGGTTTTACACAAATTGCTAGATCAGTCCAAAATCAAGATTTGCTACTAAAACAGTCCAAATTAAGATTTATTGCTAAAACAGTCCAACTGCTATATTTAACGGTGTTTGTTTTTTGGACTGTATTAGCAAAACAAATCTTGATTTTGGACTGTTTTAGCAGCAAATCTTGATTTTGGACTGATCTAGCAATCTGTGTAAAACCTCAGGGACGAATTTAGCAATTAACTCTTAAACTATTATACATCATCTTTTACAATTTAACCTTACAACTTTTTTATTTTCAACTTTGGTCCTCTATGCTTTTCATTTTTCGCAAAATTTCCGCTTTACGTTCCGTTCTAAATTTTGCGAGTTAACACGGCGCAACGTGCGTGTGTGGTTAAACATTTTTACGTTGTCTATTTTTTTCCGTTTGACGTCTTCATCGTAACGCGCGGGTCCTAGATCGACTTAGTTATTCTTTTATATGTTTTACGTTTCGATTTAATTTTCTTCGCATTAACACGCCGCAACTTTAGTATTGGTGGTTGTTGGAAGTAGTATGACATTGGTGTTCGCCCCTCCTCAACGCGGGGGTGCTTAATCCTAGTTTACTCTAAAAAGAAAGGAGTTTGAGACACTTGACATTTTCAACCCCTCATATTAGAGTGAAATTTCAAAACGAGCTTAACCATTTTATAGTTTTATTTTAAATAAGATTCTTTTAAGGACAATAAGCAATGCACATAATCAAACCTAACTTTAAAATTTAACTGGGTTAGGTCAAAAGGACACCGCATGTAATCATGTGCCAACGTAAAGGACATCCCTATAATTTTTAAAGTTAAAGGATATGGCCTGCAGAAACTTTGAAACATAAAAGATGAAAAGTGCAACTTAGAGCTCATCTAAAACACATATATATAGAAAGGTGTGTTGTTACACATGGGTGATATTTTTCCCTAATGAGGGGATCCAAAAGATGTTTTCAACTGATAAGAATGTCAAAATCTAATTGGTGTCATGTCATACTATAGGTGTTCATGCCACCCCCTGAAACATGGTGGGACCTTCGTCCAACTTGGTGCTCGTTTACAAAGGGTTGAGCATACTTGCAATTTTGTAATGTAGTTCTTATGCTTCTTTGTGTTATGACTTTTAGTACGGGTTTATATGCCTTTGAATGCCTCTTAAACACTGCATCATTCTAGTATAGCAAAGACAATGGAGATAGTGGCAAATTGACAATACACCAATGTGATCACTTGTATTTCTAATGATCTATACAATGTCAATACCTTTTACGTTGAACATGTTATACATTCGCGTATGGTAAATTGAAAGTGCCAACAAGTTGTTTTCATCTTATTGATTTAGCAACCAGTGGAAACAAAATAATGCAATATTAGTAGCCGCCACCTCTTTCTTTCGGTAAACATGTATTATATTCAAGTCATGGTATGCTAACAGAGTTGTGTTTTTTTGGTAACATCGGTCACTAAATTAATAAAGTCATAACAACTTATAGACATTATCACTTATAATAAAATGATAATGTATGAGTTATCACCTTGTTCACCATTTGAAGTGTGTTGAGATCTTTTGATTACTCCATTGCGATCACCTTATATCTCCACTTTGGATGCAAAGCTCTCAAGAATTTTACATAATTCTTGTTAAAATAGTAGTATTCAGAGCTTTAAGACCAGTGACAATAAAATTAAATCTAGCATAACCCTCATCTATCTTTTCATTTTCACTAATATTGAATTGCTCATATTGTTGTACAAGTAATTCAATCTTGTTGCCCATAACTTGAGGGTTACCTTGATGGGTTATAACAAGTATTCTCAAATATCATTTGTGATTTCACACATTATAGCTCTTTCATATTCATTTTTAGGCAGTTCACTATAGAATAGATTTAGCTCCAAAAGTTTTCGAAATCAATGTCTTAGGTTCACTTGTCCACGAAGATCTACGAAATGGGACTTCCAACTTAGTTTGATCGTCTTCTCTAGTCGGGACAAGAACTCCATTTTCGATGACTTCCAAATAGGGCCTTCTTTTTTACCCGAATCAGATCACCGATGTAATGCCTCACTTTTTGTAACTTTCTGTATTTAGAAAGTTTGTCGTATAATTCTATTTCTGGAAACTTGTTTCTCTTGTAATCGTATTTCATTTCGAATCATTGTAAACCCAAGGCTTTGATCATAATAAAATCGATTATTTTATGAGAATTATACATTTCTTATTCATGTTTGCTTATACATTTAATTCGTATATACACTTGATACATCATTCGTGATTCTCATAAACACATGTTAACTTACAAACAACTAACGTAATTACGTGATTTCATACGTTTATGCGTGCAAATACTTGGTTATTCGTTTACAATACTTAGAATTATATTTATATGCTTGATGTTACTTAAAAACACCATACCATAAAATATGCCAAATAAACAAACAATAGGGACCAGAATTGTCAAAACTTGAAAATGTGTTCGGTGAACATTACCCGCGACATGCGTACCCCTGCCCCACTCCTTGCGCGACCCGCGGCAGCGGTCGATCCGCCGCCAGCCTATTGCTGGTTGCGCATTGGCTGGTTTTTGGCTCTTAACTCCCACCCAACTTGCATTAGATTAATTCTAAACACTAACCCTAATTCCCCACTATATATACCACCATTCTAACTCTCATTTCCACTTTACAAACCTTCTAAACATTCTCAAATTCACTCTAAAATCCTCCAAATTCACTGAAGTTTGGCAGAAAGTTCTAAGTCTTTCAAAGTGAGTTCTAGGTCACTTCTTCATCTATTTTTTTTCTTGTTTCTTCTTCCATAACACTTGGATAACCTCTAGGAAGGTTTTCACAAGATTATCATGGTAATCTAAGGTGAAACCTCACCATATTTGAGATCCAAAGTGTGTTGTAATTTATGTTTTGATTAATGTTCTTGTAACATCATTTTCTTTGCTAAAACTTGGTGGAATCTTGAATCCACCAAGCTAACAACTTAACCTATAGTTGTGAGTTTGTGTTGAGATTGATTCTCACCAAGTTATGAGTTCAAAACTCTTTATTCTCAGTTTATACATATCATAATCCATGTGATGAAAACAAGCATGATTCATCATCTTCCATATGTTGAACTTGTGAAGTGTGAACCATGGGAGCTTTGGCTTTCCAATCTAGTTCCACTCCTTCACTTGTGAACTTGTGTATAAACACTCAAGTGGTTTCCTAGTATCAAAGTAACATAACCCCGCCTAGCCCCCAACACTTAGGATTACCTTTCCATGTCGTGTTGGCCCACCCGGGTTAAAGACTTAACTTGTGAATGTATTAGTTAGTTTATTTCTTGTTATTCATGACCCTCCAAATCATCATCGTGATGGTTTGTGTAGTGATGAATCATACAATGAGGTTAAGACCTCCATGCTTGACTTACATGATAATCTATGATATCTATGATGGACTTAGCTTAGGTTAATAGGGTGGGGTTTGGCTACAAAGTTCATTTTTCCTACTAAGTGTACAAAGTCATAAAACACCACAATTTCACTCATAAAACACACTTAAAACCCACAAATAACAGAGTGAAGATCACTAAAACACAATATCCAAACCTTAACAATCCATAAAAACTTCAAACACACCATCATAGAACTATGAATATAAAACACAACATGATAATCAACATAAAACACACTAATATTAGTCATTCGATAATCAAAGCCTTATCATCCAAAACATAACACAAAACCCACAAATATGGTGTTTTAGTAATCTCCATTTTATTATTTGAGTTTTGAGTGTGTTTTATGGCTAAAATTGTGGTGTTTTATGACTTTTTACACTTTGTAGGAAAAATGGACTTTGTAGCCAACTCCCACCCTAGGTTTATATATATATATATAAGAACGTGGCTGAATTTATGATGATAATTGGACCACGATTGTTCATCATAAACTTAGGCTACTTTATCTACAATCTAAGTCTCTCGTTAACGATTCTAATGGGCAAACTAGGACCCATGAAACCATATACAATATAGTGTCAAAAACGAGTACTTAGACTATATAATACTTTTATACGTATATACTTTTCATAGTTTAAATTCCAAATCCGAATCTTCCATCCTAATTCCATTACTTACACACCTTCGTTTCCCTCATGTAGGGTGACTTTGGTGTTACAATCCTCCAACTAACAAAACTCTTCACGGAATTACAAAGGAAGCTTTGCAAAACCGTGAGTACACTCGAATACCCCTTTTACATTTTACACATTTTTTGTGCAATATGTTTAGCTTATTAAAATCACAAACACATTATACTTTATGCAATGCACAAACAATCCAAATACATGCATACTTATTCATTATACTTTATTCATATCTTTGGGTGGTTCTTATGTGATAAACATGTCATTAACTTCGTACGAGCCTCCATTTAACACGTATATCGCTATAGGAGTAACGCACCACCCGTGAACGAGAGGTCATGTTAAAATTAATTCTTGCGGTAATCAGATGGTTGACTTGAATATTGCATGCCAATGATATGTTAATCTTGATAACTTAAGTTGCCATGTGGATTCGTTTAAACAATTTTATCTTATGCTATCTATTAAAACTTGTGTACTCGCCAATGCATTTTGTGTTGAACTATACTTTTAAACATGTTGCAGGTTGATGATGATGATGATGATTATGACGAAATCTACTAGGGGACGACCTAGAAACACACTTAGAAATGCTAGATTTCATTATCGTATTCGTTATTAAACTTTGTCGTATTTGTCTTTTCAATGTTGTAATTTGATTTCCATGTTGTACTTGACAATTTATGTTATGAAATGAAATTGGTTTTGTATTAATTATTGTCACAAGTAATGTTATGTGCGATGAGCAATCTGTTTCATCTCACTCTGATGTTTCCGCCATCGGTTGGGGTGTGACAACCGAACTCGACCCGATGAACTACTAGGCCTGATGAACCCGAACCCGATCTAATGTAAAACCCGAACCCAAATGCTCTTAATTGGATTGGTTTTCAGATGAAATTTATGGAAAACGGGTTAACCCGAACAACCCGATATAGTTTCAGTATACAAAAATCCCAAATTATCCTAAGAGATTTTATGGAGATCTTTCTAATAATCGTATGCTCATGGTCGTTTACTTCTAAAAATTTTATAAAGTTCTTTGGTTTTGTAAGTTGTGTTTCAACTACACACCTTTTGGTTTCTAAAATTCTCATTTACTTAGTTTATAAAATTCTTTGCTATGAACATATATGGTTTCTAACTTTCTATCTAAAACAAAGACTACCAAAGCCTTTTACAACCCAAAAAAACACAATTTGCCGCCCAAATAAAAACACTAGCCGATACATCAAATTTGCAACCTAAACAACAATTTTTGCTATCCCTTTTATCTCTTACTAAACCATTTACTAAACCCAAAACTCGATAAAACCCTACCCGATAAAACCCGAACCATTTAACCCGAACACTGAAGAACCCGAATCTAGAATGGCTTGGTTATCAGTTATCTAGATTACCTTGATAATTTGTTGAGCTTGTTCATTCTTGCACCTTGTTGATCTTGATCAATACTTGACTAATTCACTACTAATCTATGTTGTTATACTTCATCACCATTTTTGAGATATACGTTAAGCGTTTAGATATATGTATGTGGTATATATTAACTAACAACTTATTAACACAAATTCCTAATTTCAATCATATTAAAACTAGGGATCATTTTGTTTCATAAATGTTATCATTACCACTTAACACATTGTTTCCCCAACACAATGTATCAGAGGATCGACCCGCTCTGATACCACTTGTTAGGGAGTTATATTTCGAGAACTCGTGAGGCGCACCTGGTTGCTTGGGAGCAACCAATCCATTCCGCGAATATGGGTCACTGTTTTCATCTTGTTTTGGACTCATCAGGAGAGCGACAACAACTCTCGACCAGTGGTGTGTAGTTTTCATATCCTACAAAAATTGTATTACAATTACGTTTTGTTGTTCTCATATCATGCAATAGTGTATTATAAAGTAATCAACGAAATAATATATAAAATCAACGAAAATAATCGTTAAGATATATCATCTTCATTGAACTTCAGTTGTTGTAATCATCATCATAAAAATATATTACACGAGTACCAAATAGGCTAAATTGGTACATGTATATCGATTCGATAAACCATAATACCACAATACGAAAATAAGGCATAATATCAAATTCGGTACCAATACCATTTTTACCGAGAAAAAACTAGTACTGATACCGCAAGTACCAAATACTTAAACCCTTAAAACTTGACATGTACCAAATTAACAAAATCAATAGGGGTATCGGTAGCAGTACGATATAGGATCCAAAAAAAATCTAACCATATTTAGCATTTACTAACAACATATGTGATTTTGAAGGAACATATAGGTAGGATTGGACTTTTGGACATTGGCTAGATAAAGACAAATAGAATCGGTGTGAGATGGGAGTTCAGCATGGTTGTGCAAATCACGTGAGTGTATAGACATGCGCCAGGATAGTACTAGGCACACTACACGTGTTAAGAAATGTTTTCATGATCGGACCGGATGTCGAATTGACCTCCTTATCGGTCCACTAGTCGGGGTGGTTGGACCGATCGAACCAGATGCAAGAACCAAGTGATACCATAAGTATTTTAAAAATAAATAGGATAAAATTAAAAATATTAATCAAAATCCGGTTCGGTCTCCAAAAAAATCCAGTTTGACCGGCTAGAATTAAAACGAGTCTGATAGGGTGAACCGAACCGACCCGATTCCCGGTCTAACCGGCGGTTTGATTTTCAAAACACTAGTTTTAATTTGGTTGGTAGAGTTTCTTTTCGTCACTGAAACCATTTAACAAAGTTTAAAATGTGTTTAGTTGTCTACTCGTTCACAAGATACCAATATTTAAATTTCTAGCCGTTAAGAAAATTTGAAAATGTGAAAAAGCAATAAGTTTCTATTTAAAATCTATATAAACTTTCAAATCAAATATTTGATTTTCTGAAACAAGTGAGCAAATTCAAACCTTATCCACAAATCATATAAAAGTAAATAAAGTAAAATTTAAAAAATTAATCAAAATCCGGTTCAATCCTCAAAAAAATCATGTTTGGCTGCACGGTTTTTAATTCCAGCCGGCTCGACCTTTACGAGTCTGATAGGGTGAACCGAACCAGCCAGACCTCTAATTCCCGGTCCGACTAGCCACTCCGATCTAATTTTCAAAACACTACTGTTAATTTGGTTGGTGGGGTTTCTTTTTATCACAGACACCATTTAACAAAGTTTAAGATGTGTTTAGTAGTCTACTTGTCTATAAGATTCTAATATTTAAATTTCTAGCAGTTAAGAAAAACTGAAAATGTGAAAAAGCAATAGGTTTTCTATTTAAAATCTGATTTTCTGAAACAAATGAGCAACTTCAAAACCTAATCTACAAATCATATAAAAATAAATAGAGTAAAATTAAAAAAAATCGACATCCGGTTCAATCCTCAAAAAATCATGTTCGACCGCACGGTTATTCAGTCCAGCCGGCTCGACCTTAAAACGAGTCTGATAGGGTGAACCAAACCAGCCAGACCTCTGATTCCCGGTCCAACCAGTCAGTCCGGTCTAATTTTCAAAACACTATTGTTAATTTGGACGGGAGGTTTCTTTTTATCACAGACACCATTTAACAAAGTTTAAGATGTGTTTAGTAGTCTACTTGTCTGTAAGATTCTAATATTTAAATTTCTAGCTGTTAAGAAAAAATGAAAATGTGAAAAAGCAATAAGTTTTCTATTTAAAATTTATATAAACTTTCAAATCAAATATTTCATGTTCTGAAACAAATGAGCAACTTCAAAACCTTATCTACAAATCATATAAAAATAAATAGGGTAAAATAAGAAAAAAAAAAAAAACAAAATCTGGTTCAATCCACAAAAGTATCCAATCCGACCGCCCAGTTTTTCGGTCCGACCAGCTCGACTTAAAATGAGTCAGATAGGGTGAACCGAACCAACCAGCCCGGTCTAATTTTCAAAACACTACTGTTAATTTGGTTGGTGGGGTTTCTTTTTTATCACAGACACCATTTAACAAAGTTTAAGATGTGTTTAGTTGTCTACTTGTTCACAAGATTCTAATATTTAAATTCTAGCCGTTAAGAAAAATTAACAATGTGAAAAAGCAATAAGTTTCTATTTAAAATGTATATAAACTTTCAAATCAAATATTTGATGTTCTGAAACAAATGAGCAACTTCAAAACCTTATCCACAAATCATATAAAAATAAATAGAGTAAACTTAAAAAAAATTAATCAAAATCCATTTCAATCCTCAAAAAAATCATGTTCGACTGCACGGTTTTTCATCTAGCCAGCTCGACCTTAAAACGAGTCTGATATGGTGAACCGAACCAGCCAGACCTCTGATTCCCGGTCCGACTAGCCAGTCCGGTCTAATTTTCAAAACACTACTGTTAATTTGGTTGGTGGGGTTTCTTTTTATCACCCAGACACCATTTAACAAAGATTAAGATGTATTTACTAGTCTACTTGTCTATAAGATTCTAATATTTAAATTTCTAGCTCTTAAGAAAAATTGAAAATGTGAAAAAGCAATAAGTTTTCTATTTAAAATTTATATAAACTTTCTAATCAAATATTTGATGTTCTGAAACAAATGAGCAACTTCAAAACCTTATCTACAAGTCATATAAAAATAAATAGGGTAAAATAAAAAAAAAATAAAAAAATAACCAAAATCCGGTTCAATCTGCAAAAGTATCCAGTTAAACCACCCAGTTTTTCGGTCCGACTAGCTCGACTTAAAATGAGTCAGATAGGGTGAACCGAACCAGCCAGTCTGGCCTGGTTTTCAAAACACTGGTGTTAATTTGGCTGGTGAGGTTTCTTTTCATCACAGACATTGTTTAAAAAAGTTTAAGATGTGCTTAGTTGTCTACTTGTCCATAAGATTCTAATATTCATTTTAGTTGTTATTAAAATTTGAAAACGTGAAAAAGCAATAAGTTTTCTATTTAAAATCTATATAAACTTTCAAATCATCAACTGTTATTAAAAATTGAAAATGTGAAAAAGTAATAAGTTTTCTACTTAAAATCTATATAAACTTTCAAATCATCAACAATTTGATCTTAAACAAATGAAATAGAACGACCAAAGTGTCCAAATCAAGTAAATCACGTAGACCCAATTGATCAAGTTGGTGTAAAAAAGAAACCCTAACTTGGAACTCCTTCTTCAGAGCAGCTGCAGAACCAATGATAGATTCGAACATGGGGTGGATGCGATTGGAATAAAGGTTTTGTTTGGATTATCCAATTAGCATTAAATGATGAGAACTAAAAGAAATCAAATAAACAAAAAAGAGCATACCGTAATCTCAAGCCCAATCGGTGATGTTGATGATATTCCGTATCCGGCTAAGTGCATCGAAGAGTTCTCTGTGCAATTCTTTAGAATCTTTCTTCATCCCTGCCACTGATCCGACTATTGACATCTTCACGGCATTACTCTTCTTATATCTCTTTCTTTCTTTCTTTCTATCTCCCTTTCTTCTCTTTGTTTTTAATGAACAAATATGATGCCACGAAGTGTTTAGAGGCAACACGTGGAAAACCATAGATCAAGCAGCACACATTAGGTTCCCACTGTAGATCACAAACATACAACTCTGATTTCAATATTTACTATTCCTTACATTTGTTGTTCAATATACAGATAATTTTACGTAGGGTTGCAAACAAACTAAACGTTCAACAAAAAATTCATGAACTGTACAACGTGAAGTTCGTTTGTGCAAGTTTGTTTAATAAGTGAATAAGCATGAACAAAAAAAATTCTTTCATATATATAAATGAATGAACATGAATAGAGGTCGCGTCCATTCATTTATGTTCGTGAACTGTAAGTGCAATATCCGGTGACTGAAGATTATTAATGCCACACAGAACTAATAGGAACTGTTAAGGGTAAGTCTGTAAGTGCAGTTCCTACTGAGTAACTGTGGCTTTATCAATTTTGGTCGAAGAAGTCAAACCAAGTCCAAGGCAAAAGTTAAAGACAAAAGTGTGCTGCCCAATTACTTTGTATAACTTGGAATAAGTGTGTGTTATGTATGTATGTGTTCCGTATTATAGAGTTGATAGTTCAAAACTTAGTGAAAGTTCCGAATTACTTATGTTATCCTAGATATATATATATATATAGACGGGTTCAGGAGAGAACGGTGAAAAGTGTGAGAACGGATCCTGGCCCAACACGTGGCAGGGGGCCCTAATTGTTATGCGGGGGTACGATTGTCCTTTTATACGTTCACTCCTTATTCGCGTTATAATTCTCTTTCAAATTAAAACTCCAAAGATTTATTGTTAGCTGTTACCTACTTTGCAAGCTTTCTCATATCTATGGCGTTTAACATGGATTCTGTTCGACAAAGTAAAATTCGTTGGCGTTTTCTATTTTTGTTCCAGCAAATCATGCAACAAATATGGCGTTTTGTTCTTTTATCATTGTTCTATGGCTTTTTTTTGTATTATTATTTTTATAATGTGTTGTATGATTTTCAATAGCGTTATTTCAATTATGCAATTTAATCGCGTTTTAATTTATATTTAAACAATTATTAATAACTGCAATTGGAGTTTTCAATATTAATTTTAATTGTCGTTTACGTTCTAGTGTATTTCTTATGTTTTTACGATCATTGGCGTTTTTCATCTATTTGATTAATTTCAAATTTTATTTAGTAGTATTTGTGAACATCAGTTATTACTATTTTGTTAATTTGTGTAAACATTAGTTTTGTTAATTTTTGGCGTTTTCATTATGATGTTATATTTTGTTAATTATTTATGTTGTTAAGTGTTTTTAATTATTCATCTCTGCTTTTTATCATGTCGTTTTAAATTATGTGTTTATTATGTCTTGTTTATTATTCAATTAATGGCATTTTAATGTATAATGTTATTACGAGACATCACTGTGTTTTTCTGATTTTTCTGTTCCTCACTGTGTTTTCTCAGACGAAGTCTCTTCCTCGAGTCAAAGGCTTTGCCCCAAAACTGGATTACCATTTATCATTCCTAACGTCAGTGAAGAATTAAAACCCAGAATGGACATGGTATTTTCAAGCCTTGATGATTGTTATTCAATGTTGTGATAACTGTCAAAATTCCAGGTATCCGTACAACTATTAAACCATGATTAGTGCTTAATAACTGTGCTGAATTACAATTAATGACTTGAATTGCTTTCTGATTATTGCTATGATACATACATGTGCATCACATATTGCTTAATGACATATCATCTTAGCATGCAAACTTTGTTGATTCAATTGATGCACGAAACACAGTTAGCACAATTATCAGACAAATCAGAAAAATGCTAACGGAGTTCAGTACATAGACAGACAAGGTGTTGAGACACAGAATGAGCCAGAAACCAAGTATTACACTAGTATAGTGTGTAGGAAAGTAAGGATCACAAAACTGCCTTCCTAGAGATAGTTTACGTGCCGGAAAGTGCCTAAAGCTCACATAAACTGCAGAATTCTGCAGAAAATCAGCAAATTCAGCATTTGAACACTCTAATATCATGCAGAAATGTTGTTAAATGGTCCTGAATGCTTTCCTAAGTGTCGGAAATCAAAACTATCACAAAAGGTAACATAAAGCACACTAAACTTCATAGTTTAGCACCTTAACTGTCACACCCCAACCGATGGCGGAAACATCGGGGTGCGAGCACTAAGCGTTCAGATTGCTCATGAGAATTTCATAACACTATTGTTTCAATAAAGATTAGTTAATTTCATGCGAATGTCTAACAAACGTCATCACAAGTATCACATTACTAACCAAATCATAACTTGTTCAAATTGTTCAAAAGACTAATATTATCTAGGCGACGTTTCTAAGCATCTCCTAGCTGAATTCCATGCATTCCACGCATCCTATCAGCTTGCAACATGTATTAAAATATCAATACAAAAGTATTGGTGAGTATACAAGTTTGATATTAGAATAATAGATTAAAACAACTCATATCCACAGTGTAAACAATAAATAGTTTCAGCTGTGCTAGTGTCGCAGTCCACGCAGTGATAGCCCAAGTGTCCCGATGCTTTAGTGGTTACCCAAGACTCAAGGTAAACTAGAATCCTCCTAACAATACCCCCGGAAAATAATGGGAGAGGTGTGACAACTGTGTTCTGTAAGCATCGTATAATGTAAAACAATGTTGATTATCAATAAAACAATGTGCTTTGGTGTTATTATATGTGTTATTGTGTTTGATGACTTTACAATTTGATTCGATTCCGATTTCAAGCTTTAAATCACTTTCTGGAAGGTTATACGCAAACTGGTGCATAAACGCAATCAGTTTAACGCGACATACACTCCGGAACTGTGACGTAAGCCAAACATACCCTAAATATCCTTTACATAACTTAGAAATAAGTTTCGAAGGATTCGGTATGGCAAAAACATGTTTATTTGAACTAAAGAACTAATTGCGACAAAACTGCGAAACGAATGTTAGTGACCGCCCGGATAATACCTGAATCCCAAAAATATTCTGTTATGATTAAAATTTTATTTTTAATCAGGTTCGTGTTGAAAAATAAATTAAAACGCTTAAAAACGTTATTTTTTCAAGTTTAAGCGCGTACCGCGTGTTTCAGCGCAACACAGTACTTATACTACGAAACGCGGACAACGCAGCCAGTCCTGGCAACTGAAATTTATTTCAGTAATATTTTGGCAAGTTTATTTTTGTAGAATAATAAAAATAATTTAGAACGCCATAAACCGGGATTTAAACGCTAGATAAAATAACCGGTACCCAGTTAAACACCTACTTTTATCTAATATACCATCAAAATTACACTCTACCCCCTCCCCCCATACATATTCACGGTTACAATATATGGGTGACCCCACCATATATTTTCAAGATCTTGCAAAATCCTTCATGACATTTCTTAGATTTATTTTGATTTCCTTTTAGATCTTCCATATCTCTTTATATATATCTTCATATCTTCTTAGATCTTTCATAAGATCACAATCCAAGATCACACTCCACTCCTTCTCTCCTCCCTCCCATGACCGTCCCCATCTCTCTCTCTCCTCCATCTTCATCTTCTTCAAACCTTCAAGCTTTGTTCTTCAAAGTTCAACACCATTTCTAGTAAACTTCAAGTTAGTGTGAAGATCTAAAGGTGTTCCCAAGGTGTTGTCAAGTGATTACAAGCTTCCTATCATCAAAATCTCATCCTACAACCTACTTGAATCTTGAACGTATAACATTTATTTTTAAATCATACTTTAGATTCTTGGTTGTTCTTGATGATTTGAAGTTTCTCTTGAATCTTGGGATTTTCACTGAACTTGAAATCTAAAATAAAAAGGGTCTTGAAACAAATAAAAATGGTGGTGATATATATGTATGTATAACCGTACATATATATGTGTGTGTATGAGTCTTGAAGTTCGATTTCTTGTTAAATGCTTGTCTATGTTGTTACATGTTCTTGAATAATAGTGTAAATGCAAGTATTTGGTGATTTATGTATGATATGTTAAATGTAAAGTACATCAGAAAATAAACATGAATATATCTCATATTTGATGCATCTAAACCCATATAAAATGTTGATGTTATGATAGTATGCTTTAGACCCTTGTACATGTGAATATATGTTGATTTAGAGCTCAAGAAGTGATAAAAAATGGTTGTATGACAAAAATGTTTTAGATCAGGTTACAAACACTAAAACTAACATTATTTGGTATATTATAAGGACATAAAACTTTGACATAGGTTTGATAGCTTTGCATGTTGTACATATAGCTTAAAAGTGGTAAATTATGTGAAATTTGCATGATTTATGTGCTTTGTTTAAGACCTGCACTATCATGAGTATAACCATTAGTTTATTCAGTAAATAACATGGGTTGTGTTAAAATTTCAAGTCATTTCGATTTGGGATGGTTCGGGTAACGTTTGATGCAAAACTATGCGGTAAAACGGTCAAAAATCGCCTTTTCGGAGGATTTTTATTAAACTGTTTTAGATCAGTAACCAAACTGATATTTTTGCTATAAAAATAAGTAATTTAACTTATTAAGTTTATTTGGTGTTTGGTTAGTCATACGTGACTTCCGACGCCCAAAAATGTAACCGAATCGCTAAAATAAGTGCTTTTCGACATAACTAGAATGGGTTATTCATGGGTTATTTTATGTGTTACAATGTGCTATGTGTTTTACAATATGTGAATGATCAGGTGTTAGTGTTGACAAGATTATGTGTGTTACGTGTGAGTACATATATACAAATACACCAAGATAATAAAAAATAATAACTTTTCGAGAAATCTCAAGGTTATGTGAAAATTCTAAGTATCGGAGAAACTTCGGTATTTTTTTGTGTTTTTGATTATTAAATCATTCTTATTTAATTTAGGACGAATAAATTGAGGGATTGTGTTAACATATAAAAACGCACCGAAAGGTGAGTACATAGATCCCCTCTTTTACTATTTTCAATTGTTTTGGGGTGATTCATATGTATCAAAATGATTTCGATATTTTAACGATGATTTCAAAAACGATTACGATGGTTTATACTAAACTAATGACGATTTCGATAATGTGAACGAACTTGTTGGTTGTAGTTACATAACGAATGACATTCATTAATTTTGGCCGAACCGACCAGTATTAGGTTATGGTACCATAGGATCCGACAAATCCCGTTATCAGACCGGACCCATGGTTATGTGTGGGTTAGGTGGGTAACGACCGAATCTGTGATTGTTAATTTACCCTTTGGTGGTTTATTAATGCGAGAAGTGATAGGCGAGATAGTCGAGTCACGAAGGTTTGGATGTTATTAGCGAGACAATCAAAAGTAGTTTCACGATCTAAAACGTGAATGATTTAAACGACTAAAGCGATTTTTAACGAATTACACGATTTGGGTAAACAATTGGTTTTCGGTTAGTGTTTAGATAACGGGACGGGTGTAATGTGATGAAAGCATGGTGGATACGCCGCTGGTACTTCCTATATATATATATATATTTTCATCATATTACATATCGTGGCGTTATTTAGTTCACTTGGGTAAACAATTTGAAACGATGTCACACAAACGAGGTTTTCGAAACGATATAAACTATACGAGTTTTATTAACGAGATTTTATTAAATAAATGTTTTGGGTTAAGAATCATGGCTACGAGATTTTATACACTATAACCAACTTGATTTGAGTTGGTTAGTTATGCCGCAATACAATACTTTTCAAAACAAGGTTTTTAATTAAGTATTGCAACATGTAAACTAGCCATGAATCCGACACTCTCAAAACCCTATGTACTCGCCAGCATTTCTTTGCTGACTTTGTTTTTCACATATGTTTCAGGTGTTGTTGAACGATGTTGATTGCTAGGATGCATGCTCACATAGGACTTGACGAGGCCTTAGTGACTTAATAACAATGATAGACTATGTTTAACTTGCTTGTTTAACTTTAAGACAATGTTTAATATTAAATAAAACGAGACTCTTTTGTATCCATGGTTTCGAAACAATGATTCTGTTACAGCACTCCTCGACGTTTCCGCCACGATTTGTTGTTTTACGTGGTCGGGGTGTGACAGAAAAGTTGGTATCAGAGCTCATGGTTATAGGGAATTAGGTTATTAGTAATGCTTTGACCTAGTCTATAACCTTCCAAGGACCCTAACACAAGATTCTTGTGTTTAGATCTTAAAACAAGACCGTCACTTATCCTTAGGTGACAACCACAACAAGAACACAAAATCCGAATCTGCTTCGAAAATTAATCATCCGTTCTAGGATGGTTGATTACTAGGTTTTGAACCCTTCCAGCTTGACTCATATTTGGCTTAGTGCCTTCTGAGTTTTCAAAATCTCGTCAAAGTTTGGGTCTAAATAATGTAAACACGTGCAAACTGGAAGAGTGAATGCCTGTACCCTGAGTTTTCTGTCTAAGGCTAAAGTGTTCGTACAAATCCGCAGTATCGGACCAGTCACTCTTACCTGGGAACTCTTGTGGTGAGTGTTCACTTATAGGCGAGCATGTCTTCGGTGATACATTAATATGACACGTTTACTTTGATTAACCACCGTCACATTTGTTTGCCTTAAGTAACAAACAAATGATCGCAATTTCTATGCGTTGTTGTTCTGTTTTAATTATCCGATAACATTTCACTTGTTTTCTCCTATGTCTTTCATTTCCTCTAGAATGTCTCTTCATCGCAATGACATTCAAATGTCCGAGCAAACTGCCAAATTTGCCCAGCGAATAGGCGAAGTAATCCTGAAGACTGTGGATTTAGGTATCGCCATGTCTCGTCTCAATAATGAAGCCACCCAAGAAGCATCGAAAGAAGCAGAAGCCGAGCCATCGAAAAAGTCAAAGAAGCGTAAAGCTCCAAAGGATCCCGTAGCCGTTACACCAAATCAAGCAAAAACTAGCCAGGTGGCAACACCACCAGTTAAGAAGCCGTACTTAGGAACTGCTCCTCTGTGCAATCAGTGTAACCTCTACCACTATGCCAGTGTCAAATGTCGGAAATGTTTCAACTGTGGGCTCATTGGTCATTTGGCACGAGACTGTCGTTCAGTCACTGTGTTAAACCAAGCTTTTCAGAACCCCGTTCAATTTCAAGCAGATCCAGCACTGGCTCATTTTCCTCCTGGTATTTGCTACACCTATGGCGAGATGGGTTATGTCAAGGACAGATACCCAAAGATTTTCAATGCAAATCCAACCCATGGATGAGCATTTGGCCGATTAGAAGAACCTGCTGCTTTGAATAGTCCGAATCTTATGTTTATGTTTCTAATGTTTTCCTTTGAACTCGGAAACAATCGATTTTGTTTATAAATAAATCTTTATTTTGCAATTCTGAGGTACAAATATAGTTGTATGTGTGTATGGCATACCCCTACGATACCTACACCAAAGAACCGTATTTGTAGTTCTCTCGTTCATACGATCGCTCATGATTCCCTCGAAAATTCTAAGTGCTCGTTTCATTCTAAGAAACGAAGTGGCAATTTGAGTAATCATCTTTTTCCTTTTGACCTCACACCGATGCAACTTGGGAGTTTTGACATTATCATAAGGATGGATTGGTTAACCAAACAACATGCTGAGGTGGTTTGTTGCGATAAGATTGTTCATATCCCTCTTCCGTCTGGCGATGTTCTGGAAGTTCGTGGCGAGAAGCCATCTGATGGTTTGAATCTTATGTCATGTACAAAGGCCCAAAGTTATTTGCGAAAAGGATATGTTGCTTTCCTGGCACATGTCACCGAGGAGAAAGGCAAGAGCAAGAGTATTTAGGATATTCCGATTGTTCGGGATTATCCAGAGGTGTTTCTCGATGAACTTCCTGGTTTGCCTCCCGTTCATCAAAGTCGAGTTTCATATTGATCTTGTACCCAATGCCAACTCGATTGCGAAAGCACCTTATCGTCTTGCACCGTTGGAGATGCAAGAGTTATCGAAACAACTTCAAGAGTTGTCTGATAAAGGATTCATCCGTCCGAGCTTTTCGCCTTGGGGAGCTCCTGTCCTCTTTGTGAAAAAGAAAGATGGATCTTTTCGAATGTGTATCGATTATCGCGAGCTTAGAAAGCTTACCATCAAGAATCGATATCCCCTACCAAGAATTAATGATCTCTTCGACCAGCTGCAAAGTGCTGCATGCTTTTCCAAGATTGACCTGCGACCTGGGTATCATCAACTTTGTGTACTCGAAGAAGATATTCCCAAAAACTGCATTCCGTACAAGATATGGGCATTACGAGTTCACTGTCATGCCTTTGGGTTTGACGAATGCCCCAGCTATCTTCATGGACTTAATGAATAGGGTCTGTAAGCCTTATTTAGACAAGTTCATCATTGTGTTCATCGACGATATTCTCATTTATTCAAAGTCTCGAGCCGATCACGAGCAATACCTTCGTTTGAAATTGGAACTCCTAAAGAAGGAACAAACTTTTCGCTAAATTCTCCAAGTGTGAATTTTGGCTTAAAGAAGTTCAGTTTTTGGGTCATGTAGTCAACAAGCAGGGTATTCATGTGGATCCATCCAAATTGCTGCAATTAAGGATGGGAATACACCAACGAGACCTACAAAAATTCGTTCTTTTCTTGGTCTCTCTGGTTATTATCGTCGTTTTATTTCAAACTTCTCGAAGATCGTAGTGCCACTCACTGCTTTGACTCGGAAGAATAAGCCTTTGGAGTGGGGATCTAAGCAAGAAGAAGCGTTCCAAACGTTTAAACGGAAGCTATGTGATGCTCCTGTTTTGTCCTTGCCCAATGGAAACGATGATTTCGTTATCTTTTGCGACGCGTCGAATCTAGGCTTTAGTTGTGTTCTTATGCAATGAGGTAAAGTCATAGCATATGCGTCAAGACAATTGAAAGTTCACGAGAAGAACTACACAACTCATGATCTTGAGTTAGGTGCTGTGTTAATTGCTCTCAAAATCTGGAGACACTACCTCTATGGAATGAAGTGTGTGGTTTTCACAAGACCACAAAAGTCTCCAGCACATTCTTAATCAGAAGGAGCTGAACATGAGGCAGCGACAATGGGTTGAGCTCTTGAACGATTACGATTTCGAGAATCGCTACCTTCCTGGTAAGGCGAATGTCGTAGCCGATGCGCTTGGTCGAAAGGAGCGAGTCAAGCTTCATTCTGTTCAAACTCTATCAGATATTCAATCTCGTGTCCTTCAAGAACAACGATTTTGTGTAAACGAAGGCTTATTGAAATATGAGCTACCACTTCAACACGAGCTTAAACTCGAAACGAAAGGGCGATGGGTTGCTCTATTTCAAGAATCCTTGTGGATGATTATCGCCCAAATTGGAGCCCTGATTGGATTCCTTGTACACCTTAATATGTACATTACAACTCAATAAGGACAAACCGAATTCCTATTAAGATCTTCCTATCTTCATAGTTAGATTCTTGAAAATATTTAAAGTACCAAATGAAATCCACGGATTGGATTCCAGGTATGCTTTAAATAACCGTGTCCAAAGATAACAAATTAAAGGTCAAGTTAAACGAATTAATGCGATTATGTGTTTATGTGTTCTCTTTTATTATGTGATCCGATTTTCGTTATCCAAATCCTCATAGAATCTTCCATATCCTCATATGAGGGATTCATAATAGGATATTCAAAAGGTACTACCTTAAATCCTTAATGGGCTTCTACGTGGTAGTTAAGACCCTTGGGTTATATAGTACCATTCCATGATTCGAAAAGAGACCCTTGAGTGGTCTAGTTAAAGATTGATTCAAAATCTGGTTAAGAGTGGCATGTGACGATACAGCTGAAAGGACCCTATGGTGGTCCAGTCACACTCATCACAGGTTCATTCATTTGGTTTTCCCCTACACATTATTAAATGCACCGTGTGGACTATGCAAGGAATTACGTAATTATGGACGCGTACATAATTATAAAAATTCAGTGCACGGAAACCACAGTAAGGTTTATCATGTGTAAGAACCAATAGTGAAAACAATAACGAAACGTGAACAATGTAATGGAGGTACGGTGG
Organism: Helianthus tuberosus; assembly: GCA_030545235.1. NCBI lineage: Eukaryota > Viridiplantae > Streptophyta > Magnoliopsida > Asterales > Asteraceae > Helianthus > Helianthus tuberosus. The sequence goes on from CM060430.1 coordinate 67,362,776, forward strand.
ACGCACCAATGACGCTTCATATACTTGTATATAAGTGTCCCTCTTACATTGCAAGCATAATGTTATTTAAAGTTACTAGAAGTTCGGAACTCTAACCAGTGTTGTTTTATCTTTTCGACTTCATGTTTCAAGCTTTCACAAGTTTCCTCTAAATGAAATTTCGGGACGAAATTTCCTAAAGTAGGGGAGACTGTGACAACTGTGTTCTGTAAGCATCGTATAATGTAAAACAATGTTGATTATCAATAAAACAATGTTCTTTGGTGTTATTATATGTGTTATTGTGTTTGATGACTTTACAATTTAATTCGATTCCGATTTCAAGCTTTAAATCACTTTCTGGAAGGTTATACGCAAACTGGTGCATAAACGCAATCAGTTTAACGCGACGTACACTCCGGAACTGTGATGTAAGCCAAACATACCCTAAATATCCTTTACATAACTTAGAAATAAGTTTCGAAGGATTCGGTATGGCAAAAACATGTTTATTTGAACTAAAGAACTAATTGCGACAAAACTGCGAAACGAACGTTAGTGACCGCCCGGATAATACCTGAATCCCAAAAATATTCTGTTATGATTAAAATTTTATTTTTAATCAGGTTCGTGTTAAAAATAAATTAAAACGCTTAAAAACGTTATTTTTTTCAAGTTTAAGCGCGTACCGCGTGTTTCAGCGCAACACAGTACTTATACTGCGAAACGCGGACAACGCAGCCAGTCCTGGCAACTGAAATTTATTTCAGTAATATTTTGGCAAGTTTATTTTTGTAGAATAATAAAAATAATTTAGAACGCCATAAACCGGGATTTAAACGCTAGATAAAATAACCGGTACCCAGTTAAACACCTACTTTTATCTAATATACCATCAAAATTACACTCTACCCCCTCCCCCCATACATATTCACGGTTACAATATATGGGTGACCCCACCATATATTTTCAAGATCTTGCAAAATCCTTCATGACATTTCTTAGATTTATTTTGATTTCCTTTTAGATCTTCCATATCTCTTTATATATATCTTCATATCTTCTTAGATCTTTCATAAGATCACAATCCAAGATCACACTCCACTCCTTCTCTCCTCCCTCCCATGACCGTCCCCATCTCTCTCTCTCCTCCATCTTCATCTTCTTCAAACCTTCAAGCTTTGTTCTTCAAAGTTCAACACCATTTCTAGTAAACTTCAAGTTAGTGTGAAGATCTAAAGGTGTTCCCAAGGTGTTGTCAAGTGATTACAAGCTTCCTATCATCAAAATCTCATCCTACAACCTACTTGAATCTTGAACGTATAACATTTATTTTTAAATCATACTTTAGATTCTTGGTTGTTCTTGATGATTTGAAGTTTCTCTTGAATCTTGGGATTTTCACTGAACTTGAAATCTAAAATAAAAAGGGTCTTGAAACAAATAAAAATGGTGGTGATATATATGTATGTATAACCGTACATATATATGTGTGTGTATGAGTCTTGAAGTTCGATTTCTTGTTAAATGCTTGTCTATGTTGTTACATGTTCTTGAATAATAGTGTAAATGCAAGTATTTGGTGATTTATGTATGATATGTTAAATGTAAAGTACATCAGAAAATAAACATGAATATATCTCATATTTGATGCATCTAAACCCATATAAAATGTTGATGTTATGATAGTATGCTTTAGACCCTTGTACATGTGAATATATGTTGATTTAGAGCTCAAGAAGTGATAAAAAATGGTTGTATGACAAAAATGTTTTAGATCAGGTTACAAACACTAAAAATAACATTATTTGGTATATTATAAGGACATAAAACTTTGACATAGGTTTGATAGCTTTGCATGTTGTACATATAGCTTAAAAGTGGTAAATTATGTGAAATTTGCATGATTTATGTGCTTTGTTTAAGACCTGCACTATCATGAGTATAACCATTAGTTTATTCAGTAAATAACATGGGTTGTGTTAAAATTTCAAGTCATTTCGATTTGGGATGGTTCGGGTAACGTTTGATGCAAAACTATGCGGTAAAACGGTCAAAAATCGCCTTTTCGGAGGATTTTTATTAAACTGTTTTAGATCAGTAACCAAACTGATATTTTTGCTATAAAAATAAGTAATTTAACTTATTAAGTTTATTTGGTGTTTGGTTAGTCATACGTGACTTCCGACGCCCAAAAATGTAACCGAATCGCTAAAATAAGTGCTTTTCGACATAACTAGAATGGGTTATTCATGGGTTATTTTATGTGTTACAATGTGCTATGTGTTTTACAATATGTGAATGATCAGGTGTTAGTGTTGACAAGATTATGTGTGTTACGTGTGAGTACATATATACAAATACACCAAGATAATAAAAAATAATAACTTTTCGAGAAATCTCAAGGTTATGTGAAAATTCTAAGTATCGGAGAAACTTCGGTATTTTTTTGTGTTTTTGATTATTAAATCATTCTTATTTAATTTAGGACGAATAAATTGAGGGATTGTGTTAACATATAAAAACGCACCGAAAGGTGAGTAGATAGATCCCCTCTTTTACTATTTTCAATTGTTTTGGGGTGATTCATATGTATCAAAATGATTTCGATATTTTAACGATGATTTCAAAAACGATTACGATGGTTTATACTAAACTAATGACGATTTCGATAATGTGAACGAACTTGTTGGTTGTAGTTACATAACGAATGACATTCATTAATTTTGGCCGAACCGACCAGTATTAGGTTATGGTACCATAGGATCCGACAAATCCCGTTATCAGACCGGACCCATGGTTATGTGTGGGTTAGGTGGGTAACGACCGAATCTGTGATTGTTAATTTACCCTTTGGTGGTTTATTAATGCGAGAAGTGATAGGCGAGATAGTCGAGTCACGAAGGTTTGGATGTTATTAGCGAGACAATCAAAAGTAGTTTCACGATCTAAAACGTGAATGATTTAAACGACTAAAGCGATTTTTAACGAATTACACGATTTGGGTAAACAATTGGTTTTCGGTTAGTGTTTAGATAACGGGACGGGTGTAATGTGATGAAAGCATGGTGGATACGCCGCTGGTACTTCCTATATATATATATATATTTTCATCATATTACATATCGTGGCGTTATTTAGTTCACTTGGGTAAACAATTTGAAACGATGTCACACAAACGAGGTTTTCGAAACGATATAAACTATACGAGTTTTATTAACGAGATTTTATTAAATAAATGTTTTGGGTTAAGAATCATGGCTACGAGATTTTATACACTATAACCAACTTGATTTGAGTTGGTTAGTTATGCCGCAATACAATACTTTTCAAAACAAGGTTTTTAATTAAGTATTGCAACATGTAAACTAGCCATGAATCCGACACTCTCAAAACCCTATGTACTCGCCAGCATTTCTTTGCTGACTTTGTTTTTCACATATGTTTCAGGTGTTGTTGAACGATGTTGATTGCTAGGATGCATGCTCACATAGGACTTGACGAGGCCTTAGTGACTTAATAACAATGATAGACTATGTTTAACTTGCTTGTTTAACTTTAAGACAATGTTTAATATTAAATAAAACGAGACTCTTTTGTATCCATGGTTTCGAAACAATGATTCTGTTACAGCACTCCTCGACGTTTCCGCCACGATTTGTTGTTTTACGTGGTCGGGGTGTGACAGAAAAGTTGGTATCAGAGCTCATGGTTATAGGGAATTAGGTTATTAGTAATGCTTTGACCTAGTCTATAACCTTCCAAGGACCCTAACACAAGATTCTTGTGTTTAGATCTTAAAACAAGACCGTCACTTATCCTTAGGTGACAACCACAACAAGAACACAAAATCCGAATCTGCTTCGAAAATTAATCATCCGTTCTAGGATGGTTGATTACTAGGTTTTGAACCCTTCCAGCTTGACTCATATTTGGCTTAGTGCCTTCTGAGTTTTCAAAATCTCGTCAAAGTTTGGGTCTAAATAATGTAAACACGTGCAAACTGGAAGAGTGAATGCCTGTACCCTGAGTTTTCTGTCTAAGGCTAAAGTGTTCGTACAAATCCGCAGTATCGGACCAGTCACTCTTACCTGGGAACTCTTGTGGTGAGTGTTCACTTATAGGCGAGCATGTCTTCGGTGATACATTAATATGACACGTTTACTTTGATTAACCACCGTCACATTTGTTTGCCTTAAGTAACAAACAAATGATCGCAATTTCTATGCGTTGTTGTTCTGTTTTAATTATCCGATAACATTTCACTTGTTTTCTCCTATGTCTTTCATTTCCTCTAGAATGTCTCTTCATCGCAATGACATTCAAATGTCCGAGCAAACTGCCAAATTTGCCCAGCGAATAGGCGAAGTAATCCTGAAGACTGTGGATTTAGGTATCGCCATGTCTCGTCTCAATAATGAAGCCACCCAAGAAGCATCGAAAGAAGCAGAAGCCGAGCCATCGAAAAAGTCAAAGAAGCGTAAAGCTCCAAAGGATCCCGTAGCCGTTACACCAAATCAAGCAAAAACTAGCCAGGTGGCAACACCACCAGTTAAGAAGCCGTACTTAGGAACTGCTCCTCTGTGCAATCAGTGTAACCTCTACCACTATGCCAGTGTCAAATGTCGGAAATGTTTCAACTGTGGGCTCATTGGTCATTTGGCACGAGACTGTCGTTCAGTCACTGTGTTAAACCAAGCTTTTCAGAACCCCGTTCAATTTCAAGCAGATCCAGCACTGGCTCATTTTCCTCCTGGTATTTGCTACACCTATGGCGAGATGGGTTATGTCAAGGACAGATACCCAAAGATTTTCAATGCAAATCCAACCCATGGATGAGCATTTGGCCGATTAGAAGAACCTGCTGCTTTGAATAGTCCGAATCTTATGTTTATGTTTCTAATGTTTTCCTTTGAACTCGGAAACAATCGATTTTGTTTATAAATAAATCTTTATTTTGCAATTCTGAGGTACAAATATAGTTGTATGTGTGTATGGCATACCCCTACGATACCTACACCAAAGAACCGTATTTGTAGTTCTCTCGTTCATACGATCGCTCATGATTCCCTCGAAAATTCTAAGTGCTCGTTTCATTCTAAGAAACGAAGTGGCAATTTGAGTAATCATCTTTTTCCTTTTGACCTCACACCGATGCAACTTGGGAGTTTTGACATTATCATAAGGATGGATTGGTTAACCAAACAACATGCTGAGGTGGTTTGTTGCGATAAGATTGTTCATATCCCTCTTCCGTCTGGCGATGTTCTGGAAGTTCGTGGCGAGAAGCCATCTGATGGTTTGAATCTTATGTCATGTACAAAGGCCCAAAGTTATTTGCGAAAAGGATATGTTGCTTTCCTGGCACATGTCACCGAGGAGAAAGGCAAGAGCAAGAGTATTTAGGATATTCCGATTGTTCGGGATTATCCAGAGGTGTTTCTCGATGAACTTCCTGGTTTGCCTCCCGTTCATCAAAGTCGAGTTTCATATTGATCTTGTACCCAATGCCAACTCGATTGCGAAAGCACCTTATCGTCTTGCACCGTTGGAGATGCAAGAGTTATCGAAACAACTTCAAGAGTTGTCTGATAAAGGATTCATCCGTCCGAGCTTTTCGCCTTGGGGAGCTCCTGTCCTCTTTGTGAAAAAGAAAGATGGATCTTTTCGAATGTGTATCGATTATCGCGAGCTTAGAAAGCTTACCATCAAGAATCGATATCCCCTACCAAGAATTAATGATCTCTTCGACCAGCTGCAAAGTGCTGCATGCTTTTCCAAGATTGACCTGCGACCTGGGTATCATCAACTTTGTGTACTCGAAGAAGATATTCCCAAAAACTGCATTCCGTACAAGATATGGGCATTACGAGTTCACTGTCATGCCTTTGGGTTTGACGAATGCCCCAGCTATCTTCATGGACTTAATGAATAGGGTCTGTAAGCCTTATTTAGACAAGTTCATCATTGTGTTCATCGACGATATTCTCATTTATTCAAAGTCTCGAGCCGATCACGAGCAATACCTTCGTTTGAAATTGGAACTCCTAAAGAAGGAACAAACTTTTCGCTAAATTCTCCAAGTGTGAATTTTGGCTTAAAGAAGTTCAGTTTTTGGGTCATGTAGTCAACAAGCAGGGTATTCATGTGGATCCATCCAAATTGCTGCAATTAAGGATGGGAATACACCAACGAGACCTACAAAAATTCGTTCTTTTCTTGGTCTCTCTGGTTATTATCGTCGTTTTATTTCAAACTTCTCGAAGATCGTAGTGCCACTCACTGCTTTGACTCGGAAGAATAAGCCTTTGGAGTGGGGATCTAAGCAAGAAGAAGCGTTCCAAACGTTTAAACGGAAGCTATGTGATGCTCCTGTTTTGTCCTTGCCCAATGGAAACGATGATTTCGTTATCTTTTGCGACGCGTCGAATCTAGGCTTTAGTTGTGTTCTTATGCAATGAGGTAAAGTCATAGCATATGCGTCAAGACAATTGAAAGTTCACGAGAAGAACTACACAACTCATGATCTTGAGTTAGGTGCTGTGTTAATTGCTCTCAAAATCTGGAGACACTACCTCTATGGAATGAAGTGTGTGGTTTTCACAAGACCACAAAAGTCTCCAGCACATTCTTAATCAGAAGGAGCTGAACATGAGGCAGCGACAATGGGTTGAGCTCTTGAACGATTACGATTTCGAGAATCGCTACCTTCCTGGTAAGGCGAATGTCGTAGCCGATGCGCTTGGTCGAAAGGAGCGAGTCAAGCTTCATTCTGTTCAAACTCTATCAGATATTCAATCTCGTGTCCTTCAAGAACAACGATTTTGTGTAAACGAAGGCTTATTGAAATATGAGCTACCACTTCAACACGAGCTTAAACTCGAAACGAAAGGGCGATGGGTTGCTCTATTTCAAGAATCCTTGTGGATGATTATCGCCCAAATTGGAGCCCTGATTGGATTCCTTGTACACCTTAATATGTACATTACAACTCAATAAGGACAAACCGAATTCCTATTAAGATCTTCCTATCTTCATAGTTAGATTCTTGAAAATATTTAAAGTACCAAATGAAATCCACGGATTGGATTCCAGGTATGCTTTAAATAACCGTGTCCAAAGATAACAAATTAAAGGTCAAGTTAAACGAATTAATGCGATTATGTGTTTATGTGTTCTCTTTTATTATGTGATCCGATTTTCGTTATCCAAATCCTCATAGAATCTTCCATATCCTCATATGAGGGATTCATAATAGGATATTCAAAAGGTACTACCTTAAATCCTTAATGGGCTTCTACGTGGTAGTTAAGACCCTTGGGTTATATAGTACCATTCCATGATTCGAAAAGAGACCCTTGAGTGGTCTAGTTAAAGATTGATTCAAAATCTGGTTAAGAGTGGCATGTGACGATACAGCTGAAAGGACCCTATGGTGGTCCAGTCACACTCATCACAGGTTCATTCATTTGGTTTTCCCCTACACATTATTAAATGCACCGTGTGGACTATGCAAGGAATTACGTAATTATGGACGCGTACATAATTATAAAAATTCAGTGCACGGAAACCACAGTAAGGTTTATCATGTGTAAGAACCAATAGTGAAAACAATAACGAAACGTGAACAATGTAATGGAGGTACGGTGGACGCACCAATGACGCTTCATATACTTGTATATAAGTGTCCCTCTTACATTGCAAGCATAATGTTATTTAAAGTTACTAGAAGTTCGGAACTCTAACCAGTGTTGTTTTATCTTTTCGACTTCATGTTTCAAGCTTTCACAAGTTTCCTCTAAATGAAATTTCGGGACGAAATTTCCTAAAGTAGGGGAGACTGTGACAACTGTGTTCTGTAAGCATCGTATAATGTAAAACAATGTTGATTATCAATAAAACAATGTTCTTTGGTGTTATTATATGTGTTATTGTGTTTGATGACTTTACAATTTAATTCGATTCCGATTTCAAGCTTTAAATCACTTTCTGGAAGGTTATACGCAAACTGGTGCATAAACGCAATCAGTTTAACGCGACGTACACTCCGGAACTGTGATGTAAGCCAAACATACCCTAAATATCCTTTACATAACTTAGAAATAAGTTTCGAAGGATTCGGTATGGCAAAAACATGTTTATTTGAACTAAAGAACTAATTGCGACAAAACTGCGAAACGAACGTTAGTGACCGCCCGGATAATACCTGAATCCCAAAAATATTCTGTTATGATTAAAATTTTATTTTTAATCAGGTTCGTGTTAAAAATAAATTAAAACGCTTAAAAACGTTATTTTTTTCAAGTTTAAGCGCGTACCGCGTGTTTCAGCGCAACACAGTACTTATACTGCGAAACGCGGACAACGCAGCCAGTCCTGGCAACTGAAATTTATTTCAGTAATATTTTGGCAAGTTTATTTTTGTAGAATAATAAAAATAATTTAGAACGCCATAAACCGGGATTTAAACGCTAGATAAAATAACCGGTACCCAGTTAAACACCTACTTTTATCTAATATACCATCAAAATTACACTCTACCCCCTCCCCCCATACATATTCACGGTTACAATATATGGGTGACCCCACCATATATTTTCAAGATCTTGCAAAATCCTTCATGACATTTCTTAGATTTATTTTGATTTCCTTTTAGATCTTCCATATCTCTTTATATATATCTTCATATCTTCTTAGATCTTTCATAAGATCACAATCCAAGATCACACTCCACTCCTTCTCTCCTCCCTCCCATGACCGTCCCCATCTCTCTCTCTCCTCCATCTTCATCTTCTTCAAACCTTCAAGCTTTGTTCTTCAAAGTTCAACACCATTTCTAGTAAACTTCAAGTTAGTGTGAAGATCTAAAGGTGTTCCCAAGGTGTTGTCAAGTGATTACAAGCTTCCTATCATCAAAATCTCATCCTACAACCTACTTGAATCTTGAACGTATAACATTTATTTTTAAATCATACTTTAGATTCTTGGTTGTTCTTGATGATTTGAAGTTTCTCTTGAATCTTGGGATTTTCACTGAACTTGAAATCTAAAATAAAAAGGGTCTTGAAACAAATAAAAATGGTGGTGATATATATGTATGTATAACCGTACATATATATGTGTGTGTATGAGTCTTGAAGTTCGATTTCTTGTTAAATGCTTGTCTATGTTGTTACATGTTCTTGAATAATAGTGTAAATGCAAGTATTTGGTGATTTATGTATGATATGTTAAATGTAAAGTACATCAGAAAATAAACATGAATATATCTCATATTTGATGCATCTAAACCCATATAAAATGTTGATGTTATGATAGTATGCTTTAGACCCTTGTACATGTGAATATATGTTGATTTAGAGCTCAAGAAGTGATAAAAAATGGTTGTATGACAAAAATGTTTTAGATCAGGTTACAAACACTAAAAATAACATTATTTGGTATATTATAAGGACATAAAACTTTGACATAGGTTTGATAGCTTTGCATGTTGTACATATAGCTTAAAAGTGGTAAATTATGTGAAATTTGCATGATTTATGTGCTGTGTTTAAGACCTGCACTATCATGAGTATAACCATTATTTTATTTAGTAAATAACATGGGTTGTGTTAAAATTTCAAGTCATTTCGATTTGGGATGGTTCGGGTAACGTTTGATGCAAAACTATGCGGTAAAACGGTCAAAAATCGCCTTTTCGGAGGATTTTTATTAAACTGTTTTAGATCAGTAACCAAACTGATATTTTTGCTATAAAAATAAGTAATTTAACTTATATTAAGTTTACTTGGTGTTTGGTTAGTCATACGTGACTTCCGACGCCCAAAAATGTTATCGAATTGCTAAAATAAGTGCTTTTCGACATAACTAGAATGGGTTGTTCTTGGGTTATTTTATGTGTTACAATGTGCTATGTGTTTTACAATATGTGAATGATCAGGTGTTAGTGTTGACAAGATTATGTGTGTTACGTGTGAGTACATATATACAAATACACCAAGATAATAAAAAATAATAACTTTTCGAGAAATCTCAAGGTTATGTGAAAATTCTAAGTATCGGAGAAACTTCGGTATTTTTTTGTGTTTTTGATTATTAAATCATTCTTATTTAATTTAGGACGAATAAATTGAGGGATTGTGTTAACATATAAAAACGCACCGAAAGGTGAGTACATAGATCCCCTCTTTTACTATTTTCAATTGTTTTGGGGTGATTCATATGTATCAAAATGATTTCGATATTTTAATGATGATTTCAAAAACGATTACGATGGTATACTAAACTAATGACGATTTCGATAATGTGAACGAACTTGTTCGTTGTAGTTACATAACGAATGACATTCATTAATTTTGGCCGAACCGACCAGTATTAGGTTATGGTACCATAGGATCCGACAAATCCCGTTATCAGACCGGACCCATGGTTATGTGTGGGTTAGATGGGTAACGACTGAATCTGTGATTGTTAATTTACCCTTTGGTGATTTATTAATGCGAGAAGTGATAGGCGAGATAGTCGAGTCACGAAGGTTTGGATGTTATTAGCGAGACAATCAAAAGTAGTTTCACGATCTAAAACGAGAATGATTTAAACGACTAAAGCGATTTTTAACGAATTAAACGATTTGGGTAAACGATTGGTTTTCGGTTAGTGTTTAGATAACGGGACGGGTGTAATGTGATGAAAGCATGGTGGATACACCGCTGGTACCTCCTATATATATGTTTTCATCATATTACATATCGTGGCGTTATTTAGTTCACTTGGGTAAACAATTTGAAACGATGTCACACAAACGAGGTTTTCGAAACGATATAAACTATACGAGTTTTATTAACGAGATTTTATTAAATAAATGTTTTGGGTTAAGAATCATGGCTACGAGATTTTATACACTATAACCAACTTGATTTGAGTTGGTTAGTTATGCCGTAATACAATACTTTTCAAAACAAGGTTTTTAATTAAGTTTTGCAACATGTAAACTAGCCATGAATCCGACACTCTCAAAACCCTATGTACTCTCCAGCATTTCTTTGCTGAGTTTGTTTTTCACATATGTTTCAGGTGTTGTTGAACGATGTTGATTGCTAGGATGCATGCTCACATAGGACTTGACGAGGCCTTAGTGACTTAATAACAATGATAGGCTATGTTTAACTTGCTTGTTTAACTTTAAGACAATGTTTAATATTAAATAAAACAAGACTCTTTTGTATCCATGGTTTCGAAACAATGATTCTGTTACAGCACTCCCCGACGTTTCCGCCACGATTTGTTGTTTTACGTGGTCGGGGTGTGACAAGAGGTGCATCTCCTATAGCGCTACTATTGTTAAGGCGGAACTACACACTCTGGATTAAACGTCATATAGCACAATGAATCAAGAATCAAGAATCACAAGTTTCGCATAGGATAGAGTATAAGTCTCAAAGATTCAAGTTTAAGTTTCATAGAATACATGTTACACCCCAAAAGTTTAAAGTAAAAAGGGGATCGAGTATACTCACAGTGATTGCTTAACAGTATAAACTGCTATTGGATCAAAGGGAGCTCTTTTTATAATTAGCCTGATTAGATTACAATAGGGTAAGAGTCGGGCAGAGTAACGAGATCGAATCAAGTGTCAAACCAGTCACTGGACCGAATGGCTGTCCGATCGGATTGCCAGTCGTTCGGGGTGACATAGGTGTGTGAAGGGACAGATGGCTGGCCGATCGGATGGCCATCCGATCGGGTTGCCTCTTGCTTACAAGATGAGGGGATAAGGTGGCTGCCCCGATCGGATTACTGTCCGATCGGGTGGTCACTCGATCCACGTATCCCATGCTCGTCTTTTCTAGGTAATAACTCAGATCTAAGCCGACTTTAGACTATTCATCCAGTCCACAATCCGTTTAGACCCGATTTCCATTGAATAAGGTAAAAGTTTTGAGAAAAGACGAAGATACATAAGTTTTATAGGAAAAAGTTTAGATTTATCTTAGATTAAGGTTGGATTTAGTGATATGTACATGGAATCCCTTAGATCTTAGCTAGATCTCACCAAGAATGACCTCATATGTTAGTTTGTACAAACCATCATAATGACGTTATCCTTAGGATCTCAGATTTGAGAGATTTCACGGTGAAAAGTGTGATTTCAAGTGAGAATCACGTAGAGAATGAAGTGTAGATCAAGAAAGTACAAGAATCTAGCCGAAAACGTACCGAAATAGAGGAGATAATGAAGAAATGAAGGGTGCGCGTGTCTTGGTCGAGCAGAGTTGTCACATCACTCAAAATGGTGATGTGACAGGTCTATTTATAGGGTGAGAGGACAATCAGGGAGGTGCAAAGTGGATAGGGTGGCCGGTCGATCGAGTGGTCACCCGATCGGGTGGTCATCCGGTCGGGTGGTCATCCGATCGGACTGCCACTCTGGCCAATCCATTCCTTCCGCGTTCTTGCCTTTGATTCGTTTAGCGAGTTAGATTAAGCGTTGTGTTGCGTATCGTTTGGGCAAAGTATCTAAATTACATTATAAACCAAACGTTTCCAAGTTTCATAGATTCCGCCAGTGACAAGGCTCCAGTCTCTCGTTTAACCAAGAATCAAGTCTCACGAGTCTAAGGAGTCAAGCACCAAATAAGTTTCAATGGGTCAAGAATCATAGTTTCTCAAGCATCAAGAGTCAAGAGTCTAAGTATCAAGTATCAAGAATCATAAAGAATCTAGTTTCCATAGCATCAAGAATCAAGTGTCTAGATTAAGTATCAAGAGTCAAGTATCTAGATTAAGTATCAAGTCTCATAGTTTAAGTGTCAAGAATCAAGCATCTAGAATAAAGAATCAAGCGTCATAGTATCAAGCATCAATTATCAATAAGACTCATGCCAAAAGTATCAAAGTATCAACATCACACAACTACAGGGACTATAATTGACAATGGGAAAAAGTTCAGGGACTGTTCTTGCCAAGAGCCTAAAGTTTAGGGACGCTGGGCGTTACATTAACGAACCGGTAACCAACCGAACAACCGGACACTACCCGAAACACCAAATTTTCACTAGACGCATTGTTTTAACATTACCAAGCTAGTTTTGGTCCCCGAACATCATAACACATCACATAACATCTAGTAACTAATACACCAAACCAAATACTTGAAATCTAACTATTAACTAGCTATTTAATTAAACCTAGCCTATACTGTCACACCCCGAAATATCAGAGCATTGGCGTGACTGGACCGGTATCTTCATTGCACAGCGGAAGCAAATAAGCTAAGACTTCTAGAAAACGAAAGCCCACTAAGTACTCGGATCCACATGGTTCTCCTATTCTAACCGTTCCATAGTTTTGAAATGTAACCTGAGAAAGAAACATGCGAAAAATCAACATAAAGTTGAGCGAGTTCATAGTTTGTTTTGGAAAAGATTTTTAAATAAATCTTTTTGAATAACCGGTTTTTAAAATATTGTTGAGAAAACGAATAAAAATCATTTTCTTTGGCATGTTAAATGAAAACTTTGTATTTGTCAAAGCTGGTATGTGTAAAGCGTTATATTTGTATAACCTTGTATCTGTAAAGTTTCGTGTTTGTAACACTTGAATGGCTGTCAATGTATGCCCATGACAATGACAAACATGCCTGCATGAGTCTGTATGTTGGACTCGTCAGTCCTTAAGATGAAGGCCTGAGGTGCATGCAAGTTTGGGTTGTTGTATTTGGGACACACAGTCTCTGTTGTTCTTGTACAGGACTAAACAATCCCCTTTGTAACTAGGACCAACCCCGTCACTAGTATCTGTAGCTCATGCATGTTTCGTACTATTCATGTTTTTGTAAAAACCGGTATGTTTTGCATTAGTTTTTCGTAAACCATTTGAGTTCAATGAAAATCACAAATCATTTGTTTGTAACATGGTTTAGAAATATATAGTTTTTGTTCATTCAAAAACCTCGTATGTTCTTGCAAAACGTGCTTGTCTAAAAATATGCAATCTTTGTTCATCGAAAACTTTGTATGTTTTTACAAAACGTGCATGTCTTTCCTAAGCTCTCAAAGTTTTGTGCAATGTATGCGACTGTTTTGTGTACCGTGTATGAAACACCACAATAGCGTATGTTTGAAAACAAAATTTTGACTGTTTGTTTTTCGGCAACGGTTGGAGATCGTATTCGAGTCTTAGGCGTTCTGTATGTATTCAAAGTCTTAATGATCTAAGTCCCCAGAGAAATATGAGGTTAGAGCCTAGGTATCACTACAGAAACCTAATTCGCTGTAACCTATTGTCGCAACGCCCGATCCCTTATCTATCCCGGGAACGGGCGGACGTGAGCTCAGTGACGGTGGTATCAGGTTGTTTTAATTTGGCAGTGGAAAATTACATCAGGACCATAGTTAGGAAATGTTTATCAGAGTAAAACCACCATATTAATAATCACATGGGTAAAACCCAAGTTTCTTATTACAATACATTTATAGAGACAAACCCTATTTATTGAATTTAAAACATCGTTTATTAGGTAACTTTTATAGCCACATTTTTCCCAAGCCTTCAGTGCTCTCCAGCTGGATTTTTACTAATTGGCTGTCACATTTTGTTACCTGAAACGCGTTTTAAAAACATTTGTCAGTCGGAAATACTGGTGAGTGAATCCCAGTTTAATCAAGAAACATTTTATCAATTAAAACAGTATTGAGAGCGATCACATTGTTTATTTCTACACAATTACTCATTCAGTACTGTCAATCCTGACTTGTGGGTCATATTACTCATTGGCTAACTCTTTGTCCAATGGTAACGTCCTGTCATCCCCGACTTACTACTTTACAGAGTAGTAAATTTTGTATACAAAACCCCAACATACCGGCAGTAATTGAAGAACTACAAATACTCAATCACTGCTTAATCATATTATTAAGCATTTAAGGTTTTATAAAATATTCTAAAAAGTTTAACAAAAGAGGATAAACTCACATTGCTATCTTAGACTTCGTGTATGGGTTTCATGGATATAATCTATAATTTATACAAATGTACATTGGTTAGTATCATAACCCTTTGAAAATATTAATGATACCCTCCCCGAGACGGCATTCCAACAACTACGTCGGGCACAACCACGGCAGTTATTACGGAACCCTAAATCAATCGGGCAGCGTATCTATTATGAAACCGGGGTTATAATACTTACAACGGAGCAGAACCTTGCTAATTAGGGGGATATAATACCCCGCGTATTATAAGCCTACTACAGAATTTGTGATTTAGAATGAAAGGAATGAGCGACGGAAAACGAAAACCCGTTGCCTTCTTATATAGTGCCTGATTCTGGTCTCTACGCGGCCCGCGTGAAAGGTAAGGGTCGCTTACGTGGCCCGCGTCAACATATGGTCAACACGTAGCTTAGCTGATTCGACAACTAGCTTATCCGGGTGTTGGGCCACGTGGCAGCCCAGGGCTGCGCCACATTTTAGGGCTCTCGCGGCCCGCGTTAACTTACTAAGGCTATTACGCGGCCCGCTTGGACTGAAGGAATCAAACGAGATCAGGTATCCACCTTGATACCGCCCGCGTAAATGTTGGGGTGGGTCTACGCGGCCCGCCTCAACTTAATATTTATTGTTATTAATTTATTTTATATGTTATAACATATCTTGGGTTCGGTTTTCACATACGGGTGTATTTAAAGACATATGAGGGTCTTTTAAAATATACAGAGGTGTTGGAAATATCATGAGAGTGTTGATTTTACCGAGGGTTGTTACATTCTCCCCACCTTGTTTTAGAGCTCGTCCGCGAGATCTACTGGAACAAGTGCGGATATTTCCTTTGCATTTCAGATTCAAGTTCCCATGTGTACTCAGGTCCTCTTTTGGAGTCCCATTTCACTTTGACCAGAACTAATCTCTTATGCTTAAGATTCTTGACTTTCCTGTCTTCAATTTGTAGAGGCCTTTCTACAAACTTAAGTTGTTCATTTACCTCTATATCCTTAAGAGGCACTATCAGTGATTCATCAGCTAAACACTTTTTGAGATTAGATACATGAAATACATCATGTATTCCTGTCATTTCCTCTGGCAGTTGTAGCTGATAAGCTACAGGTCCTATTCTTTTAATAATCTCAAAAGGTCCAACATACTTGGGACTTAGCTTTCCCCGTTTGATGAATCTTACTACTCCTTTCCAAGGAGAGACTTTCAACAATACTTTATCTCCTACTTTAAACTCCAATGGCTTGCGTCGGTTATCAGCATAGCTCTTCTGTCGATCACGTGCTGCTTTCAGTCGTTCCTTGACTTGAATAATTTATCAGTTGTTTCTTGCACTATCTCAGGTCCAGATAGTTGCTTTTCCCCAATTTCTGCCCAACAAACTGGGGTTCGGCACTTACGTCCATAAAGTGCTTCGAATGGTGCAGCATTGATACTTGTGTGATAACTATTATTGTAAGAAAATTCTATTAAAGGTAAGTGATCGTCTCAATTACCTCCGAAATCAATTACACAAGCTCTAAGCATGTCTTCCATCGTTTGAATAGTTCTTTCGCTTTGTCTGTCCGTTTGAGGATGATAAGTTGTGCTTAATTTTAACTTGGTTCCCATTGCCTTTTGGAAACTTGACAAAAAATGAGAGGTAAATCGGCTATCTCTATCAGAAACAATTGATAAAGGAATGCCATGTAAAGAAACAATTTCATTTACATACAATTTAGCTAATTGTTCCATACTGAAAGTTTCTTTCATGGATAGGAAATGAGCTGACTTGGTTAGCCTATCTATAACCACCCATATTGTATCATTTCCTTTCTTTGTTTTGGGTAATTTAGTAACAAAATCCATTGTTATTAATTCCCACTTCCACACTGGCATTTCTAATTGCTGTAACAAACCTGTGGTGTTCAGCTTTAACTTGTGAACAAGTTAAACATTTAGAAATATAAGCTGCTATGTCCTTCTTCATTCCTATCCACCAGAAATTTTTCCTTAAATCCTGGTACATTTTATCACTACCTGGATGTATCGTATACTTAGATTTATGGGCTTCTTCTAAAATACGATAACGTAGATTTCCTAATTTAGGTATCCACATTCTCTTTTCATGGAATCTCCAAATTCCATATGTTCCTTGTTCTAATTCTTTTAGCATACCTTTTAATTTTTCAGCATCATCCTTGATTACTGATTCTTGTGCTTCTCTTATCTGATCATTTAAATCTACTTGTAGATTTAATTTAAGAGAACGTACCATTTTTGGTTTTTCATGATACTTTCGACTTAAAGCATCTGCTACTATATTTGCTTTTCCTTCATGATACTGGATATCACAATCATAATCACTAAGCATCTCCATCCAGCGTCTTTGTCTCATATTCAATTCCTTTTGTTTGAAATTATACCTTAAACTCTTATGATCAGTGAATATGGTAAACTTACTACCATAAAGGTAATGTCTCCAAATCTTAAGAGCAAAAATTATAGCTCCTAGTTCTAGATCATGGGTTGAATAATTCTCCTCATGATTCTTAAGTTGTCTAGATGCATAAGCTATAACCTTTTTTCGTTGCATCAATACACATCCATAACCTAATTTAGAAGCATCACAATAAACTACAAAATCTTCAGTTCCTTCTAGTAACGATAATATGGGTGTATGGGTTAATCTTTGCTTAAGAATTCTAAAAGCTTCTTCTTGTTTTAATCCCCATTCAAACTTAACAGATTTACAGGTTAACTTAATTAAGGGAATGGCTATTCTAGAGAAATCTTGAATAAATCTTCTATAATAACTGGCCAATCCTAAGAAACTTCTAACCTCGGTTGGTGATTCAGGGGTTTTCCATTTAGTAATCGCCTCGATCTTTGTTGGATCTACATGAATTCCTTCATGATTCACTAAATGTCCAAGGAATTGTACCTGTTCTAACCAAAATTCGCACTTAGAAAATTTAGCATAAAGCTTTTCCTTTCTTAATAAACTTAGAAGTGCGTGCAAATGCTTTGCATGATCCTCTTTATTCTTAGAGTAAATGAGAATATCATCTATAAAAACAATTATGAATTTGTCCAAATATGGCTTACATATTCGGTTCATCACGTCCATAAATGCGGCTGGGGTATTGGTTAAACCAAATGGCATGACAGTAAATTCATAATGTCCATACCTTGTTCTGAATGCGGTTTTAGGAATATCCTCTTCCTGTACCTTTAATTGATGATATCCTGATCTTAAATCTATTTTAGAGAAAAATCGAGCTCCTTGCAGTTGATCAAACAGATCATCGATTCTCGGTAATGGATACCGATTCTTAATTGTGACCTTGTTTAATTCACGGTAATCAATGCACATACGCATTGATCCGTCTTTCTTTTTAACAAACAATATCGGCGCTCCCCATGGCGACGAACTTGGCTGTATAAATCCTTTTTCCAACAATTCATCTAATTGATTCTTTAATTCTTGCATTTCTGCAGGTGCCAAACGATAGGGTGCTTTGGCAATCGGTGATGTTCCTGGTATTAAATGGATTCTAAATTCGACTTCTCTATTTGGTGGCAATCCTGGTAATTCTTCTGGAAATACATCTGAAAACTGAGATACTACTGGAATATCTTTTAAATCCTTTCCTTTAATGTTAGTGATTATAGAAATCAAATACGCTATAGAACCTTTTCTTATATAACTTGCAGTTTTCATCACAGAGATGAATTTTGTAGATTTAGATGGTTTATCTCCTTTAATTGTGATCATTTTACCTTTTGGTGAATTTACTTGGATTGACTTTTGATCACATAAAATACTGGCTTTGTTAGCTATTAACCAATCCATTCCTAAAACAATATCAAATCCTTCCAGATTCATAGGATAAAGATTTGCAATAAATTTCTGATTTAAAATTTCTATTCTTGCTCCCTGCAAGATTTCAGAAATTCTAATGGTTTCTCCATTGGCTGTTTCCACTAAGCATTCTTGTGGTAGTTTAGTTAATGATGGATTTAGAAATTTTCAAAATGATGTATTAATAAAACTTTGGTTTGCACCAGAGTCAAATAATACTTTAGCAAAAATATCATTAAGTAAAAACGTATCAGCAGCTATGACATCTGGAATCATCTTGGCTTCATCTGTAGTCAGAACAAATGCTCTAGCATTTTGAGTATTCTTGTTGTTTGCAGCTGGAGCTAATTTTGGACAATTAAGCTTTATATGACTTTGTTCTCCGCAATTGTAACATATCTTGTTATTAGCTTTCTTCCTGCAGTTTTCTTCCTTGTGTCCCGATATTTTGCAAAAGTTACAGTATATAGAGCATTTTCCTGAATGCTTTCTTTTGCAATACCTACAGTAAGGTGCAGAAGTAGAACCTATATTTTTTCCACGATTAGAATTTCCAGAACGAAATTCTTGAGTGAGCTTTTGAGTTAGGTTTCTCCTTTGGTCCTCTTCTCGAGTACGAACTAATTCGTCTGTCAAGGTATTTGCTAGTTCTACTGCTTCTTCTATGGTTTGAGGTCTAGCTGCCTTGACTACATGTCTTATCTCTCCAATTAATCCCCAGATATAATGGGAGATTAACACTGGTTCTGGTGAAGCAAGAGTTGACACTATTCTAGCATATTCGAAGAATATTTTAGTGTATCCCTTACTATCCACACCAGTCATCCTAAGGTTTAGGAATCTGTTTGCTATCTGCTCCTTTTCATTTGGTGGGCAAAATTTCCTTTCTACCTTGTTCTTAAATTCTTCCCATTCCATAGTGTAAGTTCTATCACTTCCTCTTGATTGGAGAATAGTGTTCCACCATTCTAGCGCTGAATTCTTAAACAGATTAGAAGCAAACAGTATCTTATCTTCTTCAGCACACTTGCTTATTCTTAAAACTGCCTCAGTCTTCTCTATCCAGCGTAAGGTTGCAATGGCCCCTTCGTTGCCCGAGAATTCCATTGGTTTACAAGACCAAAATTCTTTATAAGAACAACCGTAAGACACGGTTCTTCTTCTTTTGGGAATGGGCATTTGAAGTACTGGTCCATTGTTAAAGTTGTTTTCTGGTTCAATTGGTCGCTTACTACTATGCTTACTTTTATTATTCGCTTCTTGAATAGTTTGAATAATAAATGGCATGGCATCTATGATTCCTTGTGCCACTATATGTTGAACAACACTATTATCCATTTGGTTTCCATTGTTATTAATGCTTGGATTCTCATTAACCACGTTAATGTTACTTTGGTTATCATTATTCAGATTTCCTTGATTTCCTTCGTTGGCCATCTGAATTTTAAACATTTATCCCATATTAATATCACAAGATAATATTTAATATAGTTAATCACATGATATACAATCTAGCCAAAAACGTCGATCATTGCAACTTTTACTCTATTTCCATATACTATTATGCATTTATTACACACTAGTACTGAAATAAAAATTACAATACCAACAGAAATAGAATCACACTAATAGTAATATGCATCCGTACAATTTTATTTTATTTTATTATATTATATTATTCTTACTATTACCGTCTCCTCTATCATATCACGGATATGGATTTATCCAAAAATCCATATTGCGTTCATCGTATTTCCATACGAGACGCTCCCCCACCTGTCTCATTCTCTCACTGCTTTCTAAAATTTCCTCCCCAAAAGTCCTAAGTTCTTGGACGTTTTCTGCACTCATTGGGGGTGCAGGTTCTAGGACTGGGTTTGGAATCTGGTGTGCGGGTTCCTGATATGGGGGTGAAAGTGCCTGAAATCGGTAAGGATCTTCTAAGATCTCCCTAATATAATCATCTTGGTAATAGGGATCTAAAGGGTCCATACCTGGGTAGGCTTATATGTTCTGTATAGGTGCGTCTTCATGGATTGGGTAACGTTGCACAAAGTCCCTATTATCGTCCCACCAGGGGTCGTAATTTGGGTCTAAGGGGTTAGGTGCTGGTACCCTATGGATTTCTTCTGGGTTGAAGTCATGCATCTCCACTTGGTTTTCAGGGTTTTCTATCTCCATGGGTTGGTCAGGGATTTGCAATTGTGGTTGTGGGGCTACTAATTATTCCAGACTTGGGTCAGCAGCAGTTGTAGCTAAGATATGGAAATTTGCTAGGCTTCTATTAAGCATATCCTGTGTATGGGCATCTGTCTCTCTCTTAATAGCTGCTAAGGCTCTTTGCTGTTGCAACTTTCGCATTCTTTTCCTACGAGCCCTTACTGAACCATCCTCGTTTCTTAGGAGGGAATGGCTCTTCTGACTGAGCTTTAAAAGCAAACATCCTGTCTTCCTGATCAGCAGAATACCCAGAAAGGGCAGGCTGTGATGATGTACCTTCACTCCTAGGTGAATCAGACAACTGACGACTCATTTCTGAGGGTCCTTGATCACTCATACTGTAAACTAACAAATAGTCAAATAACACATAACAAATAAATACAGTTATGCTCATATTTCCGTAATTTATTTCCTAACACAAAATTTAAATTTTAAGTGTCAGCAGAACACTTCTTTGGATCAGACCAGTGGCTAGGCTCTGATACCACCTCCTGTCACAACCCCTGATCCCTTATCTATCCCGGGAACGGGCGGACATGAGCTCAGTGACGGTGGTATCAGGTTGTTTTAATTTGGCAGCGGAAAATTACATCAGGACCGTAGTTAGGAAATGTTTATCAGAGTAAAACCACCATATTAATAATCACATGGGTAAAACCCAAGTTTCTTATTACAATACATTTATAGGGACAAACCCTATTTATTGAATTTAAAACATCGTTTATTAGGTAACTTTTATAGCCACATTTTTCCCAAGCCTTCAGTGCTCTCCAGCTAGCTTTTTACTAATTGGTTGTCACATTTTGTTACCTGAAATGCGTTTTAAAAACATTTGTCAGTCGGAGATACTGGTGAGTGAATCCCAGTTTAATCAAGAAACATTTTATCAATTAAAACAGTATTGAGAGCGATCACATTGTTTATTTCTACACAATTACTCATTCAGTACTCTCAATCCTGACTTGTGGGTCATATTACTCATTGGCTAACTCTTTATCCAATGGTAACGTCCTGTCATCCCCGACTTACTACTTTACAGAGTAGTAAATTTTGTATAGAAAACCCCAACATACCGGCAGTAATTGAAGAACTACAAAGACTCAATCACTGCTTAATCATATTATTAAGCATTTAAGGTTTTGTAAAATATTCTAAAAAGTTTAACAAAAAGAGGATAAACTCACATTGCTATCTTAGACTTCACGTATGGGTTTCCTGGATATAATCTATAATTTATACAAATGTACATTGGTTAGTATCATAACCCTTTGAAAATATTAATGATACCCTCCCCGAGACGGCATTCCAACAACTACGTCGGGCAGAACCACGACAGTTATTACGGAACCCTAAATCAATCGGGCAGCGTATCTATTATGAAACCGGGGTTATAATACTTACAACAGAGCAGAACCTTGCTAATTAGGGGGATATAATACCCGCGTATTATAAGCCTACTACAGAATTTGTGATTTAGAATGAAAGGAATGAGCGACGGAAAACGAAAACCCGTTGCCTTCTTATATAGCGCCTGATTCTGGTCTCTACGCGGCCCGCGTGAAAGGTAAGGGTCACTTACGCGGCCCGCGTCAACATATGGTCAACACGTAGCTTAGCTGATTCGACAACTAGCTTATCCGGGTGTTTGGCCACGTGGCAGCCCAGGGCTGCGCCACATTTTAGGGCTCTCGTGGCCCGCGTTAACTTACTAAGGCTATTACGCGGCCCGCTTGGACTGAAGGAATCAAACGAGATCAGGTATCCACCTTGATACCGCCCGCGTAAATTTTGGGGTGGGTCTACGCGGCCCGCCTCAACTTAATATTTATTGTTTTTAATTTATTTTATATGTTATAACATATATTGGGTTCGGTTTTCACATACGGGTGTATTTAAAGACATATGAGGGTCTTTTAAAATATACAGAGGTGTCGGAAATATCATGAGAGTGTTGATTTTACCGTGGGTTGTTACACCTATAGCTCTGATACCAATCTGTCACACCCTGAAATATCAGAGCATTGGCGTGACTGGACCGGTATCTTCATTGCACAGCGGAAGCAAATAAGCTAAGACTTCTAGAAAACGAACGCCCACTAAGTACTCGGATCCACATGGTTCTCCTATTCCAACCGTGCCATAGTTTTGAAATGTAACCTGAGAAAGAAACATGAGAAAAATCAACATAAAGTTGAGCGAGTTCATAGTTTGTTTTGGAAAAGATTTTTAAATAAATCTTTTTGAATAACCGGTTTTTAAAATATTGTTGAGAAAACGAATAAAAATCATTTTCTTTGGAATGTTAAATGAAAACTTTGTATTTGTGAAACCTGGTATGTGTAAAGCGTTATATTTGTATAACCTTGTATCTGTAAAGTTTCGTGTTTGTAACACTTGAATGGCTGTCAATGTCTGCGCATGACAATGACAAACATGCATGCATGAGTCTGTATGTTAGACTTGTCAGTCCTTAAGATGAAGGCCTTAGGTGCATGCAAGTTTGGGTTGTTGTATTTGGGACACACAGTCTCTGTTGTTCTTGTACAGGACTAAACAGTCCCCTTTGTAACTAGGACCAACCCCGTCACTAGTATCTGTAGCTCATGCATGTTTCGTATTGTTCATGTTTTTGTAAAAACCGGTATGTTTTGCATTAGTTTTTCGTAAACCATTTGAGTTCAATGAAAATCACAAATCATTTGTTTGTAACATGGTTTAGAAATATATAGTTTTTCTTCATTCAAAAACCTCGTATGTTCTTGCAAAACGTGCTTGTCTAAAAATATGCAATCTTTGTTCATCAAAAACTTTGTATGTTTCTACAAAACGTGCATGTCTTTCCTAAGCTCTCAAAGTTTTGTGCAATGTATGCGACTGTTTTGTGTACCGTGTATGAAACACCACAATAGCGTATGTTTGAAAACAAAATTTTGACTGTTTGTTTTTCGGCAACGGTTGGAGACCATATTCGAGTCTTAGGCGTTCTGTATGTATTCAAAGTCTTAATGATCTAAGTCCCCAGAGAAATATGAGGTTAGAGCCTAGGTATCACTACAGAAACCTAATTCGCTGTAACCTATAGCTCTGATACCAATCTGTCACACCCCGAAATATCAGAGCATTGGCGTGACTGGACCGGTATCTTCATTGCACAGCGGAAGCAAATAAGCTAAGACTTCTAGAAAACGAACGCCCACTAAGTACTCGGATCCACATGGTTCTCCTATTCCAACCGTGCCATAGTTTTGAAATGTAACCTGAGAAAGAAACATGAGAAAAATCAACATAAAGTTGAGCGAGTTCATAGTTTGTTTTGGAAAAGATTTTTAAATAAATCTTTTTGAATAACCGGTTTTTAAAATATTGTTGAGAAAACGAATAAAAATCATTTTCTTTGGCATGTTAAATGAAAACTTTGTATTTGTGAAACCTGGTATGTGTAAAGCATTATATTTGTATAACCTTTTATCTGTCAAGTTTCGTATTTGTAACACTTGAATGGCTGTCAATGTCTGCGCATGACAATGACAAACATGCCTGCATGAGTCTGTATGTTAGACTCGTCAGTCCTTAAGATGAAGGCCTTAGCTGCATGCAAGTTTGGGTTGTTGTATTTGGGACACACAGTCTCCGTTGTTCTTGTACAGGACTAAACAGTCCCCTTTGTAACTAGGACCAACCCCGTCACTAGTATCTGTAGCTCATGCATGTTTCGTAGTGTTCATGTTTTTGTAAAAACCGGTATGTTTTGCATAAGTTTTTTTTGTAAACTATTTGAGTTCAATGAAAATCACAAATCATTTGTTTGTAACATGGTTTAGAAATATATAGTTTTTGTTCATTCAAAAACCTCGTATGTTCTTGCAAAACGTGCTTGTCTAAAAATATGCAATCTTTGTTCATCGAAAACTTTGTATGTTTCTACAAAACGTGCATGTCTTTCCTCCCCGAAAACATTTATAAAAATGTAAAACCGTAAAAATGTGGGGTTATGAACTCACCTGGATTTCCATGTGCAAAGCTAGCTATATACGACTTCGTGATGTCGTTTCCAAAACGTGATTCGATAGCGTGCATTCTACAATATTCCTAACACGTAATATTTTATAAGTTTCTAAATAAAAGCGGTAACTAAACTACGTGTCACCGAGCTCTACCGAATCGTTAACCGAACGATTCAACGGTAAGTCGTTAGCTTATTGAAAATGATTAAGTTATACTTGTTAGTTCGATTATTGTCGGTAATAATTTAATAAGTCTTGGAAAGACTTAGTTCTCGAGAGATTTAGTATATATAAATATTTATGTAAAAATATATATCGATAAGATCGCTTTGTCGTCCCGAGAAGTCGTACATGTGTGTAACGAATGTTTTATGAAAAGAATATATAATAAACTCTCATTATATATCACATGTCATTTAGGCGTTTGAAATAAATATAAAAGCTATATTTATTTTATAAAGAACACGAATCATTTCATGTTTGAAATAAATATATAAACTATATTCATTTTATAAAAGAGTTGGTGTTATTTGATATTCAAAATAAATATATATACTATATTTATTTTAATAAAAGAATCGTCGTTATGTTTGATATCCGAAATAAATATATAAACTATATTTATTTTTAAAAAAGAAATTCAAGTTATTTGATGTTCGAAATAAAAGTATATAATCTATATTTATTTTTGTAAGAGAATTGGCGAAATTGCGAAGTTTGGAATAAATATAATCACATTATTTATTGTCGAAAATAATTTTCGAATCATCGTTTTCGTAAGTTGTAAAGTGTCGTCGACAGAAACTATATGTTTGTATTTGTTTTTCTAAAAGATTAATTGAAATCAAATGTTTGTTTTATAATAAAAACGGGTTATTTTTACGGATTTTCGAAAAACGGGCAGAGTTTCCTCTGTTTTTGGACGCCCCCGACAACACAAGTTGTCGTTATCAAAATTCAACAAGACTCAATCGATATAATCAATCAGTATATAAGATTTCGTCGAATACATAAAGATGTAAAGTATACTTAAATAGATCGATTAGAGCTCGTTTCTCACGTATTTAATAAAACAATGAAATAACGAAATAAAACGCGCCGTTAATCTTTACCATCTTCTCGTGTCGAAACGCTAGCTGGGTTGACCGAGTCAACTGGGTTGACCGAGTTGACTCGCTGAGTTGACTCGCCTGGTTGACCAGGTTTGACCGAGTTGACTCGATTTGACCGAGTCGACCCGAACTGAACTGAGCTGACCCGCACCCTCCTGAATTTGACTCGGAACCCGAACCTGAGACCCGAACCGGACCGAAACCTGTTGACGAAGTTGCCTTACTGTGTTGACCGAGTCTGACCCGGGTTGACCGAACCGAAACTGGGCCCTGAACCAAACCGAACCCTGAACTGCGTGTACCGATCTGTCACGGCCCCAGCACCAGTTTGACCCGGTCAGGAGCCGCGGGACAGGAACCCGTGGTATTTAATTGATGCGACAGCGGAAGATTTATCAGGATCTTTTAAAATTTGAAATGCCCGATTATTTTATTTCATAATTCGGGATAAACCCCGGTTAATTTACAATAGAAGAATTTTACTAGGAAATTCCCTGATTTATTAAAACATGTTTATTCATTTTAACTGAGCCACCTCTTCAAGCTTGTTAGTGCTCCGTAGCACGTTTTCCTTGATTTACAGTAGGTTGCCTGAAACATGTTTTAAAAATATTTTTATCAGCGGGGAAATACTGGTGAATCATTCAATTTGCACAAAACTTCACATAGTTATAAATTACAGCATAAGAGCGATTACAATGGCTTTTATCTTATTTTTATCTGTCGCCGTGTCACCTGGTGACGATGGTCATACAACTATTGGGTCTTTCCCCAAGTAGTGACGTTTATCATTGTTTGGATTTATTAGCCTAACCCGTGAAAAATTAGTAATGTGCACAATACCCCACTAGCCAGTGATTTAAGATAACCACGACTTAATCCCTGTAATTATAACATTTGAAAATGGAGTATTGTAAAACATTTGATAAAAAGAGAATGACTCACATTGCAGATTTAAACGGGCATAGTTTAGCCTACTGATTAGCCTTGTAACCTAATTTAAATAACAATGAACATGAACTAGGTCAGTAACTAATACAGCATTTACGATAACTCACGAGATTAAACCCTCACGACAAATGACAAAGTGCAATACTTAAACATCCATCGAATTTACGACGAATGACAAAGTATAAACCCAATTTGAGCAGCACTTAAACATTCATCGGATAGTTTCAATCGATCGGACATTGAATCGTAGCAGCGATCGAGTTAATACCCTGTATCGTAGCAGCACCTCGCTAATTTTGAAAGTGAATTTGACTTTTGAGCAGTATATTTCGAGTTTTGAACTGAATTTTCGACACCAGAAGACTGCTCGTAGCCCAAGCTATTTATAGCTTAAATTTGAGGTTCACGCGGCCCGCGTGAACCTTAACTCGAACCTTACGTGGCCCGCGAGGGCACCTATATCGTAGATTAGGGCATCCGTGTCACACGTAGGTATGCCACGTGTGTGACACGTGGATCTGGACGCTTATCCGGTCAAACGTAGGGTTGACGCGGCCCGCGTAAGGGTTGCTTATCCTTTACGCGGCCCGCCTGAAGACCATTATTCTAGATTTCTTGGTTTTTTCATGCACAGTAGGGTTTCAGGGGTCCGGGTTTTTACTTACGGGTTGGTTAGGGACATTTTTGAGAGTCCTTACATCCTCCCCACCTTATTTAAAATCTCGTCCTCGAGATTTACTGAAATAAGTGAGGATACTTTTGCTTTATTTCCGATTCCAGTTCCCAAGTGTATGCGGGTCCTCTTTTAGAATCCCATTTGACTTTGACTAGTACTAATCGCTTGTGCTTGAGAAACTTAATCTTTCCGTCTTCTATTTGAAGCGGTTTCTCAACAAATTTTAACTTTTCGTTTACCTCCACATCTTGAAGAGGTACTACCAGTGATTCGTCAGATAGACATTTCTTGAGGTTGGATACATGAAATACATCATGTACTCCAGCTAACTCTCCTGGTAGTTGTAAACGATAAGCAACTGGTCCTATACGTTGGATCACTAGAAGTGGTCCCACGTATCTTGGACTTAGCTTTCCTTTCTTACCGAACCGTATTACTCCTTTCCATGGAGAAACTTTCAAGAGTACCTTGTCTCCAACTTGGAACTCTAGTGGCTTGCGTCGATTGTCGGCATAACTCTTTTGACGATCACGAGCTGTTTTCAGTCTTTCCTTGATCTGAGTGATCTTGTCAGTAGTTTCTTGTACAATTTCAGGACCTGATAATTGATTTTTTCCTATTTCTGCCCAGCAAACTGGAGTTCTGCATTTTCGACCATACAGTGCTTCGAATGGGGCAGCTTTAATGCTCGTATGATAACTATTATTATAGGAGAATTCGATTAAAGGTAGGTGGTCATCCCAGTTTCCACCAAAATCTATCACACATGCCCGGAGCATGTCTTCCAGGGTTTGTATCGTCCTCTCACTTTGTCCGTCCGTCTGAGAATGATAAGCAGTGCTTAGATTTAGTCGGGTTCCCATTGCTTCCTGAAAACTAGTCCAGAAATGGGAAGTGAAACGACTATCCCTATCTGATACAATGGAGAGTGGAACTCCATGTAATGATACTACTTCATCTACATACAACTTTGCCAACCTTTCCATGCTAAAGGTTTCTTTCATGGGTAGAAAATGAGCTGATTTGGTTAATCGATCCATAATTACCCAAATTGCATCATTACCTTTTCTGGTTTTGGGTAATTTAGTAACAAAGTCCATAGTTATAAGTTTCTATTTCCATACAGGCATTTCTAATTGTTGTAGTAGACCTGAGGGTTTCTGGTGTTCTACTTTAACTTGTGAGCAAGTAAGACACTTGGAAACATATTTAGCTATGTCCTTTTTCATTCCTATCCACCAAAAATTATTCCTTAAATCTTGGTACATCTTATTGTTACCGGGATGTACAGTATACCTAGATTTATGAGCTTCCTCTAGAATCTTATTTCTTAACTCACCTTGCTTAGGTACCCAAATCCGTTTCTTATGGAATCTCCAAATTCCATTATTGCCTTGCTCCAATTCCTTTATTCTTCCTTTCATTCCTTCAGCATCATCCTTGATTGCTGTTTCCTGAATATTTTTTAGTTGTTCCATTAAATCTAACTGTAGATTTAATCTAAGAACACGAACTCGTCGTTGTTTCTCATGATACTTACGACTTAAGGCATCTGCAACTACGTTTGCATTTCCTTCGTGATATTGGATATCACAGTCGTAGTCACTTAGAATCTCCGTCCATCTCCTTTGCCTCATGTTCAATTCTTTTTGTCCAAAGATGTATCTTAAGCTTTTATGATCCGTATAGACAGTAAACTTACTTCCATACAGATAATGTCTCCAAATCTTAAGGGCAAAAATTATGGCTCCTAACTCTAAGTCATGAGTCGTATAGTTTTCCTCATGCTTTTTCAATTGTCTTGAGGCATACGCAATTACCTTCTTGCGTTGCTTTAACACACATCCTAATCCTAGCTTAGAAGCATCGCAGTAAACTTCAAAATCTTATGTTCCTTCTGGTAAGGCTAGAATTGGGGCATTTGTTAACTTTTGCTTTAAAATCCTAAAGGCCTCTTCTTGCCTAGGTCCCCATTCAAACTTAACCGCTTTACAGGTTAGCTTAGTTAATGGCACCGCTATTTTAGAAAAATCATTAATAAAGCGCCTATAGTATCCAGCTAATCCTAAAAAGCTTCTAATTTCCATAGCTGATTGTGGAACTTTCCATTTGGTGATTGCTTCTATTTTAGAGGGATCTACGTGAATACCTTCGTGGTTCACCATGTGTCCTAAAAATTGCACTTCCTGTAGCCAAAATTCACACTTTGAGAATTTGGCGTAAAGCTTCTCCCTTCTTAATAAGGTTGAGAGTGCATGCAAGTGCTGACAGTGCTCGTCCTGACTTTTGGAATAAATGAGTATATCGTCGATGAAGACAATTACAAATTTATCCAAATACGGTTTACAGATCCTATTCATCATGTCCATAAATGTTGCGGGAGCATTTGTTAGTCCGAAGGGCATGACTGTAAACTCGTAATGACCATACCTAGTTCTGAAAGCAGTTTTAGGTGTGTCTTTTTCTTGTACCTTCAATTGATGGTATCCGGAGCGTAAGTCTATTTTAGAAAAATATCTAGCTCCCTGGAGTTGATCAAAGAGATCATCGATCCTAGGTAATGGGTATCGATTCTTAATTGTGACCTTATTTAATTCCCTGTAATCGATGCACATTCTCATTGACCCATCTTTCTTTTTCACAAACAATACTGGAGTTCCCCACGGGGATGAACTAGGTTGTATAAATCCTTTGATTAATAATTCATCTAACTACTTTTTCAATTCTAGCATTTCAGTGGGTGCTAACCGATAAGGTGCCTTGACTATCGGTGTAGTTCTCGGAATTAGATGAATCCTAAATTCTACTACCCTGTTGGGTGGTAATCCAGGTAGTTCTTCTGGAAAGACATCTGGGTATTCTGATACTATCGGAATTTCCTTAAGTTCCTTACCTTTCGTGTTAATGATTACTGAAATCATATACACAATTTCTTGTTTTCTTGAATAACTGGCCAACTTCATCACTGAAATGAATTTCAGTAGCTTTCGTGGCTTATCTCCTGTAATTACTACTAATTCTCATGTGGGTGTATGAATTTCTATGGCATTTTTATCACAAAGAATTCGAGCATGGTTGGCTACTAACCAATCCATTCCTAATACAACATCAAATCCTGCTAAATTCATAGGTAACAGGTTTGCAGAAAATTTATGTCCTAAGAGTTCTATCTTTCCTTCATGCAAAACCTTATCTATGTTAACAGAATTTCCATCTGTTGTTTCGACTGTAAAAATATGCCTAAGGGTGGTTAAGGGTAAATTAAGAGCTTGGCAGAATGAAGTATTTATAAAACTTTGGTTTACACTAGAGTCAAATAATACTTTTGCATAAACGTCGTGAACTAGGAACGTACCAGCTATTACGTCAGGAATTAGTTCTGCTTCCCGAGTAGTCAATTGAAAGGCTCTTACGTTCTTCTTGGTAGTTCCTTCTGCAGGTTTGGCTTTGTTATCAGCTGGTTTGACCAGTTTCGGGCAGTCTGGCCTAAAATGTCCAGCTTCTCCACAGTTGTAGCAAACTGTTGCTTTCTTCTTTCTGCAATCTTCCTCTTGGTGTCCTGGAATTTTGCAAAAATTGCAATATCCCTTGCATCTTCTAAAATGCTTTCTTTTGCAGGAATTGCAAAATGGAACAGTGGAAGATTGCCCAGGTCCCTTTTTCCTGAAACTACTACGGTTACCCACACGGAATCCCTGGGTAATCTTTTGGGCTACTTCCTTTTTCCTGTTTTCTTCTCTTGTGCGTACCAGCTCGTCAGTTAGGGTGTTAGCTAATTCCACAGCATCGTCAATAGTGCGAGGTCTCGCAGCTTTAACGATATTACGGATTTCGCCAATCAATCCCCAAATATAGCGGGAAATAAGCACCGGTTCTGGCGAAGCCAGGGTTGGTACCACTCTCGCATACTCGAAGAATGTCGAAGTATATCCTCGACAATCTACACCCATCATTCGATGGTTTAGGAACTTATTTGCCATTTGTTCCTTTTCATATTCGGGACAAAATTTTCTTTCCATTAGCTGCTTAAATTCTTCCCAACTCATAGCATAGGCCATATTTCTTCCTTTGGCTTGAAGTACCGTATTCCACCATTCTAGCGCCCCTTCTTTAAAAAGATGCGACGCATACATGACCTTGTCTTCCTCAGCACATTTACTTATCACAATTACTGCTTCGGTTTTCTCCAACCAACGCAGTGCTGCAGTTGCCCCTTCATTGCCTGCAAATTCAGCTGGTTTACAGGCAAGAAATTCCTTGTAAGTGCAACCAGGTGTTGCAGCTTTCATTCTTTTGAGATTTGGGGTTTGCAGTACATCATTATTGTTGTTAGTATGGTTGCCGCCTCCGTTTACGCTATTACTGAAGTTGTCTTCATGAGTACGTTTACTAGGAATAATTTGTTGAGGTTCAACAGGTTTCTGGGCAGCAGCAAGGATTGCTGGAATAGCATTGGCTATTCCTTGAGCAACGATATTCTCGATATCTTGCCTAGTCATGAATTGATCTTCCTGGTTTTGCTCAGATTGGTTAACTTCATTAACTGGTTCATTATTTGCGTTTTCCATCTGATATTTAATATATATAAATTATTAGCATAAATAAATAATAGCTATATGCAATTAATCACACAAGTTCACAACACATGTTTAGTCAAAATTGTTGATTTCTCAACTGCCATTTTTATATATTATAATATGCATCAGTACACCCTGTTATCTTACAAAGGTTTTATTTGTAGGTTATTTTACAGACTTATTTTTATTATTACTATTACTATTATACAATCACAGCTTCACAATCGTCCTATCCCTGGGCACATTAGAAACGACGTTCCCTCTCGTCGTATTTCCAGGAGATATGTTCTCCTACCTCCCGAATTCTATTCCCTGCATTCATCAGTTCCTCACCAAAATGGCGGAGTTCAGCTAAGTTTTCATTGCTCATTGGTGGGTTTGGTATAGGTTCTGGGTCGAACTGAGGGAAAAAGGTATAAGGGTTATTGAGGAGGTTTTGAAACTGCCAGTCGTTAGTCCACCACTGGTCCATTTCTCCTAGAGGTTGGGTATGGATCAGAGGGTCTGGAATAGCCGGTTCTAAGTTTATTGGAAGTTGGGTTTCAGCAGGATAAGGGAAGAGATTTTCATTGATAGGTCTAAGGATATCGCAGTTTGCAAGTATGCGATCTAATTCCTCCTGCAAAGGCAATTCCTCGACTTGCCTAGAACTTTCCCCAATTTCCATTTCTACTTGCCTAGCATTTTCCTCAATCTCGATCCCTTTTTCTTTATCAATGGGATTTTCTATTTTGGGAACTTTCCTAGTTGCTGGTTTCCTCCTGCGTACACGCCTCCAGCCTACAAATCTTCTTATTTTCTTAGGCTTTGGTTTCTCTGGAGGTGGAGCTTGAAATTCCATGGGTTCCTCTACATCGGGTAAGTAACCAGTAAAGTCTTTGGAAACTTTCACTTTCACGGGATAGAGATTGAGATTCTGAAGGGCTTCAGATAACTCATTCATGCTGTTTAGCATATATGCAAAAATGCACACAAAATGCTAAGTTAAAATTTTATAATAAAAATTTCACAGGCGAACATTTTAATATAATTATTCAAATATTATTGCACATACGTCGACTTTCTAATACAATTATCAAATGAAATTCAAAATATATTAAGGTTGCATAATCCAAATTTATTTTAAGTTGTTTATTTAATGGGTAAAGTTTCTGACTTGTAGGTGATATGGGTGCTAGGACTGGGTCAGGGTATTTAAACGTTAGCATTTACTGCTATAGTGGCTAACATATAGAGGTGTGCCCATTTTTCATCTAACTCATCTTCCCATGGTGGTTTATTGCCTATTTCTTGAGTTTCCTTAGGAATCATCACTTCTTTTGGTTGAGACTTCTTTATTTTCTCTTGACTTTTTCTAATAATCCGACTTCTTTTCTTAGGAGAAAGTGGTTTCTCAAACTGTGCCTTACGGACAAATATTCCTTCCTCAGTATCTGTTGGGTATTTTGAGGATGAAGTTCCTTTTTCTTTCGGTGAACTATCTATTTTATGATAGATATCCGAAAGTCTTTGTTTACCCATACTATAACCAAATATTCAAATAAAACACGTAACCACAAAATGGCAATTAGTAAAATTAAGTATTCTCTAAATACTTAATTGGCTTAATTCAGTGGCTCTGATACCACCTTTTCCTGTCACGGCCCCAGTCCCGGTTTGACCCGGTCAGGAGCCGCGGGACAGGAACCCGTGGTATTTAATTGATGCGACAGCGGAAGATTTATCGGGATCTTTTAAAATTTGAAATGCCCGATTATTTTATTTCATAATTCGGGATAAACCCCGGTTAATTTACAATAGATGAATTTTACTAGGAAATTCTCTGATTTATTAAAACATGTTTATTCATTTTAACTGAGCCACCTCTTCAAGCTTGTTAGTTTGTACAAAACGACACATAGTTATACATTACAGCATAAGAGTGATTACAATGGCTTTTATCTTATTTTTATCTGGCCCCGTGTCACCTGGTGACGATGGTCATACCACTATTGGGTCTTTCCCCAAGTAGTGACGTTTATCACTGTTAGGATTTATTAGCCTAACCCGTGAGAAATTAGTAATGTGCACAATACCCCACTAGCCAGTGATTTAAGATAACCACGACTTAATCCCTGTAATTATAACATTTGAAAATGGAGTATTGTAAAACATTTGATAAAAAGAGAATGACTCACATTGCAGATTTATACGGGCAGAGTTTAGCCTACTGATTAGCCTTGTAACCTAATTTAAATAACAATGCACACGAACTAGGTCAGTAACTAATACAACATTTACGATAACTCACGAGATTAAACCCTCACGACAAATGACAAAGTGCAATACTTAAACATCCATCGAATTCACGACGAATGACAAAGTATAAACCCAATTTGAGCAGCACTTAAACATTCATCGGATAGTTTCAATCGATCGAACATTGAATCGTAGCAGCGATCAAGTTAATACCTTGTATCGTAGCAGCACCTCGCTAATTTTGAAAGTGAATTTGACTTTTGAGCAGTATATTTCGAGTTTTGAACTGAATTTTCGACACCAGAAGACTGCTCGTAGCCCAAGCTATTTATAGCTGAAATTTGAGGTTCACGCGGCCCGCGTGAACCTTAACTCGAACCTTACGCGGCCCACGAGGGCACCTATATCGTAGATTTGGGCATCCGTGTCACATCCAGTCAAACGTAGGGTTGACGCGGCCCGCGTAAGGGTTGCTTATCCTTTACGCGGCCCGCCTGAAGACCATTATTCTAGATTTCTTGGTTTTTTCATGCACAGTAGGGTTTCAGGGGTCCGGGTTTTTACTTACGGGTTGGTTAGGGACATTTTTGAGAGTCCTTACACGATCCAAACCTCGAACTGAACCAATAACTTGAAAACTGAACAAAATCACCACCATTACCGCCACTGCCGTAGACGGCGTGGCTCCGGCACCCACCACCGCCACCTGAAACGACACTAAACTGACCGGGGACCTTCGATTAGAGAAGAACAGAATCAAAAAGGAAGAAAGGAGGAGTGTCTTACCGTGAAACTCGACGGACCGAACAAGAACCGCCGGACCCTGTTGTCGACCACCGGATAAATGAATCGACTAGCGGTCCAAGTCTTCGACCGCCGGTTCTCTCTCTCTCTCTTATCTTTGACGCCAGATGCCACCACCATTAAGTGGTGGCCGCGGCTACACCGGTAAACCGGGGGGGAGGGGGGCTGTGCTCGTCGGAGTAGACCACCACCGCCGCTGTACACAGTGGTTCTAACACCGACACCACCTCTGCTGCTAAAACCCGTGAATCGACACCAGAAACGTGATCGGAGGGTAGATCAGAGAAAAGAAGGGGGTGCACGCGCCGTCACGCGCCAAAACGGGGATCGCCGGAACACCTTGCCGGACCACCGTGGGCGGTGGCCGGCCGTCGCTTGGTCGCCGGAGAGAGAGAGAGCATTCGTGTGGGTGTGTGTTGTCTGTGTGTTGAGTTGTATGTTGCAAATGAGGGGAATTAAAGGCTGGCCCCTTATATACTTGCATAATGGGCTTTGGGCTTGGGCCCGAAGGCCCACAAGCCCAAAGTTGCGTGTTATATGCGGCCCGATAATCCCTACGAACCCGTTAACGCACCCGATTAGCATAAAAATATTGTAAATAAATTTCTTAGAAGCAAATTATGGAAAATATCGTCAGTAGTCGCGTTCGGCGCGTTCGTTTGTCGATTACGGTAATAATCGCTAAAAATTACCTCGTTGCCGTTTTTAATTCGATTTCTGATCCGGTTTCGACTGTAGTTACTAAAATTTCATTACGTAGCTAAATATAGCGTAAAATGTAGGTTCTGAAGGTGACAGGCGTCTCCGTCGCTTCCGTTTCGTTGCCGATGCGTTTCCTGCCATCGCGTTTCTCATTCCTGTTTGCGTTTGGGACGTACGGAAGCATAATAATTTCACAAAAATTAATTTCATAAACATAAAATATTCCTGGAAAATCCGTATTTGTCGACGTTGACAGTATTTTGCACGGCATCAGTTTGTTGTCGCTTAGTATTCCGCAATCTCTTTGTAGATTGTCATACGCACAATGTATAGTCGAAACGTTCCTGGGTACTCCAAAGGCCTAAATGAGTTAATCTACGTCTTAAACACTATTCATTATCGCGTTAATTACGTAATTAAGGGCGTAAACTACCGGTTGTCACATATACCCCCCCCCTACCTAGTAATCGGCCAACACCAAGGGCCCACTTGTGATTATCTTTTGTTATAATATTAGATCTTGTTCCTTCATATAAGACATATAAACCAATGGTAAATGAGAGTTAGTGTGTTATAAGAATACCCATAAGGATCATCACTTTCATTTCTCAACATCACACAACACACACACTTCTCTCTTCCCCTCTTCTTTGGGTTCGGCCGAGAACATCAACAAGCAGACCACCATCATCACTTCATCTTCATTCAATTCTACATACATATAAGGGTGTTAGAAGGTGCACAAAGAAGCTTGGAGCTTTCGGAAGCTAAAGGACCTTCATCATTTGCTTTTATCCACTTCTTTTCTTCTATTGATCATCCCTAGCCTTGAGCTAGTGGTAAGAACATCATACTCTTCATTTTACATCTTGTTTAAGTGGTTAAAAGATGATACATGATGATAATCTTGAAGAACACTAAGAATCAAGAAGATGAAACATGAACATAAGCTTAAAATCTTAAGAAATCATGTTGTTTAGTGTTGAATGTGCTACTTGATGATTGATTGTTTATGTTAATGATGTAGATCATTATATGATCTTGCTAGATGATGATTAAAAACATAATCTAGCAAGATGAGAGGATGAAAATGTTAGAGATTAATGGATCATCCTCACAAAAGTCATGAACTTGAAAGAATAAATTGTTTTCTTGTAAGATGATGATCAAAGTAAGATGAAAGCCTTGTAAATCTAAGATTTTAAGAATGATTTTTCAAGAAACCAAGTTAAAAATACAAAGTTTACTTAATCTTGGTTCTTAAAGAAATCAACCATGTTTTTAGAGGTTAAACATGTGTAGAAATATATATGTAACAAGAAAAATCCAAGAAGAAGCATTTTTAGAAAATGTAATCACAAGTTGTAAAGATCTAGATTCTTCAAAAATGACGTTTTTAAATAATCAACCACACTTTAAAGGGTAACTAGACCCACTAAATACACTAGTAAGTTACTACACATTTTTTGTAAATTTTCAAGTTCATGAGTTAGTAGTTTATGCTTGTTTTTGGCAAGATGGTAAGTATAAATTGATTTGTTGATTGATTTTGTTGATTTACAAAAGAAAATGATATGCCTTGAAGGCATGGAAACCTCCATTTTTAGGGGAAACTATGGCAAAATTTTTCTAAAAATCAAACACTTAGAAAAATATTTCTAAACAAATATTTACAAGTATATTTCAAACCATGAATTTTTACATAAAGTTTGCTATATTTTTTGTTACAAAAATGACAAATATTGGAGGTGGTTTTTATAAATAAAAGTGTATTTAGGAAAATATATATTTAGATGTCACCATGTGTGTGATTATTTGTATATTATGTGTATTAGTTATATTATTTTAGTACTTGAAATAATATAACTCACCAAAATAAAAAAATTACAATCCAAAATATTATCAAAATTCCAAGGGAATGAACATACAAGAATACCCAAAATATTGGTGAAACCGAACAAATGAATATAACGTATAAAATATTCCGGAAAACTTATTCATAAGTATATTTTGGTAAATAATATTTTGGACATCAAAAGAACAAAAATATAATTTTTACAAGTATTACAAAACATATCATATTTTTTACAAGGAGAAAATATATTATTTTTGGCAAGTAAAAATATATATTTTTTTCTTGGAATTAATAGAAGATATATTATTTTTGGAAGAAATATATATTTTCTCAAACAAACATCAAATACACTATTTTTGGAAGAAAATGTATTTTCTTAAATAAACTTGAAAAATATTATTTTTTGGAGAAAAATAGATTTATATATATTTTCTAAGTTAGACTTGGAGATATATTATTTTTGAGACTTGTAAGAAATTTATAAATCTTTTTGCCAAGGGGAAAATTATAAATAATTTTTCTAAGTATTAGAATATATATTTTGGAAATATATATTGATGAATTTTTATTAAAGATATTATTCCGGAAAAGTTAATACAAGATTTAGTATAAGAATACTTAACAATTACAGGAAAATACGTATTCTCGTACGTAAAGATACACACCAGAATACGACACCAATACATGGTAAAATATACAAGTATAAGAATACAAATACAAATACACCCATCCTTGAGAAGGATATACATGTATAAATACATAAAAGGTAACAAGTTAAAATATATTATTTTAACTATTATTCCAAAACTTAATAAATATAATTTAAGTTGAAATATTTATTATTTTAACAAATAATTATATAATATGGAATAATATTGAAGACACAAAGAAACGTAACTCAAAGACACTAATTAATACAAAGTCAAGGCACGACCCGCTCGTCTAATAAACCGTAGTACGTTGTAGGTAGTCGTGTACACCAGGAGAAGCTTTGAGTTTCCGTTGGTTGCGAAGAACGCAAGACTGTGAGTTCATGTCCCCCTTTTCTTTTAATTGTTTTCAATTTTATAACTTCGGGGGTGAAGTACATGTTAAAAAAATATTTACAAACAATTACAATTGGTATGGTTAGCTAAGGAATGCACTGTTAGATCATGTGAATGGGTAGGCGCACTCCTAAGACCATTTAATCCTCGTGTTAGGACCGAGGGACATGAGTGATAGATCTATTTGGGTGTAGCGAGCCCACACCATGTGGACCGGGGTTTGGCCCATGAGGTGACTATGTCTTACAGCCGGAGGCCTAGTACAAAATCTGCTAGGTTTGAGCCTTCCTACGTCATTGCACACATGTTGATGGCCTTGCAAACCATTAATTGATATGTTTCCTTGTTTGCTTTCATAC
Source organism: Helianthus tuberosus (assembly GCA_030545235.1). Classification (NCBI taxonomy): domain Eukaryota; kingdom Viridiplantae; phylum Streptophyta; class Magnoliopsida; order Asterales; family Asteraceae; genus Helianthus; species Helianthus tuberosus. The sequence continues at coordinate 67,402,136 of CM060430.1, forward strand.
CGGGTTTACAAAACATACATACTTACAATGATTACAAAGGTTTATTCGTGCACACATACAAACACATGAACTCGCTCAACTTTTGTTGATGTTTTCAAAACTACATGTATTTCAGGGAATTAAATTCATATATATATATATATGTATGTATGTATGCATATATAATATGAGAATTTTGTTATACATTATTTTATGTCAATTATATATATTAAGATAATGTTGAGTATGTTTGGATAATTATGTTGATATATTTTGATGGATCCACGTAATGTTTGTGATTAGATTCGATTTTATTCAAAATATAATATATACTTGTTTATGTTTGTTTCTGTTCATGAACGTACGTTTGTATTCGTTACCTAAAATTAAGAAACGAACACGAAAATGTTCATTTCCTTAAAGAACGAGTATGAACAAAAAATCTCGTTCAGTAAGTGTTTATGAACAATTCACGAAAGCATTTATTTCCATAACGAATAAACATGAATAAGGCCTTGTTCATGTTTGTTTGATTTGTTTGGAGTGCTAACTTTGTGTGTGTGTATATATATATATATATATATTTCTTTTAGCACCAATATTTATAGTATATAAGTGAAGTTGATAAGTTAGTATACAATCATACCCAGTAAATCCCACAAATAGCAAAGCGACTTATAGGGTCTGGGGAGGGTGGGATGTAGACATACCTTGCCTCTATAGACTGCTTCCAGAGAGACCCTCGGCTCCAAAACGAACAACATACCAACACATCAAGTCAAAGAATATAGAAAAAAAGAAGTCACCTATACCAAGAAAGTGATCAGAGTGACACAGTATAATGTAAATCATGTATAAATAGCATACAACATCATTTGGGCATAAACACAAGAAGTCAATTATCGGTAAAGTCACTTAAAAAATAAGAAAAACCTATGTCCCTAAAATACACCTAAGACCTTTTGCAATATCCTATAGAAGTCCTTAACCCTAATCCTACGCCTTCACGAAGTCCTACCTTGGACCATGTCCTCAGAAAGATACAACTCTAGTAAATCATGCCTAATCTGCTCATCCCCTGTCAGTTTGGGCCTGCCTCTTCCTCTCCTCCCCTCCACAGTAAGAGTTTCCACTACTCTAACTGGTGTCATCGTTTGTCTCCACTTCACATGCCCAAACCATCTCAATCTCCCCTCCCTAATCTTATCCGATATACTAGCAACTCCTAATCTTTCCCAAAAACCTCAAATAAGCAAGTTAAAGTCACATATGTTAGAACTAGAAGAGTAATTTATTAATGAAAATATATACAAATTTTGTGACTCTTACTTGACAAAATGGTAAATCATATGTTTATGTTATTTCTTGTGAACAAATAAAATCATGTGATGACATGTTATGAAACATTATAAAAATGAATAAAAAGTTGCTTCTTGAATACTTTATCATTGCTCACTTGTAAACTATACAACAAAAAGCCACCCACCATAGCCTGCACCCTTTGACACTCTCCAAAAGCTTCCAACAACTCCTCTATAAGTACCACTTCATTCCCTCTTTACCCACCATCTCACAAGGGTTTTCTGGGGTTTACGATTCGATCATGGCTGCTGCAAATTTGGGCGTTATAAATCAGGTATCATTTCACAATTTCATGCCCCGTTGATTCTTCAATACTTGTTAGTATTTTGCACTCTGTGTAATTGTGTATTTGTGATTTTTAGGGCCCGGTTACTCCCCATTTCAACAGTGATTCATCGCTTCAGAAATCGTTTCTCAAGGTATGATTCATGATCTTGTTGCATGATGCTTTGTTATAAGTTTTTTTGTTGATATTCGATTGGATCGTTGTTATGAAATTTGGGGATGAGTAGTTTGACTTGTTCATAAGGGTTAATTGATCAAGGGTTGCTTTTTATTTTTGGGGATTTTCAAGATTGATTTTTGAATTTGACTAGGGTTTTCTTGATCTTTATATTATGAGTAATTTACAAAAATCGTCCTTTATGTATGCAAACTGTGTCCTTTGTCTTCAATAATTACTGAAAACGAACTTGATGTTTGCAAACCCTTGCAAGTTATGTCCTTTGGCCCTAACTCAGATAATTTTTGTGGTTAAATCTGACCAAATGGACCCCACATGAGGTTTTTCCTGAAAAGAGTATTCTATGACACACCAAACAACCAGTTTTTCCTGCATTAAGGTTTTTTAAGTCTCAAATTTGGTTTAAAAAAGTGTGAGGCATGAGCTTCACGAAATAAGGCGTCGCTCTATGTACAACCAAATAAGCTTTATGTAAAAAAAAAGCCCCTTATAATCTATTCACCCCTATTGGCTGTTTTTTTTTCATATTGCCCTCCACTTTTGACCAATTTGACCATGCATGAGGCGCTTTCCTAATCACCTCGCGCATCAGGCGTGCCTTTCTAAGCCAAGTTCTCAATAGTCATTAGCAACTTATGCTTTTTTTGTTACAAACACTATTTTACTTCTACTTTGTTCTAAAATCAAATATCGGTCAAGGGCCGATATTTTAGATATAGGTTATCGCGGTGGGATGTCGGTAATTCTAAAATCATGCAGAATTTATATATATACATATGTTAAATGTAAAACATATATAATATTAATAGTAGTATCGAAAGTCAAAAGTCAAAAGTGCCTATATTTGAAATATGAAATGATCAATATCGGTCAATATTGCCGATAATATCAGAACCAATATTTAACACCGATATTTTGTAGAGGGCCGATAACCGATGTCCCACCGATATTAACTGCATAGAATTTGTTTGATTTTGAATTCTTAAGCAATTTAGTAGAATTAGGTTAATTCGGAATTAGAAGTGAATTGAGTAAAATGAGAATCAGAGAGATACAAAGTGGTCTGATCTTTGAAGGATCAGTTCAAATTTCAAACCAAATGCATGATATCTATAAAAAATGTACTCTTTTTCCTTAAAAACCTGACATTGGATGATATCTATCAAAGAAATTCTGGTTTCATAGCAATTTAGCACTCAAGATAAATACTTTTTATATTGTTGCAGACCCAAAAGATTAGCTTTTGTGATAAACAATGGACCCGTTTTTCGCAACTGGAGCTAAAATCAAAGACTGCATCATCAAGACATCAATCCATAGTTGCTATGTCAGTGTCACAAACCGTATCCAAAGGTAAAATTACGGTCTCGCCCTTGGATCTTGAAGATGCAAAAGAACCACCCCTGAATTTACACAAGCCCAAGGAGCCATACACTGCAACCATTGTCTCGGTTGAAAGGCTCGTAGGCCCAAAAGCCCCTGGAGAGACTTGCCATATTGTAATTGATCACGGTGGCAATGTTCCGTACTGGGAAGGACAAAGTTACGGCGTTATTCCACCCGTAAGTGAACATTTCCCGTTTCTTGTTCTATGATTTGGAAATTGAGAAATTATAATTTCAACCGTTGTGCATTTGGACACACGATATCCAAGTGTAGTTCAAGATAGTGGGACCAGTCTATGTAACAGTAGCTGACAATTTCACTATTTTTGGCTATATTATAGCAAATTATTATCTGCTCTAGTAGTAATACAGAAACAACCACTAAGTTTGCAACATCTTGTGTTTTTTTTTACCAAAAGCTAAGGAAATATGTTGGTTGGTTTACAACATACAACAAAATGATGAGTTTAGTGGTAAAAAAATGCAAGAAATTGCTTACATTCGAATATTTATTTATTTATTGCATTTTTTTGAGTATGTAGAATGGATGTTAACAATGAAATAGTAGAGGTGGCAAAATTGATAGTCAAAAGAGGCAACCTTTACAGGGTCAAACGGGTTGGGTCGGGTTAGGCCGGGCCGCTTAATACATAATTAATGTGTTCAATAAAATTGCATAAACTATATTATTACAGTAATAAACTAATTTTAAGAACTTGATTTTGGAGGTTTTTTTTGCATTTGATTACATCACTTCAGATGACTTTCGACATGGTTGACTTTTTGACCCATATCTTTCTACTTCATATTTTTGGCTAACCTGTTTGACATGTTGTAGATATACACATCAATATCACCACCTCTAGGAAATATATATCTATGATAAACAGAATGGCTGAAAATCAAATTCTCACCAATTTTTAAAAAAATTATGAGTTTATGCTTCTTCTGTAGTATAAAACTATAAATGTGTATGCCCTTTTGATAGTAAACTATTTTGGCTTTTCTCCAAACAGGGTGAAAACCCAAAGAAACCCGGGGCCCCACACAATGTTCGGCTTTATTCAATAGCATCAACAAGATACGGGGACTCATTCGATGGAAAAACCGCGAGTTTGTGCGTTCGAAGAGCCGTTTATTACGACCCCGAGACGGGAAAAGAAGACCCGTCTAAGAACGGTGTTTGCAGCAATTTTCTTTGTGACTCAAAACCCGGAGACAAAGTTAAAATAACAGGTATGCACCTTATCGATCAACACCGTTCATTTTGAAAATGATTGTGTGATATTGGGCCCTAAATTAATAAAATTTGCAGGACCATCTGGAAAGATTATGCTTTTGCCTGAAGAAGACCCAAATGCAACCCACATTATGATTGCTACCGGGACAGGTGTCGCTCCGTTCAGAGGCTATCTTCGTCGGATGTTCATGGAATCCGTGCCCACGTACAAATTCAATGGTCTTGCTTGGTTGTTTTTAGGGGTGGCCAACACGGATAGCCTTCTGTATGATGATGAATTCAGCAAGTACCTTGCAGATTACCCTGATAACTTCAGGTAGATTTTGTAAGATCCGCGGGTCGGGTAATGGGTTTGGGTCAAAACAGGTCATTGTTTTATTATGGGTCAAACGTGCCGGGCTGGTTTGGTTAACCCACAACACTTCTTTTATCGATATATACCCTAAAAACTTGCATAGTATATTTACCTATCCAATAACATAAACATTAAAGAGTAAAGTACACGAACAGTCCCTGTGGTTTTTCAAAATTTTGGATATGGTCCCTAGCTTTCCAAAAGTACACGGATGGTCCCTGTGGTTTGCACTTTGTAACGCATTTAGTCCCCAGCCAACAAATCTGAAGGTTTCAAGAGGTCCAAGTTAAGGACTAAATACGTTACAAAATGCAAACCACAGGGACCATCCGTGTACTTTTAGAAAGCTAGGGACCAAATTTGGAAAACCATAGGGACTATCCGTGTACTTTTTACTCAACATTAAATATATCTATTCAAATACAAAAAAAAAAAAATCATATTTTCCCATTTCATTAAATACAATATATAATATGACCATTATACCCATTTCTCTTTTCAGTTATTCTGTAAACCCTCGTATCCTAATGCAATTTTTAAGACAAGGATAAAAATGTCACAATTTGAAAATGGGTATATTTGATATTATGATTTCTTGTTCGCTAAATACGATATTATACCAGGTTTTGAAGGGGATTAGGAAATCATCCCTAAAAAGAAAATTACACTTAGTTAATTATGACTGTAAAACCAATTTGCTTGTTATAACAATCTTAATTCTTTTTCTTAACCCGTTTGAGATAAAGCACAACCCATTCCTTCAAGTACACTGATAGAAATTGATGGTTTGACTTCAGGTTTGACCGAGCGCTTAGCAGAGAGCAAAAGAACAAAAATGGAGGGAAAATGTATGTGCAGGACAAAATAGAAGAATACAGTGATGAGATATTTAAAATGCTGGATAAAGGGGCCCACATATATTTCTGTGGGCTTAAGGGGATGATGCCTGGAATCCAAGAAACATTGAAGAGGGTTGCAGTGGAAAGAGGGGAAAACTGGGATGAAAAACTGTCACAGTTGAAGAAGAACAAGCAGTGGCATGTTGAGGTTTATTGATTTTTCAAATTTTTACTTGCAATTGTTTGCTTGAAACTTTGAGGAACTTGTAATATCCTTTGAAAAGGAGTTTAACCAGATTGTCTATTTCAGTAAACAAAATAAAAAAGTGATGGTCATCGCTCAGTTTTTTTTTTTTTTTAATTCTGTATGGCTAGCAGGCGGAGCAGGGGCGCAGCATGTGAAGGGGGGGGGGGGGGGGGACGTCCGCCCCCCGGGATTTTTCGCTCAGTAGTGTTATATATGTAGTTTTCGTATAGAAATTTGTGGGTATATACGTTTTCACCCCCCCGGTTCTATATAAATTTTTGGGTATTCTATAGAAATTTTTGGGTATATATGGGGGGGGGGGGGGGGGGGGGACGTCCGCCCCCCGGGATTTTTCGCTCAGTAGTGTTATATATGTAGTTTTCGTATAGAAATTTGTGGGTATATACGTTTTCACCCCCCCGGTTCTATATAAATTTTTGGGTATTCTATAGAAATTTTTGGGTATATATGTTTTCACCCCCCGGCCGAAAAATCCAAGCTTCGCCACTGAGGCGGAGCATCCACGATTGTGCACTTTATTTTCGGTAGATAAATGTAGGGGTGTAAATGAGTCGAACCGAGCCTTGACTTAATATTCATCCTCATCAAATTTATGGTAATATTAATTTTCTAATTATTTATTTATTTATTTCGTACAAGTATTATAATTATAAGAGTAAATTGCCATTTTGGTCCCTGTGGTTTGGGCAGTTTTGCCATTTTAGTCCAAATCTCAAACTTTTTAAATCTGGGTCCCTGTGGTTTGCATTTTGTTGCCATTTTAGTGCAAAACTCAAAATCTCTCATTTTTTACTGTTTTAAGGCCCTTTTTTTGTCTTTATCTGCAGGGGTAGTTTGGTCGATTTAATTTTCATTAAACCAATTTATTTATTAAAAACCCACATAATATAACCGACATAATTTATTTATTAAAAACCCACATCTGCAGGGGTAGTTTGGCAAGCCAATTACATCATCATCTTCAACCTCCTTATCGAAACCCTAACCAGAGATCACACCCAAAAAAAAAAAACCCTAACCCACAGGAGATCGAAGAACGACAATGGTGGTTTATCTAGAGGAATTTTAATAGAGTAAAACGGATGATTAATTTCTACATCCTTGTTATAAGTTCAGCCAAACAAAAAAAAAACCCAAATGATTACAGTTAAAACAATTCTCAATACAATCCATATTCAAAACACTCAACAAACAAAACACACACACGAGTATACAAACTCTCAAACTCACCTTCAGAATCATCAGCTTTCTTATCCAATGTCTTTTTTTTTCCTGATTCGGCATACTTCCCCAAATGAAAAAGCACAGACTCCACATTCGCCAGCGTTTTAGTAACAGAAATCAAGCCCGTATTGGACGCCTTTGAATCCACCGGTAACGATTCCATTCCCCCCAAACCAATAAATCGAGCAAACAACGTATTCAACGAATTTGACAACAAAAAAAACCCTAGAAATTGATCAAATAGACACCGTCGAAACAATCACATCACAAATTGAACAATTGAAGCTATGGATATTGTTTAATTGAACACCTGAATATGCAAATCGTATATCTAATGGTGTGGGTGTGAGTGAGACTGATTTTCGGGGGTAGAGGGAGATAATCTAGTGAGAGAGGAGGGTGTGTTGCTGCCATCGACTCTGGGGTTGGTCTGAGTTGAATCATTGATAGAAGATGGTGGTTGACCGGTAGTGCTCATGGTTGGCCAAGGTTGGGTGGTGGTAGTCTGATAGTTGTGGTTGTTGGCTTGTGGTGGAGAAAGGTAAGAGTGAGAGAGGGAGTTGAGAGAGAGAGAGAAAGGGAGGTTGAAGATGATGATGTCCTGTGGGTTAGGGTTCTTTTTGGGTGTGATCTCTGGTTAGGGTTTCGATAGGGAGGTTGAAGATGATAATGTAATTGGCCTGCCATAGAGGGTATTTATATTACGTGAGTTTTTTAATAAATAAATTGGTTTAATGAAAATTAAATGGACCAAACTACCCCTGCAGATAAAGACAAAAAAGGGGCCTTAAAACAGTAAAAAATGAGAGATTTTGAGTTTTGGACTAAAATGGCAACAAAATGCAAACCACAGGGACCCAGATTTAAAAAGTTTGAGATTTGGACTAAAATGGCAAAACTGCCCAAACCACAGGGACCAAAATGGCAGTTTACTCTAATTATAATGTTCATAGAAATAATAGATTCAATTTTGGCTTCTCGGCTTGATTTAGGCTTTATAACAAATTAATTGAGTTTTACAAAAAAAAAAAAAAAAAAAAAAAAAACAAATTAATTGAGTAGATTACAATGGCTTCAATTCGTTTACACCCACTTTTTTTTTAACGGCAAATTTGGATCACTGAAGGACTACGGGAGTATCATGATCATCCACTTATATTTTTTTTATAAATGGGGCTTAAGTGTTTTTATAATTTAAGTTAAAGGATTTTAATATTTTTTTTTATTAGTGTAACACATGATTTCCCATTACTTAAAAAAGACAACTATTATACTAATGGGCATCTAAAACATGTCTTTAATTAAAAAAAAAAAAAAAAAAAAACATTCGTTTGGTTTAAATTTTGCATACCATAAATTACCTGGAACGTGTATTGAAATTTAAGCTTTTGTCTTTAACTTCCGGTACTGAAATTTCAGCTTTTGTCTTTAATTTTCACGAATCACGCAGTTGTAGTCCCTATTGTTTACTCATTTGTCACAGTTCCGTCCCTGCAATCGATGTTCGTTTATTTCATCGTTACTTTATAAAATGACCATTTTACCAAACATTTTGAACAAAATAAAAAAAATAAAAAAAAAAAAAAAACCTCAGAGCTCCCACCAGATGCACCCACTCCGGTGACCATATCCGGTCACCTCTTGCTGCCAAACACCCAAATCAGAATCATCATTGTTCGTTGATTTAATACTACCCGTTTTGATTCAGTTTCGATGTAAATGATTTTTCTAAGATCATCCATCCTAGGGACGAAATCATGATGGCTAAGTAAGCCGAAACTAATACTTGATATTTAAAAAAAAAAAAACATTATAAACAAAACAAAAGGCAAATTATATAGAATTGTTTGTTTTACAATTATAAACTTCAAAGTGAAAACCATATTAGTTTTACAACAGTGATAGATATCCATTTTTACACCACAAAATAAATCAAACTCCTAAAAAACCATGTGGGCTCAGCTCAGCTCAGGTGGCTAAGTGGTTGGGACAACTATCAAACATGGTGTGCCACATAAAGGCTCTTGACAGCACCATCTCAAGCTCTTGGTGACTCCAATTATTTGTCGGTAAGTGTTGAAGAAACATCACCATTTCCTGGAAATCAAGCTTCAGGAGTTTATCTGACCACTGCATTACACGAATTCAACACGTTTTTCTAAGCAGGGGGAGGGGTAGAATGGTATTTTTCCAAGTTTACGTCGAGTATAGAGGACTTACCGTTAAAAGAAAACTGGCAAATATGTACACAAGGAAATCCGGTAAAGCATCTCCTTCAGCAAGATATGTGTCCCATAAACGTGTAACGAGATGGAATGGGATCTATAAAACATGACAAGAACATTAGTCGGTTTTCAGAAAAACTCATGGACCCCACCAACACCATGCTAACCTCTCGTATTAGAAGACAGTTGAACCAGCGGAAAGCAAACTGAAGAAACTCGAGTCCTTGCTCGTCAATATGCTTTGCAACAGGTTCTGACAGTGTGGAAGGAAACAATTCATCATTAACAGCTATATAAACGGATACGTTTCAATTTTCATGCACTTTGAATAAAGGTGACAGTTTCAACCCTTAAATGATAAATGGATCGATTGGATTATGTTTTATCTCTAACAGGTAAAAAAAGTAGCTGAAAGAACGGGTCAAATGGATGAAACTGGCCACCCAATGTGTACTTTTATACAAAAGCTCCTAAATTGTTTTATTTGAAAATTTAGATTATTATTGAGATAACATAAATCGTCATATTTGACATTCTAATTGTTATAAAAAAAGTGTTGAGCCTTTTTTACACCAATTATATGATTTGAATAATAATAATTTTACTTTGTAAATAAAATGATTTAGGAGGTTTCATGCGTTAACTATACCGGGTGAATTTCAGTTAGTTTGACCTTTTCCCTATTAGTTAAACTTTATGATTTCACCCGTTAGAGATAGTCATAATCCAATAACCCATTCCAAAACAACCATTCATCAGGCAAACTGATCAACTGCCACCTCTACAAAATAGGGTTGATGAAGAATACAACATAGAGAAGATCAAAAGGGCATTACCATCAATTCGCCTGACAAGTTCCTTGAGCTTAAACACTAGCCTTTGAATCCCGGGTTGGGCAAACGTATAATGGTCTTGCATACCGTCAAGCAACTTGGATAGACACCAATAACAATCCGCTTCAACATCTGAAATCTTTGCAGGGTCTAAATCAGCAATTGACCAATTATCAATACTCCCTTCCAAGTGTTCCGACAAGAAAACTACTAGAAAAGGTGTCGCGAGGTCATTTATTCCCTGCACATATCCACTTGCCGGGTGTCTGATTGCCCTGAAATTATACAAAAATAATGAAATAAATAAGAATTGAACCTTTCAGAAAATCTAAAAAGCTTACAATGGCTTGATTTGAAGTGTGGAAGAGGTGGCAATTTTGACCCATTTACTTACTAATTGTGGGTTTATTTGGGCATGTGGGCTGTGTTTTATCTCTAATGAGCTAAATGGGTAAGGCAACGGGTAGAACCAGTTGAATGTCATCTGAAGTGTAATTTTAATGCACAAAACCTCCTATATCATTATACTCAATAAAACATACATCATTACTGAATAATATTATTCTTTTTTTCGTATATGAACCTGACTATTTATTGATGCTGTAGTTTATAATTTCTGAACATAAAGTGTTTCTAGTGAACCCAACGGCCAACGCAGCCAATTTGACCCATACCGAAATTGACCCGTTACCCAACCTGACCATTTTGCCACTTCTAACATGAAGCATCATGTAGTGTTTGCACTGTTCCTATGCATACTTCATTATATTTGTTATTTGATGCATTAATGAATATCGTCTACCTTAGTTTAAAAATTGACCTATAGCTGCAATTATTATGTCCCGCAAGTTTTAGTTATGTTTTATTTGATTGTGAACTAATGTGGTCAATATTCAAGCCAAAACAACTCGCAAAAGAGCTTCTGCACGGCATGTGCTTTTTTCGAGCAAATGAAAAAGGGCAGTCTAATATTGACTTGCATCAAGGTAAAATGGTAATCATAAAAACAAAAGAAACAAAATCTAACCATGTGTAGAGTATGCGCTCCAAAGATTTCTGAACTGCTGCTTGTTGGAAGAAAGTGACATCCGGCACAGTTCTAGGACAATCAACAGCAATCTAATAAAAAAGGTACATCAAATTGGTCACAAAAGGCAGCGTCATTAATGTTATATATGTATAAAAGTATTGGCATGCGTAAGGTTCCTCGGCTCATCTATAGACTATAGCTTTTTCAATGAAGGCCTAACATACACCTGTATATGTGATTTTTTTTTTTTTTTTGAGTTATCCCATATGACGTTTGGTGCTTATGAAAAAGGGTTTAAGCATCTTGTTGGACCACTCAGTGGGCCCTATGTGGCTATGTGTTGTGAGTGGATATACCTCTTCAACCATCACTATCAACCCTCCCTCCCTCTACACACACACATATATACACATGCATACATATATGAGAAGGTACTTAAAAGAAAAAGATCATATTAGGTCCTTTGTTTTTCTTGTACTGCTTGAAATAAGACGGTACCATAAGTATATCAAAGATACATGAATATAAAATAAACTACCGCATGTGTTCTGTGTATCTAAATTGTTCAACTTCACAACTATGTATCCGGTTATTTTATGATCCTGGTATTAATTATGCATTCTTAACGTCGTTTTAAGGAGGTTGACATAGGTTAGCTTCTTGATTTGTCGCTATATATGTTTTAATAGAATGATCCTACTGGAAAGGTTTGTTATTACCTTCATCAAAAGAGATTTACTTTAGCCTTTAAGGTTAGGACTTAGGTGGTTATATAATGATAATGCCCTAATAGTCAACGCTGAAGTTTGGTCAAAGTCAACACTGACTTTGACCAAAAAACTCAACATGGGTTGTAATGGTGAACATACATAGATATATTTTCTTTTTCTTGAAATATGGTTGCTTTGTAGCATATATGTTGAACATTATTTTAATACTTTTGTTTTTCAGGATATATGTCGGGCCGTTTCTAAGTCCAACGGGTTATCGTTTTGGTTAGGGAATGCCTTTTTAGACCAACGCACACACCACATAAATGGATATATACATTCCCCATACAAACACATGCACATATACTCTATGTGTCATCCTTTTCTTTTGAATAATAACTTGACCCGTTGATCCCTTCATTTTACCAATAAATGTAGAACAGGAAGGAACAAGTGTACCTGTCGAAGCATAGTAATCTCTTCATCAGTACGTTCATTATCTGAAATGTCATAATACTGAGCAACGCAATCGAAGTATTCAATGCGCTTTCTTCTTAGGACTCCCTCCCTTCTATCTGAATTAGGGGGTGCATATCCCTGTTGTCAGTTTATATTTAAACTTAAATACAAGTTACAACAGTATATTATAAATAGTAATTTAAGTACGCGTGTAACATAGTAGAACAAAAAATGCTGGCATGTTGTCATATTACTATCACAACGTCTACAAAGATAATAAGTAACTTTAACCCATTTGCATACAAATGGGTCGATTTGTGATATGTTTTAGCACTAACAGGTAACCTGGATTCAGCTTAAAGATTTAATTAAAAATGAAACAGGTCAAATGGATCGAGCAGGACAAACAGGTGAGATTCATCCAAAATTTATTCAAATGTGTAGACCTTCTAAATTGTTTAATAAATATATTACTAGTGTAATAATAAAGGTGCTAAAAAAGTTGCCCACATTGACCCACCCGTATTACCATCCTAGTCAACATAAGAAAACTAACCATCATGCATAAATAATTAATTCCTCTACACAAACTTGGTAGGAAAGAGACTATGTGTGCAGTAACTTATACACACACACACACACACACATATATATATATATACATATATGTATAGGGCCAGGATCATTTCAGAACCATAAATATTTACAGAACTCGCAGAACTCCTAATAAACAATCTTTTTATTTATATATTTTTATGTTTAGGATAATTTTATCATTTATTATGTGTATTTTCACGATTACATACATGTTAAGAGTAATTTTATCATTTTTTATATGTAATTTTATAATTACACATATGTAAACTAGTTTTTTACATATATGTAATTAGTTATGACACATATATATAATTTTGGCAATTAAACATATGTAAACTACTTTTAACATGTATGTAATCAAAGAAATACATATAATAGATGATAAAAAGATCCTAAATACAAAAACTTATGTATAAAATGATTGTTTATTAGGAGTTCTGAAAGTTCTGTAGTTATTTAGAGTTCTGAAATGAACTCAACCCATGTATATATATATATATATATATAACTTTAAACTAATATGCAGTATTCATACCGGTGGATGTAAACAATCAAAAATCCAAATCAGGGCATGTACTATAATAACAATACAAAACTCATAATCCAAAGGCTCGGGCTGATAGGTGCAGGGTCCGTCCCTCACATGAATTTTGAGGTCATGATGGGGTTTTTGGATTTGCATTTTAATATTTATTATCTGATTACTGCAACTTGAGTCTTGAAGTTGCAAAAATCAATTTTGGACGTGCGGAAAAACATATTATGTTTGTTTTTGGTCACTTTATGAAAACTAGTTCCATTCCTGCTTTAACAAAACTAATTATGTAAGAGTGAGATAACCTTCTTTTATCCAAATTTAAAGAGACTTCTACTTCCATTTCACAAACCGTATATACATACATAAAAAGTCCCTTGTGGTCATTTTATCTTTTAATTTCTTTGATAATCCGATTTGCCAAACACTGATTACCTAACCATCAAAAATTCAAGAACATAGGCACATTCAAACACTAATATCTACAGCCCATTTTATTCATTTTCTAAACACGCATCCAAACACCCCCATGTTAACACTTATCAAGCAATAGTTAGCACAATTAAAAAAAACTTAAGCTTACCAAGAGAAGCCTCCACACATTAGGACGAAGATAAGGTGGCACACCACTCCATGCTAACTCACGCAGCTTGTCTGCAAAGAATATTCCTTTGGGTTAAGCGTACCATCTTAATTCAAAAAATTGTATTTTACAAATATTCAAAAATCCTAATTATATGGTGTGAACAGTTAAGGTAGTTAAAACTTGAAAATACACACCAAAAAGAAAAAGGCAAACTTATTATACAACTTGTAGAGGAAACACACCACACCGTTTAAAAGAAATCAAACACTGTAATGAATTGAAAGGAATTCAATTCAGTAATGATTTGAGTACCTAAAATGACAGTTGTGCCCCCCAACACTTTTGTGAACTTCATTAGCCTAGCAGTATCCGTAGCTCGGGCACCCATCACAAATCTTGGAGCTTCTTTTGACCCATCTTCAACATTTGACATTGACGGTTTCAACTTATTACCACTTGTACTAGCATTTGGTTTATTTATATGAACTTGATCCTACACAAAAGTTAAGAAATGAAACAACGTTAAAAAGTAAGAATTACAGTTGCCGATCTTCATATGCCAATATCAAGAAGTACCTCAGTGGGATCATCCATGTGTTTATCTGGTGGGCTATCGATTTCCGACGGGCTTCGACTAACACCAGGAGAGCCCAAGATTGCACCATCTGGTGGATCTGATCTTCTTGTTATCAACACTTTACCCGGGAAGCTACGACCCTTTAACAGCCTGTTTACATTAAACAATTAAAAGATGTGAAACATATAGTATAATACTACAAGTTAAATAGAAACGATAATCTTGATTTTAAAATGTGGGCATCAGAAGTGCATAACACGCACATCACATGATGTGGCGATGACTGATGAGATCGCATCGCTGCAGTTGATGTGCGCATCACATGATGCACCTGTGATGTGGCGCCTTACACAGTTAACCAGCATTTGAAGAAATTAGACCATCGACTGCAACGGGTCTGAGTTTTTCAAATCTGACTGAACAAATTTGACCATTGATTGAGCAATGAGTTTAAGTAGTTCAACAAATTAGACTATCATTCAACAAATCTGACCAAAGATGATGAGAATATCTTATATTTTAGTGTTCAAAGGTTAACATGTTCAAATATTATCTACGCTTCTACAGATATTTTTTTAGTGTCTTTTAATAACTAACGCCTTGCATTTGTGATGCGCGCGTATGCTTTTTGGCATCGAAACACATCGGAGCACCATACGCTTTTTAAAACCAAGAATATAATCAACATAAGACATGTTTGACCGTCAAAAGTCAAATGTAGACTCTTGGAACCAAAATAGCATAATACAAGCCCTAGAACTCTTAATCAATTAGTTACCCACCAAAATGAACAAATCACTAAATTGTGATTTATTTCCAACAACAGAAGCCAATTAACACAAACAATAAATAAAAAAATCCCACATTAATATAAACAAAATACACCCAGTCTGTGAAAAAAACAATATCATAAACATTTTAACCTGCAGATCCAAAAGTACTAACATCTCACAAATCACAAAACAACAGTTATCAGATTCATCTAAACAAACACCACCCCCAAATGGGTTTCCAACAAGATCAGCTAAAAAGCATATAAAAACAAAAAAGCTTGAAAATTTCGATCTGGGTATACGATCAAACACAAAAAGGAAGAATACCCTTGAACATTTCTGAGAGTTTGATTGAATCTTGAATCGAGGGATGTGATGTGAGAATTAGTGGGAGATGTTTCTTGTTGCTTCAGATCTTCTTCTTTGCTGTGACTGTTGTTGTTGCTCTTCATCGTTTGATGGCGATAACCATGGTGGTTCGTCTCTCACTCGGGCCTTTTTTAGACCCAAAGATGCAAAAATTCAAGTTCATCATTGTCTTGGTTGGTGTTCAATTGTCTCCCCTCATGTTTAGAGTTTTTGTTGTTAACACCCCCTCATCCAAAGGTGTTACAAATTTCATCCATTTGATACATTTTGCTTAAAAACTAGTTGTGAGGTTATAGACCCGTGTATTACACGAGTTTATATAATATAAACGATATAATTATATAATCTTTAAAATAACTTAATATATTTAACGGATTGTTACGCGGATTTAATTAGTAATTATTTATTATAAATTTATGATATACATTATCAATTTATATATGATGAATAAAATCTTTTCATTATTAAAGGTTAACTTATTATGTTCACAAAAGGGTAAAAAAGAAAATTAATAATATTAAAAGATGATTAAGTTACTTATTTCTACTTTATAAAAATTTCTTTATTTACGGTTACAAAGGGATTTAGGGTAGGGGTAATTGGTGCGATTATATATTTATTATTGTGTCTGTAATCATATAGGTGTGTATTAGCCAATGTGGGTCTCGCCCACTTGGTATAGAAACACTTGTCTCTTAGAGATGAGGGGCGTGTTTGGCAACGAGCTTTTAGGAGCTTCAAGCTTCAAGCTTTTAAGAAAAAGCTCCATGCCCAATAAAAGCCTTGTTTGGTTGAAACATGCTTAAGGCTTTTAGATTAGTTGAAAAGCTCTTATTGAAACGCTTGTTATAGTAGCGTTTAAAAAACCTACAAGCTTTTAGGGTTTAAATTACTTAAATAACCTACAATCTTCATCATCCCAAATTTTCAAGACGTTGATCGATCGCAACAAAGGTATGCATGTTCCCTGTTCTTATATAGAGACAAAACTCCTCAACTATCGATCCCAGTGCATGTTTTATTTAATTCGATTGTAACTTTAATACACATAATTACTTTGAGTTTAATGCATGTTCTTATTTAATACAATCGAACTATAATTTAATACAATCGAACTTGTATCAGAAAGATGATTCATCGCAGTACCACTTGTTACATAATTACTTTCAGTTAAAGTAATCAATACAATCGAAATTGTTGATTCATGCATGTTCTTATTTAATTAGATCCATCCCAGTTATAATCAATCATGTCTATTATTTATTTATTATTTATTGATTATAGTTCTTGTTTTTTTTTTCAAATATGGTAGAATCCTCATATTACACTATTAGGGGTGTAAACGAGTCGGGCCGAGCCCGAGCCTTCCACTACTCGAGCTCGGGTCGGTTCGAGCCTAAAATTTTGAGCAAGAGCTCGGCTCGTAAGTAAAATCCAAAGCTCCAGTCCGGCTCGGCTCGAGATTATTTGAGAACAATTTTAAACGAGTTCCAAGCTCGGCTAGAGCTTGTTCCAATATAATTTAAACGAGTCAAAGCTCGGCTTGAGCTCGGCCCACCAATGTTATATAATATATATATAAAATTGATATAAAATTATGTTTAGGCTCGCGAGCCTAAACGATCTTTGTATGCAAAGCTCGAGCTCGGGCTCGATAGCTAAACGAGTCATATTTTAGGCCCGAGCTCGGGCTCGTTAAAGGTCGACTCGTTCGAGCTTTTTACTGATCCGATCCCGGGTAGCTCTCGAGCCGTTGCGCATCATTTACTCCCCTAGTTAATATGCTATATTGCTATCATAAGAAGTGTTGCACAATATGGGATGAAAGATAGCAGAGACATGTATGCTTGTTGGCAAATATATTTTAGTTGTTAAGCACAAAAGAATGATAAGATTATATAAACAATAACATATATATCAGTAATGAATTGTACAAGTAGCTCATTTGTAGCAGAGAGACACCTTTATCCCAAAACACCTAATATTGAGAACTGAAAAGGTTATGATCGTTTTGTCCTTTTTTATTGGAATGGCATTATATTAAGGTAAACCCGCAAGATTACAAATGCACATAAACAAAAGGTTATGATGTTGCTTCTAGGTTTTTAGTCACATCACATAGGCTTTTGCTGTAAGTTTTACACTTTTTTATTAACAGACACAGAATATCTATGGGTATATGTTAAGTTCTAACATTAAATCTAGATAGAAATAATAATCATTTTGCTGTAAGTTTTACACTTAAGACATCAAGTGCCCTTCAAGCATCTGATAGGTAAATATGTTGTTGATTTGCCATAATGAACATAGGCTTAATAAGCAACAAGTTCTTTGAATATTATATGACATATTTGAATGTAACGTGTAAGAATCTTTAGTTCTTTGATTATTATGTTGTTAAAAAAGCTACAGCCCTTCAAGCATCTGATAGGTAAATATGTTGTGTGATTACGTTTAGTATTATGTTTTTTTTTATTTATGTCCATTTTAGTCATTTTATACATTTTATTAAAAGCTCCAGTTACTCTGCCAAACACCTTAATATCTAAAAAGCTACAGCTACCAGCTACCAGCTTCCAGCTACCAGCTTTCAGCTTCCAGCTCTCAGCTTCCAGCTTCCAGCTACCAGCCACCAGCTAGTTTTGCCAAACATACCCGAGATCTCGGATTCAAACATCAGCAAAATGAATATTTTAGTATAATTAGTATTAAAATGGAGCAGAAATAACATTTGCCATTAATAAAGCACCCAAAACATTATAAAGAATGTTAATGTTTTATAGTATCATTTTTGCATATTTGGTGTAAAATAAAGTAGGAGTATCATTTACTCGTTAAAAAAAGTTGAAAATATATTGCAAATTTTTTAACTCTATTAATCTGAAAACACGTTTATTTATCATAAATCGGTGTAGCTATAAAACTTTAATATTCTCTCATCAATAAATTGAAAGGTCAGTCTCTTCACAACAACACGATCCTGGTGTTAAGGTCAATCTCTTCACCACAACCCTAATTCTCCCTCACTATC
Organism: Helianthus tuberosus; assembly: GCA_030545235.1. NCBI lineage: Eukaryota > Viridiplantae > Streptophyta > Magnoliopsida > Asterales > Asteraceae > Helianthus > Helianthus tuberosus. The sequence goes on from CM060430.1 coordinate 67,420,976, forward strand.
CAGGTAACTTCTTCCACATGTGTCTCTTCTTCTGTATTTAACTTTTTTGCTATATTTAATCAAGCCTATAAGGTGTTTGATGAAATGCTTCACTTGAATGCTAGAAGACTCCGTTGATGGCGATTGTGAGTCCTTTGTTACTTTACGTTTGACTTCAAAACAAACAACGAAGCTCTGGTTTCAAACTAAAAACAAAATTTCACAAAATTATTAAAACATCAAGTTGAACATAAATCGGTACGAAATTCGAACAAAAACCTGCTAAAATCGATGTGTGTTATTGTTTAGTATGTGTGTAATCTCTCTCATGATTCTTTTGTCTTTAGAAATTAGGTGACTCGAAGAAACCAACAACAATTGAAGACGAAGGTAAACAGTTAGTTACTCGATGTGTGTTATTGTTTAGTCTGTGTGTAAAATGAAGCGATTGAACAGATCTGTGTTTGTTCGTTCAGTTAATTTTCAAATTATGAGTAAAATGAAGTGATTGAACGGAGTCAGTGTGTTTGTTTTCTGAATTGTTTGTTAAATTTGTGTGTAAAATGAAGCGATTGATTGGAGGTAAACTGTTAATTAGTTGATGTGTTTGTTCAATTAAGTGGTTAATTTGTGCGTTAAATGAAGCATGAAGTGACTGCGTTTGTTTGTTCAATTAAGTGGTTAATTTGTGCGTTAAATGAAGCATGAAGCATGAAGCGACTGTGTTAATTTGATTGTTGAATTTATGCAAGCAACTCTTGAAGAAACACATGAGTTCTCAGTCGCCGCCAACATGTTCTTTGATCTCTAATCTCATCAACAAGGTAAGATTTATTTTTTACTATTCATGTTGTTTTATCAGCTGATTAAATATGAAGATAGTTGTTTTCTATTTGTTTTTAGTGAATTAAAGATATGGATGCAAAAAGAAGCAAAACGTGTTTGTTTTTGTTGATATATTTGCTTGATTTGGTGGTCTCGGGACAATGGAGCAGATTGCATCTCAAATTATTGGTCCTTTTGACTGGTCATATCACGAAACACCTAGAACATGTCACTTCCTCAACAAAACGTGTTGCGGACATGATAAGCAAAATGGAGGTTTTGTAAGGTAAAAGCAAAGATGTCAATGAGCACAAGGAAAGAAATAAGAGAAACAATAAAGATGTCAATCGTAAAGATTTTTGTGTGTGAGAGAGAGAGGTATGAAATTCTATTGAAAGGTAGCTACTTAGTATTTTGTTGTGAGAATTAAATTAAATTAAATATATACTTGGTTTTGTAATGCAGGTTATAACGAAAGTTGAAGTTGTCATAAGATCGGGCGAAGAACATTGGGCTTTGAAAATGATTAACTTTATACATGGTACTAATCAATTATTTCTCGATGGTTTAACACGCGAGCTGCCACTGTAAGCTTCATCAACTCTCCATATCTAATGCATTCATTATTGCTAAAAGGGTTTTGTTTGTATCACAAACGTGTTGAATGGGCTAAATAAAAAAATAATAACTAAAAGGGTGCCAGAAGCATACTTGAGAATGCATAATTCTCCTCCCAACTCCTGCTAGGAAAAGATTATTATTATAATTTCTTTAAACATATCTAATGCATTCATTATTGCATAAAAATGGGCAAAGTAAATGTTTGCGAGTCAACCCATCTCAACCTGTTGAATGGGCTAAATAAAAAAAAATAGTGTTTCGTAAGGGGTTATTGCATTAGCTAAACCTTTTTGTTGTTTTTATATGTTCTCTTTATCAGTTATTCTGTATATGAACAAGTTTAGTAAGTTTATAGAATTTTTTATTTTTGTTAGGTAAATAATTTGCTTGGGGCGTATGCGGATCTTGTGGAGAAGTCAACGAGTTCATAGATCGCAGTGAAATGACAAGTAATTGTTAATAGAAGTTGTTAATTATCTGCTTAGCATAGTTGTCAATAGCGATCGTAGCAATCGCTATAGCGCGCTACTCCAGTGTCGCTATTTGGGTTGTAGCGATGGCCAGCGAGAACAGCGACACTTATTTATTTATTTTTTAATATAAATAGCAGTTAAATATAGCTATAAAATAGCTGGATTTTAGGCTTTTGTTAAATATACATGTAAAATTGGCCTCCCTTTGATATTCTAGGACTCTTGGAACTGATAATTAAACATTTTTAATTATCAGTTCAACCTGGTTCTTATAAAAATTACCAGTTTCGACCTCAACCCATTTTGAGCCTTTAGACCCCTCCCAGCAACAGAAATAGAAGCATCAAGCTCTTTTTATGTTATGTCAAATATTGTGTTCTATATGCCTCGTGCCATCATCGTCAGTACGGGTAGATTAGTTGACTAAAGACTTTCACTAATTTTTGGTCAGGTGATTGGGTTTCAAGCTCGGTTGGTGCTAACTTTATGCATCATATCATCAATGTCAACACGGGAGAGGTAAAAATTTAGTTTTTTTTTAATCATTGTGGTTTTTTGAAACTTTATATTCATAAGCTATGATAGTAGTCTTGATTCTTGAATAAGTTTGAGTAGAACTCTTTAATTGTTTTTGTTTATTATCAAATATCATTGTACGTTTTTCTTAGTTTCTTTTTTTTATTTTTTTTTATTTTAGGTCCCGTTAGATGCCGTTGTGTTTCTTAGAATTGTTGTTTTTAGGTAGGTACACTTCACTTCTTTTTTTATGCCGGCAGTGGTTGCATCGCCTATTATTATTATTAGTTCTTTCTTATAATATTTTTGTAATTCAAAGAGTATCCGTATTTTCGCGATTGCTATTATTATTGTTATTATTTATCTTTCTTATAATGGTTTGGTTTGGACCATTTTGCCAGTTCAGTCCAAAGATTACAAGAAACTCAAGATTCTGCAACAAATATCTTTGGATCCCTAACAGAAGAAACTAAATCGAGGTGATTATTCTTCCTTTATCACTTGCTTTGAGTTCATCACTGAAATTTTGCATTAGATAGAAACAGTGAGTTAATTTGAGGTGCTTTTGGTAATTTTGACACTTTTAAACTTAACATGTGCCTTGCAGGGCTTTGGTCAGAAGCATGGGTGAAATATTGTTTGTGTGGAAATAATAATAGTGCAACAATTGCATCTCTTAAAGTTCTCGACCATCAGATTGAGGGTAAAGATCAAAGCACAAAAGATGAGGTAAGTTGAAATCTATATTATTTCAAAGTTTTTTTTAATGAGATGATTTACGATGTTTTGCACTTTGTGTCTTACTAAATGTTTTCACTCATAGCAGCCCTTCGTTTCCTTCTATCGAGAAATCAGGACATATCGATCCAGAAGGGCATCATGGAGGATCATATCTTCTATTGACCAGAAGAAAGAGAGCCGTGGGAATGAAGATCATGTCAAGCTAATTAAGGACTATAGGGCGAGAAACGAGACCGAACTAAGCAAAATTTATGACGGATCATATGTTTAACATTGTTTTATAAAGATATGTAACTAAACACAAAGAATTTAAATAATATATTATAATATGTTTTTTAGTATTTGATTTCGATCGTTATTAGAACAAACCCGTGTATTCACACGGGCGTACACCTAGTTATCAATTTATATATGATGAATAAAATCTTTTCATTATTAAAGGTTAACTTATTATGTTCACAAAAGGGTAAAAAAGAAAATTAATAATATTAAAAGATGATTAAGTTACTTATTTCTACTTTATAAAAATTTCTTTATTTACGGTTACAAAGGGATTTAGGGTAGGGGTAATTGGTGCGATTATATATTTATTATTGTGTCTGTAATCATATAGGTGTGTATTAGCCAATGTGGGTCTCGCCCACTTGGTATAGAAACACTTGTCTCTTAGAGATGAGATCTCGGATTCAAACATCAGCAAAATGAATATTTTAGTATAATTAGTATTAAAATGGAGCAGAAATAACATTTGCCATTAATAAAGCACCCAAAACATTATAAAGAATGTTAATGTTTTATAGTATCATTTTTGCATATTTGGTGTAAAATAAAGTAGGAGTATCATTTACTTGTTAAAAAAAGTTGAAAATATATTGCAAATTTTTTAACTCTATTAATCTGAAAACACGTTTATTTATCATAAATCGGTGTAGCTATAAAACTTTAATATTCTCTCATCAATAAATTGAAAGGTCAGTCTCTTCACAACAACACGATCCTGGTGTTAAGGTCAATCTCTTCACCACAACCCTAATTCTCCCTCACTATCCAGGTAACTTCTTCCACATGTGTCTCTTCTTCTGTATTTAACTTTTTTGCTATATTTAATCAAGCCTATAAGGTGTTTGATGAAATGCTTCACTTGAATGCTAGAAGACTCCGTTGATGGCGATTGTGAGTCCTTTGTTACTTTACGTTTGACTTCAAAACAAACAACGAAGCTCTGGTTTCAAACTAAAAACAAAATTTCACAAAATTATTAAAACATCACGTTGAACATAAATCGGTACGAAATTCGAACAAAAACCTGCTAAAATCGATGTGTGTTATTGTTTAGTATGTGTGTAATCTCTCTCATGTTTTTATGATCATATGTATTGATTCTAAATAAAGATTTTCTGCTTATAAGCATTGTTTTTATAATCGCATTAGATTGGTCTGTTGAATGAGGAACCATCCATGTAATTGGCTTGGTTGTGTATTTTTGAACCATCTTCATTTGAACCGCCTCATACTAGTTAATCTTGCGAACCAAATTGATGGTTTAGTAGAAGTTTTAATTTTCTTTTTTTTTCTGTTCAAGATCTCATTTACAAAATTACCCAATATACTAAAAACCAAAGTCAGTGGTGAAAGCACATTCCGACTTTTGGCCCTTCCACTTGTTGTTCAACAGGTTTAGTTGTTTGGTAGGTGTGTCATATGGGGTCCCTCCGTCCTTTGACTTAAACGCCTTTGCCTTGAGTATGAGACACGTTTTCCCTTTTGATGCATCGTTATCTATCTCTATCTCTGATGTTATCTTCTCTGGCGATTGTTTTTACCAGTTGAAGTTCTAGCTTTATCTCTGAATGCTTCTCTTTTTACTTACATGTTGGTTTCTGGCAATTTCTCAAGGTCAGTGATTTGTCTCTCTTTCGATTATCTGTCCAGTGTCGGTTCGTTGTGTAAGTGTGCCTTTTGATGATACATGTTGGTTTCTGCAAATGAAGATGTTTTAGGGTCTTTTTGTGTAATTGTTGAAAAGTCTAATGTTTATGTAACTTGTCAGAGTTTGTGAGTTTACCGGTTTGTCCGAATTTGTGTAACAAATTCGAAATATGAGCTTTGATATGTGTACGTGTTTATTATTAGGGTTTAATGTTTTAGTCCGAATTTGTATATGTATATTCAAACTAGGTGTCAGGACTTGTTATGTCCGAGTTTGTTTGATGTTATATCCGGAACCGATGTGTTCCGGATTTGGTCATTGTATAAATACTCAGTGAATGAATGTAATGATTACGATTTGAGAAATATCTTTCTGTGCAAGCAACTTTCTAGTGTGACCCTAATTATTGTGTGTTTACTATGTGTTGATAATCTGTGAATACTTGGTGTATTCACAGATTGTTTCTCATCTCTGTTCTTCTACACCTTCTGTCTCGCGTCCTACACAGCGGTACACTTCGAGTGGTGGATTCCGCACACCACGTGAGTCAGTTGTTCGAGTTAGTGATCATGTACCAGTGTTCGAGGTTGGTAGGCGACCTTACATGTGGTATCAGAGCAGGCTCTGTATAGAGAGTGCTCTTACCACTGTAGGTTTCGTGTTAGAGGTTATATATATATAGATCGGTTTTGTTTTTCTAGAGGGTTTTCTATTTTCTAGGGTTTTCATCTTTTTCTTATGGTTTTTATTGATTCTTCATCTATTTCTTGAGTTTTCATGATGGATGGTGATTAGGTTTTAGTATTGAGTGATTGTTTTTATTTCTTTGATGAGATTGTGTTCAGAGTGTGTCAGATCTAAAAGTTTCTGCAAATTCTCTAGGTTTTTGCTGAAAAGGTGAAGAAGATTGCTGAGGTAAGCATCTGTCAGATCTATTTTTGGATTTTTACTCAATCCGTATTTGCACATATGTCCGTATTTGTTACGTCCGTATTTATTGATGACCTAGTGTGAAGTCACGCTTGAGAAATAAATTCGGAAGCTGGTTGCTTGGATATTGATCCGAATTTAGACACTCCGGAGTTACAACCGAGCTTACAGTGTCCGAATTTGGGGAATTATCCAGTCCGAATTTGGATTTTCTCGTATCCGAATTTGGAATCCTTGTTTATGTCCGAATTTGTTATACTTATTTCATCCGAATTTGTTCAAGTGTCCACTGTCCAAATTTGTTTGAGTATTCTTGTCCGAATTTGATAGAGTTTTTGTGTAACAACCCGACTTTTAAAGTCAAAGTATAAATCAAAGTCAAAGTCAAGATATGTCAGCGTTCATTTCTATCATTTCTTACTTAATTATTGCTTGTACTCTCCGACCCGATAACCGATACTGTAGTTAACGCTATTTTATATTACGATTTATTATTATGTGAAGTAACAATACGATAAACGCTATAAACGCTATTCTACTTAATGATATTACATCGCTATCGCATCGCTATCGTATCGCAACTCGAATCGCAGTTCTTGGTATTGTTCTATGTGTGTGTGTATTATGTGCCTTACTTGTGTGTGCTGATGTTATGTATTTTGGGATGTTATTCGCAAACGCAATTGCAACGCTATCGCAACGCAATATAATCGCAAACGCTAAACGCAAATATACTTACTTTTATATTGTTATGTGTTATGTTATTTGTGTAACTAATGTTTAAAACTATTGCATCGCTTACTCGCAACTCGCTTAAACACAACGCAACGCTCAACGCACGAAACGAAAGTCGGAAAACCAACTCGCAAAAGCCAACCGATCGAACGACCATTCGATCGAATGGACATCCGATCGGATGGCCATCCGATCGAATGGTTGTCCGACCCGTTTAACTCTGCACCGCCTTTCTCCTCTCACACTATAAATACCCCACTGTCACATTAACTGTTCATTGATGTGACAGCTCCCTCCAACCCACGCAGTCTCATGCTATTTTCTCTCGATTCCTCGTGATTCTTGTAAGTTTTAACTCTAAACCGTGTACTTCTAACTTCACTATACACTTTCTCGTCATCTTCTCTAACAAATCTCACATTTTCACCATGAAATCATCTGATTTTGGGCTGTTCTAGGGTGACGTCACCATGGGTTCTCATGAACACCAAAGTGTGACCTCATCTCATCAAGAAGGGTTCGGATCTAAAGGATTTCCACATGTTTTTACACAAATTTCAACAAAGATCTAAACACTTTTCACTATTTTCAAACTTTTCTTCAACACCTTTCACTTTTTCCCCAAAACCGTTAGAATCTGGACTCGATCGGGTTCTCTACTCATTATTTAGTGATGGACCGGTCTGAGAACGGATTTCTATCGAAAAGACGACCGAATCACGGGTTGAATATGAAACTCCGTCAAGAACAGTTGAGTCTGATCGAACGGGGTGATTCCCGTCCGATCGAACGAGTTGGACTTGATGTGATTTCCGTTGTTTAACACGTCGTCAGACCGTCTCTGTCAAACTGCAAAACTTTTAACTTAGAAAACTTCGGAAAATTTTTCAAACAAACAGTTGCTCGATCGAACAGCCATCCGATCGGACGACCATCCGATCGAACGGCTATTCGACCAGGTGACTTGGAATTTCAACACTTAAATAATTTTCAAAACTTCAAAGAATATCAGTTTTCAATAGAGTAGCCGTACGATCGAACGGCCATCCATCCGGATGACCATCCGATCGAATGACTTTATTTATACTACAACGAAAACTTCAAAAGTTCAACATTTTCACAACACACTCGTTCAGTCGAATAACCAACTGACCGAATGGTCATCCGTCCGGACGGTCATCCGATCGAACCACCATCCGATCACTTGTCTCACTCGATGCACTGTTACACGTTGTTCAACGCTTATACTATCGTTCTCTGATCAGGCTAACTCTCAAGCGCTCCTTCAATCCAAGACTGTGTTTATTTACTAAACACGATCTGTGAGTATACTCGATCCCTTTTTGCTTAACGCACTTTTGAGTGTTACATACGTTACTTATATCAAATCACATCGACACACAACGCAAACACTTTTATACGCTAATCTCTTTGCATGTTATACGTGCTTTCGATGAGTGCTTGTATGTTATGTTTACACAGTGATTCTTGCCTGACACCTTAGCAACGATAGTACTATAGTTTGGACTCAGCACCTGTCGTGGACAGGGGTTGTTAAGGGTATTACTTCACGTGTCACAGTGGTGATATGTGTTGCACATTCTACAACTCGCAGTCATGTCTGTGCATATTTCATTGTCGATAGCTTACTTGCTTCACAATTCTACGTGTTACATGCTGGTTACACGTAAATCGCTTTTCGCTACTATATACTAGTAAACTTGTATGCTCACCTTTGCACTAAGTGTATTGACCTATTTTAACGTATGTGACAGGTATCTAGGATGCTTTCGTTTGCTGAATGTCATGGAATCAAGTTAGGTGGTCTAGAAACCCATGAATAATATTTGAGTTGTCGGAACAGTTTATGTTGTTTTTGAGACAATTATCTGTAATAACTATTTTTACTTTATCTGTTAGTAGTATGGGATATTAACGCTAAGGATTTGGTAATATAATAGTTGTTGTGGATTCTCTTGAACAATCTGTTTCGCTCAGTGCCACACCCCGATGATTCCGCCATCGGTTGGGGTGTGACAGATTGGTATCAGAGCCATAACTATAGGGAATTAGGCAAGACTCGACCTAGTCCGGGCCGATGTCTTAGTGTTGACCTAGTCTATAGTCTAAGTACCAACAGACCGCCTTGTGCGAACCCTGTAGGGGATTTGCACGAGCTTATACTTGATACTCTCGCTCGAACATCTAAAGGAAAAGTTGTCTTGTGCAAGCTGTTAAACCTCGCATGAACACACTATACTATATCCGCTTTTCCTAAGGCTGGAACACTACCACTTAGCCTTTCCTAAGGCTGACAACACACACGATTTTTCAAAAACAAATGAGTGATTGGGTCGAGATTTGGTGTGAAAACCGCAAACTCTCGATTAGATAGCTCGCTCGACGCACATTTTTACTATAAACACGAGAATTTGCGTTGAGTCTGGAGTGAAATCCGCATCTCGATGAGATTCTCCCTTTGTATCTCGTGATTTTATCACACAACCAGGAATTTAGTTGTTAAGATAGGGGAGAAACCCGCATCTTAATGACTTGTTCTGCTCTCTATTTTGGTTTTTCAAAACTCTCACCAAAGTCTCGATGGATTCCAACGACTCAATCCACGTTCCTAACAGAAAGGATGCGTGCCGTTCACCTTACGTCGGTGAAAGAGCACAACCTATTAGGCCAAAAACGTGTACTCGAAGTTCTTGCGAATAGTTGAATCACATTGGGTAGTCGATGTCTTGCACCCAGACAATCTTTCCGGTTTCAAGCTCGCAACCGCCGATTTTACGCTTTATCGCTTTTATGTGTGATTTATGTGTTTTATGTGGTTTTATGGATTTTATGTGTTTCGATTTTGGAGACTATACGCTTTTCCCGCTTTTTGCTTTAATAAACCCGCACAACTCGCACTGCACATTTATCTCAACACGCTAACAAATCGCTGCCAATCTATGAACCCTCGCATGCTATGTTACTCGCTCTCGCCACTCGCAATCGCAACTCTCGAACGCGCTCGCGAAACTCGAATGATAGGTGAATATGTGCAAAATATGTAGGTGAATACGTGCAAAATATAGTTGAATATGTGCTTATGTGCTCTACGTGCTTATGTGCTATGTGATTATGTGCCTATGTGGATTATGTGCCTACGTGATTATATGCCTGTCTGTAGACGTGTTCCTGATGCTTTATCTAGTAATAATAATTATGTTGGGTGGAGATATTTGATTGTATCGTGCCTGAATCCTATGACGATGTCTGTTGCAGACAATGTCATCATTCGGTTCGCATACTTCTCGCACTACCCGCCACAACCACGCTGACAAACGCATCACCTCGCTAGTCGCCAAGGAAATGGCCAAGGTTATTCCGCAAATCGTCAGCGAAATCAACGAATTCGGTAGCAAGACCTCTGAGGAATCTAAGACTGACTCGCCTCGAGCTACTTTTAGCTTCAAGCAGTTCAAGGCCTGTGGCCCCAAAGTCTTCACTGGTGAAGACGGGCCCAACGCCATGTTTCAATGGTTTGGCTCGATTGAAGTCACTCTTCGTCAAAGCGGATATCCAGACAACCTTGCACTGTTAACGCAACTGGCGTTTTTCAGTCCAGGGCTCTGGACTGGTGGACTGCCGAATGAAACATGTGAGGTAACGACGCAGCCTATGGACTTTCTTGGGAGGAATTGAAGGAAATCATGATGAAAGAATTCTGCCCCCCACATGAGCTCCAGAAGCTGGAGAACGAGTTTTGGAATATCAAGCAAGAAGGTGGCAACAATGTTGGTCTTACTGATCGTTTTAAGCAGCTAAGCATCATCTGTCCTGGACAAGTCTCAACTCCTGACATCACAATCAAGAAATGCATCCGCGCTTTACCTGATTGTGTTGCTGATTTTGTGCAAGCCGCCAAGACGACTACCATCGAAGAGACTTATCAACTCGTCACTGAAATCAATGACAAGCGAGTTTTGTCTGGTTACTTCAAGAACACCACCAAAAGTCTCCATCAAGTCACCGCTACTCCCGCTCCTGAAACTGCCGCATCTCAAGGATCGAAGTCATCACGCCACAAGCACAAGAACAACAACAACAAGAACTGTGCTGTGACCGCCGCTCCTCTCAATGTTGTTCCTGCCCAACCTCAGAACCAGAACCGCCAAGTAGTAACACCCGTGACCCACGCACCGCCTGCAAAGCGTGCGTATACTGGTCCGCACGCTCTGTGCCCTACTTGTACTTATCACCATCCAGTTGGGATCGCTTGCCATTTTTGGGTCCACTGCAATCTCTACGGACACTTTACCGTGAACTGTCGCACTGGTCCTCGTCAGCAAGCTCAAGTTCAAGCTCATCCTGCACTGCCAGCTCCTCTTCCTGCTCCTCAGGCTAATCAAGCATCTCCTGCTCCCGCTGCTCATGCACAAGCCTGCTTCGCATGTGATTATCCTAAACACTTCGTAAACGTCTGCCCGAATCGAGTGGTGAAGCAAGAGCCACAACAGCAACCAGCGCAGCAACAACATCAACAGCAGCAGCCTCAGCAGCAGCAACAGCCAGCTCAACAAGCATCCCGCGGAAAAGCATTCAACATCAATGTCCGCCAGGCGCAAACTGACGACAATGTTGTCAATGGTATGTTTCTTGTCAACGGCGTTTATGCTTCATGTTTATTTGATACTGGAGCCGATAAATGTTTTGTGTTGTTTGAATTCGAAAAGCTCCTAAACCGTAAACGCGCTAATCTCCCTATGACGTTCGACGTAGAAATTGCCACTGGAAGAACCGTCACTGTTAATTCTGTTCTCCGTGATTGTACGCTTGAACTCAAAAATCACGTCTTCCCGATCGATCTTATTCCGATGCAGCTTGGTAGTTTTGATATCATAGTAGGCATGGATTTTCTTCGTGAAAATCGTGCTGTAGTCGTTTGTTTTGATAAGATGATTCGTTTCTCTCTTGCTAATGGCGACCATCTCTGTGTCTATGGCAAAGTATCATCGAAGGATCTGAAACTCATGTCGTGCATCTAAGCGAGCAAGTATCTCCACAAGGAATATAAAGCTTTCTTGGCACACATCGTAGTAGCGGAGGAAAAGGAAAAGAAGTCAATGGAAAAGGTGCCTATGGTTCGTGATTTTCCTGCTGTCTTTCCTGACGATTTACCTGGTTTACCCCCAGGTCGTGATATTGATTTTCATATCGACCTCATTCCTGGAGCTAACCCTGTTGCTAAAGCTTCCTTTCGCCTCGCTCCGTCCAAAATACGTGAACTTTCGAGTCAACTCCAGGAATTGCTTGATAAAGGGTTCATTTGCCGTAGCACATCTCCATGGGGCGCACCTGTCCTTTTCATAAAAAAGAAGGACGGATCGTTCCGGATGTGCATGGATTATAGGGAACTTAATAAGCTTACTATCAAGAATCGCTATCCCCTGCCCCGAATTGACGATTTGTTTGATCAATTGCAAGGCGCTACGTGTTTCTTGAAGATCGATTTACGCTCTGGTTATCACCAGTTGCGAATCCAGGAGGAAGATATACCTAAAACCGCTTTCCGAACCTGATACGGCCATTATGAATTCGTCATTATGCCCTTTGGTTTAACCAACCCACCCGCGGTTTTCATGGATTTGATGAATCGCATGTGTAAACCCTTTCTCAACCGCTTCGTCATCGTGTTTATCGATGATATCCTTATCTATTCGAAATCGAAAGCCGAACATGTGCAACATCTACTGTCACACCCCAACCAATGGCGGAAACATCGGGGCATGGCACTGAGCGAAACAGATTGTCCAGAAGTTTCCATAACAATTATCAACACTATTCACTTTAAATAATACGTCCCATACCGTATCTCAAACAGTAAAATAATTATTACAGACAAAAATCCAGGCAAATATTCTGTTCCGACAACTCAGTTTTAAAATAGTCAGCAATTGTTTATCTGCTTCTAGAGACCCTTAGTTTGACCACCACAGACAACTATTTGTTGGGCTCTAAATCTTTATTCTAGCTTCAAATTCCTACCAAGTGTGCGTCCTAAGCACCTGTCACATACGTTAAAATAAAGTAAATACATAAAATGTAAAGGTGAGCATACACGTTTAATAATAGCATATAGAGTTCGAATTCGTTTACGCATAACCAGCACGTACACATAGTGAAATGAAGCACGTTAGTTATCGACATAGATCCATCGATACCAATGACTGTGGGTTGACTGCCCGAGGCAGTTCGCAATACATGATTACCACCGTAATCCATGCAAGTAATGGTCCTTAACAACCCCCATGTGAACGGGTGCTGAGTCCAAACTATAGTACTATCGTTGCTAAGGCAGGTAGACAACATTCCATGTGTAAACATAACAAACAAGCATTCATAAGCCACGTATAACATGCATTAGCGGTTAGCGTTCAAATAGTATTGAGTAGTGTGATTGTTGTAGTTTGAATATTCGTAACGTATGTAACACCCAAAAGTACGTAAAGCAAAAAGGGATCGAGTATACTCACAACGGTTAATGGATTGAAGGGAGCGCTTAGCGAGTAAGGTTAGCCTGAATAGATTCGATAACATAACGATAAGTGACGTTTTACGCGTCAAATGGTGCAAATTGTAAATGGGTCGGATAGTGGTTCGATCGGATGGTAATCCGATCGGACAGCAATCCGTGCGGATAACAATCCGTTCGGATGGTCATCCGGTCGGACAGCTTGTCCGGTCGGATGACGATTCGAGTGGATTATTTCTTCCTAAAAGAAGAATGTGTTTGTGTATGATGGCTTGACTTTTGAAGTTTTCTTTGTAGCATTTTGAAAGCATTGAAGTATCTCTATCCATCAAGTTGATCGATCGGATGGTGAGTCGTGCGGATGACAATCCGTTCGGATGGTCATCCGGTCGGACAGTGGTCCGGTCGTACGGCAACTTAGTGGTGAGATCACTTAGTGAAGGCAAGTTCACAGCAGAAGTGTCACTCGATCGGATGTCCATTTGATCGGGTGGCAACCGTGTTAATGAACATGTTGAAAATCGTTTAAGTCTTTAAAGTCTTAGTATCTCATGATTCGAAGAGTAATCCAGTCAGATGGTCGTCCGATCGGATTGCAATTTGTTCGATACTCAAACTTCAGATAAGGTTGTTTAAGTGTGGGACCTAAGTGTGATCCGTTCGGATGGCAATCCGTTCCGGTTGTTCCGTTCGTCCTACACTTGGTCGTTTTGATGGTTTGTCGTTATGTCGAGACGTTTTGACAACGTGTTAACCAACAGAACCCCCAGTTTGACCCAGATGTCCAACCCGACCAGGAATCACCCTAGTTCGGCCAGTTACCGGCTCGAGACAGTTGTTCTTGATTAACCCGAAATCGGTAGCCTCATGGGTAGAATCCAGATCTTGAGCTAGTACAACACTACGATTGAGTAGAAGACTAGATCAGGGTCGGATCCTATCGGCTTTGAGCACATTGAGTGCAAAAGAGTTGAAAGAAAGTTAGAAACCATCTTTCAATCCTTTTTCACCACTCTTGTGTCGAGATCTTTACAAAATCCTTGTGTAATCGGGTGGAAATCGGTTAGATCTCGGTTGTTCTTGGTGAATTGAGACCAAAACATGAAGTTCTTGAAGAACACATGATGATGTCATCCTAGAACACCCGAAATCTAGTGATTTCACGGTTAAAAGTTAAGATTTAAAAGATAGAAAGGTGTAGGAGTGCGTGTAGATCAAGAAAGTACAAGATTTAGGACGAGATCTTACCTTGATCGAGAGAAATCGAAGAAAAGGTGAGGAGCACGAGCTGTTCGGACAGAGGGTTTCCAAAAGTAGAAAGAATGACAATGACAGGGGTATTTATAGGATTCTAAAAGAGGAAAGGGCTGTCCGATCGGATGGCACACCGCTCGGATGACTTATCCGGTCGGATGGCTATCCGGCCGGATGGCATTTGGTTAGAATGTTTGACGCGACGATTTTTGCTGTGTCGCTTTCGATTGCGAGCGGTTCGATACGATAGGGTTTCCTAGTCAAATTACTTTCGGTCCCAATCACTCATATCGGGCACTATTCCTTCTCCACTAATTATCATAGTTCGATTACGATTCGAGTTCGATGTCGATTTCGAGTTTCGATTGCGTCTCGATTGATTACCACAACACAACATAAATAAACATGCACAGATAACACGTAAGGCACACACACACGTATAACAATAATTAAAATACGTAGCTCGAGTTGTGATTCATTGTCAATTTGATTAGCATAGCTTGATTATCAGTTGATTAACTTTATCGCATTGTTACTTCCTATAATTCACAGTCGTAAGTCGTTTGAATAATACGTCGATGGCTTGTAATTAACAACACTTACTCCACATAATACAAATAAAATAATGAAATTTCTATAAATCAAATTCGTATCATCGGTCGTTGACTTTGACTTTGACGTTGACTTTGACTTGTGAAAACACGGGGTGTTACAGCCTCCCCTTGTGTAGGGAATTTCGTCCCGAAATTAGGCTGGAAGCTGTACAACGCCGTGAATCACGTTTGGGAACTTTCTCTTTCTAGACTTTCTCTTTAAACAACTGTGGGTAATTCGCCTTCATGTCGCTTTCGAGTTCCCAAGTGAACTCTGCGCCTCGTTTGCCTTCCCATCGGACTTTCACGATAGGAATGCGAGAGCGTCTGAGTTGCTTGGTTTGGCGATCCATGATTTCGACAGGCTTTTCCACGAAGTGTAATGTTTCGTTCACTTGCAGGTCATCGAGAGAAACGTGTAAGTCGTGGTCGGCTAGGCACTTTCGGAGGTTTGACACGTGGAAAGTCGGGTGGACGTTACTAAGTTCCTCCGGTAGTTCGAGTCTGTAGGCGACTTTTCCGATCCTTTCCAGAATCTTAAAAGGTCCAACATATCGAGGCGCGAGCTTCCCTTTCTTGCCGAATCGGACCACACCCTTCCAAGGTGATACCTTTAGGAGTACGTAGTCACCAACGTCAAATTCAAGGGGCTTGCGTCGTTTATCGGCATAACTTTTCTGTCGATTCCGAGCTTTCACCAGGTTGTCTCGAATTTGGAAAATTCTGGCTATCGTTTCTTATAATAGCTCAGGACCGGTTAATTGCGAATGACCGATCTCGTGCCACACAATAGGCGATCGACATCTTCTTCCGTATAATGCCTCGAATAGTGCCATTTAAATGCTAGAATGATAGCTGTTGTTATACGAGAATTCGACTAATGGCAGGTATTTATCCCAATTACCACCGAAGTCTATGACACACGAATGGAGCATGTCTTCAAGAGTACGAGTCGTTCTTTCAGTCTGACCGTCGGTTTGAGGGTGGAAAGCGGTTCTTAGATTAAGCGATGTACCGAGTGCCGTTTGAAACGTTTCCCACAGTCATGAGGTAAACCAAGCATCACGATCAGCGATGATGTCACGAGGCGTCCCATGATTACAAATGATCTCGTCGGTGTAGATTCGGGCTAATCGTTCTACCTTGTAGTCTTCCCGTATTGGCAAAAAGTGAGCTGATTTAGTCAAACGGTCGACCACAACCCAAATGCTGTCGTGACCTGATGACGTGTGCGGTAGCTTGGTTATAAAGTCCATAGCTATACTCTCCCACTTCCACATGGGGATCGGTGGTTGTTTGAGTAAACCAGAGGGTCTTTGATGTTTGGCCTTGACTCTAGCACAAGTTAGGCATTTTCCGACGTAGAGGGCAATATCCCTTTTCATACCCGACCACCAGTACTTATAACGAAGGTCCTGGTACATTTTGTCGGCACCGGGATGAATAGAATACCAGGATTTGTGGGCTTCGTCCATCAAGATCTGTCGCAAATCGGTTCGTTTGGGAATCCAAATTCGGTCCAGAAAGTGGAATATCCCATTCGATTTGCTCACAAGCTGGGCACCATCGTGGTAGATTCTTTCTTTCTTCAGGGTGCGTTCGTTAAAACACGCATGCTGAGCGTCGCGGATGAGGGTTTCGAGATCGTGTTGGGCTTGAACATTACGAGTGCTAAGCAGATAGCTCCGTCTGCTAAGTGCGTCGGCAACAACATTTGCCTTGCCTGGGTGATAACGAATCTCACAGTCGTAATCGTTGAGAAGTTCTACCCATCGGCGTTGACGCATATTAAGTTCCTTCTGATTAAAGATATGTTGCAGGCTCCTATGATCGGTGAAGATCGTACACTTGGTACCATACAGGTAGTGTTGCCAAATCTTTAATGCAAAAACAACTGCGCCTAGCTCGAGATCATGGGTTGTATAGTTCTTCTCGTGGACTTTGAGCTGACGAGATGCGTAAGCTATGACCTTGTCCTGTTGCATGAGAACACAACCAAGACCAAGGTTGGAAGAATCACAATAGACAATGAAATCATTGTTTCCATTGGGCAATGTGAGAACAGGAGCGTTGCAAAGCATGTGCTTGAGGGTTCGAAAGGCAGACTCTTGTTCGGTTTTCCAAACAAAAGGCTTGTCTTTATGCGTGAGAGAGGTAAGCGGCACAGCGATCTTTGAGAATCCCTCGATAAATCATCGATAATAG
The DNA here is from genome assembly GCA_030545235.1 of Helianthus tuberosus. Taxonomy (NCBI): domain Eukaryota; kingdom Viridiplantae; phylum Streptophyta; class Magnoliopsida; order Asterales; family Asteraceae; genus Helianthus; species Helianthus tuberosus. Next base: position 67,438,304 of record CM060430.1, read on the forward strand.
CCCGCTAGTCCGAGAAAAGAGCGGACTTCTAACGGGTTCTTAGGCGTAACCCAGCTCTTAACAGCTTCAATCTTCGCAAGATCGACAAATCATCGATAATAGCCCGCTAGTCCGAGAAAAGAGCGGACTTCTAACGGGTTCTTAGGCGTAACCCAGCTCTTAACAGCTTCAATCTTCGCAAGATCGACGTGAATACCTTGGCTATTAACAATGTGACCCAGAAACTGAACTTCCTCCAACCAGAATTCGCACTTAGAGAACTTGGCATAGAGTTGGTTCCCCTGGAGCAACTCGAGAACCAAACATAGATGTTGCGCGTGTTCGGCTTTCGATTTGGAATAGATCAAGACATCGTCGATGAATACGATGACGAAACGGTCGAGATACGGCTTACACACGCGATTCATCAGATCCATGAAAACCGCTAGTGCGTCACTGCGTTGGTTAAACCAAAAGGCATGACAACAAATTCGTAATGGCCGTAACGGGTGCGAAACACGGTTTTGGGTATATCCTCATCTTGTATACACAGTTGGTAATAGCCTGAACGTAGGTCGATCTTCGAGAAACACGTAGCACCTTGTAGTTGATCAACCAAATCGTCGATGCGAGGTAGGGGATAGCGGTTCTTGATAGTTAACTTATTCAATTCCCGGTAGTCGATGCACATCCTGAACGACTCGTCCTTCTTTTTTATGAAAAGGACTGGCGCACCCCAAGGAGAGGTGCTTGGGCGAATGAAGCCTTTCTCAAGTAATTCCTGGAGTTGGTTTGAGAGTTCGCGCATTTCGGATGGCGCGAGTCGGTAGGGAGCTTTGGCAACAGGATTGGCTCCAGGAATGAGATCGATGCGAAAGTCGATATCACGACTTGGCGGTAGTCCGGGAAGATTCTTTGGAAAAACATTAGGAAATTCTCAAACCACAGGAACGTCTTTCACTTCCTTCTTCTCTTTCTTTTCCTTCTCCGCTACTACAATGTTAGCCAAGAAAGCCCTGTATTCCTTGCGGAGATACTTGCTAGCTTGAACACATGACATAAGTTTGAGACCTTTCGAAGTAGTATCACCGTATACACACAATAAGTCACCATTCACGAGCGAGAATCGAATCATCTTGTCGAAGCACACAACTTCAGCATGGTTTTCGCGAAGAAAGTCCATGCCTACTATGACGTCAAAACTTCCAAGTTGCATCGGAAGAAGGTCGATTGGGAAGATGTGATTGTCTCAAGAGTACAATCACGAAGAACAGAATTTACGGCGACGGTTGCGACTTCAACATCGAATGTCGAGGAGAGTTGGGACAGTTTACGACTAAGGAGTTTCTCGAATTCGAACGACAAAAAGCAATTATCGGCTCCAGTATCAAACAAACATGAAGCATAAATACCATTAACAAGGAACATACCATTGACCACGTTGTTGTCGGCCTGGTCTTGACGCACGTTGATGTTGAAAGTTCTGGCGCGTGCGGCCTGTTGTTGCTGCTGCTGCTGTTGTTGCTGTTGAGGCTGCTGTTGCCGAGGCTCTTGTTTCACGACCCTGTTTGGGCACATGTTGGCGAAATGATTCGGGTTTCCACATACGAAGCAGGCTCTGGCTTTGACCGCGGGTGTCGGAGGAGCTTGTTGACCCTGAGGGGCAGTGAGTAGAGCTTGATGAGCAGGAGCTTGTCGAATACGGCAGTTGGCAGTAAAGTGACCGTATGTATTGCAGTGAGCACAAAAACGGCAAGCAATGGCAGTCGGATGGTGGTAGGTATAAGTAGGGCAGAGCGGGTGTGGCCCAGTGTATGCACGTTTTGCAGGCGGTGCATTGGCCACAGGCGCCGCTACTTGACACTGTTGGGCTGGTACAGCTTGAATTGGTGCAGCAGTGATCGCACAGTTCTTGTTGCTGGAGCTGTTCTTTCTCTTGTTCTTCCTCTTGTTGCTCGATGAGGCGGGTTCAGCAGTTGGTGCGGCGGTAGTAGCTTGATGCAGGTGCTTCGGAGTTTTATCCCAGACACCAGCCTTAACCCTCTTGTCGTTGATTTCGGCGGCCAGTAGGTAAGTTTCTTCGATCGTCTTAGTCTTATCCGCTTGCACGAAATCTGCGACGCAGTCGGGCAAAGCTCGGATGTACTTCTTGATTGTGATCTCCGGAGTCTTGACTTGATCGGGACAGATGATGCTGAGCTGTTTGAAACGAGCAGTGAGCGCAGCATTGTCACCTTCATGCTGATGTATGTGCCAAAATTCATCCTCTAGCTTTTGACGTTCATGAGGAGAGCAGAATTCCTCTAGCATGACTTCTTTGAGCTCGTCCCACGACAGTCCGTAGGCTGCATCATTCCCTCGCTTGTTCCTCTCGGCCGTCCACCAGTCTAGTGCACGGGACTGGAAGACGCCGGTAGCATTCAGAGTTCGGAGGTCATCGGGGCAACCACTCTGCCGTAGAGTGACCTCAATGGAATCAAACCATTGGAATAGTGCAGTAGGACTTCCCTCGCCAGTGAATTCCTTTGGCCCACACGATTTGAATTGCTTGAAGTTGAAGAGCCTTGTGGTAGCTTTAGGAGCGTCGGTCCTTGATTCCTCAGATGACTTGCTAGCATTCTCGTAAACATCACTTACAGCCTTTGCTACACTTTTAGCGATGATGGCTATCAGGCATTTGTCTCTCTTCTCTTGACGAGAAAGTGTGTGATGGGATCCAGATGACATTGTCTGCAATAGACATCGTCACAGGACTCAACACATCGTATTCGAATCTCACCCCACACGTCTACCAATTTCTAAAGCTCAGGAACACGCATATTCATGTAAACACATAACACATAGAGCACAAAATCTCATAAACACATAAACACGTAGCGCACAAAATCACATAACACCTAAACATGTAAAGCATAAAAGCAAGGAAAACACATACGCATTTAATCATTAGAGGCAGTCAGAAAACAGAAACCTATTATTCAAAGTCTGCGATCGTTCGAGAATAGCGTAGTATAAGCGTATATCGTAGTATAAAGTTGCCCATAATTCAACGATTTGTTAACGTTTTGGGGTAAAAATGCAGTGCGAGTCGTGTGTGTCGATCGAAGCGAAGGCACAAATCGATTAATTCTTCCAAAATTAAGCACATAAACAGGTAAAAGCACATAAAACACATAAAATTGACGAATTATCAGAGTCAGCAGTAGCGGGCTCAGATTCGAAACACATAAAAATCGAGAGATAGATTGTCTGCGGCTAGTAGACTTTGACTAACCAAGGTGGTTCAACTATTCACAAGGACTTGTCATTCATGTCTGACCTTCAGAACTGTGCTTTTGCCTCGATTCTTGGGCGTTTGGCACACATCCCATTAGTCATATCAAGATTTCAGGTCGTTGGAGTTCGTCGAGACCTTGGTGGGAGTTTTGTAAAATGCGCGGAACAAGTCGTCAAGGTTAGGGTTTCACCCCTGGCTTAACAACTTCGTCCCTGCTTTTGATAAAATGGAGGAGATTATTCATCAAAATATGGGTTTCACCCCTGATTTGGTATAATTCCCCCCGCTGAACAAGCGTTCGTTATTGAAAAAGAATGAAGAGATCATTGATAAGTTGACAAACCAGCATCGACTAAGCAATTTAGTCGGGAGTTTGCGGTTTTCACACCTAATCTCGACGTTATTGCCCTTTTATAGTTGAAAATTCGAGTGTAGTGATAGTGTAGTATGAGCGAGAATAGCGAGGAGTAAGCTCGTACATAATCCCTACTGGATGTACTCAAATTGGTCTGTTGGTTCTTAACTATAGTCTAGGTTTCTAAGACTTCGACCCAGACTAGGTCGAATCTTGCCTAATTCCCTATAGTTATGGCTCTGATACCAATCTGTCACACCCCAACCGATGGCGAAAACATCGGGGCATGGCACTGAGCGAAACAGATTGTCCAGAAGTTTCCATAACAATTATCAACACTATTCAATTTAAATAATACGTCCCATACCGTATCTCAAACAGTAAAATAATTATTACAGACAAAAATCCAGGCAAATATTTTGTTCCGACAACTCAGATTTAAAATAGTCAGCAATTGTTTATCTGCTTCTAGAGACCCTTAGTTTGACCACTACAGACAACTATTTGTTGGGCTCTAAAGCTTTATTCTAGCTTCAAATTCCTACCAAGTGTGCGTCCTAAGCACCTGTCACATACGTTAAAATAAAGTCAATACATAAAATGTAAAGGTGAGCATACACGTTTGATAATAGCATATAGAGTTCGAATTCGTTTACGCATAACCAGCACGTACACATAGTGAAATGAAGCACGTTAGTTATCGACATAGATCCATCGATACCAATGAGTGCGGGTTGACTGCCCGAGGCAGTTCGCAATACATGATTACCACTGTAATCCATGCAAGTAATGGTCCTTAACAACCCCCGTGTGAACGGGTGCTGAGTCCAAACTATAGTAGTATCGTTACTAAGGCAGGTAGACAGCATTCCATGTGTAAACATAACAAACAAGCATTCATAAGCCACGTATAACATGCATTAGCGGTTAGCGTTCAAATAGTATTGAGTAGTGTGATTGTTGTAGTTTGAATATTCATAACGTATGTAACACCCAAAAGTGCGTAAAGCAAAAAGGGATCGAGTATACTCACAGCGGTTAATGGATTGAAGGGAGCGCTTAGCGAGTAAGGTTAGCCTGAATAGATTTGATAGCATAACGATAAGTGACGTTTTACGCGTCAAATGGTGCAAAGTGTAAATGGGTCGGATAGTGGTTCGATCGGATGGTAATCCGATCGGACAGCAATCCGATCGGACAGCAATCCGTGTGGATAACAATCCGTTCGGATGGTCATCCGGTCGGACAGCTTGTCCGGTCGGATGATGAACCGAGTGGATTGTTCCTTCCTAAAAGAAGAATGTGTTTGTGTATGATGGCTTGACTTTTGAAGTTTTCATTGTAGCATTTTGAAAGCATTGAAGTATCTCTATCCATCAAGTCGATCGATCGGATGGTGAGTTGTGCGGATGACAATCAGTTCGGATGGTCATCCGGTCGGACAGTGGTCCGGTCGGACGGCAACTTAGTGGTGAGATCACTTAGTGAAGGCAAGTTCACAGCAGAAGTGTCACTCGATCGGATGTCCATCCGATCGGGTGGCAACCCTGTTAATGAACATGTTGAAAATCGTTTAAGTCTTTAAAGTCTTAGTATCTCATGATCCGAAGAGTAATCCAGTCAGATGGTCGTCCGATCGGATTGCAATTCGTTCGATACTCAAACTTCAGATAAGGTTGTTTAAAGGTGGGACCTAAGTGTGATCCGTTCGGATGACCTATCCGATCGGACAGCAGTCCGGTCGGACAGCATTCCGTTCCGGTTGATCCGTTCGTCCTACACTTGGTCGTTTTGATGGTTTGTCGTTATGTCGAAACGTTTTGACAACGTGTTAACCAACAGAACCCCCAGTTTGACCCAGATGTCCAACCCGACCAGGAATCACCCTAGTTCGGCCAGTTACCGGCTCGAGACGGTTGTTCTTGATTAACCCGAAATCGGTAGCCTCGTGGGTAGAATCCAGATCTTGAGCTAGTACAACACTACGATTGAGTAAAAGACTAGATCAGGGTCGGATCCTATCGGCTTTGAGCACATTGAGTGCAAAAGAGTTAGAAACCATCTTTCAATCCTTTTTCACCACTCTTGTGTCGAGATCTTTACAAAATCCTTGTGTAATCGGGTGGAAATCGGTTAGATCTTGGTTGTTCTTGGTGGATTGAGACCAAAACATGAAGTTCTTGAAGAACACATGATGACGTCATCCTAGAACACCCGAAATCTAGTGATTTCACGGTTAAAAGTTAAGATTTAAAAGATAGAAAGGTGTAGGAGTGCATGTAGATCAAGAAAGTACAAGATTTAGGACGAGATCTTACCTTGATCGAGAGAAATCGAAGAAAAGGTGAGGAGCACGAGCTGTTCGGACAGAGGGTTTCCAAAAGTAGAAAGAATGACAATGACAGGGGTATTTATAGGATTCTAAAAGAGGAAAGGGTTGCCGATCGGATGGCACACCGCTCGGATGACTTATCCGGTCGGATGACATTCCGGTCGGATGGCACCTGGAAACGACGACTTCGTAGTCTATTGCGATGCCTCTAACCTCAGCCTCGGTTGTGTTCTTATGCAACGGGACAAGGTTATCGTGTACGCCTCTCGTCAGCTCAAGATCCACGCGAAGAACTACACAACCCACGATCTCAAGCTAGGTGCAGTTTTTTTTGCATTAAAGATTAGGCGACACTACCTTTACGGTACCATGTGTACGGTCTTCACTGACCATAAGAGCCTACAACACATCTTGAACCATAAGGAACTGAATATGCACCAACGCCGATAGGTTGAACTTCTCAATGATTACGACTATGAGATTCGTTACCACCCTGGCAAAGCAAATGTCGTTGCTGACGCTCTCAGCCAACGAAGCTATTTGCATAGCGTTCGTAATATTCAAGCCCAACACGATCTCGAAGCTCTAATTCGTAACGCTCAGCACGCGTGCTTCATTGAGAACACCTTGAAAGAGGAAATGAAGAAGTGTGGTGCTTAAACCCAACTTGTCACCAAATCGAATGGTATCTATTACTACCTCGATCGAATCTGGATCCCTAGTCGCGATAACCTTTGGGAGATATTGTTGACCGAAGCCCACCAGTCCTGATATTCCATTCATCCCGGTGTCGACAAGATGTACCATGACCTTCGTCTTTGGTATTGGTGGCCTAGAATGAAGAAGGATATTGCTATATATGTTTCGAAGTGCCTAACTTGTTCGAAAGTCAAGGCTGAGCAACAGCGACCCTCTGGCTTACTCGTGCAACTCGAGATCCCTATGTGTAAATGGGAGAGCATAGCTATGGACTTCATAACGAAACTTCCACGCACGCCATCAGGTCACGATAGCATCTGGGTTATCGTTGATCGTCTTACTAAATCTGCTCATTTTCTGCCGATACGAGAAGACTATAAGGTAGAACGATTAGCACGAATCTACACCGACGAAGTCATTTATCGACATGGGATACCTCATGACATCATTTCTGACCGCGATGGTCGATTTACCTCACGTCTTTGGGAAACATTTCAATCTACTCTCGGTACTACTCTTAATCTAAGTACCGCTTTCCATCCCCAGACCGACGGTCAGACTGAACGCACGATTCGCACCCTTGAAGACATGCTTCGTTCATGCGTTATATATTTTGGTGGTAATTGGGATTTGCATTTGCATTTGCATTTGCATTTGCATTTACTTTTAGTCGAATTCGCGTACAACAACAGTTATCAATCTAGCATTCAAATGGCACCATTTAAGGCATTATATGGAAGAAAGTGTCGATCGCCTATTGTATGGCACGAGATCGGAGATGCGCAAATTACCGGTCCTGAGTTATTGCAAGAAACAACTGACAAGATTATCCAGATACGAGACAACCTCCTGAAAGCTCGGAGTCGTCAAAAGAGTTACGCCGATAAACGCCGCAAGCCCCTTGAATTTGACATTGGCGATCACGTACTCCTAAAGGTTTCACCTTGGAAGGGGGTGATCCGATTCGGCAAGAAAGGTAAGCTCGCACCTCGATATGTTGGACCCTTTAAAATTCTGGAAAGAATTGGCAAAGTGGCCTACAGACTCGAATTACCGGAGGAACTCAGCAACGTCCATCCGACTTTCCATGTTTCAAACCTCAAAAAGTGTCTATCCGAGCAGAATTTACATGTTCCTCTTGAGGATCTACAAGTGGACGAAACAATACACTTCGTGGAAAAGCCAGTCGAGATCATGGACCGAGAGACCAAGAAACTCCGACGCTCACGCATTCCTATAGTGAAGGTTCGATAGGAAGGCAAATGTGGCGCCGAGTTCACCTGGGAACTCGAAAGTGATATGAAGGCTAAATACCCACAACTTTTCGTTACACATGCGCCTTAATTTCGGGACGAAATTCCCTAAAGCAGGGGAGGCTGTAATAACCCCACTTTTAAAGTTAAAGTACAAGTCAAAGTCAAAGTCAAGATATGTCAGCGTTCAGATCTATCATTTCTTACTAAATTATTGCTTGTACTCTCCGACCCGATAATCTATCCTATAGTTAACGCTATTTTATATTACGATTTATTATTATGTGAAGTAACAATACGATAAACGCTACTAAACGTTATTCTACTTAACGATATTACATCGCTATCGCATCGCAACTCGAATCGCAGTTCTTGGTATTGTTCTATGTGTGTGTGTATTAAGTACCTTACTTGTGTGTGCTGATGTTATGTATTTTGCGATGTTATTCACAAACGCAATTGCAACGCTATCGCAAAGCAATCTAATCGCAAACGCTAAACGCAGATTTACTTACTTTTATACTGTTATGTGTTAGTTATGTTATTTGTGTAACTATTACTTAAAACTATTGCATCGCTTACTCGTAACTCGCTTAAACACAACGCAATGCTCAACGCACGAAACGAAAGTCGGAAAACCAACTCGCAAAAGCCAACCGATCGAACGACCATTCGATCGAATGGACATCCGACCGGAAGCCCATCCTATCAGAAGGCCATCCGATCTAACGGCCGTCCCATTTTACTCTGCACCGCATTTCTCCTCTCTCACAATAAATACCCCACTGTCACATCAACTATTCATTCATGTGACAGCTCCCTCCGACCCACGCACTCTCAGGCTATTTTCTCTCGATTCCTTGCGATTCTTGTAACTTTTCACTCTAGACCTTGTACTTCTAACATCATTATACACTTTCTCATCATCTTCTCCAACAAATCTCACATTTTCACCATGAAATCATCTGATTTTGGGTTGTTCTAGGGTGACGTCACCATGGGTTCTCATGAACACCAAAGTGTGACCTTATCTCATCAAGAACGGTTCGGATCTAAAGGATTTCCACATGTTTTTACACTAATTTCAACAAAGATCTAAACACTTTTCACTGTTTTAAAACTTTTCTTCAACACCTTTCACTTTTTACCCAAAACCGTTAGAATCTGGACTCGATCGGGTTCTCTACTCATTCTCTAGTGAAGGACCGGTCTGAGAACGGATTTCTATCGAAGAGACGACCGAATCACGGGTTGAATATGAAACCCCGTCAAGAACAGTTGAGTCTGAACGAACGGGGTGATTCCCGTCCGATCGAACGTGTTGGACTTGATGTGATTTTCGTTGTTTAACGCGTCGTCAGATCGTCTCCGTCAAATTACAAAACCTTTAACTTAGAAAACTTCGTAAAAATTTTCAAACAAACAGTTGCTCGATCGAACAGCCACGATCAAACCACCATCCAATTACTTATCTCACTCGATGCACTATTACACGTTGTTCAATGCTTACACTATCGTTCTCTGACCAGGCTAACTCTCAAGCGTTCCCTTCAATCCAAGACTGTGTTTATTTACTATACACGATCTGTGAGTATACTTGATCCCTTTTTTCTTAACGCACTTTTGGGTGTTATATACGTTACTTATATCAAATCACATCGACACATAACGCAAACACTTTTATATGTTACCCGCTCTGCATGTTATACGTGTTTTCGATGAATGCTTGTATGTTATGTTTACACAGTGATTGTTGCCTGACACCTTAGCAACAACAGTACTATAGTTTGGACTCAGCACCTGTCGTCGACAGGGGTTGTTAAGGGTATTACTTCACGTGTCACAGTGGTGATGTGTTGCGCATTCTCCAACTCGTAGTCATGTATGTGCATATTTCATTGTCCATAGCTTACTTGCTTCACAATTCTAGTGTTACATGCTGGTTACGCGTAAATCGCTTTTCGCTACTATATACTAGTAAACTTGTATGCTCACCTTTACACTATGTGTATTGACCTATTTTAACGTATGTGACAGGTATCTAGGATGCTTTCGTTTGCTGAATGTCATGGAATAAAGTTAGGTGGTCTAGAAACCCACGAATAATATTTGAGCTGTCGGAACAATTTATGTTGTTTTTGAGACAATTATCTGTAATAACTATTTTTACTTTATCTGTTAGTAGTATGGGATATAAACCTTAAGGATTTGGTAATATAATAGTTGTTGTGGATTCTCTTGAACAATTTGTTTCGCTCAGTGCCACGCCCCGATGATTCTGCCATAGGTTGGGGTGTGACATTTTGTGTCCGAATTTGTTTAGTATCTTTTAGGTCCGAATTTGTGGAATTTTCTACCTGTCCGAATTTAGGCTCCTTGTGTCAGGGTTTGTTGAGTCAGAGTTTGTCAAGTGTTATTTTGATCTGAATTTGTTGGTAGTATGTCTAGTATCCGAGTTTGTAACTTGGTTTAGGTTTATTCCGAGTTTGTCATCAGGTTACTGATCCGGGTTTTTAGTAAGTCTTTGATTCTATCCGAACATGAGAGATTGTTGGAAATTGTTAACTATTTCTGAAACCAAAACCTTCTGCTAACTAAAATTTGTGAACATGGAAGACAATTTAACCACTGTGGTTCAAAATATAAAAAACAACAATGAAGTCGGAAGCAACGACAAACCTTTGGTGTTGTTAAATGTACTAAACTATCTAGAACGGAAAGTGTTTTGGTCAAAAGTTACCTAAGTAATTAAGTGATCAAATTAGTTAAGTGAGGTAGTGTGCTAGAAGTATTCGTGGAAAATATGCTGATCAACTTGTTAACAAAAACAGTTTTCAGGATATAGCTTAGGATATCGAGCTATATCTACAATCAAACAATGAGAAAAAAGTAAAGGGTGACACGAGATGTACGAGGAAAGCCCTTGATCAATCTAGATCGCCGGCACAAAACCTCGGGAGCTGACAATCGCCGCTGCCTTGTTCTTCTTATTACTTCAAATGTCAGGATACAATTGTTATGGCTCATTTTCTAAGCATACGTATCTTGAACTATATCCTGCTTTTAATTGTTTATCTGTGATCAGGATACTGGACGGGGATATTGCTAACATCCTGGGTGATATCCTGAGGTATATCGAATTAATCACGTGCAGGTTAAAGACTGGGACTTGCCAACGGTCAAATGGACTTCATCTCCTCAAGACTCGGGCGTATTTGTTAAAGGAGAGACGTTGAACCCGAAAGACCAGGTCTACAACGTTCGACTAAGGAATTCGTTGGATCCCGGTTATGTAGGATAGTTAGTTACATTTGTTTTACTATAAATAGATGGGGGCGGATCAGATTAAGACACTCAACTTACACATTTTCAAACACTTTCTCTCTAGCTCATCGCAAACACTACACACAACACTTGCATTCGAATTACATTGTAACACATAGTCGATCCGCACCACATCCTGCACTGTATCCTGATATTTGAAGCAATAGAAGAACAAGGCAGCTGCGATTGTCAGCTCCCGAGGTTTTATGCCGGCGATCTAGATTGATCAAGGGCTTTCCTCGTACATCACGTGTCAACCTTTACTTTTTTGCTCATTGTTTGATCATAGATACAGCTTTATATCCTGAGCCGTATCCTGAAACTGTTTTCATATCTAACTTGGTTAACATATTTTTTACACATAATTCTAGCACACTACCTCACTTAACTAATTTGATCACTTAATTGCTTAGGTAATTTTTGACCAAAACAATTTGGCGCCCACCGTGGGGCAAGTGGTGCTACTTTTACTAAAAATCTTTGTAAAATCGTTAATCGGTTTTCTATTTTCAAAACTTTTTGCCATATTGTTTACAATGGCCTCAAGATCAAACATGAGCTCCTCTACTATGTCTGCTGCAACCTCTGCTACTACCGGTTCGGTGCTTCCACCACCTCCTCCAAGGATGCCATTTTCTTCACAATCTCAAGATGTTATCCCTACTCAGAGTGTTCAGGGATCTGCTCCCGTTTTAGCCTCTAATGATGAAATTCTGACTTTATTTGGAAGTGTGCAGGAACAAATGAGGCAGCAACAGGAGACTAACCAAATGCTGTTAAGAGAAATACAACTCTTAAAAGCTAGCTCGAGCAGACCTGCTGAAGAAACTGTCACTCCTATACAGCCCAGGGCTTTGAACTTCAGTTCCACAGTTTACACCGAGGATAACAGGGGGAATATCGTCCCAAGCCATTCTCAGAATCATACCCCTGAGATACCCTCTTCGGTCAGGATGTCGACTGTGAGGAGTTCAGGATATGCTTCAGGATACGGCCAAAATCCTCAGACCGGTAATGTGTCAAATAATAATATTCTTGCTACTAACAACAATGGCTCTTTGCAGGATGCAGGTATGACGTCAACATTTACCCGGGAGCTCCAAAAATTGAAGGACATGATATCCAGTGTACCTGGAGTAGTCCAGCCAATTCCAGAAGTATCCCAAGATAGTCACAGGATATCCCGCTTTGCATATCCTATCTGTGATGCTGAAATACCAAAGAGATTCCAGACTCCCAACATGAAACTGTATGACGGGACTACGGATCCTGAGGAGCATATTGCCCAGTATAGGGAATGGATGGAAATAAATCCTATCCCTCCAGATCTCAAGGAAGCATGCTTATGCAAGGGATTTGGTTCTACCCTGACAGGATCAGCCTTAAAATGGCTGCTAAACGTCCCTCCTCACTCAATTACTTCGTTTGCTCATTTGGTTAATTTATTTAACAGTCAATTTTCTTGTAGTCGGAGTTTTGAGAAACTAACCAGTGATCTTTACAGGATAACTCAAGGGCCTCAGGAATCCTTGAGGGATTATGTGAACAAATTCAGTCGAGAATCCTTGGATATCCCACATCTTGATGTTGCAACAGCTGTGCAACCTTTCAAGATGGGGTTACAAAAGGATTCTCAGTTTTATCAGGATCTTGTAATGAATCCCTGTAGGAATCTCGACGAAGCTTGTAACAGGGCTTTGAGATATATCCGTTTGGAAGATGACAAGAAGATGCAGGAGAGGATGAATTCTACCTCAACCTATGAATCAACTAACAGGAAATCAGAAACCTCATATAAGCCATACCGCTCCAAGCCATATGGCAGAAATGATAACAAGAAAGTGAATGCTGTTGAAGACGAGGATCCTGAAGAATATCCTGACTTATCTGAATACTGCTTTTCTGTTAATATACCTGAGTTAATGTATGCTATGCAGGGTTTAGGGGACAAAGCTAGGTGGCCTCGAAAGAACCAACAGAAAGCTGATTGGAAGGATAAATCCAAATGGTGTGCCTTCTACGAAGACTTCGGACATATGACCGAGGATTGCATTGCTTTAAGGAAAGAAATAAGTTACCTGTTAAGCAAAGGGTATCTGAAGGACTTGCTGGGAAAAAAGAAGAATAAAGGTCAGGATCCCGAGAAGGATCCTGAACGAGCAGCATCACCCCTAGCAGATGCCAAGATAATTAACTTTATTTCAGGAGGATCCGATATTTGTGGAACTTCGTATTCGGCGGCCAAGAGACATGCAAAAGAAGCTAAGAGTGAGAGGGGAGACAGACCAGTCAGGATGACTACCCTCACAACTGATAAAGTGATCACTTTCGATGGTGATGACAGGGATACTGTTCAGGATCCTCACCATGATGCTTTGGTAATAACATTATATGTGGCTAACCATTTTGTACGTAGGATACTGGTAGACAACGGTAGTTCTGTCAATATAATTCAGCTGGAAACATTGAAGAGGATGAATGTATCTCCGATGGACATTACTTCGAAGTCCACTGTGCTCGTTGGTTTCAATGGAGAAGCTAGGAATACCGTAGGGGAGATAAAGTTACCAGTATATGTTGAAGGGGTCAACTCGATACAACGCTTCTGTGTGATGGATTCCTTATCCTGCTATAACATCATACTGGGAAGACCATGGATTCACGATATGAAGGCTGTGCCGTCAATATATCACCAATGCATCAAGATCCCTACCCCTTGGGGAGTTGTCAAAGTTGAAAGTGATCAGCAGGAAGCGAAAGAATGCTACTCATCCTCAATGAAATCCTCAACTAAGCCTAGTACAGCATAGCAATTAAAGATGCGGGCCCAGGATATCGTGGAGGATTCGGAGCAGGATGTGAAGAAAATTATCCTGGATCAGGATAATCCTGAAATCTCGGTGCTCGTAGGAACCAATATCCCTAAGGATATTGAAGAGCAGTTAACTAACTTTTTGAAATGCAGGATGTCAACGTTTGCATGGAAGCATGAGGATATGACAGGCATATCCAAAGACATTATCACTCACAAGCTTGGAATCGACGAATCATTCAAGCCTGTTCAGCAAAAAAGAAGAAAATTTGCTCCTGAACGGAATGCGATTATCCAAGAGGAAGTTGAAAGATTGTTGAAGTCCAGGATGATCAGAGAAATCAAGTTTCCAAGATGGCTAGCAAACGTAGTTGTGGTACAGAAGAAAAACGGGAAATGGAGAGTCTGTGTAGACTACACGGACTTGAACAAGGCTTGTCCTAAAGACCTATTTCCTCTCCCTCATATCGATGCAATGGTGGATGCTACTGCTGGACATGAAATGTTAACGTTCATGGACGCATCCTCAGGATTTCAGCAGATTCAAATGGAGCCTTCGGACCAGGAGGATACTGCTTTCATGACACGAACAGGTATATATTGCTATACTGCCATGCCTTTCGGTTTGAAAAATGCAGGTGCAATGACGTGACCGTGTCGTCCCGATCAGTCAAAAACCCAATTAAACCTAGGTAGCTAGGGTAAGTCGGGTATCGTATCCACGAAGAGCAGGTGGTCAGTATCGCACGACCCGTTCGATTAGTTAGAGTATTTACAAATAATGTACAAAGTGATTATGAAGATTGATATTTTTATTTATTTAATTGATTTGGAAATAAACCGGAGTGAACCGACAATGGGTATTATCTAAAACACTTGTGATTAACTAAAATTGCAACTAAAATACTAACTAGAAAGTTGAAACAAGAAATGAGAATACGGATCACACCCGGTTCGATAATTGCAAGACCTAGGGTTCATACATGTTTTAAATTGATTCAATTGCATATAGTGATTAACGGATTACTATCACGAAGCTTAGGTGCCAATTGCTATCAACGTCATAGACAACGGACCGTAATGCACTTCGTTGCCTCGGACATGTAAATCCTAACCTACGATAAGGCATAAGTGCACAAATTCATTTCGCAAAGTCATAACTTTATCATCGTTCGACAATTCACAAATTCAATTCAAATGCACGACAATTATCATAAGTTTCAAATACTAAACAATTTGTCACAAAACCAAATTAAAATACAAATGTATAAACCCTAGAAATCTTACAACATCTACACCGGGGTGAAACCGACGAGACTAGCCGCGCATGTCGGTTGTGATCCTTGAAACCCTCACGTGATTTTGTTCGAACCTCCTTGTGTGTCTTCTTCTGTCGGCTGCCCCCCAAAAGATGTATTGACGGTTGCCACTAGTTGGTCATGAAGGAGTCCCCAATTCGTGATAATGGGCTGCCAAACAAGTCTAGGGTCCAGAAGTTGTTTTCATTTGGGAGCCCAAAAGAATGTTTAATGGCTGCCCACTAATTCGATGATATGGAAGTTGTTCAATCAAGAGTTTGCAACTCCCAAAAATAATAAAGTCTCCTCAAAAGTTAGCATGGTGGCTGCCACTAAGTTTCGTTGATAATCATGAAGTAGTTTTTTTTTCTTTTATTAGAGCTGAAAATAATAATATATATCTCCAAACTTTCGTGAGTTACTGCCCATCTCGAGTGTGATGATTTTTTTAAGAGCCCAAGTTAATTAATCTTGCTGCCAATATTTCGTGGATGTGGGCTGCCCAACTGTTCACGTAATGGAGGCCCACTAAACTAATGTTATCTCCTGCTCAAACTTATGATATGTGCTGCCAAACTTTTCGATGTGTATGACTCCCAAAATTTGAGATAGATAGTGTGATTTTTAGAGCCCACCAAAACTATTTAATTAATGTTGCTCCAATCATCTCTTAACCAGTTAACTTCCCCGAAATAAGTAATTTAACCTGCAAAGTCACAATTTCTCGTAGTTACCTTATTCAACACATATGACTACTTAAAACCGAATAACATACGCAAGATAAACACTTTAAAGCTCAGGTTTCACTCTCTCCATCACATCCCCACACTTGTCGTTTGCTTGCCCTCAAGCAAATCTGTCTTTCACTTTCACTTGGGTCGAACGAGAAACACACTTCCCATTCCCGAGACAAAGGTTAAGGTCTAATGTCATACCCGGTTCAAACTTTTTTACAATTTTCAACATATTTAGCAATGAATAATTAATCATATGAGAATGGTTATCCAAGATTAACTCGCCCTCGAATCTAATAAACCATGCACATCCCTCACAATGTTCTCTCCCCTCGGTTTAAAATTTGGCTAATAGATAATGAATTAGCACTTTTTAAGTAATCGCTCAAAACCGATTAGAACACGTACCCGCATAGTCTTGCAACTCAATCGTTCTCCACCACCGAACACGAATACTAAGAACAAGTCATAAGGTCTTTGGAGGGTTGTAACGGGGCTAGGTTAAGGGTATGGATTTTTTTTAAGTGACTAAGGTGATGAAAATTCGATTTTTATTACAATGCAACTATTCTAAACACGAGTAAACTATAAACATCAAGCTAAGAGGCAACGTGTTTCGCCTTTTATTCAATAACTAATACTCATATTTTTTTTTATTTTTTTTTGTATTTTTCTCAACAATTTTTTTTTTCTTTTTTATTTTCACAACTTTTTTTTTTGTTGCAAAATGTAAAGCACAACTATACAAACAAATAGACCTACAATCGAATTTTCATCACACGGGTTTAAAAGAAAAGGGTTTTAAGGTCATTGGCTAAAGGGTGATCAAACGAAGGGATTAGGCTCAAAGTTGGCTACTAAGGGATAATTTTTGGGTAAGGATATAAAAATGGTGTAAAAGGAAAAGGTTTACCTAATGCCTTAATCATTCTCATGCTTGTATTCGGTCTATGGTCTCGAACGTATCAAAAGATGCAAGTTCTACAATACATGACTAATGGTCCACTCAAACAAAGAAACATAAATATGTAATTCTATGATGTAAAAGTGGCTCAAAACCTCACATATATGAAGGGTATGGTATGTGACATGCATGATATGCTAGTTTCTTAGGCGGATTATTCCCAAATAACCACCCGTTAAATACCCGTCATGTTATTAATTTGAACTTGACCATGACAAAAGACCAAATGGGTTGTGACATCCCTCGTTGATTTAGTTACTTGTGCTTTAAGATCGCTTTTGAAACAAGATATTTTTGAAATTTTTTTGAAATTTTCCCTCATCCTCACACTTGAGGTAAACATTGTCCTCAATGTGTAGTATTTAAATGAATGGGTCAAAATCGAAAACTTTTACTACTCCCCCATCCCCACACTTAAGGTAAACATTGTCCTCAATGTGTAAGAACTAGAGTTTTAAAACGCACAAGGGACGTGACACGGCTAACCTTCCCAAAATTTCACCCCGGAAAAAAATAAAATACAAAATACAATCCACTTATTATTAAACTAATAATCGAAGTAAAAAGGAAACGCATGCACCTGATTTTTTTTTTGTCGCTTGATGCTCACATCTTCCTCTTCTCTTCATAAAAACGGTTGTCCCGCGAACATGTTGTACCTACAAATTCTAATCCTTGCGTAGAAGCATGCTTCTCACAACCATCAAAATTTGTTAGTTACCTAGTTCTACCCTTTTTATGAACACATTACCAAGCCATGTGTTATTTCACTTCGATTTGTGTGGAAAATAATTTACAACAATAACAAACCTAACTCACTTTCGTAGGAATCACGGTTGCATTTAGCTTATGCAACAAGCCCTTTTAAACCCCCCAATAGCTTGGGAGGACGAGAGGTCTGGTGAGGGTTATATAGGGAACACACCCACAAAGTTCATTTAACTAAGAAAAATAAAATAAAACGAATAATAGTACAAACTCTACAACAGTTATACCTGATTTTCCTCTCATGGTGGTCGAAGTGCACATTTGCCTACCGAGTTTCCAACATACGCTCGGTAATTAGCATGCCGAATCCATACTCTTTTTATTATATTCGGCATACCCAATGTACAACTTCGGGGTCGTCTCTTAACAACATGGCCAATGTCTTTCAACGCCACCTTTCGAATCCTTATGCCCGAACCCGCATCCCCAACTTTGTTAGTTGGAGTGATAAGTTTGGGAAAAGGATGAATATGAATGTGAGCTTCTTTCGAATCCGATTCGTCTTGCGGTGTCATGTCTTCCGCTCGGTTCAAACATTCAATTTCTTGCTCCGAAAGATCTCTAACCTCTTCCACCACATCACCATCCACCATTGTGCCCTTAGCCAAAACCCCTTGGTCTCGTTTAAGTTGGGCTAATTCCTCCGCTAATTGACCCACTTGCACCACCAATGCTTCATGGGCTTTATCTCTCACTTCATTCGCTTTCTTCATATCTTTGATATCCTGGTGATCTTCTTTCATCATGTTGTGATCTTCTTTCATCATGTTCATGAGAGCATCAAGCTTGGAATGCATCGACTCTTGAGGTTCCTCGTATACCGGTTGAGGGTATTCATTATCATAATCATCATAATCCTCCCGGTAACTTGAGAAGTGTGGCAATTCGGGCTCATAGTAGTATTCTTGATAATGTGGTGGTAGTGGATTATCATATGGATAATATGAGGATGGACCACTGAAATCTTCATAATCCGCCCTCCTATAATCATATAATCCGCTAAGGTAGTCTTCCCGATCCCTATTGGCTTGAACTTTTGCGTGGAAAACATAGCAATCTTCTAAATAATGCTCTCCGCTTCCGCAACACTCACACGGATCATCATCTACCCAATTCATATTGAAAGATGTACCTGCAAAACATGTACCTGCGCAGACAAGCTCGACCACCCGAAGTAAAATCACAAATATACAAGAAAAAGGAAAGAAAATAAACTAAACTAAAATCGAACAAGCAATGAAATACTAAGCGCACTAGCTCCCCGGCAACGGCGCCATTTTGACCTGACCGTGTCGTCCCGATCAGTCAAAAACCCAATTAAACCTAGGTAGCTAGGGTAAGTCGGGTATCGTATCCACGAAGAGCAGGTGGTCAGTATCGCACGACCCGTTCGATTAGTTAGAGTATTTACAAATAATGTACAAAGTGATTATGAAGATTGATATTTTTATTTATTTAATTGATTTGGAAATAAACCGGAGTGAACCGAAAATGGGTATTATCTAAAACACTTGTGATTAACTAAAATTGCAACTAAAATACTAACTAGAAAGTTGAAACAAGAAATGAGAATACGGATCACACCCGGTTCGATAATTGCAAGACCTAGGGTTCATACATGTTTTAAATTGATTCAATTGCATATAGTGATTAACGGATTACTATCACGAAGCTTAGGTGCCAATTGCTATCAACGTCATAGACAACGGACCGTAATGCACTTCGTTGCCTCGGACATGTAAATCCTAACCTACGATAAGGCATAAGTGCACAAATTCATTTCGCAAAGTCATAACTTTATCATCGTTCGACGATTCACAAATTCAATTCAAATGCACGACAATTATCATAAGTTTCAAATACTAAACAATTTGTCACAAAACCAAATTAAAATACAAATGTATAAACCCTAGAAATCTTACAACATCTACACCGGGGTGAAACCGACGAGACTAGTCGCGCATGTCGGTTGTGATCCTTGAAACCCTCACGTGATTTTGTTCGAACCTCCTTGTGTGTCTTCTTCTGTCGGCTGCCCCCCAAAAGATGTATTGACGGCTGCCACTAGTTGGTCGTGAAGGAGTCCCCAATTCGTGATAATGGGCTGCCAAACAAGTCTAGGGTCCAGAAGTTGTTTTCATTTGGGAGCCCAAAAGAATGTTTAATGGCTGCCCACTAATTCGATGATATGGAAGTTGTTCAATCAAGAGTTTGCAACTCCCAAAAATAATAAAGTCTCCTCAAAAGTTAGCATGGTGGCTGCCACTAAGTTTCGTTGATAATCATGAAGTAGTTTTTTTTTCTTTTATTAGAGCTGAAAATAATAATAAATATCTCCAAACTTTCGTGAGTTGCTGCCCATCTCGAGTGTGATGATTTTTTTAAGAGCCCAAGTTAATTAATCTTGCTGCCAATATTTCGTGGATGTGGGCTACCCAACTGTTCACGTAATGGAGGCCCACTAAACTAATGTTATCTCCTGCTCAAACTTATGATATGTGCTGCCAAACTTTTCAATGTGTATGACTCCCAAAATTTGAGATAGATAGTGTGATTTTTAGAGCCCACCAAAACTATTTAATTAATGTTGCTCCAATCATCTCTTAACCAGTTAACTTCCCCGAAATAAGTAATTTAACCTGCAAAGTCACAATTTCTCGTAGTTACCTTATTCAACACATATGACTACTTAAAACCGAATAACATACGCAAGATAAACACTTTAAAGCTCAGGTTTCACTCTCTCCATCATGCAACATACCAGAGATTAGTGAACATGATGTTCAAAGATAAGCTGGGGGACACCATGGAGGTATATATTGACGATATGGTGGTGAAATCTAAAAAGGCTGAGGATCACCTCCAGGATATCAAGGGAGCATTTGATATCCTGGATCAATATAACATGAAGTTGAATCCTGCTAAGTGCCATTTCGGAGTGGGGGTAGGAAAGTTTCTTGGATATATGGTGACGAAAAGGGGGATAGAGGCAAGCCCGGAGCAGATTAAAGCTATCCTGGATATAAAATCACCCTCGAATATGAAGGACGTACAACGGTTAACAGGCCGAGTAGCAGCTTTGAATAGATTTATTTCAAGATCCTCGGAAAAATGTAAGGAATTCTATGATATCCTCAAGAAGAATAAGAAATTTGAATGGGGAGCAAAGCATGAAGCAGCCTTGCATAATTTGAAGCGATATCTCTCAATTGCACCTCTATTGATGAAGCCTGAAAATGGTGAACCACTATCCCTATACCTCGCTGTATCAGGGAATGCTGTAAGTGCCGTTCTTATAAAAGACCATGAAGGTCAGCAATATCCTGTTTATTATGTTAGTAAAAGTTTGTTAGATGCTGAAACTAGGTATTCTCATTTAGAAAAATTGATATTAGCTCTAGTCATGGCATCGACAAAGCTTAGACATTATTTTGAGACACATAGGATCCATGTTAAAACGAATTATCCTGTAAAAAATGTGCTTAGGAAACCAGAGATGTCAGGCAGGATGGCCAAGTGGTCAGTAAAGTTGAGTGCTTATGATTTAGTATATGAACCTAGAAATGCCATAAAGTCTCAGGCTTTAGCTGACTTTGTGGCTGATTTCAGTAGTGACATTCAGGACGAGGTAGACCTAGAAGTTCAACAGTTAGGAGAATCTTCAGGATCCTGGACATTATATACTGATGGTGCATCCAATATAAGAGGTGTAGGTTTAGGTATACTACTAAAATCGCCACAGGGGGACATATTACCCCAGGCTATTAGGTGTGAATTTCCTGCTACTAATAATGAGGCAGAATATGAAGCTTTAATTGCAGGATTAGAATTGGCTAAGAATATGAGTATCAAGAATTTGCAAGTATATGTTGACTCCTTGTTAATTACTAACCATTTTAATGGATCCTATGCAGTCAAGGGTGATAAATTAATCGAATACCTCGATATTCTCAAAAAATTAGCAGGATATTTCGATGTTTTTACACTTGAACAGGTACCAAGGGAGGATAATGCTGAAGCAGATGCCTTAGAAAATCTGGGATCATCGATCAGGATACCAGAAGGAACCCAAATACCAATATTACATGTCTTATATCCTGCAACGAATCCTCGGGATAAAGAAGTAGCGGGTATTCAGGATCTTGGAGCAGAGCATCCTGAAGAGGATCCTAAATCCTGGACGGCTCCAATCATGAGATATCTCAAAGAAGGACACATCCCCGGAAATGAAAATCCTAAGGCATTTAGAATGAAGGTATCATGATTCACTATTATAAATAATGTTTTATACAAGAAATCTCTTGCAGGGCCGTATTTGAGGTGCTTGGAGGATCCTGAAGCCAAAGAAGTACTTCAGGATATACATGAAGGGGATTGTGGTAACCATACTGGGGGAAGGTCGCTATTCTCAAAAGTATTAAGGACGGGATATTATTGGCCAGCAATGAGAAAAGATGCCGCAGAATATGCTCGAAGATGTGATGCATGTCAAAGACATAGTAACATACTGCATCAGCCTGCTGAACCATTATATCCTATTGTTTCCCCTTGGCCATTTATGAAGTGGGGTATGGATATAGTGGGAAAGCTTCCAAAGGCTCCAGGAGGGAAGGTTTTTATGTTGGCAATGACAGATTATTTCTCCAAATGGGTTGAAGCCGAGGCATTTGTCCAAGTCAGGGATCAAGAAGTAGTATCCTTCATAAAGAGAAATATCCTGACCAGATTCGGAGTACCAGCCGAGATAATCTGTGACAATGGTTCTCAGTTTATAAGCAAGAGAACTACTAACTTTTGCAAGAGTTGGGGAATCAAAATGATAACATCGACTCCGGTACATCATCAAGCGAATGGACAAGCAGAATCCTCAAACAAGATAATTGTCAATAACTTAAAGAAGAGACTTGGAGCCAAAAAAGGAAGATGGGCAGAAGAATTACCCTTTGTTTTGTGGGCTGATAGGACAACGGTAAAGAATGCAACAGGCCAAACCCCATTTTCCTTGGTATTTGGAGCAGAAGCAATGATTCCAACGGAAATGGCAATACCTACTACAAGATCTACCCTACGGGATCCTGAACAGAATCCTGAAGCCTTGTGTCAGGATTTGTATACTATAGATGAAAAAAGGGATGCAGCAAGGCTAAGGATGGCAGCATATCAACAAAGAATATCCAGAGCATATAACAAGAATATTAGGACCAGAAGATTTAAGGTTGGAGATTGGGTGTTAAGAAAGACTTTTCAGAATACTACTAATCCTGCCGATGGCAAGCTAGCTCCAAAATGGGAAGGACCATATGAAGTTGAATCAGAAGCAGGGAAAGGAGCATATAGACTCAAGAATATGAAAGGGGATATGCTACCGAGATCTTGGAATGCTATACACCTTAAGCTTTATTTCAAGTGAGTTTAGAATTTAATTTCTAACTCAGGATGGTATGAATTCTATCTTTTTTAAATATGTTTGGTTTAATTTATTCTTTGAACCCCAATACTAACTTAAGCATCGGAGGGGTGTTAGCCAAGCTAACACCCACCTTAGTTTAAGGATGTTTTACAGTATATGCTTCGGGATATAGCTCCAGGATGCTCACTCAGGATACTTCAGAAGATTAGAGGATTGGCCCCCTCTCTCACGTACAAGGGATCTTGATCCCTTCACAGGTTTAAAGGTATTCACCTTTCTTCCGAATTGGGTTTAAACACTCCACCTGGAGCGCAAGTTATTCAGGGATAGTTCAAGGTGGCGGGACCAGTCCATGTAAAAGTGGCTGACAATTTCGTTACTGTTGGCTATATCCTGAATCCTAAAGGTATATGAGGATTGATCACCCTCTCTCACGAAAGGGTATTTTCATACTCTCTAAGGTTTAAAGGTTTTCACCTTTCTAAGTCTTGGAGTTTATACACTCCCGCCTGTAGCGCACGAAAATTTGGGATTTCCCCCAGAATTCAAGGGATTTATTTCCAGAACATTCCTGGGTTTTACCCCTGTAACATGAAAAATTGTCTATACAACGGGGATTGATATCCAGAGGATTTCTAAGTATTTGAAGACATTGTACACAGGGGACATTCCTACCAAGGCAATGATGTAAAGCTCGAAGGATAAGGTTCAGAACTAATGCACTAAGTGTCTCAGACAGGGGACATCTTCATTGGAAGAGTTGCAAAGGGATTGAAGTTTGGTAATAGGTTTATACCCTATCCCTGGTATGATCTTTCCTTTGTAAACATCGTTTAAGTTTTTGATAATACTGTGTTTGGTAAAAGGTTAAATATCCTGATATATTCTCAAAATATATTTTCAAAATACTTCACAGAATATTTGATTAAAATATTTGAAATTAATACTGGTTTGAAACTTTGATCATTTAGGTATTATCAAAACAGGTTTTGGAAAAGTGGACTGTTTTTCACTCTTTAAAAAGCTTTCTACAAAGTTTAAGGAATGTTTAGAAGTTCTATCTAATAAAAAGTTTTTATAATATATCGCTGAGCATATTGATCAGGATATTTTCATAAGATGACAATACAAAATTTTTACAAAGCTAAGAGTTACATTAAGTAATGCAAGGCAATAACAGTTAAGTCAAAAGACAGTTATATTATTAACAAGTCAAAAGTTGTGCTTTTGGTTTCACCTTAAACCAAGGCCCATCCGCCAAAAGCACAATTAGTTTTTACCATACCTACGTAACGGTTGAAGGTTTTATCTCAAAACGAAACCTGTCCACCTTCAACCGCTACGAAGTTCAAAACAGATTATACTAACCGATGACCAAGGGCTTCATCCTAAAACCTAGGACCCATCCACCTTTGGTCATCATATTGTTCTAATGCAGGAAATATAAATTGTTCGAAGACAGGAAAAGTAAATTGTTTACACAACCACAACCATGAAATTTAAAAAAGTGGGCTCCGGCCTTGGCACGTATATCCATCATCGCCCACTTCGCCGCCTAAGAAGCGGCACCTTCTTGATCAGCAACCTCCTTCCCAGCATTCGCACCAGCATCAGGATTCTTCTCGGCATCATCACCAGCATTGGCCACTTCCTCTGCCGCCTTAGAAGGCTCTTCACCAGCATGCTTTGCAGGATGAGCAACGGGATGACCTCCAAGATCCTGTATTTTTGTTTCCCAAGTCTTTATGTTCCAGGAGGGGCATTCGAAACCCAAATCCCTGACCTCATAAGCCATCCTTATCCTGGCTTGGAGAAGAGAGACGACCACGGATGCTTTGTGACTGTCCCAATATGAACTCATATTCTGCTGATATTGGATAAGGGCGACATCTAGTTTGGCTTGAGCGTCTTCATTGGCTTTGTGGAGGGCAGCTTGATGTTCCTGGGTCATTGCCTTGTATTTGTCCTTATAATGTTGGGATTTGGCAGCTGCAATTGTTCCTTGATCGGCTATGGTGGCTTCAGCTTTTTCGAGCTTGAACTGCAGCATCTTATTAAGCCCACAGGCGTCTTCATACAAATGCATGAGACGTTCCAAGCCCTGCAGTTAAAGATACAGGTATCGGCGTAAAATGGACAGGATAATGATTAACATGCATGTTCAGGATATTGGAAAGGAATTTTTACCTGCTTGAGGAATGAAGTAGCTTCACTAAACCCATGATGCTCGAGAGAGAATGTTTCCGAGGCGGTTGGAGAGTCCATTTCTTTCCTCTTCCTGGAACTAGAGGCCCGGGTCCTGGATGCTGGAGGGGCTTTAGAAGCGGTAGTAGTCTTTGAAGTGATGGGTTTCGGTGTGGCAGATGGCTTCGGCTTAGGTTCTTGTTCGGCAGGCACAAGGCTGGAGTAACTATCCAACTCGTCAAGTTGGAAGCCTTTGAGGTTAATAACTGGCAC
The DNA here is from genome assembly GCA_030545235.1 of Helianthus tuberosus. NCBI lineage: Eukaryota > Viridiplantae > Streptophyta > Magnoliopsida > Asterales > Asteraceae > Helianthus > Helianthus tuberosus. Next base: position 67,463,966 of record CM060430.1, read on the forward strand.
TACATAAGGGAAGATGTTTTAAGCTTATTATACTTCTAAAAATAATAATCAGTTTAATATAAAGATAATTCCTGAAAATATGCTTACCAGACATGTTGGAGCTTGATCTTTGGCTTGAGCTTGTGAGTAGTAGGTTAAAGGTTCTTTCACCTTCTGGAAGCTTGTAGATCTCTTTTATTCTCCCTTCCGATTCAGCACTAGGAGGAGCTAGTTCTTTAAAGTTTGCTGCAAGAAAAGAAATAAACATATCAGGATGTTGGTTCAGGATGGAGGTTCGGGATATGATTGGGGATATTCCTAAAACCCTAAGTCCTACCAGAAGTCAACCATCTTTTAGGGAGGTTAAAACCCTTATCAATGGAGTCTCTTTTCACAAAAAAGAATTTTCTTGTCCACTTATCCTCGGTCTTGGTAGCCTTGAGGATGAGAGGATATTTGGAAATAGAGAATAGAAGGAATCGGCTGGAACCATGAGATCTTAAACGATAAGCCTTTGGTAAATCTTCGATGCACAGGTCGGGCACATGGCGAGCCTTAATTCCTTCCAAGGTGACTAATATGCGCCAAACCATGGGCATGATTTGGGCAAAGCTCAGGCCAGTAAGTTCAAAGAAACGGGAAATAAAAGGTGAAAACGGGTATTGAAGTCCTATGGAGAAGGGGTAGGCGAAGAAGCAGACCCATTCGTCGGAACAAAAATCCGATCGGACCTCTCGGTCGAATGGACGGAAGATTGTCCCAACGGGAAAGGCACCGGAAGCTCGTAGGGCCGCGATGTCAGAATTATCGAAAGAACACACCTCTTTTGAAGGTTTCTGAAGCAGATTCTGTTTGTGGAAGGTGGAAACGGAGTCCGCCATTTACGATCTGGTACGGGTCACCATGGAAGATCACAATCGGAGAAAGGGAGATATAAACAAGGAAAATAGAAAGGATAGAGAGGAAAGTACCTGATATCCGGTTGAAGACAAGGGTAACCATAATGAGGAGTCCCTCGGTTAATATAGGCTGAATATAGGGGGTAAAGAGTAAATAACGCTTTGGAAGTTGCACCACTGTCATTTCAAGGGTCTAGTCGTATTGATTGCCTTAAGTTATGAGGTGAAACTTTTAAAATATATCCGTTGGATTGGTATACCAACTGATATATTTGGGGATAATTGTTATGGCTCATTTTCTAAGCATACGTATCTTGAACTATATCCTACTTTTAATTGTTTATCTATGATCAGGATACTAGACGGGGATATTGCTAACATCCTGGGTGATATCCTGAGGTATATCGAATTAATCACGTGCAGGTTAAAGACTGGGACATGCCAACGGTAAAATGGACTTCATCTCCTCAAGACTCGGGTGTATTTGTTAAAGGAGAGACGTTGAACCCGAAAGACCAGGTCTACAACGTTCGACTAAGGAATATTCGTTGGATCCCGGTTATGTAGGATAGTTAGTTACATTTGTTTTACTATAAATAGATGGGGGCGGATCAGATTAAGACACTCAACTTACACATTTTCAAACACTTTCTCTCTAGCTCATCGCAAACACTACACACAACACTTGCATTCGAATTACATTGTAACACATAGTCGATCCGCACCACATCCTGCACTGTATCCTGATATTTGAAGCAATAGAAGAACAAGGCAGCTGCGATTGTCAGCTCCCGAGGTTTTATGTCGGCGATCTAGATTGATCAAGGGCTTTCCTCGTACATCACGTGTCAACCTTTACTTTTTTGCTCATTGTTTGATCATAGATACAACTTTATATCCTGAGCCGTATCCTGAAACTGTTTTCATATCTAACTTGGTTAACATATTTTTTACACATAATTCTAGCACACTACCTCACTTAACTAATTTGATCACTTAATTGCTTAGGTAGTTTTTGACCAAAACAACAGTGCAGGATATGATACAGATCAACTAAGTATTACAATGCGATGCGAGTACAAGTGTAAGTGTTTGTGAGTGATTGCAGCTAGTAGAAAGCAAGAGTGTGTAAAAATTGTGTGTGTTCTATCTGATCCTATCATTCCTATATATAGCAAAAGGAAATAACTAACTATCCTAAGAATGGGGGATGCCCCGAATATTCCCTTTGGAACGTTGGAGACCCCTTCTCTGCGGCTTCAACGTTCTCTTCTCAACCACCAAGTTCGAGTCTTCAGGAGAAGCAGTCTTCTCGACCATTACTAGCATTCCTTGCTAATCTGCACGTGAACAATTAGTCATTACCAGGATACTGCCTCAGGATGTTACCAATATCCTGATCCGGTATCCTGATCACAATTTAAAGTAACAAAGTCAGAATATAATCCAGGATATATGAGTGGAAAACCACCCATAACAATTGTCCCCAAAATATATCTGTTGGGATACCAATTTCCAACGGATATATTTTAAATCTTATCTCTTAGATCGAGGCAATTAAATTGAAGTGAAATTGTGCAACTTCCAACGCGCTTAATACTCAATGGCCATCTACTTCGCCCCTATATCTTCTCATTTCATTGTTGATAAACAACCATCTTCCTCAAAATTCTCAGGTACTTTCTCTTCCCTTATCTTCCAAAATTTTCTTTGCTCAAATCCTCCGATGGCCACCAGAACCCGATCACATTCCGGCGAGTCCACCTCGTCCTTTGTTAATCAAAACCTGCTCAAACACCCCGAGAAGGAGGTATGCTCCTTCGACAACGTCGATATTGCCGCATTGAGAACCTCTGGTGCTTTCTCCGACAGGACGGTTATCCATCCGTTTGACCGGAGCATCCGTTTATACGTATCTTCTGAAGAGTGGATTTGTTTTTCATCATACCCATTTTCTCTTGGCCTTCGATATCCCTTTCCAGAATTTATCATGCAGTTTTTTCGAATCACCGGTCTCTGTTTTGCCCAAACAATGCCTATGGTCTGGAGAGTACTCATCATGCTTAACCAGATCAAAACCCTTCATGTCCCCGATCTCTGTATCGAAGACCTTCCGATTGCTTGCCGTCTCCGATCACATGGCAGTAGTCGTTTCTTGCTTTTCTCGACCTCTAGCAACCCCCTCATCCTCAAAGCATCAAAGAATGAGGATGGGTGGCAACGGAAATTTTTCTTTGTTAAACGGGACTCCATGGCCGAAGGCAATAGCCTTCCGGTGAAATGGTTGACCTCCGGTAGGGTTTAGGGTTTTATGATATTCCCAAACATATCCTGATGATGTATCTTGCACTAACATCCTTATGTTTTTATGCAGCAAACTTCAAAGAGTTGGCTCCTCCCACTGAAGAATCCCAAGAAAGAATCAACAGGGTCTATCAGTTGCCTGATTGTGACAGAACCTTTACATTGCATCTTCCAAGTTCAAGCCAATATTCTTCATCAGATATGTCTGGTAAGGATTACACAATTTTCCATATATTTAATTAGCAAAATAAAAGATAAGAGTAGAGAGTTAGATTTTTTCCCTGTTATGCAGCACCAGCCAAAGTTCCAGAAGTATTTGATCTTGACGAGTTGGACAGCTACCCTATTCCTGTCCAGGTGAAGAAGGAACCTAGCAAACCTACTTCCACCTCCAAGCCAGTACCCAGTTCCAAACCAGTAGCCGTACCTAAGCCCTCTCCTGCTACCAAGCCACGTGCCTCAAGCTCTCGTAAAAGAAAGGAAACCGACTCTCCATCATCATATGAGACCTTCCCCTATGAAAGCCATGGGTTCCTCGAATCTAGTGGCTTTATGACCAATTTTCTTAACCAGGTACATATCCTTAACCTACATCCTACACCATATGCTGGTTATATATGTTAATACCTATTTCTTTGGTTTGTAGGGTCTTGAACGCCTGACAAGCCTTTATGAAGAAAGCTGTGGTCAGAACAAGATGCTGGAAGTGAAGCTGAAGAAAGCAAAGACCACCATAGCTAATCAGGGGATGATAGCCGCCGCCAAGTCACAACACTATGAGGATAAATTCAAAGCTGTGACCCAGGAAGCTAAAGCCGCCATCAACAAGGCCAACAAACATGCCCAAGCCAAGCTGGATGCCACCCATCTTCAATTCGAGCAGGATATGACTACCTACCGAGAGGCCTTAAAGGGTCCGTCTTAATTTCCCTCCTTCAAGCTAGGCTAAAGATGGCTTATGAAGCCAAAGCTTTGGGCTTTGAATGCCCCTCCTGGAATGTTAGTGCTTGGGAGGCGAAACTGAAAGATCTCGGGGGTAGTCCTGTCGAGCATCCTGCTAAGCCTGTGGGTGAGGAGCCTTCCAAGGCAGCGGAGAAGGCGGCTGATGCTGGTGGCGAAGAAGGTGCTGCTCCTTGAAAGCAGCTAAGTGGGCGATGATGGATATTCATGCCTAGGCCGGAGCCCACTTTTTAATTTCTGATGGTTGTGGTTGTTGAACAATTTCTTTTCCTTGTCTGTTAAACAATTTACTTTCCTGCACTTAGACAATATTGTTGGGATTGAACCCTATCAGAGGAACAGATAATTAAAGCCAAAACTGGATCAGAGCAGTGGATCCAGAATAAGCAGATGATTACAATTAGTTCATGCAAATCTCTCCCCTTGAAAGTGGCTTTGTATCTGCTGACCTCCTATCTACTGATCTTACCAAGTGCTGATTCACAACTGCTGCCTTGCATCTACTGCCAAATGTTAAAGACTGATAGAAGACCAAAGCTCTGCTGACTCAATCTACTGCCTTGAGTCAAGTACTGCTGATCCGGACAAGCACTGCTGGGTTCACAGCAGTGGAAGGATGCAGAAGCTGTTTAAGTGTCTTTTATGTAATAAATTGTAATAGCAGTAGTTACTACATCAGTGTTTGTATAGATCAGAGGTTAGAGTTTGTTAGGAGGTTAGATGTCACTTTCATGGTGACGTCAGCTAAGATGCTCAGTGGTTTGCAAGTGCCTATAAATAGTTCAGTACTTTGTACTGTTCTATTAGCTCTTTCATCACATCGTCTTCTTTGCACGAACAAACTACTGAGCTCTGGCTGAGGGGGAGTTTGCATTCATTCATCAATCATTGTAATCGTTGTTGAAACAAATTCATTCTTTCGATTCATTGTGTAAAGATGTTTGATTAAAAGTATTACTCTCGTTTGATTGTATGCAAAGTTTGTTTCCATCTTAATTCCGCTGCACAACTCTTTCATTTCCATCTTAATTTCAAACGAAAATACAATCAAAAAGAAACTCAGATCCAACAATTGGTATCAGAGCTTGGACAGTCAAATTTGATTTAACAATCATTTTGACGTAAATAGTTCAGCTCATAACAGTTGATACTGATCGTTTGTTCGTCCGTTGAAAAACAGAGCAAGGATTAATCACCATTAAAGTTGATTTCTTAGTGTCTGTAAAACAACAAGAATGACGTCACAATCTCAGGATGATAAAAACAACATCGGCTCGCTTTTTAAACCACCTATGCTAAAAAGAAATGAGTACAACATCTGGCAGAGGAGGATGGGTCACATCCTCGCTCAACAAAGCACAGGTTGTTGGAAATCTGTCATTTATGGTCCCCATGTTCCTTCAGTGCCAAGTGCTGAAGATGCTAAAAAGTTCGTTCCAAAACCAGTTGAAAATTATACCGAAACCGACTTTCAAAAGATCGAACTAGATGCTAAAGCGTTTAGCATCGTAGCATCTGCGCTGCCCAATGAGATATATGCTGGACTGTTACATTGTAACAGTGCCAAAGAGTTATGGGACGCACTTAAGGAACAGTTTGGGGGAACTGAGGAAGTCATAGAAAACAATAGGGAAATCCTGAACCAACAGTATGAAACATTTTGCTACGTTAAAGGTGAATCACTAACGCAACAATTTGAGCGTTTCAGTTGTCTCATCAGTGAACTGAGGCTTGTTAACACCACTTTTACAAACTCAACTCAAAATAGCAGGTTCCTCAGGTCACTGCCAGAAAAATGGGACACCATAGCTTTTGTCACTCGAAACTCACCTGAATTCAAGGATCTGACCTTGACCCAACTCCATGGTTGACTCCTGACCTACGAAAGGGAGTTGAACCAGAAAAGGAGGTTACAAGAGTCAGGAAAAGTTACCGATGACTACACTTTCGGTAATACCGCTCTTCTGGGTCAAGAAGAATCTGGGAGCAGTGGTAAGGATCAGGGTTATGATCACTTCATTGACATAACTGCTGGTGCAAATTTTAACAACCCTGATCCTCACTCTGCTAGTTATGCATTCACTGCAAATGAAAACCAGATGTCAGAAAATTTAAGTTTTGAACTAAATGATTTGCAACATTTTGATCCCACTGATTTAGAGGAAATGGACATCCTGCACCAACTGGCTTTGCTAAGTGTTAGAACTAGCAAGTTCTACAAAAGAACAGGGCGAAAATTCCCAGGTTTGCATGGGAATCTAAGGGTTGGGTTGGATAAATCGAAAATCAAGTGCTACAAGTGTAATAGGTTGGGACATTTCGCTAGGGAATGTAGGAGTCAAACTACTGGTCCCATAATTACTCATCCTAGCTCAAATCCTAGACCTCAAAACCAAAACACTGTGCACTATGCCCAATATGCCCCATCAGCTCAAGTGAACACTGCTCACTATGCTGCTGCCCCTGTGCCAGTACATTATGTCCAAACTACTCTTCCACAAATCCAATATGTTCAAACCCCTGCTCCACAGGTACAAGTGCAACCTGTTGCACCTCAAACCACTGCTCCAGCAGCAGCACAACCAGATCAACAAAGTTTTTTCACTCAAGGGTTTGTTGACTGGAGCAGTATGCCTGAAGACCTTAATGATGAAAATTTTGCACTCTATGCTTCTAATGATTCTTCACATGATGAGTTTTGTTTGATGGCATTAGAGTCAATACAGGAGGGGGTTGGAACTGAGGAGGAACAGCAGTGCCTTGAAACAGTGGAAGAGGTGACTGAAGCAGTGGTTACTGCTGTGGCTGGTGAATTACTGTTGGGAGAAAGTTCAAGCACCCTGATTGAACCAATGACAGATCCATGGTCCGTAGAGGACAAAGAAGAAGAGAAAAAAGAAAAGGCTGGTGAAAAGAAGGTGAAAGCTGATGATGAAGAAGATCATAAATGTGATTGTGCAATGATGGCAGCTGCCAAGGTATCTCCTCAAGTTCTTGAAAAAACTGTGTTCTGACAATTGCATAATTGCTTTTGCTAACATTAAAGAGGCGAATGAAAACCTTCGGGATAAAATCTTGTCTGATGAGGTCAAATTTGAAAGGTCTTTAAAAGAACTTAAAAACAAATTGACTGAAAAAGAAAAAGAGAACAGCTGTCTAAAAGAAGAGCAGAGTATAACCAAAACCCAACTTCTGAGTGGAGTCTGGAAAAGTAAAATTTGAAAATGTCAATCTAATAGACAATCTAAAATTCAACCTTCTGAGTGTGTCCCAAATGAGTGACAAGGGTTTTGGGTCATTCTTCACAAAAGATTGTTGTAGGATTGTTGGACCAGAAATGGTAAAAAAGATTGAAGCAATAATCAAAACTGGTCAAACTAAACTTGTTGCTCAAAGAAGTGGCAATGTTTATGTTGTTGACATGTCAAAAGAGTGTCCCAGAGCTGATGCCTGTCTGTTCTCAGCTGCCTCTAACAAAGAGACAGAACTTTGGCACAGAAGACTGGGACACACAAATCTTAAGACAATCACAGAAATTTCAAAAAATGGTTTGGTGAGAGGCCTACCACAAAAATTGTTTTCATGTCCTGAACATTGCATTTCCTGTTTAAAAGGAAAACAGCATAAAAGTTCTTACAAGTCCATTGAAGAGTCCAAAACAACCCAGTGTTTGCAAATGCTACACATGGATTTGTTTGGCCCAGTTCAAGTCATGAGCCTCAAAAAGAAAAGATATTGTTTGGTTATTGTTGATGACTTTTCTAGGTTCACATGGACTTTCTTTTTGCACTCAAAAGATGAAACTGCAGGCATTTTGCAAGACTTTGTAATACAGGTTGAAAAGCAATTTGACCTTCCAGTGAAAAGCTTCAGGAGTGACAATGGCACAGAATTCAAAAATAGGGAGTTGGTTGCCTTCTGTGTGAAGAAAGGGATTGTAAGGCAGTACAGCATCCCAAGAACACCAGAGCAGAATGGGGTAGTGGAAAGGAAGAACAGAACTCTGATTGGGGCTGCCAGAACCATGCTTGCAGATTCAGGTTTGCCATTAACTTTCTGGGCAGAGGCAGTAAACACTGCTTGCTATGTTCAGAACAGAGTTTTAATAAACCCCAGGCACAAAAAGACTGCCTATGAAATTCTGTATAAAATTAAACCACTGATCTCATACTTCAAAGTGTTTGGCTGCCCATGCTTTATTTTGAACTTAAAAGATTCCATTTCAAAATTTGCAGCCAAAGTTGATTGTGGTTATCATCTGGGATACTCAACCACTGCCAAGGCCTACAAAGTGTTCAATACACGGACCAAGGCAGTGGAGGAGACCTTGAATGTAAAGTTCAATGAACTTTCATCAATGAAAATCCCAGCAAACCCTGCAGATCTGTTTGATCTTGAAAAATTCACTTTTGAAAATACTGCTGTCAAGACTAACAGTGCAGGTCCATCAGAAGATACAACACCAGACTATGGGTATGAAATCATCATCCCTCAAAGGTCTGCCACAAAGGGAAAAGCACCAGCTGTTCAAAACAGTTGTCAAAGCTCAACTACTGCTACCTCAACAGTTGTTGACCAAAGTAGCCCATCAACCACTGCTTCCACATCCTCAAACACTGCTGACAAAAGTCCTCAAACAGTGGATAAAAGTCAGCAGTTGTCCACTTCATTACCTCCTATACCACCACCTTTTGAAACCACTGCTGGATCATCAAAGTCCCCAGCAGTGGTTAGCTCAGATGATACATATTTGCAGCCTTCACCAACCAATGCCATCATACCATACCAAGGAGATTTAATCTTCTTGAGATCTCATCCACCTGATCAAATCATTGGCAACATAAATGAAGGGGTGCTCACAAGGAGTCAAACCCAAAACATTTGTCTTTTTACTGGTTTTCTATCACTCCATCAGCCAGTCAAGTACCAAGAGGCACTGAAAGACAACAGCTGGGTAGAAGCCATGCAAGAGGAGCTCCAACAGTTTAAAAGACAACAAGTATGGGAGCTTGTACCACTGCCAGAAGAGGTTAGTCCCATTGGCACAAAGTGGGTCTTCAAGAACAAAACTGATGAAAGGGGTATTGTTGTCAAGAATAAAGCCAGGCTTGTGGTTCAAGGTTACAGACAGGAAGAGGGGATTGATTATGATGAAACATTTGCCCCTGTTGCAAGATTGGAAGCCATTAGACTGTTCCTGGCCTTTGCTGTCAACCACAACATGAAGGTGTTTCAAATGGATATCAAAAGTGCTTTCCTCTATGGTACAATTCAAGAAGAGGTGTATGTTTGTCAACCTCCAGGTTTTGAGGATCCATTTTATCCTGATCATGTCTACAGGCTAAACAAAGCCTTGTATGGCTTGAAACAAGCACCAAGGGCCTGGTATGAAACTCTTTCCAACTTCCTACTCACAAATGGTTTCAAAAGAGGTACCATTGATAAGACATTGTTTTTAAAATGGAGAGGGAAGGATTTAATGATTGTCCAGATTTATGTGGATGACATTATTTTTGGAAGCACATGTAACTCAATGTGTGAAGAGTTTAGAGAACTCATGACAGCTGAGTTTGAAATGAGTGCTATGGGTGAGCTGCAATGCTTTCTTGGTCTCCAAGTACAGCAATTGCAAAATGGAACTTTCATTCATCAAAGCAAATATGCTAAAGAACTTTTAACCAAATTTGATATGAATGATTGTAAACCATGCAGCACACCCATGGCAACAAATAAGCTGGTCATGTCTGATGAAAAGGATGAGCTGATTGACCAAACACTTTATAGAAGCATGATTGGGTCTTTATTGTACCTAACTGCATCTAGACCAGACATCATGTTTGCAACATGTGTCTGTGCAAGAAGTCAATCAGCTCCCAGAAAATCAAATCTCATTGCTGTAAAAAGGATCTTCAGATACATAAAAGGTGCTCCCACACTTGGTATCTGGTATCCAGCTAATGGGAACATCAAGCTTTCAGGTTTCTCAGACAGTGACTTTGCTGGATGTCACACAACAAGGAAGTCCACATCAGGAGGGTGCCAGTTTCTAGGTGATTGCTTAGTCTCATGGCAAAGCAAAAAGCAAGCAGCTGTTTCAACATCCACTGATGAAGCTGAATACATTGCTGCTGCAAGCTGTACAGCCCAACTCCTGTGGCTTCAAAATCAGTTGCTGGATTTTGGTATCACTGCCTTAAAGACACCACTCATGTTGGACAGTCAGGCAGCAGAAAATATCATCAAAAATCCAGTTTCCCATTCAACCACCAAACACATCGACATCAGACATCACTTTGTGAGGGATTGCTATGAAAAAGGTTTGATTTCTCTGCATCATGTCCCAACTAAAGACCAGCTGGCTGATGTGCTCACAAAAGCACTTGATACAGCCACTTTTGAAAGCTTGGTCTCTAGAATTGGGATGCTGAACATGGAATAACAAGCAACATCTTGTTTTTCTATGAATAAAAGCAACAAAATGTTTTCAGAAAATCAAAACTCCATCCTTAAAAATAGCTAAAAATGAAAAATTTTCATTAAAATCCTTAAAAGTCTGCCATTAACCACTGATTGTTCAAAAGTCTGCTTTCTTCAAAATTCTGTCCACTGCTGAAAGTCAACCCCTGCTCTCTCATTATTTTGATAAACTCTGTTGTTCAAAAGCAGTGTCTTATCCACTGATATGCTATCCACTGATAGTGAAAATCATCCACTGCTTTCATACCACTGCCTTCATATGTCCATATCACACAAAGTACTGTCCTTCACTTTCATCAGGGGTTGTCACATGGGCAGTACATATTGGTCAGACCTTTTATAACGGCTGCCACCTCAGCATTCACTTTCTTCCCTATAAAATCCCCCACTCACCACCAAAACAGGGTTTTACTGTCGAATTGAATTCTTAAAAATTCTCTTCTCAAAACAGTTTTTTATCTCATTTCTTCACAAATTTCTTCGATCAATCATCCTCAAAATGACAAAATCAAAGAAATCTTCAAAACCCTCATCCAAATCATCATCAAAAACAGCCTCTCAAAAGGCAATCTCCACTGAAATCCCATATAAAGCATCTCACAATCTCCTGGGTCTTCTCACAAAACCAGGAACTACCAAAAAGTTCGATTCCATCATTGATCTCATGGCAAAATCAAAGTACAAAACTTTGTTCACTGCCGATGCACCAATCTATTTGGCGACACAAAGGGAGTTCTGGAAAAATGCAACCCTTGAAAAACAAGGAGACACTACAACCACCATAAACTCTCTTATAAAGGGTAAAGTTGTCCAAATCACGCCACAATCCATTTCAGAGGTCTTTCAACTTGGTGATCAGGAAGGTAAAATTTCTTTCACTAAAACCGAGTTACAAACTGACTTCATTGAGAGAGGGTATGAAGCCACAATGATGAAGAAAATTACCTTAGAAAAAGGTTATTTTCCGTCTGCAACCAGATTTTTATTTCATACCCTCCTACTATGTGTTTCAAACAAAACCACTTCTTTCAATGAAATCCCTTTAAAGATTCAAAATCTGGGATATGCAATTCTTCAAGAAGAAAATTTTAACTACTCTCGGGAAATTTTCAAAGATTTGGTTAATAATGTTGAAACAAAATCATTCTTACTGTTTCCAAGGTTTTTAAGTTACTATTTTTCAAAGAAATTCAGTAAGGATGATTTAGCTGTAATAAACCAAGGTGATTCTACTCAAATAAACAGTTTAACAACTGAAACTTTTTCAAGAATGTTAGCACCTTGCAAAACACAAGCAGAGGTGCCTGAGCAGATTTTAGCAGTTACAACTGCTCCTCAGGTATCTGCTGCTGAGCCCACTGCTCAAGGTGATCAAAGCAGCAACACAACTGTTTTGAAACCCACACCTAAAATCACCAAAAAGCCAACAAAAAGAAAAACACAAAAACCCCCCCAAAACCATCAAAAAGGCATCTCTGGAGGATGAGATACCAGAGCTTCTGCCAGTGACAACACAAAAGTCACAAGAAACCACTGCTGCTACTTCCTCACAGCAGTTGGTACAAATATCTCAACCCATAACCGAAACTCCTCCTGGTTCTTCACAAAAAGAACAGGTTGTACAAATAGGGTCTCCACATCATGATGCTCTGGAAACACTCGTTTCTATCATCCACAGTCCAATGCCCGGGACACATCCTCTTTCTACACCAATCATCACATCCCAAATTCCCTCACCAATAAAACCACTGTTGGATGCAATTGATTTGAACCAGGCATTAACCAGTCCTTCTCAATCACCTGATAATGAGAATATACCTCAACAACTGACTGGGTCTGATGTATCAATCTTTGCTAACCCACCAACAGAACCTGAGGAGGTTACACCCCATGAGTTACAAGTAACTCTTGGTGGTAATCCAAGTGAAGCAGCCACTACAACTGTTGAACCTACAGGTTTACAGTTGGACAGTGGTTACATTAATAAGACTTCCTTGGAGGCAATTCCTTTTATAGCACCTCTACCAACCACCAGTGGATTTATTTATCCTACTGGCAACATCAAAAGGTTGTCAAGTGTTGAAGGAAGAAGACCCCAGTACCAAGAAAAAGGGGCATCAGTGGTTAATGTTTGGAGTATACTCCCTACATCTACCACTGATAAAACCACTGCTAGTGGGAAATCAGATGATCCCATTCACTTGGGTGATGGTTTAAAGTACCAGAAATTGACGGATCGTATTGCAAAGCTTGATAACTCTGTTGCAGAACTCAAAAATATGCTACAACAGGTGTTACAAGTTCAGAAGGTACAATCAACTGCTTTTCCACCTCAAGCACCTGCTCCACAAAGGGCACCTGCTACAAATGAGCTCTGGAATCTATTTCAATCTTTTCTCCAACAACAAGCACAATTAGCAGATCAGCAACATGAAAAACATGTCCAACAGCTGAGAAATGCAATGGAGTCAAGGTTCAAGAACACTCAGGCTGATTTAAAGGCTCTCAAAACTCAGATCTTGCACACCACTGGCACTGCTCCTCCAAAAGTACGCTACATTTATCAACTCCCAGAAGATAATGCCAAAAAGGGGGAGAAAATTAAGGAGTGGAAAAAGAAGGGTATAAAAGATGGTCTCTATCTTGAACCAGAAAATTCAAACATGACCAAAAAGATCCCTTTGCCAGATGGCAGCAAGAAAATTGATGTGACAACAAATGCACTAGCAGAAGCAGTTGCAAGTGTAAAAAGAGATAGAGAGGCCAAAAGGAAAGCCAGGGTGGACAGAATGGATCATCCAGATCAGGGTACTTCTGGTTCAAAGGATCATGAAAATCCTGTTGAGGAAAAGAAGAGGCCTACTAGAAAAGTAAGGCAACCCAAATCCATTCCAATCAGACGTTCAAAGTCTGCTCAAAAACCACCATACAAAACAGCTGATGCAACAGGAGTTACAAAAACTACTGCTTGCCAAACAATTGTTCCATCAACACACACCACTTCAACACACACAACATTCACTGCTCTACCATCATCACCACCAAAAACAACACCTGCTGACATACAGCAGAAGACAGCAGATGTTATAACATCTGTTGTAATGACGACAGTGGTTGAAACACCAGTTGTTTCAACAGCTGTTAGTCAATCACAATCCACTGCCACTACATCTACCACCACTGTTCCATTCAAAACATCATCAGTCTCTCCTAAACCAAAAAAGAGAAGGCTAATTTTAAAAGATGATGACACATCTCCATCACCAACATCTTCAAAATCCCTATCACTTGTCACTATTCCAAAACCCATACCTCTCTCTTCAGCTCAAATTGTAAAACCACTACCTCCTGCTGGTGTCTCATTTCCTCTGGAACTCATTGCAGTCAGAGAAGAAATCAAATCATTTTATTATGAAGATGACCCAGCCAAAAGGAGTTTACCATCAATTGCAAATTATCCCAGGCCTAACAATCTTGAAGAATACTTGAAACTCAAGGCCAAACAAGCAGAGGATATTGCAATCAAAAATAAAAAAGGGAAATCTGATAGAGAATTTCAACAAAACTATCAGTTTTTACTCTCACAGGTCAATGCTATGGAGCGTTTTGCTAAAAATGTATGTCAGAAAATTTCTGAAAGGGCAGATGAGTCCTTAAGGAAAGACTACAGTGAAAACATCATGACCTACAAGAAATACAAGGGGGAGAAACACATGTACAAGAACTGGATCATTCCTGAGCTTGAAAAAGAAACAGCCAGGATTCAAGACATGATCAAAAATAAGGTCAAGCAGACTCCTCCTGAAAAATTCAAACAATTTGAAGCTGAGAAGATGTTAGAGTTGAAGAGAATGAAAGAGGAGCTAATTGCAGCTGATTATGGGTCAAAGAACTCTGTGACAAAGTGGGGAGAAGATAGAGTCAGGGCAACATATAAGAAATTAGAGGAACTTAGAAAGAAAGATCCAAGAGTTCCACAAAAGCCTGACTATTCCAAAGCAGAGGTTTCAAAAAGACCACCAAAGCTGCAAGTCAAAAGAACCACTGCTCCAGCTGGTGCTGCCATCTACAAAAGAAAGAGCAAAAACCAGTTTAGCATGGAAACAATTCAAGATCTATTGGCTGGAGATGCCATTGTAAAAGCAGGCACGGAAGTAATGATAAAAGAAGATCTTGAATTGGAACAAACTGCAAGTGCTGCTCAGCCAGCCATGAATAGGCCAGCCTCACCAAATACTTCTGCAAATAAACATCTCCCAAGAAACCCACCAGGCTCAAAAATACAAAAGTGGGAAACTGACAAACAGACCTGCGTATTGACTTTGCTCAGGTCTGGTGGAGTAGTGGAGAAAATATCAAGGGAACAAGCTCTTGGCCTGAGTCTTGAATATTTGCAGGATCTCCTTGATCTTCCACTTAGCAGGGATGATGAAGATACAGATGCCCTAGACTTTGAATTACAATTTAAAGGTCAGATAAGGGAACTGTTGATGAGGAAATAAAGCATTCCACAAATAATGAAGAGTTTTGGCATTATCTGTTCCAGGGGGAGATTGTTGGGATTGAACAGTATCAGAGGAACAGATAATTAAAGCCAAAACTGGATCAGAGCAGTGGATCCAGAATAAGCAGATGATTACAATTAGTTCATGCAAATCTCTCCCCTTGAAAGTGGCTTTGTATCTGCTGACCTCCTATCTACTGATCTTACCAAGTGCTGATTCACAACTGCTGCCTTGCATCTACTGCCAAATGTTAAAGACTGATAGAAGACCAAAGCTCTGCTGACTCAATCTACTGCCTTGAGTCAAGTATTGCTGATCCGGACAAGCACTGTTGGGTTCACAGCAGTGGAAGGATGCAGCAGCTGTTTAAGTGTCTTTTATGTAATAAATTGTAATAGTAGTAGTTACTACATCAGTGTTTGTATAGATCAGAGGTTAGAGTTTGTTAGGAGGTTAGATGTCACTTTCATGGTGACGTCAGCTAAGATGCTCAGTGGTTTGCAAGTGCCTATAAATAGTTCAGTACTTTGTACTGTTCTATTAGCTCTTTCATCACATCGTCTTCTTTGCACGAACAAACTACTGAGCTCTGGCTGAGGGGGAGTTTGCATTCATTCATCAATCATTGTAATCGTTGTTGAAACAAATTCAATCTTTCGATTCATTGTGTAAAGATGTTTGATTAAAAGTATTACTCTCGTTTGATTGTATGCAAAGTTTGTTTCCATCTTAATTCCGCTGCACAACTCTTTCATTTCCATCTTAATTTCAAACGAAAATACAATAAAAAAGAAACTCAGATCCAACAAATATGATGGCCAAAGGTGGAGGGATCCTGAGTTTCAGGACGAAGCCCTTGGTCATCAATTAGTATGCTTTATTTTGAACAATATAACAGTTGGAGGCGGATGGGTCTTGGTTTTCAAGACGAAACCTTCAACTGTTAAGTAGTTATGGTTAAAAACTAATTGTGCTTTTGGTGGATGGGTCTCGGTTTGAGATGAAACCAAAAGCACAACCTTTTGCAATGTTAATAAACTAACCTTTCTTAGCCTTATTTATTGTTCTTTATTCCTACTTTGCAAATTTTGATATCTGTTGTTTGATTCGAATGCAGTTTCAATTTTTAATCTAGGTATTATATTTCTAACATTCTGACCAAATATCCTCAGAATATATCCTGGTCAAGATACTCACAAATATCCTACCAAGACTTTTGTCAAACAGAGTTTTAAAACTTAGACAATTTGGATAAGGCTTTTAAAGAACAAAAAAAGAAATATCATACCAAAAATAGAAGACATCTCAATCCTTGAACTTCAATCCTCTTGCAATCTCTCCATTGAAAATGTCCCCGGTCTGGGAAACTTAGTGAACCAAGTCTAAACTTGATCCTTTAAGCTTTTCACAGTGCCTTGAGAGGAATGTCCCCTGTATATGTCACTGTTAATCACTTAGGAACTTTTTTGTATCAATCGCAACTGATTTTACACTTATGTATAACTTTAGTATTACAGGGGATAAACCCTAAAATATCCTGGAGATAGATCCTTAATATTCTGGGGATAAACCCTTAAGTGTTCTGGGGATAAACCCTTAAGTATTATGGGGATAATCCCAAATTTTCGTGCGCTACAGGCGGGAATGTATAAACCCCAAGACTTAGAAAGGTGAAAACCTTTAAACCTTAGAAAGTATGAAAATACCTGTCACACCCCAACCAATGGCGGAAACATCGGGATGAGACGAAGTGTGAAGATTGCTCGAGACATCATAACACTAATAATCGTGACAAGTATTTAAATAGTAAATTTCATTTCATTTCTAAGAAGTCAATTACAAGAGTTTGAAACAAGTACAACATGAATAATGAAATACAATACAAATAAAATACGAAATTTAAAGTGTGTATCTAAGCATCCTACTAGATTCCATGCATCATCAACATCATCGCTAAACCTGCAACATGTTTTAATAAAGTTCAATGCAAAAGCAAAGGCGAGTACACAAGGTTTGAATAAGTATAGCATAAGTATAAAAGCATTTTACTCGAATCCACATGGCAATTTGTAAGCAAGGTAACTAGCATGCATATCATTACGAATAAACCCAAAGTGTCCACTAGTATTTAGCATCCCTCGCCACAAAAGTGACGAGACCGTATAGTATAAAGACCTAACAAACCCCCGTCGGGTGGTGTGCTACTCCTATAGCGCTATAATTGTTAGGCGAGGGTATAACATAGTAATGGCATAAACATGTATTATCTAGCATAACAAGTAGCATGTATAACGGATTGAGTTCGCAAAGTAAGTTTAAGTGTGTGTAAGTGTAATTTTTGTATGGTAACATGTTGCAACCCAAAAGTGGTTTAAAAATGTAAATGGGTCGAGTGTACTCACAAAGTTTGCATATGCTTTCCGATTATCCAATTGTTGACGAATAGAGATTTAGAGTCCGAATGTATAAGGGTTAAAGTTCAAGGATGCTTAGAGTCGAGATTCGAAATAAAACAACATGAAAGTATTATATTAACATAATCATCTTCAACACATAACACTTGTATGACACTTGGTAACCACGAGGGTTATAATAATGTTTTCATGAGTTGAACACTCATAAGAATCATAACAAGGTTTAGGTCCTAGATGGTGTCCTACTACTTTGACAAATGAACATGAATTCAACATCAAAGGTTCGAATGTACATAGATATTATTTAGGTTAGGTAGTATATATTAATAAGTCCTTAGTACATTTATTTCAAGCATGAGGTAGAAGATTATATCTTCATTTAGGTACCTCAAAATGTGTCATAGAAGTCATGTAGGAGGTAGGAAGAACAAGCTTCCATTTAGGCACCTCGTATATGTTCACCACTACACTTGTTGTAACAACAAACAAGGAGGGTCATGAACTAGGATTAGTACAAGAATGTAAACAATCTAAGATATGAGAATCATCAAATCATGTGGGGATTTTATGTTGGAAAAACCCAAGTTGTTCCATAATCACTCCTACATCAAGTTTGCAACTTGAACATGACTTGTGGGTTAAAAACCCTAATCAAAATAGAATTTATTTGAGGTTTAACCTCTGATTTTGTATGCCTCAACCTTGTTTTTAATCCTAACCAACCACAAGAATGGTTGTAAGCATTAGGACATAGGTTTGAGTGAGTTAAACTCATGTTTAAGCAAAGATTAATGAAAACAAATTTAAACAGTAGACTTTGAAGCCTTTTTGCCGGAGTTCTAGGGACTTGTTTGCTGTGAAACACCCCTAGAATCGAAGCTAAGGTCAAGCCAAGCATTCTGGAAAAAGAATGGACCAAAACGGATAAGAAATGAAGAAGTTATGCCCATTTTCGTAAAGCTCGATAAATCTGTCCGAAACTGAACTTTCAGCAACGATTTTGAGTGATTGAAGGAGATTTAGATGAGTTTGTAAAGTGTTTTGAGCTTGGAGGAGATGTGTATTTATAGGGGAAGGATTTAGGGTTGATTGGAGGTGTTTAATGGAGGTTTAGAGGTGATTGGAGGAGAAGAAGTGTTGGGATTTCGTGCAAAATCGCGGAGAATTCAAGCTGATTGAAAATATGCCCGCCAGACACCCTTACGGACCGTAAGGGTGGGAGGCTTACGGTCCGTAAGCCACAGGCAGAAGGCACAAATTTTATTTCTTCAATTTAATGATTTGTAACATGTTCCATTGATATATATTACGTGTTTTATGACCATTTTAGGGTATTTAGGTGTACAAGGCATGTTCTAAGGGTTATATAAGTATAAAACGAGTATGATTAAGCATAAGACTCGTATGTATGTATTGTACAAAGTGTGTAGGCCACGTATTGGTAGAGTTGTCATACGTTTACAAGTATTACAAGTTAAACATATGATTATGTAAGAAGTATGTATAACACATGTTTGGAGACAATACAAGTTTTATTTATGATTCAAGTCCCATATTTTACAATGATTACGATGAAAGAATGATTACAAGAACGCGAGGTTTCCAAAAATAGATTTGTAAGCGATGGTTTCTAAATATAGGAAGTATGAAAACGCAGGGCGTTACAATACCCTTTCGTGAGAGAGGGTGATCAATCCTCATATACCTTTAGGATCCAGGCTATAGCCAATAATAACGATATTGTCAGCCACTTTTACATGGACTGGTCCCGCTATCTTGAACTATTCCCAGATAACTTGCGCTCTAGGCAGGGTGTTTAAACCCAATTCGAGAGAAAGGTGAATACCTTTAAACCTTTGAAGGGATAAGGATCCCTTAAACGTGAGAGAGGGGGCCAATCCTCTAATCTTTCGATCCTGAGCATATATCCTGGAGCTATATCCTGAAGCATATTCTGCAAAACACCTTCAAACTAAGGTGGGTGTTAGCTCGGCTAACACCCCTCCTATGCTTAAGTCAGTATTGGGTTCGAAAGAGTAAATAAAATAAAATAAATTTAAAAGAGATAGAATTCATACCATCCTGAGTTAGAAATTAGATTCTAGACTCACTGGAAATAGGCTTTAAGGTGTATAGCATTCCAGGATCTTGGCAATATATCCCCCTCCATATTCTTAAGCCTGTATGCTCCTTTTCCCGATTCCGATTCAATCTCATAAGGTCCTTCCTACTTTGGAGATAACTTTCCATCAGCAGGATTAGTAGTATTCTGAAAAGCCTTCCTCAATACCTAATCTCCAACTTGAAACCTTCTAGTCCTTAGGTTCTTGTTATATGCTCTGGATATCCTCTGTTGGTATGCTGCTATTCTCAACTTTGCCGCATCCTTTGTCTCATCAATAGTATCCATCTCTGTTGGGATCACTGCTTCTGCTCCAAATAATAAGGAAAATGGAGTTTGCCCAGTTGCACTTTTTACTGTTCTCCTATCAGCCCATAAGACAAAGGGTAATTCTTCTGCCCATCTTCCTTTCTTAGCTCCTAATCTTTTCTTCAAATTGTTGACTATTATCTTGTTTGAGGATTCTGCTTGCCTATTTGCTTGAGGATGTACCGGAGTGGATGTAATCATCTTAATCCCCCAACTTTTGCAAAAAAACAGTAGTCCTTTTACTGATAAACTGAGAACCATTGTCACAGATTATCTCAGCTGGTATCCCAAACCTAGTCAGAATATTCCTCTTTATGAAGGATACTACTTCTTGGTCTCTGACTTGAACAAATGCCTCAGCTTCAACCCACTTGGAGAAATAATCTGTCATTGCCAGCATAAAAACTTTTCCACCTGGAGCTTTTGGCAACTTTCCCACTATATCCATACCCCACTTCATGAATGGCCAAGGGGAAGCAATAGGATACAGTGGTTCAGCAGGTTGATGTAGTATATTGATGTGCCTTTGACACGCATCACATCTTTGAGCATATTCTGCAGCATCCTTCCTCATCGTCGCCAATAATATCATGTCCTTAATACCTTTGAGAACAACGATCTGCCCCCAGTATGGTTGCCATAATCCCCTTCGTGTATATCCTGAAGTACTTCCTTAGTTTCGGGATCCTCCAAGCACCTCAGGTACGGTCCTGCAAGAGATTTCTTATATAGAACATCTTTTATAATAGTGAATCGGGATACCTTCATCCTAAAAGCCTTAGGATTCTCATCCTTTGGGATGTGTCCTTCTCTGAGGTATTTCATGATTGGGGCCGTCCAGGACTTAGGATCCTCCTTAGGATACTCATCATGATCAGGATCCTGAATACTTGCTACTTCCTTATCCTGAGATTTGAAAATATCCACTGCACGATATAGGATATGTAGTATTGGCATCTGAGTTCTTTCTGGTATCCTGACTGATGATCCTAAATTTGCTAAGGCATCTGCTTCAGCATTATCCTCTCTTGGTACCTGTTCAAGTGTAAAAACATCGAAATATCCTGCTAATTTTTTGAGAATTTCAAGATACTCGATTAACTTTTTACCTTTAACTGCTTAGGATCCATTAAAATGATTAGTAATTAACAAGAAATCAACAAATACTTGCAAATTTTTAATGTTCATATTTCTAGCCAACTCTAATCCTGCAATCAAAGCTTCATATTCTGCTTCATTATTGGTGTCAGGAAATTCACACCTAATAGCATGGGGTAATATGTCCCCCTGTGGCGATTTTAGTAGTATACCCAATCCTACACCTCTCACATTAGATGCACCATCAGTATATAATGTCCAGGATTCTAAGGTTTCTCCTAGTTGTTGTACTTCTAGGTCTACTTCATTTTAAATATCACTACTGAAATCAGCCACAAAGTCTGCTAGAGCCTGAGATTTTATGGCATTTCTAGGTTCATATACTAGATCATAGGCACTTAATTTTACTGACCACTTAACCATTCTACCTGACATCTCCGGTTTCCTAAGCACATTTCTAACAGAATAATTAGTTTTAACATGAATCCTATGTGTCTCAAAATAATGTCTAAGCTTTTCCGATGCCATAACTAGGGCCAATATCAATTTTTCTAAATGAGAATATCTAGTTTCAGCATCTAATAGACTTTTACTAACATAATAGACAGGATACTACTGACCTTCGTGATCCTTTACCAGAACAACACTTACTGCATTCCCTGATACTGCAAGATACAGGGATAATGGTTCACCATCCTCGGGCTTCATCAATAGAGGTGCAGTTGAAAGATATTGCTTCAATTCCTGCAAGGCTGCTTCATGCTTCTCTCCCCATTCTAGTTTCTTATTTTTCTTCAGGATATTGTAGAATTCCTTGCATTTTTTCGAGGATCTCGATGTAAACCTGTTTAATGTTGCTACCCCCCCTGTTAATCTTTGTACATCTTTCATGTTTGAAGGTGACTTGATATCCAGGATAGCTTTTATCTGTTCCGGGCTTGCTTCAATCCCCCTTTTAGTCACCATATATCCTAAAAACTTTCCTGCCCCCACTCCAAAATGGCATTTAGCAGGATTTAGTTTCATGTTGTACTGGTCCAGGATATCAAATGCTCCTTCAATATCCCAGAGATGATCCTCAGCCTTCTTGGATTTTACCACCATATCATCGATGTATACCTTCATGGTGTCCCCCAGTTTGTCTTTAAACATCATGTTCACCAATCTTTGATATGTTGCACCTGCATTTTTCAGACCAAAAGGCATAGCAGTATAACAATAAATACCTGTTGGTGTCATAAAAGCGGTATCCTCCTGGTCCGAAGGTTCCATTTGTATTTGTTGGAATCCTGAGGATGCATCCATGAAGGTTAACATTTCATGACCGGCAGTGGCATCCACCATTGAGTCTATATGAGGCAGTGGGAACGGGTCTTTAGGACATGCTTTGTTCAAGTCTGTGTAATCTACACAAACTCTCTATTTCCCATTTTTCTTTTGAACCACAACTACATTTGCTAGCCATTTGGGAAATTTGACTTCCCTAATCATCTTGCTCTTTAATAATCTTTCAACCTCTTCCTGAATTATTGCGTTCCGTTCAGGAGCAAACTTCCTTCGTTTTTACTGGACAGGCTTGAAAGACCTGTCAATTCCGATCCTATGAGTTATAATATCCTTGGAAATACATGTCATATCCTCATGCTTCCACGCGAAAGTTGACATCCTGCATTTCAAAAAGTTAGTCAATTGATTTTCAATATCCTGAGGGATATTGGTTCCTACGAGCACCGAGATATCTGGATTATCCTGATCCAAGATAATTTTCTTAACATCCTGCTCTGAAGCCTCCGTGATATCCTGGGCTCGCATCTTTAATTGCTATCCTACTTTGGGCTTTGTTGAGGATTTCATCAAAGAAGAATAACACTCCTTCGCTTCTTGTTGATCACTTTCCACCTTGACAACCCCAAGGGGTAGGGAGCTTGATGCACTGATGATAGGTTGATGGTACAGCTTTCATATCATGGATCCATGGCCTACCCAATATAATATTGTAGCAGGATAAGGAGTCCATGACACAGAAGCGTTGCATTGAATTGACTCCTTCAACATATACTGGTAGCTTTATTTCTCCCACAGTATTCTTGGCCTCTCCACTGAACTCGACAAGTACAGTGGATTTTGAAGTGATATCCATCGGGGAAACATTCATCCTTTTCAGCATTTCTAGCTGAATAATGTTGACAGATCTGCCATTATCCACCAGTATCCTGCGCATAAAGTGTTTAGCAACATATAAAGTTATTACCAAACCATCGTGATGGGGATCCTGGACAGTATCCCTATCATCACTGTCAAACGTTATCACTTTATCGATTGTGAGGGTTGTCATCCCGGTTGGCTTATCTCCCCTTTTTGCGTTAGCATCCTTTGCATGTTTTTTTGTTGCAAAATAAGAAGTTCCACAAATGTCAGATCCTCCTGAAATAAAGTTAATTATCTTGGCATCTGCAGGAGGTGATGCTGCTCATTCAGGATCCTTCTCAGTATCCTGACCCTTATTCTTCTTTCTTCCCAGAAGATCCTTCAAATATCCTTCGCTCAGCAGATAGCTTATTTCCTTCCTCAGGGCAATGCAATCTTCCGTAACATGTCCAAAATCCTCATGGAAGGCACACCATTTAGATTTATCCCTCCAATCAGCTTTTTGTTGGTTCTTCATAGGCCACCTTGCTTTGTCTCCTAAACCCTGCATAGCATACATTAGTTCAAGTATATTAACAGAAAAACAATATTCTGACAGGATACTCCTCAGGATCCTCGTCTTCAACAGCATTCACTTTCTTGCTATCATTCCTGCCATATGGCTTAGAGCGATATGGTTTGTATGAGGATTCTGATTTCCTGTTAGTTGATTCATAAGTTAAGGATGAATTCATCCTCTCTTGCATCTTTTTATCATCTTCCAGTCGAATGTATCTTAAGGCCCTGTTTCGAGCCTCATCCAGGTTCCTCCAAGGATTCATTACAAGATCCTGATAAAATTGGGAATCCTTTTGCAACCTCATTTTGAATGCTTGCACAGCTGTTGCAACATCAAGATGTGGGATATCCAGAGATTCCCTGCTAAACTTGTTCACATAATCCCTTAAGGATTCCTGAGGCCCTTGAGTTATCCTGTAGAGATCACTGGTTAGTTTCTCAAAACTTCGACTACAAGAAAATTGACTGTTAAACAAATTGACTAAGTGAGCAAACGATGTAATTGAATGAGGTGGAACGTTTAGGAGCCATTTTAAGGCTGATCCTGTCAGAGTAGAGCCAAAGCCCTTGCAGAGGCATGCTTCCTTGAGATCCGGAGGGATAGGGTTAATTTCCATCCTTTCCCTATATTGAGCAATATGCTCCTCAGGATCCGTGGTTCCGTCATAGAGCTTCATGTTGGGAGTTTGAAATCTTTTCGGGATTTCAGCATCACAAATTGGATATGCAAAGCGGGATATCCTGGGACACTTCTGGAATTGGCTGGACCACCCCAGGTACACTCGATATCATGTCCTTCAACTTCTGAAGCTCCCTAGAGAATGCTGATGTCATACCTGTATCCTGCAAAGATCTAAGACCATTAGTAGCAAGAGTATTAGCATTATTAGACACGTTACCAGTCTGAGGGTTCTGGCCATATCCTGGAGCATATCCTGAATTTCTCACAGTTGACACCCTAACCGAAGTGGGTATCTCGGGAGTATGACTCTGGGAATGGCTAGGCACAATATTGCCCCTGTGGTCCTCAGTATACACTTCCGAACTGAAGTTCAAAGCTCTGGGCAGCAAGGGAGTGACGGTATCCTCAGCAGGCCTGCTTGAGCTGGATTTCAAGAGTTGTATCTCTCTTATCAGCATTGGGTTGGTCTCCTGCTGTTGCTTCATCTGATCCTGTATACTACCAAACAAAGTTAGAATTTCATCATTAGAAGCCATAATAGGAGTTCTCCCTGAGGCAGCAGTTCCTTGAATATTCTGAGTGGGGATAACATCCCGAGCCACATGAGTTTCAGTCCTTCTTGGAAGATCCTGAGGTTGTGAAGAGGCTTGCATCCTTGGAGGTGGTGGGAGCACCGAACCAACCGTTGTAGAGGTTGTAGCAGACATGGTAGAAGAGCTCATGTTTGATTTTGTGGCCATTGAAAATAGTGTGGCAAAAAGTTTTGAAAATAGAAAACCAAGTAATTATTTTACGAAAGCTTTTAGTAGAAATAGCACCACTTGCCCCACGGTGGGCGCCAAATTGTTTTGGTAAAAAAATTACCTAAGTAATTAAGTGATCAAATTAGTTAAGTGAGGTAGTGTACTAGAAGTATTCGTGGAAAATATGATGATCAACTTGTTAACAAAAACAGTTTTCAGGATATTGTTTTGGTCAAAAATCAGACTAGGATAATGCAACCAAATCTTATTTTGTGAGGTGTGATGCTTAAATGAATAAACAAATGTATGAAAAAGTGACACAAGGATTTATACGAGGAAAAAGCCCTTGATCAAGATATGATCTCCGGCACAAAAAACCTCGGGTGATGGAAACTACCGATCACCAACTATATTGAACAAGTAAAGATTACAAATCGGGATGATAACAAGCTTGTTACAAGGATCACTAATGTGCAAAATGTATGTAATCGCCAATGAGCTGCAGAGAGCTTTTCAGAGTGTGTGTGTTTGCTAATTGTTCTAACTATCAAGCTCGTTATCCCCTTTTAAAAATAGAAATAAACTAAGTAACAAACAATCCGTAAAATATGCAAGATACCCACGACTTCTAAAACGATCATTCCAGCCATGCACGTGCAGAATATTAGAGCATATTCCCCAGGAATATCGGTAAGACCAAGTCCCACTCGTTCATTCCTACGAAACAAGTTCAAACATTGTGGGAACAATCGTTAGTGTAAGGATAATAATGAGGATCCTGGATCCTTAAACTTGCAACGTATTATGAGGATCCTTAATTCAAACAGAATTGAGGATCCGTGATCCTGGCTGCACTCGAGGATCCGTGATCCTTAGGCTTAGAAAATCTATCCCTAACAATTGCCCCCAAAATATGAGGAATAAAATATAACTTAATGAGTCATATTTTTTGATCTTATCTCCAACGAACTGGCTAACGGAAAGATAGTCGTTAAAATTGAACTAGCCGTTGCACATCATACG
This sequence comes from Helianthus tuberosus, assembly GCA_030545235.1. Lineage (NCBI taxonomy): Eukaryota > Viridiplantae > Streptophyta > Magnoliopsida > Asterales > Asteraceae > Helianthus > Helianthus tuberosus. The sequence goes on from CM060430.1 coordinate 67,490,187, forward strand.
TCAGCGACATGACAACCTGCAAAATCATCATTATAAATTTGAGATTAGAGATAAGGATCGAGAGGCATTTAAATTCGTGCGTTACTTCCCTTTAAATCCTCATTCAAAGACTGATCAGGTATCTCTCTTCTCCTTCTCTCTTATTATGATTTTCCGTTTCATCAAAATCTTAAAATTACAATGAAGCTACGATCCTCCCCTACCAAGGATCACCAAAAGGATAGTCCCTTAAAAAGCCAAGGCATCGTCAAAAATCCTTCATCGGACCTCTGCTGCTTCACTGACCCGGAAATTGATCGGATCCGCCATTGCTTCCCGGCGGATGCTGTTTTTAGACCTTTTGATTCTTCACTGAAAAGTGACTGTATCTCTGACACATGGGTTGCTTTTCCGGCCACCCCATTCTTGATAGGATTCTCTTATCCTTTCCCTGCCTTCACTCAATCTTTCTTTGCACTCACCGGCATGTGCTATATATAGGCCATGCCGATGATGTGGAGGGTCCTGTACACCTTAGAGAATATTATCGAGCAAGAGGGTATAGAGATAGGAATGTCTGAGTTGGCTGAGTTGTACAATCTTGTGAGCCACGGTTCACATCGTTTCTTGTTTAAGCACAAACCTGGTGATTCTCACCCAATCCTTAAGACCACAAAAAACGATACCCACTGGAAAAAGCGTTTCTTTTTTGTAAGGAGAGACTCTATCCCGGATGGCAAAGACCTTCCCAAAAAGTGGACCACCCATGGTAGGATATAGGATCCTTATAGAATGATCATAGGATGACTCTGTTTCTTTTAAGGATAACTGGTCCTTTTCTGTCTCTATTGTGCAGCTATCTCAGTTTCTCATCTCATAGAGTCACCTGCAACAAAAGAAAGGATCGCTGCCTTTTGGAGCCTTGATCCAGCTGTTAGAACGTTCCATGCCAAAACAAAGGATTCACAAGAAGTATCCTCTGGCTCAGTCACCATGTCAAGTAAGTATTTACATTTATGTATGATTAAATATTTAAATAGATATTGAATAAGGATACTTATCTGTTGTTTGCCATTTGTAGGTGCTGGAAAGTCTTCAAAATCAGCCTCTCGCTTTAGTGTCAGTGATCTTGACGCATTCGCTTCCTCCCGGTCCGGCAAGAAACAAATTATTGTTAGCCCTAGTGTCCCAGTTCCTAAGGTTGTCAGTACCAAGGGCAAATGTGGAAAGAAGAGGAAAACTGCTGACACTCTTGAAGGCCTGCCTCTCATCCAGCATCAGTTTGAAGAGTATGTCTCTGAGGTAAGGATCCCGGATCCTTAAGTCTGTTTTGCCCATACTGAGGAAAACGGATCCTGACATGTCTTATTCTTTTCTGCAGAAATTTGTTGAGATCCATATGCTTATGGATTCCTATGCTAAAAAGGCTGAGCAAAAGCACTTGGAGTTCCAGAAAATGTTCCTGGCTAAGGATCATACCATCTCTTCCCTCGAGAAGGAGCTCAACTTGGCGAAAAAGCAGCTGGTCATGGCCCACGTTACAGCTGACCAGGAGAATGTAGAAGTGATGGAAGGAGCCAAGCTTTCTGCCACAATAGCCATGCTCAAGATCAAATTGCAGATGGCAAAGGAAGCTGAGGATCCTAGCTTTGACAGGACTGCCTGGGACCAAGAGAGCTTGAAGAAGAAGCTTGCAGAGCTGGATGATGAGGAGGAGACTGAAGAGGTTCTGGCAATCGAGGCTAGTGGCAGCGGATTGAAGGATCAAGCTGAGGATGCAGCAGCTGGTGGTGATGCAGCGAAGGAGTAAGCTGCACAAATGGGCGATTATGGAAATTTCTAGACGTGGCCGGGGCCTATTTTTTATGGTTTGTTAGTTTTTTGGTTGTTGATGTTTTGATGATAAACAATGTTGGTCTGTAATAACTCTAAACAATAGTTCTTAGGTTTAAGGATCACTGATCCTTCAGACAATAGGTAGGATAACAAATGGTAGAGGGATCCTCTGTTTGGGGGATGAAGCCATTGTGATCCTGCCATCTTTCTATTCCTACACTTATTTAGAACTTATCATCATGGACACCCTTTACTTACCCTAGCGGACGGGCCACGTATTGCTGGTAGATGCTTGGGGTAGGTAATTTTGACAACCTTTAGAGGGTTAACCTTTTGCTAAATAAATAAAAGTTTTATCTTTTGGCTTATCATGTGTTGTTATTTTTGTGAATACTTTACCTTTCAATTGTTATGATACACTTTGTTTGAATTCATAAGTTAAGAACAAAAGTTTAATAGATTATGTCAAAAAGTTTAGGATATGATCAAGGATCAAATATCCTATAATCGAAAAATTCAAAAAAAAGTGATGTAATTTAAGGATCATGTATCATGTTGTCAAAGAATAAGGGTCACTTAAATAAATAAAGAATAAAATTAAGGTGATTAAGGATCATACCTGAGAATCCAAGTTAGGATCCTAAACTTTCAATACTTACAATCAGGATAACCAAAAGACAAACCTTAATAAAAGGTTAGGATCAAGGATCCTTAGTTGTTTAGCTTCAAAAACCTGAAATGGAACATAACTTGGGACTAAGCCAATATAAGAGAAGAGTTAGCAATTGGGGACAAGCCCAACAATCTGGGGACAAGCCCAATAAACTAGGGACAAGTCAAAAAAACTGGGGACAAGCCCAAAGGATCTTGTGTAAACTGGAGTATGGCCCTCACTGGCGACTATCCAAACTTAGTGACATGAAAATGCCAAAACCTTAGCTAACGTGAAAATGTTAGAAACCTTAGGAACGGATGTATGGTATGTCTACCATTATACGTAGGATCCCGAATACAGCCAGTACAATGAAATTGGCAGCCCCTAAAGCGGGTACTGGTCCCATTGCCTTGAACTGCACCAGGATCATCGTGCGCTACTGGCGAAACTGGGGACATGCCCAAAAAACTAGGGACTAGCCCAAAAGACTGGGGACGAGCCCAAATACTGGGGACAAGCCCAAATACTGGGGACAAGCCCATAAAACTTAGGAGACTTCTGTGGATACTTGATCCTTTATTAAGGATACATCAACTTTCTGCAAAACTTAGAACTAAGTGAAAGAAAGATAAAGGATCCAGGATCTTTCTCCTTGTAAATAAGTTAATTAAAGAAGTGGATAAATTGAGGTTAGATCATTACCAGAATGAGGATCATCTATCCTCTAAGGATCCTTCATGAACATTGGACATGAAAATAGCTAAGGATCCTGGATCCTTATTACATGAAGTATCTCTTCAGGTGGATAGCATTCCAAGCTCTTGGTAGCAAATCACCTTCCATTGTTAATAACCGATATGCCCCCTTTCCTGCCTCAGCTTCAAAAAGATAGGGGCCTTCCCACTTTGGTGCTAACTTGCCATCAGCAGGATTTGTGGTATTTTGGAATGCTTTCCTCAACACCATATCACCAACTTGGAACTTTCTGATCCTGACATTCTTATTGTAGGCTCCAGCCATTCTTTGCTGATAACTAGCCATCCTTATCCTTGCCAAATCCCTGAGTTCTTCTATGGTATCCAAGTCTTGAATCAAGTTTTCAGCATTTCCTTCAGGATCACGGATGCTTGTTCTTGCAGTAGGAACCACCATTTCTGTAGGGATCACCGATTCTGCTCCAAACACTAAAGAAAATGGAGTTTGGCCAGTAGCATTCTTGGGAGTTGTTCTATCAGCCCAAAGCACATAAGGTAGTTCTTCTGCCCATTTCCCTTTCTTGGATCCAAGCTTCTTCTTCAAATTGTTGATGATGATCTTGTTGGATGATTCTGCTTGACCATTAGCTTGTGGGTGGACTGGTGTTGATGTTATCATCTTAATCCCCCAGCTGTCACAAAAGTTAGTATTTCTACTCCCAATAAATTGGGATCCATTAGCACAAACAATCTCAGAAGGAATACCAAATCTGGTAATAATGTTTCTTTTGATAAAGGATATCACTTCTTTTTCTCTGACTTGAGCAAAGGCTTCAGCTTCTATCCACTTAGAGAAGTAATCAGTCATGGCAAGCATGAACACTTTTCCTCTTGGTGCTTTGGGAAGTTTACCAACTATATCCATTCCCCATCTCATGAATGGCCAAGAAGAGGATATAGGATGCAGGAGCTCTGCTGGCTGATGAAGGATATTGCTATGTCTCTGACAAGCATCACATTTCTTGGCATAATCCATAGCATCCTTCTTCATAGTAGGCCAATAGTATCATGTCCTAAGGATCCTTGAGAACAATGCCCTGCCCCCAGTGTGGTTTCCGCAATCTCCTTCATGAAAATCCTTTAGGACTTCTTGGACTTCAGGATCCTCAATGCACCTTAGATATGGTCCTGTAAGAGATCGTTTATATAACATGTTATTTAATATTGTAAATTGAGATACCTTGATTTTGAAAGCCCTGGGGTTTTCTCCTGTAGGAATCTCTCCATGTTGTATATATCTCATGATTGGAAGGATCCATGATCCTGAATGAGACTGTGCATTATCACTAGGAACCATTGCAGAATCCTCTTCTATCTCCATAGCTATGTGATCCTCAATAGCAGGAGCCAAAATATAGATGATAGGAATTTTGATATCCTCTGGAATCTTCAATGATGATCCAAGATTGGCCAATGCATCAGCTTCTGTATTCTCTTCCCTAGGTACCTGTGTCAAACTAAAAGAAACAAAAGAGAGTGCCAATTCCTTGACTATCTCTAGGTATTTGATTAGTCGTTCTCCTTTAACAGCATAAGATCCATTAAAATGATTAGTAATTAACAATGAATCTACATGTACCTCAAGATACCTGATCCTCATATGCTTGGCAATTTGCAAACCAACTATCAAGGCCTCATATTCAGCTTCATTATTAGTAGTTTGAAACTCGCAAGCTATTGAGTGGGGTATTATGTCCCCCTGTGGCGATTTTTGTAGTATTCCAAGTCCTGTTCCTTTGACATTAGAGGCTCCATCAGTGAAGAGTATCCAAGGATCCTTAGTTTCTTCAAGCTGCTGAACTTCTAACTCAGCTTCTCTTTGTAAGTCACTACTAAAATCTGCCACAAAGTTAGCTAAGGCTTGGGATTTAATGGCAGTCCTTAGTTCATATCTTATATCATAAGCACTAAGCTTCACTGCCCATTTAGCCATCCTTCCTGACATTTCAGGTTTTCTGAGAACATTCTTAATTGGAAAGTTAGTCTTAACAATAATGGCATGAGTTTCAAAATAATGTCTTAGTTTAGTAGATGCCATAATCAAAGCAAGGATAAGTTTCTCTAAATGTGAATACCTGGATTCAGCATCAAGTAAACTCTTACTTACATAATAGACAGGATGTTGTGTACCTTCGTGATCCTTAACAAGGACTGCACTTACTGCTTTAGAGGATACCGCTAGATATAAGGATAATATATCCCCTTTTTTCTGGTTTCATCAAGGCAGGAGCTGAGGATAGGTAATCCTTAAGGGCTTTGAGAGCATTTTCATGCTTTTCCGTCCACTCAAATTTCTTGTTCTTTCTCAAAATGTCATAGAATTCCTTGCACTTTTCTGATGACTTTGATATGAACCTATTCAAGGCTGCGATCCTTCCTATCAACCTTTGCACATCCTTGGCATTGGCAGGAGATTTGATATTCACAATTGCCTTGATTTGCTCTGGACTTGCTTCTATGCCTCTTTTTGTTACCATGTAGCCTAGGAACTTGCCTGCTTTAACCCTAAAGTGACACTTTGAAGGATTCAATTTCATATTGAATTTGTCAAGGATATCAAATGCTTCCTCCAGGTCTCTAAGGTGATCCTCAGCTCTCTTGGACTTAACCACCATGTCATCTATATAGACTTCCATAGTATGTCCTATTTGTTCCTTAAACAGCATATTGACTAGCCTTTGATAAGTAGCACCTGCATTCCTTAGTCCGAATGGCATAGCAATATAACAATAGATACCAGTTGGGGTCATAAAGGATGTGTCTTCTTGATCAGATGGTTCCATCTGAATTTGTTGGAATCCAGATGAAGCATCCATAAAAGTCAACAACTCATGACCCGCGATAGCATCCACCATGGAGTCAATGTGGGGTAATGGGAAAGGATCCATGGGACATGCCTTGTTTAAATCAGTGAAATCGACACATACCCTCCACTTTCCGTTTTTCTTTTGAACAACAACCACATTGGCTAACCATCTTGGATACTTAACTTCTCTAATCATACCTGCTCGGAGCAGCTTACCTACCTCCTCCTGGATAATGGCATTCTTCTTAGGTGCAAATTTCCTCCTCTTCTGATGTTTGGGTTTGAAAGACCTGTCAATGCCAAGCTTATGAGTAATTATATCTTTCGAGATACCTGTCATGTCTTCATGCTTCCAGGCAAAGGTAGTTTTTCTCCTCTTGATGAAGGATACCAATTCCTGTTCGATGTTGCCGAGGATCCCTGATCCTATGAAGACTTTGGACTCAGGATCATGAGGATCCATAAGGATATCTTTTACATCTTGTTCTCTTGCCTCCAGGACATCTCTTGCAGGATGCTTTAATTGCTATTGCTCCCTTGGTCTTGAGGCTGGCTTCATTGATGAGGTATAGCAATTCTTTGCTTCTTGTTGGTCACTCTCAATCTTTATCACCCCCCCCCCCCATGGACTAGGAAGCTTTACACACTGATGATATGTAGATGCAACTGCTTTCATGTCATATATCCATGCCTGCCAAGGATAACATTGCAACAGGATAAGCAATCTATAACACAATTTTTTTGAAAAGAATTAAGTCCTTCAATGTAAATGGGAAGCTTAATGTCCCCCAACGTATTCTTGGTTTCTCCACTGAACCCCACAAGAACTGAGGATCTTGGGATGATTTCTTATTCAGGAATATTCATCTTTTTGAGGACATCAAGTTGAATGATGTTCACCGAGCTTCCTCCATCTATTAAGATCCTGCGAACAAAATGATTAGATATAAACAAAGTAATAACCAGACCATCATGATGAGGATCTTGAATAACCACTCGATCATCCTCATCAAATGTAATAACTTTTTCCTGTGTAACAGTGGAGGTTCGGATGGGTCTGTCCCCATTATCCATTTTGGTCTCCTTGGCATGCCTTTTAGCTGCTGAAAAGGAAGTGCCACATATGTCTAATCCACCGGATATGAAATTGATAATTTGTGCATCGGCAGGAGGGGCAGGGGCTCTTTCTGGAACTTTTTAAGGATCCTGGATCCTTGACTTTTTTTCTCCCCAATAGCTCCTTCAAATGCCCCTTGCTTAACAAATAACCAATTTCTTTTCTAAGTGCAATACATTCTTCAGTGAGATGTCCGAAATCCTCATGATATGCACACCATTTGGACTTGTCTTTTGTTGCAGTTGGCTTATCACTTTTTCTGGGCCATCTTGCTTTTTCACCTAGATTCTGCATTGCAAGAATCAGTTCATTGTTATCAACAGAAAAACAGTACTCAGAAATGGGAGGATAATCCTCATCATCCTCTTCCTGTTCTACTGCATGCACATTCTGGTTGTCAGACTTGTTATAAGATTTGGACTTGTTGTTCCTGAAGTAGGATCCTTGTTTTTCCTGCTTCGAGGATCCTACTAGTCTTTCTTGGATCCTTTTATCATCCTCTAATCGGATGAATCTAAGGGCCCTGGTTCTCACTTCATCAAGATTCCTGCAAGGGGTCATGACAAGATCATCATAGAATAATGAATCCCTAAGTAAACCCATTTTAAAGGCTTCTACAACCATAGCAATATACAAATTAGGAATATCTAAGGATTCTTTACTGAACTTAGTGATATAATCTCTAAGTGATTCATTTTGACCTTGTGTTACCCTATATAGGTCACTAGTTAAACATTCAAATTTCCTACTGCATGAGAATTGGCTATTAAACATGATAACTATATTAGCAAATGAAGTAATAGAGTAAGGGGAAGACTTAGCAGCCATTTAAGAGCTGATCCTATTAGTGTGGATCCAAAACCCTTGCATAGACATGCTTCTTTTAACCTCTCCGGGATGGGATTGATCTCCATCCTTTCTCTGTACTGAGCTACATATTCTTCTGGATCCGTTGAACCATCATATAGCTTCATGGTTGGTATTTGAAACCTTTTCGGTATCTCAGCATCACAAATAGGTGGTGCAAAACGAGATATCCCGTGGCTTCCATCTGCAATTTCAGGAATGGGCTTAACCACTCCTGGAACGCTGGATATCATATCCTTCAGTTTCTGTAATTCCTTAGCCATAGCATGATTGATACATGTATCCTGCACAAAGCCATGGTTAGTGTTATAAGAATTATTCAAAGTGTTACCTCCTGAAGGATTCAAGTTTGGGACTCCGGATGTGAATCCATATTGACGGGATTCTGGTATAATTAAGGGACCAGATGATGCAATGGTCTGCATTGGAATGAAGTCTCCTAGATGAACATCTGAACTTCCGAGTTGTACATTCCTCAAGAATCCTGGATCCTGAAAGATGTTGGATCCTTGATGTGCTGTGATTGGGGGTCTTGGAGGATACTCCATGGATCCGTAAACCTGAGATGAGGATCTTTAAACCTGAGAGGAGGATCCTTGAACCTGAAAGGGTCCCAGACCCTGGGATGAGGATCCTTGAACTTGAAAGGATCCCTGACCCTGGGATGAGGATCGTTGAACCGACTGTGCTCCTACATATCCTCCGGAATTGAAGAAGGATCCCTGATACTGAGACGATGATCCTAAAGGCTGAAAGTAGGATCCATGAGCTTGCGTTATCGCTGATGATCCAAAACGCATTCCCAATGATCCACCTTGAAACTGGACATCAGCTGGAGCAGAGTGTTGGCTAGTTATGACTGGAGTGTCGAAATTCAGTGATCTCGGCATCAAAGGAGGGTGATCCTCCGCTGATCTTTTCAATTTTTTGATGTCATCGATCTCTCGAAGGATCCTGTCGTTGGTTTTGTCCTGCTGTTGCATGTAGTCCCTCATCTGCAAAATCAAAGAATAGAGATCATTGTTAGTAGGACCAGAAGTAACAGCAGAAGTTGGTGGTTTTGAGAAAACGGGGCTATGTTTCTTCGCAGCATTTTCAGCACTCTTCTGGGATCCAAAAGGTGTTGGAGGCAAAGGTGGGATGCCCTATGAGGAGGTGACAGCCGGCATGGAACTCGAAGTGTTCTTCGCTGAAGAAGCCATGTGGTTGAAGGTGATGAACCGAAATGATTGCAATGAACAAAATTTCTCATAAATGAAGCACCAATTGCCCCACGGTGGGCGCCAAACTGTTTTGGTCAAAAATCAGACTAGGATAATGCAACCAAATCTTATTTTGTGAGGTGTGATGCTTAAATGAATGAACAAATGTATGAAAAAGTGACACAAGGATTTATATGAGGAAAAAGCCCTTGATCAAGATATGATCTCCGGCACAAAAAACCTCGGGTGATGGAAACTACCGATCACCAACTATATTGAACAAGTAAAGATTACAAATCGGGATGATAACAAGCTTGTTACAAGGATCACTAATGTGCAAAATGTATGTAATCGCCAATGAGCTGCAGAGAGCTTTTCAGAGTGTGTGTGTTTGCTAATTGTTCTAACTATCAAGCTCGTTATCCCCTTTTAAAAATAGAAATAAACTAAGTAACAAACAATCCGCAAAATGTGCAAGATACCCACGACTTCTAAAACGGTCATTCCAGCCATGCACGTGCAGAATATTAGAGCATATTCCCCAGGAATATCGGCAAGACCAAGTCCCACTCGTTCATTCCTGCGAAACAAGTTCAAACATTGTGGGAACAACCGTTAGTGTAAGGATAATAACGAGGATCCTGGATCCTTAAACTTGCAACGTATTCTGAGGATCCTTAATTCAAACAGAATTGAGGATTCGTGATCCTGGCTGCACTCGAGGATCCGTGATCCTTAGGCTTTGAAAATCTATCCCTAATAGATATAGCTCAGGATATCGAGCTATAACTACAATCAAACAATGAGCAAAAAAGTAAAGGGTGACACGAGATGTACGAGGAAAGCCCTTGATCAATCTAGATCGCCGGCACAAAACCTCGGGAGCTGACAATCGCAGCTTCCTTGTTCTTCTTATTACTTCAAATGTCAGGATACAATGCAGGATATGATACGGATAAACTAAGTGTTACAATGTGATGCGAGTACAAGTGTAAGTGTTTGTGAGTGATTGCAGCCAGTAGAAAGCAAGAGTGTGTAAAAATTGTGTGTGTTCTATCTGATCCGATCATTCCTATATATAGCAAAAGGAAATAACTATCCTAAGAATGGGGGATGCCCCGAATATTCCCTTTGGAACGTTGGAGACCCCTTCTTTGCGGCTTCAACGTTCTCTTCTCAACCACCAAGTCCGAGTCTTCAGGAGAAGCAGTCTTCTCGACCGTTACTAGCATTACTTGCTAATTTGCACGTGAACAATTAGTCATTACCAGGATACTGCATCAGGATGTTACCAATATCCTGATCCAGTATCCTGATCACAATTTAAAGTAACAGAGTCAGAATATAATCCATGATATATGAGTGGAAAACCACCCATAACAGAAAGGTCGTTTTGAGAGGTACATCAAAGCTAAAGACTTAAAGATGTGGTTTTGTATGACTTCCGGTGATAGTGCTCCACCAGCTCGAACTTTAACAATTACCAGCTCCCTTGTTTTAACCGACGAACAAAGAAAGTATTATGAATGTGAAGAAAAAGCCATGTCTTTGATCACAATGTCTTTGCCACAATCAATCCTTCACACATTTAGTAGGAAAAACTCATCAAAGAGATGTGGGATAGTCTAAGTGAAAGGTATGAAGGGAATGAATTGTTTAAGAAAAGAAGGCTTGATTGACTCAAGACACAGTTTGTGGTGTTTAAGGCCATGAAAAATGAATCTTTAGATTATTTGGTCAATAAATTTTATCATCTATTAAGTGAATTGGATCGTAGCCAACCAGAATTGTATACTGAATTTGAGAAGGTGGAAAAGTTTCTCAATTGCTTACCAAAGCAATGGAACATGTTACTGCTTTAATCAAAGAAAGTCCACAATATAAAGAACTTACTCTTGAGCAGGCTATTCAGAAAATAAAAGGCTATCATGGACCTTAGAAGATCAAGATCAAGATTCTGATTTCGAGAAGCTTCAAGACCCTACATTGTATCGAGCTAAACAAGTTGAAAAAGGAAGTAGTGCGGGTGTTGCTCTTCTTTAAGAAGATACTACTCAAGGAGAATTCATAAATCAAAGTGCATTTGTTTGTAGCAATAGTGGAAGTGTAGCTAGTGGAACTCACACATCCCAAGGAACCTCGTCTTCAAATGCTAGCATTAGACTGAGCGTGCAAAGCTTGAATGGGCCTAAATTGATTCACATTGTATAAAACTCATAGAAGAAAACATGGGACTTCTAGCATCGTTTATGACGGCGTTTGAAAACTTTGCTCTTGGAAAATTAGTTGAACCATCGAGTCTCGGTGAAGACCTTGATCAAATTGATCAAGATGAAATGGAAGAGCTCGATTACAATTAAAATATGGCTTTGTTAGTCAGGAGAGCAAAGAAATATCATCAGCGAACTCGGAGAGTTTCATTGGAGGCGAATGTGGAAGAATTAAATGTGGTGGCGGAAGCTCTAAGTGAGAAGCTGGAAATGGATAAAATTAACGAAGATGAAGAATGCATGAGAAAAGAGAATGAGGAAAAGGAAAGTAAAAAGAAAGAAGAAAATGAAGATGGTAGTAATCAGTTTGAGTTCAAGATCATGAACGAAGAAATGCAACGTTTTACAGAAGAAGAAATGGCAAAGAATGGAGCGGGAAATGCAAGAAGCTCATATCAATCTTTCATGGCAAATCTTGAAGGACGATCTAAACCTGCTGATAAAAGATGTGCTAGACGCGTAGACTTTGTTGCTAAGTGTGATAGATACGCTCTCCATAATAGTAATTTGATTACTGATCTGGATAAATCTAGAGAGTTAATTGTTGCACTTTCTAGTGCCGACAAAGAACATAGAAGTAGGGTGATTGCCTTGAAAACGGACATCTCTGAGTTTGAGAGACAACTGGCTCAATCAATCATAAAGAATCAAGATTCAAAATCAGAACAAAATGTTTTGGCGTTTTATTTCATGAGACGGCTTTTTGTGTGGAGTAGTCAAAAGAACAAATTTTAGACAAAGATAACTTGATTCTAGATTTACAACGAAAACTTGAGAAATTTGAGAATTCATCAGAAGTGATGAATTTTTCACAAACAGTCTACGTCTCAAAGATTTAGAAGATGAGATGTATGGAGTTGGTTACAGAAAGGTTCCACAACTTGTTAACCACAACTATACATCGACACCTTCAATTGATCCTGAAATTGCAAACTTTGTTCATGTTGCTCCTCTGACTGTTGATCCAATTAGCGAGCAAGAGTCTGAATCCAAAGCTGAATCGGGTTCAGAACAAACGAGGTCGTGTGATACTAGAGCAAATGAAGTTAATTTGAACAATCTTGAAGATTTAATTAACTCAAAGATTTTAGAAGCTCTAAATCAATTTCAAAATGATAAACAAAAGTCAAAGCTTAACAAAAGGGTAAAAAGAATGTTGAGAACATTAAGAAAACGAATTTTGTTAAAGGCGAAACTTTTAACAATGAACTTGAAAAGATCGAGAAAAGGTAAAATTCTAATTTTGTAAACAAAGTGTAAAAAGCTCAAACGTAGCATCATCGTCCTCTAGCAGTCAGTGTCAAAATGAGCAACAAGAAAAGCTTGAAAAGGTTGATAAACGATGATGCTATAAATGTCGATTGAAAGGACATTTAGCAGCGAATTGTCCGAATGACAACGGAAAGGGTCGTGTTGATCCTGATCTAGATAAATCTTTTGTCACCAAACCACAAAATGAACCTAAAAAGGATATGACAAGAAAAGTGGTAAAACACAAAAGGTAGAAAAACCTAAGGTTGAAAAACAAGAAACTAAACTAGTTTATAATCCAAAGGTTAAAAATCAACAAGAAAAGGTTTAAGCAAACAGGTTCAAATGAAACTCACCTTGTATCACCATTATACCTTCACAATGACTCCTTAGCAAGTATTGGGCACGCAATCCAAAACTAATCCTATTTTCCAAACAAATGTACCAACACACATCTATATGCATATGTAGGATCGTGCCATAGTTCTATATAATCATGTCTAACTCATGTCACTATCTAATTTCATGTCTCATTAATGCAATCATATTATGATATGAAAATGTAACAAGAATACATGTTCCACACTTGGAAAATAATAATGTTTGTATCAAAATGTGGTGACAAAAGACATAGGTTTTGTGAAAATATGTGAATCACTTGGAAAATAATAATGTGTGTCAAAATGTGGTGGCAAAAGACATTGGTTTTGTGAAAATATGTGAATCACATACATATATGTGAACATACACACACATGAAAATATAATCAAAAGTATTTTTTAACATCACAAGTATTCATTAACGCATGCATATGTATACTTATAACTAGAGGTGTCCAACTTTGGATATCCCGAGTTTCGGATATTCAAAATTTCGGATATCTAAATAGATAACCAAATCCTGATTTTTTTTTTCAAAAACTAGTTTCCACCTTTAACGAGCTTGACTACAATGATGTGGCAGGCGAGTAATAGTAAGTTATGGTTCAAAACAAATACACAAAGGTCATATTCTTTGATTTCCATTTTTCGTTCATCGGATTTTGACATAATTTGGTATAAAAAATTAACCAAATGACCTAAGACTATGGGGTATGGGGCTTGGGTTGGGGCGTGGGTTGGGGGAAAACGCCCAAGTCACCACCTCGGGTGGGCTTGGGTTTAGTGGCGGATCTAGGGTCGGATTCCACTGGGTTCCTTTTGGTAGTTTTTCACTAATTTTCATTATTTTTTCCTAAATCATACAAGGTTTACACTAATTTTTTCCATTTTCTTCAAATCGAATGGGTTTCTGGGAACCCATGGAACCATGCTAAATCCGCCCCTGCTTGGGTTGGGGCGTGGCCCTTGGGGATTGGGTTTGAAGCCGGGCGTGTGACGGGCTTGAGATCCGATGTGGCGGCCTCCTATTCGCTGTCCACCGCCATGTAATAGCGGGTGTTTGAATTTTAAATTCCAACCGTTTGGCTCACCCCAACCCCCAACATCCCCTATAAATGTAACCCCAAACCCCACCGGCTACCCCATCCCAAACCATCGCTGTCCACCGCTACCCCACCGGCTACCCCAAGTCCCCAACCATAACCCACTTGATCCCACGAACCTGCTACCCCAACCTGAAGAAGATGGCCTCTTGGACCCACGAAGAAGAATTGACTCCCGTCACAAGCGTCGTTGACGCTATGAAGGGGCGACAACCCGGCCAAACACGATATTGGCCGGAAGCATTCGCAAGCTACCGACATAACGTCGGACACGACCGGCACAATCTCAACGTGTGCCAACATAAATGGCCCGAGCTACGGCCCAAGCTCGATCGTTTCAAGGCCTACTACGAAGTCGTTCCGAGCGGCGAGTTAAGCCACGAGGACCGGGTGGCGGTGGCGAACATTGAGTTTCGGGGCAAGGAGCGAAGGCCGTTCGACAAGCGCGCGCTTTTTGAAATTTACCTAACGCTCTAGGTTTTTTTTATTTTGTAATCGTTTTTAGGTTTTTTTGTAATTTTTAGGTTTTTTTTATTCTGTAATCGTTTTTAGGTTTTTTTTATTCTGTAATTAATAAAATTTTAGGTTTTTTTTTAATGTTGTATGTATTTTTTTAATTTTTTGTAATTTTTTTTTAATAAACTGCCAAGCCACGCCCCCAACCCAAGCCCCGTCATACCTCACGGACACGTCACTCACCGGTGGGGGGGGGGTTCCAACTTCACGTGTCAACTCATGCCCCCAACCCAAACCCCACCATACACCACGGTCTAAGCCATCGACGGAACCAAAGGGGGTTAGTTGACCCTCTGACCACCCCTAGCCAACCGCAATTTCTAGTAGTTACCATAGCTTTTGTTAGTTTGTCCCTCTATATTTTCACCATTAACTTTTTGTTGGCTTAGCGTTAACGTGAGAAGAAGAAATGAAGATGAAACTAGAAGAATTAATGGTGTCTTGGTTTTCTTTTCTCTTTAACGGAGGGAGAGGTAGAGAAGATGAAGACTTTTGTAAAAGTGGAGCATACTAGCTGTTAAAAAAAAACATAAATAAAGTACATATTTGCTTATTGTTTTAACTTCAAGCTATAATAATTTGGATGGTTGACTACTTGACTCATCGTTTAGTTAAACAAGTGTAATATTCGTGACCCTGGGTAATTATATAGTGGGTCAGGATCTAGAGAAAACGGTGGAAAGTGTGAGAACGGTGAGAACGCTTATGAATCGTCCAATCAAAACAATATATGGACTAGATTGATGCGGTGACGTTTTCGTAAATAACATCAATTTTATTACGTGGACACGCTTCATTAAGGGTAAAAAAGTCTTTTGACTACTCCACACAAAAAGCCGTCTCATGAAATAAAACGCCAAAACATATAGCACACACCATTCTAACTAAAAACGCATTAGATATAAAATGCCAAACGTGATTATAATAAAATCCCGCCTAAAAAAACCGCCAAAAAAAATCCTATATATACAACATCTCAGACTTTTAATTAAAAACACACACAAAACCCAAACGCCATATTTAATATATACCATTCGTCTTAGAAACGCCAAAAAACCCAAATATTTAATATCTTCTAAACCAAAACGTTTGTTTGAAATTCAGTTTGGTTGTCTGTAAGGTTTCACTCAATGTAATGGGCAAAAATCCTTAAGTGAGGATATTGTCCATTTCATTGAGTAAAATCTTATTGACTTTATCATCAACTTACTTCCAATTTATAACGCCAAAACATACAACAACATTATTGAGGTTTGTTGTCAATAAAGTTTAGATGTATGGGGTGGACAACATTGTCAGTTATCTTTCTTAACCGAGGATTTACAATGTTGTCCATCTCATACAGCAAACATTATTGATTTTAGCATGATAAAAAATTTGAGGTTTAAGATGCTTTTATTTAGTGGCGTTCTTTTTATCGGTAAAACGTCAAAATTAAAAAATAAAACATCGTTCAATGGAAATTCAAGGATTGTTGGCTGAAAGGGTGTAAACTCAATGACATTTTGCTGCATGAGATTGACAAATATTATAGAAAAAGAGGTTGATTTCAGACTTTGTGCTTCCACACTGCGACAAAAAACTACTTCAAAAAACAAAAATAAAAAAAATCATACGAAAGTCGAAACAGCCAGTGAAGATGTTTCAAAAGAAGAAAGAGACTAGTGACAGTGAAGATTTGGAAGATCAATATATATATATATATATATATATATATATATAGAGGCTGGTTATCATACAAATACTCTAATTGTACATTATGTACGCGTCGTCTACAACCGTCGGATCATCTTCCTTAAACAGCGCGTTTTTCTATTAAATTTATCAACATAGGATTCATAAAAAGAAACCGCCAAGGTTAAAAACGTCAAATTTAAGATCAAAACACCTGATAACGGCGAACAAAACCTCAAAAATCATAACGAAAGATCCTAAATCAAAACCAAAAACGAAATTATAACAATTAACAAAAAATCGATCGATTCTTATTCACCAAAACGATCGATTCCTATTCAGCAAATTCTTCTGAGAAAATGAACTTCTGATGAATTTAGAAATTCTGTATGCACTCACTATAGAAGAATATGATACAGTTTGTCAAATCATGTGCGAAAACGTCGACAATACAAATGCAAATTCGGTATAAAAAAGAATTCTTTGACATTTCATATAGTTTGCGAATTCATGGGATGCATGTGCGATATCAATAAAAAAGTTAAGAATTCTTTGAGATTTCATATACTTTGCGAATTTCAGCATAATGCACATGCGTTTTCAAACCCTTACAAAATCTCTTCATAGTTTGCGATTTCAGATAAATTACACATGCGATATCATAGAAAAATATATTTAAATGTTTGTTTCTTACAGTTTGCGAATTACTTTCGAATCAAGTGCGATTTCGAAGCAGGAAGAGTGCAAAAAAAACCTTAAAAAAAATACTTTGTAATAAAAATACAAAAAAAAAAAAACTACTAATCTTAAAAACTAAAAATGATATTATTTTATATACAAAAACTTAATTTATTAACGATGTGACTATAATTTGACATGTAATGATGAATTTTACAATGAATACTACTGAACTTACCACCCTACCTATATAATAAATTTACTATATTAATATAAAAAACCTTGATAACTACCTTCCATATTAAGACATAGAAGACCAAATAAAACACACACAAAAACACAGACAACAAAAATGGCATCTGAAAATATAGAAAAAATCAAAACCATTGCAATCAAAGAGCTATTTTCAAGCACTGATGTCACCTCTTCTCATCTGATTCTTGATGTGCAGGGCAAAATCCTTGAACAAATCAAGAACAATCAAGAAGTATGGGAAAAGCTACTTCAAGAACCACCATCAACATTCAGAGACAGAGCTTTGGATCACCTAAAGGAGCAATCTCGATCTGATGACTTGGCCTTCTCTTTCCTAACAGATGCTCTGAACACTGTGAAGGAGAAGATGAAGTTCAGCTCTTCTGAACGTGACAAAATCATTTCTTCAAGTAACTAATTTATATTTTTAATCCTTTTGTGGTTGTGGCTGTGTTAGACAATAACTATTATTTTGGATATATGTTTTGAACAAATCTTATGCTTTAATATAATTTAAAATCGCATGAATGAATTAGGGATCTTTGCCACAATAACATAAAAAAAAAAACAAGATAACTCAAAATCGCATGTATTAAAGGAGAAATCGCATGTGAAAAATCATATAAATAAATATAAACTGATGCATTTAAAATCGCATGTTTATAATACTAAAATCGCATGTGAAAAATGATATACATAAATGAATATAAAATCGCATGTGTTCCGTGTAAATTCGCATTTACATTTAAAAAAACATTACTCATCCTCGTCATCTTCATCTCCAGACACCTCTTCCCACTGATCTTCTTTGGATCCATCATCACTAATGTAATCTTCAAAGTCATCTTCCTCTTCGTCGTCTTCACCCTCATTGTCTTTGTCTCTCAAACCATCTTCAATCTGGACACCCTTCTTCTTCTTTTTTTGCTGTTTACCTTGTTGTTTGGCTTTCAGCTCCTCGCAAGTTCGAATGTCATGACCTTTAACATTGCATACACTACATGTCCTTGACCTTTTCCCTTTGCGGCTGATCATTTGTTCCTTCTTAGATAAAATCCTTCTATGCGAGCCGCGGCCTTTGTTTCTTATACCAGCCGGCACACGAACAGTAGGGGGAGCATTAGTTACTGGTTGTTGATAACCAATCAACTTTGAAAATCGGTCAAATTTTGGATCAAGTTGCTTGGTTATGCGACTCTGATCAACTCTCTCTTTAAGCTGCATCATTTGATCCCTCACTAAAACAAGTTGATCAAGGTCGGAAATCAAATTACTAACCAAATACTCCCCTGTATGAATGATTTCACGAGCAATCCGTTTAGCCTTGTGTTGCACATCCTTGCCACCCACATTTAAATTGTACTTCACATTCAACTCATTCGGCACCACATCCTTCGTCCATCTCTTCATAACATATTTGTTTGGTATTTCTTTAACACCAAACATCTTGAAAAGAAAATAGATGTGTTTGCATAGCAGCCCATACTGCTCAAAACGCAAACAGCTACACTGTGCAGTTACATCATTTTCAAGATTCTTGAACCACACCTAGCAAGAATAACCAAAAAAAAATAATAATAAGATTTAAAATCGCATGTATAAAAATAACAATTTCGCATGTTTAAATAATCATGTAAGTAAGTAAAATTAATATCGCATGTGGAACATAACAATTTCGCATTTCTAAAAAGTTAATGTAAAGTAAATAAACTAAAATCGCATATGTAATGTAAAAAATTCGCATATCTAAAAAAAACATGAAAAATACCTCTAATAAACCATCACCATGTGCTGTAAAGTCCTTCAACAATATTCTGATACGTGGACCTTCAACTTTGGTGTCCATCGGCAAACATTCGGAAATTGTTCCATGAATCTCTGATTGCTGATAAAAAAATATAGACCTGGTGTAGATCTTAGCAGCATCTTTTTCCAATGTAGTTCGACTCCAATCAGCTGGCTCAGTATATCTTGAAATATGATCATTTTTTCTATGATTGAACCTTTGAACATCCATTGCCCCATCAAAATGATTCATAAACTCTACGAGTGTGAGTTGTGAATTAGCAACCTGACAAAAAAAAATGGTTCTCACTCTCTGATCTTGAAGTTGTTCTCATAAGACCTGACATTGGCTCATGCCGGTAAAAAGCCGGAATCCACATGGATCTCATCCCAAACATATCATCAATCCATTTGTTTTCAGTAAGACCAAACTCAATCATCACCAACTTCCACTGTCTCTCGAATTCTTCGGGCTCAATCGAATCGGTCCAAACAATGTCGCACATCCTCCTTTTAAACTCATCATTATTGCACAACTCGTGCCCAACCTTTAACAATAAATGCATTTTATATCAGTCTATTACAAAAAACTATAATAATAAAAAATAACACCAACAAAAACACAAAAATGTTGCATGCTCTACCTTATCTGCCACTTTTTTCATTATGTGCCACATACACAATCTGTGTCTGCTAATAGGGAAAACCTCCTCAATAGCCTGTTTCATAGCAGGGTCTTGATCCGTCACTACAACATTAGGCTGCCGACCAAATGACTTTAAAAATGAATTTAGAAGCCATTTATATGATTCAATACCCTCTGATGCCAACAACCCAGCTGAGAGTGTTACATTCCGACAGTGGTTGTCAATGCCTGTGAACGGAACAAACACCATCGTGTACCTGAACAACAAATGCGAAATCACATTTATTACATGCGAATTAATAAAAATCAAATGCGAAACCAGGGGGAAAAGGCATGCGATATATTCAACACCACTCTGTTGTCTACACTTGCGATATTGAACCCTCATTAGCAGACAAAACATGCGAAAAATCAGTAACAAAACATGTTTGTCTTTGAAACAGTTACCTGTTTGTCTTGAAGGTTGCATCGAACGATATCACATCGCCAAATTCCATATAGTTAAGCTTGCATAAACCATCAGCCCAGAACAACCCAGTTAAACGTTTGCCATCATCAACAGAGTATTCAAACGAATAATCAGCTAAATATTCTTTTTTGTCAGTCATCCTATTTATAACCATGTCAGCGTCATACTCTCCTATATAGCTGTTTATTCGCTTCCTAAAATTTTTGCAATCATCAACCGTGGCACCAACGTTCTCGAAACCACCATAACGTTTCCTCATTATATGGAAAGCTTTGACAGGACCAAGGTTTAAAGTGCCTAGTTCCCATACCATCTCCTCCTGGACATCTGACAATTGTCTGTAAGCTGGGAGCATGTGAATGTCATTTTGACAAACAAACTTATGGTTATGACCATCAACAAATCTCTTGACTGTATATAATCTACCACCCACAGTGCAAATCATAAGTTGAGCTTTGCATCCGGTCCTAATAGTCCCCCTTTTCCTTGTTTTGAATTGCTTTTTTGACTTGGAATTATCATCAATACACACAGGCTTATGTCCCTCTTTAGAACAAACAAAATACTTAGTTTTGATTATACCACCGCTGTATACTTCGCCACCTTTCCGAATAGAAAAACCAGCTAACTTAGCATATGATTGATAAAACGCATATGCTTGTTCAATGGAGGTAAATTGCATTCCAACAACAGGTGTAGCTGATGCCTGAACCTCCGGAGTGTAAACCCTTTCATCTACATGAATCAAAATAAAAAACATAAAAAGTCATGTAAACCACATGCGAATCATCTGATCAATACATGCGAAATGGTGATATTGATTAATTGAATTACATGTGCGATTTATTACATAATCAAATGCGAAATTACAAAAAAAACAAACCAAATGCGAATTGTAAAGAGTAATAACATGCGAAGATAAACATGTTGTTCTAAAAAAAAATACAAAAGTGTAATCAAACATTCAAACTACAAAAACAGCTACAACAATGCTACGATTAAACAAAAAACAATTATACGAACAATTTAGATATCTGAATTAACATAATTACCAATGGAAATCTCGTTTGCAGCACTTGAACTTGAACCTGGAATTGGAATTGGATTTGCAGGTCGCGGATTTAAAACATCCTCAATCGAAACTCTCTGATAAGCAGATAATTGAGCATGATCACCGATCGGTCGATTTTCTTCAAAATCATCTTCTGTTCGTCCAGTGCTACTCTGTGGATCCATCGAAAATAGACAAATTGAATGAAACCCTATCACGTAGGAACGAAAACTGCAGATTGTGAATTATGGAAAATTTGAAACTGATTTGAATAATAATTACCGGGATATCAGTGTAACGAACTTCTCGCTGAATGAATGAAGAGACGAATTTGCCCTCTGATGGTTAGGTTAATTGTCTGATTTAACCTTCTTAAACACAACTGAATCAGGACACGCGTACGGCTCACAATATAGCGTACATAATGTAGGATAACCATATTTGTACCATACTCTTTACCTATATATATATATATATATATATATATTTAATTTTCTTTTTCAGTTGATTGTTATATAATAACAACGCCATATCTAATAAAAACGCCACAAAGCCAAATGCATGTCAAAACGCCAACATGCCATAAAACGCCCCAAAAACTACCAAACCATAATAAAATTACTTTGGACAAGAATTATAAAAAACCCAAAAAAAAATTTAAATAAATAAAAACCAAACTTGAAAATGTAACTAGAAACAGTAACTAAAAATTAGTAAAACTGAAGAGAGGGAAAATTTATTATATTAGGATCTAAAAAGCCAAACTTGAAAGATAGGACGTGTTACAGACTTCAGAGATAAATCTTATAAAAAACAATAATTACAAATAGTAACTGAAACGACGAATACTTTATTATAATAATGCACCGCCTACCTTAGGCGCCAAAAAAGACATCCTATAAAATGATACGTCTCAGCAACTTCCATTTGATCAAACCAAAAAAACAAACGCCAATACTACTAAATACCACTCACTGTAAAACGCCAAAAAATTAAAAAAAATCAAAGATGGCTAATATGCTTTCTTGGATATTCAGTATTGTTCTTGGTGAAGTTTCACTGAATAAATTGTTAGCAGAGGGGAATAACTCAGTAAGATTTTGCTGCATGAGATGGACAAAAATTCAAGAAAAAGATACTGATGACAGTCATATGTCATTTTGTATTCTTTGTTCTTGAAGAAGGCTTGGATGAGGAGAAGAGATCAATGACAATGAAGAGTGGGATAATTATAAAGATGAAGATTAAGACGAAGAAAAAGCGACAAAAACCCACCCACACATCATAGATCTATGTCCCCAAACATCCACAAAAAGCCACTTCAACAAACGAGCAAGCAAAATAATCAAGCCGATGGGTTTGTTAAGTTTTACATAAAATGTCATATATTTGGTGGCAGTTCTTGTACTATTAAAGAAGAGAGAGACTAATGACAGTGAAGATTGTGAAGAGAGATCCGACTAGGAATTTTAATTTGTTTTCTTCGCTTCTTTTTTTTTCCCTGTGGTTGTAATATAATCTTACAATTGTAAAACGCCAAAGATACCAAAAACGCCAAAATGTATATAAAAATAATAGAACAATGGGTCATCTTGTTTAAAACGCCTTGAAAAACGTCATTCATATAGATTTTCTGACCCCCCCCCCTGTGGTTCCAATGGCATATGATTTGAATAAACGCCATAAACGGCAAAATGTTAATACAATGAAACCATTAAACGCCATTAATTATTGAATTTAATTAACACCAAAAATCTTAAACCCCAAAAATAAAACAATATTGTGAAAAAACGGAACTGGAAAAGCAGAAGATAAAAGGACAAAAAACCCCTCTGCCCTTCTCTATGCCGCGTGACACGTATTTGGCCAGGATGCGTTCTCACCGTTCTCACACTTTTGAGCGTTTTCTCCTGATCCCGTTTCATTATATAGTAAGATAGTAAATTCAAAAAGTAATTGTAATGTCTAAATGATAATAAAAACATTATTATTTTGTTACAATTAAAAACAATAAACTCTACTAAAACAGTGATATTTATAAAATATTTACAAATAACAATATATCTTTTTATTTACTTCTAGTTAACTTAATTATTTACCTTTTATATGTGAGTTATAACTAAAGATTTATAAGAACTATAACTAAATTGTACACTATAAATAAAATGTTTTCACAAATCTGGAGTTTTCATTGATTTCAAAAGGAACCTTAAAAGTTAAAACTACTAACTCCCTTCCTGGGCTTTTCTATATAGACCGACAAAAAAATTAACTTGTGTTATATTAGGAAATAAAAAAATAACAAAAGCTATAGTGACTCTCCAAATAAGATGTTTTGGTTCCGCCACTAACCTAAGCATATATTATACGGATAGGGCTACGACGTTTTAAGGCTACGATGAGAGGAGACATTTGTTGTCTGCGAGCATGCGAGGCTGTGATACGTAGAAGATAAACGTTGAATTGCCGAGAAGTGAGGGTTGAGGGAGGCGTCAAGCCATCAAGAGTATCAAACAATGGATTTGGTATTGAGCGACAATTTTAGGGATGTAGGGTTTCAATGGATATAAACTAATACTTTGAATTAATAATTATATTATTAATAATTAATAATTATACCGCTGTAAACTCCCGTTTCATGCTTGGTACTTGGATGATGGGACGATTATCGGCAACGCCTCTGAGGTTGCTAAGGCCTTAGACATCATCAACGAGGAGGGGCCATCTCTAGGGCTTTATCTCAATATTAAGAAAACAGAGGTTTATTGGCCGACATGCGACGGCCAGAAAGTTCAGGACGGGCTTTTCCCGATAGGGATCGGTAGACCAGAGAAGGGGGTTAAGCTCCTTGGTGGAGCTGTTAGTCGGGATCCTAGCTTTATTGGAGAGTTAGCAGGGCAGCGGGCCTCGGGGGCGGTTGACCTTATGAAACTCTTACCCTGCCTGAGGGATCCCCAATGTGAACTCCTTCTGCTAAGGTCGTGCATGGGTGTTGCTAAGTTGCTTTTTGGGCTGCGGACTTGTCAACCCCATTTGATGGAGGATGCGGTATCTCGGTTCGATGATGGCCTTAGAAAGGCTATAGAAGACATAGTAGTGGGTGGCGGCCCCTTCTTTGGTGACCTCCAGTGGCGTCTAGCATCTTTGCCAATGCGTCTAGGTGGTTTGGGCCTCTTCTCAGCCCGAGATGTTGGGGCTTATGCCTTTGTGGCGTCTAGAGCTCAGTCTTGGGAACTACAAGATCATATCCTTCGAAACGGTGGGGTTGTCGGGCTTGACCCAGACTATCAACAAGCGCTCGAACGCTTAAATGTCTCTCTCCCAGACTTGGATATTGGCGGTTTCTCTAACAAGGACACCGCCCCCTCGAAGCCACAAAAAACTTTGGCGAATGCACTTTTTAGCAAAATCGCTCAAAGCCTGGGAGAAGCTTTTGATTTGTCACCCCGCCAGAAGGCGGTGTTTGAGTGTCTGAAGGGTCCCCATGCTCAGGAATTTTTGACCGTTGTCCCGATTGAGGGGTTAGGACAATGCATGTCGGCAGTAGAATACAGAACCATTCTCAAATACCGGCTAATGATCCCTATGTACCCAGAAGATGGAACCTTCCCGATATGTCGTAAAACTTGTATGGATAAATATGGGGAGCACGCAGTTCACTGTAAAGAGCTCCCTGGGTTTAAATATCGGCATGACTGGGTGCGAGATGTTTTGGGGGACATCTTAAGAAGAGCTGGGATTTCTGCTAAGAAAGAGGCCCCTGTGAATTTCCTCACGGACCCTATGGAAGGGAGATCTACTCTACGACCAGCGGATCTGCTCGTCTTTGGCTGGGCTGGGGGAAACATGCTTGTGTAGACCTCACGGGGGTTTCCCCTTTGGTTGGTTTAAGGGAAAACGGGTTTGTAGCTGGACTAGTAGCAAGAAAGGCAGAATCAAAGAAAGTGGATAAGCACGCTAAATCTTGCGCAGAGAACCAACATGTCTTTATCCCTTTTTCCTTTGATACTTTTGGCTCCCTAGCGCCAGAAGCCATCAACTTCTTGACGAGGGTTCAACGGGTTATCCACAGCAATTGTTCGACCCCAAGGGGACAGGGGTTTGTGTTCGGGAGGTTGGGGTTTGCAATTCAGAAAGGGTTGGCGGCGCAGCTTGTTGCCCGTCTACCTTCTGTTTTGATGTAACTTAACAAGTTTTCTGGTTATATCAAAATTAAAAAAAAAATTCAGATATCTGAACTTTTTTATAAGTCCTATCCGAATCCGACATTTTGAATACTTCTGATTTAGAATATCGATAATTCAGCTTCTCTTTTGGATTCAGATCTTTTTGCACACCGCTAATAGACATTGTAACTTCATATGGGCTTTCAAACACCCGTTAAGGAAAACAAACTAGGTAAGAGAATTGATTTAAGTGCTTTATCTGATGCTTGATCAATGAAATATTAAGTTATAGTGGGGATTGTATGAGAGGACCATGGCACACGTGTCGGTAGATGAGGGAAGTAGTATAGCCAATGGTTTTTTAGGGCTTAGGTAGTGTTTGGTATGAGGTAATGAGGGTGGGAATGGAATACTCCATTCAAAAGTAATGAAAAGAGTAAATTGCCATTTTAGTCCCTGAGGTTTGTCCTATATTGCCATTTTAGTCCAAATAGTTTTTTTTCTCCTCTGGGTCCTTGAGTTTTCCAATTTTTTGTCATTTTGATCACACTGCCTAACTCATTCTAAAAACATGGTTATAACCAAGGGTATTTTTTGCATTACCAAAAAAAGGTTTCTAAATTGACATTTTGATCCAAACCCATTTTTATAATTTTTTTAATTCATTTATATAGATATTTATATATAATAATTATAATATATATTAATCATTTAAAATTATGTTATATATATATTTTTATACATATACCCATTAGCACCGGTCACCACCGTGACAACCACCCCCACCACAATGAACACCGGTTACCACCTCCACCACCGTTCAATCTCTTTAACAAAAAACTCCGGCGACTCTTCCGGTGGCCAGTGCGCCGCTGTACATAGCCCAAAATCACCATCAAAAGGCTTAAAAAGTTAAACTTTATGGGTCAAGATTCATCAATTCCAAATGGGTCAGCCACAATTCACCCCAATAACCAAATGGGTGTCTCAAAATCTAAAACCCCAATTCAAATTGCAACTTTTAATGCAGCTTTGTTCTCCATGACACCAACAGTTCCAGAGTTGAGCATAAAAGGTTCAAGCTTTGACCTTTTTGAAGGTAGCCTTTAATTATTCAGTTTCTTGCTCTAATATAAAGTCAAAATCAATGGTTGATAGGCCCAAAAGTATATTAAAACAATCACCATTGCATTCATTGCATTCAAGTTCAGTTAGTAGTAGTTCAGAAAGTTTGTTAAAAGAGTCAAAACAACATAAGTTTGCAAAGTCAAAGCTGAGCGTGTCTATTAATTTACCCGATAACGAAAGAGACAGAACGAGGGGGTAAGGGTATCCCCCTTTCCCACAAAATTCTTCTAATTTAATGATGCAACCTGCAAATCAACGTGATTCTTCACCATCTCTAACCACCACTGCCATTCCAATCGCTGGATCTATTTCAAACATATACCACCACCGTCGGCCATAGGCCTCGTGTCGTCGACATCGCTGCCGGAGAACCCTAGCCTCCTATGTTTCACCGATCTACAAGTATCAAATCCAATAGGAGGAGGAGGTGGGTGGCGGAGTAACGGAGTGGTGGTGGTGGTGTGGGGCAGAGTGACGGGGTGGTGGTGGTGTTTGGTAGAGTGACGGGGTGTTGGTAGTGTAACCTGTGGAGGAACTGGGTGGCGGAAGTGGTGGTAACCAGTGGTGGTTGTGGGTGGTGACTGGTGGTTGTAGAGAGAAGAAGAAGATGGTGTGGTGTGGTGGATGTGATGGTGTTGGGGTTGAGAGAGGGGGAGAGAGATTTAACATGAGTTTTAGGATAAATTACACTTTTCGTCCTTTATGTTTGTATCAGATTGCAATGGATAGCCTTTAACTTCAATAATTACAGTCACAGTCCTTTTTTTGTAAAATCCATTACACCATATGTCCTTTACCACTAACTTGGTTAAAATATTCAGTTAAATTCTATCATATAAGGGTAGTTCTGTCTTTTTACCAATTTAATTAAATTAAAAGTTAAAACAAAGCTTTAATTCTATCTCAACTCTCTCTCTCTCTCTTCATCCAAACCCCACCACCACACCACTGACCACTGACAACCATCACCACCATATCCAACTTCCATCGCCAGATTTGGGGGTTTCATTCGAAGACGAAGAAAGCATTGCAGATCTCCGTTCGCTAGCTGTAGATCTATGAACAGCATTCGCGAACAAGATCTGTTACCGCCAGAAAGCATTGCAGATCTCCGTTGCATCGCTGAACGCATGATCGATGCTGGTTACTACAGAGAGTGCGTTCAGGTGTACGGAAGCGTGCGTAAATCCGTTGTTGACGGAAGCTTCAATAAGCTCGGTGTTGAAAAACTCAGCATAGGCGATATTCAACGACTTGAATGGGAGGCGTTGAATGCTAAAATCGCTAGCGAAAAGAAGCTCTGCAAACAAATATTTGAAGATCTCGGATCAACGGCTGTAGATGATGCATGTTTCATGGAAACGGTTAAATCTCCAGCGAATCAGCTGTTTAATTTCGCCGAAGCGATTAGTATCAGCCGGAGATCACCGGAGAAGCTCTGGAGAAGCTGTTTAAGATATTAGATTTACACGATTCGTTACTCGATTTGTTGCCTGATATTGATGATGTATTTCATTCGAAACTAGCCGAATCGGTTAGAATTCAGGCACCGAGATATTATCCAGACTAGTAGAGGCTGCTAGAGGAATGATATCCGAGTTTGAAAATGCAGTGCTTCGAGAACCTTCTAGGGTTCCAATTCCTGGAGGTACAATTCATCCATTAACTAGATATTGAAGTTGGATTTGGTGGTGGTGGTGGTGGTTGTCACTGGTGAGAGCTGAGAAGAGATAGATGAATTAAAGCTTTGTTTTAACTTTTAATTTAATTAAATTGGTAAAGAGACAGAACTACCCTTATGTGATAGAATTTAGCTGAATATTTTAACCAAGTTAGTGGTAAAGGACGTAGTGTGTAACGGGTTTTACAAAAAAAGGACTGTGACTGTAATTATTGAAGTTAAAGGCTATCCATTGCAATCCGATACAAACATAAAAGACGAAAAGTGTAATTTACCCTGAGTTTTATAAATTGAGATAGTATATACTAGGTGTAGGGCCCATGTAATCACACGGGTAGGTTTAGTAATGATCGAAATCAAATACTAAAAAACAGATTATAATATATCATTTAAATTTTGGTCTTTAGTTCTATATCTTTATAAAGTGTTTGGGTTAAAACAGATGTTACAAACAGTGAAACCACTGGTGTGGGTTAAAACAGATGTTAGAAAATAAAACAGTGTTTGAGACTTTTGTACTAAAAAAAAAGTTGGTTCATAAAAACATCAGTAGCGTCCTTTGTACTTGTCATTCCCGCTGTTTCAGTAGCGTCCTCCTGTATGTAACAGATGATGTTAATTTTTGGTTCATGAAAACATCAATAATTAATATTATCGCAGGTACCTTACTTCAGTGTTTAGTAACATACATGTAGATCGACTAACTGGTAGCATAGGTCAGTCATTTTCTCCTATTTTGAGTATGAGATCCACCTTTTAGATTAA
Source organism: Helianthus tuberosus (assembly GCA_030545235.1). Classification (NCBI taxonomy): domain Eukaryota; kingdom Viridiplantae; phylum Streptophyta; class Magnoliopsida; order Asterales; family Asteraceae; genus Helianthus; species Helianthus tuberosus. Next base: position 67,519,222 of record CM060430.1, read on the forward strand.
GTGAAGAACGATTATGTTGTTTACATGATATACAATAGAGAAATACATGCTATACTTACGGTAAACCATACCCGAAACATAAACAGCTTCTTCGATAGATTCTGAACAGCCACTTTGAAATACATTATGTCTTCCCACTGAAAAGTTCTAGCCAAACCTCAGGAACGAAAATGGCATTTTACTCAACCAAAATTAACAAAAAAAAGTTTTTAAACTGAATTAACTACTTGTAAAGAATTTGCAGAACCGAAATCAGAAGCACCAAGAACATAAAGTCGACTTGCTTTTCCTTCTGCATAAGCCCATTTTAATCAGGCTATTGGTGTTTTATCTAACTTATACCCGGGATTCAGTTTGAATAACGGGCCACTTTGGGTCCCACTTAACTCCTTATCAGTTGAAAGTTCGGTTTTTGAAGCTATTGAGTGAGGAACACTCCACATTAGAATTTCGCCATTGTTGTATCCAATAACAACCTTGCTTCCAAAGGGACAAGCCCAACATGTAGGCGTCACTTTTTTGGTGTCGTGATTTTGCGAGTAAATTAATGTTCCTCCTGTTGTAAAGACTGGTTTGCTATCTTGAATTGACCATAGTTAAAAAAAATCGTTTTTATAAATTATAAGAATCCTGAATTCAGAAATGACGCGTGATGTGAGATTTAAGAGTTTTAACGGTCTGAAGTATTATGAACGAAAATTATGTATTAAGCCTCACCTTTTACTTTCAGCTACTGGTTGAGGCAGAATATACATAACAACAGCATCATTGAGGTCCTCTGTTGGATTACCTACATAAGTTGACCACTCAAAAAGTCAAAGATAATATAAAGACTCCTGCATATTGCTATCTTATAATTTAATGTGGCTCACCATGAACTGCTCCAAAAGGAATTCGGTGTTTACTCTTGGTTTCTTCTCAACATTGCATTGGAGATTCAATCAATATTAAAAAAATGGATTCAAACGTCAATATGTCAATTACAACGCTGATGAAGAATAGCAACTACAACTCTAAATATTGCATCCTGTACACAGAAATAATAGCACAAAAAAAGAATAAGTAAGATGTATAATCAAAGTTCTTTTCCTTTTTTTTCAATAATTTTCTTTATAGTTGGGTTCTTTAAATGTACCTGTTCCTCAGAGTTAATTCCAACAATATCCATTGCTATTCTTGTAGCAATGTATGATTTGCTTTCATCTAAAACGTCAGTCTGGTAGCAATTTGATTGATTAAGATAATGGAATGTCTTCGGCTCTCCCACTTTATATCTTTTTAAATCCCTGTCTAAGGGCATAGTAAATAAGATTAATATGAAAAACACCCAACAGAGACTCAAGAGAACATATTAGTTATTAAGTAAATAAATTTGAAAAAAAAAACTAACTCGAACTGAAAATTAGCATGTGCGAGTTTTTAAGTTTATTGGTGATAAAAAAAATACATAATTATACTAATAATATGAATTATATTAATAATATGATTCTTTGAATAAATGATTCAGAAGTTTGTATGCACTAAAATAAACTTTGGTTGATTTCACCCATTTTACCAGTTAAGCTAATGTTTATTTGACCCGTTTAAGATAAAAGCTCAATCCAAATCAAACCATAAGCATGTTTATCATCTTTGTTCCTTAAACATATCCCAAAAGAAGAGTGACCCCTTACCTCTGGTGGTGCAGAACAAAGCATGTAGAAGCACTGATAATTCCTCTCGGTATCCGATAGTTGACAAATCCGAGATCTTTCAAGGAAATATGTTCTGATGGCTGCCCCTGAGATTCTTCCCTTCTGGTCAAATTGAATCTCGACAAACTTGCCAAAACGACCAAAGCAATAGCAAAAAAGATGTATCAACAATAAATGTACAAAAAATGCAATACATTCTAGGTAATAGCAAATGAATTTATAATTGTATTCGCGCCTTGAGTTAACACAGAGTTTTGTAGAGAAAACAGTTGGTTGAAACCACTGCTGGGTAAAAACTGTGGTTTGAAACCACTGTTGGCTCAAACGACTGTGGTTTGAAACCACAATTTCAAGCCAACAGTGGTTTCAACTACTGTTTTCTCCACAAAACACTGTTTTAGCCGAACAGTGGTTTCAAACCAAAGTTTTTACCCAGCAGTGGTTTCAACCAACTGTTTTCTCCACAAAACACTGTTTTAACCTAATAAACCCAATAAAATATTACCCGACAGTAGTTTCAATCACTGTTTTCTCCAAGCCCAATTTGATAACCACAGTGGTTTGAACCACTGTTTTTCAGTCACTGTTTTAACATACGCTTTTGAAAGAACATACGTTTAAGTTCTCTGACTATGACTATGACTCAGATTTTTACCATTTTTTCATCCTTAAATCTCATTAAAACAGCCACATTCATATTTCCCTGTGAAATCGAGACTACACTAAATCAATGCTTAATTTAACAATCTATCATTATACCTTCTCCTCTTCCTTACGACGCCTCTCTTCCACCCTCTGATTGTTCTTCAGCTCCTTCTTTCGAGCACTTCATCAAAACAAAACGAATCAAACTTCACAATCTCTTAAACATGTAACCGTTTGAAAATTCAACTAAACTGACCTGAAAGTCGACATAATCACCTCCGATTCACCTCCACTCTCAGAATTTGCTCCACTTTCGACCTAACTTGATACCAAACGAAACCGTTTGAAAATTCAACTAAACTAATCGAAAAACAACTCTTCTTTCTGGTTTTAAACATAAAAAGACCCGAATTAGAGAGATACCCAGTTGCGACTTCGAGCTTAACCATATAATCTAGATATAAATTATAATTTATTATCACATAGACAATCTTATAAATATCTCTCTCACACACAATACAAATATAATCAATCATAAGCAAATCAGTGATGGCATTTTGCATCTGTTTAATTTAAAAATTATAAAGTATGGAAGTGGGGTGTTCTTTTTAAAAACAAAAAATAAAGCTTTGATTAATCTTAAACGATTTGTTAGATAGTCTTTTTGTCATATTTAAACACCGTAGGCCATTCTTGACAGATTATATGTTAATAACCATCAAAACACTAAAGATAGATATTCTTTATTCATTTTAAACATTAACAAATATTTTACTCAACCATCACGTGCATCAACAACATATCCAATTCTATGAACATGTATCAACCATCACGTGTATCAACAACATAAAATAAAGCTTCGAGCCTCACATCTTACAAAATTAAGACATTATGTCTTTCCTTATTCCTAACTATCCAATTTTATTACCAAAACCATCACGTGTATCAACAACATATCATTATCGTCTCTTTATCCATTAGGTTGTTTTTATCATACACTGTATCACATTTCAAATATCATATTTCAACAAACTGCTTAATAATAATATGTGGACATAATTAACGCAAGCTTGCCCATTCCAATCTCGAGTTTTCCCTCTTCCATGCCGCTATTGTTTCTAGCAACTCCCATATTCAACTAAGAAACCTACACAAGTAAAGATAAAGACTGATCAATCAAAAAACAAAAAAACAAAAAAAGAGACTCATACAAAAAAAGATAATCATCCCCAACAGATAATGTCCAAAAGACAGATAATCACAAACACTAATAAGTTTCACCAATTAAATGCTCTGAAAATTTTACGAAATTGAAAGAACCAACCTGCAGAAAATGCTGATGAAGAATGAGAACAGGCCGTTGAAGTTTCCTTATCTTCTTCTCCATTGCCTTTGATCTCTAACTATTCATCATACAGATCCCTAACTAAACTGAAATTGATTATATCTCTAACCCTAGGAACTCCTATTTTGAATCTCAAACAACAGATAACAATAAAATCGATTAACAAATCAATAATTTCGAGCTACAATAACAGAATCGATGTATAATATTGCAAATTAGGGTTTGAAAAAGAAAAAGGTGAAATGTACCTGAAGAGGTTGATCGATTTGAGAGAGTAGATCGGAGGAGTGGTCCGGCAAGAGGCTGAGGAGAGCGGAGAGAGCAGTTTCGGTGTGTTTTGAAGGCATTCTTCTCATCAATCCCATTGAACTGAACAAACGTTGATATCGTTGAGCATCTAGGGTTTCCAAAATCAAAAAAGAAAAAGATTATTAGGTTCGGATCACATAAAAATAACATCAATATGTAGCTGATGAAATATAGATCTCTTAGTAAAAAACTAATAATCAACACATATGAACTGAATAATTAAGCACACGATAAACTGAATAATTAAGCACACGATATGGTGGTTTGGTCTGAATTTGAGAGAGAGAAAGTGAGTTTTAGAAAGAGAAAGTTGAGAGAGAAATTGATTAGAGAGTAATTAATTGAAGAAGATGATATGTTATATATCTGAAGCCATAATTTTGAATTTTGAATTTGGAGCCATAATTTTGAATCATCGGGCAGACCTTTGAATCATCATTGTTTCAATATAAAAAAATTAGATTATATATTTGAAATAGATTTATGTAGATATAAATATTGTAAATGGAATTATGACATCAGCAACTCCATGTGGCATAGCTCAGAAGTTGACAAGTAAGCAGATTATCAGCTCATAATCTCTTATTATAGATAGTATAGATATATATATATATATATATATATATATAACTAGGTTATCTCCCGTGGTACCCACGGGTTGTTTTATTTTATTAGTTATTAATCATGTATTTTTTTAAATTTGTGAAAACATTCACTGATAATCCTATATAAATTATGAGATAAGATTGGTTTACTGTTTGAGGATATAATCTTTGATTTAAAAAAAAAAACATGTGACTATTGAAACGGCTAGTATAATTACTTAGCATACCAACTTCAACATAATACATACTTAAGATGATACAAAATGTATGACAGATTAATGTGTTGGCTATAATTAGAGTTAAAAAGTTGCTCCGCCATCTAAACAATTATCTATCCAAAAGAGTGTATTCTCTCTCGTTCAAACTTCGCTTACCAAATGAAGTCTTTTTTCAACTTGAGCCAGGTTTTTTTAAAGGCCAACATAATATCATTAGAAATCTTGCGAGTAGCAAACACCAATTGTACAGAATCCTCAAAAAAAAAAAAAAATATTACAGTACGTGGAGGCAATCCATCAGCCATACTACAATACAAACCCAAAATAAAGCGCCAAGACACGGCCAAAAATATATTACAACTTATTTCGATCTATTTTTTTTTTACCCAAACGATTGTGACGGCTTTGACTTCCTCAATCACTTTTCACACTCATACTCTATGTAATATATACCTAGAGAAATAGATAACAAAAAAATTTCAAGGAAATAAAACCAAACTGGAATCATACAAAAAGAATGACATATTAAAATCATACAAAAAGAATGACATATTAAACTATTTATGATTGATTAATACTTAATTAAAATCATACAAAAAGAATAACATATTAAACTCGCCTCCACTTTGTAATACGTCATTTCGCTCTAGTATATCTCCTTGCCTTTAATTGCCATTTCCTTGTAGATCTAAATCAAGAAACAATCCATTACCCGTTTCTTGAATTGGTCACTTCAAATTTACATATATTATCGCTATTGGTTAAAACAGGTGAAAACAAAAAATATACATATTATTCAGATTAGAAAAAAATGGGTTGAATGTCACATAATGCATTTTAATACATAAGCAGACCCAACCCGGACGTACCCTTTTAGACAAAACGACTTTTGATGAACTCAAACGACTCGTCTTTACCTGCATTAAAAAAGGACCCATTATGAACAAATAAGAGGGTTGATAAAAGACCAAAGAAATTCATAATGCTCAAGACCACTTGAGGAGCAACAGTCGATATACACAGAAATCAAACGCTAGAGAAGCCCATATTGGGCCAATGGGCCATAAACTAATAAACCAAACTACATACACTATACACACAATGCATTTAACATGTTCTCTTATGCATTGGAATACATAAATACACAATAAAAAAACTTAAAAAACATTCTATTTGAGGTTAACACAATTAAAATTTATTGAATAAACACCAGCCGATAAACTTATCGAAATAAATACCTTAAGCATAACTCTCATGATAGCAAGACCACGAGCATAGAAATCCCCTTGCTCCAACTCTGTTCTATATTCATCTAATACAAGTATATCTGACCACGGGCACAGTATATCTGGACCGACAAGCTGTTGGGAAATTCGGTACCGGTTCCGAACCATTACCATTTGCTCATCCCTAGAAACACCACCATCACTGCGGGAAATGGAACTAAATAGAAATCGTTGTTTTTTATTAAATAACCATCCATTTATTCAAACACTGAGAACAAAAGCTGCTTCTTGGATGCATATTTTTTTTATCTTGTAAGGTTCACAGGAGCCTCAAACCTTGAAACAAAGCAGAAGTAAAATCTTATGAGTTAATAAATATAAATTCCAGCTACAAATTATTAGCAAGATTAAGAGTATATTCAACCAAACATTTGTTAAAAAATCATTAACCTGCCAAATGTGGCAGATTTGTTTATGTAGTTTGATGGTCTGATGTATTATATACATTTGTGTACATGTTGGAAAATTTTTAATTTAAATATATTGATTCGCGAAAAAAAATCGGGTTGAACGGGTCATGTTCGGGTCAACCTGCAAATACCAGGGGTCGTGTTCGGGTCAACCTGCAAATATTTGGGGTCGTGTTTGGGTTCATATGTATGACATGATTTTCAGGTTCGGGTCGGGTTGAACCAGCCAACACGCGAACGCGACCCGTTTAACTTTAACACCCCTAATTCTAATCACAAATTATCATTTTTATAACTATACCTGATGGACATGGCTTGATTCAATGCAAATGAACGATCATATACGTCGTTTGGGGCGTCGGGTAGAGGACCCGAGGCATGTCCTTTGGAGTTTGAATAGTGCAAAATAGCAACGCCTGTGACGCATTGCCAAACTGATTCATTAACAGATCTCGGGCTTGCTACAACGTAAAAATCCATATTAACCATAAAAGAGTAAGACTGTCCCACGTGGATGTATAATGTCCCTCGGCTTCTGCTAGAAGCAAAACGTGGCTCTAAATCCGAAAATTCAAACACGTTGAGACTCCAACATTGATCACGCGAATTCTGTAAGTTTTTCCTATAGTATATAGAAATATTGTCACAAGAAATATTGTCACAGCATCATAATCATAATTTATAATAAAACATGTACTATTACTAATAATTAAATTTTTTGCAGGCCACCTAAGCTGACCAACCCTTTAGACATGCACTTACAGTGACTTCTTTCAACACAGACTTTACTTGAGTATTTGACCCGTTACCCAACCCGCATATTATGATTTATGCCAATTCTATTAAGAATAAAACCATGAAGCTTTATATGCCATGTTTTATATAATAAACTAACTAATACGAATAACATCTACCTGGATCAACGTTAAGCGTTGAATGGTTAATGCCATCCGGAACAACGGAACTATACTTAAACGGTCCCCTGCCGTTAATCAGAACCCCATCCGGCATTCCAAGCTCCTCTCCGTTATCAAGAGAAGCTCGTAAATCCTTGGCCTACAAAAAAGAAAAGAAAAAAAAGCATTTATTAGATTAGGGGTGGCAATTCTTGACATGGCCCGAAACCTATCCCGAACCCGACATGAAAAAAAACAGGGTTGAGTCGACTAACATGACCTGTTTAAAAAACGGGTCGGGTTCAGGTGACCCATATTAAAAGCAGGCTTGGTTCGGGTTAACCCGTTTAACTATTTTTTATTAAGAAAACTTCTATATTTTTGTTTTTTCGGTTTCCGTTTTACATGGTTAGTCATAATAGTGTTAGTTCTTGCACACTATACATTGTCACACTCATACTCACCGTTAAACACGTCATCGATAACCCGCTTAAAATCCAGCAACTCGCATTTAAATCGTCAACATGTGTGACTCATTTAAAAATACGGGTTAAACGGGTCGTGTTCTGGTTGACCCGATTTATAGTGTTATTTAAAAAAACATGAAGTTTATATAGGTTTTCATGTTAAATAATAATAAAACTTAATAAAAATCAACAATGGTGGCCCTTTTTCTCTTTTTCTCACTTGATACAAGTGATCACCCACGTTCATTTTAATCTTTGATATAATTTAACTTGACATGATATAATCTGACGGACCTATATTTTAAATTTCTTTTAACATTTCATCGTATGCAAATATTTTTGTGAGAAACCTAAGAACCCTTAATAATCATTGATCATGATTGATCGACTATAATCACTCACTGGCATTACTATAACTAAATGAATGCTTGATGACTTAGTTTTAGTCATCAAGGGTGCTATAGTCAAAAACACATTTTTTGGGTTTGAAACTCATACACTCTCGTTACTATCGTAAATCTAGTCCTCTAAATCAAATCAGTACTAAAAAATTGAGCATGGGTCTTAATATAGAAAATAGCCTTAACAAAAGAAGTGAAGGAGATATTTTATTTTATTTTTTGAAATTTTTTTCTCATCTACTTAAGCAATGGTGTTTAGTTGAAAATGTAAATACCAGCAGCAATGGTGTCGCGCAATCCTTTAATAACCTGATGCCAAAACCAAACCAAACAAAAACATAACGTGTCCGTGAACTTACTTAAATAGCCATGGCTTTTTCTGGCATGTTTTAACTGATACGCATGTGTGTCTACTTGTTCAAATTGCAGAGCTACAACGGAGTTAATTACCTGACTGTGGCTATATGCACCAACAGCTCTTCCAAATTTTTGATACAAGATCATTGATGCAAGTTTTATGGAATCTGCACTGAAAGAAGTTAGTAAAGATATTTGTTGATCCACCATGACAATTTCATTCAAGAACAATAAATTGTTTCATCAATGGCAAAAACCAAGATAAGATAAATAAACCCATACCTAAACGAATTGTTTGTTTCTCTCTTGTCCAATAAGGCAGAGTGATCACATAATGCAAAAACCTGGCATAAGATAAGACACATGTTTTAGAAAGTTACAGATACTGCAACACTTCATTCCAGTATATAAGCCTCGGGATTTCGCCGTTTAGCCGATTTTGTGCCAAGTTACAATACATGTTTCACCAATACTCACCGTTCAAACCATCATTCCTGGTACAAAATCTATATATATATTTCTTTACAAAAATTAAAACTGGTTTGTTGCAAAGTATAAATAACATACCTGTTAAATACATATATGAAACGATAAAAAGAAGAATCAAAATTGGAAATAGTCATGTGCATTGATGTCCGAAATAACATAACAATTCGGTCGAATTAGGCCATTCTGTAAATACAAAACAAAACAAAACAAACCACAATAAGAGTTCAAATCAAATACTTATGCAATTTCCCTATCATCTCAACCACAAATCATCATTAATCACTAAATTATTATGTTGAAGATATGTTTCGTAACATATACTTCTTAATAATAAGAAAAAAATTACAGACCTGTCAAATGAACTGGCTCCGGATCAACTCGTCGGATCCCTAGACGTCATTGCTAGAGTCGGCGGCTGAGGCATCTGACCAAGTTTTCAGATCTGTAACAAAAAACCACCCCAAGTACGATAGCAAGAATCAGATTCTAATAAAAATTATTCAATATCCCCATAAGCAAGAAACCAAGAACGATCAAACATAAAAAATCATAAAAAATTGATAAACGAATGTTTAAGACGGAGTCATATGAAATCAAACCGTAAATCATATAAAAATCAAACCCTAAACGAATATTTAATATGGAATCGAACCATAAATCATATGAAAATCCAACCCTAAACGAATGTTTCATATAAAATCATATGCAATTGCAGCCTAAATCATATGAAATACATAATTCAAACCCTAAAAATCACCTTGAAGATACGGAATTGTAGATCTTAAGGAATATCGGTCAATTTCAATAGGATGAAAAGAGGATCTGATGTGCTGTAATGTTAGGGTTTGAAGGATGGATAGGTGAAGTGGTGGATTGAGATTGTATAAGCAGAAGGAAGAAGACAATTGAGATCTAGGGTTCATAAAAAAGAAACGTATTTTATTAGTTGGTTTATACCAGGTTAGATATCCACAACACAAAAAAAGAAAAAAGGAAAAGAAGTAAACGGAACTTATGATACCTGGGAATTTACTCTAATGGATTATAGAAGTTGAAGAAGGAAAAGAATGAACAGGAAGGATTATCACAGCGTGAAGGAGAAGGAGAAGAAGGAAGCGGCAGTGGAAGAGATGCAGATTTAGGGTTTTTAGAACATTTAAATACACGGGTCAAAATCCGGATCCCTTGTATACCCATATGAAGAAAAAAAAAGACCCGAAATTTTGGAGCCAAAACCAATTTCTAGAATGCCTAAGGTGATGCCACATCATCTCTCAAGCCCTCACAACATGACACATAAGCCCTTATTTATCATGTTTATATATATATATAGATAATTCTAAATGAATAATATATGTTATAATTATTATATATAAATATTTATATAAATGAATTTAACAAAAATTATAAAAATATCTCATACAGATCCCTAACTAAACTGAAATTGATTATATCTCTAACCCTAGGAACTCCTATTTTGAATCTCAAACAAAAGATAACAATAAAATCGATTAACAAATCAATAATTCCGAGCTACAATAACAGAATCGATGTATAATATTGCAAATTAGGGTTTGAAAAAGAAAAAGGTGAAATGTACCTGAAGAGGTTGATCGATTTGAGAGAGTAGATCGGAGGAGTGGTCCAGCAAGAGGCTGAGGAGAGCGGAGAGAGCAGTTTCAGTGTGTTTTGGAGGCATTCTTCTCATCAATCCCATTGAACTGAACAAACGTTGATATCGTTGAGCATCTAGGGTTTCCAAAATCAAAAAAGAAAAAGATTATTAGGTTCGGATCACATAAAAATAACATCAATATGTAGCTGATGAAATATAGATCTCTTAGTAAAAAACTAATAATCAACACATATGAACTGAATAATTAAGCACACGATAAACTGAATAATTAAGCACACGATATGGTGGTTTGGTCTGAATTTGAGACAGAGAAAGTGAGTTTTAGAAAGAGAAAGTTGAGAGAGAAATTGATTAGAGAGTAATTAATTGAAGAAGATGATATGTTATATATCTGAAGCCATAATTTTGAATTTTGAATTTTGAATTTGGAGCCATAATTTTGAATCATCAGTGGTTGATGGGCAGACCTTTGAATCATCATTGTTTCAATATAAAAAAATAGATTATATATTTGAAATAGATTTATGTAGATATAAATATTGTAAATGGAATTATGACATCAGCAACTCCATGTGGCATAGCTCAGAAGTTGACAAGTAAGCAGATTTAAATCAGCTCATAATCTCTTATTATAGATAGTATAGATATATATATATATATATATATATAATAATTTTAAATGAATAATATATGTTATAATTATTATATATAAATATCTATATAAATGAATTTAACAAAAATTATAAAAATATCTCATACAGATCCCTAACTAAACTGAAATTGATTATATCTCTAACCCTAGGAACTCCTATTTTGAATCTCAAACAACAGATAACAATAAAATCGATTAACAAATCAATAATTTCGAGCTACAATAACAGAATCGATGTATAATATTGCAAATTAGGGTTTGAAAAAGAAAAAGGTGAAATGTACCTGAAGAGGTTGATCGATTTGAGAGAGTAGATCGGAGGAGTGGTCCGGCAAGAGGCTGAGGAGAGCGGAGAGAGCAGTTTCGGTGTGTTTTGGAGGCATTCTTCTCATCAATCCCATTGAACTGAACAAACGTTGATATCGTTGAGCATCTAGGGTTTCCAAAATCAAAAAAGAAAAAGATTATTAGGTTCGGATCACATAAAAATAACATCAATATGTAGCTGATGAAATATAGATCTCTTAGTAAAAAACTAATAATCAACACATATGAACTGAATAATTAAGCACACGATAAACTGAATAATTAAGCACACGATATGGTGGTTTGGTCTGAATTTGAGAGAGAGAAAGTGAGTTTTAGAAAGAGAAAGTTGAGAGAAAAATTGATTAGAGAGTAATTAATTGAAGAAGATGATATGTTATATATCTGAAGCCATAATTTTGAATTTTGAATTTGGAGCCATAATTTTGAATCATCGGGCAGACCTTTGAATCATCATTGTTTCAATATAAAAAAATTAGATTATATATTTGAAATAGATTTATGTAGATATAAATATTGTAAATGGAATTATGACATCAGCAACTCCATGTGGCATAGCTCAGAAGTTGACAAGTAAGCAGATTTACATCAACTCATAATCTCTTATTATAGATAGTATAGATATATATATATATATATATATATAATAATTTTAAATAAATAATATATGTTATAATTATTATATATAAATATCTATATAAATGAATTTAACAAAAATTATAAAAATATCTCATACAGATCCCTAACTAAACTGAAATTGATTAAATGTCTAACCCTAGGAACTCCTATTTTGAATCTCAAACAACAGATAACAATAAAATCGATTAACAAATCAATAATTTCGAGCTACAATAACAGAATCGATGTATAATATTGCAAATTAGGGTTTGAAAAAGAAAAAGGTGAAATGTACCTGAAGAGGTTGATCGATTTGAGAGAGTAGATCGGAGGAGTGGTCCGGCAAGAAGCTGAGGAGAGCGGAGAGAGCAGTTTCGGTGTGTTTTGGAGGCATTCTTCTCATCAATCCCATTGAACTGAACAAACGTTGATATCGTTGAGCATCTAGGGTTTCCAAAATCAAAAAAGAAAAAGATTATTAGGTTCGGATCACATAAAAATAACATCAATATGTAGCTTATGAAATATAGATCTCTTCGTAAAAAACTAATAATCAACACATATGAACTGAATAATTAAGCACACGATAAACTGAATAATTAAGCACACGATATGGTGGTTTGGTCTGAATTTGAGAGAGAGAAAGTGAGTTTTAGAAAGAGAAAGTTGAGAGAGAAATTGATTAGAGAGTAATTAATTGAAGAAGATGATATGTTATATATCTGAAGCCATAATTTTGAATTTTGAATTTGGAGCCATAATTTTGAATCATCAGTGGTTGATGGGCAGACCTTTGAATCATCATTGTTTCAATATAAAAAAATAGATTATATATTTGAAATAGATTTATGTAGATATAAATATTGTAAATGGAATTATGACATCAGCAACTCCATGTGGCATAGCTCAGAAGTTGACAAGTAAGCAGATTTACATCAGCTCATAATCTCTTATTATAGATAGTATAGATATATATATATATATATATAATAATTTTAAATGAATAATATATGTTATAATTATTATATATAAATATCTATATAAATGAATTTAACAAAAATTATAAAAATGGTTTTGGATCAAAATGGCAATTTAATTTTTTTTTTGTTAATTCCAAAAATACCGCTGGCTATAACCATGTTTTTAGACTAAGTTAGGCAATGTGATCAAAATGGTAAAAAAATTGAAAAACTCAAGGACCTAGAGCAGAAAAAAAACTATTTAAACTAAAATGACAATTTTGGACAAAACTCAGGGACTAAAATGACAATTTACTCTAATGAAAATAAGATTGTTTGGTTGACATATGAAATGTAATGAAGCATTACCTAGGTTATTCCATTCCATCTAAAGTATTCCTTCAACCCCCCCCCCCCCTTTTTTGTCATTCTGTTCCATATTTCATCTACTAGGTTATATACCCATGAGCTTCACGGGTTATGGGTTGTTTTAAAAAATGAGGGCACTATACAGCAGTGAATGGATGGGTTAAACCAAGACTCTGATGTATGTAGTTTAATGATTATAGCATTTTACAGGCTGGCGGGTATTTAGTCTTAGAAATATTTCATCTAATTCCAATACAAAATAATAAAAAAACTAACAAATTTATATAAACTACACCAAAATAAGCTTTGCAAGTTATTGCCTTCAACTCCTTCAATTTTACATATTACAGTAGAACCACATAATGAGAAATCGAGAACAAATATACATATATAAACCTATCTTTATTACTCTTGACAATTGATGATCGTGATTTACCTCATATGAGTTCGATATACATCACATCTATTCTTGATGGCAATGAAACTTACGAGCTTTGGTCTCCCTGTTGTTGAGATCGGGGAAAAGGACGCGATAGATAGTAAATTATTACATGTAAGTTAAATAGAGTTTCATAACATGTTCAAGCCGAAAAAAAGCATATTCAAATACTATCTAGTCTAAGATCCCGCGAGTTTCGCGAGTGGACTAACACACAAATATATAACTTAAAATTGTTGAAATAATCCTTTGAAAGAAATAAACGTTCAAGTAAAGAAATCCATCTCTCTATCCGCGGGTACGTAATGTGTCAAACGAAGTTACACGGGTGGCTTCACACCAACATATAATATTTATTGGCGTTGAGATTAAGTTTTTAATGAAAAAACTTTTCACACCCCTAAATTATGGACCCAGTCATAAGTAAATGGGCCAAAATTGCCTCCTCTATATTATTGTTTAATATTCTAGGTTAGGATCTTACCATGAAACAAAAGAGGTGTCCTCGTTCAAATGGGTTGTGATCTCCTCCCATCACAACTTCTTTTCCATCGCAACTTATCTTCTCCACTGGAAAGCTTAGTGTTGCTCCTAATCACAATCAACCTTCAACAAAACAGCAACAAAAGCAAAACAAAATCGAAACCTTAAAACGAATGAAATAAGGACACTGTTAACTATGATATATTTTTCATTGTACTCTCTAGGCTCTTAACTAACTTAACTTGTTTCTTTTTCTATTACAGACCTTCAGAAACAATCTCAATAAGGTGAGTCGGTGTCTTAGCAATTTTTTTGTCAAACTTTACTAACTTCCCACTTAATGTACTCAAACCCTATACTCATCAACATATTACATACCAAAAAGCAATGCAAAAAATTAATCCAAACCTCGAGATGTTGTTCAGCTTCAGAACTCAAACCAACAGTAGTTGCATCCAAGCCAATCAACCATCCCTACAAACAAAAAAATCCAATCACAAACAATGCAAATAAAATCTCACAACTATTCTCGCTATACCTTGCGGTGATTCACTTGAGGCGAGTAAGTATATTCGTGAGTCAACAAATTAATCACAACAATAATGTTATCATGATCTCCAGCCGTTGTCAAATTATTCACAATTCCTTCAACTTAACCAAATACCACAAAACTCACCAACACTATCCAAAACCCTAAGTAAACCAAACCTATCCAAAACCAAACAATAACTACTAAAACGAATACATCATATTGCAAATACAACCAAAAATGACCCCTAACCTCAATATGATGTAAGTTGAACCAGTAAAATGATGTAAATCCATTGAATTACTGTAACAATTAAAGAATACATATCTGGTATAAAGAAGTGGATATTCAGTAGTAGCACAACATCGTCTATGATCATCGACCTTCTCGCCATCTGGCTTTACTAATAGAGGAAAGCAAGATCAGTGTGTATTTATAACAAATTAGGATGTAAGACACAACAAAAGTCCAGGTAGGTCACTCGTTAAGTCGCCTTGCCTAAAGAAAAAGTGGCATATATTTAAAAACTAAAAAAACTAACAAAGTTTATGATTCACCAGAGTCGAGTTTCCAAAGACCGATAGCCAAATCCATCATAGCATAGGTAAAAACGGTTGTGGTAAATAGAACAATTCTTAATGCTTTCATCAAGATGACTTCTACAAATGGATGTGATTTCAGAGTACTCTACATATTTATAAAAAATACATTATTGTGCGATTAAGTTTCAAATTAAACATGGGTATGTTTCTTAACAGGTCCATAACATCTTATACATTCTCCACCTGTAAACTGGTTGGACTGACAAGTTTATTTTTTGGTTATATTTTTAGTTTTACGCTTCGACCCATTTGAGATAAAGAACAATTCATTTAGCCAAACTAATTTTATCGTTTTTAACAAAAAAAAAAGAGAGAGAGTGTACCAGAGTCAACCAAACCAGACCCGACCCAAACAAAAATACCCATTTTGACCAATACCGTTTTTACTGGTTACCCAACTCAACTGACCAGCTCATTATTGAGATATTAAAACCCAATTTTTCAAGGAAAAATATATTTTATATCAAATAAAATGAGTTGCAAATATTGGAATATATTTGTAGACGGCCTTCATTACTTTAAGTCTTTAAACATGTGTTGTCAGGCCTTCTTATCCGGTAGTGGAGTCTATATACGCTTGTCAAACCCCAACGGAAAGCATGCAACAATAATTTAAATATAAATTCTTATATGATAAGATTAGTTTATGGTATGAGTTACTACATTTCAAAAAGATCTGATCCAGAGAGTTTGTTTAGTTTATTATTATATTTTAAAAATAAATATATGAAATCTCTAGTATAAAAAATACAGAAATAAAAAATATAACTCTCATAGTGATTTGTACATATATAACTTACAAATCAAGCATCAGCTAAAGTTTAAACTATATTTATAATTTTTTCTTCCAACTTTTTAGATCACTCAATGATATCAAAGTAATGTGTTGGGTAACACATAATTATATATTAAACAACAAACTTCTTCAAACATTGAGCAACAAACTTATTGGCTTAATGAGATATTAAACAACCTGTAATAATAAGATAAATACAGAGGTTGACTGTCCCTACACCATCCCTCATTGTACCCTCATCTAAAATTCTTTAGACATTAAAAGAAGGACAAATACCTCCAAATCTTGGTAACTGCAGCAGATTAGCATGTTTGAACCTTGCTAGAAACAATGTTAGTGGCCTAATACCATATTATCTTCCCTGTTTAGACTTCTAGATCTTTCTAATAATCATCTACTTGGACTACTTCCTCAAGATATAGGGAAACTCAAAGGCTTCACAACACTCGATTTGTCACAAAACCATCCGGTTGGCCCAATCGTAAATGCCATTGGAAGCTGCTCAAGCCTAGTGAACCCAGATATGAAAGCCAAGAATTATAAAGGGCCCCAAGTTAGCCTCTATAAGAACATAAACACGTTAAATTAAAGGAACTAAACAAAGGGCGCGAGTTATGCTCTTACAAAATACGACCCATTTTCTAATTATTTTTTATTTCTAATCATTATTTTTTTCTAATCTGTTTCTAATTTTGTTTGGATTTCCTCTCTAATTAGGCTATAAATATAGCCTGGTAAGATGTAAATATAATTGAGCTTCTTAGGTAAATCTCTGGTCTTGTGTCTTGCACTTTTTAAACCAAGGTTTCCAAAATCAGTATCTGCCTATCAGAAGCTTAATAACTTGCACCATTGGATAACTTACAAACAAATTGCATCTGCACAGCCTTCTAAATAGTTTGGAAGTTCAATCCTAGACTCTAAATTTTATTCAATAATCTAGTTTGGAATCTACTAATATCATATAGATGTTGAATTCTTTTCTTATTAAATCAAAATTGTGTTAAGAGAAGCCTAACATCTACAAACCTTCAAGAGGACTGATCTAGGGCATTGCTTACTTTGTGGCCTCTATAGCATCAATAAAATTCCATTTATTATCGTCACCATAGAAATGTTGTGCCCGAACTTCAACCAAAGTTTCCACATAAAATTCCATTAATTATAGTCAGATTTCCTCAATGCCCTTAAGATATGCGAACTTCAATATGTGGAAGCAAGAACCAGCAGGCATAAATATTGCATAAATATTTTCTGAAAAACACCAGCCATCATCTTCTAAATATACATATGTATGCAAAATAGACAAAATAGAAAACTCACTCAATGCTTTCATCAAGATGACTTCTACAAATTAAATACGTGGATTCAAGCCAAAACTGAGTAACCTCGGGCGATTGTCTAAGATGGTAAACACAACCGGAGACGTCATCGCCCTTTCTTCTGCTATTTGAATAGATCAACAGACATCATCACCATCGTCCTCCCATCAGGTTATCTCATCAAAACCGACACACATCAGCAATTATAACATCTGAATTTGTAAAATTAGCTATAAAAAATAAAATACATAAATACCTTTGAAAACAAAGATGGTAGTGAAGAACAGATAAGAAAAATACAAAACCATACCTCGAATGAAGATGCTGATTACTGAAACAAATAAGATCCGTGAATCAGAATAAAAAACACAATAACACAACATAAACAAATAAGATACCTTTTTGTAGAAGATCGAAGACATTGAAGATATAGGTAATAATCGGTGGTTGATTAAAGGGTTTTATGGGAGAAAGTGAAGAGTAAATGAAGATACAGAGAAACACGAGCCTTGATGATGATAAAACCCTAGCCGCCACCTCCCTTTCCCTCTTTTTAACAGATTTCAAAACACAAGTCGAAGGTGAAAATGAGACAATCTACGGAATCAAAAAGCTGAAAACACTATAGAAAAGAAGGATCAAGAAGCAACCATCCATGGAGAATCGGATCTGGGTTTCCACACACAATCGTAGACAATTGGATCTTGAAGATGGAAAATTCCCTAAAAACTCAAATCAACATCGAAAATCATATATACGCGCTTCATCAATAATACATATCATATATCAGCATGTGATGAAATCCATTTGAATTTTGAAATCTGATTACCTCTTTCATGTTTAACTTTTTGTTTCTTGGTTCTGGTCTGAGTGTGTTCAACATCAGCAGGAAGAGAGAAGGAGATATTTTGTCGGCCACCTCCTTTGTATTCACATGACTTTAGTTTTTATTAAAAAAAATAGGATTTAATGAGGGGTCTTCATGTGATGACACGTCGCAACACAAACTTTTGCTTTATTATAGTAGAAGATATCTCAATTTTGCCCTCCCCTCATCTCATTCTGTCTATCTCCCACGAATCATAATCTCACCTCCGTAAAAAAACCCCCTTCATTGTCATCACGGTCGTCTTCTTCCTCCAAATTACTGGTTTCTTCAAAATTACTATTTTCTTCCATGTTTGTTTCCAAATCCCCCCACAACCTATTTCTTCACAACTTTGGTTTAACTACGGTCGTTACTCTGCCACTACCTCTCACCACCGTCGTGCTCTCACCGTACAAAGTAATCTTGGAAAGACCACTCCCACCGACACACTCATAAAGGCCGTAGCCTCCACCGGTGGCGGCGTCACCAAAAGTAGGACGAAATCGACACCGTGCCGGAAGAATGCCCTCGCGGTATTAAAAAATATAGTATTTTTTTCGTAATCAATGTTCGATACGTCTGTAAGTTAGATCCCTATTTGAATGATATATTGAAACAAAGCGATCTTTTGTGTGTCTGTTGTTGAAATCCATGTGTTCATACCAAGTTGTTTACTCAAAGCTTAATTTCAATTGATAAATATTCCATTTACTTGTATTGAAGAATTTACGATTTTTAATGTTTTAGTTGTGTTTATACGCTGCTGTTGGTTGAATTTGTTCTTCCACCATATATGCCAATTCCAGAAGTTGCTTTTGAGTTGTGAGATTTAATAGCAGAATACAAGTATTAAGTTGAAGTTGTTCTTTAGATTATTGAATTGATCTATTTAAATGATTATAAACTAGTGGACTTCCCCCCACGCGTTGCGGTGGGAAGTCGGTTGGTATCATCGGTTCGATTAGATAAAGCATTTATATCGTGATCAGCACTTAGGGACCGAAAGATAAACCCTAAAAAATAAAGTCATGATGTGCACATTAGAAAATCGACACATGTTTTACATCGATAAAAAAACTATAAGAATGAATATCGATTAAGGTTTCAAAAGTACAAACATCGGTACCGAGGTTCGATTAAAATTGACATGGTACCAATGTTGATTGGATGATATCAATTTTGTTCATCATCGACACTCGCTTATAGCTTATGATATAAAAGGTACTCTACACCGCTACCGAGGTGTTCGGACAATATCGATTTGGTTTTTCATGGTAAAGAACAAAAAAATTATAATTGACTCATTTAGTTTTGAACAAAGCTTTTATTGAAATATAGATAAAACTAGTGGGAATGCCCGCGCGTTGCGGCGGATGTTCAATTATTATCATATTCAGTTATCATGTCTATTACAAATGTAGTTGATATAAATTCCATAATTGGCCACAACCAAATAGTTCCATCTGAGTTTTAATAAAACCCTTTTGTTTTCAAGAGGTTGAGGCAGGAAGCCTGTGAAAGCATGATTCAAACATAAGACCTCTTCAAGAGGGAAATTATGCGATTACTATTGCGTCTCCCCTTGAACGGAATTATGTCACCACTATTAGTTTGTCTATATTGATTCTTACTCAACCTGTATTTCTGCCAACCAAAAAGTAGATTAGTTTGTTTGCCTGTTTTGAGTCATTACATATACGTAAAATGGAAACGAGTCAAAAACTCTGAAGTCTACTTTTAATGCATAAAACCTCCAATATCAATTTATATATGATTTTGAAATCTTAACTATTCCTAAAAAATATAAAAAGAAGTCGCACTACAAGGTCTTATGTGCCGACCCAACCCAGCCCTACCCATTACCTAACCCATCCAATTTACCACCTCTAACTTAAAAGAACTATGGTCGGCGTGTCTTGTTTTTCTTTTACCTGGAGATGACTCTTTAAGTGGTATAAAGTAAGCCCTTGAATTCCCATTAGCTTCAAAACTAATTTTGGTGTAGCCTCTAAAGCAAAAAATAAAATAATAACCAATAAGCCTTTTTTTACATTTTTAGAAAATTTCAAAAAATATACTTACTATATGCTCCTCCAAATTGGTTGGCGGCTTCTATGAACTATTCATGGAGATCCAGTGTCCATTTGAGTCTAAGTTTGGCATCAGTTGAAAGAAAAAGTCCCAAATCCCCTCCATTATGCCCACCTTGCAAAAACAGAAGTCTTTCTGTTGTGAATGACATTCTTGATGTCGAATGAATCCTCTTTCCTTCATTAAGATGAAGATGATGATACATCTGTATACCCAAAAAAATTTTTGTTAGTTTCATTATTCATATTAGCAACATATAATACAAGTCAGCATAATATATTTCATAGGCATATCTTCCCATGATTTTGCAATCTTGGATGCTAAGCAAACTCCATAGGCATATCTTCCCAAGATAAACTCGGTTTCCAGTCTGCTTCCTTGAGGGCTTTTAGTATCTCTTTGGCAACTATTTTGCTCCCGATTAGTGATAAATGCATCCCATCTCTGTCATATTGTCAAACAAGTCAAAGCATGGAGCAAATGGTGAAAAGGCCGGGTCAAAACAAAACGGCCTTGGTACAAGTTGGGGTTGGGTTGACCCGTCCAAAAATTCAAATTTTATATAAGCATCTGGTGTATCATATGGTTGGTTATACAACATATATTATTTCATCTATGGTCTTCACTTATTGAATAAACATTTATCTTTGAGGTTCTATTTATTGCATATACATCAGGTGACCTGCAGCCCCTTTTTCTTTTAAGCTACTTTGCGGTTTTACCTGTAAGGGATAAAATAAACCGTAAAACACATATATACTCACGTAAAGCAGGTTGTCGTCCAGTTATCATGCTGCTTAAATGCGTTACATAGATTAATAGCCTTAATCCCCATCTCTTGGCACAATTTTTCACAAGCATCCGCATATTTTTGGCACAATTCGTTTTTGCGACCATCAACACTAAAATATAAAAGTGCTTTGTCAATGAATCAGTAGGAAAATATACAACAACAACAACAACAACAACAACAACCATACCCAGTATAATCCCACATATAGCGAAGCTATTGATAGGGTCTGGGGAGGGTAGGATGTAGGCACGCCTTACCTCTATCCCAGGGAGGGGATAGAGAGGCTGCTTCCAGTGAGACCCCCGGCTCCAAAAACCATAACCAAGACATAAGCTTCTAAAAAACATATATAAGCATGCCACTACTACAAAAGATAGAAATAAAAATAATAATAAACGAATAAATAAGTAAGTGCTTGTTAGTAAAACTACGACACCGAGAAAAGGTGAAAACCTATATATATATATATATATATATATATATAGGCTAATTATAATGAGAAAACCCACCCCAGTTAAGAAAACCCAAGAAACCCACATATGTGGCTAGGATTCAGCCACATCACTTGTACACAAAGATGAAGTCAAGGGTAAATTTGGCATTTTACCCATTGACTGAAAGATGTACAGAGGCCTTTTCAACTCTCTCTCACTTTTGCATTAAATGCATGTATTTCTTTTAGTTATTTTTTCATTTTCAACACCATATCATAAAAACCCACAATAACATAAAAGAAACAGACGTTGTAAAAATCTAGAGATGCTTAGAGAGAGAAATATTAGAGAGAGAAGACCAGAGAGAGAGAGAGGCAGTGAAGATCGGAAAGAGAGAGACCTCATGCTTTTTCACCTCAATTTCTTCTTTAGATCTAATAGCATTTTATCAAATACCATGATTGTATCAACAAAATCTCAACAAAACGGTGTCGAGGTGGTCAGTGGTTTCGGTTCAAATAGCGGAGTCCAAGCCGGTTCGAGTGGTGGAGGTGACGGTGGTTGTGGTTGACACTTGGATCACATGGTGGCTTGGTTCCATGGCTACATATAAACATCAAAAGATCATCATCCAGATGCTCCGGTTGAAGATGCTCCGAAAAGATGCTACCAAATCTAAAAGATGCTCAAGATCCGGCTGAAGATGTTCAATGTTGAAGATGATGTTTCAGATGACGTGTTCAAGATCTAAAAGATCCTCAAGATCCATAAGTATGTTTGTTTTCAGTTTTTTTTTAAGATTTGCAATTTTTTGTGTTTTGTAGATCTTTTTTTTTTTTTTTTTTTTGTAGATCTACAACTTTTTATTTTTATTTTTTTGTTCAATAAGATAAATGTTTTTAATTTCTTATTTTTTGGATATGGTGGTTTTTATTACCGATTTTATCAACTTTTTGTGTAAATATTTGTTTTCAGATTTGAAAAATGGAAACAATTTGATTTTAAGTTCTTATGTATTGGATTAAAATGATTATACCTTCTTGTTTATTGTTATGATGATTGAATCTAAAAAATATGTTGTTATTGGATTCTTGTTAATGAAGTTATATTTTTATATAAATTTTGTAACATTGCTAGTTGCATTACTTATGTTGAAGATGATTCAAAAGATGTTTGATGTTGAACATAGTTACGAAATGTAACAATCAAAGAAAAATGCATGTTACATTTTTTCGCCTCAATTTCTTCTTTAGATCTAATAGCATTTTATCAAATACCATGATTGTATCAACAAAATCTCAACAAAACGGTGTCGAGATGGTCAGTGGTTTCGGTTCAAATAGCGGAGTCCAAGCCGGTTCGAGTGGTGGAGGTGACGGTGGTTGTGGTTGACACTTGGATCACATGGTGGCTTGGTTCCATGGCTACATATAAACATCAAAAGATCATCATCCAGATGCTCCGGTTGAAGATGCTCCGAAAAGATGCTACCAAATCTAAAAGATGATCAAGATCCGGCTGAAGATGTTCAATGTTGAAGATGATGTTTCAGATGACGTGTTCAAGATCTAAAAGATCCTCAAGATCCATAAGTATGTTTGTTTTCAGTTTTTTTTTAAGACTTGCAATTTTTTGTGTTTTGTAGATCTTTTTTTTTTTTTTTTGTAGATCTACAACTTTTTTTTTATTTTTTTGTTCAAGAAGATAAATGTTTTTAATTTCTTATTTTTTGGATATGGTGGTTTTTATTACCGATTTTATCAACTTTTTGTGTAAATATTCGTTTTCAGATTTGAAAAATGGAAACAATTTGATTTTAAGTTCTTATGTATTGGATTAAAATGTAAGTTACCTTCTTGTTTATTGTTATGATGATTGAATCTAAAAAATATGTTGTTATTGGATTCTTGTTAATGAAGTTATATTTTTTATATAAATTTTGTAACATTGCTAGTTGCATTACTTATGTTGAAGATGATTCAAAAGATGTTTGATGTTGAACATAGTTACGAAATGTAACAATCAAAGAAAAATGCATGTTACATTTTTTCGTTTTACATAAATAATGCACGTTACTGAAAATAAAGTGTATTGTTATACTTTTTTAGACTGTTTGTAAACATAAAGTGTGTTGTTAAATTTTTTTCCCAGATTATTGTAAAAACAAAGTGACTGTTACAGAAACAAAGTGTGTTGTTACATTTTTTTGTGTTAGAAATGTAACAATCAAGCAAAGCAAAAATGTCTGTTACATTTTTTTGTGTTACAGAAATAATGTCCGTTACAGAAAATAAAGTGCATTTGATCATGTAAACATTATATGTTACGTTTCTATGTAATTTTTTATGTTACAGAAATAAAGTGTGTTATTACAAATGTGGCATAAATTGATAATTAAAAAATGCATGTTACATTTTTTCGTGTTACATAAATAATGCACGTTACTGAAAATAACTGTTGTAAAAATAAAGTGTGTTGTTACTTTTTTTTTTGTGTGTTAGAAATGTAACAATCAATTAAAGCAAAAATGCCTGTTACGTTTTTTGTGTTACAGAAATAATGTCCGTTACAGAAAATAAAGTGCATTTGATCATGTAAAAATTATATGTTACGTTTCTATGTAATATTTTATGTTACAGAAATAAAGTGTGTTATTACAAATGTGGCATAAATTGATAATTAAAAAATGTATGTTGAAAATTTGTATGTTACATTTTTTTTGGACATATTTGTAACATTTAAAAAAAACTACTCCGTGTTTTTTTTGTGTTTCTTTTTTAAAAATGTTCAAATATTTGTATATTTCATTTCCTATTTTTTTAGAAAGGTTTTTATGTAACACAACGTAACTGGGTTTTAGCAATGTAACAAATACTATATTCATATATGTTTTGCTACTTACATATTTAACAATTCTAAAAAAACAAATTATTTGATGTATGTAACATTTATTTTTGAAGTTACAGATAAAATCATGTAAATCAAAGGTTGCATACATTTAATAACTAAAATTTATATATATAATATATGTCTTACGTTTTTTAATATATAATAAAATGTTTTTAAGGGTTAATATGAGAATGAAAGAGAAATAAAATGTGGATGTGAGAGGAATATGAGAGAGACTTTTGTGTGTTTCAAGATAGGAAGAGAGAGAAAGTTTGACTTTATTTTGGCTATATGTATTTTTTTTTTGTTCAAGTACCCAAAGCCACATATAATATTCATTATATCTTCAAGATATTTGTAAGTTTCAATGTTTTATTCTGACAACTTTGTTTGTATTAATTAGTCATCATCATTACACTTTTTTCAAAGAATCAAACTTTGTCCTCCATGCCGAAAATGCCCTTGCCTGTACTTATTGTTATTATTTTAGTAAAAGTGTGATTAGTTTTACTGCAAATGGATCACAGCCATTCATCTTGTTTAATCAATGGTTGTTATTGGGTTTTCAGGGTTTCTTCAACTCAAGTGGGTTTTCAATTTATCCTTGCCCTATATATATATATATATATATATATATATATAACTATATCACACCTCATAGAAATTGAAAAAATAAACTCATAAGATAGGAGCCCAAGCTAAAAAACCAGGCCAAACTCCTAAAAATCTTTAACCTTAATCCTACGTCTCCACGAAGATCTGTCCTCGACCATGTCCTCAAAGAGGTGCAAATCTAGCAAATCTTGTCTAATCCGCTCATCCCACGTCATTTTCGGTCTGCCTCTACTCCTCCTTCCATCTACCGCGAGTGTTTCAACTATTCTAACCGGGTTTAATAATAAACGAATAAATAAGTAAGTGCTTGTTAGTAAAACTACGACACCGAGAAAAGGTGAAAACCTATATATATATATATATATATATATATATATATATATATAACTGTATCACACCTCATAGAAATTGAAAAAATAAACTCATAAGATAGGAGCCCAAGCTAAAAAACCAGGCCAAACTCCTAAAAATCTTTAACCTTAATCCTACGTCTCCACGAAGATCTGTCCTCGACCATGTCCTCAAAGAGGTGCAAATCTAGCAAATCTTGTCTAATCCGCTCATCGCACGTCATTTTCGGTCTGCCTCTACTCCTCCTTCCATCTACCGCGAGTGTTTCAACTATTCTAACTGATAGGAGCCCAATCAGTAGGAAAATATAAAAAATAACAAACTTAGGTCAGTTATAATCATGTCACCTCAAAACTTGTAGCAGTTGAGCCTCATTTACAGGAGGCGCAGTAAGAAATATTACGCGTGTCTTCTCTGAAAGGCTCTGGTTGGGATCCATATCAATGATTTTCATTGTTTCCAATTGTTGAAGAATGTGGCGAATGATACCACCACTGCTTTTGCAGAAATGTGGTAGAACACTGCCATTCTTCTTACGTCCACCGTTGACTCTCTGGAAGGCGCCAACACCAAGACCACTCCTCAAGTAGATTTTCCTAGCAATCGAAGCTGCAAACAAAAGTGCAATACTTATATGAGTGTTCTAAAAAACCAATCCAACATGACTTTAAAAGACAGAAACAAAACTCACCAGCTCTGATATAGTACCACTCAGGATCATAAGGAGCAAAAAGGTAGCAGTCTTCACTATATCAGCCCATTCAGGAAGCTCCATCTACAAAAAAATACAATCATAAACAACATCAACATCAACATCTAGTAATATATATACAAAACATAACATGTTTGGTAGCTATTAGATACAGTGCTCAAACGTTATAAAAAATAGACCATGACTAAAAACAAGTAATACCGAAAGGTAAAATGCACCTTTTACAAAAATCCTAACTTCATTTCCAGTAATAACAAAAACACCAATTGTTGTAGATGAACAGAAACCTGACGCGTGTTCAAGCTCAAGACAATAACCAATACAAGGCCACAAAAGATTAAACTTTCTACACGCTAGCAACGTTTAGTCAAATGAGCACAGTGTGTCTAAGTTGGAGTTCATGTGGTCGATTGAGCATCCCATTTGTGATCCAAGCGAGGCATACATGTAGTAAGAATTAGTTTGGATGTGAGCCCTCTTCTGTATATTTTCGTGACTTGCATTTTGTGTAAAAGGTTGGTAAATAAAAAACCAAACCCTAGATCTCACGAAACACATATCCACAACATCAATTTCAAAATCAACCTACAAAACAGAATAATAAAAGATCATACGCGACTGTGTCTGAAGCTCATCAATGAGTATACATAAAACGCCATTCGAAACTGCCGGAATAAAGTGATTGGTGACCTTCGTACCCTTATTCGCCCAATAATGAACACAAACTCGCCCCACTTATCTGCTCTTCTGTGAATGAATTGAAGTAACAAAAGCAAATACAAACAGGAGATTGATGGTTTCATGAAGAGGGAGGTGATGCGATAGAAGGATTGCCTGAATCAAAGTCAGAGAACACCAAGCATCCTCTTACATGGTACACCACAAATTGAATGGGGGGGGGGGGGGGGGGGGGGGGTTCATACATTTCATTCCATTGAGTTCTCACTGGAAGATTAAATTGCTTCAATTGCTACCATTCAACACATAAAATCATTTATAGGTAAAGATCATAAAACACAAATAAAAAAGCAAAGACCTTAACCTCTTCTTGCAGTGACATCCACCCGAACTCCCACATATCATGCTCCTATCATCTCCCCTGCCTGAGCACCTCGGTTTATGTCGGTGCGTGGTTCGATTAATTGGTCGAGTTGACCCGATCAAATGAAAGGAACCCCTAATTACTTGAATTTAAGTCACAACATCAAAATCTCAAATCAAACAATAAAACAACAATATCATACCGTCCAATAAGGTATCCAAAAGCGAACACGAATGTAAAACGGACGAAGGTGCTGTAGCATGGCTCTTTTCCTCTCGATTGCTCTTTCCATCTTCTCAGCAAAACCCCTAAAATAAAGGGATGATTGATCGCTTTTGCATTTGGATTTGTTTATCAACAATGTTGGTATAGAGAGAGAGTTGAATATAGCAATGAAATGGTTGAAACTGATAGAGAGCTTTCCATTGTGTACGTACTTAACAGTAATCAAGGGTCGGATGAAACGATCGGACGTAGCATTCAATAGGATAGGGTTTTGCTTTAAAGATGGACGTTGGTCAAATGTCAACATTGCCCCTAAAATGTCTTAAATCTTTGGACAATACACAAGTTTAACCCCTCTAAAACAGCTTGTACCATCTTGTACGTAATGCTATAAAATTTATACGTGTGTAAAATGACCAAAAGGGTAGAAAACCCAGTTTCTTTAATATAGTAGTATAGATAAACATGTCGCAACGTATATTCTAAGTTTTATAATGTATTACACTATATTACTAGAATAATGAAAAAAGGGTAAACAACGTTAATTTATAAAACATCATATCTCATCTTAAAAGTTATTAAAAAACAATATATATTGAAAAATAGTCATAATATTAATATAATTATAACTAATAAAAATAAAATAATAATATAATTATAATTAATAAAAATAAAATGTATATAATCTTTTTCATAGTTCTTTACGATTGGAAACCAAAATCACATTATCGATTAGGTGTTTGTCACCCATTTCCTATGGAATAAAGTATGCTTTCTTTAGTGATGGCAATAAAAAAATCAAAATTTTTGTTACTGTTCATGAAGAGATTGAATTCATATGTATAGTAGGTTTTCCTCCGCGCTATGCGGCGGTAACTCAGTTATTATCAGTTCGGCTGGGTTCGTTTCAATACCAACACTCGCTATAGTAACTGAAAGAGAAAACTAAAGAAATAAAGTTGCAATATGCTCAAAAGGATATCGACACATCTTTTATATCAATCAAAAACCTTAAAAACGAATACTAGTTTCTACTATTGCCGCTATCGGTATCGATGTTATTTGGTCGAAATCGATTAGATGTGTCACATATCGAGACTCGTATAGTTTACAATAAAAAATACATTTTTAATATTGTTATCGGCACTCGTATAATATACAATACAAAAAAAATATGTTGTTTTGAATACAAAAAAAGTAAATACTATACATCGTCGGTTCCGGTTTCACTTGGTATGATAGCGACACGATATCAGTTTTCATGAAAAACTGTACCACAATGTTCAAAAAATATAGTTACATAGTTAGATTAAAAAAACTAACATGAGTAAGGTATTAAAAAAATATACTAAATGATAAATAATCTTTTATTGAAAAAACTCAAAAAGAATATTTAAAAAATACAAAACACTATTCATCGCTAATAATTTAAATTAATATGTATAATATGAAGATTATGATCGAATGATATTATTTTCATATAGCAGTGAAAATGTGAAACAATCAAAATTTCGAAAATCTTTTTATGATTTTATATATTACATATAAGGCAAGGGTATTTTCGATATTTTTAATGATTCATTCCTTTCCTGCAAGAATAACCAAACATCACACTGGAATGGTAATGTTTCATTTCTTTCTCCTCTTCATTCCATTACGCCATCCATTTCATTCTCTCTTCATTCCATTACGCCATCCATTCCATTCTCTCGTCTATTCGATTTATTTCTATTTAATTTTGTTTTAATCAATCGGTGAATTGTACTTTTCACACGACTTTAATATAACTTTTTTTTAACAAACATCTTTTTCAAGAACCAAATTTGTGATGTTTAAGTAAATAGTGAAAACCAAATCTCTAATTTCTCAAACTTCAACAACAAAATCAAAATATAAACTTACCAAATAACTATAAATTAAATTCTTGAGTAAAATGTCAAAATCGTCCATGAGTTTTGGTCGTATTTGCTTGTTTCATCCAAAATGATTTTCTTTTACATCTGGGTCCTCGAGGTTTGTATTTTATTGCCACTTCCACCCATTTCACTTATGTTGTTTAAAACTAACTAGGTCTATAAGTCAGCCGACTAATGTCTAAACACATTTAGTAATATGTACTAGTTTTGTTCGCGTCACGCTTTGCGGCGAAATAAAGCAAATAATACTGTAAAACAGACGTTATTTGAAAATGTAGCACTTTTGTTTAGAAAGCTAAACCGTCAGAATCGATTTAGTATATGTTATTACAGAAACATCAAATTAATTGATAAAGAAAATATGTTTTGAAAAAAATAAATAAATATTGTTTTAGAAAAGAAAAAAAAAAGAAAATAACGTTAAAGCTAAAAGAAAATATAATTACAACTATTATAATATTCAAATAATAAAATATTAAAAAGGTGTATATTATTTTAAATTTTA
The DNA here is from genome assembly GCA_030545235.1 of Helianthus tuberosus. Lineage (NCBI taxonomy): Eukaryota > Viridiplantae > Streptophyta > Magnoliopsida > Asterales > Asteraceae > Helianthus > Helianthus tuberosus. The sequence goes on from CM060430.1 coordinate 67,549,517, forward strand.
AATCACTATTCATGATAACTCATAAACAATATATCCTAGTTTTTTATATCACGCGTTGCAGCGAAACCGAACAAATGATAATGTAAAACAAATGTGATTTGAAATTAAAACATTTTGTTTAAAAAGTCAAACCATTAGAACGATTTCGTTTATGTTAAAAAAAAAGAAAAAAAAAAACAATTATTAAAAAAGGCAAAGGAAATAGATGTTTAAAAAATAAAGAAAAACTAGGATTGCGACCCGCCGCAATGTGGCGGGGATTCTTTAGTTATAACTAAGTTAATCTAGGACCCGCATGTTATGTTAAACCTGTCAAACGGGGAAAAAATAGACGATGTAAAAACGTTCACCTACACACGCACGTTGCGTCGTGTTAACTCGCAAAATTTAGAACGAAACGTAAAAACGTTAAACCAAAGACGCACATTGCGATGTGTTAAGTCACAAAATTTATAACCAAGCATAAAGCGAAAAATTTGCGGAAAATGAAAACTATAAAGGAGCAAAGTTGAAAGTAAAAAAAGTTATGAGGATAGATTGCAAAAGATAAAAAGTTTTTTGTTAAAAGTATAAAAAACAAATAGTTTTGAGTTAAAAGTAATTTATGAAATACTTTTGTGTGAAAAGTAAAAAAATTCATTTTTTTGGAAAACCCCCAAAGCCAACGTTACAACAACCATATGCATAACCATTTTTTCTTTGAAAACCCCCCAAAGCACACCTCGCGTTGCGGCGGGACGTAAAACGGTGTCAAATAGTACTAATGTCACACAACTGTCATCGACCACCAACACTGACTCGACCTAGGATATACGTGTTGCGACGAACCTGTCAAATATGGAAAAATAGAGGTAAAAACGTTGAACCACACATGCACGTTGCGTCGTATTAACTCGAAAAATTTAGAATTGTACGTAAAACGAAAATTTGCGAAAGATGAAAAGTATAAGTGACAAAAGTTGTGAAGTTAAATTGCAAATAATGAAAAGTTTTGGGTTAAACTTAAAAAAACAAATTATGTAGGGTTAAAATTGTAAAAAGTAAAAACCTTTAGGTTAAAAACAAAAAATCAACTTTTTTTTTTTGGAAAACACCCAAAGCACAATGTGCAAGTGATAATGCACAAAAAAGTTGCAAACTTATATATGGAATAATGTTAACTCAAGGACAATTTGGACATTTTACCCATTTTCCTTGTTTTTTAATTTTCTTTTTAATCTTTAAGTAAAAACCAACAAAACCAATTATAAAACCTACCCCACGCACCCCACTTGCCCCCTTTCTCTAACTTTCCATCTCTCCAAAACAATCGTTGATTAATCATATGAGAGAAAATGGCGATCAAGAACGACTAATCCAAAACTTGCGTTGTTCTTGGCGGCAGAAGCTTCATTGAATATGCCTCGTCGTCAGGTTATTGATGATTGGTGTTCATCACAAAAGTACAATCCTTAACAATAGTTTTTAGGTTTTTATATTTGTGATTTCGTTTCTACATGATGTTGTTGAAATTTGTTTCTTTTGCGTTTGGAAATTGTGAAATTAGGTCTCCTTAGTTGTGGGGGGATATGGTGCGATGGTGGTGTTAGGTGGAGGTGGGGCGACAGTGGTTGTTGTAGGGTTGAGGTGTGCGATGTTGGTTGTTATGGAGGGGTGGTAAGTGGTAGTGGTGGTGGGGTGATGAGGCTATATCAAGCTTTAATAACATGTACCTTAGCTAAAAGGACAAACATGTCTTAACAGAAAAAATAAACAACATTAGCAAATTGGATGAAAATGATAATAAAACGTAAACTTCAAGAACCCAAATATAAAAAAAGAAGTCACTTTGAAAGGAACAAACAAATATAACCAAACTTCAAGAAATCCAGATATAAAAAGGAAGTCATTTTAAAAGGAACAAACAAATATAACAAAACTTCAAAGTATGATTTTGACATTTTACTCTAAATTCTTTCACAAAATAATAAGTTTGCATGAAAAAATCAACTTTCATATCTTTTCTTCTTAAACAAAAAAGATGGGCTGTCTAAGGCCCAACAATATGAAAACCTACCCATTAACAAAACATTTACCCAAACCCAATGCACCAGTAGTTAACTAACACTTTCCACCCTTTCTCTCTCACACACTCCCCAATCATCATTCAGTTTTTCAAGCACTTTTTCTCGCACTAAAAACACACACACATAAAGTTAGGGTTTTTCAGGTTTCCTTCTCATAAAACATCGATAAATTCCCCTAAAATGTTGTCTGATTTCTTCTTCTACTGCCAGTAGACATCATTTCAAACAAAAACCCTAAATATTTATGTAAATAAATGACAAAAAAGGATCTGGATTATATATATTGTCACCCGGACCGTACAATTTGCAGCAAACATCTTCAGATCACACTTCATCCGATCAAAACCCTAAGGTATATGCTTACATGTTATCTGCTTATAATTTTAACTTATTTATCTATTTTTGGGATTTTGTTATGCTTGCTGAAATATGTTACTTGATTGGTAGCTCATGTTTTAGATTTAGGATGTTAATTTTGTGTTTAGAATAGATGTATTGAAATTTGGTAGTTGTAGCACTGGAAAATGTGGGATTTTTAGGTTAAAGAAGGCATAGATGCATAGTTTGCAATTTGCAAGTATGAAATGGATCTAAAAGTTGATTTATAGATAATTTTTATGTTGTTGTTTAGAAAAGATTCCCAAAATAAGTAAATGGATCGTGTTCGGGTTGACATGTTTAACCCGATTAATTAAACATGTTGACTGCCAACCTGTTTACGACATGTTTAATCCATATATTGGAATCCTCCAACCCGTTTAGCACGTATACAACTTGATCACAACCTGCAAGCACGCCAACTTGTATGATTTGCTTAGATAAATGGGTTAAACGGGCCACGTTTGGGTTACACGATATTAAATATGTCTTGGGTAGGGTTGATGTTGTTGACACATATAAGTGTATATGGGCTGTGTTTGGGTTCAACAGATATGTATAAAGGTTGTATTTTTTTTATGTGATGTTAGATAATATGAACTATTATATGTGATACTTGATGAAATCATTTTGATTTTTCATTGACAGTGCTACAACGTTTCTGCGGTATTCATGTTCTCAAAAGGGTAGTTAATCTATGGATTCCGTAAAGGTCGCAACACTTCTCGAAGGTATCTTATTTAAAACATCAACTTTTTTATTTCAATATTTTCCACTTTATATAACTCTCTGTAGAAGTATTAGTAACAAAACTTATATGTAATTGCAGGTTCATTGTGTTTTCACATCTTTCTATTCACAATCTTACTATCTATTTCCTTAAATGTAATTGCCGAGAAGCTTCCCCCCACGTCTCAATCAGTTAGTCTTCCTAGTTCCGGAATCTTCCAGCCTATAGAAATATCACCTTCAGTTTTACCAAATTACCCCTATCTCGGGAAGGTATTACCACCAATGTACCCTTACTTTCCGAAAACATACAAACCAGTATTAACGGGTAGATGCCCGTTTAATTTCTCTTCTATTTCAAACATCATGGAAAAAACAGCATCAGACTGTTCTGTACTTTTAGCATCATTCGTAGGAAACGTAATATGTTGCCCACAATTCGCGAGTTCACTTCACATATTTCAGGGACATTTCAGTAAAAATTCCGATAGTTTAGTTCTTCAAAACGCCACCACTGCTGACGATTGTTTCTCAGATATTGTTGAAGTTTTAGCCAGCAAAGGTGCAAACAGCTCGATCCCGAACATGTGCTCTTATAAATCACTGAATTTAACCGGTGGTTCGTGTCCTGTGAAGGATACAAGTACGTTTGAGAAAACGGTGAACACGAGTAAGTTATTGGACGCGTGTAGCGTAATCGACCCGCTTAAAGAGTGCTGCAGATCGGTTTGCCAACCGGCAATTATGGAAGCTGCGTTTCAAATTTCTTCAGCACAAACAATAGTTGATAAAAGTATGAACACGGGTTTATCTAATCATGTTGATGTGTTGAATGACTGCAAAGGGGTTGTGTATTCATGGCTTTCGAGAAAACTTCCATCAGATGCTGCAGATACTTCCTTCAGAATATTATCTGCTTGTAAAGTTAACAAAGGTACGGTTACAGTCTAGGGGTGAGCATGGGTCGGTTCAGTTATCACCTTAAACGAAACCATCACTGAAAACTTCGGTTGTTGAAAAATCATGAGTATGGCATAACTGATCTGTTTCGGTTAAATCAGTTTTCAAAGTGTTGTTTGGTCAAACCGGTTAACCGAAATTTAAACTAGTGGACACTGTTTGTTTAGTTAATTCATTTTTCCCTATTAAGTTGGTTTTTTGTTTTATATATCAACTAAATCGGTTATATGTGTGTGTGTTTATTTATATTGTAATGAATATATATAAGGCTCAATGGGGAACACCAAAAAAATGGGGAACCGTGGAACCATGCATTTAAGATGTTGAATATATCATAAAAGTTCAATTTAAAATGTTAAAAATTATTTTCTTCAAAATCTTTTTCGGAGCTTTTGCATATAAAGATGTGTAGAAGGCATTCTAATAAAAAAAATCATTTTTGTAAATTCTTTAACCTTTTTTAAAACATTTTATTTTTTATTTTTTTAGTTTCTGAATTTATTTATTAAAAAGTCTTCTACATGTATTTATATACAAAAGCTCTGTTTTTTTTTTTTTGAAAATTTTGATTTTTAACATGTTTAATTGAATTTTTATGATATATGTTAAATGCATGGTTCCCCACTTTTTTTGTGTTCTCTATTGAGCCCAACCCTATATATGTGTGTGTGTGTATCTTGTGTACATATATCTGTCTATATTGATTTGGTTTTTCCGGTTACATAAATACATATAACTGAAACTGACCCACCATTACTCGGTTATTAAAAAAATATAAGCGAACCACCAGTTTCTCAACTGGTTCAGTTTCTTGGGTCAATTCATTATGTTCTGGTTATTCCGGTGTTCTACTCACCCCAAAGTTACACATTAATGTTTGGTTCTTTTAATTGAGATATAATATTATTTGGGACTGTATGTTCATTAATACGTTTGGGATGCAGTTTGCCCATTGGAAATGAAGGAGCCGGTCGAAGTGATAAAAGCTTGTAAGAATGTGTCTGCTCAAAGTGCTTCATGTTGTAGTTCATTGAATTCATACATTGCGGGAGTACAAAGGCAAATGTTGATCACAAATAAACAAGCAATAATGTGTGCATCAAATTTGGGGTCAATGTTACGGAAAGGCGGAGTACTAACCGACGTTTATGAACTTTGTGATGTTGACCTGAAGGATTTTAGCCTCCAAGGTAAATAACTTTGTAGAAACGGGTTGAATAATTGGCCAAAGACGACATTATAGATAAAAGTGGAAATTCTCACATCTATAAGTTTGTTATAATGTAACTGATATACTTTCTTTTTCTGTATGCAACTATGATATCGGGGGCTGAAGTAGCTTATGGAGATGAAGGTGATCTTCCTTGCTTTTTCTATATTTTCTTTGTAATTGTATTCAAATATTTTGAAAATGATAAAATTGAATAGAAAGTAAAAATAAAGGCAAACAGCGGGTTCTAAGTTCTGAACCGCTAGACCCTGTTTTTTCAAACTATAAACCATGGATCGAACCATGCACATCTCAAACTGGTCAAACAAGCTTATTTGCTTTGGTTTGGACGGGTTGGTCGGTTTCTACGGTTTAGCGTTTATTAATATATGATTTGGATATACATGCAGGGTGTCTGCTTAGAAGTTTGCCTGCAGATGTGGGGTATGATAATTCAAGTGGTTTCAGTTTCACATGTGATTTAAGTGACAATATTGCTGCTCCATGGCCTTCATCGTCATCTATGGCATCCTTTTCTCTTTGTGCTCCCGGTAATCCCCTAAATAACGCATCCAAGTATATGTAACAATACAACTGGCAAAACGGCTGGGTTGGGTAACGGGCCAAATTACGTCAAAATGGTTCATCTTTTGACGGGTCGAAACGAGCTACGACGGGTCAACTACTCTGGTTCAAATAATTAGATGCATTTAAAATTAAAGATGCACTTTGGGTGACTTTTGGCCCGTTTGACTTTGTTTTTTAAATTCTTGATTTTTGCCAGAGATGTCATTGCCTGCACTACCGACATCGGATACGGTATACCCAGGTGCGTATTTTCCCTTTAGTAATAATATATTTTTAATATTTTGACACAAAATGCATATTTTTTTAATTTCTAAATTGAATATTAATGTGAATTTGCAGGCTGCAATGGGTTGTTTTTGGATCTCTTTATAATCGTACTTGTGCTTTTTATAGTTCCTTTGAACGATTTGTTGTAAGAGTGTTTGGATTAGAGATGTGGCAGAGTATATGTATATTTTCAGAGTGGTTTCCAATGTATAGTGTATCCATTTGTTATTATTCTTGTTTCCTTTTTTTTCATTTTTTTGAGTGGCTAAAATTACCACACTTGTGCTTTGGAGGATTTACTTTTTTTTTTCATTCTACATACTCTTAAAAGTAGAAAGTCGGTGGCCAATGCCACCGACAAAAACAAGTTGTTTGCCTTTTTGCCCTTTGATTTTGTGGTACTATCCTTTATACCCCTAACTTTGTTATAGTTTCTTTTTAACCTCCAAGTTTGTCAAATCTCATTCTTACTCTCTCTTAGCCCTTAAATTTAAGAAATGTAATTTTTAACCTCATAACTTTTTATGAACTTTGTAAAATGTTACTTTGACCCCTTGAGAGTTTTTGACTTGACGGTATAAATTCAATTTAGTCGGGTCACATATAATACATTATGATTGTACGGTATAAATTCGATTTGCGTTATGCTTTGATCCAATAGCAATGCAGCTATATGTTACGTTGAGTTCAACCGGATACGTCGAAACGCGTGTTTTAATAAGGTTAGCGCATCACATAACGCTTTAACTAGCCCGTTCGATGTTTGCAATGTACCCGCGCCGCAACGCGCGCGGGTCTTATTACTAGTTACTAAAAAAAGCCAAACATGTTATTGATATAAAAGTTTAGTTCTATTCGAAGCTAAAAGCCTGAAATCAGAGGACTTAACTTTTATCAGATAAAACCTCTGTAATACTACCTACTAAGATGAGCTAACGAGATTTTTAAATAAAATGTAATCATGATTATGTGAAGGAGGGCTGTCTAATGAGTGAGTTTAACCTGAGCCAACTTTAACTTGAGTTAAGCAAGAAACCAAGCTTGTATTCGTCTTTCCTAAAACTAGTTCACTAGTTTTGGTATTAGTTTGATGATCTTAATGTTACATGGAAGCCACAGGTAATAAGTTAACAATAATTTTAGAAAGAAATTCGATTTTAATAATTTGAACTATAATCTATTAGGTGATAATAAGCCATATTTGTAATTTATCTAGCGAGCCTTCTAACTTTCATTTTCGTCGTCAATGGCAATCTCACCAGCATAATAATAAAATATATCTATTTGTAGGTAGGGTTACTAGCTCATGTGTACAAGCTAGTGATAAGAGTTACCTGAGCTGAATCAACTCTAAGTAAACTCAAGTTTGTCATATAGCAGGGTTACACTTTGATTAAATTTTGCTCCAACATCTGTATGAGGTAACGAATATTACATAGACGTTATACAAGCCAACAAACTTAAATCTAAATGAGAAGTCAAATAAAATAAAAGTAAATCAACTTAACGCCACAAATCAAATATTTAAGGGTTATTGGGTTTTATCACCCCAAACTATTGGTTATTGGCCGTTGCCACCCCCAACTATCACTTTGACGCCTGCCACCCCCAACTTAACACTTAGTGTGTTCTATCACTACGTCGTTAACTGGTCACTAACTTTTGATCCTCTTACTATACTTTTTGAGGATTCCTAAGATCCCTATGACACCCCTAAAGTATAGTAAGAGGATCAAAAGTTAGTGATCAGTTGTAACACCTCGAAAATTCACGTCCTATAATGTGTTGACACGTGTCACAAGCTTTGAACAGGTGAAAGAATACTCTGGAAGGACTAAAGTTGACAAACAAGGAAAGTATGAGAATATAAGGGTTCAAAATGTCAACAATGGATAAATATACTTTACAATAACCCTACATGATGTTTATACCCTTAAACGAATGATTCATGGATCATACGAAGCTAATTGTGAAAGAAAATGAGAGATTACAAACTACAGGGGTTAAATGTGTCAACATGTTAAAAATATACCTCTGAGTGACCTTTTAGCAAACCCGAAGCTTTGTAACGATTAATTATGCTCATTAGAATGAATGATAAAATTTTCATCAAGTTTCGTTATCGTATGAGAAAGTTATGATAGAATTCGTATATGAGGGGTTAAAAGCGTCAACGTCGAAATTTAAGACTTTTCGGTGATCGTATGATTAACCGGGGACCTAACAAAGTTAGTTTATGACTTGGAGTCCTTAAAAGTCAAGTTTGGGGGTTACAAGTGCAAGAAAGCACCTTAAAATCAAGATTTGGAAGTTCAGGGGCCAAACTGTCAATTTTTGAAAGAATGTGTTTGGCTGACCAGGTCCTTACGGACCGTAAGCTGGGAGCCTTACGGTCCGTAAGCCACTCCCAGATGCAGAAAATCGACTGTTGGCTGTTCAGCCCATGTAAACGACACATCTTGCCCTTTAACACCACCAGGGGTTGCCTAAAATGATTCTTAGGCACTAGGGACACTTGTTGATGATCAGGAAACATGTATAGCCTTACTTGTCATGATCTTAGTGAATCAAGAACACTATATAAACCCCATTGTTTGCAATTCTTGTTCATTCATTCACAACTCCTCTCCTGATCAATTCTGGAGCTCAATGCCCATCTCTAAGCATCCATGGTCGTGCATTAGACCTTGGTAAGTACCCTTGACCTTCCTTAATTGAGTTTTACTTAGTTATTAGCTTAAAAGTCAAACCATCGTAATTAACGTTTGACTTAGCGATTAATTATTAATGGTCCAGTGATTAGTCGAATTGAAGGTAGTTATAAGTTGGTATTTATGTGGGTAATAAACCCCTAGAAGGGCACCCTCTGATTCCCACTCTAACTAGACCATTTGTCGGGTCAAAGTTGATTAGAAAAAGTCAACAGAATGCTAATCTTCGAATTAACATGTAATTAGCAATGTAGAAGGCATGTAACCTATTTTATCACTCATATAACTTGGTAATAAGTATAAGAACTGGTCTAAGCTTGTTTGATCCGACAATTTTCTATTTAGACCCGGTTCGGAACCGAAAGTCGCAAAACCTTGACTTTTGCTTTGACTTCAGTTCTGACCCGATGTAGTATGAATTGGAAATGTCTTAGAGCTTCCTTAGGACCAGGTTACATGATAGTATAACCCTCTGTGGTTGGATCATTGATTGTCCGATTCGTTTACACGTTTCCGTTAATTGCTTAATGTTGACCATAATGCCCTTTTGACCATAAAAACGAGAAATTTAGACATGTGAAAGGACAATAATCTTTATTACTGATTTATAAATATGTCCCTAAAATTTCATATCAGTTGGAGGTCTAGATTAGGAGTTATGCCAAATAGCGTAATTAGAAAGCTTTTTGTTAATTAAACAGCGTAATTAGCGTAAAGCCCATCTAAACCCAATTTTTGACACCAAACCTTTTACCCACTGATGTAATATAATATTTTGTAATTTTTGAAGATTTTTTTAATTATTTTTAAACTGATCATAACATGGGGTTATCGCTTTGATTCGGTTAATACCGATTATACCCTTTTTGTGTATAAAATGAGTTTTACATAGTATTTTGACACCAATCCAATTGCTACTGATTTTATATAATAAATGAAGTATTTTGAGCTTTATACCCTGATCAGAAAACTCAGATTTCCTGTATAACCCGGAAATCGCTTAAAACGGCTTTTTACGCGTATTAAACACCTAGTATGGGTTTAAAACCATTTTGGCATATAAGACTTATCACCAACTGATATAACCTATTAAATTAAGTTGTTTTACTGATTATTTCAGACCCGTGTCTCAGAACTTTATTTAATCTCTTTTATAATCTTTAAAATGACCAAAATACCCCTACAGGGCTTAAATTGAGATTAAACTCGTTTTGGGCATAATGGAAGGTATCCTACTGATATCACAACATATTTAAGGCATATTAACTTAGGAAACCTGTATATGATTCTTTTGGTTACTCGTTACGCACTTTTCGCGTTCGGATCGGCTTATGTAACTAGTTTGCATATATTAGCCCAAACGGGTCAAACCATATCATTTTGTCTCAAAATCCAGAATGTGTTTAAGTTACCCATATTAAACAAGCATACAAGCTTGTCGGGTCAAAACCACATTCTAATCCGGTCTTCGCTTTATCATGCGTTTGAACCGTATCTTCCTTTGAAAACTAACTGGTCTAAGTCAAGGCTTAATTAAAGACCCGTTAGGATTCTAATAGGTTATTAAAAACCTTCGTTCCAGATTAGGAGCCCAGTAAAAGCTATCTATACTTGCTGAATTGATATACGGCTGGGATTGACTTTATATTTAGCTCAGGTAAATACTTTTAACTTATTTTCCCTATACGGGCTTGGGGTACGGTATATAAAATACCGATTGTTCGGGCTTTAAATCTTTAATCGTATGGTGGTTAATTGATATTAATTGGCCCGTTTAAATTGTTTTGTTTGCTTAAAGCCTTTGGGAGGTTAATGACCATGTCCCGGATATCCTTGGCATCATTTTACGAAATGGCCACGACCTAAGCATGCGGGTGTAGGCGTACACCCGTTGGTGCATAAATAAATATTAAGGCATAACCGCCAATTTCGGGGGAAACTGCTGCGGGACTATATCATGTGGTGTGTCTATTGATCTTTAACCCGGCACGAACCGGGCTACTGAACGCATAAGGAACATGTAATTCTCTTACAAGATTATATTCAAATAATTATCCCAAGTTATAAAATGTTTGTGCCACGTGCATTCAAATCAATTTTTAACCTTTTAAAAATGAGTCAGTTAAATTGTATTTACCAGTGTAAACTGACGTATTTTTCAAAAAGGCTAAGTGCAGGTACTAATCGGAATGGGCTGGCTACTCCTAGCATCAATAAAGAGTCTCGCAAGCTTAGATGCCTAAAGTCTGTTGAACAATGTTATCTTTTTGTTTAAGATCCGCCTGTGGATCCATCTTACATTCCGTTGTGATATTTGATATTACTTTTGAATCGGATTGTAATATATTTTATCTTTTGCTTCCGTTGTGCATTTACATTGTGTTGTTTGACTATGATGATATCAACTACGTCACGTTACTCCCCACCGGTAATAAGTAGAAATATCGGGGTGTGACAGGTTGGTATCAGAGCCAACACTGAGTGAATTAAACACTAGCCTTTTGTGTTTAATCTCAGTTACACGATTGCACATTTTTATTCTTGAGTCTAGACAAAGAACTTAGGACTATTCCTGATTTGTTTTGTCCTTTATTTGTTTCCTTTGTTATTTTTCTGATTAGCCCCTGCATGGGCGAGTCATTGCTGTTAGAAGTCCCGATTAGGGCAACCCTGTACCTATTTAAATTTTAATGGGACGGTTAGATTTAAAATAACGTTCCTATTATGAGATCTACCATTATAACAAGATAGAAAAATCTAAAAAGGGACAAGACCTAGCTCATGTGTCGTTTTAAGACAGGGCCAAGACGGTAGTTCCACAATTAGATTCAGATCCTTGTTTACATCTCAACTTAGGATTGTTCTGCGTTAAATATTAAAAGAATCTTAAAGGTAAAACCTAGCCTAAATGTCAATGCAGACATGGCCAAGATGGTAAAACCTAGCCTAAATGTCATTGCAGACATGGCCAAGACGGTAAAACCTATCCAAAAGATTCCAATCCCTGTTAACATCTGTAAGTATGTTAACATTTTTGGCAAACTGTGAATCGTTAAAGTCACACAGGCCATCTTTTTTTTTATTCCCTTATTTGAAATAATCATCCCTTAAGGATGAAGTGCCTACGGGCTATAATTAACATCCTCTGAGACTAAAGACAGTAGTAGCCTATAACTCCCTGTCAAGAAAAGGTGATGAACTGTGATTCAAACCTTAATGCCTCGGTTCTATAAAATCTGGGCTTATAAATTAAACTTGTCTACGTGACTAAGCCTTTTGCGCCATTATAATTTAGGATTTATGATAAGGATCCTGAACAATTATATATTTATCAAATTAACTAAAATGGTTATTAAAACCATGGGTTATAAATTTTGGTGATTTTACATAAGCCTATTCTAAAGCTTCAAAACCTTGTTTACACCTGTAAACATGTTAACATTTCTGGTAGATGTGATTCAATCACATAATTCATCTTTATACTGGATTCTTCCGAAATCCTTTCTTATTTGGTGAATTAAGCATCCATTAAGGATGTAATGCTTACAGGCCATATTCATTGTCATACAAGACAAAAGATAGTCGTAGCCTACAACTCCCTGTCAAGAAAGGCAATGAATAACGTTCAAAGCCTAAATACCTGATTCTGCAAAATCATGGTTTATTTGCACCATGGCTATTTAATCATCAATTTGACAATCCAATATAACTAAGCAAATTATTACTACATGATTTGTAGCCTTCAAAGCTTCACCATGGCTAACTCCTCTAAAGCTCACAATCATCCAGTTGATCAGAATAATGATGCAAGACTGAACTTAACAAGCACCGAGTTTCAGGCTATGATAAATACAGCCGTAAACAACGCTGTGGACCGTGTGTTGAAGGATCATAAGCGAAAGTGCGATAAAACCCCAAACAGGGGGTACAAAAAGAGTAAGACCGGTTCAAGCTATAACCAGTCCAAACCAAAGGAGGCAAAACCCGAATGTAAAACCTACAAAAGAAGACACTGGGGACAGTGTCGATCAAACCAAAAGATAAAGCAATGTGGCATCTGTAAAAGAGCTGGCCACCATTCCCACGAATGTAAGGACATAAAGAATGCAAACTGTTTCAGCTGCGGCGAAAAGGGCCACATCGGTACTAATTGCCCTAAGGCTGCCAAGGAAGGAGCAACTAAGTCTGGGAAGGATTTGAAGGACAAACAGTAGACCGGTGAAAAGACCAGATGCAAAACCTGTAGGAAATACCACATCGGGAAATGCATATATGAATCTCAGCCTCTACCCTGTGGAATCTGCAAGTCCAAGGAGCATAAGACCTTGGATTACAAGAGATTGGGAGACGCAACCTGTTATGGTTGCAATGAAAAAGGGCACATTAAGACCAACTGCCCTAAATACGCTAAAAAGCTTGAGGAAGTTAAGAAGACCAAAGCTGGAAGCTCTCAGATGAATACTCAAGAGGCTATTCAGGATGACGATGTCACAACAGGTACTTTCTTTATCAATAACGCTCATACTAGAATATGATTTGATTCAGGTTCAGATAAGTCTTTCATAGACAATAGATTTTGTAAATCATTAAATCTGCCTGTTAAAATTCTAAGCGTTAAGTATAAAGTAAAATTGGTCGATAGTACCTCAGAGACTGCTTCAGCAACATTAGATGGATGTTTATATCCATTAAGAACCATTCTCTTTCCGCTATCCTTGCTTTCATTAATATAAGGACTCGATATAGTCATAGGAATGGATTGGTCGTCGTGTGACCAAGCCCATATTGTGGGTGTAATAAGAAGTATGTAGTTATCAAAACTCCTTATGGTGAGCCTTTGACCATTCAAGGAGACACTGGGTATGGATTGCCTAAACACTTGTTGAATATAGTATTTAATACCAAAGATTCGAGCATGAAAACTCAGATAAGACAAACAACAGTCGCAATGCTGAGGATGCGACAAATGTTAATGTTGCATCCAATGTGAACCTCAATGTTAATAGAGTTAATCTCCAAAACGGTAATTAACGCAGCTGTTAGAAAGGCTATGAGAAAAGTCATGAAAAGGTTCGAGAAGCCGAATGATGTTCGCTTTAAAACACATGTCGCTGCTCATGAGAAAGAGCTTTATTCATGCTTCAAATGCGAAGAATAACCCAAACAAAATCATATGTGGCAATAAGCCCCTTTCCTTTTAGGATGTACTTAAAAGTACTTTGTCTCTTAGAAGTCAAGAGACTTCAATAGTAAAAAGGGGACATCGATTTCAGGAAATTGATGGATGAAGTAGAAACCATTAGGTATATCAGCGGTTATGCTGGAAAGGACATGGTAAGGTATACATCACAGTCATCCGATGGCGATACCCTTAATTAGTGAGGACATTAATGAATCCTCAGGAAGGATCCTCTTATACATTGTGGGATGGTCCAAGTTTTAAGGACCTTATTAGAAAAACTATTATCCGCGTCGCGAAATGGAAAAAGATGGAATAAGAATTTTTCCAACTCCCCCATAAGAGCTATAAACTATTGGCAGTATGATGCAAACCTTGGTTCATTGGTTGAAATAGTGCTCTTACTCAGTTAACCTAGAATCTAAGCATAATGCCCTATATATATATTGATGATTTAGCATCGGCTAAGAAGGGGCACATTAAGGTTTCAAAGCCTGTTCATTATAAATCCATTATGGATCTACCTCAGCTACTCACGTTGCATAGATTAAGAAATAACCAGTCAAAGCTAAGACTGCCCTAAAGTTGTCTAAGATTTTACAGCTAAGTTTAAAAAGGGTTAAGAATGGAGGCGTTTAACCCTCCTGATGAATAATTAGGGGTAGTTCACATTAATAATGACACCAGATAAATCCCTTATTGTGATTTGATTGCTAGGAGATACGTTTAGGATCAGGTGTTGCTAAGTCTCTCATAAGGACCTAAGCTTAGCAAACTTTTAGAAATTTTCCCGTAAGAACTCCAGATATTAAGCGTAAGATAAAACTTACCTGCGAAATCATAAGAACCATTTCTTCTGTTCTTGTCAGAAACCTCCAGTCATAGAAATTTTTTTGAGTATCCTCTCTCGAGAGGAAGTGCGTCAGCACATATAGTTGATATCTCTTTAATCTCTATCGATTCCGAATACCAGATGGTATGATAAAAGCATCATATGAGGATTGGTGTATCTTAATAAATTCCATAGATTGCTTCCATGCCTGATTAGTATGGAGGTTTAATGCATGGGACCACAAAGATATTCTGATGGTCATAGAGTACTAAAGTCAACTAATGGTATTCAAAGGAGATATCCTGAATGGAATTGTCCAAGTAAATGTTCCAGACCAAGGAATTCTTGGACTCGTATCGTAAATGTGTCACTTAATTGACACAAGCAATGATGGATGAATTGGAGCTTGAGATTTGTAAAATCTCTGTAACCTCCTTGTATCTTGATTATCTTCTCCTAAGATTACCCTGTTTACCCCTGAGAGGCAGGTAGAGTTAAGGTTTATATCCCATTTAAGGCTGTATTATCATGAAATCTCCAAGACGGCTAGTACCATCATTGGAAGAATCGAAACCCTGATTAACTAAGTTTTAAAAATAGAGGGTTCATATAGCCTAACTCAATATCCTGAGAATTCGGTATAATTAATTATGAAAGACTGTTCATTTTGCTTACGCATTGTTACCGCAACCCTACTTGGGCAACGATTAAGAATTTCCATCAGCTGCCCAGGATCGTCGATTTATTCGACTAACGACAAGGATTAGCTATTCCTTAAAATTAGTTGAGCAGTGGTTGGAATAACCATCTCACCCTAAGATAAGCTTTTCTATAATAGTTGATATATAAGCATCAAGGCTGCTCCTTTGGAGACCTTGTATAGATGGAATGTTAAACATCTACTGTTAGGACAATAGATTGGTAAGTCCAAATTATCAGGATCTGAAAGTTGCATTGGAAACAACAAATGAGATCACGCAAACTCATAATCATCTGTATGATGCTAGTATTCGGCAGAAAATCAAGGATTAATGGAAATAGCAAACCTTCTAAATTCTTGTTAAGGAATAAGGTTCAACAAAAGATATCACCCATGAAGAGTGTGCCAAAATCGTTAAATTATCAGGCTAGTTAAGCTCTGAATATATAGAATCATTCGAAGGAAATCGAATGTATCAAGATCAAGTAGCTTATAAGCTAAAACCTATTTAAGGAGCTTGGCGGAGCTCGCAATACATTGCACACTAGTGACTGAAGGATGTGTTTCGCAAATAAGTCAAGAAGCACTATCCCATAATGATATGCAGATTTATGATGTGATGAGCATCCTGTATCGATTGAGGATCGACAGGTTAAGAAGCTCCAAAGGGATACATGTACCTAATAAAGGGGTCACTTTGAGAGCTTGGAAAGGTTCCAGATATACTATAGAAGTCAAGTCCATTATACGACAAAAAGTACTTCCATAATTTTAGCAAATCTCAAGGTCGAGATTTCTTTTAAGGGGGTGAGGATGTAACACCTCGAAAATTCACGTCCTATAATGTGTTGACACGTGTCACAAGCTTTGAACAGGTGAAAGAATACTCTGGAAGGACTAAAGTTGACAAACAAGGAAAGTATGAGAATATAAGGGTTCAAAGTGTCAACAATGGGTAAATATACTTTACAATAACCCTACATGATGTTTATACCCTTAAACGAATGATTCATGGATCATACGAAGCTAATTGTGAAAGAAAATGAGAGATTACAAACTACAGGGGTTAAATGTGTCAACATGTTAAAAATATACCTCTGAGTGACCTTTTAGCAAACCCGAAGCTTTGTAACGATTAATTATGCTCATTAGAATGTATGATAAAAATTTCATCAAGTTTCGTTATCGTATGAGAAAGTTATGATAGAATTCGTATATGAGGGGTTAAAAGCGTCAACGTCGAAATTTAAGACTTTTCGGTGATCGTATGATTAACCGGGGACCTAACAAAGTTAGTTTATGACTTGGAGTCCTTAAAAGTCAAGTTTGGGGGTTACAAGTGCAAGAAAGCACCTTAAAATCAAGATTTGGAAGTTCAGGGGCCAAACTGTCAATTTTTGAAAGAATGTGTTTGGCTGACCAGGTCCTAACGGACCGTAAGCTGGGAGCCTTACGGTCCGTAAGCCACTCCCAGATGCAGAAAATCGACTGTTGGTTGTTCAGCCCATCTAAACGACACATCTTGCCCTTTAACACCACCAGGGGTTGCCTAAAATGATTCTTAGGCACTAGGGACACTTTTTGATGATCAGGAAACATGTATAGCCTTACTTGTCATGATCTTAGTGAATCAAGAACACTATATAAGCCCCATTGTTTGCAATTCTTGTTCATTCATTCACAACTCCTCTCCTGATCAATTCTGGAGCTCAAGGCCCATCTCTAAGCATCCCTGGTCGTGCATTAGACCTTGGTAAGTACCCTTGACCTTCCTTAATTGAGTTTTACTTAGTTATTAGCTTAAAAGTCAAACCGTCGTAATTTACGTTTGACTTAGCGATTAATCATTAATGGTCCAGTGTATTTATGTGGGTAATAAACCCTTAGAAGGGAACCCTCTGATTCCCACTCTAACTAGACCATTTGTCGGGTCAAAGTTGATTAGAAAAAGTCAACAGAATGCTAATCTTCGAATTAACATGTAATTAGCAATGTAGAAGGCATGTAACCTACTTTATCACTCATATAACTTGGTAATAAGTATAAGAACTGGTCTGAGCTTGTTTGATCCGACAATTTTCTATTTAGAACCGGTTCGGAACCGAAAGTCGCAAAACCTTGACTTTTGCTTTGACTTCAGTTCTGACCCGATGTAGTATGAATTGGAAATGCCTTAGAGCTTCCTTAGGACTAGGTTACATGATAGAATAACCCTCTGTGGTTGGATCGTTGATTGTCCGATTCGTTTACACGTTTCCGTTAATTGCTTAATGTTGACCATAATGCCCTTTTGACCATAAAACGAGAAATTTAAAAATGTGAAAGGACAATAATCTTTATTACTGATTTATAAACATGTCCCTAAAATTTCATATTAGTTGGAGGTCTAGATTAGGAGTTATGCCAAATAGCGTAATTAGAAAGCTTTTTGTTAATTAAACAGCGTAATTAGCGTAAAGCCTATCTAAACCCAATTTTTGACACCAAACCTTTTACCCACTGATGTAATATAATATTTTAGGATTTTTGAAGATTTTTTTAATTATTTTTAAACTGATCATAACATGGGGTTATCGCTTTGATTCGGTTAATACCGATTATACCCTTTTTGTGTATAAAGTGAGTTTTACATAGTATTTTGACACCAATCCAATTGCTACTGATTTTATATAATAAATGAAGTATTTTGAACTTTATACCCTGATCAGAAAACTCAGATTTCCTGTATAACCCGGAAATCGCTTAAAACGGCTTTTTACGCGTATTAAACACCTAGTATGGGTTTAAAACCATTTTGGCATATAAGACTTATCACCAACTGATATAACCTATTAAATTAAGTTTTTTTACTAATTATTTCAGACCTGAGTCTCAGAACTTTATTTAATCTCTTTTATAATATTTAAAATGACCAAAATACCCCTACGGGGCTTAAATTGAGATTAAACTCGTTTTGGGCATAATGGAATGTATCCTACTGATATCACAACATATTTAAGGCATATTAACTTAGGAAACTTGTATATGATTCTTTTGGTTACTCGTTACGCACTTTTCGCGTTCGGATCGGCTTATGTAACTAGTTTGCATATATTAGCCCAAACGGGTCAAACCATATCATTTTGTCTCAAAATCCAGAATGTGTTTAAGTTACCCATATTAAACAAGCATACAATCTTGTCGGGTCAAAACCACATTCTAATCCGGTCTTCGCTTTATCATGCGTTTGAACCGTATCTTCCTTTGAAAACTAACTGGTCTAAGTCAAGGCTTAATTAAAGACCCGTTAGGATTCTAATAGGTTATTAAAAACCTTCGTTCCAGATTAGGAGCCCAGTAAAAGCTATCTGTACTTGCTGAATTGATATACGGCTGGGATTGAATTTATATTTAGCTTAGGTAAATACTTTTAACTTATTTTCCCTATACGGGCTTGGGGTACGGTATATAAAATACCGATTGGTCGGACATTAAATCTTTAATCGTATGGTGGTTAATTGATATTAATTGGCCCGTTTAAATTGTTTTGTTTGCTTAAAGCCTTTTGGAGGTTAATGACCATGTCCCGGATATCCTTGGCATCATTTTACGAAATGGCCACGACCTAAGCATGCGGGTGTAGGCGTACACCCGTTGGTGCATAAATAAATATTAAGGTATAACCACCAGTTTCGGGGGAAACTGCTGCGGGACTATATCATGTGGTGTGTCTATTGATCTTTAACCCGGCACAAACCGGGCTACTGAACGCATAAGGAACATGTAATTCTCTTACAAGATTATATTCAAATAATTATCCCAAGTTATAAAATGTTTGTGCCACGTGCATTCAAATCAATTTTTAACCTTTTAAAAATGAGTCAGTTAAATTGTATTTACCAGTGTAAACTGACGTATTTTTCAAAAAGGCTAAGTGCAGGTACTAATCGGAATGGGCTGGCTACTCCTAGCATCAATAATGAGTCTCGCAAGCTTAGATGCCTAAAGTCTGTTGAACAATGTTATCTTTTTGTTTAAGATCCGCCTGTGGATCCATCTTACATTCCGTTGTGATATTTGATATTACTTTTGAATCGGATTGTAATATATTTTATCTTTTGCTTCCGCTGTGCATTTACATTGTGTTGTTTGACTATGATGATATCAACTACGTCACGTTACTCCCCACCGGGCCCACCGGTAATAAGTAGAAATATCGGGGTGTGACATCAGTTAACGACGTGATGACAGAATACACTAAGTGTTAAGTTGGGGGTAACGGGCGTCAAAGTGATAGTTGAGGGTGGTAGCAGCCAATAGTTGGGGGTGATAAAATCCAATAGCCTAATATTTAAAGATCGTATCTATTCAATTGCGTTAAAGCGGTTTAGTTCATTAGCTACTCCTTCAGTCCTTAGAAGAAGTATCAATGGATATAAGACGTATACACCTAAGAAGTGCTTGCACATCTGGTCGCAATACTAGTTGAAAGTTGAGGCCACTTCCCTGATGAGTATATAACAATATAAAACTAGTGATTCATATCAACCGAGGGGCGTCACACCGCCACCACTCCGTGACATCAAGCTTTTAACGAGCCAATCTCAAAAAGTCAACAACTAAATCTAAATAAATTTAAATTGTATTTAATATCAAAACAGGAAAGAACATTAGTACCTTTTGGGTCAAATACACACATTTATGAACCAAGCCACAAATCACACTAGAAAACCAATCGGTGCAAATCGGAAAACGGACTCGTTCATGCTAAAATTCATCGCAATACTCTGATCATCATAGTTTCATCCATATATTCCAGTAAGCTCTTCGATCTCTCGCACTTTTTTTGTTAATTTTCGATGAAATTAACCATCAACATGTAATTTCAAACATCTCTTCACAAATATCATGAAATTTCATCTTCCTTGCAAGAATTAGTGACCTATGGACCTTGTAACAAATATAATTCATTTTCATATATCGATTTGGAGGTATTATATATAATTACTGGATGATTATCGAAGCTAGGGTTCATAATAGTATATATATATATATATATATATATATATATATATATATATATATATATCATGATAATTGGTTGATTGTTGAACTATGATGCTGAATTAGTATTCTAGGGTTTCATGACATGTGTTATAGTATTCTATTTATTTATCTACTAGGAGAATTCCCCGGCGCTGCACTGCAGGAATTCGATCGGTATCATTTCGGTTCGTTACGGTACTGACACTCATTGTAGCAACCGAAAGAGAAACAAAAAAAAGTAAAGTCATGATATGTCCAAAAGGATATCGACACGTGGTTTACATCGATTAAAAATAATAAAATTGAATATTGGTTTACATCCAAAATCTGAATCGGTTTGGTTTGTTAAGGTACTGGCACTCGTATTGCCTACGAAACCAAAGAAACACTCATTTTTGAAGCAACTCCGTTATTAATAAAATGTATTTCAGAACATCGAAAAAAATAAGCGCAACCGCGCATTTAGTTTTATTTTTTTTTAAACTATAATGAATGCGAGTTATTAGAGAAAAATAAAATAAAACGAAAACTAAATGGGTTAAAGGCGTACAATTTTTAAAAGTATAATGGGTGAAAATGAATTTAAAAAAAATAAAAAAAATATTATATTATATGTCACTATTCACATTCCATGAGATTTACTAGTATGCATAATATGCATAATGTATGCCTTGCAGTGGATTTTGAGGTGGATGATGATGTTAATGGTGAGGTGTTAATTAGTTCTGCTGACGTGGAAGGCAGGACTATTGATGATGATGATGTTGATGGTGATGGTATGGTAGGATGTTCTATTGGAGGGATGTTTCAGGACGATCATGATATCAAAATCGACCAAGATGATGATGATGATGATGATGATGATTCAGAAAGAGGTTTAGATCCATTAGATCTGCCTCATTCAGTCGACGCCTCACTTTCAGGGGAAGAGCCGTATATAGGGCAAGAGTTTGAATCGGAAGCAGCAGCACACGCGTTTTACAATGCGTATGCTACACGCGTGGGATTTGTGGTCCGTGTTAGCAAGCTTTCTAGGTCAAGGCGTGATGGAAGCGCGATCGGGAGAGCTCTTGTGTGCAACAAAGAGGGGTTCAGGATGCCGGATAAGCGTGAAAAAGTTGTTAGACAAAGGGCGGAGACAAGGGTTGGTTGTAGAGCGATGATTTTGGTTAGGAAAGTAAGCTCGGGAAAATGGGAAATTACTAAATTTGTTAAGGAGCATACGCACCCGTTGACACCTGGCAAAGGGCGTAGGGACTTGATATATGACCAATATCCGGTTTGTTGATTTCTTACTCAACCTGCTTTATTTCATCTACAGTATCTTTCATGTTGCTGCTGAATTATGAACATGATGTAATCGTGTTTCCATATTCTAAAGAAATACTAAAGCTAGAATCACTGAGTTCAAATTATTTAAAATAACCGTGTTTTCAAATACATGTTTGCATAAAAACCATAGATCAAAAATTACATTCTAGTGATCCACTTCGGCTTTTAAATATAGGATACCATGTAAAATGACCTGAATAATGAAAATAGCTTACCAAGATTTTAATTGAAGAAGCCCTGAAAGTTAGCAGATAGCTTTAAGTTCGAAATGGTAAAACCGAACTAAGGAAAATAGGTCATTATTAATCCTGTGATTCTCTTAAAATTATGTGACGCACAATTTTCTCTTAATGTAGTATTTAGTTTTGATGCTTTTACTTTAAAAGTTACATAGATATACGGGGACCATAATAATAATTGGAAAGGTACCAAGTGATCCTGATACGGGTGCCTGTATTAATAGTAGAACTGGAAGCCAGAAGTCAGATCATAGCTTATAGAATATTATCACAAGATTAAACAAAAACAATTTTATTTAAGCTTTTCTCTTATAACTTTTGGCACAATCATTTAAGTTATACATTATATGACATGCAATACATTTTTTTTATCTTAGAAAAATAAACTGGTTAACCTGCCAGGCTGTTCTGAACCCGACCTGTTTTAGCTGATTGGGTTCGACCCAAACCTGTTTAGTTAAGGCTAATAAACCCAAATCTGCACATTTCATGTTAGGTTTTTGTCGTGTTGGGTCAGAAAATCTCACGCTGTGATGACCCTTATGTTCATATTAGATTATCAGTTGATGTTCTCTCTTCTATTATTTGTTTTCTTATTTATTTCCAAACCCTAAACTGTTTTCAAGAACTTTGTTTGTTTTAGGCATGATTATTTGAGGTCTTGTAATGTCAGTGATAACCCAAAAATGTCTAGATTCAGTTATCATTGCATATTTGCATCTTACTGATGTATTTACACTCGTTTATTGTAGAACGGACATGATAAAATTCGGGAACTTTCACAACAGCTGGCAATAGAGAAAAAAAGAACCGCAACATACAAAAGACACCTGGAAATGATAGTCGAGCACATTGAAGAACACAATCAGTCTTTGTCAAAGAAGATTAAAGACATTGTAGACAAAGTGAAGGTAATGGAGTCCAAAGAGATGGAATCTCATAGATAGCTTTTCTGTTTTTATTGATAAACAGAAAAAAAAAAATCAAATATTTAGAGACTGGTATCATTTTTGGTGTTGCTTGTTAGTTGCAACTTTGGTCATAGGTATACGGTTTTTTACAAATTTTATTTCAAGTTAGTTTTGTAAAGTTTTGAATGTTACAGGGAATTCAAAAATGTTTATTTGGGGCCTTTTCATGTCCCTGAAAAATTCAATGATAGTTTTGTTTTAAGCCTGAGTTTTGCCACACCATGCTAATGGCAGCCCCTAGACAAAGAGAGGTTTAGATTGTGTTTTGCCACACCATGCTAATGGCAGCCCCTAGACAGAGGTTTAGATTGTGGTTAGTAAGATCGGTAAATTAGGTGAAGGTAAGGAAAGAGAGGGATTCGAACCCTCGGTAAGCAAAAGCCTACTACGATCCATACTAGATCTGACCAACTGCCCATCCTACGTTCTTGACGTCCCATCTTTGTCTCAGTAGAGTCTTTCAGTGGCATGTTTCGGTCCTCTTCCCCATTACTTAGAAAGAGTGAGCCACCGGTTCAGGTACAAGATACTATGTGATAACAACACTGATGTCAAGGGAAATTGGTGTACTTCACAAATTAATCAACTTAGTCTGGGTTGTGTGGAGTGGTGTCAAATCAGCCATCAACGGCCCCGGGAAGCCAAAGGGGCTCCTCGTGAGTGTCTAAACCATGAGATCACCATGCACGTCACAAACTTAAGCTTCAAAAGCATTGAAGTGCATATGGCCATAAAATGCGAGGAACCGATGGGAGAGCGCAACGCAGACTTCTGATAATGCTCTCCTAAACGACATATTCATACAAATCTACAAAAGAGATTCACCAGGAACATCTTCTTCATGGCAGTGCTAACGCAAAGAAGAACAGAAGAAGCTAGTGCGTAAACAAGTTTATTATATTCAAGTCCACACCTATTGAACCACTTCGTTAAATAAAGCCGTTTTTTTCATATTGACAAACAAGCTTAAGTGAAAATGCAAAATAATGTTTCTAAATCAAAACCTCTAGAATACGAAGATGAAGAAGATGGCGATCACTACATCCTCTAAATCTGAGCAAGTTGTTACACAGATGACAAAGCTTTGTTAAGCATGTGTTATAACTCTATAAAGAATTGTATTCAACCTCTAAAGCTTTGTTAACCATGGGGTGGTATTATAAAACATTAAAGAACTTCAGTCACATTCATATGATGTACTTTATATTTTACTTCCCATACGTATGCATAACATAGTCAAGTGTGCAATAATAATACCAAAGCATGCAAAACTAGTAGGTTTTATATTGGTACCATAGGTTATGTTACGTCTAATAGTCATCATGACATCTTTCAAGACTACTAATAACTAGGTGACACCGGGTCGGTTTGTTGTACATACACACTCTTTTACCCGAATCATACTCGTAAATATTTCTATTGTCATTGGGTAATCGAATAATGCACCAATCCACTAAATTTTTAGTTTTTATAACTCGTGTAATAAAGTTATATAAAAATAAAAAAAAAATAGTTAGAATTGTACTTGTGAATCCAATGGGTAATTTTTATAAAACTAACGGGTATACCCGATAATGAGTAATCGGGCGCTGACATGTATGAGACACAATTTTACAATAAGGTATGAGATTATAATTATCAATACGACTAAACCCATTCTATTGTCATCCTTGCCGTGTTGGTTTATTCTAAGGTGACAACGATTGCCAAAATAGTAAAGGCAATCTTGGCATTGTGATGTTTTTTTGGACTAATCTTGATATTCATGGGTACAAAGAAGAGTTCGAACTGGGTTATAAGACTTTGAGTCGGTTAGAGTTTTATTGGGTTAATAATGTTGTTTGAATTTTAAATAAAGAATTACGATAAGCGTGGTTTAATTTATTTGGTTTGTTTGTTTAAATATGATTGGTTTGGTTTAGTTTAAACAGGATTCTATGTAATGGGTTTGGTGTGTAATTTCCTATTTGCTTATTTAATAAAATAGTCGAGCGTTGTTCATTCATTCTCGTGATAATGAGGTGTAAGCATAATCAGTGTGCCACATGACCTCGTGCCACTTGTGTAGAACAAGCAGTTACTAATCTCATAACATCGGTGGGGTTACCAACGTCTTGTTTGGTTGTTTAGGAACAGTATTTAGATCTAATTAATTTGTTCAGTAATTTCCAGACCTTCTCTTTATCGTTAGATCTTTCAACGAGACCAACAATCTAACACTATTGGCCACAACTATGTTGCTTCCGATGCTTTAAGCTCTCCCCAATCATGTAGCTCTAGTCGTAGTCTCATAGATTTCGCAAGTCATTAAGGCTTTCGACAATTAGAGCACATGGTATTGTCGGATAATACTTGAGCATACTTACGCCATCATCCTCCTTTTATGTTTTAACCAATTAGACCATTCTCGCATATCACACTACCGCCATCCACCACCACCAGTAGCCGCCAGGGCGCCATTGTATAGTTGGTCAATACAAGCCCTTCTAGATTGATACACTTTCCAACCCTATGGTGCATTTATAAATATTATTAAGGATGGCATAATTGAAAACCTAGACAAAGATGGGCCTCATGCAGACATGCAACTATGCAAGTACTTCAGTCACCATGAATGTTACATAACACTATTTATAATTGAACTACATGCATAATACTAAAAAAGAAAAAAAATAATAATAATAACTGAGCACATACTCATGTAGAAGCTTCAATTTAATGTAAATAAAACATCCTAAACATAGAGGTCTTAAAGATGCTTCAATTTAATGTAATTAAAACATCCTAAACATAGAGGTCTTAAAGATGCATATAAACAACTATTCGATCTGACAGGTAACCTACAATAACCAACCAACCAACCAACCAAACATATCTACTTAATCCTTGGACCCATGATTGTTAACATCTGAACCATGTTCTTTCGGGCTCATCGAGCTTCTTGCTTTTAGATCACCACTCTGCGCCAACTGTCGTTCTTGCTGCTGCTGCTGCTGCTGCTGGTGAAGTTGCTGCTGTTGCTGTAGTTGGTGGAACTGGTGTTTCTGCTGCAACTGCTGCTGCTGTTTATGGGACTGAATCTGGAGTTGCTGAAACTGTTGTGCGGTTAACATCGTGTTCATAGCTTGGTTTTGGGAGTAAAACTGCTGGTTTGATCCGAACGACGGAGGGAAATTCATCATCGGTCCACCGTTTGCGAGGTTCTGCCCGGTTACGGTTTTCAGATGCTGGATTTCCTCCTTTAGAGCATCGTTTAAAGCTACATGCACCAATGGAAATAAACAATGAAGCACGGTTTGAATGTTTGATACTCGCAAAACAAATAAATAAATAAACAATAATTTTGAATAACTGACGAAAGAAGACATAAATGTTTGTTTTGATACGAAACAGAAAGATTGCAATACGTCATTTTCAGCATACAATTGGTTAGACGTGGCAATTTTGACGCGTTTACGTAGGGTTGAATCAGAAAAGTAAGCTAAAAGGGGGACTGGCTCATATGGGTTGAAGGGTCGGAAATAGGATAGTCACCCGGAATCTATTTTTAATCCATACAACCTCCTAAATTGTCTTATTCAAAGATTCAGATTATTCGTGTTATAATAATGTTTTTGTAGTCACAATAACTAATTACTTAATCAGGGGTAGAAGTTAAACAGAAAATTATTAGATCATAGTTAATCTTATGGTGAAAGCCGGCACTAAGAAGATTACTATTACATATGTAACTATTGGATTATGTAAACAAATGGAAAATTTTTATTCGCTATATGAGTTTTTATTACTAAAATTATTTCTCTAACAAAAGAAACTGGGAAAAAAGCTTCATTGAAAGACTAGTCTTATTATGCAGGTTTTCATCTATTACTTCTTATTTAGCTATTTATAGTGTCTTCTACACATACCTTCTTAAAAAATACAGTACCAACTGAAAATGACACTTTCTTGTTCAATTTTTAGAGTAAATATAGCTAAGTAATGTAAAACATGATTAAAAACTTACAAGAATAACCTAAATCTTTACATAAAATGTTTTAAAAGATTGTCAACTTGGTCATTTCACATAGTTAATGAGTTCAGTATAAGTCACCACACAACATTTAGGTAGGGGATATTTTACGAGACAATGAATACAGAGAATCTTACCATCTTGCAAGTGAACCTGTTGCTCCATGGTTTGTAAACGCAGCCTCAATTCACTATTTTCAGCTGTCATGCAACTCGTATCTCTCTAAAAAAAATAAAAACCAAGAAAGCAAGATCATTTTGTCAATCACAAATATGCTATCATTTGTAAATGAGTCATTTTGGATCCAACGCAACCAACTAAATAGTGAAAATATGCTATTAGTTGTACAAGTGATGACACGAGTGACAAAATGGGTCAAAACAGGTATTTAGTACAGGCCAAAACAACCCACAAACAGTTTTCATTTGTATACTTAAAACTTTAGAAAACAAATTATGTGTTAAATATTACACTTACCTGCAAAAGGGTGAGCTGAGCAGACAATGAGGTTGCTTCAGTTTGCAATGTCTGAACTTTCCTTTCAAGCTCCGCAATATATCTCATCTTTCTTTCCTTTGACCTTGCAGCTGACTGCCTATTCGCCAATATCCTAAAAAAACCAAATTCAAAGTGGAAGTCTTAGTATATATAACATGAGACGAAACAAATATTCGACTTATTTACCTTTTTGCCCTCTTTGGGTCAACAAGAGCAAGCTCAGCAAGCTTAGCAGCAGACATAGCTTTCTTAGCATCAGAAGATGTTTCTTCATAACCCGAAGTGAGCATTTCGGGCTTAATCGTAGTGGACCCATCCATGGACTGACTATGCTGATGTCGAACTCTGGGTCTTTCACTCGGGCCCGGGACAAAGGTCTCAGGCCCAGGAGTCAAACCTGCCGAAACTTGACCCGCAGCTGAAGACGATTCGCCAGCTAACGTAGACGTTGCTGACGATGCATTAAACTTATCCATATCAAGATACATAGAAAACAAATCTTCCTCGGTATCGTCAGAAAACGAAGGGCCTTCGAACCCACCGACAACACCAAGATCGCTATCGAAGCTGATGTCATCGGGTAGGGTTAGAATCTCGGAATGAGCGCGTCGATGACCCAAATTTCGAGGCGGGTTATCGGGCATTTTGCTAACGTCGTGACTGAAACGACCCGTATCAGAAGTCAGCCCGAGACCACCGAATCGACCCGGTTCAGTAGTGCCGGGGCCAATCGGCGGCAGTGGGGTTGACCCTAATGGCTCCGGTTTTATGCTAAAATTGTTTCCGGGTGGTGGCGAATAAACCGAATGCCTTCCAGATGGGGGGAGTGAACTTCCGCTAGAGTTTGGGGACTTGATATCTTTCTCCATTTACAGCAATCTCCACGAAGAAATGTAACGCGATAACCGACTAAATTCCCTTGTTGTTGATTACTTTTCAAATCAAAACCCTGATGCAAGAAGTAACAGTGAATCAAGAAAATAAAATGCTAGCGAGTTCACTAACAACTGGGATAAATGTATGCAAATACGTAATAATCATAAACGATATCAAGCAAAGATATGTTCAACACACTGACGAATTAAAAAGTAAAAATCGTGAAATATGACAAAATCAATCATCAAAATACTTTCCACGAAAAAAAAAATTTAAAATGCAGGTTATTTCAGAACTACAAAAGATGAATAAACAAGATGAACGAACGCAAATGAATGATAATCATAAACAAAAACAAGCAAAGATTAGAAAGAAGCACTAATGTTTTGTAGTCAGAAATTCACAGACCCATTATAAATTGGGATGAATTAACAAGTAAAAATCAAAACCCTAATACAAAAAAAACAACAAAATCAATCATCAAGATACTTCACAAGAGACGAGAAACCGAAATGCTGGTGAGTTAATAACTACACAAGTCGAACGAATGCAATTAATACTAAACAATAACAAGCAAAGATCTGCTGAAAACATTAGCAAGAAAATTATAATCAGAAAATTCACAGACCCATTATGAATTGTGATAAATAACAAATAAAAATCAAAACCCTAATTCCAAATGTAACAATTTCAATCATCAGAACACTAAATGCAAAAAATTTCAGAACCACAAAAGTTAAATAAATAATAACCACAATTAATAACAAGCAAAGATCTGCTGAAAGCATCATCAAGAAAGTAAGAAACATACAGTCAGAAAAAAAATTCACAGACCCATTAAGAATTGGGATAAATAACAAGTAAAAATCAAAACCCTAATTCCAAAAGTAACAAATTCAATCATCAGAACACTCCCCACTAATCAAGAAACTGAAATGCTGGTGATTGATAACTACAAATGTTAAATGAATGAAAACGAATAATAATCAAATACTCATAAATAATAACAAGCAAAGATCTACTGAGAACACATAAGGAACAAATCCCATGAAGAATTGGGCTGAATTAACAAGTAAAAATCGAAAATTGAAATGGGAAAAAGGGGGAAATTGTTACTTTGAACGATGACGAACTCACTGTAGATCTGTCTGAAAATGGAATGCGATAAAAGGGGGAGAATTGACTCAAAAGGTTTCTTTCGACAATGGTTAGTCACATGGAGTCTTAGCATTCACATCCAAACCATCAAATTATACATACATTCCACTAAAAAACAACTCCTATATCAATATATTTCCACTAAAAACAAATACTTTTTCTCTCTCCTTTTCAATTAAATAATATTATCATCACATTTTTCTCTCTCCTTCACTCACAACCACTTTCAATATATATTAAAAAAATTATACTGGGTGAACAGTGTCCCCCCAAATATACAGATGAACAGTAACATTTTCTCTCTCCTCCACTCACAACCACTTTTTATACCCTTTATAATATAAAAACTCCCTCTCACATATTTTGATGGATAGAATGTGAATGCTCTAAAACGCGGAACAAAGGAAACCCTTATTAGTCTGTGGTTAAATATTATATGATATATTCAACTTTTGTTATAAACTAGTAATAAGGCGCGGGTACTTCGCAAATATCGAACGGATTAGTTCAAACGTTATGTGATGTGTTAACCATATGATCAAACTTTATGTGATGTGTTAACCATATGAAAATGCACGTTTTGACGTATCTGATTAAACTCAATGTATCCTATAGTTAAGACAAAAACTCTCGAGGGGGTCAAAGTGGCATTTACAAAGTTTATAAAAAATTAAATGGTTAAAAATTGCATTTCCTAAACTTAAGGGCTAAGAAAGGGTAAAGATAAAATTTGATAATATTAACATGTTTTCAGATGTTAACAAAAATTGGAACCTTTTGAATAGGTTTTACCATCTTGGCCATGTCTGCAACGACATATAGACTAGGTTTTACCCTTAAGATTCTTTTTAATATTTAACGCAGAAAAATCCTAAATTGAGGTGTTAGTAAGGATCTGAATCTAATTATGGGACTACCATTTTGGCCCTGTCTTATGATGACACATGGCTAGGTCTTGTCATTTTTAGATTTTTATCATTTTATTATAATGATAGGTCTTATAAAAGGGAATGTTATATTTTCATTTACTTTACATATTATATTTATGCATACAATTTAAAAATGAAAATTTAAATTAAATCATTCCACTACAAAATTAACCAAGTACAGATTTGCCCTAAACGGGACTTCTACAAGAATAACATGCCCGCGCAGGGGCGAAACAAACAAACATACCCACGCAGGGGTTAAACAGAAAAAACATGCCCACGCAGGGGCGGAATACTGAAAGACATGCCCACGCAGGGGCAGAATACAGAAACAAATGTCCACGCAGGGACATGATTACAACACTAAGAACAAACAAGCAAATGAAGGATTTAATGGTCCTTCTTGCTTTTTCCTTTAATTAAATTTGACAGACTCTTAAACATTCCACGGTTTTGTCTGCGGTCTTCTCGCACTTCCTGCCGCACCTCATTAATCCTTTGAAGGATTTCCTGATGCTGTGGTGGTGACATTGCTGGCGGCTGCGGGGGTTGCTGATAAAGTGGAGGTCGAGGAGGTGGCGGTTGATGATACCCATATGGTGGGTACCCATAGTGTGAGTATCCGGCTTGGTATGGGATTCCAAAGGATCCTTCCTGATGATGGGCATTGTAGTTTGCCGCTGCTACAAGGTAAGGGTCGGCCTCTGCATAGTTGTAGTTCGTGTGGACCGGCTGCTCAAAGGGGTTATATGCTGCCGCACCGGTGTATGTAGGAATTGGGTCTCCAAAACCCAATGGTGGTGGCGCGACAGGCGCAGAGTTTACTTCCGAGACGGGGTTTGAAGATCCACCCATCTGCGGGTCTTCATGGAGTGGCGAGTAGCGGCTGCCACTAGTAGGTTGAGGGGTGCCGATTCGCACTCCTCCTCGCACGGACATCCGTGCGGTTGTTCTTCTTCGCCTCGGTGGCTCCGGAGGCTGTTGCTGGACTGGTGGTGGTGGCGGAGTGACCGCGACATAACGAGAATCCTCAGAGGGATCCCGCTGTTGCTGCTGCTGTGGAGAGTTGTGGTAACTGGGAGTAAACACCCAGTCGATCTGTCGGAACCTTTCTTCATAACTGTCGGGACCATTATAAGGTGATCCCACGAAAGGTGACCCATCCGAAATTTCGATGGGGTGGTTAGGGGTTCCTGACGGTGGCTCTGCAGGATCGGTGTCCTCATCCATGTCCATTGCATGGTCGCCTGAGAAATGGTCTTCGGGTCCTAGTGGGTTAAAACCCACTGGTTCTCCAAGGTAAATTGCCGGGTTAAACCGGCTCTGGAAAAAGGGCGTTGGGTCATCAAAAGGTGAGTTGTGACCCTGGAGAGGAATGTAAGATTGGTGGGAATTATGGGGCTCATTTTCAGAATGAGGCCCGAAGGAGTTGTGAAACAAAGGGGAGGAGCTCAATGAAACTGAGCGCCTTGCTGGTTCAGTATAGGTCCTCCAATTATCTTGAGGACTCCGGCTATGTGAATCTGACGGTGTTCGCCGATGCGAAGGCCCGGCCTCATGATCATTCGGGGCGACGAGCATCTTTTAACCTATCAACATAAGCAAGGATAACAACAAGGGATATATATAAAAGACAAAAATAAAAACAAATCGGGATTTGTCCTAAGTTCTTTGTCTAGACTCGAAAATTTAGGAATGTGCAACTGTGTAACTGAGATTAAACACAAAAGGCTAGTGTTTAATTCACTCAGTGTTGGCTCTGATACCAACCTGTCACACCCCGATATTTCCACGTATTACCGGTGGGCCCGGTGGGGAGTATCGTGACGTAGTTGATATCATCATAGTCAAACAACACAATTTAAAATGCACAGCGGAAGCAAAAGATAGATTTATTTCAACCGAATAAAATTGTAATATTAAGTATCACAATATAGTTGAAACAGATCCACAGGCGGATCAAATAAACAGAAAACGTAGTTCAACAGACTCAAAATGCATCCAAGCTTGCGAGACTCTTAATGATGCTAAGGAAAGGCCAACCTATTACGCGTAGTACCTGCTGTTAGGGGTGGATTTCTAAATGATCAGTGATCCTTATTTACTGTTGGGTTTAGTGATCCTCAATTCTGTCTGAAGTAGTGATCCTCAGAAGTGTTGCAGGATCAGGATCATGGATCACTATAAGGATTCCTGTGCTAACGATTGTCTACTTTGAATTCGTAATTGTTTTGCAGGAGTATCAACTTGAACTGGGTCTTGGCGATATTCCTGGAGAATATTCTAACTCTATTCCGCACGTGCTTGGCCAGAAATGGACGTTGTGGAGTCGTGGAGGACTTGCACCATTTGCGGAATGTTAGTTAGGCTAGATATTTTCTAATTTTAAGGGGGTAGTGAGCTATTTTTTACAACACTTGGCTATTTTTGGCTACACACACGCTCATACAACTGCTCTCATCAGCTCTCGCTAACACACTTGGCGATTACACACATTTTCTACACAAAACACTATAGTGATCCTTGTACTTAGCTCGCTATCATCCGAAGTTGTACTACATTTTCTGTTTAATTTGAGTTGGTGATCGGTAGTTTCCATCACCCGAGGTTTTTTATGCCGGAGATCATTCATTGATCAAGGGCTTTTTCCTAGTATAAATCTTCGTGTCACTTGTTCATTACACTTCATAGTGATCCTTATTGTTGTTCATCAATTCAAGCATCATACCTCACAACAGAAAGTTTGGTTACATTGTCATTGCTTGATTTTTGACCAAAACAGTTTGGCGCCCACCGTGGGGCAATTGGTGCTTTATTCCTAGAAAGATTCGTATTTTCGTGGTCATTTCGGTTCGCTACAACCAAACAGATGGCTTCCTCTGTGAAGAATACTTCAAGTTTGATGCCCTCATTTAGTTCTTCACAAGGCGTTCCTCCTTTGCCTCCACCACCTTCTGGATCCCAGAAGAATGCTGAGAATGCTGCAAAGAAACCAACTCCTATTTTCCAAAAACCACCTACTTCTTCTGTTTCAACACTACTAATGATCTTTATGCCCTGATTTTGCAGATGAGGAATCATGCACAAGAGCAGGATAAAACCAACGAAAGGATCCTCCGGGAGATCGATGAAATCAAGAAACAGAAGAAATCAGTGGAGGACCACTCCCCTCTGATGCCAAGGTCGCTGAACTTCGACACTCCGGTCATAACTTCCCAACACTCAGCAGTTCCGGACATGCAATACTTGGGTGAACTACCAGGAAGGCGTTATGGAACAACAACAGTGAGTCAGGCATTTGGCTCTTACTTCCAGCCGCAGGAATCCCTTTCTCAGCCATCAGGATCCTCCTCTCAGCATCAGGGATACTTCACGTCAGGAGGATATGTGGGAATGCATGCAGTACAAGGATCCTCCCAGGTCCAAGGATCCTCCCAGGTCCAAGGATCCTCCCAGGTCCAAGGATCCTCTCAGGTCCAAGGATCCTCCCGGGTCCAAGGATCCTCCCAGATCCAAGGATCCTCTCTGGTCCCAGGATCCTCTTTGGTCCCAGGATCCTCTCCGGTCCCAGGATTCTCCCTTGTTCAAGGATCCTCCCTGGTCCCAGGATCCTTTCAGGTTCAAGGATCATCTCAATTCCAAGGATCCAGCCTCCTTCAAAATCAAGGATCCTTGAGAAGTATGCAGCCTCAGAACTCGGACGTTTATCAAGGAGACTTCATACCAATGCAGACCGTTGCCCTCTCTGGTCCTTCAATCATGCCAGAGTCTCGACAAGATGGATTCACATCCGCAATTCCAAACTCGAATCCTGTGGGAGGTAACACTTTTAATAATTTATATAACACTAACCATGGCTTTATGCAGGATACAGGTATCAATCAGGCCATGGCTAGGGAGCTACAGAAGCTAAAGGATATGATATCTAGTGTACCAGGAGTGGTTAAACCCATTCCTGAGATTGCGGATGGTAGCCATAGGATATCTCATTTTGCACCACCTTTATGTGATGCTGAGATACCTAAAAGATTCCAGATACCATCAATGAAGCTATATGATGGTTCAACGGATCCAGAAGAGCATGTAGCTCAGTACAGGGAGAGGATGGAGATCAATCCAATTCCTGAAAGGTTGAAAGAAGCATGTCTATGCAAGGGATTTGGATCCACACTTACAGGATCTGCTCTTAAATGGCTGCTAAGTCTTCCCCCTTACTCTATTACTTCATTTGCTAATTTAGTTAACTTGTTCAATAGTCAATTCTCTTGTAGTAGAAAGTTTGAACGATTAACTAGTGATTTATATAGGGTAACACAAGGTCAAAATGAATCACTTAGAGATTATATCACTAAGTTTAGTAAAGAATCCTTAGATATTCCTAATTTGGATATTGCTACGGCTGTAGAAGCCTTTAAAATGGGATTGCTTAGGGATTCATTATTCTATGATGATCTTGTTATGACACCTTGCAAGAATCTTGATGAAGTAAGGACTAGGGCCCTTAGGTTCATCCGCCTAGAGGATGACAAAAGGATCCAGGACAGATTGACAGGATCCTCAAAACAGGATAAACAAGGATCCTACTTCAGGAACAACAAATCCAAGTCCTACAACAGATCTGATAACCAGAATGTGCACGCAATGGAACAAGAAGAGGATGATGAGGATTATCCTCCTATTTCTGAATATTGTTTTTCTGTTGATAACAATGAACTAATCCTTGCAATGCAGAATCTAGGTGAGAAAGCTAGGTGGCCAAGGAAAAGTGATAAACCAGCTGCTACAAAGGATAAATCCAAATGGTGTGCATACCATGAGGATTTTGGGCATCTCACTGAAGAGTGTATTGCAGTTAGAAAGGAAATTGGTTACTTGTTGAGCAAGGGGCATTTAAAGGAACTCTTGGGACGAAAGAAGTCAAGGACCCAGGATCCTGAAAGGATCTCGGAAAGGGCTCCTGCTCCTCCAGCAGATGCACAAGTCATAAATTTCATATCCGGTGGATCAGACATCTGTGGTACATCCTTCTCAGCAGCGAAAAGACACGCTAAGGAAACCAAGATGGATAATGGAGATAGACCCGTCCGGACCTCCGTTGTCACCCAGGATAAAGTCATTACTTTTGATGAGGATGATCGTGTTGACATCCAGGATCCTCATCATGACGGTCTTGTAATTACATTGTTTATTTCTAACCACTTTGTTCGCAGGATCCTTATAGATGGAGGAAGCTCTGTGAACATCATTCAGCTGGATGTTCTTAAGAAAATGAATATCCCAGAGTCTGATATTATCCCAAGATCCTCAGTACTTGTGGGATTCAGTGGGGAAACAAAGAATACATTGGGGGACATCAAACTCCCAATCTATATTGAAGGATTGCATTCTTATCAAAAGTTTTGTTTTATTGATTGCTTGTCGTGTTGTAATGTTATCCTTGGCAGGCCATGGATACATGATATGAAGGCAGTCCCATCCACCTATCATCAGTGTGTAAAGCTTCCAAGTCCATGGGGAGTGGTGAAAATTGAGAGTGATCAACAGGAGGCTAATAATTGCTATACCTCATCAATGAAACCAGCCTCAAGACCAAGGGAGAAATAGCAATTAAAGTATCCTTCAAGAGATGTCTTGGAGGCAAGAGAACATGATTTGAAAGAAATCCTCATGGATCCTGATGATCCTGAATCCAAGATCTTCATAGGGTCAGGGATCCTTAGCGATATTGAACGGGAGCTAGTATCCTTTCTCAAAAGAAGGAAAACCACCTTTGCCTGGAAACATGAAGATATGACAGGTATATCTAAAAATATAATTATTCACAAACTTGGCATTGACAGGTCATTCAAGCCGATTCATCAAAAGAGGAGGAAGTTTGCACCTGAAAGAAATGCTATTATCCAGGAAGAGGTAGATAAGCTACTTCGAGCAGGTATGATTAGAGAGGTTAAGTATCCAAGATGGTTAGCCAATGTGGTTGTTGTTCAAAAGAAAAATGGAAAGTGGAGGGTATGTGTCGACTTTACAGATTTAAACAAGGCATGTCCCAAGGGTCCTTTCCCATTACCCCACATTGACTCCATGGTGGATGCTACCGTGGGTCATGAGTTGTTAACCTTTATGGATGCTTCATCTGGATTTCAACAAATTCAGATGGAACCATCCGATCAAGAGGATACAGCCTTTATGACCCCAACTGGTATATACTGTTATATTGCTATGCCATTTGGATTAAGGAATGCAGGTGCTACTTATCAAAGGCTAGTCAATATGATGTTCAAGGAGCAAATTAGACACACTATGGAAGTCTATATTGATGACATGGTGGTTAAGTCCAAGAAAGCTGAGGATCATCTTAAACACTTGGAGGAAGCATTCAATATCCTTGATAAATATAATATGAAACTTAATCCTTCTAAGTGTCATTTTGGTGTAAAGGCAGGTAAATTCTTAGGATATATGGTGACAAAGAGGGGCATTGAAGCAAGTCCAGAGCAAATTAAGGCTATTGTGAATATCAAATCTCCTGCCAATGCTAAGGATGTGCAAAGGTTGACTGGAAGGATCGCAGCCTTGAACAGATTCATATCTAAATCCTCAGAAAAGTGCAAGGAGTTCTATGACATCCTGAGGAAGAACAAGAAATTTGAATGGACTGAAAAGCATGAAAGTGCCCTTAAAGCTCTTAAGGATTACCTATCCTCAGCCCCAGCCTTGATGAAACCAGAAAAAGGAGATGTGTTATCCTTATATCTTGCGGTATCCTCAAAAGCAGTAAGTGTCGTCCTTGTTAAGGATCACGAAGGTACACAATATCCTGTCTATTATGTAAGTAAGAGTTTACTTGATGCTGAATCCAGGTATTCACACTTAGAAAAACTTATCCTTGCATTAATTATGGCATCTACTAAATTGAGACATTATTTTGAAACTCATGCCATTATTGTCAAAACTAATTTTCCAATTAAGAATGTTCTCAGGAAACCTGAAATGTCAGGAAGGATGGCTAAGTGGGCAGTGAAGCTTAGTGCATATGATATAAGACATGATCCCAGGACAGCCATTAAATCCCAAGCATTAGCTGACTTTGTGGCAGATTTCAGTAGTGATTTGCAAAAGGAAGCTGAATTAGAAGTCCAACAGCTTGAAGAAACCAAGGATCCTTGGATACTGTTCACTGATGGATCCTCCAATGTAAATGGAACAGGGCTTGGAATACTACTAAAATCGCCACAGGGGGACATAATACCCCACTCCATAGCTTGTGAATTTCAAACTACCAACAATGAGGCTGAATATGAAGCATTGATAGCTGATTTGCAAATTGCAAAGCACATGAGCATCAGGTATCTTGAGGTACATGTAGATTCTTTGTTGATCACTAATCACTTTAATGGATCCTATGCTGTTAAAGGTGAAAGCTAATCAAATATTTGGAGATAGTCAAAGAATTGGCACTCTCTTTTGTATCCTTTAGTTTGACACAGGTACCAAGGGAAGAGAATGCAGAAGCTGATGCATTAGCCAATCTAGGATCATCTTTGAAGATTCCTGAGGATATCAAGATCCCTGTTATCCATATCCTGACCCCTGCTATCAAGGATCATGTAGCTATGGAGATAGGAGAAGATTCTGCAATCATCCCTAGTGATGATACCCAATCTCATTCAGGATCATGGATACTCCCAATCATGAGATACATACTGTTTTGGTCAAAAAATCTGGTGAGGAAATTGCAACCAAACTCTTTGTTTCGGGGAATGATTCTTAAAATGTGTAACAGCGATGAGGATCACTTCAATGTAAATTGCACAAACAACACAAGGATTTATACGGGGAAAAAGCCCTTGATCAAGAGTTGATCTCCGGCACAAAAAACCCCGGGTGATGGAAACTACCGATCACCAAGCTCAAATAAATCAATAAATGTTTACAACTTCGGATAGTAATGAGCTAGGTACAAGGATCACTATCGTAAAATGTGTAAAAGGTGTATGAAATTGCTAAGTGTTTGGACGAGAGCTGGTATGAGCGTTTGTACGAGTGTGTGTGTAACTGAAAAAATGACTAAGTGTTACTAACTAGCTCGTTACCCCTTTAAAATAACAAAACAACTAGCTAACAAACTGTCCGACTTTCGTGCCATGCCTCCACGTTCTCCATAACGTCCATTTTTGGCCAAGCACGTGCGAGATAGTCTGGGAATATTCTCCAGGAATGTCGCCAAGACTAAGTCCGAGTTGAACTTCCTGCAAAACATTCACGAATTCAAATTAAACAATCGTTAGTACGAGGATCCTTAAAGTGATCCATGATCCTGATCCTGAAGCTCTTCTGAGGATCACCATCTGTCACAGAAGTAAGGATCATTAATTAGGATAACTAATAAGGATCACTAATTGTTAGAAAATCCTCCCCTAACAATTGCCCCCAAAATATAAGGAGTAATTAGTAAAATAAGCGAGTTATATTTTCTTAATCTTATCCGCAACTAACTAACGGATATATAGCCGTTAAAATAGAACTAGCCGTTGCGATCATGACGTCACGGAAGTGACAATCCTGCAGAATCATAATTATAAATAGAGATATAGATAGGATCAATATGCATTCAAATTCGAAAGAAACTCCCTTTATATTCTCAGTCGAAGATCAATCAGGTATCTCTTTCTTCTCTTTTTCCTTTTCTTACTCTGTTTTTCTTTCTTTACCACCATCACTCTAAGAATGATGCTCCGAAGCTCACCGGGCAAGGATCACAAGAAGGATAGCCCTTTGAAGAGTCAAAAAATCATCAAAGACTCAGCGAATGAGAGGTGTTGTTTTAACGATGCACAAGTAGATAAAATCCGTCACTGTTTTCCGGCGAGTGCCTTCTTCAAACCCTTTGATCCCACTGTTCTTAGCGACTATGTTTCTGAAACATGGGTTGCCTTTCCAGCTACTCCATTCACTATAGGGTACACCTATCCTTTCCCAGAATTCACACAATCCTTCTTTTCCCTGACCGGCATATCTTACATCCAAGCCATGCCGATGATTTGGAGGGTTTTATATACCCTAGAGAGGATCATCGAGCAGGAAGGCGTTGATTTAGGAATATCGGAATTGGCAGAACTGTATGATCTTACTACCTTTGGTTCCCATCGTTATTTGTTCAAGCGAAAACCCGGTGCAGAACATCCCCTTCTCAAAGTCACTAAGAACGACAAAGATTGGAAACGTCGCTTCTTCTTTGTCAGGAGGAATTCCATTCTAAACGGAGAGGATCTACCAAAAACATGGTCCACCAATGGTAGGCCGGAGGATCATGAGAAGGATCACCAGGTAGTCTTGTTCATGTGATAGGATCACTAACCCCTTTTGTCTTGTGTCATGCAGCTATCTCTGTTTCGCATCTCATCACAACATCCGTAACCAGGGAAAGGCTTGCTGCTTTCTGGAAACTTGATCCTGAAATTAGAACTTTCAAGACTACAACCCAAGACTCTCAGGAGGTATCCTCAGGCTCTGTCACAATGTCAAGTAAGTATCCTTGTTTAAAATTTAAATAAATAGTAAAATGTAAATTAAGAAAAGATACTTATCTTGTTTTGGTTGTGTAGGTG
This sequence comes from Helianthus tuberosus, assembly GCA_030545235.1. NCBI lineage: Eukaryota > Viridiplantae > Streptophyta > Magnoliopsida > Asterales > Asteraceae > Helianthus > Helianthus tuberosus. The sequence goes on from CM060430.1 coordinate 67,589,785, forward strand.
CTGGAAAATCTGCCAAAGCTGCTTCAAGGTTCAGTGTCACCGATCTCACCACTGTCAAATCCTCCAAAAGAAAGGTTCCTGCCAGCCCGACAGCCTCAATCCCCAAGGCACCCCTCAAAGGAAAGGGAATCAAGAGGAGAAAGGCCTCCGAGGCTGAGGATTTGCAGGGTCTGCCTCTAATCCGCCACCAATTCCTCGAGTACTTCAATGAGGTAAGGATCATTGTCTCTGCTCATATATCCTGTCGACATATCCTGCTGATATATCCTGCTGATTTGAGGATCACTTAATCCTGACCTTATCCTTTATCCTCTTTGCAGAAATTCTCTGAGATTGAGGATTATGTTGGCCACGTTGAGGATCAGGATAAGAAGATTGCCGACCTCCAGCAGGTTGCCGTGCTCAAGGATCTTGCACTTGCTGATCTTCGGAAGGAACTCCAGGATACCAAACAGGAGATGGCTAAGGTGCTGGTTAATTTTGACTATGAAAGGCAGGAGATCACAGATGATGCCAAAGTCTCTGCCGCCATAGCAATGTACAAAACCAAGCTGCAAATGGCCTTGGAAGCTCAGGATCCTGCCTTCGACAAAAGCAGCTGGGAAATTGAAGAATGGAAAGCAAGGCTGGCTGAATTGGGTGATGAAGAGGAGGCTGAAGAGATCCTGACAATTGAGGCTGGAAGCAAGGATGAAGCTGGTGAAGCAAGTGGAGCCGGAGGTGGTGATGCAGCAAAAGTTTAGGCTGCTTGATTGGGCAATGATGGACATTTCTAGACGTAGCCGGAGCCCAATTTTTTAAATCTGGTGGTAGTTTTTTGTGGTTGTGATGTTTAAAACAATTTAATAGTTTGTACTTGAACAATAGGTTTTAGGATTAAGGATCATGTATGATCCTTAGGACAATAGGCAGGATTGCAATTGGTGGAGGGATCCTCTGTTTGGGGGATGAAGCCATTGTGATCCTGCCGCCTTTATATTCCTGCACTACTTTTGAACTTATTATCATAGACACCCTTTACCTACCCCAGCGGACGGGCCACGTTTTGCTGGTAGATGCTCGGGTAGGTAATTTTGACAACCTTTTAAGGGTTAGTCTTTTGTTAATAAATAAAATCTTAACCTTTTGTCGCTTATCTTGTGTTGTTATCCTTGTTAATATCTTACTTTCCAACTGTTGTAATATTCATTCTGTTTATATTTATCAAGCCTTGAAAAATTAAAAAAGATATGCAAAAAGTTTAGGATATGATCAAGGATCACATATCCCATAACCGATAAGTTCTAAAAAGTGATATAGTTTAAAAATCACAAGTTCAGTTGTCAAGTATAAGGGCTATTCAAATAAATAATGAATAGGATTAAAAATAGTTAAGGATCATACCTGAGGGTCCAAGTTAGGATCCTAACCATAATAAGGATAACTATAAGATAAACCTTAGAATAAAGTAAGGATCAGGGATCCCTAGTTGCCTATCTTCAAGAACCTGAAATAGAGCATAACTTGGGACTAAGCCAACATAAGAAAAGAGTTAGCAACTGGGGACAAGCCCAAGGATAACTGGGGACAAGCCCAAGGATCGTATGTAAACTGGAGTATGGCCCTAACTGGCGACTATCCAAACTTAGTGACATGAAAATGCCAAAACCTTAGCTAACGTGAAAACGTAAGAAACCTTAGCTAACGTGAAAACGTTAGAAACCTTAGGAACAGATGTATGGTACGTCTACCATTATACGTAGGATCCTAAGCATAGCCAGTACAATGGAATTATCAGCCCCTAAAACGAGTACTGGTCCCACTGCCTTGAACTATACCAGGATCATCGTGCGCTACTGGCGGAACTGGGGTCAAGCCCAAATAACTGGGGTTAAACCCAAGGAACGGATTGCTTCAGCGGATAACCAGTGTTATGCTAAGGATACCTGAACTTTCAAAACTTAAACTCACGTGAGAGATGGATAAAGGACGCATGATCCTTATCCTTATATGATAAAATAAAGAAATGAAATAGTTCAAGTTTAGGATGTTACCTAAATAAGGATCACTGATACTTTGAGGATCCTTTAAGGATATCCCTATCGTGAGGATCATCTGTGCCATGAGGATCCTGCTCACATGAAATATTTCTTTAAGTGGACAGCATTCCAAGCTCTTGGTAGCAAATCACCTTCCATGGTTAGCAATCTATATGCCCCCTTTCCTGCTTCAGCTTCAATCAAATAAGGGCCTTCCCATTTTGGAGCCAATTTTCCATCAGCAGGATTGGTGGTATTCTGAAATGCTTTCCTTAATACCATATCTCCAACTTGAAACCTCCTGATCCTGACATTTTTGTTGTAAGCACCAGCCATTCTTAGCTGATAACTGGCCATCCTTATCCTAGCCATATCCCTGATTTCTTCAATAGTATCCAGGTCTTGAGCCAAGTTCTCATCATTCTCCTCAGGATCACGGGTACTTGTTCTTGCAGTTGGAACCACCATTTCTGTTGGGATCACTGATTCTGCCCCAAACACCAAAGAGAATGGAGTTTGACCAGTAGCATTCTTAGGGGTTGTCCTATCAGCCCAAAGCACATAGGGTAGTTCTTCTGCCCATTTCCCTTTCTTGGATCCAAGCTTCTTCTTCAAATTGTTGATGATGATCTTGTTGGATGATTCTGCTTGACCATTAGCTTGTGGGTGGACTGGTGTTGATGTTATCATCCTAATCCCCCAGCTGTCACAAAAGTTAGTGGTTCTGCCCCCAATAAATTGGGAACCATTATCACATATAATCTCAGAAGGAATTCCAAATCTAGTTATAATATTTCTTTTGATGAAGGATATAACTTCCTTTTCTCTGACTTGGGCAAAAGCTTCAGCCTCTATCCACTTGGAGAAGTAATCAGTCATAGCTAGCATGAATACTTTTCCACCAGGTGCCTTAGGGAGCTTACCAACTATATCCATACCCCATCTCATAAATGGCCAAGAGGAGGATATAGGATGCAATAATTCAACTGGTTGATGAAGGATATTGCTGTGCCTCTGACAAGGATCACATCTCTTAGCATACTCCACAGCATCTCTCTTCATGGTTGGCCAGTAGTATCCTGTCCTCAGGATCCTTGAGAATAATGCCCTGCCCCCAGTGTGGTTTCCACAATCTCCTTCATGGAAGTCTTTTAAAACTTCTTGGATTTCAGGATCCTCAATGCATCTCAAGTATGGTCCTGCAAGAGATCGTCTATACAACATATTATTTAAAATTGTGAATTGAGATACCTTAGATTTGAAAGCCCTAGGGTTTTCTCCTGTAGGAATCTCTCCATGTTGTAAGTATCTCATAATTGGTGAGATCCATGATCCTGATCCTGAATGGGATCGAGTATCCTCACTAGGGATCAGTGCAGAATCATTTCCTATCTCCATAGCCACATGATCCTCAATAGCCGGGGTTAGGATATAGATAATAGGGATCTTGATATCCTCCGGGATCTTCAAGGATGATCCTAAATTAGCCAATGCATCAGCTTCTGTATTTTCTTCCCTTGGTACCTGCGTCAAACTAAAGGAAACAAAAGAGAGTGCCAAACTTTTGACTATCTCCAAATATTTGGTTAGCTTTTCACCTTTAACAGCATAGGATCCATTAAAGTGGTTTGTAATTAACAATGAATCTACATGTACCTCAAGATACCTGATCCCCATATGCTTTGCAATTTGCAAACCAGCAATTAAGGCTTCATATTCAGCCTCATTGTTAGTGGTTTGGAACTCACAAGCTATAGAGTGGGGTATTATGTCCCCCTGTGGCGATTTTAGTAGTATTCCAAGCCCTGTGCCTTTGACATTTGAGGATCCATCAGTATAGAGTATCCAAGGATCCTTGGTCTCTTCTAGCTGCTGGACTTCTAACTCAGCTTCTTCTTGTAAATCACTACTGAAATCAGCCACAAAGTCAGCTAATGCTTGGGATTTGATGGCTGTCCTAGGCTCATATCTTATATCATATGCACTTAGCTTCACTGCCCACTTAGCCATCCTTCCTGACATCTCTGGTTTCCTGAGGACGTTCTTAATTGGAAAATTAGTTTTAACAATGATAACATGAGTTTCAAAATAATGCCTTAACTTAGTAGATGCCATAATTAAGGCAAGAATAAGTTTTTCAAGGTGTGAATACCTGGATTCGGCATCAAGTAAACTTTTACTTACATAATAGACAGGATGTTGTGTACCTTCATGATCCTTAACAAGGACCGCACTTACTGCTTTTGAGGATACTGCAAGATACAAGGATAACACATCGCCTTTTTCTGGTTTCATCAAAGCCGGGGCTGAGGATAGGTAATCTTTGAGGGCTCTTAAAGCATTTTCATGCTTCTCAGTCCACTCAAATTTTTTGTTCTTCCTTAGGATATCATAGAATTCTTTGCACTTCTCTGAGGATTTTGATATAAATCTGTTCAAAGCTGCGATCCTGCCTGTTAGCCTTTGAACATCCTTAGCATTGGCCGGAGATTTGATGTTCACTATTGCTTTGATTTGTTCCGGGCTAGCTTCAATGCCTCTCTTGGTTACCATATATCCTAAGAATTTACCTGCTTTGACACCAAAGTGACATTTTGAAGGATTAAGTTTCATGTTATATTTGTCAAGGATATCGAATGCTTCCTCCAAGTCCCTTAGGTGATCCTCAGCTTTTATGGATTTTACCACCATATCATCTATGTAAACCTCCATGGTTTGTCCAATCTGATCCTTGAAAATTATATTCACCAGCCTTTGATATGTTGCACCTGCATTTCTTAATCCGAATGGCATAGCAATATAGCAGTATATACCAGTTGGAGTCATGAAAGCTGTATCCTCTTGGTCGGATGGTTCCATTTGGATTTGTTGGAATCCAGATGAAGCATCCATAAAAGTTAACAGTTCATGACCCGCAGTTGCATCCACCATGGAGTCAATGTGGGGTAATGGGAAAGGATCCTTGGGACATGCCGTATTTAGATCGGTAAAATCGACACATACCCTCCACTTTCCGTTTTTCTTTTGAACAACAACCACATTGGCCAACCATCTTGGATACTTGACCTCCCTAATCATACCTGCCCGGAGCAATTTCTCTACCTTTTCCTGGATAATGGCATTCCTTTCCGGTGCAAACTTTCTTCTCCTTTGATGGATTGGTTTGAAGGATCTGTCAATGCCGAGTTTGTGAGTGATAACATCTTTGGATATACCAGTCATATCTTCGTGTTTCCATGCAAAGGTAGTCTTTCTCCTTTTGAGGAAGGATACGAGGTCTTCTTTCATTTCGCCAAGGATCCCTGATCCGATATAGATTTTGGATTCAGGATTATCAGGATCCATGAGGATTTCTACCACATCCTGCTCTCTTGCCTCCAAGACATCCCTTGGAGGATACCTTGATTGCTATTGCTCCCTTGACTTCGAGGCTGGTTTCATCGATGAAGTGTAGCAATTCTTAGCCTCCTGCTGATCACTATCAATCTTCACTATTCCCCAAGGACTAGGGAGCTTCACACATTGATGGTAGGTAGATGGGACTGCTTTCATATCGTGTATCCAGGGCCTGCCAAGGATAACATTACAACAAGATAAACACAAAACTTTTGATAAGAGTGTAGGCCTTCGATATATATTGGGAGTTTAATGTCCCCCAGGGTATTCTTGGTTTCGCCACTAAATCCCACGAGCACGGAGGATCTTGGTATGATCTCTGATTCAGGGATACCCATCTTCTTCAGAACATCAAGCTGGATAATGTTCACTGAACTTCCTCCGTCTATAAGGATCCTGCGGACAAAATGGTTAGAAATGAAAAGAGTAATAACTAAACCATCGTGATGAGGATCCTGGATATCAACACGATCCTCTTCATCAAAGGTTATGACTTTTCCTTCGGAGACACTTGATGTTCGAACAGGTCTTTCTCCATTATCCATTTTAGTTTCCTTTGCATGCCTTTTAGCTGCTGAGAAGGATGTGCCGCAAATGTCTGATCCTCCAGAAATGAAGTTTATCACTTGTGCATCCGCTGGAGGGGCCGGAGCCTTCTCAGGGATCCTTTCCGGATCCTGAGTCTTTGACTTTTTTCTTCCCAACAATTCCTTTAGATGCCCTTTGCTCAACAAGTATCCAATTTCCTTTCTTAGTGCAATGCATTCTTCTGTGAGATGCCCAAAATCTTCATGGTATGCACACCACTTTGATTTATCCTTAGTTGCAGCTGGCCTATCATTTTTTCTTGGCCATCTAGCTTTATCACCTAGGTTCTGCATCGCAAGGATTAGTTCGTTGTTATCAACACAAAAACAATATTCAGAAATTGGAGGATAATCCTCATCATCCTCTTCTTGATCAATAGAATGCACGTTCTGGTTATCAGATCTGTTGTAGGATCTGAACTTGTTGTTCCTGAACGAGGATCCTTGCTTATCCTGCTTTGAGGATCCTGCTAACCTCTCCTGGATCCTCTTGTCATCTTCTAGCCGAATGAACCTAAGTGCTCGGGTTCTTACCTCATCTAAGTTCCTGCATGGTGTCATAACAAGATCATCATAGAAAGACGAATCCCTAAGCAATCCCATTTTAAAGGCCTCAACAGCCGTGGCTATGTCTAAGTTGGGAATGTCTAAGGATTCTTTACTGAATTTGGTAATGTAATCCCTTAATGATTCATTATGACCCTGGGTTATCCTATATAGATCGCTAGTTAATCGTTCAAATTTCCTACTACAAGAAAACTGATTATTAAATAGATTAACTAGATTAGCAAATGAGGTAATAGAGTAGGGGGAAGACTTAGCAGCCATTTGAGAGCTGATCCAGTAAGAGTGGATCCGAATCCTTTGCACAGGCATGCTTCCTTTAACCTTTCTGGGATTGGATTGATCTCCATCCTCTCCCTGTATTGTGCTATGTGTTCTTCAGGATCCGTCGAACCATCATACAGCTTCATTGTAGGCACATGGAACCTCTTGGGTATCTCAGCATCACAGATTGGTGGTGCAAAACGAGATATCTTGTGGCTTCCATCTGAAATCTCTGGGATAGGTTTGACCACTCCTGGAACACTTGATATCATATCCTTTAACTTTTGCAATTCTCTGGCCATGGCATGATTGATACCTGGATCCTGCATAAGACCATGGTTAGTAGTATGAGAATTATTAAAAGTGTTACCTCCCATTGGATTCAAGTTAGGAAGAATGGATGTTAATCCATATTGTTGGGGCTCTGGAATGATCGAGGGACCAGTAGAAGCATTGGTCTGCATTGGAATAAAATCTCCCTGATGGACATCTGAACTTCCTGTTTGCAAATTCCTCAAGGATCCTGGCATCTGGAAGGATCCCTGAAATTGGGACGATCCTGGAACGAAGGAGGATCCTTGAACCTGGGATGATCCTGGGAAGAAGGAGGATCCTTGAACCTGGGATGATCCTGGAAAGAAGGAGGATCCTTGAACCTGGGATGATCCTGGAACAAAGGAGGATCCTTGAACCTGGGATGATCCTGGAACAAAAGAGGATCCTTGAACCTGCTGCATTCCTGAATATCCTCCTGAATTCGTGAGGGATCCCATATGCTGAGGATAGGATCCCGCTGGCTGGAAATATGAGCCTGCTGCCTGGGTCACCGTTGTTGTTCCGTAGTGCACTCCTTTTGGTCCACCCACATATTGAACGTCTGGAACCATTGATGGCTGAGAAGTAATCACCGGAGTATCAAAATTCAAGGATTTCGGCACCAGTGGGGAATGATCCTCTGCCGTTGTCTTTTGTTTCTTGAGATCTCCGATTTCTTTGAGAATCCTCTCATTGGTCTTATCCTGTTGCCGTATCTGATCCTTCATCTGCAAAATCAAAGTAAACATGTCACTAGTAGTGGGAGTGTAAGAAGCAGAAGAAGTTGGAGGTTTTGAGAAAATGGGAGTTGGTTTCTTCGCAGCATTCTCAGCATTCTTCTGGGATCCAGAAGGTGGTGGAGGCAAAGGAGGAACGCCTTGAGAAGAAGTGAATGAGGGCATCAAATTTGAAGCATTCTTCGCTGATGAAGCCATTTGCTTGGTTGTAGTGAACCGAAATGAGCACAGAAATACGAATTTTTCTAAGGACGAAGCACCAATTGCCCCACGGTGGGCGCCAAACTGTTTTGGTCAAAAAATCTGGTGAGGAAATTGCAACCAAACTCTTTGTTTCGGGGAATGATGCTTAAAATGTGTAACAGCGATGAGGATCACTTCAATGTAAATTGCACAAACAACACAAGGATTTATACGGGGAAAAAGCCCTTGATCAAGAGTTGATCTCCGGCACAAAAAACCCCGGGTGATGGAAACTACCGATCACCAAGCTCAAATAAATCAATAAATGTTTACAACTTCGGATAGTAATGAGCTAGGTACAAGGATCACTATCGTAAAATGTGTAAAAGGTGTATGAAATTGCTAAGTGTTTGGACGAGAGCTGGTATGAGCGTTTGTACGAGTGTGTGTGTAACTGAAAAAATGACTAAGTGTTACTAACTAGCTCGTTACCCCTTTAAAATAACAAAACAACTAGCTAACAAACTGTCCGACTTTCGTGCCATGCCTCCACGTTCTCCACAACGTCCATTTTTGGCCAAGCACGTGCGAGATAGTCTGGGAATATTCTCCAGGAATGTCGCCAAGACTAAGTCCGAGTTGAACTTCCTGCAAAACATTCACGAATTCAAATTAAACAATCGTTAGTACGAGGATCCTTAAAGTGATCCATGATCCTGATCCTGAAGCTCTTCTGAGGATCACCATCTGTCACAGAAGTAAGGATCATTAATTAGGATAACTAATAAGGATCACTAATTGTTAGAAAATCCTCCCCTAACACATACAACATGGAGAAATCCCTACAGGAGAAAACCCAAGGGCTTTCAAAATTAAGGTATCTCAATTTACAATATTAAATAATATGTTGTATAAACGATCTCTTGCAGGACCATATTTAAGATGCATTGAGGGTCCTGAAATTCAAGAAGTCCTAAAGGATTTCCATGAAGGAGATTGTGGAAACCACACTGGGGGCAGGGCATTATTCTCAAGGATCCTGAGGACAGGATACTATTGGCCCACTATGAAGAAGGATGCTGTGGAGTATGCCAAGAAGTGTGATCCTTGTCAGAGGCATAGTAATATCCTTCACCAACCAGCAGAGCTCTTGCATCATATATCCTCTTCTTGGCCATTCATGAGATGGGGAATGGATATAGTTGGAAAGCTTCCTAAGGCACCTGGTGGAAAAGTATTCATGCTTGCTATGACTGATTACTTCTCTAAGTGGATAGAGGCTGAAGCCTTTGCTCAAGTCAGAGAAAAGGAAGTTATATCCTTTATTAAAAGAAACATTATTACTAGATTTGGTATCCCTTCTGAGATTATTTGTGATAATGGGTCCCAATTTATTGGGAATAGAACCACTAACTTTTGTGACAGTTGGGGAATTAAGATGATAATATCAACACCAGTCCATCCACAAGCTAATGGTCAGCCAGAGTCATCCAACAAGATCATCATCAACAATTTGAAGAAGAAGCTTGGATCCAAGAAAGGAAAATGGGCAGAAGAACTACCTTATGTGCTTTGGGCTGATAGGACAACTCCCAAGAATGCTACAGGCCAAACTCCATTTTCTTTGGTATTTGGGGCAGAATCAGTGATCCCTACAGAGATGGTGGTTCCAACTGCAAGAACAAGCATTCGTGATCTTGAAGAAAATGCTGAAAACTTGATTCAAGACTTGGATACTATAGAAGAAATCAGGGATTTAGCAAGGATAAGGATGGCCAGTTATCAACAAAGGATGGCTGGAGCTTACAACAAAAATGTCAGGCTCAGGAAATTTCAAGTTGGGGATATGGTATTAAGGAAAGCATTTCAAAACACCACCAATCCTGCTGATGGAAAGCTAGCACCAAAATGGGAAGGCCCCTATTTGATTGAAGCTGAAGCAGGAAAGGGGGCATATCAATTGTTAACAATGGAAGGTGATTTGCTACCAAGAGCTTGGAATGTTGTCCATTTGAAGAAATATTTCATGTGATCATGATCCGTGATCCTTACCAGACAAATATCCTTGAAGGATCCCCACTGACAGATGATCCTCTTTCTGGTAACATTCCAGTCTCAAACTATTTCATTCTTTTTATTCTCTTACAAGGATAAGGATCCTGCGTCCTTTATCCTCCTTTTACTTGATTCTGAGTTTTGAAGGTCCAGGTATCCTTAACTAAAGATTGAGTATCCACAGAAGTATCCAATTATCCTTTGGGCTTGACCCCAGTTATTTGGGCTTGACCCCAGTTCTTTGGGCTAGTCCCCAGTTTGGGCCTGTCCCCAGTTTCGCCAGTAGCGCACGATGATCCTGGTATAGTTCATGGCAATGGGACCAGTACCCGCTTTAGGGGCTGACAATTTCATTGTACTGGCTATATTCAGGATCCTACGTATAATGGTAGACGTACCATACATCCGTTCCTAAGGTTTCTAACGTTTTCACGTTAGCTAAGGTTTTGGCATTTTCATGTCACTAAGTTTGGATAGTCGCCAGTGAGGGCCATACTCCAGTTTACATACGATCCTTTGGGCTTGTCCCCAGTTATCCTTTGGGCTTGTCCCCAGTTATCCTTTGGGCTTGTCCCCAGAATTGTTGGGCTTGTCCCCAGTTACTAACATTCATCTTTTATTGGCTCAGTCCCAAGCAATATCTTATTTCAGGTGTGTGAAGATAAATGACCAAGGATTCTTGATCCTTACTTTCAACTAAGGTTTGTATCTTGGGTTATCCTAATTTTAAGTGTTAAAGGATAGGATCCTAACTTGGATTCTCAGGTATGATCCTTAATTGTTTTGATTTTATTCATTATGTATTTAAGTGACACTTATCCTTTGACAACTGAATTTATGATCCTTAAACTATTTTTTCCTTGATCATATCCTTAACTCTTAAGGGATATTTTTTCCTTACTTGATAAGTTTAAACAACATGAACATCACAATAGATTGAAAAATAAAATAACCATAAGGATATCAACACAGGATATAGCCAAAAAGTTAAAGTCATTTTATTCACAAAAGCTTAAACCCTTTTAAGGTTGTCAAAATTTGCCAACCCACGTTTCTACCAGCAAAACGTGGCCCGTCCACATGGGTTGGCAAAGGGTGTCCATTGTTCATAGGTCTAACAAGTGCAGGAAATTAAAGACGGCAGGATCACAATGGCTTCATCCCCCAAACAGAGGATCCCTCCACCATTTGTAATCCTACCTATTGTTCAAAGGATCATCCATGATCCTCAACCCTAATTACTATTGTTCAAGTACAGACCAACCATTGTTTATCAAAACATCATCAAAACAAAAACTACCACCAAACCATAACCAAACTAAAAAATGGGCTCCGGCTATGTCTAGAAGTGTCCATCATTGCCCATTGCTGCAGCCTACACCTTCGCTGCATCACCATCTCCAGCTCCACTAGCTTCACCACCATGATCCTTGCCACTGCCTCCAGCCTCGATCGTCAGGATCTCCTCAGCCTCCTCCTCGTCATCCAGCTCGGCCAGCCTTGCCTTCCAGCCTTCCACATCCCAGTTGCTCCTGTCAAAGGCAGGATCCTGAGCTTCTTGAGCCGTCTGCAATTTGGTTTTGTACATCGCTATGGCAGCAGAGACCTTGGCATCCTCTGTGATCTCGCTCTTTTCATAATCAAAATTGATCAGAATGGTAGCTATCTGAGCCTTGGCATCCTTAAGATCCTTTTGGAGGTCAGCAATCTTAAGATCCTTGAGCAATGCGACTTGTTGGAGGTCAGCAATCTTCTTGTCCTGCTCTTCGACATGCCCAACGTAATCTTCAATCTCAGCAAATTTCTGCAAAGAAGATAAAGAACAGTTCAAGAACAGGTGATCCTCAAATAAGCTGGATACCTAAAGCAGGGACAAGGATCCTTACATCGTTGAAGTATTCAAGGAACTGGTGGCGAATAAGGGGCAGACCTTGCAGATCCTCAGCTTCAGAGGCTTTTCTTTTCTTGCCACCCCTTCCTTTAACGGGTGCCTTGGGGATCGAAGCAATCGGGCTAGCAGCAGATTTCTTCTTGGAGGATCGGATGGTGTCAAGCTCAGTGACACTAAATTTGGAAGCAGATCTTGATGACTTTCCAGCGCCTACACACCCAAAACAGATAAGTGTCCTTATTCTATTCATATATAACTATTTATTTAAACATTTGAATATAAAAAGAACAGGATACTTACTTGACATGGTGACAGAGCCTGAGGATACCTCTTGAGAATCCTGGGTGATTGTCTTGAATGATCTTGTTTCAGGACTGAGTTTTCTAACAGCAGCAAGTCTCCCCGTGGTGGCAGCTGAAGGAATAATATGCGAGAATGTGATAGCTGTACAAAAGAAACAAAAGCATATTAGTAATCATTATCAGAAATGAGCTTACTTAGTGATCCTTCTAAGGATCCTCCTATCCTACCATGAGTGGACCACTCCCTGGGAAGATCCTTTCCGTTTGGGATAGAGTCTCTTCTGACAAAGAAAAAACGTCGCTTCCAGTTTGTATCGTTCTTGGTGGCTTTGAAAATGGGGTGTTCTTCACCAGGCTTTCGTTTAAACAAATATCGGTGGGATCCAAACGTTGTGAGATCATACATCTCAGCCAACTCCGACATTCCTAGGTCAATCTCTTCCTGCTCGATGATCCTTTCAAGGGTATATAAGACCCTCCAGATCATCGGCATAGCCTGGATGTAGGAGATGCCGGTAAGGGAGAAAAAGGATTGGGTAAAGGCTGGAAAAGGATAGGTGTATCCTATGGTGAATGGGGTAACAGGAAAGGCAATCCAAGTTTCAGAGATATAGTCACTCAAAGCGGTGGGGTCAAATGGCTTGATAACGGTATTCGCCGGAAAACAGTGGCGAATTCTGTCTATTTGTGCATCATTGAAGCAGCATCTTTCTTTCGGTGAATCTTTGATGATCCCCTGGCTTTTAAGAGGGATGTTCTTCTTGTGATCCTTGCTCGGTGAGTTTCGGAGCATCATTTTTGACGAGATGATGGTAAAGAAAGAAAAGCAAAGTAAGAGAAGGAAGAAAAGGAAAAGAGTTACCTGCTTGATCGACGGATGAGAATATAAAGGGAGTTCTCTTGAACTTAAATATGAAATGATCCCTATCTCTAACTCCTATTTATAATAATGATTCTGCAGGATAGTCATCTCACTGACGTCATGTTCGTAACGGCTAGTCCGACTCCAACGGCTAGTCATCTGATTAATTCGTTACGGATAAGAACAAAATATAACTCATTTATTTACATAATTACTCCTTATATTTTGGGGGCAATTGTTAGGGGTGGATTTCTAAATGATCAGTGATCCTTATTTACTGTTGGGTTTAGTGATCCTCAATTCTGTCTGAAGTAGTGATCCTCAGAAGTGTTGCAGGATCAGGATCATGGATCACTATAAGGATTCCTGTACTAACGATTGTCTACTTTGAATTCGTAATTGTTTTGCAGGAGTATCAACTTGGACTGGGTCTTGGCGATATTCCTGGAGAATATTCTAACTCTATTCCGCACGTGCTTGGCCAGAAATGGACGTTGTGGAGTCGTGGAGGACTTGCACCATTTGCGGAATGTTAGTTAGGCTAGATATTTTCTAATTTTAAGGGGGTAGCGAGCTATTTTTTACAACACTTGGCTATTTTTGGCTACACACATGCTCATACAACTGCTCTCATCAGCTCTCGCTAACACACTTGGCAATTACACACATTTTCTACACAAAACACTATAGTGATCCTTGTACTTAGCTCGCTATCATCCGAAGTTGTACTACATTTTCTGTTTAATTTGAGTTGGTGATCGGTAGTTTCCATCACCCGAGGTTTTTTATGCCGGAGATCATTCATTGATCAAGGGCTTTTTCCTCGTATAAATCTTCGTGTCACTTGTTCATTACACTTCATAGTGATCCTTATTGTTGTTCATCAATTCAAGCATCATACCTCACAACAGAAAGTTTGGTTACATTGTCATTGCTTGATTTTTGACCAAAACACCTGCACTTAACCTTTTTGGGAAAAATACGTCAGTTTACACTGGTAAATACAATTAACTGACTCATTTTGAAAAGGTTTAGAAAATTGATTTGAATGCACGTGGCACAAAACTTTTTTTTTATAACTTGGGATAATTATTTATGTATAAACTTGTAAAAGAATTACATGTTCCTTATGCGTTCAGTAGCCCGGGTTGACACCGGGTTAGAGCTTAATAGACACACCACATGATATAGTCCCGCGGTGGGTTATTCCCGAAACCGGCGGTTATACCTTATTATTTATATATGCACTAACGGGTGTACGCCTACACCCGTGTGCTTAGGTCGTGGCCATTTCGTAAAATGATGCCAAGGATATCCGAGACATGGTTATTAACCCCCCAAAGGCTTTAAGCAAACAAAACAATTTAAACGGGATATTTCAATAATTTAACCTTCATACGATTAAAGATTCAATACCCGACCAAGCGGTATTTTATATACCGTACCCCAAACCCGTATAGGGAAAATAAGTTAAAAGTATTTACCTTTGCAAGTATTAATCATAAATAGCAAGTGCGTGTAGCTTTTACCGGGTCTCCTATTCTGGAACAAAGGTTTTTAATAACCTATTTGATTTCCTAACGGGTCTTTAATTAAGCCTAAACTTAGACCGGTTAGTTTTAAAGGAAGATACGGTTCAAACGCACGAGTAAGCGAAGACCGGAATGGAATGTGATACAGACCCGAAAAGTTTGAAGACTTTTATAATATGGGCAAACTAAACACATTCTGGATTTTGAGACAAAAATGATAAGGTTTGACCCGTTTCGGTCAATTTATGCAAACTAGTTACATAAACCGAACCGAACGCGAAAAATGCATAACGGGTAACCATAAGAGTCATATACAGGTTTCCTAAGTCAATATGACTTAAATATGTTGTGACATCAGTAGGATATCTTCTATTATGCCCGAAATGGATTTAAACTCAAACTATGCCCCGTAGGGGCATTTTGGTCATTTTAAGGGTTATAAAAGAGTTTAAATAATAATCTGTGTTACAGGTCTGATATAATCAGTAAAAATACTTAATTTAATAAGTTATAACAGTAGGGTATTACATATATGTAAAATTTATCATTTAAAACCAAACTATGCACCTTAGGGGCATTTTGGTAATTTCACATAGGCTTAAAAGGTCAAAACTAGAAATCTGAGTTTAAAACTTTTGCTTACTGTTAATATATAAAAATTTACTGAAAATATCAGTAGGCATCAAACCTTATATGTTTAAAATAGTTTTAATACATACTATGCGTTAAAAACGCTTAAAAAGGCGATTTTGAGCTATTTCCGGGGTTTTAAAGGAAAGCTGATATTTTTATTATTCAAGAAGGCTCAAACTGTTTTATTTTTCATATTAGATCAGTAGAAAAAGGTTTGGTATCAAAATAATTTGTAAAACTCATTTTATAGCCCAAAAGGGCAAAACCGGCAATTACCGAATCATGCTTAGAACTCTATGTTATGCTCAGCATAAAATTAAATAAAAATCTTCAAAAATCCCAAAATATTATATTACATCAGTGGGTAAAAAGTTTGGTATCAAAAATCGGGTTTAGATAGGCTATATGCTAATTACGCCGTTTATTTAATAAAAAGCTTTCTAATTACGCTAATGAGCATAACTCCTAATCTAGACCTCAAACTGATGTCAAATTTTAGGGACAGGTTTATAAATCAGTAACTAAGGTTTCTATTCTTTTACATTTTCAAAAATCATGTTTTAAGGTCATAGGGGCATAATAGTCAACATTTAAGCATTTAACGGAAACATGCATATGAATCGGATAACTAATGAACCAAGTTGTATAATTTCAGAGAGTTATACTTATATGAAACCTGGTCCAAATAAAGCTCTAAGGCAATTCTAAACCATGCTTAAATGGGTCAGAACTGAAAGTCAAAGCAAAAGTCAAATTATGCGACTTTCGGTTCCGATCCGAGCCTAAACTGAAAATTGTCGGGTTGAACATGTTTAGACATGTTCTCACATTAATTACCAAGTTATATTAGTGACAAAACAGGTTGCATGGGTTCTACATTACTAATTATGCATTAATTTGAAAATAAGCTTTCTGTTGACTTTTGAAGATTAACTTTGACCCGACAATTGACCTAGTTAGAGTGGGAATCAGAGGGTGCCCTTTTAAGGGTTTATTACCCACATAATTACCAACTCATAGGTACTTTCAATTCGAGATTTGACTGGACAATTATTGATTAATCACGAAGTCAAACTCTAATTACGACGGTTTGACTTTAAGCTAAATAACTAAGCTAAACTGAATTAGGAAGGGTTAAAGACACTTACAAGGGTCCTATGCTTGATTAGGAAGCCTAAGAAAACTTGGTTGCTGACCAGAGAGCTCCAGAAGTGAAGTTGTGAAGGTTTGCAAATGTATGAACTCAAAGTTGCAACTAAAGGGCTCCTTATATATGCATTTTGATCACTTAGGATCATGCCAAAGAGGTCTACAATTGTTTCCAGATCAAGACAAGTGCCCCCTATGCATGAAATACCATTGGGGCAGCCCCTGGTATGTAAAAACAAGGTTTAAAGTCAGTTACACAGCTGAAACTGGCACCTGTGCGCGTTTTTCTGATGCTGGGAGGTCCAGGCGGCCCGCGTAAGAGACCACCCAGGTCTTACGCGGCCGGTATGAGTGCCGGGGTCAGGTTAACAAGTTTCAGCTTATTGCATTTTTGGTCTCTGGTCCTTTATAACGTGGTTTTAAGTTCCAATTTTGCATTTTCAGCCCTCTAACTTGATTTTTAAGGACCTTAAGACTTATACAAACTTTGTTAAGTCCTTGGTTAACTTTGTGATCACCCGAAAAGTCATAAATTTTAACGTTGACGCTTTTAACCCCTCGTATACGGATATCGTCATAACTTTCTCATACTTTATCAAAACCTCGTGAAATTTTAATCACATATTCTAGTGAGCATAATTAACTGTTACAAAGCTTCGGGTTTGATAAAAGGTCACTCAGAGGTATACTTTCAACATGTTGACACATTTAACCCCTATAGTTTGTAATCTCTCACTTTCTTCCACAATTAGCTTCGTATGATCCATGATTAATTCGATTAAGGGTATAAACATCGTGTAGGGTTATTGCAAAGTATATTTATCCATTGTTGACACATTGAACCCTTATATTCACATACTTTCCTTGTTTGTCAACTTTAGTCCCTCTAAAGTAATCTTTTACACGTTTAAAGCTCATGACACGTGTCGATACATTATTGGAGATAAATTTTCGAGGTGTTACATCCTCACCCCCTTAAAAGAAATCTCGACCTCGAGATTTACTGAAACAAATGAGGGTATTTTTCTTTCATTGTGGACTCTACCTCCCACGTGTACTCGGGACCTCTACGAGCATCCCATTTAACCTTTACAATCGGCACTTGCTTCCTTCGAAGCTTCTTGACCTGTCGATCCTCGATCGACAAGGGTTTTTCAACAAACTTTAAGCTCTCATCTATATGCACATCCGTATGAGGCATGACTAGCGACTCATCAGCTAGACATTTCTTTAGATTGCAGATGTGGAATACATTGTGAATACTACTGAGCTTTTCAGGCAAGTTTAACTTATAAGCCACTGATCCGACACATTCGATGATTTCAAATGGTCCTATGTACCTTGGGCTTAACTTACCTTTCTTACCAAATCGCATCACTCCCTTCCAGGGTGATACTTTAAGTAAAACCTTATCACCAACCTCAAACTTTAGAGGTTTACGCCTTAAGTCTGCGTAGCTTTTCTGCCTGTCTCTGGCAGCTTTGAGACGATCTCTTATTTGCACAATATTTTCTGTCGTCTCCAGGACTATATCAGGTCCTGTTAGTTGGACATCTCCAACTTCTGCCCAGCAAACGGGTGTTCTGCACTTTCTTCCATACAAAGCTTCAAATGGCGCAGCCTGAATGCTTGTATGGTAGCTATTGTTATAGGAGAACTCAATCAATGGCAGGTGGTTATCCCAATTACCACCTAAGTCAATCACACACGCACGAAGCATATCTTCCAAAGTTTGGATGGTACGCTCACTCTGCCCGTCCGTCTGAGGATGGTAAGCCGTACTAAAATTTAAGCGCGTGCCCAAAGATTGTTGGAAACTTTTCCAAAAATGTGATGTGTATCTAGTATCTCTGTCAGAGATAATAGACACTGGTACGCCATGCAGAGATACAATCTTATCTACGTACAATTGGGCTAGCATATCGGAGCTATAAGTCTCCTTAATGGGTAAGAAATGTGCTGACTTAGTTAGTCTGTCTACTATCACCCATATAGTATCATTTCCTTTCCTTGTCTTTGGTAACTTGGTGATGAAATCCATCGTCACCATCTCCCACTTCCAGGTGGGAAGTTCAGGCTGTTGTAGCAAACCTGACGGTTTCTGATGTTCAACTTTGACTTGAGCGCACGTCAAACATTTGGCTACATAGGTAGCTATAGACTTCTTCAAGCCTATCCACCAATAATTTGCCTTCAGATCCTGGTACATCTTATCAGCTCCAGGATGAACGGAGTACTTAGAACTGTGGGCTTCCTGGAGGATAACATCCCAAAGTCCTCCATAAATTGGAACCCATATTCGTCCATTTAACCTCAGAATTCCGTCCTTGCCATAGGATAACTGTTCTTCAGTTACTCCTAGCTTTTCATTAGGATAGTTAGCTTCTAGTACAGCTTCCTTCTGAGCAGCTAACAACCTTTCAATTAAACTATTCTTTAACTTAATGCTCTTGGCATTGATTCTTATAGGCTTCACTCTTTCCTTCCTACTTAAGGCATCGGCAACCACATTTTCCTTGCCTGGATGGTATCTTATCTCGCAGTCATAATCATTCAAAGTTTCCATCCATCGTCGCTGCCTCATGTTCAAATCCTTCTGATTGAACAGATGTTGAAGGCTCTTGTGATCTGAATAGATCACACACTTGGTTCCATATAAGTAGTGTCTCCACAGTTTTAGTGCAAATACAACGGCACCCAACTCCAAATCATGGGTGGTGTAATTCTTCTCGTGCACTTTTAACTGTCGAGAAGCAATAACTTTGCCTTTCTGCATAAGCACACATCCCATACCTGTGTGCGATGCATCACAATATACCACAAATTCATCAATTCCATCTGGCAACGTCAGTACTGGAGCGTTGCTCAATTTCTGCTTAAGAATGTCAAAGGATTCTTGCTGCTTAAGACCCCAGTCAAATTTAATATTCTTACGGGTTAATGAAGTTAGGGGTACAGCAATCCTTGAGAAGTTTTCTATAAATCGCCTATAATATCCTGCTAAACCTAGAAAGCTACGAATCTTTGTAGGCGTCTTTGGCTCTTGCCAATTCATGACAGCTTCAACTTTGGCGGGATCTACTTGGATACCACGCTCACTAACAACATGCCCAAGGAATTGGACTTCACGATGCCAGAATTCACACTTTGAAAACTTGGCATAGAGCTTTTCTTGATGAAGCAATTTCAGAATGCATCGAAGATGCTTCTCATGGTCAGCTTGGCTCTTTGAGTAAATGAGAATGTCATCGATGAAGACGATGACAAATTTGTCCAAGTAAGGCTTGCAGACGCGATTCATGAGATCCATGAATGCGGCAGGTGCATTAGTGAGCCCAAAAGGCATCACTAGGAACTCGTAATGACCATAACGAGTCCTAAATGCAGTCCTATGTACATCTTCATCTTTAACCTTCAGTTGATGGTAGCCTGACCTCAAGTCGATCTTAGAGAAGTAACTTGCCCCTTGCAGTTGATCGAACAGATCGTCGATCCTGGGCAATGGATATCTATTCTTGATAGTAACCTTGTTAAGCTCTCGATAGTCGATGCACAGACGCATCGACCCATCCTTCTTCTTTACAAACAGGATTGGTGCTCCCCATGGAGATGAACTAGGTCTAATAAAACCTTTGGCTAGCAAATCATCTAGTTGTGTCCTCAATTCTTTCATATCTGTTGGTGCTAACCTGTAAGGTGCCCTAGCAAGAGGTGCTGCTCCTGGAATAATGTCAATTTTGAATTCTACTTGCCTATCTGGTGGCAAACCAGGTAGTTCTTCAGGGAATACTTCGGGATATTCAGAAATGACGGGGATATCTTCAATCTTAGGCTTTGGCTCATCAATAGTCACTTGAGCCATGTAAATGACACAACCGTTCTTCAAACACCTAGATGCCTTGAGCATAGACACTTGCTCAGGCAGTCCATACTGGGTATCTCCCTGAATGGTAAGTGGCTCACCAGACGGAGTCTTGATCACCACTTGCTTCTTGTTACAAACAATCTGAGCTTGGTTATGAGATAACCAGTCCATGCCTATAACTATATCAAAACTGGCTAACTTCAAAGGAAGTAAAGACAATGGAAAAGAGTGGTTCCTAATGGATATGAAACATCCATCTAACATGGTTGATGCGGTTTCTATGGTACCATCGGCTAACTCAACCTCATATTTTTTGCTTAGGGTTCTAACAGGTAGGTTTAACAACTTACAAAACTTATCATCAACAAATGACTTATCTGCTCCAGAATCAAATAACACCCTTGCATAAACATCATTAATAAGGAAGGTACCTGCTATGACATTATCATTCTGGATTGCCTCCTGTGCGTTCATCTGGAAGACCCTAGCATTGGTCTTTTTCCCTTCCTCAGCTTTCTTAGCAAACTTTGGGCAGTTGGACTTGATATGCCCCTTTTCATTGCAGCTATAGCACGTAGCATCCTTGATTTTCTTACAGTCTAAGGTCTTGTGCTCAGAAGATTTACAAATCCCACAAGGCCTTGGCTGCGACTGGGATTTTGACTCGAATCTGCACTTTCCGAAGTGGTGCTTCTTACAGATTTTACACTTGGGCTTATCACCCGACTGATGACCATCCTTTTTAGTTCCAAAACCCTTTTTGTGGTCATTGTTTCCCTTACGCTTCTTGTCTGAACGTCGTGAGTTGTCATCCTCACGCTTCCTCTTCTCAGCGTCTGTGTTTCTCAGCGATCTCTGCCTGACCACGTCCAAAGTAAGGGACAATGATATATCAGCCGCAGACCGAAAAGTAGCTGGTCTGGAGGCCTTCACACTGGCCTTGATTTCTGGGGCCAAACCTCCAATGAAACGAGCTATCCTCTTGGGTTCCGGGGTTACCAGATACGGAACCAGTCTTGACATAGTGTTGAAGCTCGTAAGGTAGGCTTGACAATCTAGGTTTTTCATAACCAAAGATAAGAAATCAGCTTCAATCTTTTCAACCTCATGCTGAGGGCAGTAGTTTTCCTTAATGAGAGTAACAAACTGATCCCATGTCAGATTGTACAATGGGATCTTCCTAGTGGCTTGAATCAACGACCTCCACCACGCTAGTGCCTCGCCTTTGAATGACTGAGATACAAACTTTACCACATCCTTATCAGCACAACCACTGATATCTACTACAGTGTCCATCTCATCTAACCATGACATGCAGTCAACTGCTCCTTTCTCCCCAGTAAAATCCCTGGGTTTGTAGGACACAAAGTACTTATAGGTGCAACCTTTAGCACGTGGTTCATGGTTCTGCACAACTCTCTTAGATGGAACACTCCTCTGGTTCGTTGAGTGATGAGAATCACTCTTGTGAGTAGTATGAGTCCTTGAGGGTGGTTTAGAGTGTGGTACAGATTGGGTCCTGACATGCGTACCACTGGATTCATTGAACTGCCTTTCCAAAGCTCGCGTCAGAGCATTATCTATTAATGCTTGTAATTCTGCTCCTGCTATGTTGACTCTGGAGGTGTCATGATTATCTCTGGGGTGGCTGTTGGCTTCGTCTGACCCGGCCATGTAGCTTGATTGCTACATAAAATAATGATTTTAAATCATTCAGAGGTCTATAACAGTTTTATTATTCTAGAAGATTTATTAATCATGGTATTTAAGAATCATTTCGATTAATTTGTTTAAACATATATATATTCAGGATATTATGATAATCCTTAGTTAGAATTAAAAATATATTAATGGCAAGAAGGGCCTAGTCACGTGGATGGTTTTAAATCTGTAATCATGATCTTATAGGGTCATGGTATTGAGGGTTTTAATTATAATTCATTACCTCTTCTTAACAGGGGGTCGAAGACCACGACTGTCTTTTGTCTTATATGACAATGAGTATAGCCCGTAGGCGTTATATCCCTAATGGATGTTTTATTTAATAAAAAGAAGTTGGAAGAATCCAATATAAGGATGACTCATGCGATTTTATCGAATCACATTTTGTCAAGAGTGTTAACATGTTTTCAGATGTTAACAAGAATTGGAACCTTTTGAATAGGTTTTACCATCTTGGCCATGTCTGCAACGACATATAGACTAGGTTTTACCCTTAAGATTCTTTTTAATATTTAACGCAGAAAAATCCTAAATTGAGGTGTTAGTAAGGATCTGAATCTAATTATGGGACTACCATTTTGGCCCTGTCTTATGATGACACATGGCTAGGTCTTGTCCTTTTTAGATTTTTATCATTTTATTATAATGATAGGTCTTATAAAAGGGAATGTTATATTTTCATTTACTTTACATATTATATTTATGCATACAATTTAAAAATGAAAATTTAAATTAAATCATTCCACTACAAAATTAACCAAGTACAGATTTGCCCTAAACGGGACTTCTACAAGAATAACATGCCCGCGCAGGGGCGAAACAAACAAACATACCCACGCAGGGGTTAAACAGAAAAAACATGCCCACGCAGGGGTGAAATACTGAAAGACATGCCCACGCAGGGGCAGAATACATAAACAAATGTCCACACAGGGACATGATTACAACACTAAGAACAAACAAGCAAATGAAAGATTTAATGGTCCTTCTTGCTTTTTCCTTTAATTAAATTTCCCAGACTCTTAAACATTCCACGGTTTTGTCTGCGGTCTTCTCGCACTTCCTGCCGCACCTCATTAATCCTTTGAAGGATCTCCTGATGCTGTGGTGGTGACATTGCTGGCGGCTGCGGGGGTTGCTGATAAAGTGGAGGTCGAGGAGGTGGCGGTTGATGATACCCATGTGGTGGGTACCCATAGTGTGAGTATCCGGCTTGGTATGGGATTCCAAAGGACCCATAGTGTGAGTATCCGACCACGTAAAACAACAAATCGTGGCGGAAACGTCGGGGAGTGTTGTAACAGAATTATTGTTTCAAACCATGGATACAAGAGTTTCGTTTTATTGAATATTAAACATTGTCTTAAAGTTAAACAAGCAATCCAAACATAGTTTATCATCGTTATTAAATCACTAAGGCCTCGTCCGGTCCTAAGTGAGCATGCATCCTATTCGCAATCAACATTAAGCAATATCACCTGAAACATATGTAAAAACAAAGCCAGCAAAGAAATGCTGGCGAGTACATAGTTTTTGTGTGAGTGTCAGATTCATGGCTCATTTGTATGTTGAAACAACTTGTACAACTTCGTTAATTGATATTAGAAAACCTTGTTTTGTAAATTGTTTGTATTATAAATGAATAACCAAGTCAAAATAGATTGGTCATAATTTATAACCCTTGCCATGAATCTTAACCCAAAACATTTGTTTATGTAAACCAAATCATAAACCGTTCTTATAATAAAACTCGTATGGTTTATATAGTTTCGTAAACATCGTTGTGTAATATTGTTTAACTCGTTCTCGTTATAGAACATCGTTCATTCGTTTAAATCATTCCAAATCGTACAATTCATTCACTCATTTAAATCGTTCTCGTTTTGATTGTGAAAACTACTTTTGGTCGTCTTGCTAATAACATTCAAACCTTTGTGAGTCGTCCATCGTTCAACTCGTTCTCGCATTAACAAACCTCCAAAGGGTAAGTTAACAATCATCAGATTCAGTCGTTACCCACCTAACCCACACATAACCATGGGTCCAGTCTGATAACGGGATTTGTCGGATCCTATGGTACCATAACCTAATACTGGTCGGTTTGGCCGAAATTAATGAATGTCATTCGTTATGTAATTACTACCAACAAGCTCGTTCACATTATCGAAATCGTTATTAGTTTGGTATAAACCATCTCAATCGTTTTGAAACCATCGTTAAAATATCGAAATCGTTTTGATACATATGAATCACCCCAAAACAATCGAAAATAGTAAAAAGAGGGGATCTATGTACTCACTTTATTTTGCAGGCGATTCCGAATACGCAAGTCAAGATTAAGGTGTCTGATAATAAGGAAACTCAAGTTGTCCTAATGAATCGTACAAGAATAATGTATCAATATTGAGGTCGTATAGTCTTGACGGGATTTGTTGAGCATTTATTGTATTTGATAGTGTTTAGATTAACAGAAGGATCTTGTGAATTATATGTTTAGAGGGCTCGGAAAATGAATATGATATAGAGGAATTATTTATGAAAAATATTTATTTATCATAAATAATTAAATTGCAAAAAAGTGTACAATCGATTTAATATAAACATTTGTAATAATAAATCAAATATATTTAACTAGTATCATAATTAAATATAATGATTATTGGCAAAATATTGTACAAGTGATATAATTAATTTATATCATAATAATTAAAAATAACATTTTTAATTATTGAATTTGAATATTACTGATTTAATTATATAAATATCGAAATTATATAAAATATCAGTAGCAACATTATTTTTGTAAAGATCAACACTTAAAATAATTAATCTGAAAATTTCAGAATTTAATTCCTAAAAATCGATTTATTATTAATTATTTAATAATAAACTGTTTTAATATTGTAAAAATTAGTTTTATAAATAAATTGATTAATTTCACATTTTTAATAAAAGCAACAGTGGTTAATAATCTTATAAAAATTATTGGAATGTTGAAAATATTAAAAATGAAACGATTAAAAAGAAATGCAGACCCCAGGGTTCGAACCCGGGTCTGTATTGTAACCAAACAGAGTCTTAACCACTGGGCTAAGCTTCTGTTTGTGTTTGGTTTAGGATTGCTAGACTTATAACCAAATAGGAACTGGTCATCTTCTCCAATTGGAGTCAAACAGAAAGTCAACTCTTTCAATTCTACGGGAAAACTGTGTTATATCAAGATTAACTCTAGGGAATCATTGCATAAGTGTAAACAAACTAATTGGACGGATAAAAACTAACCAGTATTGAAAGGATGATCGGATTGAAAAATTCCGGCGAATAAAGTGAGTATTCCGGCGAGTTGCAGGTTTGAATTCCGGCGATTTCGGATGTTTGAGTGATTGTGAAATGGTGTGGAATGTTGCTAGGAATGTAGGGAACTTAAATACACGAAGTTTGAACCTCTGATTCGACACAAATTAGTGGATTTGATCTACTTTTATTTTTATAAAAAATCTTTTTCTTTTGAGTGTTTTGGCACCATAATGTGTCGTTTGAATGATTGGAATTAGTTGGGATAGGTTGGGAATCATGTGGGTAACTTTACAGATAAAAAAAATTTGGATTAAAATCGATTTTTGGTGATTTTTGACGAGATCCGCGACCTTGCGGATCTGAATGTGTAATTCAGCTCGAATATAATGTTAATGTATATATTATAAGATTTCAAATAAAACACATCCAAGCTGGTAGACCAGCTGGTTGTGCGCGTGCTTGTGCTTTCTGATGTGCGTGGGTTCGATTCCTGCTTGGGCCGGTTCTTTGGGTATTTAAACCCTTTTTAAATATTGAATTTATTTAATTAATTTATTAAATCCTAAATAGTATATATAAGGAATTAAAATCCATATCTTAACAGCTCTGTACAGATGATAAACTGGTTAAGTCGTTCGTGTTACAACCGAGAGGTCGCGAGTTCGAAACTCACGAGGGCCGGTTCTCACCCAGGAGACCCCCTTTTAATCGGATTTTTGACTATTTACACTTTGGCCCCTCAAGTTTCATTTTTTACAAAATAGTCCCTCAGCTTTCTTAAAGTTGCAATAACAGTCCCTCAACTTTCGTATAAAATACATGATTGGTCCCTGAAGTTTCGGGAATGTCACAAATGGTCCCTGGTTTATTCAGTTAGATATACTAACTGGGTTAGTTCTCAAAGAAAGAATTTCTATACAAATTTTAACTTGGTTAGGATTTATAGTTAAAATAAGTTTGTAAATGGCAGAATAAATCCCTACAGTTTAAGTTTCAAGAATGACCAAATAAACCTTGTACTTTTAAAACTAAATATATATGTTTATTTTTAATAATATAAGTTTCAAAAATGACCAAAAGGACCCTAAACTTGTAGCTTTCAATAATTGCACTTTTAACCCTTGTATTTCTAAAGTTTCAAAGAATGACAAATAGATCCCTTAGATTGTAGTTACACAAAATGTCACAATAGGCCCTTATAGTTTATGCAACCTTGTTTAATAGCATAAAACTCAACAAATTTGCAATTGTTTCACGTGTTTGTATTGGTATAAGCATGTATAAGCTCAAAGCAAGTATGTTCAAATAAGTTTAATTCAAAATACGGTATTTGTTACCATGCAAGTCAAAACAAATGCGAGTGTGAAAACTAGGGTGGTTACAGGGCATAATAGTCAACATTTAAGCATTTAACGGAACCATGCATATGAATCGGATAACTAATGAACCAAGTTGTATAATTTCAGAGAGTTATGCTTATATGAAACCTGGTCCAAATAAAGCTCTAAGGCAATTCTAAACCATGCTTAAACGGGTCAGAACTGAAAGTCAAAGCAAAAGTCAAATTATGCGACTTTTGGTTCCGATCCGAGCCTAAACTGAAAATTGTCGGGTTGAACATGTTTAGACATGTTCTTACATTAATTACCAAGTTATATTAGTGACAAAACAGGTTGCATGGGTTCTACATTGCTAATTATGCATTAATTTGAAAATAAGCTTTCTGTTGACTTTTTAAGATTAACTTTGACCCGACAATTGACCTAGTTAGAGTGGGAATCAGAGGGTGCCCTTTTAAGGGTTTATTACCCACATAATTACCAACTCATAGGTACTTTCAATTCGAGATTTGACTGGACAATTATTGATTAATCACGAAGTCAAACTCTAATTACGACGGTTTGACTTTAAGCTAAATAACTAAGCTTAACTGAATTAGGAAGGGTTAAGGACACTTACAAGGGTCCTATGCTTGATTAGGAAGCCTAAGAAAATTTGGTTGCTGACCAGAGAGCTCCAGAAGTGAAGTTGTGAAGGTTTGCAAATGTATGAACTCAAAGTTGCAACTAAAGGGCTCCTTATATATGCATTTTGATCACTTAGGATCACGCCAAAGAGGTCTACAATTGTTTCCAGATCAAGAGAAGTGCCCCCTATGCATGAAATACCATTGGGGCAGCCCCTGGTATGTAAAAACAAGGTTTAAAGTCGGTTACACAGCTGAAACTGGCACCTGGTCCGTTTTTCTGATGCTGGGAGGTCCAGGCGGCCCGTGTAAGAGACCACCCAGGTCTTACGCGGCCGGTATGAGTGCCGGGGTCAGGTTAACAAGTTTCAGCTTATTGCATTTTTGGTCCCTGGTCCTTTATAACGTGGTTTTAAGTTCCAATTTTGCATTTTCAGCCCTCTAACTTGATTTTTAAGGACCTTAAGACTTATACAAACTTTGTTAAGTCCTTGGTTAACTTTGTGATCACTCGAAAAGTCATAAATTTTAACGTTGACGCTTTTAACCCCTCGTATACGGATATCGTCATAACTTTCTCATACTTTATCGAAACCTCGTGAAATTTTAATCACATATTCTAGTGAGCATAATTAACTGTTACAAAGCTTCGGGTTTGCTAAAAGGTCACTCAGAGGTATACTTTCAACATGTTGACACATTTAACCCCTGTAGTTTGTAATCTCTCACTTTCTTCCACAATTAGCTTCGTATGATACATGATTCATTCGTTTAAGGGTATAAACATCGTGTAGGGTTATTGCAAAATATATTTATCCATTGTTGACACATTGAACCCTTATATTCACATACTTTCCTTGTTTGTCAACTTTAGTCCCTCTAAAGTAATCTTTTACACGTTTAAAGCTCATGACACGTGTCGATACATTATTGGATATAAATTTTTGAGGTGTTAAAACTCATCTCTAAACAATATGCATCTCTTTATCACTCAACCATGTCAGCACCCATCTAGAGTGAGAAAGTCAGAAAACCCTTTTAGAGAGAGAAACCACTGCAAACAGTCCAAATCAACCGCTCTCCTCGTGATCTCAGCATCAATCCTCGTCATTGACATGCTCTCGCTCTCATTCCTCGCCGTTGAAGCCTCCCGGGACCACCACATCGGCTGGTTTCCGACAACCACCGGCGGCTCCGGCTGCCGTGGATCTATGGCGGAGTGTCTCGCTGAAGGTGGAGATCTGGATATTGATGACATGGAGCTATCAATGGACAGTGAAATCAATCGGCCTGATGGTACCAAAGTGAAGGTGTTAAAGTTACAACATCGTGAAAGTATGAGGGGGGAAGGCAAAGCCAGTGGGAAACTCCACCGACTTTGTCTTTTAAGATAGTATGTTATATATTATATTATGATTATGGTTATCAACTCCTAATTCTGATATATTCACTTTTGTTATAAATATATGAGTTAATTGCCTGGATAGTCTATGTGGTTTGCTATTTTTTCACCTTTAGTCCTCACCTTTTCAAAATAGCATGTGTAGTCCCTGTGGTTTAACAAACTGTTACTCGGATAGTCCCTGTAATGGATGAGCGTTAAATAATTCAGTTAAGTGGGTGTAAAATTACAAAAATACCCTTGGTCCGTCTCTCTCTACTCTATCTCTATCTCTATTAGACACATATCTCTCTCTACTCTCTCTCTCCTTTAAAAAGCCACCACCACAACCACCTCCACATCCACCACCATCATCGCTACTTAGCCACCACCACTATCACCACTGCCACAAACACCCTCCGCCACAACTACTCTCCCTATCAATCAAAATCATCCCAAACTCACAACAAACCTTACCTGAGAAACCACCTTGATCCAGTTGCCGGTGACGGAGGCGGAACGGTAAGCGGACCTGAGGGCCGGTAGGGGTACAGGAGGTCGGAGTGCAGTCGTCGGTGCCGGAGATGGATTTGAGGAAGATGAAGAAAAAGAAAAGTGATGGTGGTAGGTTTTTCTTCTTCGCCATAGGCATAGGGTTGTTGGCTTTGGCCACCGTTGTTAAAGTGAGAATCTGTGCGTCTGCAGTGGTGGCGATTGATGAGTATGGAGTCCATGGAGCTTTTGTTATTTCTGGTTTTTTATTTCTTTCTCGCTTCACGCGTTGTTGTGAGTTTGGGATGATTTGGATTGATAGGAAGGTGGTTGTGGCAGTGGTGATAGTGGTGGTGACTAAGTGGTGATGGCGATGGTGGAGGTAGAGGTGGTTGTGGTGATGGCTTTTTAAAGGAGAGAGAGAGAGAGTAGAGAGGGATGTGTCTGATAGAGAGAGAGAGAGTGTGTAAAGAGAGAGATGGACCAAGGGTATTTTTGTAATTTTACACCCACTTAACTGAATTATTTAACGTCCATCCATTACAGGGACTATCCGAGTAATACTTTGTTAAACCATAGGGACTATACATGCTGTTTTGAAAAGGTGGGGACTAAAGGTGAAAAAATAGAAAACCACAGGGACTATCTGGGAAATTAACTCTAAATATATTATTATGATTATGGTTATCAACTCCTAAAATAACCTAGCTTGTATTCCAAGACTTTCTCCCTATATATAGTCATTGTATTATATTGTAAACGACACATATTAGTAAAACTAGGTTTTTACTCGGGATTGCTTCCCGGGCTCGGGAAACTTAGTTATATTAATTACTATTTGTTATTAATACGACCACATTACATCAACCATCTCATTCGATTCAACAACAATGTCTTCAAATCACCGGATTAGATCATGAACCCATATTAGAGGTCAAACAAAAGCACAACAGGACCACATGAATAATATCATTTCCATTTTTACTTCAATGCACTTACATGATAGGGTGATTTGGGATTTTGTAAAAAAGTTTGTTTTTTGTACTTCTTTACAAAATTACATAGAATTCAAGAAAACGAAACAACGAATTAAACAGATGTTGAGTTATTCAAAGTTCTGTTGAATACTAAATAAGTTGTTTACCAAAATTCAAACAGATGTTGACCAATAGTCAAACAGATGTTGACCTTAAACAGATGTTTGGTTTAAGGCCAAACATCTGTTTATGGCCAAACATCTGTTTAAGGTCAAACATCTGTTTAAGTCCAAATATCTGATATAAAAGGCGAAACACCTGTTTAAGGCAAAACATCTGTTTAAGGTCAAACAACTGTTTAAGTCCAAACCTCTGATATAAATGGCCAAACATCTGTTAAAGGCCAAACATCTGTTTAAGCCTGAACAGATGTTTAACTTAATAAGATCTACTGTCTTCTCACACTGTTTTCCTCTTCAAAACACTGTTCAACCTAACATGGGTTTCCATTAACTATGAGCACAATGATTCCATAATTGAGAACCTACAATTTTATAAAAATTAATTTTAAATTATATTTACTACATGGCCAAATAACTGAATGCATGTATTTGTTACCTAATCTTGGATTGCAAGTAACTCTTTGGCAGTTTTCTTCAGAATCTTGTAAGCTTCAAAATCAAACAGTGTCAAAGACACAGTACCGGAAGAGTCTTGCACCCTGATAGGTATCTTGAAGCTATTAAAGTTAAAAACAAATGAAAACAATAGTATTACTAATAACAGAACTGTGGTTCATATTAGTATTTAGTATAATGAAATAAAACTGTAATCTCAAACCGCTGAATAGAATAGATGTCGACTCCTTCACATTTATCATTTGTACACACCAAAGATTTTGGATGATCAACATCAAATGAACCATCCACATTTTCTTTCGTTACAAATCTTTCCTCCACACTCGACTTACAATGGTTACAACCATTGTAATACCAAAGTTTATCAGTGCATATAGCTGTGATTGTGCCAAGAACCAAAACCTTCTTTGTCTATCAATATCAAACAAAAATAATAATACTTAGAAAGACTATAAAAAAACTCAGCATGTAAAGTACTTATAAGAAAATACACACCGTTGATATGGTTCCAAGGAAACCAATAAGCATGAAATCAGGGTTATTAAGGAACTCATCTTCAACACTTGAGATAACGTTTGAACCAACATGCTCATTTGATGAAGATGAAGTAGAAATTTTCTCTACATACCTAAACAGATTCATGTGATTAAATTAAAACATAAAAGTAAATGTAGGTACAAAAGAATACTGTTTAATGTTTATATGCATATTACTAAATATACCTCTTCCTAAAAGAGGATATCTCTTCAATGTCAGTGTCGATAAAAAGTCTGCTAAGCTCAAACCCATTTGCAACTCCACGCTTGCCTGAATTTAAAAATAAAACCAAATGTAGATCAATATAAACAATGTCAAATTTAAAACATATAAATAAATATAAATATAAATATAAATTACTAAATAAATAAAAATTAAACTAATTAAGTTTAAATTGTACCTTTGTAAAGGTTGACCATACCAAAATGACAAAGGATAACAACATGTTTCTCTCGTTTCTTATCATTCATGTAAGCAAACATGTCAATAGCAAAAGCATCCCACAAAGTAACCGGACACTTTTGGCCTCTAAAATATTAACATAAAACATAATAACATCAAGCAACCTTGTAATGCTTTAAACGTCAAAATGCAACAACTTAATAAAAAGAACTCACTCAAGGTCTTCAACTCTAAGATTAAGTCTCTTGCCCTTGCTCCCATCCTTCTTTGTTGTATCCTCTAGATTGAAACATACTTCCACATAACCAATCCAATCTATAAACAAAAATATATTGTTAAAAGAAAACAACATTAAGAAGTGATAACACGAAGAAAACAATAAGACAAAACAGTACATATATATGATGTATTAATTTACATACTAATAACTGTATTAACTTCAATTTTATTTTTAACAACATACTTGAGGTTAACGAAATTAAAACGGTATTTCGGTCCAGACCAGTCAAGGCATTTCTCAACAGAAGTATAGAAATATAGTGATATTTTGTCATTTCTCTTGGTATACTTAGTAGAGGACTTATTAGCAGCAAGAGACGGTTTGGTGATAAGAAGACATTCATCCAACTGAAGGAAGTCTTTGAATTTTCCTAGCATCTTATGCAGACAGCTAGCTTGTATAATAGTTCCCTAAGAATATGAAACATCTGATTAAATAAAAAATGTGCTATATAACATTTATGTATTCATATGTCCAAAAAAATTATAAGACAAATATATACTGTACCATCTCATCCATGAAGATCATATCAAGACGATATATTTCATTTTTGTTTTCATTCATCATCTTCTTCGACATGCTAACAATCTTCACTCTAATCGAATAGTTGTTTGAGAATGTATTAAGATCGTTAAGCATGCTAACCTTTGCAACCTCCATTTGAAGACTGTACATAAAAAAAAAAGAATAAGCAAAATATATCTATTGATAAACGTAATATAATAATACAATAAGCATGGATGTTCTTAAAAAAATATCAAGGTTGGAATTCAAGCTTACCGATTCTCCATTCAAAATTTTAATTGAATGCAGTGGCAAATGTAATTTGAAAGATAAGTAGTCTATATCCTTATATCTTGCTTTGTTAAAGTAATTAAATATTAGAAATGATATGCAAAGTAGGAAAAAAGAGAGAGAGAATGTCAATTTTAAATTACCATTTTGCATATTTTGAGTTTCAAAATTACTGATATTATCAGTAATTACTGATTTGATTTGAAAGCAATTGTCAAGATGACTTTTCTAATTTTTATTTAAACTTTAATTATGAGATAATAACCGTCAATTTGAAATTCACATTTTGCATATTTTCAATGTCCAAAGCTCAAGAAATTAGCGTTAATTACTGATTTGATTTGCAACAAATAGTCATCAAGAAATTTTTTTTTATTTTTTAATTTAACTTTAAATTTTATCATGAAAACAATGTTGGAGGAACTCTTATCTCATTGGAATGTAACGATTATGTAAAATGGTAATTTCATTGTAATTCTAGTTTTCATTTGATAATTTCAATCTATCACTAATTAACACCATCAATAATAAAAATGTGAGCAGTGACTGTTTTTTAGGGAAACCGCTGATGGTCAATATCAGTGGATGTCAACAATAAAAAAGTGAGCAGTGGCTATTTTTTCTTATCAGTGGATACCCAACAGTTTTTGAAACACTGATGTTTGGTCAGTCAGTGGTCAACACGAAGATTGAAGAAACAGAGGTTGTATTTCAGCAGTGGATAACTTTTAACAATCAAATGTTTGAACCAACACAGTGGTTGTAACAGACTTTTAAACAGATGTTGGGGCTTAAACAGATGTTTCGCCTTATATATAAGTTGTCTGGACTTAAACAGAAGTTTAACCTTAAACATATGTTTGCCCATAAACAGAAGTTTGGCCATAAACAGATGTTTGGCCTTAAACAAATGTTTGAGCTTAAACAGATGTTTGCCCATAAACATCCGTTTGCAAAAAAAAAAGACCAATTTCAAGAATACTATACCCAAACAATCAAAACGAGGAACTTAATAATCATCCAAGTGTACTTCATTTTTATTTATTAGTATAAAGATGAAACAACTGTTCAATTTATAGTACAGATCAAACAACTGAAGTGATGTGATAAATACTGTTACATATAAACACTGTTGTGATAAACACTGTTACATATAAACACTGATGTCATAAAAATTGTTACATATAAAACACTGAGGTGATGACATCTAACAACCTAACAGACTATAAAACACTGATGTGAAAAAATACTGTTACATATAAACACTGTTAACATAAACAAAGGTAGAATAACTAATGTTGATGCTGAACCACTGTTGTTGTTGGACAGTGGTTCACCTTTGGTTGATCAGGCCTTTGGTTCATCAGTGCTTGTCTTCAACAGGACTTTGGTCTTCATCAGTGGTTTGGTCTTCAACAGTGGATGATGTTCATCAGTCTTTGTGTACAACCGTCGTTATATCCAACAGTTGTTAAGCAGATCAGTGTTTTGCCTTATTAACTTGTTATAACCACTGTCATTATAGGAAAATTAGCTGGACAGTGCTTATCATGGATCAACGTGCAGCTTCAACAGCCAAATCAACATCATCTTTATCTCCTTCAGCAATATCCACTATGTTTTATTCGGTTCTTGGATCAAACATCTCGAACGTTTTCCCTTTTCAT
Organism: Helianthus tuberosus; assembly: GCA_030545235.1. Taxonomy (NCBI): domain Eukaryota; kingdom Viridiplantae; phylum Streptophyta; class Magnoliopsida; order Asterales; family Asteraceae; genus Helianthus; species Helianthus tuberosus. Next base: position 67,624,292 of record CM060430.1, read on the forward strand.
CAAAACAATTAATCTGAAAAAAACACGTGGAACTAACAGCAAAAAGTACACCTGAAACAGAATCGTCGATTAAGAATAAAAAAACATGTGGAATTAACAATGCATAGATTAGTGAAGGAAACTTACGGTGCTGATTAAGAAAACTCTGTTTAATTGCTCAAATTGAGATGACGGGTGATCTGCAAGCGATTACAAATGAATCAATGCATCAATAAATGGTAAATCAAAAGGTTACAAATACCAAAAAATAAATCAGACCAAATGAGGTTACCTTGGTGTTGTGCAATCACTTTGATGTCCATGACAACAACACCTTCATAAAAAACAAAGTAAAACTGATTGTAAGATTAAAACATTCAATGACTTACAATACATGGGTCCAAATGATCTCAATCATGCACTAAAATTCCTATACTCATCTGAGATTGTCTTCCGCTCCACCATCTTAATTCGTCTCTCCACAACTTCAATTGTAAAGAAAAGGGCAAAAATCAAATACATGACTAACACAACCTCATTGAAAGTGGGACTGTAAATGAGTACCATACCAAATAACAAAAAGGGATGAAGCCTAAACTTTTGGGCTGGTATCACCTATCAACAAACATGAAACTGAAAATCATTAAAGCAAACACAAATTAAGTAATAACCAACCTTAATTCAAAAGCCTGCAAATATAAAATTGCCACATGAACAAATGAAGTACAACTTGCTGCAAAAATAATAAAGTGTAAAAACAATCTCAAAAACTTCTCTGTAATTAAGTAGTTAAGCTACTCAATTTAGTTAACTACATAAACAATCCAACAATGAATTTACCGTCCTTCTCTTTCTCTTTCACATTTCCATCTCCTCAACAACGGTCTGACAGAGGTTGCTTCTAATCAACAAACTCTATAAAATAATAATAAAAAAAAATAAGCATAAAAATCTATATATTCTGCTTGGATTGCTAGAATAATAGTATGAAAGTTGAAATAAAAAACAGAGGATTAAGAAACATAGGAGCATCAAAAATTACTAACATGGGTGAATAAATCAACAAAACAGCTTGTGAAAGACATAAACTACAAACATATCAAAATCAGTCTACTCGTAATCACATGATACAACAAAGCAAGCATCTGAATAAACAATAACAAATGAAAGACAAAATCAAAAGCTACAAACAGAGTTATTCATATTTTCATATATATATATATATATATATATATACAATAATAAAAACCTTATTACAATATACCAGTGTCACCGATTAACAGGAGCTTGTATAAAAGAGTTCATCGAGTACGATAAGAAACCCTAGGAGATCTGCTTCTTCTTCTGAGGGTACAAAAGGGTTCATCATGTTCAGTATGAGAAAATAGATAAAACGAAATAAAATTTCTGAATGAAAAAATAGATCTTACATGAATATTCTGTTCTTCAACTACTCGACGGTACATGATTTAGGGTTTCAAACGCAGATGTATCCAATAGAAGTAACCTCAGCAGGACGTTGTTGAAGAGATGGAAATGTGAAGAAGAAGAAGAAGGATGAACATCAGAGAGAAAAGAGATCTTGTATGGAAAGGTGAAGGAGAAGAATGAAACAGGGTTTATGAAAATGTGAGAATAAAGGGCAATGGTTACTGTTGGGCGGGAAAAGGGGAAAAACGATGCCCTCATCTACTGACACGTGGCCAAAATCACTTTCATTTATTATATACTAGGTTATCACCCGTGAATACTTACGGGTTGGACATATAAATTTTATTAAACATAATTGTATGAATATTTTATAAAATGAAAAATGTGTGACGAATAAGGTACATTAATTAAACGTTAACAACGTCTGAAAAAATAATAAGTCAACCTTCTAGATGTTCTATTAGTCCATCTTAGGTCGCATAAATGAATTTCGTGCATCTGAATTTCGCATAATAAGTCAATCTTATGTTTTTTTGTTTAATAAATGGAAAAAGAAAAGAGCCGAATATGCATGATATATTTTTTTCTAAAAACAAAAGCTAAAGCTACTATAGTTCCATTTTCTACCATTTGTTGCTCATCTCTGTAATAAGAAATGAAAAGAGCTATAAGACAAAAAAACTCAAAGTCAACCTCGTGTTCTCGCCTAAAAAAGTTAGTAGCATCTCTAATCTCTATTATTCGGGTTGGATTTAGTGCTTCAGTACTCCAAACATCTATGCTTGGGATCGATAGCTTCAATCCTGAATCAAAGTTATTTACCAATAATATTAGTCAAATAATACAATTTTGGAGATCATATTTGAAAAAAAATAGTATTTATATAAAGTTTACAAAATATGAACAAAAAGTGTTTTGGTTAACTTAAAAATATTAGTTGCTACCCAACCTACGCTATTTCCCACTTATAGAAAAACCATATACCTGAATAATGTGGGGGGGGGGGGGGGGAGATAACCCAAACCCAAACATTTGAAGCCCATTAATGTTATGTTGAGGCTCTAAAGCCTCGTTAGCAAACTTTGCAATTTCTTGATTAAGCCTCTATAATATGTTGAGGCTCTAAAGCCTCGTTAGCAAACTTTGCAATTTCTTGATTAAGCCTCTATAACGCCAGTTTTAAACACTATACTTCTGACCAGGTATAAAACCATATAGTGTTTTGTTAAGCATCATCCAACTCTATTAACAACATTGTTCTTATAAAACAAAGACCTAAACATGTGTGGTAAATTAAAAAAAAAAACATGATCGAATGGCTCAAATGGGTGAAGTCTATTTTTTATGCATAAAACCGCTAAATAGTTTTGATTAGAATATATAGATTATTGTTTTAATAATATAAATAAAGCATTGAATATATGTTTTGACTGTTAAGAAGTGGACCAAATATAGTTCGTTCCTAAATCTCACATTGTTCAAGCATGTACTAAAACTGATATGGTTAAATCTAAACCCACATTCACTAGTTACCCATTACGTTCTTCTTGAACCTCGTTTATGCTCAAAAGCCTGCCCACCGAAGTTGCGCCAATTTTCAAATATCTTAGGGGATGTTTGGGATTCCATCTCATTTTCTCCTTATCTTCTTTTTCAAAAAGTCACAACCAACTAACTTTTTAGAAACGCTTTTTTCAAAGCATAAAAACTCCTTTCCAAATCATTACCCAAACATCATTTTATAAAAAAAAACTCCTTTTGCAAAAAGTTATAAGTTATAAGGAGGTGGTAAAATGGAATCCCTAACACCCCTTAATATAAGAACATGATCATTTGTGTTTATAATTAAGGGGTGATGTTATTCTAATCATAAATGGTTTGGGCGTTTTGTATTGGGTAAAAGAATTTATTATATATTATAAACTTGTGTTGGGTCAAATTGTAATTAGAAGTCCATTAGGTTTGCGTTAAGTGTGATACGTTGTATGTGACATGGATTTTGACTATTATATAGTATGCATAATAAGTGATAACTGAGGATGCATAATAATATAGATAAATCAAACCATGTAATGCCGGAAAACTGACAACCAATAAATGTATCTGTGTTAAATGTCTAACAGTCTTAGCAAACAATTCATACCTTACACATCAGTTGCAATATAAACAATACATTTAGAACTTGTTACGAAGTAGGCATTGTTCATTTATGATTAGTAATAAAATGAAATAATTATTTTACAACAATCAAAATGCTCAGGGAATGAAATAATCTAACATTCTTTTGGAACTCGCAAAGTCATTCGTGTCACTAAGAAGGCGTGTTTTCATAGCTGTGGTTGACAAACTTTATTCTTTTCCCGAAGTATGATTTAGCTTGAGCAAAGGGGCTTTCAGCAGTTATTTCTCGGAGTCAAAAAGCGAGCCCATGCCTATATCATAAGACACGATTCGTGAAGAGTCTCATCTGCAATACGATATTATATAGAATTTTAACCATTTTACGCAAAAGCTATGTCCAATTTTGACAAAATATACAGCCATCAAACTATTTAATGTCAAAATAATGTGTTATAAATATTACCACAGATGTAATATGTTTTATTAGCAACAATAAACAAAATCTGACCTGCCATATGAAGTATGTACATGTTTGTTAACAAAGCACCCATTTTCTACTCACTCTCACTTCGATTGGGTCAACAGCACGCCAGCGTGTCTAAGGCAACGTTTGGCGTCCATCTTCATCAAATAATGAAGTTCATGTACCTGATGTAGAGAAAACGGCTTTCCTCATTTGGCATACGAAGTACATGTAGCCACAAAAATTCCCACATTCATCGAATACATAAGCCAAGGAAATAAAAATATAATTGGGTGAAAGTAGGTTTACCTTTGATTTGGAGATAGACGGAAACTCATTAGCACGTCCTCATCATCATTGTCATCTTGATCTTGTGAAATTTGAATTTGAAAACAATGCAGTTGACTTTTTATAGTAAAAAGAACAGAGTTTGCCTTTAACGAATCATTCAATAACAGAGTTGACTATCTATATCAATCTTTTTTATATTTTTCATATGTTCGTATCAACATGAACTTGACATTTATATATAAATAAGCTCTATAAACAATTTACTAAATAAGCAACCATATGTACAGCTTGCTAATGCACAAAATATACCATGAACAGAAGACGTGCCTTGGTTTTACCTGCGCCTCCTGTATAACCATCACCTCAAAACAATCGTTCGGGCTTGCGCGTAAGTGCGCCCAAGTGAGGCAAACTTTTTATAACTAAGAGGTGAAGTGATGAAAAGTAACACCTCAAGTCTTATGTTCTATAAACCGAAGCTTTTTAAGAATCCCTATAATCCTAATGCCATATACCAGGATAAAGTTTTTTGAATTTTACAACATAAAAAACAGTTGCCAATCGATCATACCCTTTCGTTTCGTCTTCAACCTTATTCATATCACACGTAGTCATGTATGACCATTCCAGACACACTTTTTAAAACTAAAAAGTCGAAGTGATCAAAACACCTCAAGTATAATATTCTTATAAACTTAAGCTTTTTAAGGATAGCTAAAGAACTTATATCCTATAACAGCATACGTGTTTAGAAAATTTAATCATGAAGAAAAACCGCGAATCCATCATACATATTAATGATGAGAATAAAAACAATAACTTTTTGCGATTTTCTTCGTAATAAGTTACATCTAACCCTCCCCTTTTATGAAACATGGCTACTGTAGAGGCATCAATTAAATAAAAATTAATCCTGTTTTGGGTAATCCCAACCACATACCCGATTATAAAAGTTTGTCTCATACCCGACCCAAACCCGTCATCGTATCTATCAGGTAAATATTTTTAGTGAAAATTATATCACAATAAATAGTTTTAGGAATGAGTGTATTATTTACTAACCAGACCTCTAACTGCTAGAGTGCCAACCTTGGATGGATTTAAGACGGTTAAGAACTGATGTATCCCAAACAGACCCTAGATTTGGTTTCTAACCACTCAGCAATAAATAATTTACCAAGATAAATAGCCTTTTATCAAGCTCCTTGGTAGCCACAATTTGAACTACAAAAGGTAGGAATAACTTACAGTTAAAAACATAGAAAATTGGCATTAATAAACTTTAGTGAAATAATTTATAATATAAAATGATATGTTGCTCAAGGAATTTAACGAAGAGAAAAAAAACCAACATTAGAGACCCTTGATACTTGAGCTTAGCAAGATGAACAAAATCATCGTTGTTCCTCGTACATATTCATGGATATGATTTGTAAGTACTTCAATTGCATTATTACTTGTATGAAGAGTTATGGTTCCATTAGGCAACCAAGGAAGAAGCTCATTTGCTAAAGTCACAATCTCAAAAAACTGCACACCAAAAAAAGCAAATCATTTAAGCAATCCATGAGTACAAAGCTCGTTAGGGGTGTTCACGGTCGGTTTTTTTAGTTATCTTTCGGTCGGTCGGTTTCAATATTTGCAAACCGTAGCAAACGGTTTGGTTTACAGTTTATAGCAAAAACCAACCGTAATAAACCGGGCCGGACCGTAAGAATATATTTTATTTTATTTATAATATATCATCATATATTATATATATAGACATAAAAAATTACAACTAAATTTGTTGGTGCACAAATGTCTGTTAACTTCGTCTTTATCGAGTCTTATGTCTAGATAGGATAAACTAGCACACAGCAGGTTAGAAACTAGGATTTATGTTTAAGTGGGTAATTTCGCTTGAAATGGTCACTGGCCATTTCACATGAAATTAACACTTGTAATTTTGCTTGAAATGGCCATGCCACTTTCAAACGAAATTAACTCCACTATATATAGGTATGTTGCTAGTTCATTTGCAACTTTTCCGATTCAGAGCAGAGGTGCTGCCAGTTTGTCAAACGATCTGTAAAAGCTTTGGAATCAATAAAAAGAAGATAATGTAGGAGAATCAAGCTGTTACATGTCTATTTCTCTGATTCCGCCTTTGAAATAGATCATAAACTCTTCTGATTTATGATTATATCTCAGATATGTGACCGTATGTATACAACGCACTTTACAGACAAAGAATGTTTGATCTTGAAACCAGGATTTGTTGTTCCCGAAGAATGGGTTATCATGAGAGCACCCAGAGTCAATGATCTGTACGTGTTGGACACGAGTGTAGCAACTACTACCACTGGTCAGGCTCATTGTTTTATGTCAAGAGCAACGAAAAGAGAATCACAGTTATGGCATCGAAAGATGGGTCATATTCACTTGCGAAAAATGAATCACCTGGTGCATAACGACTTAGTAATTGGTGTTCATGTGAAAAGTTTTCATCTTGAGGGGGAGTGCATTAGCTGTGTCAAAGGCAAGCAAAAGAAGAAATCTCACCCTAGGAAGAAGGAAAACTCAATCTCGAGACCTTTAGAGAGACTCCATATGGATCTGTTTGGTCCAGTGAATGTCAAAAGCATAACTGGAGATCTCTATTGTCTAGTAGTTACAGACGATTACTCAAGAGTTTCATGGGTATTCTTTTTGAAGTCAAAAGATGAGACGTTTGATCGTTTGATGACGCTTTTCAAGAATATAGAAAACTTGTACCAAACCCGCATCAGAAGATTACGTAGTGACAATGGTACTGAGTTCAAGAATTTCAAAATGGAAGAATATTGTGATGAAAGAGGTATATTGCATGAATTTAGCGCGCCTTACACTCCGCAGCAGAATGGAGTAGCTGAAAGAAAGAACAGGACGCTAATTGAAACGGCCAGGACGATGCTTGCTGATTCCAAACTACCTGTTAATTTCTGGGCAGAAGCAGTGTCAGCCACATGCTATACGCTCAACCGGGTTCTCACAGTGAAGAAATTCAACAAGACGTGTTTCGAGCTAATCAACAATCGCAAACCGAACCTGAAGTATCTTGAACCGTTTGGGTCTCCCTGCACAGTTCTAGAACCTTTTGGAAAGTTTGGTGCAAAGAGCATTGAGGGAATATTTGTGGGTTACTCAAGTCCTTTGAAACGAGTCTTTGTTCCGAGCTTAAATCAAACAATTCCAGTCAGTGAACAAGGTGCAAATCAGAATGTCACAAATTTGGAAGGCGAAGTAGATGTTCCAGGCGAGGTGATGCCGAGAACTCTTTCGTACCATCCAGAAGAGTTGATTATTGGAGAATTACAATAAGGCGTTCGCACTAGACGTCAAATTGACCAAGGCCTTACATGTTTTTATTCTACAGTTGCTCCGTTACAAACTGAGTTTTCACTTAGTTGTTTTATTTTGCAGATTGAACCGCGAACATACAAGGAAGCACTAACTGAAGATTCTTGGGTCAACGCGATGCAAGAGGAGCTGAGTCAGTTTGAGAAGTTAGGTGTGTGGAAATTGGTAGACTTGCCTGATAGTCACAGGAAGATCAAGACCAAGTGGGTGTTCAAGTGTAAGAGAGACGATAGAGGGGTTATTATTTGTAACAAAGCTCGACTCGTAGTCCAGGGATTTAGTCAGCAGGATGGTATAGATTTCATTGAAGTATATGCTCCAGTTGCTAGACTTGAAGCAATCAGAATCTTCCTAGCATTTGCATCTTGGAAAATTTTTAAAGTTTATAAGTTAGATGTTAAATCGGCGTTTCTCTATGGGAAGGTAAAAGAGGAGGTATATGTCGGACAACCACCGGGCTTCACCGATCCAATCCACAAAGATAAGGTTTACTTACTGGATAAAGCGTTGTATGGTTTACACCAGGCCCCGAGAGCTTGGTACGAGACATTGTCTCAACACCTGCTAGCCAACAGCTTCATCCGTGGAAAAGTGGATGCCACTCTTTTCACCAAAGAAGTCGACGGACATCTTCTGATAGTTCAGATATACGTGGACGACATCATATTTGGGTCAACAAATGAAAATCTGTGCAAAGATTTTGAAAGAGTTATGAAGCAGAAATTTAAAATGTCATCGATGGGTGAGATGAAATTCTTCTTGGGACTTCAGGTTGATCAACTGCCTAAGGGAATTTTCATACATCAGACGAAGTATGTTCATGATATCTTAGAGAAATTTGGGATGTCAGGTTCTTCTCCAGCCTCCACCCCATTAGCGACGAACCATGGGATAAACCCTGATCTCACCAGAGAAAAGGTAGATGAAACGTTATATCGTTCCATGATCGGATCACTGATGTATTTGACAGCTTCAAGACCCGATATTATGTATCCAACCTGCCTCGCAGCAAGATTTCAGTCTAACCCGAGAGCTTCGCATATGGTAATTGTGAAAAGGATATTACGCTACCTGAAAGGAACTCCATCACTGGGGTTGTGGTATCCAAAAGAAGGCGATTTTACGCTTGAAGGGTATTCCGATTCTGATTTTGGATGCTGCAAAGTTAACGCTAAATCAACAACAGCAGGGTGTCAGTTTTTCGGACCACGATTGCTAGCAGCTGCTGCTCTCAGATCTTGTGGATCCAGCAACAGATGAGAGACTACGGTTTGCAATTTCTTAACACCCCTATCTTTGTTGATAATGAGGCAGCGATAAACATTACTAAAAATCCTGTTCATCACGCTAAAACGAAACACATTGAAATTCGTCATCACTTCATTCGAGATTGTTTCGAGAAGAAGTTGATACGAATTGAGAAAATCCACACTGACGAACAAAAAGCTGATTTACATACCAAAGCGTTTGATAAAACTCGTTTTCAATATTTGCTAAAATTGAACGGTATGAAGCTTTTATCGGTGTCGGAGGAGATTATTGGCGTAGATGAAGGTACCACTGTAGATGATGTTGAGAAGCAATCTGCAATGGTTTGTCGATTTTTTACTTGTTTTGGTATTTAGGGGGAGTATAGGGTAATATTTTCAGAAAATTCAAAAACAGTAAAAAATTTCAAAAATCAAAAAACATGAGATATTTTCAAAATCCAAAAACAATAGAAAACCGGAAAGAGCTAGTGTAAAAAGGGAAAATGATAGTACATTGGCTTGACAGTTACAGTATGCTAAAGATATGTAAAGTTTAAAAAAGTCTTAAACAGTCTCGCTGATGATATGCCGATAGGTTTTTACACATTTAGTAGGTTTGTTCGGGATATAAACCTAAATTCAAACTTGCTTATTTCGTGGGGAACACTACTTGGATATATAGGTAACCCCTGAAATCTCGTTTGAAAGATCCCTCTTTCTGAGATACTAGGTCTTTATACTCAGTGATATCTGGGGTATTATCCCAGGACTTCTGATTTTGCGGAAGCAATGGCCTAGTCCCCGGAGAATACTTTACTGCTGCTTGAAATAAAAGCCTGCCCTCAGCATAAAAAATGATGAAACATTGAAAAATGCTTGTCATGTGCTGTTGTAAAAAAGATCCTCTAAAGGGGACCCACTTAAAGTCGAAGCCGTCATCTCTCTGCTGAATGGAAGTTCTGACCTGAGCTCTCACGGCCTTTGCAATTAACCCCTTACAGATATCATCTGTGGTATACTCACCTGTAAGACTGAATATTGGGATCTGGATACGGGAGTATATTCAAGAGGTGGGACACATGAATGAGTTTAAGTTCTTAATTCACCTAATTCATATCCTGAACATATTGAAAATTGTGTGAGAATTTAAGTGGACCAGTATATCGACAATCTAAGTGAATTGTTTAATTCTGAGTATGTAATCAAAGCTTAACGGTACTTGTGACTTGTCGAATAGCTGATATGATTCCCTAACATGCTCATCAAAAATATGTTTGTAAGTAGTTTATATTTACTGCATTTCATTTCTGTATTTCATTTCTAGTTTAGAAACTTTTTAAAAAAAATCCATAAAGATTTTACATTTTTGCTTTATTTTCCGACAAACCAAAGTGGAAAGCTGATCTTCAGATTCACAGTTTGAAGCAGATGCTAGAAGTTTCTGAGCTGGAAGATGAGTTTGGAGCTTAACATGTTAACCTGAGAAAATAAAAAGTCAAAACAAGTTCATTAATGTGAAACTTGTAAATTTCAGAAAATTGTTTGAACTAGTTTGTACAAAATGTCAGTGTGCTTTGTCTCAGGTCAGCCAAGGTCATTAAATTGGACTTGGTAGACAAATTAAGTACTCAGGGTCATTAATTTAGACCTGGATACTTAAGTGGATTTCTAAATTCTGACAAAACCAATAAATGAAGTCAAATGGTAAGTTTGAATTAAAATTGTTATAATCATAAATCTTATGTTTAGGTAGAGATTGTGCAGGTAACAGGTTTGTTATTAAGAAAGCAGCATAGCAAATCCCAGCTAATTGATAGGGGGAGTCTGAAAACATAAAACTCAGATACAGATTCTGGATCTACATTCAAGGAGGAGTTTGAAGGTTGTTAAAGATTCAGATTTTGTGATTCATGCTAGCTGTTGATAGAAGAAGAGGAGATTTGAAGGAAGCTTTCATTGTTAGACAAATTGGAAAGAGATCAAGGCTAAATACTCGACGCCTAAGACTTCGTCAACATCCAAGGAGGAGTATGTTGGTGCACAAATGTCTGTTAACTTCGTCTTTATCGAGTCTTATGTCTAGATAGGATAAACTAGCACACAGCAGGTTAGAAACTAGGATTTATGTTTAAGTGGGTAATTTCGCTTGAAATGGCCATGCCACTTTCAAACGAAATTAACTCCACTATATATAGGTGTGTTGCTAGTTCATTTGGAACTTTTCCGATTCAGAGCCGAGGTGCTGCCAGTTTGTCAAACGATCTGTAAAAGCTTTGGAATCAATATACAAGACATTTAGAAGAGAATCAAGCTGTTACACGTCTATTTCTCTGATTCCGCCTCTTGAATTGACTAGAACTCTTCTGATTGACTCGTTTGGGTCACAAAACGATCCTACAAAATTTAATCTAAGTAAACTAATAGTGTTAACTATAAAATGGGCCACTTTCAATTTCATTAATTAATATATAACTTCTATTTCAGGTTTTGCAAGCAAGCTTTTAACATTTGCACGGACCACATCGATTGATAGGTAACTTGATTTTTATCATTCTTACATACATATGAATGCCCAACTTCAACCTATTTTATTTGTTTTGAATGTTCACAATTTGAAGTTAGGGTAGCAAGTTTTTGGACAACAACCTTTTGGACAACATCCACAACAGCAACCAACACCTTTTGTTTTGATGTATATGGGCATCTCTTTTTTATGTAACAAACTAACAGCAGCTAACAATCCATATTTGAAACAATTTGGTTTAAACATTATGGATAAGTATTATTATATCCTCTAATTTGGACGTTTATTTTTTTCATTCTTTTGTTTTATTTTTTCACTTTTAGCAATTAAGGCCCAAATAGTTCAAACAGTGAAAGCAAACCATTAATAACGGTTTGGTTTGGTTCGGTTTAAGAATTCAACGGTTCAGTTTCGGTTTTTAATCACCAAAAACCGTGACTAACAGTTTGGTTCACGTTTGACCCAAAAACCGACCAAACCAGACCATGAACAACCCTAAAGCTCGTCCTGCTGATCGGGAGATGCTACAAATACCTCAGCAACTCGAGTCAAACAAACTGAAGCATGCGCCAAAACTTGTAAATATAATGATATTTTAATAAAAAAAATCATTTAACCATCCTTAGGTAGCTAAAATTAAATATTTGTAGTACTCACCTTGGCATCATGGTAATGGTAGAAAAAGATTAGTCAATAAAGGAATAGCATCCATAACAAAATCAGCAGCATCAGATGGAAGTTTCTTGCACATGTTTAGATATAAACCAAGAAGTCAATAAAATAAGATATACTTCTAACATGACCGGGCTAAAGTACAACCAATATCTATGCGGTTTGAAGAGATGGTACCAACTCTTGCTGGTCCTTCCATGCTAAAACGCCAACCAATAAATAAAAGAAAATGTAATCATCGACATACCTTAATATGCTTGCAACACCATCGAATCATATCTGATCGTTGTTTGAAAACGTCATTTGTGATCCCCGACTTAATTTGTGGTAAATGATTCAAGAATATGAACGAACACACCTTACCTTTTTAGCAAAAAGTGTCGGAACACAAATAAACCACATAAAATTACTATATCGGTTGTAGAATGATGTTTGTGATTACATAGAATGAGAAATATTAAAAAGGAACAATCAATGGGTCGGCTATATAGCGAAAATTGTACCATACGCAAATAGTTATTCTTGTTGGCAATTTAAGCAACCATACTAATTAGTAGATACATAATAAATCAGTAATCTTATATATTTAACCTTAATACTTTTCATTTAAAAGATCAAAAATTAATTGTGTCTTAAACAAAGCCTAACAAAATGATTTCCTGAATCTGTTTAAAACCTGAGCCTCTATATCCTAGGGATAGCTCGGTACCAACCGGTACCTAAAATCCCAAAAAATGGGTATCAATACTCGTACCAAAAATACCCGGTATGGTTCGGTACCGCTACAGACCAGTATTTGAAGGTACTGCACTGTACCGGTACCAAAAACACTAAATATCGTTGCAGAAAATTATGTCGGTTCGAAAATTCGGTACCGGTACCCCGGTACCATATTACAGACCTTCATTGTAAGATTCAATGATGTTTGATAGTGTCTTGGATTTCAATTTTGACTATTGTCTAATAACCCTGTTTGAACTATACACGAAATTCTCTTCACCAGCAACTGTGGAACTCAGCCTACCAGCAGCCTAACCGTTGTTGACCACACGAACCGGGTCCCTAGTTACCCTTGTGCCATCAACATGCCTATCAAATTCTGGAAGTCCATTTGCTTTTCGCTCTTTCCTTCTCTTTCTCTCCTCATCTGTTTCTTTCCTCAGCCATTGCTCTACTATTCTCTGTAAATACAAAGAAGCTGTGTTGACTGGTCCATTGACTTTGACTTTTTAGGTCAATATATTATTTCTCAAGCATGAAATTGTAGGATCGTTTTCAGACCCAAATGAGTCTATCAGAAGAGTTCTAATCAATTCAAGAGGCGGAAACTAATGAATTGACTTGGAAAACAGCTTAATTCACTCTTAATTGTCTTGTTTTATTGATTTAACATGTTTTCAGATCAGTAGACACGTCGGCAGCACTTCGGTACCGGAAACAAGAATCTTACAAATGATTTCGCAACTAGGCTATATATAGGGGTTGTGATTTCGCACGAAATTAACACAAGGTATTTCGTGCGAAATTAGCCTTTCACACACAAAACTTAGTTTTTTCGTACTACGTGCCCTGATCTAACAATTCTAATACAAGACGAAGTCGACAGACGTATGCACCAACAGACTCCCCCTCGGATGTTGACGAGTCTTAAGTGTCGAGTCTTTACAATCTTCAGTCTTTATCAATCTTTGGGCTTCTTCCAAAATATTTGACAGTGTAAGCATCCTTCATCTTCTCTTCTTTTTCAGGATCTTGACCTGGCTATCTTCTCTTGATCAGATCTCTTGATTCCTTAAGTTCATCAGCATCAGCAGCTAGTGTGAATATCAATTCAGGATCTGAAGCTGGTTCTATTCATCTACAGACTCCCCCTTAAAGAATGTTTGGGATCATAGTCTGGCTTTCACAAGTTCTAGAATCGCAATCTGTCTCTCTCATAACCATAACCTGCACATTCTCTACCTCAAAGTAAATTTCTTAAAATTTAAAATTTGACAAATTTAAACCTTCTGCTTACCACTTATATTAATTAAATTCAAAACATCATCTTCTAATAATATGACATTTCATAAATTCTCTTAACCACTTGAATATGACACTTTCAAATTTGGTTTCAACTTAATGAACCATTTAATCATTTCAATAACATTTTTCATTTCAACAAACTTTCCCAACCCTGTCATTCATCATGCTTAGCATTTGGAATTTTGAAAATCAGCTTTTCAACATAAGTTGTCTAAAATATTTTTGCATTTTTCAAAATTTATGCTAAAACACTCCGAAAATCTTTTTGGATTTTTTTTAAATTAAAGAAATGCAGTAAAGAAATATTTACATACAATATTTTTGTGAGTTCGTGTAAGAGGATCATATCAGTTTATGAGACAAATCACCAACACCGTTAAGCTTTAAACATTTTAAGTTCCAAACAAGAGCCATTCTTGCACCCACAAATGAAGTTGTGGATTCAATAAATACAGAACTGTTAAATAGTATGCCTGGTGAAGAAAAGATATATCTCAGTTCAGATACTTTATGTGAGTCTGAGGATCAAACCGACCTTAACATGGCATTGTTTCCTCCGGATGTATTAAACAAATTGCATCTGTCAGGATTACCTAACCATAAATTGGTTCTCAAAGTTGGAGCTCCGGTAATGTTACTTAGAAACATTGATCAAACAAATGGTCTGTGTAATGGTACACGGCTTCAAGTAACAAAACTTGGAAAACTTGTAATCGAAGCAAAGATTATTACTGGAAATAATATAGGTCATCATACTTTGATTTCAAGATTGAAAATGACACCGTCCGATAAAAGATTACCGGTGAAAATTGCACGAAGACAGTTCCCATTATCTCTATGCTTTGCAATGACCATCAACAAAAGCCAGGGACAATCACTTGAATGTGTAGGCTTATATCTTCCACGGCCGGTTTTTAGTCACGAACAACTATACGTTGCTGTATCTCGAGTAAAGAGCAGGAAGGGTTTGAAGATCTTGATATGTGACAGGGGAAAACAAGTGTGTAAAACCACAACTAACATGGTCTACAAAGAAGTTCTACAAAATCTATAGTCGTTGTAGAAATAGCATTTTGAACAAAAGTCTTTTAATGTTTGAAGTTATTTGGTATTATGTTTTGCACATCCTATGAACATGTTCCTTTTATCTAATAATAATGGATGTTATTTTAGAGAATTGTTTTAAAATATAGCATACATTTTTAAAAAATGATACCTTTAACAATTATAAAACAATGAAAGGTAAATAACAATAACATATATCTAAAAGACAAGAAATAACTAATGCAAGTAATACTTTCAACCGTTAGTCATTAGGAACACTTCATGTTCTTAATATATAGTCTGCAGTGGTTTAGTAACATATGAACCAAAAACTTTTGAGTACCTACACCCTTCGTACCACCAGGGTCAAAACTAAACTATCAACCTTTACAAAAGAGTTTTGAGCAAACTAACAACCACAAACAAAAAACATTGTTTCCATACATAATAACATTATCTGCAAAAGCCCCACAACCATTCAGTCAAACAAGAAAATACCTTTACCCATGACGAACTTAAGGGTAAACTCTTCACGAGGAACCATGTTTTTATCCTTCACATTCATGTTTTTTATGTAAAACCGACCATCAGGAGACTCGATACCAACTAGAACATCCCAAACATTTCCAGCAACATCTATAATCTTTAAAGTCCTTTTCCTATCCAAGCCAAGTTTTTTAGCGAGAACTTTTTTAATGCGCTGTAACAAACCACAAATAATGTTTAGAAAGATAGTTTTATAATATGGTTAATATAATGTAAGGTCCTGTTAGTACTTTTTGGTTACAGAAACTTACAAAATGATTGTCCACACGGAAAACTACTGGAATAGTTTCGTCGTTCGTAGTTACAGTGAGCATTTCAGCTTCATTGTCCTTAGTTATGTCATGCACATCTTCACCATCAGAGATACTGATAACCTCTTCTACCACTTCTTCCTTAATAGCAGCATATAATTCTGGTGGCAACACTAAATTAGCATCCTTGGAACAATTGAAAATGGACATATCAAAAGTGTGAATATCAAGCATTTCAAACACAAGAAGATGTTCATCACTTAGTGAAAATTTCTTCTTAATCCGATCCCATCCAGTTGTTATGTAAAGCTGATTGTCACTAACATCCATTCGAACAAAAAATTTATGCTTCACAGGACCTCTAATAACAACCGGATAATTTGGAATGGTCTTGTCCATCTTGTGATGTACAAATAAACGATTGATATGCTACAATGAGAAAAAAATATTAGTAGTTTCATATACTAGCAACCAATAAATAAGAAACGATAATAAATATACTGAACCCAGATTGCGAACTACATACCATAGCATTAGGTTTATCAAAAGCGCCATTGGGTCTGTAGTAAAAATAATCAAATGGAGCAAATGCAATATTGTCATAGAAATAAAATATCCGGAAACTTTGTAATGCTTCTTCATACTAAAATACGAGCCACGATCCAGATTGTAGTTTCAAAGTTTCAACTACAGAATACCACCCATTGTAGAGATAATAGAAGTTTCCTAAAACATTTATCTTGACTTCAAAAACTTGCCCATTAGTTGTCCGTACTTTAACAAAGCCAACAGGATAGTTAAACTCTTTTATCCATTGTTTATATTTTTTTGGCAGAACCTATGTATAAATATATTAAAATCAGAAACTGTCTAACATGATGTTATAAAGAAAATAAATTCGCCATAATCGAGATTAAAATACTAACCAAAGATTTCCTTTGGTTGTCGGTCATGTAAGAAAATAATATGAATATCATTAATAAATAACAGAGTAAAACGTTAAAAGATTATTCTAAGTATTGCAATTAAAAAGAGTATAACTAATAGACTAAAATATTATATAACGTTAAAACGTTATTTTATATATTCAATGCCAAGAATGTGAAAGACCAAATGTTGTTTTCGATGCCGAGAGTTTCTAAGGCTTCGTCTTGCTTCTATTTTTTACAGTGTGATACAAAACCCCAAACCGGGCTGTTACTATTTTCTTCAATATTCGTTGTTGTCATGGTTTCTGATATGAAATCCTAAGTCCTTGGTTTATTGACGACTACTGACGATCAAATCATGTACGTTTGAGACTGTGATGAATGCGTAAGTGTGATATTCAGGTTCTATGATGCTTAATAAGTCATTGCAAATTGTTACACACATTTTATCCTAAAGAGAAAAAGAAAGACATTTGATTTGGACCGTCATTATTACTTCTCATTAAGCATCAGGGGAGCTTGACATGTCATAAACAAAGACTTGAAAATACAAATGTATCATCTAAACTACCATAAGTAATCAACATATGAACATACATAACATGTGAAACATCCAAAATATTACAATTCAATATGTGAAAGACTAAAATTATATAACTAAACTAAACATCATAATCTTATAAAATCTTTGTATGAAAAATAGAATTATAACACATCAAGAACTACAAACTGAAACTATACTAAACATTATAATCTGATAAAATCTGTCAAGAACACCAACTGAAAGTATACTAAACATCATAATCTAAAAAAATCTTTATACAACAACTGATAAACAATCATTTTTAACATAGCCCTAAATATATAAACCTCAATTGAACATCCATACAAAAGTATAAACTTCAATCGAACATCAATACGAACATTCATATGATGGAATCTGAAGTATAACAAATCAAATAAACAAACATGATCACAAATTACAGTTCATATAGAAGAACAAACCTAAGATCAAAAATCATACATGCAAGCGTGGTATAAAAAATTACATGAAGCAAAGATTTCAGAAGAATAAAATCGAATCAATACGTTTTAGATTACCTTTTGCTGATAAGGGAAAATCTTGAACACTCCCTGTCGTTTCTTTGTCGCCCTTTGAAGAACGGAGAGGCAGATGGAGCGGTAGATAAGTGATTAGAATTTGGGGCGGGATTTGATACAAGGGTTTTAATGGGCCTACAAAATCTAATCCATTATTAAGGTTAATTGGATCAAATATAAGGTTAATTGGACCAAATATAAGGGCTTTATTGAATTGTTCAATAACATTTGGTTATTTGAATTAGGTCATTTTTACTTATTAGACAATATAAAATTAGGTCATGCTTTCATTTTAGACAACAAATTATCAGTTAGTTAGCTAATTTCTATAACAAACATGAACTAATAATTTTTTCATAACAAAGTAATAAAATTTTTATGTCCTAACACAAATTGCCTTTAACATTGTTTTATAAAGATATGTAACTAAATACAAACAATTTAAATAATGTATTATAATCTATTTCGATGGTTATTAAAGCTACCTGTGTGGTCACACGGGTCCTACAACTAGTAGGAAATTATAGGGGTGTCAAAATGGGTGGGTTGGGTAGGTTTGGGTAATGGATTAGGATGGGTATGGGTTATGATGAGTTTGGGTTAGAAAATGGGTTTAGGTCAAGATAGGTTTTTGTCAACATGGATTTGGGCATCATAAAATATAAAAAAAATTTTAAAAATAAAAAAAATTAGAAAAAATCCAAAAAATTAAAAAATATCAAAAAAAATTCAAAAAATCAAAAAATAATAAAAAATTCTAAAAATTCTAAAAAATAAAAAACATTTCTAAAAAATAAAAAAAATTCTAAAAAATCAAAAAAAATTCTAAAAAATCCAAAATACAATAAAAAATCCAAAAAAATCAAAAAATTAAAAAAAATAAAAAAAATAAAAAAATCAAAAATTCTAAAAAATAATAAAAATAATAAAAAATTCAAAAAATTCCGAAAAATCATAAAAAATCCAAAAAATTCAAAATTATCCAAAAAAAAAATCAAAAAATAAAAAAAATTATAAAAAATCAAAAAATAATAAAAAATAAAAAAAATCCAAAAAATTCTAAAAAATAAAAAAAAATACAAAATACAAAAAATTCTAAAAAATCAAAAAAATAATAACAAATCCAAAAAAAGGTGAAAAAAATGCACCCTATTTGAGAAATTTGAGAAGCAATATGGAACACACATTTTCCCTAAGCAAAAAATGCAAAAAAAAGGTGAAAAAATGCAATTTTTTTTTTTGGAAAAATCACAGCTTTTTCTTTAAGGATTTAATTTTTTATTTTTTTTGGAATTATACACATGTGTATATTGTTAATCTTTTAACTATACATATATGTATATTGTCAATTATACATATATGTATATACATGTTTAAAATTGAAAAAAATATGTGTTATAAACCCTAAACCTTAAACCAAAAACACTAAATCTAAACCTTAATGCTAAACCCTAAACCCTAAAGCTAAACCCTAATTCTAAACCCTAAAGCTAAACCCTAATGCTAAACCCTAATGCTAAACCCTAAAGCTAAAACTAAACCCTAAAGCTAAATCCTTAATGCTAAACCCTAATGCAAACCCTAAAGCTAAAGCTAAACCCAAAAGTTAAAGCTAAACCATAATGCTAAACCCTAAATACTATTGCTAAACCCTAATGCTAAACCCTAAACCATAAAGCTAAACCATAAACCCTATTGCTAAACCCTAAATACTAATGCTAAACCCTAAATAACACTTATTTTTCAATTTTAAACATGTACATACATACATATATGTATAATTGACAATATACATATATGTATAGTTAAAAGATTAACAATATACACATGTGTATAAATCCAAAATTAAAAAAAAATAGAAAATTAAATCCTTAAAGAAAAAGCTGCGATTATTCCAAAAAAAAAAATTGCATTTTTTTCACCTTTTTTTTTTTGCATTTTTTTGCTTAGGGAAAATGTGTGGTCCAAAATGCTTCTCAAGTTTCTCAATTAGCCTACTACTTCTCACATGATCCTTATCCTAGATATATTTATAGAGTGGGGATCCTACGGAAAGTGTGTTTTTCCTAGAAAGTCTAGGAAGCGATATGGGCCATCCAATGGGTGTGTTTAATGTTTGAGATCATCTTGGTGGCATTTTGGTAATATGTATTTCTTAAAAATAGGATTATTTAATTAATTAGGGGTAGATATATCATTTAGCTTGTTTTAAATATGGAAATAATTGTCAATCCATAACCACCCCACATTTCATGCGATTTTCTCTCTCTCTCTCTCTCTCTCTCTCTCTCTCTCTCCCTCTCTCTCTTCCTTCTATCCTTCATGAAGACACACATCAAGAAAACTCATCGTATTAATCTGCTTGCTAATAAAACACAGCGTCAAGAAATCCTCCAGCATTACCAGCATGGATGGTAAAACACAGCGTATGAATCTGCTTGCTGTTAAAACACAACTGTATGAATCTGAATGCTAAAACACAACTGTATGAATTTGCTTGCTGTTAACACACAACTGTATGAATCTGAATGCTAAAACACAACTGTATGAATAGTTGACTCTAGTTCCATACGTTTCCTTACCAGAACTCGACATATAACTAACATGAGAGTTAATGACAAAATTAATTGTTAAGGCTATAAGAACCATAATAAGCAGTCTTCTAACAAAGCCTTTCGATACCTTACATATTCTGAAGATTAATCAGAATATAGTATCATTACTTAGGCTATGTCATGAAGGTTGTGAGGTTTACATAACCAACATAAAGTCACACTTACCTTAAACTCTCATTTTATTGTTCTAAATATCTGGATAGAAACATTACTAAGATGAAACTAGATGATACCTTATACTTTCACAACTTTTGTCATCATGCAAATGAGAATTTGACAAAAGAAAAATGAGACTTACAAATTTCATCCATTATAACTAAAATTCATGAGAAATCATGACATGGTTAATGAGGATGATTTTTTATCTAATCTCATTCTAAGTGATTTTAAATCATGACGTTATAGCCCTAAATATTACTTGGCTTAAGGAATAAGGATGGGTCCATCATAAGTCATTCATTGACATTCGTGGAACTTATTCTAAATGTAATATTCAGACATAATTCATTTATCATTTAAAAGACTATCAACTTGTATCTAAATTTTGTCGCATATGGCCTACAGTCTTAGAAGAAATCTATTCATATATATACTTAATAAGATTTCTATTAGATATGTCCCTAAAGTTTCTTATGATATCTGGACATTAAAGAAATCAAATAAAGTCTAACGTATATGTGATAGGTTCCCACGTCACGTAGCTCATTGAAACTTCTCTTGTAGCATTCTAGAGATATTAAAGATTAGTGGGAGCATTAAGTGTCTTAATAATAACTTGCAATAGTTGCAAGAGGTGGGGGAGTGAAAAATTTATATTACTTCAATTTACACCTCTTGTACACCTCTTGTACAAGACACCGCTCCATCACGACACTGTTTCATCAATACTTGTCTCCTTAAAATCTAATGTTACTCTTACAAAAGTTTCATTGTTGCTTAATTGTGGGCACACTTAGATTTCTTACATGAACTAACATAATCCTCAACAAGAGAAATCACAACGACTAACGTCATTAATTTGTGTTTCTCTATTAGAATTTGTTGGTCGTTACATATTGACCCTAAGCATGCTGAGTTCCTAAAGATTTCTAAGGTCAGTGGGAGCAGTCAAAGTCCTTATCATGAATTGCAAGGAATACAAGAGGCAGGGGGAAGAGTGTCATTAAATTTCACTCCGAATTTCACTCCGATTACACCTCTTGTACACCATACTGCACCAACTCCTACAAACTTAGAATGAAAATGATAGCAACCTAACCAAGAACTAATCCATAAAACTGAAACTTCTAATGAACCCAATAATCAACTCAGGAGGTCATCTAGGTTTAAAAGCCTACTAACTTTGATGATTACATAACCTCCCTAACTGAAGTTGAAATGGATTTTGAAAATGTTTACTGATCCTATCTCTTCAAATTAAGCCATTAGTGTCAATCTTCTAAATGGAATAAAATAGTTTTCTAGTAAAACTGATTTTATGTGTTCGAATAACGATTGGGATTTGATTGAATTACCTAAGAGTATTCATAACTAAACCAAATCCTAATATAAGCGTTAAGACACGAAGAAGCTTGATTGATTGTCAAAGGTTACACTCAGAAAGAGATAAATTATCAAAGAGTCTTTCTTACCTATCTTACAAAAGATTTCTTTGAGGATCATCACTGTTCTAGTAGCTTATAATAGTTTAAAGCTACATTAGATGAACATTATAAACAATTTTCCCTAACAAATGGCTGACACATTTACATGTTCATTAGATAACAACCTAAAGTTTCAAACTGAAGGTTAAAGAACACTTTATTTGTAAGCCAATAATATCCATGTATGGGTTAATGCAAACATCATAATGTGATGAAAAGCTAACGTAATTATTTTCATCAAGAATCAAGTGGATTAATGTACCTACCTCAAAATGAGTGGGAGCAACTAAGATAAACTTGTCTATATAGATGACATTCTTTTGACAAGTATACGTTACATAAGTCAAAGCATTGTTAACACAAACTTTGATATAATAGATCTCAGTGATATCTCTTACGTGATAGATATCATAACATACTGAGATAGACCCAATGGGACATTAGTTCTGTTCCATAAGTTTAACATTAAATGGGTCCTTACATATGTGACAAACAATACTGCTCTTCCTTTAGAGGATAATAGGATAAATGAGATTATATATTTACGCTTCATTAATTAGAAGCCTTATGTAAGTTCAAGTCTACACTCGTTTAGATATTACTCACATTGCAACACACTAGATATGTCTAGATTAATGTGAAGCATCTAATGGAGTACTACAATATCTTTAAAGGAAACGAGAGACTATACCTTAAAGAAGAAGTGAGAATTAAAACCGGTTTATTACGTTAACTTTGTAATGTTCAAAGATAACAAAATGTAATTTTGGGTATATCTTTATGTTAGCAGACAAAACCTATCTCATGGAGAAGTCATAATGGACTGATATCAACAACCTAAGTTATAACGACATAATATAGTCACTAAATGTTGTTGGAAATTTTATCAGTGGACTCATAAGTTTATTAACTCCATATAATTAATGTTTTGAAGACTTAGTGTGATAAAGTCAGCTACCATGACTCCTTGAACAGTAACAGTTCAAGAGGTGCTGCATTAAGTTTCGATACGCAATTAATTATTCGTTTATGAACGAATTGAGGAAACTAAGTTTTGTATCGAATACATTCATGATATGCTTAAGGATCCTATAACTGAAGGGCTATTACCCATAAGTCTTATTAAGAGAGCTCAGAGACGGGTATTAATTGATGGCCATGCGCAACTGCATATCGTACTATGAATGACTAAGTATTAATTAATTTTCCTCATCAGTTTGATTTTGTATGTCTCTAAGAATATGTCAAGCTAGCATAACGGCATATAGACAAATATAGTTACAAATCAAACAAAGGGCTTATGCGTATTTTGATCATAACGATTAGGTTTTAAATTAAGGCTATAGTATGATTAATGGGGGTCCTGAGTCGCATAATGATTCAACGGCTGTATTTCTCTGCTACAGTACTTGTTTAAGGCTTAAATTTTTATCAGTGCATTGACATCGACATGAGTCTCGTTATTGCAAATGTTAAACTCACGTCCACGGGTTGGGTTATCATTTGCAAGCCTAGGGCAATTGTGTTTGAAGTGATCAATATCACCAAAATTGAAGTAGGTTCCACGAGGGTAATGAGGACGAATAAGTAAAGTCGCGTGTAATGCTTCGATTGTCGTTTCTAATCCGTTTTTCAATCCAATTTCAACCGTAAATATTAAAATTCGATTACGAAGCAAAATAAATCATAATATATCAGTTTCAAGATAATTAACGAGTCCGATGCTCCCTTTTGGATGTCGGTGCGTTCTTACTGTTGCGTTTTCATTCACGTCTGTGTGGCGTTGCGTTCAAAAGTAAGGATAAGCTCGTGAATATATATATTAAGTATACGTGTACAACTCGTATTTTCGGTGTTGTCAGTATTTCATCCAGTGTCAGTTCGTTAAAGTTCAAACGTTTGACGAAGTTCCCGGAATTCACAAATCGCGTACCGTGAAGTCGAATAGACGTTCCTAGGCTTTTCCAAAGATACTTAACTTAATCTACTAATCAATGCTTACACAGATATATAGACAAGTTTAACAAACATATAATATTATTCGTGTTGGCGCATATATTCAGGTCACGTTTGAATCAGATGAGGAAATAGTTGGAATTAAAGGAAGCATTGGTACAAAAGCCCAGTATACAATAATTTCTTCACTGTCTTTTGTAACGAACAAGACCACCCATGGACCTTTTGGTGGAGCAACCAGTTCTGAGTTATCCTTACCTTGGGAGAATGGCTGGTTAGTTGGATTTTACGGCCTTGCTGGCTATTATATTGATGGCATTGGTGTCTATTTGAGACAACTCTTGAAGATCGGAACATGGGGAAAAACTCTTCCTGCAGGTCCGCAAAATAATTGGTCTTTCAAACTTGAGCCAACTTATCACTTGACGAAGATAACCATTGATCATGGCGATCTCATATACTCTCTGATGTTCACCGCACAATACGGATAGTTGGCATACACTTCTGAAAAGATGGGTGGTTGGAATGGTGGAGAAAAAGTTTCCGAGGTAAGAAGTTCTCGACTCAAACAAGTTAACACCAACAATTATCATAAAGTTTTTCTATTAGGGTTGTTTAAATCTAATCTTTCGTAATTGATATCAGATAACTTTTGATGGGGACGAAAAAATTAATGGCATTAGTGGCAGAGTTGCATTATCAAGGGGAACTTATGCAGGTCATACAGTAATTTCATCAATATCGTTCATGACCAACAAAAAAACCCATGGGCCATTTGGTGATGTAAGAGGGGCACCTTTTACAGTACCATGGGATGTTGGTTCATTTGCTGGATTTTTCGGCATTGCAGGGTATTATATTGGTAGTATCGGTGTCTATTTGAAGGCTACAAACCGTGAAGCAGGTAGCGGCTAGTAGCCGTTGGAAAAAAAACTGGTTCAAGTTCTGCTGGAAACTAATATGGGATTGTGAGTCTTTGGTCATTTCGTTTTGAAAATAAATGAAGTTTGTTGTGTCTTGTCTGTTTGGCAATCTGTTTCGGTTTATTGTTGCCTATTTAAGCTTTGTAATGTGATGAATAAAAATGTAACTTGTTCCAGCATTTATCTGGCCTTTGCAACATGAGAGAAAACATCATATGGAGGTCTATCTTCTAAATTAATTTCATTCAGTCGGTATACAATAATTTCTTCACTGTCAAATAAGCAATGCCTTCTTTCAAATTATGATACCAGAAATGAGAGATATTAACAATAAAATATTGAAAATTGACGTCATCCAGGTTTTCTTTGCAACATAATCTGACTGAGACAAACACATTTTATGGTCTCATCTTTTAGAATGTTGCTGTCTTTTAAGTTTTAACACATTCATTTCAAATTTAGGGGGAGGGGTGGTTCACTAGTGATAGTTTCTATCACTCACACTGTCCAATAAAATCGTGCCATGTCATCAACCAAATTTCTATCACTAGTGATAGAAATGTAGGGGGGTGGTATCACTAGTGATGAAATTCTATCACTCCCTAAACTTTTTAATTTTAATTTTTAGAATTCTACCACATTTAATGTCCATGTACACGTGTTGTAGTGGGGAGCTCTCATTTTCTTCCATGTACACGTGTTGCAACATGCATGAACTATCAAAGCAGGAAGACGGCAACATGCAGAGCAAGCTTTATGCAATGAACGCGTTATACAATCAACGCGTTTAAAATTTAACGCGTTATTTTTTGGGCGGCGGCGGTGGTCCGTGATGGTTCAACGAGTGATGGGGTGGTATAACGGACCACCCCGTGTGGCCTTATACCGGCAATATTGGGTCATTCCTCAAAAGACAATATTTTGTTGTAAAAAATACTTTAATGTGGTGTCGTAGTATGAAAAACAAAGCAAAATGAAAAGAAATTCTGCTTAAACTTAAAAATTTTCTTATCTCATATACTCATTCTAAAAATCATAATCAACACCCGCTATAACGCGCGAGTTAGCATCAACTCGTTAAAACCATTTACTAAATATTTTACATAATATTTACAAATTATAAACCACATGACTATTTGAGTAATTAACTTCAAAAAATATAAAACTTATGATATTTGTAAAAAAATATTATAAAATATGCTTCATATATATAAAAAAAAGTAATAATTATATCCCTAAAATTAACATAAATACAATTACCAAAGGCATTATGAAGAAAAACGCTATAGTACGGACAATGTTTATTTTTTTATTGATTTTTTATATAACTAATTTCAAATAAAAATATGATGCATATAAAACTCATGCATATTATCTCAAATATAACATACAAACACATTTTTTTATCTTTTAATATATTCGAACATACATATTTTTATTACCATTCTTTGTTTAGTTTAGTTAATGTTATATTACTATTGTACTAGGTTTTACAAGCCACCAATATATCAAGTCGTATAAAATTGAAATATTATAAGTTCCTATCGTGGGTTGAATCTTTTAAAATATATAATATTTCATACAATGAAACGTAGATATAAATGTACATTGTGAGTTCCGCTCGGTTTCACAGAGCGAAACATAGATAAAAAAAGATATGTTGGGGTGTGGATAAGATCTTATAGAATATATTTTTTTTTCAAACAACTAAACACAGGTAGAAAATAGATTGAGAGTTCCTCTGTTTTACATAACGAAACGTAGATAAAAATACATAGTGATGTAAAAACAAACTTTTAGAATATATGTGGTGATGTGTAAAATTTTGAAGAAAATATAAAAACAGACATATATCCCACAATTTTTTTTTTTTTTTTTTTGCTTTTTATGTTTTTTTTTTCCCATAAAAATGCATTTTTGATTGGAACTTATATAGATATGCTTGTTAGCAATAAATACGTTATGAATACTAGCTTTTAGAGAAACTAAACTAAGAAGATTTAAACATTTAACCTTAATTGAAATAGAGTATATATGAAATCAATTTAACGGTTCTATTTTGAAGAAAAATAGAACATATATGCACAATTCTGTTCATCCATATCATCAAATTATTATATAGAAATCGTCATATAATTCAACCAAATCATAAACCCATGATTTGAACTTATAATATGTCAACTTTATATGAGTTGATAAAAAAACTAAATATTGTCAATGTTTCCCTCATAATAGACATTTGCTAATTGTATGTATATTAATTGTAGGAATATAATTTTTATATAATATATTTCATAATAACATTTACAAAATATAATGAGCTTTTATATATTTTAAGAGTTAATTACATTGATAGTTCACGTGGTTTATTGAAAGTAACATCTCTGATATATAAGGGTATTTGAATCATTTTACACTGATTTAACACAAAAATTAACCGCTAATACTCAAAGTTGTTACAAAATTGAAATCAAAGAACTTCATTCTGTTACAAAAAAAGGTTAGTACTCAAATGTGTTACTTTTAATCAATCACAAGGACTATCTATGTAATTAACTCTTTAAAATATAAAGTTTTATTTAATAAAAAGACATGAATTTTGATTTAGAGTGAATTGCAAGTTTTGTCCTTTATCTTTAGGCCACTTTGCAGGCGGTGTCCTTTATGTTTAAACTTGACGAGTTTTGTCCTTTATGTTTAAAAATCAAACACGTTTTACCCTTTGGGCCTAACCCAGTCTATTTTCCTAGTTAAAGTTGATCACGTGCATGTCATGTGAAGGGTAGTTGGTTCATTTAATGTGATTTACCCCCAATTTAAATAACCCCTAGCTGCTCACACACCCACCTCACTCTCTTTGATCTGCCTGGTCGCCGGACTCCGGCGATGATGTCGGCCGGTGTTGTTCTTCAGTAACCATGCCCCTCTCCTTCTTCTTCGATTACCATCGGCCACGCCTCTCTTGCACCCTCCTATACAATCACCTGTGAAACCGAGAGAGAGAGAGAGAGAGAGAGAGAGAGAGAGAGAGAGAGAGAGAGAGAGAGAGAGAGAATCAGAGAGAGGAGGAAGGCCGGCCAAACACCGACGCCAGCGACGAGAGAAATGACGGCGGTAGCAACCGTTTGATCTCCGGACGTTTTCTGACTGAAGATGGTTGATGTCGATGTTGAATGATGAAGATGAATTTATGATGGCGGTGGTGAGGCTTAAGGACGCCGACAACCCTGATTCTCTTTAGATTTTCTGGTAAGCACTAGTGCAATGTTCTCATCTTCTACAGCAGTGGTGGTGTCCAGTTGGTTTCGAGTTTTGGGTTCACGATTAGCGGGTTCGGGTCTCAGTCAGCCGGAGATCGGTAACTTTTTTAAAGTCAAGATTATTGCTTCTTTACCACATCGGCACTTCACCATCTTCAATTTGGGGAAAGATCGATGCTTGCAGTTCTTGATGATGAACAATTTGGAGGAATGGGGAAGAATTAGGGTTTGGGGTGTTTGGGGTTATTTAAATTGGGGGGTAAATCACATTAAATGACACAACTACCCCTCACATGACATGCACGTGATCAACTTTAACTGGGAAAATAGACTGGGTTAGGCCCAAAGGGTAAAACGTGTTTGATTTTTAAACATAAAGGACAAAACTCGTCAAGTTTAAACATAAAGGACACCGCCTGCAAAGTGGCCTAAAGATAAAGGACAAAACTTGCAATTCACTCTTTGATTTATAATGTTTAAGGTTTAGAAGTTATATAAGGGCTTATATATAAAATAATAAAACAAATTATATAAGTTTTAAAATAGGTTTTATATAACATTGAAAACACGGGGACCAATATTGCTACTTTCCAAAGTTGATAGATGAGTTAGAAAGATTGGGTAAATAAATGTATCATAGAACAAACTTCAGCGACTCGGATTGCAAACTGTTAAAACCCGTTTAATTAAAACTTTCAAAATTTACAAATTTTGGGGTGTTACATGCCTACTATTTGCGCCTTTTGTAATGATGGTTGGAATCCATTTTTCATGGCTTTGGTGAGTGTGCATCAGTTAAGAAGATTCGGGATTTGGTTGAAGAGTGCTGGAAGTGAACTTTTGGTCTTGCGCTTCCCTTCTGATCTCTTGGAGTTGGTTCATAATTCGTAATTAAGTGTATGAAAAAAGAAAGTAATTATGGTTGCGGTAATATATGTTGCTCGGTGGTCAATTTGAAAGCTTCAAAATGATATGGTTTTCTTGAAGAAACGCTCTAAGTTTGCGATGTTGTTTGATAATGTCGCATATTTCTCTTTTCTTTGGTATTGGAGTTGGAAGAATAAGTGTAAAGTAAATCTAGCCTAGCTAGAATCTTGCTAGTCGGGTTGGGGTTTTGATTCATGTAATTTTCTTGATCTAGCCTACCTAGAATCTTCCTAGCCGGTGTCTATTAAAATCTCCTGTTGTTCATAAAAAATAAAAGATTAATACAAATGTTTGAAGATAAAAATTCAGTCGACGGTAAAATAATTATCCTTTCTTCAACATTCAGGTTCCGACAAGTGGTATTTGACATAAATATACGAGTATTTGAAAGTTGATATATAATTGACAAAATGTTATCAATATATTAAATGTTGACATTGAAGTATAAACTATTACAAACCTTATAAATGAAACTTTAATAACACTCAACATGTGACCTTAAAGAGCTAAACTTTAGATTAAATGAAAATTTAAGAGTAGTGAACATGTTATCTCTGTGACTCTCACGATATCTCTAAGACTAGTAGGTTTTCCGCGTAAGAGTTGTGGAATTCAGTTGCCCCCTCGCTATGAATCTAATACGACACCGACACCCAGGGGCGGACCTAATGTGTTAGGTGGGATAGCACGGGCTACAGCTCAACCCTGTCTTAGTAGTGTAAAAATACTCCTCAACTCCATCTCCATAGTGTAAAAATACCTCTCAACTCCGTCTTCGTTATATAAAGGATACCCCTGATCCAAAAAAATAAAATAAAATTGGGATACCCCTGAAATTTTGGGCTAGTTCCGTCACTGCCGACACCGCTATGACGCGGACCATGCGCATATAGTGTTGGCATGTAGTATAAGTGACATAGGTGTGTTAAGGTTGACATGATCATGTTCAATTTGATACAATCGTGTTAAAGTTCACACGACCATGTAAGATGCTGACACAGCCTTGTTAAAGCTGGCACAACGGTGTAATTTGTATGTGTATATATGTTTCAATCAATCACAAGGACTATCTATGTAATTAACTCTTTAAAATATAAAGTTTTATTTAATAAAAAGACATGAATTTTGATTTATAATGTTTAAGGTTTAGAAGTTATATAAGGGCTTATATATAAAATAATAAAACAAATTATATAAGTTTTAAAATAGGTTTTATATAACTTTCAAAACACGAGGACCAATATTGCTACTTTCCAAAGTTGATAGATGAGTTAGAAAGATTGGGGTAAATAACTGTGTCATAGAACAAACTTTAGCGACTCAGATTGCAAACTATTAAAACCCATTTAATTAAAACATTCAAAATTTACAAATATTTGGGTGTTGCACGCCTACTATTTTCCGCTTGTGTAATGATGGGTTGGAATCCATTTTTCATGGCTTTGGTGAGTGTGCATCAGTTAAGAAGATTTGGGATTTGGTTGAAGAGTGGCTAGAAGTGAAGTTTTGGTCTTGCGCTTCCTTTCTGATCTCTTGGAGTTGGTTCATAATTCGCAATTAAGTGTACGGAAGAAAGTAATTATGGTTACAGTAATATATGTTGCTTGGAGGTCAATTTGAAAGCTTCAAAATGATATAGTTTTCTTGAAGAAACGCTCTAAGTTTGCGATGTTGTTTGATAATGTCACATATTTCTCTTTTCTTTGGTATTGGAGTTGGAAGAATAAGTGTAAAGTAAATCTAGCCTATAGCTAGAATCTTGCTAGTCGGGTTGGGTTTTTGATTCATGTAATTTTCTTGATCTAGTCTAGGTAGAATCTTCCTAGCCGGAGTCTATTAAAATCTCTGTTGTTCATAAAAAATAAAAGATTAATACAAATGTTTGAAGATAAAAATTCTGTCGACGGTAAAGTAATTACCCCTTCTTCAACTTCATGAGTTCCTACATGTGGTATTTGACATAAATATACGAGTAATTGACAAAGGGCCAAACTATCTACACACCAAGTGTGTAGATAGTCACCCAAAAAGGTGGGTTTTGTCCTTATATGCACACCCTGCAGTGTCGAACTGTGGCCAAAACGCGGCGTTTTGGTCCGGTTAACCAGACAAAGACTGACAGGTGTCTGACGGGTCTGTTGACCGAACCAAAACGCCGAGCTTTGGCAGTGTTTTGGTCCTGTCAACCAGACCGGGTGTCAGTCTTTTGTCTGATTGACAGGACCAAAACGCAGCCAAAGCTCGGCGTTTTGGTCCGGTCAACAGACCCGTCAGACACCCGTTAGTTTTTTTCTGATTAACCGGACCAAAACGCCGCGTTTTGGCCACAGTTCGACACATCAGGGTGTGCATATAAAGACAAAAAACACCTTTTTAAGTGTGTATATAGTGAGATAGGTGTGCCAACAGGTACACCCTTCAATTAATACCAACTTTCACCAAATTTCTTTTTCTTTTTAGGTGAAATTTTGTTTCTAGTTTTATTTATTATATATTATGGTATTTTTTTTGTTTCCTTTTTCTTTTAGTATTTCAACATTAACCTTTCTTATTTTACTTCCATGATATATATTTAAATATTATTATCAACATTACAGTATTTTATATAAAGTTTTGTTACTTGTCATAAATCAAACAAAAATACATACACATACAAATTACTAATAGGTTGGCCCGCACGATGTGACGAATATCACTGAGGCTCTTTTAGAAAACGCAATTATAATAGATTGTTGTGTCATTAATGCATGCTTATGTCAACTGAACATGGTTATGTCAACTTTAACACATCTATGTCATTTACTACATGCAACACTATATGCGCACGGTCCGCATCATATCGGTGTCGGTGTCGTATTAGATTCATAGCGAGGGGGCAACTAAATTCCACAACTCTTACGCGGAAAACCTACTAGTCTTAGACTAGGGGGTATGGAGAGCCTCATCCCCATGAGGATGGGCCGCCACGTAGGCGCCACATCACCATCCCATAGAGGATGGGCCTCCTTGCATTTTGAGGGGGGATGGAGGATGGGCCTACCCCACATTATTTTTTATGTTTAATTTATTTTATTTGTTTAACTTTTATTGTTTAATTTTTATTGTTTAACTTTTTTATTTGTTTAATTTTATAAAAAACAATTCAAAATTTAAATAAAAATAAGACATAAAAAAGATAATAAAATCCATTACATAACATAAATAAAAATTACATAACCTAAACAAAAAAATTACACTACCTAAAATTTATAAAAAAGACTAGATAACCGGCGACTCATTCGGAACCTGCGTCTGAAAATATCGGCATTGTAAATGGGTGCATCCGAAAAATAATAGTTCACCAATTTCTCGTGCGCTCCTGTCGTAAAAAATATACTAATACGAGGAAATAAGGAATAAGGATAATAAAATTTATTAATGATAAACCTTGGCGGTCTCTGTTAATCCGTATTCGTCTGGTAATAACGCTTTCAGACGAGACGTCTTTCTCTTCCTCTTCCTCCTCCATAAGAATCTGTGCCGCCCTTAGCACAGCGTTTGCGTAAAACATCTCCTCTTCCTTCTCCGAATACGAGGACCACCAAGAATTAGATGGCATTGTGGATGAAAAAATATTTTTTTATAAAAGAATGGTATAAAAATGAGAGTGTTTTCGGTTGAAAGTGGGGGGGAAATGGTGAAAATGGTATAAAATGAGAGTGTTTTATAGAAAAAGGGGAATTTTTTTTATTAAAGATCATAGGCGTTGTAACGGCTATTTTTTGAATTCAAGGCCCGTCGTGAGCGTCGACTGGGAGCCGGTTGGGACGAGCCTGGCCAAGGGGGGCGGTGTGGGGAACCTGCGCCGGGCCAGGCCGGGCCTAAGCCGGCCCCCATACCCTTTAGTGTTAGAGATAACGTGAGAGTCACAGAGATAACATGTTCACTACTCTTAAATTTTCATTTAATCTACAGTTTAGCTCTTTAAGGTGATGTTGACTGTTATCAAAGTTTCATTTATAAGGTTTTTAATAGTTTATACTTCAATGTCAACATTTAATATATTGATAGCATTTTGTCAAGGGTGTACCTATTGGCACACCCAATTGAATGGCGTATAGGTAGAAAAAGTTTAAATTAAAAAATATTACGTATTATGTATGTCTTGAAAGTTTTTATGAGATGTGATGCAAGTTTTATTTTAAAAGGATTTGACTTATGTTTTGTTTGATTATATAAAATGTACTATATGTCTATAGTTACAAGCCTGAAATTCATAAATATTATATTATATTATATATAAGAAAATCCAGGTTATTTAGTAATCCACATTGTGTGAACAATTTAGACGATGACACTCCTTTTAAGCACGCTATTCGTAACATATAGACCCATTAAAAGTTTATAGGTATTAACGCAAAAAAAAAAAAAGTAAAAAGAAAAATAATTCTTTAACAATTTATAGATAAATGTATGATTGATAATCAACGTCGGAAAAATTGGTACAAAGTAACATGCATGAGCCCTGAGAACACATAGATTTTAGTGGGTGTACTCTATCGACGTCCTTTTCTTATTCATTGACGCAAAAACATAATCATAGATTTAGAAGCACCTAACTACTTATAGGGAAAACAATACTTATAACTAACCTATTTTCAACATCTACAAACAACACAACAGTGTCGGCGGCAATAGTTGTTGGCCTTTATTGGGTGATATGGGCGGCAGAGGGAATAGTGTCAGACAGCTGTCTGTCACTCCTTTGTTGGCCCAACAAATTTACGATTTTATCACGCTTTAAAATTACGATTTTGCCATCATTTCAAAATTATGTTTTTACTCCCACTTTGTTAGGATCTGAGTTTGAATTGATTGTGTTTTACGTTTGATTTAAGATGAACAATGAACAAGTAATGCAGCGGAATGTAAATGGAATTAAACTTTGCACACAATCAAATAGGAGAAATGCTTTTAACATACATTTTCAACACAGAACCGAATGATTGAATTTATTTCAACAACGATTACAATGCATGCATGTAACAAACTCCCCCTCAGCCTGAGCTCACAGTGATTGTTCGTACAGGAGAAAAGTGGTGAAGAGCTAATAGAACAGTACAGGATACTGTTCTATTTATAGGCACAGACAAACCACTGTGGCATCTTTGCTGACGTCACCATGAAAGTGACATCTAACCTCCTAACAAACTCTAACAACTGATCTATACAAACATTGCTATGCTAACTACTGATTACAATACATTACATAAGAAGAACTAAACTACTGCTTTATCCTTCCACTGTTGTGACTCCAGCAGTACTTGATAACTTTAGCAGTGCTTGACCCATAGCAGTAGATTGATCAACATGACTTTAGCCTTCATCAGTGTTTGACTTGAACAGCAGTTGTAAGTCAGCAGTTGTTGTAAGGATCAGTGGATTGGAGGTCATCAGATGTTGAAACCACTTTCAAGGGGAGAGAATGTAAACATAACATCTGCTTATTTTCGATCCACTGCTCTGATCCGGTTTTGGCTTTAATCAACTGTTCCTCTGGTAGGGTTCAATCCCAACAATCTCCCCTGGAAAAGATGATGCCAAAAACCCTTCATTATTGTAGATCTTTATTGCCTCATCAGCAGTTCCCTTATCTGACCTTTAAGTTGTAACTCAAAGTCTAGGGCATCTGTGTCATCTTCATCCCTGCACAGTGGAAGATCAAGGAGATCCTGCAGTT
The DNA here is from genome assembly GCA_030545235.1 of Helianthus tuberosus. Lineage (NCBI taxonomy): Eukaryota > Viridiplantae > Streptophyta > Magnoliopsida > Asterales > Asteraceae > Helianthus > Helianthus tuberosus. The sequence continues at coordinate 67,659,343 of CM060430.1, forward strand.
CCCTTATCTGACCTTTAATTACCCCTAGTGCTTGTTCCCTTGAATTTTTCTTCACTTCTCCATTGGACTTGATCACAGTCAGTACATGGGTCTGTTTATCTGTTCTCCACTTTAGTACTTTTGAGTCCATTGGGTTTCTTGGGAGATTTTTATTAGATGAGGAATTTGGAGATGCTGGCCTGGTGATGACTGACTGAGCAGTGCTTTGAGCTTGAGCAAGTTCAGGAATATCAGCCATCATTTGTTTGAAAACCATCTTTATAACTTCATTTCCAGTAGCTAATTCCTCTGTTGTTTCTGCATCCATCTGTTTTTGCCTTCTTCTTTGATAAAGAAAGGCACCAGGTGGAGCAGTGGCTTTCCTGATTTGCAGCTTTGGTGGTTTTGTTGAAACCTCTGCTTCAGGATAGTCAGGTTTTTGTGGAACCTTTGGATCTTTCTTCCTTAGTTCCTCCAACCTTTTGTAAGTGGTCCTGACTTTGTCTTCTTTCCACCTCATCACTTGGTTTCTAGACCCATAATCAGTAGTGATTAACTCCTCTTTCATTCTCTTCAGCTCCAATACCTTATCAGGTACATTCTTCTTGTATTTTGACCAATCAGGAGGAGTATGTTTAACCTTATTTTTTATCATGTCTTGAATCCTGGCTGCTTCACTTTCAAGCTCAGGAATGGTCCATTCTTTATACATGTATCTTTCTCCCTTGTATTTCTTGTAAGCCATGATGTTTTCAATGTAGTCTTTTCTCAATGATTCATCTGCTCTTTCTGATATTTGTTGAGATACATTTTTTGCAAACTGCTCCAAGGATCTGACTTGTGTAAGGAGAAATTGATAATGCCTTTGAATTTCTTTTGGAGATATCCTCTGCTTGTTGAGCCTTAACTTTCAAGTATTCTTCAATGTTGTTAGGCCTAGGATATCCTTCAACTGATGGCAAACTCCTTTTAGCAGGGTCATCCTCAAAGTAGAAGGATTTGATCTCTTCTCTAACTGCTATAAGTTCTAGAGGATATTGGAAACCTGCAGGAGTGATGGCAGTGATTGGTTGTTGAACTTGGGCTGAAGAGAGAGGAGCAGGGTTTGGTATAGTAACAAGTGACAAAGGTTGTGAAGATGTTGGTGGTGATGGAGAATCATCATCATGTAAAATTATCCTTCTCCTTTTTAGTTTAGGAGAGGCTGGTGGTGTGTTGGATGGTTATGAAGTGGTGATTTGAGTGGTGGTTATTGTGGTGGAAGGTGACTGACTAACAGTTGTTGAAACAACTGGTGTTTCAACCACTGTTGCCATTACAACAGATGTTGTAACATCTGCTGTCTTTTGCTTTTTAGCAGGAGATGAAGGTGGTGTTGATGATGTTTTTGGTGGTGAGGTTGTCGCAACCCCCGATCCCTGACCCACAGGAACTGGGGACGCGAGCGCAGTGACGGTGGTATCAGTTTGTTTTTAATTTGGCAGCGGAAATTACATCAGGACCGTAGTTAGGAAATATTTATCAGAGTAAAACCACCATATTTCATATTAATAAACACATGGGTAAAACCCAAGTTTCTTATTACAATACATGTATAGGGATAAACCCTATTTTATTGAATTTAAAACATCATTTATTAGGTAACTTTTATAGCCACATTTTCCCAAGCCTTCAGTGCTCTCCAGCTGGCTTTTTACAAATTGGCTGTCACATTGTGTTACCTGAAACGCGTTTTAAAAACATTTGTCAGTGGGAAATACTGGTGAGTGAATCCCAGTTTAATCAAGTTTAAATAAAAAGTCACAGTGAACAGTATTGAGAGCGATCACATTGTTTATTTCTACACAATTACTCCATTAGTACTGTCAAACCTAACTTGTGGGTCATATTACCCATTGGCTAACTCATTGTCCAATGGTAATGTATTGTCATCCCAACTTACTACTCACAGTGTAGTAAATTTTGTATACAAAACCCCAACATAACGACAGTAATTGAAGAACTACAAAGACTCAATCACTGCTAAATTTCATTGTAAAACATTTAAGGTTTGGTAAAACATTACCAAAAAGATTAACAAAAAGAGGATAAACTCACATTGCTATCTTAGACTTCGCGTAAGGGTTTCCTGGATATACTCTATAATTTATACAAATGTATATTGGTTAGTATCATAACCCTTTGAAAATATTAATGATACCCTCCCCGAGACGGCATTCCAACAACTACGTCGGGCAGAACCACGACAGTTATTACGGAACCCTAAATCAATCGGGCAGCGTATCTATTATGAAACCGGGGTTATAATACTTACAACGGAGCAGAACCTCGCTAATTAGGGGGATATAATACCCGTGTATTACTTCTACTACTTCAGAATTCGTTTAGAAAGAAAAGATGTGAGCGACGGAAAGTGAAATCCCGAGGCTTTCTTATATAGGGCCTGATTCTGAGTCTCACGCGCCCCGCGTAAAGGTAGCCTTAGGGCTACGCGGCCCGCGTCAAAGTTAGTCAACGGACTAGCTTGTCCGGCTCACCAAGTAGACCCGCCACGATGTCGACACGTGTCAGCTCTGGGCTGCGCCACCATTCAGATCTCACGCGGCCCGCATTAATTTAAACGGGGTCTTACGCGGCCCGCTTGGAATTAATAAATCAGACGGAATCAGTTATCCACCTTGATACCACCCGCGTAAATGTTGGGGTGGGTCTACGCGGCCCGCCTCAACTTAATATTTATTGTTTTTAATTTATTTTATATGTTATAACATATTTCGGGCTCGGTTTTAACATACGGGTGTATTTAAAGACATATGAGGGTCTTTTAAAATATACAGAGGTGTCGGAAATATTATGAGAGTGTTGATTTTACCGAGGGTTGTTACATTCTCCCCACCTTGTTTTAGAGCTCGTCCGCGAGATCTACTGGAACAAGTGCGGATATTTCCTTTGCATTTCAGATTCGAGTTCCCATGTGTACTCAGGTCCTCTTTTGGAGTCCCATTTTACTTTGACCAGAACTATTCTCTTTGAGATTCTCGACTTTCCTGTCTTCAATTTGTAGAGGCCTTTGTACAAACTTGAGTTGTTCATTTACCTCTATATCCTTAAGAGGTACTATCAGTGATTCGTCGGCTAAACACTTTTTGAGATTAGATATATGAAACACATCATGTATTCCTTCCATTTCCTCTGGCAGTTGTAGCTGATAGGCTACAGGTCCTATTCTTTTAATAATCTCAAAAGGTCCAACATACCTGGGACTTAGTTTTCCTCGTTTGATGAATCTTACTACTCCTTTCCAAGGAGAGACTTTCAATAATACTTTATCTCCTACTTTAAACTCCAATGGTTTGCGTCGGTTATTAGCATAACTCTTCTGTCGATCACGTGCTGCTTTCAGCCGTTCCTTGACTTGAATAATTTTATCAGTTGTTTCTTGTACTATCTCAGTCCAGATAGTTGCTTTTCCCCAATTTCTGCCCAACAGACTGGGGTTCGGCACTTACGTCCATAAAGTGCTTCAAATGGTGCATCATTGATACTTGTGTGATAACTATTATTATAAGAAAATTCTATTAAAGGTAAATGATCGTCCCAATTACCTCCGAAATCGATTACACAAGCTCTAAGCATGTCTTCCATTGTTTGAATTGTTCTTTCACTTTGTCCATCGGTTTGAGGATGATAAGCTGTGCTCAACTTTAACTTAGTTCCCATTGCCTTTTGGAAACTTGACCAAAAATGAGAGGTAAATCGACTATCCCTATCAGAAACAATTGATGAAGGAATGCCATGTAAAGAAACAATTTCATTTACATATAATTTAGCTAATTGTTCCATACTGAAAGTTTCTTTCATTGATAGAAAATGAGCTGACTTGGTTAGCCTATCTACAATCACCCAGATTGTATCATTTCCTTTCTTTGTTTTGGGTAATTTAGTGACAAAATCCATTGTTATCAATTCCCATTTCCACACCGGCATTTCTAATTGCTGTAACAAACCTGAGGGTTTCTGGTGTTCAGATTTGACTTGTGAACAAGTTAAACATTTAGAAACATAGGCTGCTATGTCCTTCTTCATTCCTATCCACCAAATTTTTTTCCTTAAATCCTGCTACATTTTATCATTTCCTGGATGCATCGTATATTTAGACTTATGGGCTTCTTCTAAAATATGATATCGTAGGTTCCCTAATTTAGGTATCCACATTCTCTTTTCATGGAATCTCCAAATTCCATCTGTTCCTTGTTCTAATTCTTTTAGCATACCTTTTAATTTTTCAGTATCATCCTTGATTACTGATTCTTGTGCTTCTCTTATCTGATCATTTAAATCTACTTGTAGATTTAACTTAAGAGAACATACTCTCTTTGGCTTTTCATGATACTTTCGACTTAAAGCATCTGCTACTACATTTGCTTTTCCTTCATGATACTGGATATCACAATCATAATCACTAAGCATCTCCATCCAGCGTCTTTGTCTCATATTCAACTCCTTTTGTTTGAAAATATACCTTAAACTCTTATGATCAGTGAATATGGTAAACTTACTACCATAAAGGTAATGTCTCCAAATCTTAAGAGCAAAAATTATAGCTCCTAGTTCTAGATCATGGGTGGAATAATTCTCTTCATGATTCTTAAGTTGTCTAGATGCATAAGCTATAACATTTTGTCGTTGCATCAACACACATCCATAACCTAATTTAGAAGCGTCACAATAAACTACAAAATCTTCAGTTCCTTCTGGTAACGCTAATATGGGTGTATGGGTTAATCTTTGCTTAAGAATTCTAAAAGCTTCTTCTTGTTTTAATCCCCATTCAAACTTAACAGATTTACAGGTTAGCTTAGTTAAGGGAATGGCTATTCTAGAAAAATCTTGAATAAATCTTCTATAATAACCCGCTAATCCTAAGAAACTTCTAACCTCGGTTGGTGACTCAGGGGTTTTCCATTTGATAATTGCCTCGATCTTTGTGGGATCTACATGAATTCCTTCATGATTGACTAAATGTCCAAGAAACTGTACCTGTTCTAACCAGAATTCGCACTTTGAAAATTTAGCATAAAGCTTTTCTTTTCTTAATAAACTTAAAAGTGCATGCAAATGTTTTGCATGATCCTCTTTATTCTTAGAATAAATTAGAATATCATCTATAAAAACAATTATGAATTTATTCAAATATGGCTTACATATTCGGTTCATCATGTCCATAAATGCAGCTGGGGCATTGGTTAAACCAAATGGCATGACAGTAAATTCATAATGTCCATACCTTGTTCTGAATGCAGTTTTAGGAATATCCTCTTCATGTACCTTTAATTGATGATATCCTGATCTTAAATCGATTTTAGAGAAAAATCGAGCTCCTTGCAGTTGATCAAATAGATCATCGATTCTAGGTAATGGGTACCGATTCTTAATCGTGACTTTGTTTAATTCACGGTAGCTAATCCACATACGCATTGATCCGTCCTTCTTTTTAACAAACAGTATCGGCGCTCCCCATGGCGATGAACTTGGTTGTATAAATCCTTTCTCTAACAATTCGTCTAATTGTTTCTTTAATTCTTGCATTTCTGCAGGTGCCAAACGGTAAGGTGATTTGGCAATTGGTGATGTTCCTGGTATTAAATGGATTCTGAATTCGACTTCTCTATTTGGTGGCAGTCCTGGTAATTCTTCTGGAAATATATCTAAAAACTGAGATACTACTAGAAAATCTTTTAAATCCTTTCCTTTAGTGTTAGTGATTATAAAAATCAAATACACTAATGATCCTTTTCTTATATAACTTGCAGTTTTCATCACAGAGATAAATTTAGTGGACCTAGAAGGTTTATCTCCTTTAATTGTGATCGTTTTACCTTTTTGTAAATTTACTTGGATTGATTTTTGATCACGTAAAATACTGGCTTTATTGGCTATTAACCAATCCATTCCTAAAACAACATCAAATCCTGCCAGTTTCATAGGATAAAGATTTGCAACAAATTTCTGATTTAAAATTTCTATTATTGCTCCCTACAAGATTTCAGAAATTCTAACGGTTTCTCCATTAGCTGTCCCTACTAGACATTCTTGTGGTAGTTTAGTTAATGACTGATTTAGAAATTTGCAAAATGATGTATTAATAAAACTTTGGTTCGCACCAGAGTCAAATAATACTTTAGCAAAAATATCATTAACTAAAAACGTACCAGCTATGACATCGGGAATCATCTTAGCTTCATCTGCAGTCAAAACAAATGCTCTAGCATTTTTGGTATTCTTGTTGTCCGCAGCTGGAGCTAATTTCGGACAGTTTGGCCTGATATGACCTTTTTCTCCACAGTTGTAGCACAATCCATTACTGGATTTCTTCCTGCAATTTTCTTCCTTGTGTCCTGGCATCTTGCAATAATTGCAAAGAGTGGAGCATTTTCCCGAATGCTTTTTCTTGTAGACCTTGCAGAAAAGTGCAAAGGTAGAACCCATATTTCTACGATTGTAATTCCCAGAACGGAATTCTTGAGTAAGCCTTTGGGTTAGGTTTCTCCTTTGTTCTTCTTCTCTAGTACGGATTAATTCATCTGTCAAGGTATTTGCTAGTTCTACAGCTTCTTCTATGGTTTGAGGTCTAGCTTCCTTGACTACGTGTCTTATCTCTCCAATTAATCCCCAGATGTAACGGGAGATTAACACTGGCTCTGGTGATGCAAGGGTTGGCACTATTCTAGCATATTCGAAAAATATTTTAGTGTATCCCTTACTATCCACACCAGTCATTCTAAGATTTAGGAATTTGTTTGCTATCTGTTCCTTTTCATTTGGTGGGCAGAATTTTCTTTCTACCTTGTTCTTAAATTCTTACCATTCCATATTGTAGGTTCTATCACTTCCTCTTGATTGGAGGATAGTGTTCCACCATTCTAGTGCTGAATTCTTAAACAGATTAGAAGCAAACAATATCTTATCTTCTTCAGCACACTTGCTTATTCTTAAGACTGCCCCAATTTTCTCTATCCAGCGTAAGGTTACAATGGCCCCTTCATTGCCCGAGAATTCCATTGGCTTACAAGACCAGAATTCTTTATAAGAACAACCATAAGACACGGTTCTTCTCCTTTTAGGAATAGGCATTTGAAGTACAGGTCCATTGTTCACGCTGTTTTCGAGTTCGATGGGTCGCTTACTGCTATGCTTACTTTTATTATTCGCTTCTTGAATAGTTTGAATAATAAATGGCATGTCATCTATGATTCCTTGTGCCACTATGTGTTGAACAGCACTATTATCCATTTGGTTTCCATTGTTATTGATACTTGGATTCTCATTAACCACGTTAATGTTACTCTGGTTATCATTATTCAGATTTCCTTGATTTCCTTCGTCGGCCATCTGAATTTTAAACATTTAATCCATATTAATATCACAAGATAATATTTAATATAGTTAATCACATGATACGTAATCTAGCCAAAAACGTCGATCATTGCGACTTTTACTCTATTTTCATATACTATTATGCATCTATTACATTCTAGTACTGAAATAAAAATTACAATACCAACAGAAATAGAATCACACTAATAGTAATATGCATCCGTACACACATATTTTATTTTATTTTCATTTATTATTGTATTATTATTACTACCGTTTCACCATCTCATTCAAGGATATGGATTTATCCAAAAATCCATATTACGTTCATCGTATTTCCATACGAGACGTTCTCCCACCTGACGCATTCTCTCACTGCTTTCTAAAATTTCCTCACCGAAAGTCCTAAGCTCTTGGACGTTTTCTGCACTCATTGGGGGTGTAGGTTCTAGGACTGGGTTTGGAATCTGGGGTGCGGGTTCCTGATATGGAGGTGAAAGTGCCTGAAATCGGTAAGGATCTTCTAAGATCTCCCTAATATAATCATCTTGGTAATAGGGATCTAAAGGGTCCATACCTGGGTAGGCTTCTATGTTCTGTATGGGGTTGTCTTCATGAATTGGGTAACGTTGCACAAAGTCCCTATTGTCGTCCCACCAGGGGTCATAATTTGGGTCTAGGGGATTTGGTGTAGGTACCCTAGGGATTTCTTCTGGGTTAAAGTCATGCATCTCCACTTGGTTTTCAGGGTTTTCTATCTCCATGGGTTGGTCAGGAATTTGCAATTGTGGTTGTGGGGCTACTAATTGTTCCAGACTTGGGTCAGCAGCAGTTGTAGCTAGGATATGGAAATTTGCTAGGCTTCTATTAAGCATATCCTGTGTATGGGCATCTGTCTCTCGCTTAATATATAGCTGCTAAGGCCCTCTGCTGTTGCAACTTTCGCATTCTTTTCCTACGAGCAAAAGCTTCCTTACTGAACCATCCTCGTTTCTTAGGAGGGAATGGCTCTTCTGACTGAGCTCTAAAGGCAAATATTCCTTCTTCCTGATCAGCAGAATACCCAGAAAGGGCAGGCTGTGATGAAGTACCTTCGTGCCTAGGTGAATCAGACAACTGACGACTCATGTCTGAGGGTCCTTGATCACTCATAATGTAAACTAACAAATAGTCAAATAACACATAACAAATAAATACAGTTATGCACTTATTTTCATAATTTATTTCCTAACACAAAATTTAAAATTTTAAGTGTCAGCAGAACACTTCTTTGGCTTGAACCAGTGGCTAGGCTCTGATACCACCTCCTGTCGCAACCCCCGATCCCTGACCCCCGGGAATTGGCGGACGCGAGCGCAGTGGCGGTGGTATCAGTTTGTTTTTAATTTGGCAGCGGAAATTACATCAGGCCCGTAGTTAGGAAATATTTATCAGAGTAAAACCACCATATTTCATATTAATAAACACATGGGTAAAACCCAAGTTTCTTATTACAATACATGTATAGGGATAAACCCTATTTTATTGAATTTAAAACATCATTTATTAGGTAACTTTTATAGCCACATTTTCCCAAGCCTTCAGTGCTCTCCAGTTGGCTTTTTACAAATTGGCTGTCACATTGTGTTACCTGAAATGCGTTTTAAAAACATTTGTCAGTGGAAAATACTGGTGAGTGAATCCCAGTTTAATCAAGTTTAAATAAAAAGTCACAGTGAACAATATTGAGAGCGATCACATTGTTTATTTCTACACAATTACTCCATTAGTACTGTCAAACCTGACTTGTGGGTCATATTGCCCATTGGCTAACTCATTGTCCAATGGTAACGTATTGTCATCCCGACTTACAACTCACAGTGTAGTAAATTTTGTATACAAAACCCCAACATAACGACAGTAATTGAAGAACTACAAAGACTCAATCACTGCTAAATTTCATTGTAAAACATTTAAGGTTTGGTAAAACATTACCAAAAAGATTAACAAAAAGAGGATAAACTCACATTGCTATCTTAGACTTCGCGTAAGGGTTTCCTGGATATACTCTATAATTTATACAAATGTACATTGGTTAGTATCATAACCCTTTGAAAATATTAATGATACCCTCCCCGAGACGGCATTCCAACAACTACGTCGGGCAGAACCACGACAGTTATTACGGAACCCTAAATCAACCGGCCAGCGTATCTATTATGAAACCGGGGTTATAATACTTACAACAGAGCAGAACCTCGCTAATTAGGGGGATATAATACCCGTGTATTACTTCTACTACTTCAGAATTCGTTTAAGAAAGAAAAGATGTGAGCGACGGAAAGTGAAATCCCGAGGCTTTCTTATATAGGGCCTGATTCTGAGTCTCACGCGCCCCGCGTAAAGGTAGCCTTAGGGCTACGCGGCCCGCGTCAAAGTTAGTCAACGGACTAGCTTGTCTGGCTCACCAAGTAGACCCGCCACGATGTCGACACGTGTCAGCTCAGGGCTGCGCCACCATTCAGATCTCACGCGGCCCGCGTTAATTTAAACGGGGTCTTACGCGGCTCGCTTGGACTTAATAAATCAGACGGAATCAATTATCCACCTTGATACCACCCGCGCAAATGTTGGGGTGGGTCTACGCGGCCCGCCTCAACTTAATATTTATTGTTTTTAATTTATTTTATATGGTATAACATATTTCGGGCTCGGTTTTAACATACGGGTGTATTTAAAGACATATGAGGGTCTTTTAAAATATACAGAGGTGTCGGAAATATTATGAGAGTGTTGATTTTACCGAGGGTTGTTACAGAGGTGATCTTTGGTGGTAGTGGTAAGGCAGTGGTTGTGGTGTGTGTTGAAGTGGTGTGTGTTGAAATGGTGGTGTTTGGTTTAACAACTGATGAAACCACTGAAGTACCAACAGTTGTTGATACAGCAGGTGTTACAACAGCTGTTTGGGTGGAAGGTTGATGTGTGAGGTTTTTTGTAGGTTTAGGAGTTTGCTTTGTGGGTCTAGATGGTGTGTGTTTGGGTTCCCTCACTTTTCTAGTGGGATTCTTTCTTTTTGGCTCAGGATTTTTGTCATCCTTTAGCTCAGAAATACCCTGCTCATTCAGCTCCATAAATGCTCTTTTCTCATGTTCCCACCTGGATTTATCCTTAGCCTCTCTATTCCTTTTTACACTAGCTTTTGCTTCAGCAAGTGCATTTGTGGTCACATCAGTCTTTTTACTACCATCTGGCAAGGGAATATCTGCAAGCATGCTTGATTTATCAGGTGCAATGTAGATGCCATCTTCATATCCCCTTTTTCTCAACTGCTTCAACTTCTCCCCCTTTTTGGCATCAGCTGGTGGTGGTTTATCCACAAAGATGATAGTGGGAGGAGCAGTGCCAGTGGTATTCAATAAATGGGCCTTTATAGCCTTGATATCAGCTTGGGTATCCATAAACCTAGCTTCCATCATGTTTCTCAGCTTTTGAACATGTATCTCATGCTGCTGATTAGCCAGTTCTCTTTGTTGGAGGAGCATAGGTTGAAACAAGGTCCATAACTCATTTGCAGAAGGTGCAGGTTGTGAAGGTGCTTGAGCTGGAGCAGCATTGGTTGGTATCTTTTGAACTTTCAACAACTGTTGCAGCATATCTTTAATTTATGCAACAGAGGTATCCAGTTTGTTAACTTTGTCCGTCAATTCTCGGTACATTAAACCATCACCCAACTTAATGGGATCATCTGATTTCCCACTTGGAGTGGTTGTAACAGTGGTTGACCCAGGAAATGTATCCCAGAAGTCATCCACTGATGCCCCTTTGTCTTGGTACTGGGGACCTCTTCCTTCAAATTGAGAAACACTTTTTAGTGAACTAGTAAAAACTGGATACACAAATGTTCCCAGAGAAGAAATTGCCTTCAAGGAAGTCTGACTGATGAAACCACTGTCCAAGTGCAAACCAGTGGGTTCAGCACTTTTAGTGGCTGCTTCACTTGAACTACCACCAAGAGTTACTTGTAACTCAAGGGGTGTAACCTCCTCAGGTCTTGTTGGTGGGTTAGCAATGATTGATACATCAGACCCAGTCATTTGTTGAGGCATATTCTCATGAACAGGTGATTGAGAAGGACTGGTTTGTATTTGGTTCAAATCAAGAGCATCCAACAATAATTTTGTTTGTGGGGGAATTGTGGAGGTGAGGTTGGGTATAGAAAGCGAATTTGCCCCGGGCATTGGGATGTGGATGATGGATTCGAGTGATTCCAGAGCATCATATTGTGGAGTCCCTATGTGTACAACCTGTTCTTTTTGAGAAGAAGCAGGAGGAGTTTGAGGCATGGGTTGAGATATTTCTACCATCTGCTGTGAGGAAGTAGCAGCAGTGGTTTCTTGTGACTTTTGTGCTGTCACTGGCAGTTGCTCTGGTATCTCATCCTCCAGAGTTGCCTTTTTTGTAGGTTTGGGGGGCTTTTGTGTTTTTGTGTTTTGGCTTTTTAGTGATTTTAGGTGTGGGATTCACAGCATTTTTTTGCTGCTGTGATCACCTAGAGCAGTGGGCTCAGCAGCAGATACCTGAGGAGCAGTGGTAGCTGCTAAATTCTGCTCAGGGACCTCTGCTTTTGTTTTGCAAGGTGTTGATAATCTTGTAAAAGTTTCAGCCGTTAAGCTGTTTATTTGAAATGAATCACCTTGTTCGATTACATGTGCATCATCCTTACCAAATTTCTTTTGAAAATAGTAACTTAGAAATCTTGGAAATAGTAAGAATGGCTTTTTATCAACATTTTTAACCAAATCATTAAAGATTTCCTGGGAATAGTTAAAATATTCATTTTGTAGAATAGCATATCCCAGGTATTGAATCTTTAATGTAATCTCATTAAAAGCAATGGTTTTGTTTGAAACACACATCAAAAGGGTATGGAACAAAAATGTTGTTGCAGGTGGAAAACTACCTTTTTGTAAGGTATATTTTTTCATTGAATCTGCATACCCCCTTTCAAGGAAATCAGTTTTAATCTCGTTTTTGGGAAAAGAATTTATACCTTGCTGATCATCGAGTCCAAAAACTTCTGAGATGGATTGTGGTGTGATTTTGATTGTTTTACCCATTAGAGAGGAATTAATGGCTATGACATCTTCACCTTGTTTTTCAAGAGTAACATTTTTCCAAAATTCTCTCTGGGTTTTCAGGTAAATCGGAGCATCTGCTGTCAACAAAGTTTTGTACTTTGATGACGACATAGTGTCAATGATGGAATCGTAGATATCGATGGTACCGGGTTTTGTGAGAAGACCCAGATAGTTGTGAGGAGCTTTGTACGGAATTTCAATGGGTTTGGGGTCCGTTGCAGCGTCTTTTTGAGAAGACGAGGACGGTGATTTTGGAGAAGAAGACATGAGTGGTTTGTAAGATGATGAAAAGACGAAGATGAATTTGAGAGAAGAACATGGAAATTGCTTTGAGAAAGGAATTTTTGAATTCGATTCGACAGTAAAACCCTGTTTGGGGTTTTGATCAGGGTTTTATAAGGAAAAAGTGAATGCTGACGTGGCAGCGGTTACAAAAGATCTGACCCCTATGTACTGTCCACGTGCCAACCCCTGACAATTAATGGAAGACAGTTGTTTTATGAAACAACTGATGAAGCAATATCAGTGGTTTTAACGGTAATAATGAGAATAGTGGGAGACTTTAACTATCAGTGGATAGCCTTGTCAGTGGATAAAACACTGATTTTGAACAACAGTGATTACCAAGAAAATGAGAGAACAGGGGTTAACTTTCAGCAGTGGACAACTTTTAGTAGGACAGATGTTTGAACAAAACAGTGGTTATGGCAGACTTTTAAGGATTTAATGAAAAATTCATTTTTAGCTATTTTTAAGGATGGATTTTTGATTTTATGAAAAACATTTTAATGTTTTTATTCATAGAAAGACAAGATTGTGCTTGTTATTCCATGTTTAGCATGCCAATCCTAGAGATCAAGTTTTCAAAGGTGGATGTGTCTAATGCTTTGGTTAGCACATCTGCCAGCTGATCCTTAGTTGGTACATGGTGCAGAGAAATCAAACCTTTTTCATAGCAATCCCTCACAAAGTGATGTCTGATATCAATGTGCTTGGTGGTTGAATGGGAGACTGGATTTTTGATGATATTTTCTGCTGCCTGGCTGTCCAACATGAGAGGTGTCTTTAAGGCAGTGATACCAAAATCCAGCAATTGATTTTGAAGCCAAAGTAGTTGGGCTGTACAGCTTGCAGCAGCTATATACTTTACCTCAACAGTGGATGTGGAAACAGCTGCTTGCTTTTTACTTTTCCAAGGCACTAAGCAATTGCCTAGAAATTGGCACCCTCCTGAAGTGGACTTTCTTGTCTTGTCACATCCAACAAAGTCACTATCTGAGAAACCTGAAAGCTCAATTTTACCATCAGCTGGATACCAGATACCAAGTTTGGGAGCACCTTTGGGATATCTGAATATCCTTTTTACAGCAATAAGGTTTGACTTTCTAGGGGCTGACTGGGATCTTGCACAAACACATGTTGCAAACATGATGTCTGGCCTAGATGCAGTTAGGTACAATAAAGATCCAATCATGCTTCTATATAAAGTTTGATCAACCAAATCATCGTTTTCATCAGACATGATAACTTTATTGGTTGCAATGGGTGTACTACATGGCTTACAATCATCCATCTCAAATTTCTTTAAAAGTTCTTTGGCATATTTGCCTTGATGGATAAAAGTGCCATTTTGCAGTTGCCTTACTTGGAGACCAAGAAAGCACTGGAGCTCACCCATTGCACTCATTTCAAACTCAGCGGTCATGAGTTGCCTAAACTCCTCACACATTTTATTACATGTGCTTCCAAAGATGATGTCATCCACATAAATCTGGACAATCATCAAATCCTTTCCTCTCCATTTTAAAAACAATGTTTTGTCTATTTTACCTCTTGTGAAACCAATGGATAGTAGGAAAGTGGAAAGAGTTTCATACCAGGCCCTTGGTGCTTGTTTCAGGCCATACAAAGCTTTATTTAGCTTGTAGACATGATTTGGATTAAATGGATCCTCAAAGCCTGGAGGTTGACAAACATAAACCTCTTCTTGAATCTTACCATAGAGGAATGCACATTTAATGTCCATTTGATACACCTTGATGTTGTGGTTGACAGTAAAGGCCAGAAATAATCTGATAGCTTCAAGTCTTGCTACATGGGCAAATGTTTCATCATAGTCAATGCCCTCTTCTTGTCTGAACCCTTGAACCACAAGCCTAGCATTATTCTTGACAACAATGCCCCTTTCATCAGTTTTGTTTTTGACGACCCACTTTGTGCCAATAGGACTTACACCCTCTGGCAGTGGTACAAGTTCCCATACTTCTTGTCTTTTGAACTGTTGGAGCTCCTCTTGCATGGCTTCTACCCAGCTGTTGTCTTTCAGTGCCTCTTGGTACTTGACTGGCTGATGGAGAGATAGGAAACCAGCAAAAAGACAAATGTTTTGGGATTGAATTCTTGTGAGCAGCCCTTCATTGATGTTGCCAATGATTTGGTCAGGTGGATGAGATTTCAAGAAGATTAGATCTCCTTGGTATGGAACAATGACATTTAATGGTGAAGGCTGCAGATGTGAATCATCTGAGCTAACCACTGCTGGTGACTTTGATGATCCATCAGTGGCTTCAAACGGTGGTGGAATAGGAGCTAATGGAGTGGACACATGATGACTTTTATCCACTGTTTGGGGACTTTTATCAACAGTGTTTGATGATGAGAAAGCAGGGGTTGATGGGCTACTTTGGTCAACAACTGTTGAGGTAGCAGTGGTTGAACTTTGATAGCTGTTTTGAACATCTGCTGCTCTACCATTTGATGCAGACTTTTGTTGTGGAATGATGACTTCATATCCATAGTCTGATGGTGAATTTTCTGATGGGCCTGCATTGTTAGGCTTGACAACAACACTTTCAAATGTGAATTTATCAAGATCAAATAAATCTGCAGGATTTGCTGGGATTTTCATTGATGAAAGTTCATTGAATTTTACATTCAAAGTCTCTTCCACTGTCTTAGTCCTTGTGTTAAACACTTTGTAGGCCTTAGCAGTGGTTGAGTATCCCAGATGATAACCACAATCAATTTTGGCTGCAAACTTATAGATGGAATTTTTTAAGTTTAAGAATGAAGCAAGGCCAGCCAAAAACTTTGAAATATGAAATCAATGGCTTTATTTTATACAGCAATTCATAGGCAGTCTTTTGATGCCTAAGGTTGATTAAAACTCTGTTTTGGACATAGCAAGCAGTGTTTACTACCTCTGCCCAAAAAGTTAATGGCAAACCTGAATCTGCAATCATGGTTCTGGCAGCCTCAATCAAGGTCCTGTTCTTTCTTTCAACAACCCCATTTTGTTCTGGTGTTCTTGGAATGCTGTATTGCCTCACAATTACTTTTGACACACAAAAATCATCTAACTCCTTGTTCCTGAACTCTGTGCCATTATCACTCCTGAAGACTTTTACTAACAATTCAAACAGCTTTTCAACCTGTTTCACAAAGTCTTGAAGAATGCTTGCAGTCTCATCTTTTGAGTGTAAAAAGTAAGTCCATGTAAACCTAGAAAAGTCATCAACAATAACCAAACAATATCTTTTCTTCCTAAGACTCATGACTTTAACTGGGCCAAACAAATCTATGTGAAGCATTTGCAAACACTTGGTTGTTTTGGACTCTTCAATGGATTTGTATGAGCTTTTATGTTGTTTTCCTTTTAAGTAGGAAACACAATGCTCAGAACAGGTGAACAGTTTTTGAGGTAAACCTCTTACTAACCCCTGTTTTGAAATGGCAGTGATTGTCTTGATATTTGTGTGCCCCAATCTCCTGTGCCATAATTCTGTTTCTTTGTTTAATGCAGCTGAGAACAGACAGGCATCCGTCCTGGGGCTCTCTTTTGACATATCCACCACATAAACATTGCCACTTCTTTGAGCAACAAGTTGGGTTTTTCCAGTTTTTATTATTGCTTCAATCTTTTCAACCATTTCTGGTCCAACAATCCTACAACACTCTTTTGTAAAGAATGAGCCATAACCCTTATCACTCATTTGAGAGACACTTAAGAGGTTGAATTTTAGATTGTCTATTAGATTGACATTTTCAAACTTAACTTTACCAGACTGCACAGTACCAGACCCCAGAACCTTTCCTTTACTATTATTCCCAAAGGATATATCACCCCCTCCATGTGTTTTGAAATCTTTGAGAAGGGCTCTACATCCTGTCATGTGCCTGGAGCCTCCACTATCTACATACCAAAGACTATCTAAGCATCCAGAAGCTCCCTGCACATGTAGTAAAGAATTAGTTCATTAAGGTCTCCAAAGCCAATATGGCTTTGGATGGGGTCTCAGCAATGTCTGGGTTAAGTTCAAATGGATGGGCAGTGGTTAGGTCAAGGGTTTGGACAATTTTGGGACTGTTTTTCTCTAACCACTGTTGGGGGTCTTGCCCAATGATCTGCTGATAACCAAAAGGATGCCTGTTCACTTTTGGTTTAGAGGGCCTTTTGTAAGCCTCATAAACATGTGGGATCATTTGGTATGGTGGTTGTCCCTAACCTCTCTTGAATTGATTGGCAGGGGGTGCATCACTCACCTGAACATCTCTTTTGACAGATGTTTGGTTCAACTGTTTTGTAACAGCTGTGTGGACTGGCACAAACAGTGGTTGGTTCTTGGTGAACTTGACAGATGAATTTGATGTACTCAAAGATGTTTTTGCAGTGTACTCATTCTTTTTTACATCAAAGTTTTTAAGATACACACATTCTTGAGTTTTGTGGTTTGTTTTACCACAGATGGTGCAGCTTTCAGCAGGTATAATAACACTTGTTTTGTTTAGATCATATGCTTTTAGATGAAAACAATCTTTTGTTAGATGATTCTTCTTTTCACAAAAATCACAAAACAGGTTTTTGATCTTTTCTTCCTTTTTTCAGACTCCTTAGCAACATAATTTTGGACCACTATTGGGATGTCTTTGAGAGGAATGACCTTTGCTTTTGGAGCTGTGACACCATCAGTGGTAGTGAAATCCATAGGCTTGAAATTTTCAAGAATGTCACACTCATCAGACCATGTGGGTTTAAATTGGTATTTCTCAATTTCCTCAAAGGTTGAGGACCCCACAGATCTTTCCAGAGTGATTTTGTTGCCAAGTTTGTCAGTTATCTTAACTTCTTGGCCATTCTTGTTGGTTGGTTTTATTTCAGATGAACCAGCTTGTTTTGCAACAGTGTTTTCAAGTTCATCATATTTTCTATATCCTATTCCAAACTTGACATTGCTTTCAAGCTGTTTTTCAAGCATGACCTCATAACCTTTGCAAGATTCCACCCATCTTTCACAAGTGATTTGGGTGGACTCCAACTCCTTTTGACAAAATTGGTATTTTTCTACCATAGTTTGGAGTTGGTTCTTGGTTATGCTTTGCTCTTCTTTGAGACTGCAAATTTCTTTGTCTTTTTCAGCTAATTTGTTTTTAAGTTCTTTTAATGACTTTTCAAATTTGACTTCATCAGTTAAGACTTTATCCCTAAGGTTTTCATTCACCTCTTTAATGCTGGCAAATGCAATAATACATTTGTCTGAACACAGACTTTCAAGAACCTGAGGTGATACCTTGGCAGCAGCCATTATGGCACAATCACATTGATGATCACCTTCTTCATCAGTTCTCTCTTCTTCATCTCCTTCTTTCTTATCTTCTTTTTCTTCTTTGTCTTCTTTGGACCAAGGGTCAAACAGTGGTTCAATTAGGGTTTCTGAATTTTCTCCCAGCAGTAGTTCACCAGCAACTGCAGTAACCACTGCTTCAGCCACTTCATCCACTGTTTCAGCACTTAGCTGTTCACCTTCAGCTTCTACCCCTTCTAGTATTGACTCTAATGCCATCAGAAAAAATTCATCATTAAAAGTATCATTAGAAGCATAGAGTGCAAAATTTTCATCACCAAGCTCATCAGGCATGCTGCTCCAGTCAACAAAGCCTTGGGTGAAAAAGCTTTGTTGATCTAGTTGAACCACTGTTGGAGCAGCTTGTTGAGGTGCAACAGGTTGCACTTGTGCCTGAGGGACAGGGGTTTGAACATACTGAATTTGTGGAATAGTGGTTTGAACATAATGCACATGCACAGGGGTTGTAGCATAGTGAGCAGTGTTAACATGGGTTGCAGGGGTATATTGGGCATAGTGCACAATGCTTTGGTGTTGTGGTCTAGGGTTTGAGCTGGGATGAGTTATAATTGGACCAGTGGTTTGACTCCTGCATTCCCTAGCAAAATGACCTAGCCTATTGCACTTATAACACTTGATTTTTGACTTATCCAACCCCACTTTTAAATTCCCATGTAACCCTGGGAATTTTCTCCCTGTTCTTTTATAGAATTTGCTTGTTCTCACACTAAGCAAAGCCAATTGATGCAAGATGTCCATTTCTTCTAAGTCAGTGGGATCAAAGTGTTGCAAATCATTGAGTTCAAAACACAAATTATCAGAGTTCTGGCTTTCTCCATTTGCTGTGAAAGCAAAGTTGGACGAGTGAGGATCAGAGTCTGATCCTTACTGCTGCCAGACTCTTCTTGACCCAGAAGAGCTGTGTTTCCAAATGAATAATCAGCTGTAACTTTGCCAGACTCTTGCAACTTCTTTTTCTGGTTTAATTCCCTTTCATAGGTCAGGAGTCTACCATGAAGTTGGGTCAGTGTTAGGTCTTTGAACTCAACAGAGTTTCTAGTAACAAATGCAATTGTATCCCATTTTTCAGGTAGTGATCTAAGAAACCTGCTATTTTGTGTAGATTTAGGAAATACAACCTTAACAAGCCTTAGCTCACTAATGAGACAACTTAATCGCTCAAACTGTTGAGTCAATGATTCACCCTTGATGTGACAGAAGGTTTCATACTGCTGATTCATAATTTCCCTATTGTTTTCAATAACTTCTTCCGTTCCCCCGAATTGTTCCTTAAGCGCATCCCATAGTTCTTTTGCACTGTTACAATGTAACAGTCCAGCATAGATTTCATTAGGTAATGCAGATGCTATGATGCTAAATGCTTTGGCATCCAATTCGAACTTTTGAAAATCAGTTTCAGTATAGTTTTCATATTTTTTAGGTTCGAATTTATTTGAATCCTCAGCACTTGGCACCATAGGAACATGGGGCCCAAAAACAACTGATCTCCAACATCCAGTGTTCTGTTGAGCAAGGATGTGACCCATCCTTCTCTCCCAGATGTTGTATTCATTTCGTTTTAGCATGGGTGGTTTGAAAAGTGAGCCGATGTTATTCTTATCATCTTGTGAGTGTGACGTCATCCTGGTTGTTTTACATGTACTGATTAATCAAATTTGATGGTGATTAAACCTTACTCTGTTTTTCAACAAAACGAACAACTATCAGTATCAACGATTGTGAGCTAAACTATTTATGTCAAAATGATTGTTAAATCAAATTTGACTGTCCGAGCTCTAATACCAATTGTTAGGATCTGAGTTTGGATTGATTGTGTTTTACGTTTGATTTAAGATGAACAATGAACAAGTAATGCAGCGGAATGTAAATGGAATTAAACTTTGCACACAATCAAACAGGAGAAATTCTTTTAACATACATTTTCAACACAGAACCGAATGATTGAATTTATTTCAAAAACGATTGCAATGCATGCATGTAACAAACTCCCCCTCAGCCTGAGTTCACAGTGATTGTTCGTACAGGAGAAAAGTGGTGAAGAGCTAATAGAACAGTACATGATACTGTTCTATTTATAGGCACGGACAAACCACTGTGGCATCTTTGCTGACGTCACCATGAAAGTGACATCTAACCTCCTAACAAACTCTAACAACTGATCTATACAAACACTGCTATGCTAACTACTGATTACAATACATTACATAAGAAGAACTAAACTACTGCTTTATCCTTCCACTGTTGTGACTCAAGCAGTACTTGATAACTTCAGCAGTGCTTGACCCATAGCAGTAGATTGATCAACAGGACTTTAGCCTTCATCAGTGTTTGACTTGAACAACAGTTGTAAGTCAGCAGTTGTTGTAAGGATCAGTGGATTGGAGGTCATTAGATGTTGAAACCACTTTCAAGGGGAGAGAATGTAAACATAACATCTGCTTATTTTGGATCCACTTCTCTGATCCGGTTTTGACTTTAATCAACTGTTCCTCTGGTAGGGTTCAATCCCAACACACTTAAATATAAATTTACGCTTTTGCTCCCAGCTAAATATTTCAATTTTGCTTCCGGTTAAAAATTACGATTTTGTCCCGTTTCAATTTACACTTTTGCAATTAGTTTTTTCCCCTTAAAATTACGATTTTGCCATCAGTTCAAAATTATGTTTTTACCCCACTTAAAAATAAATTAACGCTTTTGCTCCCAGCTAAAAAATCCAATTTTGCCTTCGGATCAAAATTACGATTTGCCCCGTATAAATTTATAGTTTTGCCATTATGTTTTTTTTCTCACACCCACGTTACGATTTTGCGCTCAACTTAAATTTACATTTTCTCCATCGTTTTTGTTTGTTTTCCTGGTTATATTACAATTTTGCTCCAGTGTAAAATTACAGTCATGCCGGCAGCTGCCTGACACTCCCCCATTGATACATTTAATTAACGATTTTATCCCTGAATTAAAATTTTGATTTCTCCCTCAGTAAAAAAATTACGTTTTTCCCATCGTTTTAGTTTTTTTAGCAAAACTATAAAGATTCTTTGTTTTAATTGGTTGACTCAATTTAATTTTTTTCCGTGTCAAGAAGCTGCCTATCACTCGCTCATTAGTCCTGAAAAATTACAGTTTTGCCCTGAGCCGAAAATTACGGTCTTATCATCGTTTTAGTTTTTTTCCTACCAAAATTACAGTAGTGTTTTTTTAATTGATTGAGAATTATTCGAATATCGGCCCGCAACGCGGGCGGGGCAACTAGTAGTTACAACACAAAAGTGAAAAGAACAATAGTACTTAAAAATAGTAGAAAAATTAGTAACTATTGGTATTGGAAATAGGGTAACATAAAGAAGAGTAAAGGTTCCCTTCATCTATATTCACGAGTTCCTACATGTGGTATTTGACATATATCTACAGGTGTTTGAACATAAATCTACTATCGAGAACATGTTATCATTAAAGAATTATTAATATTAATAAATAACAACTGGTATTTGACATTAAAGTATTCAAAACCTTAATAAATGAAAGTTAAATGACATTTAACATGTGACCTAAAGAGCTCACTTATTGATTAAATGAAAGTTTAATGGCATATATTGAGCATGTGACCTATGCGACTCTCACAATATCTTTAAGGTAAGGCGGGGCATCCTAGCAGGTTGGCCATGTAGGTTCGAACTCGCGCAGTAACACAACCGTCACCCCTAAGGTAGGTCTTGCGGGTTCATTGTCCGGAAATTGTTGGTCGCGTGAGAAAGAAGAAATGTGACCGTTCAACTGAAATGTCAGTTTTTTTACCGTTTGAGATTTAAAAATAAATAAATCAATTTATAAACATTTATATATATTCCATTTCACTCCCATTTTAAACCATACACATTTCACTCCAACTCACTCTCATTTTAGCCATGGATTCACAAAAAAGAAACATTGATGGTGGTTCAAGCAAAAATCCTAAGGAGCCGATTTGAGCATACGAGGTGGTGGTTCGAGAAAACGAACATGGCAGTTCGAACCGAGGGGGCATTTTCGGTGGTGACATTTATAGACCACATTAACCCACGCCACCTCTTCCAAGGAAACACCACCAACCTAATTATTTTTAAGGCCAACAACCTAACTATATTGTTTTCAAAACCTAGGGTACCACACGTTCGGCTCGATTTCTCTCAACTTTATTACTTGGAACGTGCTTCATTAAGGGTAAAAGAGTCTTTTTACTGCTCTAATTCAAAACGCCAAACTAATGATCCAACGCCATTTAAAACGACTAAAACGGCAAAAACATTATAGGTCTGCATCCTACTTGGCACGACAAAAAATACACATAAAAAAATAATTACTAACGTTTTTTAGCGCCAAAAACATATATCTACCTCGCGCAAAAAAAGGTCATTATATAAGTAGAACAGGTAAACAAACTTAACACTCCACACATTCTCTAAACACGCCACACATTGTGTAACGCCTCGTATCTTCGTATTCCTATTTTAACAATGTTCGTATTCGTATTCTCATTTTAGAAACCTTGCATTCGTATTTTATTTTCAATCTCACAATTCAAGGCGTTAATCATAATAAAATTCATATTTTATACATATTTTTTTATTCACAAAACCGATCATCTAAATACGTATTTATACGCAAACCGGCACAATTATACGTATAAATACTTATACGCACATCCTCAATACGTGAATTATACTTTTATACTTTTTATATACTCAATTACATAATATATACTCAAGAAATGCCAAGAAATATACCAATCATCTTTCCACCTCATCAATCCTCTTCCACCTTCTTTAACCAATCATATTTTACCCTTTTCCACCTCCTTTCTCCACCAATCATCTTTTCAATCATCTTCCACCTTCTTTAACCAATCATATTTCACCCTTTTCCATCTTCTCTACCTATAAATACCAACCTCCTTCTACCATTTTCTTCACACCATTCTTCTCTCTATCTCTCTGATTCTCTCAATCAAGAATTCTAAGAATTCTAAAAGGACACTAAGTGTTCTATCCATTCTTCTCTCAAACTCTCTACTTCTCTTAAATCTTCCAATCAAACAAGAGAACTCTAAGAGTTATAAAAGAAAACACTAAGTGTTTTAAAGGAAACTTTGAAGCTCCAACCTCCAACTCTTCACGGAAGCACCAAAGGAAACTTTGCAAACCTATGAGTATACTTGAACCCCCTTTTTGTTTACCACTTTTTGGGGTGTAACATGTTTATCTATGAAACTTACACTTAAACTTTATTCGTAAATGCAGAAACATTCCTTATACATGCTTACATACTTGATTACTTAATACTTTAAACTTGGGGTTATACGTTTTGTGTTAGACTTATCATTAACTTCGTACGAGCCTATCCTTGACATATATAGCGCTATAGGATTAACGCACCGGCTGTAAACTTTGGGTTATGTTAAGAGCTTATTGGTTTTCATCATTGGGTTGATTAGTTAAACACATGCCAATTTTATTGTTTATCTTGTTTCAATAGCTTGCCATGTGGAATTGTTTACAACTTATTTTTATGCTATGTACGAAAAGTTGTATACTCATCAATACATCTTTGTATTGAACTATTCTTTTAAAACATGTTGCAGGTTTTGAGATGATGTTGATGATGCATGGAACATAGTAGGATGCTTAGATACACATTTAAAATTTTGTATTCTTATTGTATTGTCATTCTTGCATTTCAAGTTGTGTATTTGATTCCAACCTTTGTAATTGACTTTTAGAAATGAAATGAAATCCATTATTTAATTATTGTCACCAATAGTGTTATGAAGACTCTTGCAATCTCGTTTTCGTCTCACTCCGATGTTTCCACCATCATTTGGGGTGTGATAGATTGGTATCAGAGCAATAACTATAGGGAATTAGGAATATTGTCATGCTTGAAACTGACGCTTTTAAATGTGCGGTTACATTTCAGCATTTGAAACTGACGAGTCAATGCTTTTGACTGAGAATTAAATGACGAATTAAAGTGCATTGAAAACGTTTAATGCAATTTAATTCTCCCATTTAATTCTTTTTCAGTTTCGAGTTCAGACCTGCTGTATAAATAGGGAGGACCCTGCTGCAGATCAATACACCGAATTCACTAGCTCTTAGAAATTTCTCCACTGCAAAATTCTTTCTTCTTCTATCTAGCAAGCAAGGTACACATTCGGGTTGGAGTCAAGACCGGCAGTGCAACTACTTACGGCTGTTGTATCCTAGAAACAAACGAGTTCTCCTGGGAGACCCGAAATTTGTTTTAAGGGACTCGTGTCTAACACGATCCTCAGCCAAGAACTGTTTTTTGTTTGCAAATTCTGTTCTTGTTTTTCTTTTTATGTCAGTTGCAATTGTATTACATTTCATTTTCATTCTGTACTTGTTCAGTAAGTCAAGTTAATAAAAATATTTTATTTATTTTGCACGAACGGATTCCTACAATCTTAAAACAAATTTTTAAAATACCGTTCATGTAGAATCACAAACAGTTCTGCTGTGATTTTCATACTGTTTTATTCTTCATAGCAGGTTGTGTTTTAAAAAGGTTTTTCTCTGTTTTGATTCAAAGTAGCGACTTTGTCAAAACAGATTCTGTTCTTCTACTCCTTCTGCCTTTGAGTTTCTAAAATCTCTTGTTGTAGTCTTCAAAGTTGGACTTAGAAGCTACGCGGCTGGTTTTTCGCACTCATAAACAATAATAAATTAGCGTATTTATTATTTTGAAAACATAATTTTAACTTTTTTTCTTGAAACCTTTCAAAATGTCGACTGAAAACGTGAACACCAGCAACACTAACGTTGTTTTCGGTACCCCTGCCAACACTGTGGGAGCGTCCACAGTGACGAATCATGCTGAACGACCCGAGAAGTTCTCGGGGTCTCCACTTCAAAAGGTGGTAACAAAATATGTTCTTCTACTTAACCACCATGAACCTTGCGAGGTTCTTGACTGAAACCGCTCCCCAACCTATGGAAGGGGAGATCGACGCTAAAGCTTAGTGCGCGGTAGATGCATGGAAGCGTTCAGATTTCATATATCGAGGCTATGTACTCAACGGTCTCTCGGATGCCTTGTATAATGTGTACGACAATATCATGACTTCCAAAGAATTATGAGAGTCTTTGGATAAAAAGTACAAAACGGAGGATGCGGGAGCAAAGAAATTTGTTGTCGCCCGTTTCTTGGACTACAAAATGGTTGATAAGAAGACTGTTATGAACCAAGTCCAAGAGTTGGAAATTATACTTCATGACATCCACGCTGAGGGCATGGTACTTAGCGAGACATTTCAAGTGGCAGCCATGATTGAGAAATTGCCTCCTTCGTGGGTAGAGTTCAAAAACTACTATAACAACCCTCCAAAATAATTTTCGACACCCCTAATATGTTTAAATTATCCTTATATGTCTTAAAATATACCCCATATATATAAATGGACCCTATATACCTTTATATAATTAAAAACAAAATAAAAACAATTTTTATTGTTTGCTCGCGGAAACCAAGTGGATAATAGTGCCATCCAACACATAGTGGCACAAGGGATAATAGATGCGATGCCATATATTATTCAAACAGTTAGGGAAGCTGATAATAAAAGTAACCGTGATAGTAAACGACCCACTGAACCAGAAAACAGCGTGAACAATGGACCTATACTTCAAGTGCCCATTCCAAAAAGAAGAAGGACCATGTCTTATGGTTGTTCTTATAAAGAATTATAGTCTTGTAAACCAATAGAATTCTCGTGCAACGAAGGGGCCATTGCAGCTTTACGCTGGATAGAAAAGACTGAGGCAGTCTTAAAAATAAGCAAGTGCGCAGAAGAAGATAAGATAATGTTTGCCTCCAATCTGTTTAAAAACTCAGCATTAGAATGGTAGAACACTATCCTCCAATCTAGGGGAAGTGACAGAATTTACAATATGGAATGAGAGGAATTTAAGAACATGGTATAAAGGAAATTCTGCCCTCCCAATGAAAAAGAACAGATACCAGAAAAGTTCTTAAACCTTAGAATGACTGGAGTAGATAGTAAGGGATACACTACATTATTCTTTGAATATGCCAGAATAGTGCCAACCCTTGCATCACCTGAACCAGTATTAATCTCCCGTTACATCTGTGGATTAATTGGTGAGATTAGGCATGTAGTCAAGGCGGTTAGACCCCAAACTATAGAAGAAGCCGTAGAACTGGCAAACACCTTGACTGATGAATTAGTACGTACACGAGAAGAGGACCAGAGGAGCAACTTAGCTCAGAAACTTACCTAAGAATTTCGTTATGGAAATTCCAACCGTGGGAAAAATGTAGGTTCTACCTCTGCACCCTACTGCAAGGCTTGCAAGAAGAAACATTCTGGAAAATGCTCCACTTACTGCAATTTCTGTAAGATACCAGGACACAAGGAAGAAGATTGCAGGAAGAAACCTAATAATGGAATGTGCTTTAACTGTGGAGAAAAAGGTCACATCAAGCCGAACTATCCAAAGCTAGCTCCAGCTGCCAACAACAAGACTACTAAAAATGCTAGAGCATTTGTTCTAACTGCAGAAGAAGCCAAGATGATTCCGGATGTTATTGCCGGTATGTTTTTAGTTAATGATGTTTTTGCTAAAGTATTATTTGACTCTGGTGCAAAACCAAAGTTTTATTAATACTTCGTTTTGCAAACTTCTCAATCAACCATTAACTAAACTCCCACAAGAATGTCTAGTAGAGACAGCAAATGGGGAAACCATTAAGATTTCCGAAATCTTGCAGGGAGCAAGAATAGAATTTTTAAATCAAAAGTTTATTGCAAACCTTTATCCGATGAATCTGGCAGGATTTGATGTTGTATTAGGAATGGATTGGTTAGTAGCCAATAAAGCCAGTATTTTATGTGATCAAAAGTCAATCTAAGTAAATTCATCAAGGGGTGAAAAGATCATAATTAAAGGAGATAAGTCATCTAAATCCACAAAATTCACTTCTGTGATGAAAACGGCAAGTTATATAAGAAAATGATCATTAGTGTATTTGATTTCCATAATCAATAACACTAAAGGAAATGAATTAAAAGATATCCCAGTGGTATCTCAGTTTCCAGATGTATTTCCAGAAGAATTACCAGTACTTGCACCAGACAGGGAAGTTGAATTCAGAATCCACCTGCTACCAGGAACAGCACCGATTGCCAAAGCACCGTACCGTTTGGCACCTGCAGAAATGCAGGAACTAAAGAAACAGTTAGACAAATTATTAGAAAAACGGTTCATACAGCCAAGTTCATCACCATGGGGAGCGCCAATCTTATTCGTTAAGAAGAAAGACGGGTCAATTCGAATGTGCATTGATTACCGTGAATTGAACAAAGTCACGATTAATAGTCGGTACCCATTACCAAGAATCGATGATCTGTTCGATCAATTGCAAGGAGCTCGATTTTTCTCTAAAATCGATTTACGGTCAGGATATCATCAATTAAAGGTACAAGAAGAGGACATTCCTAAAACTGCATTTAGAACAAGGTATGGCCATTATGAATTTACTGTCATGCCATTCGGTCTAACCAATGCCCCAACTGCATTTATGGACATGATGAACCGAATATGTAAGCCATATTTGGATAAATTCATAATTGTCTTTATAGATGATATTCTCATTTACTCTAAGAGTAAGGAGGAACATGCAATACATCTGCCCGCACTTCTAAGTCTATTAAGAAAAGAAAAGCTTTATGCTAAGTTTTTGAAGTGTGAATTTTGGTTAGAACAGGTACAGATTCTTGGGCGCATTTAGTTGATCATGAAGGAATTCATGTAAATCCCACCAAGATCGAGGCGATTACCAAGTGGAAAACCCCTGAGTCACCAACTGAGGTTAGAAGTTTCTTAGGATTAGCTGGTTATTATAGAAGATTTATTCAAGATTTTTCTAGAATAGCAATTCCTTTAACTAAGCTAACCTGTAAATCCATTAAGTTTGAATGGGGACCAAAACAAGAAGAAGCATTTAGAATTCTTAAGCAACGATTAACCAATACACCCATATTAGCATTACTAGAAGGAACTGAAGACTTTATAGTCTATTGTGACGCTTCTAAGTTAGGTTATGGATGTGTGTTAATGCAACGTCAAAAGGTTATAGCTTACACCTCTAGACAACTTAAGGATCATGAAGAGAATTATTCAACCCATGATTTAGAATTAGGAGCTATAATTTTTGCCCTTAAGATTTGGAGACATTACTTTTATGGTAGTAAGTTTACCATTTTCACTGATCATAAGAGTTTAAGGTATGTTTTCGGGCAAAATGAGTTAAATATGAGACAAAGACGCTGGATGGAAGTTCTTAGTGATTATGATTGTAACATCCAGTATCATGCAGGAAAAGCAAATTTAGTTGCTGATGCTCTAAGTCGAAAGTATCCTGAAAAGCCAAAAAGAGTATGTTCTCTTAAATTAAATCTACAAGTAGATTTACATGAACATATTAGAGAAGCACAAGAATCAGTAATCAAGGATGATACTGAGAAGTTGAAAGGAATGATTAAGGAACTAGAACAAGGAATACATGGAATTTGGAGATTCCATAAGAAAAGAATATGGATACCTAAATTAGGAAGCATACGCCACCGTATATTAGAAGAAGCCCATAAATCTAAGTATACGATGCATCCTGGAAATGATAAGAGGTATCAGGATTTGAGAAAGAATTTTTGGTGGATAGGAATGAAAAAGGATATAGCAGCTTATGTTTCTAAGTGTTTAACCTGTTCACAGGTCAAAGCTGAACACCAGAAACCCTCAGGTCTATTATAGCAGTTAGAAATGCCAGTTTGGAAATGGGAATTGATAACAATGGATTTTGTTACCAAATTACCCAAGACAAGAAAAGGTAATGATACAATCTGGGTGATTGTAGACAGGCTAACTAAGTCAGTTCATTTCCTACCAATGAAGGAATCATTCAGTATGGAACAGTTAGCTAAGTTGTATGTAAATGAAATAGTTTCATTACATGGAATTCCTTTATCAATATTTTCTGACAGGGATAGCCGTTTTACCTCTCATTTTTGGACAAGTTTCCAAAAAGCAATGGGAACCAAGTTGAATCTAATCACCGCTTATCATCCTCAAATGGATGGACAAAGTGAAAGGACAATTCAGACAATGGAGGACATGCTTAGAGCTTGTGTAATTGATTTTGGAGGTAATTGGGACGATCACTTAAGATTAATAGAGTTTTCTTAAAATAACAGCTATCATACAAGTATCAATGCTGCACCATTCGAAGCACTTTATGGACAAAAGTGCCGAACCCCAGTTTGTTGGGCAGAAGTTGGAGAAACGCAACTATCTGGACCTGAAATAGTACAAGAAACAACTAACGAGATCATTCAAGTTAAGGAACGACTGACAGCGGCACGTGATCGACAAAAGACCTATGCTGATAACAGATGAAAACCCTTGGAATTTCAGGTAGGAGACAAAGTGTTATTGAAAGTCTCTCCCTGGAAAGGAGTGGTAAGATTCATCAAAAAAGGAAAGCTAAGCCCCAGGTATGTTGGATCTTTCGAAAGAATTAAAAGAATAGGACCTGTAGCCTATCATCTACAACTGCCAGAGGAAATGGCAGGAATACATAATGTATTTCATGTATGCAATCTCAAAAAGTGCTTAGCTGTTGAATCACTGATAGTGCCTCTTAAGGATATAGAGGTAAATGAGAAGTTAAAATTGGTGGAAAGACCTCTACAAATTGAAGACAGGAAAGTCAAGAATCTCAAACACAAAAGACTAGTTCTGGTCAAAGTGAAATGGGACTCCAAAAGAGGACTAGAGTACACATGGGAGCTTGAATCAGAGATGCAAAGGAAATACCCACACTTATTTCAGTAGATCTCGAAGACGAGTTCTAAAACAAGGTGGGGAGGATATAACAACCCTACAAAATAATTTTCGACACCCCTAATATGTTTAAATTATCCCTATATGTCTTAAAATATACCCCATATATATAAATGGACCCTATATACCTTTATATAATTAAAAACAAAATAAAAACAATTTTTATTGTTTGCTCGCGGGGCGCGAAGCACTTAGCCAGCTTCGTCACGGGCCGCGACAACCCAAAGTCAGGGTGAGCCCCCAGGCCGCCACGTGGCACAATCGTGTCAAGCCTAGTGTGCTGGCCCGGATCAGCTAGGGCCTACCCACCCTATGTCGCGGGCCGCGTAATACGACCCTTAGGTCTTCGCCGGCCGCGAGAAACTGTGAAATCAGCCCTATAAATAGAGGCCATCGACTTCCGTAAAAATCGCTCACACATTCTTTTCTCTCTCAAAATTTCATATAGTTAAAGCTATTCTCGGGTATTATACCCCCCCTAAATAACGAAGTTCTGCCTCGTTGTAAGTATTATAACCCCGGTTACGTATTAGATACGCTGCCCGATTGATCCAGGGTTCCGTAACGGCTGTCGTGGTTCTGCCCGATGTAGTCGTTGGAATGCCGTCTCGGGGAGGGTATTACTAATGTCAATATTGGGTTATTATACTAACACATGTGCATTTGTGTAAATTATAGATAATCACCAGGAAATCCTTAAGGAAACCCTAAGACAGCAATGTGAGTAATCTCCTTTTTGCAAATTGTTTTTACAAAACCTCACTTAATTAATGATATATTAAACAGTGATTGAGTATTTGTATTCTACAATTATCGTCGGTATGTTGGGGATTTGTATACAAAATTTGTTACTACATTGTGAGTAGTAACATGACCACAAGTCGGGTTGACAGTACCGTGGGTGGTAATTAAAGTAGATGGAAACAAATGTAATTGCGCGACCGCCATCATTGCTGTAGACTGATAAAACCTGTTTTGATTAAACTGGGATTCACTCACCAGTATTTCCCACTGACAAAATATTTTTAAACGCGTTTCAGGTAAGAAAATGTGAAAGCCAAATAGAAGCCAGCTGGACAACACTAAAGGCTTGGAAAAGTGGCAATAAAGTTACCTAAAATAAAGAGATGTTTTATTTAAATAAAATAGGGTTTATCCCTATAAAAATGTGTGCACTTGAAACTTGAGATTTTTTCCCATGTGTTTAATATTATAAAAGCGTGGAATTTTACTCTGATAAAATATTTCCTAACTACGATCCTGATGAAAGTTCCGCTGCCAAAATGGTAAACACCGATACCACCAAAACTGGCCGCGGCCGCCCGTTCCCGGGTAGTTAGGGGATGGGGGTTCAGCCACAGAAGTGTTCTGCTGACACCAAGATATTATTCCAAGTGTTAGGAAATAAATTACGGAAATACGTGCAGATCTGTATTTTATTGTTGTGTGTTATTTGACTATTTGTTAGTTTATAGTATGAGCGACCAAGGACCTTCCGACGCTTATCGTCAGTTGTCCAGCTCACCTAGAAGCGAAGGCACCTCTTCACAGCCTGCCCTCTCAGGGTATTCTGCTGACAATGAAGACGGGATATTCGTGTTTAAGGCTCAGTCTGAAAAGCCATTCCCTCCTAAAAAGAGAGGATGGTTCAGTAGAGGAGCACATGAACGTAGGAAGAGAATGAAAAAATTACAACACCAGTGAGCTTTAGCAGCCATTAAGAGAGAAACAGATGCTCATGCTCAAGTCATGCTCAATAGGAGTTTAGCAAATTTCCATATCTTAGTAACTACAGCTGCCGACCCAAACCTGGAGCAACTTTTAGCACCTCAGCCTTTACCACTATTTCCAACACAGCCAATGGAAATTGAAAACAACCCAGAAAACCAGATCCTAATGCCTGAGTTTGACCCAATGGAGATACCTAGAGTACCAGCACCCAATCCCTTAGACCTAGACTACGGTGTATCGTTAGACGACTATAGGGACTATTAGCAACGCTACCCAATACCAGAAGATATACCCATGCGAAACCTAGCAGCTTACCCAGGTCTGGACCCTCTAGATCCCTATTATGATAACGATGAATACATCAGGGAAATTTTAGAGAATCCTTATCCTTACCAGGAACCCATGCCCCAGTTTCCAAATCCAGTACCAGAACCTGCTCCCCTAATGAGTGCAGAGAATGTGCAAGAACTCCAAACCTTTGGTGAGGAGATATTAGAAGGTAGTGACAGGATGAGACATATCGGAGAACGACTCGTCTGAAAGTATGACAAGCGTAATATGGAGTTCTGGATGAACCCATATAAGTGATGGTGGTAATACTAATAATAATAATAAAATAAAATAATATAATATATAATATGTGTGTATGTTTGAAAAAAAAGGATAAATCTATCATAGTATAAACCACCTTGTGGTTAGTGATTCATATTAGTATTGTATTTTATTCCAGTTGTATTGTAATAATTATAGATGCATACTATAAAATAGAGTAAGTCGCAATGCTCGACGATTTTGATCAACATGCTTGCCGTGTGATTATTTGAATTAGATATTGTCCTGTGATATTAATATGCGGTAATTGTTTATAATCCAGATGGCTGACCAAGTGAATCAAGAAAACCCAGATAATAACCCGGAAAACCAGAATAACGATAATCGAAACAACAATAACAATGGAAACCAAGTGGATAATAGTGCCATCCAACACATAGTGGCACAAGGGATAATAGATGCGATGCCATATATTATTCAAACAGTTAGGGAAGCTGATAATAAAAGTAACCGTGATAGTAAACGACCCACTGAACCAGAAAACAGCGTGAACAATGGACCTATACTTCAAGTGCCCATTCCAAAAAGAAGAAGGACCATGTCTTATGGTTGTTCTTATAAAGAATTCTAGTCTTGTAAACCAATAGAATTCTCGTGCAACGAATGGGCCATTGCAGCTTTACGCTGGATAGAAAAGACTGAGGCAGTCTTAAAAATAAGCAAGTGCGCAGAAGAAGATAAGATAATGTTTGCCTCCAATCTGTTTAAAAACGCAGCATTAGAATGGTAGAACACTATCCTCCAATCTAGGGGAAGTGACAGAATTTACAATATGGAATGGGAGGAATTTAAGAACATGGTATAAAGGAAATTCTGCCCTCCCAATGAAAAAGAACAGATAGCATAAAAGTTCTTAAACCTTAGAATGACTGGGGTAGATAGTATGGGATACACTACATTATTCTTTGAATATGCTAGATTAGTGCCAACCCTTGCATCACCTGAACCAGTATTAATCTCCCGTTACATCTGTGGATTAATTGGTGAGATTAGGCATGTAGTCAAGGCGGTTAGACCCCAAACTATAGAAGAAGCCGTAGAACTGGCAAACACCTTGACTGATGAATTAGTACGTACACGAGAAGAGGACCAGAGGAGCAACTTAGCTCAGAAACTTACCCAAGAATTTCGTTATGGAAATTCCAACCGTGGGAAAAATGTAGGTTCTACCTCTGCACCCTACTGCAAGGCTTGCAAGAAGAAACATTCTAGAAAATGCTCCACTTACTGCAATTTCTGTAAGATATCAGGACACAAGGAAGAAGATTGCAGGAAGAAACCTAATAATGGAATGTGCTTTAACTGTGGAGAAAAAGGTCACATCAAGCCGAACTGTCCAAAGCTAGCTCCAGCTGCCAACAACAAGACTACTAAAAATGCTAGAGCATTTATTCTAACTGCAGAAGAAGCCAAGATGATTTCGGATGTTATTGCCGGTATGTTTTTAGTTAATAATGTTTTTGCTAAAGTATTATTTGACTCTGGTGCAAACCAAAGTTTTATTAAAACTTCGTTTTGCAAACTTCCCAATCAACCATTAACTAAAATCCCACAAGAATGTCTAGTAGAGACAGCAAATGGGGAAACCATTAAGATTTCCGAAATCTTGCAGGGAGCAAGAATAGAATTTTTAAATCAAAAGTTTATTGCAAACCTTTATCCGATGAATCTGGCAGGATTTAATGTTGTATTAGGAATGGATTGGTTAGTAGCCAATAAAGCCAGTATTTTATGTGATCAAAAGTCAATCTAAGTAAATTCACCAAGGGGTGAAAAGATCATAATTAAAGGAGATAAGCCATCTAAATCCACAAAATTCACCTCTGTGATGAAAACAACAAGTTATATAAGAAAATGATCATTAGTGTATTTGATTTCCATAATCACTAACACTAAAGGAAATGAATTAAAAGATATCCTAGTGGTATCTCAGTTTCCAGATGTATTTCCAGAAGAATGACCAGTACTACCACCAGACAAGGAAGTTGAATTCAGAATCCACCTGCTACCAGGAACAGCACCGATTGCCAAAGCACCGTACCGTTTGTCACCTGCAGAAATGCAGGAACTAAAGAAACAGTTAGACGAATTATTAGAAAAACGGTTCATACAGCCAAGTTCATCACCATGGGGAGAAGCCAATCTTATTCGTTAAGAAGAAAGACGGGTCAATGCGAATGTGCATTGATTACCGTGAATCGAACAAAGTCACGATTAATAATCGGTACCCATTACCAAGAATCGATGATCTGTTCGATCAATTGCAAGGAGCTCGATTTTTCTCTAAAGTCGATTTACGGTCAGGATATCATCAATTAAAGGTACAGGAAGAGGACATTCCTAAAACTGCATTTAGAACAAGGTATGGCCATTATGAATTTACTGTCATGCTATTTGGTCTAACCAATGCCCCAGCTGCATTTATGGACATCATGAACCGAATATGTAAGCTATATTTGGATAAATTCATAATTGTCTTTATAGATGATATTCTCATTTACTCTGAGAGTAAGGAGGAACATGCAAGACATCTGCCCGCACTTCTAAGTCTATTAAGAAAAGAAAAGCTTTATGCTAAGTTTTCGAAGTGTGAATTTTGGTTAGAACAGGTACAGATTCTTGGGCATTTAGTCGATCATGAAGGAATTCATGTAAATCCCAGCAAGATCGAGTCGATTACCAAGTGGAAAACCCCTGAGTCACCAACTGAGGTTAGAAGTTTCTTAGGATTAGCTGGTTATTATAGAAGATTTATTCAAGATTTTTCTAGAATAGCCATTCCTTTAACTAAGCTAACCTGTAAATCCATTAAGTTTGAATGGGGACCAAAACAAGAAGAAGCATTTAGAATTCTTAAGCAACGATTAACCAATACACCCATATTAGCATTACTAGAAGGAACTGAAGACTTTATAGTCTATTGTGACGCTTCTAAGTTAGGTTATGGATGTGTGTTAATGCAACGTCAAAAGGTTATAGCTTACGCCTCTAGACAACTTAAGGATCATGAAGAGAATTATTCAACCCATGATTTAGAATTAGGAGCTATAATTTTTGCCCTTAAGATTTGGAGACATTACCTTTATGGTAGTAAGTTTACCATTTTCACTGATCATAAGAGTTTAAGGTATGTTTTCGGGCAAAAGGAGTTAAATATGAGACAAAGACGCTGGATGGAAATTCTTAGTGATTGTGATTGTAACATCCAGTATCATGCAGGAAAAGCAAATGTAGTTGTTGATGCTCTAAGTCGAAAGTATCATGAAAAGCCAAAAAGAGTACGTTCTCTTAAATTAAATCTACAAGTAGATTTACATGAACAGATTAGAGAAGCACAAGAATCAGTAATCAAGGATGATACTGAGAAGTTGAAAGGAATGATTAAGGAACTAGAACGAGGAATAGATGGAATTTGGAGATTCCATAAGAAAAGAATATGGATACCTAAATTAGGAAGCATACGCCACCGTATATTAGAAGAAGCCCATAAATCTAAGT
Organism: Helianthus tuberosus; assembly: GCA_030545235.1. Lineage (NCBI taxonomy): Eukaryota > Viridiplantae > Streptophyta > Magnoliopsida > Asterales > Asteraceae > Helianthus > Helianthus tuberosus. The sequence continues at coordinate 67,695,220 of CM060430.1, forward strand.
ATACGATGCATCCTGGAAATGATAAGATGTATCAGGATTTAAGAAAGAATTTTTGGTGGATAGGAATGAAAAAGGATATAGCAGCTTATGTTTCTAAGTGTTTAAACTGTTCACAGGTCAAAGCTGAACACTAGAAACCCTCAGGTCTATTACAGCAGTTAGAAATGCCAGTTTGGAAATGGGAATTGCTAACAATGGATTTTGTTACCAAATTACCCAAGACAAGAAAAGGTAATGATACAATCTGGGTGATTGTAGACAGGCTAACTAAGTCAGTTAATTTCCTACCAATGAAGGAATCATTCAGTATGGAACAGTTAGCTAAGTTGTATGTAAATGAAATAGTTTCATTACATGGAATTCCTTTATCAATATTTTCTGACAGGGATAGCCGTTTTACCTCTCATTTTTGGACAAGTTTCCAAAAAGCAATGGGAACCAAGTTGAATCTAAGCACCGCTTATCATCCTCAAACGGATGGACAAAGTGAAAGGACAATTCAGACAATGGAGGACATGCTTAGAGCTTGTGTAATTGATTTTGGAGGTAATTGGGACGATCACTTACCATCAATAGAGTTTTCTTACAATAACAGCTATCATACAAGTATCAATGCTGCACCATTCGAAGCACTTTATGGATGAAAGTGCCGAACCCCAGTTTGTTGGGCAGAAGTTGGAGAAAAGCAACTATCTGGACCTGAAATAGTACAAGAAACAACTAACAAGATCATTCAAGTTAAGGAACGACTGACAGCGGCACGTGATCGACAAAAGAGCTATGCTGATAACAGACGAAAACCCTTGGAATTTCAGGTAGGAGACAAAGTGTTATTGAAAGTCTCTCCCTGGAAAGGAGTGGTAAGATTCATCAAAAAAGGAAAGCTAAGCCCCAGGTATGTTGGATCTTTTGAAAGCATTAAAAGAATAGGACCTGTAGCCTATTATCTACAACTGCCAGAGGAAATGGCAGGAATACATAATGTATTTCATGTATGCAATCTCAAAAAGTGCTTAGCTGATGAATCACTGATAGTGCCTTTTAAGGATATAGAGGTAAATGAGAAGTTAAAATTGGTGGAAAGACCTCTACAAATTGAAGACAGGAAAGTCAAGAATTGCAAACACAAAAGACTAGTTCTGGTCAAAGTGAAATGGGACTCCAAAAGAGGACCAGACTACACATGGGAGCTTGAATCAGAGATGCAAAGGAAATACCAACACTTATTTCAGTAGATCTCGAAGATGAGTTCTAAAACATGGTGGGGAGGATATAACAACCCTCCAAAATAATTTTCGACACCCCTAATATGTTTAAATTATCCCTAAATGTCTTAAAATATACCCCATATATATAAATGGACCCTATATACCTTTATATAATTAAAAACAAAATAAAAACAATTTTTATTGTTTGCTCGCGCGGCGCGAAGCACTTAGCCAGCTTCGTCACGGGCCGCGAAAACCCTAAGTCAGGGCGAGCCCCCAGGCCGCCACGTGGCACAATCGTGTCAAGCCTAGTGTGCTGACCCGGATCAGCTAGGGCCTACCCACCCTAGGTCGCGGGCCGCGTAATACGACCCTTTGGTCTTCGCGGGCCGCAAGAAACTGTGAAATCAGCCCCATAAATAGGGGCCATCGACTTCCGTAAAAAATGGGTCACAAATTCTTTTCTCTCTCAAAATTTCATATAGTTAAAGCTATTCTCGGGTATTATACCCCCCCCCCTAAATAACGAAGTTCTGCCTCGTTGTAAGTATTATAACCCCAGTTACGTATTAGATACGCTGCCCGATTGATCCAGGGTTCCGTAACGGCTGTCGTGGTTCTGCCCGACGTAGTTGTTGGAATGCCGTCTCGGGGAGGGTATTACTAATGTAAATATTGGGTTATTATACTAACACATGTGCATTTGTGTAAATTATAGATAATCACCAGGAAATCCTTAAGGAAACCCTAAGACAGCAATGTGAGTAATCTCCTTTTTGCAAATTGTTTTTACAAAACCTCACCTAATTAATGATATATTAAACAGTGATTGAGTATTTGTATTCTACAATTATCGTCGGTATGTTGGGGTTTTGTATATAAATTTTTTTACTACATTGTGAGTAGTAACATGACCACAAGTCGGGTTGACAGTACCGTGGGTGGTAATTAAAGTAGATGGAAACAAATGTAATTGCGCGACCGCCATCAATGCGGTAGACTGATAAAACCTGTTTTGATTAAACTGGGATTCACTCACCAGTATTTCCCACTGACAAAATATTTTTAAACGCATTTCAGGTAAGAAAATGTGAAAGCCAAATAGAAGCCAGCTGGACAGCACTGAAGGCTTGGAAAAGTGGCAATAAAGTTACCTAAAATAAAGAGATGTTTTATTTAAATAAAATAGGGTTTATCCCTATAAAAATGTGTGCACTTGAAACTTGAGATTTTTCCCATGTGTTTAATATTATAAAAGCGTGGAATTTTACTCTGATAAAATATTTCCTAACTACGATCCTGATGAAAGTTCCGCTGCCAAAATGATAAACACCGATACCACCAAACCTGGCCGCGGCCGCCCGTTCCCGGGTAGTTAGGGGATGGGGGTTCAGCCACATAAGTGTTCTGCTGACACCAAGATATTATTCCAAGTGTTAGGAAATAAATTACGGAAATACGTGCAGATCTGTATTTTATTGTTGTGTGTTATTTGACTATTTGTTAGTTTACAGTATGAGCGAGCAAGGACCTTCCGACGCCTATCGTCAGTTGTCCAGCTCACCTAGAAGCGAAGGCACCTCTTCACAGCCTGCCCTCTCAGGGTATTTTGCTGACAATGAAGACGGGATATTCGTGTCTAAGGCTCAGTCTGAAAAGCCATTCCCTCCTAAAAAGAGAGGATGGTTCAGTAGAGGAGCACATGAACGTAGGAAGAGAATGAAAAAATTACAACACCAGCGAGCTTTAGCAGCCATTAAGAGAGAAACAGATGCTCATGCTCAGGACATGCTCAATAGGAGTTTAGCAAATTTCCATATCTTAGCAACTACAGCTGCCGACCCAAACCTGGAGCAACTTTTAGCACCTCAGCCTTTACCACTATGTCCAACACAGCCAATGGAAATTGAAAACAACCCAGAAAACCAGATCCCAATGCCTGAGTTTGACCCAATGGAGATACCTAGATTACCAGCACCCAATCCCATAGACCTAGACTACGACCTATGGTTAGACGACCATAGGAACTATTAGCAACGCTACCCAATACCAGAAGATATACCCATGCTAAACCTAGCAGCTTACCCCGGTCTGGACCCTCTAGATCCCTATTATGATAACGATGAATACATCAGGGAAATTTTAGAGAATCCTTATCCTTACCAGGAACCCATGCCCCGGTTTCAAAATCCAGTACCAGAACCTGCTCCCCTAATGAGTGCAGAGAATGTGCAAGAACTCCAAACCTTTGGTGAGGAGATTTTAGAAGGTAGTGACAGGATGAGAAATATCGGAGAACGACTCGTCTGGAAGTATGACGTGCGTAATATGGAGTTCTGGATGAACCCATATCAGTGATGGTGGTAATACTAATACTAATAATAATAAAATAATATAATATAATATATAATATGTGTGTATGTTTGAAAAAAAAAAGATAAATCTATCATAGTATAGATCACCTTGTGGTTAGTGATTCATATTAGTATTGTATTTTATTCCAGTTGTATTGTAATAATTGTAGATGCATACTATAAAATAGAGTAAGTCGCATTGCTCGACGATTTTGATCAACATGCTTGCCGTGTGATTATTTGAATTAGATATTGTCCTGTGATATTAATATGCGGTAATTGTTTATAATCCAGATGGCTGACCAAGTGAATCAAGAAAACCCAGATAATAACCCGGAAAACCAGAATAACGATAATCCAAACAACAATAACAATGGAAACCAAGTGGATAATAGTGCCATCCAACACATAGTGGCACAAGGGATAATAGATGCGATGCCATATATTATTCAAACAGTTAGGGAAGCTGATAATAAAAGTAACCGTGATAGTAAACGACCCACTGAACCAGAAAACAGCGTGAACAATGGACCTATACTTCAAGTGCCCATTCCAAAAAGAAGAAGGACCATGTCTTATGGTTGTTCTTATAAAGAATTCTAGTCTTGTAAACCAATAGAATTCTCGTGCAACGAATGGGCCATTGCAGCTTTACGCTGGATAGAAAAGACTGAGGCAGTCTTAAAAATAAGCAAGTGCGCAGAAGAAGATAAGATAATGTTTGCCTCCAATCTGTTTAAAAACGCAGCATTAGAATGGTAGAACACTATCCTCCAATCTAGGGGAAGTGACAGAATTTACAATATGGAATGGGAGGAATTTAAGAACATGGTATAAAGGAAATTCTGCCCTCCCAATGAAAAAGAACAGATAGCATAAAAGTTCTTAAACCTTAGAATGACTGGGGTAGATAGTAAGGGATACACTACATTATTCTTTGAATATGCTAGATTAGTGCCAACCCTTGCATCACCTGAACCAGTATTAATCTCCCGTTACATCTGTGGATTAATTGGTGAGATTAGGCATGTAGTCAAGGCGGTTAGACCCCAAACTATAGAAGAAGCCGTAGAACTGGCAAACACCTTGACTGATGAATTAGTACGTACACGAGAAGAGGACCAGAGGAGCAACTTAGCTCAGAAACTTACCCAAGAATTTCGTTATGGAAATTCCAAACGTGGGAAAAATGTAGGTTCTACCTCTGCACCATACTGCAAGGCTTGCAAGAAGAAACATTCTGGAAAATGCTCCACTTACTGCAATTTCTGTAAGATACCAGGACACAAGGAAGAAGATTGCAGGAAGAAACTTAATAATGAAATGTGCTTTAACTGTGGAGAAAAAGGTCACATCAAGCCGAACTGTCCAAAGATAGCTCCAGCTGCCAACAACAAGACTACTAAAAATGCTAGAGCATTTATTCTAACTGCAGAAGAAGCCAAGATGATTCCGGATGTTATTGTCGGTATGCTTTTAGTTAATGATGTTTTTTCTAAAGTGTTATTTGACTCTGGTGCAAACCAAAGTTTTATTAATACTTCGTTTTGCAAACTTCTCAATCAACCATTAACTAAACTCCCACAAGAATGTCTAGTAGAGACAGCAAATGGGGAAACCATTAAGATTTCCGAAATCTTGCAGGGAGCAAGAATAGAATTTTTAAATCAAAAGTTTATTGCAAACCTTTATCCGATGAATCTGGTAGGATTTGATGTTGTATTAGGAATGGATTGGTTAGTAGCCAATAAAGCCAGTATTTTATGTGATCAAAAGTCAACCTAAGTAAATTCACCAAGGGGTGAAAAGATCATAATTAAGGGAGATAAGCCATCTAAATCCACAAAATTCACCTCTGTGATGAAAACAGCAAGTTATATAAGAAAATGATCATTAGTGTATTTGATTTAAATAATCACTAACACTAAAAGAAATGAATTAGAAGATATCCCAGTGGTATCTCAGTTTCCAGATGTATTTCCAGAAGAATTACCAGTACTACCACCAGACAGGGAAGTTGAATTCAGAATCCACCTGCTACCAGGAACAGCACCGATTGCCAAAGCACCGTACCGTTTGGCACCTGCAGAAATGCAGCAACTAAAGAAACGGTTAGACGAATTATTAGAAAAACGGTTCATACAGCCAAGTTCGTCACCTTGGGGAGCGCCAATTTATTCGTTAAGAAGAAAGACGGGTCAATGTGAATGTGCATTGATTATTGGGAATTGAACAAAGTCACGATTAATAATCGGTACCCATTACCAAGAATCGATGAACTGTTTGATCAATTACAAGGAGCTCGATTTTTCACTAAAATCGATTTACGGTCAGGATATCATCAATTTAAGGTACAGGAAGAGGACATTCCTAAAACTGCATTTAGAACAAGTAATGGCCATTATGAATTTACTGTCATGCCATTTGGTCTAACCAATGCCCCAGCTGCATTTATGGACATGATGAATCGAATATGTAAGCCATATTTGGATAAATTCATAATTGTCTTTATAGATGGTATTCTCATTTACTCTAAGAGTAAGGAGGAACATGCAAGACATCTGCCCGCACTTCTAAGTCTATTAAGAAAAGAAAAGCTTTATGCTAAGTTTTCGAAGTGTCAATTTTGGTTAGAATAGGTACAGATTCTTCTGCATTTAGTCGATCATGAAGGAATTCATGTAAATCCCACCAAGATCGAGGCGATTACCAAGTGGAAAACCCCTGAGTCACCAACTGAGGTTAGAAGTTTCTTAGGATTAGCTGGTTATTATAAAAGATTTATTCAAGATTTTTCTAGAATAGCCATTCCTTTAACTAAGCTAACCTGTAAATCCATTAAGTTTGAATGGGGACCAAAACAAGAAGAAGCATTTAGAATTCTTAAGAAACGATTAACCAATACACCCAAATTAGCATTACTAGAAGGAACTGAAGACTTTATAGTCTATTGTGATGCTTCTAAGTTAGGTTATGGATGTGTGTTAATGCAACGTCAAAAGGTTATAGCTTACGCCTCTAGACAACTTAAGGATTATGAAGAGAATTATTCAACCCATGATTTAGAATTAGGAGCTATAATTTTTGCCCTTAAGATTTGGAGACATTACCTTTATGGTAGTAAGTTTACCATTTTCATTGATCATAAGAGTTTAAGGTATGTTTTCGGGCAAAAGGAGTTAAATATGAGACAAAGACGTTGGATGGAAATTCTTAGTGATTGTGATTGTAACATCCAGTATCATGCAGGAAAAGCAAATGTAGTTGTTGATGCTCTAAGTCGAAAGTATCATGAAAAGCCAAAAAGAGTACGTTCTCTTAAATTAAATCTACAAGTAGATTTACATGAACAGATTAGAGAAGCACAAGAATCAGTAATCAAGGATGATACTGAGAAGTTGAAAGGAATGATTAAGGAAGTAGAACAAGGAATAGATGGAATTTGGAGATTCCATAAGAAAAGAATATGGATACCTAAATTAGGAAGCATACGCCACCGTATATTAGAAGAAGCCCATAAATCTAAGTATACGATGCATCCTGGAAATGATAAGATGTATCAGGATTTAAGAAAGAATTTTTGGTGGATAGGAATGAAAAAGGATATAGCAGCTTATGTTTCTAAGTGTTTAACCTGTTCACAGGTCAAAGCTGAACACCAGAAACCCTCAGGTCTATTACAGCAGTTAGAAATGCCAGTTTGGAAATGGGAATTTATAACAATGGATTTTGTTACCAAATTACCCAAGACAAGAAAAGGTAATGATACAATCTGGGTGATTGTAGACAGACTAACTAAGTCAGTTCATTTCCTACCAATGAAGGAATCATTCAGTATGGAACAGTTAGCTAAGTTGTATGTAAATGCAATAGTTTCATTACATGGAATTCCTTTATCAATATTTTCTGACAGGGATAGCCGTTTTACCTCTCATTTTTGGACAAGTTTCCAAAAAGCAATGGGAACCAAGTTGAATCTAAGAACCGCTTATCATCCTCAAACGGATGGACAAAGTGAAAGGACAATTCAGACAATGGAGGACATGCTTAGAGCTTGTGTAATTGATTTTGGAGGTAATTGGGACGATCACTTACCATTAATAGAGTTTTCTTACAATAACAGCTATCATACAAGTATCAATGCTGCACCATTCGAAGCATTTTATGGACGAAAGTGCCGAACCCCAGTTTATTGGGTAGAAGTTGGAGAAAAGCAACTATCTGGACCTGAAATAGTACAAGAAACAACTAACAAGATCATTCAAGTTAAGGAACGACTGACAGCGGCACGTGATCGACAAAAGAGCTATGCTGATAACAGACGAAAACCCTTGGAATTTCAGGTAGGAGACAAAGTGTTATTGAAAGTCTCTCCCTGGAAAGGAGTGGTAAGATTCATCAAAAAAGGAAAGCTAAGCCCCAGGTATGTTGGATCTTTTGAAAGCATTAAAAGAATAGGACCTGTAGCCTATCATCTACAACTGCCAGAGGAAATGGCAGGAATACATAATGTATTTCATGTATGAAATCTCAAAAAGTGCTTAGCTGATGAATCACTGATAGTGCCTCTTAAGGATATAGAGGTAAATGAGAAGTTAAAATTGGTGGAAAGACCTCTACAAATTGAAGACATGAAAGTCAAGAATCTCAAACACAAAAGACTAGTTCTGGTCAAAGTGAAATGGGACTCCAAAAGAGGACTAGTGTACACATGGGAGCTTGAATCAGAGATGCAAAGGAAATACCCACACTTATTTCAGTAGATCTCGAAGACGAGTTCTAAAACAAGGTGGGGAGGATATAACAACCCTCCAAAATAATATTCGACACCCCTAATATGTTTAAATTATCCCTATATATCTTAAAATATACCCCATATATATAAATGGACCCTATATACCTTTATATAATTAAAAACAAAATAAAAACAATTTTTATTGTTTGCTCGCGGGGCGCGAAGCACTTAGCCAGCTTCGTCACGGGCCGCGACAACCCAAAGTCAGGGCGAGCCCCCAGGCCGCCACGTGGCACAATCGTGTCAAGCCTAGTGTGCTGAACCGGATCAGCTAGGGCCTACCCACCCTAGGTCGCGGGCCGCGTAATACGACCCTTTGGTCTTCGCGGGCCGCAAGAAACTGTGAAATCAGCCCTATAAATAGAGGCCATCAACTTCCGTAAAAAATCGGTCACACATTCTTTTCTCTCTCAACATTTCATATAGTTAAAGCTATTCTCAGGTATTATACCCCCCTAAATAACGAAGTTCTGCCTCGTTGTAAGTATTATAACCCCGTTTACGTATTAGATACGCTGCCCGATTGATCCAGGGTTCCGTAACGGCTGTCGTGGTTCTGCCCGACGTAGTCGTTGGAATGCCGTCTCGGGGAGGGTATTACTAATGTAAATATTGGGTTATTATACTAACACATGTGCATTTGTGTAAATTATAGATAATCACCAGGAAATCCTTAAGGAAACCCTAAGACAGCAATGTGAGTAATCTCCTTTTTGCAAATTGTTTTTACAAAACCTCACTTAATTAATGATATATTAAACAGTGATTGAGTATTTGTATTCTACAATTATCGTCGGTATGTTGGTGATTTGTATACAAAATTTGTTACTACATTGTGAGTAGTAACATGACCACAAGTCGGGTTGACAGTACCGTGGGTGGTAATTAACGTAGATGGAAACAAATGTAATTGCGCAACCGCCATCAATGCTGTAGACTGATAAAACCTGTTTTGATTAAACTGGGATTCACTCACCAGTATTTCCCACTGACAAAATATTTTTAAACGCATTTCAGGTAAGAAAATGTGAAAGCCAAATAGAAGCCAGCTGGACAGTAATGAAGGCTTGGAAAAGTGGCAATAAAGTTACCTACAATAAAGAGATGTTTTATTTAAATAAAATATGGTTTATCCCTATAAAAATGTGTGCACTTGAAACTTGAGATTTTTCCCATGTGTTTAATATTATAAAAGCATGGAATTTTACTCTGATAAAATATTTCCTAACTACGACCCTGATGAAAGTTCCCCTGCCAAAATGATAAACACCGATACCACCAAAACTGGTCGCGGCCGCCCGTTCCCGGGTAGTTAGGGGATGGGGTTTCAGCCACAGAAGTTTTCTGCTGACACCAAGATATTATTCTAAGTGTTAGGAAATAAATTACGGAAATACGTGCAGATCTGTATTTTATTGTTGTGTGATATTTGACTATTTGTTAGTTTACAGAATGAGCGACCAATGACCTTCTGACGCCTATCGTCAGTTGTCCAGCTCACCTAGAAGCGAAGGCACCTCTTCACAGCCTGCCCTCTCAAGGTATTCTGCTGACAATGAAGACGGGATATTCTTGTTTAAGGCTCAGTCTGAGAAGCCATTCCCTCCTAAAAAGAGAGGATGGTTCAGTAGAGGAGCACATGAACGTAGGAAGAGAATGAAAAAATTACAACACCAGCGAGCTTTAGCAGCCATTAAGAGAGAAACAGATGCTCATGCTCAGGACATGCTCAATAGGAGTTTAGCAAATTTCCATATCTTAGCAACTACAGCAGCCGACCCAAACCTGGAGCAACTTTTAGCACCTCAGCCTTTACCACTATTTCCAACATAGCCAATGGAAATTGAAAACAACCCAGAAAACCAGATCCCAATGCCTGAGTTTAACCCAATGGAGATACCTAGAGTACCATCACCCAATCCCTTAGACCTAGACTACGACCTATGGTTAGACAACCATAGGGACTATTAGCAACGCTACCCAATACCAGAAGATATACCCATGCCAAACCTAGCAGCTTACCCCGGTCTGGACCCTCTAGATCCCTATTATGATAACGATGAATACATCAGGGAAATTTTAGAGAATCCTTATCCTTACCAGGAACCCATGCCCCGGTTTCCAAATCCAGTACCAGAACCTGCTCCCCTAATGAGTGCAGAGAATGTGGAAGAACTCCAAACCTTTGGTGAGGAGATTTTAGAAGGTAGTGACAGGATGAGACATATCGGAGAACGACTCGTCTGGAAGTATGACGAGCGTAATATGGAGTTCTGGATGAACCCATATCAGTGATGGTGGTAATACTAATAATACTAATAATATAATATAATATAATATAATATAATATATAATATGTGTGTATGTTTGAAAAAAAAAGATAAATCTATCATAGTATAGACCACCTTGTGGTTAGTGATTCATATTAGTATTGTATTTTATTCCAGTTGTATTGTAATAATTATAGATGCATACTATAAAATAGAGTAAGTCGCAATCCTCGACGATTTTGATCAACATGCTTACCGTGTGATTATTTGAATTAGATATTGTCCTATGATATTAATATGCGGTAATTGTTTATAATCCAGATGGCTGACCAAGTGAATCAAGAAAACCTAGATAATAACCCGGAAAACCAGAATAACGATAATCCAAACAACAATAACAATGGAAACCAAATGGATAATAGTGCCATCCAACACAAAGTGGCACAAGGGATAATAGATGCGATGCCATATATTATTCAAACAGTTAGGGAAGCTGATAATAAAAGTAACCGTGATAGTAAACGACCCACTAAACCAGAAAATAGCGTGAACAATGGACCTATACTTCAAGTGCCCATTCCAAAAAGAAGAAGGACCATGTCTTATGGTTGTTCTTATAAAGAATTCTAGTCTTGTAAACCAATAGAATTCTCGTGCAACGAAGGGGCCATTGCAGCTTTACGCTGGATAGAAAAGACTGAGGCAGTCTTAAAAATAAGCAAGTGCGCAGAAGAAGATGAGATAATGTTTGCCTCCAATCTATTTAAAAACTCAGCATTAGAATGGTAGAACACTATCCTCCAATCTAGGGGAAGTGACATAATTTACAATATGGAATGGAAGGAATTTAAGAACATGGTATAAAGGAAATTCTGCCCTCCCAATGAAAAAGAACAGATAGCAGAAAAGTTCTTAAACCTTAGAATGACTGGAGTAGATAGTAAGGGATACACTACATTATTCTTTGAATATGCTAGAATAGTGCCAACCCTTGCATCACCTGAACCAGTATTAATCTCCCGTTACATCTGTGGATTAATTGGTGAGATTAGGCATGTAGTCAAGGCGGTTAGACCCCAAACTATAGAAGAAGCCGTAGAACTGGCAAACACCTTGACTGATGAATTAGTACGTACACGAGAAGAGGACCAGAGGAGCAACTTAGCTCAGAAACTTACCCAAGAATTTCGTTATGGAAATTCCAACCGTGGGAAAAATGTAGGTTCTACCTCTGCACCCTACTGCAAGGCTTGCAAGAAGAAACATTCTGGAAAATGCTCCACTTACTGCAATTTCTGTAAGATACCAGGACACAAGGAAGAAGATTGCAGGAAGAAACCTAATAATGGAATGTGCTTTAACTGTGGAGAAAAAGGTCACATCAAGCCGAACTGTCCAAAGCTAGCTCCAGCTGCCAACAACAAGACTACTAAAAATGCTAGAGCATTTGTTCTAACTGCAGAAGAAGCCAAGATGATTCCGGATGTTATTGCCGGTATGTTTTTAGTTAATGATGTTTTTGCTAAAGTATTATTTGACTCTGGTGCAAACCAAAGTTTTATTAATACTTCGTTTTGCAAACTTCTCAATCAACCATTAACTAAACTCCCACAAGCATGTCTAGTAGAGACAGCAAATGGGGAAACCATTAAGATTTCCGAAATCTTGCAGGGAGCAAGAATAGAATTTTTAAATCAAAAGTTTATTGCAAACCTTTATCCGATGAATCTGGCAGGATTTGATGTTGTATTAGGAATGGATTGGTTAGTAGCCAATAAAGCCAGTATTTTATGTGATCAAAAGTCAATCTAATTAATTCACGAAGGGGTGAAAAGATCATAATTAAAGGAGATAAGCCATCTAAATCTAGAAAATTCATCTCTGTGATGAAAACAGCAAGTTATATAAGAAAATGATCATTAGTGTATTTGATTTCCATAATCACTAACACTAAAGGAAATGAATTAAAAGATATCCCAGTGGTATCTCAGTTTCCAGATGTATTTCCAGAAGAATTACCAGTACTACCACCAGACAGGGAAGTTGAATTCAGAGTCCACCTGCTACCAGGAACAACACTGATTGCCAAAGCACCGTACCGTTTGGAACCTGCAGAAATGCAGGAACTAAAGAAACAGTTAGACGAATTATTAGAAAAATGGTTCATACAGCCAAGTTCATCACCATGGGGAGCGCCAATCTTATTCGTTAAGAAGAAAGACGGGTCAATGCGAATGTGCATTGATTACCGTGAATTGAACAAAGTCACGATTAATAATCGGTACCCATTACCAAGAATCGATGATCTGTTCGATCAGTTGCAAGGAGCTCGATTTTTCTCCAAATTGATTTACGGTCAGGATATCATCAATTAAAGATACAGGAAGAGGACATTCCTAAAACTGCATTTAGAACAAGGTATGGCCATTATGAATTTACTGTCATGCCATTTGGTCTAACCAACGCCCCAGCTGCATTTATGGACATGATGAACCGAATATGTAAGCCATATTTGGATAAATTCATAATTGTCTTTATAGATGATATTCTCATTTATTCTAAGAGTAAGGAGGAACATGCAATACATCTGCCCGCACTTCTAAGTCTATTAAGAAAAGAAAAGCTTTATGCTAAGTTTTCGAAGTGTGAATTTTTGTTAGAACAGGTACAGATTCTTGGGCATTTAGTCGATCATGAAGGAATTCATGTAAATCCCACCAAGATCGAGGAGATTACCAAGTGGAAAACCCCTGAGTCACCAACTGAGGTTAGAAGTTTCTTAGGATTAGCTGGTTATTATAGAAGATTTATTCAAGATTTTTCTAGAATAGTCATTCTTTTAACTAAGCTAACCTGTAAATCCATTAAGTTTGAACGGGGACCAAAACAAGAAGAAGCATTTAAAATTCTTAAGCAACGATTAACCAATACACCCATATTAGCATTACTAGAAGGAACTGAAGACTTTATAGTCTATTGTGACGCTTCTAAGTTAGGTTATGGATGTGTGTTAATGCGACGTCAAAAGGTTATAGCTTACGCCTCTAGACAACTAAAGGATCATGAAGAGAATTATTCAACCCATGATTTAGAATTAGGAGCTATAATTTTTTCCCTTAAGATTTGGAGACATTACCTTTATGGTAGTAAGTTTACCATTTTCACTGATCATAAGAGTTTAAGGTATGTTTTCGGGTAAAAGGAGTTAAATATGAGACAAAGACGTTGGATGGAAATTCTTAGTGATTGTGATTGTAACATCCAGTATCATGCAGGAAAAGCAAATGTAGTTGCTGATGCTCTAAGTCGAAAGTATCATGAAAAGCCAAAAAGAGTACGTTCTCTTAAATTAAATCTACAAGTAGATTTACATGAACAGATTAGAGAAGCACAAGAATCAGTAATCAAGGATGATACTGAGAAGTTGAAAGGAATGATTAAGGAACTAGAACAAGGAATAGATGGAATTTAGAGATTCCATAAGAAAAGAATATGGATACCTAAATTAGGAAGCATACGCCACCGTATATTAGAAGAAGCCCATAAATCTAAGTATACGATGCATCCTGGAAATGATAAGATGTATCAGGATTTAAGAAAGAATTTTTGGTGGATAGGAATGAAAAAGGATATAGCAGCTTATGTTTCTAAGTGTTTAACCTGTTCACAGGTCAAAGCTGAACACCAGAAACCCTCAGGTCTATTACAGCAGTTAGAAATGCCAGTTTGGAAATGGGAATTGATAACAATGGATTTTGTTACCAAATTACCCAAGACAAGAAAAGGTAATGATACAATCTTGGTGATTGTAGACAGGCTAACTAAGTCAGTTCATTTCCTACCAATGAAGGAATCATTCAGTATGGAACAGTTAGCTAAGTTGTATGTAAATGAAATAGTTTCATTACATGGAATTCCTTTATCAATATTTTCTGACAGGGATAGCCGTTTTACCTCTCATTTTTGGACAAGTTTCCAAAAAGCAATGGGAACCAAGTTGAATCTAAGAACCGCTTATCATCCTCAAACGGATGGACAAAGTGAAAGGACAATTCAGACAATGGAGGACATGCTTAGAGCTTGTGTAATTGATTTTGGAGGTAATTGGGACGATCACTTACCATTAATAGAGTTTTCTTACAATAACAGCTATCATACAAGTATCAATGCTGCACCATTCGAAGCACTTTATGGACAAAAGTGCCGAACCCCAGTTTATTGGGTAGAAGTTGGAGAAAAGCAACTATCTGGACCTGAAATAGTACAAGAAACAACTAACAAGATCATTCAAGTTAAGGAACGACTGACAGCGGCACGTGATCGACAAAAGAGCTATGCTGATAACAGACGAAAACCCTTGGAATTTCAGGTAGCAGACAAAGTGTTATTGAAAGTCTCTCCCTGGAAAGGAGTGGTAAGATTCATCAAAAAAGGAAAGCTAAGCCCCAGGTATGTTGGATCTTTTGAAAGCATTAAAAGAATAGGACCTGTAGCCTATCATCTACAACTGCCAGAGGAAATTGCAGGAATACATAATGTATTTCATGTATGCAATCTCAAAAAGTGCTTAGCTGATGAATCACTGATAGTGCCTCTTAAGGATATAGAGGTAAATGAGAAGTTAAAATTGGTGGAAAGACCTCTACAAATTGAAGACAGGAAAGTCAAGAATCTCAAACACAAAAGACTAGTTCTGGTCAAAGTGAAATGGGACTCCAAAAGAGGACCAGAGTACACATAGGAGCTTGAATCAGAGATGCATAGGAAATACCCACACTTATTTCAGTATATCTCGAAGACGAGTTCTAAAACAAGGTGGGGAGGATATAACAACCCTCTAAAATAATTTTCGACACCCCTAATATGTTTAAATTATCCCTATATGTCTTAAACTATACCCCATATATATAAATGGACCCTATATACCTTTATATAATTAAAAAAAAAAAAAAAAAAAATTTGTTTGCTCGCGGGGCGCGAAGCAGTTAGCCAGCTTCGTCACAGGCCGCGACAACCCAAAGTCAGGGCGAGCCCCCAGGCCGCCACGTGGCACAATCGTGTCAAGCCTAGTGTGCTGACCCGAATCAGCTAGGTCCTGCCCACCCTAGGTCGCGGGCCGGGTAATACGACCCTTTGGTCTTCGCGGGCCGCGAGAAACTGTGAAATCAGCCCTATAAATAGAGGCCATCGACTTCCGTAAAAAATCGCTCACACATTCTTTTCTCTCTCAAAATTTCATATAGTTAAAGCTATTCTCGGGTATTATACCCCCCCTAAATAACGAAGTTCTGCCTCGTTGTAAGTATTATAACCCCGGTTACGTATTAGATACGCTGCCCGATTGATCCAGGGTTCCGTAACGGCTGTCGTGGTTCTGCCCGACGTAGTCGTTGGAATGCCGTCTCGGGGAGGGTATTACTAATGTAAATATTGGGTTATTATACTAACACATGTGCATTTGTGTAAATTATAGATAATCACCAGGAAATCCTTAAGGAAACCCTAAGACAGCAATGTGAGTAATCTCCTTTTTGCAAATTGTTTTTACAAAACCTCACTTAATTAATGATATATTAAACAGTGATTGAGTATTTGTATTCTACAATTATCGTCGGTATGTTGGGGATTTGTATACAAAATTTGTTACTACATTGTGAGTAGTAACATGACCACAAGTCGGGTTGACAGTACCGTGGGTGGTAATTAAAGTAGATGGAAACAAATGTAATTGCGCGACCGCCATCAATGCTGTAGACTGATAAAACCTGTTTTGATTAAACTGGGATTCACTCACCAGTATTTCCCACTGACAAAATATTTTTAAAAGCGTTTCAGGTAAGAAAATGTGAAAGCCAAATAGAAGCCAGCTGGACAGCACTGAAGGCTTGGAAAAGTGGCAATAAAGTTACCTAAAATAAAGAGATGTTTTATTTAAATAAAATAGGGTTTATCCCTATAAAAATGTGTGCACTTGAAACTTGAGATTTTTTCCCATGTGTTTAATATTATAAAAGCGTGGAATTTTACTCTGATAAAATATTTCCTAACTACGATCCTGATGAAAGTTCCGCTGCCAAAATGATAAACACCGATACCACGAAAACTGGCCGCGGCCGCCCGTTCCCGGGTAGTTAGGGGATGGGGGGTTCAGCCACAGAAGTGTTCTGCTGACACCAAGATATTATTCCAAGTGTTAGGAAATAAATTACGGAAATACGTGCAGATCTGTATTTTATTGTTGTGTGTTATTTGACTATTTGTTAGTTTACAGTATGAGCGACCAAGGACCTTCCGACGCCTATCGTCAGTTGTCCAGCTCACCTAGAAGCGAAGGCACCTCTTCACAGCCTGCCCTCTCAGGATATTCTGCTGACAATGAAGACGGGATATTCGTGTTTAAGGATCAGTCTGAAAAGCCATTCCCTCCTAAAAAGAGAGGATGGTTCAGTAGAGGAGCACATGAACGTAGGAAGAGAATGAAAAAATTACAACACCAGCGAGCTTTAGCAGCCATTAAGAGAGAAACAGATGCTCATGCTCAGGACATGCTCAATAGGAGTTTAGCAAATTTCCATATCTTAGCAACTACAGCAGCCGACCCAAACCTGGAGCAACTTTTAGCACCTTAGCCTTTACCACTATTTCCAACACAGCCAATGGATATTGAAAACAACCCAGAAAACCAGATCCCAACGCCTGAGTTTGAGCCAATGGAGATACCTAGAGTACCAGCACCCAATCCCTTAGACCTAGACTACGACCTATGGTTAGACGACCATAGGGACTATTAGCAACGCTACCCAATACCAGAAGATATACCCAGGTCTGGACCCTCTAGATCCCTATTATGATAACGATGAATACATTAGGGAAATTTTAGAGAATCCTTATCCTTACCAGGAACCCATGCCCCAGTTTCCAAATCCAGTACCAGAACCTGCTCCCCTAATGAGTGCAGAGAATGTGCAAGAACTCCAAACCTTTGGTGAGGAGATTTTAGAAGGTAGTGACAGGATGAGACATATCGGATAACGACTCGTCTGGAAGTATGACGAGCGTAATATGGAGTTCTGGATGAACCCATATCAGTGATGGTGGTAATACTAATAATAATAATAAAATAATATAATATAATATATAATATGTGTGTATGTTTGAAAAAAAAAAGATAAATCTATCATAGTATAGACCACCTTGTGGTTAGTGATTCATATTAGTATTGTATTTTATTCCAGTTGTATTGTAATAATTATAGATGCATACTATAAAATAGAGTAAGTCGCAATCCTCGACGATTTTGATCAACATGCTTGCCGTGTGATTATTTGAATTAGATATTGTCCTATGATATTAATATGCGGTAATTGTTTATAATCCAGATGGCTGACCAAGTGAATCAAGAAAACCCAGATAATAACCCGGAAAACCAGAATAACGATAATCCAAACAACAATAACAATGGAAACCAAGTGGATAATAGTGCCATCCAACACAAAGTGGCACAAGGGATAATAGATGCGATGCCATATATAATTCAAACAGTTAGGGAAGCTGATAATAAAAGTAACTGTGATAGTAAACGACCCACTGAACCAGAAAACAGCGTGAACAATGGACCTATACTTCAAGTGCCCTTTCCAAAAAGAAGAAGGACCATGTCTTATGGTTGTTCTTATAAAGAATTCTAGTCTTGTAAACCAATAGAATTCTCATGCAACGAAGGGGCCATTGCAGCTTTACGCTGGATAGAAAAGACTGAGGCAGTCTTAAAAATAAGCAAGTGCGCCGAAGAAGATATGATAATGTTTGCCTCCAATCTGTTTAAAAACTCAGCATTAGAATGGTAGAACACTATCCTCCAATCTAGGGGAAGTGACAGAATTTACAATATGGAATGGGAGGAATTTAAGAACATGGTATAAAGGAAATTCTGCCCTCCCAATGAAAAAGAACAGATAGGAGAAAAGTTCTTAAACCTTAGAATGACTGGAGTAGATAGTAAGGGATACACTACATTATTCTTTGAATATGCTAGAATAGTGCCAACCCTTGCATCACCTGAACCAGTATTAATCTCCCGTTACATCTGTGGATTAATTGGTGAGATTAGGCATGTAGTCAAGGCGGTTAGACCCCAAACTATAGAAGAAGCCGTAGAACTGGCAAACACCTTGACTGATGAATTAGTACGTACACGAGAAGAGGACCAGAGGAGCAACTTAGCTCAGAAACTTACCTAAGAATTTCGTTATGGAAATTCCAACCGTGGGAAAAAATGTAGGTTCTACCTCTGCACCCTACTGCAAGGCTTGCAAGAAGAAACATTCTTGAAAATGCTCCACTTACTGCAATTTCTGTATGATACTAGGACACAAGCAAGAAGATTGCAGGAAGAAACCTAATAATGGAATGTGCTTTAACTGTGGAGAAAAAGGTCACATCAAGCCGAACTGTCCAAAGCTAGCTCCAGCTGCCAACAACAAGACTACTAAAAATGCTAGAGCATTTGTTCTAACTGCAGAAGAAGCCAAGATGATTCCGGATGTTATTGCCGGTATGTTTTTAGTTAATGATGTTTTTGCTAAAGTATTATTTGACTCTGGTGTAAACCAAAGTTTTATTAATACTTCGTTTTGCAAACTTCTCAATCAACAATTAACTAAACTCCCACAAGAATGTCTAGTAGAGACAGCAAATGGGGAAACCATTAAGATTTCCGAAATCTTGCAGGGAGCAAGAATAGAATTTTTAAATCAAAAGTTTATTGCAAACCTTTATCCGATGAATCTGGCAGGATTTGATGTTGTATTAGGAATGGATTGGTTAGTAGCCAATAAAGCCAGTATTTTATGTGATCAAAAGTCAATCTAAGTAAATTCACCAAGGGGTGAAAAGATCATAATTAAAGGAGATAAGCCATCTAAATCCACAAAATTCACATCTGTGATGAAAAAAGCAAGTTATATAAGAAAATGATCATTAGTGTATTTGATTTCCATAATCACTAACACTAAAGGAAATGAATTAAAAGATATCCCAGTGGTATCTCAGTTTCCAGATGTATTTCCAGAAGAATTACCAGTACTACCACCAGACAGGGAAGTTGAATTCAGAATCCACCTGCTACCAGGAACTGCACTGATTGCCAAAGCATCGTACCGTTTGGCACCTGCAGAAATGCAGGAACTAAAGAAACAGTTAGACGAATTATTAGAGAAACGATTCATACAGCCAAGTTCATCACCATGGGGAGCGCCAATCTTATTCGTTAAGAAGAAAGACGGGTCAATGCGAATGTGCATTGATTACCGTGAATTGAACAAAGTCACGATTAATAATCGGTACCCATTACCAAGAATCGATGATCTGTTTGATCAATTGCAAGGAGCTCGATTTTTCTCTAAAATCGATTTACGGTCAGGATATCATCAATTAAAGATACAGGAAGAGGACATTCCTAAAACTGCATTTAGAACAAGGTATGGCCATTATGAATTTACAGTCATGCCATTTGGTCTAACCAATGCCCCAGCTGCCTTTATGGACATGATGAACCGAATATGTAAGCCATATTTGGATAAATTCATAATTGTCTTTATAGATGATATTCTCATTTACTCTAAGAGTAAAGAGGAACATGCAAGACATCTGCCCGCACTTCTAAGTCTATTAAGAAAAGAAAAGCTTTATGCTAAGTTTTCGAAGTGTGAATCTTGGTTAGAACAGGTACAGATTCTTGGGCATTTAGTCGATCATGAAGGAATTCATGTAAATCCCACCAAGATCGAGGCGATTACCAAGTGGAAAACCCCTGAGTCACCAACTGAGGTTAGAAGTTTCTTAGGATTAGCTGGTTATTATAGAAGATTTATTCAAGATTTTTCTAGAATAGCCATTCCTTTAACTAAGCTAACCTGTAAATCCATTAAGTTTGAATGGGGACCAAAACAAGAAGAAGCATTTAGAATTCTTAAGCAACGATTAACCAATACACCCATATTAGCATTACTAGAAGGAACTGAAGACTTTATAGTCTATTGTGACGCTTCTAAGTTAGGTTATGGATGTGTGTTAATGCAACGTCAAAAGGTTATAGCTTATGCCTCTAGACAACTTAAGGATCATGAAGAGAATTATTCAACCCATGATTTAGAATTAGGAGCTATAATTTTTGCCCTTAAGATTTGGAGACATTACCTTTATGGTAGTAAGTTTACCATTTTCACTGATCATAAGAGTTTAAGGTATGTTTTCGGGCAAAAGGAGTTAAATATGAGACAAAGACGTTGGATGGAAATTCTTAGTGATTGTGATTGTAACATCCAGTATCATGCAGGAAAAGCAAATGTAGTTGCTGATGCTCTAAGTCGAAAGTATCATGAAAAGCCAAAAAGAGTATGTTCTCTTAAATTAAATCTACAAGTAGATTTACATGAATAGATTAGAGAAGCACAAGAATCAGTAATCAAGGATGATACAGAGAAGTTGAAAGGAATGATTAAGGAACTAGAACAAGGAATAGATGGAATTTAGAGATTCCATAAGAAAAGAATATGGATACCTAAATTAGGAAGCATACGCCACCGTATATTAGAAGAAGCCCATAAATCTAAGTATACGATGCATCCTGGAAATGATAAGATGTATCAGGATTTAAGAAAGAATTTTTGGTGGATAGGAATGAAAAAGGATATAGCAGCTTATGTTTCTAAGTGTTTAACCTGTTCACAGGTCAAAGCTGAACACCAGAAACCCTCAGGTCTATTACAGCAGTTAGAAATGCCAGTTTGGAAATGGGAATTGATAACAATGGATTTTGTTACCAAATTACCCAAGACAAGAAAAGGTAATGATACAATCTGGGTGATTGTAGACAGGCTAACTAAGTCAGTTCATTTCCTACCAATGAAGGAATCATTCAGTATGGAACAGTTAGCTAAGTTGTATGTAAATGAAATAGTTTCATTACATGGAATTCCTTTATCAATATTTTCTGACAGGGATAGCCGTTTTACCACTCATTTTTGGAAAAGTTTCCAAAAAGCAATGGGAACCAAGTTGAATCTAAGCACCTCAAACAGATGGACAAAGTGAAAGGACAATTCAGACAATGGAGGACATGCTTAGAGCTTGTGTAATTGATTTTGGAGTTAATTGTGACGATCACTTACCATTAATAGAGTTTTCTTACAATAACAGCTATCATACAAGTATCAATGCTGCACCATTCGAAGCACTTTATGGACAAAAGTGCCGAACCCCAGTTTGTTGGGCAGAAGTTGGAGAAAAGCAACTATCTGGACCTGAAATAGTACAAGAAACAACTAACAAGATCATTCAAGTTAAGGAACGACTGACAGCGACACGTGATCGACAAAAGAGCTATGCTGATAACAGACGAAAACCCTTGGAATTTCAGGTAGGAGACAAAGTGTTATTGAAAGTCTCTCACTGGAAAGGAGTGGTAAGATTCATCAAAAAAGGAAAGCTAAGCCCCAGGTATGTTGGATCTTTTGAAAGCATTAGAAGAATATGACCTATAGCCTATCATCTACAACTGCCAGAGGAAATGGAAGGAATACATAATGTATTTCATGTATGCAATCTCAAAAAGTGCTTAGCTGATGAATCACTGATAGTGCCTCTTAAGGATATAGAGGTAAATGAGAAGTTAAAATTGGTGGAAAGACCTCTACAAATTGAAGACAGGAAAGTCAAGAATCTCAAACACAAAAGACTAGTTCTGGTCAAAGTGAAATGGGACTCCAAAAGAGGACCAGAGTACACATGGGAGCTTGAATCAGAGATGCAAAGGAAATACCCACACTTATTTCAGTAGATCTCGAAGACGAGTTCTAAAACAAGGTGGGGAGGATATAACAACCCTCCAAAATAATTTTCGACACCCCTAATATGTTTAAATTATCCCTATATATCTTAAAATATACCCCATATTTATAAATGGACCCTATATACCTTTATATAATTAAAAACAAAATAAAAACAATTTTTATTGTTTGCTCGTGGGGCGCGAAGCACTTAGCCAGCTTCGTCACGGGCCGCGACAACCCAAAGTCAGGGCGAGCCCCCAGGCCGCCACGTGGCACAATCGTGTCAAGCCTAGTGTGCGGACCCGGATCAGCTAGGGCCTACCCACCCTAGGTCGCGGGCCGCGTAATACGACCCTTTGGTCTTCGCGGGCCGCGCGAAACTGTGAAATCAGCCCTATAAATAGAGGCCATCGACTTCCGTAAAAAATCGCTCACACATTCTTTTCTCTCTCAAAATTTCATATAGTTAAAGCTATTCTCGGGTATTATACCCCCCTAAATAACGAAGTTCTGCCTCGTTGTAAGTATTATAACCCCGGTTACGTATTAGATACGCTGCCCGATTGATCCAGGGTTCCGTAACGGTTGTCGTGGTTCTGCCCGACGTAGTCGTTGGAATGCCGTCTCGGGGAGGGTATTACTAATGTAAATATTGGGTTATTATACTAACACATGTGCATTTGTGTAAATTATAGATAATCACCAGGAAATCCTTAAGGAAACCCTAAGACAGCAATGTGAGTAATCTCCTTTTTGCAAATTGTTTTTACAAAACCTCACTTAATTAATGATATATTAAACAGTGATTGAGTATTTGTATTCTACAATTATCGTCGGTATGTTGGGGTTTTGTATACAAAATTTGTTACTACATTGTGAGTAGTAACATGACCACAAGTCGGGTTGACAGTACCGTGGGTGGTAATTAAAGTAGATGGAAACAAATGTAATTGCGTGACTGCCCTCAATGCTGTAGACTGATAAAACCTGTTTTGATTAAACTGGGATTCACTCACCAGTATTTCCTACTGACAAAATGTTTTTAAATGCGTTTTAGGTAAAAAAAAAAAATGTGAAAGCCAAATAGAAGCCAGCTGGACAGCACTGAAGGCTTGAAAAAGTGGCAATAAAGTTACCTAAAATTAAGAGATTTTTATTTAAATAAAATAGGGTTTATCCCTATAAAAATGTGTGCACTTGAAACTTAGGATTTTCCCATGTGTTTAATATTATAAAAGCGTGGTATTTTACTCTGATAAAATATTTCCTAACTACGATCCTGATGAAAGTTCCGCTGCCAAAATGATAAACACCGATACCACCAAAACTGCCCGCGGCCGCCCGTTCCCGGCTAGTTAGGGGACGGGGGTTGCAACAACTACCTAAAGCACAAGCGAAAGGAAATGTCGATTGAGGAACTTGTTGTCCGTCTTCGTATAGAAGAGGACAACTGGGTGGCCCAAAAAGGCACTATTTTGCAAGCTTCGGCTAAGGAAACATGGTGGAAGTTGGGGAGTCCTCAAAGGGCAATAAGGGTAAGGGTGGTAAAAACAACAAAGGGAAAGCAAAGGTTAACAACGTTGGACTGAAAAAGGGGGATGTGAAAAAGAAGCCTACGCCTTTCCAAGGTACTTGTTACAATTGTAACGAGACGGGGCACCATGCTAACCAATGCAAGAAACCTAAGCGTGAGCACGCGCACATGGTTGATGAGGATGGTATGCCTCTGATTGCAATGATAACCGAGGAAGAGGCTATGATTGAAGAAGTCAAAGCGATGGGTGAAAGCCCAAAAGGATGGTTCGTTGACACGGGTGCAACCCGCCATGTTTGTGGAGACAAGGCTCTTTTCTCTACATTCAAGGAAGCGTCGGGTGAAAAAAGCTTTATATGAGAAATAAAGCTACTGCAAGCATCAAGGGGGAAGGCACTGTTATCTTGAAGATGACCTCTAGCAAGGAGCTTACCTTGACAAATGTGCTTTATGTTCCAGAGATACGGAAGAATCTCGTGTCGGGATGGATGCTCAACAAGTTTGGATTTCGTCTAGTGTTTGAATCGGGCAACTTTGTTCTTTCTAGACGTGGAATGTTTATTGGAAAGGGCTATGCCCTTAATGGAATGTTTAAAATGAATATAATAGTTGTAAACCAAAACAAGAATATGAATGAAAATTCTATTTGTACTTACATGATTGAGTCTTCTAATGTTTGGCATGGTAGACTAGGACATGTAAATTTTAATTCATTACGACATTTAATTAAATTAAATTTGATACCAACATTCCATATCGAGTCCGATCACAAATGCGAGACATGTGTCGAATCCAAACTTACGAGATCATCGTTTAAATCGGTTGAATGAATAACCGAACCCCTTGATTTAATTCATACCAATGTGTGTGATTTAAAAGCGGTTCCCACACGTGGAGGAAATAAGTACTTCATCATGTTTATTGATGAATGTACCAAATATTGCTATGTGTATTTACTTAAAAGTAAAGACGAAGCAATAGAAAAGTTTATCTTGTACAAAAATGAAGTTGAGAATCAACTAAAAAAGAAGATAAAAGTTGTGAGAAGCGATCAAGGAGGTGAATATGTTGCACCTTTTGCGGATTTATGCGCAAAAAGTGACATTATCCATTAGTGTACACCTCCTTATTCTCCACAATCAAATGGCGTGGCGGAATGAAAGAACCACACATTGAAAGAGATGATGAACGCCATGTTGATCAGTTCGGGAGTGAACCGATAAATGTGGGGGACGCCACTCTCTCAGTAAACTATCTTTTGAACAAGACACCATTGAAAAATAGGGACGAAACTCCATATGAGTTATGGAGAAAAAGGAAGCCTTCATACAAATACTTGAAAGTGTGGGGGTGCCTAGCAAAGGTGATTGTACCACCCCCTAAGGCTCTTGGGATAGGACCCAAAACTGTTGATTGCATTTTCATAGGATATACACATCAAAGTAGTGCACATTGTTTTCTTGTACATGAGTCCAAGAATCCCGATGTACACAAACACACTATCATGGAGGCTAATCCTAACATTGTCTCATATTTTGAAAATGTGTTTCCTATGTTAGGACAAACACATGCAACTTCATCAACAACGGTTGACAAAGCAGGTCCAAGTTCATCTACATGGTTAGATAAAGCAGGTCCAAGTTCATCTACATGGTTAGATGAAAGACATGAACGACCCGAGGTTGAGGAGGGTGAGCTTAGACGAAGAAACCGACAAAGGGTTGAAAAATCCTTTGGTCCAGACTTCATAAGCTATATGGTTGAGGGTGAGCCCAATACCTACCGCGAAGCGGTTACCTCCATAAAAGGACCTTAATGGCAAGAAGCAATTAAGAATGAAATTGATTCTATATTGCAAAATCATACTTGGGAGTTAGTAGATCTTCCACCTGGTTGTAAACCACTTGGATATCGTTGGATATTCAAAAGGAAGATGAAAGCTGACGGAAGTATTGATAAATACAAGGCAAGGTTAGTGATCAAAGGATTTAGACAAAAGGAAGGTCTAGACTACTTTGATACTTACTCGCAAGTGACGCGAAAAACCTCTATACGATTGGTTCTTGCAATTGCGGCTCTAAGAAATTTGGAAGTTCACCAAATGGATGTAAAGACCGGATTTCTAAATGGCGATTTAGAAGAAGAAATTTACATGGAACAACCTGAGGGTTTTTCCGCCCCAGGAAAAGAGGGTAAAGTATGTAAATTTGTTAATTTTTTGTATGGCTTGAAGCAAGCTCCAAAACAATGGCGCCAAAAGTTTGATCATGTCATGATTGACAATAGTTTCAAAATAAATGAGTGCGATAAGTGTGTTTATTTTAAAGACACACCAAGAGGTTATGTAATCTTATGTCTTTATGTAGATGTAATGTTTATCATTGTGAGTGATGATAACATAAACAACTCAACGTAAGACATGTTGAAAGCGAGGTTTGACATGAAAGACATGGGTCTTGCGGATGTGATTCTTGGAGTAAAAATCACTAGAACCCAAAATGGTCTTGTGTTGAGTCAATTTCACTACGTGGACAAGATCCTTGGGAAATTCAATTCTGTTCTATACGAGTATAGCTCGAACTCCAATTGATAATACCCAACACCTAAGGAAGAATAGAGGCGAGAGTGTTGCTCAGTTTGAGTACTCAAGGATCATTGGTAGTCTCATGTATCTAATGACATGTACTAGACCCGACTTAGCATATGCTGTGAGCAGGCTAAGTAGATACACCAGTAATCCGAGCGTGGATCATTGGAAAGCTATCACGAGAGTGCTTAGATACATAAGATACACAAGAGACTAAGGATTGCATTATACCCGTAATCCAGCAGTGATCGAAGGATACACTGACGCGAACTGGATATCGGATACAAAAGATCATAGATCGACAAGTGGATATGTGTTTACACTTGCGGGAGCAGCTATAGCTTGGAAGTCTTCCAAGCAAATTGTTATAGCGAGATCCACGATGGAATCCGAATTCGTCGCTTTGGATAAAAGCGGGGAAGAGGCGGAGTGGCTACGTCAATTTGTGGAAGATTTTCCAAGATGGCCAAAGCCGTTGACGGTGATCTGCATTTATGGTGACAGTTAATCTGCGCTTGTTAGAGCACAAAGTGCGATGTACAATGGCAGATCAAGGCACATTCGACGTAGACACAACACGGTACGACAACTTATCTCAAC
Organism: Helianthus tuberosus; assembly: GCA_030545235.1. NCBI lineage: Eukaryota > Viridiplantae > Streptophyta > Magnoliopsida > Asterales > Asteraceae > Helianthus > Helianthus tuberosus. Next base: position 67,722,399 of record CM060430.1, read on the forward strand.
GGGTGTTATCTCAGTTGACTATGTTAGGTCAAATGAGACATTGCAGACCCGTTAACAAAAGGCTTAAGCAAAGATAAGGTGTACAAGTCGTTAAGAGTAATGGGACTAAAGCCCATAGAAGAAGGGAATATGAGGGAAACCTAACCTAGTTGACTGGAGATCCCAAGATCTATGTTCAATAGGAAAACTTAATCATAAACCCAAAGGGAGTAACTGTGGGGGGTGCCCCAAAAATTAATAAAGGGAGTTGTATACTTCCTAGTCCATTCCAATCAGTGACATGGAGGAAGGTTAAGCATGTTCAGGTTATGGATTTTGAGTAAATCCAAAATTAACCATGATGCTTTTAATGATTTAGAGGAATCACCTATGTTAGAGAGAAGTGGGGTCGCTTCGAATGGATTTGTGGGGAGGCACAAATCCTAGAGCTCTCGCAGGACCAGGAAAGTGTTCCATGACCATAAACGGACACAACCATGAGGACTTGACTGAACTAGGGAGAGTATTATGTGAATGTATATTGTCGACTACATAAATGGGGGATTGTTCAAAGACACCGCGTCTACAACAACCCAGGAGGCTAAGTATGCTTCACAAAAGAAGGTTCAAAGGTTACACCTACCTATCTTGCAATATTCAACTGTTGAACGTGTATCGTTGAAAGTTGATAGATCGATTTCTATTCATGTGGGGGATTTTTGGAAATTTGTGAAAATAGCACTTTTCACAAATATAGGAAAATGATTTTTTTCCTATTTTGGACTAGAATAAAATATAAGAAAATGAGCGGGTTTTATATATTTATTTGTGGGTTTGTGTTCTATGTTGGAGGAGGTTCGCAACGAACTAAACCACGTACAAAACGGAGCTAAGATGAATGAGATATCGATGCTCAAAGTTTGGTGTTTGAAACATTGAATGCTGAAAAAAGTGGGAAAATGGCACCTTGTTCCACATAGGATGAGAGATGAAACTTAAAGGGGTATTTAAGTGCGAACTCTCCATCCTTATTGTTTCATGGAAGCACACACTAATTGTACTCGCGAAGGGTACGGAGCACCGTAACTCGCACACGCGCGCGCGCTCGTGGCGTGGGCGATGAGGCACAATGTGTGGTTTTGATGGCGCACTTTGCACTTCGCACGCTCGCATCGCCGAGAGCCGCCTTTGTATTTTGGACCACGTGCGTGTGGTGGAGCACATGGGCTGCATGGACCAGGTGGTTGTTGATATGGCATGCAGGCGCACGCGCGCATGGAAGTGAGCCAAATCATCGCGCGCGCAAGGGCCTTGCTCGCGCATGGAATTCAGCCAAAATGGCGCACGCACGCATGAGTGTGCAACACTTGCGCGCGCATGAGCCAGAAGGGCGCGCGCGCCCTAGTTTGTCTTGCGCGTGCGTAGAAGCTTCGAGCATTTATGACAGTGTAGTTACATTTCAGCATTTAAAACTGACGAGTCAATGCTTTTGACTGAGAATTAAATAACGAATTAAAGTGCACTGAAGACGTTTAATGCAATTTAATTCTCCCATTTAATTCTTTTTCAGTTTCGAGTTCAGACCTGCTGTATAAATAGGGAGGACCCTGTTGCAGATCAACAGACCGAATTCACCAGCTCTTACAAACTTCTCCACTGCATAATTCTTTCTTCTTCTATCTAGCAAGCAAGGTACACCTAAGGGTTGGAGTCAAGACCGGCAGTGCAACTGCTTGCGGCTGTTGTATCCTGGAAACAAACGAGTTCTCCTGGGAGACTCGAAATTTGTTTTAAGTGACCCGTGTCTAACACGATCCTAAGCCAAGAACTGTTTTTGGTTTGCAAATTATGTTCTTGTTTTTCTTTTTATGTCAGTTGCAATTGTATTACATTTCAGTTTCATTCTGTACTTGTTCAGTAAGTCAAGTTAATAAAAAATATTTTATTTATTTTGTACTAACGGATTCCTACATTTGCAACAACACATACAATAACCAAAGTGTATAAAGCGATGCCAAATTGGGTCGGACATGGTGAAAATAGAAAGAAAACATATAAAACAACCCTCCATTAGACCATCCGTAGTGGGGCGTTATTTAAAAAAAAAAATTGAAAAAAAACGCCCAGAAACGCCCCCACTACCATTACATGGGGCGTTATTTAAAAAAAAAATCAAAAAAATGAACTTTGGCGTTTTAATAATAACGCTGATATGAACTTTGGCACATGTTTGTTTAACCAATCAATTTTGAGCATTTGTCTGACAACTTTGGAGAACCCCCATGCAAGTTTGACTAGCCAATCACCATCCATCTGTTTGCTTTTTTTTTTTGTTTAATGATTGGAAGGGGCATTATCAGGCATTATTCCCACTACGCCACTTTTGCAATAACGCCCCATGCTGACTGGGATGACAGGTGTCGGATAATGCCCCATGGTGGGGGCATTATAACAATTTACCACTACACATGGTCTTAGAATTTCCATGCACGTTATTTTGTGGTTCCCAACTTTGACGTAGACTAATTACCACTGGAATCACAGAGCCCAATTGGGGACATGGTGAAAATAGAAAAACATATAAAACAACCCTCCATTAGAATTTCTATATAAAATTAAAATTTTGTGACCCTCTTTATTTATAAGTTATATAAATTAGTGACTCTTTGTATTTATATAATTTTGTGAGTGTACTGAACTGAGACAAAACAATAAAATAAGTGGTTGCGAATAAGATAAAGATAAAAATGGAGAATCAGATGTGAGACGTTTCTAAACAAAGTCTAAAGATATGTGTATTTTAGTTAAATTTTATAGATGACTCAGATTAGATTGTTGTAAGTGAATAAACTAGTGAAAGAAGAAAGGGGGGAGTAAAAGAATTTCATAGGGTAGGTAAGAGTGTTTGCATATAAATGCATAGGACCTTATGCCTTTCTTTGACATTCAAGAGTTCCTACAGAACAAGTTTAGATCAAAAGAATGGCTGAAAAGCTAGCGAGGTATGAATTAATCATTCAAAAAATTAGCCAAATTCAAGTTATATTTATTTAACTTCTGGATCTCTCTATCTCTCTCTTTAAAACAGCATGCAAGGAGTACTGCAGAACTTGAACATTCCACAGACAGAGACACACAGGAAAGGAGCGGGATTTATTGCGGTAGGACTTTGGGGAAAACAAAGCGGAGGTCCTCAGAATGAGTGGTCTTTTCAACTTGAGCAAGGCCAGAAGCTGAAAAAAATAAGCATTGATCATGGTGATGATGTAATATACTCTCTTATGTTCACCACTGAAGCTGGAGGTGTATTGAACACTTCTAACAAATTTGGAGGCTGGAATGGAGGTCAAACAGTTTCTGAGGTGAACATATATATATATACTAGGCTATCACCCGCGAACATCGCGGGTAGAAAAATTTATTTTTGAATTAAAAAATAATACATAAGTAATACTTATAAACTAATGAGTGGATTGTTTCCCTTACTAACAAATATTTTTTATTCGGTTTGAATAATATTCCAAATTGGCGTCCATGTGTGTTTAAAGGTTTCACGTAGAATTATTAACTTTTTACATGGGGTAACGGCATGAGGAAAGTTTGTTCGATTTGTTATTATTTTGAAATGCCTTTAGTCCATGAAGTTTACAAAGATAAGTTAAAAAAAATGGGTCATTTAAATTGTTTGGTGAATGTATTTTTTTTTTGTTTCTATTGAATCAATTGGGGCAATCATATCTTCGGCTCCAAATGATTATTTTCAAACGTTCTACAGGCAAAATAAAAAAGTGTTTTCATAATGGCCCAACTTCCCTTTGACTCACACAAAAAATGTTGCACCATTTTATGTTGCTTTGTGATAGTTATGTATTAGTGAAATAACTTAACACAATAAATGCAAACAATAACAAATCGTTTAAAAAAATAATATACTCTTATGAATATGTGAAATGTTATTCAAGTAGTGTTTCAATAAAATTATAAGTCACTGAGGTTACTTACTGTTAATAAACACCATCATATGTAAGGTGATATGATAAAAAACAACTAATAACAACCATTCTCGTAATCTCAACAATTCAAGTAATTTTTATTACAGCTATTAGAATGAAAATTCAATTCAGACACATATCATAAGTGTGTGAACACTTCTTTGTAAACCACATTAGTTGTTGTGTTGGTAGGTTTGCCATCCTTATCAAGAATTAACATCTTCACACCTTCCCTTGATTTAACTCTTGATAATGCTACATATAGCTGGCCATGTGTAAAAACGGGCTCTTTTAAAAACAATCCAACCTTAGATAAAGATTGGCCTTGACTCTTGTTGATCGTCATAGCAAAGCACACAGCAACAGGAAACTGTCGTCTTTGAAAAGCAAAAGGAATTTTTTTGTCGGAGGGAATCATACTAATTCTTGGTATGAATGTTCTGGTTCCGACATTAGCACCTGATATAATTTCAGCTTCTATAACCCTCTTTCCAAGAAATGTAACCTGTAACCTTGTACCATTACACAAACCATTTTGCTGATCAATGTTCCTAAGAAGCATAATTGGAACTCCAAGTTTTAAAACCAAACGATGATTAGGTAAACCAGATATCTTTAAACCATTAAGGACATCAGGTGAATACAACTCTTGTTGGAATGAATCGATACCTTTCTCCGTCTCACATATACTATCAGAACTCAGGTACTCTGTTGGTTCACCAGGAAACAATTCTAGTAGTCGATCATTTATTTCATGTACCACCTCGTTTTTTGGTGTCAGAATCGCCCTTTCAGAAAAATAATCTCGATCCTTATATCTTTCAAGAACAGATGGATATACAAATTGAATTAAACTTTCGATGGGATCCAAAGAATCTGTGATTAACAAATCAGATGGTATTTCTACAGTTGCTACACCATCATTATCCCCTCCAACTTTACCCTCGCCAATATCAAGAAGCCATTGGGCAAATCTCTTTGTCGACTCGACTGTAGATGGTAAAACACCAAGAGTCAATCTCATGTTTTTTGTCAAAGTAAGTAACTTGCAATGGGGCCATATATAGGATGAACTCAACGATGCGTTAACAATTTCTTGCCTACTTCCGTTTGGAATAACAGGAAGAATTTGTCTAAAATCACCACCAAAAACGATAACCTTACCTCCAAACAAAACATCCGACTGACAATTGCTTTTATCGACAAAAATATCTTTTAATGTTCTATCTAAAGCTTCAAACGCATGTCTATGTACCATGGGTGCTTCGTCCCATATAATCAACCTAGTTTGTTTAAGCAGATAAGCTACATCACCATCGGGCCTTATGTGACACATAGAACTCTCATCTAAATTAATGGGGATGTGAAATCTAGAATGAGCCGTTCTACCTCTTGACATTAGAAGTGAAGCAATACCACTTGAAGCCACATTTAAAACAATCTGCTCTCTCGACCTAACGGTTAAGGCTAACGTCTTCCACAAAAACGTCTTCCCCGTTCCTCCGTATCCGTAAACAAAAAATACACCTCCTTTGTCGCCTTCAACGGCTGTCATTATCTGATTATAAACATATAGTTGTTCGTCAGTCAATGAAGATTTTAGACTATCTAACTCGCTCTGTACCTGAGGAACACTAAAAGACAGTTCTTCGTCAACCAGACGATTGTTTCCAACAGCAAACGAATCGTAATCAGGATAAGGAATTGTTGGCCATCGTGTCAAAGAGGACCCATTTCGAATGAGGTACTTCTCAATCTCCACCAATGTCTTGTTCTTCAATCTGTCATCTGACATTACAAGATCTGTACAGCAAAAAGTAAAGCCATTTAAAAAATGTGGGAAAAACTAAGTATGAATAGTATTATGCTTAATAAATCAAAAACAAACCTTTGTTCTTTGTTTCTTTTCTCGTTTTGTATAAAATGTCATCCCCCAAGTATTTCCATGTTTGTTCGAAAACAAATTCAGGTCTTGATAATGTGTTTGACAACAGCAAAGTGACAAACAATGCACGAATATAATGACCATCTCCCGTAAAACTCGCTTCTTTAATAGCTTCGATGTATTCCATGTCATCGTCTAACAAACCCATTGCATAACATGCATCCCTGAAGGTTGGAAACAACTGGCCATCAACAGTTCTAATTTCTTCAAAGGATCTTGGTCCTTTGACTTTGTTTAAAAGAATTCTAAGAAAATATGGTTCACCCAAAGCAGGGGAAACAGAATGAATGCGTCCAATCTGTAATAATTTTTTTTTACGTTCTGCCCAATTTCTATCTTTTAGTTTCCAACAGAATTTTGTAGGAAACTCAACATACGTAAGCTTCCGTGCTTCCTCATTATTTATGTTCATCTCCATCCACTTTAAAAAAATTGATGAAGATACTGATGGCTTGTCCAACACTTCTTCAATATCGTCTTCGGCACCAAAAACAACATTTTGTTGACCTTCCATATGAAAAGGAAGCCTCATAACTGGAGGAAACCTATAGTGAACTTCATTTGCAAATATTCTCCAAGAAGCTTCACAAGCGGAAACGTACCTACAATCATAATAAGCTTTGATCTCATCCTTTGCTGTTTGTTCGTTATCTGTACCGTCTCCATTTGACACCACAAGCGATGCTTTGTCTGGACCTTTATTAATGTATTTAAACAAATATTTGATAGAACCCGCTTGATTGCACCATTCTACATTAATGTGAGCTTGGTATCTTTTCAAAAGAAGCGGATTATATGGAACGACACTTCTGTTGTCCAATTGAACTTTGGACTTGATAATGGTGTTTCCATTATCTCTTCTTCTGTATACAGGGAAACCTTCAGCATCGGTAATTGTTTCATTAATGAATTTTTTTGGAAATTTTTTTGAACATCTATTATCAACCATACAAGGACAATTCGGATTTGCATTTCCACATGGACCATGAATCATAAACTCGGATACAAGAGCATAAAGAGCGGGATCTTGAATCTTATCTGGTATCTCAGCAGATATGAATTTGTCTACGTGATCAACGGAGAGAAGCTTGGATTCAGGTTTCAAAAAAATACAAATGTGAGCATGTGGCAACCCACGTTTTTGAAATTCAACAGTATAAACCGCTACAAAAAAAAATTAATAATATTAGAGTAACTGTAAGAATTTCATACTAAAAATAATAATAATAATATTAATAATAAAAATAATAATAATATTTACATTGTATTTATACCTGCACTTAGTGCTCCAAGCACTTTCTTGTCCTTCAAATCCTTTATAATTGAATCCAGTTTCATCTTAAACAAACGACACATAATATCTGGTCTGTCCTCTTGCTTAATAGAAGTATTTCGAAGGTATCGGATAATCTCTGGCCACTTAGGATTACATGTCACCGTAATGAAAAAATCAGGATACCCGAACCATTTGCAAATAGCCATAGCATCTAGATAATTTTGCTGCATATACCGAGACCCACCAGTAAAAGATGATGGTAGTACTAACCGTACACCAGTATTAGATAGATCCTCTTTTCCTTCATTCTTAAATTTCTGAAGATTTGTGTATGATTCAGACCTAAGATGTTTTTGTTGAAAACGGATATAATTAAGTCTTTCACTCTCGATCATGGTATATGCATCAACCAAAAATTGCTGGAACAATCTGCGGGCATTTAATATTAGCGAAAATGAAGTTGATCGATCTTGGATTCTATAAGCAAAGAATTCTCTCATTGTACACTTGGGACTAATTTTCTTTAAAGTACTTATACCCTCCCTATGAGGAATGTCTATTCTATATCCGTCATCACCATTGGGAAAAAGAATTGGATACTGAAGTGCAAGATATGATGGATGAAGTTCACTTATTCGTTGAAGACCTTCCGTGTGAGACTCAACAACAATATCACGATGGTCAACTATTTCTTGGATACCACCAACAATCAATGCAGCAACTTCAGAAGATGAAGGCAAGTTGTAAGTACGACCATCAAGATCTCTTTTGTAAATGATACGAAGTTTGAAGTTCTCATTAGGATTATCATTGAAGTGGTTTCTTGCTATTCTGTAACTTTTAACCAACTGATTATTATTATCCAGGAAGTCTTTTAAAAACTTTATGAGATGAAGATCTATTTGCTTTAAATGCAAGTCGGACTTATTTGTGGAGTCACTGTGAATTAAGAAAGACGTGTTAACTAAATTTAGCACATAACATAACATCTGTGTATTGGTAAATAAAAAAAAAATAAAAAGAACAATAGTTGGTATGAAATACCTGAACAACTTGTTTCGATTTGAAACTTCATTCTCAGTGTCATAAATATAAAGCTGGGAGAACTTTGGCTGTTTTCCAGGTGCAGGTACCAAACCACCTAATGAATGAAAATTCTGGCCACTTATACGAAATACATAAGGTGCCCTCCCACTATTGATGCTTGAATCTACTTTTCCACCCATGGATGTGAATGCGAACATAGAATTATATCGACGGATATTCTTTAGAAAATACTTGCTGTTTTCATTAGAATTTGCAAATAGATCCTTGTATATTGAAGAAGGCTCTTTCAAATCCGGAAGCTCCACTTTTCCATAACCACAACATAAGCTATAGGTTAACTTACCCAATGTAATTCTCCCTTTACCACCTTCGTCAGTCCATAACAATGAATCACACATCTCACATTTAAGGCTTTGATTACCGTGATCCAAATAATCTAACATAAAACAAATTGATCAATCAGTAATGAATAAATTAACGAATACAGTTTATTTAACTAATAAATAAAGAACAAATACTCAGAATTATTATAACCTGTCGATACACCCTTACAAGGGTCTTGAATGGGAGCAAATACTACATTCTCATCATCAGACGTAAGATCTAACATTGGAATAGGATCAATACGGCGTTTCTTAGGTAAAAGCTTTTGTTTACCGGAATTCAGCTTTGTTAACGTTGAAGACGATTGACCAATGGAGTTACTGCTTTGTGTAACAATGTTTGAAACAATAGAAAACCGAGTACTTGTAGAAGTGGTAAAATCGTTATTGAAAGGAAGACCACCTATTGAATAAAAAAATAGTAGCTACTGAGATATATTTAACAATACATAAAGTATAAACATTCATAGACTATAATGAGAAATAAAAGTTGATGAGATAACATACTGGTCGTGATGGTACTTGATGATGCTGATGTGGTTACATATTTCAAGTTCCGCACTGTGTGAAAATTATTAGATGATGAAGAAATATTTGGATTATAATTCTCTTTGTCGATGACCTGAGACCGATTATTGACTTTTGAGCATCCTCTACTAAAAGGACCAGTACTTTGTTTCTTTGAATTCGATCGTTTGCTATCAAGATAGAGCTTGCGCATTTTTCTTCTTTCTTTAGCAAGTAATCCTGAAATATTCAATTTCATAAAACTCTATAGATTAGATTGTATTCGTGTAACAAACTAATATAACAACGTAAGAAGTGTAGTCAATGAGATAACATATATTAAGTTAGTTTAAGATATGACATACCATTTGAGTTATAAGTTATCGAAACTGAATCATTTGTACCTAATAAATTATGTATATACAAAATCAATAAGCACAACATAAGATATGAAATGGTTAAATAACTGAAAAGAATGACATGTATAACATACCAATAACTGTTTGAGGTGTATGAGCGAATGATATACCTAGATTAGTGGTTAAAAGTTGCCCACAAAATAGAAATATATTTATATTGTACAATAACTGAATTTAAATTGATCCAATAATAAATAAATACTTGTAATATGTCAAATTTACCATTGGAAATATTGGACAACGGTGTTCTTGGAAGCGTACCTAAACACATAGTTTGTAACGTGTGAGTATATATAGAGATTACTAATATCAAATGGAATACATGTAATTGTAATTGTTAACAAAATCAATTGTACTAAAATAACTTACTGTTAGATGATTCCCCGACTAAAGTATTATCAATCAACGGTGTATTTTTAAATCTTCTCTTACTTGCCATTTGCTGTATTCATAAGTCAAAACAGACAACATACGTTAAATTCATAATAAAATGATATAAAGGAATAGCATATGTTAAACATTTTTTTCATACAAGCACCGCCTTTTACATTATAACACTATTAAACATATGGTAATGATAATTTAGTAGTTGTTTAAGAATCACCAAAATATGTGCACCTAAATGAATATCAATACTGATTACTATATATTTAGTATATAAATAACGTATATAATGATGTTAATGCAGGTTGTACGATTTGTACTTATTACACAAAAAACCTTCATTGATGGAAGACGAATAATTTTGATGGGAAAACGATGGGTAACAAAATCAAAATATAATAAAGTGTTAAATAGGTCGGTTACGCAATTGTTAAAAGCCCTAAAATGATGCATAACCAAATCGTATGAAGTATGACTACATTTTTTACTTCACGTTTGTAACTTGAAAACAGTTGCTGATATAAGAAATGTGGATGGAACCTAATAAAATTGACAATAAGAAGGTAATAGGTGACTCAATTTGTTTAGTGTCATGCAATAAGGTTATGGTTAATCTGTGATATGAGTAAATTTGCATATGAACAGGTTATTAGTACTTACGGTATCCGTGTGTTTTGCGAATATGGAATGATTGGATGATGTAAGGTGATGATCAGGAATCTGTATTGCATTCAACTTAAAAGAACAATATTACGCGCATCGGATATTATAATTTCACAATGTCTAAAACATGAACATATAACATAATAAGAGTTTTGCAGATACCTGAGAAATGAGGTTATGTAGAATCGTTGGTATGACAACGAATAAAAGAGAAAGGATAGCTACAGACGAAAGAAAGATAGTGTTCGATGCTTTGACAAGGAATTCAAGTAACTGGTTGATGAATATAAAAAATGATAAATACTTTTATTCACACAATGAACTTATTTATATAACGTATGTAGGATAACTAATAATTACAATTCAATAATATATAAGGAAGTAAATTAAAATAATTAATATTAAAAATTACGTTACGTTCAAAAAAATATACGTGGTCTTTAATTAGAATATTGTAATTAAAAGAATTATTAAATACTTGTATTTACAATTAGTATAAAATAATACACGCCAATTTTTAAATTAAATAAGGTTTTGCATTCTTTCCATATAATGGTCTTTTATCTATATATAACTCATAGGGTAGGTTGACTAAATATTGTAGAAACAAAAAAGTCGATTGCAAATCCAGTTGTGAAGTGATTTTATATATTTTTAATGTTAATAAAATTATGCAAAAATATATGTAAAATTTATAGTTCATCCATTTTACAAACTTAAGTTCACATAATATGTAAATTAATTTGACTCATGAGTTTGTTTTGTTTTTTGTTATAATGGAACAAATGGGTCTACTTACGTAAGTTGGGCTATGGTTGATTATGTATAAATGTTATATAGGCAAAAATAGTGTTTTCATAATGGCCAAACTAAGTTTTCAACTACACCATTTTTTTATGTATTATTTGTTTCTTTCCAATAAAAAATTAGAACATATCTGAAATATAAATCCGATATAAGAAATCCGTCACATTGAATTCAGATAATGAAAACATAAAACACCGAACATTTTGCAAACCTAAACGAAAGAAATCCAATACGATATTATCCATAAATATAAAAAACAGATATTTATTGAAAAACCCAGAAGCCAATTCGACACAAAATACGGCCCCCTCATATTATCAGATGAGAAACGGATCAGGATGGATGCCTTCTTCAAGAAGCTTTTCCTGTTACAAAAATCGAAAATAGTGTGACAATCACTACAAGGAGTGTTAAATATAAATATAGCAAATTAAATTTCATTCGATTTATTATATGGAAAAAAATATATTACCAATCTATTATTAACGCGGGTGCAATGCTTCATCAGAAATTCAAAACTTGTTAGTGCTTCATACCAATCTTTACATACACTTCTGAACCGAACAACTGATTTGATAGGGAGCCTAATTAAAATTTCCATTATCAACAAATCAAATGGCATATTCTCCATGATACAAGCAAACCTAGGAAAAAAAAACACACATATAATAACCAACTAAAGTACTACGTTATCATAAATCAAAAGAGAGTAGGTATTACAAAAGATATTTCGATAGTACCTTATAGAAGAAACACAAAAAAAGTATAGAAGTTGATATGTATTGAATGAAAACATTGTTGTTAATTTATATGAAAAAAAGAATTATAAAAGGAATCTATATATATATCATTGATTACACGATTTTGTCATATGTGAGATGATATAATTGGGATAGATATATGATAGGAATATGTGAGATGAGACATTAATTATTATGTTTATTATAAATCTTTAATATGTTAATAATATGTTTGAAAAGTATTGCAAAGTTAGTTTCGAATTTGTCATAATTGTTGAGAAAAGGATTAGTTTGCTCATAATTATTTTCATCAATCACTAAACTAATTTACCGAATTTTAAAACATTCCAAAAATGAGAACAATAATTTTAGAATTATAATTAAACTTGCCAGGTGTATTCGCATATACTTAATTTAGGAAAATAATGGAAAAGGTATATTATATCATTAAACTTTATAAATATATTTTAATTATGTGTATTAACATTAATTTGAAATGAACACCAAAACTTCGTCTTTTAATTAAGTGCATACATAGATTTTTAAAAAAGGCCATAAAATATAAAGCAACCTAAATTTAACCGGGATTCACTGTAGACTTTAGAAAATTTTGGATGTCTTATAAGTTTAAAACATTGGTTGTTGATTGATAGATAATTAATTATAATCTTCCAAAAGTAACAATATGATAGTAAGTTTGACAACCTAGCAAACGTCCGAACAGTTATCATTCATAACATCATGACGCAAACATTCCAAATCCGTAAAGTTAAAAGATTTACAAAACATGATTGAGGAAGTTGGAAAGCGAAAATACTAAAACATGTACATAACATGCAAAACTAACTGTCTGAACATGTCGTTAGTGAATCTAAAGTAGCAGACCAACAAAAACGGATATTGTACTAATAAGTAAACACAAAAGGATAAGAATACTGTTTTTAACCACCAACACATCCGATCTAGCACCACCACGTCAACGGTAAATCAAGATACCTTTACTTTTGACGTAAACCATATGAAATTCGGAACCTTTGACTAACTGTTTGTCTCGAACAAAATTCTTCATACCAGTCACGTTATAGCGCGGATATCCTTCAGAGTGCTCGACACCAATGGACACGTCCCAAGTCAAACCAGCAGAGTCCTTAATAATCAAATCACGTTATTAGCACAATGTATGTTAAAATATGTAATTTAATAAACCAACTTTTTGGACAAAAATAAACATGAAACGTAATACACTTAATTCTTTTAATATTAAAGTAAGCAAAAGATAAAACACAAGACACTTGAAACAAAGTACATAGTTCCATAAACAAAAGAGAAAATACTTTCAATTTAATTCCATTTTCCTAACGGAAAGGCGAAACGATTGTCTCCAAAAATAATGCGCCTTTAGGTCCGTTAAAGCTGTCAACATGTTGAATGTAGTTCAAAGATTCGTTGGACAGTAGAACTTCAACAGTATCTCCCCCAATACTTGTTATCAACCACTTATTTTCTTGAATTATATTCGTCCTTTGGTGCGGCTCCAATTGTTGAACTATGCGAGCATTGCTGAAAGGAAAAACCGTTATCCAATCATCATCTTCATATTTCACCAATTCTGCGATTATCTCATCAGAATATCGAACAACAATGCCATGGAGCTTGTTCGCAATTGTTATAAAATGCACTTGGCAAGGATTGACTTGAATACGTTCGGGAAAACGAAGAATACTGAACGATTCAGATACAACATCAAAAGCAACAATGTTACATTCACCCGGTGGAATCCAGTAATTAGAAGCAGTGAAATAAATTGTTTTACCGGAATAAATACCAGCCGACCATGAATAAAAGTTTGAACCTAACCGACATCCTTTCAAGAAACTCAGATTTCTCCATGAATCATTATGTCGTGAATATACACGAGCAGTAACTGCACAAGCGAAACAGTTAATATGAAGCACCTTCAGATCGTTGTGCTCGTCAAAGTACATCCCACCCGTATCGTCATGTCGACCAAAATAACGACTAAAATAGTCGTCCGATATCAACTTAAAACGCCTAGTCGTAGGATTCCAAAGGACGAGCTCATTCGCATCAGTCCTCCTAATGCAAAGTAACATCAGTCCGTTAAACGAAGCTATAATGATTAGTCTTGATGGCTGCACATCGTATGGAAAAGTGATGACTTTTCTGGTATCGATTTCCAAGTTGCCAGATACTATGTCGTCAACGACAATGGTATGTTCATCGAAAGAGAGCAACTTCTTTTGTAGTAAGTTTGAAAGTCGTCGAGTATGTATTAAAGCAAACTTTGGTGTAGATAACTCATAACACCATTGTTTGCAAACACACTTGAATTGAGAAACTACCTTTGGAGGTAGTCTCGATAAGATCTCTTCAAACATGCAGTCATCACCAATACGATCCATGATCCTTAATACGCTGAAAACAAAAAGAAAAAAAAATTATACAAAAAACTATTGTATAAAAACTTATTGTATAAACACTTAAGAACTATCATTTGAATAGCAAATATTTTATAATAGTAAAATTTCATACAATAACCATAGTAGAACAATTTTAACACTTCAAACAGGATGTTCAAAAAATATAAAAAAAAAGACATTAAAAGAATAGATACTATTTATATAAAATCACCAAATCTAACCATTAACAGTAAAGCTAATCAAAACAGAATCCATTAACAAAAATACGAAATCTTCAAATAAGTTTATGTCAAACCAAATACTTTCGATCACTGTACCATAACTATATAAACAAAATTCCATTGTACAAGAATGAAGACATTTGTTAGTATCATCCAGACCAAACAATCTCAAATATTGTTTTGGTTTCCGGTTTAATCAGAGATAAAACATCAAGTATAAACATACTGTACAAGTATATGATTCGAGATAATCTTATACCCACTACTTGTATAAGATTGAAGACATCGATTATTACCCTAAAGAACAAATAATTGCGAGTAAAAAAGATGAAAAAATACACCAATCGGAGATGTAATCAAACATTTAACCAGAAATAATAGATTAAGAGAAAGAAAAGATTCATGTATGCGATTGCATGTATAGAAACATAATCGGACATGGAAAGGTTTACATTTAAATTAAATAAGATGAAAACAAAACACCAACAACATTTTAGGTATGAAATATGTATGATATTACCGATGAAGATTTAGAGGGTTTTTGATGAACTTCTTGAAGATGAAAGGTTTCCTTGGTACTCGTGATGAAGAAATAGAAATAACTGATATATTGTGTGAGAGATATTACTAAAATATCTCCTATATATAGTGTTGATACCCATGGATTTTTTGTCGGGTCTATTGCATATCTCGTGGATTATGTTATAAGTTTGTAAGATCAATTTTAAAACTATATAATGTATTGAAATTGACTAATAATATGACTGTACAATAAATATATTATTTTTGAAAATACAAACTTATACAATATGAAATTTATATATCTAAATATATATATAATGTATTTAAAGTGACTACGGGAGATCTTTAAGAGTTAGGTTCATTCATTTTGCTGTAGTGCCATCCTTTTTGTAGGGATAACCAATGTGAAGACCCTTATGGTGATGCCATCTCATTATCGAAGGCCAATTTAACATGACACATCATACCTTATTTAGCATGTGTATTACATATAACTTTATTAATTTGGGATACGGGGTCAGTTTCTGGTGAGAGTTATCGAGTTGAAATACAAAATTAGTTTATCATAATTATATAAGGTGTTAAAAATAGTCTTCTCATAATGGCGCCACTTCGTTGTGACTCACACGAAATTGGTTATGCATTAGTTCTTAGTTTATGATAAGTATGTATTAGTGAAATAATTTTAGACAACAACTACAAACATAAAAAAATTGGTTTAAACAAATTCTATACTTTTATGAATATGTGAAATGGTATCGAAGTAGTGATTCTTAAAAAGTGTCATTGAAGCAACAAAATTTTAACTGATTGAGGTTAATCAACGTTAATCAACTCGAAAGTATGAATATAAGGTGATATTCAAAACACCTATTCCGGTACATTTTTTACCAAAAATCAGTAAATGATAAAGCATACAATATTACCAAATGCCAATATAAAAAACCTTAATTACTTCCAAAAAAATGTCAAAATAAAATCCATAAAACCATCAATAGCATATAATGCCTTATTCCAACACATAAGTCTTAAAAATATGTAAAATGGAAATTCAAATCTAGACCATGTGAGATTCCTTCATTTCTCTAACTTTGGAGTGATGAGGTCAAACTTGATAGCATCTTTTATTTCAACATCAACCGGAATGTTCGGACGTTTAGTTGAAGAACTGTCAACAGCATCAACATCATAAACTTCTTGAAGGTTACGTTTGACGTTTTCCAACTTTGACTGACCATGATCGCTAACATCAACATGTTCTGGTGTAACATTGTCACCAATTACAGATTGTGATTCCTGCAGAATAAATTAAATAATAACATTCAAATTTATTTTTTATGGATATCTATTGTATTAAGTAAAGTGACACTGTGAAAAATTTAAATGTTACCTTAGATATGAATTTCACATTACTGACCGAATCAGACAGTGATTGAACATTTGACTCAGACTGATCAACCTACACAAAAAACCAAATATATACAAAAAGTTGTATATTAAGAATAACGGTGATTGGATCACCCGCGGAGAGGGTGATCGGTGGTATAATAAGATGCTTACAGTAGAGATATTTTTTGGGTACTACTAATTTACCTCGTTAATTTTCCATTTTTTCTCTAGCGCTGAGAGTATGTCATCGTCAGAAGATAACATAGAAATTCCATAGTTTTCCGACTGGTTAGCAATGTTATAACTGGAAACTTTGATTTGAAAAGCAAACTTTCTGTTGATCAGCGTATCAAACTCAGCTGGAAGTGTTTGAAAGCCTCCTTCAATCGAACTGTCAACCTATTTAAAACAATGAATTTTGCCTCAGATGTATGAATTGAATATATTTAAACCACAAACCTAATAAAAGTGAGGATAATTAGGTAAAAGGTGTACCTTTGTATAAACATCCAGGAGTTGTTTGGCGGTTTTCTTAAAAAGCTTAATAGCTTCATAATCAAACAACGTACAAGAGACAGTCCCTGTCGAATCCTGAACCCTTAGAGGTATCTTGTATCTAGTAGGCAGCAATAAACAACAAAAAACCAAACATGCACTAAGATTATATGTTATCGATGATTAAAAAAACCAGTAAACAAAAAATATATATTATACCGATGAATAGGGGTAATGTCAACAGCCTCGCAATCACCGTTTGTACACTCAATGATATTCTGATCTAAAACGTCAAAGCTGCCGTCCTCTTTTTCAACCAGCTGAGATCTCTCTTCAATTTGTTTCTTACAATGATTGCATGCTAAATAGTACCAAGGCTTATTATTTGATATTGCAATAACAGTACCAACGATGACAACCTTCTTTTCCTATTATAATAAAGTATTAGAATATAAGCCACAATTAACAAAAAAATACATGATGTAGGAAATGTACCACTTCAATGGAAGAAATGAAAGCATTGTACACAAAGTCACCAGCATTTAGAAACTGTTCTTCAACATTGGATATCACTTGAGAACATGAGTGTTTACTGGAAGACGACTGAGAAAACTCCTTCTCCACATACCTAGAAGAGGAGTAATGTATTTAAAAAAGAAAAAAATAAAGGACAGTTTAACTTTAATTTTTATTTTACACAGAAATACCTTTCTTTGAACTCTCTTATCTCATCAATATCAGAATTCATGAAAAGACGACTTGCTTCAAACATATTGGTAAGGCCAACTTTTTCTGAACATCGTTATACAAATGGAAAAGAAACATACATAGCATATTTATTAATATTCATATCTATAAGAAAATAAAATAGCTGAATATTATTATGTTTCTTCATTAAATATATTTGAAATGAGTACCTTGATAGATGTTTACCGTGCCAAAATGCACAAGAAGAACCACATGATCTTCGCGGTCCTTACCATTCATATAATCGGACATCTCGATTGCATAGTTTTCCCATAATGTAAGACTAATCTTGGTATCACTGTACAATAAATTGTTTACATTTTAAGAATACAAACTTATATAATATGAAATCTATATATATGTATATATATGTAATGTATTTAAAGTGACTACTGGAGATCTTTGAGAGTTAGGTTCATTCGTTTGGTTTTAGTGCCATCCTTTTTATCCACATCCTCAATAGGATAAGACACAACCACGTATCCAAGAAAATCTACGAAACAGAAAAATGTGTTAGTTTAATATACGTTTCACTATTTAAAAAGTATTAACATTTGCTTGATAAAAATACAGAACAGTTAAATATAACTGGTTAATAATC